>OZ002741.1:115829753-118329753 GCA_963924295.1 Dioctria rufipes
TTGAATTAAAAAACAAAACGGCTTGTTTAAAAAATTATATAAACTCAAAAGATGAATCGGATCTCATAATATGCAGTGTTGTTTAAAGCACAACAATTCAATGTCCTGCAATTGGAAACGATCTCGCTGAACTGATCATGCTCAGCCTCCGATTGCGATCGACCAATTTTCTTCATGTTTTCTTTTCCGCCCTAATCCGCTGCAGTTCGTCTATTGTTTACGATTGATCTCGCTATTTGCAAAATAGTTTTCATACATGCCCTCAATCATTTCTCGAATTTATTTCATTATTAACAGGCTGTATAGAACTGGAACTTACAGTTTTCGTTAGGCGATTTAAGTACTAGCTCCTTATGCCACGCTATGATCTATTGAAGACTACTACCAAGTTTCTAAGGAAAAATGGTAATTTTAATGTTGCTCACGATTTGAAATTGTTTGCAGATCATTAAAAAGTCTTTACACTGTACTGTGTGCTGATAAACTCGGCCAATTTCGAAAGATATCATATACATCTGGCAGTCTACTCTCTATGTATAAAGTACATATGGCATCTAAGCGTATACAACAACAATTTCGAACAGCATGATATTACTGGTTGGATTGCCTATATACAGTAACGCTCAAATGCGTCACGGCTGTCATTACATTGTAAATCCCAAGGAAGATAAACTACGAACAACTAACATTGTCTTCGACCTCTAACCGTATCCAGGCGGTATGCAGATCGTAGTTGCCTACAATTGCCCAGACATTCGCAGTGATCGAGGAGAATGCCATCTCCAACGCAACCATACTATCTTTAAAACTGGTTCTTACTCAGATTGCGCTTAAGAAATTTTCTGTTTTTAAGTCTTTACGAAACTCCATGAACTGCTCATTGTTATTCTTAGCTCTGGCTGCTTTGACATTGCATATTGCGCAATAATTGCGTAATTTCTGTGATATGAACCTACACAAGTACTGGCTTTGATGGCAATTAAAAACGGAACCGAAGTTGAATCTGAAAAAAATGCATTGAAGGCGAAGAAGTGTGACCTCAACCGAACCCCAATGGCCTTCCTGGTTGTTGTTGATTAACCGCGAATTACCATTTGTACTGTAGCTGTTTGTTAAGCATGTGCTATCTGTTCATATAAGCTGCGATGAAATCTTTATGAACAAATAGATCTGATTTCAATGAGGTGAAATAGCAACAGCGTGTGGAATAGTTATTCACGTGTAAATTGTTAACAGTAGACTCAAGAGAAACGTCCTATGAGACCGCACACACCCCCTATTCTCCGATACTATATGGAATCTAATAAAAAGTTTTCCGTTTATTTTATCCGCTTTATATTATTTTATTAAAAACTCCTCTAAACTTCAGTAAAAGAAAAAATCAAATATCTTTCTCTAGATTACAACATATCTCCTGTAAGTTATACAGGGACCCAAATGCTGTGGTCGAAGAATGTGAGTGTCATTCCGTTTATTTAAAGAAACCGTCAGGTGAATATGTCAACATCTGTTTTAACATACATGTTTTGTTATTCTTAGACGCATTCATTCGACGTATATTGGATTTTAATATAAAAACCAGGGACGGAATCAGTTATGACTTTTTACGAAAAAAGCTTACTTTACTTGTTATTCCTGACCTATAATAGTTTGAAGCTAAAAAAAATAAGCAGGAAATGCTTTTTATTTTTCCTGGCAAAAATAAAAAAGCCAGCTTGGCTAGAAAAAATAAAAATTCGGACTAGCTTTTTATTTTTACCGAAAAAAGTATCAAGCCGTTGTGCTTGCTTTTCTAGCTTCGAAACTATTACCGGCCAGGAATAAAATGTAAATTAAAGTTTTTTCGTAAAAATTCATAACTGGTTCGGTCTCTGAAAATAAGAAGTCAGCTTGGCTTTTTATACTTCCGGCTTCAAAGCCAGTTACTTCCAGCTCGAAAAAATAAAAAGTCAAGCTGGCTTTTTATTTGTGCCAGAAAAAAAAAATAAGCCTTTCCAGCTTAGTTTTTGTAGCTTTTTTTAAAAAAGAAGTTTTCAAAAGCTTTACAGGAATCGAAACGGATTTCTTGAGACATCTTTTGGTATATTCCTCTAAATTCCACGATCATAATTTATCCCAGCTTTTTTTGTTTAAAATTTTCAAAATACCAGTTATTTTCAGTCTCTGATAAAAACTTTAGTATGTATCCAAAATTGTTTACAGGCTGGTCTCGCCTATTTTGAAGCTCACAATTTTACGGGTTTACAAGGTAACATATGTGAATAATCTCATAACCACATACCTAGAAATCTACATAAACTTTATTATTTCAATTTACGTAGTTCGGCTAATTTGTGGGAATCAGCATTTACTCGATAGTCAAAATAGTTATCATAGGCCTAATTTCATCCCGACCACCACGTTCTAAGGCCTGAGAAACATAGTACTATGATGAACAGCCCCTGCCTTTATTAGTATTTGATGCGCATACTCACTTTTCCACTTATATTTTTTTTTTTTTTTTTAAAAGAAAAAATTCTGCACATCCATTGAGGTAATACCCCATAAAATATTTATAATTAATTATGTTAATTTGTGCATTTCTAATGTAACAGTATTCATTTATTGTTGTTAAGTATTACTTTTTTCGCCAGTTAATTTATTACGTTTTTTGTGAAATTATTAATATTTATCCAAGCTGAGGTACTATAGCCATTGTTGAATGTATTAAAAGAGCCATAAATGGTTCAACCATCAATATCCTCTCGGAAAGTGAAATCGCTGTCAAGGCCTTATAGTCCTTCAAATTACGTCAAAGATAGTTTGGGAGTGTGTGCAAACCGTTAAAAACCCTTTATCAAGGAGAAACCAAGTTATTCTCATGTGGGTACTGGGACATGAGAGGCATAAAGGGCCTAGCCAAAAGAGGAGTGGTTGCTACCTTTGTCGGACCAGAGACATTTTGTTGTACCTCAAAATGTTACCCCAAGCTAGCCTAAATTTCTGGCAGCATAAGCAAAAATCCTTTTATTGGGAAAGGCTACAAGGACTTTATCAGGCAAATGACTACAGAACACTCCTCAGGACACTGCTCTTTTCGGTAACATATACACAAGACGGAATTGGCTGAGACTTCACTCAGCCGCTTCTGCCAGGATGCTCTCTGCAATTGCGAAGCTTTGATTGGCCATTCAGAAATTATACTGTGGCAAGGCGTCTGTGCCGAGTCGCACATTTCCGATCTCTTGATCAACCACTGCAAAAACCTCGCAAAATTAATTTCAAAATCCACGTCCAGTAATACTTAGCTGAACGTAGGAAAGTTTAGCTAGGTACGCGTTGATTATTATGTATGTTGTGATCCAAAGCTTAGCTAGTTAGTTAGAAATTAAGCTAGCTCTATTAGTCAATCAGTTAAAATTTTCTTATAAATGTAATCAGAATTTTAAATTGTTATAATTTACTAGATCATTGAACCAGCGATCGCAGTTCACCACCGTGAGCAATGGCACATTCCATTTTTTCGCATTCAATGCATTTCAAACAATATTCACACCAGGCGTAATTATGTTTCACGTGACGATTTTCACTCTTGTTTTCACAATTAAATAACCTGAGAATTACTGCTGGGTCAGCATGCTCACTGCGCTGAAATGTTGATCACTGAATTCGATGAACTTTATTAATAGGTCAGTAATTTTAATGAATTTTATATCGATTATATATATAAATATGTTGCAAATAATAAAGAGTTAGTTGAGTTTTTTTCTTCAAAGGTTACATCGGTGTTTTATCTTTAAATTCACTTTTTAGTTTGAAATTCAGTACCAGCAGTTACTACCATCGTGGAGTCCCAGCTAGCCACTAATTTTGATAAATTTTTTGGAGTATCGATACAAACATGGGTATTCTACTCTACAGCGGTCTAGATTCATGTATCTACGTCAGCTCTCAGTTAAAGTAGAAGAGTTTTAACTCAAAAATGTAAATTATAAAACAAAACAAAAATATATATTTTGATGTCATACACCGAGACAAAAACTTTACTAAAAGCACAAATTCATAACGAGAAAACTTCAATTTTTTTCTTCTACATAATTTTCATCCTTAAAGTATTTAGAACATTTTGGTAAAAGGATATTTGCATATATAAAGTATTTTCGAATTCACAGCCAGTTGAGCGCGGATCCGTCCGGCTGGCTGGAAAACAAGTAGCTGAGGCTCTCGGAACGCGCTTGATGGGGAGACCTTTTCTCTCTACCTAGGGCCGGATTCAGTAACTCGGAGAGTTGGGAGATGAGAATTTTCGTTTTCCCCGATTAAAACTCCCTAACTCACCATTCGACATTCTCTAATATACTTGGGGAGTTAAAGAAAATGCGAGAAGTATCGCAATATTGAAAGACGGCTAACTCTTTGTGGAACGGTCGCTGAGAATTGGGGTTTTTTCCTTCGGACTTAGGATCTAGAGTACAAAAATATAGATGAACACTTTTTGGGGGAGGGGCTTTTGGAGATGGGGGGTCGTACCACCCCCAATTGGGGTTTGTTCAAAATACGTCATGTTTGGTATCAAATTAAAGAGAGAGAAGCCGGTAATCGAGTGGTGTAGTTGTTTTTTGATCATTTTAACTTCATAACTGACTTTTTACCGCCGAAAGACGGATTTTGTGCACTTGGGTCATATACACCCCAGTTCCTATATTTGCATATATTTCTTCAATTCTTTGCTTCACATCCATTAGTACTCTGTTGTGAACATTTTTCTCATGGAAAGTGAATTTTCATAATGATGAGTTGAAAATATATCCATTCTTGTACCACCAAAAAACGGCCATTTGTTCATCTTAAGAAGGACTCTTTTGCAGTTATCTCCAAAAACTATTTACCTGACTCAAAAACTAATTACATATCTAACTATTGGATAAAATGTAGATGCGATTTCTTCCCACATACAAGATTTAACGTGTATATTTAAAATTTGTATAGCATATCTTCTGTACTGGAAGACGATCAAAAGTGACTATTTTTGCGTAAATTACAATTTTTATTTCTCTGTAAGTTCTCTGTAAGTATTGGAAGGATGTCCATAATTTTTGTAAACATTTTTTTGTAAACATAGCCAGAACATGCAGCTAATCCATAATTCAAACACAATAAAAGCACTTCTCCACAACTAACACAGCCGAGAGTTTTACCGAGTGGAATAGAGAGTTTGATACTTCTCAATACAAATTCCACGAGTTACAGAATTCGGAGTGGAGAGTTAAGTGGCAAAAGAGCTCTCATCTCCACAAGTCCACAACTATCCACAACTAACCATTTTCAACCCTATTTGTTTCGATGAACTGTGGAGCGCCCCGCGCAGACCAAAACACACCAAGCACGATTTTGTTTGATAAGAGCTGAAGCCACCATTTTGATTTTTTTTTTTTTATAAATAAAATTGGGATTTACTCTCCAATGATAGAAGAATAAAATACGTTGAAACTCATTACCAAAAGTATTTATTTTATGTAAAAAAAATCAATCAAGATCAATCAATCAAGACTCCGCTGTGCGAAAGACACACAATTGTGATCGTATCTCCAAAAGGACTGACATCCCACCAAAACTGATGACCCTGACAAAAAATCGTAGCCTTCATCAACAGAAAAAGTGCTTTGGAAAAAGTTAGATAGTGTGGGAGTATATTATTTTTTTTTTTATATTTTACACCGTTACACATTCAGTGCATATACATTTTTTGTTTACCTATTTATCTCTTATATAGGGTATTTCCACGTACGAGGTCCATAGAGTAGTAAGTGAGAGTGCTCGTATAAAGATCTCATTGTAATGATCTCATGATTACATGATGCCATGATCCCACGACCTCATGATATCGTATTGTTTGTACTAATCGCATAGTTACCCAATAACGGTTTCATTTAATCAATTACACAACAAAAGAATATCCACAATTTAATTCATTGTTTTTAAGCAATTTTATTGTGCTTTAATTCTTTAACTGATTTTATACTATAAGACATTTATGTAATTAGGATACACTTTTGTATATAAACAATAAAGTGGAATGTAAAAATACAGTTTGATTTTTAAAGTTAACACTGGCATTCGGTGTGTCTTTTGTTTACTCCGTTCTGTCCTAAGCAATATCGGCATATCCGTTGCTCTGTAGTAGTATGAGAAGGGTATTTACTAATCCAGAACAACATTCATTACACTCGCCTAAACAAACAAAAACTTGTACATTAAAAACTACAGGGTTTACGGTTACTGCCTAATGTTAATTGTATGCATTCATGGTCTTTCCAATGACTGATAAACCAGCCCTATACTCCTCTCCTCCAGTAACGCACCCAGGATTTGGCTTTGGGGGGGGGGGGGGGGACCATAGGTGTCCCAAGTCCTAACAAGTCAGAAAAATAGGGCTCTAAAGTCGCTTCCTGCACCCATCTGAGCACTTAAGGACTGCTATTATAGATTGAAAGGTTTTATTTTATTTTATCGGACTTTGGAATAATATACAGACCACATTTGATAGGTAATTTGTAAATTATGTTCAGAAAATTGACATTCTGTAGGGGGACCGGTCCCGTTCGCCCCCCCCCCCCCTCTCGGTGCACCCCTGCTCTCCTCTCAGGAGTTATTGTTTGTGTTCTAAACTAAAACTTTCGGATTTTTTTACCATTTTTTTTTCAATTTGATTTCTATTTTTTTTTCCAAAAAGATCGTTAACATACATGATATAAAGACTAAGAGGTAAGCTCCATCTAAGCTGTCAAATTTCCGTGACGTCACTACTTGCCAAATTCACAAGAAAATGTATAGGAAAACAGGAATTTTAATAAAATTTCATATTTATGAAAAGATTTTCTTATTTTTTCTCTATTTTTTTCTTAAATTGTTATTATTTACATCGTTTTTGTTTAATAATTTTATCCTAAAGTTCATTCTGTACCTAAAAAATAATGTTTTTATTGAAGTATCTAGTTTAACAAAGTCTGATTTTTCTACAAAATTTTTAGATAACCTGTTCTTACATCTAGTGAGTTCTTATTTACATCGCTAAAAATGTATTCTAAATGAATAATCTTGTTAAAATAACTCACTGTGGGCTTTCTTAGGGCTCCTTCACACAATTCATCAACCCATGTATATCTAAAACTTGTAGTGGAATGAGTTTTAGTTGCGAAACTTTCATCTAAGTTTAATTTTTTTGCTATATAGACAGCCAGGTTCTCGAGTGCATCTTCATGCAATTCATAAAACTCAGGAAGTTCAGCATGATCATCAAATGTTGAGTAATTTCCAGAAACACCGCCTCTTCGCTCTCTTCGTCTTAAACCTCTTCTCCTGGATCTTTTTCTGAAAGCATACTAGTCAATATAGCCTGTGAAGGAATTTCATATTCTTCTGTAATTAAAACATTTGAGCTTAAACTAACTTGCATACTAGTATCAGATCTTCCTGTAATAATTTAATATACATTAATAGTCTTAAAAATATGAATACGTACCTGCTTTACTACTGGAAATTACCTAACAGCAGGACAACACAAACATTAATATTTTAAATTATTTTAGTAATTACCCAATATGTATCCACGGAATCGGTACTTAAATTCGATGGCACTTGGGTGGTCATGTAATCCACCCTTAGATCTAATTACCCCAAAGAAGTTCTCAAGGACGTCTTGGTTCAAACGATTCGTCAAAATGTAGTGAATATCATACTTTATCTTTAAGTATTCGAAGAGTTGTGATAGGGCAGAATTGTTTTGTATAATACCCCCTTTGAAAGGGTAACAACGTTGCTTTCTTGCGTATGGTCTCAGTCTGAAGTCCGAACGCCTCTTAGTTACTCTAGTTCTAGAGCATTCACACTTTTCCATTTTCCTAGAGCTATGCAGCGCATAATACAACGAGAAACAGAATGGGAGAATTGAACAGCATATTTTACTTTTTGTCGACTAGCTTGAACTACTTCTAAATGAGTCGAAGTTACTTTGTGAACATTTTGAGATCCGAGTCTTGCAATAATAATAACTCAGAGCTAGGTTCCGCTGTTAATAATTTCCCATTAAGAAGGAAACCATTGTCGAGAAAGTGATTTCTTAAAAGCTTAATTAGATGTGGAACATCCGCAAGTACAAATTTTTTTTTAACTTATCACTAGGATGAAGGTTGTTCTTCATTAATATCTAATTCCTTTCGAAGTGCCGCATTTGTTGGTCCCAAATCAGATACCACAGCAACAACCGTGAAATTGATGTCGTGAAGCTGTCGTATTACGTCCAGCAATATATTGGTTGTCCTTTGGCAGCCAAATTGGTAGAAAATTAGTTGCTTCCAATTTCTGAAAAGTCCTCTTATTAGTGCAACCTAAAATAAAATAGGAATTGTGTATTGCATAGAAGTGATTTAGAGATAAATTATAAATAGAATCTCTACCTGGACATATTTAGAAGGCTTCATATTCGAGTCAGAAACTTTATCGTATTCATACGTCTCTTTGATTTTCATCTCATCAAATGACGCAAATACTATCTCTTTCACTGTAATTGAGTCCTTTCAGAACGTTAATAACAGGTTTTACAATTTGAGGAGTCAATTTTACTTTTCCGCCTATTTTTTTAAAGTAGATGGTGCTGGTATTGGATACCCTTTACGATATTTGTATCGGTAGGATCTGGGTCCGCTGGAATATAATGAAATAGCCGATGATATATCTTCATATATCCATATATTTTTTTCTTTGGATCTTTTAATTTTCTTATTTCGCCGCTCGTGAAAATTAGTTTCAAATTTTCAAACGATGTTTTTATATCACTATTTTCGTTGATTTCCTTTTTAGCTTTGATTGTAGTCGCTTAAGTTGCTTAACTTCCTTCTCTAACTCTAAAATTCTTAATTGCTGTGAGCACTTAAGGTCAACCCTAGAATATAATATTTAATACTAATTTTCCACTTGAATTTAATAGTATTTATGCATTTACGTAAAATGTCTGAACCCCAATAGAATAATTTTCAAATCGGTCTTCTACATCCATTTCATGGCCATGAAACTCATTAATATTTTGGTGATCACTTCTATAATAAATATTTAGGTACATATGATTTATATTTTAATTATTTGATTATATATTGAATTTACCTCTCGAGTTCAGAATAATTGTTAATCAAATCAGCAACTACTTTTTTTCTCGTCTGTTTACAGCATCGGGTTTCAACCTTTTTTTTATCAAAAGCAGTACTGACTACCTGACTCTTAATAGAATATTCACTATCATCAAAATGGTCTGAACATATTTTACTGATTTTTATATTCACTTTTACACCTTTCCCAAGAGCATCTAACCACACTTTTCCTACTTCATTGTTTTTAGGAAATTGAAAATATTTCACTTTTGCAGTTGCATTTTTTTTACAACTATAGTTTTTGCAACCTTTCACTAAACATGTAACCATTTTAACAGATTTCCTCTGCTTAACATCTATTAAATATATGCAGTTAAAAACTCAAATCAATTTATTTGCTAACGTATCTTCACTGCTGTCAAAATTTTGGCAAATGATGACGTAATGAAAAAAGAAAAAGTTTTTGTCTCATTCTGAGAGGAGCCTACCTTGTTACTCATTATACCATGGTTAACATATCTCTAATTTTTTTTATGAAACTGTAAACTATGGACTCTCCTATTTAATGTGACCTATTACAACCTATGTGTTTCCTGTAGCCGTTAAAGAGTTATTAACTCTTAACCTATTCTCAAAGCTATTCTCAAAGCTAATTTGTTCTCTTAGTGACTGAAATCACGTCATTTTATAAATATTTCTTTTAATTTCGGTATGCCCTGAATAAGTTATAAGCCAATGTTTGTAAAGCGAAGGAACTCTTTTGTTCTTCGCTGGAGTAAAAGTCCTTGTACTTGGACTCTTGCCGCAGTTTAGATATGGCACTGGACCAGTACCGATGAATTATGCAAGGGTTCTTGGACAATTACACAGTTGAACTGCTGGATGTTCTAGATTGCACTGCCTATAATTAGCGCAGTGTATGATGTACAGACGACTTTAAATAAAAACACAAAATTGTCTTCAAATTGAAAACTTAATGATAATTTTTTCTTCTTTTTTTTTTCATTATTGACCTTTCATATAATCAATTTGCTGATTGTTGCAAATAAGCAATTAATAGTAACAATTTCATTTGAGCTGGAAATAATTTCCAGGCGTAATGTAATACTGCTAAAATTTATTTATGGAAAAAATGCTGATATTTCCAAAACGAGTGAATCGAACTTATTTACAATTTACGGAATTTTTTACCATACAAAATTATTATGAAACGCTAAATTGAAGAAATGCAAGAAAATGAAAAAATTATAAGTGAGAAGATATTATATGGAATTCATTGAATGAAAATTAAATTCGTTGTTGTATGTAAGTATGTTATGAGTCTGTTGCCTGAACATCTTCCACGCGTTGAAAAGCTTGTTTAAACTCCCTCATCACGAATGCTAATTGTAAAGGGCTCTCCAATAGTCCTTTTGGATGTAGCTTAGCTCAGTCCACGCTTATTGCATTTTTGTTTTGCCCACTTGCATATAGTGTATATATAAGTAGTCTAATGATAAGTGTTGAGCAGCCCAAGGCGAATTGATGAACTGATTTGATGAATTGATTTCGTTTGATAAATATTGGTCCTAGTTCGGCAATATCCTCGGTTAATTTTTTGAGCTCATCCTGGTGAGTTTGATAGTGTATTGGAAATGGGTGGACATTATCGGCTTGAATAATATCGAGCTGTTGCTTTATTGTGCAATAGCTCTGCATATTCAGAATTCTAGATCCTTCGAGCATTTGCGTTGATACAGTTTTTTTGCATACCACAATTATTGATGTTTTTCTCTTTTAATGAGTAAATCCATTGATTGGGATTAAATAATTGGATCCATTTGGGACTGTTTTTAGTCACCATTACTTAACAGTTCAGTGAAGGTGTTGCCTGATTTATAAAACTCTTTTCACAGGCGCTGATGTTGGCTCCCTTTCTGTATATAGGATGTTTTTGTTTATACATGTAAGCAGCTTTTTCCATAGTTTTACATGTGGCTAATTCTTGTACGCTAAGCAGGTAGTATGCAGGTTTGAGGGAAGGCAAGCTATCCTCTTTGATTAACACCATCATTCCAGAGCGAGCGTTTCCGGCTTGTTGCTCCCATTTGTGTTTTTGTTGCAGGTCGCATAGGTATTCGTGAGACCATCCACGCCAGAATTCGTGCCTTATATGCGACGCCATTTCCCATCTTCTCTCTGGAACAACTTGTTGTGTACTGCACTGCTGGTTATTTCTTGAAGTCAGGGGCTCACCCCCCAAGAGATAATATTCGGATGTTAATGCTATCAGATCATACGGATCGGATGATAACGGGGTTTTTGGCCTTGAGTTCATTATGAGTGTATTTAGGTTAGGTTAGGTAAGAGGGTTGCCGCTAGACGACTAGCCTGCATCACTTAGACCTCTAGTGGGTCTATTGTGACACCAGCCCTAATGGG
Organism: Dioctria rufipes; assembly: GCA_963924295.1. Lineage (NCBI taxonomy): Eukaryota > Metazoa > Arthropoda > Insecta > Diptera > Asilidae > Dioctria > Dioctria rufipes. The sequence goes on from OZ002741.1 coordinate 115,841,297, forward strand.
ATAACCCTTCAAGCCGCCCCGGATCCATCCTGCTTCAATTAGGAAACTCAGAGTACCTCTAAAACTCTTTATCTAGATTCATCCTGCCTTTCTCAGAATATTCTTTACTTTGCAGCTCCTCGAGACTTGAAAAGAAGGAGCTGCCCAATAGCCTGCTTCTTTTATTCATCAAAGCGGGGCAGCTATCCAATTCAGAGCTCTTTTTGGCCAATCATCAGACATCTCGTTGTCTGAGATATCCTTATAGCCAGGAACACAGCATAGGATCTGTTATAGTCAATTCCTAAATGTTGGTCTTGCATAACTGCACAAATTTTGATTTTACCAGGTCAGCATCCAGCGTCTTGATGGTTGCCTGGCTATCAGTATATATGCACATGTACCGTGAGGGCTCTCTGCACATGGATACCAATGTTGCCCCTGATAAATCGCTGCTGGTTTCGCCTGAAAAATGCTACATATGTCAGGCAGTTTATAAGACTCGTGCCACTGGAGACATCTGGAGTACATTCCAGCCCCTGTGCCCGCACTTGTTTCGGAGCCATCCGTAAAAATAGAAATATGTGCCCAATATCACTCTCCATCCACCAACGCGCCGCCATCAGCCTGAGAGTACTAGCTCCCGCTACATCTTTGCAATAGAGGTCCAGGTGTATTATGTCAACATGACCTCCAGTCCCGCCGTGGGCGTGGTGCGCAGACACCCAATTATTCCCATACAGGCGGCCTTCTGGCTTTTTGACAGCACATCCAGGTTACATTTCCTCATCACTGCCATCCACCAGACCATGGAGCCGTAGCAAAAGATGGACCAAATTATGGTTGTATACATCCAACGGACCACCCTCAGTTTCTACCAAATGATCTCCTGTACATGTAAAAGGCCACACTGGCCTTCTTCACGCGTTCTTCTAGATTAAACCTTCCAGCTCAGCTTGGAATCGAGGATGATTCCCAGTTACTTTGATTCGGTGGTGAGAGTAAGATCCTCTCCACACAGCTTTGGAAGTCAGAAGATTTGCATCCACCTCCTTTTTGTAAAAAGGACCAACTTCGTTTTCGAAGGATTTGCTATTAATCCACTATTATGGAACCAGTTATCCAGCTTAAGCAGCGCATACTCGAGCCTGTCACTAATAGTAGAGAGAAAGTTAGCAGTTACCAGAATGCGTATGTCATCCGTGAAGGCACCCGCCTTAAAACCCTCTATCTCTAAGTTGATAAAGATTTCATCCATTACCATTAGCCACAGTGGTGGTGATAGCAACCCCCACCCCTGCGGCGTACCTCTATAGACTGCTCTTTTCACACTAGCGTCACCTGAGCAGGAGCTAATCTTTCTGCTGAGAAGCATTGAGTTGATCCAGTCAAATAAACACTTATCAACTCCCACCCTTCTCAGGCCATTATATGTATCCTCCGTCTTGACGTTATTGAAAGCCCCCTCAATATCCAGGAAAGCTCCTAGAGTGTACCCCTCATATTCTAGAGATTTCTCAACAACGGCATCACTGCATGTAGTGTACCTTTTGAATAGGCATGCTGGCTACCACTGCTACCCTGCCATACACTTCTTATATGTACGTTTATTAGCCTCTCCAAGATCATAAGGATAAAGGAGGAGAGACTAAAGGAGGAGAGACTAAAGTCCTTTGCCTCGATGTGCTCCGTTCTGCCCGCCTTAGGAATGAAGATTATCCTCACTTCCTGCGAGGCCCTGGGCAAGGAACAGAGCCTCAGGCAGCACTTACAAATCGGCACTAGCCAAGCTATTATGTACGCTAGTGCCTAGTGAAACACAATGGGTCGTATTCTATCAACCCCTGACACCTTAAGGGGGTTAAAACATGGACCGCCCCATTATATCGCTTTTTCACTGACTATGGAGCTAATCACTCCCTCCTTTCCAGCTTGTAGGTGCCGCTCTGCAGAGCTCCACAGTGCTTTTAACATCTCCGCGTTTTTAGTCGTCCAGACTCCGTTGCCATCTTTTATGAAGGACGGATTACTATGGTCTTTGCAAGCAGCCTCCGAAGCCCGGACACTTCTGTGTTAGACTCTATCGACTTGCAAAAGATACTCCATGAGGATTTCTTTGCCAGTATCAACGCAATCTTAAATGATCTTAGACCGTCCTTATAGCGAGACCGGTCTACTTGATCTCCACTACGCTTGGCTGCATTAAACAACGTTCGTGATTTTTCTCTAAGTCTACTCAGTTCCGCATTCCACCATGGTGGCTTCGATTTTCCACTAGATCTGCTTATGGGGCAAGCTTCCCGGAAAGCTTGGTTAAGAGCCTCGGTGACACTATGGATAGCAGCATGCACTGCTGACTCCGTGATGAGTCTTTCAGGTGGCGAGAACAACCTTTCACCGACTACATTACAGAAACGGTGCCAATTTGTCTTGTGAATATTCCTGCAAGCTTTTTGCAGGCCTTGCAGCAAATGCAACCTCAAATAGGTCACGAGGGTTAGGTTAAGACCTCACTTCTGCTTGCCGTTCTGAAGGATGGCGTATTGCCTCTATTGCACACTAAAAGCTTAGTCTCTAAAATATAGTTAAAAAGAGACTCACTTCTCTGCTACACCATATGATATGACGTGCTCACGTTAGCATCACACTCAAGTAGAAGATTGATGTTCCTCACTTTTTCTAACAAGTATACATGTTCTTAACTTGTCTGGCTGTTGACAATGAAATAGCCTAAATTTTCTGAGGCCTAACTCCTGAACCTTTGCCCCACGGACCCACCCCTCCTGGATAAGCGCCACATCTATGCCCTCCTTATGTAGAACCAGATGACAGCGTTCGAAAGGGGTGTCTCCAATTTCATCCATTGCTCCCCAGTATAGCGCCCGTACCGATTGTTCTTGTCAATCAAAGCTAGCTTTAAGCTATTTGATACCACGCCACTAAGCGGACTCCCCTCCTCTTCCAGGCCCTTGCTAGCACCCAGTTTCGATCCCTAACTACATCCGGGGGATGATTTTCTGGAGCCTGGCTACAGCCTTGTGTAATCATTGCCCTCCTCCTCCGTAGATGCCACCCCCTTTATTGGAGCTCGCAGTGGCAGATTTTGGAGAGGGTTTTTGCATTGACTTGGTCGAAGGTCCTCAGTTTCCGTGGACATCGACTCATACTCCTGAGACTTCTTCCAGTCCTGAAGGTGCTTTTTCGATAGCGCCTGCCTGCACTAAGGCTTCTTCTATTTCTTTTTCTGTGTTATGGAATACCGCCCTTTAAACGATTTAAAAATTTCCATTATATTCCCACAAGTTGCGAAGAAAAATAAGTCACCTATGGAAGAGGTTCGCAGTACCACCGAAAGACTACAACAATTGAAACTGGAGGTCTCGAGGTATCCACATTTGGCATAATAGCGACTAAGTACCCCTATAGCCACGCACCTCTGCTGCTGTGTTACACTCACGAAAGCTGGCGATGATGATTCCGTGTATAATGTGGGATTGTCTTATAAAAGTATTGATTCTGCTCTTATCTCCAAATTCAGAACATAGTATCTAAGCAGTCAGGAAGTCAAACCTAACTGAGATTCCTCTAGATGGTCTTGATGCGGCAGCACAATAACGGCGGAAAACACCACTCCGTGTGGAAGAAGAGCCAATACTAGTAACGGCTAAGAATAATCCAACCATATGGATCTCCCTTCATCTGCAAGTAACCACAGGAATCACTTGCGTAAAATTGTTTTAACCAACTTACTATTGACACTGGTACCTCTCTTCACATTATGCATTTTGCAAACATATATGTTTGTACAAATTGAAAACTCAATGACCATTTCTTATTCATTATCGGCTTTTTATATAATCAATTTGCTAATTGTTGCAAATAAGCAATAGGTCATATATTTTCATTCGCGCTGGAAATAATTTCCAGACGTAATTTGATACTGCTAAAATTTATTTGTGCAAAACAATGCTAATATTGCCAAGGTTAGTAATTGAACTTATTTAGAATCTATGGAACTTTTATAATTGCTGACTATACAAAATTATTGTGAAAATTTAAATCGTAGAAATACAAGAAATTGAGAAATTTGTATTTCGACTAAATAAAAAAGAATTATTAAAGGGAAATGGGTTGTTATATGTATGTATGTATGTTGGATTTATCTTCGAACCTGACTGTACGTTCACCCAGCTGACCCCAGCGTCAACGTAGATGTGAGAGAGGAAGAGTTCAGTTAAAACCATCGAGAATACTTCACAAGCCATGCAACAGACACCCTCCCTACCACATGCAAGTCCCAACGGAGTCCTTACATTCTAAAATATTTTCAGTATTCTTATGTAAAACTGATAAAAAGTTTGTTTTGAATATCTCCTCCGCCCCAAACTACTATTCATACAGAAAAATGGTGTTCTGATAATCTTAAGCTTGCTTTCTTATCTTCCGAACCGTAATAAAAATTTTACACCTTTCCTAACACAAAATTATTTAAAACTATTTATCTTAACCAAATTACTACGATTCCTCAAACAAAAATTCCTAGCTGAGTAATCATTGTAAGGTCGGTGTACCATCATGGGATGCCGTGGGCTGATGATATCGAATGTAGCTACCTACAGATCGGACTCTGGCTGCACAGACACACATACAATTAACACTCAGCTGAGAGGTATTGAGCGTAAAATGGTAATGTTACTTTGTAATCAAAACTATTTTATTATTTTGTTAAGTAAGGTATATAGTAAGTGCGGCCTTTGGGAAGGTAAGAAACCAAGCTCTAAATAACTAGAAGACTATTTTCCTGTATGGATAGTAGTTTAGGCTCTATAGCATATATAAAATCAATGTTTGGAACTTTTCCATAAGTATCAATATAGAACATTTTAGAAAACGGACTCACAACGCACACATATAGATTTCTGTTTCATGGCTTGGGAAGTATTCTCGAGTGTTTTGGTTCAGTGAATGACACAAGAAGGCGACGAAGAAGAAGAACGCAGAAGAACGAAGATTACTAAAAGTTTGTGAAAAGGACTGATATACTAATAAAACTCACTAAAGTAGTATCACGATTTGTTTAAATTTATCAATCCCCATCCTAGAATTTATCCAACAATTTTTTGGGGGCTCAACCGGGAGTGGATTATCAGATTAGTTCTTGGTTGGAACTGGATATAAAATAAAGTAAAAGCCTGCCGGGATGGAAGCAGATTAAAAGAAGTCTTGTTGCAAAAATTAAAAAGTGACAACACAATACAGGAAAATAAGGAAGTAAATCAATCGTGGAAAAAAAAACAATTTCTTATTGTGAAAGTGGTGATTGAGAATTTCAAGAAAAGTATACACTAATTAAATTAATAACTGGTTCAGTTTAAGTGCCGATAACTAAGGTTTGCATACTCAATGAGAGAAATTATTGAATAATTGTGCGATTACAAATGTCATCGAGGCATTGATTTTATATATAAATAGATATGCCCAAAAATGTGCACGGTTTTCTCAATAGATGCCGCACTATAAACCGTTTTGTACAGATGAGCAAAATAGAGCTTATATTCTTCGACATCGCGAATATTTTTCTTTCGGTTAGAGATTTTATTGTAATGCCAGATTATGAAATTTTATTGATTAGTTTGTTAATTATCACTATGTGTTATGCACAATATTATGTATCTACATACATGAATATTGGAGTAAAATTGCAATACATAAATAAAATTTAGTTTCCAGCGTTATTTATTTAATAAAATGATGATATTTGTTTAAGAAAAGATTAGAGTGTATGATGGAAGTAAAATTAAAGTCAAAATGAATTTTGGATTATATTGACTGATTTTAAAAATAAAGAATTTTGAACAGAAATTTATTTTGTGACAATTAGAGCATCACTTAATACTATTAAATGGCTCCGCTTTATTATTTTAGTAATATAATATAAGATGTACTCGTATTTTAGAATTTTTTATTGTTTTTAGGGCGGAGGGAGATATTGGATGAAGACTTTGAAAGAAGGAAGAATAAATAAAGGCTTGTGATTTTTTAGAGTAGGTATATTATTTGAAAGGAAAGATACACAGGATAAATTTGTATATGTAGATGGTCAGTAGCTATTTAAACGTATTTATTTGAAGTTTTCTTGGAAAGTAAAAGGAGATTTTGTAGTAGCTTTCGTGACAATGGATTTCAGATGTAGATTCTTGTCAGCCATCTGATACCTCGCTCGATTGAAGTAGAGTAATTTTTCTCAATAAAAATTACGGAAAAATTCTAATTTCCATTTTGTGAGCTCTAGCTTTCATATTTAGATAATGCTAGAACACTGGAGGGTTAATGAACGAAGTAAGGCGTTATTAAAACAAGGAAAAAGCTAAATTTCGTATAAGAGCAATTCTTACATTAACCTAGACGAACGGCCGTATGTAATTTCTCTATGTAAGTTTTATCGTTAAAATGGTTATTCGCATCAATTTCTAGAATGGTTGGTCGGACAATAAAAATGACAATATCAAATTTCATAGGGTTTTATATTCTGAAGAACTTTTCAGTACAAGAAAAACATCTAGGACTGATAATTTTCACAATATGCATAAAAAACGTCAATTTTTGTACGGCAACACCAAGAAGGGGTTGTCCGATTTTGGTCATTTTTGAAACAGTATTTAAAATTTTTATAAGAACGCGAGATGCAAAAAATATTATGCGTATTTGTCCAATACATTTTGAGCAGCATTATTAATATGCGTTACAAAGTTAATATACCTTATTATTTCATGATGTAGGATATAATACATAATTATTATTGTTGGTTTTTAATTTAAGTTGGGTTTTCATTTAAATTTTAGAAAAAGGAAAAAATAATGCAATCAACCTGGCTGTTGAAAAACAGTTCACCTTTTTGCGGAGGCCAGAACAAAATAGTAGTATGATTGGAATGCTCATGAAGTGACTGAATCACGACGCTCCATATTAAAAAAATTAAGAACGAGTATAATTACTTTTAGTTTTATTATTTGTTTCAAGTCAACATAGGGAGTTCTAGGGTAAATAAGCCTGAAAGAATTCAAATTAAACAACCCAGTTAAATCTACGCACACAATAGAAATACATGAAAAATAAAAATTTTTAATGAGTAGGTAATTCAATTAATCAGAAATTAAAAATGACGTCTAATTAAAAAAAAAAAAAAACCAAATAATGTAACTTAACCGAAATTGAGGGAAAAAAATCAAATAATAAAATATAAAAAGGCCTAATTCAGAATTCAAAGAATTGAATTGAAATTCGCAGGAATATCAAAGAAACCAATCAAAAATTTAAAATAACTACCTAGAACCTAAAAGTACAATACAAAACAAATCCTCTCAAGCCTGAAAGGATACAAAGTAAAAAACCCACTTAAATTTACGCACACAGTAGAAATACAAGAAATATAAAAAATTTTAATGAGTAATTCAATTAATCAGAAATTAAAAATGCATTCAATGATAAAAAAAAACCCAAATAATGCAACTTAAACGAAATTGAGGAAAAAATCAAATAATAACGTTATTAAAACAATAAAATATGAAAAGGCCGAATTCAGTGTCCAAAGAATTGAAATTAAAATTAAATCAATGAAACCAAACAACGCGGAAATTTAACACCGTTTGAGTAGAAAAGAGTCTGGCAAGTGCCACGACAGAAGGCCTAAACACAATTACGACGACAGGCGACAACTGTGAGCAGCAACCATTGTCAGTCAAGTCCTTCGTGGACAAATATGAAACACAATTGCAGCGACAACGGAAAAGAAGAAGATATCTCTTGATATGGTTTGGTTGGGTCATACTGTATTCGTTGTGAAAATATACCTTTTTATCGGTCCTCCGAAATTGTCGATGTTGTAAATTATATATATAAATATTCGTGCGGTCGAATGCACTCAATCAACCGCTCTTCAAAACTAATTTTTTGATTGTTCACTTTAAATTTTATTTTGCCTCGTTTTTCCTGCTTGACCAAGCCAATACACTGCCGCTCAATTATATGGCCAGTAATCAGTGCGATAAACTTAAAGAGCCATAAATATTATCACAGTTCAACATTACCTATTTGGCAGGCCTGCTATTGGCGATGAAATTAGAAATTTTACCAATCGCGGCGATGAGCGAAAATGTAGTCCTCGCCGGTAGTCGCAATTGTGTTCGATTGGATAGTAAAGAGAAGGTTTTAATTTTTTGACAATGGTTGTTGCTTGTAGTTGTCGTCGGTCGTCGCAATTGTGTTTAGGCCTAGAAGTGTTTCCTAAGTTAAATCAGAAAATATGAGCAACCGCATAAAGCCCATAGCGGAAACAAATCCAAAAACAATTTCTTTTTCGAAACAATTTCTTTATTGGCCTACAGCTACTGACAATTTTAATTTACTTGCTATGGTAATTCTAGATTTCCTTAAAATTAGACAGATCCGTAATGGTCTTTACCCTAATTTATATTTATGACTACTTAGATATGTATATGACATATTTTTCTTATCTCTACTGATTATAATGTGCGAGAAAAAGGCCATATGAAAAAACTCGCTATACCTGACTTAAGCTAAGGTAGGGAAGGTAATTTTATTAAGCATGTTTGAGGCTTAAGGATAACAGTTTTGCCTAAGTAATTTATCTTTATTCTTACCTACTAGAATGTTTCTGGCCTTAGTGTGTCTTGATATTTCCTGACGTTTTAATTATTAATTTCAAGTTTATTGGATACTATAGATAAATTTAGTAATAAAAATTTAGTAGGTACTATTGCAAGCGTACCGGCGGAACCTTTAGTGCGAAATTGCGTATGCAATATTTGTCGGGTTATTGTGCTGTGTTGTATACCTGGGATCGGGTGTTTGGGTTTCTTCGCTTGTGGAAGAAGATTAACTCTTTTGCGTTGTTAAAGAGTGCGTTTTTGTTGTGGAGTTGTTGAACAAGGGCAGGTAGCTGGTACCTATATTGCTTTCGAGGTATTCAGTGGGATAGCTGATGCATTCAGCAAGTAACGGGTTTTCAGAGCTGTCTAATCTATTGAAGAAGTGCATGGTTTGTTTTATGATTTCTCTGTCAATTCTAGATGTATTTGTTTTTTCGTATAGAATTTTGTTATTGATGTAGTGGTATGAATTTGGTTTCCTATATAGGCCCGAGCAACGTCTTAGGATGGATCTTTCTAACACCCGGATCCTTTCCATTTGTGCAGAAGAGATGTCTGTCCAGATAGGGGATGCATATAAGAGTATGGGTCTGATTAATTGCTTGTAGCAAATAATTTTAATTTTCAGATTTAGTGCGGACCTGAGGATTGATCTGAGAGTAAGGAAGGCCACGGTAGCCTTGTTGATGATGCTGTCTATGTGACGGTAAAATTTAAGGTTGGAAGTTAGTGTGAGTCCAAGATATTTGACTACCTCTTTTTGGGCTATTGTTGAATTGCCGATGCGAATATCCATGTGTTTGAGGAGTTGCTTTTGCCGCCGAGTGGACGATTTCACACCAGTGAAGGCGATTGATTCACATTTATTTATATTTATTCTGAGTTTCCATTTGCTGAAATAGTCATAGATTAATCGCAGGTAGCTATTGATTTTGTCTATAGCTGTAGGTGGTTTTTTCGTGCTGTAATAGAGGATAATGTCGTCTGCGTAGTGCAGCGTTTTGATATTGGGACTGACAGCCTGGGAGCTTGGGAAATCAGAAGTGAAGATGTTATATAAAATGGGTGAAAGAATTGATCCTTGGGGGAGCCCGATTTGCGGGCAGAATTCTCTGGAGAGCTCGCGTCCTACTTTTACTTTGTACGATCTGTTGGTGAGGAAGCTGTGTATGGTTTTACACAGGTGTGGGTGAAAAGCGAAGGTGTGCAGCATTTTGTACATCAGACCTTCGATCCAGACCGAATCGAAGGCCTTCTCCATGTCTAATAGACAGGCAATTGTTGGTGTTTTTTGGTTGAGATGGTGACTGATATCCGTCTTCAGTTTAAGGAGGGCGTGTGTGGTAGAGCAGAATTGCTTGAAACCGAATTGATTGATTGGGATGATGTTGTTATCCGTACAGTGATCTAGGATTTTATCTTTAAGGAAGCATTCGAATATTTTTCCTAATGCTGGCAGTAGAGATATCGGTCTATAGCTAGCTTGTAAGTTTGGGGGTTTCTTACTTTTGAGGATGGGCATTATATACGCTTTTTTCCAGCTCGTGGGGAAGTAGCCTAGGTTGAAGCAGTGATTGAAAATTATAGAGAGTTTTTGGCTGAATAGTTTGGGTAGTTTTCTAATTATGAAGTTAAGGATTTCGTCTGGGCCGCTTGATTTTTTATTTTTCCTACTGCGGATGTATTCTGTAGTCAGTTTCACGTGGGTAAAGCTAAGGGCTCCGGAGGGCGGTGTTGTGGAGTTGTGAGGTGGTGGGGGTCTTCTGTCGGAAGTTATGGCCGGGTTGGTGCTGTTGAAATCTGTGATGTGGTCGCTATTGTTTAGGAACTTGTTGTTAATATCGTTGGAAACTCTAGCCGCCCAGTTATCTTGGGCTAAGGCTGCGTTATTAATGCTGATATTAATAAAGTGTTCTCCTAGGCAGTTTGCTTTTTCCATGTCTGTGACCAGCGTTGATGTAGTGTTATTGGAGGAGATGGTGAGGTTTAGGAAAACCGAGCTGTTGGATTTATTTGTTAAGTTTTTGATATTTTTAAATGTGTTTGTGTCCATTCTAATGTTGGAGAGTTTTTTGTCCCAATAGTTGTTGTAATGTGTCTTTATTTGGTTCTTGATTTGGATATTTAATAGGTTGATACGTGATTTTAGATATTGAAAATTAGGGTTTAGTCTATTGCGATGGAAAATTTTCCTGAGTTTGTTGATTATTTTTATAATTAGGTCAGGTAGCGGGATAAGGGAGTTTTTATTTATAATGCATTTGGGAGTAGACGCATCAATTGCGTTGTTGATTATACTGTTTAGGTTAGTGATTGTTTGGTCTATTTCTGCACGTGATAGGTTTCTGTTTGTGGGGATTTCAAAGGTTTGGAGATCTCTGTTGGTTGAGGATCTCAGTTTGTATGTATTAGTTCTGCTATAATTGCGGATTACTACGGGGTTAGGCGGTGACATGTTGTCGTTGATTTTAAGTTGGAGTAGGATGGCGTCGTGATCAGAGTCAAAGGGTTCTGATTCCAGAAACGGGGAGAAGTTTGGGTTTAAGTCGATGTTTGGGTTTCCCTTTATGAGAAATAAGTCAAGAAATGAATGTGTATTCCCTCTGTGAAAAGATGGATCTCTACTAGAGAGTAGGTTAAGGTTAAGGTTAATAGCGTTTGCTGAATACCAATTATAGAGTGCTGTTCCGGCAGGATTGTCGTGTGCATTTAACCAAGTGTGATGTTTGGCATTGAAGTCACCTCCAATGACGACAAATGACTTTTTGTTAGTCGGTGATAGGCTAGTGAGGTCTAGAATTTTAGTCAGCTCTGTGGGCACTAAAACGGGCGCGAGGGAAATAGTGTGGTATAGGGCAGTGATGAAGATTTCGCACTTATCGCAAATGAGTTTTATGGTAGTATGTTCAATGCTGTTAAGTTGGACAGAAAGCTGAATTGGAATGAAGTTTAATGACTTATGAATTAGTATACCGGTTCCTCCCCCTTTACCAGTGGTTCGGTCCGAATCTATATACATATAGTATTCGTTTCGTACCCATAAATTTCCACCGACGGATATACGAATACCTACGACTGCATAATGTTATCGAAACAGAAAATATCCATTTTGCGCATGTGCATACAAACATATCGTTTTGTCTTTATTTGTCCGCAGCTCTGTATATTGAGTACGATGAGTCCCTCGAACAATATTGTAATCCAATTCCAATCAGAAAGTGTACACGCGCAATGCATCATTTCAGGTTTGCGGCTAGAAGTGCTGATATTTGTGACTACAACCATTATTTACAACGTAGCGTCGCCAAACATGAAAGCCGTCCAACATTTTATTCCAGTTTTGGCACATCTATTTTATAAAATATTAAAATCAATGATCGAGCACAGCCAAGTTAATTGGATTTCCCAAATTGCATATCCGTAGGCTCTTTGGAAATCTAGCAGGGGTGTACAATTTTTTTCTGTATACTGAATACTTTAGAATTTGCAATTTATAAAACAATTTAGGTAGAAAATATTCAACTAATTTTCCCTAAATATTGAAGAAAAATTTATTAGTACGTAAAGGGGGTTGTGTGCTCAATACAACAACAACAATACTGATGTTGGGGCAACAGCAAGAAACACAAAGATAGTAGAGGAGATTAACTCCAAAGAACACCCCACTTTTTTTTCCGCGATGTGGAAGAATCTCTAGTTTCAGTGGGCAGGATAGTTATTCGGTTAGCAAGTTTATAGCTGATTTCGAAAGTTCTGCAGTAAAGCTACAATGGAACGTTATGCAAATGTTGGTCTATGCAAAATGTTTGCTGAAAGATGCTGCAAAATTGGCTGTACGATGTGTGATTTGTAAAATGTTCTACTCGAAGAATTCCGTACAACAGAGAGTGGTGCAGAGCTACATCGGAGATTGAGAGAACGACGAAAGGTCTCCAGTGATACGTGCTATGAACATTTCTTAGCAATTAGAGAATTAGGTAGCCGTGCGAATCTTGACACAAAATCGATAATAAAGTACACCATCGACGGGATAAATAACGATGAATTAAAAAAAAAAAAAAAAAATTCTAAAACTCTCGCTGAGTTTAAGGAAAAACTAAAAATTTACGAACAATTATCCGATAACTTGTTTTGTTAAGTGCTTAGTGCTCGGTTTGCTTTCCTTTGATGTATTTATTCGTATTTCGACAGAAATCGTCTTTAAAATTTTGTACGAGCAGAATATACTGTCATCTGTTAATACAATGGCAACCACACTCAGAAAAAAGTCCATGCTTAAAAAGAGCGAATTTAAGGCTTCGCCTTAGCATTTCCTAATTTACTCAGTGCTAATGTATTTTTACTTGCTTTAAGCAAATATGCATATCCCAAGCATGATTCATTTCGAGTTACCAATGAATATCTTAAATTTTATTGTTTAGGTGCCTGCTTAAAGTAAATACGGGTAGGCTTACTGACAATAAACGAAATAATAAAGGAATTCATTTTAAAATTTTTAGCTAATGTTGCTATATGGAACAAAAATATTAAATATAGAAAAAACTGAATTTAAACTGAAATGTAGAAAATTGTCATATATAAGACAAATATTTTCAGGCATCAGGTACCAATATATCGCTCACTGTGTCATAACTCAAAAACTAAAATTTTTCAAATGAGTCAATCTAAAGTTCAATGACAATATATCTATAAACCAAATAGAAAATTGGTGGTTTCGTTCTTAATCAGTATTCAAATTTAAAAAACGAAATCTTTTTAATGGTATAATCCTACGAAGGAGTTGCCCGATTTAGTTCATTTATACTAACCTCCGATTTTTATAAAAAAATGTCATGTTTAAGTTTCCAGATCTCTAAGGGCCATATTCACCAAACACAAATTGATGCAAATTTAAATTTAATTGAATTTTAGGTGTGCTCTCATGGGAGTACTAAAATAGAAAATAAATTAAATTTTAATTTTTAAGTCAACGCGCTCAAGTTATGGTGTCGAAATAAAAACGGATGGAATAGCTGACGGATGGTTGATGCACCGACAAACAGTAAACTTATAGTACTCCGTATCTAAAACGACATAATAATTATGGGTTTTAGAGTCTTTTAATTTTTTCAAATTTTACATTTACTTTTTACATAACTGGAAGAAATGTTAATCTGATAATTCATTTGAAAATATTAAATGTGTGCCAAACAAATGTACTTTACAAATGAAAATCTTTGCTAGAAAGTCTGCGTTTCATATCCTTTAGTATTACATGGATGGCAACACTAATCCTACGAAAAATTTCAGCTTCATGTCGAATGGATGCATCTGCTGTTGTGGCTGTTGTTTTTGATAAACATGTATTTTGTGACTCAGCTAAATAGAAGTAACAACCATACTCACACAAAGTTGTTGTGTGCTAGTAACAAGTATTTACCCATAAATTAACATTTTTTCTTAGAAACAATCAGGCGATGCTTAACGTAAGCATGTGCTAGCAAATACATGCTTAGATTAAGCATCTCCAGGTAAGAAATCGTTAGTTCAAGTCACAACGTTCTCGCTGCAAGCACACAAGATTCTTAGTATGAGTGTAGTTGTTACTTGTATTCACCTATGAAGAAGAAATGAAGGAATTGACACAGTTGTTCGTTGGCTTCGTTTGATTTCAGAATTCAGAAGTGAAGTGCAGTATTTCTCGCAAAGAAGTTGTAAATTAAAGCGTCAGTTTAGTTGATTATTTTGTTGATTTTGTTTTAATCAAGAGCTACGAATCAGTATTGTGAATATTTACCTGAAGGTAATATAGGTGCGTAGCAAATTTAACAAACGGAGATGGTAAAGTTGAACAAGGTATGATTTATTTATTTATTTCGCTAAATTATAGTCTGTGTTTAGTTTAATAAATGTGGCTTATATTTATATACGATAATTTGGAACCGGAATAACTTCTCTTTGCACTTTTCTATTCCTACCTCTTGGCAGAATTTCAGGTTAATGATCCCTTGATACTGGTGTGGTTGATGGATCATCTCGGGGATTTCCAATTAATTTATCTAAAATCTCCAGGCGATACTGATAAAAATTCAATTTTGCTGTTGATGGCGAATATGTTTTATAAGATGATAATTTTATCGTCGTTGAGACTGAAATTCATTGAAAATATTTCAATGAATTTACAAAATGCAAAAAATAATTGAACTGATCCAGCGATCAGAGGTATCTCATCAATATGGTTATTTCTGATCGCCTATTATAGAAGATCAACATAGAGGTCACCCAATTACCCATATAAACACTTTTTAGCAAAAGCAAGTGTAAATTGTATGGTAGCAAAAATTTCTCTTGCAATTCTCAAATTGGGTGCTTATTCCCGCTTATTGCCATTACATTTACACAAGTTCGCTTTAGGTATATACATATATGTTCCAAGATTTCACTTTTGAAAAATAAATTCTGAAAAAATCGTTAATAACGAACCTCTCTCTACTTCTCATCGGAATGAATTGGAAATGTTTTTATAATCCTGAAAACTCAATGAAACCCATTCAATCATTTAAACGGTTTTTGCTTGTATGCAGGGCTCCCCTTGCATGTTGTTCCATATCTAGTGAAAATATTTATAAAATATTCGATTCTTTACAATAAAATCCACGTTATTTTAGCATTCCAAAAGCTTCAAACTGCTATGGAAAATTTTAAAGGAGTGGGGATTTTCATATGAAGCGCTTAATTGATTAAAAGCTAACAATCGATCAGTCGAAAATATTTCAGACATAAGTGAGTTTGAGTTAAAGAACATTTTTCCAACGAAAGAAATTGCCAATAGAATAAAACTGCGTTATATTATTAATATCTTAAAAGAAAATAAGTTACGTACATATACAAAAGGGAGAGAAATTGAAAATTGGTTGCAACTGCATTAAAGTTTCATAGCATAACATTAAAAATGGAAGATGATGATACTGATAATCTTGCTGAGATTTTAATTAGACAACTAGAAAATGAAGATGTTTCTAATGAAACAAGTAATTCGGATGAACATAATGGGCAGCAACAGACATCGCAACAAATTGATTCACAGCTTTCATCAATCTTAGATGACCGTTCTTTTGATTCCAATATCCAGCAGGGAGCATTTTTCTCACCTGTATCTGATACTCAAAAAAATTCGTCGCATAGACCGGAAACAAATGAAAGTCTTTTATCAGAAGATAATTTTTCCGTAAAATCTGTTGGCAATTTACTGGAATCGTGGGGCTTACGCCAAACTATAATTCAACGCATTCTTGGTAATAGTCAAATATCTACACTCTTTATTTGATCTTATAATAATTTTTAAATACAGATTTGCAACTTTCGATTTGGCATCTTAAAGTTTTACATTTAGAGGATATTACCGACATCTTACCAAAATTGAACGAAAGAATTGAATTTAAAAATGCTTTATTTAATTGGAGATCAGGGAAAGAAGTATAATATTTATTTCAAATTAAAATTTGTATTTTTGTAATTCTGATAAAATACTTTAAGGGAAAAGATCATGATGTATTACCACAACTTTTATCCAACGAAGTTACTAAAGAATTGCTAGAGTCCTGGAAATTACCGAAACCAATAATCGAGCGCATTCTCGGTAATTTTACATATTAATTACTACATATTTACATTTTAAAGACAAAAAGTACCTTAATTTAGAATTAGAGCTTTCACCTTGGCACCTAAAAGTAATCTCTACTGATGAGATCAATGAAATATTTCCATTTGAGAAAATAAAACACAGAATAGAATTTAAGGATGTTTTATTTAAATGGAGAGGAGAAGACATTTTACCTATATATAGTAAAGGCAAAATTACAGAAGCACAAACTAAAGCCGATTATGAAGAATAATTTAACCCGGATTTTATTTCAGATTGTGTAATGTTATTTACGTTATAAAGAATATCACATTTTCTTTGAATAGGATCAAATGGAAAAGGTCGTATTATATTGTAATTTTACGAAGCCAAAAATCAACTTCTTGAAACTCATAAATCTGAAATTCTTGACATAATAACATATTACTATTTATCTAATAAGAAAAATATGGATTTAAATAATATATTATATTTTTCTAATGAGATACAACTTTTCCCAACTGAAAACAATGTTAGTGCATTTAAACCACTTTTTTTTTAAAGTTATTACTTGACTATTTTAAAAATAGGAAACATATTATAAGCCAAGGCAGAAGAAGAAAAATCCTCAAGGATTGCTCTATAATAAATGGAGAAACAAGGTTCGAAGGCTCCGTGTTTTGGGAGTTATAGATCCTTGCAACAAGCTTTTGCCCTCTGTACGTTCTTCGTCTCCTTTTGAATATCAGGAAGATAATAGCACTAAGTTGGAGCAAGAAATTTATTAATAATATACTGCTACTCATAAAATTCATGTATCAGTTTTTCCGGGTCTTTCTTCCTTTGATTCAAAATCGAAAGATTAATATTTTTTTGATTTTTCCGAAAAATTAAAAAATCCTGAAAGTATAATTTTTAATATTTATGGATCTTCCTCCAATATTTTCACAATTGTAAAAGCCAACAGAGCATTCAAACGGACTGCATATGTATATAATTTAAATGTAATTAATTTCATTTCAATTGAATTTCCAGACAATACTAAATACTAAAAAATTAAATCAACTCTTTGGTATAACCACAAAAATAGTCCACGGGAGGAAGCTTCTAAGTTATATAAAGACACTGCAAGTAAAAGGTTGTCTGAATACAAAAATTCAGAACTGTCTAATATAATAAAGGAATGGCCCTTACTTATAGGTAGCGGTGCTAGTTCTTTTGAAAGTTTTGATTTTATATTTTTTACGATAATTCATACTAACCATATTTTTTTATTAGATTGAAATTGATTTTGATACTATATATCCTGAAAAAGGAAGAAAATTATTTACAAAGTGGCAGTCTTTTGAAAATTCGGTTCGCAAAATTTACGAAACAGATCTCAAGGGTGCAAATTGGAAGCAGTTGTTACAATCTTATGGCGACAGAAATTCAGAAGGTTTGTATTTTTTCAAATTATAATGTTTTTAGCAGGGCTTGTAACTTTTATGACTTTTAAAGTAAAAGCTACAAGTAACCGGTAATTGCACGACTAAAAAATATCAGTCATTATATAATCGTTTCCTTTTAACTTTTAATATAAAACAAGGGAGTTTTACAACCTTTATATTGGACGAATGCTTTTTGAAGTAGAATTCCCTTGTTTTTAGTGTTTGTTTGCTACATATTTTCAATGATGAAACAATACGAATTTAATTTCCAGACATAACACTTTTCTGACTATGGTCCTCCATATTCGACTTGAACTTTACTGTGAGTATCTCTACTTTCAATGAAAAAACCCTTTAACAAATGACTTTAAATATTTGACTGAAAAAATAAAAGTAAAGAAATGACTTTTATTATTTGACCGAAAAGTAAGAGTAATTTTTTTACTTTTATTATTTGGCCGAAAAATAAAAGTCATTTTTGACCTTTATTATTTGACTGACAAATATACGTTAAGAATTACCGGTTATTAAAACCTTTTAATGTAAAAGCATATTTTTAATGATAATTTTTTACTTTTATAAAAAAAATTCAATTTTCGTGGTCATACCACAAGATAAAAGAAATTTCACTAATGTACGCACCATCAAAATATTTTTTGTTATAGTGCCCATTTTGCATGTGAAATTTTTGTTTGAAAATTTGAAAATACCGGTTATTTTCGAGCATTGGTTTTAAGCTCACAAAATTAAAACAATTAGTCAGTATTGATTTATTGTTATTTCAGATACCAATTCCTACATAACAACAATTTTGTTACATGGAGTACTAAAGCCAACTGCAAGACTGTCTCTGCCTGGGGAAACAAAAGAAAACGAACTAGGATTATCCATAAAGGAATCCCAAGAAAGCCAAATAATACACCTTGTTTGCATCAATGACCTACAACGGATAATCAACAGTAAGATTCAGAATTGTACACGTTCGAAACGTAAGTTGCAGCCCTTTATATTTGTTGTAGGGGAAACTCTTTTAGAATTATAATCTTTTTATGTCTATTTTAACGACAACTACGTTAAGTTTGAAAACTTCTTGTCATCTTTAGATTTCTGTTTTAAGATCTTTCTTTTGATTTGAGATATGCAGAAGAATGTGAACAAGTTTGGACATTCTTTCAATTATATTTTTATGGCATACGTACCAATTTTGACAAGAACACATCAAGAGTTTCCAACTTTATTTCAAGATTAAATGCAAAAAGTAATGACTAATGATTTAAATTTACTTGAAATAATTATAATTAATTAATTAATTTTAATATTATTAATATTAAATCACGTAAAAAATAATAAAAAGCAATTAAAAAAATTTCAATGGAATCGAACTGAGTTCTGTTTTACAGAAACTATATTTATAATAATTTAATTTTAATTGTGTAATTTTTATAATACCTATATATATGAGGTATTTCTCCGGGTGCTATTTATTTAATTCAAATCCCAACTAAGCACTATATGGTAAAGTCGCCTTGATTTTCAAAATATAAATTTTGTATTTCAATATAATGTATTATACAATATAATATTCCACCATCGTTATACAATATCAAGAAATTATTTTTTGAATTTTTTTATACTCCATTCTCTCATAGCTACTTTGTGTTGATTTAGCAATGTATTTTTGCTATGTCTGTGATGATAATTTTAATTCAATTAATATACTTGTTAGTCATATAAAATATGTACATGGGAAAAGCATTGACTCATATGAATGTAAACAAAATAAATGTCCTCAAAAATTTACTTCGATAAACGCTTTTAAAAAAACATTTGATAACAAAGCACAGCTTGGCTTCTAATTTACAACATTCGAAGTTGCAAAACGAGTATAAAAGTCAACATTTCGAAGTGGTTGAAAAATTAGAAAATGTAGAAGAAAACATTCCGGAGGAAACGGCGGATTTACCACAAACCATAAATTCTGAAATAAATAATCTTCTACTATTCAAATCAAATTTAGAAATAGCTGCAATAAAGTTCTCATTGAATTTGCGTAGTCATGAAAATTTCACAAGAAAGGATATTTATTATATCCAAAAATTGCTCTCAGACACTATTTTAAAGGAAATAAGTGGAATTTATACATATTTAGAATCGGTAGTTTCTGATAACAACGGGACTTTTCTTCAAAAGATTAAATATATCTTCGAAACAATAGAGAAGCCTTTTGAGGTTGTTAATAGCGAATACAAATTCTTTCGCCGTATGGAAGAAATAGGAATTCTTTCCCTTCCAAAATTGTTCATAATAAATAACCAAATAAGTGAGATTTTGAACTGCAATATTCCTCTATTGGCTGAAGAAAATATAACCGGCACAATTATGCCCATCGCATTTCAACTCAAGAAGTATATAGAAGCAAAGGATGTGTACGCAAAAATGTCAGAATATACATCAAAATTACGTCGTTCTAAAAACCTGAGTCATTTTATAAATGGTGAATTATGGAAAGAAAGAGAGTCCGCTTTCAGTGGTAAAACTGTATTCCTTTACATATTTATTGTGATGACTTTGGGGTAAATAATCCCTTGGGTGCACATTCAAATTCAGTATGCGCGGTATATTACTGTGTTCCTACAATTCCAAATTTTTTGCTCTCTAAGCTTGAACATATATTCTTGTCAGCAATTATTAACACACATGACGTAAATACTTTTGGGAAAGCTTCAGCGTTTCAGGCGTTAGAGACAGAATTGACTAAACTTGAGAATAATGGTATTGATATTACAATTGAGGGGGATACAAAGCATATATACTTTAGCTTAGCTTTAGTTCTGGGTGACAACCTCAGTTTGAATAGTATTCTTGGATTCACAAAATCTTTTAGTTCTATGTTTTATTGTAGGCTATGTAAGCGTCCTATAAATGGTATGAAGCGAGATATCAAAGAATTTCCTGAAGCCCTTAGAAATTTATCAAACTATGAAAAGGATTTATCCATTCCTAATGAAAAAAATCGAATAAAACTAAGTGGCATTAAAGAATATTCCATTTTTAATAGTATTCCAAATTTTCACGTAACTAGAAACTATGCTTTAGATATAATGCATGACATAATAGAAGGGATTTGTCATTATAATCTAGGGCACATATTAAACCATTTAACTTTTGTTGATAAATTGGTTATATTAGAAGAGTTTAACTATAGAAAACAAATGTTTGCATATGGAGAAATAGAGATAAAAAATAGAGGGAAATCTATACAAGAAGACCAAATAAAATGCAAGCATTTTAAAAAGACCGCTCGAGAAATGCTAACCTCCACACATTTTTTCCCGTTGATGTTACAGGATCTTATTCCAAAATCTGACAAAGTCTGGAAGTATTTATGTCTTTTCATTGATATTTTTGATCTAATTTTTCTTCCATCATTTAATAATGCCGACTTGACTCGGCTCGAATGTTTAATAAGTAAACATAATAATATGTATCAGAAGCTCTTTCAGGATACCCTTAAGCCCAAGCATCATTTCCTTGTGCATTATGTCACAGTCATAAGAATGTCTGGACCATTAAAACAGTTATGGACAATGAGATTCGAAGCTAAGCACCAGGAATTGAAGTCTTATGCTAAGAATACTAACTCAAGAAAAAATATTGCCTTAACTTTATCTATTAAATCTGCTTTAAAATTGTCAAAATTGTTATTTGATGGAAATTTTATAAACCCCGAATTCGAATTTAATATGGTCAGATCAACATTTCTTCTTAAAGACAGGTCTTATTTTAATCTCATTAAAGATAACGATTTGGAAAACGGATTAAAATCAGTACACTGCCAAACTGAATGCCTCTACAGAGGAAAAATTTACAAAAAAAATTGTCTTAACCAGAATCTTATTGAAAATGTTTTTCTCTGGGAGATTATCGAAATAATATTAAATTCCAACAACATTTTTGTAGCAATTCAACAGTATAAAATTAAAATATTGGACCGCCACTCACAATCTTATATAGTAGGAGAAAAAACTGATATTGTGTCTATAATAAACATCACAAAAATTAAGAATCCTCCAGTGCATTGCTACATATTACCGGATGGATGGCAAAAGGGTATTTAGAGTGAAACATTTTTAGATTTTCTTAAAAAGAATGTTTTTTTTAGCAATAAACTCTTTAAAGAGAAAAATAAATATTTTAAGGATTATTAAATTTGCAAATGATCAGCAAAATTCAATTTTATGGAAAATAATATAGAAACATAAATGAAATATAATTTTACTTATAATAAGTCCTTTTTGCAAAATGTTGTTCTATAACTAAAGTATTCATTATGTTTGTTACCTTTTATTCTTGCCTTATAGTACCCTACAAAATGTGTACGTAGTACAAGTGTGAAATTATGGATGTTAAAAATATTTTTAAAATAAAACTCAATAAAATATAAAATTATTCTTTTATTTCTTTAATCTCTCTATATTTTCTAAATAACTTAAAACTTATAGAGCATAATGAACACGTATGAAAATATTATGTAACTATGTATGCAAATTCATTAGCTTCAGCAGGCAATCACCACAGTTATTCAAAATGCAGAGATAGAGGTGAATAATTCATTTGTTTCTGTCAAAAATTTTCAGCAAGTGGCGCAGTTATTGAGGTTAACTCCTTTTATAGTAAACACACGTACACCTTGAAATTCTTTCTATAATTCTTCAAAGATTTGCAGCATATATGTATATGGCTAATTATTGGAAGCTATTAAAAATAATTAAAATTAAATTTAAATAAAGTACATAAGATAAAATATAGTAGGTAGGTATATTTATTACCTATATAAAAAAAAATTAAAAATCTTTGTTAAATAAGTTCTGTCAGGTGTTTTTTTTAATTACGATCTTTTAAGGGCTCCTACAGGAGAGACCTTATGAATAATCATTAAAACAATGTTTCAACTATAAAGTGAGCTTTACCCTCTGTATGCCATACTAGAATTAGATTCACCGATTCATGCTTTTAGAATAATTTCCTGTATATGCATGCTAACCAGGAAATTATTATAAAAGTATGAATCGGTGACTCTAATTCTAGTATGGCATACTGAGGGTAAAACTCACTTTATAGTTGAAACACTGTTTTAATGATTATTCATGGTTCTCCTCTAGGAGGCCTTAAAAGATCGTAATTAAAAAAAAACACCTGTCCATGCTTACCGAAAGTATGGCCTAGTGCTTAGTTTTAGCATAAATGCTTGTCCGAAGTTTGTTGATACTGAGTGTATTAATGTTTAATAAAATTGCCATACTAGAATTAGAGTCAGCGATTCATGCTTTTAGAATAATTTCCTGTATACGCATGCTAATCAGCTGCATATACAGGAAATTAATCTAAAAGTATGAATCGGTGACTCTAATTCTAGTATGGCATACTTTTATTAAGCATTAATATACTTAGTATCAACAAACTTCGGACAAGCATTTATGCTAAAACTAAGCACTAGGCCATACTTTCGGTAAGCATGGATTTATTCAGTACAGTCAGTACAGACAAGCATTCATGCTAATGCTAAGCACTATGCTATACTTTAGATAAGCATTAATATACTTAGTATCAACAGCCTTCGGACAAGCATTCATGCTAAAGCTAAGTACTAGGCCAGACTTTCGGTAAGCATAAATTTATTCAGTATAGACAAGCAGTTATACTAATGCTAAGCACTATGTCATTCTTTGGACGAGCACGGATTTAAACTTCATACAAGTATTCATGCTTAATATGCTGCAAACTACTGAGAAGTATTTATGCTTAAATCAAGTAGAAGCAGCAGCTTCTGATATCAAGTATGGAATACTTCCTTTAACCAGTTCACGCGATTGGCTCTATACGATGCATGACTATGCTTAGTTTAAAACCCGATTTCGCTTTATAATAGCTGTGTTTTTTCTGAGTGCAATACCACGGGACAACCATCCACATTACAAAATTCCAATTTGGGTATTAACACAGCTACGAGAGACACCCGTTCCTCCAAGAGTAAGCAGAATAGAACACCGTCCACTACATCACAACAAAGCCCAGCTCTAATTCATGATCCAAAAATTTCCAATCAGTACAGTGACCCTCTAAAAAAAGATCAAAGTGAACTCCAGATGCTGATAACAACGCTAGTTAATAACTTGAGTGACAAATTGGATGAGTTTAAGAATGATTTGCAACAACAAATAAATTCTATTCATGATAGATTTAATGAACTTGTTGAAGAAAGGCTTGGCACAGTTTCCGCACAAATTAAAGGTATTATTGCTAAAATTGAAGATCGTGTGGACAATCTTGAGCGGCAACATCTTGCTAAGGATATTATAATAAATGGTATTCCGTGCGCTGAAAATGAAAATTTAACGAAGATTTTCAACAATATTTGCAGCTCTGTCAACACTCCCACTCCACAAATAAAAGATATTTTCAGAGTAAAACATAAAACAAATCATGACGGATCTATCATTGTTAAACTTAATCTGCTAAAAACAATCTCCTTGTAGCGGTCAGTGCTAATGCAAAGCGACGTATGGCAGTTACACTTCGTAATGCTGGATTCAACTCTGATAAGCGAATTCATATTAATGAGAGCTTAACCAAACGTAACTATATAATCTATCGAGAAGCCCAACGTCTTAAAAAGCGTAATCAACTGGTATCGGTATACACTCGGAATGGACGAGTTCTTGTTCGTCGTAAGCCAGGAGATAATAGCCAAATTGTCTCAGATTGCAATCTATTGGAGAAATTCGCAGCTACAACTGCTTTAAATATCGATATAAACAATGGCGATAATAACCTACCTGCATGATGCTTTGTACTATATCTATGTGTTGTTATGTTTACAATTTTCGCATGAATTTCTTCGCGACCTTTTAGTTATAAATGATGATGAACTTTCTAGATATACACGAGTAAGCAATGTACTATTAATATTTTATGAACTTTTTCTCTTGTTACTATTAACTGCTATCTGTGAACTGAACTCTTTAGTGTACTGCTTAAGTATTTTTTTTGAAACTTTTATTACTACTTACTCTCTTGCTAATACACTTGCTAAATATTGCTTAATGGATTTTGATCATTTATCTAGTTCTATGTGTATAATTTTCTTTAATGAATATACAGAATGTAGTCAGTTCTTGACCCTGATTTCCGCTGCTCACTCTTTTATGTATAATACATATATTTGTTTTTTAACAGCTAGTAGTGGAGTTATAATGAATTACTCTAGTATCCCGGCTCCTGGTGGCATAAATAACTCTCGAATTTTGCTGGATATTTTGTGCAAAAGACACAATGGTTTACGGATATGTCACTTTAACGCCCAGAGCATATTGCCGAAGATCGATGAGTTTAAAGAGGTTTTCAATGCTTCCTTATTAGACGTGATATGCATATCAGAAACATGGTTAAAGGCTCATATTACCGATGAGATTATTGCTCTTACTGGTTATAAGTTATTTCGCGATGATCGGTTTAATCGTACTGGTGGAGGAGTAGCTATCTTTTTGAGAAATTCTTTGCGTGGTCGGATAGTTTCTTTTTCTGATCCCGGTGCTGAAATAGAATATGTTTTTGTTGAAATATTTGCCGGTAGTGATAAATGCTTGTTGGGTTCTGTGTACAGGCCTCCTCATTCAACTGAATTTAGTCCTCTTGCAGCTGTCTGTCATGTTTACCAACATATTATAATAGCAGGAGACTTTAATGTGTACATGTTGAATGACACAAATAGTGGCAATCCTATTCATGAAGTGATTGGGTGTTATAGTTTATCTTTAATAAACTCTCTTCCTACTCATTTCACATCAACATCTTCCACTTTACTTGATCTTTTTCTTGTAGCCGACCAAAATCGGGTGATGTATCAAAATCAGCTGTCATTTTCAGCATTCTCAAAGCATGATTTGATATTTTTAACATATGATATTGATCATAGTGGGAGTAGTGAATCCCATATATTCACATATCGAAATTTCAATGCCATAGATTGCGGCTCTCTTTTCGGTGAAGCATCTGAGCTCCAGTGGGAATTTCTCCGACGAACAACATCCGTGCATTAACAAATATATTATTTTGAATATTTCATAAATTATCTGTTTGAGAAATATGTCCCTCTAAAGACCCACTATATTGCTGACACCAACTGCCCCTGGTTTACATATCGGATTCGGACATTAATCCTACAGAGAAATCTTGCTTACGGAAGGTGGAAACGTTTTCGAACACCAGAGTGCTGGGAGGCTTATCGTGTTTTGCGCAATGCTGTAAATCTGGAGATTAAATATTCTAAAAGACGCCACTTTGCTTCCAAGTTTGATAGCAAGCTTCCTACTAAGATATTATGGCGAAATCTTAAGAACTTTGGTCTCAATAGATCTTGCAATCCAGATATAGATATTGACCTTGATGATCTCAATAACATGTTCGTTGGTACAGTGCCGGATGCATCATCGGATCCTCTTGAAATTCCTGCCTTTGATTCATCTTATTGTAATATTTTTATTTTTTTATTGTATTTCAATTGTATGTTCCAGCTCAAGTCTAGGCTTAATTTGCCGCTTTATAGTCTTTAAGCTTTAAAGGTAAGCAAGGCAAGGCTATATGCCGCTTTATTGCCTTTGCTTAGGTCGGTTGATCAGGCTGAAGATTGCCGCTTTATGATCAATAGGCTTTTAAGCCGAATTGTGAGAAATGAATATACTCCAATGCAGTGATAATCAAGTCTGAGTTCTTTATTCTTTTCTTCGTCTTTTATATAATTGGTTTACATAGGTTCTTATGGAAAATCATTCCATAAGCAAGAAATAGCAATTTCAGAAATGAATTGTCCAATAAGCAAATTCATTGCTTTCTTACTTATTGAATGACCTTTTACAATAATAATTCACATCAATTGTTACGACACACATTTTTGTCACCTACTTGACTTACTTGTAAATGGTATCAAATTGCTGATTCTTAAGATTGTAATTTCTTTTGATAAATTGGAAGTAAATTGTATTTCTGTTAATTTTTGTTTTGTAATATGAGATATACTTGTTTACTAGCATGATATGGCGCTTGCAAAATAATGTATGTGCGTACAATGATGTGCTCATATCATGCCATTAAGCATTGTGCATTATTATTATTCATGCTATGTATGTATGTTTGTATATACGTGTATATAATGTTACAAGGTGATTAATTATCTTTTATTAGCGAGATGCGCTTTTCTTTTTGTATGATTATTTTTAGGTATTATTATTACATGTATTACATGTGTATGCTACACCTCTACCCCTAATAGAAAAAAAAATAAATTTGACTTATAGGATGAATTTATTTTTTTTTTATTTATTTTTTTTTTGTGTACCTAACCAATTACTTATCTTATTTATTTACGTATTTTCATTATGCTACATATTCTACCATATCCTATGCATTTTGTACAGGTATTACTAACTTCTAAATGCTATCTATTATGTACAGTGTTTATATTTAAATTAGGATTTTACATTTATGTATATTGGCTATTATGTCTATATAGTTAAGTTAGGATTTTACTTTTGTGTACATTAGTTATCATCTACATTATGTCTGCATAATTTCAGTCTATTATTGTGTATGTTTTTAAGGTTACTTCTGATTTTTATTGTGGAATTTACTCCGTTTTGGTCTACTATTTTAAATGGACCTTCGTATGGACTTTCTGATTTTTTTCTAGTTCCTTTTCTTAAGTAAACATAGTCATTTACTTTGAAATTTGAGGGTTCTACATTTCTCTTCTGTTGAGACTTTCTTTTTATTTTTGATACGTTCAGTGATTCTTTTGCTCTATCATGAGCTCTTTGTAATCTGTGTTTTAATTCATTAGTATAATTATCTATGTCATAGATCATTTGTTCATTATTTATTGTTTCTGCTGGTAAGGTTGTTATTTTTCCATAGACCAATTCAAATGGTGTGTAGTTTGTATGTGTGTGCGGTGTGGTATTATAGTAAAATATATAGTATGGTATCCACATATCCCAATTATCATTCTCTGTGAAAGACAAGAGATATTCATTTAATACTCTGTGGTTTCTTTCTAGAGATCCAAATGTTTCATGATGATAAGGTGTTGAAGTTATGTGGTTCATATTAAATATTTTGCATATACTCTTAAATAATTCATTACAAAATTCTGTACCTTTGTCAGTTTTAATCGTTTTGAAGCATCCGTACTTTAGTATGAATTTTTCTACTAGTGCTCGTGCTACTATTTCTGCTTCTTTGGTTTCAATTGGAATCGCTTCAACGAATTTTGTGAGTTCACACTGAACTGTTAATATGTATCTGTAACCATTGGATATTCGTAGTGGTCCTACTGTATCTATTGAAATAGTCTCGAAACTACTGTTTGGCGTATTTGTGATTATAAATGGTTCTTTGGTATGTTTTATTATTTTATTTCGTGCGCAAGTTTCACAGTTCTTCACATATTCTTTTATTGTTTTTCTCATATTTTTCCAAATGAATTTTTGTTTTATCTTTGCAATGCACCTTTTTATTCCAGCATGTCCTCCATACGGTGAGGAATGGTGTTGTTCAATAATCTCTTTTATTTCTTTCGGATCCGTTAATCTTTTTGGAGAGGTATATAATAATAATCTTAGTGGTATTGCCATATTATTTGAAATATTTTTATACTGCAGTTCATTGAACTTTTTCTTAAATCTGTTTGAATCTATATATTTAAATATTCTATCATCATTAGATATTGCTAGCTCATATATTTTATTCTTCTTCATCTTAAGTAACAGTTTCTCCAGGACTAAATCTAAATTTGTCCCTAGATTATCGCTGCACTGTATCGATACTTCATCTTCTTTTATTATTATTTTTGGCAATTTGTTTGAGCGCATATTTTCATTACTTTCATTTATATGATTTTTAATTTTTTTTACATTTCTAACATCTGAGATAGACGTACAATCCCATGCATAAAGTTGGGCAAACCTATCATTGGATATCTCTGTATTCTCTTCAGGGTTAATTTCTTTTGCTTTCTTTAGCATTCCTCTCGTGATTACATTTATATTTTTTGGGATCATTTCTTTTAAAAGGTTTGAATTTAATTTTATTCGAGATAGAGCATCTGCATTTGTATTCATTCTACCTTGTTTATATATGATGTCAAAGTCGTAATCCATTAGATCAAGTCTGATTCTGGTTAATTTGGATGATGGATTCTTGTGAGTGAATAAGCTAACCAAAGGTCTGTGATCAGTTACTACCATAAATTTTCTACCGTATAAGTATGGTCTGAAATAATTTATACCCCAGTGGATTCTTAAAAGTTCTTTTTCAATTATTGCTTTGTTTACTTCATGTTTGTTGAGAGTTCGACTCGCATAGCAAATTGGTCTATCTTCACCAATTGTTCCTTGAGAAAGAACCGCGCCTAAGGCTTGATCTGAGGCGTCAGTGGTTAAGATGAATGGTTGTTCAAAATCAGGATATTTGAGAATTGGTGGATTGATTAATTTGTTTTTAAGATTTTCGAATGAGTTGTTACATTCTTCTGACCACTCAAAAAGTTTGTTCTTTTTAAGAAGGGAATTCAGAGGTTTTGCTATGTTTGCGAAATTTGGTATAAAGCGTCTATAATAATTGCAAAATGCGATGAATCTTCTGACTTCGTCAGCATTTTTAGGAATAGGGTAATTTTGAATAGTGTGATGCTTATTAGGATCAGTTTTTATACCTTTTGCTGTTATTTGATGACCGAGGTATATTACTTCTCTTTTTAGAAAATTGCATTTACTGGGATTAAGTTTTAGATTATATTTTTGAAGTCTTTGAAAAATTTTTTCGAGATTTTTGTTATGATGTTGAAGACTACATCCAAAAACAATAATGTCATCAACATATATAAAAGCATTAGATTCTAGACCACTGAGTGCTATAGATAACATTCTTTGGAAGCTGTTTGTTGAAATCTTCAAGCCGAATGGCAAACGTTTAAAGTGAAAGTGTCCTCGATTTGTCGAGAATGCTGTTAAATGTCTTGAATTTGGATTGATTTCAATTTGGTGAAATGAACTTGTCATGTCTAGAGTTGAGAAATATTTCGCTCGACCTAGGTGGTCTAAGACATCTTCAAGTCTAGTTAATGGGAATTTATCATCAACAATTTTTTGTCTAAAATCGACTACAAGTCTCCATTTTTTGGTATCATCCGTACTTTTTTTTGATACTATCAATAAAGGTGAATTATATGGACTAGTTGACTTTTCTATTATATTATCCTTAAGCATATCTTGAACTTGATCATTTATTTCTTGTAACTGTGAATGCGGTAAACGGTAATTTTTGACATAAACCGGACTATTTTCAATGCAAGCTATATCTTGTTTGTAAAAGTTATTTGCTGTTAATTTTTCATTAGGCAAATGAAATATACCTTGGTATTTTTCACACAAGTGTAGTATTGAATTTTTAGCTTCTGTATCTAGACCTTCTATTTTTAATTCGTTTTTTAATTTTGCAAATCTGTTGCTAGAATCTTTAAATGTTGTATTAAGCGGATTTAATACATAGTAGTTTTTTAATGGTTGAATTTCAGGCGTGAAATTTTCTAAATTAACTTTCAAATCTGTCGTATTTAAGATCTTCATGTGGGCGATGCCTTGAGCTGGGACTATTGTATTGGCAATGATACTCCTTTGCAAATTTCTTGGTTATAAATTACACTGTCTTCCTTGATGTTCAGATGTATTGCCTTTATTACTTCGCATCTTGGAGGAATAGTGATATAGTTGTTAAAATTGCTTCTTATCGGTATTACTATTTCTTCATTCTGCGTATGTATGGCGAGTGTAAATGTCTCATAATCAATTTTGCATACGTATTTCATTAAAAAATCTCTGCCAATTATACCATGAGTCAATAATGGTAAGTTATTGTCTACCATGTGAAATTTGTGACTCAGATTAAAGTTTTCATACATTAGTTTCATGACTGTTGTTCCAAAAGATAATGTTTCAATGTTTGTTATGCCTGTAATTTTGCACGTTTCATCTTCATCTAAATAATAATCATTTAAATTATTTAATTTGCAGATAGATATGTCTGCACGTGTATCAATTAGAAAATTAATGTTTTTACCAGTCAATTTGTCTTTTAATGTTACAAAATTTGTTACATTATTGTTTAGTTGAAGAATTCGCGTATTTATATGTTTTTTTATTCTGATGCAGTACCTGGGCTGCTGTTGTTTGCTGTGTCTTGGATAAAATTTACTGTACGTTGCGTTGTGTTGTGAGTGGTTTATATTGTTGTTGTTCGATCGTGTATAGTTACTGTGTTTTTGAAAATTTTTATTGGTGTTAAAATTTGAATTATTTCTTTGTGTATTATAGTTTCTGTTATTTGAAAATTTTCTTTGTGTTTGTTCACTGTTACTTTGATTGTATCTATTCTGTGTAAAATTGTTATAGTTACTATTGTTTGGAAATGATCTATAATTTCTATTAAAGAATCTTTGCTTGTTTTGAAATTGTTTATTATATGAATATATCTGTGGTTCTAGAGCAGGGGTGGCCAACACGTCGATCGTGATCTACCAGTCGATCGCGAAAGGATTTTTGGTCGATTACGATGTTGTTTTTGTTTGAACGAGAAACAACTGATGACGAATTTTGGTCCATCATAGTGGACATGAAAAAAATTTCAGCAAACAATCGCAAATCATATATACACGCAGTGTGTTTACCTTGAGGTCACAGTTTAATTTTTCAGTTTACCTATAAGCGACGAAATAATTCTTTCTTTGTGCAACAAACCACTTAGTCTCTACCAAATTCTGGTAGGTTAATCGACAAGCCGTCTTTTGCGGTAAAAGTAGTAACATTTATTAGCTTTCATAAAAAAGAGTCATCCTTTTTATTAACACTACTGTTGTAAAGTGTGAATGAATGTAGGCACTTTTCTTTATATTTTAGCTAAGATCTGTCGAAGACTTATCATTTTCATGATGAAGGGCAACTCGGGCACTTTGTTATTATGATGAATGATAAATGCTTTTGTTTACTATGCAATGCCTCTATAGTTGTTTTAAAAGGGGTATAATCTTGAAATATGTTACTTAGTTCTGCATAGCAAACAACAAACAGAGTACCCACTAAATAGTGAATTCAGAAAAAATTAACGTAGGAATTTAAAGGCGCAAATAAGAACTCAGCAAAATATTTTTAAAATCACGAGCAGTGACCATCAAATTATAGCAAAAATTTGCATACCATTTTTGGATGGGAATTTATAATAGAGAAATTTTGGAAATATCAGATTCAATTTTCAATGATTTTAAGTACAAGAATGAAATTATCAGTGGCATTACAGATCTTTAATTTTCCCGAAATACAATGATTGAGAAAACAAGTGAAAATGTAAGAGAACAATATAATGACATTAATAGATGTTCTTGTTTTTTTCTTTCTTCAATTTGCTGATTATACATGACACAACAAAATTGCTTATTTTTATTTATATGTTTTTAAAGGTTATACTTCTAGAGAAGAAACAGAAACAGAACGGCTAGAAGTTTAGACATTTTCAAATTCTTCTATAAGATTATCTTGTTGACTTTTAATTGCCACCTTTTAATTCGTTTCAACGACAACAGATTCACAAGACCAATGATAAGCTATATAAATGGGTTTAGAGCGCTATGTTAAAATGTTGTCAGATTTCCAAGCTATTTAAGCTATCACTGCAATATTAATCAACAAGTGTTAACCAGCAAAAGATTAAATACAAAAAAATAATGTATGTAGCGTTTAAAATTGTAAACTCTATTCGCGGCAGCTGTCTCAAGAGGCATCTATTCCAATTACAACTTGTTGAAGAACAGCCAGAATTATTACTAGTATTACTACATATTGATGTGAGCTAGCAAATATTTCGAGATTACTTACCCAGATAACTGGTTTTCTTAAAGAAAAAGAATGCACGAATTTAAATTATATAACTTGGTTGAGGCGTTTAGCATTTCTAAAAGATTTCACATAAAAATTGAGTGATTTGAATTTTGAAATGCAAGAAAAGAATAAAACATTAAGGAAATGACCGGCAGTATTAGGGCATAGAAAACAGAATTTATAATACCAATAGGTGATATTAACCAGAAACAATTTAGAGCAATACAATACAACAATACTTAAAAATACGTTTTTGAAATCAAAAAGTTAGTTGAAAGGTTTTATGTGAGATTTCCTGACTTTAAAAGGGTTAAAATAATGTGAAATATGTGTCGTTTTCCTTTAAAAGTATTTAAATGTAAGACTTATTCCTGTGAAAATTTCTGAAACATTTAACATTGACAAAAACATGTTAGAAAATGAAATTATAGTGGAAATTGTTTAACGCGAAATCGTGGGAACTAGCAGAAGGTTTTCATGGTATTCGAATTTCTTATTAAGCCTTGTCATACGCAAAAAATTTATATTATTGAAAAATTTGGGTATAGGTATTGCATCCTATTTTTCTTCGTCGTTATCTGAATCTTCAACTTTAGAAGCATACGCTGGTGATCTTATTATTTCCACAATTTCATGCTCGGCTAACTTGGAAGCAGTCTGGTCGTTCAGGTTCAAATAATCCTCGAGTGTAATATCTATTGCTAAATTTAGATAGTTGTAGACACCGCGTAAACTATTGTGTAATTTAACGTCTTCGGGACGAAGAATCTTGTAAGGGAGGCATTACCAAGACAATCCAAGATGACTGAAACAATTTTAAATTGTTACGGTTGTTGCACATCGCCAGGCAGTAGATGTAAGGAGTCCAAAATTGACATTCCATTAGTATCTTCCTTAGATTAGTCAGTTTTCGTGTTAAGTGAACTCTCAGCACAGATTTGAAACTGCAATACAGAGACTTTGTAGATAATTTTTATAAATATCTTATTCGAGAAAAGCTTCCAAGTATTACTCAACATAGCCAATATATCTACTCTTGTTTCGGAAATACATACTTATTTGAACCTATCTTTTCTTTAAATTTAACAAGGACTCAAACTGAAGATTGGATAATTGCAGACACAGACTTTTCATTAATGATATAGAAATATATTTGAATTATTAAATCTAACGTAGGTAGATCGCGATACATTTTCAGAAAAAAGTCGATCATACGCATTGTAACATATCTTTTTTTCACGGGTCAGATAATTGTAATTAAAACAACTCTTCATTATTAACACCTTTTTAATTTCTAAAACATCCTTATCCAACTTCACTTTATTAACATTAAACTACACCTTTTCTATTTTTGCTAGGTTAATTTCTCTTTCTTAATCTAATTCAATTTATTCTTTTCAAGACCGAAAACCGCTCACCGTTCAAACTCCAAAATCAAACTCCTCTTCACTTCTTGGTTCTCGAGCGCACTTACCTTTCGTCACTTTCGTGACCCAATTCTGCGATACTTTGAACAATTAATAATTATAATAAAAAAAAAATTTTAAACTTTTACTACAGTATTCGAATATCGTTTCTTTAAACCCTTCTTATGATCTTTGTAAAGAAAGTAAAGAAATTGAATTAGTTTAAGTAATAATATTATTAACATTAATGTTAATATTTGATTATTTTCTATCTTTACTGTGTCTTCTATGTTGATGTTGTTGACAATTTCCCCGTTATTGTCCGCCTGTTTTGACTGCGTTTTTCCCATTCTAACTTTTTGTAGCAATTAAGTTTCTTCTTGTAATATTCGTTGTATGGAACTATAGGTTGTTCTCCTGCTTTCTTGCTTTCAGCTTTTTCTTCATAAATTCTCCTCGATAGATTTCTTCTCTTTGTATTTGGCCGTATTTGTACGCTCATATGTCACGGTCGCCATGTAATATTTTTATTTTTTTATTGTATTTCAATTGTATGTTCAAGCTCAAGTCTAGGCTTAATTTGCCGCTTTATAGTCTTTAAGCTTTAAAGGTAAGCAAGGCAAGGCCATATGCCGCTTTATTGCCTTTGCTTAGGTCGGTTGATCAGGCTGAAGATTGCCGCTTTATGATCAATAGGCTTTTAAGCCGAATTGTGAGAAATGAATATACTCCAATGCAGTGATAATCAAGTCTGAGTTCTTTATTCTTTTCTTCGTCTTTTATATAATTGGTTTACATAGGTTCTTATGGAAAATCATTCCATAAGCAAGAAATAGCAATTTCAGAAATGAATTGTCCAATAAGCAAATTCATTGCTTTCTTACTTATTGAATGACCTTTTACAATAATAATTCACATCAATTGTTACGACACACATTTTTGTCACCTACTTGACTTACTTGTAAATGGTATCAAATTGCTGATTCTTAAGATTGTAATTTCTTTTGATAAATTGGAAGTAAATTGTATTTCTGTTAATTTTTGTTTTGTAATATGAGATATACTTGTTTACTAGCATGATATGGCGCTTGCAAAATAATGTATGTGCGTACAATGATGTGCTCATATCATGCCATTAAGCATTGTGCATTATTATTATTCATGCTATGTATGTATGTTTGTATATACGTGTATATAATGTTACAAGGTGATTAATTATCTTTTATTAGCGAGATGCGCTTTTCTTTTTGTATGATTATTTTTAGATACATATTATTATTACATGTATTACATGTGTATACTACATTATGATGGATTTTCTTTTGCACAGGTTGACCAAGAAGAAGTTTTTAAAGCCGTTTTCTCGGTAACATCAAATGCTGTTGGTGTTGTTAATATACATCCCAAATTTATTAAACTGTTATTTCCTATTATTGTATCTATTTTGACGTATATATTTAACACTGTAATACTCACGTCTGTGTACCCTAAATCTTGGAAGCTATCCAAGATCATCCCCATCCCTAAGAATCCTAAACAGAATCCCCAGGAGTATCGACCCATCTCCATTTTATCTTTCTTGTCCAAGGTTTTTGAGCGGCAAATACTTAAGTGTATTGACACAAATAACCTAATGTCCAACTTACAATCTGGATTTAGACCTAAGCACAGTTGTACGACAGCCCTACTTAAGATATCTGATGATATTCGCCTGTCTATGAATTCTGACATGATAACTGTTCTTTCTCTTTTAGATTTCTCCAAGGCTTTTGATAAAGTTAATCACTCACTACTCATATACAAGCTTAAAAGATTGTTTAATTTCTCTACTGGTGCTTGCAGGCGGAAGACTGCCAGCAAAAGGTCTGCTGTGGTGAGTACTCCTCTGAATTTTTGCCTGTATGTAGTGGTGTTCCGCAGGGGTCAATCCTCGGGCCCTTGATTTTTTCTGTGTTCATAAATGACATTTCTTCAGTCATTTTGAATTGTAAATTTCACTTGTATGTTGATGAATGCCAGCTATATATTTCAAGACCACGTGGATTGATGGAGGATGCGGTATGTAGACTGAATGAAGACCTTAGATTAATATCTTTGTGGGCACTACAGAATAAGCTTCTTCTAAACCCGTTAAAATCTAAAGTAATTCTATTATATGGAAATAATCTCGGCATTACAGACTTTCCTGATGTGATGTTAGATGAAACTCCTATTCCATACAGCAGGTCGGTAAGGAATCTTGGCATCATTTTTAACACTACACTTACGTGGTCTGACCATGTCAACAGTACTGTGTCTAAGATTTACGCAACGCTTCGTAAGCTTTCCGTTGCTTCTTTCGTTACCCCTCGAAATACAAGGCTTATGTTAGTAAAACAACTTATTGCTCCTTTGATTACCTACGGATGTGAATTGTTTTGCCAGCTAGATTCCTTCTCGGAAAGAAAAATCACTGTCGCGTTCAATTCGGCTGTTCGCTACGTGCACGGTCTGAGACGATATGACCATGTTTCTCCCTATGTAAAATCCGTCTTTGGATGCACTTTAAGAGCGTATCTTGATTCCAGGGTAATTCTATTTTTGTATAATTTAGTTGGTAAAAAGGTGCCTAGCTATCTACATGAAAAATTGTTTTTTTTCTCGGTCCAGTAGAACTGTGGCGTTGAATGTGCCGAGGTTTAGTTATCGCGTCAATTTTTCATTTATTCTACCAGGATGTGGAATACTTTACCTATGGAGATCAGAAGGAGTGGTGGCGGTGATTTCAGGGGCAAGATAATGGATTATTTCTCTTATCGATAATTATTTAATTAACACTTTTTCCAATTTTAGTGATTACCACATACATATAAGTTTTTTTTTTTGCATCTTATTATTATTGTATAGATATAGTTTTAGCGCTTTTAGTTTATTTTATTTTATTATTTTTTTCCTTGTCTATTCTTTATTTTACTCCAGGTCATAGTGCAGGAAATTACTTTTGTTAAGTTTACCTACACATAAGTAGAAAGCCAGGCTTTAAGTGTGTAGATGTTGTCAATAAATAAATGAAATTGAAATTGAAATTATATTCGAAGAGAGTCAAAGTAAAGCGAAATGCTTTTACTCCCAGAGGTAAACCGAACAGAAGATTTTCACGAACCTCATGCTACGCATGTGGTGAAGAGGGGCTTATAGCTACAGCGTGTCAACAGAAGAATAAAGGACCAAAGTGCTTTGGATGTAACCAGTTTGGACACAAAAGTATTGACTGCCCAAAGAAGCGAGTTAAAGTAGAGAGAACCGTGGCGTTGTTAAATCAGCCGTTAATCAATCCTGGCGAAATGATGAAAAACATTCTAATAAATGGAAAACCATTCAAGGTTTTTATTGATACTGGTAGCGATTTAAGTTTTTCTCGAGAAGAGGTTTATGAATCGCTGCTACATCCATATCTCTATGAATCGCTGCTACATCCAAAACTAAGCAACCCCACTACTTTTCGCGGAGTGGGATCAGATAGTTTAAATACCACGGGAGCTTTTGAAGCTGATTTAAAAATAGATGGAAATATTTTTGACGAAGTGTTTCATGTAGTATAGAATCATATCCGTCCGTGGCAAATCATAATAGGGAAAATACTATTGATAAAAGTCGAACTTAGAGTTAATGGTGGATACATTGACATTCAGCCTGTTAAACTGGAACGTGAATTAAGGTCTATACAAATCTGACAGCAACCAGAGCTGAATTAAGAGTACATCGACAATCCCATACAGAGGAAAGAAATCGAAAAGATGATTGCGAATTACAAATCGAAAAAAAATACAGCCGAGACACAATACACAATGAAAATTATTCTAAAAGAAGACAACCCTATTTATCAACACCCAAGAAAACTTGCACCGAGCGAAAAAAAAGTCATCCATAAGCAAGTTCGAGAGTGGCTTGAGGAGTGAATCATTACTGAAAGTGTTTAAGAGTTTGCTAACCCGGTAGTTGTTATTGGAAAGAAGGATGGAACTAAAAGACTACGCGTAGATTACCGAAAAATTAACAGGGCTATAGTAAAAGACCATCAGCCGTTACCGCTCATTGAAGACCAAATAGACCAACTCTCTACATTAGGTTTGCGAAATCGATTCTTTCATATTCGACTACATGAGGAGGGTGGAAAATACACATCTTTTGTGACACATTCCGGTCAGTACGAATTTACCCGTGCACAAATTGGTCTAAGCACTTCCCTTACGAGCTTCCAGCGATATGTAAACGGTATATTCTTAAAGTTAGCAAAGGAAAATAAAATTCTAGTGTGTATCGACGATATGATCGTCTTCACGCGAAATTATAACGAGGCACTGGGAAGATTAAAAGAAGTTTTAGAAGTATCTGCAATTTACGGTTTAGAAATTAAGTGGCCAAAATGTAAATTCGTACGTACGAAATTGAATATCTAAGATATAGGATAAGTGACAGCACAGTTTCACCATGCGAAGAAA
Source organism: Dioctria rufipes (assembly GCA_963924295.1). Classification (NCBI taxonomy): domain Eukaryota; kingdom Metazoa; phylum Arthropoda; class Insecta; order Diptera; family Asilidae; genus Dioctria; species Dioctria rufipes. Next base: position 115,879,843 of record OZ002741.1, read on the forward strand.
AGATTAAAGCTGTCGCTAATTTTCCTGATCCAAAAACACTGAAGGAAATATGTACATTCGTTCCTAGATCTGACCGGGTATTTACGGAAATTTGTAGAAGATTATGCTATAATGGCTAACCCCTTCAGCGATCTGTTGAGGAAGACTAACAATTTCGAATTTAATGAACAAAAGAGACAAGCTCATCAGCGACTAAAACACGCTTTTTGTACTAAGCCCATATTAGATACAACCCTAGGGCAACCACAGAAGTCCATACTGACGCTAGCGCCCTTGGATATGGTGCAATCTTCCTGTAGAAGCGAAGATGGGTGTCTGCATCCAGTGTATTACTTAAGCAAGAAAACATCCCCCGAAGAAGAAAAGTATAGCAGCTATATGTTGGAAGTGTTGGAAATCATAACAGCACTACGGAAGTGTAGAGTCTATCTGCTAGGCATAAAATTCAAAATAGTTACGGACTATGCCGCATTTGCTTGCACTATGCAGAAAAAGGAATGGATAACGAAGGGTGCCAGATGGGTGGTGCTATTAGAGGAATTCGACTACGAGATAGAGCATAGAGCGGGTGATTCAATGAAACATCTAGACGCGTTAAGTAGGAACCGATTAGTCGTCAATATTCAGGAAGACTCTCTGCTTGAAAAGATAAAGAGAGAACAGAAAAAAGATGTAAAAATTAAAGCCATCCTTAAGATTTTAGGAAACGAGGAGTTTGATGATTATTTTAGCGACAACGGAATTCTTTATAAAATAAAAGACGATACCAAATTACTAGTGGTTCCCAAATCCTTCCAAAAAGAATTGATTCGCCAAATACACATTACGAGCCACTTTGGTGTAAAGAAGATGCAATCATTGGTTATGAAAGACTATTTTATAACTAATTTTAATCGACGCATTGAAGAATATATTGTGATTTGCATTCCCTGCATACTAGCCAACAAAGAAGGACGGAAAGAAGGTTTTCTCCACCTCATCCAAAAGGAGTCAATCCCTGTACACACGTACCATCTTGATCATTTAGGACCCATGACAAAATCTAGGAAAAGCTTTCAGTATATCCTGAAAATAGTCAGTTTACTATGTTTTTATGGATCTACACAACGAAAACGACAACAACGAGTGAGGTATTGAAGAAATTAGAAATACAGGGGGCTACATTCGGCAATCCGAAAATAATTGTAAGCGGCAGAGGCTCAGCCTTCACCTGTCAAGTATTCGAGGATTAGCGCAAAACGCAAGGAATCACGCATACGCGTAACGGTCAAGTAGTGCGAATTCACCGCATCATCATAGGAATGTTAAGCAAATTGTCGGTTGAAAGCGAAGCAGAATGATACAAACAGACGAGCAGAGTCCAACGAATGATAAATATCACGTATCAAAGAAGCATAGTAACTACGCCATTTGAACTATTGATAGGGGTAAAGATGAAAAATCCTGAAGATATTGCCCTAGCTGTAAGGGTGCAAGAGGAGTTAATTTCCGTTTTCAAAGATGAAAGAGACGAACATAGACAAAACGCAGCAAAACAGATAGCAAAGATATAGGAGGAAAGTCCTAAGGTATTCAATAGACATCTAAAACTACCTCTGACCTACAGGATCAGCGATTTAGTAGCTATACGGCGCACACAATTTGGCACAGGACTCAAAATCCGTCCGAAATATTTGGGTCCATATCGAGTAGTAGCAGTTAAAGCTAATGATAGGTATGATGTTGATAAAGTAGGAGAAAATGAGGGCACACGGAATACATCCTCATCAGTTGATCTGATGCGCCCTTATATTTATTTTGAATTTGTCGATAGCGAAGGAAGTACAGAAAATGAATGTAGAAACTGAATAATTATAATCTTACATTACAAGGAGCGCAAACTTAAAGAGTCATTAAAATAACTGAAAAATGAATTTGAACATAATTGAAATCTTTAAATACCAAACAAGCCCGACAAATATGAAAACGCACCGTAAGACTAGAAAGAATCAAAGGCTAACGATGAAGACAGTTTTATCAGTACCAAAGATGAAGACGTCACAAAGGATGAAGAAGATATATCAAGCAGAACTGAAGACGAAAAACCCTCATGATCGAGACGATTTTAATATTACTAAAATGATGGCAATGAAGACATATTACTAATACCAAAGATGAAGACGTTACAAAAGATGTACATAGAAGATATACCAAGCAGAGCTGAAGACGCAATACCCTCAATGTGATGCCAATGAAGACTATTGTACTAGTACCAAAGATGACGACGGTACAAAAGAAGATGGAGATGCATAAAGTAAACCGAAGGTGAAAAGCTTGCCAGACGATATTGACGACCGGATGAAAGATTTTGCTGAACCAATAGCAAGGAACCCAGCCAGGCAACATACAACCACAGACGTTGAATATACGTCAGGTTGGCCGAATTGTTGGATTTATCTTCGAGCCTGACTGCACGTTCGCCCAGCTGACCCCCAGCATAAACGGAGATGTGAGAGAGGAAGAGTTCAGTGGATGAGACAAGAAGACGACGACGACGACGAAAAACGCAGAAGAACGAAGATTACTAAAAGTTTGTGAAAAGGACTGAAGTCCTAAAGTAGTATCGCGATTTGTTTGAATTTATCCAACCCCATCCTGGAATTTATCCAACATGTATATTATGTGTCTGCTGCCTGATCATCTTCCCCGCGTTGAACAGCTTGTTCAACTTTCCTCATCACGGATCATAATTGTAAAAGGCTCTCCAGAACTCCTTGTGGGTGTAGTTTTGCTCAGGACACACTTGCTGCAATTTTGTTCTGCCCACCTGTATATCAAGCAGGCGACAATAAGTAGTCCAATGACAAGTGCTGAGTAGCCCAAGGTGAATTGATGAACATCGACTGGCCTGATTTCGTTTGGTAAATGTTGGTCCTAGTTCTTCAGTACCCTCGCTTAATTTTTTGAGCTCATCCGAGTGACCTTGATAGTGTATAGGACTGTGCTGCATTTCCTTCAGGCGCTTTAATGAAATCAGATCCCTCAAATTTTACATTTGCAGAAGTGATCATCGCATCGCGCTCGGGTAGACATTGCGGGCTTAAATAGCAATAAGCTCTGCTTTATTGTGCACTTACTTTGGATTTTCATAATTCCAGATCCTTCAAGCATCTGCGTTGATACGGTTCTTTGGCATACCACATATATAGATGTTTTTTCTTTTAATGAGTAAATCCATTGGTTGGGATTAAATAATTGTATCCACTTGGGACTGTTTTGAGTCTTCATTACTTGACAGTTCAGTGAATGTGTTACCTGGTTTACGAAACTCATTTCACAGGCTCCCTTTTTGTATATAGGGTGTTTTTGTTTACAAATATAAGCAGCCTTTTCCATAGTTTCACGTGAGGCTAATTCTTGTTCGCTAAGCGGGTTGTATTAGTCCCGATGTAGGTTAATTACTATGAAATCTGGCGAAGGTTTGATAGCCATGAAAGTGTTATTGAGTGCCATTGTCACAAGCAAAATGCGAAACAGATTGAATTCTTCATACGCAAACAGTGGCAATTTGATTCTGAATATTACGTATTTGTCGGGAACTCGACCTTCTATAATCATCAAACTGTACATCTGAGTCAAAGGTTCGCGATTCCCTGACATCCTTAAGGTCACTGGTAAATGGCCCTTTATAGTAGTTAGTTCTTGTTTTAACTCGGAGAAAGCAGCTGACGATTTATCTTGCCGTGATGTATGTCTATGATTACGTCTAGCATAGTATCTTGTACGCGTCGGTAAGCTGATGTCATTAACGTTAACTGTAAGGCTGATGACATAAATACCTGTGCTAGTCTTTGTTGATGAAGGTCTTCTGTGATGTTGTTGATGTTATTGATTACTTGACGTAGTCGAAAATCTTGGCAGTAGAAACAATTAAGGGTGTTTGATTTATCACAAAGCTCAACAAATAATAGTAGAGGCCATCTTTTCTGCATAGTCAGAATCAAGGACTCCAAATAGAGTGTTGGCTATATTTCCTACTCTATCCAATGGGAATCTAGCACTAAGTTTACTTGGATTTGATAAAAGTAGTTCATTATTGCTGATCAGTTCGTTCTGTAGAATCGTGAATTGCTTCAAAAGATTACAGATCCTTTATAGTTTGTTGGTGCCATTACTAATCCATGTCGTAGTATACCACTAGATTCCACTCACTACAGATCAAATGGGTAGAGCTTAAGTTTTCGAAATAGATGCGAGGCTGGGATTTAAATGGAGATATTTCCACTGGTGTATTTCCTAGAATCGGCAATATGAGACACATGAACAGGAGCGTAGTGAGTGCACAGCTTGCCGAACGTCGTGATATTTTGTCAGATCCTCGACCTGCATCCTCTTGATCCTTGTCATTTTTGCTTCTGTGTTTCGAAAGCCTTTCTTGTATTTGATTCACTCATATATCATCTTCGTCATATACTGGCATGGGTGCTAGTTTATGTATCGGTCTTCTTAGTAACGGGGTTATTGGCCTTGAATTCTTAATGGCTTCGATCTCAGATTTGAGTGTAGTTAACTCTTCATATGTCAGAGAAGCTGCAGCGACGCTCTTGTATAATATGGATTTGGCTGATGTTACTGCGGCTTCGCATAATCCACCAAAATTTGGGGCACGTGGTTGGATGAAATGGAGTTCTATAGCCTTTCGTTATTTTGTGATTTTAATTAATAATTAAAACTTAGTGAGCTATTTGAATAAACTAACAACACTTTATTACTATCCATTTTATGTGTTCAAAATTATTTAAATGTCAATATTAGCAAATCAGCTAATTGGTTTAAACTGAGACAACTGAGACTATTGCTCAAGGTTTTGTCTCAGTTGTCTCACTGACACAGTGCTTGCCGAGGGCCCCTATTGTTCGCTTGGTAATCCGTTTGTTGTCTTGCCAGGCTGTTTTTAATGCAAAGGCATCTGTTTTTGGTAGCCAGGTGAAGCTAAATGTTTTGATGTGTTCGTGCGATTCTTCATTAAAGTTGAGCTCTAGTAAATGTCATCTTTTGGTATGTTTTGAAGTAATTGTGGATGATTTGAACACCACTTTTGCAGATTGAAACCCGCTGGCTGAAGTAATTCTTTAATTATCGTTGCATTTCCTTGGTTTCAGATAAGCTGTTAGATCTGAACCCTATTGCACCACCAACTTATCGGTTATCGCCTAGCAACTTATCAAAATTTCTGATTAATTTCTGTTGCACCAAAGCGAAATTTGAAAAGCACTCATTTGAGTGTTGAAAAGTGAGAAGTTCTTAGTTTTTCAAATTACTGTTACGCCAAACAGAAAATGAGTAAGTGATAAGTGTTCTGTGGAAACGTGACAAAGTTAGCAAATTATATGGTTTTTCTTAATTTCCGTTGCACCAAATTATTACGCTTATCATTTTGAAATAGAGAGTGTGATAATTAAGCAACATAGTGCTAACAAAAAATTCTATTTTCGAATAGACTGTAAATGGGGCTAACTCGGTAGGAGTATGTCCGATCGAAAAATTTGATTTCACCGTTCGGCTCAGCTAATTACCAGCCACAATTCGAAGAAGAAATTGTTTTTATTTTGGGTACTTTTAGGGTGGAGGGTAGGAACCCCCAGCGAGAGGGAGGCTCCAATCTGGCACGTTGCATAGCAAATTAAAGCTTCCGCTGAGTACTATCGGGTGGTATATAGTACTTTTTTCCCCGAATTAAAAAACTTCGTCCGTGCGTTTTTGGCATTGAAAACCCGATTTTCATGCATTTTCATGAACTTGGGTCAGATACACCCAAGTTACTACATTTCGCATATATTTGATCCGTTATTTCTATGACACGCATTAGTGCTCTGTTGTGAATATTTTTCCTATGGGAAGTTATTTTCCCCGGTCTACCAATTTTCGGTAATCAGAGGAAAATAAGTCCAGTTTAAAATGGACGCCACCTTAAAAAAGACGCATTTTCTTCATTTTCAATTAACTAGAAAACTATTTATCGCACGGAAAAACTAATTTAATATCCGATTAGGGGACAAAATGTAGATGCCATTTTAAACTACAAACATTACACACAGTTTATATTTAAAAATTTCATAGCATCTCTCCTGCGGTGGACGACGACCAAATCGACCATTTTTAGGGTAATTTTTGAAAATTTCAAAATTCCTTTGACACGGCAAAATCGATATTTCTCAGGAAATATTGATTGCATTTCCATCATTCTTTTATTTTAATATAGCCAGCATATGAGCTAACATGGGTCGGTTGGGGCGTATGGTGGGGGGGGGGGCACCCGGGTGGGGCGGGGCAGGCAAAATCGGCAAAATTTGCGGATTTTTTTTTTTACTAAAAAATCAATTTTAAATCAAATATTTTAGTAATGAAATAAACAAGGAGTGCTGAATGCGTAGGTTTAGTCTCAACCCTTCTTTGTTCTTCAAATAATTGTTTTCATAAAATCCAGTTTTGGTTGAAATTACGGAATCAGAGTTGATTTCGGTAGAATGCTACCTAAAATCTTAAATTACATTAATTCAACGGCACCCTGCCGCAACATTTAAGCCAGTTTCTTTGGAGTAAAATTATTATCTAGATCTGTTATCTTTCATATGTAGAAGGCCGGAAGTCTTTATCTACATTAGTTTACAAAATTATATTGCAAGGTTTGCTAAATCACTTTCAATCTAATTAACTCCGTACATGCATATATTGGTGTGTTACTCTTTATCATTTTTCAATAGAGTTTGATAATTTAAGCGCTAAGTAAAAATTCTGTTTTCGAATTGACTGTCAACATGATCGGTGGTGTCACAATATAAAAATAAAAATAATGAAGAATTTTTTCGTTTTGAAAGATTTTTTGATGAAGAATCTGAGTATAGAGAACGTGTGATGAAAGCCAGAATAAATTACACGCTGGACTCGGACACATTAGAAATTTTCCCTTAACAAGCGTTCAAATAGAATATGTTCTATTAAAGATTGGAGGTTGCTTGCAACATATCAGTGGACGGAACAATTCTATAAGTTCTTTGCAACAATTACTGACAACTCTACATTGGTTGGGAAATGGAGCCCAATACAAGGGAATTCCTAATATGTATGGTATCAATAAAGCAACTGTGTGTAGGGTTGTTCATCGGGTATCAAATACCATAATCAATGTGATGATGGGTGAAGCAATTCTTTGGCCAGAAAGAAATCAAGGTTTGTCGATACAATTTCTTGCTATGGGAGGCTTTCCTCAAGTAGCAGGATGCATCGACGGAACTATCATTAATATAGATGACGCCGTATTGAATGAAGAGCACGTTATAAACCGGCGCGGAAAGCACGCACTTAATGCAATGATGTTGTGTGATTTATTTTTATCCAACTTATAGATTATTTACCAAAGTTCGACTTTTCCATAGCCCAAAAATGTGGTCATGATCAGTGTTCACTCTCGGCTATTCAAAACTATCCCAAGAGATTTTTCTCTTCTTAATACCTCTTTCCACACTTCTTCCTTCTCCACACTTTAGTAACAGCATTATTTTAGAAAGAGCCATATAACATTGGAAGAAAAAAAAGTTAAATGAAATAATTTAGAAGATTACAAAACAAATTTAACTCATTTTTTTCTTTCACCAATTGCATTTTCAGCTTATTATCATCCCTCGCCATAATGAATAACTGCTCACTATCATTAACTCGTAAAAATAATAATGAACAATAACTGTTAAATTTTTAGCAAACGGTTTGTTCTTTTTATTGCCATTATTCAATATATACCGCATACTTATCAATGCATAAAACTCGTAATTTTGTGATAATAAATTTTAAATTTTGGTGTATACTTATCATCTTTACTTAGCAAAAATTGATAAATTTTCTCGATTGATAAGTGAGTGAAATTTTAAATGGTTTTCGTGCTTATCACTTACACTCATCAAAAACAAATAAACTGATAATTTGCTAACTAGTAAGTGATAAATGGTTGGTGCAATTGGGTCCTGGTCATTACATAGTCGAAGTAGAAGTCTCTTTTCAAAATTTCTGCGCCCAACCCAACCGTTCTCTCTCCGTGTCTTGGTGAAATTAGAAAACAGATTCTAATTTTGGAAATTGAAAATAGATTTCAATTTGGGAAATTAAAAATAGATTTAAATTTTGAAATTACTACTTTTTCTTGCAGTAATATGAAGTAGCTAAATTAAAAGTATATTGTAGACTAAAAGTGTGCTTTGTAGGAATAGTTGAATTTGGATGATAAGTATTTTCGTTTTAATTTCTGATTCGCATGCAATTTACAAGAGGCAATCTTGGTGTAGTGTATATCGTGCTGTGTTATCACGAAAGAAGCGTAGGTTCGAGGCTCGGCGAATTCTACACACATATATCCAATAGGTTCTTGTATTCGATAATTAGTTGCAGAGATAACTCGAAAAGAAAGGAAAGCAGACCTTTTTAAAGTGGAAAGTGGACGTCTTTTAAGTTAAAAAATGGCTTCGATTTAATCTCATGTTTGTGTAGAATCTTTACGTTGGAGAAATTTGCTATCGAAACAAAAAATTTGCAAAACAGACCACTAATATATACGAAAGAAAGGCGGGGCTTATGGATCGAAAAAAATCACTCCAGTACTCGATCACAATCTGCACCCTTTTTAATTTGATATCCCACATGCAACATTTTGGACAACTCTTCAATGGGGATGGTATAACCCCAACCTACTCAACCCCCCCCCCCCCTCACCACCAACACAAATTTTTTTCACCATACATACTTATTCTCCCATGACTTCAATAACAACTGGAGAACTGCATTGCACTATGATCATTCCACGCAGAGTTATGCACTCACCAATATTGTGAAAATAAAATCCGTTCAAGCTAACCAAACATGTCAATTACCGTTAATCGAAATAAAGTATCACCTATTGCACGTACGTATACCTAACGGACGAAGCAATTTCTCAGTTTTCGATTCGACCTCTAGATCCTGAGCTTACTCCTGTAGGGTTTGGCAACTTCTGAAAAAATAAAAATTTTAAAGTTTTTTCCGTTTTTCCGCTACCATTTCCCCAATGCCCGCACCCACCCTGCCAAATTTGCTTCTCTATCACAACCATGTTGAGTTTTTTTTTTTATGACAAACACGGCCCCTTTCCCTTCATTATATATGTAAGACTAGTTGACTCTTTCATTCCACAAGAAATCTTCTACTTTTGATCCGGTCATACAAAGCGTTTCTGCATTTACATATTCCGTACCGAAAGGATTAAGCATACGGATTAGGATTTTCGCAGAAGCTAAGTTCAGCAATGAAATGATGTGTTTAAGCAAAGGCACTCTTTTCGGACGTACCTTTAACAATTTTAATTCAAATGAACTTGCCTTAAACTGCGAACGTAACCAAAATTAAATTGACAGTACCTTCCCTCAAGGTTGAGAACTTTACTTCCTTCTTGCTGCAACCATCAACTGTGTAACACATAACCACATTGTATATTATATTGGAGAAATTTGAGAAGTTTTGTTTTTGATTTAATTGCACAAAGTTCATCTTTGAACACACTCTAATTAACAATATGTAGCACGCCTCCACTGCTTCTATACCTAGCACGCCACCGCTTTTCCATATACTCTTCCATGATTTCCATACTTCCCAGCCTCTTTTATTCGCGTACTTTTACGCCACCATCGCGGGGACACCCAATTCCAGGAAATCGGATGATATAAAAAGAGAGCCACTCAATTTTGTAAATGAGCTCGCAGCTGCAACCAAAATATGTAGGTACTGTGTATGAAATTGTTTATTAAATAAAGAAATTATAAGTTTTTTCCATTTGATGAATTACATTTAGCGCCCAATGTGGGGATTTGAACATTAAAATAAAAATATATTTTTGCAAAAGTTCAACAAATCATTCGCTTTCGGCATTGATCTATCTTCTTGCAAAAGTTTATTTCGTGATATTTCATTCGTCACTGGTTACACCAGCGTCTTTATAATAAATTATTATTTGAAAATACAATAAAAAAAATATTCCTTTGCACAAATTCGATATTCATTCGCTTTCAACTTTGATCTGTCTTCTTGCAAAACGTTAATTTTAATATTACATTCGTCACTGGCTATACCAAGGTCTTTGTAATATACTTAAAAAAAACAAGTTCGATAGATCCTTCGCTGTTAAGGCTTTGAATCAGTCTGGTTGAATAGAAAAAAAAATAACTAATAATAATTGCGTTTAAATTGTGCAAGATTAAGTTCGATAAGTCGTTCGCTGGAACGGCTTTGGTTAGTATTCTTAATTAACCAAATATTTGATGGCATCGAAAAATTATTACTTGGAAGTGGTGTAAAGCAAGCGTTTGGATTCCGAGAATATTGGCTCCAGCCAGGATAAAACATTCTGCATTTCCTATAAGAAGAAGAGAGCGACTTAATAGTTCCCACATGACAGCAATACCAATGACAGCGAGAAATGCCAAGAATTTTTATCGTCAGTAAAGCAAGTTGAGGGAACAACCAGAGTTTTGGGAAAGGCTGACAGTATTAGCAATTGCAAGGCGAGATTCAGTGGAGAAGAGGAGTTTAATAAAGTTGAATCTTTTCTTGCCACAATTAACATTTTTAAGGAAATAGATAAAATATCCGACGAGGACGCCATAAAAGGAATTCCTTTACTCTTAGAAGAATTAACTTCTACTTGGTGGCAGGGGGTGAAAGAAGAGGTCAGAAAATAGCAACAAGCATTAAACCATAGATGGCACAAGAACTAGATATCGCATACAATACTAGACAGCTAGCATCAAATGAAATATTAAAAAAAACAGCATTACAGGATAAATTGTCTGAAAGATATCCTGAAGGAGTAGGAAAGTTTGGACCATAAAGTATTTTAACGGAAACCGAAGAAAAAACTAGTTAAGTGGTGTCAGTTGTTAGCCAAATGTGGGTTTCCATTAAGTCCTGACAGCATTTTAAGCATAGTTCAAAAAAACCGACCAAGTGCGAGTCGGACTCGCATACGAAGGGCTCCGTACCTTCGTACAAGATTTAAGACTATGTACTTTTTGTTTAATTATTACTATTTTATTTTCATTATATCTTGTTATAGCAGCTATAGTATTACTATAGTATTACTTTTAAGAGATACAGAGATTGTTAAGGTCGAGCAAAAACCGCCAAAAATATCACCTTTCTGTATGGGGGCTCCGTTTAATTTTTAATTTAGTTTTATTTTTATTATTTGTTTTTATAGCGGGAATAGAAATACGCACTCTGTGAAAATTTCAACAGTCTACCTATTATAGCTCATGAGATACAGTCCGCTGACAGACAGACGGACAGCAGAAGCTTATTACGGGTACGAAACCCAAAAAATGACCAAGGCAATGGCACGAATACATCCCCCGAAAATGGGCAACCAGGGCGAAAATGGTATTACCATTTCCTGAAATGCAATCCAGAGCTAGAACATCGAACTCCCGAAGGCCTAATCGAAGCCAGAGATACGTGTTCTGAAGAGGTTATTCGAAAATGGTTAGATGAGCTGCAAAATTACATAAAGCAGATGAATGCAGGAGACATATTTGAAGAAACAGCTGTGTTTTCCTACGTACGACCACCTAGAGATGTAGTTAATAGCCATGCCAGAAGACTGGGTTTAAGTTCGTTCTGAGTTACGCTGCATGAGAATATATCGCGAATGGGGTTAATGGTTACATGGTTAATTACTGAAAAATTCAAAAGCATGTAAATTTTTTTGTTAACGGCGACAAGTCCCATTTAACATTGGAGTGTAATAAATGTTGTATTATAATCAGTCCGGAAGCTATTCATGATGAAGTTTTACTTATTAGGCCCGGTTATTTATTAAGATTATACTTGTCAGAGAACTGCCAAACTTACGGTTTTGTATGGCTAAGAGGAGCCGCTGTTTTATTGTTATATTTCCTTCGTAGATGTTGTTCACCCTTAAGGCTGGGTATTTTGCCAATCTGTAAAAGTTATGGCAGAGTATGCCGATGTTCTTATATTGGAGGCAGAGTATGCCGATGTATTTTGAGAAATAAAAACTACTCTTTGAAGTTGAATTTAAGTCTGATTTTATTTAGTTAGTCTCATCTTATTTATACAAATCGAATACAAAGGAATCGGTATTCTTTACAGTTCTAAGGGGGAGGGGGGGGGGATTATTGCAGAAATGCAATATACAAAATTCTTAATCAGAAACTGTAGTGTTAGCATTTCTGATCACACAATTTCTGATTGAGTCACAATGTATTGCTATTGTAAAGCAATGACCTCAAGTAAGAACATTTTATTTATCAAGAAATATGCTTGCATAGCGGAATTTGCTTGCATTGCAAATTCTTCTTGATGTCGTGTAAACTTTGTTTGTTTTGATTATTTTTTGGCTTGATTTTTTGTTTATTATTATTGACCGTGGTCATGGCTCTACAGGAGCTATGCGAGTTTTTCAGACAAATGGGATAATTTGGAATCTTAGGCGCATGGAATTCCCCGCGATCACTTTGCACAAGCGAGGACATTGTCAAGATCGTTATTCAATTATCTAGTCATTCAATCTTGTTTTGTGTTGTCAAAGGAGTAAGCGAAATCAAGGCACTGTCATCGGCAAAACTGTGGATGGGTTTGAAAGTAAGGGAAAGCGGATCACTAATAAAAATTAAGAGAAAATACGGATTGGATAATAAATAGAGCCCTGGCGCACACCAGCATTTATAAGGTGAGCTTCAGATGCAGCACCAGCAAGGCGACCAGATCAAAATCAATCCATAAGAAAAGTGGAGAGCTTGAAGTTTGTCGAATAAGTATGTTGAACTAAATATAACATTAAGGCGAAAATTTGCTTTATTATTCTAATTTATAAAACGTTGAATTACATTATGTTATATAATTCCTTCTTGATTTGTTTTAGTTTAATGAAAGTTAAAAGATACTCTTATATAAAATAACACAATTTGAATTGAATTAGTTTTTAACTGAAGAATGTTATGTTACTGTGCATTTTATCACAACTTATTATTTTTTAATGGCTTTTCAAATCAAGAATAACGTCGTATGTTTCAAAACGACATTTATTTAACACCCCCATATAAAACCAATTTTTATAACTTTGTTTAATCCGGACGCGAATTGGCACCTTAGTGGACGCAAACTGGCTTAGACTGGACGCAAACTGGTGATTTCCGCATTCACTGATATTTTCAATTATTACGCAGACTTGATAAATGTTTTGAGTTTTTGATTTAAAATAAAGGGATAAATATTTAGCTTATTATTATACTACAAAAGTTTAAACATCGACATTAAGAAATTCTACTAATAACCCTTCTTGTAAGGAAGGCATTTCCTTAAATGGACAATTTGTAATTTACATGGAATACAAACTAAAGTAAAATGCAACATTCAACCTTGTTTCAAATAAAATTTTTTATAAGTAATTTGGCTAATATCAGTGCTTGCTTTTTATTTTATATTTATAATTATAATTTTTGAATTCGTGAATGTTTACTTGTTATATCTGTGGTCAAAATCCATTTTCAATGTGTGTGAAGCAAAACGAGAATAACAAAGTTCAAAATTATTTTCCGGTGCTCATAGTAACTACCTCCTGTATTGAACTATACATTATAACATTCATGAAACTAAGAAAATTCAAAAAACTATGGCTGCAACTAATATAATTTTCAGTTTATAAGGGATACAATTGGTAAACAATAGGACAGATAATATATAGTGAGGTAATAGCATAGGTATAAAATAGGATTAAAAAAAAATATCTAAAAAGAACAACGACAGTTTGTAAAATCTTTAATATTTTTCTATATCTCTTTGATCGCTTAAAATGCAAAGGAGTGAATGACTAAATAAGAAAAGTCACCAATCTGTGCGAGTCTGATTTTTGAAGTGGTTTTTCGCATATATTTTTAGAACGATTTGTCGGACAGGACAGACAGTAATAATGATTATAACCAATTTCATAGGATCTTTAATTCTAAACTTTTCAGTACAATAAAAACGTCTAGGATTGATTATTTCCACAGTGTATGACAACACCAAGAACGGGTTGCTTGATTTAGCCCATTTTGAAATTATATTTATTATTTTATAGAAACACTGTGCGCAAAATTTCAGCTCTCTACGTCGGCGCGTTGTCAGCGCTGTCCAAGTATATAGTACAAAACGACATTTTTGTATAGTAACCCTGCAAAGAAGTTACCCGATTTATCCCAATCTCGGACTTAAATTTACTGTTTTTTAAAGCCCGTGTGCAAAATGTCAGCTCTCTACGTATGTGTGTCCGTTGTTGGGAAATCCATAGAATTAGACGAATACACTTTGGGTGCTTTCCTGGATATTGAAGGTGCTTTCAATAATGTGAAGACGGAGGTTGTATAGAATCAACTAAGAAGGTTGGGAGTTGATAAGGGTCTATGTGACTCAACTCAATGCCTCTCAGTAGAAAGATTAGCTCCTGCTCAGGTGACGCTACTGTAAGAAGAGCAGTTTATAGAGGTGAACCAAAAGGAGGGTGCTATCACCACTCCTGTGGCTACTGATAATGGATGAAATCCTCATCAAGTTAGAGAGAGAGGGCTTTAAGGCAGTTTCCTATGTGGTTGACATATGCATCCTGGTAACTGGCAAACTTCTCTCCACCATTAGTGAAAGGGTCCTGTATGCGCTGTTAAAGCTGGATAGCTGGGCCAATAAGAGTTGGATTGAGGGTAAACTCCTCGAAGACGAAGCTGGTTTTCTTCACAAGACGGAGGCAGGTGCAAGGTTTCAGATTTCCAAGGCTGAGTGGAGAGGAGCTTACTCGCTCCAGCGAAACAAAGTATTTGGGAATCGTCCTCGATTCCAAGCTGAGCTGGAAGGCTAATGTAGAAGAGCGCGTAAAGAAGGTCATTGTGGACTTCTACACGTGCAAGAGAATATTTGGCGGAAGCTGGGAACTTAAACCCAGGATGGTACATTGGATGTACACAGCCATAGTTCGTCTTGTATATTTTTGTGTACAAAAATGCTTCCTTGGCGTACATAAACTTTGCATGATGGTTCCCTTCGTTCACCTCTCTATACTCAGATTATGCCCGTCACCAGTCCCCACAGCGACCGATCCCTGCATCTATTGAATGAAGATCACTCTATCTGCGTTTACACATCATCCACTGCGCCGAATATGTTATGCTGTGCATCATTCCTTTATTTTAATCAGTACCGCAACATGAACAGAGAAATGATGATAGATACGCCGAGTGATTCATATTTTCCCGCATCTGCCATGTTGAGGCAGTCGACCAAATGTATATATAACGGCTATTAAAGCAACATTTGTTTTTAGTGACTCAGAAACATATTGTGGTCTATTTATTTCTTGTGACATCTATGATTAAACTTAGTACGACATAGCTTTTCACCAGCCAAACAAACACATCAGGTGTATATTGAACTTTTTGTAGAAAAGCAGCCTCCCGGAATTCCGACAGGTGTGTTTATTTGTAAGAAACGAGCCCTTCTCTCACAACTTCCAAAGAATAGGCATGATGAGCAAGAGCAGGCAGACCTAATTTATAGTTTCCTTAACAAAAAAATTGGTGAAGAGATTACTCGAATTTAGGTCCCTACCTTTTCCTTCCGAATTAGGAACGTCTTGCTTAAGAATAAGGCGACGAATTGTATGAAATTGTAGTCATCAACCTTAAGTGAAATAAAATGCAACGATGCAGTTTTTGTGGATTCAAGGGACACTCCGCTGAAGTATGTCGCAAGCGGAAGACAGCAAACTCACAACCAAGTACCTCTGAAATAGCATTGGTGGAAAAACCCAAAAGCATTACGACCAAAAATCAAGTGTCTTGTTTTGGATGTGGATCGATAGGTTACTATAGGAGCAACTGCCCAACCTGCAAATCAGAGAAAGAGAAGCATCACTTCGTGGAAACTTTCAGTCAATTGACACCACCATTAGCTTAGGAAAAATACCACCAACCGCTTTAATTGAAATTTATGGCACGAATAGATATGGGCATTTCGATACGGCACCCAGAACAAATATTATTGGTTCTAGCTTATTAAAGCTGCTAAAGGAAAGCAAACATGTATTTGAGTCATTACTTGCCAAGGTTATCTAGCCGATGGTTCCTGTAAACCAAGTCAAGTCACCTTTCGTAGATGGGTATCTAGATTGTGACACCTCTCCATTTGTGGATCCAATAAAGGAGCATACCTCAGCAAATCAACCACGTTGGGAGCTTTTCAAAACAAGCTACTCCTGAAAGAAATTTAACATTATCAAACTCAAATTATTACTCCCCGAATAAAATATCAGAAATTTTTAAAGATTGCTTACCAGCCGGAGTATTAACACCATGGCAAAGAGATACAAGAAAATCGCGACTGCTTCCAAAGCCTCCCAAGAGAACTAAATTGTTCGCTGTCAATTTTAACTCAGTAGAAGTAAAATTGCTACAGAATGAAGCAAGAAACATAAATGAGTTAGAACGGCAGCAAATAAATGAATGGCTAATATCGAATAGAGATATTTTTGAATATCAATGGGAATATACGCCATACATAACTCATTGCATAAATAATCAGCCTATCTCTGTACCACCCTATCGTTTATCTCTTATTAAATGAGAGCAGCTGAAAATAAACGGCCAGAAAATGGTAACAGAAGATATTATAGAAGAATGTCAATCAGCGTGGGCAGCACCAGTTGTGTTAGTTCCTAAGAAGGATGGAAGTATGTTTAGACTATCGTCAGCTAAATACAATTACTATACGTCATAGATATCCATTACCGCACATGGATAATTTGCTTCTTCATTATATGACTACTTTGGATTTACGTTCTGGATATTGGCAAATAAAGATGAATATTGATGACAAGGATAAAACAACCTTGATAACAACTTTTGGACCATTCAAATTTAAAACGATACCATTTGGTTTACGGTACACTCCTGGAACGTAACAAAGATTAATGGATAGATGTCAATCCGGACTTGAAGGTATACACATATTCCTTGATGATTTAATTTTATGCTTACCTACTTTCCGGGAATACTTAAACAGCTTAGACAAAGTTTTTCATTGTCTACGATTTTTTAAGCTTAAAGTTAACAAAAGCCAATGCAACATATGTTGTGAAACAGTGAAGGATTTGGGACATTTGATAACAACTAATGGAGTCGTACAAGCCCTCAAAAAATAGAAGCTATAGTCAGGATGCCCATACCTAAGCACCAGAAGCATCTGCTATCCTTTCTGCAAACCTGTTCATGGTACACACATTTCAGTCCTCGGTATGCAGACTTAAGTCAACCTATGAATAAGCTGTTAAAGAAAAGTGCAGTGCGGAAATAGAAAGCAGAACAGCTAAATGCATTTGAAAATCTAAAGAATCTACTAACGACAGATCTTGTTCTTAAACAAGCAGACGAAAATCTTTGGTTTATCCTAAAAACAGATGCTAACAACTACGCTTTAGGAGCAGTATTAGTGCAGGGGAAGGGCATGATGACCACCCAACTGAATATTCTAACAGCCTACTAATTCAAGCAGAAATGACTTATTCCTCTACAGAGCGTAAAGCTCTTGCAATAATATCGGTCATAAACAGATTTCGAGGTTACACAGTTACCGAACATCAGCCACTTAAATGGTTAATGCCTTTGGAGTTACCTACGGGGAGTTTGGCTAGATGGGCACTACAGTTGCAATCTTATGATATTCAAATCACATATTCACCAAGAAAATGGAACGTAGTAGCAGATATATTATCGCGGCTCCCTTTAACGGATAGTACGTCTGCATCATGTGAAATTTGTAGCACACAAATTGATTTACCCAACGAGGAGTAGAGGATATAAGAATAGAGCAACTTAAAGATCCAGCATTAACAGAGATAATAAAATCTTTTTAAGATACCGGGAGCACCATACAACCATGCTGTACTACACAGATACCTTTTAATGTAGAAGCTTATGCATGAACTCTTCTTTCGCTACGAAATATCGCGTCGTATGATTACTGATAAAGACACACAATTAATTTCAGCTATAGTACACATCTTATCTTTTTGTCTTGGAATATAACAATCATTTACACCAGTCTATTATCCGCAAGCCAGTCCAGTAGACGGAAAGAACCGTGAATTAAAAACTTAACTGGCTATATTGGTAGGAAAGTATCACACATCCTGGCCTGAACATTGAAGAGCAATCAGGTTTGATATGAATACTTCACGTTGTAAGAGCACAGGACATATGACCGCTTACTTCACCCTTGGGAGTGAACTTCGCAGAAGACGTTAGCCATGATCTTCGTAGAATAGTGGAAGCTGAGAGGTTCGTGCCGCACACAACGCCTTATCTCCTTAAAATCACAGATACGCTATGAAGGGTAAAGGAGACTCAACATAAAATACAGCACAGAAACCAAGAGTATAGTGATAAAAAGCGACGACCTCACCCAACATGTAATCCTAGAGACAGAGTTTGGGTACGAACAAATACACGCAGTTGTGCTGCCAACCGCTTTTCATAAAAATTAGCTCATAGACGAGATGGACCTTATATTGTTCTGCAACGACGCGGAACTGCAACTTTTTTTCCATTCATATGTAAAGTATCATTAAATTCAAAATCTCTTCCAAAATCAAATTAAATACACTTCATTTGTTTTAAATACCCGAAATGATATTGAATCAAATCTCTCAGCTTTTACTTCAAATGATGCTCTTAAATCAAAAACACACTTTC
Organism: Dioctria rufipes; assembly: GCA_963924295.1. Lineage (NCBI taxonomy): Eukaryota > Metazoa > Arthropoda > Insecta > Diptera > Asilidae > Dioctria > Dioctria rufipes. The sequence continues at coordinate 115,898,634 of OZ002741.1, forward strand.
TGGTAGAATGCGCAGTTTTTCATTAAAAAGGGCGTGTATATATATTCGAAATGCGTGTTTCTTAATAATAGTTAAAATGAGTGATCAGTTGGAAATATCTAGTATTTTAGATGGTGATCAAATTATAAATGCTTATGCAAATATCACGGCTCTTAATATTCTTTTAAAATGTTGTAGTTTAGAAGATGTTACCATTAAGCATTTAGAAGCCTGTCATATAATTTTAAGTGTTTCAAAGTGTGTGTGTGATTGATGCTATTTTTCTAAATTTTGGAAAGTGGGGCAAAAGATTTTATTTCATAGCGGATTGCAGCAAGGGAAAGAAAATTTAGTATTTTCTGATGGGTTTGCGACTATTTTAGATGCTTTTATCCGTCTAGTCTAGGGAATGCCTCTAAAAGTAGAAAGACATTCTGCATGTGAAACACTTTCCATGAATTCAAAGGTAATTGAATTGATTCAGAGTCAACAAAGTTTCAACATTTCACAAAGCAGTCCATCAACATCATCAGCTGCTGCTGTACAAATTTTCGACATAGTTGACATTAAAGATTTCCTCCAAGATAGTGTAAACGGGAAGATTGTATTAAGAAATTATAAAAAGAAACTTATCCTTTCAAAAGTCGATCAAATATTTCTTGTTCATTGCAATATCGACAAAGTGATTGCTAATAAACGAAGTTTTCTTCCACAATCGTAAAAAAAAGGTGTATAGCTCTGCGTTAATGAAGCTGTGGATGAGATCGCTAATGTAGAAAAATATTTCAGGAAAAATACTACACTCTAAGAATAAGGAAAAGTGCGCACTTCTGGGAAATTAATAAAAATAAGTTAGAACGTTATTAAAATTTTATCAAAAAGGATATTAACAAAAGTTGCTTTGCAAATCTAAACTGTTTGTATAATAAATAATAACATTTTTTTTAAATTTCCAGATTCAAAATACTGCATGGCTACTTTGATGTTTTTATTTTATTATTGGGTCTGCCAGAATTAATCGTTCTAACAAACCTTCTATCTCTGATTCCCAAGAAGATTTCATTAAGACAATAAATGATATTGAACGCAGCATAGAAAATTTGCGGAAGGAGTATTCGGAAAAACAAATTTAAATTGCAGCCAAGGATTATTGTTATGCGCCAGATATCACAAACTTGGAACAATTTTATGTCTACTCAGATGGTGTTAAGTATAAATTGCCTTCTTTTCTGAAATGCTTATATGTAACTATAAAACTAATTTTTGTGTTTAACTAGAGTACTCAAGAATTAGAAAACAAGTTTGGTTTTTCAAGAATACTTTTTTGAAATTAAAACTGATCAAGTTTCTGCCAATGTCTCTAATATTATAAATAGGTTTTAACTACTTATTTTTTTCTGTAAAATAAATAATAAATTTTGCTTATTGTAAAACTTTAAACTGTTTTATTTATATCCGCTAATCCCCTTCCTCCTACCTGCCATTCTGCACTATCAATCAAAAAGTATTCCTTGAGCTTGGCATAACAATATAAAAAAAAAACGGTACAAAACCAACATAATTTCCATTTAAGTTAAAATGCAATATTATTTTGAATTAAATGCGAAATAAGGAAAGTTTGCATTTCATTTAAACGATGTATGACTTCAAACTAAAGTAAGAGTAACAAATGAAAGAGACACAGTCAAAATTAACTTTTAAAATAAACGCATTTGCACATTCGTTTTCCTACTAAATCTACTGTTAACATCTTTTAATTGCACTATATTTTTTCTCAGTGTACCAGTGCAAAATCAAAGTTTTACAAACAATTTTTCACTGTAGGATGTTTAGCCATCTCTCCGTTGTTGCTGGTGATGTCAGCACCTTCATTTCCGATGTATCGAAAGAAACGTGCTTACAAATGCACACCAGATGTATCTGTATGCTTCAAAATAGTCCAGTAGTCGCCAACATCTCGTCTGATTCATTTTCCCACACAAATATCCCTGTTATACTTGAAATTCTTTCGCAAAATGGCTTCCCAAAAAGGATAATTAATTCCCTGTTGTTTCAACATATACACAAGCTATCCCTGAACACAATCCCTGAAATACTAATCCTCCCAAAACTTACAGGTCAGCAACATACATCCCGGTCCTCTCAGAGAAACTTAATAGGATAGTTCAATATAATAATCCACAAACAAAAATAGCGTTAAAGTCCGCAAAATCAGTAAAAAACTGCTTTAGCAAAATTAAAGATAAAAAGAGAATTAGTCTCTGATGTGGGGACAATACATTCAACAAGGCTTATGTAGGAACAACAGGGCAGTATCTTAAAAATAGCATAACGAATCATAAATCGGACATAAAGTAAAAAAACAAAGGAAAGACAGCTTTGTCAAACCACTGCTTGTCCAATGACCATCAACCCGATTGTAATAATATCGAAATTTTATGCGCTGAACGTAATTATAGTAAACGTCTTACTCTTGAGGCCTTACAGATTCAAAGCACGAAAAACACAATGAATAGACGAACAGACACAGACAGTATCATTTACTGCAGTCTCTTAGCGAATTCCTAACACTCTTAAATTTAGATATGTAGGAAAAATAAAAATTAAAATTGGCCGTTATGACTCTCTCGTGGATCACATATTCAAAAATCAGTAGATTTTAAAACTTGACTAGAACAATTCACTTCGCTTAATGTTTATGTTAATTTATTACAAGTGTTATAGTTATTTGTGATTTTGTTATATTTATATTTGTGTTTATCTAAATTCAATATTCGATCGGATTAAAGAGTTAGAATAGCTCGTAAGTAAAAAATAGACTCAGCAAATTTTTTTTATAATAGATAAGCAAATATACTTGTATAGATAAGTGAAAATGCTTCTGAGGACGACAACGATATTTGCCGAAACGTTAAGCCAATAAAGGTTTCTAATATGATTAATTAAATCTTTCATTAATCACTGACTGCTATACCCGAGAACTTAAAATACATCAGTTGTAACGTCATATGAAAATCCAAATAGAGTCAATGCATAAGCACCTTATGCACAATATCATCCCGGCGAGTTTGCACTTATACGATTTAAGCAGCCAGGTTTTACTGATGTCCCACAAGGTGAACCCATTTATATTGTAAAATGCCAGCTAGTATAGGCAAGGGTCCGCAAAACGAAATGATGCTATAACGCTATAACTAGTTGCCGATCACATATAACAACAGCAGGTGTTTCATTGCGCCCACGACACATCTGATAAAGGAACATGGAACTTTGTTCCCTAATTAGAGTAGTACACATAGTAGTACACGACCAACCCAAAAATGAACAAATACAGCCTTTGGAAAACAAACAATCCTCAACATTAGTCGTACCATCAGAAGTAGCATCTCATTACGCTGAGCACTTTACAAAATAATTTCATCCTATACTGTTCGCTGAATGCATAAATAAACAACCACTTGGTTCCATGCTCCCTTTCCTATATATTACTCCCTGCCTAAATTCTTTAATATGAGTCTATCATGGCGAGTCGGGGCGCTCGTTAACAACCCCCTTATTAAAAGACACTCCGTTCTTTTGCATGGAGGAAATTTCGCGAAAAAGATGTGTCATTGATCATAGTTTTTGCAGAAAAGGATGTCATAAATAACAAGATCATCATTAAAATCTTATAGATTTCAAGGTTGGCGGTATATTTAGAAAAGAAAAGGTCATCTAGCGAACTTAACAGTGGCAGCAATCTAGTATAGTGCATTGCGTTTATTCCAACAATCGGAATTATCGAATCGTTATTGTTGATCAAGCGAAATTCATTTGCTTGATTTTGCTGAGTTTTCAACATGGAAATGCAAGTATGAAGAAGAAGGGCACTAGCCGAGAAATTTATTCTATTATTTGTGCCTATTAAATTAAACTTTTTTCTACTTTTTCCGAAGCATATCTAATTAAACAAGAATAATAGGACTAACCTAGCACAACAAGTAACATTGAACCATTTGCCTCGCTTTCCGCTTACATCTGACAGAGTTTCCGTCTCTGTGAGTAACGGATCCTCCTATTCTGTCAGCCCAGAGGTGGGTGAAGTGAAGGTGTTAGTCTTGGGTGCGCTACTTGCATATAATGCGAGGTTGTAACCACTGTTCGGTAGGCTTGACATTGATTAGTGGGCTAACACTGCTCCCATCCCAAGCCAAGGTGCAACAGCATACGCCAAGGGCTGCGTGCTTGAGAGGGTACTCAGTCGCTAGTATGAGAACTCTGGATACCAGGCGACCTCCAGTTACAATGAGCCATCCTGATGAATAAATAATTAAGGTATATGTGAAGGTTATAAAATTATACTAAAAGGAGGAAAAAAGTGTATAAGTATATTATTATTATTAGTTAATACATTTCATATGTTAATTTTTTCTTTTTCAGTTAATTTTTTTTTAATTGTAAAGGTCGTGCGCTCTCTGCCTGGAGCATGGTGCACAACTACAACGGGAGCGGGGCAGTCCGTATTCTGGGGTGACGCCAGGCCAACCCTTGCCCATACCCAGTTACGCCAATGAAAACGTTGTAATCAAGATCAGTTAGACCGGCAGGCAGGAAAAATTTATATGTTTAAAGGAAAAAAATTTCAAATGCTTCAATCCAGATATCCAGATATCAAATTATGCGGATTATCCGATCTATTTTGACTATTAGGTAATCCGGATATTTTTTCTTAATTATACGATAATCCGGATTTTTTTTTTTTTTGTTTTGTTTTTCTACTTGTTCAGCTATTTTTATGAGGTTATATATATATGAACAATTACTTTCTCAAGTTGCAGTTTTATTTATTATTATTATTATTTGTTTATTAAAGTTTCTTTGAATAAACAAATAAGTTGTCTTGTGGATGTTTTTTTTTATCCAAATTTTTAATAAAACGAGAAAGAAAGCTAGAATTGGTCTAATAATAATTCTTATGATAACCTAGCTAGAAGAATGCCCGCATGACCCTGTTTAGACGGATCAATATACTGCCTCTGCCTCACGAAAACTTGTCAGTAATATGATGATTGGGGTCAAGAATAAAGATTTCGTGTGGCAGAGGCAGCATACTGAGACCGACCTGTCTTAACTGGGACTATGTTATTTCGTATGGTCACCAATCTGTGCGAGTTTAATTTTCGAAGTGGTTTTTCATATATATTTCTAGAACGGTTCGTCGGACAGTAACAATTATTATAACTAATTTCATAGCATTTCTTATTCTGAATAACTTTTGAGTACACAGAAACCACCGAGGACTGATTGTTTTCACAGAATACGTAAAAAACCAAAAATTTTTATATGGCAACAAAAAGAAGGGATTGCCCAATTTAGCTCATTTATAAAATTATTTTTACAATTTTTATGAAAACGTCGTGTACAAACATCACACCTCTCCGCTGATGCCTTCTAAGGGAATGTCCAAATATATAGTGAAAACGAAATGTTTGTATGGCATCTCCTTGAAGGAGTTACCCGATTTTCCCATTTTCGGATTTAAATTTAGGTTTTTGTTTTGTGTTTTAAAAGCCCGTTAAGTACACGTGTTTTCGAGTTATTATGCGGACAGACAGACAGACAGACGGACTTGCAAAAATAAAAAAAAACTTTTAATATTATGCATGGGTGTCCAATACATTTTGCTCTACCATAATTATTTCTATGCGTTACAAATGGATTGACAAACTTAGTAAACCCTATAAATTTCATCTAGGCTATAACAAAACCTACAAGCTCTGAATTTTTTTTTTTATTTTGCTCGCAATTCAGTGGTCTACACACTATTAAGGTTTTTGCCATTTAATTTGAAAATTAAATGTTTACAGTGTGGTTAATAATTAAATATATTTATAAATAAAATTTTGAGCTAAACGCCCAAAAAGGTAGTATATACATTGATTATGGAGTAAATAGATATCTCCAGATTGCGGCGACTAGTTTTCTGTTATGCGTATGGCGTGATTATGTATGTATGTAAAATCGACGATGGCATGACATTTTGACGTAACCAACGGGTAAGCCAGCTGTCAACGATGCGACATTTAATTTTTAACCATCAATAGCATAACATATCAAGTTTAAAAGAATTGTTAGATGTCCTATCACCACTAGAGATTGCAATAAAGGAATTAAATAAACATTCAGCTACACTCTTGACCGCTGAAAGTGTTTATAAATTTCTATTTGGAAGCTTAGACGAGTTTGGAATGAACTTAAGTAACATTTATCGAAACAGAATACAAACGAATGGATGAACCGCGAATCTTCTTACAAGCAGGAAATATACCATATTCCATAAATATTATGATTATAAATAAAAATGTTCTCCCATTACATTGGCAGTAGAAATTATTCGAAGAATTAATGAACCTGCTTATGACAGGATCTACTTGGACGACATCGAGGAAGTAGCTGAAGAAAGTGCAAATGAAAGTGAGTTTGAAAGTCAGAGAAACACTAAAACTTTATATAAAAATTCTCTGCAGCAATAACTGGAAGTGCCAATTTCTTCAATTACCTATGTTGATGAGCAGAGGAACGCAATTAATGCTTTGCTGGAAAAAAATTTCATGCTTTTAACAAACACAAAAACAAGGATAGATGTTTTAATATATTACTCAATGTACTTTTTACAACAAAGCCAACATTTAAATTTTCAATTGTAGCCCTTAAGAGGAGTCAGTACAAATATTTGTAAGTTTCATAAATTTTTCAATGCAAATTTCTGGCAAACTATTTGTAGATTTGTAGCAGGATAATGATTTATATCTTAAATTAAAGGTAATAAAGAAGTCTAGTAAATAACGTCGGCAAAAATTAAAAAAAAAAATGTATTGAAATGGAGATATTAGCTCGGAAACTTGTAAAAAATGGTAAGTCTTTTAAATCAAATTCCTATGCGTAGGTATTCTCCTTTCTTTCAATTGTAACTGTTTTAGAAAGATAAGGCCTAGATCTAGCAAATAACGTCGAGTTTTTTTCATTTTTAGTGGCGCTTTTTATAATTATTTGACTCTAATAGTACTTGTTTTTTCTCCCGATATTTCACCGACGAGAAATTGCAATATTTATTTGAAAGTTGTTTAAATACAAAGCAAAATAGCATATTTAACAATTATGAGTAAACGAAAATTAGGAGAGTCAATTCTTGTTAAAAATTTTCAATTTATGTGAACTGCAAATTTTCATTTTTCGTTTTAAATTGTATGGTTTTTTCGGATGTTGGGATTCTGCGGTAGATGTCTCTAATGTGGTCTAGGTCTAGGCCTAATTTTATATGAATTTTCTCACTTTCAGGACATAAACCTACGTATAGTAAATTTTATTACCTTCAGGTTCGCTGTATCTTAATTGAAACTTTTGCTGAGTACTGACTCCTCTTAATAAGACAAAAATTAGAACTCGTCTGAATTTTGATATTTTCAATGCAATAATCCTTTTAAAATATTCATTTTTAAAAACGAAATAAATCTAAATCATATTATTTTCTTTTACTATTTATTAATTATTAAGGTACATAATTAAAATATTTAAATAAAAAAATATATAAAACACTGAAATATTTTATTCAAGCTATTTATTTGTTTTGTTTTTTGTTATCCAGATAATCCGGATATCCAGATATTTTGAATTTTCAGTATACGATATCCGGATAATCATTAATGTCGGATAATTGGAAACCTTAGGCATGTATCAACAAAATGAACAAAGTCGAAAATTGAGTAGTAAGAGTAATGCTTATGACAGATATTGGGTATCGATATGTAGATATTCGGAGTATCCTGTTTATACACCATGTGTGTCATCAAATATTTCCAACATACCCAGAAAAACTAATAAGTATAGACTAGATATCTAGATATCAATATCCTCAAAAATTACTGGCTGTAGCCGGATTTACGTCACTTCTTACGTTACGCAGCGCCATCTAGTTGTTGATAATAATATAAGAATGTGTTTAATTAAGGATAAATGTGTCTGTGCTTACCCAGAAATGCGAAAGAGAAGAAGAATATCAACATTTTCCCGTGAAAAGCAATCAAAAAACGGCAAATATTAAACACCCCCGAATTAGTAAAGTATTCCTTTGCAATTTTGTTATTTTTAAACAAACCTTCGACCACATTTTTCTTCATTTCACACAAAATAACGCCATTGTTTCTTTTTTCGTTTCAAATCATCAATGTTTCGTATATTTACAATTAATTGTTGCCGTTTAACCTGCATTAAAGCTAACATATTTATCAATTCCATTTCCAAATTTGCTACGCTTAAAGATCTGTGAACTGGACTGAAATATCAAAGCACGGTTTGCCACATCAATCCCCTTTTTATGTGTGTAAGGGGTACTTTAACATTCAGATATTCGAAATATCTAGATATCGATACCCCATGTCTGTCATAAGCATAAGCCATAAACTTGTTATTTTGTAGAAAGCTCAGTGAATGAACAAGATCTCCACGGATATACTAACATGGGTTGTTGTTATGGTCGTAGCGTATTGCATATAGCAATATGCTACAAGAATTACTGAAGCGTGTGGGCCGGCTGCGTCAAGCATAAAAAAAATGAACGCACCCCGACCGAAAGAAATGCATTTCCTCAAGATGCAGATGACAGGATGGGGATGACAAAAAAGAAGAAGAATCAATCTGTCTTACTTCTCGAGTAAAAGTCGCGCGTGAATGAAATCAGCAAACATCATCAAAAATCTTCAATAACATCTGGCCCAAAAAGGTAATAATTTCGGTAAATTTTGGTAGTGTCAAATCCAATAAATAAAATACTCCAGGAATTTCAAAAGGGGGCTGGATAGAGAAAAAAGAAAATTTTGCTGAACTCTTTGAAAGGGAAGAAATTTTTGCTGCTCCATAGATAAGTTGGCCGGATTGTTTTAATTCTGGCGTTTCTGTCTTCCGTCCAATTTCGAGACATATACAATTTACCAAAATTCGCTGCTGAGCAAGGAAGTTTTGATGCAGGCGACCAAGGGCTTTGAAATCATTATCTCTCGGACTGCTCGCACCAAGATACATACATTCCAACAGTTCGTGATCGGTACTAAAAGTATTCGGTGGCATCCACCTTTGCCAGCATTTAACTAATACAGTCATAGTGGCGGAATACTTGAAATATGGTATAAACTCAATACTTTTTCAAAGGGGAATATATCCGCCTGAGAATTTTGTGAACACGCAGCAATATGGATTAGCAATTGTCAAAATTCCAACAATCGTTTTCTTTGGACTTGTGCTCCAAAATGTCAACAAAATCCAACCCAAAAGGGATAAATGGCCATTAAATTTTACTACAAGGAAAAATGCTGATATTCCTTCACCGCCAGATTATAATCCTTCAGTTGCACAAAGTAGATACAGTCGTCAACTAAAATGAATTTGTAAATTGCTTTAAATTCTAAGTTTTATTATGATTGCGTTCCGCTTTTCCTTATTTAATCTCGTTCAAGATATATGTGTAGATACAAGTTACACTGGGCAATATTATTTCAACTCATCGAATTAGTTTGTGATAGAGACTACAGACAGCAAGTCGAAGCAATAAATTCTAATTTAATATTTAACTAGATGGCGGATGCTGAAGCGCTTCATCATACCGTGGAATTTTCACCGTGAGTATTATTGATATATTACACATTATCTTTTGGTATACGCATACTTCGGCTACTGTAGCGACTTACACATGTAGGACTTCCTTTTATTGATATTCTTTTCATGTAACTATATGTAATTTTGATTTAATACTATATATATATACATATAGGACTCAAGTTTTGTTATATTTACATGTATACACTTTGAAATGATAATTCGTTTAAGTAGACACTCTATATGTATAAATATATGTATAATTTAACGATATATATACCAGTATACAGTTTGAATGAATGATCCGGTTGAGTCAACACTCTACATACCTATATATATATATATATATATATACGATAATGACATACTTACTTACATATATCTGTCTCATTTCATGATATGCTCACCTACACATGTATATTGGAATCTTGACCTTTTGAATTTTTTTTTTTTTGATTTAGTGCTTTATATATAACTAGCTATAGTTGATTTGTTGAATACTACCCATTATCGAAAGTATCGGACGGAAAATTAGATTAAAAGCAATTTTTCTAGTTAGATTTAAGGTATAGTTTTGATCTGAAAGATGAGAGAAATGAGAGAAATAACAATCCTAAGTCGCTGAATTATTGTGGAATGAAATTTTCAAAGGACATTATTTAGAGATTAAGTGTAAAATAATATAATACTGATAATTAATTTAAAAACGCTTTTGTTACGTAGAGGTGTCATTCCTAATTACACAAAAAAAGGGGTATCTTTTAAAGAAATGTTTTTATCGGAATTATATTATATTATGAAAGTTTGAAAGTTTTGATTATTCCTTCACTATCCTGGAGCCCTCTCACATAGGATGGAGGTCGTCTAGGCTCGCCTAGTCTCTCTCTCTTTTTACAGGTCAACTAGGGACTCTGAGGAATTATGCCCCTCAGAGTCAAATGGGAGGATGGGGCAGGCAAAGAAGGCAGACATCTGCGCCTTCGATGGGATACAGGTAAGTGACGTAAGGGTCCCTTCAGGACCGAATGTGTGCCGGCTTTGGTGTGATAAGCACGAAATTTTTTTTTGATTATGACTGACAGCAGCGGCAGGTTTTTGTGGAACCCCTCCACACTCTCCGCCAATAGCTGAGTCGAACTAGAGTGCGGACCTGAACTCAACGCTGCCCGTCGAGTGATCTGTCAGCTCATGCTGACAGTCGGGACTTTGCGTCCCAAGCGAATCACTCTTCATAGTTCCATAACAAAAATGGCGCCCAACGTGGGGCCACCTCAGTTGGACTTCGGTGGTCTGATTATGACTTTTGCTGAGGACTGAGATTACTTCGAGATATGGACATTTGGCTGTCAGCTAAATTGTCTGTTTCGGTAATATCACAATCAGTAGAAGTTATATGAGGACCTGAGTCTAATTGTTTGTTATTTGGATATTTTTTCTGTGAAGTAAAGTAAAGTTTTTAAAAGTTTTTAAAGTTTTGAAAGTAGAGTAACGTTTTAAGATTTTGATATTTTTTATTTGGATGATTAAAGTAACGTAACGTATGAAAGTTTTTTTGAGAGTTGAAGTTCGACTCTAGGTTTGACTTCGGTGAAGCCTCGAGTCTGAGCAGTTGTTTAATTTTTGAATTTTGTTTGAATTGATCTTTCCCGCTGGCCTTCTGTCATGGAAATGGTAGGTGGCCTCACAAATGTTTTTTTTTTGTGTGAGCTCTCGCGGAGACATGTCCCTGTTGGCCAACTGGCTGGACAGAGTTGTGAATCTGTGAGACGGCTTTTTGGCTTTCAGTTAACTAGTTGACCAGATTCATGACTCTGCCCAGTTGGAAGGTTAGCTGGACATGACAATCAGGTGAAGAGGAAGGAAGTAGTTGTTGGAGGATGGATGTGATGCTGGAGACCTTCAGTAATCAGGAGTTGGCATACTGCTAACTGCCTGGCTGAATAATCTCTAGTATCATTTTCACTCTCTAGCTTCTTCAACCCGACTCTTCCCAGATTTCTGTGGGAACTCCACATTTTTTTTCAATGCACACATTCACGTCGCTTGCCTGAAAAGAGAGAGAGCGACCTGAAGACCTTTATGTTGAGAGTGAGCTCCTGGAAGTGAAGGAGAAACCGTATGATTTTGTTTGGAATTTTTTTCTCGAAACGTTTAATTGAACTTTTGGTAACTTTGTCGTACCTGCGAGTTCTCTGATTGTTTGAATTCTTTTTCAACTTCGCCGTACGTTTGGGAAAATTTTTGTTTGAAATTTAGAATCTCGTCCAAACTGTCGACGTTAAATTAGTATTTCATCATCCCCGGAAAATCTGTCAGTCACAATCCATTGCCTCCCATGCCGTCACTAGAGTTACCACCTTTGACAGTTCCACCACCTAGTCGACAATCTATATCACCTGGAATGCCAGATATACATTCCATGACCTTCACAAATACTCACTCGCGACGAAATTGCCCACTGCCTTCTGGCAGGGGACATACCTCAGCAGCTACGGATGCTTGATGGCAGGCTTGTGCATGCAAATGCAGGACCTGGTTCGAGAAGGCCTCGAGCAGAGTTTGAATACGTTACGAACGGAATTGACAAGTAATGTTCGACAGCAAATAGCAGCTGCACTGCCACCAATCAATTTTCCACGGCCACCTCCTACTATGGGTGATCCCAGACCACCACCAGAATTTCACGAAGAGCGTAGGCAGTCGTTTAACCCACCGCCTTCGGCTTTTGGTCAGCCTAGACCAAATTTTAACCTGCCTCCACCAGCTTCATCTCATCGTATCCCGGCGAGTGTAGGACAGCGACAATCAGGTAGTCCTATCAGAAGATGGAACCTGACATACAATGGCAATAACTCCGATCTTTCCGTAGATGAATTTATTTTTCGAGTCGAAGCACTCACGCACTCCGCTCTAGAAGGAGATTTTGATCTCCTTGTTAGGAATATGCTCATGTTATTGACGGGACCAGCAAACGATTGGTACTGGTCACTATTGAGGCACAACCCTTTTCGAACTTGGGAATTTGTCAAGACTGGATTGTCAATTGAATGGGGAGTGCCCAAGGACGATTTAAAAATCCGATTGCAGCTGAAGTCGCGAAAGCAGAAGCCTGGTGAACTATTCGCCATGTACCACCATCATTTAGTATTGCTGCGTGATCAGTTGCACACCGCCATGCCAGACCAAGAATTTTTGGAAATTGTCAAATCTAATTTACTGCCTGAGATTCAGGAGAAGATATGCCTACATTCCACCGATACGATAGGACAGTTAAGATCGCTCGTTACTCGAATTCAAGCCACGCAGCTACGAATTGCGACAGCTGGTAGTTGGAACCCTTACCGGAACCAACGGGTGCATGAAGTTGACAACTTTTAGACCTTGGACCCTGAACTGGCAGTAGCAACAGGCAGTGACAACAGCCTAGGTGACGTGTCGAGCATTTCGGCTAAACACACTATTTTATGCTGGAATTGTGACCAGTCCGGTCACTTTTATCAAGACTGCAGGCAAGAGAGACAAGTTGTGTTCTGCTATGGACGCGGACGCAAAAACGTTTTCAAGCCTGATTGTCGCTATTGTAGACAGGAAAACTTGAGACGGGTCGGGAATACCACCACCTCTTTCCGACCAGCGTCAACGTCACAAGCAGCAACTGCAACGAACCCTCCAGTTGAAGCCTCGAACAAGAATAAAGGTCCGCTCCATTAGCCGACCACAATGAAAAATCCTTGCAATGTCCCCTGATATCATTCAGTGATTCTGATGATATCAGTAAAACACCTGATAGTACGAACACTCCACTTCTGGGGAGAACCTGACATTATTAGACACTTCTTTGGAAGAGTCTTTAATTTTCGATGTCCCGATAACACCGACAGCACTTTTAGCTGACAAGGTTACTGAGCAGGAGATTAGGCCTCATGGCATTTCTATATTAAAACGGCCACCAAGCTCTGTTATGACGAGTGGGCGTGAGCCTGTTGTATATCCGCTGACGCCGTATCATACGCGTCTGCAGAAATATAATGCAGCAAGAGACCGCATCTTTTCCTCAGTAGCAGAGTTAGCCGAAATAATGTTTCCTGACTTGGATATGAGACCGAAAATGAAAAGATCTACCATTCGTTGGCGGGAATACTGCCGACGCATGAGTCTAGAGAGAAAAAACTGGCACAGATTTCCGTGTCGATGCTAGACGACATTCGACCGTACGCCGAAGTAAAGCTGCTTGGGCGAACTGAGCCTGGACTACTTGATAGTGGTTCCACTGTCAGTACTCTAGGTCAGGGAGCTCTAGAGAAGTTTGCAGAAGCAGATGTCGAATGGAAGAAGTATCGGACACAGGTCCAAGTAGCAAATGGTGCCATGACGGATGTGCATGGTTATGTGAACTTGGATGTCACTTTCCGTGATAAGTCTCAAAACGTACGTTTTTACGTGGTTCCTGGGCTCACACAGGCACTATATCTAGGAATAGACTTCTGGCGTCTATTTGGGTTGGCTCTAGATGTCCTGGGTATAGTCGCAGAAGTGAATCCAAGTGTAATAGCTACCTCTGACACCGACTGCCATATTCTTTCTAGTCTCGATCAACAACGCTTAGAAGCCACCAAACAGCTTTTCCCCTCTTTCGCCTCTCTAGGCCTGGGAAAAACATCGTTGGTCACTCACAAGATTGAAACGAATGACGCCGCCCCGATAAAACAGCGTTTTTATCCGATTTCGCCAGCAGTACAAAGTTTGATGGATGCTGAATTAGAGCGAATGCTATCACTGGGTGTGATAGATAAGAGTCAGAATCCTTGGAGCTCTCCAGTTATTCTGGTAAGGAAGCCTGGAAAGGTCCGGCCTTGTTTTGAAGCCAGGAAGGTCAACTCTGTTACGAAGAAGGATGCCTATCCGCTGCCGCAGATAGACGAACTTCTGAGTCGACTTCCTCCGGCAAACTACATAACGAGCCCGGACCTGAAAGACGCATCCTGGCAAATCCCACTAGACAGTGATTCCAGAGAGAAGACCGCTTTTACAGTACCTGGTCATCCTCTCTATCAGTACACAGTGATGCCATTCGGCCTATGCAATGCTCCACAAACGATGTGCCGCCTCATGGATAAAATCATTCATTTCGATCTTCGTGAGAACGTTCTCGTCTATCTAGACGATTTATAATTCTGTCATCAGACTTCGACACTCATCTTACGCTGCTAACCCGTATAGCGGATTGTTTGAGGAAGGCTGGCCTCACTACCAACATCGAGAAGAGCAAGTTTTGCATCAAGGAGACCAAATACTTGGGTTACATTGTCGGAAAAGGAGGTATGAGAACTGACCCTGACAAAATTTCAGCTATAGTTGACTATCCGTCACCTAAAACTGTTAGGCAGGCCCGACACCTAATAGGTATGGCGGGATGGTATAGACGGTTCATCCCGAACTATGCTGAATCAACTGCCTCCATTACAGACACCTTGAGAAACCCTACTTAGTTCAAATGGACACCTGAAGCCCAGACGTCTCTTGATCTTTTATTGAAAAAACTTACTTCTGCTCCGCTGCTAGTGAGCCCAGACTTCACCAAACCATTCGTTATCCAGTGCAATGCGAGCCAGCAAGGTATTGGAGGAGTGCTGCTTCAACTGGATGACGATGGACACGAGAAACCAATAGCCTATGTCTCGAAAAAGTTGAACTCAGCACAAAGAAATTACACCGTCACAGAGCAAGAATGCTTAGCTGCAATCTTGAGCGTACAGAAGTTCCGTCCCTTCATAGAACTCATGCCGTTTAAGAAAGTGACGGATCATGCGAGCTTGAAATGGCTGATGTCTCAAAGGACCTCAGCGATAGACTTGCTCGGTGGAGTTTGAAGCTTCAGGGTTTCGACTTCACTATCGAGCACCGAAATGGAACCCTGAACGTCGTCCCTGATGCGCTGTCATGCATTAATTGTGACAGCCTGATCACAAATGAAGATCCTGGCCCGGAAGTTGACCTTAGTTCGCCATATTTCAACTCGTTGGAATATGAGGAACTGAGTCATAAGGTTAAAACGACTTCTGGCAAACTACCAGATCTTTGTGTCAGGGATGGCTTCGTTTACATTTGGACTGTTCCGAGAACAGGCGATCCGATTCAGCAAGAAGAAGAAGCTTGGAAGCTTTGGATTCCACGAGGGCTTGTCACCGCCGTCATTTCAAGGGCTCATGATCCGCCACTAGCTTCACACGGAGGTATAGGGAAAACACTGGAACGTCTGCGAAGACATCTGTACTGGCCACGAATGACAGTTGATGTCAGAAACTACGTAGGCGCCTGTGACGTGTGTAAGGAAATGAAGGCTCCCAATACTATTCTGAGACCACCTATGAAAGTCCAGTCTGTGACAGAACAACCATGGCAAAAGCTGAATATCGATTTTCTAGGTCCATATCCTCGGTCAGTGAAAGGAAACGTATACATTCTGATAGTTCTTGACCACTTTTCAAAATTTCCAATTCTCAAACCTATGAGAAAAGCATCTACACTCAATGTGTGCCAATTCATCGAGACGGAAGTGTTCCACGTGTTCGGAGTCCCGAAAACGATAGTCTCTGAGAATGTAGTCCAATTTTGCTCGACTCAGTTCACCAGATTACTGGATAAGTATGGGGTGAAGTACTTTCGAACGGCAGTATACTCGCCACAACCAAACGCCTCACAGCGAGTAAACCGGTCTCTATTGTCAGGGATTAGGGCTTATATCCGGAAGGAACGTACGAAATGCGATGAGAAACTAAGCCAAGTAGCTAGTTCCCTCAGGAGCTCTTTCCACCAAGCTACTGGTTTCTCTCCTTATCGAACACTTTTCGGTCAACAAATGATTGAACATGGCAGCTCCTATTCCAATTTGAGGAGCCTTGGAACTCTTAATGAGCCGTTGAGAGAAGATACTGAGGACAAACTGAGATTGATCCGTGCGAGAGTGCAGGAGAATTTACACCATGCGTTCGAACAGGTTTCAAGAGCCTAAAATCTCAGGGCGAAACCTGTCGATTTCAAAGTTGGTCAAGAGGTATTTAGACGGAATTTTGTCCAAAGCATCTTCCAACTGCAGACTAGTGCTAAACTGGGGCGAAAATTCTTCAAGTGTCGGGTCAGAGCCAAGAAAGGAAACGCTTCTTATGAGCTTGATGATCTGCAGGGGAAACTGTTAGGAGTCTATTACACCAAAGACATCAGGCAGTGATCATCTGTCTAGAAACGTGGTCTATCTATTGTCACGTTTATTCTTGGTAGCCCTAAGAAGGCATCCAGCCAGCTGCACTGGTAAACTATAGGATATCGCGAAGCCCTTCTATTGCCCCGTCAATGGTGGGTGATATACCTGTTGGAATTCAATCTCATCAGCCTGTACCTCTTATGAGTAGATAACCTTTTATAGTCCCTTCCGGATCGGCCTCATTAGGAGGATTTTTTTTGTCCGTCCGTCTACAACCTCTCGTAAATCTACAACCGTCGGACATAGTAGAACTAAATCTAGATCCTGGTAGCCCTAAGAAGGCATCCAGCCAGCTTCACTGGTAAGCTATAGGATATCGCGAAGCCCTCCTATTGCCCCGTCAATGGTGGGTGATATACCTGTTGTAATCCATTCCTGTATAAGGCTGTCAGCATGTCACTACTTCGAGGACACCTTTAAGACACACCCTTGAACAATCGCCAGTCGGAGATCAGGGTGAGATGTTGCGCCGGGAAAGCTTAGCGATCAGTTCCTTAGGTTGCTGATCGCGGGGCTTCCTCAGCATCTCGGTGAGGGAGGGCAGAGAGACATCGACCAGCTGGATTTTTTGGGTTACCAGCTTGTCGATGTGGCTTTGGCTTCCCACACAGAGAATGATGTCGAGGTCTGATCAAAGACTGACGAGACTTCAAGGATGTGTCCTCGATGCGTCATCGGTCACGTAGAGTCCGAGTGATGAGGAATACGCATTCGGTCGTCGGTCGAGACACACATTGAGCGCCCGCAGTGATGAGGCCTATGTTTTAGACCGGCCAGCTCAGTCGACAATTTTTGAGCGTCGTCTGAACCAGGGGTGGCCCAGATCACTCTGCCCTGCTACAAAAATTACTGAAGCGTGTAGGCCGGCTGCGTCAAGCATAAAAAAAAATGAACGCACCCCGACCGAAAGAAATGCATTTCCTGAAGCTGCAGATGACAGGATGGGGATAACAAAGAAGAAGAAGAATCAATCTGTCTTACTTCTCGAGTAAAAGTCGCGCGTGAATGAAATCAGCAAACATCATCAAAAATCCTCAATAACATCTGGCCCAAAAAGGTAATAATTTCGATAAATTTTGGTAGTGTCAAATCCAATGAATAAAATACTACAGGAATTTCAAAAGGGGGCTGGACAGAGAGAAAAGAAAATTTTGCTGAGCTCTTTGAAAGGGAAGAAATTTTTGCTGCTCCATAGATAAGTTGGCCGGATTGTTTTAATTCTGGCGTTTCTGTCTTCCGTTCAATTTCGAGACATATACAATTTACCAAAATTCGCTGCTGAGCAAGGAAGTTTTGATGCAGGCGACCAAGGGCTTTGAAATCAATATTTCTCGGACTGGTCGCACCAAGATACATTCCAACAGCTCGTGATCGGTACTAAAAGTATTCGGTGACTTCCACCTTTGCCAGCATTTAATACAGTCATAGTGGCGGAATACTTGAAATATGGTATAAACTCAATACTTTTTCAAAGGGGAATATGTCCGCCTGAGAGTTTTATAAACACGCAGCAATATGGATTAGCAATTGTCAAAATTCCAACAATCTTTTTCTTTGGACTTGTGCTCCAAAATGTCAACAAAATCCAACACAAAAGGGATAAATGGCCATTAAATTTTACTACAAGGAAAAATGCTGATATTCCTTCACCGCCAGATTATAATCCTTCAGTTGGACAAAGTAGATACAGTCGTCAACTAAAATGAATTTGTAAATTGCTTTAAATTCTAAGTTTTATTATGATTGCGTTCCGCTTTTCCTTATTTAATCTCGTTCAAGATATATGTGTAGATACAAGTTACACTGGGCAATATTATTTCAACTCATCGAATTAGTTTGTGATAGAGACTACAGACAGCAAGTCGAAGCAATAAATTCTAATTTAATATTTAACTAGATGGCGGATGCTGAAGCGCTTCATCATACCGTGGAATTTTCACCGTGAGTATTATTGATATATTACACATTATCTTTTGGTATACGCATACTTCGGCTTCTGTAGCGACTTACACATGTAGGACTTCCTTTTATTGATATTCTTTTCATGTAGCTATATGTAATTTATATATACATATAGGACTCAAGTTTTGTTATATTTACATGTATACGCTTGGAAATGATAATTCATTTAAGTAGACACTCTATATATATAAATATATGTATAATTTAACGATATACATACCAGCATGCAGTTTGAATGAATGATCCGGTTGAGTCAACACTCTACTTACCTATATATATATATATACGATAATGACATACTTACTTGCATATATCTGTCTCATTTCATGATATGCTTACCTACACATGTATATTGGAATCTTGACCTTTTGTATTTTTTTTTTTTTGATTTAGTGCTTTATATATAACTAGCTATAGTTGATTTGTTAATACTACCCATTATCGAAAGTATCGGACGGAAAATTAGATCAAAAGCAATTTTTCTAGTTAGGTTTAAGGTATAGTTTTGAACTGGAAGATGAGAGAAATGAGAGAAGTAACAATCCTCAGTCGCTGAATTATTGTGGAATGAAATTTTCAAAGGACATTATTTAGAGATTAAGTGTAAAATAATATAATACTGATAATTAATTTAAAAACGCTTTTGTTACGTAGAGGTGTCATTCCTAATTACACAAAAAAAAGCGGTATCTTTTAAAGAAATCTTTTTATCAGAATTATAACGTAAATATGAAAGTTTGAAAGTTTTGATTATTCCTTCACTATCCTGAAGCCCTCTCATATAGGATGGAGGTCGTCTAGGCTCGCCTAGTCTCTCTCTCTTTTTACAGGTCAACTAGGGACTCTGAGGAATTATTCCCCTCAGAGTCAAATGGGAGGATGGGGCAGGCAAAGAAGGCAGACATCTGCGCCTTCGATGGGATACAGGTAAGTGACGTAGGGCAGCGGCAGGTTTTTATGGAACCCCCCCATACTCTCCGCCAATAGCTGAGGCGAACTAGCGTGCCGCCCTGTACTCAACGCTGCCCGTCGAGTGATCTGTCAGCTCATGCTGACAGTCGGGACTTTACCTCCCAAGCGAATCACTCTTCATAGTTGCATAACATTGTAACATCGCACACTGCGTGAGTCTACCTAAGAAGCTCATAAATTAAACAAATAAAAGAGCTAGAATTGGTCTAAGACCAATTCTTATGATACCTTAGATGAATGCCTCTATAAAATTTCGTATGGTCACCGATCTATGAAAGTTTGATTTTTGAACTGCTTTTTCGCATATATTTCTAGTATGGTTTGTCGGACAAAAAACTGATTATAACCAATTTTATAGGTTTTCGTATTGTGAAGAAATTTTTAGTGCAATAAAAATGTATATATCGTTTTCACAGTGTATGTAAAAAACCTAAATTTTTATATGGCAACACCAAAAATGGGTTTCCCGATTTAGTCTACTTTTGAAATTTTCTTATTAATTACTATAAAAGCACCATGTACCAAATTTCAGATATGTAGTGGAAAACCAAATTTTTGTATGGCAATCCCACGAAGGAGTTGCCCGATTTGTCTCATTTTCGAGTTTAATTTTATATTTTTTTTTTTCAAAGTCCGTTTACAAAACTTCAGCTTTCTAAGTGAACGCGTTCTCGAGTTATAGTGCGCACAAACAGACAGACGGACGGACATGCAAAAATCAAAATAGCTTTTAATAAATATTATGCGTGGGGTCCAATCCATTTTGCTCTACCATCATTATTTCTGTGCGTTGCATACGGAATGACAAAATATTATTCGAAATAATCAGGTAAGGGTATTCAATAAATTGTTGGCGGCCCTACCTGAAGTTTAACATTTACCACCAGCAAAAGTTGCATTATGGACTGTACTCTCTATATTCTAAGGTTAAATTCACTTTTTTTGACACCTGGAAGTCTTTATATTTCTCGATCTTATTTTTAATAGATTACGTTTGGACTTTTTACCGGGTTAAACTTAATTTTGTTTAAGAATGAATTTTTTGGGATTCTCCTGTATATAGCAAAAGCTAAAAAATGTTCTAATTTGTTATTTCATCACACAACCCATTAATTTTTGGTGACAAGTTTCAAGTCTTGGTTTGACTCATCAACAGGTCACAAATAGCGAAATTGTGTGATTTGAAAAACAAATGAAAAAATGAAAAAAATAAGAAAGAAATGAAAAGTTTAATAAAAATAGAAAAAAAGATTTTTTATTTATTAAAAAAATTTTAAAAATTTTAAAGGAACAGATTCATTCGAAGCGAATCGAACCTGCATACGCCACGCAGTAGGCTGAAAAATGAGGAAGAAAAGGAAGAAGAAGAAGCGTTTCGTGTCAACAGAAAACCTAACACTCATCGGTGCAGCTTGGTTTTCTGCCTGCTGGAGACGCTTGAAAATAGATCAAACTGATCTCTTCTCATATAAACTCAGAATAAATTCTGGGTGTGAATTATGTGAGGAAAAAACACTTAGGTTTTCTGCTGACACGAAACGCTTCTTCTTCTTCCTTTTCTTCTTTATTTTTCAGCCCACTGCGTGGCGTATACAGGTTCGATTCGCTTCGAATGAATCTGTTTCTTTAAAATTTTTTAAATTTTTTTAATAAAAAAAAAATCTTTTTTTCTATTTTTCTTAAACTTTTCATTTCTTTCTTCTTTTTTTCATTTTTTCATTTGTTTTTCAAATCACACAATTTCGCTATTTGTGACCTGTTGATGAGTCGAACCAAGACTTGAAACTTGTCACCAAAAATTAATGGGTTGTGTGATGAAATAACAAATTAGAACATTTTGTAGCTTTTGCTATATACCGGAGAATCCCAAAAAATTCTTTCTTAAACAAAACTTATTTTTAACATATGGTAACATAACATGACATAACGAATACACAGGTAAGCTATCGTAGGCAATAACAATGTCAAGAGAATAGTTGCCATAACTGCAATAAGATTGTAATAGTTGATGTTTGTAAGAAAGTGATTTTGTAATATTTGTGAAATTTGGCGATTTTTTCAAAAGTTTTTTGAAGTAACCATGCTTTCACTCAAACCTCATACACGTATTAATGGACCATACATTCTCATAAATTTTCCATAATGGGTTAGAAAATGATGTTTTGGTTAAAGAGTTTAGGTGGGGAATTCTTCTAATTGCAGAGATATATAATCTCCAAATACAAGGTCTGATTAACTGAAATCTTGGTCGATATTAAAATCATTCTCCATGCTGATGGCTCATCAGCATTTTGAACATAATCATGCAAGAGAAATGGAAGGTACTGAAGCACTAATCTATTTTGCATTGCATTTCCGTAAAGTTTGCCGTTTCTCAAATAAAGCACAGGACTATATTTCTGATTAATTTTGTCGAAATCAAGTTTGGAATATAAAAATCTTAATATGTTTTCTAAAACCCATTTCAACTGTATAAAAATTTTATGTAACAATAGTGGCAAATCATACTGCATATGGCTGCCAAGGTTATCGCAGCATATAAAGTCAACTGTACCAGTAAGCCTTTCATTAAGTTGTTCAATATAAGTCCCATCTGATTCCAGGGTCTTTAAATCCTGAACAAGGGGTCCAAAAATCTTTTATTCGCCCCATTCTTTAAACACTTCTGCTTTAGATAGAAGCACAAGCTGCATGTGGTCAGTGTTAGCACGTTTTAGTAAAGGAAAGTTCGCTAAAGTCATATAAACGGCAAGCACACAATAGTTTTTTTTAGCAGACCCTAGTGGATTACAAATTTCGAACTCGTCTTGATATAAAAATAAGTTTTAGCTTTTTTCCGCTATCGATAAAGTTGCTAGTTTTAAATATAGTAAGGTTAGAGAAATTTCCGAGAATATTTTTTTCATTATTATCTGACTCACTTTCGGAGTATAATGTATTTTGAGTTGACATTTTCGTTAACAGGATCTTTAAAGTTTCAAGAATCGGTATATAGTGTATACACTGCTTATACTTATAAATATTATTTCCCCCTAAGTTTATTTGAATTGGTTCAACAAAGCAGAAGTTATTGGTATAAAATGCTTTCCGTTTATATGTTGTCTTAAAACTAAGATTTTTTTAAACTGGTTCGCTGTATTTATATTCTAAATTCTGAAGCGTCGAATGTACATATATTATTTGCTGATTAAAGTGCTCTCCGAACTTTATTAATACCATCATTTAAAACTTCCCGCTGTAATATAGTAATTGTATCACATATATCATCTACAACACGAGCAGGTAAAATATTTTTTGATTCCAATTTCAAATAAAATAATGCAAGCTCCTTGGAACAGAATATTTCATTGTCTGTTTCAAAGGCAGACGGAAGCTCATTTTTAGTTTGAACATTAAAATTGCAGGGAAGTGACGAAATACATCTATCGAGAAATGAGGTTCTGTGACTTCTATAAACGTGTGAACGGTATGAGTTGAAGAAAGAATATCGCCGGGAGTAACCAGGTACAAAACATGGAGTAGATAAACCATTATTTATATGCTTCTTTATGTGTATCATAATAAGCTTCGAGGTAACGTTTGTTTGCCAGAGTTTACAGTATTCAAAACTAATATTGTTATTTCTGAAAGTATGATTGCGACGTACATAAGAACTTAAAAAAAAAATTGTTCTTAAAAATCTGTTCGCAATCTTCGAAAATACAAGGAAATATGTAGTTCGGAAAGTTTTTGTGTTTGTGCAGATGAGATAAAAATATATTTTTATTAACAGATTTATTGCAGTTATGGTAAGTTTTCGTAGCCGTAATTATGTACTTATTTTATTGATGGCCGTTATAATACGGTTCATCACTTAGTTCGTCTTAGCTCGTGAAGTTTTGCCTACATTACTTTCTTTTAAGATAATCTTACAAATTATAATTTGGATAAACTCTAAGGTAAGACAAGCTTGTTTTGGATAATGAATATTAATATTGAAATATACTGCAAATAAGCAAGCGAGTGCTTCAATACATGACTGACATTCCATGACTATTTCTTCCTCAAAGTTTATATGGTAGTATGACCCATATGATTTTTCATCACCGCCTGAAATAACAACAATTAACGATTTGAAATAAAAAATAATATGAGCATAGTATAAGTGGAAAGATAATATCTTTAGTAGAGTTTTTCATATATTGCTTTGTCGCGTCTTCCTATTACAATATAGTTTTAATATTTATCAAACCAAAATCTTTTTAAACGTAAAATTTACCTCAAAATATCTGATGATACAGTCGTCCTCCTCCTTAAAATATTTTGTTACCGATAAAATAACAGTGTGAAAGCAACTACAAATCAGTTTTGAGAGTCCGTTAATCTGTTCAGCATCTTTTTTTAACTTCTCGTCAATACTCCTTTCTAAATTAATTTCAAATAATAAATTGAAATGTAACAATGTAAATTTTTTTTTTCAAATATAATTGGCCAATTTTGTAAAATATCTTTCGCAGTTTTTGGTCCGTCACAATTGATATAAACCCTCTGAGCAGAGAATGTCTCCTTAAAAACTTGTTCCAATTTTTGCTCATCTCTGTTTTCTATGGATATTTCAAATTAAAGCCATATTCGCTTAGTTTCATTGCTAGAAAATATCTCAGTAACAGCATCTGAATTCTTTTTGCGCTTTGTTTTATATCCAACTATTTCTGAAACACAAACCTTTCTTTTCAAATAATTACAATGTTCTTCAATTTGTTTTTTGTTTTTTTTTTTTGTTTTTTTTTTTTAGCTAATAACTCCTTAACAGCTGCAGATAGCACATAGGGTATACAAGGTCAAATTAATGAGAAGCGTCTACAGTTTAGCGTTTTATAAAAAAAAATTATGTTAACGACCGTTTTGCAAAAAATAAAATAAAAAACAAAATAGAAAAAAGGTAGGAAAATCCGAAAGTTTTAGTTTAGAGAAGCATACGTCTTGAGGTATCGGCCTGATTGGGTAGTCATTGGAAAGGCCATGAAGTTCTACATACAATGAGCTCTTAACTGTGACCGTACGCTCTGTACTTTTTAAGATACAGGATAATTTGTGCAAACTAACTTTTTTTATTAATCACCCTGTAACTCCTAAACGGTTGATATTGCCCCCTGCCATACAATTTTTTTGTTAGGCTAGGTGAGTACTATCACCTCCTGCTCTATTGATCTCCTAAGGGGAAACACCCTGTATATATTTATATTATCACAGCGATTTTATAAATTAATGATTTAACTTTATTCTTGGACGTTCCGAATGTATAAAATGCTCAAGATAATACACATGTGGGAATCGCTCAAAAAAATGGTCAGCGGCGATTAAAGCTGGAATCTTGATAGTCCTGAGCACATATAAACTGGGGCATATGCGCCTATACCAATTCTCTGCTTATCTTAAGTTTTCATAAAGAAGCCTCGATCCCATATACATCAGATGAAATATACTTGAAAATATTTATTTCAGTCCTTGTGATCATTGTAAACTAAAAAGTTATGAAAATTTAAACTATATGTCTTTTTTTAAGTTAGGTCAATCATAGCCTGAAATTTGTCGATGAACATACAATTGGAAATTGCGAATGTATACAAACAGCTATGGGATCAGGAAGAAGGGTATGCTGTAAGTTCATAAAAATGGCAATTACCTTCAAAGAATATCCTTTCAAGAGTTAAATTTAAATCTCCTTCTGTTTTTACTATCTTCTTTATGGTTTCTGAATGATCCCATAGCTTAATGAACCTCATAATCGCTAAAAAGATATATGCACGCAAATAAGTTTAAATTCGAGTTAGATGATGTGAAAAAAGTGTGGATCAAATATTAGACAGTGTGACAAAAAAAAGCCTTGCCATTCCTATAATAACAGTATCTGAGGCTTATTATAAACGAAATTTATTTTGTTTTAATTTAGAAATACATGACATTGTAACATATACTGCCACCTTTTATATTTTAAATGATACCATAGCCTCTGCAGCTGCTTAGGACATATCTTCTTGTCTCATTAAACATTTAAAACTTCAAGCACAAGGTAAAAAACCGGTGATATTCTATAGAGATGGACAAAAAAGGAATACTAAATTGGCTTTAGCACTCATGTCCTTTCTTCAAAATAATAAAACGACCATCGAGAAAATTGAGTAAAAACTTTCGTTCATTTCTGCCCAATGTTGCTGATTTTGGATCAGTGAAGGTACAAGCAAAAGGAAAAGTTATCTATGTTCCCGAAAAGTGGTATGATATCACGAGATCTATAAGGCGAAAAAAATATGATGTTTGTGAAATGAATTCTGTCAAGTTTTTTCTACTGCAGCAAAAAATATAAAAGACGGGAAATGACCCAAGGATGAGATCCAATGAACTGGCTGAAAATACAATAGCTTTGTTTCGAAAAATGCCGCCCATATCCATTAACAGACCCTGCAATGATTGTAATAACCGTGTGCTTGCTCGGCTCCACCGATTTCACAGGTGGGAGGTCTGCAGCGGCAGTTCGAAATTGAACAAAATTGTTGGGCCATTCATTTGAGAAGATCCTTGGTCTCAAGAATGCAACACTTTACCATGCAATCTTTGAAAATCTCAATAAATGTTGGGTGGAGTTATTTTGGAATATCCTTTGCACTTTTATTTTTCTTTTATGGTTTCTACAAAAATATTCTTTACTTTTCTTTATTTATCCAATTACGTTTCTTACCTTCAATTTCACAGATTTCGTTTTAACTCCGTAATATTTCCCGATTTGATTTTCTTATTCACAATACTGTCAGCTCTACTCAAAATCACCTCGAATATTCTTCTCCCTTTTCTGTTTTTCTTCTCGGGCACTCGTCCCATTCAACTTTGAGACGTATGGTCGAGTCTCGTTGACAACACATTCGCCGTGTGGCCCACTCTGGGTGCTGCTACTAGCCGTGGGTAGCATACTGCTGCCTGCAGTACGCTACGACCATAACAGCATAACACAAATATTCCTACCAATATTTTTGTTGTGCTGAAGTTTTTTCACTTAATATTGAGCTTGTCAGCATTCTGTCTGTTATTCTAAGCACGCCTTGCCCCAAGCCTTGCCCCAAGCCACCGGGTGGGTACTACCATAGATTAATAAAGTATTTCATACGAGTATTAATATATGGTACCACACACTCCCAAAAACTACATATCAAAGCACGCACGACAAAAAAAGAAACGCATTTCTATGAACTTCAACTCACTTTTGTAATGTGCATTTATTGTACGATGACCGCTCAGCTATGTATACTTATCCCGGTGGCCGAGCTTACATCAAAATTATGTAGGGTTGAGAAAAATGTACATAAAATAAAGTTAAAGATACCCTCATTTTGTGGAATAAAAATATTGGCATAATTTGTACGCAACAAAGCATTAAAAATTGGGGAAAATTATAAAATTGTACGAAGGACAGGTACAGTTGCCTAAAATTTAGGACTACTCCCAAAAATATATGTATTTTTCAATAAAATTTCGGTAAATTTTTAATAATTATTCTGTGTATTAAATCAGGGATAATTACATAAATTGTTGTTGAAAATTCCTCATAGATTTTAGGTAACTCTACATTTTTTTTACCGTGTACATACATGTTGTTAATTTGCTAAGACTCGTTACGGCAGTTGCAATATGCAGCTGATCTCTTTTGAGGTTTGCACATAGATTAATTTCGTTAGTAGCACTGAGGATCATCTGCTTTGTTTGTTTAACTATTTAATAATTAATAAAACATTTGTGGAAGTAGAAACAAGTGTTTTTGAAAAAATGTTATTAAGGCAATTCCACGAAGTGTTATCGAAAAAATCAATCAATTATCAAGAATATGACTCACGGTTGAATATCGCCCCGGACCAAAAATATGACACGCTGATATTTTGAAACGCAACCCCATTTGCGAAAAGCAACTGTAAGCGATATTCTCATACTGAATGTGGGTATTATCTACCTAATTAAAAAACGGAATTGCAATAAACTTATTGACAAATTATCTCGTACGCCAATCAATGAATTTAAAAAAAAACACGCACAAGGTTTATCCTATTAAGGATAAACGGCGATATATCTCGTACGTCATTCAATGAAGTTAAAAAAAACACGCACAAGGCCTATCCTATTAAGGATAAACGGCGATATAGGGTAACAAAGGGGGGGGAAAAATAGGTGGTACTGAAGTGTTATCGCAAAGAAGTTGTAATGTGTCATCATGACACTTTTCCTTAGATAAGACTTTATACTACGTGAAGAAAAATATTGGTTCAGAACAATAAAGAAATATATCGATTGCTGTCTAGGTTGCTTGTACAATAAAGTTCTACCAGGGAGAGCTTGGCTTTTTAAGTGTAATTAACAATATACCAGAATCATTTGATACGCTGCATGTGGATCATCTCGGACCATTTGTGAAAAGTTCACTAGGAAATACGCCTTAGTAGTCATTATAGATGGATTTACGAAGTTCATTTTCTTCACACCTGTAGAAAACACGAAGGTGGTTCCGTCATCAAAGTGTTTAACGATATTATAAACACATTAAGTGTGCTACGACGAATTTTATGTGATGGAGGCAGTACGAAAAGTTCACTGGTTATTCTAAAATCTTAGGTATAAAAACAGTAGTAAACGCGACTGCACCTTCTCATGGGAACGGACAGACGGAGAGGTACAACAAAACAATTCTAACTTCTATTTAAACAGCTAGAGAAGATGAAACGGAATGAGATATGACGATCAGCTCTATACGTTGGGGTATAAACATAACCATTAACAAAACGACTAGGAAAAGTCTCAATGAAATGCTTTTGGGGTACATGCAGAGAAGTGCGGCTGTCTTATTGGCTAATGACGTATACGTAAAGAAAATCGATGAACAAAGTGTTCACGCAATACGAGAAATAGCTTACTTAAGAATAAAAGAAAACCAGACCAAACAAAGAAATATTACTGTAAGAAGGCGATAAGGCCCGAACATTCTATTGGGAAAAGGTCGTTGTAAAACGTAAAAAGCGCTCCAACGATGGAATAAGTAGAAAGCTACTACCAAAGTACAGTGGTCCATATGTTGTGACTAAAATTAAAAAAAAATATGGGTATATATGTATGTCGTAGACACTTGATGTAACTTAGCACTTCACGAAAAGTCTATCCACTTTATGAAATGTAGGCAGATAATGTAACAGTTTGCGTTTAATGAGTTTTTACACGATGTGTCTGAAATTTTTAGCCACTTCATGGAATGCTAAAAGCCTACACACCGGCATGTGTGTGCCCATGCGCTCGAGTCGAGTGTGCGTGTGTGTGTAGCTTGTAGCATTCCATGAAGAGGCTAAAAATTTCATACACTTCGTGGAAAACCTCATTCAGCGCGGACTGTTACACTATCTGCCTACATTTCATGTAATGCCTAGACTTTTCGTGAAGTGCTGAGTTACATCTAGTGTCTACGACATACATTCAATTTCGATACCCATTCAGATTTACGGCGTAGGAGACTTATAAGTATGAAAAATTGATTTATTTTTCTCAAAAATATAATTTCGAAATAGCCCTAATGCTTTCCTCTTTATAAAGATATCCCTCATGGCGCCTCTTCGTACAAAATCCAAAATAATTCAAAGAAAACGTCTGAGGAATTTTACATGAAATCCTTATGCAAATGAACAAGGCAAAATCCAGAATTGATCTAAGAACAATTTTTACGATACTCTAAACATGAATGCTCGCTCATATTTCGTACCGTTACCCTTATGTACAAGTTTGATTGCTAAAGTGCTATTTCAAGCACGGTTCGTCGACCCTAAAAGTGAGTAGGTATAACCAATTACATAGGATGTTATGTATATTCTGGAGGAAATTTCAGTACAATAAAAACATTTACGACTGATCTTTTTCAGAGTATACGTAAAAAACCTCAATTCTTGTATGGCAACACCATGAACGGGTTGCACAGTTTCGTCCACTTTTGGAGTGCTATTTACTATTTCGAAATAAAAAATTTCAGGTCGTTACGCTAACGCGATTTCCGTCAGTGTCCAAATATATATATATATGGAAAAAAAACTAGAATTGGTCTTAGATCAATTCTGACTATCCTCTAGCGATGAATGGGTGTGTGTAATTTCGTTGTATGAACACCCCTTTGTAAAAGTTTGATTGTTAAAGTGGTGATATTAATATTTCTAGAACGGTTCGTCGAACAGTAAAAAATATTATAAGCAATTTCATAAGATTTTATATTCTGCAAAAGAATTTCGTAAAATAAAAACGCCCAGGTTTGCTCCTTTTCACAATATACGTACAAATTCTAAACTTTTATATGGCAATACCCAGAAGGGGTTGCGCGATATAGTTCAATTTTGAAATTGCAATTACTACTTTTATGTGACTACCGTGTACAAAAGTTCAGCTCTCTACGTCCACGCGTTCTCAGGTAGTGCAAAAATATATGAAAAGAAATTTTTGTATGGCAGCCTCACGAAGAGATTTCCTATTTATCCCATTCTGGAACTTAAATCTGCAAATTTTTTAAAAGTCTGTGTGCAAATTTAAGCTATCTAAGTAAACACGCTCTCAAGTTTCGGGCAGATGGACAGACTGATAAGAAAAAGTCAAAATAACTTTTAATATTATATGTCCAATACATTTTGCACTACCAGCATTATTTCTATGAGTTACAAACAAAATGGTATTCTTAGTATACCATATATATCTCATCTAGGTTATAAAAATGTAGACAAGTTTATAACAACTTTAGTACACTACTTTTAAACACGAATTTAGAAAATATTTAATACGTTCTCTCTTACTAGTAATGCACGTCACTGCCCTTCGTCTTAAAGATCGTTTGATACTTGTCGATCTTACTACGTTCCCGAGTTTATTTGTAGGTTCTCCGATTCGTGATGATATTCTTTCCTTGTATTCACTGGTTTTGAGTAAATTTCACTTTTCTTAACTGACCAAAAAGGAAGTCTAGGGGTATTAAATTTTCAGACCATGAAGGCTATTTAATACATTTAGATACGTTAGTATCCTATGTTGAATGTACGGGTGCGTCGTCATCTGGTAGTTCATTAACTGCCACGTACAGGGGTATATCCTGTAGCAATGCTCTTTTAAGTCTTTTTTAAAAACCGGTAACTGTTGTCACCGCTTAAGGTCTTAGGCAATAAAATAATTCAATTAATATACTGTCTGCACAGTAAAAATTTTATGGAAATTGTTGCGAAAAACCTTAGGTATTTTTCGATAAGATTAGGGAATATTCCCTAAAATGTAGGTTTTCCCCCTAAATTTTAGGGAAAATTCCCTAAATTTTAGAGTATATGCCCTACATTTTAGGGACTATTCCCCACATTTTGGGAAAAAATACCTAAGCTTTATGGAAACAATTTGTGCATTTCTTACAGTATGGGTTGATTAGACATGCACGCTGAATATCCCTTAATATGTCGACTTTCTTCGCTGATGTTCATATTCCGAAGCTCAAACGTGTAGATTATGGATGTTTGTTATTTCATCCTTGATAAACATAGTCTTATCCGTCCACAGGAACCTCTCTTAAAACCATTGTGTTATAAGATCACGGACGGACGCAACATCTGTCTGTTGAAAGCGATGTAATGAAAAGAATTTGAAATTTCGCAAAATGCTAGGTCTTCGCGGCGCGCGCATCTTTCAACAGTCAAATATTATGAAATTTTTCTAAATTTTTATTGGGGTGAGTTGAGCTCCTAGATGAGTTATACCCTAGATGATGAAATCATAATAATATACTAAAGGTGCTCCTAAACAATCTGACAGAATCCCAGATATCTGTCCATTTTTGTGGGTAGATACGTGTAATCACGTATGCAGATGTTGACAGATATCTGGCGACAACGTCTGCCATTCAAAAATGTCCAGACGTCTGCCACACGTTTAATCAACCATTTTTTATCTGATTTTTGAACATCGTCTGCCAATCTACACACTAAAATTTTGAACTGAACAGATATGTGTTCTGTATAACCATTAAAAAAAAATAGTTTTGTGCACGTAGTGATAGGAGGATAGAACAGACTGCAGGAGACAAATGCACAGAAGGTTTTTATTATGATATATATAGGAGTATAGAGTATATAAATAACATAATTAACAGCATTTTTCTATTTTCTAAATTCCTATTTCTTTATATTTATTTAGCTTATCCACTCTTTAATCCAAGCTCGTCTCTTCTTTATAGCTTTATCGCTACTTTCTTTTACTTGTACAAAATGCACTATACACTATAAAAGCAGCCGCGTTACTTTCTCTAGAAGTCATTTTTGAACAATAAACATCACATTAGATTATGTTGTCTTTGCTAGATAAAAAAAGTATTTTACCAGATGAAAAATAGCAGATCGTGTAATCAGTAAAGAAAAACGCATGCCAGATAACTGACCAAATACTATCTGACAACTCTGTGCCAGATGAAATCTGCCCGAATACTTGCTCCTTGTGTAATAAATAGGGCAGATATCTGCAAACAAAAGTAGGCAGATAGCTAATATTTGGCCAGATCGTTTAAGAACACTTAAGTCTGGCTTCTACCAAAGCCAGTAACCATGTTTTATTTGTGGACAGATTCGTCGATTGTGTTAAATTGGTTAGCACTGCCACCTTCAACTTGTTCAGTATTCGTTGCCAATCGGGTAGCTCGAATAAAGATATTAACTAAAGGCTGAACTTAGCGACACGTAGATTCTACCTCGAATCCTGCAGATATTATTTCTCATGGCACAACCCCGTCGAAGCTCCTGAATTCTTCATGGTTTCTGTACAATTCTGAGGAAACTCGACCAGCACTGACGAATTCAGATACTGAGAATTGTGTGAGAGGACGAAGAAAATCTGAATTTGTTTTACTGGCAAAAACTTCTGAAGTTCCAGATTATATCGTCGTGTGAAAATTCGTAAATAACTTTGCCAAACTACGACATATTTTTGCATATGTGCTAAGATTTATCGAGAGCTTGATATCGTCGATTAAGAGCAAACCAAAGCAGTCAGGCCCGTTGCTAGCTTCAGAATTAAAGAATGCGGAACATGTTATGGCCTATATCGCTCAAAAGCTAATTAGTAGGTAAGCTGAATATATGTATCGACAGCGTAAGGAAAAGAAATACCTGTGTTTAGCCGTATTCTACCTTCCTGAACTATTCCTTGTTTCCCTTTATAATCGACCGAAGTTAGTCCAGCAAATTATGGGATCACCCATAGTGATCGAGTGCAGCAGGATCGACCTTTTCGGAAAGCGGGACTTGACTTTTGTGGCCGCTTTTGGACAAAATTATCAACACTACGTGGAGCACGAATACTCAAGACTTACGTCACTGTATTCGTTTGCTTCTGTACGAAGGCGGTGCATTTAGAAGCTGTGTCCGATCTCTCATCAAAAGCATTCATCGCTGCTCAGGAAATTATCCGTCGCATTTGGGCAGAAGACAACATTGAATTTCTAGGGCTCCACACTTTGGCGGGCTTTGGGAAGGCGCGGTAGGATCCATAAAAAGACATTTCTGTGAAGCGTGTGCAAACATTACTTTCACTTTCGAAGAATTGTCGACGATTCTGGTACTAGTCGAAGCAACTTTAAATTCTCGACCGATCGCGCCATTGGCGGATGATCCGAGGAACGAAGAAGCGATGACGCCCACAAATGGTTTTAACCGAGGCTCCACTGGTAACTAATTTATCGCCCGATATATCATATACAACGCTTTCTTACTTGAACCGCTGGACTCGGTTGGAAGCTATAATACATTACTTCTGAAAGCGATAGTCGCGTGAGTATTTGCTAGAACTTCAAAAGCGAACGAAATTGAAAGTGCCATTTTCGAATGTCGAAAAGGACACACTGGTTATAATTGCCGAAGAGAATGGTTCCACCACAAAAATGGTTGATGGGTAGACTAGCATCTACAATTAGTAGAACGGACAGAAGAACCCGAGTAGTGGACGTGAAGACGAAAAATGGAATCCTCACGCGGCCAATCCACAAGATCGCACCTTTACCGATGGAAGGTTGAAAGGTCATCCGGTTCTTTCAAGGCGGGCGGCATATATAAATGCAAAACATCATTAAGTTCCTCAGTTATCACAATAAATAAACTTTATGTATAATTATTAAATTATACTAATTACTTAAGCAAATTCAGAAATTTATAATTGACATAAAATTGTTTCCTACTGTCCAAGCAAAGTATTTCGAATTATTATATTGCATTCTTTCATTTGTAACTCATTTTGTAAATTACCTTGAAACCAGTTTTGTTGTTATCAGTTAATAAAATAGGAAACCGGCAGCATCTCTAGCACTCAAGAAGTATACTTGTACACAACTTAAAAATAAATAGTCGGCACATTAGCAAAAAAAAGTTTTCGTTTATTGAGCCTCTTATCAACTTTTTCAGAAAATACTGTGGAATTATCAGCCTATACATAGAAAAACTATTTACAAAAATGTTGGTTTGTACCCATAATACATTTAGCCGCGATCATTGAGTTGCTTAGGTTTACTACGAGCTCTTCTAATACATCACTTTGTTAATGCAGCCGTCCATGTCCGGGTATTTAATGTCTGTTTTTATAGAGTAATTAACTGAAAATGTAAATTAACAAAATTATTTTACATAGTTTGGTGGTATAAAAATTGTTTAAAACTATTTCAGTGGGGTCGAAATTTGTAAAGTTAGTATTTTTCTTTCATATACTGTTTAAATAAAATAGAATTATTATTCACATTATAACTTAATCTGTTTTTGTTTCTTTTATACCCTAGATGAAACACATCATAATAATTTTGGTAGAGCAAAATGGATAGGACACCCACGCATAATTTGATTTTTGCATGTTCGTCGGTCTGTTCGTCTGTCCGTCCTTCTGTGCGTCTATGCACACGATAGATAACTCGAGAGGGCGTATACTTAGAGAGCTGAAATTTTGTACACGGACTTTAAAAAAAAAGTAAAATTAAGTTCGTAAATGAGACAAATCGGGCAACTACTTTGTGGGGTTGCCATACAAAAATTTCGTTTTCCACTATATATATGGACACTGCCTGAGAACACGTCGACGTAGAGAGCTGAAATTTGGTACATGGTGTTCTCATTGTACTAGCAAACAAAATTTCAATGGACTATCATCATCATCACGTTTTTATTGTACTAACAACTTCTTCAGAATACGAAATCCTATAAAATTGGTTACAATCACTTTTCTGTCCGACAAACCGTTATAGAAATATATACGAAAAACCACTTCAAAAATCAAACTTGCACAATACAAAATTTCATAAGGCCATTCATCTAGGGTATCATAAGAGTTGGTCTTAGATCAATTCTAGCTGCTTTACTTGTTCTTATTTTTATTTTTGTAAAAGAGAAGGAAGCCTTTCAGCACCTGGAGGCAGTGCTAATAAATTTTAAGACAAAGTATTGAATGAGCCCAAGCCGGCATTGCCTATAATTGAGCACAGAAATGTAAATAGCGTCCCTGTTTAAGCATTAAACATTAAAAAAAAAATAATCAGCAAATTCAGAAGTCAATAACTTTATTGAAGGAAAAAAAAATTCAGCACAAATTCAATTTAATTAGGTAAAATTCATGCACTTTTGCTGCATCAGCAACACCTGCAGACAAATAACAATTTCGTGAGATCGAATTTCACGCATGAAATTTGTTGTCAATTAAATTTGTTAAATTGAATTTGTTGATTCTGCATATTTATCATATTAAAATTTGTATATAAATATCGATCTTTGTAAATAGAATTGGAGAATAAAGTTTTTATTAAATGAAAGCGTTGTTCTGTTGTTCTGGGTTTAATTAGGAAGCCTTCTTAAACCAACCAAATCTGAACTGTGTAGGAATCCTTCACGGCTCAAACAGTCCCCTAGTAACCAAATGTTGCCCAAAGTAGCAATTTGCCACAATTGTAGCCCTAAGTGGTAACACTGAGACGAACGCACGGACAGACGGACATGCAAAAATCAAAATAACTTTTGATATTATGCTTGGGCATCCAATCTATTTTGCTCTTTCATAATTATTTATATGCTTTACAAACGGAATGAAAATCTTAGTATGTATATGTCGTAGACACTTGATCTCACCACTTCACGAAAAGCCTAGGAATATCATGAAATGTAGTCAGATAGTGTAACAGTTTGCGCTTAATGACTTTTCACATGATGTGTCTAAGGAACCAACCTTTAAGTTACTGGAAGACTATTTTCCTGTATGGAAGTAGGTCAAACTCCACAGCATATATAAAGTCAATGGCACTTTTCCATAAGTATCAATAGAGAACATATTAGAGAGCGGACTCCCAATAACTAACTTATAACAATGGACTGAGCGTATTGTCTTTTTTCTATAGGACAGAATGGCACAAGTTTTATAGTTTTCTCTTTCCAACACAAAATATCGCTTACTGAACCTTTTCTTATGCCATTTGATATTTTTATGTTGGCTGCAGATGCAATCACTGCAGTAAAATTAAGGTAAATATAGTGTTTACCATGCTCCGTCTCTCTTGTCCATACGCAGGATTCAGGTAAAAATAACTTTTGAAAATTAAAGCCGGAATGAGTTTAATTTCTTATTAGAGTGCTTATAAGCGATTAAAATATCACATGAACACAAGAAGGATATTTTTTTAATATGTTTAATTCAAATTTTCGGGTGTAAAATTTCTTCTGATTGGTTCAGTTCTACATATTTTTATGTAGTAAGCATTTTAAAGGGTGCTCTCAAACTCTGTAATACAGGCACACAATATTTTTTGTGCCACATGATATAGCAAGTCGCTCAGTCCATTATTATAAGTCAGTCCTCCCAACGCATACATATAGATCCCTGTTTCTGGCTTGAGAAGTATTCTCGAGGGTTTTCATATAACCGAATGTTAGGAAGGGTAGATGAATGGTGAAGGGGCAGGTCACGCTGGCGTGCGTGTGTGCCTACGTGTTCATCACTATCTACTCTCCTAGCATTCCGTTATGTCGGTGGGTATTACACTATCGGCGTAAAGGCTTGTAGCATTTCATGAAGTGACTAAAAATTTCACACACATCATGTAAAGACTCATTAAGTGCAAACTGTTTCACTATCTGCCTACATTTCATGAAATGCCTAGACTTTTCGTGAACTGCTGAGTTACATCAAGTGTCTGCGTCATATACATGTGTTACCTATTACAGGAAGCCTTCTTTGAAGTCAAAAGGTTACGGCTCACCGAAGATATAAATTAAAATGCCATGAAAGGTACCTGAAAACGTTCAGTTGAGAATCACCCTGTATCTGGAAAACCGTTAAATTTTCCTCGCACCCGCTCCCATATAATGTTTTCTTTCTAACACTACAACTTGTTTCACCTCTTTCCTTTATGATCACGAATTATAAATCACCCTGTATTGTGCCCAAAAGTAATTCAATATAGATAATTATGGTATGTAATCAATTTTTTAAAAGACCTATTCTCCAGTCTTTATTCAAACGCGGTGAAGCCTTTTAAACGGTCATGAAATAGCTACTAATAAACCGCACACAGAGATGAAGATTTAAAAGAAATAATATCAGAAATATCAGATTAAATTACATGGAAGCATACTAAAATCTAACTATCACTATGTTAAAACCAATGGAGAAAGTCATCAAAACAAAGGGCTATGCAACTTAAATTTAATTGGATTCTGTTCCTGCCCTAATAAAATTGCATGCAAAATATTTGTAAAATTATTTTGGAATGTTTAATCACATCACATCACACATTTAACATGAAAAGAAAAGGGTGTCAAGGAGTTTGCCAATATTGAAATAATACATAAGTATAAATCTAAGATATTAATAGTTACTGTTATCTTTTCTGTTTTATTTTTTAATCTATATATTGGTCAAATATCATATTTATTTATAGTTTCTTATAGGTTAGTTTCTAGTTTGGTCGTTGTACTAAAATACCTTCCAAAACTGAAAATATTTTGTAACTTAAGGTTAAAGCTGGAAAATCAAATTAGTTCTAACAAAGTAAACAAAGCATTGAAAATATTCTCCGACCCGACAATGTACTTTATTTAGGTAAATATTCTGACACGCAGTCAGTCATAAATTCTCATAATGAAAAGTCGATACCAAATTGAATAAATAGGTCGTCTCTACTATACAGGAATTGAATATATTATTTCATGACTCTCTGTATGTTGAGAATGTATTGTATCAAAACAAAACAAAACAAAGCTAAAACAGGTGACGCTGTTGTCAATATAATGAAGGCGTCTTATAACACCCGTAATAGGTGGTTACCATAGGAAACATGCGGGGGATAGTTGAATCTTAAACATTTTTATTTCCAATTTCTTACCTCATTCTGTCTTATTAATCCTTATCCTTAAAAAATGTTCACTCAATGTAAATTGAAATCCTTGAAAATTATTCACTTAACACCCGGCGAAAAGTTATAATCAAATTTCATGAAGCACTTCATTACGTCACTTGAGAAAACTTTTGATAATTTAAACACATGCTGATTTCGTTAATTGTATTTGAAACTATTATATGTATGAGTTGAGTATTATAACTAAAACATACAATTTACATATTATAATTACAAGCAGGACACTTGGCATTGCAACAAATCAGAAATAATTTTAGGTCGGATAAAAGTTTATTATCATAGCCACATGTTACCTGGATACTCCCTCCTAATTTGGTTTGTATTAAATGTCATATTTATATCACTGCTGTTACTTTCTTGAATTCGTACTCCCGCCAACGATATGCAAGCGAACCGAAACAACTTTTCTCCACATCATTACTTCTAAATTTAAAAACATTTGAATAAATTTAGGATATTTAACGAAAAAGGCCAAAGCTGCACTAAGCACAGAAATCCAGACAAGCCACTCACCCCGCTATTTGTGCAAAGTGAAAAGCTAGCTCACCTTTGTACACGCAAAGGGCGCATTTGCAACGAACGACACATTGGTTGCTAAAAGTATCCTTGTACTTGAGGCGGCCGAATGAACATATATTTAAGGAAACCGCCGTGACTGACATAAATTGGCACATTAGATCCCTTGAACTTGGAATAGCAAAAACGGGCCTATCAGCAATGCCAGACTTCTTAAGTGCTTTTTTAGAGGTGATTGCTTTAATCAATTCGAAACATTCAGCTTTTGGTTACATACTTTATTTAGGTAAGTACACGTACTAATATGTGTATGTGCAATCTAAAGATAGGCTATCGTTTTATAGATGACATGTTAGCAAAATGCATTTTTAAGGAAAATAAGTATGGAAAACTTTCTTCCAAGATGCAAGCGACAAAAGCTTTTTCATCTTATTCTTTGTTATACCCTAGATGAAATCATAAGGTATACTAAGTTTGTTATTCCCTTTGTAATACATAGATATAATGATGGTAGAACAAAATGGACTCGACACCCAAGCATAAAATGAAAAGTTATTTTAATTTGTGCATGTTCTACGTCTGTCCGTCCATCTGCCTGTCCTCATGATAACTTGAGAACGCGTATACTTAGAGAGCTGAAATCTCGCGAACTGTTTTTTTAAAAACCCTGCCCGGGCATTCACTCATATAGAGTACGTAATATCATATCTCTGCGAGATTGATTTTTGAAATGGGTAGTAAAAATGTTCATAACCAATTTTCAAACTCTGAAGAACTTTTCAGTACACTAAAAACGTCCAGAGCTGATCATTTTTACAGTATACGTAAAAATCCTTAATTTTTCTAAGGCAACACCAAGAAGTGGTTGCCCAATTTAGTCTATTTTTGAAGTTGTATTTAATATTTTTATGACAACGCGTGTACAAGATTCTGAATTCTCTACGTCGACGCATTCTCAGTGAAACACGAAGTTTTTGTATGGCATCCCCACGAAGGAGTTACCCAATTTGTCCCATTTTCGAACTTATTTTTTTCTAAGTACTTTTGCAATTTTTCAGTTCTCTAAGTACACGTGTACTAGAGTTATCATTTTGTATTGCATAGAATTAATTCTGATAGAGCAAAATTGGTTGGATACCCACGCATAATATTAAAAGTAGTTTTATTTTTGCATGTCCATCTGTCCGTCCGCCTGTCCATCCGTTCGTCTCCATCCATCCGTCTATTCATCTGTCCGTCTGTTAGGTAGGGCTACCAAACAAAAATTTCGTTTTTCAGTATATATTTGGGTACTACCTGAGAACGCGTCTACGTA
Organism: Dioctria rufipes; assembly: GCA_963924295.1. NCBI lineage: Eukaryota > Metazoa > Arthropoda > Insecta > Diptera > Asilidae > Dioctria > Dioctria rufipes. The sequence continues at coordinate 115,938,714 of OZ002741.1, forward strand.
TAGAGCTGAAGTAGTACAGCGTTTTTATATAAATAGTAAATAGAACTTCAAAAATGAGTTAAATCGGGCAACTCTTTCTTGGTATTGCCATACCGAACGTTGGGTTTTCACTTTATTTAACTTTCATTTTCATCTAAAAGTTTATAGTAATCATAATTGCTTTGAAATTCGAGCAATATAAGTACCAGATGGGAAGCATCTTCTGGTAGATGGGACATTCATTCCAGCCGCGCTAATAGGAATGAGCAACATTTGTGGCCTGTGCTTATATTACTAATGCTCTTAGTTGAGCAGCCATATTGATCGGATGCAAACAGCTTTGGAGATCTAGTAACAGATGAGTTTTAAGCAAATCTAGATAATCACGCTCTGACATGAGATTTTGAAATTCGCTTCTCAACTCCATCATTGCATGGTTGATGCTTTCTCCAACCTCTTGTCGGCGATGCTTCATTAGTCGGAATATTCTACTGTCAGCTCGGGATTCGCTACTCTCAGTCGGTAATGCCGCACGTGCATAATCCTAGGTAGGAGTCGGGGTATTTCTTAATAGCGCCCAGTAACAATTAGTGGCTCTATCAGTGAACAGAGTGCTCACGTACCGGACCAAGAGATCGAAGACCCCATACAGAGTACTGTTTATTAAGCCCTCCACGCGGAAGATGAAATCATCCATGGAGAGCCTTGATTTTTTACCGCTGTAGATCATCTTTGTCACTGACTGAATGAATCTCGAGATGGTCGTTTGAAGAAACATAATTGAGGAGTGTGCTTTTGGTACAAAGTTATTGGAAGCTGGCATAACGTTAAGTGAGATGTGATTTGGCCGTGGGCGACTTCGACGCCTCACCGCTATATGCTGATGAGATGGTGATCACCTCGATGGTGACGGCAATACTGGTGGTGGACGTGTATGTCGGGTTAAGGATCATCCACCCTGGTAGATATAATTGCACTCAAAATTCGACACATATAGAATTAAAACCACGGAGTATTTCGTCGTGTACCAAGTCAACTATTTGCAAAGAAGGCCGGCTAGTAAGGCTTCTCCTGCCATTGAATCTTGTCCAGCAGCTGCTTGTGGTGAACAAGCTGCTGCGCACTTTGATTAGTTCGATTGGTGTGGGACTAGCTGGTAATGAAACCTGATCGTTAGGGGAAAAAGTTAAGGGGTTTGGTTTAGGCAACGCTGCTACGTGCAAGGAAAGTGGTGGTGGTCTTGAGCGATGTCTTATAAAAATCTTTCCGATTTGATGCTGCTTTAAACTTTTCTTCCAGATTCGCAACAACAACTACGATCAAGGCGCTGTTTTGGGTTGACCATCGCGATCGTTAATATACTCAATCCACTCATAGGAGTGGAAAAATATTATATTATTAAATACTGTGGCATTACTTAAAACCTGCAATTTTCACTTACAAATTCAATGATCTGCAAAAATAAATTGCCTCAACTACAGCTGTCACAGTGTTGCGGGTCTCATGTTGAAATATTTTCAACTTTAAGCAACGCGACCAGCGTCAACAACACCCTTGGCGACACACTGTACCTCAAGCAGATAGATTTTAACTCTTGACATTATTAGCGACAGCGTCCGCGACTCGCGACAGCGTCACATTGTAACTCAAGGCTGAAACAGATGACACTTTAGTGCGCGGCGCGACATCGCGGCAAATTGAACAGTGAAATTGTTCTGCCGCGCTGTGACACAGATTGCAATAAGAGCGCAGCAGGGTAGATACAGCACTCTAACTGGTAATACATATTTTCATGAGAAGTAGCCTACCCCAAATATAATTTTTTTGTTGGTACCACTGAAAGTGAGCAGCAAATTTAGGATTAGAAATGACTACGCGGCAAAAATTTTCGCCGCGCTGTTGCGCTGCGTTCAATGCGTGATGCACAATAGGGAACACATGTTCTCTAACATTTTGCCGCGTTGTCGCGCCGTGTACTAAAGTGTAATCTGTTTCAGTTTTCAGCCTTAAAGTGTCGGCAGTACCCACAATTATAAGAAAGAGGAAGGTAAAGTCCTGGTAAAAGGAAAAGTATTGGCGCAGTTGCGAGAGAGTTCGAGAAGGAGAAAATGAGCAGAAAGGGGCTTAGACTAAGCCGATAAATTGAAATAAAAAGGTCATTGAAGTTAAGGAGGAAGGAGGTAGACAACTGGCCAGCGAGTGCGGGATACGGCGATGTAGCCAAAATTAAGTATTTTCTATTTTTAATCAATATTGGTGTTTTCTGTTTCGATCAATATTTTCTTCCCTTGTGTCTGACTGATTGTACGACATATATTTATTGGTGATCAGATAATTTTTCCTTATTGCATATTATATTAAGAGCTTCCTTTGCATATACATATACTTGATGAGACACGCGAAATTGCTTTTGTTAATAATTAAGGAAAGTTTTCCCTCCTAATTTTTATACCCTAGGGGTATACTAAGTTTGTCATTCCGTTTGTAACACCTCGAAATAATGATGGTAGAGCAAAATGGATTGGACACCCATTCATAATATTAATAGTTATTTCGATTTTTGCATGTCCGTCCGTCCGTCCGTCCGTCCGTCTGTCCGTCTGTGCGCACGATAACTTGAGAACGCGTACACTTAGAGAGCTGAAATTTTGTACACAGACTTTAAAAAAAAAAGTAAAATTAAGTTCGAAAATGAGCCAATTCGGGCAACTCCTTCGTGGGGTTGCCATATAAAAATTTCGTTTTCCGCTATATATTTGGACATTGCCTGAGAACGCGTCGACGTAGAGAGCTGAAATTTCGCACATGCTGTTTTTACTACATTACCACATAAAATGTCAAAAATGGACTAAATCGGGCAACTCTTTCTTGGTGTTGCCATATAAAAATTTCGGTTTTTTACGTATACTTTGAAAACGATCAGTCCAAGACATTTTTATGGTACTAAAAACTTCTGAAGAATACGAAATCCTATAAAATTGGTTATAATCATTTTGTCAGTGCGACAAACCGTTCTAGAAATATATGCGAAAAACAACTTCAAAATCAATACTTGAATAGATCGGTGACCATACGAAATTTAATACGGGCATTCATCTAGGGTATCCTAAGAATTGGTATTAGACCAATTCTTGCTTTTTTACTTGTTTTATATGGTTTTGATACTCTTTTCATACTGTAGGTACTCATAATGCTTTCCATATCCTATAATTTTCTACATTGTTCTTATACTGTAAGCCAAATTCCCTTTTTTCTATACGATCAGACACGTTTTATAACGTGCCAATAAAATAAAAGAAAGAAACGCAAAAGGAGATTAACAGTGTGTTCATTTTAAGTTTTGTAATCTATCCTCTAGCCGAAAAGATCACGTGACGCAATTTTTGTCCTTCACTTGCATTGTATTTCAGGTAAATCACAAGAACTCTGCCGTCTCCTCGGGCTAGTGTCTATATACTCAGGGTGTACGTAACATGATTTGGCACCCAACGTGTGGCCATGATATCTATGTATGCAAATCTAAGTTTGACCAAGAAATGTGTAAGTTTTTTTTAGATACTGAATTATTTGGCTAGGAAAGAAAAGTTGGAATTTTAAAATATGTTATTTTTAACATTGTATTATCAGTTGCCGAGAAAAATCGGTTCTATTGCTGCCGAACAGTATTGATTCTAGCTATTTTCTAAAGTTTAAATATTGCATTATCATTTGCGATAAATATCGGATGTTGCGGTACACCTTTGTCGTTCTATTCCAGCCGAACGGTATTGATTCTGAATCTTTTTTATTAAAGTGGAGTGCTGATAGTGACGCGCAGATAGTGACGTACATCCACTAATCTGTGCCAGCAAAGATAATTTTTCAGTTATTTGTCAGATGTATACAATATTAAGAATGGTCACTCATAATCAATTTTTGTCTCGTATGGATAATTAGCACAGCCAGTCAGAAGTATATGTATGTAAGGTAGAAATGAATGCGCTTTGCCCTCCTCCGGGTATAATACACACAGTACAAATATCTTAAATAAATCCGATACATGGTGAATGGTTGTTCCAACATAAACACGGTGTCCCAGACTAATATGACTATATTGTGCTAAATGATTTCCTTCTTCCAGATAAGTAAAAAATTGTATGGCAGGGGGAAGGGCAAAATGTCATCCTACCGAGTTGCAGGATAATTAGTAAAATATGCTCTTTTTTCATAAAACGCCCTATATCTTTAAAAGTATAGGGTACCACCCCTTATACCTCCCACTGCAGAGTTATGACGCTTCAAATTCAAAATTTCGGTTTTAAATTTTATTTTTATTTTTCCGTAATTTTTTAAAAATACTCCACTAGCAAACATTTTACAAAATTTCGAAAGTCCAGAGGAGAATTTAATTTAACCTATTACACTTATGTTCTATCTGTGACGGTTAAGGAGTTATTAGCTTTTAACACATTCAGTTCACAGATAATTTGTTGCCTCACTAACTGAAAACACGTCATTTCATAAAAATATCGGTTAAAATCGGTATGACCTGAATAGGTTTTATTTATTTATTTATTTCGTTAAAATGCTAGCTACAATAATCTTTAATGCAATTCCTAAGCAAAATCCATAGTACAGAACAATTTGTCAAGTCAATCGAATGAAAATTCAAATTAAAAGTGCAGCACATTCTAGACATGGGCTCAAAGTGTCCATATCTGGTGCGATGAGAGCACAAATAAATAAAATCTTTAGATCGCAAATGTCGATTTCGTGAATTGAAATTAACTTTCTCAAGCATCAAAGGCATATCGATGTCACCCTTCACAAGTTGCAAAACAAAGCTTATATCATATATTTCCCTACAAGTTTCTAGAGTAGGAAGGTGTATTAAGTTTAACCTTTCGTTATAAGGAGGAAGACGAAATCCATCCCCCATTCGAGACATCTTAGGGCAAAAAATAAAAGTCTCCCTTACACGCTCAATACGATCGAAGTTATTTTTATAAGAGCGAGACCAGACAGTGCTGGCATATTCCAAAATGCGTCTAATAAGACTGGTAAAAAGAGCTTTAGTAATGTACACATCGTCTAGTTCTTTTGTACAGCGCTTTACAAAGCCTAACATTGAGTTCGTCCCTATTAACATTGTGATCAATATGGAAGTTAAAAGTGAGTTTAGAATCAAACAATACCCCCAAGTCACAGATTTTATCAACTTTAGAAATTAACAACCCATTCATAATATAGGCATCATTCGAAGGGACTCGCTTACGAGAGGAAATGTTTACCTTACGTTTATTAATGTTTAAAATATAGAACTCTTTGTACACCACTCAACTAGTCTGTCTAAGCCGTCCTGCAATTTGAGACAACAATAATGCGAATCGATAGATTGATACAGTTTTAAATCATCTGCGTAAATTAGTATATCAGATTTGGTAACTACATAGGAAACATCATGTATGAATAATGTGAACAGAAGGGGCCCTACGTGGCATAACGAAGTAAGCCGTTATATAGTTAGAGAGAGCAGAAAGGGACTCTTTCCTAAGTTTGCGATACTTAAGATAGGATGATAACCAATTCAATAACTAAATTGGAAAACCTAAGGATCTCAGTTTAAATATCAAAAGAGAGTACGGAAGCTTGTCAAAAGCCTTGCTGAAGTCTGTATAAATACAATGAGTTTCACAACCACTCTCAAACGATTCGATACAAGTAGATGGAAACTGGAGAAGATTTGTTGTTGCTGACCTTCCCTTCATAAAACAATGTTGATGAAGATTAAGAGCTCCACTACAATGAAGATTTCATATAAAGAAGCTTCAAACAGTTTGAGAATACAAGACATTTTACCAATATCTTTAGGATAATAGGGGGTAACCAAAACCCTCGAGAATACTTCACAAGCCATGAAACAGACTCCCTCCCTACCACATGCGAGGCCTAAAGGAGTCCTTACATTCTAAATTATTTGCAGTGTTCTTATGTAAAACTGACAAAAGTTTGATTTGAATAGCTCCTCCGCCCTAAACTACTATTCATACAGAAAAATGGTGTTCTGATAATCTTAAGCTTGCTTTCTTATCTTCCGAACCGTAAAAAAATTTTCATACCTTTCCTAACAAAATTATTTTAAAAAATTTATCTTAACCAAATGACTACGATTCCTCAAACAAAAATTCTCAGCTGAGTAATCATTGTAATGTCGCTGTGCCGTCATGGCATGCCGTGGGCTGATGATATCGAATGTAGCTGCCTACAGATTCGGACTCCGGCTGCACGTACACACATGCAATTATCACTGAGCTGAGAGGTATTGAGCGTTAAATGGTAAGGATAATTTGTAATCAAAACTATTTTATTATTTTGTTAAGTAAGGTATATGGGAAGTGTAGCCTCTGGGAAGGTAAGGAACTAAGCTTTAAATTACTAGGAGACTATTTTCCTGTATGGATAGTAATTTAGGCTCTATAGCATATATAAAGTCAATGTTTGCTACTTTTGCATATGTATCAATATAGAACATTTTAGAAAACGGACTCCGAACGCACACATATATGTAGATTTCTGTTTCATGGCTTGGGAAGTATTCTCGAGGGTTTTGGGGTAACCCATCGGGCCCAGCAGAATAGCCAGGGTTTAGCTTGAATATGGAGTCCTCAACAGATTTCTGATCAATAGTGTAGCAAGGAATATCAACTTAAGGACGTGTCATTAAGTAAGTAATATAAGATAAATTTATTTGATTGTCATTAGTTAAAAACGATTCACTAAAGTAATCAGCAAAGAAAGTATAAATCACAGACAGATCATGACTATTAATATCCTTAAATACTCCCACAGGAGGAAAATTATTGGATTTCTTTTTGGTATTTACAAAACGTTAAAATTGTTTAGGATCCGATCTGATTACATTTGTCATCATAAACAACTATGGCATGCAAAAGAGCATTACGAAATTCGCTCGTCAAAAACAAAAATCGTGTTAAGTCATCATAAGATTGAGAGCAGTGTAACTTTCGCCAGGCCTTATTTCTTATGTTGCCCAAACCTTTAAGCTCGGCATGCTACCAACGAGGGCATGATACCAACGAGGGCATGAGCCACTCCTTACACAAGACAATGGAACACAATCTTTGAAACAATCAAACATAACATTGTAAAGTTGTGCTGTAAGTTCATCTACATCATTATTGTTTAAGAGAAAGGACCAGTTAATGCAAGATAAATTAAAATAAAGTAGATTAAAATCAGCTTTCTTAAGATTAAAGATCAATCAAGGACATACCAGTGCTTTTGCAACCAATGGGCACTATTACGCACAAAGTTGGATGGTATGCATCAATAGGAAACAATGATATATCACACGGACGAACCATACATTCCGAAGCATCCGGGGTAAAGACCAAGTCCAAACTTTTATGACGATTATTTTTAACATCATTTACCTGAGAAAGACCAAGTGCGACAATAGCATCCAGGAAGATATACACGTATACGGGGGACCAGGGAGACATCATCATCAGAAATTTGCCACTGAACATCAGGAAGATTAAAATTAGCACGTATGTTACGTCCTTTGTTAGGACGTAAAGGTTAGCTCAGGAGATGGGGTGGTTCACTAAAAGAAGAAGAAAAAAACTCACCACAAAAAAGGTGTTGGGCGCCACGTGATTCTTCCTATTTGGCGGATAAACCACGAAACCAATCTTTTCGAGACTAAATGAGATTTAGATCAAGTACACACACTAAATTTATTATGCAATACAAAATTCACTATAGATAAAAAAAAATTGCAGAATTAAAAAAAATTGCGATGCCAGCCACAAAATCCACCGAATCTCACCACGATTTACATATAAAATTTCAATAACAAAAAAAATGTTTTACTTAACTTTGTATTGCTTTTCCTTCGAGTTTGTTCTCTATCCTTTTGAGGTCGTCGATTTATATAATTTTTGCCGGCTCCCTCGCGAGCTAAACCGCGTGTTCTCTATCGAGCCAGGGCTTCTCTTTTCCATGGATTTTCTGTTTTTGTTTTCCCACTTGTCCTTTTTTCTTGTTTATTTGTTTCTTTATTTTACTTTTTTCTACTTTTAACTTTAGATTATATTTTATAGAGCAATATGCACTTGTACTTCAAGCCCACTCTGGCCTGCTCGGCGAATCGCCACCACAACGAATATCTTCTGTCACTCATAGCTCACAAGCATTAGTCCACATGGCGCATTTTTTTGTAATAAACATTTATTTGCACAGATTGCTTTTGTTATTTATTTATTTATTATTATCTAGCTTTTGTTAAATATATCAATTTGGTTCATTTCTTCTCTCTATTTTCTTTTAAATATTATTATTATTATTGATACTGTTTATATTTGGCACATGGTCACTATTTTTTTAATAGTCCTTTAATTCTTTTGTTACTTTAAGGTTTTTATTTTATATTAGATAATTTCTGTTTCATTGTCGTTTTAAATTGGGGATTAATATTTCGCCTATTTTCTCTTTTTTTTTTTTTTTTGTTCTTTTCAATTCACCTTGCATTATGGGATTGAGAGACGGCTGGACTTTCTTTAACGCCGCTATACAATCCGTTCCATTATACGACCGGTTAAAAAACAGCGTAGGGGTAAGTTGCTACATAAGGCGGAACTGGGAATCATTTGTGGCTAAATAACTTCGCATTAGTACAACTAATATTATGTTACTACTAATACCACTACTAATACTACTACCAGTGCTTGCAACTAAAACTACTACTAATATTACTGCCTGTACTTGCAGCTAAAACTACTACTAATCCTAATGCTTCAGATAGATTCAAACTGATTACATATTTTTTTTATTTGCTTATATTTCGGTTTTGCGTCCCATATAGTCTTTTTCTGTTTTCAAGTTCCTTTGCCATTCACAACATTAGCTGGAGATTCCTTTCCTTTCTCCTTAACTTTCAAAGGTGAATGCTTGTCCTTATTTTATCTTTTGACTTTGATGAACTACTGGAATGTTTATCCGTTGAACTTTTCGTTGAACTTTTATGGTGGTCCCGATTTCTCTTTATTAGATGATTCAGATTTTTCTTTTCTACGCCCCTAATTCTTTTCTTTTCGTTCCTTATCTGAACTACTCGTATGTTCTTTTTTCCGATCTCTCCCGTTATTATCGCTAGGTTTGCCTAAACTAAAAAAACTAAACAGTATCGCTTTCCAGAATACACATAACATCGGTGACAACAAACATGGACCCGAACACACCTCCCTTCCCTTCGAGAGATTTTCCCAAAATCTCTTAAGACAATGCAATTATCACCAGAATTCACAAATATAACGTGATGGTTACAACCACCACCTAGATTATGAACGCGAAATAACAAAATACATTCTTAGTTAGTAAGACATATATATTTCTTATGCAAGCTACTTGCTGATTCCACGGACACCATAATCCTAATAAAACATTCGTTTAGTCTTCGGAAATATTGGGGGTAAATGTCTTCAAATCTTTTGAGTGTCAGACTCCTTGCGACTTTCCCAGTTTGTGCTGGAGCTCTTTTGTCCAAGGAGATGAGACTTTTCTTACCCTGAATGGTCCTACACATTTCGGAGCTAATTTGGCATTAAAATACTTTGACGCATCAGAAAGGACATAATTCTTGCGCCACACCATGTCATTGAGGTAAAATGTGCGGTCCCTTCTTCGAAGGTCATAACATTTTTTGACAATTCTGAGGCTTTTATTAGTCTTTTCTTTACGTCCGCAATGACTTTCTGTAAAGCTATTGAATGCGTCTCCACATCCATCATCCTACCGCCCTCCGACACATTTCTATACGATTGGCCATTTATTTCCATTTCTCTCCCAAAGTTAAGAAAGTATCCAATTTAGTTACTTCTAGGACCGAAGTGCGAATGGCACAAGCGACCTTGCTTAAATGTTAATCCCAATTACGGTGATTATCGCTGACGGCTTATCCGCAATTCTACGAGTGGCCATCAATCCCGCAAGTTTTTGCAGCTCAGGCTTAATAGCTTGACATGTAACATATCTTTTTATGTAGCTAGCTACGTCAGCTTTCATCTTTGGCCAATAGTATTTCGCCCATAGGCACTCGTAGAATTTTTGGATACCACTGTGACCTGATGTGGGGATATCATGTGCTTTATAGATTAAAAGTCTTTCCTACTTGGTTTAGGTACTACCTGTTTCCAGTAGTCATCAGAGGTAGCTAGCGTAGGATATTTAGGTCGACAGTATTTGTATAAGATGCAATTTTCGCACTTCCATTGTGGATACTTAAGAGGGCTCGATGTGACAGCATCTTTGATTTTATTGTACCACTTATCCTCGACTGAGTTTTGGTAGCAATCGAGATACAATCAGCAACCGGCACGGATCGTGATAGCAAATCTGGCAAAAGATGTTACTTTCTTTGGTGTATAATGTCGAATTCATACTGCTGTAATCTCATGGCCCATCGAGCCAATCTCCCAGTAGGGTCCTTCAAATTGTGCAACCATACTAAGAATGCGTATCCGTTATGACTGAAAACCGAGTTCCTTCAATATACGAGCGTAATTTCCCAATGGACCACAGGACTGCAAGACATTCCCTTCCGGTTGTCAAGTAATTACGCTCGCATCTATTCAATGAACGACTCAGATAGGCAATTACTTTATCTTCTCCGTTGATTTGCTGTGTTAAAATGGTACCTAGTCCGTAACCTGAGGCATCTGTATGGATGATGAAGGGAAAATTAAAATCGGGACACGATAGTATAGGCGCACTAACCAAGAAATTTGAGATTGGGGCTGTTACGTACCCTTCGGGACTCTGGTAGGGGAGTTGTCCAAAACACTTTTTTCTTTTTATTATTTCTCTTTAATTTTCCTCTAAATTTCCTTTAGGTACACTCACTTAAAAAACATTTCGGTTACAATTTTTTTTTTTCACCTTTTGATTTCTTTCTTTTTCTTTTGGATTTCTTTTACCTCTAAAAACTTTTCTTTGTATTAAAGCTTCTTTCATTTATTCAACCATTCGTTTTTTGTTTGGTTTTTCTTTAATATCTATATACCTAGCCTAGCCCGCGAACCGACCTTTTTCAAGTTTTGTTTTTTTTTTATTCTTCAAACCAACTCTATTTCTTTTTTCAACCGCCGCGTATAATATTTTTAAATCACAACTCGTTCCGTTTCCCAATTCGACGACTTTCGTGTTAAAAATCGACTGCCCTCTTGATCATTTTTATCGCGATCAAGAGCCGTCGGTCAGGGTAGAAAATGCATAGTTGCATTTCTACCCTGAAAAAAATTGTCATTTATTCTGGACTTGATTAAACAAGTCCAGAATATTTTTCGTTGGACGGTTACTTGAAATTTGATGCTTTTATAAACATCAGCCACCGTCCCGTGGATTGAAATTGCGACGAGCATTTCTGATCGTTTAAGGGGGGTTACCACTGAAATCTTAAAAAACACGAAAAGTTAATACAAATTTACTGCAAATCTGTGCGTATTATCATGATAAAAATTGTACATAGTTAGAGAAAATGCATAAACTTAGGTAATGAGGTGTCAAAAATAAAGATTTCGGGGTTTTATATGTATTTAATTAGCTTTAGAAAACTCTGGAATTCATGAAATTTGCAAAGCATAGTACATCAAAACGTAATAATGGTACATTAAATAGATAAATTTGTACTTGAGTATGGAAGATCTTGGTCTGGAAGAGGCAGTGACGGAAAGAAAATCAGACAAAAAATGTTGGTTACTAATATATTTTAGTTTGAAAGTTGCTATTTTCCGAGACAATTAACTACCAAAATTATGATATTATTTCAATGAAAGTTCAATTTGTAACAAAGATCGAACCTTTTTCTGTTTATTTTGAAAAACGCAAATTTTTTAGTGCAATGATAAAGGAAATAAAGTCAATAATGTTAATGATGGTAACGGCAAAAATTTCTTGATTTATTATATTTTGCATACAATTTGGCGTTTTCAATTCATTCTATCATCGTCAGATGGAGTACTGTGCTTTTGGAAGGCTTTCATTTGTTTTGAAAGCTCAGCGGGCTGTAGCTGTATGCTTGGAGAGTGTGTGCCGTTATTTTCTGCATTAGGTATATGTATGTGTGTAGATTTCCCGAAATATTTGAATTTTTATCATTGGTAATTTGTTCATTTTTGCTTTTGAAGCGAGAAATTTTTTGCCAATTCTATTATGGTTATAGGTAACGAATTGTGAGTAACATTATTTAATCATGGGACGTATTAGTAAAATTCGGGCCAATAATTATTGAATAAAGACGAGAAAACTGAATATTGTTAGGTATGTAAATCTGTGTATATGAAAAGAAAATAATCCTATAAATGTACAAATTTGTGAAACGTGAATTTGAATTTGTGAAATGTAAATGATTTTGATGAAATTTTGGAGGAAGGTTGGCTAAATTATAAATAGTTATTTTTTGTTGCGTTCCATTTATGACTGCGTTTTAGTGAAGCTGTAGAAAGGACAAAATGGAACTTTTTAAAATTTTGAAGAGTTGTTTTTCGAATATATGTATGTAATTTAGAAAACTGAACGAAAATTGATGAGGTGTAGTGAGTTGTCACGATTATATACAGTGTGTACCAATTTTTTGACTACAATCGATTATCTTTCTAGCGACTATAATTACTACTAAGTACTATTAATTTATGTATGAATTGTTTTCAAAATGCGATTTTCGAAGAAGAAGCATTTTTACAAATTACAAAGAACTTGTGTCGACCAATAAAAGTATCGGCTTTGTACCAATGACATCTTTCTTTTGAAATTATTTTTTTAATTCTTTTTTATCTAAGAGGGAATCTGCTGACGAATATTTATGCGATTTAATATATATTCCGGTAAAAGCAACTTCTTTCTTATAAATGTTTTAATTGAGCTCATTGCACGAAAATTATTATGAGCGTTCCATTCTCAGGTACTTGCAATGCCCATTTGATCGGGTTAATCTTCCTCTTTATATAGCGATTATACCTTTCGATTGGCCCGTCCCCTCTAAAAGTTCGAGTGCTGTCATTATGTGATGAATCTTTTTATTAATGCAGTATCGGTATCGCCTAAAAATCATTTAAAGAAAAATCAGTTCTTCTGTAAGTACCAAAATAAATAGCTAATTCATCCAAAGCCTTTATAACGGGACCAATTTATACTCCCTTTAGAATGGGCTCACCCCTTGCTTCACAGAGTTGTTTTTGGTAGATTTATTCGCCGTATTTTACGCATGCTTTGAAGTAATTTTTGACACTACTGCCTCCATGAATAGGTAAACTAGCTGACCTTTCTGGCAACCAAAGATCTTCACGGAGTAACTCTAACATTTTTTCGAAATCGACTACCGTGGCTCTCACAGCGAATTTCTGCCGTAAAGAATCAATTAATTTTTTGAATACCACGTCCCGCGTCCTATTTTAAGTGAATAGAACTATGAAATGGGTAGAAATAAGAACTTCGTGGACCAAAGCAAAAATTTTCCTTTGGGAGACACCTTCTCAAGAAGAAGACTGTCGGAGATTTTTCAATCTAATAGATTTCTCTATTTACTGTACCTACGCTTAGTGGTACTACCCATCGCGAATTTCAATGAAATATCTCCTAGCGGTTTGATGCTTGCTCTGTTCTTATCTTCGTCTCTCTATCTACACGATATATTTATACTGCATTGACATAGCGACTACGACAACACTATTTTGTATTCCATTATTGTGTTTCAGATCTCTACAGGAAAGCACAAAAGAAAATTTAACCGCACTTCAAAGAAATTTTGCTAATTAAATGAAGAAAGATATGAAGCAGGTAAAATGAATGCCAGCCCAAATATTGCGGATTATAGCGAAATAGATTCGTTCACAATTCTGATAGAAAAAGAAAATCAGGATGAAGATATGAACGAAAATTCCATGGAGGGATTTCGATTGGTAGATTTAAGGTACTTTTGGAATGAATTGAAAATCCTAAATTAACATTGCAATGCACAGGGTTACACAATAACCACACCAGTAGGGAAGAAAAGAGCACGAGAATGGCAGATTTGATGGCAGTGTTAACATCGAGTCGCAGAAAAGAATTAACTATTTGCTATATTGGTAATCTTTCCGAGTGACAGTAACTCCGACTAGGCTAATCTGGTTGGATTGCGTTTCTTGAAACTTGAAAAATTTGATGCGAACAAAATTGAGGAATTAGATAGAGATAAAATTGTATATATGTACATATATACTAAAATTAGATTAGAAAATCTACCAGACATAGCTCAACCTGAAAATTGTGTTGTTGGTAAATTCAAATCTAATTCTCTAAAGTAGTTCTTTGGATATCTAGTTAATAAAATGGTAATCTGACAACGTGCGAACATTGCAAAAATTATATGGTAGGTATATTACAACTCAGAATTCTTGGAAGAGTTTTATTTGATGACCGACTTCATTCAAATAAAATTGCCCAAGCATTAAATAGTGCCAGACAAATTACACGGAAAAGTGTCTGATCAACAGCACAGAGAGCATACATTTCGTTCACTCCTTGCCTGCTCCTCAACAAAATTCTAAGAAAAATCCGACAGCCAAATTTAAAATCTCGCCATGCCTAAGCACCCACTGACTTATAAGTCAGTGATTCTACCTTACTGCTGTGCAGATCCCCGACATACTTTGGAGTACATTACTGATGAATATCACAGCATCATATAGCTTTGCATGTACATATAGTGATTTGTTTCAATTTTAAAATTGCATACTTTTATGCGTTTATGTGCACTAAGCTTTTGGAAACAGAAATCGTGAGCTTTTTTTTTGGTGTTAACCCCCCTTAAGCTTTTTTTTTTATATGTATGTACGTTCGTACATACATATTGTAAGTTTCACGACAAATCGTACTGAAGGTACGGTTTGCCTTTGGTTTTATTCTTTTTTCATTAAATATTTCTACTGACAAATTTTGCTGAAGGCAAAATTTGTCATGGGAACATTTTTGTAAAAACGAAATGGTATGTAAAGAAAATTGCTGATGCAATTTTCTTCACTGATTAAATTGATAAGCTACTCATGCTTTTAAGCATGATTAGCTTATATGAAAATTTAATGATTTTGAATAATTATTTTCTACGTTTTTTCAGGTATGTTTTAGGTAAGTAACACCATTTTGCATTAGGTTGCATTTGCTTGTAATCATCTTCCTACATTACCGCATTACCATTCTCTGCATGGATATTGTAAAAATGTAATAAAAATCTAAATTTAAAGATTTTAATGAAGTAATGAAAACCAGGTATGTTTTAGGTATGTAACAATCCTTCCCCCCTGAGAAAAAGAGAATTATACTTTGAAGAGGAATAATTCTCAGGGGAAGTTGTTGTGGGTGTTATTTTGGCGTTCTCATCTGAGGTATCCGATTACTCTAAATTTTTTATTTTGATTCTGTATTGAAAATGTGCTGAATGGATATTTTGTTGCAGTTGGATTCTTTAAAGATTGTCGTGATTTTTCTTCAAATGGATCATTGGTGTCTGATATTCAGAAGTGTCGGCCTCGTTCCTTTTTACCAGCGATTTTACAGTTACTTTCAAAAATGTTGTTCACTGCTACTGTTGGCAATACACCATACAAGTGTCCCCCGGGTCTCACTAGCGTGGCTAGTCTTATATATGTGGTCCACGTGATGACCAGTTGGCGCGGACCCGTTCGACTGGTCCTGCATAGAACCGGTCGGCAGCCCTTCACCATGTTGGGGGTGGAGGCCGTTGCTGGAAAGATGTATTGGGTGGACCATTGTACCCTCACCAGGGTCAAGCCTGGGTTAGCGTTGGTAAGTTTTATGTACGCGTTTTTAATAGCCTATTTATTTTAACTTTGTGTTTTGTTCTTAGGTGCCACATTCCATATTACTGAGCGGTACGGACTGTGCGCGTATTGTCTTCAATGACCCGCTGACGGCCATTATACGACAGGTCATGCCCCCCCCCCCTCCTGAATCGGCTTTCTATTGCATTTTTTCTACTCTTTTTTTTTTTGTAAAAAAAATTAATAAAAACAAAGGTTAATCCTTACTTCAGGTGTTATTATTTCTTCCCATTTTCCTCTCTTGTATTTTGTTTCTTGTCGTTTTGTTAGTGATGAGGTCGGGGAGCTTGCTTTTAATTGGTTATTCGGGGTGGCGATAATAAACAAAGAACGAGCCGAATCTGTTTTTTCTGAAGATTCTGGAGTGGCTTTATTCGGTGACATTTGATTTTTTTACTCTTCTTTTTTTTTTTATACTAATTAGATTTTCGGCTTTGGTTTTTTGTTTCTTTAACTATATTAGTTTAAAGTATTTTAAGTATATACGCTTCCTTATTTACTTTTATTGGGGTGTTAGTATTGAACTTGGTCGGTTCGGCTAGGCTTTACATTTTGTTTTGTTTTTATTTTGAAAGGTTCTTGCATGTGCTTCTAATAATGTAATTATTTATTTAATTAATTTAATTAAGTATAATGTAATTATTTATTTATTTTTTATTTCTACTTTTAAGAAATGTTAAAAATTTTCTTTTTCTAACCTATTTAAGGCTTATTTGTTTTTCTAATGAACCTATTTCGGCGTTACTGCCTGTCCTGCATGCTCTTTATACATTGTTTTTTTTTGTTTATTTAACCATTTTTAGTTTGGTTTGCTTCATCTTTATTTTCTTTATTTCTACTACAGTTTAGTTTGTTATTCGTTAGTTTTAATATAATTTTGTGTTATTTATTTTTCTATTTATTTATTTATTTTTTTATTTATGTTTAACTAACTCCTTTTAAAGTTATTAGTTTACCGACTATTTAATAATTAAATCTAGTGCCTTTTTATTGTACCGGATTTTAATTTTTTTTTTTTATTACCTCTACTGTTCGAGTAGGTACTGTATGCTATTTTATTTTTCCTATTTTATATTTATGTAGCATTAATTCTAACAAAATTTTTTTTCTTTAGTATTACTAATCTAATATTTTTAATTCTATATACTTCTTGTATATAGTGTACCAGGGCTACTCCTTTTGTTTCAATTTTACATTGATTTGGTAATCCATGTTGACAGTGTCCGTTTTCCATTTTTTAAACAATTTGGACTGATTTTGTTTTAGCGAGGCTTCTAGTTCGCCTTAAACTGGGTTGGGGAGCAGCAGTTCGTTCTTCTAAAGGGATTCCCTTTGATGAAATTTCGGGGTTACCTTGTGGTTGATTTCTCTGTTGTCTCATCTTGATGACAACAGGGTTAAGATATTTTACTGCCACCACAATCATTATGGCCAGAACAAGTAGGCTCGTAAATGATATAGATGTGGTGGACAGGATATGGGAGTTTCTGCTCGATACCTTTTCCTGGTATTTAATAATTTTGCCTCTTATTTCCTCTAGTGAATACGTGTCCTGGTAGACTGATTTGTGAATATCGTCTCCCGTTAAAATTTCTATTGGAACTTGCGTTTGGTTTTGAGAGTCTGGTAAAATGTCGGCCAGACTCAAATTCAATAAGGAATGATTAAATTGTGGAAATTGTTTGGGTTGAATTATTTTCAACGGGCGTTTACTTTGACCTTCATATTTGAGCACTTTATCACTTATTTGCACTTGACATGGTTGCGTTATCTCAAGTATCCCTTGTCCTTCCAGTTTCGAGATCAAAAAGTGATCTGGACATGTGATATGTAACACCGTGGAGGTAATAAATGAAAATAGCCACGTATTGGGCTTACTTAACTTGATCAGCATGTCTTTTTGGGGGATTTGTACTCTGGAGCTGCATTTGGGCACTTCATTTAAAGGGTTGTATAGTAATTTTTTTTTATTTATTGACTATCAGAACCAGCTTAACACAAGCTCGCTGCATGGACACGTTTAATAAAATAAACGGTCAACAATACATGCGTTTCATCACTTAGTCGGTGTTAGTATTAGTATGTTAAACTAAACATAGCCCAAACACCGAATGAGATGACATGCAATGCGACATGGAAATAGAAAATTAAGTATTAAATAGACGTTTTTTTAAAACATGCTTGGATATGCCAACGTCAAAATGCTCAGCCTTAATATTAACAACAATACACATGCGATTGATGGGTTCATACATACTAAAGTTGGATCTTGCGGAGTTAACATGCAACAGATGTAACCTTCTCAGATTGTGCCCACTATCGCTCAAAGAGATTTTGCCAAGTAGTACGGGAGAATCAATATTCGCGTTTAAGAGTTGATGCACAAAAGTTACATCGGCAACCATCCGACGTTTTTCAAGGGAGTGCATATTCAAAAGCTTCAAGCGATCCTCATAAGGTGGAAGAATTAATGAATTATTCCAGGGTAGGTGCCTAAGAGCGAAGCGCAGGAAGTTCCGCTGAACAGACTCGATGCGGTCGATGTGTGTACCGTAAAATGGAGACCACACCTAGCTAGCGTATTCAAGGAGAGGTCTCACAAAACAAGTGTACAAACGCAATGTTATGGTGGGTTTCGAGAATTCTCGAGACCAACGTTTGATAAAGCCCAGCATAGAGTTACTCTTAGATACCATGTAGTTAATGTGAGAGATAAAATTCAATCTATGGTCACATTTGACACCCAAGTCACAAACAGCACCCTCGCGACGGCGAATCGTGGAATCCGAGAACACATAATCATAAGTGATCGGTTTCTGATTCCTGTGGAAAGTCATAACCTGACATTTGTCGATATTGAGAGCCAAATTATTGTTTCTGCACCAAACGTAAAACTTGTGAAGTTCATCCTGTATCAGTTCACAATCGTTAACAGATTTAATATGAGCGAAAAGTTTAATATCGTCAGCATAAATCAATACTTTGCAGTGCCTCACAACAGAGACAATGTCGTCAATAGATAGAATAAAAATCAGAGTACGGAAACGCACACTCACGTGCGCACGCGCACGTGAGTAATAAATTGTGTGCGATCAAAGCGCACATACTCGTGAGCCGTGTGCGATTTTCTTGGGCATTAGCGCACGCGCCCATGAGTGAGTAATTCACAATAAGAAAGCGCACACTCGCGTGCGCACACGAAATTTCTTACTGCTCATTACTCACGAGTGAGTAATTCACAATAAGACAGCGCACACTCGCGTGCGCACACGAAATTTCAATATAAGAAAGCGCACACTCGCGTGCGCACACGAAACTTCTTACTGCTCATTACTCACGAGTGAGTAATTCAATATAAGAAAGCGCACACTCGCGTGCGCACACGGAATTACTCACGAGTGAGTAATTCATTGGAAGAAAACGCACACGAAATTTTTCATTGCTCAATTCCTACTTGTGTATGCAATTTCATTTATGAAATATCTGCATGATGTAGAAAACGTATATAGCTAATATTTAATCATTCCTCGGCTATTCTTTCAAATATTTTAATTACTGAACCGCCACACCAATTTGTTAGGTGACAGTCTTTATAAATTGTAACTTATCTTAAAGAACGGAAAATTTTTTGTCAAATTCCCTTATTAATCCCTTCAATCCGGCACATACATATGTATGCTCATAAGGCGAATAAACATTAAAAATATTAATTATCCACGTTATCTACATAATGCAAGTATTTCATAAATGAAATTGCTCACACAAGTAGGAAATGAGCAGTGAGAAATTTCGTGTGCGCACGCGAGCGTGCGGTTTCTTATTGTGAATTACTCACTCGTGAGTAATGAGCAGTCAGAAATTTCGTGTGCGCACGAGTTACGTACGTAGGCATGTTGCCTTGCAACATACCAAATAGCCAACATATGCATACGAAGCATATTTAAAATAAAAGATAATTTAATATTCCCATAGAATAACTAACTAGAGTAAATTCTCAGACATCATATGAAAGCGGACACCTTCCTGTTATTCAAAAGAACAGAAGGCACGTTTCGCAAAGTAATGACTTCTAGAAAAAAGGTAAAAGCACTTGTGTAGAGATAGGAAAACTTTTTGAATCAGTTATCATTTGGATTAGTACGAAAGCAGAAAAAATTTGATTAACAAACTTGAAGTGTTTTACTTAATTTTTCTTTTGATTAATTTTATTTTTTTTTTTATGAATTCCTCGAAGGGAATCCATAACTGGCGCAGTCGGTAGGATAGTCGGAAAACTATCTTTTTCTCAAAAATTTTTACGGTGTTGTTGTGTCGTGTCGAAAATTTCGCGACGGTTTATCGCTGAAATAATCGCATTATCGAAGGTATATCGGTAAAAGTGGCATAACCCTGTTTAATTAGAGAAAAGTGGAACACAAGAATTTTTTTTTAAAAAAGACTTGGTGAGTTTCAACTCTTTAGCTCCAGACCTACGTGAGATAATCAATTCGCGAAGGAATATCGTGTAAAATACAACAATAGTGATTAATCAAATTATAACCACAAACAACGAGGGAAACCACAGATAATTAAAATATGAAGAGAATTTTTATCTGGTTGATTATGTAAGTCAAAGTTTGAATATTTTCCTTTATATTTATCCTAAATGCCAAAATTTCCAAAATATATTAAGCCTAAGCCCGAGAAAAATAAACTTTTATTTGGAAGAAAAGTAATTAATACAAGTGAAAGCGATAGTGAATCTGATACCGAAATTTTTAAGTCTGACGAAAAGTTGAATAGTAAAATAGAATCAAGTAGTGATTTAGAAAATTTTGACGAAGAATTGCTTGTAAAATTAAGTCAAATCAATTTATTAGAAAAATACGAAAATACAAATTCACCGAATCTTTCTGAAGGACTAAATATAACACGTAGTGATAAATCGTTCCCAATAAATCTAGGAGAACCTAAATTTGAAATTAACAAAATCAATAGTACCAGTGTAAAGGATAAATCTATAAACAGTATAAATTGCATTGCTAGTAACAGTTTCTTAAATAACGAAATGTTAAATGCTGAAGGAAATCCTATCGTAGGAAATCCTAATGTAGGAATCCCTACTTTAGTAAACTCCAATAATGTAAATTCAAATCCGAAAAATACAGATGTATTTAATGCATTAAAAATACCCGACGCTATTAAAGATTTGCCAAAATTCGACGGCAACCCAAGACTACTCTACGATTTCATTGAGAATGTCGAAGAAATCCTTTCTCTTATATCCGCAATTGACGGTACACCTCACGGCCGAATATTATTGCGTGCTATAAGAAACAAGATTGAAGGACCAGCCAATGAAGTCTTAAATGTTTATGGGACACCGCTTGAATGGGCTCAAATTAAAGCCAACCTCATACTACATTATTCAGATAAAAGGAACGAAACGTCCCTGATAAAAGACCTGCACAACCTTAAACAAAATAACAAAACAATTGAAAAGTTCTATAGCGAAATTGTAGAAATTCTCGCTGCTATGAGTAATCATATCCAAATTCACGAAGAAAACGATAATGTTATCAAAGCAAAGAAGAATTTATATTCTGAAATGTGCTTAAATACTTTCTTAACAGGATTAAGAGAACCATTTGGCTCTACAATACGAGCAATGAAACCCACGACATTAGCAGAAGCATTCACTTACTGTATTTCTGAACAGAATATTTTCTATGTAAAATCCGAAAATAACAATCATAATCAAAACCATAAGTACCCAATAAATAGAAGGTACATACAATCAAGACCAATATTCCAACATAACATTAGGACCGTACAACCCATCCCACAACAACAAATTCGGCAGGTGCAAGCACCTAATAACCCAACAACATTTAATAATAATTTCATGGGTAATAGAACACAATTTACGCGACAACAACAATTCAATCGTCCTCAATTTCCCAAACCTGAGCCTATGGATACCAGCTCAGGCTATACATATTTGAAACAAAAAGCTTCGAACCAAAGTCAACAACAAAGATTCCCACAAAATAACTTCTTTAGATCAAACGGTCCACCAAATTTTGTGAGTAAGGAACTTCATAATGTCTACGAACAAGACCATACAGCACTAAACAATGAATCTTGTGGTGAAGCAAACCTCCCTAGTGAGAATTACCCCCAAGGGTTTTCTCATATACCAGAGTTAGACCAATATTACGACTACGATTCAGACGTACATCATAATTACGAACAAGATAATAATAATCCCAGTATGCCACCTGAAGTAGATGACACAAATTTTCTTGTACCAGCCTCGACAGACAAATCGGGTACTTAGACATAAATAAACATGGATTTATACTTCCGTATATCCATGTATCATCACCATTTGGACGCCCTTTAAAATTTCTTATTGATACCGGAGCTTCATCTTCATTTATAAATCCTGAATTTACACACCCAGAAGACCTCATCCAAACTGAACCCATAGTAATAACAACCATATTAAGCAAGCATAAATTAGATAAACAAATAACCTTACCAACCTTTCTCGAATTTCAACAACCTGGCAGTTTAAGATTTTTAGTCTTCCGATTCCATGGATACTTTGACGGTCTACTTGGCCTTGATGCATTAACAACGTTAGGTGCAAAGATAGATCTATCAAATAAAATGTTAATAACTAAAAACGCAACTCTACCATTGGCCTTCAAACCAAACTTCATGTCCAACCGGTTCAACGTCCCCGCTAAATCAAAATTAATTGTTAAATTACCCGTTGATATACAAAATGGGGATATCTACATTAGCCCAATCAAAATCCAACCAAACCTTTATATCTCCGAAGGAATATACAAGGCAAAAGATTGGTTCAGCGCAATTGAAGTAACAAACATTGCAAACATAGACCAAACGATTTTCCTCGAACAACCGTTAAAGGTCAAACCAGTGCCCCAAGCAGAATTTCTCGAATTAAATAACTTTAGCCTACAGTACGAAGACTTAGAAAACACCGTCCCTATGGTAGATGCACCGGGCAGTATAACACAGCTAATACGGGTATCACACCTAAATCAGGAAGAAAAAAGGTCAATATTGAAAACGTGTAGAGACTACGAAGAGATATTCCTCAAAGAGGGACAAGAATTAACTTTCACGAACAAAATAAAGCATAGTATCCCCACAACAGATGATATTCCAATTTATACTAAATCGTACAGATACCCCTACGTGCACAAACAAGAAGTGCGAAGACAAATGGATGACATGTTGAGCCAAGGCATAATAAGACCAAGCTATTCCCCATGGAGTTCACCTGTTTGGATCGTCCCAAAAAAACGGGACGCAAGTGGGAAACAGAAATGGCGCCTGGTTATCGATTATCGTAAACTGAATGAGAAAACCATAAACGATCGGTACCCAATTCCCAATATTAGCGAAATACTAGATAAGCTGGGCAAAAGTATGTATTTTACCGACTGCGCCAGTTATGGATTCCTCTGTGTAATTTGGCATACGGAAGGTGCGCCTTTGTTTGTTCTTAAAGGGTACATCCAGCGATATTGGTGGTTGTTTATTGGTTTTTTCGAGGATAATTTGAAGGTTGAACTCGTTCAAAGGTCGTTCAGATATATAAATGCCATCGTTAAGATTTTCTACTCTTGAATGTACTGTAGTAATAGCTGAGTTTTGATCTGAGTTATGCGTTTCAGTTTCGTTAAAATTAATTTCTATTTCATCCTGGTTTGTGAGTTCTATTGGTTTAATTCGGCTCAATGCGTCTGCGTTCGTATTAAGCTTGCCCTTTTTATAAACTATTTCGTAATCGAATTCTTCAAGCTTAAGCCTCCAACGAATTAGTTTGGAGTTCGGGTCTTTTAAGCTCATTAGCCACAGCAGGGGTTTGTGATCGGTGATGATCTTGAATTTGCGACCAAATAAATATGGCCGGAAGTACTTTGTCGCCCATACAATGGCGAGTAGCTCTTTCTCGATTGTAGAATAGTTAATTTCAGATTCGGTTAAGGTCCTACTAGCATAACATATTGGCTTGTCACTACCAATAGGTCCTTGAGATAAGATTGCTCCAACAGCGTAGTTGCTAGCATCAGTGGTTAGTAAGAAGGGTTTCGAGAAGTCTGGATATTGGAGAATAGGGTCGTTCATGAGTATATCTTTGCATGTTTGGAAGGCTTTGTTGTAGCTTTCACTTAATTTTACTGTAGTTCCTTTCTTCAAGCACTGGGTTAGAGGCTTGGTTAATTTTGAAAAATCTTTGATAAATTTCCTGTAATACCCTAGTAATCCCAGGAAGGATTTAATTTCTCTTTGGGTTCGTGGGATTGGAAATTCTTTGATAGTCTGAATCTTTTCTGGGTTTGGTTTGACACCTTTACTTGTTACAATGTGTCCCAGGAAGGAAATCTCTCTATGAAGGAATTCAGACTTGTCTATTTGGACTTTTAAATTTGCTTCTCGGAGTTTGTCGAATACTTTCTTTAGACTCTCGATATGTTCTTGCAAAGAAGTAGAGAAAATTATTATGTCGTCGAGATATACAAGACATATTTTTCCTACTAGGTCACCTAGGACGTTGTCCATGACCCTTTGAAATGTAGATGGCGCATTCTTCAGACCGAATGGCATTCTTACATATTCGAAATGTCCACCCTCTACAGTAAAAGCTGTCTTCTCGATGTCTTTTGGATTCATCTCAATTTGGTAGAATCCGCTTGCTAGGTCAAGTGTTGTAAAATACATACTTTTGCCCAGCTTATCTAGTATTTCGCTAATATTGGGAATTGGGTACCGATCGTTTATGGTTTTCTCATTCAGTTTACGATAATCGATAACCAGGCGCCATTTCTGTTTCCCACTTGCGTCCCGTTTTTTTGGGACGATCCAAACAGGTGAACTCCATGGGGAATAGCTTGGTCTTATTATGCCTTGGCTCAACATGTCATCCATTTGTCTTCGCACTTCTTGTTTGTGCACGTAGGGGTATCTGTACGATTTAGTATAAATTGGAATATCATCTGTTGTGGGGATACTATGCTTTATTTTGTTCGTGAAAGTTAATTCTTGTCCCTCTTTGAGGAATATCTCTTCGTAGTCTCTACACGTTTTCAATATTGACCTTTTTTCTTCCTGATTTAGGTGTGATACCCGTATTAGCTGTGTTATACTGCCCGGTGCATCTACCATAGGGACGGTGTTTTCTAAGTCTTCGTACTGTAGGCTAAAGTTATTTAATTCGAGAAATTCTGCTTGGGGCACTGGTTTGACCTTTAACGGTTGTTCGAGGAAAATCGTTTGGTCTATGTTTGCAATGTTTGTTACTTCAATTGCGCTGAACCAATCTTTTGCCTTGTATATTCCTTCGGAGATATAAAGGTTTGGTTGGATTTTGATTGGGCTAATGTAGATATCCCCATTTTGTATATCAACGGGTAATTTAACAATTAATTTTGATTTAGCGGGGACGTTGAACCGGTTGGACATGAAGTTTGGTTTGAAGGCCAATGGTAGAGTTGCGTTTTTAGTTATTAACATTTTATTTGATAGATCTATCTTTGCACCTAACGTTGTTAATGCATCAAGGCCAAGTAGACCGTCAAAGTATCCATGGAATCGGAAGACTAAAAATCTTAAACTGCCAGGTTGTTGAAATTCGAGAAAGGTTGGTAAGGTTATTTGTTTATCTAATTTATGCTTGCTTAATATGGTTGTTATTACTATGGGTTCAGTTTGGATGAGGTCTTCTGGGTGTGTAAATTCAGGATTTATAAATGAAGATGAAGCTCCGGTATCAATAAGAAATTTTAAAGGGCGTCCAAATGGTGATGATACATGGATATACGGAAGTATAAATCCATGTTTATTTATGTCTAAGTACCCGATTTGTCTGTCGAGGCTGGTACAAGAAAATTTGTGTCATCTACTTCAGGTGGCATACTGGGATTACTAGTATCTTTAAACGCTACCTGCCACCGAACAAATTAACAGCCATATTTAGTGACGATGATACCTTCAAAATCGTCCAGAACGTCTACACAAAATTCTTCTCTAGAAGTAAGACATTCAAAATAATCCGCTGTACCGAAACCTTATCAGAGATTACAGACAATGACCAACAAGACAAATTAATTAATGACTACCACAAAAACAATAACCATAGAGGCATAACTGAGACTCTACTTCATCTAAAACGCGAATACTACTTCCCACTTATGAAAAATAAGATCACAAAAATAATTAATGATTGCGAAGAATGTCAGTTACTAAAATACAATAGAAATCCTCCCAAATTAAAATTTGAAATCCCAGAAACTCCAGAGAAACCTCTAGATATCATTCACACAGACATTTATAGCATAAACAACAAACAAATCCTCACCATAATAGACAAATTTTCTAAATTTGCCGCCGCATATACATTACCAGCTAGAAATAGTCTGTCCATCATTAAATCTATCAAACATTTTATAAGCCTCCACGGCATCCCCAACAAATTAATATCAGACCAAGGATCTGAATTTACCGCATCAATATTCAGAGACTTTTGCAAGCAATATAGTATCCGCCACCATATAACTTCATTTCAACAAACCAGTAGTAACGCTCCAGTAGAACGTATGCACTCTACCCTGACCGAAATATACAGACTAATCCACGACAAACAAAAAGAAAAAGACCATGACGACATTTTAAACGAAACTATCATAACTTACAACAACGCAATACACTCTACAACAAAATTAACTCCATTCGAATTATTTAACGGGAAAACATATAAATTTAACAATAAACTAAAATTCAAAGACGAGCACGAATACCTAACAAAGCTACATGAATTTCAGGCACAATTATACCCCGCAATTAAAACCCAAATTCAAGAAATTGTTAACAAAAACATTGAGAAACTAAATCAAAATAGGCAAACACCCAGTAAACTTAGAGAGGGTACCGTAGTCTTTAGAAAGGAATGTAGACGCAATAAATTAACACGCAGGTTTAGCAAGCACAAAGTTAAAAGAGACAACAAAATAACACTCATTACTGACAGAAAACAAAAACTACATAAATCAAAACTCAAAAAGAAACATAATTTACAGGTTGACGATAACATACGGACAGAAGATAGAAATACAGGACTTGACGAACAGCCAAGGACTACTTCCAATGAAATTGGGAGAGGCGAAAACCATACAGAGACACAACAAACTGATCCACATCATAAACCTGGACAACTATGAAAAAAGCGTAACGAAGATCGAAAATTCATTAACTACATTTTCCAAAACTAACGAACCACACAAATTGAAAGACTCTATAAAGATAACCAACCTTAAGCTTAAAGAATTAAAACATAAATTACAGACATTAAAACCTAGAATAAGGAATAAGAGAGGGCTAATCGACGGATTAGGGACAGTAGTAAAAAGTATAACAGGCAACATGGACGCAAACGACGCCCATCGTCTAAATAAAGAAATAGAGAGCCTACAAACAAACCAATTGAACACAAAAAACGAACTAAACAAACAAATAAGAATGAACAATCAAATGATAGAAAGATTCAGCAATATTACTAACCATATTAACACCCAACAAGAAGTCATAGAAAATTATCTAAATCACTACCAAGATCAAATGAAGAATAGAATCAGGTCTGAAGACGATCTCCTTATACAAATGCAATATCTAAATCAAATCAATTACAACATAGACCTTTTGAACAATCATTTAAGCAATATAGCTGAAGCTATCACTTTGGCTCGATTTAATATCATTTCCAAACACATACTGAGTCCAGATGAACTATCAGAACTCTACAATATCTTTGAAAATCAAACTATACAAATTAAATCAGACGAACATATATATGAACTTCTCGGCTTAAAAGCTTATTATAACCACTCAAATATAATCTTCAATATTGAAGTTCCCATAATCCCAAACGAATCCTACTCCCTTTTTCACCTAATACCCTTACCAATCAACAAAACAAAAACAATAGTCACCAATCCTTATGCCATCCTAAATCAAGATAATATTCAATACTTAGACGAGATCTGCCCAAAAATAGAAGGGACATTCTACTGCAAAATTTCGAACAACCGAGAGAGGACATACGAATCTTCCTGCATCGCCAGACTAATTAACAACAAACCAGCAACATGCAAACTGATAGAAACCAAGGAAGAAGAACTAAACAACATTTTTCAACCAGAACCCAACTACATCCTACTAATCAATGCTCCTGAGACCATAGTATACTCAACATGCGGAGTTAAGGAAAAGATGATTAAAGGAACCGTATTAATTCACTTCGAAGACTGCCAAGCAGAAATAAATAAAATCATATACGAAGGAGTCAGTAACACCTACTGGGATGACATTAACATCTACCCATCAATATTCGGTCAAATCAACGCTTCTGAAACAGTCGAGAACCTAAATTTGGAAAAACTCAAAACATATTATTTTGAAAACCTGGAATCAATTCAACTCTTACAAACAAACGTCCAATACAAAAGTTATGCAATATACATATCCATCATACTCATCATCGCCATCTTAACAACCTACATAATAAGCCGAACGAAAAACCGAAGATCTGGAAATCAAAATGTCAACCTATCATTGCCCTTAAAGGACATCATCCCTGGAAAACCGGAAGACGCTCCTGCAAAAGAAACTTCAAAAATTCAGTTCCTTTGGCCTTCGCTTCACTAAGGGGGGAGGAGTTACGTACGTAGGCATGTTGCCTTGCAACATACCAAATAGCCAACATATGCATACGAAGCATATTTAAAATAAAAGATAATTTAATATTCCCATAGAATAACTAACTAGAGTAAATTCTCAGACATCATATGAAAGCGGACACCTTCCTGTTATTCAAAAGAACAGAAGGCACGTTTCGCAAAGTAATGACTTCTAGAAAAAAGGTAAAAGCACTTGTGTAGAGATAGGAAAACTTTTTGAATCAGTTATCATTTGGATTAGTACGAAAGCAGAAAAAATTTGATTAACAAACTTGAAGTGTTTTACTTAATTTTTCTTTTGATTAATTTTATTTTTTTTTTTATGAATTCCTCGAAGGGAATCCATAACTCACGCGAGTGTGCGCTTTCTTATTGTGAATTACTCACTCGTGAGTAATGAGCAGAAAGAAATTTCGTGTGCGCACGTGAGTGTGCGCTTTCTTATTGTGAATTACTCACTCATGGGCGCGTGAGTTATGGACAAGACCCGCCACATCCGGTAGCATCGACAGCATTTTCACATGAAAATACTTTCCCATAAAACTTAATATATATTCACATAAAAGCTTCCAATTCACTTTTTATTTTGTCATCAGCATAATTACCTTCGCTCACTTGTAACATGAGCACTAAGTCACGTTGAATGTTTCGTGATCAGTTTTCAAGTAATGTGTAAAAATTGTATAGAGCATTCATTCTAAGTTTTATGTTATTCATGTTCGGACGACGTAATAAAGTATAATTTCTTTCATTTGATTGTGTTTTAAACTTTTTTATTTTTTTTTGTTAAGTTCTGATTAAACTTAACTGGCGCAGTCGGTAGGATCCAGATAACGATCCTAGTGTTTTAGTGTTTCACGATTTAAAATAAAAATTCGCGAGATAAATAAAACGAAGGTTCATCGTAACAAATCCCGTGAAAATATCAAAGGATTATTGATATAGATTAGTTATCGGTTTAAAAAGGAAAAATTCGCTTTAGTGAGAATTTCGACGGAATATCGGAAAAATTGCGCAAATAGTGAAAAAAAAAATAATTTTTCGACGGTTTATCGGAAAACTAATCCTCTAAACCAAAAACGAATCTTGTAAAATAGTGAAAACCAAATTACTCTAAAACAAAATCAAACCTGTGGATCGGTGAGTTTTAACTCCTTGTATCTGGATACTACTAGCGAACCTACGACAATATCTAAGATAATGAACAAACTGGTTTTATTGTCAATGTAAGTCGACCTCAAATCCTCCTCAATTTCCTATAACCTTCCTTAAAATTTAGTACTTTATCCTCATCTTTTTGCATGATTAATAAATTTTCATAATTAATTTTCAAAGAAATTTTAAAATTTTATTAAATGCAAGAATAATATTGATACATATATATATAATATATAAAGAAAGTGATCCAGTAGAAGTGACAAACAAAATTATTGATTGATTTTTAGTACCTTTTGCATGATTAAATTTTATTAAAACCAAGGATAATATTGATACATATACATATATATATTATATAAAGAAAGTGATCCAATAGAAGCAACAAATAAAACTATTGAGTGATTTTAGTACCATTCTTATTCGTACATGTCTACATGTCTTTTAAGTTCGGATTTAAGGGAAAAGAAATAAAACCAAGAAATAGACGTAACTATAGCAAAAACAGAAATTTAACAGAAAGTGATCTAAACGATAATAACGAAGAAATTGATTTTGATTTTGATTTATCTAAGCAAATTCAAATCGGTCCGAAAGTTTTTTAAGAGGGAATTAGCGAAAATACGAATCTAGAAAGAATTATTTTTAACGTAAGTGACGGAATTGGTCTTAGTTCAGAAGAAATAAACAAATCAGGAATAAATTTTGAAGTTTCTCAAGAAATAAATAATTTCAACAAAATGAGTCTACCCAACAATAACGAAACCCCCAACAATAACATAATACCTAACGATAACGGAACATTTAACAATAACGTAATACCTAACAATAATGTAACACGTAACAACTTAACTTCGACACCTAACGAAATAACTGTTACTCCGTTGGACATATTCAACAATCTAAGAATACCAGACGTGATAAAAGACCTACCTAAATTTAATGGCAACCCAAGGTTTCTTTTTGATTTTATTAATAACATAGAAAAAATTTTGTCTTTGGTTGCATCAATATATGGAACACCATACAGTAAGATCATTTTACGGGCAATAATAAATAAGATTGAGGGCCCTGCAAACGAAGTTCTCGATATGTACGGTACCCCTCTCAAATGGAATGACATAAAAACCAATTTGATTCTCCATTATTCCGATAAACGGAACGAGACATCCCTTGTAAGGGATCTGCATTCTTTACGACAAAACTCAAAATCAATAGAGGAATTCTATAGTCAGATAATTGAAATTTTTTCGACGATAAATAATCATCTGCAAATTCACGAAAGAGATCACAATGTCATTAAAACAAAAAGGGACCTCTATTCAGAAATGTGCCTTAGTATATTCCTCACAGGGATAAAAGAACCCTTAGGCTCCACCATTAGGGCTATGAAGCCATCAACACTAGCAGAGGCATTTTCATTCTGCATTAAGGAACAGAATGTATTCTACATAAAACCAAATAGCCAATTTTCAAATAATCCTCCTACATACAGGTCGAACCCTCACCAAAGGCCCAGCAAGCCAATAATCACACCACAACAGTCAAATTTCCGTCCTCTTAATAACTTTTACCCACAGAGATCCCAATTTTCAACTCAACAGCCAACCCCTCGTCCGCTAAATTCTTTTGGGCAATTAAATAAGCCCCAGCTTCCATCTCAACAAACGAATTTTATCCCTTTTCAACAAAACAGACCACAGTTCCCCACTAAACAAAACAGGGCGCCATTTTCCACCCAACAATCACTCTTTCGTCCTCAACAAAGTAGATTCCCTCCACCACAACCTATGGACATCGACTCCGGAAACTCCCGTATGAAGGCCAATACAAATAATTTCTTTAGGGTAAACAATCAACAAAATACTGCAAAAAAAGAATTTTATAGTATTTCTGAACAACATCCTTTCGAACCATACCCAGAATACAATGACTACGAGGATTACGAACCCCCTCCATTAGAAAACTCCTACCAACAACTTGATCAATATTATGAAGACGCCAATGAAACAACCAACTTGGAAGAAAATCATGAAATTGATGATTCAAATTTTCCCATAGGTGCCTCGGTAAACAAATCGGATACGTAGATGTGAACAAACACGGCTTCATACTACCCTATATAAATATTTCTTCGCCTTTCGGTAGATCATTAAAGTTCCTTATTGACACTGGAGCTTCCTCTTCATTCATTAACCCAGAATATATTCATAAAAACGACATAAAAATAATAAACCCAATCTTTATTACAACATGTTTACATACGCATACATTAGACAAGGAAGTAATATTACCAAATTTCGTAGAGTTTAACGATCCGAAACAAATCAGATTTCTGGTATTTAAATTCCATGGGTACTTCGACGGCCTCTTAGGACTAGACGCTCTTTCCATACTCGGAGCCAAAGTCGACCTGGAAAATAAAATGCTTATAACTAAAACCTCAAAATTACCCCTCCACTTTAAACCCAATTTTACATCAGATAAATACATGGTACCTAGCAATTCAAAATTTGTTGCTAAATTACCAGTAGATACCCAGAACGGAGATATATACTTACGGAAGACAGAAATTAATCCAAATTTGGTAGTCCCAGAAAGAATATACAAAGCCCAAAATTGGTATAGCAATGTCGAAATAATCAACAAGTCCCACTGTGATGAAATTTTATTCCTCGACCAACCTCTGAAAACCGAACCATATATTAGTCAAAATTTCTGCGAATTAAATATCTTCAACATTCATTGCAATAACCCAAAAACTACAAACTCTTGTGATATTACAAATCTCATAAGAATATCACACCTCAATAACGAATAAAAAGAAACTATTCTAAACCTGTGCAAAGAATACGAAGACATTTTCCTAAAAGAAGGACAAGATCTAAGTTTTACAAATGTTATAAAGCACCGCATAAAAACTTCCGACGATATACCCATTTATTCCAAATCATACAGATACCCCTATATACATAAAGCCGAAGTTCAATCGCAAATACACAATCTATTAGACCAGCATATAATAAGACCCAGCTACTCACCCTGGAGTTCCCCAATATGGATTGTCCCAAAAAAATTGGACGCCAGTGGGAAACAAAAGTGGCGTCTCGTGATTGATTACCGAAAGCTCAACGAAAAAACAATAAGCGACAAGTACCCAATACCGAATATCAACGAAATCCTTGATAAACTCGGTAAATGTCTGTATTTTTCCACTCTCGACTTAGCGAGTGGTTTTCATCAAATCGAGATGGACCGTCGCGATATAGAAAAAACTGCATTCAGTGTCGAAGGCGGACACTATGAGTACGTCCGAATGCCTTTCGGTCTGAAAAACGCCCCATCCACTTTTCAAAGGGTAATGGACAACGTTTTAAAAGATATCCAGGGCAAGATTTGTCTCGTCTACCTTGACGATATCATAGTTTTCTCGACATCTTTACAAGAACATAAAGAAAATCTGAAAAAGGTATTTGAGAAACTACGGGAAGCAAACCTCAAAGTACAGATAGGCAAATCTGAATTCCTTCAGAAAGAAGTTACCTTCTTAGGGCATATCGTGACAAATGACGGAGTAAAACCAAATCCCGAAAAGGTTAAGGTTATCAAGGAATATCCGATCCCTAAAACACAAAAGAAAATAAAAGCATTCCTAGGGCTGCTGGGATATTACCGAAAGTTTATCAAAGACTTCGCACGAATAACGAAACCCTTGACAGAATGTCTCAAAAAGAATAGGAAAGTCGATCTGAACGAAATTTACATAAAAACGTTCAAATTGTGTAAAGACATACTGAGCAACGAACCACTGCTCCAATACCCAGATTTCTCCCAACCATTCGTATTAACCACCGACGCGAGTAACTTCGCTATTGGTGCCATATTATCCCAAGGTCCCATTGGCGCAGATAGACCTACATATTTGCTATGCTAGTAGAACCTTGACTGATTCGGAAATTAACTATTCAACCTCGGAAAAGGAGCTCTTAGCGATAGTATGGGCAACAAAGTATTTCCGTCCCTACTTATTCGGTCGTAAATTTCAGATCGTAACAGATCACAAACCCCTCCTTTGGCTAATAAGCCTCAAAGATCCTAATTCCAGACTCATTCGTTGGCGTCTCAAACTAGAAGAATTCGAATACGAAGTGGTTCACAAGAAAGGAAAACTAAATTCAAATGCAGATGCCCTAAGTCGAATCAAACCACCTGAAAAAAATAATCCAAACAACATAGAAATAAATGTAAACGAACAGTGTTCAATGAATGTTGGAGAAAAGGATATAAGCTCAACCTGTGCTACAATACATTCGGCAGCTGAAAACCTAAACGATCATATCTACATATCGGAACGACCTTTAAACGAATTTAACCTCCAACTTATTTTCGAAAAGTCCGATAAATCTCCTTCCACATCAGTTGAAACTTTGTTCAAGAACAAACAACGTCGCATCATTCGAATGCAAAACTTTTCCGAAGAAAATACCACAGAATTACTAAAAAAATATTTAGCACCAAATAAGACCACTGCTATATTTACGGATGACCAGATATTTAGGATAGTACAATCAGTCTATTCCAAATTCTTTTCAAGAAACAAAATTTTCAAACTAATCCGTTGCACAGAATTATTGATAGACATTAAAGAAAGCGACGAACAAGATGAAATCATTCGAAATTACCACTTAAAAAGCAACCACCGAGGAATCAACGAAACCTTTTTTCATCTGAAAAGAACACATTACTTCCCCAATATGAAAAATAAAATTACACAAACAATAAACAATTGCGAAAAATGTCAAACCTTAAAGTATGATAGGAATCCACCAAGACAATAATCGATAAATTTTCAAAATTTGCCGCCGCTTTCACCCTAAGTGCCCGAAATAGTCTAATTATAATAAAAGCAATCCGACACTTTATGAGCCTCCACGGCATCCCAAAATCCATAGTTGCAGACCAGGGAGCAGAATTGACTTCCAATATATTCAAAGACTTTTGCAGACAATACGACATCCAATTACACATAACCTCATTCCAACAAAGTAGTAGCAATTCCCCAGTCGAACGGCTACATTCAACCCTAACAGAAATATACAGAATTATTTATGAAAAACAGAAAGACAAAGACCACGAAGACATTTTGAACGAAACAATTATTACTTACAATAACTCCATTCATTCGACAACTAACCTAAACCCATACGAACTCTTTTTCGGCAAAACTTATAAATTCTTAAACAATGTCAAATTCAATAACGAACACGAGTACCTACAAAAACTAAACGAATTCCAAGCCAATCTATATCCATCCGTGAAAGAGAAAATTCAAAAAGCTGTAGACCGAAATATAGACAAATTAAATACAAATAGGGAAACTCCCCCATCTCTAGAAGAAAATATAACAGTATTTAGAAAAGAAAATAGAAGGAATAAGTTAACACCCCGCTTTAGTATTCAAAAAGTAAAACATAATAATAAAGTAACTATTATCACTCATAAAAATCAAAAAATACACAAATCTAAACTAAAGAAAAAACGCAAATTACAGATTAACAGTGGCTCTCAGCCAGAAGATGGAAATACAGGACCTGACGAACCACCACGGGGTACTCCCAATGGAACTAGGACCAGCTAGGGTAATACAAACTCACAAAAAACTCATACACATAATCCAACTGACGGACTACAAGACCAACATTGACAAAATCAAAGACTCTATAGATTTAACTGTAAACCACGGCGAATTCAAGGACATTGTTGAAACTACCAACTTAAAATTCAAAGAGCTAAAAAGAAAGTTGCAGACTCTGTTACCAACAAAGAGAAACAAAAGGGGCGCAATTAATATCTTAGGTTCAGTAATAAAAGCCATTTCCGGAAATATGGACCATGAAGACGCCGTAAACATAAATGAAGAAATCCAAAAACTTTCTCTAAACCAACATGATCTTGAAATCGGATTAAACAATCAAATTCGAATTAATGACCAAATGATTGAAAGATTCCGAAATGTTACTGATCACATCAATAAACAACAAGAATCCATAGAGGCATTTTTAAACAACTACAATAAAGCGATAAATAATCAAATCAATATGGAAAACCAAAATTTTAAGTATTCACAATACATAAACAAAATCAATTTCAACATCGACTTACTCAATACTCATCTAACAAATATAGCAGAATCAATAGTACTAGCTAGATTGAATATAATTTCGAAACAAATTCTCAATCCAAACGAATTAGATGAAATCTATGAAATTTTCCAAAAGCAAAATGTAAAGATACACTCAGATGAGCAAATTTACGAATTTCTTGGTTTACAAGCTTACTATAACGACACTAATATTATATTTAACATCCAAATACCAATTTTTTCAAACAAAACCTACTCCTTTTTCCACCTGATACCCTTACCTGTAAACAAAACTCTATCCATAACTACCAAACCCTACGCAACCTACAATGAGGTCGACACACAGTACTTCGATGACAGCTGCCCGCTGATTGAAGGAGTTTACTATTGCAAGAGTTCATCAATTACCCCAGAGGCTAGAGAACAAGGATGCATCCCCAGCATAATCAAACACACCCCAGCCAACTGCACATTTTTGAACGGGATCGAGATCAGCACGGTTTTTCAACCTGAACCCAATTACGTTCTATGCATCAACATTCCAGCAACAAATCTACAGTCAACATGCAACACCCCTTTGAAGGAAGTAAACGGAACAGCACTAATCCATTTTGAGAACTGCAGCATCGAGATCAATGGAATAACATATGACAGCAAAACAAACGTTTATTGGGAAGCAGTAATCATACACCCAACATTATTCAGCAAGATAAATTCCTCGCAAACGATAGATGATCTAAACCTGGAAAAACTGAAACTCTACCACTTCAGAAACTTAGAAGCAATCAAACTCCTGGAAGTCAAAACAACACACCGAGATTACTATACCTTTGGAATCACGACCATAGTCTGTATCGCAGCAGGAATATTTATCATCATCTACCTAAAAAGTTACCTTAGGAAAAACTTGGAAAATCACCAAACCATCATATTAGAAGAACCCACACCTAGGATAACAATACCTCCACCAATACAGGAAACCCACCGAGTCCAGCACCTCTGGCCATCGCTTCATCCAAGGGGGGAAGAGTTATGGACAAGACCCGCCACATCCGGTAGCTTCGACAGCATTTTCACATGAAAATACTTTCCCATAAAACTTAATATATATTCACATAAAAGCTTCCAATTCACTTTTTATTTTGTCATCAGCATAATTACCTTCGCTCACTTGTAACATGAGCACTAAGTCACGTTGAATGTTTCGTGATCAGTTTTCAAGTAATGTGTAAAAATTGTATAGAGCATTCATTCTAAGTTTTATGTTATTCATGTTCGGACGACGTAATAAAGTATAATTTCTTTCATTTGATTGTGTTTTAAACTTTTTTTATTTTTTTTGTTAAGTTCTGATTAAACTTAACTCGTGCGCTAATAAAATGACAACGACTCACGCACGCGCACATGAGTTTTTAGAAATGGAACGCGCACATGAGCCGTAAATTACTCATGAGTCTTTCGTGTGCGCACGTGAGTGTGCGTTTACTTACTCTGATAAAAATCAACAGGCCCAAGTGACTCCCTTGAGGTACGCCGGACGAAGCTTTCAGGACTCTAGAGATGGAATGACGGAATAATATTTGATATGTTCTGTTATTCAAATAAGACTCCGTCCATTTTATAAATGTTGGGTGAAACCCATACTTTTCCATTTTAAAGAGTATCACAGAGTGAGATAACTTGTCGAAGGCTTTACTAAAGTCAGTATAAATACAATCTGTCTGATAACCTTTTGCAAACCCGCCAATGGTATCCGAGACAAATTCCAACAAGTTAGTGGTTGTGGACCTGCCCGAAATAAACCCATCCTGGTTTAAAGAAAGCAAATTCTTGCAGGAAATTGATAGCTGAGAGTAAATGATAGATTCGAATAATTTAGGCATACAAGACAATTTTGCGATAGGCCTATAGTTAGAAATTTCACTTTTACTACCTTTTTTATGGATAGGTATGATAAAAGAATTTTTCCATAGCTGAGGAAAACAACCACTATTAAGTGATTTTTGGAAAATAATTTTCAGCGGAGCTGTAAGGGCATGGCAACATGACTTATAGAAAGCTGGAGGGATGCCATCAGGGCCCGTTGTGAAGTCATTTGGAAGGTCGTTAATATAATCGAGTATATCCTCTTGCGCAATTGTAGGGATAGTGAATGAAACATTGTGAAAATCGTTCATATGACTAAAGTTGTCATTTCGAGGAAGGAAATTTGACGAAGAGAATGCATTGTCAAAAAATGAAGCAAACATATTGCAAATTTCGGATGAATCATCACTAGCAGAATCTTTGTACCTCATGGTATTGGGGTAGTTGTCTGTTTTTTTCTTCATATTAATAAATTTAAAAAAGATACGTGGGTCACGAAATAATTTCGCGCGCATGTTTTGAATATACTCATCATAAAGTGTAGAGGAAAGTTCTTTGAACTCATTGTAGGATGTGAGGAAATTGTTGTGACTTATAAAGTCTTTGTCCCTCATGTAACTTTTCCACAATTTATTCTTTTTATTTTTGAGATGTTTAAGTTCTTTATTGAACCAAGGCGGAGATGTTTTGGAGGACCGCTGTCGCTCGCGAGGAACGTGAGAGGAAAATAAATCGAAAATAATTATGTAAAATTTAGAAACGTTTTCGTCAACACTGCTGCTGGATAGTAATGTGTTGAAATCAATAGACATAAGTCTACTGGAAAGTTCCGGAAAGTAAGCCTTTCTAAAATTGAAGAAGTATTGTGTTTCATCACATATAGTAATGTTTTCAGTTTCATAACAATATGAAATTAGTAGAGGGGGATGATATTTGTCAAGAGTAGACATTATAACTGGGCTAGGTTCGACTAAAGAGTTACCCGCGTCAGTAGAGAAAACCAGGTCTAATTGCCTACCCATGTCATTCTTTATATTACTGATTTGACTGAGACCAATAGATGACATATTGTCCAGGAATAGTGATTGCTTTGTAGGCAAGTTGTTAAGAGGAAGATAGTCATCGTCATCTTCATTAAGTACCCTGTAGAGCAATGACCACGGTCAAGAAATGTAAACATAAATTGAAATGAAAAATAAATAAAAGCAAACAAAGTTTGCTCGACCTCAAGACGAATTTGCAACGCAAGCAAATTCTGCTATGCAAGCATAATTCTTCATTGATAAAATATTCATACCTGAAGTCATTGCTTTACATACATATCGATACATTTTGACTCATTCAGAAATTGTGTGATCAGAAATGCTGACACTACAATTTCTGATTATTAATTTTGTATATTGCAATTCTGCAATAATCCCCCCCTTTAGAATTGTAAAGAAATACTGATTCCTTTGTAATCGATTTATATAAATAAGCAGCTATTGTTCAATAAAAATTAGACTTAAACTGACTATCGAAAGGTGTCTTTTTATTTCTCAAAATTCAACATCGGCATACTCTGCCATCATGCTATTACAGCGGCATACTCTGCCTTAGCAAAATTCAAGATCGGCATACTCTGCCATCCCTCCATAATAGCGGCATACTCTGCCATACATTATAAAGCGGCATACTCTGCCTAAAATATTATAAAGCGGCAAACTCTGCCACACAAATTACATTGGCATATTCTGCCTTAAATAATATAACAAGAGAGGCATATTCTGCCATTAAAAGTAAGTTCGGCAGTCTTCTGCCTTTTCTTGATACAAGTCATGACATGTACAAAACATGGATAGATGCTTGCGTAAAAACCATAATATTATTACAACCCATTGTATATTGGGTAAGTTAAAATCACCAATAAGTAGTAGTTCATCAAGAAGTTGCATCTTGCCGTGAATAAAATTAGATGTTGAAGTGAGTAGGTCGTAAATATATTGACCTTTGTCATCAACGCTGTTTATGGAGTCTGGAGGAATATAGCAACATAATATGTATAAGTCGTGTTTTAAGAGAGTCAACTTAAGAACAATAAGTTCAATGTCAAGAGTGTTGGAAAAACTGGGAACGTCAATTTGGCTGCAATTAAAATGGTTTTTGCATGCGAGGAGTACGCCACCACCACGAGCCTCAGAATCTGTATGTCTATCTTTTCTAAAAATCTGGTAAGAATTGTCTAAAATTTCGGCATCACGAAAGCCATGATGCAACCAAGTTTCAGTGGAAGCAACGATATCAAAACAATTGCAACAGAGGATTTGAAGATATGTGCAGTTTTTGTCCGAATCCCCCTTACATTTTGATAGTAAAGGGAAAGCGACTTCAGTTTTTTGGAGTAACGTTGCTTATTTTAACTGTATTCCTAGGTTGGCGCCCAGAAGGTACAAATAATTTAGTAAAAGCACCGGAGGGCCAGAATAAGTGATCTAATAACTTATCCTGCACATCTGCTGAAACAGTTAAGACAAAGGATGCAACCGGTTTCGAGGATTTACTAATTTTACGACAGGAAATACTCTCTGTTGCAATGTTTTTGGATTTTAGGTACGTCAGTATGTCATCACATAGCGTTTCAGGCGAGAACCGAGTGACAAAAACACTCGAAGGTTTTGGTATTGTTCTCAAAGAGGTACCATTACCATTCCCTAATGTGGACACAGAAGTAATAATATTCGGTACTGTGGATTCAGAAGCAAGAGCTAGAGCGGTATTATCTCCACATTGGCTCACGTCCACACCTGCCGAAGAGGCACCCCGACTAACAGGGATTGTCGGATTTTGCGGGCTGAATCTTTCAGTCGACAGAACCTCCTGTTTTTTAGAAGTTTTTTTTTATTTCTTTGGAACAGGATTAGATTGTTGAGGGCAGTCAACGACAGTTGAAATTGTGCAGTCAAGCCTTTTTTGCTCAATTAACTGAGCATTAAGGTTAACCTTGTCCGATAGGCCAACCACCATGCTCTTAAGGTTGTCCAGGTCACCCCTGTACAACGCGAGCGTATCAAAAAAAGTATGGGCTGGGGATCGCCCACAAGAATCGCAGACCCACAGTAAATTGCGAGTCTTTTTTAACATATTTAAGGCAGCCTTCTCGAGTTTAACGCAGGAGGTGTCGAACGCTTTACCGCAGACACCGTCGCAAGCTATAAACTCGGAAGAGCCATCGAGCTCGGCGCGGCAAAAACCACAGCAATCCATAATTAAATCAAGGACGCGGTGGGAAAAATTTAGAAAGGGAATTTTACACAAAATCACGTTTAGCACAGAAAGTGAGGTTAGAATCTCACTAGCACTAAAAATATTAATTTACACAAGTATAAATTAAAAGCAACCAAGAAAAATATACGATAAACAAACTAGACAAACTAAAGCCACTAAAAGATTAGTAGAAAATAACTAAAAACACTTAAAAACACAATATTTGCAAAATACGATTTCACACCACACTTAACACTTGACAGATCAATGGCACATTCGTTGGATGTTGTCGCTTTGATTATAGGCGTGTTCAACCGGCCTACATACGTGTTTTCTTCCAAATTACTTGTTATTTTCTTGAAAATTTTCATGTCCTCGCCTTTTAATAAGAGAAATTCCTGAGGTTTTGCGCTATGGGCTATGTATGAGTAACCATGGTCTGGAATAAATGAATAATTTGCTGATTTAGGTACAGGATAGCATTGAATCTGTGATAGCCTCATTTTTGGCAGATTAAAAATTGGGAGAGTAATTCTCACCACCAATTTGTTCTGCATAACGAGTTACTGAGCTCCTGCTGTCTGATATAGAACAGATAGACAATTTTGGTCATTTGGGCAATTCGAGGTCGTCTTGCGGTATATCTCCAGCAGATTTTTGGGAGACATTAGGAGTGGATGAATATGATTGGTTCTACTGGCCATTATTATATCCAGGAGGTCTTGTTGTCGATATTCGACTTCGATGATTTGGAGCAATAACCTTGATATAATCTCTTGTCTTAGGTGCCTCCTAGTTAAATCATCGGCCACATGGTGGAGATCGTTTATCTGGTGTGCTATTTTTTGTTGTCGGTCCAGTAACATAGCCAGCGGTTTTTGAATCTTTTCCAAGGTAATTTTTACAACACTAATTTGTTGTTTCTCTAGCTTGGCTAGGACTTGTGTATTCGATTCAAGTTCTTATAACCTGCTGTAAACTTCTTTTTCGTTGTTATTGTCCATGGTCCCAAATAGGTAGTGCATTGCGCTGCCTATCCGTCGAACAATGACCTAATTTTACGTTTTCCTGGAACCAGTTCTTTAATGGTTTTCGTTCGTTTTTGGACACTGTCTATAATAGCGTGTATGTGATCCTTGTGTATGTTACACAGATCTCCTGGGTTTGTTATATTTATGCAGAGTTTATGCACTAAGTGCTCTGCATATTCTGCTAGCTTTATCTGCATATCTAACTCATCCAAGTCTATCTCGGTGAGGACATTCCAGGTGTCATGATATACCATGAGATTTCCCAGGTCCTCGAAAAGTATACCCGAGTCATTTAGCTGGGTCATTACATAAGGTTTGTCAGCGATTGCTCCAGTTGTGTACTGGATGAAGAGGGCAACTATGATGAATTTTAGCTCCATTTCTGTGGACAATTCAGAAGAAGAAAACAATCCTTTAAGCATTTTGTACTTGCACTGTGCCGTTTTAAGCTTGGCAGTGGAGTGACTCCACCGCAAATGTTTATGGGGAGGTATTGAAATGAGGTTTAATGGACACTGTAGTAGGAATTTCAAGTCTACCTGGTTCATTTTTGTTCGATATATTTTTATTCGAAATATGGTTTCAAACGGTTATTATGTACCGTTACTGTTCTCTTACCAATTTTGATTATGGTATTTACATCGCTTGGTATTGCGATTACCTGATAAGGTCCTACCCAGATTTGAGAAAGCTTATGTTTTCTGCTTTCATTCTTGATGAGGACCTTGTCTCCTACATGGAAAGTTAGGGACCGTACTGTCTTATCGTAGTACCCCTTTGAGCGCTGTTTACTTGCCAATAAGTTCTTTCTTGCCGT
Organism: Dioctria rufipes; assembly: GCA_963924295.1. Classification (NCBI taxonomy): domain Eukaryota; kingdom Metazoa; phylum Arthropoda; class Insecta; order Diptera; family Asilidae; genus Dioctria; species Dioctria rufipes. The sequence continues at coordinate 115,981,574 of OZ002741.1, forward strand.
GGCATATGAGTTTTGGAGCTTATACTTCAGTATATGATAATAGCTCTCATGATTGTAAACGGGTTCGGGATCCCGTTTTAAATTTGATGGGACATCCGCTGTGAAGCCGTATAGGCAGTCCATTGGGGTAAGATTAGTACCCTCGTGTACACTATTGTTGTACACGAATGCAGCGGTTCGTGGAACAAGACCAGATTTTATGTAAACCCCGAATTTCTTCAAACTTTCAACACTAGTTCCTTTTTACTCACAAATCACAAATATTTAATCAAAATTTTGCGCAAAGTTATAGTTTCAGAGATAATCGACTTTAAAAATCGCGAAATTTGCACTATATTTCACAATACAATTTGACATTCCCCCGTAATTAATTAAATCTTCTTCTTCTTTTTAGTATTAAAAAGAGGTTGTGGTAGGTATATACATACCTTCCGAACATTCGGGTTACCAGCATTGCGTTTTTTTATTCATTACGAATATTAATTGATGTGTAGTAATCAGCATTTAACACACACACACATGCAGGCAGGCACACACACACACACACACAGGGACGGGCGCGCGCGCACACACACACACAGGCTGGCAGGGGCACACACACACACGCGCGCGCTACGCTTCACTCCGCGCGTGTGTGTGTGTGTGTGCCCCTGCCAGCCTGTGTGTGTGTGTGTGTGCTTCTTTAATAAACGTTATATATTTTATTTTGCATAATGTCACTTAAGACAAGTTAAGTAATACATTTATATTCTGAATAATGTTACCTAAGGTAGGTTAATTAATCACAATAACGTTTGTATTTAGGATATTTCGCCATTATATACATAATATCCTTTTTACTCCTTTTTTCTAGCTTCAAATTTTGTAAAATTATTGTAAACGTGAACCGACACAAAAACTTTTATCGAAAATTCGCTTTTCTTTCAGACTCTCGAATTTTCTTTCTCTAAGGGGGAAAGGATGTTATGATGACACCGCAGTTATCGCAATGTCACCATAATTCACGTGGCACTTCACTTCATGAGCGCATCAAATAAATTATTATTGCATCAAATTTCTTTTCAAAAATGCCTTGTAAAATTTCAACGAGCTCAAGTGCCTAGTAATATTTTCTTGCAACGTTCTTGCAAACGTCAACATAAATTTCTTATTTTTATTGACCGAGCTCGGTTTCACTTAGGTATACACGAGCTCGGCATCATATTTCTTGAGCATATACAAGTGCCCTTTTTTAGCTGATAACGCGAGCGTCTCAGAGGCCACCTTTTTAAAATCAAATCGAATAAAGTTGAGTTGGAAATATATTCTTGTACGAGTCGGTTCGCGTATACTTTTTGTCCGGAATATTAAAATTTGTAAACGGATAGTAATTAGGATTTGTTCCAAAAAGAAAGGAAAAGTGTAAACAAAATAATCAATAATTATTAAACGAATTAATTATAACGAAAGCGAAATCGGAATAAAAAATAATAGAAGTGAAAGTGATTTTTCCTTTTCTCTTGAAATATATACATTTCTTTCCAGAACCAACTCCTCCTGACTGGATCTTCTCCTGACGGAAAGCACGGCCAGCAGGATTACAACAGAACTATCAGCACTTTTAGAAATCTTTCCCACCAGACTTCGAGGAGAAGCTTACCAGTTTTTTGCCTGAAATATGCCCACTACTTTCAAAGAAGTAGAAGAACGGTTAAATCGCACGTACCTGCCTAGAGAAACTTACCAGGAACTGGTAAATAAATTAATCACTACTAGGTAGTATCCTTTGGAAAACCTCACAGCCTTCACGGCACGAGTAAAACAAATGCTGGCACTCTGCAATGAAGCAGCAGAATCCAAATACGGAGCCACAGCAGCACCAGCTGTTAAAAGGCAGCTGGAAGATTTCGCAAAAAACGCCCTAAAGACTGGAATCAATAACCCTTATATGTGTCAGTATCTGTTGACAATGACCGACGGCACTGTAGATGAATTAGTACAAAGAGCACTTGACATGGAACGTCTCCAGCAAAGTTCTCTATTCCTGCAACCTTCAGGGAAATTTCAGCAAAATATGATACAAAGTCCGATACACCATTCAATAAGTGCAACAACACCAAATAACGCACAATTTAGCCAACTTAATTCATCAGCTAATCACAGCATACTTACTCCCGGCATAATGCCATTCGCTCAAGTTCCTCATACCCTGCAGAACACAAATAGTCACATTCAGCAGCCGCAGTTCACCCAGCCAAACACATCACCATACATCAAAAGCCAAGATCTCCTAATAAAAATTATAATGTACAAAATAAAAATAATTATTTAAATAAAATCAGTTGTAGTTTATGTAATTTAAGAGGCCGTGCATACGCCGATTGTCTGAAACGTAAAAATACGCCGTACTGTGTGAACTGCAAAATGTATAATCATGACGCGCGTGACTGCAGAAGAAACAATAATAGTTTCCAAAAACCACATAATAATAATGTATCGCCAAATCAACGACCAAGAGACCCACAAGGCCCCAACAACTCAATGTGAATTTTGTGGCCGATTTGTACATATATTAAGCGCATGTCAACAAAAACGTAAATGGGAAGCCCGGAGTCAGGCAAATGACGTACAGTCGACCCAAAACTCCCCGGATCGACTATAAATCTCCCATCTAATAAAATAGGGGCTCCTCAGCAGCCCAATTCCAGTGTCGCTACAGTAAAACTTCCTTTAGACATAGGCCTGAACGGCCAAACTAAACTAGTATTCGACACAGGCGCTGAGGTAAGTATAATAAAGAAAAGGTCATTGAAAGATCTCAACACAATTAACCACAATGAGGCATGCACACTTCAGACCACATTTGGTACCGGAAAGACGCTGGGAAATTGCCAGGGAAACTTCGTTTTCAAAAACAAATTTCCCTGCAATAGTCAAATCGTAAAGAATTTGCCTGGCCTTTCCGATGATGGACTTCTAGTAAAAGATTTCCTAGCAAAAAATTGTAACGTTGAGGGTCCTAATAAGACACTAAAGTTCCCTCGCACGGAGAATAATCCCGATGAATTTGCTTTGCCATTGACGTTTGAAACGGACAAGCTACATTCTGAAAAAGCAATCGAAGTAAGAACACTCGCAGAAGAGGTAGAGTCTAAACAGGCTGAACTATCCACCTGCAGTGTCTTCAAGGCTTCTCAAACGAGAAAAGCTGTTTGCCAAGCTCCAAAAGAGCTCAACGAATGTGAAAAAAGCTGTCTGGCTGAACAAGAGACCGACGAGATCAGGCAGCAATTGGTTACCTTTAAGGAACCACTCTGCATACCTGCGCGCTCTCAAATTGTTGCCTCAGTCCCGTTACAAACGCAAGAAGAAATGCTCTGTTTATCACAAGAGATAAACGATGGAGTCTTCTTGGCAAACAGTTTGCTGTCATCTGGAAAAGAATAAGTGCTGGTTAGTATTCTCAACGCTAAAAGTCATCAAGGAGTCATACATAGCTTAAAGTTACAGCTATATCCAATAAACGACTACACCACAGTCCCATTAACGCACACAAAAGACCACAAAAGAACACACATTCCACTACCAAATATAGAGGGAATATGAAACAACACAAGAGAAGGAACTGAGTGTCTAAAGCCTGCCAAAAAGTTGCATATATGTAGCTCTTCCGTCCAAAATCCCGAGGCATAAATCACTATTAAACAAACAACGGCCTTATAATAACGGTAGCGAGTCGCTAAAGCCTATATTAAAGGTGCATATTACTCCACCGTCACACAACACAAAAAAATGCTACATGGTTAAAAAACCATAGCATTGACTCGCATGAGTATATCACACAACCTTTTGCAAAGACCACACAGGTGTACCAAACTCAGCCGTCGACAAAGCAGGAAACAACTACCGTGAAACGTGCCAAGAACAAAGAAATAAAGCCTCAAAAGGAATTACAAAAGCCTCATCAACTTACAGGTAAAAAACTTAAAAGGAAGAATAAGTTAACCGAAGGTTAAGCTGAAAAAACAGCAACCCTACAACATGTACGCTTTTTATACCCGGATTATGAGACTCTGGACGACCCAAAGCAATACCCGCGTATTTCTAGGCTAGAGCAAGAACTCAGCCTAGACCCTAATTTGACCGCGGAAGAAAAAATTTCGATATCAGAACTCTGCGAAGAGTATCACGATATCTTCTTCCTCAAAGGTGACAAACTCACCTATACAAATGCGATAACGCATAATATTCCATTGGTGCAAGATCAAGCACCAATCAATCAAAAAATGTACCGCTTACCTGAAACACAGCGGAAAGTAATTAACGAGCAGCTAAAAGATATGCTAGGCAGCGGGATAGTCCAGTTTAGTCCAGTCTAGTAAAGAAGAAAAGACAATTGGAGACGCATTCCCGCTACCCCGAATCGAGGATATTCTCGACCAACTAGGTACGCAAGGTATTTCACCACACTCGATTTAGCCAACGGCTACGATCAAGTTCTTGTCGACAAAAGACATCTAGATAAAACTGCTTTTAGCACAAGTTATGGGCACTAGGAGTTCAAGCGTATGCCATTCGGGCTCAAAGGAGCCCCGCCACATTTCAGCGCCTAATAAATTTCAGGCATAAGACCAGATTTTATGTAAACCCCGAATTTCTTTAAACTTTCAACACTAGTTCCTTTTTACTCACAAATCACAAATATTTAATCAAAATTTTGCGCAAAGTTATAGTTTCAGAGATAATCGACTTTAAAAATCGCGAAATTTGCACTATATTTCACAATACAATTTACATTCCCCCGTAATTAATTAAATCTTCTTCTTCTTTTTAGTATTAAAAAGAGGCTGTGGTAGGTATATACATACCTTCCGAACATTCGGGTTACCAGCATTGCGTTTTTTTATTCATTACGAGTTGATGTAGCATTTACTTAGAATGGAGTAGAAAAACGTTTATTAAAGAAGCACACACACACACACACACCCAGGCTGGCAGGGGCACACACACACACACGCGCGCGGAGCGAAGCGGAGCGTGTGTGTGTGTGTGTGCCCTGCCAGCCTGTGTGTGTGTGTGTGTGTGCCTGCCTGCATGTGTGTGTGTGTTAAATGCTGATTACTACACATCAATTAATATTCGTAATGAATAAAAAAACGCAATGCTGGTAACCCGAATGTTCGGAAGGTATGTATATACCTACCACAGCCTCTTTTTAATACTAAAAAGAAGAAGAAGATTTAATTAATTACGGGGGAATGTAAATTGTATTGTGAAATATAGTGCAAATTTCGCGATTTTTAAAGTCGATTATCTCTGAAACTATAACTTTGCGCAAAATTTTGATTAAATATTTGTGATTTGTGAGTAAAAAGGAACTAGTGTTGAAAGTTTAAAGAAATTCGGGGTTTACATAAAATCTGGTCTTATGCCGAGCACGCTCTAGTGCACCATTAGACTGTGGGTGGTATGCTCAAGTCTGCAACTTCTTTACCTTTAGAAGCTTACATACTCTTATGAATAATTCACTCAGGAAATTTGTTCCTTGATCGGTGAGTACTCTTTTGGGTATGCGAGAGCGCGTAACGATTTCATCAAAGAAAACTTGCGCTACTGTGACTGCATTAGGTATTACATACCAGTCGACAAATTTTGTTAAATTATCTTGGAAGGTCAAGATATATTTGTTACCTGATGTCTTCTCTTCTAATGGACCTACAATATCGAGGTAACCTTTGTCGAACGGTTGTTCTGCGATGTCCGTGATAACCATTGGCATTTTATATTGTGGAGATGCTTTCATCGTCTGGAACTATGGGCATTTTCTAATGTATTTCTTGATGCCGCTAAGCATGTGTCTCTACCAATACTTGCGTCTTATACGTTTGTAAGTTTTTATGACACCTTGATGGCCACCGAATGGAGAACCGTGATAATTTTTGAGATTGTTTGGATCTCCGTAGGGCTCGTAATAACTTCGGGTGTCTTGCCAGTACTTACTTTTTGATCAAGCGATGCTGGGTTTAGTGTTTCCGCCTCCGTGAGTTGAACTTCGTTTTGGTCCGCTTTCGTGTGCTCTTCTGTCTCCAAACTGGATTTATTTATTTTCTCTTGAGCCTTTTGCTGCTGAGCTCGAGTTACGACGAAACAATGAGCGGATTTCTTCTTTTTCTTATTATTTGTGGGATTGTCTTCCTCCACATCTGAGTCAATGCTGTGGTGGACTAGGGCTTTTACCGTTAAGGTATTGCCTAAACTGTCTTCTTTTAATGCTTCAGGGATGCGACTTAGTGCATATGTATTAGTGTTGTACTTCCCGGGTTCGTATTCGATGTTGTAATCGAATTCATATAATTTGTGGTGAAATCTCACCAAACGGGAAGTAGGGTCTTTCACATTGAAGACACCTTTGAGAGGTTTATGGTCAGTATAGACCGTGAATTTCCGGCCTTGAAGATAGCACCTGAAATTCTTGGTAGCCCAGACAATAGCCAATAACTCTTTCTCTGTAGTAGAGTAATTTCTTTCGGCTTTGTTTAATGTGCGGCTTGCATAGATAATGGGCTGGTCCTTTCCGACTTCTCCTTGAGAAAGAACAGCTCCTAGAGCCTCGTTACTTGCGTCCGTAGTAAGATTAAAAGATTCTGTAAAATCGGGGTAAATCAAAAGTGGTGGAGAAATTAAAGCATTTTTTATGCTTTGAAATGCTTCCTGGCATTTCTCTGCCCAACTGAATTTTATATCCTTTCGGAGTAAATTCGTGCTTGGACGTACAAATTTGGAGAAGTCTGGAATGAATTCCTTGTAGTAATTGGCAAGTTCTATAAATGACTGAACTTGCCTTATTATTTTTGGAACAGGAAATGTTTGGACGCAAGAAGTCTTACTTGGGTGTGGTAGGGCTCCTTCGCTAGAACATTTATGTCCTAGGTAAACAACTTCTCTTCGTAGAAACTGGCACTTCTCTAGATGCAGTTTCAAGTTGTTCTCCCTCAACTTATTGAAGACTTTTTTCAACTTTTCGTTGTGACCGTTTAAATTTTTACCATAGATGACAATGTCATCTAGGTAGACAAAACATTCGAGGCTTTGTAAGCCTGTTAGTATGAAATTCATTAGGCGCTGAAATGTGGCGGGGCTCCTTTGAGCCCGAATGGCATACGCTTGAACTCCTAGTGCCCATAACTTGTGCTAAAAGCAGTTTTATCTAGATGTCTTTTGTCGACAAGAACTTGATCGTAGCCGTTGGCTAAATCGAGTGTGGTGAAATACCTTGCGTACCTAGTTGGTCGAGAATATCCTCGATTCGGGGTAGCGGGAATGCGTCTCCAATTGTCTTTTCTTCTTTACTAGACTGGACTAAACTGGACTATCCCGCTGCCTAGCATATCTTTTAGCTGCTCGTTAATTACTTTCCGCTGTGTTTCAGGTAAGCGGTACATTTTTTGATTGATTGGTGCTTGATCTTGCACCAATGGAATATTATGCGTTATCGCATTTGTATAGGTGAGTTTGTCACCTTTGAGGAAGAAGATATCGTGATACTCTTCGCAGAGTTCTGATATCGAAATTTTTTCTTCCGCGGTCAAATTAGGGTCTAGGCTGAGTTCTTGCTCTAGCCTAGAAATACGCGGGTATTGCTTTGGGTCGTCCAGAGTCTCATAATCCGGGTATAAAAAGCGTACATGTTGTAGGGTTGCTGTTTTTTCAGCTTAACCTTCGGTTAACTTATTCTTCCTTTTAAGTTTTTTACCTGTAAGTTGATGAGGCTTTTGTAATTCCTTTTGAGGCTTTATTTCTTTGTTCTTGGCACGTTTCACGGTAGTTGTTTCCTGCTTTGTCGACGGCTGAGTTTGGTACACCTCTGTGGTCTTTGCAAAAGGTTGTGTGATATACTCATGCGAGTCAATGCTATGGTTTTTTAACCATGTAGCATTTTTTTGTGTTGTGTGACGGTGGAGTAATATGCACCTTTAATATAGGCTTTAGCGACTCGCTACCGTTATTATAAGGCCGTTGTTTGTTTAATAGTGATTTATGCCTCGGGATTTTGGACGGAAGAGCTACATATATGCAACTTTTTGGCAGGCTTTAGACACTCAGTTCCTTCTCTTGTGTTGTTTCATATTCCCTCTATATTTGGTAGTGGAATGTGTGTTCTTTTGTGGTCTTTTGTGTGCGTTAATGGGACTGTGGTGTAGTCGTTTATTGGATATAGCTGTAACTTTAAGCTATGTATGACTCCTTGATGACTTTTAGCGTTGAGAATACTAACCAGCACTTATTCTTTTCCAGATGACAGCAAACTGTTTGCCAAAAAGACTCCATCGTTTATCTCTTGTGATAAACAGAGCATTTCTTCTTTCGTTTGTAACGGGACTGAGGCAACAATTTGAGAGCGCGCAGGTATGCAGAGTGGTTCCTTAAAGGTAACCAATTGCTGCCTGATCTCGTCGGTCTCTTGTTCAGCCAGACAGCTTTTTTCACATTCGTTGAGCTCTTTTGGAGCTTGGCAAACAGCTTTTCTCGTTTGAGAAGCCTTGAAGACACTGCAGGTGGATAGTTCAGCCTGTTTAGACTCTACCTCTTCTGCGAGTGTTCTTACTTCGATTGCTTTTTCAGAATGTAGCTTGTCCGTTTCAAACGTCAATGGCAAAGCAAATTCATCGGGATTATTCTCCGTGCGAGGGAACTTTAGTGTCTTATTAGGACCCTCAACGTTACAATTTTTTGCTAGGAAATCTTTTACTAGAAGTCCATCATCGGAAAGGCCAGGCAAATTCTTTACGATTTGACTATTGCAGGGAAATTTGTTTTTGAAAACGAAGTTTCCCTGGCAATTTCCCAGCGTCTTTCCGGTACCAAATGTGGTCTGAAGTGTGCATGCCTCATTGTGGTTAATTGTGTTGAGATCTTTCAATGACCTTTTCTTTATTATACTTACCTCAGCGCCTGTGTCGAATACTAGTTTAGTTTGGCCGTTCAGGCCTATGTCTAAAGGAAGTTTTACTGTAGCGACACTGGAATTGGGCTGCTGAGGAGCCCCTATTTTATTAGATGGGAGATTTATAGTCGATCCGGGGAGTTTTGGGTCGACTGTACGTCATTTGCCTGACTCCGGGCTTCCCATTTACGTTTTTGTTGACATGCGCTTAATATATGTACAAATCGGCCACAAAATTCGCATTGAGTTGTTGGGGCCTTGTGGGTCTCTTGGTCGTTGATTTGGCGATACATTATTATTATGTGGTTTTTGGAAACTATTATTGTTTCTTCTGCAGTCACGCGCGTCATGATTATACATTTTGCAGTTCACACAGTACGGCGTATTTTTACGTTTCAGACAATCGGCGTATGCACGGCCTCTTAAATTACATAAACTACAACTGATTTTATTTAAATAATTATTTTTATTTTGTACATTATAATTTTTATTAGGAGATCTTGGCTTTTGATGTATGGTGATGTGTTTGGCTGGGTGAACTGCGGCTGCTGAATGTGACTATTTGTGTTCTGCAGGGTATGAGGAACTTGAGCGAATGGCATTATGCCGGGAGTAAGTATGCTGTGATTAGCTGATGAATTAAGTTGGCTAAATTGTGCGTTATTTGGTGTTGTTGCACTTATTGAATGGTGTATCGGACTTTGTATCACATTTTGCTGAAATTTCCCTGAAGGTTGCAGGAATAGAGAACTTTGCTGGAGACGTTCCATGTCAAGTGCTCTTTGTACTAATTCATCTACAGTGCCGTCGGTCATTGTCAACAGATACTGACACATATAAGGGTTATTGATTCCAGTCTTTAGGGCGTTTTTTGCGAAATCTTCCAGCTGCCTTTTAACAGCTGGTGCTGCTGTGGCTCCGTATTAGGATTCTGCTGCTTCATTGCAGAGTGCCAGCATTTGTTTTACTCGTGCCGTGAAGGCTGTGAGGTTTTCCAAAGGATACTACCTAGTAGTGATTAATTTATTTACCAGTTCCTGGTAAGTTTCTCTAGGCAGGTACGTGCGATTTAACCGTTCTTCTACTTCTTTGAAAGTAGTGGGCATATTTCAGGCAAAAAACTGGTAAGCTTCTCCTCGAAGTCTGGTGGGAAAGATTTCTAAAAGTGCTGATAGTTCTGTTGTAATCCTGCTGGCCGTGCTTTCCGTCAGGAGAAGATCCAGTCAGGAGGAGTTGGTTCTGGAAAGAAATGTATATATTTCAAGAGAAAAGGAAAAATCACTTTCACTTCTATTATTTTTTATTCCGATTTCGCTTTCGTTATAATTAATTCGTTTAATAATTATTGATTATTTTGTTTACACTTTTCCTTTCTTTTTGGAACAAATCCTAATTACTATCCGTTTACAAATTTTAATATTCCGGACAAAAAGTATACGCGAACCGACTCGTACAAGAATATATTTCCAACTCAACTTTATTCGATTTGATTTTAAAAAGGTGGCCTCTGAGACGCTCGTTATCAGCTAAAAAAGGGCACTTGTATATGCTCAAGAAATATGATGCCGAGCTCGTGTATACCTAAGTGAAGACGAGCTCGGTCAATAAAAATAAGAAATTTATGTTGACGTTTGCAAGAACGTTGCAAGAAAATATTACTAGGCACTTGAGCTCGTTGAAATTTTACAAGGCATTTTTGAAAAGAAATTTGATGCAATAATAATTTATTTGATGCGCTCATGTAAATGAGTGCATGAAATTAGGAATTTTCGTGAAGTGCCACGTGAATTATGGTGACATTGCGATAACTGCGGTGTCATCATAACATCCTTTCCCCCTTAGAGAAAGAAAATTCCAGAGTCTGAAAGAAAAGCGAATTTTCGATAAAAGTTTTTGTGTCGGTTCACGTTTACAATAATTTTACAAAATTTGAAGCTAGAAAAAAGGAGTAAAAAGGATATTATGTATATAATGGCGAAATATCCTAAATACAAACGTTATTGTGATTAATTAACCTACCTTAGGTAACATTATTCAGAATATAAATGTATTAATTAACTTGTCTTAAGTGACATTATTCAAAATAAAATATTTCGTTACGTTTTCACCTATAATAAATGATTAAAAACGAAAGAAAAAAGCTTTTTTTGTAAATACTTAGTAAATTACTATACGATTAAATCAATAAATTTTTTTGGTTTTAATAAATTTGTTTTTTTTTTTTTTTTATTACACATTTTTATTTTAACATATAGGTAATTAATAATTGATTAATATTGAAAAAGTTTTTTTTTCTAGTAGATTAGGTCTATTGAACAAATCGATTAACTCTATTAAAAATACATATTTTTTTTTCACTTTACAAGGTTTTTTTGTTTTGTTTTTTTTTTCACATTTTCTGTTGTTTTATTATTATGTATTACCCTATTTTATTTTATAGTTAACACGAATGGCTTGAGCTTTACATTTTGAATATCATTTGGACCTTCACTCAAGTCTTCATTTAATTTGTCAACATTTGCATTTCCATCATCAATATTTCCTGAATTTTCCTGTTTGCTTGTCGGTTTACGTCTCTTATAAAGTTTAAAGGCAATATAAAATGTTATTAAAAGAATAATAATGTAAGTAACGGAATAATGATGGACATCATGAGGCTCTATTTGAAGCAACCTTTTACTTTCTTGTTCCTTCTGGTATTGTATCTTTTCTGATAAGCTAGTCAGATCATTCTGAGAAGAGTATTTAACTAGTCCTACTTTGTTATAATTAATATACTTTGTTATAATTAATACTTGTAGCTATTGGCATAGCAGCACTATTTACAAGATTGTTTATGATTTTCGTTAAGTTGACGGATAGTATGTAATGATTTTTTAATTGAGTTTCCTTGACATCGTATCCTGATATTGTTAAATCAGGTGTGCGCAAGTAGCAGTTCCCAGATAGCTCGACTATGCCTACGGCAGTTATGGTTTGTGGCACAATACTGTCATGGCATATGTAATCGGCCGTAAAGGTCTGAAGTGTTGAAAAGAGCCATTTATTTGTTTGGGATAGTTGTATCCAAATGGTATCGTGATTGAATTGTTTTAGGTTGCACGAAGGCAAGATTTGATTTCCTCTCCGTAAAAGGTTTATTTCGCAAATCTCTGTATTCTTATTTATGACGAATATTGGGTGGTTTATTCGGCACAGAAATATGTCATGGTCTTCTGTGACACAGTTAGCGAATTCCCTATGAGACATATCGTAATAGTGCTGTTTATTATAATCTATTACGAGATATTCCATACTTGGTTGAATAAACACCAGGTGTTCTTCATGTGGAGTTGGTAAGGGAATAACTTTAAATAACTGGTAGTTCTCCTTCTTGGGAAGAGGTATACGTAGTTCGTATATAATTTTGTAGTTAAGAACTGATGTACTTACGTGACTTATGCGATATAGTGACAGTAAGTTATTGTCCTTGATGTTTGCAGGAAGTTTGATATCATTTGCGAAACTTTTGCGGATAGTAACTAACGTGTCTTCCAATTGATTAGGAGTAATAATCGCTGGATGGAATTTGCCGTGTCGGACATCCGTTACCAGATCTACGATCGTATTAGAAATACTTTGATAACGCATTAAAGTGAGTGTTATAAAAGAAATGAAGGATTCAAACTCAGAGATAATTTTCTGAGTATAGCTTCCAATAGTTAGATTGCTAATCAAATCCCGAACCTGTGAGAGCTTATGATCCAGAGCCTTGACCTGGGTATTGAAAGAACTTTGGGATTTGTTGAATATGTTAGCCGTTGTTTCGACTATCAGTGTTTGATTTTTTATTAGGCTTAACAAATGATTTTCGTTGTGTCGCAGTTTCTCAATTTGACCATCATAGTATTTTGCGTCTTCTGAATTCAATGTTCCGAACAAAGTCTTGCTAACCATCCCTACGGCATCAAATAATGCACGTTTAGTACGTGACCCGTGTGATAAAAGTTTAAGTTTTTCCTTTACATCGTGCATGATGTAATTTATTTCCGTTATTATGCTATTACATATTGTTGAGAACTTTGGATTTTCACTTACACGTTCACACAAGTGGTTTGTGGCTTTCACATACAAGGACACCTTACTGACTGCGTCCTCTAGGTACTTTATATCGTAGAAAGCAATTACTTTCCATTCGCTGGCGTACATCTCCACTTTTCCCAGTTCCTCAAAGTATATACCAGGGTTATCGTTTAACATGGTGATGTTAATTCCATTTCATTGTCTGAAAAAGGAGCAGGTACATAAATTAGTTCAATTAATATTGTATCACTCGACAATCGTGTTGCGAAGTTATATATAGAAAGAATAAGTGAAAGTTTTATATTTTAGTCTTTCTTGAGATGCAATTCAAGGGAAAAGAGTTATACTGTGAATGTTGGTCATCATATATTAAACTTTATTGAAGAGAGAAGATTTTTTTTTGTAAATAAAGAAATGTGAATGTTGGTTTATGATTAAATCGTTAGCACAATGGAGGAATTTCTCATTTTCTTCTCTTACTCTGTGAAGAGTTTTAAATCGTTGTTGTTTATTGTTTTTTCCTTTGCCTTCACTTTCACTACAGAGTTTTCGTAGGATAACACATTTATAATTTCATATGGGCCTTCCCATAAGGGTGAGAATTTATCCTTTCGTACATGGTTTTTGATAAGGACTTTATCTCCTACGTTGAACAATTTTGAGCGGGTGTTTTTATCGTAGTAAGTTTTGGAACGGTGTTTGCATTCGTTTATTGTCTGTCGTGCCAACTGATATCCGTGTTGCAACCGCGTTTTCAGTTCGTTCGCGTAGTTGTCGTAGTTATATGACAGTTGTGGTTTCTGTCCGAAGGAGCTAGGTATATTGGGAGAAAATCCATATAATAATTCATATGGTGTGTAGTTGGTACTAGAGTGCGGTGTAGTATTGTACACGAAAGTTGCGTATGGTATCCAACTGTCCCAGGAGAGAGAATCTTTATTCACGTAGTGACGTAGGTAGGCAAGTGTCCGATGGCTTCTTTCTAAAGCGCCGTTCGTTTGCGGATGATAGGGTGCGGTGTTAACCTTCTTTATTTTCATTAATTTGCACACTTCTTTGAATAAGTTGCTTAAAAAATGTGTGCCCTGGTCAGTAAGAATTGATTCAGGGATACCGTGGCGACAGCCTATACTTTCTATAAACGCCCTTGCGACAGTAACGGCTTCCGCGTTAGCTAGGGGTAATGCCTCAGAAAACTTAGTAAGATCGTCTTGAAACGTCAATAAATATTTGTTCCCTTCATAGCTGACTGGTAATGGACCTACAATGTCCAGAGCTATTCGCTCGAAAGGCCTTGAACTTGTTCCAGTTATTTTCATTGGCGTTGGAGGATTTCTTTGAAGTTTATTTTTTTGGCAAGATTCGCACTTTCTTATGAAATCTTTTACATCTTTAAGTATAGAGGGCCAATAATATTTCAGTTTCAGTCTTTTAACTGTGCGGGATATTCCCTGATGACCTCCAAAGGGAGATATATGATATTCGGTTATAATTTTTTCAATATCTGTGGGCTTATTTAGATAAATTCTCGAGTCTGTGAAGAGTTTGATTGTAGTATTTGATGTTTTGAAGATCTCATTAAAATACGATTTTATTTCATTAAGAGAAGATTTATCGAAAAGTGGAGCCGATAAGCCGAAAAGGGTTATTCGAGTTTTGTTGCAGTACTCTGCAATTAGTTTTATAGCATCGTGCAGCTTGGTTTTGTCGGCTATAGTTCTCAATGGAAGCATGGTTTTGATTATCACGAAATTTGTGTATGTGTCTTTGTGAAAGAAGAAGTTAAGCTCATTAATTTTTATTGTATCGAAGGGCACGATAAGATTCCTTAGGTTGTTTTCTATATAGGAATCTACTAGTGGTAGAATGAAGATTTTATATTTTAGCTCTCGGTCTTTGAAAATTGACTCACTACTCTCGACGATTTTAAGTTCTTCTGTTAATTTTGGGTTTTCTATAGGCATCTGCTCCTCAGGTTTTTCCCTGTTTTGACTTCGTGTCACTACTCCGACTGTATTGGATTCGTCAACTATACCCTTATCTTGTCCAGTAATTCGACTTAGGGCATCTGCGTTCGCATTATATTTCCCCGGTTTGTAGACAATTACATAATTATACTCTTCTAGAAGGATTTTCCATCGCATGAGCCGCGAGGATGGTTCCTTGAAATTCATTAACCATTTGAGTGGCTTATGGTCAGTGACGATAGTAAATTTTCTCCCGTAAATGTACGGTCTAAATTGTTTCACAGCGAACACTATTGCAAGAAGTTCCTTTTCGGTTGTAGTATATTTCATTTCCGCTGAGTTAAGTGTACGACTTGAATAATATATGGGCCGGTCTTCGCCTATTATACCCTGCGAGAGGACAGCGCCTATTGCAAGATTGCTTGCGTCGGTAGTAACGAGAAATTCTTTCTGAAAATCTGGGTACCCCAAGATAGGAGAATTTAGTAATTTTGATTTAAGAGTTCTAAAGGAGTCATCACATAATCCATCCCACTTGAAAATAACATTTTCTTTAAGAGTTTTGTGAGAGGTTTTGCGATGTCTGCAAAATTTTCAATAAAACGACGGTAGTACCCTGCAAATCCCAAAAATGATTTCATTTCTTTACATTTTTTTGGAGTAGGAAAAGTTTTCACAACACTTATTTTACCTGGATCAGGACTTAGACCTTTTTCAGAGATTATGTGACCTAGGTACATTAGTTCCCTTTTTACGAATTTACATTTCTCTGGTTGAAGTTTAAGATTATGTTTTCTCAGGCGATTTAAAACATCTACTAACTTCGAGTTATGATCATCGAGTCTATGACCATAAATTACGATGTCGTCAACGTACACAAAGCACTTGCTTCCCTGCAATCCCATTAACACGTTGTTCATTAAACGTTGGAACGTTGCGGGTGCATTTCTCAATCCAAAGGGCATTCTGTTGTATTCATAATGCCCTTCACCTTCACTTACAAGGATTTGATGAAACCCGTTGGCAAGATCAAGAGTGCTGAAGTACTTGGATTTGCCCAACTGATCCAATATGTCAGATATATTGGGTAGCGGATATGCATCTCCAATAGTTAATTCATTAAGTTTGCGAAAGTCCACCACCACTCTCCATCGCTTATTACCGGTTGAAGCTTCTTTCTTTGGCACGAGGAGCAGCGGTGAGTTCCAGGGAATCACACTTGGTCTAATGACATTATTACTCAGCATTTCATTCACTTACTTGTATATTTCATCCCTATGCGCTTCAGGCAGTCGGTAGGGTCTGATATAAATAGGAGGCTTATTGACTTCTGTTAGAATGTTATGCTCAAAAGCATCAGTGTGTGAAAGATAGTCTCCTTCGAGATAAAAAAGGTCATTATAATGTTTATATATGTCTGTAATAGTTTGCTTTTCTTCCCTATTACAGTGGTTCAAATTTATAAGTTTTTCCAATCTTTTTAATCTATATTTAACGGGATCTTTATTAGTGTTGGGTTTTAGTATGTCATATTGCTCTAAACAATCCCACTCTAGGTCCAAGTTTGCAGTGTTCAGGACAATATCAGAGTCGTTCGAGTTTAAAAATATAAGGCTTACTCTCTGGTTATTAGGTTGAACTAAGGTTTCAGGTACATATACTCCCGGAGAGATCTCTTTTTTATGTATTACCACCTGACTTGCAGGTAGCCGTATTTGATTCAGATTTCCAGTTTCTGAGAATGTTTCAATTTCATCAGGTACTTGCACTGTATTTCCAGACCTGAGATTGTCAATGTGGCAATTTAAAAGTTTTCGCTTTGATTTTTGATATGTTTGATTGGCGGAATCTTTAATAGGATTAGTTTCAATTACTAAAATATCTTGATCGTAATCTATTATCGCGTTATATTTTCGCAAAAAATCGTTACCGATTATTCCATCGTATCTAAGACTTATATCTGGATTCAAAATATAAAAATTGTGTTTCAATTCGAGAGGTGTATTATTGCTAGATAAATCTAGGGTAGCAAGTATTGTTCCTAGTGTTGTTATAGGTTCACCAGATATTGTGGAGATAGAGTTTGTAAGTTTGTGAACCTTGTTTTCGTGAAGAGTTTGAGACTTCAGCAGGCTAACGTCTGCTCCAGTGTCTATTAGGAAAGTAGAGTATTTTTGTGAGGATGGTGTAAAAGCTATTCGTACACAAGCATTAGCTTCAGATTTCAAAAGTGAAATTGTTGTTTTTGTTATAATTTTATCTTCTACGCATCTTGTGTACGGTAGACTTCGGCTGTGTGTGAGATTCGAGAAGGAGCGCCGATTTCTTCCTCCCGGCTGTTCCCGTTTCCCGACGATGAGTTATCTTGTCTACCATTTAATCTATTTTTCTGACCCTTTTTAGGTGCGTTACTTACTCTCGTGGGTACATAGTGTAATTTGTGTAGAGCGTTATTGCTGTTGGATGGTGTACGGTGACCTCCTGATTGAGGGGGAGCTGAGTTAAAGTTTGCTCGAGAAAAGCGACTGTTGTTGTATTGTCTCAATCTGCAGTCGTTAATGTGGTGATTGGCCTTTTTACAGTAGGCACAAGTCAGATAGTTAACTTCTCGCTTTGCAGTTCGAGGAGGAAAGTTTGGAATGGTATTGTTCTTAAAACAACTATCGCGAGTGTGTCCTTCTCGGTTGCAAATATTGCAGAAAGTGTTTCTTATAGAGGGGTTTTTGGAAACGTATGTAGGGTTAGGAAAACTTCGTTCCAGACGCGTTGCTTGTCCAGTAGCATAATTAATGGATTTTTTTAAATCTTCTTCACAGCGTGCTTTCACCAGGATCTTTAAGCTGTGGTTTCTCAAACCATCTTCAAATGTTTGCGTTGCTAGTTTCGTATTTGTATAGGATGTGTACTGGACAAATTCAAAGGCTGGTCCTCTCAGTTTGGTTTTAACGATGTCCAGAAAGAGTTGCTGCTGAGGGGCAGTCTGAGTGGAAGAAAATAACAAATTACCACAGGCTAGGAACTTATCCAAATCCTGTGAGGACCCGTCAAATTCTGGCACCAAGCTATATACATCAATAAGGCTAATCTCAGCTTGATATACGCCATTATTGAGAGGCTGTTGGGGATTGTCGTTGTCTGGCATTTCCGTTGAGAGGTAAAAAGCTAACTCTCGGAAAAGCTCAAGTACACCAGCTCGACTACGAGTGATAATTTTGTACACGAATTAGATCAACGATCGTTTCACTAATTAAAATAAAGTAAGGCCACAAGCACTGATTAAGATAAATGCGATCAAATCAATCACAAGTTTTGTCGTACCGTTCGGAAAAAGTAACTAAACCTGAAAGCCGACTATACGTTTACCAATCAATCACTAATAACCATGTCGTGCGATGTAAATAATTAAAAGGAATAAAAGTGGAATACAATATTTGGAAATATCAAGGGATTTCGCTTATTAATTAACTCTTCTGAGTTTTGCAGCACTTCCAATTGTTATTTAAACAAAATTTCAGATAAAAAAACGCAGAGAGAGACAGACAAGGAAAATGATTCAAATCAGAACAAATTTCGTTACGATTACGACACATTCATATTCATCACTTATTCACTTTTCATGATAAAAGGGATTATTTTTGTTTTTTTTTTTTATAAGAGATTTTTTTTTCGAAACCGTCAAACAAGCAGAAAGATTGAATTGTTTAAAAAACAATGAGCAGGAGAAAAAAAATAATTTTCACTCACTTTAGTGATATAAATAACGAACGAGAATTCTTCTCAGGAGTACTTCTTGCTAACTATATTTGTATCAATTACGTATTTTTTTTTTTTTTTTTTCATTTAAAATTAAAGAGCAGAATCGTTCTGAATGTGAATTAAACACTTCTTAATAATTATATATTTTCTCACTTAAAAAATTTATCGAATATCTATTTATTTAAAAACAAATTCCTTCTCAGCAGGATATATCAAACACTTCTTACTAATTTAATTATATTTTTTTTTTTTCACTTAAAATTTGTTCGAATATCTATTTATTTAAAACAGTTATTACAATAGAAGATTTCAGACGTAAAATCTACTTACGTTTAATATATACAGCAGATTAACGCAAGGCTGGTTTGATGATCTTTTCCATTTATACTGGTTGAGTATATACAGCAGATTAACGCAAGTCTTTTTAGATGATTTTTTTTTCCTTTTAGACTGCTGATGAAACAATGAGCCCAAAAAAAACTGATTATTGAAGTAAAATATGTCAGCTGTCGTCCGCTGATGTAGTAATTAAGTCCCGAAGAATTTGTTCGGTTTATCCAAATTTTGTAGCTAAGTGTAGTCGTCGGTTCGGAATAAGTTGGAGTTGGTCCAATGGATGATGATAATTTGGAATCCCAAATTCTATCACCATCAGCACCGCTGCCACCAGTGTTGTAATCCTGCTGGCCGTGCTTTCCGTCAGGAGAAGAGCCAGTCAGGAGGAGTTGATTCTGGAAAGAAATATATATATTTCAAGAGAAAAGGAAAAATCACTTTCACTTCTATTATTTTTTATTCCGATTTCGCTTTCGTTATAATTAATTCGTTTAATAATTATTGATTATTTTGTTTACACTTTTCCTTTCTTTTTGGAACAAATCCTAATTACTATCCGTTTACAAATTTTAATATTCCGGACAAAAAGTATACGCGAACCGACTCGTACAAGAATATATTTCCAACTCAACTTTATTCGATTTGATTTTAAAAAGGTGGCCTCTCAGACGCTCGCGTTATCAGCTAAAAAAGGGCACTTGTATATGCTCAAGAAATATGATGCCGAGCTCGTGTATACCTAAGTGAAGACGAGCTCGGTCAATAAAAATAAGAAATTTATGTTGACGTTTGCAAGAACGTTGCAAGAAAATATTACTAGGCACTTGAGCTCGTTGAAATTTTACAAGGCATTTTTGAAAAGAAATTTGATGCAATAATAATTTATTTGATGTGCTCATGTAAATGAGTGCATGAAATTAGGAATTTTCGTGAAGTGCCACGTGAATTATGGTGACATTGCGATAACTGCGGTGTCATCATAACAGTTCCTCCACCGAAATGCACTGGATTACCTGCCTGCAGCATCCTAGGAATGTTTGGAGCTCAAGGCTCAATTTTGGGTGCTGTTCTCCCGAAAATAGGGGAACGAGCTGGGCAGTTAGCTTTACGATTTTAGCGTAATCTGCCATTTTTAAATTGGGGATTTTTGACTTTGATTTTGGTACTATTGGGGAACTATTTTCTTCTTTGCTGGTTTCCAGAAGGGAGTCGCCCAGCCAATTTAAAAGGATTTCACTCGCGGTGGAATCACTGACACTGTCTTCAATGGCACCTTCTCTTAATTCTACACTATTACTTTTAATTTCTGTTTCGAGAGAGTGCGAGAGTTCCCCAAACTGCTTTAAGCTTTCTTTAAGTTTTTCCGTACTTTCTTTGAATTGCGCGATTTGCTAAAGCCGCCGTTCACGGGACTTTATGAGCTGTTTATCAATAGAATCGCACTGTATAACAGAAAGTTCGGAGGAGTCTTGCACTTTCCCCTCCAGACACTTTAAATAATTTTCTAAATTTAAAGTAGAAGATCTTACTTGTTGGGGACCTGTAAGGCTTGTCCCACTCCCGAGTGTTAGCCCTTTTACTGTTGAGATTGTTGGGGGTGTTTGCACTCCACCCTCTGGTGCGGATGTTGCTCCCTCGTTGCCTCGTTCGTTCCGGGACGGGACTTCCTGTGCGTCTCCCGGTGAGGAAGATTGTTGTGGAGTTGGTTGAAATGGTAATATTTCCTGCGGCGTCTCTTGGTGGGAGCTTTCCTCGCTCATGGACCACCGTGTGTAAAATTTGAAGCTAGGGGGCTTCTGCTTCCCTTGGTTCAAATTTAGAGGGGGGCTTATTGCCTTCTTCGAGGTCCCTCTCCATTCAGGATCGCTGGTTTTTTCGGTTGAAGTCCTTTTGCTGCCGAGGGGGTCCTTGGCCTCCTTCTCCAAAACACTTTTTTCTTTTTATTATTTCTCTTTAATTTTCCTCTAAATTTCCTGTAGGTACACTCTCACTTAAAAAACAATTCGGTTACAATTTTTTTTTTCACCTTTTGATTTCTTTCTTTCTCTTTTTGATTTCGTTTAGCTCTAAAAACTTTTCTTTGTATTAAAGCTTACTATCTATGCACTTTTTTTTTGTTTTTGATAACACCTCTTTCATTTATTCAACCATTCGTTTTTTTTTTTTTTTTTTTTGTTTTTTTTTAATATCTATATACCTAGCCCGCGAACCGACCTTTTTCAAGTTTTATTTGTTTTTGTTCTTCAAACCAACTCTATTTCTTTTTTCAACCGCCGCGTATAATATTTTTAAATCACAACTCGTTCCGTTTTCCCATTCGAAGAGATCATTTTTATCGCGATCAAGAGCCGTCGGTCAGGGTAGAAAATGCATAGTTGCATTTCTACCCAGAGAAAAATTTTCATTTATTCTGGACTTGATTAAACAAGTCCAGAATATTTTTGGTTGGATGGTGACTTGAAATTTGATGCTTTTATAAACATCAGCCACCGTCCCGTGGATTGATATTGCGGCGCGCGTATACGTATAATGTATTTTCGCGGCGCGCATTTCTGATCGTGAAAGCTTTTTTTTCGTACATACATATTGTAAGTTTCACGATTCTTTTTTCATTAAACATTTCTACTGACAAATTTTGCTGAAGGCAAAATTTGTCATAGGAACATTTTTGTAAAAACGAAATTGTATGTGAAGAAAATTGCTGATTAAATTAATAAGCTACTCATGCTTTTAAGCATGATTAGCTTATATGAAAATTTAATGATTTTGAATAATTATTTTCTACCTTTTTTCAGGTATGTTTTAGGTATGTAACACCATTTTGCATTAGGTTGCATTTGCTTGTAATCATCTTCCTACATTACCGCATTACCATTCGCTGCATGGATATTGTAAAAATGTAATAAAAATCTAAATTTAAAGATTTTAATTAAGTAATGAAAACCAGGTATGTTTTAGGTATGTAACAGGGCAATCAGCGTAGAAAAATCTCCTATACCATGCTATCATTCCTATGAATCTACGAACTTCAGAGATATTTTTGGGAGGTGAAATATTCAACATGCACCTAACCTCATCTGGATCTACACGTAAACCATGCTGACCTATTAAATATCCTAAATATTTTAACTCAGGTCGACAAAATTCACATTTGTCATAGTTGATGACCAATCCTGCGTTGTGCAGCTTATTCAATACTTCCTCCAAGGCTTTTTATGGTCTTCGAACGTTTGAGTTAAAATAATTACGTCGTCTAAATAGACGAACACTTTTGTTTCTAAGGTTCCTGCTAATACCTTATCTTAGACGAACACTTTTGTTTCTAAGGTTCCTGCTAATACCTTATCTATTAATCTCTGCCAAGTTGCAGGCAATTTAGTTAGATCGAAGGGCATCCGACAAAAATAGAATAGTCCCCTTCCTGGCAAGGTGAACGGGCTATACTCTTTCGAATTTTCCTCCAACGGGTCTTGTCAAAATGCGGATTTTAGGTCAAGAGAAGACATATACTTAGCATCACGGAGTTTGTCCAGCGTCGCTGAAACATAGGGTAAAGGATAGGCATCCTTTTTCGTGGCCTTGTTGAACTTCCGAAAGTCAACGCTAAACCTATATTTGCCATCCCTTTTCTTCACCAGGCACTATTAGATGGCGCAACTACACCCGCTTCCAACATGCTATCTAATTCGTCGTCAATTATTTTTTTTTAATCGTAGGTGATACTGGGTAATAACGTTGCTTTATAGCCTGAGTATCTGTCTGTATCACGTGCTCCACCTGATTAGAACGTCCTAATCCCGTGCCCATTTTACTTTTAGCTTTGTTAATTATATCTTCCAACTCTAATTTCTGTTCTATGAATAGATTAGATCCGCTTTGTAATGCAGATATATGAGCTTCTGCATCCACTTCATCGAAACGCTATGAGTTGCTGCTAAAATCAGCTTGAATGTGCATATCGCGAGAAGTCTATCCCTAAGATAATGTAATGCGGTAATTCTGGAATAACTAATACGTCGTACACCTTCACGCGACCTTCTAACTAGATGTGTATACTCATTTCCACTAATACATTCACGCTGACACCATTAGCTAAATTTACCTGTGTTGCTCTTGCGTGCCTGATTGTTAGCTTCGAGCTTTTTAATACATCCCAGCCTTTCCCTCCAATAATGGTGCGCGATGCCCCTGAATCCAGCAACCCACAGAACATAGTCCCAAATATCGTAATATTTAGATGCGGACGTATATCATTCTTTACATCATCGAATATATAATCCACCAATGTGTGAAATGGGTGCTCGTTTTCTTGTAATTCCTGTTGCTGATTATTTGCATGATCGGCGGCGACTAGCGGAATACTCGGTTTGCCGCTTACTTGCGAGCTCCGCGTCAGTTTCCCGAAGTTGACAGTTGCTTTACACTACGATTCATGTTGATTTGTTCATTACTACTACAACGCGGACAATTAGGTCGTATCGCTCCTTGGTTCCTACACCTAAGGTTCGTCGGACAACGTCGGGCAATATGTCCAGCGAAACCACATTTAAAACAGTTTCGATTGCTGGTCGGGACTATTGGACTTGTGCTTGTGACATAGGACACGTTTGCGGACTCAGTGCATATATATGCCAAGTCTGGCTCAAGTAATTGGTTATTCCGCCTAGATGGTGGAGGTATAAAGGCTTCGATTGAAGATCGGATCGATTCTTTTGTCCTTCCTAGTTCTATTAACTGTTGGACTGACTCTATATCGGTTAGACCCAACTGGGTCTGGTAAAAAGGGACTTATATTCATTTTCAAAAATTTTAATTGCTGCTTTTCGGTAAGAGGATCTGTTAAGCGCACAAACATGCTTGTCATCATCGCGATATACATGCCCATCGTCTCGTCTCTGCCTGGGGTCCTTTTCTTAATTTCCTCAAGCACCTTGTCATCGTATTCTACAGGCAAGAATTCATTTTTTAATTCCCTAACCAGATTTACACATGAATTAAATTTTGTTTTGGTCGTCCGGTACCAAATTAACGTTTTTCCCATGAATAAATCTAATGCAGAGCGGAAAAGTTGCCTTTTAGTTACACCTCTTGCTTCTGCTAGTTCATCTACCCTTTCGAGAAAAGAATTGAGGGATTTTCCTTGTTCACCTGAGAATTTGATGTCCCACTTGTGCAAAGGTACTCGAATACGCGCGTTAGATACTACTGTCACCTCCAGTGATCTCTCGTTTTCTTCGTACGATGAGTCAGCTTCATCATCTCCTCCATCCGCTTTCATGTACAGTGACCCTAACGATAGGATTAAGGTAGCCCGAGTTTGTGCTTTCTGTTTCTTTTCATCCTCATTTTCAGCTTCTGAACGATTGAGTCTAGCCAGAGCCCACTCTATCTTGAATTGAATCTTTTTGTAGTCCGACGACGTCGCATCACTTTGAAAAGTATCCAATAGCGATTTAATCTCCTCTGTTTTTTCATTTAACGCTTCTATATCTTCCGAAAATGCAAACAGATAAGATTCAACTAGTACGCTTCGTCCTTCCTTTTTTGCCTTCCGGGCCAAGCGTAAGGAACTTCGCATTTCCTCCACTTTTCTCTGTTGCAGGCCCCTTATTGTGACCTCGCATATCAGTTCATCCTGATTCAAGCTATTAATTTCCATGATTAAAAAAAATTACCGAAATTCACCACGAACTATTTCAGAAATTACTAACACTCACTTCGAAAAAAAATCCAAGTCATATGATAAAGTGTAGTGGTAGATAGCTACTCATTCTTATATATAAAACCCAAGCTCCGCCAAATATTTAAATTATGGGGGTGAAAATTAAAAAAAAAAAAAAATTAAAAAAATGTACCGAAAGAATACCTACTATGTTCATATAAAGTTTATAAGGTTTTTGTTGAGCTACTTTTCAACTGACTAGATAGATTTTATTATCAGAGGATTAAGTGTAGTTATTCATTCGTCATAAAAGGAACTTAAAAGAAAAACCTTCCGTCTACTTTTGATTCATTCCGTCATTGTAAGCATTGTAATGGTTAGCTGCATACAACCTAGATTACCTAAGTAAATGCTAAACAATTCATTTTAAATTTTGAAAGCGGGTTTCTTTATCCCGAAAAATAAAATATAACTCCAAACAGGATTGAGATAAGTGAAGGCACTACTATCAACCAAATGTAGACGATACCATGGAATCAAACTGATAAATAAATTGAAAGCTAGTTCTTCCGACCTTAGTTACTCCAATTAATCCAAATTCACTAATAGATACGCACGAGTAGGTATAGGCGGAAAGCAAAACCCCTTCAAAATCAATAGCCTACCTATACTTTAAACAAGAGAACTTAATTCTTAATCAATTCTAAATGCTTCCTTCGGATCCTCCGTAAAACACAAATCTCAAAAGATTATGAACAAATTTAAAAAAGTAATATTGCTTAACCTATAATATATATATATAAATGTGTATGTATATAAATGAAAAAAACATAGTTAGACTCACAGCTTCGCTCTATCAGTCATTCTGGGGGTGGTAATATTGGAGCGATCCCCCTGTTCGTGGAACATTAACATATTCATTATTTCTTCAATTTTATTCCAATGTTCCACTACAAAAATTCCGTGATAATACTCTATCGGAAATTTATCAAATAGGTGTTTTTCCACTATGAGGTCAAGTAAAATTTTACCCAGCTTTCCCTTTGTTTTTTAACTAAAAAATTGAAAATTTCTTCGGCACAGTACTTTCACGCAAATACAATTTGAATCAAATAAAAGTTTACTACAAGACCAATTGGCTGGCTGGCGCGCGCTTATCACTATGTAATGCTGATTAGAGTAACACTGGTCGCTATGAAAATTCAGAATTATTGACCTAATCTGTAAAGTTCTTTTCCTCAGCTGCCGATACAAGCTACGGTAATCCAATGATGACTTTCGTACGTATATAATGACTCAGATTAGCTTCCAGTCAAATTTTGCTAAAAAAATCACAACTTGTCGCAAAAAAATCCAATTGACTAAATCTCGGAATCACTGCAGTTGGTAATAACAAACGTCCACTGCACTAAATTATCTGTGATACCAACTGCGATCCATGCGTACATACATACATCCATACAAATAGATCCCAATCAAGCACGATAAAAAAAATTGAACGTAAAATTTGGCCGTAAAATTTGGCCAGCGACTACTTAACGGTGTA
The DNA here is from genome assembly GCA_963924295.1 of Dioctria rufipes. Classification (NCBI taxonomy): domain Eukaryota; kingdom Metazoa; phylum Arthropoda; class Insecta; order Diptera; family Asilidae; genus Dioctria; species Dioctria rufipes. Next base: position 116,007,826 of record OZ002741.1, read on the forward strand.
TATGTGCTATTTTAGCTGCAATTTGTATCGTACAATAACTGTAAGGGGTTGCTTTCCAGTTTTGACCAGCTGACTTATGATATTTTTGGTTTGGCAATGAATTACACCGAAGGCCGTTGTTAATTTTCAGCAATATGATGACGTTTCCACGAACTTTACCACTATCACTGACTTGCATGCTGCATCACAGAAAACAGAACTATTGAACTATTTCGAGCTAGTTGAACAGAGAACTTTTTTTTTAAGTAATTATTAATGATATCTGCAATTCTAAGATGAAAACTTGACTAATTGTTATGTAAAATTAAATTTCCCCTTTTTATATTATCATCGGGCCCAACGTTGGGCGCCAAAATTTTTGTTACGTCCTTTGTTAGGACGTAAAGGTGTTGGGCGCCACGTGATTTAACCCATTTGGCGGATAAACCACGAAACCAATCTTTTCGAGACTAAAAGAGATTTTGATCAACTACACACACTATATTTATTATGCAATACAAAATTCACTATAGAGCAAAAAAAAATTAAGAATTAAAAAAAATTGCGATGCCAGCCAGCCACAAAATCCACCGAATCTCACCACGATTTACATATAAAATTTCAATAACAAAAAAATGTTTTACTTAAGCTTGTTCTCTATCCTTTTAGAGTCGCCGATTTTTGTAATTTTTGCCGGCTCCCTCGCGAGTTAAACCGCGTGTTCTCTATTGAGCCAGGGCTCCTCTTTTCCATGGATTTTCTTTTTTTGTTTTTCCACTTGTCTTTTTTCTTGTTTATTTGTCTCTTTATTTTACTTATATCTACTTTTAACTTTAGATTATAATTTATAGAGCAATATGCACTTGTACTTTTCTTCAAGCCCACTCTGACCTGCTCGGCGACTCGCCACCACAACGAATATCTTCTATCAAAAGTTCCGCTCACTAAGCGGGTTGCATTCGGTCATAGCTCACAAGCATTAGTCCACATGGCGCATTTTTTATTTTTTTTTGTAATAAACCTTTTAATGGCTCAGATTGCTTTTGTTATTTATTTATTTATTTATTATTATTTAGCTTTTATTAAATATATCAATTTGATTCATTTCTTCTCTCTGGTTTTTTTTTTTAAGTATTATTATTATTATTGATACTGTTTATATTTGGCACATGGACAATTTTTTTTAATAGTCCTTTAATTCTTTTGTTACTTTAAAAGTTTTTATTTTATATTAGATAATTTCTGTTTCATTGTCGTTTTTACTACAAGATATTCAAATATAATATATCAGATCAAAAACAATATACATTTCTGAGTATAGTTCTTTTTGAATGTCTCAAATCCGTTAAAAAATGACAAAGTTATTGAAGTTTAAGGCAACGGAAATTGAAAAAAAGTTCTTCTAATTTGTAATTTATTTTTTCTTCGAACGGAATTGGAATTCGTCTATATGGTTGAACTACAGGTAGTACAGCTTGATTGATTGGAATTCTTATCAGAACTCCCTTAATTTTTGGAAACAATTTATTTTCCACTATTTGGTTTACAGGTATGTTAATTCCTATTTTTAGAACCCCTAATTTGATTGCTGTGTCTTTTCCTAAAAGGCTTCTTGATCCATTTTTTATGACATAAAATGATGCTTGCTCTTCTCTATTATTTATTACAATCAAGGCATCAAATCGTCCCAAAGTAGTTAGTGGTTTATCGGTAGCGTAAGCTTTAAAAGTTTATCAACTCCTTTATTTTGCTGAAAAATTTTAATATTATTTTGTTTCAAAAATATTGCTAGGTTTTGTCGTCTATGATATTACTCTTGCTTCCTGAATCTATTACTAAATCGGTTTTCACACCTCCAATGCTGCATGCAATCGAATCTTCGTTGTCGAAATGAAATATGTAGTCAATATTTTCATCTAATGATTTTTTACTAATGTCTCCTGTTGTTTTTTTACGCATTTCATACGGTTTTAAAGTCTTCCGTCGCCTTGAACTGCAAAATTTCCTAAAGTGTCCTTTAAATCCACACTTATGACATATTTTATCTGTAGCTATACATACATCATCACCTGAGGAGTGTGTTTTACTCCCGCAACGGGAACAGAGCTTTATTTGGTTTGCTGTCGTTTTTGAACTTGTTTGCATTTTATTAATTTCAATTGAACAATTATTATTTTCGTCAAATTTCTCTAACTGCCTATTTACAGATTCTAAGGAATTGGCTTCTTTTATGATGTCTTCCAAAGATATGGAATCACCAGTCACTCGCTAAAATTTTTTTTCGTAATTCCTTTGACTCGCATTTCTCCGTTATTTGGTATATAATCGCGTCTTCAGAATCCTTAAATTTACATTTTTCAGCCTGATGTCGGAGGCGAACAAGAAACTTTTCAAATTTTTCGTCTGGTTCTTGTTTTAGTAGTCGAAAAATATATCTCTCATATACCTTGCTATGTTTCGGAGAGAAGAATTTATCCAGTTTTTCTAGTGCCTTTTGAAAAACATCAACATCTTTATTTTCTTCCAGGTTTTCGTCAAAGTGTGCACCGGGTAAATTATAATAAATCTCTTGAAGCTCTAGTCCACCTGTATGCAAAAGTAAAGCTCTTTTCTTCTGTCTGTCTATAACGTTTGATGCATTTAAATAAATTGGTAATGCTCGTTTCCATTTCTCCCACCGCAGGCCTAATAAACTACTTTCCCCACAGCAGTTAAATGTTTCCAAACTTAAAATGTTTGTCATCGTCAATTATCTAAAAAAATTTTAAAAATCGTGAAAATTCTAAGAAAATACTTCGAATAGTTTATTTTAATTGCCTTGACTCAGGCTGTATTATACATATATGTAGGCTAATACCTAAATGTGATTTCTCAATCATATTCATATTTCCTTATCAGTATCACTACTACATAAGTATCATTTATGAAACCTTTTCCAGGGATAAACCTGTGCTTGCACATATTTTATTTCAGTGCTGTCATATCTTGCTAATTTACCATGAAACCTTTTCCAGGGATAACCCTGTGCTTGCAACTATATAATTCCAATGCTGTCACACCTTGTTATTCCAAGTTTTTTTTTTTTTATTCGAATGCAGGATGTAAACTCGTCTTTCACACGAAAACAATTTCAATTGTGGTCACCAAAGGAATAAATCTTACCTCTCACCAATACAGTCGAGACAAAATACAATGTAATTATCTTCACAGCGGTATGCTACCCTCATACAGCTATGTATGTATATTACACTTTATTTCCAGGAATTTTACCTGTGATCATTCATGAATTATTTTAATATGAATTTGCGAGGTCACTTTTATATATAAATTTTTAACCAATAATATTCTTACAAGGATAAATTCTTCTTTCTTGAGTTTATTTTTTAACTTTTTCTCTACTCCGTCTCCAATAACTTTAAATCATGACCAATCACTCCGCACTTTAACTATCACGCTTAATAAAGTCACTATTTTTTTTTTTTAACTTAAATTTGTTATAATTCTCCTCGTCGACAATGTAAGATAATACTATTTCAATAAAACACTACGTTTCCTTATCTGCTCTAATCGCATGTCCTTTATTCCTCGGTTCCTTACACATGAATGCTCCTCTCTCTCTACCTACTAATGCTCTATCCTTGAAGTACATACAGTACATACATATACATACATATTCGATCCTGTCTTGTTCTGGTTCTGTGCTGCTGTGAGTATACACTACACTGGGAATCATTTGTGGCTAAATGACTTCGCATTAGTACAATTAATATTATGTTACTACTAGTACCATTACCAATACTACTACCAGTACTTGCAACTAAAGCTACTACTAATACTACTGCCTGTACTTGCAACTAAAACTACTACTAATACTACTGCTTCAGATAGATTCAAACTGATTCCATTGTTTTTGTTTTATTTGCTTTTATTTCGGTTTTGGTCCCATATCGTCTTTTTCTGTTTTTAAGTTCCTTTACCATTTGGAAAATATCTGCTGCTTGTACGTCCTTATTTGAGCCATTCACAACATTAGCACTTATTGGAGATTCCTATTATCTTTACATCTCCTTCCTCCTTGACTTTCAAAGGTGAATGCTTGTCCCTATTTTATCTTTTGACTTTGATGAACTACTGGAATATTTATCCCTTGAACTTTTATGGCGGTCCCGATTTCTCTCTATTAGATGATTCAGATTTCTCTTTTCCACGCTCCCTATCTTTTCTTTTCGTTCCTTATCTGAACTGCTCGTATGTTCTTTCTTCCGATCTCTCCCGTTATTATTGCTAGGTTAGCCTTAAATAAAAAAACTAAACAGTATCGCTTTCCAGAATACACATAACACCGGTGACAACAAACATGGACCCGTAACACGTAACACAATCTTATCCGAGTCCCGCGCTACCTCGAATACATATTCTATACCAGCAGCAACGGTACCATATGAACCAGAGGGACTACTAGGAGGAATATAAACTACTAGAATGTAGAGTATTATAGTCCCAACTGTTAAACTGATCCAGAGGAATTCAGACAGGGATGTATTGGGAATAACCATCCAGGAACAACTATAAAAAAATTTTACCGCGATCAGAATACCTCCTCCGAGCACAGAAATATCATCAGGATTACGATCTCGTCGAAAAACTTGAAATTAGTTGTCCAAAATGCAGCATCCGAAAAGGAGTTGAAGCCATGTCTCCGTTAAAATAATAACATCGTGAGGAATATTAAAAGAGTTCAAGTAGAGCCAACGTGTTTTAGACGATATACTACGAACATTTTGGTAATAAAATACGGAGTCTTTAATCTGCGATGGTTTCATCGCCCCGTCTAATCCATTAAATTATTAATGCATTCCGAGTCAGACGAGGTCGAAACGTTTTACCATGAGGTCAGAATTTCGAATCCAACAGCGACTTTTCGAGGTCATCGGGAACTAGCAATGTGGAAGACGACACTGCACGATTTGGAAGGCCCTCTGGAGTCAAACTGAAGCATCTACTCTGTGGATCCGTAAAATCCATTTTTGAGTTCACATAGTGGACAATAGATTGCGAACTCCTTAACAGTGACAGATACAACATATTCTGGGCCTTCGAAATCTAGTAACAAAAGTGTATGACAGTGAGGTTATTGTAGTGAGAAGCTTAGGAAGCAGATCTCAAAGAGGGGAAGCTTTATAAAAAGCATATTCCGCGTTTCTTCTAGGCAAGCTAGAGCCAGCAGATGCCCTGTTAAATAAAAGACACAGCCTGATTGATCGCCAAAATACTGATTGTTCTTTATTGGAGTATCGCTAGCTTATTTATACAAACGTAAATTTGCTAGCCTAAACTGAATTATTATTAGTACATAATGAATTGTGTACATGCCCGTGATTTGGGGCATGTTAAACAAAACTGATTTGTTTGCACTAAGGTGCTTAATATTTGTTCCGTGCGTAATGCAACTCGCGTGACCTGTGTTAAGCTTATTGCGAAACATGTAAACAAATGCAGTCGCATACTGTTCGAGTGCGACATACATTTGGGTGCATGTGTTTGCTTTATTGCAAGAATATTATTGATAACATTTATTGTGATCGATTAATTTAGCAATGGTTTTCAGGTCAATTGAATATCGCAATAATGCAGAATGTGCATTCTTGCATTTTCAGTTGGTTTGTAAATTGTCGTTTTTTTATATGTGCATATTCACATCACAGTATTTTAAAAAATAAAATAAAAAAAAACTTAATTATTTAAAAACCGGCGGTTTTAATTTGAAGCGTGATAAGTGGGGAGGCGTACAGGATGGTTTTCCATTCATAGGAACGACCCAAAGTGCTGCATACAATGCCGTATTAAAATAGGCTATAGACTAGGGTGTTTCATAAAAAAAAAGCATATTTTACTAATCGCCCTGTAACTCGGTAGGGCGAGATCTTACCCCCCCCCCCGCCCTCCCTCCTACAATTGTTTACTTGTCTGGACGAGGGGAATCATTTGGCAAAATATAATCATATTAGTCTGGGACACTCTGTATATAGTTCTAATGATATTTTGCGAATTGATTTTTTTTAATGATTAAAAATTATATGTTAATTCTCAACAATTGAAATTTTGATAATATTGTGTTCATTTTTTTTTTGTAATTTGTTATTGTGCCCATATGTTGATAGCTTGATGCAATTTATTTGGTTTCGTCATGAAGGAAGAATCACACAATAAACTCGATCGAGGTTAATGTAAACCAATCATTTGGACAAGTCGAGTGCTTTGTTATTAAATGAGAAATACTTCACTGGGCCGTGAATATAAAATTTGTAAATTCCCGAAGTATGACTCCATATGAATAATTTGTGTAAAGAATAATAATTTTATTTGAAAATTGGAAAAAAATGGTTTGATCAACTAAATATTTCTTAGGGTAAGGCAACATATGTACATACATAGATTTAATTAATTCTTGCATTGCGCTACCTACACTATAAAAAATATTTCCCTAAATTAGGTGGCAACAATTTGTGCTACAAAGTTGTTATGGTCGTAGCATATTGCATATAGCAATATGCTACACGAAATACTGAGGCGTGTAAGCCGGCTGCTGTCAAGTGGAAAAATTGAACGCACCCCGACCGAGAGAAATGCGTTTCCTCGAGCTCGGTATGACATGCGGGTGTGAAAAGGAAGAAAAAGAACACTAATCTCTCGTGTCACATCGCCATAGGTCAAAACCCTCGAGAATACTTCACAAGCCATGAAACAGACTCCCTCCCTACCACATGCGAGGCCCAACGGAGTCCTTACATTCTAAAATATTTGCAGTGTTCTTATGTAAAACTATCAAAAGTATGATTTGAATAGCCCGTCCGCCTTAAACTACTGTTCATATAGAAAAATGGTGTTCTGATAATCTTTAGCTTGTTCTCTTATCTTCCGAACCGTAATAAAATTTTCATACTTTTCCTAATAAAATTATTTAAAAAAATTTAGCTTAATCAAATGACTACGATTTCTCAAACAAAAATTCTCAGCTGAGTAATCATTGTAATGTCGCTGTGCCGTCATGGGATGCCGTGGGCTGATGATATCGAATTTAGCTGTCTACAGATTCGGACTCCGGCTGCACATACACACATGCAATTATTACTCAGCTGAGCATTAGTGAGCTTACAATCGTAAGGTTCCTTTGTAATCAAAAATATTTCATTATTTTGTTAAGTAAGGTATACAGCAAGTGTAGCCCTTGGGAAGGTAAGGAACCAAGCTGTAAGTTACTAGAAGACTATTTTCCTGTATGGATAGTACTTTAGGCTCTATAGCATACATATAAAGTCAAAGTTTGACATTTTTCCATAAGCATAAATATAGAAGATTTTAGAGAACGGACTCCGAATGCACACATATAGGTTTCTGTTTCATGGCTTGGGAAGCATTCTCGGGGGTTTTGCATAGGTTGATTAGGAAAAATTTTCCGTGACCATCAGGAAAAATTTAAATCCTAATTATTTTTAACTCGCTCCGTGTGCCAAATCGAGTGCTGCAGTGCGGTACTGAATTTTATTCCGAATATTGGAGAAGCATTCTCGATTGAAAATAACTGCAGAGATCTTAAGGTCTACCAAGACGGTTTTGTTAAACGACAAAATAATCCACAATAACAAATCGAGGAAAAACCTAAAAAGAGCGCAGCAGGTCGGAAAAGGAAATACCAAGGAATTAGTTACCAACGCCAGAATTAAAACAATCCGGCCAACTTATCCCTGGAGCAGAAAAAATTTCTTCCCTTTCAAAGAGCTCAGCAAAATTTTCTTTCTCTTTGTCCAGCACCCTTTGGAAATTCTTTTTGGGCCAGATGTTGTTGAGGATTTTTGATGATCCGTTTTCTGATTTCATTCGTGCACGCGACTTTTACTCGAGAAGTAACACAGATTGATTCTTCTTCTTCTTTGTCATCCCCAGCCTGTCATCTGTAGCTTGAGGAAATGCATTTCTTTCGGTCGGGGTGCGTTCATTTTTTTATGCTTGACGCAGCTGGCCTACACGCTTCAGTAATTCTTGTAGCATATTGCTATATGCAATACGCTACGACCATAACACGCTAAGGGTTTTAATTTCTCCTTCTACTCTCCTGGAGTCCTGTTTCGTGAAGGTTGCTTGGTTCGCTACATTCTCTCTTTACAGGTCAATTAGGGACTCTGAAAAAAATCTTGCCCTCAGGGTCAGATGGGAGGATGGGGCATGCAAAGAAGGCAGAACATCTGCGCCTTCAACTGAATATGGGTAAGTGACGTAAGAATCCCTTCAGGACCGAATGTGTGCCGGCATTTTGTTGTAGGCAAGACGATTTTTTTTTATTATGGCTGACGGAAGCGGCAGGTTTTTCGTGGAACCTCCCCACACTCTCCGCCAATGAGCCGAGGCCAGCTAGCGTGCCGCCTTGCAGTCAACGCTGTCCGCCGAGTGATCTGTCAGCTCAAGCTGGCAGTCTGGACTTAACGTCTTAAAGCCAATCACTCACTATAGTTCCATAACAAAGCTTAGGCATATTTCGCTAACTTGGAGGAAAAGTACACTTTGGGCTTGGAGATAGGTAAGTTTCACCTATCTATAGGGAGTTTGAATTCAATAGGCTTTAATGAATTTTCTATCGGGAGAAGAGAAATTGTTTACATGTAAGTTATGTGATATTCCATGAATTAAATAAATGCACCATTAAATTAATGTAAATTTTTCGACAAATTTTGTGGAAACATCCGTTAAATTTAGAGAAATCTTTGAACAAATTACGGGTAAACAAGTGTTTGAAGTAGGTACCTTTGATAAAGGGGCATAAGTAGATTCGTATTGAGTAATTTTCTGCCAAATGTAGGAATTCTTTCCAATGGTGCAAGGGAATATTCAATGCACAATATTTGATGAACTATTAAATAACTATAAATAATACATTATTATAGATAGAAATAAACATAAACTATAGTGAATTGTAGACATAATGACTGATATTTTGTACAATTGGTGTCTAGAAATATCTCTTTATTATAGACACAGATACCTCCATTAGTGGTACTTTTCCTTTTCCCTCTAATTAAGGTTTCCTAAAATAATTAATTCTTTTATTAAGGAATAGGTGAAAGAAAAAAATTAGTGTACAAAACACACATCTTTAAATAAATTTATTTCAAAGAAAAAACAAAATATAGACATAGTGCTTTATAAATTAGTTTGTACCCATTATTATTTTCGAAAGAAAAATTAACTTCAATGAAGGTTTTGAAACATAACGTACGATTATACTAGTGATGAATTGATGCACAAATTGTTCTTACTCTATACTTTAAGGTTGCGCGATCATGGAAATCTTAAAAATTTTAAAATTATTAATTCGTGCACGTCTTAACCACGCAAAGGTCAGAATAAAACTCATCGGGTTATAACAAGATAATGTATGCCTTGTATTTGGGGTATTTTTAGTAAAGTCAAGGGTTTAGTTTTTCCATAACATTATGGAATTTCCAAATTTACCAAATGAGAGTATATTTCTATTCGATTTAGTTTTAAGATTTCAGAACACCTCGCACTAATCCTACTAACTTAACACATTCCAACCTGTATCGGGAAAGGAAAAACAAGCTTAGCAGTAGGCGGCGAGGTGAGCTCATATTTGTCCCAAAGTACCGCGAGATTGATTAAATATTCTGAACGATAGACAAAGGTATTATCCAGTTTCACCTGCTATGCAAAGAGTCATTGGATCAGAGTTGGACGGAATGTTGAAGGAAGGCATAGTTGAACCATCCAACAGCGCGTGGTCATCACCTGTTGTAATGGTTCGGAAAAAGGGTGGGACCTATCGCTTCTGCGTAGATTTCAGAAAGCTCAATAAAGTCACGAGAAAAGATACATACCCTCTACCATTCATCTCAACAGTGGCGGTTCATGGGATTCAGAAGAGGGGAAGCAATGCATATTGTGTAAATTATAGCCCCACTTTTCACACTATTATGTTGCTACTACAAGCAATTATACAAATATCAAAGTCATTGAAGGTAATAATACCCAAATTAAGTATTCATCATTTTCTTGCTGTTGAAACAGAATGAAGCCATTGTCATCTTTAAATAAGTCAGGTTTCCGAGGCAGTTTTTCGAATCGACCAGTACGGTTTTTTATGGTAGACGGTATCTAGCTCTCAGCGCCAATCCTTTACGAAAAACCCACGTCTACGACATTCAGCCCAACTATAGAAGTTGGCTACGTGGAGGCATGTCGAGTACTTGATGAATTCAACAACCCCTATAATGCAATAGACAACATGAAATTAATAAACAGTAAAAGGAAAGCAAATAATAAACCGCGGCAACAAAATACAAAACAAAGTGCTAATTTCATCAAAACCACATTAATAGAAATTAGTACTTGTAATTTAACTCAATTCTTCTATCTTTTAGCAATGCAAAATTACTTATTATTTCAGTATAATTTTCTTCATTACTAAGGAGATTTTTCAATAACTTTTTTTTAATATATTAAATGCTAAGCTACTTAAGCGATCTTCCCCAGTAGAATTTCTTAAATAAGTTTTAACTCTCTTAAGAGTTGAAAAACTGCGCTCCGCAGATGCACTTGTGACATAGGTGTACCCCACTCATCCGCCAGAATACCAAATATAAAAACAAGAATTCTATATTCTCTCGCCATTAAACAGAAACGCACATAATATTTTCTTATACAATCTTATCCTTGCACAATTAGAAAAAAGCTTCTGGCAACATTTAAATAAATCGAGAGCAAACCCGACACCCCCGCCTGCATTTACTTCAGAACTTATCAATGAAAGTTCTATGAGAGTGTGTATTTAATTATTTTAGAAAATTTAAAGTAGTTAATCTTGTAAGTATAACAGGCGATTGAAGTGCGAAGTTATAGTCTGTATGAGTCTGTCAGTTGTATATGTCAGAAAAGAGAGATAAGAACCAGTCGTTTAGATTTTGCTTTGGCTCACTTGACCAGGATTCGTCCCTGCTAAAGGACTCATCAGGAATGTTAGTTTCTGGCTTAGGATAGCCGCAGTGCACTTAAGTGCAGTATTATTAAAAATATTGCAAAAAAGATATTAAAAACGTTGCAATATTTTTAATAAGTACTTTATATTTTCTAAAATAATTTAATACACTTCATTTAAGTATGGAGTTACTCACCGCGCTTTATACTGAAACCTGTTAATACCATACTAAAGTGCCACGGTGGCTAAACTAATACCGCAACGGTGGAATGTGATGCCCCATGTGTTGTAGTTTCGTCATTCATATCCAAAGGTGTCTCCTGGACAAGAATGACACCAACCTTGCACTTGCTCTTTTTTGCAATGTTTTTAATAAATTTAACAGCTCCTAGAAGAATGTAAGAGGTCTAGATCAATATATAGTGTCTATTGGCCACACTGTATGTAAAACCTGGAGCTCCCAAGACAGTGCTCAACACTGATCGTGTGCTCGGGAGGGTAAATACAACGATACTAACCAACACCCAGCACTGTGGTGATCAGTAAAGAGAAAGTGTAGACATTAGGATAGTAGGTATAAATGTGGGATGAACATACGTAAGCACTTACTTGACCTGACGAACTAGGATAATACCCATCTAATACTGCACTTAAGTGCATTCCGGCTATCTTAAGCCAAAAACTAACATTCCTGATGAGTCCTTTGGCAGGGATGAAATCTGGTCGAGTGAGCCAAAGCTAAGTCCAAACAACTGGCCCTTATCTCTCTTTTCTGACATATACAACTGACAGACTCATACATACTCTAACTTCTCGAAAAATTCATTTCAATAGCCTGTTATATTTACAAGATCTTTTTTCTAAAATAATTTAATACACTTCATTTAAGTATGGAGTTACTCAACGCTTTATACTGAAACCTGTTAGTACCATACTAAATTGACAGGGTGGCTAAACTAATACCGCAATGGTGGAATGTGGTGCCCCATTTGTTGTACAACGTTTCGTCATTCATATCCACGGGTGTCTCCTGGACATGAATGACACCAACCTTGAGCTTGCTCTTTTTTGCAATGTTTTTAACAACATGTGATCAAACATATTCAATATTTCATGAAAACCGGTTTTCACAAAAGGCAAGAACATTTTATAAGAGTAAAACGAGAAAACTCCGCCCCTTCTCATTTATTTACGATAATGAAACATTTGCCATTCTATTTCGATGCATGCAATTTGCGCTTTCACATTTTTTATCTATATTCATAAAAGTTTTAAAGAGTTTGATTTTTTTTGTTTAGTTTTTTCTTTCTTTCTTCCTTTTCCTGCCGTGTTGGCTTTGCTGTTGTAAAGACGCTATGTAGCGTCCAAAATACGAACCTACATATTAATATTTACATATCTATAAATAAATAAAATTATTAATAAAAGTTTAAAATGTAGAACGGAAAATTTGGAAAAGAATTGAATTGAATTACGAAGTAGCCTAAAGAATTACACTATAAACAATACATGTAAAAATTTAAATCAAGTATACATACACTTAGAGTATTAGAATTTTAGGTATAGTAAAAAAGTATGAAGCATCTGAGTATGCATAGAATAAGTACATACAAAAATGTCAGATATAAATATTTAGTAGTATTGAAGAATTCTTAGAGTCAAGACTGCGACAAGTACAATACGATACAAAAATATCGTAATAAAATTATATAAATATTTTTAAATGATAAAAAAATATAAAAATAAAAAAAAGATTAAACTAACCCAAAAAAAAATTTTTATCACTTATAAATAAAAAGAACAAATTCTTTTTATTATTTCAGAGATATTTTAAATAAATCTCTATCTAATAAAATCTTTATTTTTTTTTTATTCATGTAAATGAACAAAAAAATCAAAACTTGCTCAAGCTGATTTCTGTGAAAGAAATCTCAAAATACATTGATGTTGGTATTCAGGAGTCAACAAGAAATAATAATATCTAACTACCAACCATCAATACGCTATAGGGATTTCAGCGTCATTGTGAAGTCAGTGGCTACGGTAAGTTTGATTCTAATGCCGATCGATCCATACCACTCGAATATTATTTAGCTTGCTGGGCAATGCGTATCGGAGTAGATCTGGAGGGTGATTCTGATCTTTTGTCGTACTTGAATGTCAAAACATACGACTAAATGAAATGAACTTTTCTACTGATTTTTTCGTGTTTTTATTCAGGTCAGCAACCCTTGCATGACGTAGAGTGAACTGAAAATGTCACTTCACATTATAAATTCAAAATAATATTTCGAATTTAAGCACTTTTAATGCTCTAATTAGGTGTAGAATTTTTATTTACCAGTGTAAAATTTTTGTCACAACCTCTAGGAGCAGTTGACTAATTTGTCGTATATTTAGTCGTGTTGTTTGACGTTTGTTCACCGAAAGTTCATTATAGTTCATTTTGTGGTAGATAATATTGAAGACAGAAAATGAACTGTGTTGAAACAAAAAGTACGACCAAATATGTCAAAATTGACGACTAAATAGTACGACTAAAGATCAGAATCACCCTCCTCTCACTCACTCCACTCACTCACTCACTTATCCGATTCCACGTGTTTCTTTATTCTGGAACGCAAGTGAGTGAAATATTTGTGGGAAAGTGAGTGAGATATTACTACTGGGTATACGGTACTCGACACGGTCATTTGTGTTTGATTTGATTAGCTCCTCCGCCTTAAACTGCTATACATACAGAAAAATGGTGTTCTGATAATCTTAAGCTTGCTTTATTATCTTTCAAATCGTAGTAAAATTATTATACCTTTCCTAACAAAATTATTTAAAAAAATTTATCTGAACCAAATGTTTACGATTCCTCAAACAAAAACTCTCAGCTGAGTAACCATTGCAATGTCGCTGTGCCGTCATGACATGCCGTGCGCTGATGATATCGAATGTAGCTGCCTACAGATTCGGATTCCGGTTGTACATACACACATGCAATTATTAGTGAACGTATGGTAAGATTATTTTGTAATTAAAACTATTTTATTATTTTGTTAAGTAAGGTATATAGAAAGTGTAGCCTTTGGGAAGCTAAGGAACCAAGCTGTAAATTCCTAGAAGACTATTTTCCTTTATGGATAGTAGTTTAGGCTCTATACCAAATATAAAGTCACATCAAAAATATTCACCACGAATGTGGTGGATTATTTTATTTTACAGTGTACATCGCATTCCATTTGTTTTCTAGAATACCTAAATGGTGGGTGAGTGAGATCGAAGTGAGTGACTTCTCTCATACAGTCAAAAGTGAGTGAGATTGCAGAATAGGGGCACTGGTGTTGGGTGGAATGACGGTGGGTGGAATCATACCCTACATTTTGGAAAACGTTCCATACAGTATGTTAGTAGCGATATAATGTCATTGTGTGTGGTATGTTCTAAGTTTGTGTAAGAAAATTGGGCGTTATTTATAAAATGTTTCAGGTTGTATCTAGTGATGCCAGAGGACTAAACTTGTTTGAAAATATAACTTGTTTTTAAATATTCTGAGAGTATTTTAATGCAAAATGGTTTGTTTTTAATGTTTGGAATCTTCCATTTTGTCAAAGGAAGCAGTGCTTCCTTTGCTTCCAATTAGGAGCCGCCTTTCATCTCAACTAATCTGGATAGACTGCGTGATGCGAAATATACGTCCTCACTAGATATCACTTCGGCCTCTTGGCAGGTCTCAATGTCACAATCCTCTAAACAGCTTTCACCGTGCCAGGCTGAGGACTATTTCAATTTCGTTGAATGCCTTTCGACTTAACAAATTCGACCGCCATGTGACAACGACTTATAGATACAATTTTGTCAGGAAATTTGGAAAACCATGTCTTCGTTTATTTAGACGACGTGATAGTAGTAACCAAGACCTTAGAGGAGCCCAAAATATCTTAACAGACAGTGTAGTTCTGGCTTAGCTATCAATTATGCAAAATGCGAATTTTGTAGGTCAGAGTTGAAGTTGGTCGGGGAAAATAGCTTACAAGTAGACCCAGAAAAGGTCAAATCCAATCTTTATACTAACATTTTCCACGTTAATCACACCCATTACGAAACTTTTGAAGAAAAATAAGAAAAAATTGAATGTTCCAGAGAATGCGAGGACGCCTTTTGAATAATTAAAGATAAGTTCGTAACTGCCCCCATACTTACCTGTCTTGACTTCAGCCAGCCATTCATTGCACACAGCGATGCTTCGGGTTATAGCATAGGTGCAGTCTATTTAAGCCGATCGTTGAATAAATGTGAACAAAGTTATTCAGTGGCTGAGCGCGACTGTTTCGCGGTGATCTGGGCTGTGGAAAAGCTACGACTTTATCTTGAAGTCACGGGGTTTACGGTAGTCACTAACCATGCCCGTTTAGTGTTGTTGCACTATGTTACCTGCCTCTTTGTGGAGCAAGCAGGAACCGTATCCAATGCTCCCTTACACCCTTGTACCGTGGTGATAACACCACCTTTCTCTTCCTTCCGTTATAAACACAATATTTGAACAGTTTTACTTTAATTCGGAAAACTTACATTTTGCATCTCACAATATCTTTTTTTTACATTCTTATTTTTCGTATTGTGCATTTTTTTTTTACTTTGGAAAACTTACCTTTGTCTCTCACAGGTTTTTTTTTTCAATTTTATTTCTTGTACTTAACATTTTTTCCTACATAAACTAAGGCCATATAAGAACGGGAGTGAGTCGATAAAGCCTATATTAAAGCTGCATGTTACTCCACCGTCTTCAAATTTAAGAAATTCTACATGGTCAAAACGCAATACCTTCGACGCGCATGAGTATCTCACACCACCTAAGGCCACACAGGTGTACAAAACTCAGCCGTCGGCAAAGCAGGAAGCGAATACCCTTCAACATGTTAATTACAACACAATAAAGCCTCAAAGGCAATTAAATAAATCAAATACAATTTCAGGAAACAAATTTAAGAAGAAGAATAAGTCAACTGAAGGTTCAGCTGAAAAAACAGCAACCCTGCAACATGTACGATATATGAATATACTGGAATATGAGACTCGGGAACACATAAAACAATACCCGCGTATTACTAGGCTAGAGCAAGAACTCAGCCTAGACCCAAATTTAGACGCGGAAGAGAAAATTTCGTTATCAGAGCTCTGCGAAGAGTATAACGATATCTTTTTCCTAAAAGGTGATAAACTCACCTATACAAATGCTATAACGCATAATATTCCATTGGTGCAAGATCAAGCACCAATCACAACGAAAAGTTGAGAAAAGTCTTTAATAAGTTGAGAGAGAACAACTTATAACTACAGCCAGAGAAGTGCCAGTTTCTAAGCAGAGAAGTTGTTTGTTTAGGACATAAATGTTCTAGCGAATGTGCACTATCAGACCCCAGTAAGACGGCCAGCGTCCAAATATTTCCTGTTCCCAGAACAGTAAGGCAAGTTCACTCATTTTTGAGACTTGCCAATTACAACAGGAAATTCATTCTTCGAGAGGAATAAGTGGCTATAGTCTGGGCTACAAAGAATTTCAGGTGCTATCTTCAAGGCCGAAAGTTCACGGTCTACACAGACCATAAACCTCTCAAAGGCGTCTGCATTGTGAAAGACCCTATTTTCCATTTGGTGAGACTTCACCACAAGTTATCTGAATTCGATTACAACATCGAATATAAACCAGGGAAGTACTATACTAATGCTGATGCATTAAGTCGCATCCCACAAGCACAAAACGAAAACGATTTAGGCAATTACTTAACGGTAAAAGCCCTAGTCCACCACACGATGGACTCAGATGTAGAGGAAGATAAGCGCCCCAAATAATGATAAGAAAATTAAAAGAAATCAGCTCGTTGTTTCGTCGTTACTCGCGCTCAGATGTAAAAAGCACAAGAGACTAAAAATAGCCCCAATACAAAGGCAGAGGAGCACACGAAACCGGATCAAAACGAAATTCAGATCCCAGAGGCAAATACAGAAAACCCAGCAACGCTTGACCCACATGTAAGTACAAGTAACACACCCGAAGTAATCACGAGCCCCACTGAGATCCAAACAATCTTAAAAGATTATCACGATTCTCCATTCATTGGCTATCAAGGTGTCATTAAAATTACCAAACGTATTAGACGCATGTATTGGTGGAGACACATGCTTAGCGACATTAAAAAATGCATAAAAACAAATGCCCAAAGTGTCAAACAATGGAAGCATCTCGCCATTCGATAAAGTTTACCTCGATATTGTGGGTCCACTAGAAGAGAGCACATCAGGTGACAAATATATCTTGACATTTCAAGATAATCTAACAAAATTTGTCGATTGGTATGCAAGTTGCGCAAGTTTTCTTTGATGAAATCGTTAAGTGCCATCGCATACCCAAAAGGATACTCACCGATCAGGTAACTAATTTCCTGGGGGAATTATTCAAAAGAGTATGTAAGCTTTTAAAGGTAAAGAAGTTACAATCTTCAGCATAACATCCACAGTCTAATGGAACACTAGAGCGTGCCCATATAGCCCCTAATAGAATAGCTGCGAACAATCGTAGATGAAAATCCCAAAACATGGGACCAATACGTACGAACCGCTGCATTCGTCTATAACAACAGTGTACACGAGGGTACCAAGCTTACCCCAATGGACTGGCTTTACGGCCTCACAGCGGATGTCCCAATAAATTTAAAATGGGATACCTAACTCATTTATAACCACGAGAGCTATTATCATATACTGAAGTATAAGATCCAAAAATCGTATGTCAAGGCTAGAAAGAATTTATTAGCCAGCAGACAGCAATCAAAGGGTACTACGATAAGACAGAACTATTTTCTTCCTCCAACTTGTCCACAGAAATGGCGCCATGTATTATTGTGCTAGCTTTGCTTGTCCAGTATACGACAGGAGAAATCGCCAAAAAACCCTACGTTTTAACGCGTCTAAGTGGCTCGGGTATATTTTTCGAGGATCTGGGAATCCTCATAGTGTATCATAAAACTTGGAACGTTCTCACTGTAATAGACTTGAATGAGTTGGATACGTAGTTAAGGATGGCAGAACATGTAGAGCACTTAGTGTATAGACTCTGCATAAATGTCACGGACAAAGGAGACCTGTGCAACGCCCAGCAGTTATACATACACGCTATAAGAGATAGTGTACAAAAGCGCACAAGAATCATTAAAGAGTTGAACCCAGGAAGGCGTAAGACCAGATCACTATTCGACAGAATAGGAAGTGCCATGCACTACTTATTTGGCACCATGGACAGCAATAACGAGAAGAAAATATACAGCAGATTGGATGAAATTGAATCTAATACACAAGCCCTAGCTGAGCTAGAGAAACAACAAATCAGTGTAGTTAAAACTACCTTGGAACAGATTCAGAAACCTTTGTCTAGGCTAGCATGGGTAGCATGATGTTTGATTGCATCTTGTAATTGTGAGGTAGCTTTGTTTGCTGTCATTACTTGCTGTTTTCTAGGTATTAATGGGGAAATTCGGGACTTGTTTGGTCTTGTGATTTCCGATTGGAAACTTTGTGAGATTTGCCTGACCTTGTTTGTTGGCACCGTCTCTTGTAGTTGTGTAGAAATTGGTAAATTGTGATTCTTGATATCTACTGTGGGCACTTGACTTAAATCTTCCGTGGTTTCAATACAAATTTGAGGGTGTGTCTCTGTGTCTAACTGAGCTTTTTGGTTATTGGTTATTATTATTTTGGATGTTTTGACTATGGCATTCCTTTTACCAATTTGGATTTCAGAATTCACTGAATTGCGAACTTTATTCACCTTATATGGTCCCAGCCATATTTGAAAAAGTTTGTGTTTTGTTTTTTAAGAAAATGAAAGGGTTACAAAAAAAATTCTTACTTGGTTTCTTGTTAAATTTGGCAATAAAAATAAAAGTAATTAACTAATTATTGTCTTTCTTTAATCAAACAAAAAGAATTTTACCTCTGATTAGGCATGTTGAGGTGAAATGTATTCTCTTCTTTTTTTGAAAAGTTTAACTATTATTCGTGGAATGGTTTTAACCTGTTGCTATGTACTGTTACTCTTTGTTTACCGATGTGAATAACAGTATTAACAGGGTTAAAAGCTTGTACCAGTAGATATGGACCTAGCCATATCTGGGAAAGCTTGTGTTTTTTTTGCTGGGATTTTTAATAATAAAGTGCTGTTTGAATGTTACTGGACGCGTTATCGTAGTGCATTTTTGACTTTTTCTTGGCGTTAAGTAAATTTTTTCTGGCGATAACATATGATTTTTGTAACTTGTACCTAAGAATATGATAGTAACTTTCGTGATTGTACATTGGCTCTGGCTCTCTTGTTAGATTTGTGGGTACATCCGCTGTAAATCCAAACAGACAGTTTATTGGGGCTAGCTTAGTGCCTTCATGTGGACTATTATTATATACGAAAGCCGCGGCTCTCAGGAATCGATCCCAAGCCTTTAGATTTTCGGATACAATAGCTCTTAGATACTCCACTAGTGGTTTGTGGGTTCGTTCAAGTGCAACATTGGATTGTGGGTGATAAGCGGATGTTTGTAGTTTTTTAATTTTTAAGAGCTTACAAACTCGTTTGAAGAGATCGCTTAAGAAATTAGAGCCCTGATCAGTTACTAATTTTTTAGGAATGCGGTAGCGAGTAATTATTTCGTCGAAAAATATTCCTGCTACCGTTTCGGCTTCGCCATTTGGCATGGCGTAACAATCTACAAATTGCGTAAGATTGTCCTGAAAAGTCAGAATATACTTATTTCCCGAATGGGTTTCTTGAAGAGGACCTACGATATCCAAATATCCTTTTCGAATGCATTAGGGCAGTATCAGTTATGACCATTGGCATACGATACTCTGGGCTAGCCTTCATTCTTTGACATTTAGTACATTTGCGGATATATTTTCTAATCGTGCTGAGCATGTTTTTCAATTTATACTTTCTTTTTATTCTTTTATAGGTTTTGACTACACCTTGGTGGCCACCGAATGCAGAATCGTGGTAGTCCTTCAGAACTATTTGGATTTCCTCCGGGTCCGTGATAGTTTCCGGCAATTTAACCTGGGAATCTATAAGATTATTCTTTGTAGGTAATTTGCTGTGTTCAGGTGCAACGTTTTCAAATTTGCTATTCTCAGTTGTGCCAATTTCAACTGAGTTTTTTTATGAAGTTCTGAGTATTCTTTTGAATTTTATGGGGAGTTTTCTGAACTATGCCTTCCATTTCTGTCTCCCTTGCTTGAGCTCTTGTAACTACATGACAATATGCTTGTTTAAATTTTGAAGGTGGCGGAGAACTAACCTCATTTTCATCTCTGTCGGAATCGGCTCGGTGATGTACCTGAGCTTCCACAATGAACGAATTGGGATTTGTCTGGTTTATCTGAGTAGGTATTCGACTAAGTGCGTCTGCATTAGTATTATATTTCCCAGGCTTATATTCAATTTTGTAGTCAAATCCCGACAGTTTATGATGAAACCTGACTAATCTCGATGTTGGGTCTTTCACATTGAATATGCCTTTAAGGGGTTTGTGGTCTGTATAGACAGTAAAATTTCTACCCTGTAAATAACATCTGAAGTTCCTGGCGGCCCATACAATAGCGAGTAAATCTTTTTCTATTATAGAGTATTTTTGTTCCGCCTTATTTAAGGTTCTACTTGCTATTGGCTTGTCTTCGCCTATTTTCCCTTGAGATAAGACAGCTCCCAATACCTCGTTGCTAGCATCTGTGGTCAAATTGAGGGGTTCAGTAAAATCAGGATATGTGAGAAGAGGAGGATTCACAAGCGACATTTTAATTTCGTCGAAAGAGTCTTGGCACTTTTGCGTCCAAGTAAATTTAACATCTTTGCGTAAAAGATTTGTTAGGGGTCTGACTATTTTTGAAAAGTTTGGAATAAACTTGCGGTAGGAGTTAGCCAACCCAAGGAACGATTGAGTTTGTCTAACAGTCCGGGGTTGAGGAAAGTCTTGGACACAACCTGTTTTGTTGGGATCTGGAATTGCTCCCTCGTTTGAACATTTGTGTCCAAGATAAATCACTTCTCTGTGAAGGAATTGGCACTTTTCTGATTGTAATTTAAGGTTATGGGCTCTAAGTCTGTCAAATACCTTAGTCCAATTTCTCGTAGTGATCTTGTAAATTTGTTTCATATATTACAATATCATCGAGATAGACAAAGCATTCTAAGCCTGGGAGACCCGTCAGAATGTAATTCATCAGGCGTTGAAAAGTCGCAGGTGCGCCTTTCCGTACAAATGGTATTCTCTTAAAATCATAGTGCCCGTAAGCGGTACTGAACGCAGTTTTGGGTCTATCCCTTGGATCAACAAGTACTTGATGATATCCGCTTGCAAGGTCTAGCGTAGTGAAATATCGCGAATGCCCAAGTTGATCCAGTATATCCTCTATCCTGGGTAATGGAAAAGCATCCCCTATAGATTTCTCGTTAATTTTACGTCAGGTCCAGCTTTCTTGGGGACTGCAAGCAATGGAGAGTTCCACGGGCTTTTACTTAATTGGATTATATCATTCTCCAATATTTCTCTAATTTGTTCATTTATGACTGCCCGATGCGTTTCTTGGAGTCTATACATTTTTTGATTTATGGGGGGTTGATTTTGGACTATGGATAGTATGTTTTATTGTATTTGTGCACGTTAGTTTGTCTCCCTTTAGGTAGAAAAGGTCATTGTATTTATAGCATAGCTCGAGAATTGAATTTTCTTCTTCTTGATTTAGATTTCTATCCAACAGTAATTCTTTACCTAAAGCCACTAGCCTACCTTGACAGTACTTTGAAATGTGGTTTACGTTTATTGAATGTGGATTGGAGTTGAAATTTTTCGTTTCTTTTTTGAAATTACTGGAGATTTTGCTATATGCATGAAGGGAAGGTGGACCACCTTTTTTCTGATAACTTTGGGAATTTATTTCGTCCAAAGGTAACTGGAGAGATTTTATATTGTATATGCTTTTGTCTTGTGCACGTGGGTAAGGAAAATTGCCTTCTTTCTGAGACCTTTCGGAATTTATTTTGTCCAAAGATGAATAGAGAGACCTAATGTTGTAATAATTAACTGGAACTAGGGTAAGTTTCAATTTCCTTAGGAATAAAGGTTCTGTGTTTACGTTCCGAACAGAAAACGGTATGAAATTTCTATGAGGACTAACTAGGCAATTTGCGACAAATACTCCTTCTTGAATCTCCTGAGACAAACAGAGCATTTCCTGGTTCAATTGTACTGGTATGTTTAGTATGATTTGAGATCGGGGAGGTATTCTATGAAATAGCTGAAGTTCTACTTCATATTGCCTACTTTCAGTCTCATTCAAAGTGTTTGACATTTCTTCCATTGGGATTAAGGAATTTTTGTTTTTGGGTGCCCGTGTAACGGTAGTAGATTCAGATTCCTCCACTATTTGATCCTTTGGTATATTCTCTCCATGTTCTGTGGATGTTTCGAGAGGTACCGTGAATTCAATAGGGTTGGTTTCCGTGCGAAGAAACCGGAGTAATCTGTTAGGCCCTTCAATATTGCAATTTCTTGCAAGAAAATCGTTACCTAATAGCCCATCGTGCGAGATCTGGGCGTTATCTTCTATAACCTGTACATTGCACGGGATACTGCTGCTTAATAAAAAGTTGCCTTGGCAGTTACCCAATGTTTTTCCTTCTCCAAATGGAGTTTTCAAAGTGACCTTTTGTCCTTTTTATATCCGTTTTTTGTATATTTAATGCTTCCTGTTTTATTAGGCTTACTGCAGCTCCAGTGTCTACTATCAGCCGAACGGCTGTGTTTTTACTTATGCCCAATGGTAATTTTACCACTGGAACATTTTCTCTAGTTTGTTTCTTTGTTGTTTGAGTAGACCCTGAAGTAAGTTGCACTGTTCTATTTAATGTCGAGCCGGGGATTTTTCGGTCGACAGAGTGCCGTTTCCCGAATGTGTTGCCACCCATCGTTGTTTCTGCTGGTAAGTGGACACCGTATGGCTTCTTCGGCCACAAAAATCGCACATATTCTGTATGCGATTTACTCTTTGTGCCTGATTTGCAGAGCCCCACCGAGCATGGTTACTGTTTGCATGTTCGGGTGGTGCCTTAGCATTTTGCTTGCAATGTTGGGCATCATGGCCCTTTATTCTGCAATTTACACAGAAAGGAGTGTTTTTCCTTTTTAAACATTCATCATACGTATATTCAACAGTAATTTTTGCTTGTCGTACTTTCTTTCCTCCCGCTGGTAAGGGGAGCTCTGGTATGGAGGTGGACTTCCTGATTGTTTTCGGGTGAAACTAGTCCGATTTGAGTGCCAATTTGTAGGATTTTCATCCGTATTAAAAGACACTGATGGCACCTTTGGAGGCTCCGTTATGGGAGGTATATTGAACTCCGCTTTTATGTTGGGTTATATTTATCTCATTGGTGTAATGGTAGGAAGACAAATTTACACTCTCAGGTGTAGGGTAACTATAAGTATTGGGGAACTGTGAGGGATTGGATCTTAAACAGTGGTCCACTTGAAAATAGATTGTGGGGGGGGGGGGGTGATTGTAGTTTGGGGGGGGGTGATTGTAGTTTGTGGGTGGCGCTACGAAGAAGAGACCTTGTTGTAGTATTTCAATGTCTAGTGCCCTTTGAATGAGCTGGTTCACTTAATCTTCATTCAAGGTAAGTAAATATGCACTTAGGTGTGGATTAGTTGCACCGCTTTTCACTGAAGCCATTGAAAAATCCTCTATTTGTCGGTATAGTTTTCCCAGAATAATTCGCATTAACAGACTTTAATACACTTGCAAACTATTTAGAGTAAATACACTTAGTAAAACTTTTTGGAATTTGTACTTTGTAGAAAAACTTTTAAGATAAAAATAAAACTCTTCAAAATTAATTGATCACTGGGAAACACTGGAGGCCTTACCTTGGGTAGGGGGACTCTCCAGGTTGAACTTTAAAAAACTTCTCTCTGTTGGATTCGCTTCAACAGCCTTTTTATTCAAAATCGAACCAATTCTTTAACCAATCAGAATTGGTCGATTATGCACTTTCCTATTTTGTGGGAATTGTCGGGTAGACAATTCCATATGTATGCACATGTTTCGATTTTTGTCCAAACGGAAAACGCTCAAATGACAAAAATCGAATAAACAATTGAAAATCACAATTCTGATTTTTGTTTAAACGGAAACGCTCAAATAACAAAAATCAGAAAAATAATTAAAAATTGGCTTTTCGTCTTGAACGGAAACGCTCGAATTTCAAAAATCGGTCAACAATTGGGATATCACAAAAACAATTAAGAATGACAAAAACAATCAGAGACAATTTTCAGGGTCACCAGTAGCATATGGAAAATGATAAACAAATTTTAGATTACATAAGAGCACTAGACCGACGGTCAGTACTCAGAAGGGATCGTATATCATGTTTTCGTTCTTATGAACGGTAGCTACTTCGCGGTGACGTGTTTATTTGATTGTCTAGCGGGTGCCCCGAGGAATGTTGAAATAAGACACCTGTTTCTGAGTGTGTTAATGGGTTAAGGTTTTTGTATGTTGGAAATGATCTTGTCATGATATCATGAATAGTATGTTAGGTTTATTTTTAGGTTTTTGTGATATGTGGAAATGATATACATATGTAGATATTGCCTTTTGGCTATTGAATAATGCATTTGGATAATTAGAGAATGCAATTATTGGAATGTGCGTTATGAATGTGGAGGAGGTGATGTGGATTCATGACACCTTCCCCCTAAAGAGAAATTTTGTATTTCTTGAAAAGAATTAGAAAATTTTTGTTGGAATGGATGTTGATGCTCCGCCGTTGAAAGTTACAATATTTGATTAGAGTTTTTGACAAATTACAATCTAAATATAGGTATTATAATTATTTTTGTTTTCAAATTATATAGGTAAGTGATATATGTATGTGCTTACATTTTATGACTATAATACCTTATTATATAACCTATATCTAGGGTTTGATACAAAAAATTATATGTAGGTATTAAATTTTCTTATTAGTTGAGATACTTATATGATGAAAATATTTGATTTATTGAGATAAATTTAGTATTTTGAATAATAAAATTTATATATATATAGAAAAAAAAGGTAATTGGCTTATATTACTAGAACAAAAGAAACTAAATTAAATGTTCCCTTTTTCTTTTTCGTTTTTAATTAACAGTTCTAGTCAGAGGTATGTTCCTAGGAGAGGATTCTAGTTCAACATTAGCCTGACTTAATTCATTTTCAGTGGTTTCTGAGATTACATGTTTTTTCTTGATATAGTACTTAATTACTCTTAATATAATAATAATAGAAGCTATTGCTACTAAACAGTATATGAGTAGATAATGATGAACGTCGTGTGGGGTGACGTTTTTTAATTTAGTTTGTTCTTTACTTCTAAGAGATTTAATGTCCTCGCTGATATCAAAAAGTTCTTGATGATTATTGTTTCTTATCGTAATCTCTTGTGGTACATTTAGATTAATTCTTTCCATCAAGGATGTGATATTAGTTAGATTAATTGATGGCAAATAAAATTTATCAAGTGTTGTTGTTCCTTCAGAATGTCCGTAAAGTGTTTGAAAGTCGCTTCGAATATAGCAGGTGGGTCGAATTTCTAAAATTCCGGTACCTTTTAAGGTTAGTGGTTTAATTTCGCCATTGCATATATTATCTAAAGTGAGGGGTGATCTGAGACTGTAGAGCCATTTGTTAGGATTTGCCAATTGTATCCATAAGGAAGAGCCTTTTAGGGTATTTAACGTACAAGAAGGCGGGAGATCTTGGGTATGTTTTAGCAATTCCATTTCGCATTGGTTATCTCTAGAATTAAGATTGAAGATTGGGTGAGTCGTCTGACATATATAATGGTGAGGAACATTTTGTAGACATTGATGAAAATCTTCGTGATTCATAGGATAGTGTTTTTCTCGATTCAGAGTGACTAATAGAAATTCGGTAGTGGGTTTGATATAAACAAAGGAGTCATTCACGGCAATCGGGAATGGTATAATTTTATACACTTGGAATTGAGTACTTGAAGGTAGAGGGATTTTAGTTTCAATAATAATTTGATTGTTTATCTTTTTAGTACTCGTTTGGCTAACTCTATACAAATCAATGAGTAAGTTTGGTGTAACGGGGACGGGGATGGAAGATTTTTCCTGATGATGGTAAGGGTATGTTCGAGTTGATAGGGAGTTATCATTAGGGGATTTGATGTTCCATGTTTAATGTCAAGCAACATTTCCAAAATAGCCTTTTGTGTGTTTTGGTATCTCATAAGGGAGAGTGTTGTAATGGTAATGGCATTTTCTAGTTCTAGTTCTATGAGGTTATCATTTATTTGAAAGGTTAAATTATTGACGACTTGAGAGATTTTAGCGAGTTTCCTTTTTATATTTCCGAATTCTTTTTGGATTTGGGACGAAGTTTTATTGAACACGTTGACAGTTTTGTCGACGATTAGGGTTTGAGACTTTAATAGTTCCAAAAGATGATCTTCGTTTGCTTTTAGGAGTTGTATTTGTTCGTCGTAGTGCTTGGCATCTTCTTCGTTCAACGTTCCGAACAAATTTTTGCTTATACTTCCGACAATATTTAACAATGCTCTACGTGACCTTAAATGTTTTGGTTCTAGGATTTCGTCAATCTGATCTATTTCGCTCAACAACACCTTTTGCATATTAATCTGCGCTTCACAGTGGTTTGAATGTGATTTGTTAATTGTACTGAGACAGAGATTTTCTATATTACTAGCTTGGATTTTTAAGTAATCTAGTTCTGTGTAAAAATTATCTAAATTATAATACGTTACTAATTTCCAAGAGTTACTGTATAGATGAACTGTTCCGAATTCTTCAAAATAGATACCCGGGGTAGAATCGAAAATCGTGACGTTTGTAGCGCTCGTCGTTGTGCATAATAATGGGAAGAATATAATTGGTCCGATCATCCTGACCTATGGAAAAAACGGATGAATAGTTCGTGATTAGTCGACGAATAACTTCAAATGGTTATTATGAATTCGTTTATTTTTGTTTTTAATTCTGACGATAGAGTTTTCGGACGAAGGAGTCTCTATTATATCGTATGGTCCTTCCCATAGCGGTGATAACTTATTTTTTCGGGTATGATTTTTAATTAAGACTTTATCGCCTATTACAAAATTTTTGGGTTTGGATGATTGGTCATAATATGTCTTGGATTTTTCTTTATTTCTTATAAGATTTTCCCTAGCAATCTTATGAGAATGTTGAAGTCTGGCTTTTAGTTCGCTGGCATAATTGTCGTAATTATACGCAACTTCAGGATTTTTTTTCAATGACGTTGGGATTTCGGCATGGAATCCAAATAATAAGTTATGCGGCGTGTAGCCTGTGCTTGAATGAACAGAATTGTTGTAAACGAACATAGCGTAGGGGATCCAAGTATCCCATGTAAGTGGATCTGTTGACACATAGTGTCGAAGATATTCAGCTAAGGTTCGGTGGCTTCGTTCTAAAGCTCCGTTTGTTTCTGGGTGATAAGGAGTGGTTTGTAGCTTATGAATTTTCAGTAGTTTACATACTTCATTAAATGTCGAACTTAAGAAGTTGGTTCCTTGATCAGTTAAGATCGTTTCAGGTAGACCGTGTTTACATATGATTTGTTTCGTAAACTGTTCTGCTACAGTGTGCGCTTCGGCATTTGGTAAGGGTACGGCATCTGAAAATTTCGTCAGATCATCTTGGAACGTAAGTATATATTTGTTATCCAAATAACTAGTGGGT
This sequence comes from Dioctria rufipes, assembly GCA_963924295.1. NCBI lineage: Eukaryota > Metazoa > Arthropoda > Insecta > Diptera > Asilidae > Dioctria > Dioctria rufipes. Next base: position 116,035,618 of record OZ002741.1, read on the forward strand.
AATGGTCCTACTATATCTAAGAATATTTTTTCAAAGGGTTTATTACTAGTTGTGGTTATTTTCATAGGCATTCTTTTGTTTTTGCTACACTTATTTTTCTGGCAGGAGGGACACTTCTTAATGTAGTCTCTAATATCTTTGAACATGCCTTGCCAATTGTAGATTCTTTTTATTTTGCTTATAGTTTTGGCTTCACCTTGATGACCGCCTAACGGAGAGATATGATGCTCTTTTATTACTTGAGCTATATCTTCAGGGTCCGTTAGTTTAATTACCTTATTAAGAAAGAAAATTGGTCTAGTGCCTGACTTTTCAAATTCTTTAGAACATAGAAACTTTAGTTCGCGATAACTAGTATTATCGGTGATTGGTATGGCTATAGAAATAGTTTTCTCGTTCTTTGAGTAGGCCTTAAATTGTTGAAAAATTTTTATTATTTGATTTCGATCAGTTTCATTTCTGATAGGTATAGGAGCGCGTCCAACAATGTAAGAAATTTTGCCTTTGTTAAATTCAATAGCTTCTCCTAGGGGTATTACGTAGTTATCGGGTAAATACGTACTTAATGAATTTTCCTGTATGGAGCTATGAATTGGCAATAAGAAGTATTTTTTCTTAATATCACGAGTCTCTAGAAGATCTTTCGTGTTTTCTTCTACATAAGTTGATGTAGGATTATTATTTGTTTCCTTTGGGAATTCGATTTGAACCTTATTTTGACTTCTAGTTACCACCTGTATAGCTTTACTTTTATCAGGGATCGCACGGCTGAGTGCGTCGGCATTTAGATTTGCTTTTCCTGGTTTGTATATGATTTTGTAATCATACTCTTCTAACCTTATTCTCCACCTCATTAGGCGAGAAGTGGGGTCTTTCAGGTTCATGAGCCACGTGAGGGGCTTATGATCTGTGATGATAGTGAACTTCCGACCGTACAGATAAGGGCGAAATTGCTCGACGGCAAAAATTATCGCTAATAATTCCTTTTCTATGGTGGAATACCTCGTCTCGGCCTGATTGAGAGTTCTACTTGCAAAACAGATGGGTTTATCTTCACCGATTTTTCCTTGAGACAATACACTACCTACAGCGTAGTCGCTTGCGTCTGAAGTCACTAAAAATTCTTTATCGAAACATGGGAATTGTAATATCGGAGCCTTGATCAATTTTTTCTTTAACGATTGGAAAGCTTCATCGCAAAAAGCATCCCATTTGAAAGTAGCATCCTTTTTTAAAAGAGCTGTTAAAGGTTTGGCTAGCTTTGCAAAGTTTGGAATGAAACGCCTATAATAGCCGACAAATCCTAAAAAGGATTTTACGTCTTTCTCCTTTTTTGGAATAGGATAATTGGTAACTGCTTCGAGCTTAGCGGGATCTGGTGATACTCCGTTTTTGGTTATAAGATGACCCAGATAGGCTATCTGCTTACTGAGAAAGTGACATTTCTCGGGTTGTAGCTTGAGATTATGTTCTCGAAGCCTGTCAAAAACATTCTGGAGTCTAGAGTTGTGTTCTATCAGATTGTACCCGTATATAATAATGTCGTCCATATAAACAAAGCATTCTATGCCTTGGAGACCGACTAAAATATTATTCATCAGCCTTTGAAAAGTGGCTGGAGCTCGCTTTAGACCAAATGGCATACGGTTATAGTGGTAATGACCATAAGGTGTACTAAATGCAGTTTTTTCCTTGTCGCTTTCACTCATGGGTATCTGGTGAAAGCCGTTGGCTAAGTCCAACGTGCTAAAATATTTGGCTTTTCCCAATTGATCTAAGATGTCCGTTATGTTTGGCAATGGAAATGCGTCTCCCACAGTTATATCGTTGAGACGTCTGAAATCAACGACTACTCTCCATCTTTTATTGCCATCGGCATCTGGTTTTTTAGGAACTAATAATAGAGGTGAGTTCCAAGGGCTTGAACTGGGACTAATGATTTCGTCTTCTAACATTTTATTAATTTGATTGTTAATTTCTTCACGCTGAGCTTCAGGTAATCTATATGGTTTGACATTTACGATAGGTTTTCCAGGTAAGATAGGAATGTTATGTGTCGCTGCATCTGTGAATGTCAGGGAGTCTCCTTCCAAGTAGAATATGTCGTTGTACTTACGGCATATATCTAAAATGGATCTGAACTCTTCAGCATTGCAGTGTGAAAGGTCTAGCTCGGATGCGAGTCTAGCAAGCCTTTCTTGGATAGGATCCCTTTGAGGATTTAGTTTTATAATATTAAATTTATTAATTTCATGTAGGTGTGGTCTTATGTCCGTTTTCCTAATATGAACATCAGTTTGATTGGAATTGAGGATAAGAATATTCGCTTGACCATTTTTGTCTGGTTTTATAAGCGTATTCCCAATAATCACTCCTGATTCCAATTCTTTGTGTTCGCAGAAAAAGGTACCTCTTTTATTCATGGCTATCCTAGCTATTACCTGTGTACGTGCTGGTATATTTATCTCGTCAGCATCGCACTTGCCTTTATTCGATTTCTTTGCTTTTTTATTTTGTACTTTGTCTTCTTTTGAGACATTTTTCGGATTTGGTCTGACGTGTTGGCTTGGGTCTTTCAAACCTCCACACCTTGCGTCAGATCTAACTGGAAATAGCTCGGAGCTTGGGTCTTTCAAACCTCCGTACTCACTGTTCGATACTATTCCAGGAATTGAATTTTGTATTTCTGTGTCGTCAGGGGACACGTTATTTATTTTAAGAATTAGTGTTTTAGTTTCGTAGTTAATTTTGCAAAGAAACTTGTCTAAAAAATCATGACCTAATATTCCGTCATATTTTAATTGTAAATTACCATCAACCATATGTATAATATGCTTAAAAGTCATATTTTTAATGTAGAAATTGCATTCTGCAGTTCCTAGCGTACGCAGGGGGGTTCCTGCTAAAGAAGATAGCTCTATGCTTTTTGAAGTAGTGACGATAGCATTCCCAAGTGCCCTAGTAGCTTTTAATACCGATATTTCTGCTCCGGTATTTATCAAAAAGGTGCTAGTTTTAAACGCAGTAATAGAATTCTCGATCTTCACAACTAGCGATTGGCGATCGGCGATTAAGGAGAGAGAAAGTTCTCCTTCTAAATTTGAGGTTGCGGATGGACATCGGCGGTTATCATTAATTGATTTAGGCGAGATTGAGTTTCCGCTATCTCGTCTCGCCGCTGACTGTTTTTTGGAATTTCCCTTTTTGCATTAAATTGTGGCATATCAGGGTTACCTTTTGGATTCCTACTTTTAATTGCGGATCTAATATTACGAGAATATGTTGGAAGTGATGAGTTAGTAGGTTGGAATTGGAGAGCTCTATTTCCTTGTGGGTATTGGCCTTGCCTATCTATTTGTCGAAGATTTGGAGCTCTTATAGGTTGCTGCTGTTGAGGAATCCTATTGGATTGAAAATGTTGAGGGCTTCTTTGTGCGAAGCTAGTGGAAGGTTGAGCAAAAGATTGCTGTTGAAATAACCTTTTTCTACACTGACTAATGTGATGATTCGGTGTTTTACAATATGCGCATATAAGCCTGTTTTCCACTCTAATTCTAGATGTTAAACAAGAGTCAGCTGAATGAACCTTTTTGTGACATTTAGAGCAGGGTGAATTGTTTTCGTTGAAAGAACCATTTCTTTCAGATTGCTCTATGGCAAATTTTGTCGAATCTTTTAGGTCGGTGTAACTTTTAGCCTTGGTTAGCAGACGAACATGGTCATGTCTTAAACCATCTTCAAAAGCTCTGATAACCATCTTTTTATTTTCCTCAATTAGAAGATTTTTTAAAGTCTGTTCATTTGTCAGACTTGAAGTAGCGTCGTTGTAGATAGCTAATAGCTTTTGAGCTCGGAAAGCATATTCTTTAATGTCTTCCTTAGGCAGCTGTTTTAATGATAGAATTTCGTTCTGAATAGACATTCGAGAACGGGTTTCCATGAATTGTTCTTGGAGAGCAGATTGCAATTCTTTCCAAGAATTAATGTCATTATATTTGATGACATCGTATGCTTTGCCAATTAGTTTAGCCTTTATAATATGGAGGTATAGCGCTTTATCTGATTCGGCTGTACCTTGTTTTTGGAATAGGCTGCATATGTTTAAGAACCTGTGGAGATTCTCTGGATTCCCATCGAATTCTGGGATAAGACTCTTGGCATGATCAAGAGTTAAATGTACTGTAGTGTCATCAGGCATTGTTCGTTTTTGTTTAGGAGTACGTTTCTTCCTATGTGTAACGAGGCCTGGTAAAAGGGTTGCGCGTACACCACGATGTTTTGAAGATCGAGTGTGAAAATATTTGCGCGAATTTCCCTCAATTTTTGGAGTTCAACGTAGTTTCCAGTGAGACAAAGAGAGAAAAAATTTGGAGAAGTTTTGCGAGTAGAAACGAACTTGTACACTTTAACACTCAAAAAAAAAAGATTTCACTTGATAAAACGTTTTCACTAAATTCGAAAGATTGATTTCGCCGTCAAGAGAAAATACAACAAAAAGAAAAACTTTATAACCATCAAGAGAAAATACGACAATAAATAAAAAGGATTTGTTAAAAAAAAATATATAGTTTGAATCTCATATAAATTTATAATATGTAGGTAATAATTTGTCTAATATATATAGATTTGTAATTAGAATATGTGAATTTATCTAGACTTACTTAATTGTTATACTAATTTTGTTGTTGCTCTCCTCGTTGGAGGGCTCTTGACATCGCCCGATTTACTCGTTCTTCGGTGTATCCCGCGTTGAAAAATAGATGTCGGAAGAACGGCTCGCTTGCTGGTGTTAGTATCAGTTCCAGTTCGTCTATGTCGAAATGTGAGAGGATCAGTTGAAATCCCTGGTCTATCCTCAAATTAACTACCTCGTCTGGCTCGACTTCAGGGGAATCTTCTTCTTCTAGGTGGAGGTTTATATATTCTATGGAGTCGCTCGCTCCAATCGGGGGAATTTCTCCTGGCCAGCACATTAAATGCTGCTCGAGATTTGTAGGTTGGTGTTTCGTAGGTCTTACAAACCTTTACGAAATCCGCACCGCTGCCACCAGTTTTTGTTGCACGCCACTTTGTGTACAACAATCTTTTTCAAATAATTTAACTCCTTTTAGTTTTTAATAACGTTTATCGTTTATTCGGTATAGTTTTCCCAGAATAATTCGCATTAACAGACTTTAATACACTTGCAAACTATTTAGAGTAAATACACTTAGTAAAACTTTTTGGAATTTGTACTTTGTAGAAAAACTTTTAAGATAAAAATAAAACTCTTCAAAATTAATTGATCACTGGGAAACACTGGAGGCCTTACCTTGGGTAGGGGGACTCTCCAGGTTGAACTTTAAAAAACTTCTCTCTGTTGGCTTCGCTTCAACAGCCTTTTTATTCAAAATCGAACCAATTCTTTAACCAATCAGAATTGGTCGATTATGCACTTTCCTATTTTGTGGGAATTGTCGGGTAGACAATTCCATATGTATGCACATGTTTCGATTTTTGTCCAAACGGAAAACGCTCAAATGACAAAAATCGAATAAACAATTGAAAATCACAATTCTGATTTTTGTTTAAACGGAAACGCTCAAATAACAAAAATCAGAAAAATAATTAAAAATTGGCTTTTCGTCTTGAACGGAAACGCTCGAATTTCAAAAATCGGTCAACAATTGGGATATCACAAAAACAATTAAGAATGACAAAAACAATCAGAGACAATTTTCAGGGTCACCAGTAGCATATGGAAAATGATAAACAAATTTTAGATTACATAAGAGCACTAGACCGACGGTCAGTACTCAGAAGGGATCGTATATCATGTTTTCGTTCTTATGAACGGTAGCTACTTCGCGGTGACGTGTTTATTTGATTGTCTAGCGGGTGCCCCGAGGAATGTTGAAATAAGACACCTGTTTCTGAGTGTGTTAATGGGTTAAGGTTTTTGTATGTTGGAAATGATCTTGTCATGATATCATGAATAGTATGTTAGGTTTATTTTTAGGTTTTTGTGATATGTGGAAATGATATACATATGTAGATATTGCCTTTTGGCTATTGAATAATGCATTTGGATAATTAGAGAATGCAATTATTGGAATGTGCGTTATGAATGTGGAGGAGGTGATGTGGATTCATGACATTAGCCTAGTGGTGAAGGAGTTAAAAGACTCGTGCGGATATTGCCGACAAGCAATTAGTCTGTTTATCAGCTCATGCTATGTCTCACGAGGTAAGTAATTACGATAAAGTAACTTTTCAACCTCTCCAAATATTGTGAGTGAGCTTGAGGCGATTAGCTGGTATGCACTTCCTCTCAACCTAGTGGGAAAAATTTGCATAAAAGCTACTTTTTCTTCTGCTTCTAGACATTGCTGTACTTGCTTACAACAGCCTATAAAAGTTTGTAACTCTGTGAGGATGACGGGGCTAAGTTCTCCAGAGAATAAGAGCACCATTTGGGCTATTAGCTTAACCACCTTTTCGTAGTTTACTGGCATTTTGTTTATTTTGCTTGGCTGTTCTGCCTGGATAATATCTGGCGTACCTGGTTCTGAATTAGGCGTGTTTAAGTCTCTTATTAAGTCGTTTAAGCTATTGTTTCTTACGAGAAAGTTAATCAAACTATGACTTCTGAAGCGTTTGCCTGAACGATGCTCGCGATACCAGTTTATGGATGGTCTGCTTGGAGGCGGATTTTGTTCTGCAATCGGGCTACCTGGGAGACTTGTGCCTTCGAATGACAAGGAATTAATTGCCGTTTCAAAATCAGAATATGAAAGGCTTCGATCTGGTTTGGGCATGAGCCGAACGTTAGTTGAGTTTCTTCTGTAAGGAAAGAGAATTGGAGACTAGGTAGTTTAACTTTTTTTTTGAAGAATATACTTTCAAATTTGTACTATTGTTTCTGTCATATATGTATATATCACAGATATTTTTTTCTTTTTTTTACAAACTCGTTTTTAATTAACTACAATGTCTTTTGTTCTGTACTTAGCAGTCTAACAGTTTCTTGATCTTACATTTACGTAGCACAGTTTCGATGGAAATATCTTTTTATTCTTGCTCCAATTGTAGACTGGTATTAATTTCAGTTGTCTGACCGTATCCTCAATTATAGGGTGTCGAAATTGTGTTACAATCCCGTTTTTATTCTTACTTCCTCTGTTATCCGCGTTGATCTCTTCCAGTAAATTCTTATGCACTCGTGTAGGTTCGGGGATCAAGGTTTTTCAAGTATTTGTATTGAATAAACTTCCTTGATCCTACCGGCTGCGCCAAAATTGTTAGGTGCATTCTCATATACCAAATGAGTTACTCCTAGAGTGTCTCATAAGAATGTTCCTGGGGACGTCTTCAGTCGTTGATTGGTTTGTATAGATTTACACAGTAGTCTGTCTTGGAGTAGCTTGAATAAGATTAGCCTCCTTTGTACGTCTAGTGGAGTAGCTTGAATAAGCTTGGCTCCCTTTGTTTGTATAATGGAGTAGCTTGAGTAAGCTTAGCTCCCTTTGTACGTCTAGTGGAGTAGCTTGAATAAGCTTGGCTCCTTTTATTAATATGACGGAGTAGCTTGAGTAAGCTTAGCTCCCTTTGTAAATAAAACCACTTGGCTTCTGTAGACTCTTCACTTCTTAAGAGACGACTTTAGACTTCGCTTTATTCTAAAAATACAAGTATATTTATACAGAATTGTTCACTTACTTTTCTTTAAATGCCATTGGTTACATTTCTTAATTTCTATTTCCTTATGGCACTCGCTGCTTCATGTATATACATATGTACATCAATTTCCGTATTTTAACATCTTTTTCCGCAAAGTTCTTTTCGCTTTGCTATTGTTACATACATATTTTTAATTCCGCAAAGCTTTTTTCGCTTTTCCATGGCTACACATATACACACATGTATATCAATTATGATAAAGCGGTTGCCGCTTGTTATTATGACATCATTAATGTGAACCATTCATGTTCTACCGCTGATGCAAGGTTATCATTTTGCAACGTGAGAACTCTTGCGCGCAGGGGTATTATGCTACTTGATTTACCTTCAATTGTTTCTTCAACTGATTAAGCAATTGAAGTAGGTCAGTTATGAATGGCTTTTAGCATGTAGGTATGTTTGTACATGCACTGATAGGAATTACAATTCTGCTTGCAATGGAAATGATGTAGGTATGTATGTATCTACCTGTTTACATTTCTTTAATGCTAGGAATTGTAATTCCGCATGAAGCAAGCATGACACATATATGTATGTACATTATAATAGTACGTCTGTGCAATCTTATGTAAGATATGTATCTTGTTTATGGAGGATGATATGCATCTCGTTTATGGAGGATGATATGCATGTAAGAGTGTCCTATATGGATATAAAGCCATGTGCGCTGAACGCACCCAAAAAAAAGGAAAAGAAGAGAGGGTTTTCTGTCACTTCTCATATGGTTTTTGGTTTTTAGTCTATCAAGTGGAAAAGTGAGAAGGAGGCTCGCAATCTTGCAGAGTACGAACACGTCTTAACAGAGAACCATTGATACAAAGACTTTTCCCGACATTAATTAATCCACATAAAAGGAAAAATATTATAGCATTACGATGAAGAGTGTAACCTAAATAGTTAGTGGTGAGAGGTAAAATCCATCCAAGGAAACCCACAGATAAGGAATAATCCACGTGAAATTTATTCAACTTTCTTTAATATCTGAAAATTCCGACAGACTGGATCCCCGCGTCGCCAAGCACGCCTCATTTACAAGCAGGGATTTGTGGGGGGCCCCGAACGAAAAAGGGGGCGCTTTCGACAGCGGTACACATAGTTTTAGTTAGCAGCAATTTCGACACGTGCTGCTAGTAGTTATTCTATGCCGGTTCTGGCCCACGCAACAGATGGCGCCACCGTCGCTAGGTATGTCATTTGGTCTTGGCTGCGCCCTAGTGGCATTAGCCGGTACTACCAGCATGCTCCCCATTGTGCCTTGGAGGCTCCATTGAGTCTCGGCGCGACCTAGCGGGATTAACCGGTACTACCGGGATGTGTTATTTGGTCTTGCCTGCGCCCTAGTGGCATTAGCCGGTACTACCAGAATGCTCCCGTACTACGGTTTTCTTAGATAGATATGTGGTGCACCTAAATGAAGGCTTTTTATCATGATTTTTCTTGAGCGCCTAAATGTAGGCTTTTGGTTTTGAACTGATAATTAAAGTTAATAGAAGGAAATTTTTGTTCATGCCAATGGATTCTAGATGGGAGGTATGTGGGGGGTGATAATAAAGATAGGGAGGGGGGGTAATGAAATTTTCAGCAGAAATCCCCTACGGGCTCTGGTTTTCGAGATATTAGCGTATTAATATTTGAAGTTATTTTTGCTCATGGAAATGGATTCTTGGCGGTGTGGGGTGGGAGGTGGAACGAAATTTTCATCAGAAATCCTCTACGGGCTTTGGTTTTTGAGATATTAGCGACATTTGTTCAAACAATTAGCTAATTGGCAATTAGCAGCTTGGTTGGTCATTAGCTAATTGGCAATTAGTAATGTGGTGTGATGCGTAATTCTCATTAGCAGGGAAGTTGTAGATATAAGCATCATTCGAATTTCACAACATGACATCACCATGAACAGAGTCTAGAAGAGAGTTCTGGGTGTCAAACATTAAATGTTGCATCTAGGCTGTTTTTTTTTCTTCTATTAACGGGGAAATTGTAGATATCACGTATGACGTCATCATGGTTTTTGCTGTTTTCAAATGCTGCAAGTGTACTTAGCGGGGAAGTTGTAGATATCAGCAACATTCGAATTTCACAACATGACATCACCTTGGCTTGATGTTTTCGCAGCAAATTAATATTATTGGATTTAGGGGGGTGCTTATATTGAAAAGTCACAGTTGTTCTTTCGTGTTCAAGCACCGGTTCTCTAGCGGCATTAGCCTGTACTTCATATGTTGTTCACCTCGAGGGAAAGTAAGGTTTCCTAGCGGCATTAGCAGGTACTACCACCATGCCTTGGTTTTGCTGTTTTCTTGCTGGACGATTTATTAGTGGGGAAGTTGTAGATATCAGAATGACGTCATCTTGGTTTTGCTGTTTCCAAGTGTTGCACCTAAATAAGTTTGCTCTTTCGAGTGCAAACACCATTTCTTGAGCAAGGTCCCCTGGTGGCATTAGCCGGTAATACATATGCTGTTCATCTCGTGCTTGGCGATACGAGATCACTTTTGAAAAGTCACAGTTGCTCTTTCGAGTGCAAACACCAATTCTTGAGTAAGGTTCCCTAGCGGCATTAGCCTTTACTTCATATGTGGTTCACCTCGAGGGAAAGTAAGGTTTCTTAGCGGCATTAGCAGGTACTACCACCCTGTTTTCATGCTTGATGATTTATTAGTGGGGAATTTGTAGATATCAGAATGATGTCATCCTGGTTTTGCTATCTTCAAGTGCTTCGCCTAAATAAGTTTTCTTAGGGGGGAAGTTGTAGATATCATTCGAATTTCACAGCATGATATCACCTCGGCTTGATGTTTTCTTAGCAAATTATTATTATTATTGGGTCTTGGGGGGTGCGTAAATTGAAAAGTCACAGTTGCTCTTTCGAGTGCAAACACCATTTCTTGAGCAAGGTCTCCTGGTGGTATTAGACGGTACTACATATGTTGTTCATCTCGCGCTTGGGGATACGCGATCACTTTGGGGATACGAGATCACTTTTAGCACTCTGCAGCATAGGCAAATAGCATAGGATTTCGATTTTGTTTCTGGAGTTTGCCTATTTTTCATCTCGAATTTTGGGGATACGAGATCACTTTGGGGATACGAGATCACTTTGGGGATACGAGATCACTTTTAGCACTCTCCAGCATAGGGAAATAGCATGGGTTTTCGATTTTGTTTCTAGAGTTCAATTATTTTTCATGTCGGAGATCGTAGCTCTAAATATTTGTGAAGGTGTGCGAAGCTTTATTGGTGGAGGTTGCTGGTTAAGTTTTATCTGGTCTTGGAGGCTACAACTTGACCTTGAGGTGCCCCCTCCTGTGTCTGGGTACTGGAGGTTGGCTAAGAGCTTTAGTGGCAATATCTGATACTATGAATAGGATTGTCTGGGGTGTGTGCATTGGGCTACGTTACCTGTACCAAGCCTTGGGTAGAATGTGTGCGGCTTGAGTGATCATGCTATGATATTCGATATCTAAAAATAGATTACGGCTGCTTGGGATGTTAAGAAATATGAAGTAATGGAAATTAAAACCGTATCAGAAAACGTAGGTGTGTGTGTGTGTGTGTGTGTATGTGTGTGTGTGTGTTTGTTGAAAAGCCTTAGGTTTTATGAAAAATTGTTTTTTTACTGTCAATAAAATTTCTTTTTGGTTGGGTTAAATGTAAAGCTTTGATGAGCTATGATATCAATGTAGGATGATACTAATACAGTATGATGTGTTGACTTAGATGAGTAGTGGAATTTGTATGGAAACAGTAAGAGACTTTTCACCAAATTTTTAGTGATAATGTGTAATGGCATGACCGTGTGTGGTTTGAGCAGCCACATCTGAAAAAATCACATATTATGATTAAGAAAGCTTCATAATATAGATCAAAAGTGATACCTTTGCATTGTAAATAAAAATTGTATTATGGTTATAATGCCATTTATTGAAATAATTTGCTTTAATTACATTATAGCTTAAATCGAAAGTTTTTTTCTTTAGTTCAGGAAAACCAAGATTTCAAAAACTGATCCTTATAAAGAATATTCCTTATGCCTTTAGACCACGGAAGGGCATTTTGTCCTTGACCTTGACCCGGAAGTGTGTGTCTTGGAGGTTGCAACCTTAATTTCCCATAATCAACTATGCCGCAGGGGGTTCTATATAACTTTTTCAAAACAGGTCCGATAACAGCTTAACAGCTTTTCAAACAGCTCTGATAACAGCTTTTCGAACAGCTCTGATAACAGCTTAACAGCTTTTCGAATAGGTATTATAACAGCTTAATAGCTTTTCAAACAGCTCTGATAACAGCTAGCTTTTCAAACAGCTCTGATAACAGCTTAACAGCTTTTCGAACAGCTCTGATAACAGCTTAACAGCTTTTCAAACAGCTCTGATAACAGCTTAACAGCTTTTCAAACAGCTTAACAGCTTTTAAACAGCTCTGATAACAGCTTAACAGCTTTTCGAATATGTCTTATAACTGCTTAATAGCTTTTCAAACAGCTCTGATAACAGCTAGCTTTTCAAACAGCTCTGATAACAGCTTAACAGCTTTTCGAACAGCTCTGATAACAGCTTAACAGCTTTTCAAACAGCTCTGATAACAGCTTAACAGCTTTTCAAACAGCTTAACAGCTTTTAAACAGCTCTGATATCAGCTTCGAATAGGTCTTATAACAGCTTAATAGCTTTTCAAACAGCTCTGATAACAGCTAGCTTTTCAAACAGCTCTGGTAACAGCTTAACAGCTTTTCGAACAGCTCTGGTAACAGCTTAACAGCTTTTCAAACAGCTCTTATAACAGGTAAACAGCTTTTCAAACAGCTCTGATAACAGCTTAACAGCTTTCCAAACACTGATAACAGCTTAACAGCTTTCCAAACAGCTCTGATAACAGCTTAACAGCTTTTAAACGGCTCTGATAGCAGCTTAACAGCTTTTCAAACAGGTCTGATATTCAAACAGAGTTCTCATCATCAACCAGAGAGGAATCCCCCTGTGACGTTGCTGACTAGATGGAATCTAGTACCAAGACCAGATACATCCGATATCAAAAGGTTGCCCAAGAGCACACAATGCTAGAATCAAAAATCAAGTTAGTTAGTCCCACCACACCAATATTAAGAAGATAAAATTACCATATTCTTATCGAAGCTGAATCATGGTCAAATTGTAGCCCCTAAGACTCGACACTGTTGGTTTCAAAAGGTTACCCAAGAGCAGACACTTTCGGGTAAGGTTAAGGTGACGTCAGAGGTCAAGGACAAATTGCTGCCTTCAAGGCCACGTGTCAAATACATATAAATAATAGTTTCATAACTTGTTTTTCAGTTGATGTTTTACTCTTTACCCAAACAGACCGCTGTTGGCAAGCTAATTACGTAATAATTTCAACATAAGTTCGAAGGATACTACAAACTTTCTAAAGCTTACGGACGAAGGTCGTAAAGAATATTCATATAAGGCTCAGTCTGCATCTATGAAATCGATGCTTTCTAGAAATAAAGAAGAAAGTTTTTCATCTAAAAACGAGTGGCTGTCCCCTACCAAAAGCTCGAAAAATCAGGATATTCCAGCAAAAATCGCAAAAAGTAAAGACGGAGAGATGTTATTTATGAAAATGGTGCACAAGGAATCTTCTAAATCCATCTTGGTCTAAAGGCATAAGGAATATTCTTTATAAGGACCAGTTTTCGAAATCTTGGTTTTCCTGAACTAAAGAAAAAAACTTTCGATTTAAGCTATAATGTAATTAAAGCAAATTATTTCAATAAATGGCATTATAACCATAATACAATTTTTATTTACAATGCAAAGGTATCACTTTTGATCTATATCATGAAGCTTTCTTAATCATAATATGTGATTTTTTCAGATGTGGCTGCTCAAACCACACACGGTCATGCCATTACACATTATCACTAAAAATTTGGTGAAAAGTCTCTTACTGTTTCCATACAAATTCCACTACTCATCTAAGTCAACACATCATACTGTATTAGTATCATCCTACATTGATATCATAGCTCATCAAAGCTTTATATTTAACCCAACCAAAAAGGAATTTTATTGACAGTAAAAAAACAATTTTTCATAAAACCTAAGGCTTTTAGATACACACACACACACACACACACACACACACCTACATCGAAAGTTTTCTGATACGGTTTTAATTTCCATGACTTCATATTTCTTAACATCCCAAGCAGCCGTGATCTATTTTTAGATATCGAATATCATAGCAGATCACTCTTGTTTATTAAAGTTTTTTAATCCACAACTTACGTTATAGTTGTTGCTGTATTTTTTTTTCAGCAAAAAGAAATTTTCAATTAAACTTCCACTACTCTAAGACATCATATCCTACAGATTCATATCAGTTGTTGTTGTTTTCAGCTAAAGGAATTGGGAATCTTACATAAATCGCTCAGTTTGTTTACTTTACTCGGTTGCTGTGCGAATTTGTTTACATTATTCGAATTTGTTTACTTTACTGGACTGTGCGAATTTGTTTATGCAAGGAATCAAATTAGAAGCATTGCACCTGAAGAGTAAAATCAGGCATTTTTTAATCTCCATTACTTATCTAAGTCAACATATCTACCTACATTCACCCCAATCAGCTTCGCCTGATCTATTTTTAGATATATGATTACATGGTATAATCTTGTTTATAAAGGACACCTACAGATTAATATCATCAAATCTTTAATCCACAACTTAGGTTATAGTTGTTGTTGTTGTTTTTTATGTTTGTAAGCTACTAATATTAATTATACCTGAAAAGGCAAGATCGCTAATATCTCGAAACCCATAGCCTGTGGAGGATTTCTAATGAAATTTTTATCCACCCTCTAGAGATACAAAATGCATAGTCACGCATAACTTACTACAGAACAAGCTCAATAAGTCAACGACCGTAATTTCATTCTAATATGCAATTTCTACCTTCACTTAGCTATTCAATTTTTACGTTCATCAAATTTCTATGTCAGCAATTGCATGGAAGTGCAAGTGAAATTACGGTCGGTGACATTGCCTACAAATTAAATTTATGCTGATCTTGTTATTTTATTTCATTAATATAAATTTTTGTTTTGTTTGGATTGGTTTATTGTATTTATATGTATATATGTGTATGATTAATTGTATAAATAAGCGAATTGAACTAATAAATGATTAATTGGTTATCAGATAGCACTTGATCGAGTTTTATTAATTCAGTCAGTTCTCAGTACAATCATTGGTCCTTCGAGTTTGCTTTGTTGAACTTAGTGTCTTCAAAGCAGTACAAAATTTCTGTAGAACTTAGTGTCTGCAGTTAAGTGTTATTCAGCGCAGAAATTCCTGTTGAACTTAGTGTCCTCAGGCAATTTATTTACTAATAAAAAAGATTTCTTTCAGTCCTAATACCTCAAACAATATTGGCGAGCGAGAAGCGAAGAATTACGTTAACATCAGTTCGTCAGCTACTCGATAATTCAACAAATATATACTACTATGGAGCAGTTAATTAAAGCAAATAAGGCAGATGCTGTAAAACTTCAGAAATTTTATCACAAACTACACCAAAGACTCTGACGTACGTAAAACAAGGGATTATTTTGAAACCCGCTTGATTAAAATAAGCAAGCTCTGGGAAAGTTTTGACAAAAGAAATGATGATCTGGAGCTATACCGTGAAACTAATTCAGAACAGCCATACTTTAAAGAGAATTTTTATGACACCGTGGAAAAATTGTATGAAGAAGCACGGGGAATGTTAGAAAATTCCTTAGCGGATGTAATGTCAAGAGCGAAAATCACTGAAGTATTGCAAGATCAACTGAAGGTAATTAAGAAGCAATATGCCATTATAGAAACTCTACAAAAGGCATCAGTTTCAATCAGAGTCCGAAACCATGGAGAGATTATGTCGATGGGTAGAACAAAACACGAATATATGGAGAATGATATATTCTCAAGCATTGAGGACACCTATCAAACTACCACAATTCAACTACAAGAAGTATTGAATAAATTAAATCCTCAATCTAAAAATACGATAAGCACCAACGCGTCAAAATGAACACAGATAAAGTTGCCAAGAGTCGATATTCCGTCATTTAACGGTGACTATATCAAGTGGCAATCATTTAGAAATTTGTTCATGGAACTCATTTATAAAGACGACAAAATGTCTGGAGCTCAAAAATTATTTTATCTCAAAGGCAATCTCATAGGTGACCCAATTGAACTCATACAGCATCTACAAATAACAAATGAAAACTTTGAGACGGCCTGGGAAATTCTTGAAAAAAGATATAACAATAAGAGGACTCTCTTGACAGCGCAATTAAATCTACTTCTAAAACAACCTTCACTATTCAAAGAATCATCGGAAGGCTTGAAGAAGTTACATGATGTGACAATTGAATGTCTAGAGAGCATCAAAAATCTAGGCATAGATACGAAAAATTGGGATCCATTGATCATACACATCATCATAACAAAAATGGATAAGGAAACTCACCGAATCTATGAACAATCAGTGGCCACACCAAGAGAAGTTCAAGAGCTAAGCAAATTTCTTGAATTCCTAGAAAATCGATTTCGAGGTCTTGAAGCAGTAGAGCCATTGAAACCAAAACAACCCGAAAGAAATGGGAGAAATACAAAAGTATACCTGGGAATGATTTCAAAGCATTGCGCTATCTGTGGAGAAAATCACAGAATATATCATTGCGAAACATTTAGTAAGCTAAGCGTACATCAACGACTGAAAGCGGTAAAAAAGGCAAACCTTTGCCAGAACTGCCTAGTAAAAGGCCACAATATACTACAATGTAAAAGCCGGTACACCTGCAAGTTACGCCAGAAAAAACACCACACTCTTTTACATTACCAAAACCAGCAGGCACCATGTTATCAACAAAGTAATAACTATCCAAGAAAGGAAGCCAGTCGAGATGATAGCTCACCAAACGAAGCGGTTGCAGCCCACTTTGCGAAGAAATCAAAGGGGTATGACGTACTACTGGCAACCGCTCTCGTACAAGTAATTAATAAATCAGGAGATGCTGTGCTACTCAGGGCATTACTTGACCAAGGGTCTCAAGCAACGTTCATTACTGAGAATGCAGCTCAACAATTAAGATTACCTAGAAGAAAAACTCAAGCCACAGTTTCCGGTCTTGGGTGCTCCAGTCCAGGAATCACAAAATCCAGTATAGAGATTACAGTAACGCCACGATTTAAATCTACATTCTCTCTCACAACCACAGCCCTGGTATTAAAAAATCTGACAAGAAAATTGCCTGCAAATAAAATCATTCCAACTAACTGGACGCATACCGAAAACCTGGTTTTGGCAGATCCTACGTTCCATAAGCCGGGAAGGATTGACGTCATATTAGGAGCAGAAGTGTTCGGGAAGGTAATACTAGGAAACCATCTGCGTGGAACTGAAGATGCTCCCGTGGCCCAACAAACAGAGCTGGGATGGATATTATCTGGAGCTATTAGTAACAGCAACAACGAGAATAAGCTTATTTGCATGGTAACAGAAATAGATATAACCAGCGAGCTGCAGAGATTTTGGGAATGCGAAGAACTGGCAGCCGAAACTATTACCACACCAGAAGACATTTCTTGTGAAAGTTACTACCAGCAAACGCACAGACGAGACGGGAATGGTCGATATATCGTACGCCTTCCATTTAAACAAAATCCTAAAGAAGCCAATTTGAGCAGATCTAGAGAACTAGCGCTTGCCCGACTGTTCCAAATGGAGCGAAAATTTAACCAAGACAAAGTATTTGAAACCATGTGTAAGGATTTTATGAAAGAATACCAACGCTTAGGTCATATGGTTCCAGCCGAAGATGATGGTGAGATAAAATACTACCTACCTCACCATGCGGTTTTCAAACAAGACAGTACAACAACCAAATTACGTGTAGTCTTTGACGCTTCGGCCAAAAGAAACAACACCAGATGTCTAAATGATATCATGATGACCGGTCCTCAACTACAAGGAAGCCTAATCTCCATTCTGTTAAGATGGAGAAAACATAAAATAGTATTCACGGCGGATATAGAAAAAATGTACCGCCAGATAAAAGTGGATGTGAGAGATCAGCAGTATCAATGTATTCTTTGGCGAGATTCTCCAAATCACCCTATCAAGGAATATAAGCTGACAACCGTTACTTACGGCACAAACTCAGCACCGTTTCTTGCAATACGTACTCTGCAGCAACTGGCCCAAGATGAAGAAAAACATTACCCTATCGCATCCAGAATCATACTGAGCGATACTTATGTAGACGACGTAGTCTCAGGAGGCGCTTCCATGGATGAAGCAATAGAATCTTGTCAGCAGTTAATAAACATGCTAAAGGGCGGAGGTTTCAAGCTTCGCAAGTGGACAAGCAATAAATTCAAGGTTGTTAAGAATATACCCTATGAGTTTCGAGAACAACCTAGCTTTATAGATTTCCAAAAAGAACAGACAATTAAGGCACTTGGAGTGCACTGGAACCCTATAACCGACAATTTCAAAATACACGTTTCGATAAGCATGAACGACAACCCCACAACAAAGCGGAATGTAGCGTCCGACGCGGCGAAAATCTTTGATCCTGTTGGATTACTATCGCCGGTAGTTATGTCAATCAAAATTCTCCTACAGAACATTTGGCTAGAGAAGTCGTCCTGGGATGAACCATTATCAAGTACATTATTAACTAGATGGTTACAAATAAAGTCTGAACTCCCAAAATTAGAAGAAATTGAAATTCCGCGATGGATTGGGTTCACAAGAAAAGACACTAGCTGCGAGCTTCACGGGTTTTCAGATGCGTCAGAAAAGGGCTACAGTGCAGTAATATATCTGCGAATTACACGCAAATCGCATGTTCAGACACACCTAATAACCGCCAAAACTAAGGAGCCCCACTGAAAACAAAGCTGACTATTCCAAGATTAGAATTATGTGGAGCAACGCTACTCGCTAGACTTATAAACGAGACTAGAAAAAGCCTAGAAATCGATGACTTAAAGTGCTCTACCTGGACAGATTCAATGATAGTTCTGTCATGGATACAAGAAGATGCGCATAAGTGGCAAACATTTGTGGGGAATCGAGTTGCACAAATACATGGATTATCAGACCGAAATACATGGTTTTACGTGCAATCATCCGAGAACCCTGCCGACATCGCATCTAGAGGAATATCGCCATCGCTGCTTAAAAATCATACTCTTTGGTGGCATGGACCTTCTTGGCTTAGCTCCAAGGAAATATCGTTTCCATCAAACCCAAAGAATACAACTGACCTAGAGAAGAAAGTGTTGACGGCTCATTCTTGTTATGATTCCAAAGCCGAACACGAGAAAGATGATCTTCAAGATCTAAACTTGCATCAAGAGTTGCTCGTAAGATTTTCAACATTAGGAAAATTACAAAGAGTAACAGCATACATTAAAACGTTTATACAAAATATGAAGGTAAGCAAGGCGAACCGTACATCTGGGTACTTGACAATAAATGAAATCGAAGAAGCACTAGTACCACTAGTGAAGACTACCCAACAGCAAGTCTTTAAAGATGAAATAGCCCAGTTATCAATAGAACAACCACTAAATAAGAAGAGCAGATTACTTCCTCTATCGCCGTTTATAAACTCTAAGGGGATATTACGAGTAGGCGGGAGATTACATCAAGCAGAACTATCATACGATCGCAAGCATCCTATTATACTGCCCTACAAAAGCCGGCTGACAACACTAGTGATGGACAAAATGCATAAACTTACCTTACATGGTGGAAACACCTTGACTTTGGAAGTCATAAGACAGCGATTCTGGATATTAAATGGCCTGAAAGCAGTTAAAGGGTTCATCCATCAATGTATAAGCTGTCATAGAAACAAAACTCAAACGACCGAACAAATGATGGGAATGTTACCTAAGGCAAGAGTGATCTCTACTCGACCCTTCAGCCAGTCGGGGGTAGATTATGCTGGACCGTTCGAACTTTTACTGGCCAGAGGAAGAGGAAACAAATCGCACAAGGGCTATGTAGCAATATTCGTCTATTTAACGACAAAAGCGATTCACTTGGAGGTAGTAACCGACCTCACATCTCAGGCAATTATAGCTGCCTTCAAACGATTTGTCGTGAGAAGAGGACACATCGCTCATATTTACAGCGATAATGCAACTAATTTCGTTGGCGCTAATAACATACTTAGCAAAATACACACACAGAATGCAGAATGCACTACAAGAAATCGGCACACAATGGCACTTCATTCCTCCAGCCTCCCCTCATTTTGGTGGCTTATGGGAAGCGGGCGTCAAAGCTATGAAACATCATATGCGCCGTGTAGTAGGTGATAACAGGCTGACATATGAGGAAATGTGTACACTCATGACTCAAATTGAGGCATGCTTAAATTCGCGACCGCTGTGCCCAATATCCGAAGATCCTGAAAGCTTGGAAGTGCTTACTCCAGGTCACTTCTTGACTGGCTCTTCATTACCTGCCGTACCTGAAAGAAATCATCTTGAAAATAATGCAAATGCTCTTGATAAATGGCAACGGGTAGGACGGATGCATCAGGATTTCTGGAGAAAGTGGTCATCCGAATACCTCTCAAGGCTACATCAACGTCCTAAATGGACTCAACGACAACCGAATCTACGAATTGGAAAGCTGGTACTTATTAAAGACGAACAGCTTCCACCAACAAAATGGGCACTTGGCCGAGTGATAGAAACGCACCCTGGACTCGATGAGCTAACTAGAGTAGTAACACTACAAACAAGGGGATCAAAGATCAAACGACCAGTCACTAAATTGTTGCTGTTTCCTATAATTGACAATCACATGAATGAATCGGTTGATCCAAAGAGACTCCTGCATAAAACAAATGAAGAAACTACTACGATAGAGACGGTTCCCAATCCTGTGTCCGATAGCAAAATAATTAATTCGCATTGCATTCAAAGCTCGAACAAAAGGCGGAGGTGCTCAGATTCACTACATGAAGATAGAAATGTTAAACGCATCCGACAGCCAAATACAATTCCACCTCATAACTCAAGCTCACTGAGTAAATCATGGCTAACCTTCATGATATTGGCATTGCTCACTATATTAGTTATAGGCCAGCAACCTGATAAACCATATAGTATAACCAGGTTTAAAGAACAAGAAGGAATATATTTTGAAGACGTATCAGAGATCCAGCTATATTCAAGCGAATGGAATCTTATCATTTACTATGACTTGTCATCATATTGGAAGGAGTTCACAGGGATAAGAAAATCAGTGCAAAGGCTTACAGAAATCTGCCAACAAAACACCCATCTAACAATACCAAAAGAACTATGTAACGCTACAATTTTACAGTTACAACATCAGTATGGTGAATCCTATCAAATTAATGATGTATTACAACAACAAAATGAAAATGAAAGATTTAGAACCAAACGAGCTCCTCTTGAAATAGTGGGCTCAATCGCAAATAGTTTATTTGGTATCCTTGATCAAGGGTTTGCAGAAAGATACGAAGAGCAAATTCAGAACATCAAGGAAAATGAAGATCTATTGAAAGAACTGCTAATGAATCAAACATCCATTGCTGAACACACGATTAATGTCATAAAGAAGAATAGTGAGACGTTAAACCATCAAATCACTATCTTGGAACATCATATAGAGACAATTGCAAATGGACTTAATAAAGCTGAGGAAGTCTTAAAAACTACGCAAGCCTTTACGTCGGCAGTATTACTAGTAACCCTAAATCTGATAAACTTTCAACATATGCAAAAGAGCTTACTAGCTGTAGTAACCGACACAAAACACGGAAGGCTCAACACACTACTGCTCACACCCATTCAGCTTCGTGAACAACTAAGCATAATTAAAGAGCACCTACCAAAACATCTTAGAGTACCAGGAGATAAAACTTCGAAATCATTACTGCCAATATACAATTCAATGCATGTTAAGATGTGCATCACGCAAAGGAATGTATTATTTGACGTTCGAATTCCATTGCTCAGTGCAGAAATGTATCGGCTATTCAAACTTACGCCTATACCTGTGAAACATGCAGATCAGTTCATCCACATCCAACCCTCAACCCAATACCTGGCTGTAAACCTCCATAAGGACCGCTTTACACCATTAAAAGGGGAAGAAATCAAGGAATGCATACAATTATCTGAGGCCCAATTAATTTGTAATCTAAAACAGCCTATATATAGTGCGCAATCGAATCAAAGCAGATGTGAGATAGAACTGCTTAATCACCAGGGAAAATTGTCATCCTTCTGTCAATTACGAAATATACCATTGAAGAAAATGTGGTATAAGCTACATACACAAAGTACTTGGATCTTTATAATGGATGAAATAACTCATTTCGACATCATATGTGGAACAACGATCCACCCTATAATCCTTGAAGAGAGTGGGATTATACAAATACAATCTCCGACATGAAAAATAATTGAACTCTAGAAACAAAATCGAAAACCTATGCTATTTCCGTATGCTGGAGAGTGCTAAAAGTGATCTCGTATCCCCAAAGTGATCTCGTATCCCCAAAGTGATCTCGTATCCCCAAAACTCGAGATAAAAAATAGGCAAACTCCAGAAACAAAATCGAAATCCTGTGCTATTTCCCTATGCTGGAGAGTGCTAAAAGTGATCTCGTATCCCCAAAGTGATGGCGTATCCCCAAGCGCGAGATGAACAACATATGTAGTACCGTCTAATGCCACCAGGGGACCTTGCTCAAGAAATGGTGTTTGCACTCGAAAGAGCAACTGTGACTTTTCAATGTACGCACCCCCCAAGACCCAATAATAATAATAATTTGCTAAGAAAACATCAAGCGAAGTGAAATTCGAATGATATCTACAACTTCCCCGCTAAGAAAACTTATTTAGGCGCAGCACTTGAAGACAGCAAAACCAGGATGACATCATTCTGATATCTACAAATTCCCCACTAATAAATCATCAAGCATGAAAACAGGGTGGTAGTACCTGCTAATGCCGCTAGGAAACCTTACTTTCCCTCGAGGTGAACAACATATGAAGTACAGGCTAATGCCGCTAGGGAACCTTGCTCAAGAAATGGTGTTGGAACTCGAAAGAGCAACTGTGACTTTTCAAAAGTGATCTCATATCCCCAAGCTAGAGATGAACAGCATATGTAGTACCGGCTAATGCCACCAGGGGACCTTGCTCAAGAAAGGTGTTTGCACTCGAAAGAGCAAACTTATTTAGGTGCAACACTTGGAAACAGCAAAACCAAGATGACGTCATTCTGATATCTACAACTTCCCCACTAATAAATCGTCCAGGAAGAAAACAGCAAAACCAATTCATGGTGGTAGTACCTGCTAATGCCGCTAGGGAACCTTAGTTTCCCTCGAGGTGAACAACATATGAAGTACGGGCTAATGCCGCTAGAGAACCGGTATTTGCACTCGAAAGAACAACTGTGACTTTTCAATATAAGCACCCCCCTAAATCCAATAATATTAATTTTCTGCGAAAACATCAAGCCAAGGTGATGTCATGTTGCTGATATCTACAACTTCCCCGCTAAGAACACTTGCAGCATTTGAAAACAGCAAAAACCATGATGACGTCATACGTGATATCTACAATTTCCCCGTTAATAGAAGAAAAAAAAACAGCCTAGATGCAACATTTAATGTTTGACACCCAGAACTCTCTCCTAGAATCTGTTCATGGTGATGTCATGTTGTGAAATTCGAATGATGCTTATATCTACAACTTCCCGGCTAATGAGAATTACGCATCACACCACATTACTAATTGCCAATTAGCTAATGACCAACCAAGCTGCTAATTGCCAATTAGCTCATTGTTTGAACAAATGTCGCTAATATCTCAAAAACCAAAGCCCGTAGAGGATTTCATGATGAAAATTTCGTTCCATCTCCCACCCCACACCGCCAAGAATCCATTTCCATGAGCAAAAATAACTTGAAATATTAATACGCTAATATCTCGAAAACCAAAGCCCGTAGAGGATTTCTGATGAAAACGCATTACCTCCCCCCCCCTCCCTGTCTTTATTATCCCCCCCACACACCACATACCACCCATCTAGAATCCATTGGCATGAACAAAAACATTGAATAAATAACTAATAAGGAAACGGCATATCGGGTGAAAACCTAAGCCACTCGGCGAAATGTATTAGTGTGCTGTGTTTGTATTCGTTTCGTCATGGCAGTAGTTAAACCGTGAAATTTTGAAGGGGGACATTTTTTATAATCCAAATTGCTATGCAAAATAAACAAATTTTTGGCGCCCCCTTATCTTCAGATAGTATTCCTTGGCGTTGCCTATGATAATTTAAGTGACTTGCCAAGCAGAATTTACAAATAAGTGACCAGCCCTCTTGTCATTTCTCCCCCCGCTCCATGGGTTTGACTGTCATTGAATTACCTACTCCCGTACACTGTATTCGCACGAAACCCCGCTTCCTTATTAGTTATTTATTCAATGGAACAAAAATTTCCTACTATTAACTTTAATTATCAGTTCAAAACCAAAATCCTACATTTAGGCGCTCAAGAAAAATCATGATAAAAAGCCTACATTTAGCTGCACCACATATCTATCTAAGAAAACCGTAGTACGGGAGCATGCTAGTAGTACCGGCTAATGCCACTAGGGCGCAGTCAAGACCAAATGAAACTTCCCGGTAGTACCGGTTAATCCCGCTAGGGCGCAATCGAGACTCAATGGTGCACCCAAGACACGATGGTGTATCCAAGATACAAGCCAATACAGCCAAGGCACAAACCTACATTAGTATGGATTCGAACCACCTAGCGACGGTGGCGCCATCTGTGGCGAAATCCTGGAGGCTTAAAAAAGCGGGCCAGAACCGGCATAGAATAACTACTGCTGCTTATAGCGGTACACCTAGTTCCAGTTCTCAACAATTTGGGGCACCTCTTACATGCTCGAGGGAATCACGTGCCACTGAAAAGGAGGCCTTACTGTTATATAGAAATCCCTACCCAACTCTAGGTATCAGTGTCCTGTGAAAAAAAAAGAAAATAACCAATTCTCTATAATTTCACATAAACGGAGCCAAGAAGTACAGCAATTCTGTTGTCAAAACTGCACTGAACAGAATTAGTCAGCTTATAAAATATAGTGAACCCACACCGCGCGCATATACGTTGCAAGGAACACGGCTTCCATATACAGTACGGCTATAGGGTCTTTCGTTATAGACATACATGGAAAGCAACCCCAGGCAAGATAACGGAATGATATCAAGTTTGGACGAGATCCTCCAATAGTCAACTTTTAAGACTGTCAACACTACGTGATCAATAGGTCCTTACTTAAACTAGATTACCGATATTACCTGAATTTCTTGAAGGCGCGACAAGTTTTACTTTTATATCTTACGTGAATCGAAGGGCATAATATAGAATTTTTCTTCCTTAACCAGTGATTATAGGACATCGACCGCATACCTCCAGGGACCTCCTTCGAGGGACCGGATCACATGTGAGTAATGTTTTGGTACATTGTCTTTTTTCCATTTGTTTATTTATTTATTTGAAATGAAATACCATTAGTAAAGCATAGCGCTAAGTGAACGTACTTTGGGTAATAATATCTTAAGTGTTCAGTACGAGTGCGTACAATTCTTGTGTACACGAGTTTTGCAAGGGTATCGAATGCCTTCCTCTTGGCTTATTATTATCATTATGGCTCCCTTTGAATTCACGGGAAAGATGTGGTAATTATGGCACTGACTCTAGAGCCTAGGATAGATAGCATTACTCATAAGCAATTATAGGCATAAGTGAATAAAAATTTCATTTTAGGATAATCGATTGGATCCTACATCCAGCTTTGTTCGTCTCAGTATTATTCTCAAAAGTTGGATTCTTTAGAAAAGCCTAGCAATTATGACCTTAATTTTAGATTGTAGAATCGACTGTTACAAATGTGCCAACAGTATATATATATATATATAAGAATAGGAATTTGGTATAATTATTTGCATTATGAGAGAATAGTTTCACTTGCACATAGAGATAAGTACGTATAGCATGGAATAATTTTTCAAGCCATCTCAATTCGAGCTGTATAAACTAACAAACAAACAAACAAAAATCTGGATATTTTCTGAACTGTTCGAGTAGTGAGTAGGTATTACGGCGCTTACATGTATATAGTCGCAGAAATCTAAGAAATTGTTGCACGTTGTGTCGATTGGGTGGTTGGGACGAGTAGAGAAAGCCAAACATCTGTGCCTTCCCAATGGATATAGGTAAGAGGTGTAAAAGTCCCTTAACGACTGAGTGTGTGCTACGGCCTTTGGAGTTGTAGGCACGAAAAATTTTGTACATGGCTGGTGGCAGCGGTAGGTCTTTGTGGAACCTCCCCCACCCTCTCCGCCAATAGCCGAGGCGAGCTAGCGTGCCACCCTGCAGTCAACGCTGTCCACCGAGTGATCTGTCAGCTCATGCTGGCAGTCTGGACTTCACGTCCAAGCAAATTACTCTCAACATACTACCATAACACTATAAAGTGCAAGTGTGTCTCTGAAATTTTTTATTGCAATTGACATAATTGCAAAATCAATATATCAATATTGAAATTGCTGGTCTGTCTCCGGGATAAGTGGTGTAAGGGTCGCTTCAGTGGCGACATGTTATAACTTCGCATCGAAAGCGATCATCCAAGCGAAGGTTTCGCTACGGCGGTATGTTATAGATTTTCGTTCGACAGGCAATTTTGCTTGTTTCGAAATTATATCCGAATTTTTTCCCCTAGCACAAATGGCATTTATAAATTCTTTTTCTAGTTGTTGATAAATTTTAATAATAATAAAATTTGAATTTATGAATTTTTCAAGTGTAGTGGCTTTATTTGTGGAGGATAACGAAAATGACGAAGAAATAATTAATTACCGGGACAAAAGAAAATTTTTATTGCAGCGGTATTATGTTATGGATATGCCTAGCGAAATGTACTGCCTTATTAATTTTTGAATTCAAGAAATATTCTTACAAATTTTATAACTTCAGGGTTGAAGAATCTATATACTTAATATATAAAATCATTTATATTGAATAAATTACTCAGTGATATTCTATCGAAATTATCGCCTGTCGAAAGTGTTACAACATACCGACTATTGATAAATTGTCGAACATCGAACCTTTCGAAGTTATAACATCTTGCCCAGCACTGGACTTGGTGCTTGTGGTTTTTTTGTACAGGCACCAAAATCTATATAAAGGGTTTTCCAATAAGAGGTGTTATTTTGATAGTCAAAGAAAAATGCCATTTTTTTAGATAAATGATCGGATCTTTATTTCATTATAATAATGGAAAATAACATCATTCAAATGACCACCACGACCACACCTACAGGACCATATCCTTTTCTTGAAATTTTCCATAACCAAATCGCAAAGTGGCTGCCCTATGTCCTTGATGACCTCACGAATTCCATCTTTGAGGTCTTGAATCGACGCTGGGCTGTTGGCGTAGACCTTCTCTTTCACCTGGCCCCAAAGGAAGAAGTCGCAAGGTGTTAGTCACAAGATCTCGGTGGCCAATTGTGATCACCTCTTCGAGAGATAACACGGTCCGGAAACTTTTCCCGTAAAAGATCAATGGTTTCGTTGCTTGTATGGCACGTAGCTCCGTCTTGTTGAAATTAAACGTTGTCCAGATCAATACCATCCAATTCCGGCCATAAAAAATCATTAATCATCTGTCGATAGCGCAATCCATTCACCGTAACTGTTGCTCCAGCCTCATTTTCGAAAAAGTAAGGTTTAATGACCCCGCGGGACCATAAACTGCACCAAACAGTCACACTTTGAGGATAGAGAGGCTTTTCAACAATAACTCTTGGGTTTTCCGAGCCCCAGATGCGACAATTTTGCTTGCTGACGAAGCCATCGAGGTGGAAATGGGCCTCATCACTCAAGATGAGTTTTCGATGGAATTCCGGATCATTTTCATGCATGGACCCAATCAGCAAAGACTCGACGTTGTTGATGATCGGCCGGCTTGAGTTCTTGTGTTAACTGAACTTTATAAGCCTTAAGACCCAAATCTTTATGCAAAATACGGTGTAATGACGTTTGTGGAATGCCTAATTCCAGAGAACGACGAGGAATGGACAAACCTGGATTTTCTTCAACACTTTCGGCTACAGCAGCAATATTTTCGGCTGTTCTTGAGCGACGTGCACGGGTTTTATTCTTCACATCACTAACTTGTCCCGACAGCTCGAATTTTTCTACCAATTTCTGTATTGCGGTCCGACAAGGTGCTTCACGACGACCCAAAAATGTTCGAGTTTTAAGAACCGTCTCTGCCACATTTTCACCATTTTTATACCCTAGATGAAATCTATAGGGTAAACTAAGTTTGTCATTCCGTTTGAAACACCTCGAAATAATGATGGTAGAGCAAAATGGATGCACACCCATTCATAATATTAAAAGTTATTTTGATTTTTGCATGTCCGTCCGTCCGTCCGTCTGTGCGCACGATAACTCGAGAACGCGTATACTTAGACAGCTGAAATTTTGTACACGGACTTTAAAAAAAAAGTAAAATTAAGTTCGAAAATGAGACAAATCGGGCAACACCTTCGTGGGGTTGCCATATAAAAATTTCGTTTTCCGCTATATATTTGGACATTGCCTGAGAACGCGTCGACGTAGAGAGCTGAAATTTCGTACATGATGTTTTTACTACATTAGTAAATAAAATATCAAAAATGGACTAAATCGGGCAACTCCTTCTTGATATTGCCATATAAAAATTTAGGTTTTTTACGTATACTTTGAAAACGATCAGTCCAAGA
Source organism: Dioctria rufipes (assembly GCA_963924295.1). Lineage (NCBI taxonomy): Eukaryota > Metazoa > Arthropoda > Insecta > Diptera > Asilidae > Dioctria > Dioctria rufipes. Next base: position 116,064,229 of record OZ002741.1, read on the forward strand.
CATTTTTATTGTACTGAAAACTTCTGCAGAATACGAAATCCTATAAAATTGATTATAATCATTTTTTCTGTGCGACAAACCGTTCTAGAAATATATGCGAAAAACCACTTCGAAATCAAACTTGAATAGATTGGTGACCATACAAAATTTAATACGGGCATTCATCTAGAGGGTATCATAAGAATTGGTCTTAGACCAATTCTAGCTTTTTTACTTGTTATAGCGAATTTTAATAATTTCAATGAGTTGTTGAATCGTGTATCGTTCCATTTTTATTAATAGCGTAGTTTCTACTTGTCAAATGTCAAAATGACAGCTCCAAAAGTGACATCTACCGAAATAGCGGGCTAATTAAAATAACACCTCTTATTGGAAAACCCTTATATACCTTGGGACTTCTAGTCCAAAGAATACTCGCTCGAAAGTAGTACCATAACAGACTTGGCAGCACTGGCAGCCGTCGTTTAGGGCGCAGCTATTTAGAACTAGTTTACGTAATTCGACTTACGTAGGAAATGGATTGGACACCCACGCATAATATTTAAAGTTATTTTGTTTTTTGCATGTCCTTTCGTCTGTCTGGCTGTCTGTCCATCTGTGCGCACGATAGCTCGAGAACGCGTATACTTAGAGAGCTGAAATTTTGTACACGAACTTAAAAAAAACATAAAATAAGGTTCGAAAAGGAGACAAATCGGGAAACTACTTCGTGGGGTTGCAATACAAAAATTTCATTTTCCACTATGTGTTTGGACACTGCCTGAGAACGCGTCGACATAGAGAAGTAAAATTTGGTACATGGTGTTTTTATGGTAATAGCAAATAAAATTTCGAAAATGGACTAAATCGAATAACCTCTTCTTGGTGTTGCCATATAAAAAATTTGGTTTTTTATATATAGCATTTTTGGATTAAATGAAACAATTTTCGAATTAAACGAAACTATTTTCGAATTAAGTGAAACCATTTACAGATTACAAGAAACCATTTTCACATTGATTGAAACTATTTTGAACTTAAATGAAATTGTTTTCAAATAAAATGAAACCTCGGAGAATAAAATATGAATTTAATGTTTTTGTACGTTTTTATATTAATTAAAAAGGTACATTAAATTTTATACTACAGTGTGTCTAATAAAATGTATCTTGTAGCCAAGATGACATGCAAATGCAATTGATAACTTTTTATTTCAGTCTTAGCAGTGTATTATTGCCAACCTAGAGATGAGTCTTCTATTAATTTAAGCCATAGTGAAGTGGTTCATGAAGGTAATCTAGAGCAATTGAATTCAAATTGTCGGGAAAGAAAAGTTGGTACTCGAAGAATTCCTGGACGAAGAACAATAGGACGGTACTCGAAAATTACAAACGACATGGAATTGCTTCTTGTAAAATTGTATGAAGAAGGTAAAACCATTTCAGAAGCTGCTCGAATTACGTCCATAAATATAAATTCGGCTAAAACTATATTATCGTGGTATAAAAGAAGTGAAAACGCTTTAATAGAAGTCAAACGCGGTGGTAATCATGCGAAAAAGTTGACAACAGAAAAACTCAAGTACATTGAAGCCTTTATAGAAAGAGATCACGGAATTGCTCTCAAAAACATCAAAAGGATGTTATTCGAAAAAAGAAAGAACATTACAGCTGCGACAAAATTACGCCAGAGAATTTACACAGTGCGTTCCCCAACAAAGGGAAAAATTAATTTTTATAGATGAGTATCGCTCTAATCTTCATCTTCGGAGATCACCAGATCGGTCTACGGTAGGTACAAGAGCACTCATTTTTGGTACCCACTATAATTTCCAAAGCTACCGTGAATCGCGATCGCTTCACATAATTTTTACGCGAGCTTTTTGAAAAAATTGATACGTGCCGCAATTAGTGAATTCTTTTTTAATACTGGATAATGCTCGAAACCATAAAACACGAGAAAATCAGGATATGGGTCGAGATAGCGGATGTTATTTGAAAGTTTTACCACCTTGCTCGCCAATGCTGAACCATATAGAAAAATCATTTTCGAAAATAAAGTTGATCGCTCGATCAATATTACGCGACGTTAGCACCGAACATAATATTGTCGATGTAATTGTCCAAAGTGTTCAGCAACTAAATCAAAATGATTGTCCAAATTATTTAGTGGATCTGGTTTTGCAAATCCCACAAGCTGCAGATCGCCAACCGCACCGTTGTATAATTTACTAATTTCATCTATTATATATTAACTACAGAGCACATAACGCTTTAATGGGCAATTAAGTGAGGTTCACTTGACTACAAGATACATAATATTAGACACATTGTACTATAAAATTTAATGTACCTTTTTAACGTACAAAAACATTAAGTTCATATTTTATTCCCCGAGGTTTCATTTTATTTGAAAATAGTTTCAGTTAAGTTCAAAATAGTTTCAATCAATGTGAACATGGTTTCTTTTAATCTGCAAATGGTTTCATTCAATTCAAAAATAGTTTCGTTTAATTCGAAAATTGTTTCATTTAATCCGAAAATGCTATATACTGTGAAACCGATCAGTCCAAGACATTTTTATTGTACTGAAAAATTCTCCAGAATACGAAATCTTATAAAAGTGGTTCGAATCATTTTTCTGGCCGACGAACCGTTCTAGAAATATTGCGAAAATCCACTTCAAAAAACAAACTTGCATAGATGGGTGACCATACGAAATTTTATACGGGCATTCATCTAGGGTATCATAAGAATTGGTCTTAGACTAATTCTAGCTTTTTACTTGTATTTTCTAATCTTTAAAAACAAAAGGAATTTTATCTCATGTAAATTAATTTTGAAGTAGAGTATATACATAGTCATGGTATATTACAGTCAGCTTTTACTTAAATGACAAATTTCCAGTGCTAGAAAGTACCCAAATATTAGAAACAGTCCGAATTTTTCAACATTTGATGAAGCATTGGCATTGTTTTTGTTACTATATTGGGCCATATTAAGTGAATGAGTGATTCAATTTCTAAGCGGTTACAAAACGATTCCAAAAACAAAGAGGAGAAGAAGGGGTTAAGAGTTCACTTCTTTCCTCAGTTCCTTCACGCAGAGCCATAACAACTCGTTTTGGCGCCTGAAGCAAATGTATAACATAACATAACCTATAACTATTCTGACGTAGTCTATCAACTGACTGAACAAAGTTGAGCAACAATTGGTCATAAGAAGAATAGTAAATAATGTTTATTGCACACAAAATTATAATTTTTATATAATTATTAGTTGATATTAATTCTTTGTGAGTAAAGTACATTTAAAAACATTGAGAGGAATCAGTTGGATAGAAATATTTGCACGATTTTATAGATGGGCTTTTCGAGCTTTTTTCGCCACGAACCAGCTTATATTCTGGAGATTCGAAGTGCTTCTCTTTTCTTTTTCGGCTGCCAAAACAGCCACATTCGATAATCTTTCTTGACTCATTGTAGATTAGATATAATTTTTTACTAACTTCAATTTGCTGAAACTCCGTTCACATGAAGCTATCGTCATTTATATAGGATTCTTGGAAGCTATAGTTGTGAATTGCTTAAAGCAAATCCAAATGCGGCTTTTTTTTCGTCAGAAAGGAATCGATAGTCTTCGGACACTTGTTCCAACATTTCGTACCTCTTCGTCAGTTAGAATAAAAGAACATCAAACGATTGAAAAATTGCTTTACGAAGCTTTTGGTTTATGACAATATTGAGATCACTCATAATTTTGTGATTCAAAATGTTGGAATCGCTTCTTTTTTCTTCTTTCTTTAACGTTTGCTGGTATAACCATAAATATCTTCAGGAAATTTTGTAGCGGTGGCAAAAATTTCTCCCATGTCAGGATCACGAATCAACCTCAACAAAAAATTTATTTAGCAGCACACTTGCCTTACTCTTGTTACAGCTGGGTAAGTAAAATTGTTGGTCTCTCGGATACTGATTCCACAGAGAAACCCTGTTTTATTTTTAATTTTATGAAAGCGCCAATGACTCTTACACATACTCTGTGCATACATAATTCCTATATAAATTCCTTCTTTCTTTCTTCTTATTTAGCATGGAATTCAATATTCAAATATTCAGTAGGATGCCTAATAATTTGGGTTGTTTGTCTTTCATAAAAATGTCATTTTTGAAGACCCTTTCGGACTGGTTTGTTATTATAAGCCCGGGCCAATTTGAAGACCCAGTCCGGTCTTGGGGTGAAGTCAAAGAAAGGAAACTCCCTATACGAACTTGAGGATCTGCATGGAAAACGGTAGGAGTCTATCACGGCAAAGACATCAGGCCGTGATACTCATATTCTCGGATACGCCATCCGGCTATTGTCACTTTCATCCTGGTAGCCCTAATGAGGTATCCAGCCAGCTTCACTGGCAAACTACAGATGCCCATGTGCCGCTTAGGGCATTCCCAGCCTAGCGGCCGGCATACCTTTTTTGACAATAGAGATTTTTTTTTCCAATCCCTAGCCTGATAACGTTTCAGAACCCCTCCCATATGGTAACCCTGCGGCAGATAGTTTGCCGTAGGAATTCTACTTATTTAGTGCCTGCAAATTTAAGGAATAAGAACGGTACTCCAACGACGCCTCGGAGACACACCCTAGAGCAAGCGTCGGTGCGATATCAGAGTGGGATGTTAGAGCATGGGGAACTCTGTGACCAGTTGGTTAGGTTACTGACCGCGGGGTTCCCTCGGCTCATATCGGTGAAGGAAGGCAGAGGGGCACTGGCCAACTAGAGTTTTTTAGGTTACTGGCTTGTCAGGGCACCTCTGGATTCTGACACGGAGGACGATATCGAGGTCTGGTCAAAAACTGTCATGGACAACCTGTAGCAGACGCCTAGCCTGAGTAATGAGAAATGCCTTCGTGGGTCATGGGTCGAGCCACACATTGGGCGCCCGCAGCGATGAGGCCTATGTTTAAGACCGGCTAGCTCAGTCGACGGGTGGTCTAGACCACTCTGCCCTGTTATGGTCGTAGCGTATTGCATATAGCAATATGCTACACTGAGCTAGTTACACGTCTACGCGACCCGTAGCAGCATGAGGTGTGTGTGGACTGTGTGCTATATAGATATAGAGCCATACGCGCTGAACGCAAAAAAAAAAGGAAAAGAAGAAGAAAGCGTTTTCTGTCACTTCTCGAATGGTTTTTGGTTTTTAGTCTGTCAAGTGGAAAAGTGAGAAGGAAAAGAAATTGACGTTTGGCTCGCCATCTTGCAGAGTACGAACACGTCTTAACAGAGAACCATTGATACAAAGACTTTTCCCGACATCAATTAATCCACATAAAAGGCAAAATATTATAGCATTACGATCAAGAGTGTAACCTAAATAGTTAGTGGTGAGAGGTGGAATCCATCCAAGGAAACCCACAGATAAGGAATAATCTACGTGAAATTTATTCAACTTGCTTTAATATCTCAAAATTCCGACAGACTGGTGCCCCGCATCGCCAAGCACGCCTCATTTACAAGCAGAGATTTGTGGGGGCCCCGAACGTCGCCTTACTGTTATATAGAAATCCGTACCAAACTCTAGGTATCAGTGTCCTGTGAAAAATAAGAAAATAACCAATTCTCTATAATTTCACATAATCGGAGCCAAGAAGTACAGCAATTCTGTTGTCAAAACTGCACTGAACAGAATTAGTCAGCTTATAAAATATAGTGAACCCACACCGCGCGCATATACGTTGCAAGGAACACGGCTTCCATATACAGTACGGCTATAGGGTCTTTCGTTATAGACATACATGGAAAGCAACCCCAGGCAAGATAACGGAATGATATCAAGTTTGGACGAGATCCTCCAATAGACAACTTTTAAGACTGTCAACACTACGTGATCAATAGGTCCTTACTAAAGCTAGATTACCGATATTACCTGAATTTCTTGAAGGCGCGACTAGTTGTACTTTTATATCTTATTACAAAAATCCAGGATAAATGTGTGCATGTTAAGGGATAGGCGTTCAGAGCCAGGGTGCCATAACAACCTACGTGTATAGAAGGGCATAATATAGAATTTTTCATCCTTAACCAGTGATTATAGGACATCGACCGCATACCTCCAGGGAGCTCCAGTTGTCAAATTTGTCAGATCTGCCTATTTCTTCACGAGAAAAATGAGAAATAATACTTTAATTTTGTACAACAGAGAATAGAGCATAAGAAAAAAATTAAATTTTCCAAATATCTAATTTTTTTACCATCCATTACGGACGGAATACTTTCTTCAAAAAGTCAAAAGTCTATAAAAGAATTTGTCCCTCCCTCTGACCAGTCGCACTTTTTTCCTTCTTAATTCCACTCATTTTCATTAAAACAAAATAGCAATTCTCCCCATGAATGAATATAACGCATTCAAGTTTGTAAACAATTCCTTATTTGAGGTTTATGTCTACGTTTAATACTAATTTTGTAGGATCAAATACCGGATTAAAATAAAACCAGTTTTTCGTAATACGGCATGTTTACACCACTTCATATTAGTTCTACGTAAGTCGACTTACTTAAAGCGTGAAATACAATTACGGCTGATCTGTCGACTGCGACTTGATTTTAAGTCGAAGTGATTGAACTGAAGTTGAAATGAATGCAGAACATTGCCAAGCCCTTACGTCTCTACTCCTCTCCAAGTTCATAATGTCATACATCATCACAATAGAATTAAAAAGTTTGTTTCAGGCTTTCAGGTTTTCAACTTTGCTGAGACAAAATTTTAATATTTTTCAACTGTATGTGGCACAGGGTGCGTAGATAAATAGTTGCAGATTATTGTCGCTTCTTGTAATTTTATATTCTAATGTGCAACCAAAACTTATTACTTTGCTATAGAATTGAACTAAACAAAATCGGATATTAACTTTTGCCTTCACTCGCAATGAATTTTATTCTAACTTTAATTCATTTCTAAACAAAGCAGTCAATAGTTTCGTCCGATTTCATTCTCAAGTCAAGCTCCGACTTGCGGCGCTACACACGCTCATGCAAATCATATTAATCGTTGCAGAGTCCCGTTTTATTCTTTGCAGACAATTTTTATACCCTAGATGAAGTCTATGGGGTATACTAAGTTTGTCATTCCGTTTATAACACCTAGAAACAATGATGGTAGAGCCAAATTAATTGGACACCCACGCATAAAATTAAGTTGTTTTGATTTTTGCATGTCCGTCTGTGCGTCTTCACGATAGCTCGAGTACGCGTATACTTGAAAGCTGAAATTTTACACATGGACTTTTAAAAAAAAAGTTAAACTAAGTTCGTAGGATTGTCATACAAAAATTTCATTTTCCACTACATATTTGGACACTGCCTAAGAACGCGTCAACCTAGAGCGTTCAAATTTCGTACATAATGTTTTCATAAAAATATTAAATATAGTTTCAAAAATGGATTAAACCGGACAACCCTTTCTTGGTGTTGCCTTATAAAAATTTAGGATCTTTACGTATCCTGTGAAAACAGTCAGTCTTATACGGTTTCAATTACTGAAAAGCTCTCCAGAATACGAAATTGGTTATAATAATTTTTGCTGATCGACGATATATGCAAAAACAACTTCAAAAATCAAACTTGTGCAGATGGGTGACCATATGAAATTACAAACGAGCATTCATCTAGGGTATCATAAGAATTGGTCTTACGTTAGACCAATTCTAGCTTTTTTAATTGTTTATATTCACTCCAACCATAGTAATAAAACCTCAAAAGTTTTAAGTTATTGCAGTCAGTTCTTCTACATCAATTTGGAAATATTTTTCACGTGATAAATAACGATCAATGGACATAAGACCAAAAATGAGAAGTCGGAAAACTTTTCTGTAGATCACGAGACAAACCTTGAAGAACACTAAAACTGTACTATCAAATGTCCAAATTGAGTCGTAAGCATGTTTATTTTATTTTTAAGTTATTCAATGATATTTCCATGCTCTAAATAAAGCAATGCAATCTGGAAGAAATTAACAAGTTTCTTTGCTTAGTTTGGATCCGGTTCCACACGGCAAATTATCAGAGATTCTCAGGCCTATTTCAGACTGCCAGAAGAAACCCAAACGTTTTCTGATTTAGAAATATGAAATAGGACTGTTGTACTTACATGATTGTTAAATTATATCTTTACCGTAGTCGCCTCAGTCTTTAAATTAATAGTAAGATCTTAGCCAAAAAAAATCTTCCCGGATTGTTGGATTGAGATCAAAAATTGGAATAGAAAAAAGTAAAACTAATCCCCGACCAGTAAAGATCAGTTAATAATTTTCCCAACTAAGGTATGAAAAAGTGATCACCTTTAAGAAACGTAAAAAGTAATGAAAAAAAACTTTCCGAACAGAATAATAGTTTACGGAAGACTTTTTAGTCGGTTTTAATTACATTTCTACGTTGTCTTTACTAGCTATTCTCTCGGTGGTTTTTTTTATGTAGACAAACGTCTTCTTGTGTTTGTTAAATATACCTTTTGTAATCAGTGAGCCGATGGTATAAGCCTGTTTTAATAAATATACTAACGAAAAAAATCCACTGGATTCGATTGTAAAAGGACATGTGAAAATAATTGAGGTGAAATGAACCTTGCCAATGTCTACTGTAAATTATCACTAATAGGATATTTGACGCCGTTACTGTCGAACTTTCATTTTGTTTTATACGCTCAAATCGAAACGACTACTATACAAAGCTATACAATAAGCTTTATTACCACTAATTAAAAAAAAATTTCAAGAGATAAAAAACCTAAAACTTGATATTTTTGTATTAAAAATGCTTTACAAGTACAACTTAGTCAAAGTTAAATTAAATTAAAACTGATGACTGACTTAAGGTTTCCACAACTTGAGTATTCCATCCTCACTGTATGTAGCCAGAAGGTTCTGATGGGGATGATGAGTCAGTCCGATAATATCTTTTTCATGGACCTAAAAGGGAAATATTAATATGTGTGTAAATTCGATTTCTACGTTTAACATGCGTTCAAAGTTCTTTCAAGTTTTCCTGACGATACGGAGAAGCAATAAACAACTTGATCTTCTCCAGCGCAGTAAATAAATTCACCTCTTGGTGAAAGAGTAGCTGAAATGAAGGCACCACCCTCACGTTTGCCAGATGAGAACGACCGAACAATCTGACCCTGCATGTTCATGATAACAACTGTATTTGATCTGTTGCAAACTATAAAATGCTCCGGATTTTTAGGTAATATAAGAACAGTATTGACTGCTAACTCATTGCCAAGAGGCTTAAATGTAGCCGTACATTCAGTCGTTTTTAGAGACCAGATTTTAACAGTTCCATCAGAAGATGCACTAAAAATTAAAATTGCTTAGAGATAATTTAATAAGATAACAATTACCTCAAGATTCCATGTCCATCCGGCGTAAACGTTGCCTCGTTTACAAAAGAATGGTGCCCCTTGAATTCTTTTAGCATTTTCCCAGACTTAAGGCCATGAAGTCTAAGTGTGTGGTCAAAAGATGCTGAAAGAACCTGACTGTTATCTCTAGAGAACTGTAAACAAGTTATTCCCTTGATGTGAGCCTTTTCAAACCGTCGCAAGCACTGCCCGGTCATAAGTCTCCACACTTTTATTTGACCATCTTGTGACCCCGATGCAATCATTTCAGAGTCCCTTGAAAATGCTAAAGCCAACACAGCTTGTTCCATCATCATAAATTGATCCTGAGCCTGATACTTTAGATCCTTTCTGATTTTTCCTGTTGTAAAGTTCCACACTTCAATAAACCCATCTACACTACCAGTAACTAGATATTGTCCATCAGGGGAAAAGGCAGCACATTCTACGTGCGATTTCTGACCAAATTTGATTTGCCTTGACATTTGTGTAGGATACATTTCTTCTTCCTGGTCCTTCATTGCTGCTTTACCGCGGAACAAGTCAATCGTGGTACCAGGAGGTAAAAGACCCTGATGCTGTTGCCACTTTAATGCCTGGCCAAGAAGAGCAAGCAGACGAGATGAAGGCACAACGTGAACTTCACCGCTCAATTCTTGAGCAATTACTGCTCGTCGTTTTTCCTTATTGCTTGCTTCCGGATAGGCTTCTCTCGGATCAAAGTAAGCTCTTTGAAGCATATTTTCTAGATAAAACAGAAAATCATGAATTTTCCTTGATTCTTGAACATTCTAGTTACCTAAGTGAATGTACCGCTCCGGTTCTTGCTGCTTCAACATGATCATCGGATCAGTTTGCCTCAGTAGTGAACGCGCTGCACCCAATTCCCTCAACTCTATTAACTCAAGTACAATCTGCTCATATAAGTTTATAAGCTTTTTGTCCGGAAGCTTTAAAGACTGAATTACTTTTAGCACTGTATCCCAATGGCCATTATGGATATCTTGTACAAAACCATCGACACTATCGACAGTGTTCAAAGAAACCCCAGTCTCTTCCTATAGAAAAATCCGAATTTGGTTTTTATTATTGCATGTGAAATAAGACAACATTACCTGCAAAGTCTGAAGAGTCTTGTAAAGATTCGATTCTTTAAGATACTGTTGAATTAACCTAATTACACTGCAACACAATAATATCAACAAATTTTTATCTGAATACGTTTGTATATACTCACTCTGCCGATTCTATTTCAATAGACATCTTTGCTATCGCTATCCAATGCTAATAAAATCTCTTTTCAATTGCCTTGCCAGCCAGGATCAGCCGCGCTAGCTCAAGAAGCCAAAAAAACCTTAAATATATCCTAAGCCAAGAAAAGAATTCACTTCATAACAATCAAATGAAATTACATTTCAATTGGGTGCGTTCACTGACAGCCAAAAAGCGTGCAAAAAGTAAAGGGCGAATTACAATTACGACTTCGACTTCAGCTTCGACTTTGCTCAAATGGTAAATACATGTCGTAAGATACAATTGCAACTTCGACTGCGACTCCGACTGAAATTAAACTTTGCTCAAAGTGCAAAGTTGGTGTGCGCTGCGGCCAACTTCAGTTCAATCGCAGAAGTCGGTTTGTTCAAGGAGTTGAAGCTTTAATTTAATTACAAATTTTACCTCAGCGTCGACTTCGACTTAAAATCAAATCGCAGTCGACAGATCAGCCGCAATTGTATTTCACGCCTAACTTAAGCGGGAAACACAGTGCTAACTTTTCCAACTTCGACCTCAGTAAAACTTTAAGAACCTCAACCTGTAGGGTGATTCTGGGGCTGGATTCCGCAACTATGAGTTTTCGCGTGTACACAAAATTTTGTGTACACCACTTTGTTCCGATTCCGCAAAAGTGGAAATGAGTTTTTCTGTCAAAATTGTGTACACTTTAATTAATATTTTCTCATGGCCATTTTGGTCGTGAATTTTGAATAGGTACCTGTGAGTTTTTGTGAAACGGTATTTTCAAAATTATTTGTTATGTTATTTATTTTACCATTCTCTAAGACGTAGTCGCCTTAATACTAGTGAATTCATGTAACTCATTTCTTATAACTAAATTTAACTTCGTCAAACAGACTATTTTCTCACTCAAACAACATTCAGCACAGAAAATTTTCATTCAGCACTTAAGTGTACACAGATCCTTACGGAATCGCTTGAAATTCAAAAGTGTACACTTGCGCTCACGTAAGTTTTTCAAATCGTGTACACTTGTAAATTCTTCACAGTTGCGGAATCCAGCCCCTGTGCTCTTTGTCGTTCTATTTAAGGCGGAATTACAATGGACGCAACGGAACGCAATTGAACGGAGAGAAATGTCAAATTTACGCAGTAAAACGGACGTCGAGGTTAGCTGCTTACGATGGACGCATGATTAATTGAAAATGACAGTGACGTTTGACCCAAAATTTATAAACAAATATGGATAAAACCAAAAAACTCTTTTCATTCCATTTCCACTCTGCTTATTACACACTTACCGCAGCACAGTTTCGCTTGTCGGAACAAAATAAACAATCCCAAAGTTAATTTGACGTTATGTTTATCCGTTCAGTTGCGTTAATTTCAGATTTTATTAAACTTGCTGCGTACGACTGCGTTTTCGTCCGTCCACTGTGCGCAACTCCATTTGAAAAGCATACAAAGAAAACCAGTTTGACATTTCTCTCCGTTCAGTTGCGCTCCGTTGCGTCCATTGTAATTCCCCCTTTAGTCGTGAATTTTGACATATTTTGTCGAGTTTTTTCTTCAACACAGTTCATTTTGTGTCTTCACTATTCTCTACAACAAAATGAACTATAATGAATTTTCGATGAACAAACGTCAAAAAATACGACTAAATAATCGACATATTAGTCAACTGCTCCCAGAGGTTGTGACAAAAATTTTACACTGGTAAATATAGGGTCCGCCATCTAACGTTTTTTTTTCAACTAGTGCTTATTTCGTGAATGGTAACACTTAGCTCATGTCTGATTTGACAGATAATTAGTTTTATTCTTCCGCTGAACGAATATGGTTGTGTATACGCTTGAACAACGCTGGGAAATATTGCCTGCGATCGACTTACAGAAGATGCCGATTTTGCCAAAAAAATCATCTTTTCGGATGAAGCTCATTTTGATCTTGGCGGGTATGTAAACAAGCAAAATTGTCGCATTTGGGGCACAGAAAACCCGCACGCATACATTAAAAAGCCGATACACCCAAAACGAGTCACTGTTTGGTGCGGATTTTGGTCCAGCGGCATAATTGGGCCATTTTTCTTCGAAAATGAGCAAGGAGTGGCCGTTACAGTCAATGGCAATCGTTATCGGGCCATGTTGAACGAAAATTGAAGAGGAGGATATTGGCAACATTTGGTTTCAACAGGACGGCGCTACGTGCCACACAGCCGAAGCTACACGCGATGTTTTGCGCCCTGTTTAAAAAAAAAAAGTTATTTGGCGGACCCTATATAAATTCTACGCCTAATTAGAGGATGACAAGTGCTTAAATTCAAAATATTATTTTGAATTTGTAATGTGAAGTGACATTTTCAGTTCATTATAAGTTATGCAAGGGTTGCTGACCTGAATAAAAACACGAAAAAATCAATAGAAAAGTTCATTTCATTTAGTCGACATTCAAGTTCGACAAAACCCACAGAATCACCACTGGTGAACTCTGTTAATTTTTACAACTCACAATGCGAGCTTTAACAATTTCTGTATGATAGCAGTTAATTTGGTTGTTGGCTTAAAAATTCATATTTTTTTGTAATAATTTACTACAGTAGGAACAACTATTCACATTAAATATGCTTCCCAAATTTTTTTTCAAAAAATTTCCCGTGCACTTTTTCCCGATAACAAAAATCAGCTGTCAAAACTGACAAAGTTCCAGCAGAGTAGAGGGTAGACCTACTTGAGTTCAACCTCACCTCACCAACTTTGCCATTAGGTTCTTCATAAACTGGAGGGTGATTCTGATCTTTTGTCGTACTATTTAGTCGTCAATTTTGGCATATTTAGTCGTACTTTTTGTTTCAACACAGTCCATTTTGTGTCTTCACTATTATCTACCACAAAATGAACTATAATGAACTTTCGGTGAACAAACGTCAAACAACACGACTAAATATACGACAAATTAATCAACTGCTCCTAGAGGTTGTGACAAAAATTTTACACTGGTAAATAAAAATTCTACACCTAATTAGAGCATTAAAAGTGCTTAAATTCGAAATATTATTTTGAATTTGTTATGTGAAGTGACATTTGCAGTTCACTCTACGTCATGCAACGGTTGCTGACCTGAATAAAAACACGAAAAAATCAGTAGAAAAGTTCATTTCATTTAGTGGTATGTTTTGACATTCAAGTACGACAAAAGATCAGAATTACCCTCCTGATCCTATATATTCTACAGAACTGTCAAAGTTGAGGCTGAGGCTGAGGTTGGAAAGGCTAGCACTGTGTGGTCGGGGCAAGATGTTAAACTTCGAGAGGTTCGACGTTCGACAATTTATCGATAGTTGGTATGTTGTAACCCTTTCGACAAGCGATAATTTCGATAGAAAATAACTGAGTTTTGCTAAGAGTGATAGGACAAGCGAAGATTAAAAAATTGGTCTGTTCGCGTACTTCTCGTGCAAAAACTTTTTGGGTAAAAACTTACTCGTGTGGTGGGGGAAGAACGTAAAATGCATGAAAAAGTAAACGAACGCTTTTCATGCAACTTCGTGATAAACAAGAAGAACAAGTGTGGAATAACATTTACGAATGAGTATTGTTTTTTTTTTTTTTTTTTAACTTGTTGCAGCCTTGAAAAGTCCCATGAGAGTTTTGAATACTTAAACTATCTTCATTTGACATTTTGATTGCGCTTTAAAAACTTTTCAGAAAATTCCAAAAATGAACTTTCCTATGACAGCTGTCAATTTTCCTTGCAAGAATTGTGCAGTAACTAAAAACTTAGGGTGAATTCATGCGAGAGGGGAAGCTGTGACGTATGCAAAACTCGTGTAATTTTGTGTGCACGAGAAAGTAAACGAACGGAAAATGTGTAAGTTCGTGCAAATTCATTGCAATGCATTGTCCCAAAACTGAGTACGTTTAAGAAATTAGATTTAAATGTTACATTTTTTAATTTATTCAATATAAATGATTTTATATATTAATTATACAGATTCTTCAAACTTGAAGTTATAAAACTTGTAAGAATATTTCTTGAATTCAAAAATCAATCAGGCAGTACATTTTGTTGGGCATATCCATAACATAATACCGCTACCTTAAAAATTTTCTTTTGCCCCAGTAATTAATTATTTCTTTGTGATTTTCATTATCCTCCACAAATAAAGTCACTGCGCTTGAAAAATTCATAAATTTCAATTCTATTATTATTAAAATTTATCAACAACTAGAAAAAGAATCTATAAATGCCATTTGTAGTAGGGGAAAAAATTCTTATAACATACCGCCAGAGCGAAATCTTCGCTTCGATGATCGCATTCGATGCGAAGTTATAACATGTCGCCAAGGTTATGAAGTACCTACAATGGCAAAGTTGGTGAGGTCGACTTGAGGTTGAACTCGAGTAGGTCTACCCCTCTACTCTGCTGGAACTTTGTCAGTTTTGACAGCTAATTTTTGTTGTCGGGAAAGTGTTCGGGAAATTTTTTGAAAAAAAAATTTGTGAAGCATATTTAATGTGAAAAATTGTTCCTACTGTAGTAAAGTATTACAAAAAAATTTGAGGTTTTAAGCCAACAGCCCAATTAACTGCTATCACACAGAAGTTGTCAAATCTCGCACTGTGAGTTGTAAAAATTGGTAGAGTTCACCAGGAGGGTGATTCTGATCTTTTGTCGTACTATTTAGTCGTCAATTTTGACATATTTAGTCGTACTTTTTGTTTCAACACAGTTCATTTTGTGTCTTCACTATTATCTACCACAAATGAACTATAATGAACTTTCGGTGAACAAACGTCAAACAACACGACTAAATATACGACAAATTAGTCAACTGCTAATAGAGGTTGTGACAGAAATTTTACACTGGTAAATAAAAATTCTACACCTAATTAGAGCATTAAAAGTGCTTAAATTCGAAATATTATTTTGAATTTATAATGTGAAGTGACATTTTCAGTTCACTCTACGTCATGCAAGGGTTGCTGACCTGAATAAAAACACGAAAAAATCAGTAGAAAAGTTCATTTCATTTAGGCCTGAAACACAATTGGAGCTTTTCAGCCAGCTTTATGCCCAGCTTTCTGCTAAAGCTGACTGAAAAAGCCGAATTGAACACAACTGGCGTTTTTGACATTTGCAACTTTAACTTGTTTATGTTGAAAATATTTATTAAGGAACGACAGTTAATGCCTCCGATTATCCAAAATTACGATATATGCATACTTTTTTGGATAGTTTTGAGATGTACCAATTATATGTGAAAATAATACCGAGTTTTTTTTTTATGTCCCACAGAAACTGCTTATCTTTTACTAATTCGATAAGTTTTCTTCCATTTTAACATTTTTGGTAGCTGTTTACTTCTTAAATGTGTCAACAGAAGACATTCTCATCTAATATTCAACATTCGCACAGTTGGCAACATTAAAAATTCCCTCAAGTTGGCAGTCATTGGGCTTGAAATTTGCAATTTGATCAAATCTCAAGCCAGCTTGAAGCTGGCAAAAAAGTTAAAGCTCCAATTGTGTTCTTCTACATTGATTTACATTGTCAGCAAATCTCAAGCTGGCTGAAAAGCTCCAATTGTGTTTCAGGCCTTAGTCGTATGTTTTGACATTCAAGTACGACAAAAGATCAGAATCACCCTCCAGGTTGAGGTTCTTAAATTTTTACTGAGGTCGCTGTTGGAACTGTGTTTCCCGCTTCAATTGTTCAAACCACACATTGCCAGTA
This sequence comes from Dioctria rufipes, assembly GCA_963924295.1. Taxonomy (NCBI): domain Eukaryota; kingdom Metazoa; phylum Arthropoda; class Insecta; order Diptera; family Asilidae; genus Dioctria; species Dioctria rufipes. Next base: position 116,080,575 of record OZ002741.1, read on the forward strand.
GATGTCACCAGTTGTCTCTTTCTATTGCACGTAACAATATTAAGAAAAGATACATGTTGATTATGTTCTAGTGTATATCAACAATTCTTTCACCAGGTACAATTACTCTGAAATGTACTGTATTAATCAGTTTAGGAAATATTGGATGAGTTGTACATTGCAATAACCTTGATCCTCTTTTGACAATAATTCCGTTCGTGCAGCTTCTTCAGTGGCATACTCTAAATATACTTCTTCTCCTCTTAATTCCTCATTAAAATAGTCCGTTTTTAATTCCAGAATCGTCAGCTTTTTTACCCCGTGAATGTCTGTTTTATAATTCTGGCTTTTCTTTCAATCAAACTTCAACATCTGTAGAGAATGCATATTTTTTACGACTTTTTTAAATGAATTCTTTTGACTTCAAACTCGTCAATATCTTCGTCAAAATAATGGGCCCTAGACAGACTGTGTCCATAATGCCTTAATTTAGAATTCAGTCATTTCAAGGAAATGAAGAGTTGACAGACTATGGACGAAAATTACTTCATTTGGAATGTCATTGACAGTTCCTCGATGTGATTAAAGATTATGGCAGAGTTCAATAATTTAATTAATGTGCTGCTGTAATGCAATCTGATACACTCGACAGCAAAACTGTTTTGTGCGTTGCTGTCGCTGTTGAACAATCTGAATCAAGCTTTATTTATTTGTTATTTACAGTTTCCTCTCTGGTGCTTAGACCGAAAGAGTCAGTATTATAGAAGTGAGCTCACTTTTTGCAGTGCATTTCTATGAGTATAGTCAGTCTACAGGGTGTCCCACGTAACGTGATCCCAAGGCATTTTTCTCGAAAATGTACGGAGATATCGAAAAAGTTCTAATAATAAAAGTTACGTATTATTAGTCAAGGTATCCTGTGGCATAGCCAAAGTCCTTAAAAAGGACTTGGAAAAGGATATATTAAAAAAATATCATTTTCGTCCTTATTAGGGATACATTTAGATTACATTTTTGAATTCCGCAAATAAAACTAAAATGAAAGTGTTATATTGAAAATTCCAGTTTAACCCTTTATTATCGAGATCTAAGGTCTCAAATTGTACTCTACGTACCGTGTTCCTTTGCAATTTTGCTCGAAAATGCACACAGCTCTCTTCGAAGTGCTAGTAACACAAGTTAACCCATCATAATCCGAGCTATCTTTTGGTATGGTAAGCATTTAAAAAAAGGCACAAAGCGTTAAAGTGAAATTTTCAATATAACAATTTCGTTTTAGTTTTGTTCGCGGAATTCAAAAATGCAATCGAAATGTATCCTTAATAAGGACGAAAAGGATATATTTAATATATCCTTTTCAAAGTCCTTTTTCAAGGACTTTCGCTATGCCATAGGATACCTTGACTAATGACTTTGAATAATATTAAGGTACCTGATTGAGTTGCCTGATTTAACTTGTGGGTTTAAGGTTTTCGTAAAACAAAAAAAAAAAAAAAACAGAAAAAAAAGGTGCTGTTCTAACTTCTTTGGTACCTGTTTTCAGTCACTTTAAGTGTTACACTATTTACTTTATTTTTATTATTTATATTGTTTGCTAGAGTTTATGCTCATATTTAATATTGAGTTACCTGATTTAACTTGTAGGTTTAAGGTTTTCGTATTGCGAAAAAAAAAGTGCTGGTCGAACTTCTTTAGGACCTGTGCTCAGTCACTTTAAGTGTTAACTATTTACTTTATTTTTATTACTTTTATTGTTTGCTAGAGTTTATGCTTATATTTAATATAAAAACTACTGCAGATCTATGTACCCACCGTTTTAAGGACGTGGCCTCGGCCAGGGTCTTTCAATAAAATATATTTGTATTGTATTGTATTAATCATACGTAACTTCTATTATTAGGACTTTTTCGATATCTCCGCACATTTTCGAGAAAAATGCCCAGGGCACACGGTTCGTGGAACACCCTGTATATTAGGTCTATTTAATGAGCTGCTCTAGGAATTCAGCACACTGGTCTAAAGTACTCTAAAGTGAACTGAACTGTGTTTAATGAGTCTGCTCTAAAGTGAACTGGAGGAACATAGAATACAATTTTCTGCTCGAATAGAATACAATTTTCTTCGAAGGAGTAAGCAGGCATTTGACAACTGTAAATGGTGTTGAAAGTTCTGAAAGAGTTCAAATAATTGCATTTTTTGTGGAAAAAATAAATTTGTGGACTATTTCAGTGGAATAATATAAATAAAAATTGTGTTTTTGTGTGTTAAAAAGAGGTTTTTTACATTAATCATCCATTAATTAAAACAATTGTGCTTTCTGGTGACAGATCTTAGAAAATTTGTGTTTCATGAGCTGCCTGCTCCTTTATGCTCTACTTTTATTTGACAGTTAATCTACGTTGATTTGCTCTTCTCTGAGCTGCTCTTAAATTCATTAAACAGACCTATTATACACGTCAGTGCAAGGTATACAGAATACAACTTATTCCCATTGAGAACCACGTGCCGCTATTAATGACGAAATATTGTGAAAATGTATAGGAAAGTACAGTACAGAGGACACAATAATCTCTTTTTCTCTATCTTTCCTATAAAAATATATATATATTAGTCACAGAATTACGTCACAGGCTAACAGCGGCAATGTGTCAAAATTTTAATGGGAATACCATGGCTGTGTTCAACTTTTGGCTAGAGGCGGCTAGAGCTGGCTATAGCCAGAATGGCTGTAGCTAGGGCTCTTATTTGAGTGAGTAAATGTCAAACTTCCATAAATTGTTTCAATTTCATTGTAAGAACTATGTCGAGTAAATTAGTTGCTATAGCAACTATAATAAAAGATTGGATTAATTTCCTATAAAATAAGTGAAACCTATTAGTAAATAATTTAATCACAGCGCAAATCTTTGTTATGTAACTATGTTGAGTGATTGACATCGGACGTGAAGTCCAGACTGCCAGCATGAGCTGAGAGATCACTCGACGGACAGCGTTTACTGCAGGGCGGCACGCTAGCTCGCCTCGGCTATTGGCGGAGAGTGTGGGGAGGTTCCACGAAAAACCTGCCGCTGCCGTCTGCCATAATCAAAAAAAAATTCGTACCTAAAACCAAAACGCCGGCACACATTCAAGTCCTGAAGGGACCTTTACGTCACTTACCTACATCCAAATCTAAGGCGCAAATGTTATGCCTTCCTTGCATGCCCCAACCACCCAACTGACTCTGAGGGCAATATTTTTCAGAGTCCCTTATTGACCTGTAAAGAGAGAAACTAGTGGACCTAGACGACCTTCATGCGAGAGGGCTCCAGGAAAGTGAAAGGAGAAAGAAAAGCGTTCAGCACTTCATTTTTACGTTATAATATTTCATTTTATTCACTAGTTAACAAAAGGAGCTAGAGCTCACCTAACCATTAGCCAGTTACAATTGATCAAAATAAAATGCCTAAGTACATCATGTGAACAATAGTTTCATGTCGTAAAAAGACCTTTAATTCGGCAAGCACGACAGGTCACCTTATTTATGCCAGGGTATAATTAATCCTTCTCACTCCACACCCTATAGGTAATAATATAGTGACATACGTAATGATGTAACAAAATAATATAAATAAAAGAATTTTACTTGACATAGACTTACATGATGCCACTCGTACACTCAAAGTAGCTCCCTGGGGCCGGATTCTGTAGTACGGAGAATTTGGGAATTTGGGAGATGAGAATTGCGTTTTCTTAGAATTTTTAATTCCCTAATTCTCCATTCCCAATTCATTAACATGGTTGGAGAATTAGGGAAAACGTAAGAAATGTGAAAAAGTGCGAATCGCCTGGGACGATTAAGGGTATCAATTTTTGTTGTAGAGGGCTGGACTTTTTTTCATATGTGAGGTACATCTGCCTATTACCTTCCACTGTCGAAATAAATTTAAATTTCTTTTTTGTTGGGTTAGTTTCACAAGCAAACACCGGAACACGTGGAATGGAGAAGTCGGGAATTCCGTACTCGCTTCTCAAATCCTCTCAGTTGAGAATTTTTCGTCTTACTTTTCCACAAGCAAACACCGGAGAATTTGAGAAGGGAAAGTAAGACGAAAAATTTTGAACTGAGAGCGTATTTGAGAAGTGAGTACGGAATTCCCAAATTCTCCATTCCACTAGTTAATTCCCAAATTCTCTATTCCACTTGTAAATTCTCCAGTGTTTTGCAAGTGGAAAAGTAAGTGGAAAAATTGTATTGTCTGCTTTTGTTGCGTTTTGTGAAGGTATCTAGGTACCTAGGAATTTCAAATTTAGTTATATATTCACTGCGTGTCCTGGCTATATTGTAAAGAACAAATTATGGAAATCCATGTAATACTAACAGAGGAACAAGGATTTTGTCTCTCAAAGTACCCGCTAAAAATTATAAATCATGCGAAAATGATCAATTTGGTCGTCGTCCAGTACAGAAGATATGCTGTAAAATTTTTAAATATACACGGTAAAGCCTGTGTGTAGGATGAAATCGCATCTACATTTTGTCCCCTAATTAAATATGTAAATAATTTTTGAATCCGATAAACCGTTTTGGAAATAACTGTAAAAGAAATGTAGCAGACCTTTTTAAGGTGAAAAATTGGCCGGTTTTGGTACAAAAATTGACACATTTCATCTCATCATTGCGAAGAACTGGTAAGTCCTGGAAATTTACTTCCCAGGACAAAAATGTTCACAACGGAGTACTAATGTATGTGAAACAAAGAACGGAAGAAATATATGCAAAATATAGAAACTGGGGTGTATATGACCGTAGTGTAAAAAAATAGTTTTTCGGCGGTCAAAAGTCAGCTATCGCGTTAAAACGATCAAAGACAAACTACACCACTCGATTACTCTCTCCTCCCTCTTTAATTTGGTACCAAACATGACGTAGTTTTAGCAACCCCCTATGAGGGGTGGTACGACCCCCAACCCCCAAAACACCCTGCCCCAAAAATTGTTCACCCATATTTTTGTACTCTAAACCCTTAATCTATCAAAAAAATTCTAATACTCTACAGCCCTCCCACATAGAGTTAGGCGCCCGTGAATATTGCGATAGCAAAATTTACCGCCGAGGCCGCTCAAATCTTCAAATTACCGTTAATCGAAATAAAATATAGCCTATAATACCCATGCATGCCTAATTACCAAAGTGAGTTCTTACTTTTTTTTTATTGGGCTTAGAGATCCTGAGCTTACCCCTGCGAAATATTGCAGCTCCTGATATTGTCTTAATTTTTTTAATTTCACTTAATCAGCTCCCATTTCTACCCCGCACTCTCCCCGCCCCTTTTCCTAAACCTATCTTGTTCGCGCTGAGCTCCCATTTTTTTTTATACCATATACATTCTCCTTCTTCTCTCCATTCTCTCGTTATCCCGGAAAAACTCGAGAAAACCTACCCTCCTACATCCCTCAAAAACTAACCCAACAAAAAAGAAATTTAAATTTATTTCGACAGTGGAAGGTAATAGGCAGATGTACCTCACATATGAAAAAAAGTCCAGCCCTCTACAACAAAAATTGATACCCTTAATCGTCCCAGGCGATTCGCACTTTTTCACATTTCTTACGTTTTCCCTAATTCTCCAACCATGTTAGTGAATTGGGAATGGAGAATTAGGGAATTAAAAATTCTAAGAAAACGCAATTCTCATCTCCCAAATTCCCAAATTCTCCGCGCTACAGAATCCGGCCCCTGGAGGCGAAATGGTTCTGTTAGCTGAAAAGATTAGAAGAAAAATTTTGTCGAACTTGGTTCCCTTTAACCTTAATAACTGTTTAGTCCAATGTGCTTGTCTAATTTATGGTTTACAATTCCCATGCTCATTCGCGAACTTTAAAATTGTTCTTTCCTAAATGTATTTAACTTCAGCAATCCAATTCTCTAACGTAAGTAGTTCTATATCGTGAAACAGATTAAAAGGAATCAATGCACGTCGCAAAGATGTGCCTAAATTTAAACTAGAATACTCTGTCACGTAATTGTACACCGAGAATAAAAACAATGTATCCAAATTCAGATTAGGACTAATGATGTCTTTAACTTATCAATACCTCTATGGGTATACTACTGTAGGTATATAAATCCAAAGATATAAATGCTTAAATCGATAGTGATAACTACTAGAATATGGGAATAGGATTTTTACCTCAATTATTCCCATATCATGACTAATGTAGCTAAACGTTATTCCTGCCAATAAGAAGCGATTAAAATTAATAAAATAAAAACTTAATTAGAAACGAGAAGCAGTAAGGTTCCACGTATTAGATATATATATACATATATAACCGTTAACCTATACTATCTAATATGGTTATGTAGTAGGTATATTACGAAACAAAAAACTCAAAAGCTATGTATCCATATATTCTCAAACAAAAATATATTAAATATAATATTGCTCCATACCGATTTCTATTTCCCAAGACTGCTTCAAGTATAGATGCACTTAGGCTCCGAATATACGCACTGTAGAGATGACGTAGGAGATATAACCTCCAACAATTTGCTAAAGCTGGAACAGTAAGTTCATAGCGATACTACTGCCGTCGCGGAGTCCTCCATTTATTTAATATACGCACTGGAGAGATGACGTAGGAGATATAACCTCCAACAATTTGCTAAAGCTGGAACAGTAAGTTCATAGCGATATTACTGCCGTCGCGGAGTCCTCCATTTATCTTATTATAACTGCGAGATCCACCGTGCGTTCAGGTGCACGCAGAATGTCACATAATGTCACATTTTTACACACCATGTCGTTCAGGCGACCGAAGCGTTGTCATTTCCCCAGCACATCGGTGTGCACATTTTACACTACGGTCTGGTAGCGTCGTGTCTCGGTGCGCTTAGTAGATTTGACGTTTAGCGTAGTTTTATTCTTAAAGAACTTTCAAAAATGACATTTCGAATCGAAGTGCAAACCAACCGTTCAGGTGCTATCCCTACTTTTTCAATGATGTGATGTGCGCACCGATGTGCTTTTCAGCACATCGGTGTGTACACCTGAACGCACGGCCAGATATAAAGCAAAATCTCTGGATGAGAATAACGTCTTTAGCTGTCGGCGCAGAGATCTCTATAACGGTGAGGCTGACTAAAGCTCAACCCAACCGCAACCTGAAATTCGAGTATATGCTGCGCCAAGTAGTCAACAGCGTGGGGTGTTTTCCGATTAATGTACTATAATATTGTTACGTGCAATAGAAAGAGACAACTGGTGACATCTACTGGCAATGGAGAAGTAAACGACTTTAGGTTCGGAGAATTGATTATGGTATCTACAGGAAGGTTCAGGAATAGAATGAATAGAATGAATAGAACAGTCAAGAAGCTTCTGGAAAATAGAACACTCGAGAATAATCTGGAGAGTTTCTAGGGTATAAATATAACAGTTGTCATAGCCAGAAGAAGAGTCTTGTCTTAGACGTTGCAGTGTTAACAAGTGAAAGTAATAAACGTGCGAAAGTGTTGTAATTAGATTGCGATAATTGAAAGTACCGTATTAAGCGATAATTAAAGTTGAGTTGATTAATTGAAAGTTTGTGAATTTTGTATGACTAGAGTGAAATAAAGAACTTGTATATTAAGTATTTAATATTGTGTTTTAAATAACGAACCAAAGGCCACGCTCGCAACAATATTATAGTCACGATTTCTATACTTTTCACACGAGCTGGACGTAGATACGGTTGTTCGGTCTCACATGTAGTACGTCCTTGTGGGGAAATGCACCTACTTTTCTTATCCCGGACGGATTGCTAATTTCAAAAAAATGTGATAGAGAGAAAGAAGCTACTATCAGCCAGCTGTCCTCTATATCCTCTTAATCCATTGACGAGATAATTTTTTTGACTCTGGAGTTTCTCTTTTCTGCCGGATAGCTTTTTCTCGGCCTTCGATGACTTAAAAAAATTTAGATTTTTTTTCCTTTTCACAAAACTATTAACTTCTTTCCCTTCAAGGAATCACACTTCGATCAACAAGCAAAATAGCAACCTTCTTTCTTGACAGCCAAACTCTAAAACACAAAAGTCGTAGGAAACGCTCTTCCTCTTCTGCCACCTTTTCTATCTCGCGCGAGGAAGTTTATTAGGTCGCGTTCGGTGTCTATCGCCGCTCCGTCCACACAGGTAGCAGTCTGTGCTTTCATGGCGCAGCTAGTCCCAGTGTAGCATAATGCTGCCTGTATTATGCTACGACCATAACATCTTCAACATTACCGTCCTAGTCTGTTAATAATGGCACATTATTTTCGTATATAATTTCACCTTTGGTATGCACACAGTAATAAAAGTGAGACAGTTTTTTTTGTTTACTTGACATCAACAATTAAACAAACAAACGTCAAGTTACTTTGGCTTCACCTCCAGAGCACTAACTAATTTGGCTATAGCCGGCTACAGCCAAGAGTTGAACAATAAATTCTGACAATTGAGCTCACATATACATATATGATTTTTCATCATTTATAGCTCTTATTTTTGGCTCAAAATTGGCTATAGCCAACAACTGAACGACCTCATTCTGGCTATAGCCAGCTCCTGTGGGCTCTAGCCAAAAGTTGAACACAGACATGGGCTCATGTCTTCAATATGCCTTGTTCAAACTGCTGACAAAGCACACCCTTATACCGATTTAGATTGATCAAATTTTCTAGCAGAAGTGCTTGCACTGTTCACCGAAATTGTTCCATTGACCTGCACTACTAGAAAAAGTGTACGTCAAATGACTCTGGTGCTACACTAAAAAAATCGGCGGTGTTACACCGAAAAACGCAACATATTCATGAGAAATGTCACAACTGAATGTCATTGAGCATGACATCCCAACAAAGCAAATTTTTCGATTTCCTTTGGAAGTCGTAACATAACGTCGGAAAAATCTTCCGATTTCGGAATAGATTTCGGCTCGAGTTCATTTCGAAAATGTATGAAGCGGTTGACACGACTTTATAATAGAAATTATACCGATTTCCATTGATCAAGTTTTCTAGCTGAAGTGTTACACTTTTCTTGCAGTGTTACACCGAAATTGTTCCTTTGACCTGCACTACTAGAAAAAGTGTACGTCAAATGAGTCTGGTGCTACACCGGAAAAATTGGCGGTGTTACACGAAAAAACGCACACATCTACATAAGAAATGTCACATCTGAATGTCATTGAGCATTACATATCAATCTTCAACTATTGCTCTACCAAATTCATCCGCAATCACCCCAAAATCTTTTAAGTAACAATTTTAATAATTTTTACGTTATTCGTGATGTTTTTTTTGCAGAAAATTTCAATCTGACAAATTACACGGATATGAGCTACTATTACATTCACATCGCGTCAAAAGTTGTTCCATTGAACTCGTGTTTTACTGATTGACGTGCACTTTTCTTAAAATATCAATGGAAATCGACATTAGTTACGATTTCGGTAAAACAAGTCTGAATTATTTCTAAAAGCTTCTTCCCTTCAAAAGCTTTCATACCTCTGCCAGTGGCGTGGTTGGATCTCATTTCTGGGAGCCGTTGTCACATTGATAGACGAAAACTAAAACGCTGAACCAAAAAAATCATTTTGCTACCCTGCAATACCGAATATTTCCCATTAATCCTTTTATTTTGTTATTCTTTAATATTTCCAATCTTTTAATATAAGTTTAGTTGGAAATATTCGATATTGCAGGGTAGCAAAATCAGTTTTTCGGTTCAGCGTTTTCGTTTTCGTCTATTGATGTAACAAAGGCACCCAGAAATGAGCTCCTACCTGTAAAAATCAAAGTAAAAATCATAGTATATTTTATAAAAATATTTATACTTCAAAAGTATTTCAAAAATATATTTACGGCTTATAATAACAGAAGATTATTTTAGCAATACTTCAATCAGTCCAGTTAAAAAAATATTTATATTAGGGCTCAGAGTTAATTTTTTTTCCTGCACTATTAGATACTGCCGATTCCGACCGTCTTTTTGAGGATTTTGTAAAGCGATCCTTGGCACCGTTGAAATATTTCTTTATAAGGGTTTCTATAAAAGAAACCTTAGCTTGGATTTTATTTTGGATGCAAGATTCTGAAAAATATATATACATATATACGTCAGTGGCTGAGTACTTAAAATGGAGAATTTTTCAATACCTTTAAGAATTTCCACGGTAATCGCGTCCTTCATGCTAATATTGTTGTTAGTGGCTGTCCAGGAGAAGTGCCGAGCAAATATGTCACTTCCAAAAATTAAATTAGCAATTGGCAATTACAAAGTCTTCGGAACCGTGTTGTGAAAATTTCTGAAACTTAATTTGAAATGTTCCACAAAAACCAATAATAATCAATCTACTTACAATATATTCTTACCAGCTGTTTCTCTTTAAATTTGCTTCGTATTTGAAAAATTCATCCTTTGAGAGGGAGGGAATTCAGGCAAAAGGTCAATTGTGTTGCGTTTAATTTTCATTTCAAAATAACAATAAAGAAAACAGTACGGTTTCAAATTTGCAATCACATTCAGCCATTCAAATATTAAATGTGCGTACACATTTACTTTTCTAGATAAAATTAAATCTTTATATTTATAAGCTTCACAAACTTACGTTCCTTTTTTCTTCTATATATACTCCACTTAAGAATTTTTAATATTTATTTATTTAACTTAAAAAATTTTTTAACACACTGAACCGTACTGAACCGCACTAGAAGAAATCACAATTCGTAATGCTGTGCGCTTCTATTTCGTAAAATTTTGAACGTGCTTAACTGCAAATTGTACTATTACGATATAGTTTCGGGAGCCGGAAAAATGCATTAAATATCGATTTCTTTCGAAGTCGTAACGAAAGTTCGTAAGAAATTGAAATTGAAATTCACACTTCCAAAATCATTACGAACTCGGAGCGAGGGTTCGTATGAAATTGTTGCGTGAATGTTACGAATATTCGCACTTCCTATATCATCACGAACTCGTAAAGAACCAACGGAAGCGAAGTTTTGTTTCTTTCTTTAGTTTTCCGAAAACTTTCAGATTTGTCTGAAGTTCGGAAAGTTGTGTTTGCTGGGATATAAATCCTCAACTATTACTCTATCAAATTCATCCTCAATCACGCCAAAAGTTTTTAAGTAAGAATTCTCATAATTTTTACGTTATTCGTGATTTTATTTTTTTCCGGAAAATTTCAATCTGACAAATTACACGGATATGAGCTACTATTACATTCTCATCGCGTCAAAAGTTGTTCCATTGAACTCGTTTTTTACTGATTGACGTGCACTTTTCATAAAATATCAATGGAAATCGACATTAGGCCCAACCCAGATGAGAACTTTTTATGGAAGGAAGGAATTTCCTTCCCACGGGGAGGTTATTGGCACTTATACGAGTGAGAAGTATTCGGGAGTAGGAAAAAGTCCGTGCTACCATGTTTCGATCGGGAGTATGGTAGGGGGACCATTCCAAGCCATAGCCCACACAGGGAAGGGTATTGGCACTTTTTACGGTCGAGAAGTATTCGGGGGGAGGAAAAATGCCGAAATGCTAAGTTTCCATCGGGAGTACGGGCAGCATACCACTGCTACAGCAATCCGGCCATTTTAAAATTGCGAAATTTCTGAAATTTCTCATCGGACGGCTGTACAGATGTTTATTTGCAATCTGAGGTGGTAATTTTTATTTTATTTTATTTATTTATGTTAATTGTCTACAGATTACAATATCTTACAGACCTGCAGTTAATGTATAACTTAATTCTAAGAAGAGTTTACACTTCTATAATTATCGAAAATACAGGATTTAAAACTATCTGTTCAAACCAACATTAAATAGCCACCTGTGAATTAGTTTAAAAGATTCTAATTTGAATTTTAATTATTGAAAATAGGTTGGGAACGAAACGATATATACCTACCTACAACCAGATCGATAAGGTAGTTTCTAGTGGAGATAACAATCAACACATAATGCCTACATTCCACATAAACAAATCCGGGACACAATCCAATAAGAGGAAAGGAACTTGTCCTCGATAACAGTGCGCTAATCAAATGGAATTAGATTAAGTAATCTGTACATTTAAACGTATCGTTAAAATAACACTCACTAATCTCCAACCTTTATCTTGGGTCTCGACTGAGATAAAGATAGTTATTCCGGGTAGCGACTAGAATAACACTCACTAATCTCAAACCTTTATCTTGGGTCTCGACTGAGATAAAGATATTTATTCTGGGTACCGACTAGAATAAACACGACTAACACAACTTTGCTTTGGGTCTCGACTGAAGTAAAGTATCTTGTTCCGGGGAACGACTAGAACAAGATAATCACTAACTATTTAATTACCAATGCCATAAAGTCGATTCCATAGTTTTATACTGGTGAGTACATTTTATGATTAATCATATATTATAGTTCATATTGATTAATATATTTATATATATATGTATACATATATAGTGCCATTGGTCAAAGTTGTCTCAACTTTGACAGTATTGTATTGAAATTAAAATTATTATTGTGTAGTAAGTAAGCGACTTTATTAAATCTATTGAAGTTTAGTTCTTAAGTGTCGTGAAATTGAATTCTGTTAATTTTAGTTCTAGTTGTAATTTTGTACTTAAGTTTTACGTGCGTCCAATAAACCACTGACTATAAAATATTCCCCGGCGTTAATATTAGCAGTCCACATCATTATTGATATTTTGTTTTGAGTGTTCTCATTGGGCAGAACACTATCTCTTGGCATGGAAGTATCTACAATTGATGAAAATTTATTAAACATTGAGGAACAATTTGAAATAGGCTGGTGATTACCATAACTCGTTCTGTGATGAGGAATATACAGCAAGCACCTAGAGTGAATTGGCCTTTCGGGAGCATATATACTAATCAATGATAACAACTCGGGCGGGTTAATTCTGTAATCCAAAATATTTTTAACAAAAGTCGCACAGTTAACTTCCCGTCGTAATTCCAGTTGAGATAAACCTAACAGTAAACATCTTACAGAATATGAAGGTAAATTATCATATCGGTAGTAACATTTATAGAGCGCAAATCTAGTGTAGCTTTTCTGTATTGATTCAAGACGATCAATATGAGCTTTGTAATAGGGGCACCAAACGACACATGCATATTCTAAAGTAGTCCTCACCAAAGAGAAGTAGGGAACTTTAAGAGCGTGAACATCTCTGAAGTCTTTAGAATTACGCTTAATGAAACCTAGGCTTCTACGAGCCTTACAAACTATCAACTGAACATGTGGAATGTAGCTCAATTTAATATCATGTATAATCCCCAAATCATTAATTTCAAAAACTTTAGGAAGAGTACTGTTATTTATAAAATAATTAAAAATTATTGGATTGGATAAACGATGAAATGTCATAGTTTTACATTTAGCAATGTTTAAGTGAAAATTGTTTATAGAGCACCAACCAAAGAGACCATTAAGATCACGTTGAAAAACAACCTAATGAATAAAAAAAAATGTGAAAGGAAATGATTCATTTTCGTAAATAAATAAGAAGCGCAAGTATGCCTGAAAGTGAGGGCTGGAGGACGTGAAGTCCTATTGCCAGTGATAGCTGACAGCTCACCCAGTGACGGCTTTGCAGGCCGGCATGCTAGCACCTCGGTATAAGTGCGGAAAGTGCGGGGTGGGTTCAACATACAGAAAAACCTGCCTGTGACTTGCTCATAAAAAAAAAGTATCGTGCCTAAAAAAATGAATACAGAACGAGACCTACTACTGGAGAAATCATACAAAACACCACACACAGGTCCTGAAGGGACTTCATACCTCACTCACCCGAAAAATCCGATAAGGACCAGATGGTATGTTCCAAGTTTGCAGTCCCCGGCCGCCCGTGACACCACTGGCGGTATATTTGCGATGTCCCTTATGTGCCTCTGAAAGAGAGAAAAAAAGGTCCAGGAGGGAGGCGGAGAGAAACGAGCTAAGTTTTACTTCTTATCATTCATTTTATTGTAGCACCTGAGCCTGAATACCAATATAGAAATTCAGTTTTTTTTTATCATCACCCTCGTAGCTCTAGAGGTGCCGGCTAGTAAATGAGCGGTGCTGGTGCTGGGTCACTAACTACATCGGAAATGGATCCAATGAGATTTCCTCCTTTCTCCTTAATTGTAAGAATGCTTGCTTACTACTATCAATGCTATAAATGAAATTTTTACCGAAACGTCACGCGGTCGAGGAAGAAACATCTCGTTGAGGACGATACTATGCCTACAACTCCAACAGTCTATACGGGACGTCAGTGAATAAGTAGGCGACACTCGAGATGCTCGTTGTCTTAAATACTTTATTTCATGATCTGCCGGTGCTTCTCCGATGATATCACTTGGGACAAGTGCTAAATTTCACGTATGAAGGCATGTAATGCACTACGTTAGTGATAATGTATATGAGATCCTATCAGTCTTCGCGCGGAAGGTACTACTTCGATTAATTTCAATTCAGATGCTCCGATATGTGGATAGCACTCGGTAAGTTCATAAGCTCATAATATATATCACTGGTGGTACAAACAAATTAATAACCGCGGTTTCTATTTTATTTCAGGTGCTCCGGTATGTGGATAGCACTCGGTATAATATATGGCACTGCTAGCACAAACAAATTACTAAACGCGGTTTCTATTTCATTACAAGTGCGGTTTCTATTTCATTACGGTATGCGGATAGCACTCGTTAAGTCTGTGCAGTAACGTAATAATTCATTGAACGTATATTTAAATAATAATTTAAATGATATTGTGACGTCTATCGCGAAAAGTAATACTATTCTTCTCTTTCAGGTGCTCCTGTATAAGTACAGCACTAGGTAAGTCTATAAATTCACGTTATAATTCATTGAATGTATACTTTAGTAATAATTCAAATGATATTCTGACATATATCGCGAAAAGTAATACTATTCTTTATTTTCAGGTGCTCCTGTACATGGACAGCACTCGGTAAATCTCTAAATTAACGTAATAATTTATTTAATGTATATTGTAGGAATAACTTAAAAAATAATCTCATGTTTCAGGTGCTCCTGTACACGGACAGCACTCGGTAAATCTCTAAATTAACGTAATAATTCATTAAATGTATACTTTAGTAATAATTCAAATGATATTCTGACATATATCGCGAAAAGTAATACTATTCTTTATTTTCAGGTGCTCTTGTACAAGGACAGCACTTAGTAAGTCTCTAAATTAATATAATAATTTATTTAATGTATATTGTACGAATAATTTAAATGATATTCTGACGTATATCGCGAAAAATAATATTATTCTGAAGAAGTGAACTTTTAGGTGCTCCTGTATAAGTACAACACTCAGTAAGTCTATAAATTCACGTAATAATTCATTGAATGTATACTTTAGTAATAATTCAAATGATATTCTGACATATATCGCGAAAAGTAATACTATTCTTTATTTTCAGGTGCTCCTGTACAAGGACAGCACTCGGCAAGTCTCTAAATTAACGTAATAATTTATTTAATGTATATTTTAAGAATAAACTAAATGATATTTCGGCACTGGGTACGTCTCTAAATTAACGTAATAATTTATTTAATGTATATTGTACGAATAATTTAAATGATATTCTGACGTATATCGCGAAAAGTAATAATATTCTTCACTTTCAGGTGCTCCTGTATAAGTACAGCACTCAGTAAGTCTATAAATTCACGTAATAATTCATTGAATGTATACTTTAGTATTAATTCAAATGATATTCTGACAGATGTTGCGAAAAGTAATAATATTCTTCATTTTCAGGTTCTCCTGTACCACAACAGCACTCGGTAAGTCTCTAAATTAACGTAGTATTGCATTGAATGTATATTTTAAGAATAATTTAAATGATATTTCGGCACGTATCGCGAACATTAAGAACTTTCATTTATTTTCAGGTGCTCCTGTACACGGACAGTACTTGGTAAGTCGCTATATTAACATAATAATTTATTTAATGTATATTCTACGAATAATTTAAATGATATTCTGACGTATATCGCGAAAAGTAATAATATTCTTCATTTTCAGGTGATCCTATGACCGATTGCATTCGGCGTTATGCCAGCACATATCTATGTGACTGGCTGTTTTACTTCATGGAATGCGAGGTTATCTCTCCTTCCTTATGAGTGCGGCGGCCACAGGCGTTTCTTTAACGGATATCGCCAGTAAGTCTGTAGGCTACTATGGTTTTCACAGTTCAACTAATATGTCATGAACTATCAATTATAAAATAGATTATAGATTAATAGATTAAATTTAATTTTCTTTTGTGGTTTTTTTCTCTTTTTCTAATCTTCACTACTATATTGGAATCAAGCTTCAGTGTTACTTATCTGGAGAAATTTTTTCCTTTTCCTTTACTGTTTTATATTTGCAGGTGATCCTTACGCTGAACCGTGGTCTTGGGGTACTTTCTTTTCCCTATCTTCGGGGATCTTGGCTGATTTGCACTTTTGCATTTTCTATAGTTGATTGGCTGTTTTCTTTCTTGTTCTAAAATATTTTTTTTTCTTGCTTAATCAAAACTTGTGGATGTTTTCGTTTTGCGTTGTGGATGTTTTCGTTTTACCAAAAAAATCTTCCTGCACTTTTTGCTGCCTCTTCAACCAACTGCCCAAGACACAATGTCGGACTCCCCTCCTCTGTCATACTTCCGGCATTTTCGTCGGCACGATTCCCGAGTTCCCTTACATGGTGTGTCCGTTCCTCTGGCAGCTCTGATGGCTAGAGGTCAGGGTGATTTCACATGGGCAGCCTGCCGTGGTTACACTTGCTATTTCCTAGTCGCTGCCATGCCCACATGCGACCATAACAGGGCAGGGTCGTTGACTCCCTCTGGGTGTCAAAGGCCCTGAAGGATGACCAAGTTTTGTATTCGCTGAGCTAGCCGGTCTTTAATATGAAGCCTCATCCTCGCGGGTGCCATATATGTGGCTTGACCCACGACCCATCATTAGCCATGACGAGACAGAAAAGGAAACCCCTCATCATGAGGCCACTCTAAAAGGAGTAGTAGGGTGTTATCTACTTTTAATTGGTAGAGATATGTAGCAAGGATCATCGCCAGACCACAGCAGATTAAGGATATGCTGAAGAAAAGACAGAAAAGAAAAATCCTCATACTGAGTCTAATCCCGAAGGGGGATTAGAGGGAAGTTATCTACTCATAAGGTAGAGATATGTTACAAGGATCATTGGCCTTTTCAAATTTTCGCCAGACCACCGCATTAAGGACATGATGAAGAAACGACAGAAAAGAAAAATTCTCATGATGAGGCTAATCCAGAAGGGATTAGAGGGAATTTATCTACTCCTAAAGGGATAGAGATATGATTGCTTGTTTGAAATACAACAGGTGTATCACCCACCATTGACGAGGCAGTAGGAGTGTTTCGCGATAACCTATAATTTACAAGTGAAGGTTGCCGGATGCCTTCTTAGGGCTATCGAGATTTAAGGACTTTTCTCGACGTGATCTTACCAGACCCTCCAGTTACCTGAACCTGTACACTGTATTTCTCTAATAATTTTGTAAAATGAGGGAACCGAAATTGAGATCCATTGTCAGTTACTATCGTTTCTGGAACTCTAAACATGTGGAATAGCTCAGCATCCACGAACTGGTAAATCCGTTGAGCCGAGGTATTCTTAACCGGCTTTAACACAGGGTATTTTGAAAAGTGCTCAAGAGTAATTATTATACAAATGTTTCCGTTTATAGATCTAGGGTAGGGACCTAATAAGTCGATATATATTCGCTGCCATGGTCGTTCAGTCTGAGACTGTTTTTCATAGGTGGTCTTAGATTGGTGTTCGGTGCCTTGGTTTCTTTACACACGTCACATGAGCCAATATAATTCTTAACGTCCGTCTTCCCTATGCCTCCATGAGAAGAAAGTGGCGGATAATGCGCCCTCGAAATGGCGGCTGTGACGAGCCCTCGCGGAATCCAAAGCTGCCAGGCTTCTTCTTCTTGGACTGGATCCCACGTCCTTGGAACTGTTCGGATGTATACGAAACCTCCTCTGACACATAGATCTGGTAGCATGCTGGAAGCCGATTTAACTCGTTGCCCCAACTTCTCATACTCCAATGAATCGAAGTGTGGAGAGTTAAGGCCGACCACTGGAGCAGTCTCCTCTGTGGTTGTCAAACTGTCACAGGATATCCGTGACAATGCATCAGGTACTACGTTGAGGGTTCCCTTCCGATGTTGAATGGTGAAGTCAAAACCCTGAAGCTTCAGACTCCACCGAGCGAGCCTACCGCTGAGGTTCTTTTGGGACATCAGCTACTTCAAAATAGCATGATCCGTCACGATCTTGAACGGCATTAGTTCTATAAAAGGTCGGAACTTCTGGATGCTAAGCACTGCTGCCAAACACTCTTGCTCCGTGACAGTGTAAATACGTTGACCTGAATTTAACTTCTTGCAGATATAGGCAATAGGTCTTTCGTTGCCATTATAATTCAGTTGCATCAGCACTCCACCAATGCCTTGTTGACTGGCGTCACACTGTATGACAAACGGCTTGGTAAGTCCGGACTCACTAGCAACGGAGCAGACGTGACCTTTTGCTTCAACCGCTCAAGAGACGTTTGGGCTGCAGAGGTATACTTAAACTGGCTAGGATTTTTCAACGTGTCCGTTATCGAAGCCCTCAAATCCGCGTAGTTCGGGATAAAGCGCCGATACCAACCCGCCATTCCCAATAGTCGTCGAACTTGTCGAACCATTTTCGATGTCGGGTAATCCACTATTGCTACGACCTTGTCAGGGTCGGTTTTTATGCCATTTTCTCCGACTATGAAGCCCAAATACTCATTCTCCTTTATGCAAAATTTGCTCTTCTCGACGTTAAAAGTGAGACCGCCCTTCCTCAAGCAATCCACCACTCGTGCCAGTAGAGCCAGGTGCGAATTAAAGTCCTGCGACAAGACCAGTAGGTCATCCAGGTACACCAGGACTTTGTCACGAAGTTCGAACGGGATGACTTTATCCATGAGTCGGCACATAGTTTGAGGAGCGTTGCATAGTCCGAACGGCATCACCGTAAAATGATAAAGGGGGTGGCCAAGCACTGTGAAAGCGGTCTTATCACGGGAACCATGGTCTAGCGGCATATGCCAGAATGCGTCTTTCGGGTCAGGGCTCGTAATGTATTTTTCCCGAAGAAGTTGACCCAGCCTGCCGTGGTTACACTTGTTATTTCCTAGTTGCTGCCATGCCCACATGTGACCATAACAGGGCAGGGTCGTTGACTCCCTCTGGGTGTCAAAGGCCCTGAAGGATGGCCAAGTGTTGTATTCGTTGAGCTAGCCGGTCTTTAATATTAAGCCTCATCCTCGCGGGTGCCATATATGTGGCTCGACCCACGACCCATCATTACCCATGACGAGACAGAAAAGGAAACCCCTCATCATGAGGCTAGTCCAAAGGAGTAGTAGGGTGTTATCTACTCCTAATTGGTAGAGATATGCCGCAAGGATCATCGCTCTTTACTTATTTTCGCCAGACCACAGCAGATTAAGGATATGATGAAGAAAAGACAGAAAAGAAAAATCCTCTTACTGAGTCTAATCCCGAAGGGGGCTTAGAGGGAAGTTAGCTACTCATAAGGTAGAGATATGTCACAAGGATCATTGGCCTTTTCAAATTTTCGCCAGACCACCGCAAATTAAGGATATGATGAAGAAACGACAGAAAAGAAAAATCCTCATAATGAGGCTAATCCAGAAGGGATTAGAGGGAATTTATCTACTCCTAAAGGCGTAAAGATATGATTGCTTGTTTGAAATACAACAGGTGTATCACTCACCATTGGCGAGGCAGTAGGAGTGTTTCGCGATAACCTATAATTTACAAGTGAAGGATGCCGGATGCCATCTTAGGGCTATCGAGATTTAAGGACTTTTCTCGACGTGATCTTACCAGACTCTCCAGTTACCTGAACCAGCTCTTAAGGCCTAATGTCTTTCGCATGGTAGACCCCTATTGACTTTCCTTGCAGTTCTTCTAACCCGTACAGAGAGTTACCTTTTCTTACCTTTATACGACACTTGAGAGATTTACGACCTAACTTGGCACTGACTGGGCTTTCGAAACTTCTTTGCATGAAATTTCTCCTATACACCTCTTGACCTATCTTAAACTCTACTGGTTTTGAGCGCCGGTTATAATTCTTTGTACCCTGTTCGAATGCATGGCTCAGGTTTTTTTGGACCTTAGCACGAATTAACTCATCTAATGCCATGGGCTCGCTCAATGTACGTAGAGTTTTCAGGAAGTTATAAGAACTGGCGTGTTCGACCATTTGAACTCCAAAGAGTACCTTATACGGGGAGAAACGTACTGAGCTCCATAAAGAACTAGCAATGTGGCTTAATTTCTGGTCCCATTTATCGGGTTCACTGGTGAGATATGCTCGGATTCTCGATAGTAAGGATCTGTTGACTCGCTCGGATGCATTCGCCTGTGGTGAGTATACCGCGGTTCGGAGATGGTGTACACTGTATTTCTCTAATAATTTTGCAAAATGAGGGAACCGAAATTGAGATCCATTGTCAGTTACTATCGTTTCTGGAACTCTAAACATGTGGAATAGCTCAGCATCCACGAACTGGTAAATCCGTTGAGCCGAGGTATTCTTAACCGGCTTTAACACAGGGTATTTTGAAAAGTGCTCAAGAGTAATTATTATACAAATGTTTCTGTTTATAGATCTAGGGTAGGGACCTAATAAGTCGATATATATTCGCTGCCATGGTCGTTCTGTCTGAGACTGTTTTTCATAGGTGGTCTTAGATTGGTGTCCGGTGCCTTGGTTTCTTTACACACGTCACATGAGCCAATATAATTCTTAACGTCCGTCTTCCTTATGCCTCCATGAGAAGAAAGTGGCGGATAATGCGCCCTCGAAATGGCGGCTGTGACGAGCCCTCGCGGAATCCAAAGCTGCCAGGCTTCTTCTTCTTGGACTGGATCCCACGTCCTTGGAACTGTTCGGATGTATACGAAACCTCCTCTGACACATAGATCTGGTAGAATGCTGGAAGCCGATTTAACTCGTTGCCTCAACTTCTCATACTCCAATGAATCGAAGTGTGGAGAGTTAAGGCCGACCTTTGGGGCATTCTCTTCTGTGGTTGTCAAACTGTCACAGTATATCCGTGACAATGCATCAGGTACAACGTTGAGGGTTCCCTTCCGATGTTCAATGGTGAAGTCAAAACCCTGAAGCTTCAGACTCCACCGAGCGAGCCTACCGCTGAGGTCCTTTTGGGACAGCAGCTACTTAAAAATAGCATGATACGTCACGATCTTTGTAACGGCCATAGTAAAATTTCGTACATAAGTCATTTCACATCTCGTCACGATATGTATACTCTCGCGAGTAGGGTCGTATCTTTATAATTCTTTGGTACTCCTAACTCAAACATAGAAATAAGGTAATGAATAATAACAAATCGACCCATCAAGCGATATAAACCAATTCGATTCTCTGCAAACAAATAAAGTGTCCCTAACACCGCCGGAGCACTAGGCAACAAGATCGGTACCGCTTACTCGATCGCTCACAGAAATAAAATCCACACATTCTATTGTCTGAAATTGAAAAAAAAAGAAAAAAAAAAGAAAAAAAATTCTTGTCGAGACAAACAAGTGCCGGGCATGCTCACTGCTGTAAAGAATGCAATGCAAACGGTTTTCTAATCTGCTAATTAGGAAACTAGCATGATCTGCGTAGAGATCATCATTTGCAAAGTTCCGTTTCAAGACTCTGGTGCGCGCTCTAATCTGTTTTGTTTAATTTAACCAAAAGTCAAGTGATTCGTGTTATAACCAAAGACCAATAAGTGTCTAGTTTTTACCTTTTGATTTGGCATACGAATATCTGAGTGCTGATTAAGAATTTAATTGCCAGGTAATAATAGCTAACAAATTAGAACATATTATGGAATCTAAGATTCTTCCAGTGAAGGTGCGGTCTGAAAGACAAGCAGCGCTAATGGAGCATTCATTTCGAAAGAGGTACTTATTAATTTCGATGAGAAATCGACAGTGACACCTGACACCTGTTCTTTAACACTATCTTCTCGGATAATTGTTTTTTTTATATATAAGGGTAAGACCTGGCTAATATATATATGTGTGTGGCTCTGTTCCAGTAGTCGCGCCGCTTTGTGTAGGCGAGCTTTTCCAAGGGCTTTTTTTTTCTCCTTCTCTCTTTGCATAGAGTGCAGAATGAATAGGAAAGTGATTTAAGTGCTGGTGAGGCCAAATTAATTGTTATCTTACTTTCTTCGGCTGGTATATCGATTACCGGGGACATAAAGTAATTAGTGATCAGTCTTTATTCAAGAAGAGAGGAAATAGAAGAAAGAAAAAAACGCTCCGGCAACTTCTTTGAGAGTTGATCTGCTGGAAGCGATGTGAATAGTTGGATAATGCGCCATACACGTTATATTCACGTAGGAATATTTTTATTAAGGCTGTCTTAACTCCTCAGGTGACTATACGAACGAAACCAAATCTTATCAGGTGCACCGCTTGCGAAGTGCACCTTGGCATGCAGTAGTGCCAGGATACCGGGGTTAAGACCCAGATATATGTTCAGACATACGTACATAACGCAACCCGACCAAATTACATCTCAATCAGCGCGGGATACCTATTAGCGGAGCTTTATTTCCATCTACTTATATACATATTAGGATAGTTGCACCTCTAACTTTGATTGGTGTTGGTGGATTACAAACTCATCCAGGCCTGAGAGCCCCCTCCTCCTACTATAGGGTTTGCTACAAAAAGGAAAAAAAAAAATCAACCGTTAATAGGACTTTCAAAGCCGATGGCTTGGACGTAGCCTCCTAGATAATAAATGTTTTCTTGTCAACCCTTCTTTACAGGACTAAACCCAGCGGGTGAAGCTTCAGCCGACGTGGGAGATAAATCCAAGTAAGTGTCCTTAACTATAATTTCATTTATTGTCTATTGAATTCAAACAGCTTGTCCAGCCGTCGAGTCCAATAGGAATTTCTTTTTGTTCGGTATATTATACTAGAGTACATTTATTTTTTTTATTTTTTTAAATATGTGTATATATATATATTGAATAACGCTTTCCGTGGTATAAACATACATTCCTCTTTATTTAATTTTTTTCCTTTTTTTTATAATTAACTGTATTATTTAAGTGAATAATTATTCCTCCTAGTTACCTTCATATATACATACCTGATAAGGGTCATATCGTGACCGAAGCAGAAATTTTTTTTTTTTTTATATAATAATTATGAATTCCTCGTTAATGTCTTAAAAATTTCATAGCTGTAAAGTAGGTAAATAGATATATAAAATTTATATATATATATAGATATATATATATAAATTTTTTCTTTCTCTTCTCGTATTATGGCATAGTTAGAGCTAGCGTAAATCGTAGGTTATTATAATATTATATAAAATAAATCCACATGAACTTAAGTTTTTGCTTTGGTTGTGTCATTAGACGGGACACCAAGATGGCCTCGTGCTAAGTCGGCCAGGTGTTTGGCTGTTGACAATGTAGGTACGGGCTGAGGGAAGGGAGAGGTCTCGACATCTGACCGGTCAGTAGCAGTTACTACTGCATAACGCCCAGGAAGATAGGGAACACATAGCAACATAACCGAGTAGGCGTGTTAGCCTTTACTCACCGCTTTTCCTATTATAAATATTATTTTTTCTTTTCTGCTTTCTTTCCTCCTCAATTTTTATTTACTTATTTTTTATTTTTGAATTCACTATTCTTTCGTCCAGCATTTTCATAAGTTGTTATAAGCTAGGAAAAACATCCCCCACCCCAACCCTGAGCTCGAGTCGGCAAATTGTGCTGGTCTTAGCGTCTCAACTTTCACCTGTCTGGACTGACCGAAGCTAGTAGTTATCGGCTAGCTCAGATAGGCAATGTGACAACCAAATTTGTTGGTACAGACCCCCGGTCCGTCGTCACATCTTGAACGGCATTAGTTCTATAAAAGGTCGGAATTTCTGGATGCTAAGCACTGCTGCCAAACACTCTTGCTCCGTGACAGTGTAAATACGTTGAGCTGAATTTAATTTCTTGGAGACATAGGCAATAGGTCTTTCGTTGCCATTATCATTCAGTTGCATCAGCACTCCACCAATGCCTTGTTGACTGGTGTCACACTGTATGACAAACGGCATGGTGAGGTCCGGACTCACTAGCAACGGAGCAGACGTGACCTTTTGCTTCAACCACTCAAGGGACGCTTGGGTTGCAGAGGTATACTTAAACTGGCTAGGATTTTTCAACGTGTCCGTTATCGAAGCCGTCAAATCATTCCGCGTACTTCGGGATAAAGCGCCGATACCAACCCGCCATTCCCAATAGTCGTCGAACTTGTCGAACCGTTTTCGGTGTCGGGTAATCCACTATTGCTACGACCTTGTCAGGGTCGGTTTTTATGCCATTTTCTCCGACTATGAAGCCCAAATACTCATTCTCCTTTATGCAAAATTTGCTCTTCTCGACGTTAAAAGTGAGATCGCCCTTCCTCAAGCAATCCGCCACTCGCGCCAGTAGAGCCAGGTGCGAATTAAAGTTCTGCGACAAGACTAGTAGGTCATCCAGATACACCAGGACTTTGTCACGAAGATCGAACGGGATGACTTTATCCATGAGTCGGCACATAGTTTGAGGAGCGTTGCATAGTCCGAACGGCATCACCATGAAATGATAAAGGGGGTGGCCAAGCACTGTGAAAGCGGTTTTCTCACGGGACCCATGATCTAGCGGGATCTGCCAGAATGCGTCTTTCAGGTCCAGACTCGTAATGTATTTTTCCGGAAGAAGTCGAACCAGAATTCCGTCTATCTGTGGTAATGGATGGGCGTCCTTCTTGGTGACTGTGTTCACCTTCCTGGCGTCAAAACAAAGTCCAACTTTTCCTGGCATCCTTACTAGAATGACCGGAGAGCTCCATGGACTCTGGCTCTCCTCGATCGCACACAGTGATACCATTCGCTCCAATTCGGCGTCCATCAAATTCTGTACTGCTGGTGACATGGGATAAAAACGTTGTTTTATCGAAGCTGCATCTCCAGTGTCGATCTTGTGGTTTATTAGTGACGTCTTTCCCAAGCCTAGTGAGGCAAACGAAGGAAAATACTGCTTGGTGACTACGAGACGTTTCAATTCTTGTTCCGAAAGAAGATCGCAATCAGTGTCAGAGACAGCTAACGGACCTGGTTTTACCTCCGTGACTGCACCTAGGACATCTGGAGCCAAGCCAAATAGACCCCAGAAGTCAATGCCTAGTACAGTGCCTGAGTGAGCCCCGGAACTACGTAGAAACGCATTTTCTTAGTCTCACTACAGAAGGTGACATCTAGGTCCACATGACCATGAACGTTTGTCATGGCACCATTAGCCATCTCTACCTGCGTCCTGTACCTCCTCCATTTGGCCTCCGCTTCCGATAACCTCTCAAGACCTCCCCGACCCAAGATACTGCCAGTGGCACCACTGTCTAGTAATCCTGACACGGTTTGCCCGAGTAGATGCACTTCAGCATACGGCCGAATGTCGCCTGGTACCAACACTGTGATGTGGGCCAGCTTCTTCCTCTCAGCCTTGACACGCTTGGTATGTTCGCGCCACCGAACAATCGATCTCTTTCTGGATAAAAGGACATTTCTGTAGCCGTCACATCAGGGGATTTTGTCACCGATGAGAATATCCTATTTCTCACGGCGCGGTAATTGTTCCAGCGCTTGTGCAGTGGTGTCAGACGATATTGAGTCACCTCACGGATACTCGTCATCACAGAGGTTGGTGGCCGTCTCAATATCTTATAAGTGTGAGACTGGACCCCCTGCTCGGAAACGCCAGCAGGTGTCAATGGAACGTCAGGTATTAAAGACACGTCCAAAGGGGTGTCTAGCAAGTTGTTAACACCGTTGTTGCTGCTCTTTGAAATGGTGGCCGAGAATTCTATGTCGTATATCGATAATTGGTCTTCGATCTCGACCTTCAGGCTACTAGTCCCGTAATACAAACTTTTATTGGGGCTATCATCCAACGATATCAAGTAGGGAGTTGTTGCTGTTCTCTTAGATGAGGTTGATTGCTCTCTGCCACTGCAGCTGGTGGTGCTGTCGGCTGAGGCACCTGGGCTGGGGTTGACGAAGTTCGAGAATACCGTGTCGTGTTTGGCTGGAAGCTGGTGTTGTTGTTCCCAGGCCGTATCATGTTTTTCGTGGCGCAATTCCGGCAGTTTGGTTTGATTAGTTTCTTCTGACCATATTCATAGCAGAAGTAACCTGGGTTTGCGGAAAATCTATGTAGTAGTGGCCTCTATGGTCACAGTTCCAACAGATAGATTCTATTCTAATCGGAGCTCGGATGTCTAGCTCAGCCACTTCTAGCTCGGGTGAGTCCGGGAAGGCTTGACCTTCTTGCGCTACGGTGCCTATTTCCTGGACATGATGACCTGAATTCCTCCAGGAGTTCTTGGAATTTGGCAACGGTGGACCAAGAGCTCTGTTACTCACACTAGGACTGTGTGATGATATGATTCGATCGTGAGTGGCTTGTATCTTCATCACCAACGCCAGCAATTGGTTTATGGAGTTCTCCGGATATAAGCAGATCTGACACTGAATCTAAAAATTCTCGCTCAGACATGGGATTCTGTAGCTGATTTCGCAGTTCCCGCATTGCTTGGAGGTACAAGTTGAAGCTCTCTCCCACTCCCTGTCGCCTGCTCATCATCTGGCGCCGTATTTGGATGCCGTCTTTCGGGTCACTCGACTCAGTTAATAGAGCCGCTCGAATTTGCTCCCAAGTAGGATTTGGATTGGTCCTTAATAGTGACCAGGACTAGTTGGTAGCCCTTTCACTAAACAGTGTGTGAATATGTCTAATCAATAGGTCGGAGTCGCCATACAGGGTGGTATTTCTTAGTGCCTCTACACGGAAAATAAAGTCTTCCACTGACTGACGCGTATTGTCACCGCTGTATACTAACCTCCATCCCTTAAGCGGGCTTGACGAACGTCTAGCCTACTGTTGAGTAGAGTGACGTGAGCTTGCTCAGAATTCCTTGGGAGCTCTTGAGCAGATCTACCCGCGGCATTATTGTATCGACGAATATTGGATCGGAGATCGTAGAGGCAGCGCGCCATCTCGCCTCTAACCAGGTCGGAAATTTGTCTTTGGAGGCCCGCTAGATCTAGGTAGGCTTCCCTAACCTCCGATTCACGTCTAGCGGCCATATTTGCGGGACTTAGTGTTGGTATTCCTTCATTTGATCTATTCTGGTTTGGACTAGTGGCAGTGAGGGATTGTTATCGGTCGTTTGGATATCGTGCCAGTGTACGTGTAATAGTCGGTCTGACTGAGGAAGAATCTACAATCCATTTCTGGGTGCATTTCTTATGGAACACGTGTCCACAGCAGGTGGACGCTACTCGAGACTTAATAGTCCAGTCCGCATCTTGACAGATAGAGAATATCTATGAAGGACCCCTCCCCGGGGGAGTCCTTGCCGTAATCATTTTGATCAATATTGTTATGTTTATTGCCAATAGAATGGCGCATACGCCAATATCCAAGATTCTGTTCATGATGAATTTTAATTTAATTTGATTAATCAATGAATATATGGCGTGTATCCGCAATATATTTATAAAAGGCTAAAAAGCCTTATTCACCTGTGGATCTGGCCAAATGCCTCAATCCGCACTAGATATATGGCTGGAGTGCCTCAATATCTATCGAGCCAAAATACTTGGCTAATTGCCTCGGTATTTTATAGAAAAGATGTTTGGCTGAGAGGCCTCTTCATCCAAAAGGTTAGAACCGCTGGCCAACTTGCCTCTGCGATCTAAAGAATAAGAACTACCTGTCTTCGCTATGGTCAATTCTTTATTCCCCCTTTATTCCTTAATGCTACCTTATTTATAATCAATAGTTATTGCTAAGTAAGCAATTTACATTAATTTCTAAATGCTACTTACAATCAATATCATTTACCTATCTTATTATGTTTATCGTAACAAAAGAGCGGTGACCTCACGTGAGTAATATTTTCTTTACAACTTGGTGCACTGTACATGCATATTATATTATGCTTTTTTTTTGCTTGCGCTGGAATTTGTTGCGCTTGACTTTCACCTCATTCATAACGAGGTGTAAATGAATCACAAAAATGATTACATACGAATCTGTATGTATGTAAATTATGTTTACTCGATGAGTTAATTGAACTCGGAGTTTTACTTTTTGAGAAGGTATGCAAACTTTAGCTGGAATCTTTTTTTCTTATTTTCTTTTAGGGAGATGCGCATATGATTTACATGCAATTTATGATGCATGATTACAGATGCATTACAGCCTTCACAGGAACTAATGGTAAGTGATGTAAGGCTCCCTTCTGGACCGGGTGTGTTGCGGCTGTTGTCTTCACGAACATTTTTTGTATATGAGAGGTGACAGCAGCAGGGCTTCGTGGAACCCCCCCACACTCTCCGCCAATAACCGAGGCGAATTAGCGTGGCGCCGGCGGTCTGGACTTCTCGTCCAAAGTCAATCACTCTCAACATAGTTCCATAACAATGTACCTATCTAAATGCTACCGGTTTTTAGGTATTCCCGTTTTTATGATGCATAATTTCATGAATTTTGCTAATTTTCGTGGAATTGCACAGCATTAGGCGCGATCTACAACCAGAAAAATTTGCATGATCATTGCCCTTGATCATTTTTCAAAGTACCCCCTACTGAAACCAATTATAAAAACCTCTACTCAACGAATTTGCCAGTTTGTGGAAACCGAACTCTTTCACATTTTTGGAGTTCCTGAAACGATAGTAACTGACAATGGATCTCAATTTCGGTCTTCTCATTTTGCGAAATTATTACAAAATTACGGTGTACATCTTCTACGAACGGCTGTATACTCAGGCAAATGCGTCCGATACAGTCAACAGATCCAAATTATCGGGAATTCGAGCATATCTCACCAACAAACATAGCGAATGGGACGAGAAACTGAGTCACACTGCGAGTTCCTTAGGGAGCTCTGTTCATCAGGCAACAGGTTTCTTGCCGTATAAAGTTCTTTTCGGGTTTTAAATGGTGGAACACGCAAGCTTTGATAAGCCTTTGAAAAATCTGGCCACCTGAAACGAACCCATGGCATTAGATGTGACCGACAAAGTGCAGTTAATTCGTGCTATGGTCCAAGAGAACATAAGCCACGCGCTCGAACAGGGCACTCAAATATATAACCTGCGCTCAAAACCGGTAGAATTCAGGATAGGTCAGGAGGTGTTTAGGAGAAACTTCTTGAAGAGCAATTTTGAAAATCATGTCAGTGCCAAATGTGGACGTAAACAGAGCAAGAAAAGGAAACTCGCTGCATGAGCTTGAGGATATACACGGGAAGTCAATAGGTGTCTACCTCGCTAAAGACATTAGGCCCTGAAGGCGGGTAGATTAAACTAGAAGGTCTGTTAGATGCAGACCGTGGTATGTTCTTCAATTCTGGTAGCCCTAAGAAGACATCCGGCCAGCTTAACTGGTAACTGCAGGATACAAAGGTGTCGCTTAGAAACTACCCAGTTTAGCGACCGGTATACCTCTTGTTATTAGCCCACATTTTTCACACTCCACAGCTTGACAATGCGTCGAAAACCCTTCTACATGGTACCCTACTGAGGCTGCACCGTCGTAGGAATTCCAAATTGCAAATCGTCTTCGAAATTTTGATCTCAGCTGTACTAGTACCCTATATGTTTTTGGTTAAGATTTCGAAGACCAAATCTGGGTGTGTCTCTGACTCGTCACACTTGGAGACGGTCCGACGAAGAATTTGTGGCTTTACCTTTTACGAGCATCAGTGGTCATGGGTCGATGCATACATTGGGCACCCACATGGAGGAGGCAAATGTGTAAATACTGGGTAGCGCAGTCAATTTCAGGACGCAACCATTTTTCAGCCTCTTTTGTATCCCAAGGGATTCAATGACCCAGCCCCGTTATGGTCGTATATGACACCACCCAAATACCCTAAGCGATGGAACTGACCTCTGTCACTCACTAGCTGTCATGGAACGATGTGTACCATGTGCGAAACGTGTGAAGTGGGCGAGGCGAAAATGCCGGAAGGTGACAGGTGAAATCGGGTAGCCATATTCATTCATTGAGTGCTAAATCATCAGAGAGTGAAGTTGCAAAAAGAAAAAATATAAGCCCAAAACTATAAGTGCAAAGTTTTTTTAAAAATGTTTATTTTTATTAAAAGGAAGAAAAAGTTAAACCCACCATAAAGTTTCCAAAAAGAGAAATCGGGAATAACAGGAAAATCCAGCAATACAAAAGGGGAACATGCTCCGAGATCCATTCGGCCTTTCGTCGTAGCCCCATTATGAGGTGCACCTGTAAAAAAAGAAAACAAAAATATATAAGTACTCATATTACTAAAAAAAAAAACATGGCGGTACAAGAAATATTTCGCAGACTCGGAGGTCACATATCCTCAGACGACATGTGTGGGATACGCGGTATATACTGAGTGCTGTCCAAGCACAGAAGCATCTAAAAAGAAAAGGAATTATTGAATTTTCGCGATATATGGTGCTGTTGTGACTCAGGTGCCCAATAAATAGATATACAATATATTGATATACCTCATAAATGACCCTGAAAATGAAAAATTATTTCATTTTAAAAATATCAATCAAAATTTAAAATGTATTTAGAAATGCATGTCCATAGTATAACAAAATGCAATTTAGCATAAATTGAATTTTGTTATCAGACACACTTTCCACTCACACGGTATGCATACTTACCTACATGAAGTGTCTGCTTACATTTTTTCCATATGTACACTGTACATATATACGTTACTTACTTTCTCCAATCTAATTGTATGTACATACATACATACAATTATCACAATTATTCGTGCCCTCTTAAACTTAATATTTCAAGACGGGCGCACAAGCGCATATCGGATTACAGTTTTGCATTGGTGCATATAGGCTTAAACACAATTGCGACGACAGAGCGATAGAACGACAGACGACAACGAAAAATTCGCTGCGAAACAGGCAGTCGCAAAATTTGGAACACAATTGCAACGACAGGCGGAGCGACGATTGTGACAGAAGAAGATATTGAAATTTCATTTGTTAAATGTTTCGAGCGTTTTAAAAAGAGATTTTTATGAAGAATATTTTATACATACTATATTGAAAGAAATGCAATGAACCAAAGTGTGGAAAAAAACTGAAAATGCGGAAATCAAGTAAATTAAACGCTTTAAAATATCCATCCAACCCTTGTCTTTTTTGTCCACTTGTCTTGCCTATCTTGTAAACTATAAATTATTTTATGGATTTCCATTTCCTCGATCAATTTTTCCTTAAAGCTCATTATTTAAAAATCTCCGCGGCGTGCTACCACCTAAAAAAGACAAAAGTGAATGCCACAACCATTTCATTCGATTAATTTTGTTGGTAGGACTGCAGCGACGACGACAAAATTAGAAAAGGCTTAAACACAATTCCGACGATAGAGCGACAGAACGACAGACGACAGCGAATATTTCGCTCCGAAACAGGTATTCGAAAAATTGGGAACACAATTGCAACGACAGGCGATGAGCGATGATTGTGGAACAAGAAGATATTGAAAATTTATTTGTTAAATGTTTCGAGCGTTTCAAAAGGAGATTTTTATCAAGAATATTTTATATTATATTGAAAGAAATGCAATGAACCAAAGTGTGGAAAAAAACTGAAATTGCGGAAATTAAGTAAATTAAACGCTTTAAAATATCCATCCAACCCTTGTCTTTTTTGTCCACTTGTCTTGCCTATCTTGTAAACTATAAATTATTTTATGGATTTCGCATTTCCTCGATCTAGTTTTCCTAAAAGCTCATTATTTTAAAATTACCGCGGCGTGCTACCACCTAAAAAAGACAAAAGTGAATGCCACAACCATTTCATTTGATTAATTTTGTTGGTAGGACTGCAGCGACGACGGCAAAATTAGAAACTGATCAATCCCGGCGATAATGTCATCGATCGCTCAACGTCGGTCGTCACAATTTGGTGCATTCGCATAAGATGCTGTGTTTTTAGAAGTTTGACAGTGATATATCGTCGTCGTTTGTCGTCTGTCGTCGGAATTGTGTTTAAGCCTAAACTGATCACTCCCGGCGATAATGTCGTCGATCGCTCAACGTCGGTCGTCGCAATTCGGTGCATTCGCATAAGATGCTGTGTTTTTAGAAGTTTGACAGCGATATATCGTCGTCGTTTGTCGTCTGTCGTCGGAATTGTGTTTAAGCCTTATAGCTTGCATCCAAACTTTTCTACATTTTCTCACGTACGATTTTTAAACGTCGTGAGATTTTAACAAAAAGAATAAAAAGCTTTTTGAAGCTTTCACAAGTACCTGAGCGCAATATGTCTGATTCTCATGGAGTTCGTTTTTTCAACCCGTGGAAGTAATAAGCAGGAGAAATATTCGGAATTAAAATAAAATTTAGTATATTACTGAAAGTGAGAAATATTAGGAACAAAAAAAAAATTTAGTATATTATTGAAGGTGTAATGGAATTGAAAATATACATACTTATTATATTATCGGAATTGTAAACCGAAAATTAATATATTATATTATCAGAAGTGTAAACCGAAAATCAATAGATTACATTTTACTGAAGTGAAATGAAAAAGAAATGAAAGTGAAACAGAAATGAAATTGAAATTAAAAAGAAACGAAATGTGCTAAGAAGAATAAATACAGATATTTAAACGAAAAAATATCGAAGATACAAAATAAATGTTTTTATTCTTGAATTGGTGACCGTTCTCTCCTTTGGAGCACTGGGTGGTGTTTGTAACATAACATTTCTTGGTGGCAGCAGTGCTCCTAACCCATATCGAATCAGTCCCAATAAATAAATAAAATAACAATAAAAAAAATAAATTAAATAAGGTCCGGCCACAATTATAACATATTGGTGGCAGCGATTATTTAAATTAACAAATCAGTGCTAATTAAAATAAACGAAAACTTAAGATAACAATAAAAAAAAACAAAAGTAATCCAAAGAATAAAATTTTTCTTTTGTTTTATTTATATATAGGCTCTTTATTTGGTGGCTCTTTGGCTCTTTTCAAATTCCTTAAAACTAAGTGGAAAAAGGCTCTACAATGTGTATATGAAAAGACGCTAACTAATCTAAAACAAATACAAACATAACAGAGTCATTAGGGACAATAAAAACAAACTAGACACTAACAGTTAATATAACAAAATGGAGTAGCATTAAATGTTCAATAGAGACTGTGTATAACGGACACTAAAAATTTTGAAAAGCTCCTAAAAGGTGAAACAAAAAAGAAAATTTTTTAACTTTTCCCAATTTTGACAATTAGGTAAGTGGCGGTTCCAAGAAGTTCCAAATTTCCAAATTAATCTAATAAAAATGTAATTCCCTAAACGAGCGAGCTTTCAACAAAAAATTTTGTAATTTAGAACCGAGACCGAACACATTATTATAAGAATAAGTGAAATCGAACGAAGGAAAAGTTTACGCGATAAAGTTATAGAGTCCCGCGAGGGCAGCCTGTAGTATCATAGACTTCTACAAACTGCCCTCATCATCCCTCCAGCTTATCATCTCTAACAGAGTGCTTAGCCTTCCCACAGCACTTACAACGATTTCTAAGCGGGGAGAAGCCCCTTGTAATAGTGTTGCAAATGCTGTGGCCTGATATCACCAGCGAAAGACAAGAGCTCCGTTCTGCACCGACGATAGTGGTTGTCATGTGCAGTTGAATGTGTCTGCGTTCGTTGCCAGATATTCAAGACATAAACGTCTCTTCAATCTGTCAGCGAAGTCGCGCTTAAATGCTTGTGCGTGGTGTTGTGGGTCACTGTTCTGATTCCCTTCTCCGGCTCTCATGTAGTACAAGTGAATTGTAGATTTGGCCAGTGTCAACACAAAGCTAATCAAACAGTTCACCCGACTACGAACCTTTGATCCCCACAGAAAGGATGTCCTAGTAATGCCGAAATTCGGGTGGATCAACCGACACATATCGCGCACCAGTTCCATTAGACTCAAAGCTGAACAAGCGAAGAACCTGTGAAACAAGGTGCTTTCACCAAAACAAAATGTGGAGATCCTCTGAACCTGTCGGTCGATATGTGACAACTGATTAGGATGCATAAGACTATGAGGCAGCAATTTGGATGCTACATCAGTATCTTTGTAACTAGATGGATAACTGTAGACTACTCTACAATCCCTCCCATCACGCCCATATTCACCCCGAGGTTTGTTCGCCATCTGTTGTAACCTGTATGTGAGGTGGTCTGTTCAGAACGAAAGCATATTCCAACTTAGTGCCAGGGTCACTGGTCCCAAATTGGCGAACTCTCACCCGCGTAGAAGCAGCCAGGTCGTGTAGTTGTGGAGTGTTAGTGTTTATTCGACAGTTTCCAGTTATATCAATAATATCTCCGAGAACTATCAGTGTATGCGTGTCAGCTTCAAAACCCCAAGCATTACTGAACACTGAATCTATAAATTCAGGATTAAACCTGATTGGAATCGACGCGAATTGCGTGTACCGTAGAGCATTCCACTTAAGGTGAAATGCTGGCCTGATTCTGCCCCAGGTCTGAATCGTTGAGATTAGATCCTGTGGCCAGTCACGAGGATAGGGTGATCGAACAGAGAGCAGGTAGTAATACTCCCCTATGCTTATCCCTCCTAGTACATTCACCTACAGCTCAGAAATTAAGGTGTCTCTCTGGCAAAACACTCGTTGGAATGCACGCACTTGGAGACAACTTGATTTCACAACCAAGTTAGTGAGACCTAATCCACCTATCCTGACTGGCAGACAGAGTCTATCGTTTTTGGTTGAAGATGACCTATAAAGCTATCATCAAACCTCTCAGACTTTAGCAGATTAACGATGGACGGGGTAATCAAATAATTTATCACGACTGACCTACACATTAAGGATAATGGAAATAGTCGACTAAGCCATGAGTTAACAGTCCTAGAGAGTTTCTCCAGAGCGATGCGGCTATTATTTGATTTACTCTTGCGTCCGATATACACACTTCAATACTTCAGGCAAGTATTAGTCCATTGGATGTTCAGTGGAGTATCTGTACGATCTCTCCTCCTTCCACACCACAAGCCTTGACTCTTACTAAGGTTGATTTTAGCGCCCACTGTACACTCGTACTGTTCGAAAACAGCACGAACGACCGGAAAAGCTTCATCTCTCATCACGAAAATAGAAAGGTCATCCGCATATGACAACATAAGAGGCCTCAGATTGGTATATGGTAGATGAACTGAATATTGTTCGAGCATTCAACGAAGATTATCCAGTAATGGCTCCAACGAAAGATCATAAAGCATACCTGGCAATTGACAGCCCTGTCTGATGCCTCGATGAACGAGATAGGAGCCAAAACTTGTCCTTGATGCATAATCAAAATTGCTGAATCTCTATATAGTTTCCCGACGATATCGAGCCACCTGGGCGGAAACCCAAATGCCTCGAGGGCAGTCAGGAGATACTCGTGCGAGACGCTATCAAAAGCCTTTTGTTGGTCTAGTGAAATCATGGCCATTTGTGTACCTGTCTGTTCATGGTAGGCAAACAAATGCTTGGCTACCGCGATGTTGTCGTAGATGCTACGACCAGGTACACAATAGGACTGTTCCGGGTGTATTACCGAAGCAATTACTGAGCGGAGTATCGCCTCTAACGCTTTGCAGACGATTTTGTAGTCCACATTGCATATGGTTACTGGCCTCCAATTCCCCATCCTCTCCAAATCTCTTTTCTTTGGAATAAATCGCATAACAGACCTCCTCCAACTAGAAGGAAAGTCTGACTGTATCTCAACTGCCGAATTGAAGACTTCCACAAGGTCAGGAATTAATAAATCCCTGAAACGTATGAAGAATTCTGGAGTCAAGCCATCATAACCAGGTGAAGTGTGTCGCGTTAGATCCTTTGTCGCAGCGATCATATTCTCCTATGTGATTACTGTATCCAGGAGCTCCTTGCTATCTTCAGAGAAAGTGGGAATATTCTCAAGAAATTCATGAGTGGTCGAGGATGTTGTCGACGTCGATTCAGAGTAGAGACTACTGTAGTAGTCTCGAATAAATTCTGATAGCCTTCCCTTAGCCAGCGTGATTGGCTGCGTAGCACAAACTCCAAGCTGTGCTTCTAAGTTTGTGTTGCCAAGCGTTCCTTTATTCTGTTAAAATAAAGAATCAACTCCAGCTGAGTTGGGAGAAGAGCTGCCACCCAAGATACTTCGGCCGACAAGCTAGAAGCTTGATACCCACTTCGATTGAAATTCGTTTCGAGAAAAGTTCGGATTTGGAGCTTTCCAACATCCCACCATTGACTAGGAAAAGGAAAGTCACCTTTCCTCTCATGCCAATCGTGCCAGAATTCACTGAATTCATTGATGAACTGCTCGGAATTTAACAAATAGTTGTTGAATATCCAGTATGCAGTTCTTCTTTCAACTAGAGCGCTGGTTTCCACTACAAGAAGGTGATGGCTAACGGAACACACTTCATGAGTGACACCAACGAAATGTTCTAGTATTCCAGGTGTTTAGGCCACACATACATGATGATGGTCCCTCGTTGTAAATTCCATCCACATTTCTAATCCTTCCCACGATGAAATATTTTCTCCTATAGAAAAGGGAAAAAGGGAAACACAAAGAACTAAAGTCTAAATGAAATTACCAAAAAACTACTTATCTAATAGTTAGGAGCTTCCTTCCGTTCATCCAGCTATGTTCAAACATTCCAACAAATAAGTGTAATATCTGAAACATATAAGAATATTGTTATTCATAACAAAAATTGTACAAAACTTTTAACTTACCTCAAAAGTATACCACCATCTCGTATATTTACAATTTCTCAGTGACAGAAAGTGACATTACGTCAGTCAGCTGTCTCCTGCTCATATTTTCGCAGAAGAATAATTCTGCTGCAGAGAATAATCTGCTGCTCACATTTACGCAGAAGAATAACTCTGCTGCAGAGAATAATCTGCTACATCTCCTGCTCACATTTACGCAGAAGATTAATTCTGCTGCAGAGATTAATCTGCTCTTGTTCTTCTTTATAGTAGCATATTGCTATACTTCTGCGACGCTCAGAATACTGTCTGAGACTACTCTGACTAGTTTTACTGACTATAGCATTTTGCTGCCCTTGTGCCCTCACGCACTAGCAGCATCTATATTACCCTCTTTTCTTTGTTTTAATGACAGATAATGATTCTAGTCTTCTCTCCCTCTTTCAGAACGAGGAGAACATTGGCAGCGCTTGAGCAGGAGCTCATTGACTTTTAATTTGAATTTTTAATTTGTTTTTTTTTATTATTTTTTTTACTTGAAGTTTTTTATTGAATTTTATAGTAGTTTGTAGGTTAGTTTTAGTTCTGAATTTCTTTTAGTAAATGAATTTGTGATATAGTTATAAGCATTGAATTTGAATAAAAATTTTATATTTGAATTTAAAGAACTGAGTTGTCCTTTACAAACCGGCACTCCCTCCCACGTCCGAGACTAGCTCTCACACCAGGTGAAACGTAAAGTCTACCGATTCTGGAGCCTGCGAGACTTACATGGATATTTCGCGAGACCCTCGTGTATGATCTAGTCGTAGGACGCATCCAACGATAGATATCCACGAGACAGGAAACACGGACAAAATTCCTCAACCGAATAGCATTGACAGAGTTGAACTCAACTCCGGAATGCCGATCCATTGAGGGATTTAGCGTGCAGTTGAAATCACCTCCGAGGATAGTTTCGCCACTAAAATTCACCAGACAGAATTGAACACTATCAACAACTTGTCTTGTAATGTCCTGGTCATGAGGAAGGTACACGTTTACTACCTTGATACGTTTGTGTTGAACGACAAAGTCCAAGGAAGAAGCGAAGCCTGGGAAGATATCTGTATAGACAGGAGACGATAGTGTGAATTTGTTGGATACAATGATTGCCACCCCTGAGCCTCGGCGAGGCGCAGGTGTGGTAAACATTGCATAGCCAGTGTGCAGGTAAGCATAAGGCTCAAGTTGTGTATGAGTGTCTTGGGTAAAATTCGACTCCTGCAGAAGTGTAATGTCTATATCGAACATTTTGACATGTTCGATAGTACTGTGTAGTCTTGTATGAGCATTTAAACCCCCGGTGTCAAGAGACGCTATCTTACAGATTCAAAGAGATAAGAAGCTCAAACGATGATGGTACGACATCTACTGGCGAGGAGAATCGGCCAAGCGATGCTCCTGAATCAACTCCTCCAATTTCCTATGAAGTCATTCTAACCGAGGTACATCGTTATACTTCCTCATCTTCTTGGACTCCTGTTGTAGGAGTTGAAGCTGAGGAAGTAACAGCCCTGGCCTCTCCAGCTCCTTTACAAGAATACTCCAGATTTTATCTGAATTCTACTTGTACTGGAGCTGGCCAACAATTTCAGAGGTCTTCTTCCTAGGAAGGGTCTCCATCCCCTTCGAGACTTCAAATTGGCTACCAGTTGAAATGACGCTACGAGTCGTGTAATAACTCGTAGCCACCGAAGCTCGAAAGACCAGTCTCATCCAAGCTGGTCATGTTGCAGTCCGAAAGCTGCGCGAGAGACACTTCCGTGTCCTTCACAACAACCTTTGAACAGCGAGCTCCACTATCGTCCTCCTCCAAGTGGGGCCTGACTAGCTTTGCTGGCTCTGGAGGAGGCAGCATCATCCGGTCAACTTTCTTCTTCCTCGTCCTTTTTTTTATTACATGGTTAGTCGACTCCTCGTCAGATGTAGACATGCTTTCACGTGCTGACGTGGCACCGTTCATAGCCGGAATTTCTTTTGCCTCTGGGACAACTTCAGGCCCACGTCTATCCAGTATCTCGAACCGGATATGCTCAGGTAAAAGTCTGACGGAAGCGTGCATCCCTTATTTAAGGTGATGGTCGCTTCCCGGCTGGTACCGAAAATAACCCGCCCGAGACCGTCCTCCCCAATTTTAATGGGAATGGCGCGAACCTTTCGGTGAACTTTCCCGAGTCTCCCAAGGAAATTCAAGAGGTCTTCATGTTGGGTTCGCATAGGGACCCGCGAAAACACGACCTTCGTGGGCCTTTCATAAGAATGGTAGCGCTTTCGAGGGTTGTGGCATACCTGAAGGCAATCTTCCACGTCATCTCCTGTGAGCAGCTATTCTCGATGGGGATAATAGCTGGGGCAATGATTATACACCTCAATCAATTACCTGCGTCCAATAGGGCTGGACGAGGAGTGATGCCCCTGCTCTGAATTTCGATAGTGTTACTACTTTTGAAACTACCACTTACCTGGTCATACGAAATCCTTGGCACTATGGGTTGGGGTCGCAGTGATGCTGCTGTTGTTACGGGTAGTTGTTTCTTCGTAGCATTCTTCGCTGAAAGCAGCAGCGGTCTCCATTGTGCAACACCATTGGGCTTGGGTGCTGAGCTTGAAGCCTTTTGGACAACTTCCCTCAACGTAGGGTGTTGTCCTAGCATCGAAGACGTCGACGGAACATCTGCTATAGCTGCAGCCACAGATGATCTTATAGTCTCTGGAGCTAATGCTCCAGCCTCTAATTGGACAGCTACGGCTGTCCCGACAATATCCTTCTTCAAGGGACATTTTACAGTTACTAGCCTCTACAATAGGGCCCCTAACGGCCTTCTCTGTGGGCCCTTTAAGTATGGTCTTTGAAGAAGAAGAAGTATCGATTGATTTCTCCTTCCTTCTTAATTTGGGGGGTCATCAGTCCCCCCGGAATCGCTACTGCTCGTACTCATTTTGAGCATGGCAGAGATGCTTTAAAACCTTTTTTTATTTTTTTTTATTTTTTATATTATTTAAATTTTATAATTTAAAATCAGTTAGAATTCTATTTTTTTGGAATGTTTTTTATCTAAATTTATTATACTAAATATTTTTGTACGGTTGCTATGTTTTCATGGCAACGACGGAAATTAATTAAAAATCCAAACCTGTCACTTAATTTGGACTTTTTTAATAATTTATTTTTTGTAGTTTTAAATAGTTTTTATGGTGATTCTCACACCAACCACAATACACAATATAAAACACTCAAACTCAATGTCACTTCTTTCTATTTTAGCGGCTTTTTTCTCAATTTCTTCCGCTATTTGATTTATTATTCGCTAAACTCTTAAATGACACGTCTGTTCTTTACGATAATAACAATTTTTTTTTATTTATATATGATCTTTATTTAGTGGCTCATTGGCTCTTTTAAAAATGTCTTAAAAATAGTTGGCAAAAGGCTCTACAAATGGTAAAAAAGGCACTAGCTAAACTAAAGTTATAAAGTCAATAGGGACAAGTAAAACAAATGACACAAAACTAAAACAAAATGACACAAAAAGTAAAACAAATTCAAACAAAATGCTCAAAGGAGTCTAAAAACGGTCACAAGAATTTTGAAAAAGATCTAAAGTTTAACCAAAAATTTAGAACCAGTCCCAATTTTGACAATTAGGTAAGTGGCAGTTCCAAGAGGTTCCAAATTTCCAAAATAAACTAATAAAAAATGAATACCTAAAACGAAAGAATTTTCAACAAAAAATTTTGCAATTTAGCACCGAGACCGAAACCGAATTAAAAACTTAATAGCCGAACGAACGAAAAAATTTACCCGACACCGTTATAAAGTCCCGCGAG
This sequence comes from Dioctria rufipes, assembly GCA_963924295.1. Taxonomy (NCBI): domain Eukaryota; kingdom Metazoa; phylum Arthropoda; class Insecta; order Diptera; family Asilidae; genus Dioctria; species Dioctria rufipes. Next base: position 116,121,438 of record OZ002741.1, read on the forward strand.
GGTAGCCTGTAGTATCATAGACCTCTACAAACTGCCCTCATCATCCCTCCAGCTTATCATCTCTAACAGAGTACTTGTCCTTCCCACAGCACGTGCAACGATTCCTAATCGGGGAGAAGCCCCGTGGACTAGTGTTGCAAATGCTGTGGCCTGCTATCATCAGCGAAAGACAAGAGCTCCATCCTGCACCGACGATAGCGGTTGCCATGTGCAGTTGAATGTGTCTGCGTTCGTTGCCAGATATTCAAGACGTAACCGTCTCTTCAATCTGTCAACGAAGTGGCGCTTAAGCACTTGTGCGTGGTGTTGTGGGTCAGTGTTCTGATTCTCATCTCCGGCTCTCATGTAGTACAAGTGAATTGTAGATTTGGCCAGTGTCAACACAAAACTAATCAAACAATTCACCCGACTACAAACCTTTGGTCCCCATAGAAACGATGTCCTAGTAATGCTGAAATTCGGGTGGATCAACTGACACATATCGCGCACCAGTTCCATCAGACTCTGCAAAGCTGGACAAGTGAAGAACCTGTGAAACAAGGTGCCTTCACCAGAACAAACTGTGCAGATCCTCTGAACCCGCCGGTCGATATGAGACAACTGATTAGGGTGCATAAGACTGTGATGCAGCAATTTGAATGCTACATCAGCATCTTTGTAACTAGAACGATAACTGTAGACTACTCTGCAAGTTGTCCCTCCCATCACGCCCATATTCAGCCCGAGGTGTGTTCGCCATCTGTTGTATCCTGTATACTCCGGAGGTCTTATTGACATAAGCACGTCACGGAGCACACGTGTTGTAAGTGTGCTGAAAGGTGTGTGAGGCGGTCTGTCCAGAAAGCATCTTCCAACTTAGTGCCAGGGTCACTGGTCCCAAGTTGGCGAAATCTCTCCCGCGCAGAAGCCGCCAGGTCGTGTAGTTGTGGAGTTGCCTCGAGAGCAGTCAGGAGATACTCGTGCGAGACGCTATCAAAAGCCTTCTGCTGGTCAAGAGAAATCATGGCCATTTGTGTACCTGTCTGTTCATGGTAGGCAAACAAATGTTTGGCTACCACGATGTTGTCGTAGATACTACGACCAGGAACACAATAGGACCGCTCCGGGTGTATTACCGAAGCAATCACTGAGCGGGGTATCGTCCCTAATGTTTTGGTGACGATTTATAGTCCACATTGCATAGGGTTACTGGCCTCCAGTTCCCCATCCTCTGCAAATCTCCTTTCTTTGGAATCAATCGCATAACAGACCTCCTCCAACTAGAAGGAAAGTCTGAATGTGTCTCAACCGCCGAATTGAAGACTTTCAAAAGGTCAGGAATTAATAAAACCCTGAAACGTATGAAGAATTGTGGAGTCAAGCCGTCATAAGCAGGTGAAGTGTGTCGCCTTAGATCCTTTGTCGCAGCGATCATATGCTCCTTGCTGTCTTCAGAGAAAGTGATAATATTCTCAAGAAATAATAGTAATATATGTAATAGTCTCGAATAAATTCTGATAGCTGTTGTCCGTTGGGGACTTGTCCAGATTCATCAACTATCGATTCGACTTCACAAGAAGAAGTACGTCGTCTAGTTGCCTGAAAGAAGTACTCGGTTGGAGAATCGCCTTCCCTCAGCCAGCGTGATTGGCTGCGCAGCACAAACTCCAAGCTGTGCTTGTAAGTTTGTGTTGCCAAGCGTTCCTTTCTTCTGTTAAAATAAAGAATCAACTCCGGCTGAGTTGGGAGAAGAGCTGCCACTCGAGATACTTCGGCCGACAAGCTAGAAGCTTGATACCCACTTCGATTGAAATTCGTTTCGATAAAACATCGAATTGGGAGCTTTCCAACATCTCACCATTGACTAAGAAGAGGAAAGTCACCTTTCCTCTCTTGCCAATCGTGCCAGAATTCAGTGAATTCATTGATGAACTGCTCGGAATTCAACAAATAGTTGTTGAGTATCCAGTATGCATTTCTTCTTTCAACTAGAGTGCTGGTTGCCACTACAAGAAGGTGGTCGCTAACGGAACACACTTCATGAGTGACATCAACGAAATGTTCTAGTATTCCAGGTGAGACGTAAAGTCTATCGAATCTGGAGCCTGCGAGACTTCCATGGATATTTCGCGAGACCCTCGTGTATGATCTAGTCGTGGGATGCATCCAACGATAGATATCGACGAGTCTGAAAACACGGACAAAATTACTCAACCGAGTAGCATTGACAGAGTTGAACTCAACTCCGGAATGCCGATCCATTGAGGGATTTAGCGTGCAGTTGAAATCACCTCCGAGGACAGTTTCGCCACTAAAATTCACTAGACAGGATTGAACACTATCAAGAACTTGTCTTGTAATATCCTGGTCATGAGGAAGGTACACGTTTACTACCTTGATATGTTTGTCTTGAACGACAAAGTCCAAGGAAGAAGCGAAGCCTGGGAAGATACCTGTATACACAGGAGACGATAGTGTGAATTTGGTGTCTACAGTGATTGCCACCCCTGAGCCTCGGCGAGGCGCAGGCGTGGCAAACATTGCATAGCCAGTGTATAGATAAGCATTGGGCTCAAGGTGTGTACACGTGTCTTGTGTAAAATTCGTCTCCTGTAGAAGCGCGATGTCTATATCGAACATTTTGACATGTTCGATAGTGCTGTGTAACCTGGTATGTGCACTTAAACCCCCTTTGTTGATAGAAGCTATCTTGCACATTCAAAGAGATGAAAAGCTCGAACGATGAATGTGCGACATCTACTGACGAGGAGAATCGGCCAAGCAATACTCCTGAATCAGCTCCTCCACCCTCCTCGACTGTCCGCACGCCCTCCGACTCGAAGAATTCTTGCCGGCTGATGGATAAGAAGAAGACAATCTTCTCTGTCTTGTCAAGTCTTCTACAGTGAACACACCGAAGAATGGATTAATTAAGTTTCCGAAGGCATCGAAAAGGAATAAGACCCTGTACGTAAGTCCAAGGGATTTTTCATCCCTAAATATAATCTATTTTCAATCGATAAAATTATTTTCCTTATTATCAGGCAAAAAATCCGAAAATTACTGAAATCAGTCACAGTCGCCGCTCTACGCGATAAGTAACCATATTTGTGAGAGATAAAAGTTGGCAAAATCAGCTGCATATTTTCCCGTAAGGATAGATTCAAAGGAACTACCTGTATCTGCTAAATTCGGCAAGTTCCTCAGCATCGAGTACAACTAAAACACCTATAATTTAAGATCTATGTTAGTAGATTTAGTGGACGTCGTCAGTGGTATTCCAGTATCACCAAATAAGAGCGGCAATCAAGCAGATGTATCCCTGTCGGATCAAAATCATCTGCCAACTATAGTTGGTGCCGCTCATCGAATAGCTACTGGTGAAAACTTTGTTGCTCGTGTTAAGCGATACTCCCTGAACGGTAAAGTTCCGCATTTAATATAATGGGAAGAAATATCGAAAACCATATTTATCTATCATTATACACTTTTCCAAACTTTTGATACGGATGAATCCGATTACGTTAAATTAATTACTAATCTTCGTTGTCAATTTCTTGTGAATGACACATGGATGTTACCTGGCTTAGTACGAAGTTCGATCGTAGGAGTACCTAAAATTACTTAATACAAAGATTGTTGATTAATGACAGCCATTAATTTTATTTGTGATTACTTGTGGAAAAAGACAACATTTTGTCGAGGCGATCATTCCAACTATACACATATACATACTTATATAGCTAATCTTAGGATGGTCTAAGCGAATTGATTTGCTATTATTAGATCTCTGCCATTAGTTTTTGTGGCCATGAGAGTCGACACTAATTACCTCATTAATTTATTGAAATTAATTTAGTGCTTCTATCGATAAAAGTAAACAAAGGATTTTGTGTTTTGCTTAGTTTTATAGTTCAATTCAGAGAAGAGGTTGTTACGACTTTTCATAATCAATTTTTTTTCTTTTTTTGTCATTTAATTGTTTAAGAAAAGTGCTACTTTCATTGGAATTATGAAATTATGTAAATATCACACGACTTTGCTACTTTATAAGTTATCGGCACTTTAAGAGATTCGCCAGAAGGAAAAATGTTTTGAAATATTTTGGGTTGGACATTTTTGTGAAAGCACAAAATAATTATTTGTACCTCATGTGTTTGGGAGCGTAGTATGAAACACGCAAATAAAGTGCTCAGGTACCGGGTAGAATGAGATTAAAACCAATAATAAGTTATTACGTGCATACATACACATATTCCGTAAATATACAGCAAAGACATACGTTTAAATTTTAGAATGTCTAGGTGAATTAAAGATATAAATTAGTTAATTTCAAAAATTAAATTAAAATTTTAATAAGAAATTGAGCTGGGCGATATATCGAAATACCAGTAGTTCTATATAATCGTTAGACGGCTTAGTTAGTACGTTTTACTCGTGTTTTATCGAGCTTTTTGGTTGAACTAGCACTTATTTTAATATTAAATTTTTCGATCGTCTCCATTATATTAGATTGCATCATTCTACTACGTCAAATGTAGGGTGTTTAAATACATATCTCAGCGATTATATGTATGGTGTATGCAAATCACTTTTCCTTGCTTAGTATATCTCCGCCGTAGGGATTTTTCTTTTTGTTCACCATTCCTTCTTTTGCGAATTTCCTTAGTTCGAATATGCTTTGAAGATTTTTCTTGATTATTAAAATATACTTTCAATTCATAACAACGTCATTAGAATTAACTTTAGTTTAACCTTTATTTGTCTAGAAAAAGTACATGATTATGTGTATTCTTCGAGATTATTGCTTAAAGCACCAAAAATAATGTTAAAACGAGAATTACTGTTAAATACTTTCAATTATAACGTAGAGATGAATTATTGAAAGCTTTTATTTTCTCCTTTCACTTTCCTGGAGCCCTCTTGCATGAAGGTCGTCTGGCTCCGCTAGTCTGTCTCTTTGCAGGTCTACAAGGGACTCTGAAAATATCTGCCCTCAGAGTCAGTTGGGTGGTTGGGGCATGCAGGAAGGCAGACCATCTGCGCCTTCAATGCGGATGTAGGTAAGTGACGTAAGGTCCCTTCAGGAGCGAATGTGTGCCGGCGTTTTTGGTTTAAGGCACGAGATTTTTTTTTGTATATGGCAGGCGGCAGCGGCAGGTTTTTCGTGGAACCTCCCCACACTCTCCGCCAATAGCCGAGGCGAGCTAGCGTGCCACCCTGCAGTCAACGCTGTCCGCCGAGTGATCTGCCAGCTCATGCTGGCAGTTGGGACTTAACGTCCAGTCGTCAATCACTCAACATAGTTCCATAACACATCTCGGTGAAGTGGAGAGCCATAGGAGTGCTGACGACCCAGTTATTTAGCCTGATAGTCTGCGAGCTATCTTGTGATATCAGCTGTTCAATACGCCCTTATTTGCCAGTGTGTAATAAAAAACAGTGAACCACTACATACTTATTCACCAGTGTGTAAAAAATCCAGCTTGGGTATTGAAAAATGCTAACATTTATCCTTTAGAAAAACAAGTATATTTCTCTTTGTCAAACACATGCTCAATTTCCTTAAGTGTTACATGCAATTTTTTCATTCAAAATTTGGATTCATGTTTTTTTTATTTTTACTAATGACGTCTACTCTGATGATAATCTCTTTCTATTGAACAGCTGTTCAACTGAATTCTCTTTAAGTATACGCTCGCCGCTCATGACACTTCAGTAGCGAGGCACGTGCTACACCATCCGGAGGCGAGTATTTCCTAGCGTCTTCCTTATCCCTGGAAATCGAAGGACCTTGCCTTGTTAAGGTCGCGTCAAAGCGACGCTTCATCGTCAAGGTGCTGGTTGCACTCTGTGGCTAATTTTGGCGCCCTCTGCAAAGTCAAATGCGCATCTGACATTTATGTCGTTTCAGAATTGAAACGCGGAAGACGAAGAAGAATGAAAAAATTGGGAAAGAGAAGAGAAGAGGTTGGAAGATGAATAGCAAGATATTAAGGAAAAATCTTAAAGAACAATGGCTTATCGAATTCAAGTATAGTGAATTAGTGAATTAGAAAAAATATTAATTTATAAATCCAGAAATAAAAGGAAATTTTTTTTTAAAATATACAGAGAAAGACAAAAGTGGACGAAAAAGCGTAGATGAACGCCATGAAGATCAAAAATGATTTATTCCCAGAAGTTAAAAATTTTATAAGTGGGTTTAGTGATGAAGATATAATAATAATTTTAAATGCGGGGCAGCGTGTCAGCCTACCTCATCTACCACGGGGTCAGCTGTCAGCTTCGGTGCATAGTTTGGACTTTACATCTTCCATCCTTCGCCGAATTTAGCTACCATAACAATCTTACAGAAAGTCTTTCACTAAACTTGATATCTTTCTTGAACATACAGTTAACTTTCTTAGGTTATGGAAATTTCAGCTAATTTCATTTATAACGTCGGATTTCCGCTATGGTAGATATAAAGGGTTTTCCAATAAGAGGTGTTATTTTGATATTCAAAGAAAAATGCCATTTTTTGAGATAAATGATCGGATCTTTACTTCATTATAAACAGCACGATATGCCGTTAACAATAGAAAATAACATCAGCCAAATGACCACCACGAGCACGCCTACAGGACCATATCCTTTTCATGAAATTTTCCATAACCAAATCTCAAAGTGGCTGCCCTATGTCCTCGATAGCCTCACGAATTCCATCTTTGAGGTCTTGAATTGACGCTGGGCTGTTGACGTAGACCTTCTCTTTCACGTGGCCCCAAAGGAAGAAGTCGCAAAGTGTTAAGTCACAAGATCTCGGTGGCCAATTGTGATCACCTCTTTGAGAGATAACACGGTCCGGAAACTTTTCCCGTAAAAGATCAATGGTTTCATTGCTTGTATGGCACGTAGCGCCGTCTTGTTGAAAGTAAACGTTGTCCAGATTAATACCATCCAATTCCAGCCATAAAAAATCATTAATCATCTGTCGATAGCGCAATCCATTCACCGTAACTGTTGCTCCAGCCTCATTTTCGAAAAAGTAAGGTCCAATGACCCCGCAGGACCATAAACCGCACCAAACAGTCACACGTTGAGGATAGAGGCTTTTCAACAATAACTCTTGGGTTTTTCGAGCCCCAGATGCGACAATTTTGCTAGTTGACGAAGCCATCGAGGTGGAAATGGGCCACATCACTCAAGATGAGTTTTCGATGGAATTCCGGATCATTTTCATGCATTTCAAGGACCCAATCAGCAAAGACTCAACGTTGTTGATGATAGGCCGGCTTAAGTTCTTGTGTTAACTGAACTTTATAAGCATTAAGACCCAAATCTTTATGCAAAATACGGTGTAATGACGTTTGTGGAATGCCTAATTCCAAAGAACGACGAGGAATGGACAAACCTGGGTTTTCTTCAAAACTTTCGGGTACAGCAGCAATATTTCCGGCTGTTCTTGAGCGACGTGCACGGGTTTTATTCTTCACATCACTAACTTGTCCCGACAGCTCGAATTTTTTTACCAATTTCTGTATTGCGGTCCGACAATGTGCTTCACGACGACCCAAAAATGTTCGAGTTTTACGAACCGTCTCTGCCACATTTTCACCATTTTTATAGTGAATTTTAATAATTTCAATGCGTTGTTGCATCGTGTATCGTTCCATTTTTATTAATGGCGGAGTTTCTGCTTGTCAAATGTCAAAAAATGACAGCTCCAAAAGTGACATCTACCGAAATAGCGGGCTTATTGGAAAACCATTTAGTTTAATCGATTAACTAACTAATCTTGATTGTTGAACATCGATTCTTAATTGATATCGATATCGATATCAGAAAAGATCCTTCCTTAAGCCTGATTCAGATTGCTCGACAGCGGCAGCGGCAGCAACGCAAAAAACAGTTTTGCTGTTGAGTGTATCAAATTGCACTACAGCAACCAAAATCTTCTGCCATTTCTGTATGCATACGGCAGCATATCCACGCTGCCTATGAAGACAGCGCCAGCATATCCACGCTGCCTATGAATACAGTGGTAGCAAATCTAAAATTTGAGATGATTCGGCAGCATGACATTTGTGCTGCTTTCTCTCAATCAGCTGATCGTTCTCAACCAATGAAAACGATTTGCTGTCGCTGTCGCTGCCGTGCCAATCTAATTCAGGCTTTAATTTATTAAATTCATGTGAGACCATGACACTATTCATTATGCTCCCATTATCTTAAAGGGAATAATTGATTTTTGCGAGTTTTTTCTTACAGAATTATTTGATCATAACAAATGTGCTCAAAAGAAAATTAATCGTACGTACAGGCAATGGTGTTACGTGTTCTCTTGTTCTCTGTAACTTATAACTTACAGAGGTTTAACTTTTTCTTTCAGTTGACGGTTTTGAGGAAAACTAAACTTACGGTTTTTTACAATTCATATATTTAAAACCAAATAATATTAATGACCTCATATTAATAATATATACCTATTTTCAATATATGTATATACGGTTAATATAGAAATAAAAACGTTTCCTTATAACATGTTTCTCAATAGTATTGAAATATTACTTTTATGTTAACATGGAATTGAGTAGGTGTTTTATTTAATCATTCGTTTCATCTTTAATTATATTATTATATTTCTCCTAATCATTACATAACTATTGTTTAGTGTCAATCTTTTCTCTAAACAATAATTAATACATAATATATAAATATTTTTGTTGTTTTTCTCCGATATTTTCATGCTTTTTATCTTTAAATACAGTTTATATCAACTCTCATATTATTGCTTTAACACAAAATATTACAAAAATCCTTTTATTTTAAACTTATAACTAAAACAACAACATAAATGAGTTTATTTTTATATTTCCGTTTATTTTATTTATTTTTTCTTTCCTATACAACAAATTCTTTTATTTTTTCTTAATTATTCCAACAACTGACATTGTTTTTTTTATCGTTTTATTTTTCTGATTAAGATTCATTTTACCTAACCAGATTGTTTTTAAAATTATTAAATTCTTCATGTATCGCTTTTTATTGCGTAAATCGTTATTTAGTTTTATCTATTTTTCCCTATTTTTATATTTTTGCGTTGATTTATTAAAAAATATTACGTGCTCTATGAAACCAATAATCATTCCGTTTATATAAATATTCTTAATGTTATTATTTCCTAATTGTTAATTATTATTGGGCGCTAAAAAAAAAAAAATAAAAATTCCGGGATGTCTTTATAAATTAATTAGAATATTAAATCCTATCATTTCGTCTTACAAACGAATATGCGATGTGTACATAATATGTATGTATGTAAATAAATAAAGAAATGGATAAAAATTATTTGACACTATGCTTTTGTTTTTTGTTAAAAAGTGTTTACACAAAATGTAGCAATTTTACTACACTCTAGGCCTTAATTTATTTATTTTTTGTTAAATTTTCAATTTATCATTTTAGTAGTTAACAGTATTTATTTTAGCTTCTTACTTTTGCTTTTATTACTCGTTTTATTATTTCTTTTACTATTTATATTTAAAACGTATCTACTGTGAGGGATTGCTTCATAAATGAATTTCGTATATAAATATGTTTGTGGTGGTTTCTTTTGTTGAGATATTTTCGAGGTAACTTTTAGTTATAATTTATGTATATATCAAATTTGCATATTATATTATTTGCACACAAAAAAATTGAGGAGTATATTAAATATAAAATGTTGCTTTAATTGCTCGAAGTTGGACTTAGCTAAAAATGGTATCAAATAAGGTTTAATAGATGTAGTTAGTTATCTTAAATTATCAAAATAATGTCAAAATCTATTGGGTGTACGTATATTGTATAGGTATAGTCCAATAAAATAAACTACAGACTCAAGGTCATTGTAGGGATAACTGAAGATATTGTACGTTTTTGATTGCAGTCCTAAATATTGCCGCCGTCTTCTGTCCTTTATTCAATCGCTTTCACATTTAGTCGATAATCGTTTTATTGTTCTACTCTTAATCATGTACAAGAGAAATTGAATGATAAAATACCGTAGAAGCTAAGTACCACAACAAAAAAAAGTTGCTATGAGGGGAAAATGTCATAAGTAGTGCCCAGCATCTATATATACTATACAATACTCATAATGTGGACACAGTAATCCAAAGTTCAGCTTTTGAAAAAATCCTACCTTTATTTCTATAACGAGCCTTGAAAAAACGAAAAACAAAAATAAATAAACATGTGTATACCAAAAGCGCCAGAAATAACTCGCTCCAGTCCGCGTAATATAATTATGTTAGTGGTCCAGGCAATAACAACAAATTCCTTTAAAACAGGTAAAAAGGCTAGAATTGGTCTAAGACAAATTCTTATAATACCCTAGATGAATGCCCGTATGTACTTTTTTATGGTCAACCCATTTATGCAAGTTTGATTTTTGAAGTGGTTTTTCGCATATATTTCTAGAGCGGTTCGTCGGACAGTAAAAATGATTATTACCATTTTCATAGGATATCATACTCTGTTCATTTCATTTCAGTACAAAAAAAAGTCTAGGACTGATCGTTTTTACAGTATATGTAAACAACCTAAATTTTTATATGGCAACACCAAGAAGAGGTTACCCGATTTAGTCCATTTTTGAAGCTTTATTTCTTATTACTATGAAATATTACTACAAAATATTAGCTATCTACGCCGACGTGCTCTTAGACAGTGTTCAAATATATAGTAAAATACAAAATTTTTGTATGGCAAGAAGACAAAATATATCCTTAGTAAGGACGAAAAGGACATAACAGAATAAATCCCTTTTTCGTGTGCTTTTTTTCAAATGCTTACTATACCAAAATATAGCTCGGGTTATGATGAGTAACTCTTGTTATTGCAACTGTGATGATATCTCTGTGAATTTTCGAGAAAAATGACAAAGGAACACGATACAAATGCAATTGGAAACCTTATATCTCGATAATAAAGAGGTAAACTGGAATTTTGAATATAATATTTTCGTTTTAGTTTTATATGCGGAATGCAAAAATTTGGTCGAAATGTATAACTTTTGCTGTACTAAATGATAGCTTGACTAATACTACGTAACTTTTATTATTCGAAATTTTTGGATAACGCTGCACATTTTCGAGAAAAATGCGCAGGGAACACGTTACGTGGGACACTCTGTATATGCATAGGTACTGTATATAACAAACAGTATGTCTAAATTAAACAAAATTATAGAAAAAATTAAGATTTGATAACTCTTCACCTATTTCCAAAGCTTTTCTCGTTTTTATATGAGCGAAAGAGAATGAAAAAGATCTTTATAAACTTAGCTCTTGTTAAATAAGCTTAACTTAAAGAAAAACAAATTTATAGGATATATATGTATATATAGTATATATAATTTCATAGGATTGATAAGTTCTCTATGTAGTAGAACGCGTCGAAAACAAAATTATTGAATTTGTTTGTATTACAGCTTAGGCGTCCTTGTTTATAGCTTCTACGCACCATCGATATCCAAAAAATGTATACAATATCGGCTATTTATTCCTAAATCTTTGAAAGTGGAAATAAAATTAATAACCAAAGATCTCATCATTTTTCTTTGACTCATTTCTTCGTAAAATGGAATAATTAGTTTAAGAGCATTAAGAAAATTATTGTGTGTATTAACGACTAAAATGAATCATTAATTTATAATTAATGGTGACAAATTTTATGCATTGAAATTTAAATTTTTTCCAATCTGTTTAATATAACAAGGTTTAGAAAATTGGTTAAATATTTAAAAATATGTTCCGATCTTATTTTTAAAACAATGCGTATATTTGAATTTATGCCTTGTTCATTCTGGTCATACTATAAACTTGAATTTCGTTTTCAGAAAGGAAAATAATCTGCAATAAGAGATTCTAAAAATATGCAAATGGCAGAGAATTTGTTTTTATAATTTATTTTGATTTGGCAGATATAAGAATAGTTTTTAAGTATATTCGATCAAACTAGTTGATTTCAGCACACTAGCATCAAGTCTTTTCCAAATGACAGTAGCATAATTTTTGACAGACGATATCCTTTCCCAGTTTCACGAGCAAATAAATAACTCCAGCTAAGTTTTCCTTTTACGTATGAGTTTTTTTACGAATTACTTTAAGCAATAATTTGTTTGTATTATAAAACAGTCAATTTAAGCCTCTGAGGGTAAAAAGCAATCAAATTGATTGGAAACTTATTGAAATATTCATTATTCAATATAGTTAACTGGTATCCAAATTGCTTACTGAGTTTGACACTTCTCAATAGCAAAAAATCGATATGTTATAATATTAGCCCCTTTGTCGTAGGCCATATGTGTAAGTATTATGTAAACGAAATCTTAAGTCATTTCATCACCCCTATTTTCCGTCGATGAATAAATGTATTGAGTGATGGCATAAATTAAATTTTCCCTTGGAAACTAACGGGTAATAAAAAAGTTGTAATGGTCAAAACTTTTTTTTTTAATACTGAGACTAGCATTTCAGATTGTGAGACACCTAAATATTGCTTTATATACTTGCAGCATACCAATATTGTTTATACCGAATAGAATATACAAAAGACTACGCTTTTGTAATGAAATAGGGTCCCTTCAGTAGGTTCCTGGTCACATGGGGATTGGGGAATGAAAAGGCTGACCTTTTAACTAGGGCTGGCTCTGATTCTCCATTCCTAGGACCGGAACCCGCCGTAGGCTTTGTCACCTCGAGTATGAGGTCTCTCTTCAAAGCGGATGTTCATAGGAAGCATCAGCAGAGATAGGTGAACCTGAGTACTTGCAGGTGCACAAAACTGTTTTTTTACGGGCCCAATAGGAATATCTCTGAGTTTCTCATGTGCTCGGAAGGAAACAATGCAGAACTGTGGTTGGCATCATTACTGTCCACAGTTCGCTTCACGCTTTCACGGCTTTAGTCCGGAGCAGGCTGGATACTATAGGGTCTGCCTTTTTATCTGTAGATGAGCTGAAAAACTTTTCTCACCAAGACCTGATGCGCTGTATTAAGTGGACAGGAAGGTTTTTGAGAAAGGGCTTCTAGCAGAGAGCGCAATAGGTGCTCTGGCCTCCATACGTGGGTTGGGATCTCCTGCCCTCTGCCTTAAAATTAAATAGGGTACAAAGGCCTTTAGGGTTTATGGGGTAGGTAACTAACAAAAATTAATGAAAATATTTTATGTTTTTATTTATTTGTATTTTATGTTCCTACTTTAGAAAATAGGAATGGTACTTTTCTGTATGAAAATAATGTTGAGGAGTGAACTTCATGTATGGTGAAGAATTGGCATCCTATAAAAGCTTGCTTCCAGGATTACTTCGTCTTCATCTAAATTTTAAGTATGTAGTAGCCACGATGCAATTTACTGCCTTTTTCAGTCTATGTTCCTGTTAATTATGGTTTATGTAATTTACGCAAGTTAAGTAGTTCAAGTTTTTGTGAGGAATACATTTTAGAAACATGACGCGATGCATTTTGTATAATTTACATATATATGACTAATTGCAGTTTCAAAGGGTAGAGCATACAAATTGAAGTGGAATATGTGCAAAATTCCTTAACAATAGCTGCATAGGAAGTAGTAGTACGTATTACCACAACTAGCTTTGTGTATTGCACAATTATTATTTGCCTTACGCGCTTAATTCTCTCTCTGAAAACGAATCTCTTGCAAATATAGTTAAAAAGCGTTTAATAAAATGTTGACAAAAAAGTTAGAAAAACACATTTAAAAATTTCTGAAGCTCTTCAGTAGTCGCCATTTTCACATTCGTTCTATTTTGTTTTGTTAACAGCAATTTTAATTTATTACCAGTTCTTATTTAATATTAATTTTTCATGTTTTATTTTTTACTTTTAATAGTTTTGTATTTTAGTACTATAAATATAATATTTATTTTTCTTAATATTTGGAAGATGCAGTTTTGATAGTCACTAATTATTGAGCAGTTTCATAATACTTTGTTTTATACTTTTCACACGTTTCTTTTATTCACTTGATAATTAATACTTTTTATTAATTGCTTTATTTTTCACTACGGCAATCGCAAAGGATACTAAGGATTCTCATATAAATTTTATATAATTATATAATCCATGTCGTTTTAAGTTTATAATCGTTTTTAATCAAATTTGTCAAGATTTCATGTTAAGTTTTGGGACAAAAATAGAACAGTCGTGATAGTGGATAATTGTATTAAATCGTAAAATATCCTCGATGCAATGAGACTTTATAATAATAATTGTACAAATTTATGTTGGTGAAATGTTACAAAATTTTAAAGCTGTTTGTTTTCATCTTAAGATCTTAGTGCCCCTTCGATTGTATAATTCTTTTTTAATGGAAAACTATTTTTTGTGAAAAGTTAAGTGTTAAGAATAAGAGATCTGTACATGGTTATAATTTTAGATTTATAGAAAAAGGAAAATAGTTTTAAAACTTGATTAATGTTGTGGCTCTCGTAGGATGATATAAATTTTTTGTTTAATCTTATGGGCAGATGTAGATATTTTATTTGATGAGAGGAATGTAGCTGTTTGTCAGTGAGTGGTTGAATATGTACCAATTTTTACGATATAATGGTTCCGTGGCTATTTTTTATATTTAAATGGGTCTCAAGAACATACATATATATGGCAGTTTATCGATTAATGTTTAAATGTCAAAAATTAATTTGTTTAGTTATATGAATGAAAATAGTAAATTTATATTTCATGTAAATAGTTTGAATGTGAAGAAATTTCAGACCATCTTCCACACCAATCTAAATCGACAAAATATGGCTTTTCATATTATACAAAATTTAAGTATAAGTATTAATTTCAATTATTTGTGCAAATAAAGATAAAATAAATGTAGACTTGAATTTATACTTCCATGTGTTACGGTATTAAAAACTACTTATTTTTTCCCAAATATATTTCGAATTGGCGCATTTTGAAATTTTGAATCATTACAAACTGCTGTCATGTTTGTCGTTTGTAAAATATTGACCCTTATTCGAATAGCGGCTGAAGAAATGTTCCTCATGGGTTTATTCTATAATATGTAGATCTCTCTTAGTAAATACATTCTGATTCAGTTTAAGTCCAGTTTTGAGTAAGTCCGTCAAGATTACAAATTTTTCTGTTCATGAAAAATATGAACATTTTCAACTTAACTTGTAGTTTGTAACGAAAATGATGGTCAGATTCAGCCATCCTTGATTAGAATAGTATACTAGGTTTTTGAATAGATATGGTTTACTACCGGTAAGCAAATAGGTACTTGATCCTTTCTTCATATCCCTTTGAAAATGTGCTGCTTTTGTAGGTTAATGGACGAAACTTGAAGTTTCCTTCAGATAAAGCCAGGGAAATTGTGGAAAAACTTGCGCGTTATATAGGAGGACAAAAATAAAACTAATTTCTAGCATTTCGTATTGTAAATATTGATCAAAAGGGTGTATCGTGTAGCAATTCGTTGCATTTTTTTGATCGATATATTAATTTATTAAAAAAAAGTTTATTTTCGTTAAGCATTGGCACTTGACAAATTGAAAATGTTTTTAACTTAATGCTAATATACTAATTTATTCAAATAGTTGAGCATTAACACTTGGCCGATATTTTTTTTAAAGCGAAAGAATCAATCCCAAATTGAAGGAAAAAGAGGGCAGTGACTTAAGAGGAGTCAGTATTCAGCAAAAGATTCAATTTAGATTCCAGCGAGCCTGTAGGCAATAAAATTTACTATACGTAGGTTTGTGTCCTGAAAGTGAGAAAATTCATATAAAATTAGTCTAAACCTAGACCACAGACCACATTAGAGACATCTAGCGTAAAAGACAGAAACCTAACATGCGACAAAATTATACAATTTAAGACGAAAAATGAATATTTGCTGTTCAAGTAAATTGAAAATTTTTAACGAGAATTAACTTTCCTAAATTTTTTGTGGACATAATTTTTAAATATACTATTTTTCTATTAAAAAAGCGCTACTAAAAATGAAAAAATCGACGTAATTTGCGAGATCTACGCTTTATCTTTCTAAAATAGTCACAATCTAAAGAAATGAGGATACCTACTAATAGGAATTTGATTTGAAAAACTTCAATTTTTACCAGTTTCTGAGCTGATATCTCCATTCCAATACATTTTTTGTAATTTTTGCTCACGTTATTTACCAGATCTCTTCGTTATCTTTAATTTAAGACATAAATCATTATTCTGCTATAAATAGTTTGCCAGAAATTTGCATTGAAAAATATGTGAAACTTGCAAATCTTGGTACTGACTCCTCTTAAATAAATAAATTGTGTTCGTAGTGTTTCCTAGTACAGGTCATATGTACGGTACTGTATGCACGTAAATTACATTTTTCGAAAGTACAGACTCACTGGCCGACTAATAGACGATAAACGTATAATATCAGCTCTGACCAGATGTCCTTCCTGCTTGTGGTATAAACAAAATAAATCTGAAATTTATTAAGTTAGATATACGATTAATATTGTTACCATGTACAGTCATATATTCTCAAAAAATAAAATAAAATGAAAATAATTTATTAATTTTCTTATTTTCGGAATATATATGTATCTATATTATGTAAATTTGTTTACTTTACTTTTTTAACTCCTTTTCATTTATCTGTGTGATAATAAGAACATTTTCTATTGCGTCTTAAATTTTATATATTCCTATTCACTTATCTTCCGTTACTTATGACTTATTATACAAATTTTTTATCAATGTTAGAATCGTATCAAATATAAAAACCAACAACCTTAACTATATTTTAAATATTTGATGTCATTTTGTATACAGCTTTCTCTTATATCTTCAAATATTATTTTCATTTAGTTTTGTAGGCTTCTCATAATTCATAATGTTTGCATTATTTTATCGCTTTTTATATTAAAATTAAAATAAAACTTAAAATCGACTTTACATTCTATTTTTTCTAGTTCGTTATTATTTGAATCCTGTGAGAATGTGACCACTTTAACGCCTATGATTCACTTGAAAGTCATGAGTAAATTCCTTTTTCTTATAGTGCAACATTCACTTTTCTTATAAAACGAGTGTTTGTTTCTTTGAAATAACAAATAATTTAATTAGAGCATAACAAAATGTTTTGCTATTTGTTAAACACTTTCACCATTATGAGGGTCATCATCGTCAAAACGGACATCTTTAATGAATAGGTCTTGGTTGTCCTCATCGTCGTCATCATCATCATCGTCGTCATCACCATTATTGTTGAGCATACCACCTCCAATTCCAGCAATACATATGTGCGGGGGTGGTGGTACACTTGTTGGTGGCAATGGTGCTGGTGGTATTGATAATGACCCACTGTTAATACCGTGTAAACTACCTGATAAACTACCACCTCCGGGACCTTGTAGGTGTCGTCGACTGGAACTTAAACCTGAAAAGGATTTGAAAGTAATAGATAAGTATGTCAGATGGAGAGATGAAGGAAAACAAATTAGAGAAACCATTTTTATACAAAATTTGATAGGATAGGAGCGATTTTCGTTAGGAACGTTTTACGGTACATATTATATTACTGCCATCGAAGTCATAATTCTGGTTAGACCCTTAGCAAGAACTAGAGTAGAGATTGTTTCTAATAGAAGTAAATAATTATTAGGACCTTCCGGTTACTCATATTTCTGTTGCAACATTCAGACTACGCATTCAGTAAACTTTGTTAGTTAATTAATATATTGATGTTAAATTATTATTTGTAATATGTTGCCTACATACTTCAAAGCAGCTGGTTGATTTGAACAAATATATCTAACATAAGAGTTATGTCTCCATTGCCTTACTATTTTTCGGAAGTACTCTGCTTGTAGTGAAGCAGTTTCAAAATATATCGCACTAAAAGATCTTCTTTACCCTAGATCCAAAACTTTGGTATTGTTCTCATTCGAAAGATAGAATGTTTCAGTCGAAAGGTATACGGAAATGGATAAAACTTAGTAAAAAGTAATCATAAGGAGGGACCTTAAAATCATATAACTAGAAAGCTATTCGAAAAGTATTTTATTAAAAGGTAGAACAACGCAATGCGATGTCTGATAGCTAGTAGACGTATTTTTCTGTCTCTCCTGTTCTGTCCGAGTTTGAAAGTGTACCGCTAATTCATATTTTGCATACTAAATTATCTTTGGACGAAATATTATTATTTTTTTTTTATTGAGTTTGGCTGGGAATCTATTGTTTTAAAGTCACGGTGCGGTAGTGAGAATAGCTAACACCTATCTATAAAAATGTCCGGAAAAACGAGACAATATACTGCCAAACTGCAAGGGAGTTTTATGCGGGACTTGACTCAGTTCTTATCAAGAAACCCGAATAGTTGATCGCCTTGATAAAATACTAGAGGAAAATATCTAAAATGATTCTTCGGTTGGCTAGTTCACTTGAGCGTAAAATATTCCTTAAGATGGCCTGCACAAATGGAGCCATTAACTAAGCGAATTGCAATTGATTTCTGTTCAGATAGTCCAATCTACATAAAGGAGAGCATTTCTGCTGGTGCCAATAATATAAGAGCAAAAACCCTTTGAAAGTTTGGTAAAATTTACTCTACCTACACACGGGATGGTCGCGTATTTAACTAAAGTGAAAAACCTATACACATAATTTGTTTTTGTATACTCTAGAATGAAATCTATAGAGTATACCAAGTTTGTCAATCCGTTTGAAACGCATAGAAATAATGTAGATCCAGGCATAATATTAAAAGTTATTGCGATTTGTCCGTCTCTCCATCTTCACGATAACTCGAGACCGCGTTCATTTAGAGACCTGATATCACGTACACAGCCTTTCTAAAAAAATTGAAGATTCAAGTTCGAAAATGGGACGAATCAGTAGGGTTGCCATATAAAATTTGTTTACCATACATATATTTGGATACTGCCTGACAACGCATCGATGTAGAGAGCTGAAATGTTGTGCACTGCGTTTACATAACAATAGGAAATACAACTTCAAAGGTGGACTAAATCGGACAACCCCTTCTTGGAATATGATATCCTATGAAATTGGTTATAATCATTATTGCTATCCGACGAATCGTTCCTGAAATATATGCGAAAAACCACTTCAACAATCAAATTTGCACGAAATTACATACGGGCATTTATCTAGCGTATCTTACGAATTGGTCTTAGATCAATTTTGAACTTTTTTACTTGTTTTCTCTTTCATTTAATTTTAATATTATCTAATATACCTATCTTATATATTTTCTTGCTCTTGAATACTAGTTTATTGTTTCAGAATTTTCGAATTTAATTCAATTTTATATTTCCCTATCTTCTTATATCTTTTATCATTTTTCATATAAAAATTATTGTTGTTAAATATAACCTATTTTCCTGCTTTTGTTTCTATTTTTTATTTTTATATATTTTTTCATGCTATGTTCTGTGACTGTAATGTGCTTTGATCCGATAGTTCTAAACATATTCTTGATTACACTCTGTTGTGGTATCTTTGGGATAGCTGACCTTATGTATCCTTTGGATAAAGTAAGAACCGTAACATATTTTAATAGGCAATCAGGTGGGTTGCAGATTTGTTATTTCAATTCTCGGAGCTTGAAAATTAAAATAGATTTTTTGCATGACATTTTCGAATGTTCCAATATATGTACATGCACTTAGAGTTAGCAAAATCTGGCTTAAAGCTCATGTGCACTCCAACTGCGTCTCAATTCCGAGCTATCTAGTTTTTAGAAACGATCGCTCAGAACGTATTGGTGCAGGTGTGGCGATATATATTCAGATATCTCGGCTGGGTTGCTGTCATAAATAGGCCAGATCGGTGCACAATTCAGAAGATGGGGTGCGGCGTTAATATTTTTGAATAAATCGCAAATTGATTAATGGAATATTTATTTAAACACCTAAGGCAACAAAATAACGTTTCCTTTTAAATTTGTCCCCCAATTTTCATGGAAAATGATTTAAAAATGAAAATTCAATGATTTTTTTTTTATTTCTCTGGTTTGCGGAGCGGGGCTGGCAAGCATTTTTCAAATCCAGTTTGTCGATATTCTTTGATCCAATCACAAAATGTACGCAAAAATTCAAGAGAAATACTTAAATGAACTTGTATACAGTCTGCCATAATTTGCTTATAATATTCATAACACATTCTAAACTGAGCATTTCGTTTAAACCCCAATCACAATCACTGAGTGTGTCTAATTGGTACTGTGTAATTTTTAAGCTTTCAATACATTCAACAACAATAATATGGCCTTCATTGCCTCGATTCTGCTTTTCCACCTTATGTCCGATAAGGGCTTAATAGTAAGCTTTAATTGGCACTTGGTTAATTCGCAACGTTTACTGGAACTTGAAAATATCACAAACATTTTCTGGATAAAACCAAAAATAGTTTTTGCTGTCACAGAAGAACTAGCTGCGTCTATCAACAACAGATTCCAGCTGTGACAACCGCAAGGTGTAAAAAATGCCCTGGGATTAATATTTAATATCCGAGTTTTAACTCCACTATTTACGCCAATCATATTTGCACCATTGTCGTATCCTTGGCCACGACAATTTTGTATATGTATGCCATTTTTTCCAGCTCTCCTAGTATTGCATTAGTTAAATACCCTCCAGTTGTCTCAGGGACAACAAGAAATCCGATAAAGTTTTCTTCTATTGTGCCGGTTTATGTATCACAAAATCCTAACATAACTGACTTTTGTTCAACTTTACTCCAGTCTCTAGTGCAGTCGAGCGAAAACGAGTAATATTTTGCCTCTTTTACCCTACGAATCACTCCTTCGGTAAATGTTTTTGACATTAATGTGATCAATTCATTTTGAATATCGTGGCTTAGATAATGGTGTGTAAGTTGTTTATCATTAATACGTCTCATGTGCTCCCGTAAAGTAGGATTAAATTTGCATATTAATTTAAATAAATCTATGAAGTTACCAGAATTTTTAGTGTCGTCGTCTAACTTAAGACATTCTCTGTAACCTCTAAATGCCAGATTATGAGAGGCTAAGAAATTAATGATATCGATTAATCTTTCAAACAATTCAAGCCAATGTTTTTAAGATTCACGTATATCAGCCTTTCGTTTCCCTGATCACAGAATAAATACTAGTTCTTGTAGCTTGAAGGTGTATTTAAATCAATCAATAAAAAACCGGGCTCTCTTGACAGCTTGGAGCAAATGAGTGAATTTATTTACCTAACGCACGTAAAGCAAGACAGCAATATAAATGTTTTACGAGAAAAAGTGAGATGGACTGGATTGAAATGCTCCCACGTTGAATAGTAATTCATCATTAGGGAATTCCCCAGTCAACTTAGTGTTACGTTGTGTAATGCCTACAATATGTGGACACAATAATGGACACATTTTTTAATTTAATTTTATTTTATTCAGAATATTTACAAGAATGGCCATGAAAAGTATGGTCATGAAAAGTATGGTCATGAAAACGTCCCTAAAAGTCGTTAAAACACTGTTTAGGGTCTTACAATAAGTCTTGAAAATAAGTCGCTAAAAACCTCAAAAATCCGCTAAATCTAGCGACAAAGTCGCTAAAACGGCAACAATGTATCTAGCCCTTGAGGAGCGGCTGGAGTTTGAAAGTACCTTACATAGACAAGCGCCAAACAGAAAGGGAAATCCCCAAGTTTGGCCACAAGGGGTTCCGAGGGATAACAACGCAATGCCCAAAGAAAACAAATTTGGTATGTCAATATATTTATCGTATTATAACGAATAAATTTTTACGTTGCGTCCGAGTTATGCATTTTTTAGGCGCGAGGCCCCACTGAGCGCGCCCACGCCTAACGCCGCCTCTGATTGTGCCTAATTCAATAAAATTACGAATTGTTTCCGCGTTTTCCTAAGCTCAACCCAATTCGTTGTGAAGTGAGAGTACTGCTTTCGCTCAAAGCAATAAAAAAGGCAGTAGTTAGACCTGTTTTAATTTGAATAGCATATAGCACAGGTCTGGCCTCTCTAATGCTTCCTCGCAGCTGGTTTCAAGGCTTCCCTCGGAAAATATAAAAAAACAAGAGAAAAAGCTATAATTAGTCTAAGATTAATAATATTACATTCTAGATCGAAATAAATGTTAAATAAAGTGTATAGCAATACCAAGAAAGGTGTTGCCCGATTTAGTTCATTTTTGAAACTTTCGTGTATTTTTATGAAAACGGTGTATACAAAATGTTAGCGCTCCACATCGACGCGTTACCAGGCAGTGTACAAATATGTAGCGAAAATACAAGGTTTTGTGTGGTAACACTAAAAAAGGGTTGCCCCATTTGGTCCATTTTTGAACTTATATTTAGATTTTCATGAAAATGCATTGTACAAAATTTGAGCTGTCCACATCAGCGCGCTCTCAGGCAGTTTCCAAAGTTTTGTGTTGCAACACCAAGAAAGAGTTGTTCGATTTGGTCCATTTTTGAACTTTTATTTGCAGTTTTCATTAAAGCCCAGCGTACAAAACCTTGAGCTCTCCAGATCGGCGCTTTCTCAGGCAGTTTCCAAATATGTATATACTGAAAAACCAAAGTTTTTTGTGGCAATACCAAGAAGGGATTGCCCGATCTAGTCCATTATTGAAACTTTATTTACTATTGCTATGAAAACACCATGTACAAGAATTCAGATCTCTACGTCGACGCGATTTCAGGCAGTGCCAGAATGTAGAGTGAAAAACGAAATTTTCGTATTCGTACGTAGGAGTTTCATTTTCGAACTTTAATTTATTATTTTTTTCTTTTAAAAATCTCGTGTGTAAGATTTTACCACTCTAGTGAACGTTATCGTGAGGACGGACAGACGTACACACGGACGGACAGACGCACCAACGGACGGACGCACCATGGACAGACGCACCGACGGACAGACTTACACACGAAAGGATAGACGCACGGACGGAGAGACGGACTGACGGACAGACCCGCGGACAGACAGACGGAAAGACGGATAGGCGGACAGATGGACAGACGGCCAGATGAACATGCGGAGAGACAGACAGATGGACAGATGGACAGACTGACAGACAGACAGATGCACCGGCAGGCAGGCGGACGGACGGACAGACGGACTGACGGACAGAAGGACAGACGAACAGACAGACAGATGGACAGACACACAAATAGACGGGCAGACAGAGAGGCTAGTTGCTCGGCTTGGTTATTTTTTGCGTCTATTAAAATCCTGTGCTGGAAATTTATATATCGCCTTGAGGAAGCCTCGATTTGATTCTGCCTATAAGCAGCGTACTCTTCAAATTGCAGCAAAAGCTTTCCTCTCTTTCTCTTTTTGCTTTTAAACAATTACCGTCAGATTAATCGCTGAAAATCGGCTGTTTCCGCTAAGAAAACAACGGTAGTTGATCGTCTATGATAGGCATCAGAAGTCAATATACAGATATAGAGAATATACAGAAATATGTGTGGTAATAACAATTCACTTATGCTGATATTGCATTTTCCAAATTGTAAAAAGTTTTCTGTTTAATACACTGTATATTTTTATTCCGGATTCACTTTTAGGAATTGATATTTACCAGACGGATGGATCTGGTTCGATGACTAAGCGTAATTTACGTTTTTTTAGTCAATACTTATTAAAGCTTTCCCTGGTATTAAATTCTCATCACGGCGATCAATAGCTCAGCTTGAAACTCTTTCTCATCAATCGAAATAGTGCACACAGGGCTGCATTTATATTTTTGGAAGCCCTAGGCGCTAGTGGCGTAGCTAGAGCTTTTGCCGCCTGGGGCGGTGCCGAAAATGCCGCCCTTTCTAAGTTAATCAAAATCAAGAGTGATTAATTAATATTTATTGAACATAAATCAATTTATTTTGTTTAAACAGATTGTACACACAATGATACAACTTGTTTTGATTTATATATTTATTTTTCTTGTTTTTTTATTACAAAAGTCTTGAATGATATTGTCAAAATTGATATTATCTATGGACAATATCGTTAGATTTCGTAATCTTAAGTCACTCATTTTAATTTTAATTTGAAAAGCTACGTTCACAACTAACGACACTGCTGGCTATTGTTAAAAAAATTCTTAATAATATTACTATGTTGGGAATTGAGTTTTCCAACCTATATTTTTGGATAAATATTAAAAGTTCAAGAGGCCTTTCCCGTTTTCCAACCTTTTCTTTGCTCTTTGTACATCAGGTAATTCTGGATCCTTTTCTTTTCAATATTAAATTGTTCCTTGTCAATGCCAACAAACATTCAAAATTTTCATTTAAAAGATTAGATAGTATTAGGCACGAATACTTCGCTACAAGGACATGTAATTGCTCAAAGCGTACTTTTATTTCATGGATAACTCTATCCAATGACAAAAACATTTCTCTTTGTATTTCTTCTTTTAAAGATTGCATTGAGTTGAGTAATATTACTCAGTTCTAGCGTCTGATCTCGTCTTAACATTTTATTCCTCAGATGTGAATTTTTGCAAAGCACTTAAAGTGTTTAATAAATATTTTTTTTCAACAGTCACCGCACCTCTTCTTGTGTTCCAAAGCTTAACACCTTGACCAGTTACAGAAAATATCAAATTTTGCAAAATAATCAATCATATTTTGCAAAACAATCAATCAAATTTTGCAAAAAAATCAAATTTTGTAAAATTTGTGAGTTTTTTTTTTTTGCAAAATTTCACTGAAAATAACACCAGTCGATCACTAAAGTAAATAAAAAATCTGCTGAAATATTTTCTATAAATTCCTAAGAAGAAATGAATATTTATTGCTGTCTCATTGCTCATTAAATTTGCAATACAGGGGTGGATTAGTCATACAAAAAATTTATGAAATTCAATAATAAAATTCATTTAATTAATTTAAATTACCCAAGCAGTCAGAATGACTGCTTTTGGGCAATATTGGTACAACAGATACATATATCAGAAACAAAGAGGGGGAGAGGTAAATACAACTACACATAAATGAATTTATACAAAACCCTCGAGAATACATGCTTCACAAGCCATGAAACAGACTCCCCCACTACCACATGAGAACCCCAACGGAGTCCTAACATTCTAAAATATTTGCAGTGCTTTTATGTAAAACTGACAAAAGTTCGATTTGAATAGCTCCTTCGGCCTAAAATACTATTCATACAGAAAAATTGTGTTTTGATAATCTTAAGCTTGATTTCTTATCTTCCGAACCGTATAAAATTTTCATACCTTTCCTAACAAAATTATTTAAAAAAATTTATCTTAACTAAATGACTACGATTCCTCAAGCAAAAACTCTCAGCTGAGTAATCATTGTATGATGCTGTGCCGTCATGGCATGCCGTGGGCTGATGATATCGAATGCAGTGTTGCCAGAAGGAATAGGAATAAAAGTAGTAAGACTCGAGGGAAAAAGTAGCAAAAAGTAGCAATCTTAAGGAAAAAGAAGTATAAATTAATTAATTAATAGTAACATTTTATTAAAAAAAATATAAAAAATCTTTCTGTTAACAATAAAAAAAAATTAAGACAATTCATACAAAATAAAACTGAATAAGTCGCAGAATTAGAAAATATATGTAGAGCTTAGTTGAACAAAAAATATTGATTTTTTTTTCTTAAATAAATTCATTCCATTTTACAGCACATAATTAATAAGGTAGTACATATATGTACATATGTATATTAAATATTTTATCTCTATATTTATGACTAGTAAACGCGATTTTAAGTTGCTTTATGTAATTACGGTGTCCAGACAAAGAATTTTTCTTTTTGACTTTCTACTTGCCCCTTTTGCAAACATTATGCATTCAATGGTCTTTATGTTAAATCTATTTGACTTATTTGTTTTAGTTAGTTGGAGATCTGAGAAGACTCGTTCAGTGGCAGCAGAACTGTGTGTTAGACACATTAAATTCATTACGAAATCATGAAGTTATAAAAAAAATAATTATTGCCCCAATGAGTTTTTAACAAGTCGAAAGCTAAGTCAAAAAATTTTCGCCATTGTGTACTAATTTTCTCTACATCAGAATATTTATAAAGATTTGGATATGCTTTTAATAATGGCAAAATAGAATCGTTACATTTGCATGCTCTATCGGGATCTAGACAATATAAGTGTTTTAAAATGTCGCTTTTGAAATCGAAGCGTTTTCTTATTTGACTACACAATTCAACATAAAACGAAAAGATATGTGACGTTACAGTTGTCAAAACTGAATCCATTAAACCATTTTCTGCAATAAATAAATCAGGATTTGCACTGATGTATATCTCAAATAATTCTCTTGATGTTGTAGGTCAATGTCATTCAGGAAATCTTAGTTATTTATTAAGTCAGGTTTAATGAAAAACGACAAAATTAACTTGTAATCTGTCTCAATTGTTTTGCATAATTATGTAACCTAAATTTTTCTCCTTGAAACTCTTAGTTAATAGTAGTTACAACTTGACAGATTTGTGACAAAAAGTAAAAATATGTATATTTTACTTAAAGGATTTCGTCTTCTAACGAAGATGATATAAGAAATAATTAAAGAGCTTGCTATTGCACCAAAATTCAGTCAACAACTTCCTTTAAAGATAGGCAGCTCGTTGGAGCTACATGTTAAGGAATTTTTTTTTTAGAAAATTTATTTCGAACTTCCTCCACTTTGAGTATCTAATAAACTCGAATTTATGTAAAAGTATCATTTTAGACAGAATAATAGAATAAAAGTATCAAAGAGCAGTTTTGAAATGACATGAAAAAAAGTATCATTTTTGCTACAATTGTAGCAAAGTGGCATCACTGATCGAATGTAGCTTGCCTCACTGACATATATGTATGGCGTTATATTTAAATTATTTCGGAATTTACTTATATGCATGTCAGTGTGATTTACCGAATTTACCACAAAAGTATTTGGGACTATTTGTATCGTTAAATTTTAATTATGAGTCGAAGGAAGTGCTTCTTACAAGGATTTTTACAAGCAATATCTCGTTCCTAATTGTTACAGTTCAGTGGGAAAATATGCTCTCACGGAAAGAGACAGGAATATGAAAGTGGTGCCATTTGCTTTCATGCATTTTTGGTTCAATAAGCAGTCCATTTATACTATACATGTCAGTGGCTGGCCTACATATTCGGACTCCTGCTGCACATACACATACATATGTAATTATCACTCAGCTGAGAGTTATTAGCGTAAAATGGTAAGGTTACTTTGTAATCAAAACTATTTTATTAGTTTGTTAAGTGAGGTATATAGGAAGTGTAGCCTTTGGGAAGGTAAGGAACCAAGCTGTAAATTACTAGAAGACTATTTTCCTGTATGGATAGTAGTTTAGGCTCTATGGCATATATAAAGTTAATATTTGGCACTTTTCCATAAGCTTCAATATAGAACATTTTAGAAAACGGACTCACAACGCATACATATAAATTTCTGTTTCATGGCTTGGGATGTATTCTCTAGGGTTTTGATTTATATCATGTATACAAAGTGTCCAAATTCTAAGAAATTGTATCGTTATAGACAAAATTTTTTTTCTAAACGAAATTAACAAACAATCTAGTATAAAGAGGAGTCAGTACCAAATATGCAAGTTTCATACATTTTTCAATGCGAATTTCTGGCACACTGTTTGTAGCAGAATAATTAGTCTAAGAAGAGCTAGCAACGTTTTCGAGAAATGACTTTAGTTCGCCTAGTTTTTTGATATGCCTTTCCTTAAAGCATATCAATACTCATGCGGTCCATCTGGCTGGTGAGACGCGTTGCGTTTACTTGTGCGCATTCCGTTTTACAGGTAAAAAAAGCAGTTTTCAAAATCAGTTTAGTTCGATTTTTGTTTTTTTCATCTGTTTTCGTAAGCATCGGACAATATAAATTCACTATTCCCAGACAATTACCTCGTTGCTAACACCGTGCTAGACGTTTTTTTTTTTTTCATTAAAAAAAAATATTTTATTACGGCTGTAATTTTTATACGAGCTAGTTTAATTATCTAACCAGATGAAATTAATTTGCCAGGCGATAACTCGGTTGCTCATTAGGTACCGGACCAATTTGAGCACGGTAAAGTGGTTTTTTTTTCTCACGATGATGTTTTGAGAATATTTGATGAACCCAGCGAGATAGCACAATTTTGTCCTATTCTTTTTTTGTAGAGAATTTAAGGAGCTACAGAAAAGCTTCTGGGCAAAATTGAGATATCTGGCGCAGATTTGAGGATATTCTTGATAAAATACTGGAAGAAAAAATCCTCTATTATACACATCCGCTATTGAATTAGAACTTGGATAGATTTCCATGGAAAAATTAATAAAAGCAATTATTTGGAATATAAAAAATGACAAGTTTTACTTTGAATACATTGACTTCTGTAGATGTAAGAGATTTAGAGTGAGCATTTATCCAAAATGTTGTCAGGTATTGGACTCTCAATAAATGCTGCCGTAATTCAGCTCTGCATGGTGGTAAGCTTGATGGATTGAAATCTCTGCATATTTAACTTTCTTCTGCATTTAACTTTCACTGAATTTTTTGACTGATACGTATTAGAAAATAAATGAAATCTGACATCGTTGACGTTGTTAATCTGCCGAACTGCCGAAACAAATATTTCCAAGGTAACAAATGCACTCTTCAGTATTTTTCATCATCGGTGGCAATATTTTGAAATGCAAGCTGATAATCTTCCGCGTCTTCTAGTAATTTGAAAAAAAGCTTGAGTGTAATCACAACATGTTATGGCCTAGAATCCTCTAGATATAGATGGAAGAACCCAGTGTTTTATACAATTCATTGACGTTGATGCAGCATTCATGTTTATCCACACCCATGTTGATCCAAAATTTTAAGGAAGCGTCAATATCAATTTGGCAAATATGGTAGATAATCCTAGAATCTGCTTCTTCATGTTCTTCACATGATAATGACTCTTCCGTTGCTTTAATGACTCTATTATTTTTAACCCGATAAAAGAAGCATTTGTTGAATTTTAAATGAATTATTTTATCACCAATATAAGACGCCATATCATCAGTCCAGTGGTTGATAAAAAATTTAACTAATGCTTCCTTTTATTGAACATTTTTCAGTTCAGCAGTAAAATTATGAGGACGAATTTGATTTAGTCATATTGAAACCTCGCTAGCCGATTCATCTCGACGTTTGAGTTCACTATCTTTGATTCATGGTGTAAAACATCAACGCCAGTTTCTTTTAGTTGAGATACAATTTACTTTTAAAGCCTTTCCAAATTTTCCATTTAAAATTTCATTGCATAATTATGTATAGCCGCTACATTTAGTCCCATGCAAGCATGTTTGCTCGGGAGAGATATTTCTTTGCTTCGTTTACCTCTTCCCTAGATAACCGGCTTGCATACTCGATCAAGAGTACTGGCGTGGGGTGGCACATTCCCTATCACACCCGAATCGATCTGGCTATTGATAATCAACCGAATTATCGTCTGAAAAATTAATTTCATCTGGTTCGATAATTAAACTAGCTAAAAATTACATCCGTAATAAAATATTTTTTTTGTAATGAAAAAAAAAAAAAAAAAACGTCTAGCACGGTGTTAGCAACGAGGTAATTGTCTGGGAATAGTGAATTTATATTGTCCGATGCTTACGAAAACTGCTTTTTTTACCTGTAAAACGGAATGCGCACAAGTAAACGCAACGCGTCTCACCAGCCAGATGGACCGCATGCCTATTGAGATAGTGAAAGAAGGGTGATAGCAAAGTATCAGCCGAACTAAAGTTCTTTTTTTCGTGACGTTGCTAGCTCTCGGACTAAATGATTTATATCCTAAATTAAAGGTAATGGAGAAGTCTAGTAAATAAAGTCGGTATTGGAATGGAGATATTAACTTGGAAACTTGTAAAAAATGGTATAAATTGAAGTATTTTAAATCAAATTCCTGTGGGTAGGTATTTTCAATTCTCTAAATTGTGACTGTTTTAGAAAGATAAGGCCTAGATCTAGCAAATAACGTGAAGCTTTTTTTTAATTTTTAGTGGCGCTTTTTATAATTACTTGACTCTAATAGTACTTATTTTTTCTCCCGACATTTCACCTACGAGAAATTGCAATATTTATTTGAAAGTTGTTTAAATACAAAGCAAAATAGCATATTTAAAACAAAATTTAGGAGAGTTAATTCTCGTTAAAAATTTTCAATTTATGTGAACTGCAAATTTTCATTTTCCATTGCATGGTTTTGTCGGATGTTGGGTTTCTGTCTTTTGTGTAGATCTCTCTAACATGAACTGTGGTCTAGGTCTAGGCTAATTTTATATGAATTTTCTCACTTTCAGGACACAAACCTACGTATAAGAAATTTTATTGTTTAAATTGAAACTTTTGCTGAGTACTGACTCCTAGTCAGTACTCAGCAAAAGTTTCAATTTAGATACCAGCGAACTTGTAGGCAATTCAATTTACTATACGTAGGTTTGTGTCCTGAAAGTGATAAAATTCATATAAAATTATTCTAGACGTAAACCACAGACCACATTAGATACATCTAGCGTAAAAGACAGAAACCTAACATGCGACAAAATTATACAATTTAAGACGAAAAATGAATATTTGCTGTTCAAGTAAATTGAAAATTTTTAACGAGAATTAACTTGCCTAAATTTTTTGTGGACATAATTTTTAAATATACTATATTTCTTTGCATTACAACAACTTTCAACGAAATGTTGCAATTTCTCGTCGGTGAAATATCGGGAGAAACAACAAGTATTATTAGAGTCAAATAATTAAAAAGAGCGCTACTAAAAATAAAAAAGTCGGCGTTATTTGCTAGATCTAGGGTTTATTTTTCTAAAATAGTCACAATATAAAGAAATGAGGATACCTACTAACAGGAATTTGATTTGAAAAACTCCAATTTTTACCAATTTTTACAAGTTTCTGAGCTGATATCTCCATTCCAATACATTTTTTGTCACCCTTATTATCGTTGTCACTTTAAGTGAGAAATGGCGTTACGACACAAAAATGGTATTATGGTTGTCGTTTAAAGTGACATTTGTCGAAAACATACGACTTTGGGCGTATTACTGTTGTCGTATTAAGTAGACAAATGTCGATGTAAGTGACAATTTTACTCACTTGGTTTTCGTAAGTGACAGCTGTTAGATTTGTGTAAGGAAAAGGAAAATGCAAGCAGAAAATGATAAATTTTATAAGGGCTTTCTAGTTGTTCATTAAAACATAAAATTCAATAGATTTTTATAAATTAAATTATTTTTTTTTTGCAATTGTAGTGTAAAGATTACAACAAAAAAACAATTTGAAGTCATGATAGATTTTAAGGTGAAGCATCCTGTTATAGCTAAAGGGCTAAAATACATCGCGTTTATATATTTTTTTCTCTTTTAAACACTTTCAAAAATAACAACAATACCACGAAATAAGACAAACCTCACTTTTGTCTACACCCTGACGCATGCCCTGATGCTACCTGTCCCTTTAAGTGACAACTATAATACGGCTTTGAAGAAAAATGTCACGTCACACCGTTCGACAACGATAATACGAAAAGTGAAGTGAAGTGAGAGTGACTGCGAAGCTTGTCACTTTGGTGAGTCGACAACTGTAATAAGGGTGTGTAATTTTTGCTCACGTTATTTACTAGACCTCTTCGTTATGTTTAATTTAAGATATAAATCATTATTCTGCTATAAATAGTTTGCCAGAAATTCGCATTGAAAAATGCGTAAAACTTGCAAATCTTGGTACTGACTCCTCTTAAGGTAATCTCTTCTTACTTCCTAACTTGTTCTTAAGTTAACTTTGATTCAACCACCACGTATCGGCGTATCGGCGATGTCCTGGCTAGACGGGGGCTCTGTTTACAATGACAACAATGGCGCTAAAGAAAGTATTTACGGCTGATGTGATTAAGCTTAAAAATCTCACGTCGATAAGTACTCCCGAGGCACAGTATGTTCATACAGTAGAACAGCTTTGTCAAAACTGTCATATGAGTAGGGTGCTTCTATAACGTGACTATACTTTCTCTTTTAACATTTTTAACTAACACACTAGTCAATTTTTAATACAAAGGCTCTTATGTGAATCCAAAGTGGGAAAAAAAGAACTTACAGCATGAACAAACTTGTACGAGAGGAAAAGGGGCAAAATGACAAGCAAAACTATTTCTGCAAGCAAAATAAAAGTTAAAAACAATTTGTTCCACTTCCCATGCCATTCTGCTTTGTAGAACTGTGAAATTGTCGCAAATATTATAACAGCCGTTTTGCCTGTTACATTGTCCATGGAACGAAGAACATTTTACAATCGAACAGCTGTTCAGCAATGGAAAAATCCTTTTGCAGTACTTTTGCAGAGATGAGTACTTAGATAAAACTAATACTTCTCCCAACCATTGTGTAACTAGCTACTGTTCGCCCATTTACTTCCGTACATACTTAATAGCTCCCTCTTATGGCAGAAATTGTGAGGATTTTTTGGTGTAATTAAAATCCTAAAATTCACTTTTCAGTAGTTTGTTTAAGCTGTAAGTTACGACATTATTTTGTTATTAATTTTTATTTTTAAATAAGAAAGAAAGAAATATAAAAAATGCCGCCCCAAATATGTGCCGCCTTGGGCGCAAAATAATAATGAGACCCCAAAATAATAAGTCTATTTCAGTAAATAAAATATATGTAGATAAATATGATTTTTTTTATTTTATTGTAAACAAAATTCGACATTTCCATAATAACGTCTTTTAATAACATAAAAATAACACAACATTGGTATTTAAATAAAGTATAAAAACAATCAGTTCAATTTTAAATAAAAAATAAAATAATAACTAAACAGGTCGCGCCAAATTTATGCTTTTCATGACATATTAACGACAAATTATGAGATAATTCCGAACGACATCAGGCGAAGTTGCGGTGCTAACTTTACGCACGTCAAATATATCTCTAATTCATAATAGCGCAATCTCTTATTCATTTCAACACCAAAATTGAGCGTTCAGCATTGGGATTAGAAATAGCCATCGTCAAAAATATTTTTAAAATTGTTTCTACGTTAGGAAACTTAGACTTTAACCCATCGTTTATAAATTTATACATATTTTTAAATTAAAAAATTTTTTTCCTTAATCATTATTCGCCGCACACTGCTGCAAATAGTAACATAGATCTTTTATTTGCTTCAAATTTTCGTGCACTATTATAAATACGTCTTTTTAACTTCGAGCCTATTTAAAAGAAGTATTAGATCACCTAGTAAATTATTGCAGTTAGTTGCTGTCTACTAATACTTTGGCTATTGCAAACAAAAGTTGGTTTAAATTTCAAAATCGTCTGTCACCATATATTTAATTGGAAATTATTTTTGGTCGTCTGTAGACGGTATTAGAATATATAACAAACAGGAATGCTGATAAGCTAAATGAAGTAAAGCCGGCTGATATTTGTGTGTCAATATTCAAATATTCTCGTAACAATTTGCTCGTATCAAGTTTCTCGTACGAAATTTGTTCGTATCAATTTTCTCGTCAAGCCATTTTCTTGTATCAATTTTCTCGTAAACCCATTTTCTCGAATCAATTTTCTCGTAAAGCCATTTTCTCGTATATAATTATCTCGTATGAAACCTTGTAAACATTTTACTACGATTACGAGTATAAGTATACTACCAAGTCTAAAATGTACTTTTTTAATTAAAGAATTCATATAAGTAAATAAAATGGTTTGTTTCTGTTTTAATTAGTAAGTACTAATCGAATAATGAACTTATCTTTTGAACTAATTGGCGCGCGCGAGTTAAGTATTTGAACTTTATATTTAATAAAAAAAAAACAACAACCTTGAACTAAAAGAATTTTATTGTTAATACCTCGACCGAATATATAAGACTGGGAAACTAAAATGTACGTATTGTACTCTATTGTTATAATTTTGCTTTAAAAATGCTTATTATACAAAACGTGGGAACAATTTTATTATGTGTATGTGTTACAGTCAAAACACGAAATCCGTCAAAACCCGATTTTACTAGAAAATTCTAGTTCCAACAAAGCGCTCTCGGTAATTCTAGTTTTAACTAATATAACACAGTTAAAACTAGAATTAACGAGAGCGCTTTGTCACAACTAGTATTAACTAAAGAATATTTAGTTAATTCTGGTTGTGGCTGAATTCTCGCGTGGCTGTTAGTTAAATCTACAACTGACTGGTTGCTATTAGTAAATTTGCCTTACAATTGAATTCTCTCGCCATTAAACCTTGATGTTTATTAAGGATGTGGCTATTTATACATACAGTATGTATACGCAATAGGTGAAGGGAGGGGGGTGCATAGAGATCAGTGATACACACGCCCCCAGCACACCTAGCCTCACACACATCCGCACACACATCCGATCGCGCATACACACACACACACACATCCGCCACACGAGAATTCAGCCACAATCAGAATTAACTAAATATTCTTTAGTTAATACTAATAGTTCTAACAAAGCGCTCTCGTTAATTCTAGTTTTAACAGTTAAAACTAGAATTACCGAGAGCGCTTTGTTAGAACTAGAATTTCCTAGTAAAATCGGGCTTTGACGGATTTCGTGTTTTGACTGTAACATATGCACTGAATCGCAAGGTGAGGAGTTTGCAATGAAGATTAGGTAGATTCGGCTATGCTCGTAACTCCTCTCCCCATAGAATGGAGCGACGGACAGAGAAACTGAATCCTTGAAGTTTCAGGAGTGAATGATTCTGCCTTTGGGCTTTCATCTTGTTGGTAAGTAGTGTTTGGCTCATATGTTGTATTGGATTTTACGCAACTTTTCAGTTGTATGATTACCCATAATGTTGTAGTAACGCAGGAAAAACCTATACATAAGTCCATATGATATATTGTCCTTGCATGTTGATTTTGTTTCCAAGAGTTCTATGGCTTGTCTGTTTTCGAAATGGTAAGCTTCCAGTTTTTCCAGATTTAGACCGTTAATAGTTGTTAATCTTGTTAAACATAGGTGAGTATATGAGGATATTGTCCCAATGTTGGCTGGTTTTCTGTCATACGTAATTTCATTAATTGTAATACTGCAATTTTTAAATGAATAAGTGCTGATCCATTGATTTGTTTCTGAGAAATTTCACATGTCGATTTGAGAGTTGGAGTAGGAATATTATTGAGGAGTATGAAAACTGGCTCCGGATGATATATTGAAGTAATCTTGGGTCCATGCTGTAGATTACAATTGGCTGGTTCATTTTTAATGATGTTGGGTATGCATGTAACTTCATTAACCTTAAGTGTGATGGTAGTTTCCTTACAAAGGTATCTTCCTTCTATAAACGGGCATTCTTCGTCGAAGTATTGAATATCAAGCTCATTTAGGGCAATATAGGATTTTGTTATAATTGTAAATTTCGTATTAATTGGAAGTGGTATTAAATGGAAAAAGGAATAAGTGGCCTGTAGGCCAAGGAATTCGTAAATCTGTTCATCTGTCTAAATTTAAACTGATTGACTTTGGAAGAAATTATAAATTTCTTTTATTTCAGCCGGATTTAGAATTAATTTTGATATAATATTAAGTCTTGCAAGTGTGATTGATATTAGTCAAATGGTTGTTTAACAAATCTATATTAAAATTTATTCTATTTATATATTTATTTATTCTATTTATATATATATTTATATATATATATATATATATTGGATGAATTTATTAAGAAATTCTTCTTCTGTTCCTATTTAATTATTAAAATGATTTAAAAATGTTTCTATAGTTTCTTGCTGCTTATTGATGTGGAGAGTTAAATTGTTAAATCTTTCCATAATTTGAATATTTATTTGGGTTGGTTAATTAATTTCATTCCCTATAATGTGTTGATTAATTTTGACAACTTCTATTTCCTTATTTATTTGTTGGGCATCTTCAGCGTCCATATTTCCCGTAATTGATTTTATGAAAGTTCCTAATCCATTAACTATTCCTCTTTTAGATCTATACCTAGGTAGAAGTGTATGTAATTTCTGTTCTAGTTCCTTAAATTTCAGTTTAGTTATATGTATTGTGTCTTTAAACTCGTTTCTATAGTCTATGATATCTAAAGAATTTCTAATCTTCTCTTCTATATTTTCCTCATAATTTTCTAGCCTGTCCCAGTTTTATCGATAGAAGTCGTTGTTAACCTGTAAAAAGCGTTTGCTTTTGATTCTAGATTTATGTAGTTTTTTGTTGATTTTCGTAAAGATTACAACTTTCTTGTTATTTCTAATTTTAAGTTTCCTAAACCTAGGGGTCAACTTATTTCTTCTACTTTCTTTCCTAAAAATATTATCATTTTCCTTATATTCACTTGGGGGTTCTCTATTCTTATTTAATTTATCAATATTCTTATTCATGTTTTCTTGAAGTATATTTTTAATAGAAGGGAATACATTAGATTGGAATTCATTGAGTTTTTGTAAGTATTCAGGTTCGCTATTGAAGGTCACTTTATTTGTAAATTTATTAGTTCTTCCATGAAATAACTCATAAGGTGTATATTTGGTGGATGAATGTATCGCATTATTGTACATGGTAAGCGTTTCATTCATGATATCCTTGTGGTTTTTATCTTTACATTTTTCGTGAATGATTCTGTAAATTTCAGTTAATGTGGAATGTAAACGTTCGACTGGAGAATTGCTGCTATTCTGTTAAAAGAATGTAATATGAAGTTGAATACTATATTGCTCACAGAAATCTTTAGATATGGTTGCGGTGAATTCTGCGCCCTGATCTGATACTAATTTCTTTGGGATACCATGGAGGCTAAAGAAATGTCTGAGGGATTTGATAATATTGAGACTATTGCGAGCAGTTAATGTATATGCAGCTGTGAACTTAGAAAATTATCAATGATTGTTAAGATCTGTTTACCATTAATTGTATAAATATCTGTATGAAGGATATCTAAGGGTTTCGATGGAATTTCAGGCTTTTCGTACTGTATCTTAGGGGGTCTTCTATCGTATTTTAGGGTTTGACACGTATCGCAATTGTTTATGATTTGCGTTATTTTCCTTTTCATAAATGGGAAAAAATACTCTCTTTTTAGGTGTAGTAATGTTTCATTGATTCCTCGATGATTATTATTGGTATGATATTCATTGATTAATTTGTCTTGTTCGTCATTGTTAATTATGTCTTTTAGTATTTCCGTGCAACGGATTAACTTGAAGGTCTTGCTTCTTGCAAAAAATTTTGAGTATACGGTTTGAACAATTTGAAATATATTATCATCAGTAAGTATGGCTGTTGTTTTATTTGGAGGCAAATATTCTTTAAAAATATTTGTAATAGCTTCTTCGGAAAAATCTGGGCTTCGGATAGTTCGTCTTTGCTTATTTTTAAATATGACTTGTGTTGAAACTGGTGGGGTTCTGTCCGATTTTTCCAAAATAAGTTGTATGTTAAATTCGTTAAACGGACGTTCTGAAATTGCTATATGTTCATCTAAGTTTTCACTAGCAGAATGGATAGTTGAATTATCTAAATTTTGCCTTACATTGTATTGATTTCTGTCTTATGAGGGTTTTCTTTGTTTATTATTTTGATGCGACTTAAGGCGTCAGCATTGGAGTTCATAGTACCTTTCTTGTATACTATCTCGTAATCGAACTCCTCCAGTTTTAGTCGCCATCTGACTAATTTCGAATTTGGGTCTTTTAGACTCTCTTAGACTATCTTGAATTTTTAGCCAAAAAAGTATGGGCGGAAGTATTTTGTTGCTCAAACTATCGCCAGAAGTTCCTTCTCGATAGTCGAATAATTTATTTCGGAGTCTGTTAGGGTTCTACTTGCGTAACATATTGATTTATCACTACCAATGACACCTTGGGATAAACCGCTCCGATGGCAAAATTACTCGCGTCTGTGGTTAAGATAAATGGCTTTGAAAAATCTGGGTACTGCAATATCGGATTGTTTATAAGTATGTCCTTACATGCGTTGAAAGCTTTTTAATATTTTTCATTTAGCTCGATGTTTCTGCCTTTTTTCAAGCATTGTTAAGGGTTTTGTCAGTTTTGCAAAGGCCTTAATGATCTTGCGATAATAGCCTAACAATCCCAGAAAGGATTTAATTTCCCTCTGTGTTTTCGGTATAAGAAACTCACGAACTGCTTTTACTTTATCAGGATTTGGTTTGATACCATGATTTGTAACGACATGGCCCAAAAATGCGATTTCTTTGTGAAGAAAATCAGATTTGTCCAGTTGGACTTTGAAGTTAGCTTCACACAATTTGTTGAAAACTTTTCAGCGTGTTCTTGTAGAGAAGTCGAAAAGACAATTATATCGTCTAAATAAACTAAGCAGATTTTTCCTTGGATATCCTGGAGGACGTTGTCCATAACGCGTTGGAAATTAGAAGGGGCATTTTTCAACCCGAAGGGCATTCTGACATATTCGTAGTGTTCGCCTTCAACTGTGAAAGCTGTGTTTTCCGTATCTTCAGGGTGCATTTCAATTTGATGGAAACCGCATCAAGCGTTGAGAAATACATACGTTTACCGAGTTTATCTAGGATTTCGTTAATATTGGGTAAAGGGTATCTGTCAGAGATTGTCTTCTCATTTAGATTGCGCAATTACAAGGCGCCATTTCTGTTTTCCGTTGGCGCCCCTTTTTTTTGGGCACTACCCATATAGGAGAGCTCCACGGAGAATAGCTTGGCCTTATGATGCCTTGTTGTAGCATGTCTATAATTTGAGACTGAACTTCATTTTTGTGCACGAATGGATACCTGTACGATTTTGTATAAATCGGTACGTCATCGGTGGTTCTTATCTGATGTTTTATTTTGTTAGAAAACGAAAGGTCTTGGCCTTCTTTGAAAAATATGTCATCATATTCTTTACATATTTTGAAAATTAATTTCCTTTCTTCTTTGTTGAGGTGAGAAACACGAAGGAAGCTTGTAATGTCTGGTCGTCGAATAGAATCAAACTGATTAGTATCAGAATATTGGACATTGAAATTATTTATTTCACGATATTCTTTATTATTGTATAGGTGAACCTTGAGAGGTTGTCCTAAGAAAAGACGTTCCTCAGATTCGGAATTGTTTATTACTTCTACTGTACTGTACCAATTTCTTGCGTTGTAAATGCCTTTTGGTAATAATAGGTTTGGTTTCAGTTTTGTTGCTGGAATGAGAATGTCTCCATGTTGTACATCTACCGGGAGTTTAACAATCTAGGCTTCATGGCCCTTATTGTACAGCCTAAAGGTTCTTTCAATCCTGTAAGGAAAACATTCAG
The DNA here is from genome assembly GCA_963924295.1 of Dioctria rufipes. Classification (NCBI taxonomy): domain Eukaryota; kingdom Metazoa; phylum Arthropoda; class Insecta; order Diptera; family Asilidae; genus Dioctria; species Dioctria rufipes. Next base: position 116,160,740 of record OZ002741.1, read on the forward strand.
ACACATTTCGGAGTAAAGATCTCTCTTAGCTCTGATAACGTTTGCATCACTTTCATGATTTGAAGATGGTTATTAACAGTGGATAAAATTTCAATAATTTCACTATAGTATTGTTCGCTGCTTATTACTTTGTCGTAAGTTATACAGGTCTTTAATGAGAGATGTTTCATTACGCTTATCAGAGTAATGAAGAATTAAATTATTCTTGATATCGGCCCATACGAGAGGTGTACCGTACATGTTCAGAACTTCATTAGCTGGTCCTTCTATTTTGTTTCTGATAGCACGTAATAGAATTGCAGCATATGTAGTATCATCGATACATGCAACTAAGGACAAAATTTCCTCTGCGTTTTTGAGAAAATCGTACAAAAGTCTAGGATTGCCATTAAATTTCGGAAGATCTTTAATTGCATCCGGACCTTTCACACTATTAAAGACATTAGTTATCATTTGGGCTGTTTGAGCAGCTTAAGTTGTCTGAGCAGCTTGGGCTGTATGAGCAGCTTAAACTATTAGAGCCGCTTGAGCTATTTGGGCAGCTTGGGCAGTTTGGGCTGTCTGAGCAGCTTGAGCTAATTGTGCATTATTCTCTGCCATTTATATTTCCTTAAGATTTTCACTAATTAAAAACTCTTTAGAATTCGAGATTTTAATTTGAACAAATAATATAGAAAGATTTAACAAATTTTCTTGGAATAAATCACTTTCACTTTCAGAAGAATTTCTTTCACAAGTTATAGTAATTTATCACAGTTTTTCCTTTTTTAGTTTACACTTTTCACTTTTATTCTTTAAATTAAAAATGCTCTTCATTGATTTTTTGTTGTTTAAGTACGAAACTGTAGTATGTGCATTCATTTAATGATAAATTCGTTAATTTATTAATTATCTTATATACTATAAATATATATATATATATATATATATATATATATATATATATATATATATATATGGAGTAAATTAATAAATAAAACGATTTTTTTTTTATTTATTATTTTTAAAAGCTAGAGAAAAAATGTTTAACTATATATATAATACTTTTAAGGAAAGGAAAAAAGGAATTGAGCTTGACTTACAGCACAAATATCAAAAATTGTTTCATTATTCCTATTCGATGATCCGTCGTAATATTCCAAATGATCAAGTTCCTGATATGATTGCAAGTGATTTTTTCCTCGATGGAAGTCTTTAGGGTTCCCAATTAAAGGGTAAAAACACACCAGGAGATTTCTGAATCAACGATAATCCGCCGTTGGAGGTTTTTCAGAAGTTTCCTGTATTGGTAATTAATTGCACTCTTTGTTCACTACTACCGATATGCTGTCGATATTGCAAGCTATTTACCGATAAACCGTCGATATTTAATTTACACGAAAAAAGGTGAACTAATTGATAGCTTATCGAATAGGTATCTTTCCGACTACGCCAGTTAAGTATTTGAACTTTATATTTAATAAAAAAAAAACAACAACTTTGAACTAAAGGAAATTTTTTGTTAATACCTCGACCGAATATATAAGACTGGGAAACTAAAATGTTCTTATTGTACTCTATCGTTATAATTTTGCCTTAAAAATGCTTATTATACAAAACATGCCGTCTGCGGCACGGGAAGCTAGGTGTCTTCTTCCTGGAATGCCTGGGAACAATTTTATTATGTGTATGCACTGAATTGCAAGGTGAGGAATTTGCAATGAAGATTATGTAGATCCGGCTATGCTCGTAACTCGCGCGCAAAGTTTCTCGTATTCCAATATGCTCGTGTAAAACTATGTTTTGATTCAAATTGTTCGCACGCGCAAACTATTTAATTCAAAACATAATTTTACACAAGCAAATTGGAATACGATAAAATGGCTTGACGAGCAAATTGATACGAGCAAACATCTTACGAGCAAATGTTCCACGGGAAAATTGATGCGAGAAAATTGATACGAGAATATTGGGGGGAGTCGATATTTGTGTTGGGTTCAAGTTTTTTTTTGTGTGGGAGCACAGTGCAGTAGTAAAAAGCTTGCAGAATCGAAGAATGTGCAATGCCACAGTCAATTACTTCTAATAGGAGTGCAAATTTAAATTTCTACGCGTTGCCACTTACTTATCTATCGTCACAGCTTCCACTGATTCTTTTTTTTGGTTTCTGGTTTTGTTTTTATACTGCATCTCATTTTCTACTGTATTTTTTATCCTTCGTTATGAACTCCTCTTCGAGATATTATTAGCGGTTTTTCGGATTCACTCATGTGCACGAATTTTGTACGATACCCACATTTCTGTTTATTATATGTAATATGTTCTAAGGAAAGAACAATATATGTCTTTCAAGTGGAGTCACATTTTTCAGCTGGGCTCTAGCTTTTATGTTAGGTATAATCTTAGCATTTAAACGTATTTTATTTTGTAAGAATAATAACGCCGTTTTTTTATGTTGTTGTTTGTGAGGAGTGAGCTTTCAAAATGTGGCCCCATAAAAAGTGGTTCCATCAAAGCCCGTCAAGTATCAAGTATTTAGCATCATTATGTGATACCTGCTTCTGTTTAGGGCAACTCATAAACTAAGTTTCGGTCATTAGGCTTAGGCACCCACACGCTACAGCCAAGTTGAAAATGGAATCTCCTTAAAGAGGAAAAATAAAAGACTGTTCTTTACTATAATTGATTGAAGCTTTTAGTAAATTACTATACGCATCACAGGAGAATATGATATAAAGGAATAACCCTAATAGGCTCCTAGAATTTTCTTTCTATTATACTCCACTTAATAATTAATAGTGTAAAAGTAGTACAAATGGGTTCAATTCAATTACTGGTTATGCACATAAATATTAAAATATTGAACTGGGCGATAGAAGAAATGTGGCATAAACATATTGTCTTTAATATTCATTTGTTTTTATGTAATAAAGAGAATATTTACCTGTAGCACTAGTTGTTGAGTCATAGTGAGCCGCATTACGATGGAGACCCAGTTGCCTATGATGTCTGCGCTTTCTTTTGCGATGATAGAGTGTGCATAGGAGACAGATTAGGAACGAGCCGGCGGCTATGCTGCAAATGATGAGGACGCCGTGATCCTCTCTGGGCGCTTCCACGATACCTTTTATGTCCACATTTGGTCAATGTTGGATCACAGATTTATGCGATGGGGGATGTTTTAGGCGAATAAAAAGAAAAGAATATAAAACAATTAATGGAGCATTCATAAAAGTAGAAGGATATCATGTTCCATTTCTGTGTCATGATGCAAGACGTGTAAGTATATTTTAGTGTATTTTGGTTAACTACAACTCTCAGTTTATGTTAAAATTAGTTCCACTAAATTGAATTAAGAAATGAAAATCTTTGCATTACATCTAGCAACAATCAAGAATATCAAAATAAATAAGAATTTTCATTACATTTTATTTGTTAGTGTATGTGCGCATAAAACAAAGCATCTGCTAGATCTAATGCTATAATGATACAGAAGAATATTCTCAAGCGGCTCTGTTTTCTTTCTATTGGAAGTGTGGAGCTAACTAGAAACACCCCTTTAATTGATGCATTAAAAGTGTTCACTTAACAACACAAAACGCGTGTCGAAATGATGAATTAAGCACAAAATACGTTCTTTGAGCTGAATATGACTTGTGCATGATTGATGATTATGTATAGTGAATAAAAATCTCCTAACGACTTTTCTGTGCGGCGATTTTATATATGCCAAGTAATACATTTGAATATTATTTTTGTTATGTAGGTTATTTCAATTCAAACTTTTATTAAATAAATATTATAATTTCGTAGGTAAAACTGGAAGCCTAATTTCACAACAAAACATAGGTACAGAATATCTTGATTTTGTCATGAATATGAGTATATTGTCAATCTATGAAGAAGTCCATATATTTAAATCAGAAGACCATGTAATACATATTAAATATTTCAAGATTTGAGAGCTTAAAAATGTGAGATTGGAATGAAAACTTAATAAATTGGATTGAATATCTAAAGATAGGTATAAATCTAGATTTCAAATAATGTTGTAAAAAAAAGAAATTATCCTAAAAACGTGATCGGGAGGCTTAAAATATTTGTCATCATGGGATAGATAAATGAGAAAAGTTCAAGTTATATTTTGTATTTACCTTACCAAACTTTATAAAAATTTGTTTTGAACATTTCTTTGCGCCCGATGAAACATCATACTACAAAAAGGTAACAAAATCAAAAGAGGGATTGGTAAATCCACTGTGAAGGAATATACGACTTTCCAACAGCACCCAGGCTTCATATACTAGTATAATTAAAGAATCACTAAAATGAGATAGGACTTCTTAAGAAGCAAAATATGCATATCTTACACAAGACACTCTAAAAAAACAAAAACAGTGCAGCTATTTATGCAGACAAACTTTCCAGAATCGCGCATAGTCCAAAATGCGAGTGAGATACATAGTGATTCTCTTAACTTATATGATGCTTTAGGTCAAATTAAAAATATCTTAGAACACGTCATTAGCTCTGATAAAATAAGATCATAAAGCAGATTTAAAACTTACAATCTTAGTGCAGATGGTAGCCATTCGATTCTTTTATTTATGTAAACTAAAAAATAGAGGAATTAGTACGAGCTCTTATTTTGATCTTTAGGACCAACTATGATTTTCATTACAGAAAACGAAAGCGAAATAGTGCAAAGCAAGTTTGAATAGGTAAAAGCAGATAACATTATCGTCAATCCTCTGCTTATATACAAACATAGAAAGCATCTTCGTTTTCACAATATTTTCCACGATAGAAAGGGAATCATATTTATAAGAAGAAGAAAGCTTATGTTAACATTACTTTCCTTAAATGCAACAATCATACAACTCTTAAATCAAATTTCTGCGTATTATCACTGAAAAATTCATATAGAACCAATATATTGTCTAAGATGACAAAACACTGCAGCATTCTGTACCTATATATGAAGGAAGAATTGCGTAGCAAGAAATAAGATTATATCCCAATTAATAATTAAGTTCGGTTCCTTCGTATGATTCACTAAAGGTGATAAGAAAGATTGTAAATCAAATTACGAAATCTACAGGGATTTGCGTGCGTAGTTATTATAGGTGCCTTAGAACTCATGTTAGCCCTCCATTCTTTACGTACATCCTTAAAAAAGGGTCCTGCTCTGAATTTAATCAATTTCTAAGTGGCATACCAAGGCCATACAATAATTTGATGGGTCCCAAAAATACTAAATAACCGCAAAGCTTTCATATACAATGCTCAATATTGCCAAGGCTTGGTGCGGGCAGTAGACCAAAGTTCATAAGGAGATCACTCGTTTTTTAAACAGCCAGAAAAGAAGGCATTGTGTGTGTGGAACTGTATGGGCGAAGATGTAAGTCTGAGGTTCGAATCTAACTATTTGATAGTCAAAAATTCATATCAAGAATCAACATGCAAATGTATATGATTTCGGAGAGCCAATATTATTATTTAAGCTGCGAAAAGAAACTTAAATCAAATACTTTTACCTTAAAGTTGGATTGGAATTGTGGAATTGTACGTCCTGGATCTACTAACAATGGCAAGCAAAGTAACCTAAGATAGTATTAGAACATGAGGGGCATGAAAATAAGGACATTTCTGACTGCTCTGCATAATCGCTGCTTACCGAATCCTTAATCTTCTAAGGGATCTGCAAAAGGGCCCTTAGCAGAAAAGATAATGGCCAATATATAAGAGGCTCAACAATTATTCCGGGAGAACCCTCAAGTTTAAGTTAAACGGAAAACTTCATTAACTTTTAAAGAAGTCATCAGCTTTTAAAGAAGTAAACAGCAAATAAGGCTGTTCACGGGTCTAATGACTGGCAACTGTTCTGTGAATATGTATAGGAGTTTCTCATCAAAGACTTAAAAACAAACATATTCAAATTTGTTGATTAAGAATATTATCGACAAATTTAATGGAACTGATTAAGTAAAAGTAAAGATTCCAAAACCTATTTCTAGCGGTCAGCTGACACTAAAACATTTCGGCTGTAAGTGCATCTAAGAACTTCAATTCATTATTGATCTCAACAATCAGGCATTAAACGGTAACACTGTCAAACTGCAAACCAATCATCATCAAACCTCATTTAGTCTAGCGATGTCGTAAAGCATTTGAACTTTAGATATCTCTTGTAGGGTTGCATTTACCTGGGTATATGATCACAATAATGTAAGCCCCAAAAAACGAAGCGTTCAGCCTAGGATTTAGGTTTTTTGGATGAATATAAAAGATTTAGCAAAGGATTTAGTCTAAGCAGATGATGAATAGAGGCTCTTGGAAATGCATATAGTTATTGAGACTCAAATCACTATTGCAAAAGATGTATAACTAACGCGCTGAACATGGTGTAAATCTATAATTTCAGATAAATATATCAAGTAGGTAGGAAATAAACAGGGAATTGTACCTTAATTTTGTACACAGATGGCTTTAAAATCGAGGAAAGAGTACAGGCAGAAATATATGATACAAAACTCAGAGCTAACATCTATCAAAGCTTACCAAAATATGTCACAATATTTAAAGAATAAAATATGTATGTACTATCTCTAGATGTATATGTAAATATGAAAACCTCAGCCGCTACTATACCAATCGGGTTATGATCAAACTAATCATTTTGCTGCGTGAAACTAACCTTACAAAATTGGATCCTGTTTCCATAATCAAATAGGCTTCAGATGTGGATCCATATAAGCAAAGAAATTCATCAAAAGATCATTAAAAAGCAAAACCATGGATCCTTCTTAGACTAGGTACTATGTCTAAGAAGGTGAAATATTGGAGCACATCCTCAGCAATTTCGCAATTTAGATTTCGAGTGTTCGGCTTACATTTTCTAAAGTCCGTAAACTTCGACAAAATTTCATTCCAAAGAATATTGTTCTTTCTCAGAAAATTTGGACTACTACTGGAATAACTAAAATTTAAAGAAAAGTGGTGTAAAATAAATCCATAACGACTAAATCTGTTTATGGATAACTCACTTAGTTTCCCCACTGAATTGCTTGAAGTTTTGATATACATACGTACGTTTGTATGTAGTGTTCATTATGTAAATAGAAAAACAAAATTTAAGAAATGCATAAAATGGCCACATCACTGCAAAGAAAAGTCTCTTGTAATCAACACTACAATTAATTCATCCACTACTGTTGATCTAAAACATTAAATAACGAGAACAAGTGTACAAAAATTATATACTTTTTAATAAAAACAATTATTGAAACTCACTTGTAGAATATTAACAACGTTTGAGGAGGATTCTGTTATAACATTACTTTCACAATTTACTTGACTGACTGTCGTTATTTGGCCAGAGCATGCAGGCTGAATATTTTACTTTATTCTTTTCAGTTTTCTTGCATAATATTAAAAAAAAAAATAGGCAACTCAAAAAGAAAAAGAAAATTAAAGAAGAAAAATGTAGAAGAAAAGCAAGGCATACAAAATAAAGTTTAATTATGGAAATATTTCCAAATATTAATATTTAAGTAAATAAACACAAATCATCAAGTTCCAAAGACCAGGTGACAATTTATAAAATTGAAAGGCGCTTGAAATAAGCATTAAGGTCTTTTCGTCATTTGAAGTTTCTCTTATATATAATCTTAACTATAGTATATATTATGCCTGCGCGATTACCTACATCTTTAGTTTATTAAATTCATTAAAATATATAGTTTCTATGTATGGGCAAGGGAAGGAGGTATGAATTCGCTACGTTCAGTAACAACAAAATTTTTTTCTGACCTTTTACTTTCTTCATTATAGGTTCATTTGAGCTGACTAATAATAAGGGTATTGTAAAAACATCGAGGTCAATGGACTTTTTTTTTCTCAACTGAAGAATAAAAAGATAGCCACATATGTAGATCCTTTATATGCTTTTCATTTCTCTCTCAACAGCAAGCGTACAAAGTTTATAAATTTATATAATATGTATAATTAAAGCACATAACAACCTGTCGGAAAAGTTTGAGAAGTAGGATACATGCTGCAAGAAAATGAAAGTGCGAAGAGATTATCTGTCGTTTCATGTAGTTAGTATTCAGATTGCCTTATTACTCACTCGGAGACTCAATCAACAAGGGATCAGGGGTGTTTAATCATGGTATACAGAAAACAAGGTACATATACTACATTTAAAGCTTAATCCGTTATAATGTGAATCAGAACAGTAAGGTGGTACTACATATTTTTGTGTATGCTAGTTTCTTTTTTTCATAAATAAATCGATCTATTCTTGATCTAGCTATGTGTAGCATTTCTTTTGTTTTGTATACCCTGGGCTTTTATCATCTTAATTGACACCTTATACAAACTCCTGCAATATGGAGAGGTAGATTTAGGTGGATACCAGACTAACAGAAGGTAAACTTTTGACAACTATTATTTCCTGCAACAATCAAGCGAAATATCTCATTAGGATAAACCTAAACAAGAATTTTTTAAAAATAAAATTCCTTTAAATTAATTTTAATTAATTTCCTTTAATCAAAATTGAAATGCAAAAGTAATGCGATTTTTGAATATTAAATTAGAACTGAATGATAATTGATTTTATATGGATCTAACTAAGATATGAGGGAGTAGGCAGTGAAGTGCTGCTGGTTTTTCATAGAGTATGAAGTCTAAAGCTAAGGATCATGTGTTGGATGTATATATGTATCGATATAGTAAAATATATATAACGGTAAGAGATACAGATAATTCCAACCATTTATCGCACAGGACTTGTCAACTATATATGGAGGGGTTTAAAATGGAGCCCAATCTTTACTATGTTCCTCCACCATGACCACATGCGCGATTTCAAAAGAGCAATGATCCGAGATAGGTCCTAAGAAGACAGAATCTCACACTGTCTCTTTGGCAAACATGCAGGGCAAATGTAACCTCAATACAATGACTTCTGTAGAAGCTGTGTGAACGAGAAGGAGGTTGAGAGCATTTAGCACCTGCTACGTGAATGTCCGAACCTAAGACAACTTACATCTACATAGATGTGAAAACCTCACAAAAAAGCTGTCGAATTAACACTAGCTAACGGCCCTCTAATAGAAAGCTCTATACATTCTCTCTCTGTCTCTCTTGCTGTATTATGCCACATAAATTCTTCTCAATGATAGTTTTCTTTGGTTGAATAAAAAGTTAAAGAACTTTGAAAAAGTGATCCGGGCTATGTGGAGATTTTCTTATCCATTATGTTGTCTGTGTCCTAACCTTGCTAAGCGAAGGAAGAATATGCTTGATAGTTATTTTTTCTGCGAATTGGGCTAATTAGCAGAGAAGGGCTTGGGGACCTGGTAAGGTTCATTAAACTCTTATGGTTGGTTTAACCGCACCCCTTAAATTTAAGGAAAATTGCCCAGATAGGGTCCTAATAAGGTGGCGTCAGAATGGATGGTCTAACTGACAATGAGGCTGATTGCATATTTATTCCGAAGCCGCCACACCTCAAGTTTCGGTGAGTGGATCTCAATTAAGTCAGTATTTTTATTACAAATAAATATGTATATAAAAATATTTAAATTAGATGACTGCAGAGAAATACGGAAACATTGATATAATACATAGCAATGCCTATAACAAGGTATCGACTTCGTGGTTATAAGCTAGACCAATCCTTTGTTTATAGTCATCATATAGTTTGTAGAACTACATATATTGAAATCTTTCAACAGTGTTCTCTAGATTATATTAAGTCGTAGTGAAGTATATGTTTTCCTTAATATTAATTTATTTTACATATTTTTCTTAAATGCAATAAGAGTAAAAAGAATATTTCTGCGAAAAATGTTATTTGAAATAAAATAATCATTTTATTAAACTTGTGGGCGAATTAAACTAGTGTTGATATTTTCTTGCTTGATAGATAGAAAATTGATTGTTACCTACCTAATTTCCTCAAAATTAATAAAATATACAGTAAAGAAAAACTTTAAATGACGAAATGTAATCACAATTTGCTAAAATACTTGCTCCCAAATTAATTGAAATAAAAGTAAAATAAGTAAAATATACGAAAAGTAAGTGATAAACTTAATCAAAATAGTGCGAAGAATGCAGTCGCCCATAATGCTAGCACCAGGAGTTGATTATCAATTGACAACAAAATACCACTGCCGCTACCTGGTGGGCATCAGACAAATGAAAATAAAAGAGAAAGAGAAAGATAAATATCGACATTGCAGACAATTTTACATTTAAAAGAAAATTTATTGTTTTAATTAACATTGGTTATGTTTAAGAAAATTCTATGTGAAAATATTTCACTCACATGTGAAGTTACTAATTCTTCACTTTTAATAAGAAATTTTATATTGTGATCATTTTTAATGCAAAAAAGATTTCTGTTTGTGTTTACGTTCACTACAAATCATAAAAGCAAATTATGTATATTGCTGAAATCGAGCAGTATTGTTGTGCAATAAATGCGAAAAATAAAAATTTATTTTTAAATATTAATTAAAATGTTTTCCGTAAAGAGAGCAATTTATTTTAGCATAAAATTCAATAGAACAGAAATCAATTTTGACTGTACATGGATCCGTTCACCTATATTATCCATGCTTGCAAAAGTTTCGTTCAGAAGGTAATATACCGAGCGCAGATATACGTTTACTTCATTTACTTCGGAAAAATGTTAATTGTTTTTTGGGAATTTTGTGACGCAATATCGAACTTAAAGAGGGAAAAGGGTAGGATGTGGAAAAGATCTGAAATCATTAGATTGTTAAAAAGACGACCATAATGAAGAAGATTCAAATAGATTTAGTTATGATTCTTTAGTCAAACGGTCTCACCAAAACAAAAATTAGGTATATGTATATATGTATAGGGTACGCCATCTAACGTTTTTTTTTCAACTAGTGCTTATTTCGTGAATGGTAACACTTAGCTCATGTCTGATTTGACAGATAATTAGTTATATTCTTCCGCTGAACGAATATGGTTGTGTATACGCTTGAACAACGCTGGGAAATATTGCCTGCGATCGACTTACAGAAGATGCCGATTTTGCCAAAAAAATCATCTTTTCGGATGAAGCTCATTTTGATCTTGGCGGGTATGTAAACAAGCAAAATTGTCGCATTTGGGGCACAGAAAACCCGCACGCATACATTGAAAAGCCGATACACCCAAAACGAGTCACTGTTTGGTGCGGATTTTGGTCCAGAGGCATAATTGGGCCAGGAGCAAGGAGTGGCCGTTACAGTCAATGGCAATCGTTATCGGGCCATGTTGAACGAATTTTTGTTCAGGAAAATTGAAGAGGAGGATATTGGCAACATTTGGTTTCAACAGGACGGCGCTACGTGCCACACAGCCGAAGCTACACTCGATGTTTTGCGCCCTGTTTAAAAAAAAAAAGTTATTTGGCAGACCCTATAAGTACATGCTTTTATCCACAAACACACACGCCATGGAGGTCCGTAGGGAAGGAAGTGTTACCACTCACCTAAACAAAAAAAAAATTGTATGAAGGGGGATGGGCATCTTGATTGTTTCGATTGTTCCGAAGTTACAATGTGATTATGATAATATGCTAGTTTTTCACAAAACACCCCGTGTCTTAAAAAATACAGGCTCTACGATGAACCTTAAGAGCTCAATGCATGAAGAATCTCATAGCCTTTCTAATAACTATTCAACCAGCCCCGCACTCTTCTATTCAGGTCATACCGAAATTAGACGAAATTTGTTTAAAATGACGTGTTTTCAATTATTAAGGGAACAAATTATCTTTGAGCTGAATAGGTTAAGAACTAATAACGGTTTAACGGTTACAGTTAGCACCTAGGTGTAGGGATCAAACTAAAGAGGAGAGTCCACAGTTTACAGTTTTTTGTAAAAAAGTTATATTAATCATCTTTTTGTTTAAAAGTGAGCAAAAAGGTAAGAAAATCCGAAATTTTTATTTTAGACTACTGTAACTCCGGAGAAGAGACGAGAGGAGCTACGTGCTGGTTATGCAGTCGTTGGAAAGGCCATGAGGTTCTTCATACAATGAGTTCTTAATAGTGACGGTACATCTTGCACTTTTTAAAATACAGGGTGTTTTTTTTTAAAGTGCAAGATGTACATTTTTTTGTTTAGGTGAGTACTATCTTCTCCTTCCCAATGGACCTCCATGACGGAAACACCCTGAATAGTATTGGCTTTAGTTCTTGGCATAAGTGCAAAATGTGAGAGCGATTGTAAGAAGAATCTAAGGAAAGGTCTTTCGCGCAAGAGAACGACTGAAAGGGATTATGCCTCATTTAAAGTGCAAAAGAAATCAAAAACAAATCATGTATCTGTATTACAAAATTTTAAAGAGAAACACTTTTGTCAATAAAAATGTTATGTAAAAATGAAAGAGACAAATAGTAATTATTCATTCAATTTTCAATTTAGGCTATTAATTGTGAAAAAATCGTTCAGTGGAATCAATGCGAATTCTCTAGTTGGTTGGAAAAAATTAAATTCTTTAAGTGTAAAGTCGCACTTTGAACATTGACTTATTTGCAATAATATTTGACGACTTTTGTGTTTCTAATTTACTAAGCATGGAACGAGTGAAGTGATGACTCGATAGCCGGAACTGACATACATATGGAAGCTATTTACTATGGTACAATAGAAGCTTCGATTTTCGAGTTCATAAAAGGTATACATACAATTATTAACGATGTCATTATGAATGCATGTGATAACCACAGATTTGGATTATTGTATTTGCCTACCTTGATATAGAGGCCTAACGATTTTGTAGCAGAAAACTGTTGCGCCATCTTGCATCACATACAAATCAAAGGGTAGCACGTATTTTCGTATAAAGACGCTATAATTGCGATGTTATATGCCATCAAAGATCAACTTTTTTCAGCACCAGAGACAACTGCCACAATTTCAGAAATACTTAGTTCAAGGAAATGTTGCGGGTAATTTTAGAAAGAAAATGTCAAACCAATTTTAATTCATTTTGCAGTGGGGGTGTCTTGGCATGCTACTTAGAGAGGATTTTCAAAAAAAATTAAATGCTTTTTTTGCTCAAGATATAACAGAACACATCTTATGTACGTACGAAAGCCTTTACAGCGCAAAATGCGTTTTTCAACAAAACGCGAATATAGCAGATTTCAAAATGTTAATATTGCGCAACACAATTTCATAGAAAATTAACCTCGGAAATTGATCAGTATGGTTAAACAAGAGGTGGAGTAAAAAGTTTTTCATGTATCTCTTTACCTTACCTCAATTCCTCAAAATTGTTTGTAGCTAAAAATTATCCAACATCGTGTTTTGTTATTTGCTGTTACTAAATAAAATCAACATTTTGGAAAATTCGTACCCTTGAAAGTGGTTAATTGTCGGCAGTTATTTTCATTAAAAGCAGTTTTTTCGCTGAAATGTAGCCTTACTCTATTAAAGTGTACTTTTGCCATTACGACGGCAGAATGTTGCTAAGATTTATGAATGCGGTCTTTCTTTTTATAGCTACATAGGCACACTATTTATAAATATTGATTAATAAAATGGAATTGAAAGCTGGCTGGCTGATCTATAATATGTTTATCTTTTGTTAAGAAGATGGAAGTTCTTCAAAACATTGGGACGGGGTCGGTTAAATCGATAATTCTATTTTCATTTAGGTATCATGTATGATTGCAAATTAGAAGGAGTAAGGAGTGAAAACAATAAGTAAGCAACTTTAATATTAATTAAAGTAAGGTATTATTTATTTCCCGAAATGTAAACTTTTAAAATATGTCTGTATTTTTACCTTTTGAGCATTGAGCTTTATTTATGTTTTTGAAAGTTAATTTTTAAAGTTTAATTAAAAAAAAACACATCTAGGAAATAAAATATATGATCGCATTATCGTGCCACGTGCTACTATCTTGTAACTAAATAGATAGAGTAAGTATGCATAGAAGTAATATAGATTTTGAATTAAATTTTTTCAAATAGTATTTTATATATAAAAATAGATAGAAACGTTTTTTAAATATTTATATCTAGAGAATTATTAAGTGTTCGTCAGGTTCAAGTTTATATGTTATAATTGTTAATATTTTCTTAATTAAAATAAATAATTCATGAAAATTAAGAAAAATAAATTTTTGTAAATTTTCAACTAAATAAAGGAAGAAATAAGCAGCCAATATTTGAATTAAATGAAAATAAATAAACAAATTAATGAAGTTTCGTTTCCGGAACTCAAACTTAAGTCTAACTTAAAAGTAATAAAAAAAAATAAAAATGAACTGAACCGTTCGACTCACTCACGACTCACAGTGCATTTCATCGCTTTCATCACCGGGGCCGCAATTTTTGACACCGTCACATCGTAGTTTATCTGCTATACAATAACCTGAATTACATTGGAAGTGATAAGTTGATTCACACAGAAGAGTAATGGAAGACGGCGGTCCGGGGCCGGAGTCTTGAATTTCAGTCCATACGATTCGGAAGCCCTGTAAGGAACAAAACAAATGATTTAATAAAATAACCTATTATAGGCAAGTAATCTTATAAAAGGACAAAATTGAATATGGTATACAAAGTGAGGCCATCTTGCGTTACTTAAGAAGAGATGTGTTGGAGCTATTTCACTATTTTGTATAAAAATTATTTGTTTTCACATACAAATTAGTTGAGCACTATACAAGGTATGTATATTCATCAGTTTATTGGATAATTAAAGCGAATTGTGTAGATGCAGAAAGAGAAGTTTCAGACACGTACCCTGAAAATTCTGAACTGTTAACACGTTAAGCGCCACAATAGAAAAAAATATATGTTTCTCTTTGGGCCACCTCCAAATATTTTCGAAAAAAATTATTTTGTCTTTTATGTTAATATGTTCTATTACTATGTCATGATACAAAACGATCGTGGACCATTTTAATATTTGTTCCACCGGGCCACGCACTTGAGTTACTTATGCTTTTATAGCTGCTCTGTGGATCACTACGGATGCTACGAGCTCGTAAGTATTACCTTGCGTTCTTGTGTATATATCCGACAGGATGCACGGAAATGTATGGAAATTTCATTGTGCATCCATACGGATGCTTACGGCGCTTAACGTACGTACGTTTATTGCAAAATATTCAGGTTCAAACATGGAACAAACCACAGATTTCCATTGACAAACAGGACAAAACCATCTTTCTATGATATTTGTGATATGGATAATATTATTATTCGTTATGTGATATGTCAATATAGGTTTATTAAATATACCTATATGCCATCCATAAAGAGTAAAAACACATTTAACTAATAGAAAATGAAAACATTGTGTATATATTATATAGTGGCCGGAACTTTAAGTAGTTAACTCCACGCTAGATGGCCATAGTTGTACCTGTTTGAGAATATTGAGCTTTGTTATGCAACTTTTATACGTAGAACAAATCAGGATAGTTGAGTTCCCTTAAAGCTTCATGTGACGTAATGCATTTGGTTTTCGCATACATACATATATCTCGGTAGCGATAGCATATTATGATTACTTCTAGCAATTTCTTTCCGTAGAATTTTTTGTTTTTAGTTTCTTATGATGCGATCATTTTTTTGCATATTCGATGTGGTTTATAGTGACTTCGAGCGCGTCAGCGTGGGAAAAAGATAAAGGAACTGTGATTGTGTACGCCAGTTATTTCGTTCTAATACACTAAACTTTATGAAAAGTTCGAATCCTTCAGTTCCTACAAGACCTATATTCAGTGGTGTTTTCAGTTTAGAAGATATTTTTTAATCTTTCTGAAACCGGGAATATCAGCAGCGATTGCGCAGAGTAAATTGTATTGAGATTTACCAAACTCTCTATTGCACTCGGCAAAACTCTCTGTGTTAGTTGTGGAGAAGTAAGAAAAATATTTCTCAACTGGCAGTATTGCCTGCTTTTATTGTCCTTTGTTAAGGTACCAATGCACCCAGGATTTTCAAATTGAATTGTGGATTCACTGCATATCCTGGCTATGTTTACAAAAAAAAAAAAATTATGGACAGCCTTTCAATACTTACAGAGAAATAAGGATTTTGGTGTCTCAAGGTACCCGCTAAAAATTGTAATTCACGCGAAAATGGTCAATTTGGTCGTCTTCCCGTACAGAAGAGATGCTATAATTTTTTTTAAATATACACGTTAAAGATTGTATGTAGGATGAAATCGCATCTACATTTTGTCCCCTAATTAGATATGTAATTAGTTTTTGAATCCGGTAAATTGTTTTGGAGATAACTGAAACAATGGCCGTTTTTTGGTACTAAAATGGACATATTTTCAACTCATCATTATGAAGAACTGATAGGTCGTGGAAATTCACTTGCCATGAGAGAAATGTTCACAACAGAGTACTAATGGATGTGAAATAAAGAACGGAAGAAATATATGGAAAATATAGGAGCTGGGGTGTATATGACCCAAGTGCAAAAAATCCGTGTTGCGGGGGTAAAAAGTCAGTTATAAAGTTAAAATGATCAACAAAAAGACTACACCACTCGATTACCGACTTCTCCCTCTTTAATTTGATACCAAACATGACGTATTTTGGACAACCCCCAATTGGGGTGGTACGACCCCCATCCCCAGAAGACCCCCTCCACAAATTGTTCACCTATATTTTTGTACTCTAGACCCTAAATCCATAGAAAAAGACTTCAATGCTCTACGACCCACTCACATAGAGTTAGCCGTCTTCCAATATTTCGATACTTCTCACGGTTTCTTTAACTCCCCAAGTATGTTAGAGAATCTCGAATGGAGAGTTAGGGAGTTTTAATCGGGGAAAACGAAAATTCTCATCTCTCAAACTCCCAAACTCTCCGAGTTACAGAATCCGGCCCCAGGAGACAGTCTTATTTCAGATAGTGAAATGAACAAAGTAAACTATTTAGATTGCGATAATTAGAAGTAGAGTACTAGCGATAACTAAAGTAGAGTTGCTGTGATAATTGTTTGTGAATGTTATAAAAGTACACAGTAAAGTAAAATAAAGGAAGAACTTTAGAATGATATCTGGAATATCGTACTTTAAATAACAAATTAAGGCCACACTCGTAACATCTGGTGTCAGAAGTGGGATAAATTCGCGAAATAAAGTGGTGACGTTTGACTTAAAACAAAGAGTGATTAAATTATTTGTGAAATTGGTGGAAATTTTGTGCTTAACGTGAAAACTCTGGAAGATAATCTAAAGCAATGGGACCTTTTTCGAGTACAGGATTTGAAAGTGGGGTTGGGAAAGTAGTCATTACAAACGGCAGGCGTAAAGAATGTTCTAGTCGAGCGACTTAGACAAGCTTTGGAAATGAAAGGGATGAATCATTAGACATTTATATTCCAAGATATTGCGCATGAATCTGAAGCTGAGGAAAAGTTTTCGACGAACATGGAACAACTTTTGTGTACTTTGATGTGCAAATTGGAGTTTTAATTAGCTCTGCAGAAACAGAATGCTGATGAGAAACAAGACAATTCTCTTAAAGAATAAAATAAATCTCTAGAAACCCCTGCAGATGAGTGAAAGAATGCCCTTGAAGAACAAAAGGATTCTCTGGAAAACCTTTTGGACAAATAAAAGAATGCTTTTGAGGAACAAAAGAATGTTCTGGAATCCCATTGGGATGAGCAAAAGAATTCTTGGGAATCCCGTTTAGATTGACAGAAGAAATCTCTGGAAACCAGTTTGGGAGAAAAAAAGAGTTGTCTGCAGAATTGTCTAGAAACTTGTTTAGAGGAATAGACGAATTTTCTGAAACATTCATTAGACGAACCAAATTTGAAAACTGAAGGAATCCAGTAGGAAGTGTCGGAAAGACAATAAAATGTCACGGAGCAGCCTCAAAACTTTAAAGAAGATATGGAGAGCATCGACAACCTCGGCACGAAGATACTGAAATATCCGATGCGGGCAGAATGAAGCTACAGCTCTTGTATTAACACTTTGAGGTCCTGTGTCAAAGGTATTACAAACTATACCGATAGAAAAGTAACCTGATTACATTTCATTAGTGCAGGCGATAGAATTACGTAATGGAGTACATGCAGTAAGTGTATCACCTGCAGTTACGCAACAGTTTTCAAAAGCAGGCTGATGTAGAAAGAGTAACTTGTCTTTCATACTCTAGCGTAAATGCGGATTTCCTTAACGAAGTGGCAATAGAGGCATTTGTGAATGCTATTGCAGATCAAAATTTATAAGGCTGCTAAGGCTAGTAGGAAAGAAGTCAATAGCAGAAGCACTAGTCTATGCATTAACATATGAATCTTCCAGACAAGCTTCCTGGACTGCAGTACGAGTGAGAGAAATTTCGGTGGAAGAATGTACTTGCAACAGATTGCAGTCATCAGAGAGCACTCCGTCACGTGGTATTCTTTCTTCGATGCTGAATGGTAATAGACCGGAACACCTCCAAAGGGACTCCAGAAAACGCCGATGAAGAGGAGGACAGAAATGAATGCCAAAGATGTCGAGCGGGGGAGCAATCTATTCGTGCATAGACTAGAAATCAAACAGCGACTAGTCGCATCAGTTCTCTAGTTGAGCAGTCAGAAAATATGTAAAAATAAATTTTGGGAGGCAGAAGTGGTTGGTAGAGTCGATAGCCCCTAAGCTATCATTCAAGTAGTCCAGTTATAGAGAAATAATAGCTATTATGTTAAATATGGAAGTGGAGGAAAAAATAACAGCGCAGTGATTATCGACACTGGAGCTTCGAGATCAATTATTAGAGCAGATCTTGTCAAGAACAAATGGCTTCACAACACCACCAAATATTTACTAGGAACAGTAACTGGAACAGCAGCACAGGTTTGTGGAGAAATAAAATTGGATGTCCAACTAGGCGAACTACTATTTCCTCAGACATCATGGATGAATGCATTCCTGGAATAGACTTCATGAACACATACAAAGTTAATCTAGATTCTGAAATATGGGAGCATAGAAACTACTATGAGACGATGAGTGGGAGCAGATTATCCAGGCAGAATAAGAACGATGGTCTGTGAAAGTATTACTCTCTCTGCATGCTCCGAGATGCTAGTATGGACAAAGATTACTGATGACATCGGACCTGCCGATTCTATCTGGTGCAGCCTAACCCTACAAAAGGTTCATCGAACATCAGCATCGGTAAGACTTTAGTGAAAGCAGAATGTGCAACATTAATTCCAGTCAGAGTGCTCAAAACATCCGAAAATGAGGCACAACTAAAAGCAAGTGCTATAATTGGAAATTGTGAACCTGTTTATCAGATTGTTAATTAGGATAATAGTAGTGTATCCATGGAAATGCAGACGCGCTTTCACGACGCCCATGTAAACATGAATGCAAACATTGCGTGTCGATGGAAGAAAAAGGTAACTATACAGTCAATAGCCGTGGAACCATCGACAGGTTGGAGCAACGAGGATTCCCGAACAGCACAGCAGAGGAGAAGTTGAAAAGCTACTGGGCTGAATGGAATTCTCTACACGTTGAATGCTGTATATTAAAACGCAAGTGGAAGAAAACTAATGGGGAGTCAGAATACAGATGGTCGTTCCAGCATCAAAGGTCACCATGTTCTGGAAGAAATGCACAGTGGATCCTCTGGAGGACATTTCGGGGTGAATAAAACAAATTCCAAAATACGAGAAAGGTTTTATTGGTTACACATGCAAGACGATATGGATGAGTGGTGCCGCTGATGCACTGCCTGTGCTTCTTGCAAAGGGCCGCAACACAGAAATAAAGGAGAAATGCATAAGTATAATTAAGGAGTCCCATTTGAAAGGATAGCCGTAAACACCGCTGAATCTTTTCCAGAAACTGATAACGGTAACCGCTACATATTAGTTGCTATTGACTATTTCAGGAATTTGCTTAAGCTTATCCAATCCCTAATCAAGAGGCAACCACAGTTGCGGAACAAATAATGACGAATTGGGTCAGTGGGTTTGATGTGCCTCATGATCAAGGAAGCACGGACTTTCCAGGAAATGTGTAATACTTTGGGTATAAGAAAAACCAGAACAACTCCTCTACACCCACAATCTGACGGCATGGTAAAACGCTTCAACAGAATATTGGTCGAACATCAAAAAGAGGTACCTAGTCGACTATCATCAACGCGATTGGGATAGACATATTCCCATATTCAGGTCATATTTGGAAGGGAGATGCGTTTATCTAGCAACCTCGAGTTTGGTATACCTTGAGGTGAACAAAAGTTAGCAGAAGACTACGTGTCGGAGCTAGACAACTATTAGCTATTGTGCACGAAACCACAAGAGCGAAATTAGTAGTCAATACTGATCGGATGAGGACCCGCTATGACCTACGTGCTAGTTGCGCAGAACTTAATGAAGGTGATCTGTTTGGTTATACAACCCGAAAAGACGTAATGGACGTTCTCCAAATTTACAACAACACTATGCGGGACCGTATTCAGTACTAACTAGAATAAATGACGTAGTATACAGGATTCAGCGTAGTAAAAGAGAGAAACGAAAAATAATTCATTTGGATCGCTTGTGTCAATACTACGAGTATCAAGACCGTGGACCACTTGTTGTTCGGGACGAACAATTTTAAGAAATGGGCAGTGTTACGTATAATAGAAATGGCACAAGCGACATCTCCATACTTCGCGTAGAATGACTAATTAAGTACGGACATAAAATACTTCCGGCGAATCGTATCACAGAAATTAGAAGTACAGTACTAGCGATAATTAAAGTAGAGTTGATTTGATTATTGTTTGTGAATGTTATAAAAGTAAACAGTAAAGTTAAATAAAGGAAGAACTTGAGAATGATATCTAAAATATTGTGTTTTAAATATAGGACTAAGGCCGCGCTCACGACAATATAAAACATGATCGCATAATAAAAATTTAAGCTACAGATTTTCAAAGATTTTTTTTAATTTCTCGTGAATATATTAAGTACCTGTGCACCGATAGTTTTGTCGGTAGTTGTAAAGCTTACTCTAGCGGATTGTCCTTGTGATATATAATGCCAATGTTCTAGAGGAGCTTTTTCACCACATAACTCAGTCGGCGGCGCCTCAGATTCCAAATTTGTCCACAGTCTTAATACAGCAGCCGGACATCCTCGAGCTGGACAGAAAAAATAATAAGTACTCTAAGTAAACAAAAATGGTATATACCTTACCGGCAGGATCACCTTCAACCGAGAAAAATTCAAAATTAATTGATATTTTATAGCCAGCTCTGGCAGTTATGTACCAGTTGCAAGCATTTGAGGCCATATTTTTTCCAGGACCTTTGTAATTAGCCGGATAGTTTGGAGAAGTTATGATGCCTGAATCTTGTCCAGAATAGTTGCCACCACAATCACCAAATTCAGATTTAACTGCTTCGAATATGTAGCGAGCTTTAAAGCCACTGGCTACATTCTCTTGGTCAGTATGAAGAAATATCCGGAGACCAATAGCTCTTTTGGGACTCTCGACAGGTCCTGGTGCTGTTAAACCACAATATCGACCAAGAAAACGATCTGCTCCATCCCTATATATCACATACATTTCTAGCCAGTCCTCGAAGCAGGCAGAAGATCTATAGACACAAAAAGAATTTTAAACCATCGATTACAATATTTTGCACTTATTTAGTTATTAGGTTTTACCCATATGCTCCCCCAGTTGCATTCACATTATCTGCCTTCACCTTGAAATGATCGAATACTATTGTAACCTGTTCATTTGGCTGTGATAAAAAAACGTACGAGCAATTTGTATCGGATGGATAATTGGAAGGATAACGTGGGCTATTCAATTCCCCCTTTTTCTTGGATGTACTTCGATACGTGAAACTGCATGACCCGTCAGGTGCAGCAGTTCCTGGGATTTTATACTCAGTTTCAAATGTATACTTCGCTTTAAAGCCACGACCCTGCAATTCACCGGAACTGAAAACCATTGCAAGGCGCGGCCCATCACTAACAACGGAAGTGGTTTCGTTTCCACATAATTCATAATCAAATTTATCGTAAGCATCGGCAGTTTCTTGACCTTTAAGGTATACTTTGAGGTAGCCGTCTGAACAGTTTGATCTGCATAAAAAAAATTAAACTATTTTACTGGACTCAAATTTTATAATGAACATCTCGAACTTACTCGCTTTTATCTTTCTGTTCGACTTTTGGTATTTCAAAAATAGAAAATTCTAAACGAACTCGCTCTAAGTGTTGTGCATCCTGCATGCCGTATATAAAATATCTGCAAAATAGAGAAAAATATGCGTAAATGACATAATGGTGAATATATATATGGGAGGAAGCTTAAGCTTACCTACAAACAGTTTTTGGTATATAAGGATAAGGGTAATTAGGGGAAAAAACATGTCCTGTTGATTCCTTTTTCGATAAAATCTTTTGATCACATTCTGAGCCACGTATGTGAATGCCATCGTTTTGTCCTTCAAATGAAATGAATTTAAAAACATGTTTAATCACATAAGATTAAATCTGCAATACTCACGTATAAATTCTAGTTTAACAAAACTTTCGCTAAATTCATAAATTCCTTTGAAGCCACGATTTTGTGTATTTGCTGTCCTTTGTAGTGTAAAAAAATGAACAAAAAGACTCGATTCGCTTGAATATAAAACTAAATTTCTCTGCTGGCCGCAATATGTACCGATTAATGCTGATGAATTATCCGGACCGTCATAAACTTTAACATAGTCGAAAGGACAGCTGTAAAGATTTGAATAAGAAATTAATAGGTATAAGCCAAGTAATTCATAAAATTAAAATACGAAGTATTATAAAAACGGTATACACATAAGTACTAATTATTATAGACACTTTTAGTTAATAATAATTGTGATACTTATACCATTTATATATTAGTTGAGAGAACTTCAATATATGTACATTAGCTACTGAAATCACAACTACATAGTTGAGATCTATCATAAAACGTATATAATACATAGATATCTCATCTAGAGGAACAATTTTTCGTTGGTTACTTCTTGAAGATTGTGGAGAATTTCTGCCTCAAAGAGTGCATACATTCAGACTCGAATGCAACTGTTGCTTCTTTTTTAATTATAACGAAAATATAAAAGCGAAAAAGTAAGGATATTTTGTGCTACAGAAGGAGAATTTCCATTGGAAGCTTCTATAGGTACTCCAGAAGGAAGCTTTTGTCGACACATATTTTTTCTATAACTTCTTCCAAAGAAAAGCGCTTCCATACCACAGCCAAGAAATATCCTTTTCGAAGCGCTCCCTTGACATACCAGAGGAATGTGTCCGGAAACGGATCTCTTCATTGATAAATAAGAAGAAGCCTAAATATTCATCAGTTAAATGAAAAGATATGGTTCATATGCATTTGAAAGCGCAGATGAATTCTTGAGTAGTAGAAATTGTGTTGTTTCCTTTGATAATATGTTCTTTTTATGTTTTGAAAAAATATGCTTGCATTCGTATAGTGTACAGATTTAAAATTAAACATGTAAAAAATCTAGAATTGGTCTAAGACCGTATGTAATTCCGTATAGTCACCCTTCTGTGCTGCCTTGATTTTTGAAGTGATTTTTCGCATGTGTTCTTAGAACGGTTCGTTAGACAGTAAAAATGACTATAATCAATTTATTCCATATTGTGAGGAACTTTTCGGTACAATAAAAATGTCTAGAACTGATCTTTATTGCGGTATACGTAAAAACACAAATGTTTACATGGCTAGAACAAGAAGGGGTTGCCTGATTTAGTCAATTTAATTTAATTTAATATTGCTATGAAAACACTGTGTACAAAATTTCAGCTTTATACGTCGACGTGTTCTCAGGCAGTGTTCGAAAATATAGTGAAAAGAGCTAGAATTATGGTCTAAGACAAAATTCTCATGATAACCTAGATGAATGCATGTAATTTGGTATGGTCACTCATCTGTGTTTGATTTTTGAAGTAGTTCTTCGCATATAATTTCTAGAACGGTTCGTCGGAGAAAAAAAAATTATTATAACCAATTTCATAGCATTTAACATTCTGAAGAACTTTTCAGTTCAATAAAAATGTCTAGCACTGATCATTTTTACAGTAAATAACCAAAGTTTTTATATGGCAATACCAAGAAATTTTTCTCGATTTAGTAGATTTTTGAAGCTTCACTTACTATATATTACTACGAAAACACAGTGTACGAAATTTCAACTTTCTGCGTAGACGCGTTCTCAGGCAGTGTTCATATACAGGGTGATTCAGAACAAGATACCTTCTGGTATACCACGCGATTCCTTGCGGTCAGCTGATAAAAAAATTGTTCCACAACAATGTTGGCAACTTAGTTGGCGATAATGTCGCATTTAAAACACAGTGAACGCGACTCGAAAAATGTTTTTGTTTTTAGTATAGCTTATGCGGCTTACTTGAAATTGTAAAAGTATAAAGACAAAACTAACAAGTAAAAAGCTAGAATTGGTCTAATACTAATTCTTATGATACCCTCGATGAATGCGCGTATGAAATTTCGTATGGTCACCCATCTGTGCAATTTTTGATTTTTGAAGTGGTTTTTCGCATATATTTCTAGAACGGCTCGTCGGAAAGAAAAAATGATTATGACCAATTTACAGGTTTTCATATTCTAAACAAGTTTTTAGTACAATAAAAATATCTAGAACTGATCCTTTTCACAGTATACATAAAAACCGAAATTTTTATATGGCAACAACAAGAAGGGGTTGCCCGATTTATTCTTTTTTCAATTTTTTTTTATTACTATTAAAACACCATGTACCAAATTTCAGCTCTTTATGTTGTTGGGTTCTCAGGTAGTGTCCAAGTATATAATGGAAAACAAAGTTTTTGTATGGCAACCGCACGAAGGACTTGCCTGATTTGTCTCATTTTCGAAGTCAATTTTACTTTTTTTTAAAGTTCGTGTAAAAAATTTCAGCTTTCTAAGTGAACGCGTTCTCGAGTTATCGTGCGCACAGACTGACGGACAGACGGACGGACAGACAGACGAACTGACGGACGGACACGCAAAAATCAATATAACTTTTAATATTATGCGTGGGTTATCCAATCCTTTTTGCACTACCATCATTATTTCGAGGTCGTACAAAGGGATTGGAAAACTTAGTATACCTACCCTTTAGATTTCATCTAGGGTATTAAAAGAAGAGGAAGATGAGATAGCTATACATGGGAAGACGCTTATCGCACAGCATAACTTTTTCCCTCATTTTCTCCATAGATTCCTCCTAAAAACTCATAATTTCTCAAACTAAGTAAAGAAATTAATTTTATACAAGTTTTTAATAACTAGTTTACTTACTATTATTTTTTAAATTTCCTATCCTTTATAAAAATAACCAAATCCACATAATATGAATGCCATTTATTCACTGTCCACATAGAAATGTCAATTATGTTGGCGACTAGTTTAGAGATTTTGCCAAACTATTTGTTGACAGCTTGCCGTCGCCCTTATTGTGTTAAGTATATGGGGCAACCATATACTCGAACCTTTAACAGCAAGCAATTTACGGCGACTTTGTTGTGTCGCTTTCACTTTGTTTTGGCCTTTAGATTTGCAAGACAAATATTCAATATATATTCAATATTAAAACAAAATGAACCACTCACGTAAAAACTCGACTAGCATACTATCAGGTACTTATTCTTTAAGAGATACATACATGGTACAAATAGTAGAATTAAAGGCAAACTACTACATATATCTCTAACATTACTCCACTATAAAAAACCGAAGGACATTTTCATAACATTGAATAAAAAATAATTCTTTATTATAATCTACTAAATTAACTCGGTGTGTGTGTGTGGTACGGGAAAAAACTAAATGTAAAACAAAAATCCGCCAGCTCAGAGAAGGTGACCTCCATTATACACAAACAAAACGAAATATTAGAGTCTTAAAGGAAATTTTACCATTCTCCCAGAATACGTCTGCACTTCTGCTTGAACAAACTTGTCCTTCATGCTTTGTAGTTTAATCGGATGGAGACGTTATAATGGTCTCATGTACTTTTCCGTCTTGATGCGTGCTACTTTGGCTACTCCATTCTGTCCAGCAAAAATTCTAGGATCCTCGTAGAGAGCCACTCAACCCTCTTGCGATGTTTATCACGGATAACGCCAACTCACCTAGCTCTAATTTTCCTGTCAGCTTCAACGGTCGTCCAACGAGCATTCCCAAATACTCCTTCAGCCAACGGTCACGAAATTCTTTCTTCAGGGTGTGCACATATTTGTAGCGAAAACGAAGCTGATGAGAATCCAATTGACTTTGTTACAGAAATTTTGCAACACCAAGTGGATGAATGAAATGTTCTGGAGTTAAAGGTTCCAAGTCCGTTGGATCCTCTGATATATAAGTGAGAGGATGATAATTCATGATTTCAGGAACTGAATTAATAACTTCATCCAGTTCTCTACGATTCAGAGATGCCTTTCCAAGAGTTATCTTCATGAGGTCCTTTTCGGAGCGAATAAGGCGTTCCCACCATCTACTCCACTACGGAGCCAAACTACACGAGAACCTCCAAATAATTCATCTAACTCCTTCCTCTTTGGAAATGGCATCCCAATCTAATTTCTTAAACAGATTTTCGGTACTTCGTAAGTTTGTTCCGTTGTATGTATAAATCGTTGTCGGTCTTTAAGCTTTTCGCAAAATTTTCCCAGTATTTTAACAAAACCCTTTGTGCTCAGTAAGCACCACAAGTGAAGAGCACCAACCAGATTTTCTTTGTGTTCTTCAGGACCGGCCAGGTTGATCTTCGGGAAGTGGTCATTCTTCTGTGACCGTAGGTTTGGCAGTGAAACAACCAGTTATCACAGCCTTTACACTCCTTCTTGAGTGAACGATCCAAAATTTATGCCACAACTTTGTCACCAGAAACCAACTCTACCATGACAGTAAGTATGGTGATAATCGAATATAAGCTGCTTAATGACTGGATAATTCCCAGGAAGAACTGTTCACACGTAGGACACCTTCTCTGCTTTTAAATTAGTTGAATCGCCTTCCAGATAAAGTCCCATCTGTATACTACGAGCTGAGGCTGTCTGAACTGATTTGATCTGCGTAGGTGTTAACTTTCCAATGGTCCTATTGTCTTTATCTTTGAAAAAAAAAACAATTATTGAGAAAACGACGTACCATGCGGTTATTTGCATAAAACGTCGAAATGGAAATTCCTTCTTAACCTCTCTAATGCACGTCATGTATACTGTGTAGGAACGGAATTTTTCTTTGAAAATTGCTTCCTCGTGATTGTCAGGTGTTTCTCCAGGCAATTAAATTGAGAGCTTCTGCAACCAACTAGCGTCCTCCTACCATCGAGACCAGACAAGTTGTTCTGGAGTGCAACCCCTGGAGGGAAGATCTGCAGGATTCTTTTCCCCTCGAACGGGTCTCCATTCGGTTCCTTTTGCAAATGAATTTATCTCCTTTCCTTTTGTTCGGTTGCCAATAAAAGCTCCCCGCTGGTCATCCCACTGAATACAGGGTAACGCCTTAGTTGAATCCGACTGGTACCTCCTGCATCTTCAGGGCCTTCCTTATATTTCAGACGATTCGAGTTCCAATTAAGCAACTAAGTAGTTCCAGTCGAGGAATTGTTGCTTCGCCCACGGGAGCCACACGGGATTTAGATGTCAATTGGCTGGCATCCAAAAAACAGCGAAGTTACCAGTTTCGTCTGTCGGAGTCCTCGTTTATCATCATCTTGGAAATCCTCAGTTTCTCAAAAAAACGCGTTGCTGACACCAATCTTGAAACAATTTAAATTCATCCTCAGGCAAAGCAGAGTCCCATTTAAGTTTGTTGATCCAAGTTCGTTGTAGTATAAGTTTAATGGGTAGTGTAGCTGGACATGAAAATCCGACTGGATCAAACAGCTTTTACATCGTTGACAATGCGGTTCTCTTGGGTTAAATTTTCCGGATGTACTATTTTTGGAGGAATTCAGAAACAGCTTGTCTGACTTCCTGTCCCACTTTAATCCCAAGACATTAACATTCTAGTTTGCTGGTTTGCTAAAATTTTCTATATTGGAAAACTAATCTCGTAGCTCCATTCCAGCTTCCTTTAACAAAGAAGTGGCGCATTTTCGGAATTCGTTGTATTTTTCCAAATATTCTTCCGAACTGGTACAATTGTCTACGTAAAATGATTTCAATAGCTTCACGTCGCCCCAAAAGTAACTCGTTTGTGTTAATACACTACCATCTCCATCATGGTGGAATCTTTCTTCTTCTGTAACTAGAGTCATTTGGTATGCTTTTCTGATATCTGCAATAAATCCCACCGGTTTTTCTCTGAATCTTAGGAGGACATTTTGAGTTAACTGAATCATATTCACTCCCTTATGCAGACAATCATTTACAGAAAGCGACTTACCACATCTGCTCGAAGCATCAAAAACTAGCCGAACTGTAGTGGTTAGACATTCGAGCTTTATTACTGCACGGTGTGTCAAGTAGTGAAGCTCGTGGTACGCATGTGTTATTTCCACCCATTCTGGAAAGCTTATACTTTTCCACTCCCTCAAAATCTTGTCATAGCATTCCCAGAAGCCAGCCCCAATCAGCTTTCGACTTGTTGAATGTAACCTCTTTGTTGATAATACCAGATTCTTTCTAAGGTAGCTTCACTTCGTTTTTTTGTCTCGTTGCTCAGAAGAGGTGACCTCTATCGGGTCTCGCATACCAATACCCTCCAACTGCCACAACTTGCTAATGAAAGTATCGATTTCAGCCAGATTCATCTCAACTGTACCGATTGGTTGGCCTACTCTAGCTATCTCTCTCACGGGAGTCCAGCCGAGTTTGATGCCGATTGCCACTGCTCCTGAATTCAGCTCACGGACATCACCGGTTAAAAGTTTTCCGTAAAGGTCTGCTCCTATCACTAATTGGAGCGTTGAGCTCTTCATTCCACAGTCTGATACCTTTACTTCTTTATCTGTAAACTCGGCTAGAAGGGATCTGTTGGAAGACGGTACCTGAGAAATATCAGCGCAGATTTTTCTCGAATCCCGAGCCTCTGCATGAAGACTGAAATCGCCTTCAAGCGCCTTCAAATTTATCTTAAAGATCCGATGGAGTACGACGTTGGTTCTCATTCCACCAAACAAGGAATGTGCTGTACGTTCTTCCCTTATTGGTACAAGTCCAAGCTCCGCAGTTGACGATTTAAATATGTACGAGCGTTAGAATCCACTGTCTACAAATGTTTGAACAATTTTGGTTTGTTTCTTACTCACAGACAATCTATACCAATCTACTACCAATCTACACCTGCTTCTTAATGTTAATATTAGTAGACAAAGAGTCGTCTTCCTTCCGCTCTCGTTTCTTGAGTTTTGCTTCTAAATTTCCTTTGTTTCTCTTACTTTGATGGCAGATAGCGATATAATGTCCTCCACCGCAATTAGCACATTTGATTGACTTCTCAGTAAAAGGTCGGGCTTCATGATGACCAAAATAGTTAAAGCACAATCTTCGTCTGCTTACAATTGATTTCTTGGCTTTGTAGGGCATGGACTCTGATTGAAAGCATGCATTGCTGGACTGATTCGGTTTGGAGCAGAAAATGCAGCTTGTTGCTTCCCCATGTGGAATCTAGCTAATGTTGCTAATGGTCTTGTTATCTGTTTGCGTTGACTAAAAGTGTGACTGCCGGCCATCTCTTTTCTGTGGTGTTCTACTTCTGCTGCGAAATTATTAGTATTTTTTATGCGTTGGCTGATCTGCTCTTCTGTTTGCATATAGTCCAATAATATATCAAGTCGCATTCGAGGGGGATCACCTTTGCTTCCATCATGTGAAGCTATTCGATGACGTTGCCACAGGTAGCGAAGTTCTTCAGGGAGACAAGACTCCACCAACGGAAACAACCATGTAGCTGGATCACGTTTTTGTAAATTAAGCAAACTCAGTGCACGGAGGTAGGCATCTAATTTAATGAACAGAGCTGAGAAAGATATTTTCTATCTTTCATTGGCATTTCCAATGACAAGGCTTAATACTTGTCGAAGATAAGGAGTAAGTCCTCGTCTCCATAATGACGTCCAAGTTCCTTAATTGCTAACGGATAATTTTCGTCAATCGGCGGATACGCAAATGTCACTTCATACGATTTGCATGAGCGTGTATAGCGAAAGTCGGAACTTGACTTGAGATTGAAGTCTGGCATGAACGAAATCGGCGGAAACTATTGCGTTCAAGCAAATAATACGACTTTGCTGGTGGACTCGAACTTGAAATATTTAGAATCGGTCATATGGAATAGAAGAACTTTTAGAAAAACTTTTTATTTTGACGATTCAAATGAAATTATTAAATTCAAGAGAAATCAGAAACGCCTCGTTTGGTTTTTGAAGCCGGGACCCGCCGCTTTCCGGGCGACTGCTCTTACCTCTGAGCTAACGAGACAGACAGATGTCTTTACCTAAAAGTGTTTCTTTCCATTTGACCGATTCTAAAACTTTATTTGTTCGCTTCTATTGTTCTGGTTAATTCCAGCTGGAAGCAAATGTGGCTTAGTAGGCTAGACAAATTAATAAATACAAGAGGTAAAGACATTCGTCTCGTTAGCTCAGAGGTAAGAGCAGTCGCCCGGAAAGAGGCAGGTCCCGGCTTCAAAAACCGGACGAGGCGGATGTTTTTCTCTTGTATTTAATAATTTCATTTGAATCGTAAAAATAAAAACTTTTTCTAAAATTTCTTCTATTTTCCTATTGAATTGAACTAGACAAAATCGGATGTTAACTTTTGACTCCACACACAACGAATTTTATGCAGACTTTAGTTTAATTCTATAGCAAAATCGTCGGATTTGTTCCTACGTACTAGTTTCGCCAGATTTCATTCATGTCAGACAGACTTCAGTCTCAATTGAAGCTCCGACTTTCGCTAAACACGCTCAAGTAAATCATAGGTGTAGACATGTACAACCCAAGTCGTACGATTTGCATGGGCGTGTATAGTGGCCTTTACACTTCGCTTTTTCTGATTGCATATTTTAATATTGAACTAGTTTAATTTTACTCGTACACCCCTTGGAACATATGTATAAGAAGCCGAGGAATGTGGGTGTCATATAAATTTGTGTAGGTATATGAGTGAAGCCAACATTACCTCTATTGACTCAAAAGGTAGTAACGAAGGACGCAAAACGCAGAGAAAAATTAGATAAATGCAAAAAAACCGTAGCAAGTGGAAATTTAAGTGATGAACGAATGACAATGTGTAGAAATTTCGTTACATTTGCACTCCTAGAACAAATCGATTGCTCCTTCATGAATTCTTCTAGCTGTTTATACCTACAGGCTGTAATTGCAATGTGCTTTTACACTGCAAATTTAAGCCCAACACAAATATAAGTCCGATCTTACTTAATTTAGTTTATGTACGTAATGGAACGAAAAGGTGCACATCGCCTTTATCATCCCTTTTGTCAATTATATTTGTTCAAGAAGGCATTTTTTTTGGATTCTCCGGTATATAGCAAAAGCTAAAAAAAATTTTATTTGTTATTTCATCACACAACCCATTTGATTTTGGGTGACAAGTTTCAAGTCTTGGTTTTGACTTATCAACAGGTCTCAAATAGCGAAATTGAGTGACTTGAAAAACAAATGAAAAAATAGAATAAAGAAAAGAAATGAAAAAATGAAAAAAAAACAAAACATTGAGAAAAATATAAAAAAAAAATTTATTAAAAAATTTAAAAGAAACCAGATTTATTCGAAACGAATCGAACCTGTGTACGCCCGCAGTGAGCTGAAAAAAAAAGAAAAAAGGAAGGAGAAGAAGCGTTTCATGTTAGCAGAAACCCATACACTCATCGGTATGGCCTGGTTTTCTGTCTACCGTAGACGCTTGAAACAGATCAAATTGATGTCATCTTATTTATACTCAGAATCTGGGTGTGAATTATATGAGGCAAAAACTCCTATATTCCACCAAGGAGGAAGAAACAAAATTAGAGATTACTCTTTAAGATATTTTACCGGGGTAAACTTATATTTGTCCAAGAAGCCTTTTGTTTTTAAGTTTGCCCTGGTAAAAAATCTTAAAGAGTAATCTCTAATTTTGTATCTTCCTCCTTGGTGGAATATAGGAGTTATTGCCTCACAACGCATACATATCGACTTCTGTTTCATGGCTTGGGAAGTATATTCTCGAGGGTTTTGGGTGAGCCAAAACCCTCGGGAATACGTCCCAAGCCATGAAAACGAAAACCTATATGTGTGCGTTTGGAGTCCGTTCTCTAAAATGTTCTATATTGATGCTTATGGAAAAGTGCCAAACATTGACCTTATATATGCCATAGAGCCTAAACTACTGTCAATACAGGAAAATAGTCTTCTAGTAATTTACAGCTTGGTTCCTTACCTTCCCAAAGGCTACACTTTCTATATACCTTACTTAAGAAAATAATAAAATAATTCTGATTACAAAGTAACCTTACCATTTTACGCTTAATAACTCTCAACTGAGTATTAATTGCATGTGTGTATGTGCAGCCAGAGTCCGAATCTGTTGGCAGCTACATTCGATATGCCATGACGGCACAGCGCCATATCCAATGATTACTCAGCTGAGAGTTCTTGTTTGAGGAATCGTATGCATTCGGTTCAGATAATTTGTTTTATGTAATTTTGTTAGGAAAGGTAGGTAGTATATAAATTTTAATTCGAATCGAAAGATAAGAAAGAAAGCTTAATATTATCAGAACAGCATTTTTCTGTATGAATATTAGTTTAGAGCGGAGGAGCTATTCAAATAAAACTTTCGTCAGTTTTCCACAAGAACACTGCAATTGTTTTAGAATGTGAGGACTTCGTGGGGCTCTCATGTGGTAGTGGGGGAGTCTGTTTGAATGCTTGTGAAGTATTCTCGAGGGTTTTGTGGAGCCAACACTGCAAATAGCTGACTAGGCGCGAGTTAAAGATAATAAATTTATTTAAAAAAAAAAAATTATAAATATAATTTTCGAGACGTTTATTCAAATTAAAAACCCGTACAAGACTGGCTTAAACTTATTTCGATCATTTCTACTAAGCTTTCCCTGAATTGACAAATTGGCACTTTTTACCTGTTTGTTAAGTTGCAATATGCTGAATTGCATCTGGGCTATTTGTAACATGAGGTTTATTAACATTGGATGAAAGGTGAAAAAATATGTTAAGGTAAGTAATTAGGTGTTATCGTAACTATTGGATGAAAAGTGAAAAATATGTTAAAGTAAGTAATTATGTGCTATGTATGTATCGTAACTCGCGGGAGCGGGCAACAAAATGACGTATTTCGAGTGTATGTAAAAAAAATACAGAATTGTATTAAATTTATGAGTGTTACAATTTTTTTAAAGAAGAAAATGTAATAATTATGAGTATAAGCGAAAAACGGAATATTCTGAGCCTTTTGCTGGTAGTTCGTTACAAATTAAATTAACAATTTAAGAAACTCCGACTCAAAGCGACTACCTAATTGGATGCCTCAAAAGCATGAAACAATTCGCTATTTTTTATTTCTTACATAATAGCTATATTTTCAGGTTGCATCATACTTTACTGATAATCATGAATGTGTCAGGGACTGCTGCAATACATAAAAGAATGAAAAAAATTCAAAACCTACAAATTTCGTAATTTTTGTACGGCAACACCATGAAGAGGTTGCCCGATTTAGTCATTCTTGAAATTTTATTCATTACTCTTTTGAAAACTTTGCCTACAAGATTTGAGCTCACCATGACTGCGTGCTCTCAGGCAGTCTCCAAATGGAAAACTAAGTATTTGTATGGGAACTTATGAAGGCATTATACGATTTGAGCCATTGACGAATTTAATTCTGCATTATTTTTAAAAAACGCTGTAAACAAGATTTCAACTCTCTAGGTAAACGCGTTTTACCAAAAATTAAATTTTAAGGAATTAAATTTAAGGAAATGTTGTTTGATATTACTAGCGCCCACTATGCTGTTGCTGGTATACAAGTATGAATATTTTCAAAAAGCGGGCCAAAACCCCGTGTATAAACTTTTTTCCCATCCGCCTGCAATGTGCAATTTTTATAGTGTGTGTATAAACTTACACATCTTTGACATTGGCACGAAAAATTGTTATGATAGTATTTAGTTACTTACTCGTGGGAGGAAAATCACCTACTCTGATAAATTCCTTGTCTTATGAACAAAAACCCGTAAGGTCTATTGACTTAATTACTTTTTCTAGGAGACCTTACCACTTCGTATGGGAAATGTGTTAGCAAGTTGTTTAAGTTATTGGTTTAAAATCAACTGCCCAAATCAATCTAGAGGTCGCGTGTTTAATAGGACTATTCTTCTCCACCGTCTCGAATCGTCATATTCAGAATTATGATACTGAAAATATGGAATATCGATTACTTCGCTAAAAATCAGGGGTTCGATTGATCTTACATGAGAAGCTTTCACTCAATTGCATGAACCATGAAGGTGACGTCGCCATAATGCAACGAATAACATTTTAGAGGCTAACTGGTTGAGCGAGTTAAATGCGTATCATAATCAAACAGCCACAGTTAATTGTTTCCATTGTTATGGCCCAATATATGGAAGATTCTTTCAGCAGCTAAAGGCATTACAGCGAAATAATCATCAATTGCTAAACAATATCCTCACATGGTATTGTTCTGCAACTGTCGGTTGTTTTGCTGATTAGCCCAACAGCTGGCTGCGATGAGCGCTTAGTGGAGCAATCGACGATTACAATAATAATTAACCTCGCATGGTAATTATTATGTAAGGCGATAGTTTACTACTGAGTAACTCAGGTGCTGCAACCGGTAGAACAAACGACAAGGTTGTTGTCATTTGTTTACATCAGCGTTGTGAGTAAAAGTTTACTTCCGAATATTGGGGCATAAAAGACCAATGACTGGTCTGGCGAGTGCCGTTAAGTATTCAGTCGCGAATTAACTTTGTTTTAAATATCAAGTTACCATTCGGTTCGGGTTAGGTTTTTGAGTTGTTAAGATATGTCAGTTTTGTTTTATTGTAATAAAGAAATAAAGTGTTAAAAGAAATTCGAGTGTCGTTTTTAATTATTGGATTTATTTATTCGATTACCCAAGGGGCACGACATTTTGGCGCAGCCGGTAAAAGTTTAAGTTAGGTATGGTGATTTTTGTTTTTGGTGTTTTTTAATATAATTATCTTTTTGGATAATTAATTTTTTTAGCGGTTTTTAGATATTGTGATTTTCGAAATTAATTTTTGTTATTGTGGGAGTTAACGCTTTTCAGCTGCTCCGTTATAAATTTTCTTTTCTTTTCAGGTTAAATTAAGTCTTGTTTTTGTGGTTTTTATATTTTTTTTTTGTGAAATTATATTAGAAATTACAATTACATCATTTGAGGAGTTGATCTTCATCAGCTACTCAACAAAAACATACACTGATAGCAAAGCTAATTTAGCTACTCCAAATACACACGCTGGGAGCAAAGCTAATTTAGCTACTCCGAATACACACACTGGGAGCAAAGCTAATTTAGCTACTCCACACACACATACTGGGAGCAAAGCTAATTTTAGCTACTCCAAGCACACATACATATATACAGAGTTAATTTTTAAGATGTGATAAATTGCGGAGTAATATATAAGAGGCAATATTGTAAGGTGCCAGATTTTTTTGAGATATTAATTTATCGGGTTTTTGAACTGCGTATTTGCCGAGCGTCAAGTCGTATGGTTATATCAAGCGAAGTAATAAATTTGGAAGTAATATACAAATTAAGTTAGTTATGTAGGATATGGAAGCTTGTTATAGTACAAAATTGATAAGAATGTATAATATCAATCCTTTTCTCCTAAGAGCAAATACGAAAATAAGAATTGAAAATTATTATTTAAAAACTAACGATGAAACTGTTTGAAATGTTTAGAGAGAGTAAGATAAACAGAAAAGAAGAAAATGTTACTAGGAAATAATAAAAGAAAGTATGTTGTGAAGAAGAAAAAGGGAGATAATACTTTTAATGTGCAAGAAACACAAAACTATTAATTAAAAATTATTAAATATGTATTCAATCAGAAAAGGAAAATAACAGCAAAATATGCATTTGGTATATGTACCTATAAGCGAGCAAGTAGTATATTTTTCTTTAACTAGTGGAGTTCACTAAGAATTAAAAGAAATGAAATGGATGTAGAAAAAAAAATATTTGTTAATACGATTGTGAAACAAAAACTAAGAAAAAGAGAGCATAAGAAAGAAATTAACAAAAAAAAAAAGATAATTAAATATGAGAAGAAAATAAAAAAGGGGTTGAAGGTGAAAATAAAATGAAAAGAGAAATTATATGTGAAATAAAAGATGTAAAATGACGTAAAATGAAAAATGTAAGAAACGAAAAGTAAAAAGATTTAGATAGTAAGTATGTAATGAAAAATGTACAGGAATCTGAACCGAACCACGGCTTAAGATACTTTCAGTTTTAATTAAGACGGTTGCACTCTCCCGACCTAGTTCCCAGCGGAAACTCGTTTTTCCAAGGGGGGAGGGATGTTATGGCCCAACATACGGAAGATTCTTCCAGCAGCTAAAAGCATTACAGCGAAATAATCAGCAATTGCTAAATAATAACCTCACATGGTATTGTTCTGCAACTGTCGGTTGTTTTGCTGATTAGCACAACAGCTGGATGCGATGAGCGCTTAGTGGAGCAATCGACGATTACAATAATAATTAACCTCACATGGTAATTATTATGTAAGGCGATTGTTTACTACTGAGTAACTCAGGTGCTGCAACCGGTAGAACAAACGACAAGGTTGTTGTCATTTGTTTACATCAGCGTTGTGAGTAAAAGTTTACTTCCCAATATTGGGGCATAAAAGACTAATGACTGGTCTGGCGAGTGCCGTTAAGTATTCAGTCGCGAGTTAACTTTGTTTTATTATCAAGTTACCATTCGGTTCGGGTTAGGTTTTTGAGCTGTTAAGATATGTCAGTTTTGTTTTATTGTAATAAAGAAATAAAGTGTTAAAAGAAATTCGAGTGTCGTTTTTAATTATTGGATTTATTTATTCGATTACCCAAGTGGCACGACACTATATGTAAAATACCTTGTTAATTAAACCTTATTATTTTTAAATGCTTTTAATCTGTTTTACACTTCTGTCTGTCTCCAAATTTAGTAATCAATTTTTCACAAACTTCCAGATAGACGGAGAGCTTGCGACTAAAATACTTACGGTATTTCATAAACAAAATTTGCCATCTTATCGTACTCGCGAAGGCTTAAAAAATCAGTTGAAAAACGTGATATCATAAAGGCTGCTTTTTGATGTGGCAGTAGAGAATGATTATTTATGTCAAATTATAAAAATTCAAGACAATTAGGCTGTCGCAAAAGTGGTGACAGGCAGCAATAAAGATGCGTGGAAATGTGAATAACTTACGGCATATCACGATAACTCGAGAATGCGTTCACTTAGAGTGCTGAAATTTTACACATGGGCAACTCCTTCATATGGTAGCCATACAAAAATTTCGTGATACACTATATATTTGGGCACTGCCTGAGAGCGTGACGATGTAGACAACTGAAATTCCGTATATGAAATTTTCATCATAATAGTAAATAAAATTTCAAAAATGAACTAAATCGTGCAACTGCTTCTTGGTGGTTTTCCGATAACAAGGCAATATTCAATTGTTTCCAATAGGATTTGTTTGACATTTTGAGAGATATGTACGGAAGACCCTCTAATCCGGCACTCCAGTAATCCGGCGCTCTCATCAGGAGAGCGTGAAGGGGTTACCAAGTTGAGACATGTTAGTGAACACTACTGTAAACAAACAAATTCCGATCGGTCAGTTGGGTCTTTATTCGTCTGCCGTGAACTTTTTTTTTCTCTTTACATTTTGTGTGTTTTTCTTATCGTTTTCCAGTAATCCGGCATTTCCAATAATCCGACACTACCCTGGTCTGATATCTGCCAAATTAGTGAGAGTCTACTGTATTAATTTTAATATTTCATATAGAGACAATAAAAGAACAATTTGGCGGTGCTTACGCAAATTGTGTATCAAATATATGGTTTAAAAAATATTAATTTAAAAAGTTTAGGTTTCATATTTCATATGCGAAGCAATTTGTAAAAACGTGTCCTCAACATTTTTATACTCTAGATGAAAGGGTATACTAAGTTTGTTATTCTGTTTGTAACACCTAGAAATATTTATGTTAAAGTAAAATGGATTAGACACCCATGGATAAAATTAAAAGCAATTTTGATTTTTGCGATGACTCGAGAATGCGTGCACTTAGAAAGCTGAAATTTTCTTGGTGTTGCCATATAACAATTTTGGATTTTTACGTATACTGTGAAAATGATAAGTCCTATACGGTTTTAATGTAACGAAAAGTTCTTCAGAATATGAAATCTTATAAAAGTGGTTATAACAATTTTTTCTGTCCGACGAACCGTTATAGAAATATATGCGAAAACACATTTCAAAAATCAAACCTGCACAGATGGGAGACTATACGAAATGACATACGAGTATTCATCTAGGATATCTTCAAGGTATGTATATATGTAGAATACAAGGTATTCTCGGTGGAGAGAAAATTGTAGTGACGTCACTCTATGTCTAATATGTACACTATATATAGAAAAATATATAAAAAAGTAAGAAATATGAATATTTTAGATGTTTTTTATAACGCTTTTACTATAAGTAAGTTCAATAAGGTAAAAAGATGTACTTTCAAGTTCAAGTGAAAATGTAAACAGATTAGAGATCTTTAAGTTATTGATTGAACTTTTAAATTTTGAAGTTTAGTGGAATCTTTGTCATATACGAAGTGCATCGATGTGAATCAAGGTGATTAAGTAGTAACATGGAAGGCCCATTACTATGGATTTTCCGCCACCTAATTACGCTGCACGTTCTCCTTATTATGGGTTCACAAATCAGAATGAACCACCCGATAGATCGAGTTTCAATCAAGCTCAAAACCGTTCTTGGTACAGACGATCAGGCAGTCCTATCCGGCGATGGATCCTGTCGTATAGTGGCAATAACACCGAGCTATACGTGGATGAATGTATTTTTCGGGTCGAAGCGCTCACACGCTCCGCTCTAGAAGCAGATTTTGATATCCATGTTGTTGACAGGACCAGCGAAGGATTGGTACTGGTCTTTATTAAGACACAACCGACTTGGGAATTTGTCTAGACTGGATTGTCTGTTGAATGGGGAGTGCGTAACGACGACCTGAAGATCAGTGCAACTGATGTCGCGAAAGCAAAAGCCTGATGTATCATTCTCTATATACCACCATCGTCTAGTGCAGCTGGGTGATCAACTGCAACACTTCATGCCAGACCTGGATTTCTTAGAAGTTGTAAAGTCTAACTTACTGCCTGAGATTCAGGAGAAGATTTGTTCACATCCCAGCAAATACCATTTGGACAGTTACGCTCTTTCGTCACCCAAATTCAAGCTACACAGCTGCGGATTGCAACTGTTTGTAAATGGAGCACATTTAGAAATCAGAGGGTAAGCGAGATCGATGACCCCCAAAAATTTACATTCTGACTTGACAATCTTACCTACTAGCGACAACCATATAGTTGACGTGTCAGCCTTCACAGATCGACAATTAGTGATCTGTTGGAATTGTGATCAGGGATGTCACCTCTATCAAGACTATTTACAAGGAACACAGCAAGTGTTCTGCTATGGATGCGGACGCATGAACGCCTTTAAGCCAAACTGTAGACGCTGTCTGCAGAAAAACGAGAAGCGGGTCGGGAATCGCAACACCTTTTCTCGATCGAGAGTAACCTCTCATATGTCATCGACTTTAACTGCTCTCGCTCAGACGTTGACCCAGTACAACCGTCGGCACAATCCACAGATTACGTCGACCAACAAGTAGACTGTCCTTTGATCTGATTCAGTGACTCTGGTGACATCAACCATCCACCTGACAGTCATAAGAGTTTTAACGATTCCTTGGAAGAGGCAGAGAACGTAATTGACTTCTCTGCAGATTTTCAAGCTCCCGTTTCCACCTGTAGGGAACCCTCGACCCTTTTTCCAGACGTCCCTTTAAAACCAAACGTAGTACCTTCCGGTGATGTTGCTGAATGGGAGGTTCGGTCTATTGCTATTTCGATATTGAACAGGCCACCAAACTCTGCGATGGGGAGTGGGCGTGAGCCGGTTTTATATCCGCTGACGCACTACCATGTGCGTCTACAAAACTATAATGAAGTGCGAGATCGTATTTTCTCATCAGTAGCTGAGCTTGTAGGAATTATGTATCCTGATTTAGACCAATGTAAGAAAAAGAAACAATCAACTGTTCGCTGGCGTGAATATTGTCGATGAATCAAATATGAACGAAAGAAACTGGCCCACATTTAATATCCGAGGTCAGGGACTATGGAGAAGCTAACAGAAGGACATGTCGAATGGAAGAGGTATCGCACTAAAGTACAGGTAGCTAACGGTGCCATGACGAATGTCGATGGTCATGTGGACTTGAGCATCCTTCCTTCGCCTCCTTGGGCTTAGAAAAAACATCACTCACAAGATTAAGATGGACTATTCTACTCCGATAAAACAGAGGTTTTATCCGATTTTACCGGCGGTGCAGAGTTTGATGGATGGTGAGTTAAGGCGAATGCTATCACTAGGTGTGATAGAGGAAAACCAGAGCCCTTGGAGCTCTCCAGTGAGGAAGCCTGGAAAAGTTCGGCTTTGCTTTGACGCTAGGAAGGTTAACTCCGTTACTAAGAAGGACGCCAATTCGCTGCCGCAGGTAGACGCACTTCTAAGTCGACTTCCTTCGAAAAATTACATCACAAGCTTGGTCTTGAAAGACGCTTTTTGGCAGATCCCACTAGACACTGATTCCAGAGAAAAGACCGCATTTACTGTACCTGGTCATCCTCTCTATCAGTACACCGTGATGCCATTCGGCCTCTGCAATGCTCCACAAACGATATGCCGCCTCATGTCATCAGACTTTGACTCTTACTCCGACGCTTACTGGGTATAGCGGGATGGTATCGTCGGTTCATTCCTAACTTTGCTGATATAACGGCCTCCATAACTGACACCTTGAAAAATCCCAGTCAGTTCCAATGGACACCTGAAGCCCAGACGTCTCTGGAGTTATTGAAGCAGAAACTTACTTCTGCTCCGTTGTTAGTGAGTCCAGATTTCACCAAGCCATTCGGTGTACAGTGTGATGCGAGCCAACAAGGTATTGGCGGAGTGTTGTTACAACTAGATGGCGATGGCTACGAGAATCCGATAGCATAGGTCTCGAAAAATTTGAACTCAGCACAGCGAAAGTATACAATCACAGAGCAAGAATGCTTAGCAGCAATACTAAGCGTACAAAAGTTCCGACCCTTCATGAAACTTGTGCCGTTCAAGATGGTGACTGATCAGGAGAGCTTGAAATCGCTGATGTCTCAAAAGGACCTCGCTCTCGGTGGATTTTGAAGCTTCAAGGTTTCGACTTCAGCAGTGAACGTCGTTCCTGTTGACCTTAGTTCTCCGTATTTCAACTCGTTGGAATATGAGAAGCAGAGGCAGAAAGTTAAATCAGCTGCAAAAAGTATCAGATCTTTGTGTTAGGGATGGCTTCGTTTATATTCGGACCGTTCCGAGACCAGGCGATCCAACTCAGGAGGAAGAAGCTTGGAAGCTTTGGATTCCACGTGGGCTTATCTCCGACGTCATTTCAAGGGCGCATGATTCGCCACTAGTTTCACTTGGAGGTATAGGGAAAACACTGGAACGTTTGAGAAGACGTTTGTATTGGCCTCGAATGACCGTCGATGTCAAAAACTAGACCCTAACACCAAGCAACTGGCTTCTCCCCCTACAGAATATTATTCGGTCAACAGATGATTGACCACGCGAGCTCATATCTCATCCTTAGGAGCCTCAGAACTCTAAATGAACTTTTAAGAGTGGATGCTGTGCTAAGATTGATACATGCGAGAGTTCAGGAGAATCTGAACTACATGTTTGAACAGGGTTCAAAAGCTTACGATCTTAGAGCGAAACCTGTCAGTTTTAGAATTGGTCAAGAAGTATATTGATGGAATTTTATACAGAGTAGTTTCCAGCAACAGAGTAGTGCAAAATTAGGGAGAAAATTTTTAAAGTGTCTCGTTAAACCAAAGGAAGGAAATTCCCTTTATGAGCTTGAGAATCTGCAGGGGAAGTCCGTAGGAGTGTACCACGCTAAAGACATAAGGCCCTGATCGCAAATAATTGAACTGAAAGGTCTGTCATTCTTACCTGTTGTATCTTCTTCATTCCTGGTGGCCCTAAGAAGGCATCCACCCAGCTTAACTGGTAAACCACAGGATGCCAATGTGTCGTTTCCCAGCCTAGCGGCCGGTATATCACTTCTCAGTAGATGTATTTTTTTAACACTCCCTAGCAATGTGCCAGAACCCCTCCTACATGGTACCCTACGGAGGCTATGTCGCCGTAGGAATCCTACTTGCAAAATGTCTCCGAAAATTTTAATGTCTGTTATGTCCATACCTTTGCGATGCCTTGGAAGCACACCCTTGAACGAATATTGGTCTGCGATCGGAGAAAGATGTTAGGAGCAGGGGAGTCTTTGGAATCAGTTGGTTAGATTACTGACCGCGGGGCTTCCTCAGCTCATCTCGGTGAAGGAAGGCAGAGGGGTACTGGCTGACTGCATTTTTTGGGTTGTTAATCTGTTGGTGCACCTTTGGTTTTCGATACGGAGACTTATGTCGACCTCAGCGATGAGACCTATGTTTTGAGATCGGCTAGCTCAGTCGACCATTTTTTGGAGTAAATCGGGCAGCCCCTTCTTTGTGTTGCCATATTAAAATTTAGGTGTTTTACGTATATTGTAAAAATGATTAGTCCTAGACGTTTTAATTGTACTAAAAAGTTGTTCAGAATATGAAATCCTATGAAATTGGTCATAATTAGTTTTACTGTCCGACGAACCGTTCTAGAAACATATGCGAAAAATTACTTCAAAAGTCAAACGTACATAGATGGGTGACCATACCAATTTACATACGGGGATTCATGTAGGGTATCATAAGAATTGGTCTTAAACCAATTCTAGCTTTTTTACTTGTTATACCCTAGATGAAATCTATAGGGTATACTAAGTTTGTCATTCCGTTTGTAACACCTCGAAATAATGATGGTAGAGCAAAATGGATTGGAAACCCATTCA
The DNA here is from genome assembly GCA_963924295.1 of Dioctria rufipes. Taxonomy (NCBI): domain Eukaryota; kingdom Metazoa; phylum Arthropoda; class Insecta; order Diptera; family Asilidae; genus Dioctria; species Dioctria rufipes. The sequence goes on from OZ002741.1 coordinate 116,204,046, forward strand.
TAATATTAAATGTTATTTTGATTTTTGCATGTCCGTCCGTGCGCACGATAACTCGGGATCGCGTATATATAGAGAGCTGAAATTTTGTACACGGACTTTAAAAAAAAAAGTAAAATTAAGTTCGAAAATGAGACAAATCGGGTAACTCCCTCGTGGGGTTGCCATATAAAAATTTCGTTTTCCGCTATAAATTTGGACACTGCCTGAGAACGCGTCGACGTAGAGAGCTGAAATTTCGTACATGATGCTTTTACTACATTAGCAAATGAAATGTCAAAAATGGACTAAATCGGATAACTCCTTCTTGGTGTTGCCATATAAAAATTTAGGTTTTTTACGTATACTTTGAAAACGATCAGTCCAAGACATTTTTATTGTACTAAGAACTTCTGCAGAATACGAAGTCCTATAAAAGTGATTATAATGATTTTTTCTGTGCGACAAACCGTTCTAGAAATATATGCGAAAAACAACTTCAAAATCAAACTTGAATAGATCGGTGACCATACAAAATTTAATACGGGCATTGATCTAGGGTATCATTAGAATTGCTCTTGGACCAACTCAAGCTTTTTTACTTGTTTTTAATTATATTTGTTATTCCTTGCATTATCGTACTTGCATTCTAACCAAATTCAATTTTCCATAGTAATGTTTTACTTAATAGTCTGCAAGTAAAAAGTGATTAATTTACAGAAAACTTTAAGTTAATAAAATTTTTAAAGATAATTCTAATTTTAGTTGGATACTTCTTGTAAACAGGCGAACTTTAATAAAGTTGGATAATATAATTGAAATTTATTTATATGTAAGGTGCCGTACCTCAAAAGGAAAAACGGAAACTTTATAAAATCGCTCTTGCGTCCGTCTGTCTGTCACAGACGTTTTTGTCGAAAACGGGGTGAAGTATGTAGGAATATTGAATTTAGACAGATGTTAGGTATTAGTGACCCACAGTATTTCGACAGTCAAAGACTGATTTTCTTTTTTTAAATTTTAACGTAGTCACCGAAACAAAAGTAAATAATTTTTGTATTTTGTGAGGTATTGTTTGAAAGGGGAATCAAAACCAATTTAATTTTTCAAAATTTTGTGTGAATTGGTTATACAGATATAACCGAAATGTGTTAAAAACACCAACATCTTATAGTTTTTTATAGTTAAATTTTGTTATTATATATGTTAGTTTGCCTTGCTTTGATTGCGGATGACTGTCCTTCTCTCTAAAACTTGCTTCTCATGGCCCGTGATATACTTTCTCCACAGCGTGTGTTGACGCTAGCTGATTACATTGAACTGCCAATGCAAATGCCGCATGAACAAACAATCGCTGTTTCTGCAGCCGCTTTTGTATGAAGAAATCACACGGGCCACCTTGAGTATATATGAGCTACGCCTTTGAAGTTTCGAACTCAAAGTCGTCGGACGCACCATCACAGGCGAGCTCGGGCCACCTCAGAGCAGACCCTTCGCATAGCGCATTGGCCCGTGCGCCCGTGGCGCGTGAAATCACGGGTCTTGGGAAGCCTTAGTGTGGTACACCAACGGTTCTAAAACCGAGAAAGGAATAGGAGCAGGAATATATGGTGTTAAACAAAGAGCTTATATTATCAGAGCCCAGGAAAATACGGATCAATATTCCAGGCGGAAAAATATGTTCAATCACTAGATGTGCATACAAAAGCCTCATCCGATCCTATACTAACAAAAATATATATATTTATATGTCGTAGACACTTGACGTAATTTAGCACCTCCTGAAAAGTCTAGCCACTTCACGAAATGTGGACAGATGGTGTAACAGTTTGTTGTGCTTAATAACTTTTTACACGAAGTGTCTGAAATTTTTAGTCTCTTTATGAAGTGCTACAAGGTGCTTTACAATCCAATATAAGGTTGAAGGCTGTAGGAGGTTTTAACAAGGCTTTGAAAGCTGGTTGGCTGTCCTAACAGATTGCAATTTCCTTATTTTCAGTGTCTGCTGGAGATATCTTCCCGTTTCAAGGATCGCCATGAACTCCGCCTAGAAAACCGTGGCATGGATTTCAAGGTGTATAGCAATTTCAATGTGAGGTTTCTCGCACAAAACGCTTACTCCATTGTTTTCTTCCTATTTGGAGCCGTCTGTGTATATGGCAGTGCTTTTCAATGGGTGAAAGACAGAATGTGATTCCCATTCTGACCAATCTGGAATTTTCGATTTTCGATTTAAAATATCTTTTATAAACGTACAAACAGATGCTTTTCAGCATAGTCTCGGGGAGGTGATCGCTGGCTCAGGCTATGTCAGGTAAAATGGACTACACGAATTCAGAGATAATTCATGTGGAACTTTTGTACCAGTTTAAATCCAGCTCTGATTGAGATGCAGTCTCAGCGCAGCGAGTGACGCCCCTTCTTGACGTGTATATATACGGAGGTTATATTGAGGATGACCTGAAGACCCTAGAGCTGGTTAACTTAAGGGCGGCCCTTACACCAAGAAAGCACAATCTTTTAATCTTCCCCAAAATCTTACGTAGATTGGTGAACTCCATTGCCTTCCACCACAACACAGAACTATAGATTAGAATGGGTCGGATGACGCTATTGTAGATCCATAGGAATATCCGCGGTTTAAGTCTCCACTTCTTCCCTATGGATCTACGGTACATCGCAAAGGCTCTACGAGCTTTATTAGGTCTGTCCTCAAGGTGTGGTTTCCAGATTACTTTTCTGTCTAATACAGATATTTTACCCCGTCCTTCAGTTCTAAACGTCTGAGGCCGATAGAGGGCAGGTTCAATCTGGGAATGTTCCTTTGCTTAGTACAGAGGCACAGATCGGTTTTCAATGGATTGACGCAAAGTCCGAAATCCATAGCTCACTGTGACTAGTCGGATCGCGTTCTGTACCAGTCCGCAGAGTTCATACTCATAGCTGCCGGTGAATAAGATCACCAGTTCTTTTAGTTCTTCTGCATCTAAATGAGACAGCAGATAGCATATGATCATTTCAAAGTCACGGTATACAGAAGACAAGGTATTCTCGGTACGAACCACGTTCCACCATTTTGTCTGGAGAGAAAATTGTGGTGGCGTCCCTGTGTTTTGAAAATGTACTCTATATATCGAAATATATAGGAAATAAAGAAAATCTTTGATATTTTAATAAATTTGGCAATAAATTACTGGAATTGTGTATGAAATGAAAGTTTTGAAGAGTTTAGATGTTTTTTTTATAAAGGTTTTACCATAATTAAGTTCAATAAGTTAAAAAGATGTACTTTCAAGTTCAAGTGAAAATGTAAACAGAAACAAAAACAGTATTTTTATGCCATAAATGTATTAACATAATAATAATTTTGTAGCAGAAAAATATTTAATTAATACATAATTAATGTTTTTGTGTTTTTTTCTTTTTTACTGCATTTAAATTAGGTTTCATGCTATAAAGTAAAATTCAGTACGAATAGTTGCAACGTATATATGTGAGATGACTTCACTTACCAGGATTGAATGTTGAATATTTGTATACCTGTGAATGTTATTTATAAATGGGTTTACATAACTAATTCACATGTAAATACCTGACGATGACTACTTTATGAAAGTTATTATGCCAAAAGTTAACATCCTGGTACTGTTTTTGTTACTGTTTAAATTTTCACTTGAACTTGAAAGTACATCTTTTGACCTTATTGAACTTAATTATGTTAAAACCTTTATAAAAAAAAAACATCTAAAATATTCAAAACTTTCATTTTATACACAATTCCAGTAATTTGTTGCCAAGATATGAAATATCATTTGTTGTTAAGATATCAAAGATTTTCTTAATTTCCGATATATTTTCTAACTCTGGAGTGCATTTTAAAAACAGAGGGACTGCGAAGTGTGGTAAAAATTTGTCTTCTTTATACCTTGCTTCAAAGCCAAGTGCATTTTGCATTCCACAAATAATTCAAAATACAAATTAACAGTGTCTAAATTTTATATGAACTTGTAATCATTGTTACGTATTCACGCAATCAATATTGTTTAATATTTTCCATATGATTCATACCAGTTAGTAGTTGAACATTCCTCTTTGTTAAATTAAATTGCTAGAAAAATTCATTATAGAATCGTTTTTTCGTATACCCAGGAGCACAGCCTTTATCAAATAAATTAAGTTTTTCCTTTAAATATGTATGTATACCTAATTAAAAATCAAAAATATTCTACTTACTGTGGTCCGCCAAAAAATAGATCAAAATCACGAAATTCTAATCTAACTCTTTGATTCGATTCACCGAGAAATTGATATGTGCATGACATATCTTTGGGGTAGGCACCTGGATAAGTTGGCGATATTAAAGCACCTGTTTTATTGATACTCATGCTAGGTGTGACCGTGTAGGAACATGGTGATCCAGCTATTGGTATACCAATTTCATATTCCGCTGTAGAAATAAAGAAACAATATAAAATTTATCCATTTGTTGTTATAAAATAAGAGCTTACATGCATTTTTAAAATTATAGCGTCCCTCAAATATGTCGGGTATTGTTGAATTTTTATTCGAAAAAAATGACAACGCTATGGCCCGAAACATTGATATTCGGCGACGTGGAGGAATTGGGCCACAGTAGCGTCCACCAAATGGTGAATTAATTAAATCTGCTGGGTCTGATGATTGGACTTCGGCATATATGTCCATATATTCGTGAACACAACTGAAAGTAAAAAAAGAAGGAATTTTCATTTTTAATCAAATTGATTTAATTTATCTTAAGTGGTGTATGTAAAATTTTAATAGCAACGGCCGGCGGTATCAACCAAATTTATTAATAATCTTCGATAATTTCAAGTAAACAAGTTACTTAAATATATTGCATTATTAAAAACCAAGGTTTTTAATGATCGAGGACTGATAAATGTCTGTTTCATTTTGAAATAACGTTTAGTAACTCTGTAACCAAGCTTATTATTCTTTGAGCTGCTTATGTGCAGAAAGTAAAATTTTATTTGAAACTAAGACAATATGCTTAGAGCATCATATAGATAACATGTAAATATAACGAGTTTTAATTACATTATTTTATTAAGGATGGTTTTATAATTTTAACTGGCCGAAATCATTATCGTTAAAAATAATAAAATGTATAGCTTAAAACTAGACAAATCAGATAATTCAATTTTGCACTATAATTAATTTCAAATCACTCAATTATAAAGACAAAAAAAAAATTCATTCACTATGACTAACTACAGGGTGGGCCAAAAGTCACTATGGGGTTTAAAAATTAAATTGGTAACATATGGTAGGATGAAAAAAAGGAGGGGTAAGGTGGGGTGGGGAAACATGCTTACCTATGAAGAACTAACAGTTGGCTATCATGTAAAAAAGGAATGAAGAGAAACGGTCAACAGTGTGTGGAGCAATGTACAAACGAAAAAGTTAGTTATTTTTAAACCCCATGGTGACTTTTGGCCCACCCTGTATTTACTAACCTCCATTGGCGCTTGTACGAATCAACCTGTAAATTAGAACAGCATAGAGAGAGAGAGAGGGAAAAAATAATAATAAAATAATAAGTAACTAAAAAAACTGTAATTAACTGTAATTTGAAAAAATATCGTATAATGTCGTGATGACCTGATTAGGTAATAATTCTTATAGAGGAAAGTTCACTATTTATAGTTTTTGCAAAAAAGGTTTTAATAAGTCTTTTGAAAAAGAAAAAGAGGTCAAAGTGAAAAAAAAGGTAAAAAAATCCGAAACTGTTAATTTAGACCGACATAACTCTGGAGAGGCGAAGAGTACGGGGCTGGTTGATCAATCTTTAGAAAGGCCATGAGGATTTACATAAAGTGAGATGATCGCACGCCCTAAATTTCTCGAGATACAGGGTATTTCGTGAAAAACTAGCATATTTTCTTAATTACTCTGTAACTCCGAAACGGTTAAGAAGCACCCCTCTATCATGCAATTTATTATTCATCTAGGTGACTACTACATCTTCTTCCCTTTAGACTCTGTTACGGTCTCATGGAAGTGTAACCTTAAGCATGCTGGCGCATAATAAAGACTCCGAATGGCAGATGATTGTAAAAAAGGGAAAGAAGAAGAAGAAAAAAGTAAAAGGAAAGTGCCAAGACCTTCTGAGAACCTGTAACCTTAAGCATGCTGGCCCATAATAAAGACTCCGAATGGCAGATGATTGTAAAAAAGGGAAAGAAGAAGAAGAAAAAAGTAAAAGGAAAGTGCCAAGACCTTCTAAGAAGTTCCTAACAACATAATTTTCGGAACGAGGGGTAAAAAACAAAAAAAAAGTATAGAAAGTTTTGATAAAATGAAAAGACGAGGAAAAAGGTGTCCAAGAATAATAAGAAAATCAGTGAGCCAAGAGGGCAAAAAGTGGAAAAAGTCGTGGTAGGAGCGCAAAGTGCCCTAGTTGTGGGATAAATTTTTTGTAGAGAAGCCGAAAGCAAGTTTTCATCATCGTCAATTTTAAAATGTGCACTCTGTGCCGACATTTATATGTATATTAATTTTTTTTGGAAGAGGGTATAGGGCCCACAAAGTTTCCAGTTGTTAACTATCCTACCAGACAAGAGGCTCAACAGCCAGTGATTGTGAGGTTAGTCAGGTTCTCATTATCGCCAATCGTGCACATTGTGTTCCGATATATATATACATTTTATCCTTGGAGAAGTATATAGCACTCATAAAAGTCCGGAATCATCCCATTAGACAAGAGGCTCAACATCTAGTGATTGTGAGGTTAACCCAGTTGTCATCATCGTCAATTTTAGAACGTGCGCTATGTGCCAATACATATATTTTTTTTTTATATTATTAAGCCAAGCTCAAGGTATTCCCTATGATGCAAAGCACAGCATGGCAGGTGGGAGAATTACAATAACAATCATACCAAGTATTATTTGTATGTATAACATCTCCTCGCATAAAATTAAATATATTCAGAAAAACTCAAATATATTTCATATCTCAAAATTTTTATGTATGTATTTATATATCTTGACGGGCGCAATTCGTTTTCAGAATTAGCCCCAGTAATCTGATCTCCCCCATATATAACAATAGTTTGCTCATTATGTTTGTTTTTAAACATTTATTAAACAAAGTAAACGTATTTTTTCCTTCAATACATCGGCATGAAAAATATCTAATTAATGAAATTATTATTGTTAATTTATACCCAATCCTGCACCCTGCACGTGAGTTGGTATATCTTTTAATTTCGCTGAAATATAACTTTCTTGATTTTTAATTTCAATAGTTAGATCCTGTAGCTCTCTCAAATTTTTTAACACTTAAATTTTGGAATTTTAATCTCTTAAATTTGAATAACTCTTAATTTTATGTTATTACAACAGTCATCGATATTCCCGTAATATATATTTTTATTTTTCATAACGACTCCAGTATTATATGTCGTTAGTTTAGTATCAATAGTCTCAAAACTACATTTTTTTTTAATTTAAAATACTAATTGCATTAATTATGCCTTCTTCATCTTTCTTATATTCACATCTGCATTTGTATTTTTTCTCTTCATTAAGAGCAAACAAATATTCCTCTTGATTTAACCTTTCGAATATTTCAGTTCTACCATACACCTATTTTTGATTACAATTTTGAATTTTTCGTCTCATAAAATTTGAAATTTCACAAGATTTGTCAGCATTCATATTCTTCAAGACCACATCTTTACATACAAAATATCTACCAAATTTCTTGCAGTTATTATCTAGGTTTTTATTTAAAAAATATTCTTCCTTATTCTTGTTACTGCAAAATAGTTATTTTTAATAGCTGACACATAAAATATTTTTCCCATCTTAAATGCTAAATAGATGAAAATCTATATAAATAGATGAAATCTATAGGGTATACTATGTTTGTCATTAAGTTTGTAACACACAGAAATAATGATGATAGAGCAAAATGGATTGGACACCCACTCGTAATATTAAAAGTTATTTTGATTTTTTGCATGTCCGTCCGTTCGTCTGTCCGTCCGTTTGTCCGTCTGTGCGCACGATGACTCGAGAACGCGTATACTTAAAGATCTGAATACGGAAAATTAAGTTCGAAAACGAGACAAATCGGGCAACTTCTTCGTCGGGTTGCCATACAAAAATTTGGTTTTCAACCTATATATTTGGACACTGCTTGAGAACGCGTCGACATAGAGAGCTGAAGTTTGGTACATGATGTTTTCATAGTAATAGCAAATAAAATTGCAAAAATGGACTAAATCGGGTAACCCCTTCTTGGTGTTGCCAAGTTTTACGTATACTGTGAAAATGAACACTCCTAGACATTTTTATTGTACTATAAATTTCTTCAGAATGCGAAATCCTATAAAATTGGTTAAAATCATTCTTTCTGTCCGACGAACCGTTCTAGAAATATATGCGAGAAACCACTTCAAACTTGTTTTATTATAATTTTGTAGATCTGGTTTATACAAAAATTCGTACTCTTTAGCAATTTCTTGAAGCGTTTTTATAAATTTAAATTATAAAATATATATATATAAAATAATATAAAATATAAATTTAAAACAATGTCAATATGATTTATCATGTATACGGTTTTTAATTGAATACCGGTAAAATATTCCCTAACAATTTCCATGTTTTTCTTTTTTTATATCATTAAACAATGCTTCCATATTTTGTTTCATATTGTTCGTTAAGTTGCCAAGCTTTAAATATACACTTTTCAATATCAAATTTTGCTAATTTAAATAGTTCAAAACTATAATTTCTGAATTTTCCTTTGTTATACGAAAAGCTTCTTCATATCTTTCCGCATCTTGGCTGTCTAAAGTACCCATAACGCCTTCAACACTGATTCTACTGTTCAGTCCACCGACGTAGCATATTCCCCCGATTTTTTTCTTTGTTGCTACAAGTATACATTTCCCGCTTGAAAAGGCAAAAAAAACCCACAAAGAATCATTAATTGAGGTTAAAAAAAACACATATACTTATCTAATACAATAAGCCCTCCACTTCAGGTTCTACCTACAGCCATTCTATACATATTTCCACCTGATAAAATTAACAAAAATTCATTAATACTTAATAAATTAAATGAAAATATAGTAAACTCACCTGAAATCCACCTTTGTATATTTACATCTTTTCGATGACAGCAAGTGACATTACGTCAGCCAGCTGTCTGTGGTACGCTCAGACATCGCATCAAACGTTGCTAGGGCAACATCAAGAGGCGAGAACTCATAACTGGATACAGCGGTTATATAAAGCCGACGAGACGCAGCAACACGTGTGCATATGTGTGAATTGCTTATGTTAAAACCACTGACTTATAACCATGGACTGAGCGTATTGCCATTTTCCTATAGGAAAGAATGACACAAGTTTTACAGTTCTCTCTTTCGCCCTATGGCAGAGGTGGAGCTACCAACACAAAATATTGCTTACTGAACGTTTACTTATGCCATTTGATGTTTTTATGTTGGCTGCAGATGCAATCACCGCAGAAAGAATAAGGTAAAGATAGTGTTTACCATGCGCCGTCACTCTTGCCCATACGCAGGATTCAGTTAAGAATAACTTTTGAAAATTAAAGTGGGAATTAGTGTAATTTCTTATAAGAGTGCTTATAAGCGATTGAAACATCACTTGGACAAAAGAAAATAATTTTCTTTAATTTAATTCGATTTACGGGTGTAAAATATCATCTGATTGGCTGATTGGTTGAGTTTTACATATTTTTATGTAGTAAACGTTTTAAAGGGTGCTCTATCGGTGATATACCGAAACACAATATTTTTTGTGCCACATGAAATAGCAAATCGCCCAGTCCATTGTTATAAGTCAGTGGTTAAAACATATAAATTGAGTGAGTAGCGCTTTTTGGGTGTGCACCAAGAGCTCATAAATTAAATTGAATGCCGACGGCATTTTGATAGTTTAAACAATAGTGAGAAAAAATAGTGAGAAAAAAGACTCTCGCATGAGGTAAAATTATAAAAGTGCGATGATAAAGGACACATATTACCTTTTTTTGTGTAAAGCGTATGTAAAAGTGATAAAGGACACTAAAATGGCCAATCAGGACCAAATTTTCAACGCAGATAAGGCAAATGTGGGTGAGGTTTTCACGACTGGGAATATCTCCAACGTACCTGATAACATCATCGAATCTATTGCAAAAAGAATGTTGCAAGAAAGGAAGCAAGCGTCATTGGGAAACAAAGAGCCTTCAAGTTCATCAAGCTCAACCGACAGCCTGCCCGAGGATAAGTCGGAAGATGAAACGGATATGAGCACAGACCAGAGCGATTACCAGCAGGTAGACAATAAGAGGCAAGCGCGGAAAGATCCGCCAAAAACCTCGGAAGCGACAAAAAAAATCAAGGCAGTGGAGCCAAGGATAAGCAGCAACTACTATCAGGAGCTGCAAATGGAAAAACAGGCATGTTATCCAGCCGAAATCAAAGCCAGTAGAAGTTGCGGAAAAAAAGGCAAGCAGACCACCACCAATCATCGCACACGGACTGAACTACAAGGAGTTCAACAGGACACTCAACAGCATGGAGAACAGGCCGAAATTTTTTATTAAAATGGGAAGCGGGAATAAATGCACCATCAAACCAATCACCGAAGAAGACCGGGAAATCATTTTTAACCTGCTCGCTAATATCAGGGTAGAGTCCTGCACTTTCACCCTAAAAGAAGGACGAAAAACAACTCTCGTGCTGAAAGGATGCCAGCACATCTTCTATGAAGAAAATGTCAAGATCGCTCTTGAAGAAAAGCTTCTAGGAGTGAAAATAAGGAGCGTCACAAAACTTCAGACAACCGTAGCAAAAAATCGGGAAATGAGATGCCTTCATCATTGCCTTCGATGCCCAATACAGCATGAGTGCGATTATGAAAGTGGACCGCCTTCTGGACCAGATCGCCCATTGGGAAAAACATCTCACCAAAGGAGTGGCACAATGTAAGCGGTGCCAACGTTTTGGGCATGTCGCCAGCAACTGCGCCCAACATTATCGTTGTGTAAAGTGTAATAAACTTCATGAACCGGGAGAATGTTCCCCCATTAAAAATGATGAGACAACGAAGCCCTATTGCGTTAACTGTCAAAAGGAAGGGCACCCAGCCAACTATCGAGGATGTCCAAATACAAGGAGATAACTGCTATTAAAAATAAACTGCGGGAGCAGCAGAAACAACGAGAACTCTTCGCGCAGGAATCAGTAAGAAATTACGTCAAGCCAGGTATGACTTTCTCACAAATATTGAATAATAACAAGTCTACTAACAGAAACAACTACACTAACAATCCTAGGATCCCACAAACCCCAGCCATACCAAAACCAGCCCCAAGAGTAACACAAGCCCCAAGACCATCAGTAAACGAGTCAGATAACTTCTGCACTCATGAGGCAAAATCCATTTTCGGGTGTGATCTATTCACACTCATGGGGAAAATCAATAATTTAATTCCTCAATACAGGAAGCTCACTTCTCTAGCAGAACGTCAAAGTGCTTATCTTCAATTTGCTTTCGGCCTATGTCTAGGGAAATAAGCAAGCTGAAGATAATTGCATCAAATTGCAACTCACTTGTGCGGCATTGCAAAAGAATAGCGCTTAATTCGTTCCTTGCGGAACAAAAACCTGACTTTGTCTTCCTATCAGAGACACACCTAAACCCTCGCCACAAACTAGTGTTTGAGAAGTTCTCAACTACCCGTTCTGACAAAACTGACTCAGCCTTGGGTACAGCAATACTAATTTGGGATGGACTTAAGTTCGAAGAAATTAAGCTTAGACCTCTCAGTAGCATGGAATGCGCGGCAGTGAAGGTCTTCATCGCCTCTCAAGAAACGCTTCTTCTAATCTCCCTGTACAACAGGTGCGGTGCACAGATAGCTCAAATCAGAAGGAATCTTGAGATCCTTAACAATATTTTAAAGGACTTTACCTACACGGTTATTGGAGGAGACTTTAAAGTCAGGCACCCCATGTGGAATGACCTTATTGAAAACTCTGCTGGCAACTGCCAACTGGCTGGACAGAAATCAAGAGAGCCACGATTTCATTGTGGTTTCACCAACTACACCAACATTTCCCCGTTCTGGTTCACACATAGACTTCTTCCTCGTCTCCTCAAGCATGATAAGCTTACTACCCCAAATTGCAAACACCAGCTGCGATACTCATCATGCCTCTTCAGATCACCTAGCTATTGAATTATCTATGAAACTAATATCTCCACTAAATATACTCACCATGAGTTTACCAATATCCTTCACTCTGACTGACGTTGATTGGAATGAATTCCAAGACCGACTAACATCACTCTACCAAGGAAATCTCCCAGCTAACAGAAGAAATCTCTCAAATTCGGAGGTAGACTCCCAAATTGAGCTTTTTACCAGCTGCCTTCAGATCAATATTGATCATTTCTACCGAACAACCCCGGTAAAGAATTACCAATTCAAGAACCTTCCCTCAGGTCTTCAGAATCCATATAAATATAGACAAAAGCTGAGCAAAATTCTCAACCAGATTTACCATAGAACCCTCAATACCCAAAATTCTGCTTATCAGTCCGTCCTTTCTCAAGTCAAGTGCTTATCAGTGATTATAGATGAGAAAATTAAATTATTCTGCGATGAACAGTTTAAAAAAAGACTCGAGAAAATAAAACCAGACCCACAGACCTTTGATAATATTAACAAAGTCTGTTCTAGGAAGTCGAAACTCCCTAAAATCATAACTAGCAGCGAAGGAACTCTATCATTTCTACAGGAAAAGTGCGAGGCCTTTGCAACATTTTTCCAAAACACCTTCAAAGACAACTTAAGCCTCAGAGACTCAACCTTCTCATTTGAAGTAGATAGGTGTGTTAGCACCTTTCTCAGTGCTAACGAATTCATACCACAAACATCTTTCGCTCTGGACAACCCAGCAATCTACCCAGAAGATCAAGACACCTTCACGAGCCCCCTCCAACTGTATGTCTTAACTAAGACAATAAATAGCAAAAAATCCACCGGCCCTTATAAAATTTCAAATTCAATCATCAAAGAGCTACCTCTTATAGTACTCGATTTCCTCGCAACCATTTTTAACAATTGCATAAATAATTGTTACTTTCCGGAAAAATGGAACATCTCACGAATTTTCCCCATCCCGAAAAAATCTTCGTCTAAAGACATCAAGGAATTTAGACCAATCTCTCTCATCTGAAATTTGGGAAAGGTTTTTGAAAAAATTTCCAGCTACAAATAACAATTATCTGTGAAGAAAACCACATCCACCAAAATTCTCAATTCGGCTTCAAACCCGAACATCCTACAGTCCACCTTTTACTAAAATTCCACACGGATGCTACAAGAGCTCTAAACAGAAACGAATGCACGGTCGGGTGCTTTCTCGACGTTGAAAAAGCCTTCGACTCAGTTTGGGCGGCAGGGCTAATATACAAATTAAATCAATTCGGCTATGCTCCACACCTAAACAGACTTATCCAGAGCTTCCTAACTTCTAGGAAATGCTATGTGCAACTTGATGACCACAAATCTTCGCTCAAAACAATCTCAGCAGGAGTCCCTCAGAGCTCCATACTGGGCAAAATACTCTTCAACCGCTACACATCAGACAAACCTCAAAATGAAAGCGGCACAACGCTACTCTTTGCCGATGACTCCCTCACATACGCCCAATCTCGCCGCCCGCTCCTGGCGGTCAATAAAGTCGACCTACACCTCAGCAAGCTCGCCCCTTATCACAAAAAGTGGGGGATCAAAATTAACGTCCAAAAGAACTACGGCCGTGTATAATGGAGGAGCAATAAATCCCACACAAACAGCGAAATATCTAGGAGTAGATTTCCATGTACTCCAACGGTTCAATAACCATGCTAAAGCAACCGTTAGCAAAGCCAATTTCGCGTACAGCCTTATAAGCCCTATAATCAATGTCAGGGACGGACTGACAACCCAGACAAAACTACTCATGTACATGCAACTAATAAGGCCTGTCATCACTTATTGCTTTCCCATATGGCACACAATCTCCTTCACTTATACGAACCGCCTTAGCAAGCTCGAAAGAAAAATTCTTAGAGCTTGCACAGGACTCCATAGAAGAGCCAACGGAAAATACGCAACGAAGTATTGTACGAGGCAGCCAATATCTCCTATCAAAGAATATCTGTTCGGTCAAACCGAAAAACAAGTCGAGAAGATCCCTATCCATTCAAACCCACTCATAAACAACTTACCGGATCTTCTAATACCGGAAAATTTCAAATACCTGTTACCCTTGCTCTTGGCTAAATCTGATGCTAGAAACATCTACCTCCACGAAGGTAGAATAAGTTTCTATGACACCAAAGGAGATTACTACAGGGAGTAATTCCAAAAAACCTCAAGAACCCGGGAATGTCTCTGATGAAACCTGCCAGTATAGGAACTTTCCAGTCTTAACTTCCTAAAGATTCCACAACACATCCAATCCTCATTCCCTCCCAGTCCCGCCCAAATTTAACAACAAACTCTTGCGAGAAAGTCATTAACTACAGCTAATGTGGCGCAGCAGCTGTAAGAAAAAGAACTAACAACAACACAAGAGGTGATAAAAACCAAACCAGGGATCAAAAAGAAGAAAAAAGCAAAACATCTAATCGAACTGAGGGCCAAAGATAAGCTCCAACGCCCTAAAGAAGACAATCTGAAGGATGTGAAAAATCATCTAACAAAATCCAAAGAAGGAAGACAAGGAAGAAATTTGAAAGCGCAAAAGCACTTGACTTGACTTGACTGCAGCAAATCATTCTTGGCTCTGCGTTTACAGAAGAATAATTCTGATGCAAGGATTAAGCTGCGCTTCTTCTTTATAGTAGCATATTGCTACCCTTCTACGCACGTGCAGAATAATTTTACATTCAGAGAGACTAATCTGACTTATTTTCTTTATAGAAGCAATTTGAAGCCCCCCCCCCCCCCCCACTTACACACATAGCAGCACCCTTTAATCAATTTCAAAGAATTTTATTTTATGCTTAGAAGACTAAATTTGTTGTTGTTTTTTTCTTTTCTTTTCAGAAGTAAAGCCACAAATTTGGGAGTCTACGTCATCCAGACCATCGATTTTAATTGAATTTTGAATTTGTAATTTTTTATTGAATGATTCTACTAGTAGTTTTAAGTTCCTTCTAATTTAAATTATTTTGTGATATTAGGTTAAGCAAATTGAATTGTCACCCTTCACCCTTCTTTATGAACTCTACACGATTAGGAGTTTCAATGACTTATTCCTCATTTATATTAACTAAATGACTCTGTATTAATTATATATAATCCTCAATTTTTGTCAAATCTATATCATTCAATATAGTAATTTTGTCTTTTACTGTCCTCATCTCTCCTATGTTTTTGAAATATATTCCATTCGAATCGGTGATCTTTGTTATTTCCAGTCCAATAGCTATATTTATGATCCTACCAAATGTAGTTTAATTAGATTTATGTATATGTAGTACACACATGTAATACATGTAATAATAATATTTAAAAATAATCATGCAAAAAGAAAAGCGCATCTCGCTAATAAAAGATAATTAATCACCTTGTAACATTATATGCACGTATACACAAACATACATACATAGCATGAATAATAATAATGCACA
The DNA here is from genome assembly GCA_963924295.1 of Dioctria rufipes. NCBI lineage: Eukaryota > Metazoa > Arthropoda > Insecta > Diptera > Asilidae > Dioctria > Dioctria rufipes. Next base: position 116,219,723 of record OZ002741.1, read on the forward strand.
ATGCTTAATGGCATGATATGAGAACATCATTGTACGCACATACATTATTGTGCAAGCGCCATATCATGCTAGTAAACAAGTATATCTCATATTGCAAAACAAAAATTAACAGAAATACAATTTACTTCCAATTTATCAAAAGAAATTACAATCTTAAGAATCAGCAATTTGATACCATTTACAAGTAAGTCAAGTAGGTGACAAAAATGTGTGTCGTAACAATTGATGTGAATTATTATTGTAAAAGGTCATTCAATAAGTAAGAAAGCAATGAATTTGCTTATCGGACAATTCATTTCTGAAATTGCCATTTCTTGCTTATGGAATGATTTTCCATAAGAACCTATTTAAACCAATTATATAAAAGACGAAGAAAAGAATAAAGAAATCAGACTTGATTATCTACTGCATTGGAGTATATTCATTTCTCACAATTCGGCTTAAAAGCCTATTGATCATAAAGCGGCAATCTTCAGCCTGATCAACCGACCTAAGCAAAGGCAATAAAGCGGCATATAGCCTTGCCTTGCTTACCTTTAAAGCTTAAAGACTATAAAGCGGCAAATTAAGCCTAGACTTGAGCTTGAACATACAATTGAGAAACAATAAGAATCGTTACCACGAAGACCCGAGATTGATGAGTAAAATATTACATAGCGACCGTTAATAAAATACAAAATAAAAATATTACATTTATTTGCCTTAGCCTACTATTAGATCTAATCCAAACATTATTATCTGATAGCTTAATTATTGGATTTTTAAAAGTTTTTTTCTAATTTGCTATTTTTTGTAAGATGTTTAATTACGACTTTATCTCCTATTTGATGTTTTGGTGGATTTTTAATCCTCACGTCGTCCCTTGTTTTTGGACTACTGTCTAGATTGTGATAAATTTTCTTTGATTCTCTACCTCAATATTAGCGATTTTGTCTTCAACTTCATCTGCATAATCTTTCATTTGTCTCAAATTACTTTTATCATCTGTAGAGAAATTTACTGTATTTAAATATTCTTTTATAGTGGATAAACTCTTTCAATTCCCCGATTGAGGATGTGCGATACTAGTTTTATGAGTTTAATTTGAAATTGATGACAAAGATTTTTCATCAATTGATTACAGAACTCACTCCCGTTATCTGTTAGAATTATCTTTGGAATACCGAACAGCCTCACAATTTTTGTTTTTAATTGGAATGAACTTGGTATATATTGTCAAGTCATCCTGTATACTCAATCCATATAGATTCCCGGTTCTAGACATCGGATAAGGTCCTGTTAAATCTAAACTTATTTTTTCAAGTCCCTTAGTTGCATTTGTTACTATTTTCATCGGTGTCTATTAATTTTCTCTAATTGACAGTCATGACCAGTTTTTATGAATTCAATAACTATTTTATTCAAATTTTCCCATATGTCTTTAATTTATACAGTTCTTGGATTAATTATGTGGTCGTGCGAATTATCATTGACCTCGTTTAGTTGTTGTTATCTTCGTTTTGTTTCTTTCTTGAATCTCACTTAGATTTTCCCTACTCTAATTTAAACTTTCTTCTACTACTACGTGTACTTCCCTGCTAAGATCCACAACATTATCTTTTCAGTAGTATTTATAATTTTTTTATTATAATGTGGATATTGAAGGACAGTAAAATTTATTAATTTACTTTTCAAATATTCAAACGCTTCCTGCTGTGCAGCATCCCAATTAAAGTTTATTCCTTTTCTCAACAATTTGTTTATTGGCGCTGCTGGCGCTTACTAAAATCTTTTATAAACATTCTATAATAGTCTATCATTCCTAAAAAACATTTTATTCGTATATGTGGTAATCTTTTGATATTTCTACTTTCTTTGGATCAGGCTTTACGCTTTGCTCAGTTAATATATGCTCCAAATATGATACTTCCCTTTTTAAGAATTCAGTCTTTTCTGAACTGTTCGAAAATTTCTATTAATTTTTTGTTATATTCATTCAAACCCCTAAGGTAGATGACAATATCATCCATATAGACGAAGCATTTGATACCCTGTAACCCGATTAGAATTGTGTTCATTAATCTTTGAAATACACTGGTTGCATTTTTTAATCAAATACGGCATTCGTTACGAATTCAAAGTGACCATAGGGAGTTGTGAAAGCTGGTTTTTCTATATTGTCCTCTTTCATAGGTATTTGATGAAAACCCGAAGCAAGTCTGAAGTCGTAAAATAGCTAGATGATCCTAACTGATCTAATATCTAAAGTCAAATCATTAAATTTTCGGTAGTCGATTAGCATCTGCCATTTGGTTTTCCCGGATGCATCTTGCTTTTAAGGAACCACCCATAGTGCTGAACTCCAGGGGGATTTTGAATTTCTAATGATGCCATCATCTTTTAACTTTCGTATTTGTTTTCGTACTTCTTCCTCATGTACTATAGGATAACGATAAGTTTTTGTAAAAACTGGCTCAACGTTAGATTTAGTTCTAATTCCGCATTGCCTTGCATTAGTCACAGTTAGTTTTTCGTTTTCCAAACTAAATAAATCTTGATACTTTTTTATTATATTTCTAATAGTACTTTCTTCTTCCTTGTTCATATGATCTGTTCTTATTAATTTTTGAATCACACCATTTCTTTCTGAAATATTCCATATTCTTTCTGAATAACCGATTTCTTCGAAATCTTCATAAACCCTTAAATTGAGTTCCATAGCTGCTGTTGCTACAACAATAATATCATTTTTAACTGTATTCTTTTATTAAGTACACTTACTATGCATCTATTATACTTATCAATTTTTGTAATGCACTCTGGGATTATTAAATCGTCATCCTCAAATTTCTCGATGAGCACTACAGTTGCTATTTCGAATATACTTTGTACTTTTATGTATCTAAATGCTTCCCTTCTACGTTTTATTTCTTCATTGTCATTTCATATATCAATTCGTATTCCTCGCTATGCATCGCTATCATTTTCGAAATCAACACAAAAATGTTCATTCCTAAGAAAATCTGTCCCTAGTATACCATATACCATCATTGGCCATGACATGGAATTTCCATTTTCTAAAATTTTCTTTATTCAATAAATTACCACAGATCTTAAATCTAAGATGGCAGTTCCCTCTTGATTGCTTTGAAGACTTTCCTATTCCTAAAAACTGAGTTTATTCGTTATTTATTAAATCTTCATAATAAACGCATTTACTCTTTATTAAACTTAAACTAGCCCCTGAATCTACTAGCATTCGAAATTTCTCACCACTATATTCAATAAATACTTAAGGTCTTGAATCTATTTCTTGCATGAAGGAGTTAGTAGTCTATTTTTTACTATTCTCCTTTCTCCGAAAATCCCTTTTAATATCTAAATTTGTTGACTTTTCTCCTCACAAGGTCCCTGTTTACTTCTATTATTTGGCTGATTGATATTGAAACTCTTTTGTTCTCCGCTAATTTGGATATCTATAATTGTTTCGATTATAATAATTATTCGTGTTATTTTGCGAATGTGTGTACTTCAAGATGTCTTTAAAAGTGAATTTTTGTTTCGATCTAGTTTCTTCTCATAAGACAATACGAGTATATTTTTGGTCCATACCAAACAAGAACGACTGACATCAAAATTATTGCTGCTGCGTTCATATTAAATGTTTCTGCTTCGTGAAGCCTTGTTCCACATTTTATGACATATGCAGATTTCCTTCAATTCTTCAACAGCTTCTTCGAGTATACATATATTTGTGTATAGATGCGAATCTCAATCAAAGAAATGTGCTATAGATTCACCATTGATTCAATTGAATCGATAACTGGGATTTTACAAGAAATTTGCAATCAATTCACTAGTAGTTTCAAAAAGTAACCACGATATCGATACCACACTAATCACTGTTTTTGATTCGTGGATAGTACCAACATCGACTTTCTGGAAAACTACAATTATATTTGATATATACACACTGAGCTAAGTGATTTTATTTTCCGAAATTTAGCGATTTTACCGCTGCCACCAATTTTTATTAGTTATGCTTTAAAATAAAACGAAGTTCGGGACGACCTAATAAAAATAATTAAAAGCAACGTAAGCAGTCTTATTGCAAGCATACCATTACGATGCTTCATCTTAAATCTAACAACTTTGTTGTATTGTGTGGTAGAAAATTCGATAACGAATTAAAGTTTTAAAAATTAAATTGAAACTTAGTCTTTCAGACTAAGGGAGAGCTGGATAAGCGAAATTAATTAAAATCATACAAAGTATTATTGTTACTTAACAAAATAATAAAATAGTTTTGATTTAAAAGTAGCCTTACCATTTTACGCTCAATAACTCTCAGCTAAGTAATAGTTGCAATAGTGTATGTGTGGCTCGAAGTCCAAATCTCTAGGCAGACTGATTCGATTTCATTAGACCACGGCTTGCCACGGCACAGCGTCGTATACAATTATTACTCAGTTGAGAGTTTTTGGTTGAGGAATCGTAGTCATGGTTAAGATATTTTTTTTTTTTTAATTAATTTTGTTTGGGAACGTAGAAAAATTTTATTTCGGCTCGGAAGATAAGAAAGCAAACTTAAGATTATTACAACACCATTTTTCTGTATGAATAGTAGTTTAAGGGGGAGGAGCTATTCAAATCAAAGTTTTGTCAGTTTTACATAAGAACACTGTAAATATTTTAGAATGTTAGGACTCAGTTCGGACTCTCATGGGGTAGTGAGGGAGTCTGTTTCATGGCTTCTGAGGTATTTCTCGAGGGTCTTGCTACAGGTAAGTGATGTGAAGCAGTCCCTTTGGGACTGCATAATGTGTGCGTTCTCTTTGTTTAAGCAAGATGTGTTTTTGTATATGGTGCGTGGCAGCGGTAGGTTTTTTTCTGGTTAACCCACCCCACACTCTCCGCCATAGCCTAGGTATGCTAGCGTGCCAACCTGCATCAACGACTGTCACGGAGTAAGCTATCATCTTCGACTGATAGTTCCGGATTTCACGTCTAGCCAAACTCACTCAACCTATGCTTCCATAACACTCTCTGTTGTGGATACAATGTTTTCTCACAAACAGCACAAGGGATGTATGCGAATACAGTAAGGACTGTTTGCAAATTTTATTCACTAGATAAGTTTCTCCGATTATGATTCGCTTGTCGCATATCCATTGAATGATTTATTCTAGCTTCGGAATATTCATTTGACAAACGTTCTTTTATCAAACTGAGACGATCAACACTCAGCTGCATGTGTATCATTTGACAAACTTTGTGTGTCAAACTAAGACGAGGAGCATGTTTCTCATGTGTCTCATTAAACAAACGTTGGTGTACCAAACTGATACGATGATCTCATTGCGCCTCTGTCTAGTTTGACAAATGTTCATGTATCAAACTAAGACGCTGAGTACGCTACTCTTGTGCGGCGAGCGTATACTAACAAGAGATATCGCTTGAACAGCTTAGAAAGAGATTATCCATCCGATTAGGCCTCATTTGAAGAAATAAAAATAAAGTAAAAAATAAATGCAAGTTTTCATTCAAGGTAGCATTTAAGGAAATTGAGCATATGTCTGACAAAGAGAAATATACTTACTATTTTCTGAAGGAGAAATGTTTCCACTTTCAAAAACCAAGCACGTTATTTTTTCCACACTGGCGAATAACGGTGTTGTGGTTCACTGTTGTTTTTTACATAATGGCGAATAAGGGTGTATTGTAAGGCTGTTCAACAGATTTCTCTTTTAGTATACGCTCGCCGCGCCTGTGTTTCGTTTGACAAATGTTCGTGTATTACACTAAGGCGATGAGGGTCCTTTTTGTGTAAGGTCCCAATTGTGACAGCCCATGCTCTTTTGTTCATTAATTTCTCTTAGATTATAAAGAAGGTGTTTTCTCCATGGATGTCCATAGAGCGAGAGGTGATAGTACTCACATAACCAAACAACAAATTTTATATCAGAGGGAGTGCATATCAACCGTTTCGGAGTAACAGGGTGACTAAGATAATAAGCTAGGTTTTCATAAAGCACCCTGTATCTGAAAAAGTCCAGAATGTATGGTTACGGTCATTGTATTCAGAGCTTCATGGCCTTTCCAACGAGTACTGTTCCCCTCTTAGGAGTTATGACCATGTAAACTAAAAAATTTGAATTGTCTTAGCTTTTCTTGATTTTGAACTTTTTTTTCGAAAGTTAATGAACATAACTTTTTTACTAACTCTGGACTCTTCTCTTTAAATTGATCTATTACACCTGTGTGCTAACTATAGCCGTTAAAGAATTATTAGCTCTTAACCTATTCTCAAAGCTATTCTCCAAAGTTATTTGTTCACTCAGTGACTGAAAACACATCACTTTAACAAAATATCGTCTAATTTCGGTATGACCTGAATAGGTTATGATCTAATGAATCTTTAACCGCTACAGGATGCAAATAGAAGTAACAGGTCAAATTAATGAGGAGAGTTAAAATTTTACAATTTTTATTAAAAAGTTATACTAACCACGATTGTGTTAAAAAAAAAGATGTCCATAACGCCATAGTTCCTGAGACGAGAGGAATATTCGCCTACTTGAGCATTCGTTGGCAAGGCCACGAAGTTCTGCATACAATGAGCTTTTGATGGTGACCACACTCCCTGTACTTTTTCAGACACAGGGGGGTTTTGGAAAACATAGGACATTTTTTTAATCACGCTGCCTGTAACTCCGAAAAGGTTGATATGCCCCCCCCCCCAAATCTTTTGTTTGACTAGGTGAGGTGAGTACTATCTCCTCCCGCTCAATCGACCACCATGGAGGAAATACCTTACATACATATAAGACTTGCTTTGCCAATTTTGTTTAAACGATCCTCCTTTCCTTCACTTGTTTCAGCTAACTGGTGCTGTCTCATAAGCGCTGCGTGATTAGTAGGCCTAACCATATTTACCAATATTATGTGGAAGGGTTAATATTATAATATATCTTACCTGCCCACTAAGAATTATGAAATAAAATCTTAAGATAAAAAATCCGACTTCTAAATTATAAACTAAACCACTGAAAGTCAAAACGAATTCTTTTACACTGTGTAATCGATTTCATTTTTGGGCCAAGAGTTTCTGTTCAGGCGCATCTGGCCACGTCATCTTCATTCTAAGCAGTCAGCGTTGTATCCAGCCTGCGTCAACTCAGTCTGCATAGCTATTAAAAGTTAGTTAAGTTAGTGAACTCAGCGCGATCACTTGTACTGCCGAAATTGTTATTAAAGTTATTTGTACTTGGACTAATCAAAATCTTCTTTTTATTTCAACTATACCTAGATCCACTTAGTTCACAGCCCGCCTACATTCTTCTAGGCGAGATAACAAACATTTTTTGGTAGCAGAGCATGGTTTTTTAAGTGGTTCTAGTATATAAGGCCTTATTCGGGCGATTCTGCATAAAATTCGGCCAAAGGTACACGCGGCTTTCGAGTTTCAATCCTAATTTACTCTTTGTGTGTTATTACAAAAAATAACAAAAGTTGAAAGTGGAAAAAGGTGCCCTTTTATATATAATTTGCTAATTTGCGGTTAAATCTTTAACGGTTCTTTCGGTAAATACCAAGCATCATAGGCACATTCCACTACAGTCTCAACTAACTGCACGCAACAGAAGTACAGCCAAAAGCAAACATTGCTGCTGTATTGAATCGTCATCATTACCGTGCAGCCAAATACAAAAGGCCCTACACAAGATTTTGGTTCCATTGGGTATTACACACTCTGCAGCCCATCGAATTGCAGCTTAAACAGTTTTGTAATCGTTTGCATTTCCCCGATAGTGACGGCGTGTCGTTCAATAAATACAAATATATTAGTGAGCAATTTTTAAGAGAAACGTAATATTCTCTAATAGTGCCAAGCCCTCATTGAAAGCTGAAAGTGTTACGACGCGTTGGTATGCGACGCTCGGTTTACCGTACACGATAGTAATTAACTGTGACATTGTTGTGACATTGTGGTACTCCTATAGCATTGAGTTAACTAAATATGTATGCTATGTACGTAGATAGTGCAAATTTATGAACAATTGTAGAGTGCAGTGACTTTAAAAACGTGTTCTCATCATCAGCGCACTTATTTGGATACAAACAGCTGTGAAAGCTACTTTCATACAAGCTTGGGATTCAGAGGTAAGCAATTCTCCTTTTAATATTTTATACACAAAAGATGTCATTTGAGGACTTAAAGAGCACACAAGAACGAACAGTTCGTTTTATTAGTAAATTTCAAGAAAATACTGACAAGTCAGGCAAGCAGAACTTCACCATTGGGTATTTAAATGGACGCATTCAGTTACTCGAACATTATTGGGAAAGGTTTGAGCAGACCGACCAAGCAATGTATAAGGCAGCATCTGAAGATGATCTCAACGACACATACTTCGTTGATAATTCATATGATGACGTTGAATTAGCATATTCTCTCGCTGCAGGTTATTTACGGGAATGCATAAGTGCATTAACTAAGCCAGATAAGTCAGGAAGCGAAACAAGCTGTAGTCAAAACAATACGACTAATCCTACTGTTTCCAATTCTTTACCTAAAATACCTCTTCCTAAATTCTCGGGGGTTAAAACAGAATGGTCTGCATTTAACGACTTATTCAAATCAATGATACACGAGAATCAAAGTATTTCAAACGTCGAGAAATTGCACTATCTCAAATGTAGTCTTTCGGGAGAAGCCGCACAACTTTTACGTAATATTGCGGTAACTGAAGATAATTACATAATCGCTTGGGATACGCTGACTGAGCGCTACCAAAATGCACGCGTGCTTATAAATTCGTATCTCCAGGCTCTAACTAGCTTGCAACCTATGCGCTGTGAAAATTCCGGCGAAGTCAAACGTCTACTTGATGGCTCGAGAGAAGCTATACGGGCACTCAATGCTATGAATCGTCCAACAGATCAGTGGGATGACTGGTTGATATTCATAACTGCTCAGAAGTTACATCCTTATACTCTTAAGGAATGGGAGTCCTCTATATCTAAGAATAAAGCTCTACCAACATTTGCGCAACTTGCCGACTTTCTTGAAAATAAGGTGCGTACTCTTGAAGCTGTGTCATCTACTACACAACGTCAGCGCTCAAATAAGATTCCTACACTCACTCCTTCAAGCGTTAAGACCTTTCACGCTACATCTTTAAAGAATCAGTGTCCAGATTGTGGCAAAAAGCACTTTATCATATTCTGCCCGGGGTTTAAGAAAAGATCAATAGATTCAAGGAGAGAAATTGTTCAGAAGCATAAGTTATGCTTTAACTGCCTTCGACATTCACATTCAGCAGCTGAATGCCAATCTACTAATCGGTGTCGCTTCTGTAGTAGAGCCCACCATTCTTTGCTCCATCTTCCGTCAACTCAGGGCGATCTATCTACCACAGAAAATTTCTGCAATAAATCTTCAGTACAAGTAACTGATGCAAATACTGAGAATGATGTTGTTAGCCTTTTCTCTTCTAACGAAACTACTTCACGAACAGTTCTACTCGCCACGGCTAGAGTGGTTATGGTATCTAAAGATGGAGAAGAAATCGAGGTTCGTGCCCTATTGGATCAAGGCTCGGAGACCTGCTTCGTGTCCAAACAGTTACTACGTCACCTGGATGTACCCTCTTCGAAATCTTACACAACGGTAACAGGAATAGGGGGCTCGAAGCTGAATGCGTCAAATTTAATTGTACCTCTCCAGCTAAAGTCACGATTTAACAAAGCTCTCTCGATAGACATTGATGCTATAGTCTTGCCCCGAATCACTAGCAACCTGCCCAGTAAAAAGATTTCACAATCAGCTTGGATACACCTAGCCGGGTTAGACCTTGCAGATCCGCAATACCACTCACCTGCTGAAGTCGATATACTAGTCGGTGGTAATGTTTATAATCAGATTATACTCGATGGAGTTAAAAGAGGTCCAGTAGGAACACCTATAGCCCAACGAACTATTTTTGGGTGGATACTCACCGGAGCAGTTCAATCAAATCTCTCGAAGCCTACTCCGATTTTCAATTCGCATATTGTCATCAATCCTGATCTCAACCTACGGCTCGAACGGTTTTGGGAGTTAGAGGAAGTTCCACGTTTCAAGACCTTAACCTTAGATGAGCAACAATGTAACAAACACTTCTGCGAGAATTATCGTCGAACTGAAAAAGGAAGATTTATTGTCAGGCTACCTACCAAACCGAACCTGCCCTCTGACTTCGGTGACACAAGAGAAATTGCGGTTCGATGCATGCTGAGATTGGAGAAGAGGTTTGCAGTGAACAGTCAATTCCAAGAGCAGTATATAGCGTTTATGACTGAATATGCTAAACTTGGTCATATGAAGCCAATAATGGAGAACCAGTCCCAACCTATGACCAACCCTGTATACTATATGCCTCACCACGGAGTCTTCAAAGCACACACGAAAAAACTGCGTGTCGTGTTCAACGCCTCACAACAAACTTCAGTAGGTTTGTCCCTTAACGACTGTCTGCAAATAGGTCCAAAGTTACAAAAGGATATTCGGGAAATTATTCTGCGTTGGAGAAAACACGAGTTTGTCTTCTGCACAGACATCGAGAAGATGTTCAGACAAATAGATATTCACTCAGCTGACACTAATCTTCAGCGAATTGTTTGGAGGTCATCGCCAAAATCAAATTTGCAGGATTTCTGTTTAACCACAGTCACCTATGGGACATCACCTGCGCCCTTCTTGGCAAACAAGACGCTTTTGACCTTGGCAACTACAGGGAAAAAGTCTCATCCGTTAGCAAGTGCTGCTATCACCTCTGACACTTACGTGGATGATATCCTCACAGGTGCGGATACCTTACAACAAACTCTGAGATTACAGCGAGAGTTGATAGAACTTCTTGAAAGTGGTGGCTTTACTCTTCGAAAATGGTCCTCTAATTGTAAGCAACTGATTGATCATTTGCCTGATAACCTACGAGAACCGATCCAACCCAAGAATTTGGATTTGGATGGTCCGGTCGAGGCTCTGGGGATAATCTGGCATCCTGATGCAGACACTTTCGGTATTCGTGTAAAGTTTGATCTAGCGAAGGAAAACTTCACTAAGAGGTCCTATTTATCCGACACATCAAGAATATATGACCCACTCGGCTGGTTTACCCCTACAACAGTTTGGACAAAAATATTATTTCAACAACTTTGGACTTCTAAGCTAGACTGGGATGATCCTTTACCTCACAAATATGCGAAGCAATGGCTAATCTTTAGACAGGAGTTACCTCAGCTGGAGAAGATTGTTTTGAACCGATGGCTAGGATTCAATAATAAAATACTTGGTTGTGAGTTACACGCCTTCTGTGATGCGTCTACCAAAGCCTACGGAGCTGTCGTCTACCTAAGGATTATGCACGATGAAGAAAATATAGAAGTCAGGTTATTGGCGGCAAAATCAAAAGTTGCTCCAATCAAGACCCAATCGCTTCCACGGTTAGAATTAAATGGTGCGGTACTATTAGCACGCCTTGTTCACTTCGTTATCACAACTATAGACCTTCATACCCTGCCTATCCACGCCTGGACTGATTCAACGGTAGTGAGAGCTTGGATCAATTCTCAGCCCTCGAGATGGAAGACCTTTATCGCCAATAGGGTTTCGGAAATACAGACTACAATACCAAGTGCATCTTGGCATCACATTTCTTCTGCACTAAATCCTGCAGACTCAGCCTCTAGAGGACAAGTACCATCCGAATTAGCTTCCAATGGCCTATGGTGGAAAGGTCCAAAATTTCTCTTACTCCATTCCCAATTATGGCCAAATGAAGCCCGACCCTTGTCAAAGGACATCGACATGGAGGAGAAATCTGTCATTGCTGCAACAACTATAATATCTAAATTATCTCCATGGGAACTAATTAATCGTTGGTCTAGCCTAAATCGTCTCCTGCGAGTTACAGCCTACTGCTTGAGATGGTTCAAGAATCATAAATTGGAACAGTCAAATCGCGAATATTCACACATCACAACTACAGAAATTGAATCTTCTTTGATCTTCTGGGTAAAAGAAATACAACGCTGTTCCTTTCCAGTGGAGATCAAGCAACTTACGGAAGGAAAACCCATTGCAAAATCATCACACTTAATTAAGCTGAGTCTCTTTCTGGATGATCAAGGCCTTTTACGAGTAGGAGGACGCCTGCAATTTTCTTCGTTGAATTACGATACAAAACATCCCCTGCTTTTGCCGAAATCAGGATATTTCAACAACTTGCTTATAAGGGACGCCCATCAAAGAACACTTCATGGAGGTAACCAGCTTGTACTCAACTTTCTTCGATCAAGATTTTGGTTACTGGATGCTAGGAACCAAATAAGACGATTCATAGGAACATGCCAGCCATGCTCACGTTATAGAGGACAGGTGCGACGCCAAATGATGGGAAATCTTCCTCATCATCGTGTCAACTCGTCTCGTCCTTTCGACCATGCTGGTGTGGATTATGCAGGACCCCTTATAATCAAAACGCGAAAAGGCCGAGGCTACCAAACTTACAAAGGCTACGTCTGCTTATTTGTTTGCTTTGCCACAAAAGCAATCCATGTAGAGCTCGTAAGTGAGCTTACAACGCAAGGATTTCTCGCTGCATATCGAAGATTCACATCTCGACGAGGCATATGTAGTCACAAAATTTTGAGCAAGTAATAATTATTACATTGCAGTGCACTGTTTGCCATGAGATTGTAAACTACATCTTAACCGTGGCGACATTGTTATTTGGAATAACATAATAATTTGGCGACAGGAATGGTAATTTTGTGAAAATTTGTTCTTTGTGTCAAGCTGTACGACAAGCGTTTTTTGGCACAGTGATGGACGATTGTTAACGACATTTGCCTTCAAGCCCGCACGGGTTGCTCAGTGCAGACTCCACAACATTTGACCCACGCATGGTGTACCGCTTTTCGGAACCCTCGGACTGTCGAAACTTTACATGCGTAGGTTAGTTTTGAGATTTTAGTACATGGGTATGCAAGTATTGTATTTGTATACTCATTTTATTATTTTTCCAGAAAAGTTACTTGACAATTTACCGGAGTAAAAAATCGTATCTGAATATGCTATTTTTATACCCCAGGTAGGGCAAAATAGATTGGACACCCACCCATAATTTTAAAAGTTATTATAATTTTTGAATGTCCGTCTGTGCGTTCGTCTGTCTATCTGTTCATCAGTTCGATCATCCATCTATCCGCTCGTCCGTCGTATCTTCCGTCTTCTCGAGGATTCGAGTACGTGTTTACATAAATAGGTAGCAGAAATTCTGATCACGGGCTTTAAAAAAAATGTAGATTTAAGTTCGAAAGTGGGACAAATCGGGCAACTCCTTCGTAGGGTTGGCATACAAAAGCTGTGAATTTTTTACGAATACGGTGAAAGCGATCAGTTCTAGATCTTTTTATTGCATTGAAAACTCCTTCAATATATAAATTCCTATGAAATTGGTTATAATTATTGTTACTCTCCGACGAATCGTTTTAGAAATAGATGCGAAAAACATATAAAAACAATCAATCTTTTACAGATGGGTGACCATACGAAATGACATACGGGTATTCATTTAGGGTATCGTAGAAATTGATATTAGACCCATTCTACCTTTTGTACTTGTTTACGTTACGATAGTTTTCCTTGGGACTGTCGATATATATTATGCCGACTATTGGATACATCGACTCATTCTTGCAGTCACTTGAAGACTGTTATACAGGATTTCGGTGTAGAGGAGAATTCATACTGATACCGAACAGTTGTGTCGAGTAAGCAATGCCTATGAAATTTCTCATCTGTCTGTTCAACTTTGATTGTTGAAGTGGTTTTGCATATATATTTCTTGAACTGTTTGTCGAACAATAATTATGATTATAACCAATTTCATAGGATTTCATATTCTGAAGAGCTTTTCACAGTATACGTAATAAACCCAAATTTTTATATGGAATCGCTAAGCAGCGGTTGCCCGATTTAGTCCATTTTTTTTTCAGCAGCTATGAGACGAACGATAAAAGCTGCAGTTTTCTTCTTATCTACGACTCAATCCCTACCAGGGGCGGCTCGTCTAAAGGGGCCACCGGGGTTGGGGCCCAATAAGAAGTTTGAATAGTGCATAATAAAGCAACCCTAAAATATTTCAACATTTGAAACTATATTTTCACAAAAATTTTAATTTTGTAAGTCACTATTACAAAACACTTGGCACACAAATCTGAAATTGATGTCGGAGACAGAGCACGACAGGATTGCTAGCCAGTTTTTGCCAAATTTTGCATTACATTACGCGAGCTACCGGCAGTCGGAACTTGGAGTCACTGCGACCAAACATTATGACTATAGGCCGTAACACATTAAAAGCAGAAAGCACCGACAGAAGCAGAATTTTTTGTGAACACATGCAACTGTTCGAGCACTAACAAATTGAAAGCAGAGGCATCGGCAGCAGCAGAAGCAGACATTGAAAGTTGATCAAATCTCTAAAATTCTGCTTCTGCTCAGTACTGCCAATATAAAGAGAGCTAAAAGTTTTATTTCGTTGTTGGCGTTCTTTCTTTTAGAAGTGTTCAAGAGATTTGATACGAGAAAAACAAAATGTCTGGAGGAAAACTAATTAATTTTGTTAGAAATAGCAAATTAATTAACAATGAACATCAAATTTTTAAAAATTATAGCGCCTGATATGTGTAATTGACAAGTCACCGTTTTCTGCTTCTGCTTTTAATGTGGTTGACAAAGCAGAAATATTGGATTTCAGTAGTTGTTACTCATCAGCACCAGACCACCGTTTTAGCTTCCAGGATTTCGCCACAGATGGCGCCACCATCGCTAGGTGGGTCGAGTCCATACTAAATGTGGGTTTGTGTCTTGAAGGTACTTGTTTATGTCTTGGATGTTGGGGATACGAGACCACTTTTAGCACTCTCCAGCATAGGGAAATACCATAGGATCTCGATTTTGTTTCTGAAGTTCGCTTATTTTTCATCTCGAGTCTTGGGGATACGAGACCACTTTGGGGATATGAGACCACTTTTAGCACTCTCCAGCATAGGGAAATAGCATAGGATTTCGATTTTGTTTCTGAGGTTCGCTTATTTTTTATCTCGAGTCTTGGGGATACGAGACCACTTTGGCGATACGAGACCACTTTTAGCACTCTCCAGCATAGGGAAGTATCATTGGTTTTCGATTTTGTTTCTGGAGTTCGCTTAGTTTTCATCTCAGACTCGTAGCCTCTAAGTTGACATCAACATATTTTATTTCAAGTTTTGGGGATACGAGATCACTTTCAGTACTCTTCAGCATAGGGAAATAGCATAGGTTTTCGATTTTGTTTCTTCTTATGCCTTGGATGGGTCATTTGGTCTTGACTGCGCCCTAGCGGCAGTAGCCGGTACTACCAGCATGCTCCGGTACTACGATTTTCTTGGATGTGTGTGGATGTGTCATTTGGTCTTGACTGCCCCCTAGTGGTATTAGCCGGTACTACCATCATGCTCCGGTACTACTACTTCATCAGAAATCCTCTACGGGCTTTGGTTTCCGAGATATTAGCGTATTAATAATTCAATTTATATTTGTTCATGGCAATGGATTCTAGGCGGTATGGGGTGGGAGGGGGAACGAAATTTTCATCAGAAATCCTCTACGGGCTTTGGTTTTCGAGATATCAGCGACATTTGTTCAAAGAATTACCTAATTGGCAATTATATAATTACTAATTGGCAATTAGCTAATTGGAAATTAGAAGCTTGGTTGGTAATTAGCTAATTGGCAATTAGCTAATTCTCCTTAGCAAAGAAGTTGTAGATATCAGCATCATTCGAATTTCACAACATGACATCACCATGAACAGATTCTAGAAGATGTCAGCGAGGGTTCTGGTTCTGGGTCACTTTCAGCACTCTCCAGCATAGGGAAATAGCATAGGTTTTCGATTTTCGATCACTTATTTTTCATCTCGGAGATCGTAGCTCTATATATTTGTGAAGGGGTGGGAAGCTTTATTGGTGGAGGTTGCTGGTTAAGTTTTATCTGGTTTTGGAGGCTACGATTTGACGCTCCTGTGTCTGGGTACTGGAGGTTGGCTGAGAGCTATAGTGGCAATAT
Source organism: Dioctria rufipes (assembly GCA_963924295.1). NCBI lineage: Eukaryota > Metazoa > Arthropoda > Insecta > Diptera > Asilidae > Dioctria > Dioctria rufipes. The sequence continues at coordinate 116,235,864 of OZ002741.1, forward strand.
CTGATACTATGACTAGGATTGTATGGGGTGTGTTGGATTGGGCTACGTTACCTATACCAAGGCTTAGATAGAATGTGTGCGGCTTATGTGTATTAAGTAATGATGTGAAATACCCTAAGCGAATTTATATCGGGACTGTATACTTCCCAGCTTGAGTTTGGTTTCAGTTGTTTACTTTAGTATGAGTGCCTGTGGTATGTTGGGTTGGGCTACTTGGTGACTGAGAAAAGATTACTTAAGGTGTGGGTGGATGTGTGCAGCTGTGTATTTATGTGGATAAGAAATGTTAAAAGATCGCATTGAGGCGGATATTCTACCATGGGGCATTACTCCATTTCATCAGATCAACAAGTGGCAACCACAGAAAGAATCTAAGTCTAGTGTAAATAAATTATGTATTATTGTTTTAGTTTCATTTATTAAAGTAATTTGCATTATAGCTACATGTATAATTGTAAAATAAAGTATTATAATTATAAATTTATTTGAAATTGTTTTATAAGTGTTTTTCAAGAAATTATAAAACATCTTTGTTATTAATCCAAGAATTGTGTTATGATGAAAATCCGAGCCATTTAACGTAAGCTTTATCTCCACTCTTCTGTAAGATTTTCTCTACGAGATATAGGTTTGGGTGTTTAATTTTCAGCAGCTCCAATTCATAAAAGCCTCCTCTGATTGTATTTCCTTGATAATCTTCCAGCCGATATGTGATGGGGTTTGTGTTTTGAACTTTAATAATTTTAAAAATCTCAGCTGTCCAGTTTGGCATATAGGTTTTCTCAAATATATGCTTGTGTTTGCTGATGCGTACAAAATTTCCAACTTTATACTTTGCAGAAACAACAATCTTTATATAACTGTATACAGTTGAAAGCAGTTGTTTCTCATTGAAGGCGTTGATATCACGTGGTCTCATTTTTGTAGTTCGATGTATTCTTGAGTTGTATTCAGTGAGTAGTTTTTTACCATACCAATCCACTGATAAGTTCCATTAAAACTGAATTCCTTCCACATCATATGCTTCAGAGTTCGGTTAAATCGTTCCACTATTGATTCTTTGAGGAAACTGTACGTAGAGTAATGATTAATTGCATGCTTTAGCATTAGATTTTTAAAGACGCTGTTGTAGAATTCCTTTCCATCATCAGTCTGCAGGATTTTAGGTATTCGTCCCTCGCTTAATATAGATTGCATGGCATCTCTTACTTCTACACCAGTTTTTCTTTTAATTGGATTTGCCCATGCATATTTGGAGAACGTATCAATTACTGTCAGTAGATAGCGGTAACCCTTGTTCGCATACTTGTAGGGATCCATTTCAACCAAGTCTGCCTGCCACAAGTCATCTAGTCCTTTGATAATCACACGACGTCGTTTTTCTCGCTGGTTTATGCAGCTCATTTACCACTTGTCTCTTACTCATCGTAATTATAAATGAAACAGATTTCTCAAGAGTTTTTACTCATATACACCATCTTTCGGTGTTAAGTCTTTCTTATTTATTACTGAAATAAACAGATAGTTTTCAATCTTTGCGATTTCATCATTGATATATAGCGTTAAATTTGTCACCTCGATATTAATAGTTTTTCTTATTTCGTCAACACGTATTTAAATTTTCTTGTCAACATGTTACCAAAAAAAACAAAACAAAATGTTAATGAGTGAGGATTTTACCGAAGCAGGTGGATGATTTAAAAACATTTATGTTTATTTTAATTCAGAATTTAATTTTTTTAAGTAATTTGACAAAAAGTAGCAGCGGCGCGACGGACAAATGTTACTTGACTGACTGACTGAGTAGAAGTGAAAAAACGAGGCAAATTCCAAAGTAACTGTATAACAGATTAAGTACCGAGCTGCTATTGATAATTTACAATACTGTATGTACCAAAATACAAATACAATGATAAGCAAAATTTACCTCTTAGATTAAAGAACTCAATTCTATGCCGTTATTGATAGCAATTTTAGGGAGGCTGATTTTCGCTGTAACAAGTAGCATTATCATTTTCAAGGGGTTCACCAAGTCGTTTTATACACTTTGAGTTTAGATTATAGTTTCCGTTTATCATTAAATTAAATCCAATACCCCGTTCTCCTTGTTCACCAGCTGGACCCTAAGCTCCTTGTTTACTAGCTGGTCCTTGATTTCTTTTTTTACCGGCTGGTCCTTGAGCTCCTATTGGTCCACGTTCACAAGATATCCTCGCTTAGAGAAACGTCCAAACTTGTCAACGCTCCTCTGTAGATTGTGTAGAGGTATGGTAATGGAGTAGTATTTATACTATAATATCTGCTTCTCGCAACTCCTCCAGTATAGATACAATTTCATTGTTGTGACTGGTGTGTCTTGCCTGCTTTGATGCCATTAAAAGGCGCAGTCTATCCACTAATTCATTTGAGTCATCCCAGTAAATGTGATCAATTTTTCCTTAGGCAGACGCATTAGTCCCATTCCTTTACGCTGTATAAGTTTACTGATTATATCTTTATACTTAGCCGCTCTAGTACCTTTTATTTTCCATCTTCAGCATAGTCACGTTTATATGCATCGGTATCTCTCAAAATAGATCCATAATTAGTTAAATCCTCTTTAGTATATAGTTTTTACAGGATCTTTCATAAATTGCAGCTCACATAACCTCAAAGTTGTTTTATAGCTCTTCCCCTTGATAACAATATTTCCTACATCATCAACATCAAGCGTTGAATTACCGATTTTCCGCACGTTGTCATCATAGTAAATTCCATAAATTGGATCAATTTTAGGACTATTATCACTGAATAGCTTTAAATGGTTTGAAACTATGTATCCTGACGTATCGGAGGAGGTGACAGGAGACCTTCCTATCAATGTTCTTGAATATTTGGGTGTTGCGAATACTTCTTCAGATGTTAAGGAATAATCTCCATAATTTATAGGTGTGCTACTAGCCTCCATTTTCAACATTTTCGCTTTGGAGGGGTAAAAGTTTTCACAACCTCATTGGCTTCTTCTTTTGCTTCTTCTTCTTCTTCTTCCTTTACATCTTTTGTCTCAAACTTGGCTACATCCGGCGGCTCGTATTTGACTGTTCTAACAAACTCTTTTAAGGGTTTAGTGATTGGCTTAAAGGTTTCTTCAAGTTGAGCTTCTGCTTCAATCCTTCCATTCCTTAGGGCTTTTAATTTCCTTCGCACTGCATTCGTAGTCTTGATAATTTCTTTTAATAGATGTTCATTCATCTTCGTTAGTAACTGAATAACAGCTTTTCAAACAGCTCTGGCAACAGCTTAACAGCTTTTAAACAGCTTTGATAACAGGTAAACAGCTTTCCAAACAGCTCTGATAACAGCTTAACAGCTTTTCAAACAGGTCTGATAACAGCTTAACAGCTTTCCAAACAGCTTTTCGAACAGCTCTGATAACAGCTTGACAGCTTTTAAAATAGCTCTGATAACAGCTTAACAGCTTTTCAAACAGGTCTGATAACAGGTGAACAGCTTTAATCTACTCAGCAGGTCCACCGGATTCGGTGTGCTTTCGTCTGAGTAACAACTTCGACTTATGAAGATTTCGCATGTTTCATCCTATTATAGCACAATGATGGTATCAAATCCTTTACGGTAGCGCCCCTTGTTTAATGAGCTATCCTTATCAATCATCAAGAATCCATATACATCCTTCCAACATGTAGCACAGGCTCTTCGAAATTTATCAAACTGCATGTCTGTATTCACATGATCATTATAGATATGTTTCAAATTCAAGTCATCTTGCTTGAATAAGATGATTAAATTACCATTCTCACGTATTAAGTGCTTTGGTATATGCGTATATGTTTGACAGAGATAGAAGCTGTCTATATCTTCGTGACGACCCATGCAAAAATAGGATCGCACATTATTTTGCTTTTCACATGCTACATCATCGAAAATAAACACTGAATGTGATTTGGCTTCCTCTGGAGGTAGAACGTCGCAGTTGTTTGAGAATGTATAATACCCCAATCCTGATATGGAAGTCATCACTCGCTTCAAGTATTCATACTTTGGTTGATGTAAAGATTTGGAATATATGTAAATATTTTCATATCTCAGACCATTGGGATTTTCCAGCAAACTTATTATAACATTAGTTATTCCACAATTGGATGGTCCAACAATGATGCTCCTTATACTATTAGGCGATAGGGGGCCATGCTTCTTTTTCACCTTCATAACAGCTACATTAGCATTTCCAACAGGAAAAGCTAGTTGTTGTTTAATGAACCGCATATTAAAGACTAACAGGATTCCTATAAATACACCTGCTTATATTACATTTCAACAGTATCATCGGAACCTTATAAGATGCCGGATCACAAATCGAAACGCTCCAGAAAATCTTTGAAAGGGGGCAGAGGACTATTAAATTCAATCATCAACAAATTACCTGTAGAATTACATCTACCGGGATACCAGTACTGTGGACCAGGAACAAAGTTACAACAAAAATTGGTGAGAGGAGATCCAGGCATTAATCCACTGGACGCAGCCTGCAAGGAACACGATATACCATACTCGCGACATAAAGATACAAGTGATCGACATATAGCTGATAAAATATTAGCTGAAAAAGCCTGGCAGCGTGCAAAATCTACGGATGCAAATTTGAGTGAACGTGCCAACGCTTGGCTTATAACAAACGGAATGAAGGCTAAAATTAAGTTAGGTATGGGTCTTAAGGCTAAAAAAACGCCAACCCACATTCCGAGAAGCAGTACGAAATGCACGTAAGGTTTTAAACTCAAAAAACCAAAAGAATTGATGGAAGCTAATAGAAAAATAGCTCTTAGTGCAGCTAAAAATATTGTGAAAAGAAAGAAGAAATCAATTAAAACTCCACGAGTGATACCTGTACCAAAGGTTGGTGGGGCACTTCCGTTCCTCATCCCGTTGTTTGCTGGGCTTTCAGCATTGGGAGCACTATCGGTAGGTGCAGCAGGCATAGCTAAAGCAGTAAATGATACCAGTGCGGTAAAGGCAAAATTGGAAGAAAAAGCAAACGTCATAACCAAGCAATGGAAACTATAGCGGTTGGTAAAGATGGAAACTGGCTGCTCCCGAAGCCGTACAGAAAAGGATTTTACTCTATTTTCAACCTCAACCAAAAAACTATTAAAGACGCTACCCAAAGGATCGCTAAACGAGTTGGATCTTAACAAGTATACCACACACTTGCCGCACGTCAGAGGAGTATTTATGCGTGATACTCTACCTAAAAAGCCATCGAAGGGAGAAAGCGGTATTGTTAACTTGGACATCTCAACTGGAGTAGGTACACACTGGGTAGCGTCCTACAAGAGAGGTGATAACATCGAATAGTTTGATAGCTTTGGCAATCTCTAACTACTAAGTGAGCTCATAAACTACTTGGGTAGTAATATATCATACAACTACAGTTCTTATCAGAACTATGATGCAGTAATTTGCGGTCACATATGTTTAGAGTTTTTATATAATTGTTATAGGCATTAATTAATATCTATAAATAATTGTACCTATATTGAAATTGTAACAGCTCATTATCAACTGCCATGTCATTAACACTTACTCTCACGGGAAATTCATCTCTACTCACTGCTGAGTACTTTCCTCCGCTGGAGCTAGCAATGGATAATGTTTGTGGATTAATTGATTTTCAAATATACAACTCTATATCAAATATTGATGTGAGCAATAATCTAGGGAATGAGGTTGTTGAGATACCTTTTGGATCCTATGAGATTGATGAAATAGCAAAATATGTACAAGGATACTTCGATAAAGAAGGGAAAAGGATAAAGGTTGCGATAAAGGCTACAGTAATACATTGAAGAGTGAAGTTAAGGCAACTGAAGAAATACATTTTGAAAAACAGAGATCCATAGCTCCTCTGGTAGGATTCAGTAAAAGAAACTTATCTGCTAATATAGTGCATACATCAGAGTTGCCAGTCAACATCATTAAAGTAAATACTATACGCATCGAATGTAATATTATATCAGGATCATTCTTCAACAACACACAAGTACACACTCTCCACGAGCTTTCACCGAACGTGGGGCCTGGGTATAAAATAGTGAAGGTACCCAAAAATGTAATCTATTTGCCTGTGAACACCAAACGTATAAGTTCTCTTCTGATATACAATAATGATAAATACGAGCTCAGAGCAGACAAGGCCATTAGTCAGCGGACAACCTTTAAGCGGTCAAGACCTACATTAACACCTGCAAATACAGCATATTTACAATCGATTGGCTTAACGCTGAAACAATGAATAAAGGAATACTAGATATTGCACCAGACGCTCGCTTTGATAACAGTGTTACTAAATTTGAACATCACTCTTATTCACCATTTCTAACATCATTTAAAAACACCGATGAAATCCGTATCCCGAAGATGAGGTGAAAATTGAAATTACCAAACTTCAATGAAGCATTCAGCATGTTACAGTATCCGATGATGAAAAGCTGCAACTATTTAAAATTATCGGGAGAGGTCGCTCGATACAAATACCATTCCGCAGCTGGGACATTTATGAGTATCCAGTACTGCCGAAATCTACGCATCAAACCTGGTCAGTTAAGACTTCCACTCAACTGGAGAAACCTCGATTTATTATCTTAGCATTACAAACGAATCGAAGGAACGATACAACCAAAGATTCTAGCAAGTTTGATCACTGCCAACTCACCGATGTTACAGTTCATTTGAACTCAGAATCCAGTCGCTATGATGATTTGAATTTGAAATTTGATCTGAATAGATACGCATTGCTGTATGACATGTATATAAAGTTTACATAATCATACTATGGTCATTAGTATCAGCCGTTCCTTACATGGGAGAAGTTCAAAACCGATGCTCCAATCGCTGTTATTGATTGCTCACATCAAAATGAGACAATAAAAACTGGACCTGTTGACATAAGGCTAGAATTCAAGACATCTGAAAATAAACCGGCTAATATAACAGCATATTGCCTGCTTTTACACGATCGAATAGTGGAATACAGTCCGCTGACAAGTGAAGTTAGAAAGTTAAATTAAGAAGATGGCTGTCATCGTCCAAGGATTCAGAACAAACCTCAATGAATTTATCACTAAAGAACTGGCAATTTTAACCAATGAAAACCAGATGCAGCACTTTATATTTCAACCACCGTTCAGATACAAAGATTTGACTTCAGAAAAAAAGAGCCAAGTAAAATGGCATCAACACAATTTTCATGGATTCCACTGGGATGATGGCTACATACCGTATCAGAAGCTGTATACTATAGTTGAACCACTGCTTCGGAACAAAACCATATATGTAAAAGGAGCTGAAAAAGTTCATTAAATGCAGAAGATAGTTGGAGAGGATGAAATCATTATCAACGTCGAAGATGAATACAACTGTGGAAAACTTATTGGGATTAACACAAATGCGCCATCTTGTCAAGTTCATATTGGACAATGTGCGATAAGAAATACTTTTGTAATAAAAAATGTTATTGGAAATAAAAACGAATGTTTATAAAACAAGACTTTTCAATACACATACCTTAGACTCAATAATAATTTACTAAGAAAACATCAAGCCAAGTTGTTGTGAAATTCAATCGATGTATACCCGCTAAGAAAACATATTTAGGTTCAGCAAAATCAAGATGACGTCATGCTGATATCTAGAACTTCCCCGCTAATAAAAGAAAACAGCAAACCCAAGGCATGCTGATAGTTCCGGCGAATGCCGCTAGGTAACCTCACTCAAGAAATGGCATTCCCGTAGAGGATCTCTAATACAAAATCATTACAAAACAAGCCCGCATTTAGGCGCACCACACATCCAAGAAAGCCGTAGTACCGGAGCATGCCGCTAGGGCACAGTCAAGACAAAATGACAGACACACACATACACACACACACTCACACATTCAAGAAAACCGTAGTACCCGAGCATGATGGTAGTACCGGCTAATGCCACTAGGGCGCAGTCAAGACCAAATGACACATCCACACACATCCACGAAAACCGTAGTACCGGAGCATGCTGGTAGTACCGCTACTGCTACTAGGGCGCAGTCAAGACCAAATGACCCATCCAAGGCATAAGCCAGTCAAGACTCAATAGAAACAAAATTGAAAACTTATGCTATTTCCCTATGCTGCAGAGTACTGAAAGTGATCTCGTATTCCCAAAACTTGAGATGAAAAATGTTGATGTCAACTTAGAGGCTACGAGTCTGAGATGAAAACTAAGCGAACTCCAGATACTAAATCGAAATCCTATGCTATTTCCCTATGCTGGAGAGTGCTAAAAGTGGTCTCGTATCCCCAAAGTGGTCTCGTATATCCAAGACATAAACCAGTACAGCCAAGACACAGACCCACATTTAGTATGGACTCACACCACCTAGCGACGCTGGCGCCATCTGTGGTGAAATCCTGGAAGCTAAAGCGGTGGTCTGGTGTACAACGAAAAGCTCCGGGCATATCGCCTATTCTTGCATGGAAAGAAGACATAGAATTCTGGCTTTTCTATGTATGGAAGTATATTTCGGAGAGTAGTGAGAAGCTGAAAAGCTACTGGGCTCAATGGAATTTTCTTAACGTACATTATATTATTATTATATTAAAATGCAAATGCGAGGCAACTAACGGCGAATCATTCCGAATGCAAATAGTCGTGACGATGTTCTAGAGGAAATGCACAAAATACGAGAAAAGCTTTGTTGGCTACATATGCGAGAAGATGTGGAGGAGTCGTACCGCAGATGCACTGTGTGCGCTTCTTGCAAAGGGTCGGCACGGAAAAGTAGAGGAGAAATGATTAAGTATAATATCGGAGCCCCATAAGAAAGGAGATATGTGCGCGAGACCACGAGAGCAAAATTAACAGTTAACACCGATCGGATGATTTAATGAAGGTGATCTTGTTTGGCTGTACAACCCGAAACAACGCAAGGGACGTTCTCCAAAATTGAAAAAACACTGGGAGGGACCGTATTCAATGGTAACTAGAATAAATAACGTGTTACAGTCCTCAAGGAAGTTTGCCTTCGTATGTGTTATGTGTCGTTAATTCCCGTTGTGTCTTAACTTCGTGTTGTTATTTGAACTAATGATACAGCTGAACTTTTTTTTTTTTTAGTCAATATCTCTTTCGAAGGCCCGATACTGATGCTATATGCTGGAAGGCATACTCCTTGCCATCGTATTGCTTTGACAAGCTACATCCCTTGAAGTTCTTCCTCGTCGTAAGGCGTACCTAAAATGCATAAGTACTTTTACCTAATGAGTATGACCCGCCTAATGCATTATGATGCACCCCGGATATATATGGAGAAGAGTGGGGCTAATAACGTAAAGGAGCGGATTTTATTTAGTCATCATCATGGAAAAAAAAAATTGACATTCAACATGAACGAGAAGGAGCCAAGTGAAATTGCTTTTCGTATACTTGATGTACACATAACATTTATTCATATGTATTAGTTTTATAGTTTTGGAAGCTTAAAAGTAAATTTAGCAGTAATGTATTAATCAAAATTTAAAACTGTTAATTTTGTGGATTTTGAAAAAAAAACATATGACTTAATTTGTAGTAATAGTAGTAGTAGTAGTCGTAGATCTTGTAGTTTTGAAATCCTAAAGTAAATTTAGTAGTAGTATATTAACCAAAATATAAAATTGTGAACTTTGTCGATTTCGCGAAGCCACTTAGCCATTCATTCTCTTCAATTTAATATTGGATTTCAGCTCTTTCTTGCTCTTTTTCCTGTCGAAGATAACTTTATCGCATTGTCTGTAGGAAGAAAGTCCAGGGTTCCCGAGCTCTAGAGAGGAAGTAAGGTGAAAATCAAATATAAATGAAGTGAAAAAAAAACAAATAAAATAAAACAAGTAAAAAATGATATAACAAATCTAATAATTACAAAGTGACAAAAGACATATAAACAAAAACAAAAAATAGTTTTAACGAGAGAAAAATCAAAGAAAGTAACGAAGACAATTTAATTTTCAAAGATAATAAGATAAACAACTACTATGTGTAAAGCGCAGATATTAAATAAACAAACTTTACATTGCAAGTAAAGAAAAAGGACAATAAACAAAGCCAAAATTATTAAAGAAATAAATATTAAAATAAAAGTCATTGCTTACGACTAGTTCAAATGTGGACTACAAGTTAACATATCGTAATAAGCGAACGCAATCATTTGCAAATTCCGACGGATGTACTAAAATCACTCTCTGGCGGAAAAAAAGTAGAGCGAACAAGATCGAGTTTTCTTCCGTTTTTGGTCTTTGCGACGGTGCAGACGAGTTCAGTGCGAAAGTACATATAAAAAAAAAAAAAAAAAAAACAACAAAAAAAGGAAAAAGGCAACGCTAAAAATATTAAATAAAAGAAAAATAAAATCAGAAAAAGGATTGTATTAAACAAGATAAAGGAGAGAAAAAAAAACATTGGGAGCTTTGGACTATATTAAGAGGTTGTATCTTGGAAGCACGCGGTCTAGTAATCCAAAGCCGGGACAAAGAGCAGGGATTGGTCGAAGCTAAGTATATATTTGAATTATAATTTCTTTACATTTTGTGTATTTGGTACGGACGAGGACGTGGCTGACTGGCATTGCTATATTTTGTAATTATAGTAAACTTGTATTTAGGTATTGGTAGGAATTGGAATCAATCTGAATAACCTAACATCTTTGAACTGCGTAGTAATAAATAAGTTGTGAAATCGATATGGTTGTTGTTCTGCTTTAAGATCGGTTTCGTGATTTATCCGCCCACACGGGAAAAATCACGTGGCGCCCAATCCTTACACCTGTGCAGAATCAATAATCTTCTCTAGCGAACCACCCCGTCTCCTGAGCGAGCCTTTGCGTACCTCGGAGTACGTAACAAAAATTTTGGCGCCCAACGTGGGGCCCGATGAACTAAAGAAAGCAAACTCGCAGGTGTAAAATAAAAAAAAAAAAAATATTTAATACTGGTCCAGTGCTAACAGTTAATTTATATATATATATATATATATATATATATTCCTAAGAGGTAAATATTATCTCACAGTGCTAAAACGAAAATAAAGATAAATTATACATGCAACATACCTATGTAAAAGGGCATGGAAAATAGTCTAAAGACTAGACGAGGAAATATCAGCAGACAATCAGTGCAACGAAACCATTTCAATAAATTTCTAGTCTAGGTCAATTACATCACATTGTCACAATTGAAACTTTGGGATAATCAGTGTACGCCCGTTAGGTCTACAACGCTGCAGCTGCAATTAGTACATCGGCGATCAAATTGTGATTTGTGATAGAGTTCTGTGTAAGGAGAATCTGAGTACATTTTGCTGCTAATTTGTTTGGTAGTGTAGTTGTCTATCATCTGAACACTGATGACGATCGGAAGCATCTGTTTTGGTAACTGCAGCTTAGTAGTAATAAACCAGTCAGCCAGTCGCATTACATACCTCCTTGACGCATATTTTAAAGTTCAGTTTTATAATAATTTGACATTTGTGGTGCCAAACAATGGTAATTAGGATCACAAATCCTATGAATATAGAAAGTAATGGCAGAGTTTTCAAGATTTAGTTTGGTGCAATCGGCTGTTTACATACTGTGGCATTTAAAGAAGCCTAGTCCCTAGTCGTAATTAAACGCTAACATAAGGAAGGAGAAGTGAAATAGCATTTCTATCACAGGTATATAATAATATTTAGCAATTTACATTTATTTTATAGGCCGTACTTTACCATTGCATTGCTTCATTAATTTTACCAACAGTTTTATTCGTGAAATTAAAAGATAAATTGCATTTTAGCGTTCATATTCACGCTTGAAAATTATCCGATTGTTATTGTGTTGAATGTCAGAAGATCTGGACTATATTATAGCAAGTGGATCTCGTGCAAAATTTATAACCTCGAAAAGTGGACTTTACAATTAGGATACAGTGCGATACTTTCCTATAGTTGGACTATTTTTATATTATGTATATTTCTATATTATATATATTTTCTACAGAATCTTTCGATATTTTCCGTGCATGCATTTTATATATATATATAGGTCATACGATTAAAAGAAGCATATTGTGTTGAGTCTTGAATTTTGAAGACACATTTTCATGGCCGTACGGCGTTAAATTTTTTTTTTATGGGGTAACGCAGAAATAGCTAAACAAAAAAAAAACACCCTGATGTGTGGTGTCTTATATGGCTTATACAGATTTTGAATTAATAATTCCTTTCTGTGGATGTCACCCTCTTAATAAATTGCACATAGGAGCATTATAGTGCGGATAATTTTTCTTAAGTACATAGTCGTCTTAGTTGGTGAGTCCCTTCGTGCCGAGTATAGATATTAGAAAATTCAGTGAGATTTGTGACAGAAGTTCCTTCAACGATATCAAGCAGCCTCAGGTTGAACTATGGTAATAATTCTCGACTATGGATATAAATATAATGTTTTGAGGTTATAGATTGTAAGATTCCCAAACATTCTATATTGATTTTATAATTATAAATTCCGACGTTACCTCCAATCAACTTGTATTGCAAGCAGTGTACACATTTGTTGTGGGTTTCTTTTCTGCATTATCAAATCGAAAATCATTACGTTAATATTTGAACTCTTCTGTGATTAAAGGTTAAGTTATCGAAGTGCTACAGAAGGAAATTTCAGTTCCTTAAACCTCTTGCGACGTTTGGGTGGTAGAGACTACCTGAAAATTTTATTAGGCCCGAGATTGTTTCGATCGTCGATAACTACATAGTAGGATTTTTAATAATAAAGCCCAATAATTGGTTTTCTTTTGATATAGAATCGCGATTCAGTTATTGTATAATACTGATTGAATAAATCATTTTTTTTTGTCAATATGGAGGTCAATCGCCTCTCTCAAGATGAGCTCGCGTACGAGATGCGCATACGAGGGCTGGACGTAGATACCGTCGATAACATGCGAAGGTCGCTTCGTGCAGCTAGGAATATGGAGCGAAGAGGCTCATTTTCAGGGTGTCTCGACTATCCATATACCTTCAGTGAAGACAAGGAAGCTGTTAATTTGAAAATAATAGAGATTAAGCAGCTACTTTCTTCTTTTTCGGGGCCGGGGAAAACTTCGGAGTATTTCAAAATTTTAACAAAGATCGAGTGGTGTATGATGAGGTTGGATAGGTCACAAGCTGAAAAGGATGACGAGTCAGAACGGAAAGAGCTAAAGAGTGCACTGCTGCTCATACTGGCAAGTCTCGAAGAGGCTGTGGAAGTAGATGATGAGTCGTCCGAGGATGAGCCGGTAAATGAAACCAACGGGGGTGGTACTAAAATACAGGATTCTCAAATCAAAGATAATCCGCGTCCCTCTAATAACGAAACTCAGCAAGTAACACCCACGGTAATAGTTTCTCAGGATAGCATACAGAGTGGTGTAGGTATTGTAGCTAAATGGGATCTAAAATTTTCTGGTGAAAAGGGTGGTATCACCTTAAACTCATTCCTAGAGCGCGTAGAAGAACTTTCTGAGGCTCGAGGAGTAAGTAAAGAAAGCTATCGATTTTTTCTCGGGCAAAGCTTTAGTTTGGTACAGGGCAGTGAGACAACGAGTCAAGAACTGGAATTCCTTAGTCAAAGAACTCAAGTTTGAATTTCTACCGGCGGACTACGAAGAGCGATTATTGGAAGAGATCCGCCACCGCACCCAAGGGAAAGATGAAACGATTGGGCTTTACGTTGCCGTAATGACGAGTTTATTTAATCGGTTAGCCAATCCATTCACGGAAGAGCAACAGCTAGCTATTATACGCAAAAATTTGAACCCTTTTTATCAAACTCAGTTGGATTTGACTGAACCTAAATCAGTATCGCATCTAGTGGAAATGGGACGTAAATTAGAGGCAATTAGGGCGCGCGTCGAAACTTTTGCACCACCTCCTCATAAGCGAACGAATAATTTATTGGAGCCGGACCTAGCATATGTCGATACAATTGAATCTTGTGAGGCAGTTGTGAGCAGTAGCTCTCAAAGTAGGTCTTTAAAGTGTTACAATTGTGGCCATGAAGGTCATATTGCCAGATTCTGTCGTGCAAATATTCGCTGTTTCGGTTGCGGTGCAGAGGGAGTTATTCGCCCCAATTGTAATATTTTTAAAAATAGTATACGCGGACCGAACAACGACCGAAGGAGTCAAGGGCAGCACATGCAGGGAAACGGAAGTGGAACTCAACCGCGAGCGGCAAGTTGAGTTCAAAAATAATCGTAGAAGCCGCACGAAGTAGGAGTCTTGTCAAGAATATGTCGGCATCTGAAGATCGGAGGGCGTTGACAACTTTGTTGGATTATGTCTTCGCGCATGCTGAGGGAGACGTACGTCCGTTCTTAAAGGTTTCAATTTTTGAAGTGAACATGTTAGGACTTCTTGACTCTGGGGCTTCTCGTACTATAGTAGGTGGACCTGGATGGAGTTTACTGAATAAAATGGGTTTATCAATATCAAAGAGTAATATAGAGACCGTGAAAGTAGCAAATGGGGACGAGATTAAAATTTCGGGGGAAATAAGCTTACCTATAAGTTTGGAGAATCGTACTAGAATCTGTAATTGTTTGGTGGTAGAGAATGTTCCTCAAGCTCTAATTTTAGGTATAGATTTTTGGAAAGGGATGGATATTTCCGTAGATTTAAATAATGATTGCTGGAAGTTCCAAAATAGTATGCAAAGTGTTCATATGAATGCGTTAGAAGGTCATATCAGTTTGCCATCAGCAGAAAAGCACAATTTAGAAGAATTAATTTCGGAAGCAGAGAGAAAAATGGGTAAAGAGCTCGGTTGCACTAATATGGTAGCACATGTAATTGAGACTAATTCTAATCCGATTAAGCAACATTATTATCCTGTCTCTCCAGCCATACAAAAGATCATAGATGAAGAGCTAAACAATATGTTAGATCAGGGAGTAGTCGAGCCATCGAAAAGCGCATGGGCATCTCCGGTAGTCATGGTGAGGAAGAAAGATGGGTCGTATCGATTTTGTGTTGACTACCGTCGACTCAATAAAGTCACCAAGAAGGATGCATACCCTTTGCCATATGTTTCTGTCACACTCGACAAACTTCGAGACGCGAAATACCTGTCTTCGTTGGACATAAAGTCGGCGTTTTGGCAGGTGCCATTATCAGAAGAGTCGAAACAATACACTGCGTTCACTGTACCCAATCGGGGTTTGTTCCAATTCCGACGAATGCCATTCGGCTTGAGTAATTCGCCTGCAACTTGGCAACGCCTAATAGATAGGGTGCTAACAGGTGGTCTTGACAATCACGTTTTTGTATACCTGGACGATGTCATAATAGTTACGCGCAGTTTTGAGGAACACTTACGGGTCTTAAAAAATGTAAGTTTTGTCGTACAGAGCTCCGGTACCTAGGTTATCTTATAGG
The DNA here is from genome assembly GCA_963924295.1 of Dioctria rufipes. Taxonomy (NCBI): domain Eukaryota; kingdom Metazoa; phylum Arthropoda; class Insecta; order Diptera; family Asilidae; genus Dioctria; species Dioctria rufipes. The sequence goes on from OZ002741.1 coordinate 116,251,323, forward strand.
TGAAAACGGCCTCCAAGTGGATCCCGATAAAGTGCAATGCATACTAGATATTCCATCCCCTAAAACGGTATCAGAAGTACGAAGATTCATTGGCATAGTAGCTTGGTACAGACGTTTCGTACAAAATTTCTCTACTCTAATAGCACCAATCACGGGTCTCTTGAAAAAGAATAAGAAGTTCATTTGGTCCAGTGAGTGTGAAGAAGTCTTTCGGACAGTAAAAGAGAAGTTGATCAGTGCACCCATATTAAATTGCCCTGATTTCGATTTCCCGTTCGTAGTTCACACTGATGCCTCTGGCTACGGTTTGGGTGCTGTTCTCACCCAATATATAAACGGTGGAGAGAGGGTCATTGCGTACCTAAGTCGATCGTTAACACGTTGTGAGAAAAATTATTCAACCACTGAGCGCGAGTGTTTAGCGGTACTTTGGGCAGTCGATAAGTTAAGACCATACTTAGAAGGTGCGCACTTTACGGTCATAACGGATCATGCTTCACTAGTATGGCTACAGAACCTAAAAGACCCTACTGGTAGGCTCGCTAGATGGGCCATGCGTATGCAGCAGTATGACTACGAGATTATTCATAGAAAGGGGAAAGAACACCTACTCCCGGATTTGTTATCTCGTTCGGTTCCTATGAAAGACAGTATTGCACTAAGCCCTGAGACAAACGATAAATGGTACCAAAAGACAAAGACACAAGTACAAGAAAAGCCAGGTAAATATGCAGACTGGAGAGTAGAGAATGAAATCTTGTGGAAACATGTTCGCCCAAGATATCCTTCGTTAGCATTTGAAGCTGATTTTTGGAAGCAGGTTGTACCGAAAGATCAGAGAAAAGAGATTATTTTCAAAAACCATGATGTTCCGACATCTGGACACTGCGGAGTTCAGAAAACTTTGGACAGAATTTCTCAAAAGTATTATTGGCCGAAGATGAAAGCTGTTATCGCGACCTATGTAAGGCGGTGTGTAGTATGTCAGTCCGTAAAACCAGAGCTAAAGAAACCTGCTGGTCTCATGTCCATGCGCAAAATTGCGGATAAACCGTGGGAGATCATTAGCGCAGATTTAATAGGTCCACTTCCGCGTTCTAGTAAAGGCTATACTTATATTTTGACCGTGGTTGACCAATTTAGCAAATTTCCCCTACTTTTCCCTTTACGTTCGGCATCAACAAGTCCTATTATAAAAGCTCTAGAAGATTCAGTTTTTTTATTATTTGGAGTACCAAGAGGTATAGTGTGCGATAATGGGTCACAGTTCAAAAGCCGCGAATTTAAAAAGATATGCGAGAACTATGGAATAAACATTAATTACACTGCCTATTACCACCCCCAGGCTAATCCGGCTGAGCGGATGAACCAAACGGTTAAAGCAATGCTTAGGGCATATGTGGCGGATAATCACCGCATATGGGATACGTTACTAGGAAAAGTCGCTTGCGCTATCAGAACCGCTGCACAAGAGGTAACGAAACTCACACCCTATTTCATAAACTTCGGGCGCGAAATGGAAACTCATGGGAAATTTTATAGGATGACAAATAATGATGAGATCTATGATCCCAGCTCGCGGTGCGAAGCTCTAGAAAAAGTTATCAATGATGTGAAAAGCAGACTGAGAAAGGCGGCCGAGAAGTCTAAGAAATCATATGATCTGCGAAGAAGAGACTGCAGGTTTTACATAAATGATCTTGTATGGAAAAGGAATTATGTCCTCTCAGATTCCAGTAAATATTTCAACGCGAAACTAGTGCCTAAGTATATAGGCCCCTTTAGAGTAGTAAAAGTTTTATCTCCTTGGACCTACGAACTAAATAATGACTCAGGGAAGTATGTAGGTACATGGAATGCTAAAGACTTGAATCCATATTCGTCTCCTGTGCTTGAAGACGAGTAGAAATTTTGTTAGCAGACTTTTGTGAGGTGTTCAAATAACTCCTAGGCAATATAGGATGGCAGTTATTACGACGCACCAAAATGAAAATTTTCAGACAAAATAATCATGGATGTTTCTTGAGATTTCAAGGAAATCTCCCGAAGGAAGAGGAGGTATGTTACAGTCCTCAAGGAAGTTTGCCTTCGTATGTGTTATGTGTCGTTAATTCCCGTTGTGTCTTAACTTCGTGTTGTTATTTGAACTAATGATACAGCTGAACTTTTTTTTTTTAGTCAATATCTCTTTCGAAGGCCCGATACTGATGCTATATGCTGGAAGGCATACTCCTTGCCATCGTATTGCTTTGACAAGCTACATCCCTTGAAGTTCTTCCTCGTCGTAAGGCGTACCTAAAATGCATAAGTACTTTTACCTAATGAGTATGACCCGCCTAATGCATTATGATGCACCCCGGATATATATGGAGAAGAGTGGGGCTAATAACGTAAAGGAGCGGATTTTATTTAGTCATCATCATGGAAAAAAAATTGACATTCAACATGAACGAGAAGGAGCCAAGTGAAATTGCTTTTCGTATACTTGATGTACACATAACATTTATTCATATGTACTAGTTTTATAGTTTTGGAAGCTTAAAAGTAAATTTAGCAGTAATGTATTAATCAAAATTTAAAACTATTAATTTTGTGGATTTTGAAAAAAAAAAACATATGACTTAATTTGTAGTAATAGTAGTAGTAGTAGTCGTAGATCTTGTAGTTTTGAAATCCTAAAGTAAATTTAGTAGTAGTATATTAACCAAAATATAAAATTGTGAACTTTGTCGATTTCGCGAAGCCACTTAGCCATTCATTCTCTTCAATTTAATATTGGATTTCAGCTCTGTCTTGCTCTTTTTCCTGTCGAAGATAACTTTATCGCATTGTCTGTAGGAAGAAAGTCCAGGGTTCCCGAGCTCTAGAGAGGAAGTAAGGTGAAAATCAAATATAAATGAAGTGAAAAAAAAACAAATAAAATAAAACAAGTAAAAAATGATATAACAAATCTAATAATTACAAAGTGACAAAAGACATATAAACAAAAACAAAAAATAGTTTTAACGAGAGAAAAATCAAAGAAAGTAACGAAGACAATTTAATTTTCAAAGATAATAAGATAAACAACTACTATGTGTAAAGCGCAGATATTAAATAAACAAACTTTACATTGCAAGTAAAGAAAAAGGACAATAAACAAAGCCAAAATTATTAAAGAAATAAATATTAAAATAAAAGTCATTGCTTACGACTAGTTCAAATGTGGACTACAAGTTCACATATCGTAATAAGCGAACGCAATCATTTGCAAATTCCGACGGATGTACTAAAATCACTCTCTGGCGGAAAAAAGTAGAGCGAACAAGATCGAGTTTTCTTCCGTTTTTGGTCTTTGCGACGGTGCAGACGAGTTCAGTGCGAAAGTACATATATAAAAAAAAAAAAAGAAAAAAAAAACAAAAAAAGGAAAAAGGCAACGCTAAAAATATTAAATAAAAGAAAAATAAAATCAGAAAAAGGATTGTATTAAACAAGATAAAGGAGAGAAAAAAAAACATTGGGAGCTTTGGACTATATTAAGAGGTTGTATCTTGGAAGCACGCGGTCTAGTAATCCAAAGCCGGGACAAAGAGCAGGGATTGGTCGAAGCTAAGTATATATTTGAATTATAATTTCTTTACATTTTGTGTATTTGGTACGGACGAGGACGTGGCTGACTGGCATTGCTATATTTTGTAATTATAGTAAACTTGTATTTAGGTATTGGTAGGAATTGGAATCAATCTGAATAACCTAATATCTTTGAACTGCGTAGTAATAAATAAGTTGTGAAATCGATATGGTTGTTGTTCTGCTTTAAGATCGGTTTCGTGATTTATCCGCCCACACGGGAAAAATCACGTGGCGCCCAATCCTTACACCTGTGCAGAATCAATAATCTTCTCTAGCGAACCACCCCGTCTCCTGAGCGAGCCTTTGCGTACCTCGGAGTACGTAACAAACGTAATATACAGGATTCAGCGTGGTACAAGAGGCAAACGAAAAATCGTTCATCTGGATCGCTTGTGTCAATGCTGCGAGCATCAAGACCGTGGACAACCTGTTGTTCAGGACGAACAATTTTAAGAAGATGCAGTGTTACGTGTATTAGAAAAAGGCAAGCGACATCAATGTGTTAGGATATAAAGAACTTTAGGACAAGCCAGTTCGGACAGTATAAACAACTTTAGGTTCGAAGAATCGATAATTCCAGACTGGAGTTTTCTGGACAAATTTGTAGAATATAAATACGACACTTGTCACCGCCTGGAGGGAGTTTTATCGCAGACAGTGCAGCTAACGTAGTATACAGTACAAAGTTCTCTAATTGGATTGGGAATACTTGAAGTAGAGTACTAGCGATAATTGAAAGTAGAGTTGATTTGTGATTGTTTGTGAATTTATTAAACAGTATCATTAATAAATCAAAATTATGAACTGGGATTAAAGGATTTTTTCTCCCTTGTTAGTTTAGATGCAATTTTGGGCCAGATTGCAATGCAATGGATGTGTGCTGGTCGTAGCGGGGGACAATTGTCACCAAGTCCTCCCGTCTAAACAGAGGTAGGTTACTGTTGACTCTTTTCACTTTTCTTTCCTTTTCGATTTCCTTCCCAATCCTAATCTACCCTTATTCGGCATGATTGGTTTTGTTGTTGTGTCGTGCAGCAGGCAGATTCACTAAAATACCCACCCCACTACTCTCGCAATGCCGGCCTGGCCACGGGGAGAAATTTTGCATTTGGTTAGCAGAAAGAGCCTCACGTGCAGACTCTCCCGAGACATCAGCAAACATTACACAACTTCGATTGATAATCTTGATCGTTGCTAATTTTTCACATCAAAATCTCTTGACCAAATTTTGCAAGCCATGCCTACCATTTAGTGCTTCCTTCAGGAGTTTTGTCATAAAGAATGTATTTCAGACAGCTTACTCTTTTGATATATGGTCCTGCAATTTTATTGTGATATATTGAGTTGTAAACAATATTTGTTCAGGTTTAATGCAATCGAGGAGCATAATTAATGTGTCCGGAAAATCTCTGGACTTAATGGTACTTTTGTGAAGCATTGGTTGACTCCTCTATAACTTAAAAAACAACTAATTTTAACAAATTTAGTGAATGGCTATCCGCCTACAACTGAACGAGTGTTCTTATTGAATACGGCACTGATAAAGCTGTGAACTAGTTTTGTATTATGTACATATACATATGTTTTTCTCTTTTGGTTATTACGTTCCATTTGTTACTTCAAGTCGTACTTTGCTTTATCAACCATAAAACAATATTTCTTTGAAGGAGTAGTGCTGATTATGTAATTTATTCTAATTTGCTTACTCAGTACATTTCAGGTTTGTTTGAATCGTAAAGATTATATGGGTACATACTTATGTATAAAAAATAAATTGGTTTTATGTAACGAGTTTAATTAATTCTGGAAGCTTGTGAACTGTAAGCACAACTGTGATTAATATCCGTATTCGTCTAAAATTGACACATCTATGTATGTGGTGATTTCTTTAAAACTACTATCAGCGATAATAATATATATTATAACAATTTAGGCATTTGAAGCCGGTTATTTTGAAGCCGTTATTTTGATAGTCAGTTTCTTAAGCGGGCTTAATGGTTCCCTTGTTAGCCTATAAAGTATTGTATTTCCGTGGCTTTTATTTTGTGTTATTTATTTACTTAACTTATTTTTATTCATTGATAATTCCCCCAAATACATTGTGGGAGCTTTCCGTGATTATTCCTTTGCACAAGCAGCAAGAACTGCGACAATTCTAGCTACAGACTGGCAGCGATTTTGTGCTATTTTTGATCAAACAGTTGATGCCTAGGCTTGTGAATGTTCCATTTCAAAAATGCCCTTTGTTCTTTTTATGCATAGTCTTATGAAAGGTTAGTAATTTGTTTGAGTTTACAAATTTTTGCATATCTGCTATTGAAGACGGAAAACAAATTGATAAGATGCTTGAGTGGTTTCAGTTAAGTTTCCGATTGATTCTAATTCACAAGCTGGCTGTTCTTGGTTTGTCGAATGTTTTTGTCAGTTGGCACGTAGATCTTTATAATTCTTTCTATAATTTATATCAATGGACGGACAATGATTTATCTCTGATCAGGACTAGTTCGCGAATACTTTGCTATGCATGTACCGCACACACACACACGCGCGCACGCACACACACACACACACACACACACACATGAGGCAAAAGAAAATCAAAACTAAATAAAAACATGTTAATAACAAAAATTATAATAAATAACAAAAAACCAAAAAAAAATAAAAAAAAGTAAATAAGAAAATCATGCACAGTCATACCCAATATCCCATAGCACTCAAAGTATACAATCATCCAAATACCTTACTCTCACTTGTAAAGATGTAAAGATGTAGAAGTAATCACGAATGATTTAATAATGGATTTAAATGATATTTGAAGTGAATGGCTTAGAGAGAATAAATTGAAATTTAATGTTAAAACAAGTAAAAACCCTAGAATTGGTTTAAGACCAATTCTTATGATACCATAGATGGATGCCCGTATTAAATATCGTATGGTCACCAATCTATGTAAGTTTGATTTTTGAAGTGGTTTTTCGCATATAATTCTAGAACGGTTCGTCGGACAATTTTATAGGATTTCATATTCTGAAGAAGTTTTTAGTACAATAAAAATGTTTAGGACTGATTGTTTTCATAGTATATGTAAAAACCCAAAATTTTTATATGGCAACATCTAGAAGGGGTCGCCCGATTTACTCTATTTTTGAAATTTCATTTTTTATTACCATAAAACACCATGTACCAAATTTCAGATCTCTATGTCGATGCTTTCCCAGGCAGTATCCAAATGTATTGTGGAAAGCGAAATTTTTGTATGGCAACCCCACGAATGAGTTGCCCGATTTGTCTCATTTTCGAACTTAATTTTACTTTTTTTTTAAAAGTCCGTGTACAAAATGTCAGCTTTCTACGTGAACGCGATATCACAGTGGTAGGAATTCCGACTGACGGATGGTGATCAAACTATAAGGGAGATGTATAAACAACCAAATATAACTAAAATATGCCTGTCATTATTAAATAAGTATATTAACAATTACAATTAATCTTGCCTGTAGGCCTTTTACATCAAATAATAAGTTTGGCCAAGTTTTCATGGTGAATGTGATCCGTAATAGGTAGACAGTTCATATTTTCAAAGTGTGTAATTCTGTTGCCTCTATAACAATAAATAATAAAAATGAAATAAAATTAAAAATTAAGGAAGGCCCCCATACAATAAACTTTTTTTTGCTCAATCTAGAAACTACATAGTGTACGGAACCCTTATTGTGCGAGTCCGGCTCGCACTTGGCCGCTTTTTTTTTAGTTATGAAAGACTTTAACTAGTAAATACATTTGTGTTGATGAAGACCATCCAACATCTAATGCTTTTACTTTACAATTTCCCATGTGCAGTATATTCAGGTAAGAATATAAAATACCTACCTCTGTGGAACCTCTGTGTACACCCTGAATGAACTGCATTAAATTACATTAACTTAAATTAGATTTTTATTTCCATTTGAAAGTTTAGCAACAATTAATTGTGCTAATAACATAATTTCCTGAGAGAACGATTTAATGCAATAACGAGGAATAATTAAGTATTACAGTGTCCTTTTGAGGATATGATTGTAACAAATTTAAAACAAACTTAGGAATATTTTCTGATATAACTAAGTTTATTTGCAATCACAGGATAACTAATGAAGGAATATTTGCGTTGTAAAGTTTCTTTATTGCGCTTATTGGTCTCCTATGCCATTTATTTCTTAAATAGGTCGCTTAATGGTTTACTGTAACTGACAAGGTTTGACAGTAATATACAGTACAAAAAATAACACGCCCAAGGTATTCTGTAGATGAGCAGGAAAGTCTACAGTTTTTTCTGTTGAGATTAAAATTAAAAATCCTCAAAAATTCTTCTAATACTTTGTATATGGTGCTCAAACGAAACACATTATATGAGTAGGGCATCTAGATATGCTAATATAATTCTGTTACTCACATTTGTTAATCAGCCTTTAAAATGATGCGTTCGATAATACAATCTATTTATTCGATAAGTAACAAACAACTGGCATACTGCTAACGCTCATGAGCTTGATCAAATGTTACCGCCTTGATTTATCAAATAGGTACCACAATTTAAATATATTACACAGGGTAAATGGAATTCTTTTCAATTTATAAAGTCCGAAAGGCTTCACAAAAGACTTTTTTCCTTAATCGTTATCGTGCGCACAGACCGACAGACGGACGGACAGTCGGACAAACGGACATGCAAAAATCAAAATAACTTTTAATATTATGTGTAGGTGTTCAATACATTTTGCTCTACCATCATTATTTCGAGGTGTTACAAACGGTATGACAAATTTGGTATACCCTTTAGATTTCATCTAGGGTATAAAAACATAATTTATGGCTATAAATGGTGCGTATAATGAGGCCTGAGAAATTGGTGGTGAAAAAATGGAGTGCGTGAGTGGGTTATTATTGACAACAAATTAGGTTTTAATAGGACATATTGATTATATTTTTAAACAAATTTGAAAAAAAAAGGCTCACGCAAATAAGAATTATGAGACGCTTAAAATGGATGAGTTGCAGCCAAAGAATACATCATACATAAGGTACTTTTTTTCATTTTTAAAACTAGAAAAGGCTGTCTACCGAGGTATCTACAGGAGACAATTAGATGTTCAGCCATATAATATAGCAGAATTAAATATTCGATTTGGCTTATTTAATAGAAATATGACAAAAAATTCACTAATACTAAAGGATTTCAAAAATTTTACCACTAGAAATAAAAGAATAAAGTAATTATAAGGTTTTTAAAAGAAAATATGACCAATTTTTTAAAGACAGAGAGATAATTATGTTTATCAAAGTATTACGTGTACTAATAAAAAAATAATTATCTTATCTTCTCATTCATTTTTGATGCTGTAAAAAACAAAAGTTTATGTTAAAACTGTGAAAAGGTACTAGCAAACATGTTTTTAAAGTCTTAGCATAAGCATTTGTTACCAATTTAAAAACAAAAATACCAGTAATAGTGGTTATTGGTCGACCAAAAAATTATTTCTTCAATACTGTGGATATTGTTAAGCCAATATTAATTTGATGAAAAATGACTCTTAGGAAATAGCCATTTTGATTTTAACCATTGATCATTTTAATTGGTTAGAATTTAGAAAAGTTTAACCAATAACCAAAATAATCGAATCGGAAACCAAGTAGGTAGGTATATTGATTCAACATTAACCAAATATTTAAGATGATAGCCAGGGTTTCGGTTACTAGCTCTGGCGTACCTACATATTGAATTTTTTGAATTAATAGACACAAATCACAAGGTAAGAATCGATTTCTTGGAAGATAGTAACTCTCATTAAAATTGCCCCCTGAGCGAAAACCTGGATCCACGCCTGAGTCACCAAGTACATCGAATACGTATAGCCGTATTGTTATTGCAAAATTTCGTTCCCTTTTTAAGTAAATCTTAGGAATGAAAATGTATTATATATTTCACTGTGACTGCTGCACCGCACGCTTGTGTAGTTCCGGTATACGTATATACATAACAACTCTCTACATTGCATAAATTTTGAGTTCTTCGTCTATATTAAATTTACCTACTGAACCGATAAAAGCTTAGCAGTATCGTTAGTTTTTAAAAGAACACAAAACATATATATATAGAAATGTAGCCTTATAATGAGTTAAAAGGATGAACTAAATGTCCTTAACCATTTCTTCAAGATATTTACTTTCTACAATTAGGTATAATAAATGAAGTTGTAATTCTTCACACCGGAAAATATGTAAAATTTCTTTATTGATGTTACCAGTCTCCAAATAAAAAAGTCAATAAAAGATGTACTTACGCTGGCAGTTCACCAACAGCGGATCCACTAAAAAATGAAAAAAATTTCTATGAGTTCTTTATTCCTCCAGGATATATAGTAAAAATAAAATATAGTTCATACAATGTCAAGTCATAAAACCCAAACAATAACGTTTATAAAACGAGAAAAATGAAAAAAGAAACAATAAAATATTGTGCCACAAATAAATGAAACAAAAAATTAAAGAAACCAGAGATGATGGGGACAAGTACTTACTCTGGTGGATTTCCTCTTAAGTTGAACTTGGTAAAAACTACTTCAACACGTTGCCCTGGGCCTGCTAGGAAGATGTACAAGCATTGTCTGGAGTGATTTGTTGGGTTATGCAACAAAGGCGCTGTAAATGTGCCATTTTGAGGACCGCCCACACGTGAGACGAACGTTTGATCACATTCTGTAAAACACAAAAACAAAACAAGAATTAATTAAGTTCAAGTGATTGTAAATAGCTAACTATATATATTGTATTAAGATCTATATAATTATCAAGCGAGAAAAATCATAAAAGCAATCAAAGCAGTACAAAAATTCTAAACTATAGCTTTCCAGATACAAATAAGATAAGAACGTACTTGGAGGTTTGGTCGGTCTCGGCAGGGGTTCCAGATATGCCACTACTGGTATCCAAGAACGAGGTTCAGGGTTTGGGTCGCCTCTTAGCTCAGAGGCGTCAAAATCCGACGCCACTGCCGAGATAGACAAAATGTTTGTTAAATATTTTTATTTCTTTGGAAATTTTTTTTTTCAATGTTCAGAATTTAATTTAAATGAAAAAAGATTTATTTTAATTATTAAAAATAATATATATTCATAAAAGTTAAAGCAATTAATGCATTGAGTTTTAATATGTAATTTGTAAAAATAACTAGAAAGAAGACTATAATTGGTTAAGAAAATTAATTAAATACCCTCCCCGAAATTATTGAAATTATACCAAATATAAAAATATTTAAATTGTGTTCGATTATTTTTAGATGTTGTCCGCAATTTATTGATGCTCGCTATAGTCTGTTGGAAATATTGTAAAAAAATTTAAGATAACAAATGCTTTTCAGTCTACTTTTTCTTACTCATCAACTGCTTTAAGTCCCTTGAAGGATATGGGGCAGATAGTGAAATTTATTTATTTCTTACAAATACTGTGGTTGTGCTGACAATTTTAAAACGCTTTCGAGCCACACAGAGATCAGTGCCGGATCTAGGAAACTTTTGAAGGGGGGCAAAGACGTTAGTTACCGCCCCCTCTAACAACGATCTTTATTTGGGACAAATTTTATTACAATTCCAGGGTATACCAGTCATTATATGTATATGATAGATGACCTATTTATAGATACTGCATACCCTAGACCTATGTAGAGCCAGAATTTGAAACAAATGATTGTTAAATAAAAAGAATTTGAAATTCAAACGAAAAGTAAGATCCATTATAGATCTTAAATGTCGTTTGGATCTCAAACTGTTTTAAAATAAAAGGAAAGTAAAAAATCGTATTATTACAAATACAGTTTATTTTATACCAGAGACAGACTTGTAATTTTCATATTTATATATTGATAATGCAATTATGTGAATTGCAATATAAAATTTCAGATACACACTTGCATTTGACGATACTAAGAATTTAATTAGAGAGCTTACACTTGATTTATCACTTGATTTGTCATTTGACTTAAGAAAGTTCAGCGCACTTACAAAACGCGAGAAAATATTGTGAAATTACTTGTCTGTATGAAAAATAAAAACGAAATAGTCACTTCAATTTTACAAGTGTCAAAGATTAAATTTCAGAAAAGTTGAATTAAGTATTAAATTCGGTTCTAAAAGGTTCGTGTATTAAATGATTATGGTTTATAACTAGGGTCATATTGCAATAAACTCGTATACCGCGTACGTTTTTCGCAGCTTCAATATTTAGCTCCAATGTACTAACTACTGATTGTACACCGAGCTGCTTCTCAGTATATAGAGACAGACTTCGCAAAATACAATATTGAAATTGCAAGTCTGTCTCCGCTATTATATTAACATAAGGATAACAAATTAAAAATTTAAATTATGTTAGATATTAGGTTTTTATTTTTGCCGCTTTTCAATATGAATCTTCTCGGCTAAAACTACTAAAATTTGAGAAAGTTTAAAAAAAAAACTCTGTGTAGGAATTCTGGCAAACTGCGTTCAGGTTGAATGGATTTATCCGATTTTTAACTCAGATTCAAAGGGTTAACTCCGGCTAAAATCGTTAAATTTAGCTGGCATAATAATAATTTTCTGGTAACTTTGTGCTTGTGCCTACTGTCTTATAATCTGTCTACATTCGAGGTAGGATTGATGGATGATGGGGAACATAGGGTTGCCAGTCACATTTGTACAATTTTTGAATTCATTTCATATGAGACAAAGGTACAATTTGAGAATTTAGCGGGATTTTTAGTTTAATAAGCTTACAGAGGCTTACAGACTTAATTTTAATAGACAGTAAGCTGCTTGATTGTATAAGTATAAACACAATTGAAAGTATGATATCAGCAAAGCAGCTTTTAGATTCCGGAAAGAAGACTGAAGTGTTAAGTATGGTTTGAAAAAATGTTCCAATTCTTGTAATTAGATTTTTTCTCGTTTAGCTATGGGTTCAGAAATCCGTCGTATTGCCGGCCCCTTAATTTTAGCGCCCGGAGCAAGTGCACCCGAGTGCCCTCACATAGATCCGGCCCTGCCAGAGATATACATATTGTTGTATTTAATTTACTACACAGAAATGCTCCTTAGTCGATATATATATAAACTTGAATATGGTGCAAATGGTTTTCTATTATTGATGGTTTGCACCTGCTTTGGCAATTGTTACAATGTTTTGTTTTATGGTTTTTTAGCTTCTATATTATTTATTTTTATATCCTAGATGATGGCAGATGAAAATGTACCCATGCATAATATTATAAGTTATTTCGATTTTTGCATGTGCGCCTGTCCGTCCATCTGTTCATCCGTCTGTCTGTCTATCCGTCTATCTGTCTGTCCTCATGATAACTCTACAACGCTTTCATGCATGCACGACGCACTTGCATTATGCTCTTCATAAAAGAATCAAATATACTTTTAAGGGACACGCCGCGTAAGAATGCAATAATTGCTTGATGCACGGTAACTTGCTGTACTGATGCTGCAAGCATTTTCGTTTGAGCACTGCTTGTACAGCTTTTGCGTGAAGCATTGATATTTGGATGAGATATTCATAGAATGACGTCATGATAAAAGCAATTCCTTTATAATTTAGCATGTGGCTATTTATACATACAGTATGGATGTGTAATTAGCCAATCGTCGATACAGTGTGGAAACGTAATTGGTTATTTATACATACACTGTGTATACAGAAATGGTGAAGGGAGTGGGGTGCGAGTCGCGCACAGGCCAGTGACACACACACACACACACGCCCCTCAGCCACGCGCTCTCAGCCAAGCACACACATGCACACACACTACTCGTGCAAGCATACACACACACTCTACTCGACACAAAGGCTAACACAAACGCGCGCGACCAAACGTATTGTGTGTGTGTATGTTTGGGCGGGTATCGAGCGTGTGTGTGTGTGTGTGTGTGTGTGTTTTCCATAGTGTGTGTCCTGATGTGTTTATGAGGGGCGTGTGTTTGTGTTGTCACTGATCTGCGCGCGATTCCCCCCCCCCCGCACCAACCAATTAATTAATTAAGTATACATACTGTATCAAAACCCTCGGGAATACTTCCCAAGCCATGAAACAGAACTCTATATGTTTGCGATCGGAGTCCGTTTTCTAAAATGTTCTATATTGATATTTATGGAAAAGTACTAAACATTGGCTTTATGTATCCCGCAGAGCCTAAACTACTATCCATACAGGAAAATAGTCTTCTAGTAATTTACAGCTTGATTCCTTATCTTCCCAAAGGCTACACTTCCTATATAACTTACTTAACAAAATAATAAAATAGTTTTGATTACAAAGTAACCTTACCATTTATCGCTCAATAACTCTCAGCTGAGTGATATTTGCATGTGTGTATGCGCAGCCGGAGTGCGAATCTGTAGGCAACTACCTTCGAAATCATCAGCCCACGGCATGCCATGACGCCACAGCGACATTACAATGATTACTCAGCTGAGAATTTTTGTTTGAGAAATAGTAGTCATTTGGTTAAGATTCATTTTTATACCCTAGATGAAATCATAGGGGTATACTAAGTTTGTCATTCCGTTTGTAACACCTCGAAATAATGATGGTAGAGCAAAATGGATTGGACACCCATTCATAATATTAAAAGTTATTTCGATTTTTGCATGTCCGTCCGTCCGTCTGTCCGTCCGTCCGTCTGTCCATCCGTCCGTCTGTCCGTCTGGCCGTCTGTGCGCACGATAACTCGAGAACGCGTATACTTAAAGAGCTGAAATTTTGTACACGGACTTTAAAAAAAAAAGTAAAATTAAGTTCGAAAATGAGACAAATCGGGCGACTCCTTCGTGGGGTTGCCATATAAAAATTTCGGTTTTTTACGTATACTTTGAAAACGATTAGTCCAAGACATTTCTATTGTACTAAGAACTTCTGCAGAATACGAAATCCTATAAAATTGGTTATTACCATTTTTTCTGTGCGACAAACTGTTCTAGAAATATATACGAAAAACAACTTCAAAATCAATACTTGAATAGATCGGTGACCATACGAAATTTAATACGGGCATTCATCTAGGGTTTCATAAGAATTGGTCTTAGGACCAATTCTAGCTTTTTTACTTGATTTAAATAATTTTGTTAGGAAAGGTATGAAAGTTTTATTACGTTTCGGAAGATAAGAAAGCAAGCTTAAAATTATCACAACACCATTTTTCTGTTTAAGGCGGAGGAGCTATTCAAATAAACTTTTGTCAGTTTTACATAAGAACACTGCAAATAATTTAGAATGTAAGGACTCCGTTGGGCCTCGCATGTGGTAAGGAGGGATCTTGTTTCATGGCTTGTGAAGTATTTTCGAGGGTTTTGACTGCATGTATAAATAGCCAATTACGTATACATACTGTATGTATGTATGGATGTATAAATAGCCACATCCTATAATTTAAGCACTTTACTTGGGAGTTGGAGTATAATTGCTCTTTTGGTGAGCGGCTGCATAGTAGCATATCAGAAGTGCATATGCGTGATTCATTTTCAAAATATTTGAATTGTCACACAAAAATGTTTTTTTCATTATATACCTAGACATTGAGAACGCATCGACGTAAGAGTTGACATGTTGTATGCGGCGTATTAATAAAAATAGTAAATAAATATGTACTAAATCGGGCAAGCACATCTTGGCATTACCATACAAAAATTGAGGTATTTTACGTATACTGTCAGTCCTAAGCATTTTCATTGTACAGAAAAATTTTACAGAATATAATATCCTATTAAAGTTTTTATTTATTATTATTATTATTTATTTTATTTTTGCTGTCCGATTATCCGTTATAGAAATAGATGCGTAAAAGCACTTTGGCAATAAAACTTGCGCAGAGGATTAACCATACTAAGTTAGATACGGGCAGAATTCATTTAGCTAAGGTATGGTAAGAATTGGTCTTAGACCAATTTCAATTTTCTTCCATATTTACTTTGTCAAGAGCAGTCATGAATATCTTAATTTTTGATTGCAACTGCTGTTACTCAAATTGCGTTATATCAATGCACATTATAAGCGATGGAGATTATTTACAGTATACATATTCTTATACTAGTTCCCCATATTGCATATTACGTCGGGATGTCCTATATCAAATCGCTCGAGAACAGCCATGAAATAGACCCCATTACTACCACATGAGAATCCCAACGGAGTCCTAACATTCTAAAATATTTGCAGTGCTTTTATGTAAAACTGACAAACTGTTGATTTGAATAGCTCCTGCGCCCTAAACTACTATTCATATAGAAAAATGGTGTTGTGATAATCTTAAGCTTGCTTTTTTATCTTCCGAACCGAAATAAACTTTTATAGCTTTCCTAACAAAATTATTTGAAACAAGTAAGAAATCTAGAATTTGTCTAGGACCAATTATTATGATACCCTAGGGCCTAGATGAATGTTCGTTTGTAATTTCGTACAGTCACCCATTTGTGCAGGTTTGAGTTTTGAAATGGGCTTTCGCATATATTTCCAGAACGGCTCATCGGACTGGAAAAAATTTGTATACCAAATTTCATAGGATTTCATATTCTGAAGAACTTTTCGGTACAATAAAAATATCTGTGACTGATCCTTTGTTCAGTATATATAAGAAACCAACATATTTATATGGCAACACCAAGAAGGGGTTTGAAGGTTTGGTGATGAAGTTTCCAGGTGGCCCTATGGGATTCCCCCTGGCCTACGTGCTTGAAATCCTATTAAGAAAATAGGACATGGCAAATGGTTGTTCTTCAAAAAATGGTGCAATAGAGAGCTTCAATTTCCACCTATTGTGCATTCTTTGATGAACAGACAAAATACTGTTGAATAGTTACTTTTGACACCTTAGGTTTCACTTGTAAGAATTACGAAACACAGATTTAGAGCTTACGAAACTCAAGAGTTGGTACCGTGTTTTACTACGTCATTCCATATAATATCTGCAATAAAGATTTGTAGAACTCTGTCTTCTTAGTCGCATCCTAATATCTAAATCAATCAGATTCATCGAATTCCGGATTAGAAGTTGATTTAAACCTAGAAGGTGAATTATCCTGTCTTAGTATATAAATTTAATAGAATGAATTATTAGTAATTTGTTTATGCGGATATTCTTAATTTATATTAATTTAAAATAACATGAAGTTTGCAGTTTGAGCTCAGAATTATCATTGAATCGATTTTGAAAACATATATACCTTATTATACCTTCCCACAAATAGCTCATTAAATCCAGGATTTACTGTAATTTAGAAAAATATCAATTTAGTATTTTCAACCCATTTCGCATATTTGTTCAAATCCTCGTTCATTTCATTTCATTAATACGCTACAACTTGAATAGAAATAATTAAGTAGGTATGAGAGTTTAGTGAAAAGCTTCATTAAAATCATAAGTAGTGTGATACACTTCTTAGATAACGAATGCTATACAATGCTTTGCATTAAAGCGCATTTGCTTTAAAATAAATTGTTAAATGTTGCCTCAAGGTAATTTATACAGTCGTCCTGTCCTTGCATTTTGTGAGAACCATAAAGAATAAAAAAAATGCATGGCTAACAGGAAAAATTCAAGTGCTATCACCACGGTTCCCGAGTACAATCAAACATGTCGCTATTAGTACTCCTGCTCACTTACATTCTTTGGGTTGGGAATGTATGCACTGCACAATACGAAAAAAAGCGAAGTTGTTTAGATACGAGGTACAACATTTTTTAAACTCTCTGAGCATTGCCGGAACGTCGGTGTTAAAATAACATTGAAACTCAAATGAACTTGAAGGCTACCAATCACAATTTAAGGGTACGTTTTGCAAGTTAATGTTTCCAGCATCTGCATTTAGATGTTCACACAACCAAAAGGGTAGTTATGGAAGGTGAAGGTGTGCGTTCTACCGGAAACTCATTAAAAGTGTAGAAGCACTCAAGGTAAATACTTTCCGTTCTCTTTCTATCTTTCATGTTTAACTCGTTCCATTTCTCATTCGTCTTTTGAAATGCTATTAAACGTGAAAGGAACCCCTTCTTAACTCTCTGGTGTAAATTTGGTGAGAATTGTTCGACCAGAGGAAGTGAGGGGGAATTATTAGGCGCAAGGTTAGTACTTACTTAGGTATATATGTATTTAAATTTTCAACGGGAAATTAAAATGTTTGACTTCACAGTTGTAAGTAAAGTGGAACAAGCGCATCAACTAACATGAAAAGTTCTGGGGAACTGATTTTCACTTGGTTTCCGTGAATTTAACCTCTCGATTTAAAATAATTTTTTACGTGCAAAAGATAAAGAGACATCTATTGGAAATGGATACTTCATACGAAATGATTAATTAAGTACAGAACACAAAGACAACATACGGTACGTACTTCAAAGACTGAGAGATGCGACATTGAAGCTCAGTACGAATAAATTTGGTCTATTTAAAAATTAAGTTAAATAATTTGGGCACATAGTTTCATTACAAAGAGTAAGAACTGATCCAGAGAAGAATCCGTCAAAAATTGGCTAGTTGTTAAGAACAAACATCAATTAAGGAGTTTTCTTGGTCTAGTTACCTACTAAAGGCGATTCGTAAATAGCATTGCAGATATAGCAAGGAACCTACATCAACTCAGAGAAAAGGGAAAATGGTTTATATGGTCGAATAAATGTAACGAGAGTTTCGAGGATTTGAAGCAACAGCTCTGTGAAACTCGCAGTACTTCACTATTCAAAGCTAGGCAAAATTTTGTATTGGACACGGATGCCAGCAATGTAGGTTTAGTAATGATAGCTGTAGTTATGGAAACAGCTCACACATCCTGTAGCATTATTGCGAACAGCGGGGATATCTTGCTCAAATTGTCCTGTTTTGGTTGGGCGTCGCTCTGTACTAGGAGTGAACGCTATTGAGTTGAACAATTGATGGATTGGGGTCCAGGTAGAACACTTAATACAAGTGGCTGTTAGTCACAGTAGTTGTCTTTACGGCAGTTGTCTGGTTGCTATTAGCCACAGCAAGTTGTCTTCACGGCAGTTGCCTCGTCTAGGGGACTGGTTGTAAAGCTCACGGACATCAAAGTGTTGTCCAACACAGAATACGTCCAAACAGTGAGGATAAGTAGAGCTTAGTATGTCTGAAAAAGAATTTGCTAGGACACTTGAAAGTATCGGAGCCGCAGTTATGCGTGACGAGTGTTGCCCCAGTGGCCAAGCGGTCAAATAATGTCTGCAGGCTAACGGCCAGTATCGACTGTTGTCCGAATGACAATGCGGTCGAATAATAACGGCAGGTTGCTTAAGAGTTCTTGCGGACGCTTCAGAAAGAGTGATCCAGTGGAATTGCCAGGTGTTCGAGTAAATCACATGATGACTTCTGGTTGGGAAGCGCGGGATGCAAACCTAGATGAGGACTTCTGAAAGAAAACTTATCTGGCTAATATAAGGCATTAAAATCCAAACAGAATACAGTAGCTATCCTTCAGATTTTATTATTTTCGAAATACATCTGATAATCAGTTTTCTCTGATACTGATAAGCTTCTTAATTGGAGAACAATATAACAATGTCTTTCGACGAAGGACATCTATACAATTTGATTAATTTCTCATCGCTAGCGATGAATTTAATAATGAATCTAACCTGGTTTATACAGTTTGGAGCAAGGGTTTAGAAATGGTCGAACCGAGACGCTTCACATAGGTATCGGTGCAGTGCCTTCACAGGAGGAGAATGATCGAGAAGTACCAATAGCTTATTAAAGCAAAGCACTCTCAAAATCAGAAATAAATTATTATGCTACAAGGAAAGAAGTAATTTCAGTTGTCTAGGTTGTCGCGCTCTCAGACAGTGTCAAGTTTTTGTACGGCCACCCTATGAAGGAGTTAGCCGATTTGTCCCATTTTCGACCTTAATTTTACATCTTTTTTAAAGCTCACGTGCAAAAGTTCAGCTCTATAAGTACCCGCGTTCTGGCGGAATCGTGCGGACGGACAGACGGAGGGATATTCAAAAATCAAAATAACGGTTAATATTATGCGTGGGTGTCCATTCCACTTTGCTCTACCATAATTATTTCTAGGTGTTACATACGGAATGATAAACTTAGTATACCTTATTGATTTCATCTAGGGTATAATAAAATACCTCGTAGAAGACACTTATCAGAAAGAGAGAGATACAACAGACCAACTGTGAGTAAGCTGTTCCTTTACTATAGCTTTCTTTTAAGCTTTGTGTTATTGTGATAATATATCTCTGAAAAGATCATTGTAGGTCTCATTTAGAGAAATCAATAATAATAGTCCAAGGATTCCCAGATTCAAGTTCCCCATACAAAGAAGATTGGTTCCAAAAATTCAAACAAATAGCTTGATATCAAGTATTAGTTTTTATTACTCAGCCCCCAATTACTGGCTGTCTTACTCAGGTGGTATAATATTTTCCTCTTTATACCATACATGAAATCTATGGGGTATACTAAGTTTGTAATTCCATTTGTAACGCATAGAAATAACGATGGTAGAGAAAATTGGATTGGACAGCCACGCATAATATTAAAAGTTATTTTGACTTTTGCATGTCCGTCTGTCGGTCTGTCCGTCCGTTTGTCTGTACGCACGATAACTCGAGAACGCGTATTCTTAGAGAGCTGAAATTTTGTACATTCTTTCGTGGAGTTGCCACACAAAAATTTCCTTTTCCACTATATATTTGGACACTGCCTGAGAACGCTGCAACATAGACAGCTGAAATTTGAAACATGGTGTTTTTATAGTAATAACAAACAAAATTTTAAAAATGGACTAAACCGGGCAACCCCTTCTTGGTATTGCCATATAAAAATTTAGGTTTTAAACATATACTGTGAAAATGATCAGTCCTAGACATTTTTATTCTTCAGAATACGAAATCCTATAAAATTGGTTATAATAATTTTTTTTGTCCGAAGAACCGTTCTAGAAATATATGCAAAAGACCACTTCAAAAACCAAGCTTGCATAGATCGGTGACCAAAGCTCATATATATTAAAATTAGAACGGTAAAATGTGGTAAATGAAAATGTCAGACTCTAAACTTTTTTCGTTACATTCTGTTTTCAATAAAATTCGCCTACTAAAAATATCTTCGGATATCCTGCAAAGTATTTTCGAGATTCAATTTTCGAAACCCTACAAATGCCGATATGAGCGAAGACAACAGTGGCGAAATTTCGCAACTTTAGATATGCGTCGTGCCTCCAGAGCGCTAAGAGCAATCATGTCGTATTTAAAGTAAATTTATAGTGACCATCGTGCGTGCCTGCCCTGCACCCAGAAAAATTTGCCTTCGTTATTTAATAATTTTTTCACTATTGTTTTAATGTGGCGAAAATTAATAAGAATTCCTATATAATCAATTAGAAAAGAATTGTTTTAAAATGTTTTCCCATGTAACTTCATTAGGACGAAACCTATTATTTATCAATAAGGCAACTTTTTATTTTAATATGATATATTATTAAGAATATATACATACATACAAACAATTTTATATGTTGTAACATTTTAAAATAATAGTGCGTCCCAATAGAAATTAATTACTGTAAACTATTGAAATAACACATTAAATTAATAGGCTATCTAATAAAAGAAAAAGGTCTGTTATAAAATTAATTTGAAATTACATTAAATTTATGGGGTATCTTCTAAAAACAATAAGATCGAACCTAAATAATGTGATATCACCTAACTTTAACCTGGCAGCATTTAAAGTAAAACAAGCAAGATCAAGAATGTTGCTACATTCTGCCGGCTGTGGTCCCGTACGTATTGTTTCTGCAGTGCACTGCAGTCAGTTGTACTTTCAAGAAGTTTTGTAGAATTTAGTGAATAACAAAACAAGAAAATGGGAACAAGTAATTGTGTTATTATTAGTGATCTGGAGAAGTTATTATCCGAAAGCAGTAAAATTGAATTTGTGTGTGGTTCAGAAGTACAAAGCTGCAGTGAATCGTACGAATTGCTGGTAAACAACGATCAGGACGAGTTGAAAGAAGTTGTGTGTACAAACTTTGGATTCGATATCAATATCTACAACAGGTTGAAATGTAAGTAAAGAGAAGTTTTTTATATATGTACTGGGCGAATTTTACAGACAAAATTTATTCGAATTTTCCATTTTTATTAACTTTATTTGTTCAGGTTTTAACTGTGTCTTATTTTCAATAATATAGAATTTAAAAGTTCGATTTCTGTACTTATTATTAAAATTTGATTTGTTTAGAGCAGGAACCTGTGTTTCTTTGTGCAAATATAAGGAAATCTTCTTAAAATTGTTATATACGCATAATTGTTCCACTTGATCTGGGATATTTGGCTACTTTATTTATTATATTTACATTTTATCGCATTGCATGAGACTACAGTAAACTTAGTTTAGGAAGAAAATTCTGATTCTTTATTGCTTGCGGAATGAATGTGGAGAGTTTGAGAGTTATAACGGACTCGGATGTTAATGAATTATTCTCAGTTACACAGCTAGGAACAAGAGCTTTATTCAAATTCCAATTAAAAAAATGGAGGATGGAAACAGTAAATAATTCTAATATTTTTTATATACATAAATGAGTTCTTAATATGAGCATTCATATGTAAATTTTAGGCAGATACATTATCGGTCGATAGTGACTGCCGAAATTGGGTTGGAAATTGTTCTTCTGCGGCAACCGCTCCATCAGATTCCGCTATCAGTGAAGAATTAATGTGTAGTCAAAAGTCAATTTTAGTAGAGCTCTTGAGAACACCTGTTTGTAAAAGAATAAACGAATTTTATGAAAATAATGGTTCATTGGATAAAATGAATCGCGATCTTCTAATTAATATGATTGTTGATTTTTTCACGGAACGGAATCGAAAAATACATATGAAAGACATTCAAGAATTCAGCAAAGCAATTCAAGCTCATTTTACGACTGAAAATATTGTAAGTTTAAAACATTATCATTATTGTTATTATTATTTGTACAAGAAGCAGTCGAACCAAAGGCATGTAAGTCTATAATTTCTATAGGGATATTATTACACGAACAGAGGCCCGGGAAAAAATCCTACGGGAAAATTGCACGACAAAGCCGTAAATGCTCGAGTAAAAATAGCTAAGCGTAAATCCAGCTTAAAGCAAGTTTCTAATACATTACAACCTTCGTGCTCATCTGACATTGCTGAGGATACATTTGAGCCAAGCTTGAGTAATTCGATTTATGGTGTTTTTGAGCACTTAGGAATTATGAGAACTAAGAACTAAACTATTCAGTTATTCAATTATTATTACTTTATTAAAAAAAATCATCCCAATTATTTCGCATTACTTCTTTTAAACAAATGTTCGTAGGTATACATCGCAAAGATGTGTTATTTTTTCCCTAAAATAGTTTAATATCATAGTGTGAATAGTTTTTATTTTTCCGTTCATTTGAAATTTTTTTCTGTCATTTCCTTTCAATTTTCCGTTTTCGTGTATGATTCATTAACTTTCACACTTAGCTGAGGACGAAATTGAAAATGAATTGTAGCTAAAACACAACAATGAACCCTGGGATACTGTTGTAGAAAAATGAGAAAAGGTTTTTAATCTAAGACATACTTATATTAAGAAAAACGGCAAGGACATATTTAAGAAATGGCCACTGTATAAGCATAGTAGTGGACAGTCTCTAGTAAGTCTAGAACTTTTTATTGACTCCTTTTTATTACAAATTTTTTTAAATTGTTGAAGTATAAAAACGCTTTGATATACAGGGTATATTTCCTCCATGATCATCCATATAGAGCGAGAGGTGATAGTACTCACTTAGACCTAGACAAAAAAAAAATTGTATGGCAGGGGGGGGGGGCAGATCAACCGTTTCGGAGTTACAATACAATACAATTTTTTGGTTGCCTAGGTGAGTACTATCACCTCCCGCTCTATGGACCACCATGGAGGAAACAGCTTGTTTAAGTAAAATCATAAGAATCTATCTTAACGTTTTTCCATCTTCATTTTTTTTACACTATTTTATAATTTCAAAATTCACAAAATATGGTTAATTCATGTTGTGAATATAAACAAAATCTTAAACAGAAAGGAAATACTGTGAATATTGTCATAAAAGATATTTTTTACAGATTGAAATTGATTACAAGTATATATGTAGATCCAGGCACAGAATACCACCTTTTAAAAAAGTGGGATTCATTCTCGCGAAATATCATTCCCTTTTACAAAGAGAACATAAAGGACACTGCATCTCTTAAACTTCTCAATATTCTTAGCAGTGACATTGATAATAGTATGAATCAACATATTTATTATTCATTTATGATATAATTAAATTATTTTTTCATTATTATAGACTCACGTGACTGTATCCTATTTTTATTGTTACATGCAGTTTTAAAACCATCGGCAGTAGTTATTTCAAGAAGTAACAACAAACGATCTCGGTGGAAGCCATCTATTATCGATTCCCAGCAAGCAACTTTATTACATTCTCCGACAGTTAACGACTATGGCGGACGACTCGTAAAAACTTCGTGAAAAATATTTAGACAAAGGTTTGACTTTACAGCCGCTAGTACTTGTAATTGGCGAGCAAATAAGTAAGCTTAATTCTTTTTATACCGCATACGATGGAATTTGATACAAATTTAATTCGTTTTTAAAATCGCTGGACTGTACTTTTAAATGCTTCCAAGTATTGAATTTTAAATACCCTGATGAGGGCAAAAATGTTTATATTTTCATTCAAACATTTTTTTTTTTCTATTAAAACAGAATTTGACGAACTAAACCCAAATATATCGAACTTGATAAGTTTCTTACAAAAAACAAGCCAAGATTAATTCCTTATTTAATTATATTTAACCAAGCATATTTATATTAATATCATTTAAGATGTTTTATTGCTCTTTGTGTGAGGAAAACTTTTCATTTTCAAACTTGCTTATAAACCATATGAGGAGTGTCTTTTCAAAAGGGGATATTTACGTCCTGATCGTTTTTTCATAAAATCGACTGTAGCAATACCAACAGCTTTACAGAATAATAGGAAGAATATATGGAAAGGATATGATAAGTTATCTAGAATATATTATTTTGAAAATAATTTGACTATTATTTCCGGTAATATTGGCTTGCAAAGTTTGGAAATATCCCCTTTTGCATAAAAATCTTTATAATATCCCCTTTTGTTCTGTACCATTTTGTAAATATCCCTCTTTGTGTTGCACGTTTTTGTAAATATCCTCTTTTGATTTGTACATTATACTAGAATAAAATTATTAAAGCATATTTTGAGTATTCTTATCAGTTTTTATTTTTTAATTCTTACTTCATTTTTACTCAAAAATATAAAACAGAAACTTCTCCCTCAAAAATTTATTTCGACTATTGAAATCCTACTGTAAATATCCCTTTTTGAAATGAAACCAAAGTAACAGTAATAATGTCTTATTTTTTAATGTAAATATCCCCTTTTGATCGGAACAAGTGTTTTGAAGTAAGATTTCCTATGAGTTTATCGCGTTTTGTTTCGGTTTACAGTGACGAAATCTTGAATTTCAGAGTACAGAATATAATCTCATACTTAACTTAAATAAAATGAAAATTGTAAATATCCCCTTTTGAAAAGACACTCCTCATATGAGAACACTTCATATTTTAAAAAACTTACCATATTATGAATGTGCCCAGAAAAAATGTCTTCAAAAATTTCAAAATATTTATTCATTCAAAAGACACTTGGATCGTGTTCATACTAAATCTGTTTCCACAAATACAACTAAGAGTTATGAAAAACATTCAGATAAATCTAATTTGAAACCAGCTTTCGAAAATAAACGCGTCTCATCAGAAGATAATATTTGCAATTATAACGAGGAACATGTGCAAAACCAATCTGATTTTGGACTAAAATTTGCTCTTTCTTTACATAGCAAGTCTAATTTAAATAGAAAGGATGTAACTGACATTATATCGAATATCAATACATTTATTACGGAACCAATAGCAAATATAGTAAAGACATCTGTTATAACACTAATAGAAGATTCTGTTAAAAAAGAACGTGCTGAAAATATTGTTGAAAGATTTTTGAACTCTATGAAAAATATTAGAACAGAATACCGATTTTTTCAAGAACTAGAAAGAAAATGTATATATAAACATCCAAGAGCATACACAATTAATAATGAAGTTTCAGAAGTTATCGTTAACTATACCCCCACCTTAAAGACTAATAAAGTACAAGGATTTATTATGCCTATTTCTTTTCAAATTAAAAAGTTTTTCGAATGTAAAAATATCTTAAAATTTACGATGGTTGGTTTTTGGTCAATGATCAAATAGACTTTACGGATAGAAGCCCCCTCCTTAATCCCCAATTTATATGTAGCCTCTCAGTTTAATTGTGAATTTTTTTTCTCTCTATGCTTTTACTCTCTGTAATTTAGTTAGGTACTTCAGAACATATTTATATACATGTTAACCAGTAAGATCAGTTCGGCCTTTGATAATGTCCTAGTCAGACGAAACGCGTCGGCCTCTTTAAGTAATTAGTTTTAATTTTTGTTTTTACATAATTAAACGTTCAGTGGAGTAGATAAACAAGTGTTTTCTTCAAAAATCCAATATGTCTATCATAAAATACTTCCACCAAGTGCCAACAGTGAATACAATTAATCACATTAAAAGTTAAAATTTACGTTAGAAAATATGAGAGATTTAAAATGTCAAAACAAGGAATTTCATAATATTATTAATGGCGAGGTATGGAAGAAAAAAATGACCATGTTTGGCGGGAATAGAACAATAATTCCTTATATATTGTATTCCGATGATTTTGGTGTGGATAATCCACTCGGCTCACATTGTAAACAGCATTCTATATGCGGAGTATACTACACTTTTCCAACAATATTCAAAACAAAAGATAGAACGAGCTTCGGTAATTTATTAACTCTTAAGCCATTTATTGAAGAAATAAAACAAATGGAAGAGAATGGAATAATTATTAAAGTAGATGGAGTGGAGAAATGCGTTTACTTTGTCTTGGCCTTGATTGTTGGCGACAACCTTGCTCTAATTCTATTATAGGCTTTTCAAACAGTTTCAATTCGAATTATTACTGCCGTTCTTGTAAGCAACCTAAAATATTTATGCAAAAAGATACAAAAGAATGTAAACTTAACCCTACGAAATCGGGAAAATTATGATTCTGATATTGCTTTGCAGAACGAAAAATTGACTGGAATCCGTGAAAATTGCGTATTTAATTCAATTCAATCATTTCATGTTGTTGATAATATTTGCTTTGACATCATGCACGACCTCTTTGAAGGAATTCGCAGATACGATCTGTCTAAAATTTTACTCCATTTTATAATAACTTCCAAGTATTTTTCCATTGATTAATTAAATTATCGCAAGCAAATGTTTTGTTACGGTGTAACAGAAATAGGAAACATTTCTGCACCATTGCAGATAAATTGTTTAAAATTTAATTCATTTCAAATGACGGCCCGCGAAATGATGACGTTTGTTAACTTTATGCCATTAATGATTGGCGATTTGATCCCCGAAAATGATAAAATTTGGCATTTTTTTTTAAATTTTACTAAAAGTTATAACTCATTCTGATATAAAAAATCTTAATTATCTGATATCTGAGCATAACTTTCTTTATATTAAGCTTTTTAATGACACGCTTAAGCCGAAGTTCCATTTCCTCCTCCATTATTGTACAGCTATTCGCAATTTCGGTACCCTTAGGAACTTATGGTGTTTGCGTTTTGAAGCCGTTCACAAAGCATATAAAGAATACGCCAGGGCAACTTATTTTCGACTTAATATACAGTTATCTCTCAGTATTAAAGCAAGTCTGAAATTTGCTGCTTTATTGTCTTCAGACTCATTTTTTGCAAATGATTTGTTCTTTGAAAAAAAAAAAAAAAATGTTTTGCTCCAATCTTAGTATTAAATTCGACTTAAGACAATGTGAAATTAACTTATCCGAAGCTTTATGTACCAGTAAGGCTATATTTAGAGGATTAGTTTACAAAACAAAATTTTTCTTGACCATATCTTTCAATGATCATTTGAAGCTTTTTGAAATTGAAGATCTAGTTATAAGTGACTCAAATTTGTATGTTGTTGGCTGCGAATGGAATATTCTTTATTTTTGTGAACATTTGCAATCTTATGTTGTAGGAAGGAAGTCAACTAATTACTTTTTAAAGAATGTTAAATGTTTTGATGGGCCCCTAATCCACATATATTGTACGAATAGCGATAAGAAATGTATTAGAGTTAAGAAATTCTGAGGAATGAATATTTATGCATTAAATCTTTAATATTCATATTACCAGTGTATTTCATTTCCACTTCTATATTAATACAGTTTTCGTGGTTTCCATAGCCCTGAAATAATGAAAATGCTTGCTTTTATATATATTCAGTTCAATTAATCCCAATTTGAGAATTGATTGGCATGATCTCTAAAATACCTGAGTTGCTGAAAACTCTAATAGAGTTCACTCCTCGTCCTTTAATAAGAATCTACATATTTTGATCTACCATTAAATTATCCATTCCGATGAATCGGATGAACTTCGAATCAAAATCGAAAATTCCGAGCAACCAGTTCGAGTAAATCGCAATTAATCTTTTCAATCTGACCGAATTCACTTGTTCGGAACTTTTCAGTTTGATTCGAAGTTCATCGGATTCACCGGTTGTGTCTGAACGCCTGAGCGTCTCAAAGGCCGTTAGTGACGAAAGAGTTTTACGGTAGTAAACGTGGATGAATTTACATGGGGTTTTTGATTTAGAATGAGAGAATGGGGAGCCTTTCGATGGGGTAAAAATTTCTTACGTGTTGGGGTGGGGGTGGTAACTACCGCCCTTGGGGATGTCCAATTTGGGCCGTGTGTGATATGAGTCGAGAGTGGTGAGTCGAGATTCGAGAGTCGAGTAAAAAAAAGTTAAAAAGATAAAAAAGTTAAAAAGGTAAAAAAAAATTAAGAAAGTTAAAAAAAAGTTAAAACAGTCAAAAAAGTCGAGAGTGAAAAGAGCGTATAGAATTTATGACTAAAAAGTAGAAAATAAAATATATTAAGAAAAACTTTTAAAACAAATAACTTTTATACATAAATCGTACTAAAAAGTAAAAAATAAGTTTTTTCTTTCTGTGTGATATACACAAGTAAAATTTTACTGCAAAATATGGAATGCTAGAACTCAGATTAAATGTTAAAGGTTTGGGCATGAATTGCAGTTAGAGAATTGTGTTTACAGTTATGGATGCCCAAACTTTTAAGATTTAATCGGAATTCTAGCATTTCATATTTAGCAATAAAGCTTTTCTTGTGTATATCACAAAGAAAAAAATATTTTTTACTTTTTAGTGCATTTTATGTAAAAAAGTTATTTATTTTAAAAGTTTTTTTTTTAAATATATTTTATTTAACTTTTTTTAACTTTTTTGCTTTTTTTAACTCGAGCCTCGACTCAAGGATCTCGACTCTCGAATCCCGACTCTCGAATCTCCGCGCTGGAATCTCGAATCCTAAATCTCGACTTACCACTCTCGAATCTCGACTAATATCATACACGGCCCAAATTGGACAAACCCAAGAGTGGAAGTTACCATCCCCACCCCAAAACCACACAAAACTCATTTTAAGTAAAAAAACCCCATGTAAATCCATCCACGTTTACTACTCTAAAAATTTTTCATCACAAACGCCACTGTTAGGCGCTCAGACATAAAGTTTTTTAGTCAGGGGTTTGTGAGTTGATAAAAGTTATTTAAAAACAATTATAAACAAGTTATATACATGAAAATGAAGGAAGAAAAAACTTACCCAGTACTTTTTCCTGACAACTAGACGACGAACTGCTTCTTGTG
This sequence comes from Dioctria rufipes, assembly GCA_963924295.1. Lineage (NCBI taxonomy): Eukaryota > Metazoa > Arthropoda > Insecta > Diptera > Asilidae > Dioctria > Dioctria rufipes. The sequence goes on from OZ002741.1 coordinate 116,280,885, forward strand.
AAGTCGAATCGATAGTTTATGAATCTGGACAAGTCCGCAACGGAGAAGAGTTATCAGAAATAATTCGAGGCTACTACAGTAGTCTCTATTCTGAATCGACATTGACAACATCCTCGACCGCTCTTGAATTTCTTGAGAATATTACTATTTTCTCTGAAGAGAGTTAAGACCTTCTGGATACAGTGATCACAATGGAGGATATAATCGCTACGACAAAGGATTTAACGTTCAATCCTGTATTAACAGATTCAATGTCCGGTAATGCTCGAGGCATTGAAGCTGGCACGCAACCACTAACGGTTCTCGAAGATATTATTAATATCTCCGGACACTCGACCAGGTTGCTTCTGGGTGGGATAGATTTCGCCAACTTGGGGCCAGTGACCCTGGTACTGAGTTAGAGGATGTTTTCCCTCTGAACAGACCACCTTACACACCTTTCAGTACACTTACAGCACGTGTGCTCCGTGACGTGCTTATGTCTGGAGTATACAGGATACAGCCGATGGCGAATATACTTCAGGGTGAATATGGGCATGATGGAAGGGATAATTTACAGAGTAATCTACAGTTATTCTTCTAGTTACAAAGATGCTGATGTAACATTCAAATTGTTGCATCACAGTCTTATGCATCCTGATAAGTTGTCACATATCGACGGCGAGTTCAGAGAATCTGCACAGTTTGCGCTGGTGAACGCACCCTGTTTCACAGGTTCTTCATTTGCCCAGCTTTGCAAAATCTAATGGATCTCAACAAACCTTGTACAGTTATTGAACGCGACATTAATTTTATTGGAACAACAGGAATCCATGGAAGGGTATATAAGGTTACCGAACATGAAAAATGGTAGGATGGGGGTTTTTATTATTCTAAGCCTAGTCAAGATAGAGAGGAGTGCAGCAAATAGCCAACGCCTTCTAATGGTACCATAAACTTTTTGTAAGACAGCGGTGGTGTGATCGCAACAAGACATGCCACTGTTAAGCATAATTCCCAAATTTTTAGTTTTGTATACTCCAATCAGAGGGCTATTGTTGAGAAAGATAGTAAGAAAATCAGATGTATCGACTCCAGTTCGTGCAAAAATCATATAATTTGATTTGGTCGCCTTTAAATCAATATGGTTACTTATAGCCCAATGGTCAACGCGGTATAAGTAGTCATTTAGTCAAACAGTCCTCAACGAGACCGACAGGCCTAGATATATATAATTGGACGTCATCAGCATACACTTGAATGCTCAAGCTTTGAATAACTTCCGGCAAGTCATTGATAAATGCACAAAATAAGAGTGGTGCCAACATAGAGCCCTAAGAAACACCAGCATTTACAGTAGTAGTTGTAGATACATGAAGAGCTCAGCACTTCAACTATTGCGTGCGTTCCGATAGGAAACTGTAGATGAATTTACTGAGTTTGAATCTGTCAGAGAGTTTATCAAAAGCCTTCGGAAAATCCAACAGAGACAATTAGCAAACTTCGTGTATATCAAGAGCCAGCCGGAGGTCGGTTGTAATCCTTAAGCAGCGACAACATACAAGTAGATATGAAACCTCCCATTCCAAGCCCGAACATACTTTTTAAAGTTTGAGTGGCAAACTTTTATAAATGAATTATCTAACCAGCTGCAAATGTTGCGAAAGTATGAACTGAGAGAATCAGAACTTGAAGCTTTCCTGTCGTCGCTCCTAAGAAATCTCTCAACATTTTTCTATTCGTAATTCGTTCATAGTTTATACATACATTCATTGTGTTCCCATGCAATATGAATAACTGAGCCTCATGACAGGGGGAAGGGACATATTCAGTGAACTGCAGTGAGCCTCATCTATGCGCGTATGACTGTCACCGTATATAGCATTTTTTATATGAGAAAGTGGGAAAATGCTTACTTTCCCTTGTTTTACACTTTTTTAATTTTTTTTTTTGCTAAATATTGGAAAATATGCTTTCCAAAGGTAAAATAAAAGACACAATTTTTGACGGAATTCCGTAAATTTTATTTTCTTAAAAATCAAAATATTTAAAGCATTCCAAGGTTAATGAGAAATGAGTGCAATATAATCTGCGTATTTTCCGAAAATTAAAGGACTTCAAGGATTGCGTTGATGTTAAAGAATATTTGTTTTCTAATGAAAATGAAGTTATAAAATTTATGAAATGATAAAACAGAACTATTATTATTATAATATTTTTTAAACCCATACTTAATTAAGATTTTGAAGTAATTTCTTAAATTTTTATATGAAATTTTGGAGAGACGCTAATAAAAAATAATTTTATTTCCTAAACTAAGAAACGAGCATCCGCAAATTTTTGACATGATATGTAATGTTAGCGCATTTCAAAATTAATATTTTTTAGGTCAAAAATCCAAAATTTATAAAAATTTAGTTTTCTTCAATATTTTTTTTTAATTTTAATTTTTATTGTTTTTTTTTTTTTGTTTTTGGAAAGCCCCATTTAATACCAATAATTAAACATATCGCACGAAAGAATCGAGTAACCCAGTCTCAAGTAATCAGCATATTAAAAGACATGACCACACTAAAAACCATAAATTTTGAGTCACCCTATATCCAAGGTTTTCAGGCTAAACAAAAAAATACGGGTCGAGTATTTTTATACCCTAGATGAAATCTATAGGGTATACGAAATTTGTCATTCCGTTTGTAACACCTCGAAATAATGATGATAGAGTAAAATGGATTGCACACCCACTAATAATATTAAAAGTTATTTTGATTTTTTGCATGTCCGTCCGTCCCACTGTCTTATAACAATGGACTGAGCGATTTGCTATTTCATGTGGCACAAATATTGTGTTTCAGATGAAATTTTACACCCGAAAATGGAATTAAATTACAGAAATATATTTTCTTGTGTCAAAGTGATATTTTAATCGCTTATAAGGAATTAAACTAATTCCGACTTTAATTTTCAAAAGTTATTCTTAACTGAATCCTGCGTATGGGCAAGAGAGACGGAGCATGGTAAACACAATCTTTACCTTATTCATTCTGGCATAAGAAAATGCTTAGTAAGAAATATTTTGTGTTGGTAGCTCCAACTCTGCCATAGCTTGAAAGAGAAAACTGTAAAACTTGTGCCATTCTTTCCTATAGAAAAATGGCAATACACTCAGTCCATTGTTATAAGTCAGTGATCCGTCCGTCTGTTCGTCCGTCTGTCCGTTCGTCTTTTCGTCCGTCTGTCCGTCTGTACGCTTAATAACTCGAGAATGCTGAACTCTTGTACACGGACGAATTAAATTCGAAAATGAGACAAATCGTGCAACTCCTTCGTGGGGTTGCCATACAAAAATTTCGTTTTCCACTATATATTTGGACACTACCTGAGCACGCGACGTAGAGAGCTGAAATTCGGTACATAGTAATAGCAAATAAAATTTCAAAAATGGACTAAACTGGGCTACTCCTTTTTGGTGTTGCCATATAAAAAATTTGGTTTTTTACGTATACTGTGAGAACGATTAGTCCTAGACATTTTTATTGTACTAAAAACTTTTCCAGAATATGAAATCCTAAAAAATTGGTTATAATAATTTCTCTGTCCGACAAACCGTTCTAAAAATATCATAAGAAAGTATCATAAGAATTGGCCTTAGACCAATTCTAGCTTTTTTACTTACTTAATTAATTCTGAAAGTTTCATCGAATCCGGAGGTGGGTCGGGTCAGAAAGTTGATAATTTTTATCGTTTTCGTTTGGAATTGCTGTGTATGTATATGCCACATTTCTGGGCAAGTTAACTCGTTAAAGTTGATTTTTTAATTTATTTTTAGAAAGGTTCATCGGACATTAAAAAGGGTTATAACCAATTTTATAGGTTTTGGGATTAAAAAAACTGTGCGTTTCCCGTTTTCCCAGTATATATAAATTTTTTTAATTATTGTATGACTACTTTACGAATGAGTTGCTCGATTTAGGTTGCATTTCAAAATATTTAGAAAATACTTTTAAGATATTCGCGTATAAAATTTCAGCACTTGCCGCAACTCATTTTCAATCAGTGTCCAAATATAGTGAGTGGAATTTTGTAGGTGTCCGAATATAGTGAGTGTAATTTTGAAAGCAGCCTTACAAATACCTTATCTGATTTATCCTAGTTTTTAATTTAGAACTACACCTTTAAATGGCCCCTATATTGGAAGTTTCAGCAGTTTAAGTAAATGCGTTCTTGAGTTATCGTGCAGACGGACGGACATGCAAAAACCAAAATTACACTTAATATTATTCGCGGATGTGCAGTCAATTTTGCTCTACCAGCAATAATCTATGAGCTACAAATGAATGGTATCTTCATAATACTGAAGGATTTCATTAATGAATTAATGAAGCAGATGTCTTTCCCTCTTATACTTTGTAATCTTCTAACCTTTTCAACTGGCATTAACCAGAATCGATGAAAACGCACAGACGTTGAAATTACAATTTATTTATGTTTTTAATGAACCTAATTTTATAGCTTTGTAAGTACAGTAATATATTAGATTTATGTCTAAATTGAATAAATGAACCTAACGTAAAAACATTAACATGAAGAGCATAGCCACAAACTGGACCAAATATAATTTATTCGCTACAAATGATACTGAAATAATGACGCCGAGTTGCTAGCAATAAAATTCTGAAGAGTTTTCTATCAAGGGGCCTTCAGCTCGTTTTAAGACCAAGCTTTTGGTTCATATTTTTGTACGGCTGCTTCAAATCTCCTTGTATGTTTTATCTGCCTTAAGAGAGCGGTCTCACAACTGTGGTTTTTCCAATATCTGGATTGCCATTACGTGAGAAGCGAATGCCTTATGAAATGTTGCTCTACTTTATCATACACTACCCTTCCTAGTACCTTAGAGAGATAGCACAGTATACTAATAGGCCGGAAATGTACTGGAAGAGGATGATTTTCCAACATGTTTCCAGGCACATGGAAATATGGACGTCGGCAGGCAGGTGTTAAAGATGTGTGTTATGATATACAAACTGGCTGATAAAAGAATCTTTATAAATTTTGGAGGTATATCGTCTGATCCTGTGGCCTCAGATTTTATACCATAAAGTGCCTTGCACACCTCCTCTGGACCAACTGTATAGAAACTTGGTATGGAAGAAGAGCTCATAGAGACATTCAGGATATCAGGATTCAGATCAATGTGATTGGAGCAGTTCTGCTAATGCACGCCGTATTTTTTTAGATTATTCCAAAGCTTTTTCGGTGGATTATGAACATTGAGTTTCTTTGCGTCATATTTGTGCTTAGCAACTTTAATCTTGAAGTTGATCAGATTTCGAATTCTTTGTAAGCAGCACGGTGTATGGCATCTAGCAATCAAATGCTTAATTTCAGGCGAAAACCAGGGAATATTATCCGAACGAAAAGTGCGAGTTCTTAATGGAGCAAACTCATTAAGTAGATTGCGAATATAACTTTCAAATATAAAGAGCTTATCATCAACGCATTGAAGATGATACATATTACTCCACGGGATGGAATCAGACCTAAGGAGAAGTTGCTGCGAGTCTATGTTTACAATATAACGAAATGTTAACGTTTGAGAAGAACGGAAATTTCCCACTTCAAAATTGTAGCAAATGAACAAAATATCGTGATCTAGAATGCTGGGTGGACTAAGTTGATTATAAAGTAAAACACTTTCGGTGTTTATAGTCAAAAGGAGATCCAAGAGTGCATTAAAGTAAGTGGGTAAGTTTTTTATAACGCTTAAATCCAGCGACAGCAGTAAATTTAGAAATAGGCCTGTGGTAGGAGTCTGCGTCTTCAAATTAACATTAAAATCTCCACAGACAATGATGTCCTTATACCGATGCGAGAGATCAGATCAGTAACGCACCCAGGATTTGGCTTGAGGGGGGGGGGGGGCCATAGGTGTCCCAAGTCCAAACAAGTCAGAAAAATAGGGCACAAAAGTCGCGTCCTGCACCCATCTGAGCATTTAAGGACTGATATTGTCGATTAAAAGGTTTTACTATATTTTTTCGGACTTTGCAATAATATACAGACAACATTTTATACGTAATTTGCAAATTATGTTGAGAAAACTGACATTCTGGAGGGGGACCGGTCCCGTTCGCCCCCCTCTCGGTCCGCCATTAGTTACAGAAAAGTGATTCGGAGGGCAGTATACGCATACAATGAAATATTTAGTTGCACCATTTGAGATTTCGACGCAGATAAAATCAATACCTTCAACACGGGAAGATTTAACTATCTATCTATCTAATATAAATGGCGACCCCAACACCCACAACTCATCAATCTTCTTCCTAAGGCTTCGAACATTCAAATAGCAGATGCTAAATCCTTTCTTCTGCTGAGTAGAAATGTTTAACAGCGTTTCCACCCTTTTCAAGCCAGAAAAGCTCATATCGAGCGCTTACCCAATACCCAGAGTCGAAGTTGATGAATCCAAGAGGCGCCAACTTATGAAGAAATTATGTAGGTTAACCTCAACCACGCTGGTGTGTGTGCTACTGGACTTCAACGTAATGCAGAATCTAATCTAATTCAATCTATTAAGAAAGTACACAAACTTGTTTATGTAAGCAATTTATGATTAAAAACAGAGAGAAAAAAAAACGAAAAATTGAAAGTTTAATTAAATGTTGATAAATGGAATCTGATTAACTATGAACTTAGTAACAATAACTAAACAAAGCAACAATATTAAATATTCAATAAGAAAACAAAATCCAAAACAAAAAATTGAAAATCTTCCTCCGAATAATAAGCTTGATGTCAAGTTCAAACCACTTCCGTAACAGCCTCACGATACCGAACAATCTAAATCAGCAACTTCCGTCATCGCTCCAGGATCAGGCACAAAATTATTCAAGTCAGACATCGAAGTGATTTTGTCCGGTGGACTATCGATAGTTTTACGCATCAAACAATTCCTTGCAGGAAATATCACTTCCTTGGGATCGTTAAAGGCCAAAATCAACGTCAATGGCTATGAGTTCGAGGAGGATTTACATGTAGTTCCATCAAATGTATTACCGAAATGATTCATTCTAGAAAAAACATTTCTCAAGAAGGTGAAGCTGTGCATGGATCATACCGGAATTCTAATTCAGCCGGAAAATATTGCAGTGGAACTCAGATGCCTTTCAATTAGTGAAGTTGATGCACCCCATTTGGACACCATTACTAACGATAGATACAAAGAAGAGATAAAACACATGATGAATCGCTAAAATAGCAAAGAAGATTTGAAGAACAATTTCCGCATGAAGATTTTATTAAAAGACGATAAGACAATTTATCAGGCGCCAAGGCGACTATCACTTTACGAGAGAGATATTGTAGACAAGCAAGTAGACGGATGGATTAAAGAAGGTATCGTGACGTACAGCTCTTCAGAATTCGCCAGTCTTTTGTTATTGTGAGTAAAAAAGACGGCAGTAAACGGCTGTGTGTAGACTACCGTAAGCTAAATAAAGCTCTAATTCGAGGCAATCAGCCGCTACCAGTGATTGAAGATCACATAGATCGACTCGTCAAAGCTCGTGAATTTTTTCAATTCTAGATTTACGTAATTGATTTTCCACATTCAACTGGACGATGAAAGCCGGAAATATGCATCATTTGTGACGCCATCTAGACAATTTGAACTCACTCGAGCACCTATCTCCCACCCAGTTTCAGCGATTTATAAATAAAATATTTTGCAACCTGATAAGAGCAAAAAAAATGTTGGTCTATGTAGACGATATAATTGTTTTGCTACGGAACGAAGAAGAAGCTATCGAGACCTTACGAGAAGTGGTGAATGTAGCGGAAAGTAACGGACTAGAGATCAAATGGAGTAAATGCAAATTCTTGCAACGTTATATCGAATACTTGGGATATAACATAAAAGAAGGTACGGTGTCGCCATCAGACGAGAAAATTAAGGCAGTAGCGCGGTTTCCTATGCCAGGCTGTCTTAGAGCCGTTCAATCATTCTTAGGTCTAACCGGACATTTTCGGAAGTTTGTTAAAGATTACGCAACAATTGCACGACCCTTAAGTGATCTGCTCCAGAAAGACTCATATTTTCAGTTTGATGAACAACAAAAGTAGGCTTTCAGTTGGCTGAAACAGGCGTTAATAACGAAGCCAGTACTAGGTATTTTTAATCCGCAAGCAACAACCGAACTTCGTACTGATACTAGTAAGCATGGCTATGGTGTGATACTTCTTCAAAGAGAAAGTGAAGATAGACAACTGCACTCCATATATTATTTTAGCCGTAAAACTTCACCTACAGAAGAGAACTACAGAAGCTACATGCTAGAAGTGTTAGCCGTGATAACAGCCTTGAAGAAATTTCGCGTATACCTTCAAGGCATTAAGTTCAAATTAGTCACCGACTGCGCAGCCTTTACGTGCACTATGGATAAAAAGAAGTGATCCCAAAGTCTTCCGATGGGCAATGAAGCTATCCGAATTTGATTTTGTACATAGGCCTGATCCAACGATGAAACATGTAGACGCACTCAGCAGGAATCCTTTAGTACTTACCATTCAACAAAAAAGCGTAGTACATAAATTGCGTGCAGCACAAGAGGTGGATGATAGTATAAAATTCATAAAGCAAATTTTGCAGCATCAGGAGTTTGAAAATTATTATATTGAAGGAGGGATTTTATTTAAAACACTTGACGGACTAAAGCAGCTAGTAGTACCAAGGAAAATGCAGACAGAATTCATTAGACAAATACACGAACAAGGTCATTTTGGAATTAAGAAATTTTTTTTTAATTACACAAAGTTATTTTATTCTGAATTTAAAGAAGAGGATCACCGAATACTTAGCAAATTGTGTTCCGTGTACCTTAGCAAGTAAGCAAGAAGGAAGGAAGGGTTGTTGAATCCTATTTCGAAAGAAGCGACTCCTCTACAGACTTACCATATCGATCACCTAGGACCAATGGATTCAACCAGAAAAGGGTATCGACATATCCTCACGGTAGTCGATGCATTCACAAAGTTTGTGTGGATTTATCCTACGAAAACCACAACGACGTCAGAAGCTCTAAAGAGACTCTCGTTGCAACAAGCTACTTTCAGTAATCCGGCTAGAATCATAACGGATAGAGGACCGGCTCTTACCTCAGCGTCTTTTGAAGAATACTACGAAAGGAAAATATTGAGCACGTTAAAGTTACAACCGGCGAACCGCGGGGAAACTGTCAAGTGGAGAGAATTCATCGTATTATCATTGCATTACTTGCCAAGTTATCGATTCAGTCTGAAGACTTATGGCTTAAGCATTCCTGCAAAATACAAAGACGTGCCAATAGTTCTTATCAGAGAAACATCGCAACAAATCCTTTTCATCTAATGACAGGTACACAAATGAGAAAGAATGAAGACATAAGGATCGCTGAGAGGATTAACGAAATAATCTTGGAAGAAAAAGATGAACAAAGAGATATTGCAGCAGCACAGATATGCTGTAAAAAATATTAGGACTATTCCCTGAAATGTAAGGAATACTTCCTAAAAATTAGGGAAAAAAACCTACATTCCTTACATTTTAGGGAAAATTCGCTAATCTTATCGAAAAATACCTAAGCTTTGTGGCAACAATTTGTGCAAATTTTTTACTGTGTACTTAAAGTTCAAGAAGAGAATCGAAAAACATTCAATAAGAAGCGAAAAATGCCAACAAGATACTGACTTAGTTGCTATTCTTTGAACATAATTTGGAACCGGACTAAGATCCGGCCAAAATTTTTGGGACCGTATCGAGTAACCAAGGTCCAACCAAACGAGCGATATGAAGTAGCTAAGATCTGTGAACATGAAGGACCGCAAGTGACCACCACTGCCGTTGATTATATGACACCATTCGTATATTTTCAGTCTAAATACGAGAATAGCGAATCAGAGCACGATTGTGCATCAGCAAAAGAAGTGACAGATGTAACAACTAACCCATTGCAAGCACCCACAAATCCTACAATAAGCACAAGAAATAATACCACTCACTAAGAATTGAATCCTCTTACGGTAAAACTAGTAATAAGATATTATACTAATCAAGTTTGAATTAAATTAGACGAATGTAGTAAAAGATGACCCAAGAAGATGATAACTGCTCAAGTCGAGGATATAACAAGATGATAAGGTATTAGAAGATGATGGCTACGCAAACGAAGATGTTATAAGATAATGACTATGCAACGCTGGCCAAGGGCAGATCCAGACATTTGCTCTAGGGGTCGTGGTCGGGGGGGGGGGGGGGGGGGGGGGGGGGTATTAAAAAATTTTAAAATTAGAAATGGAAATAAGAAAGAAACTAATTACGAGGTGTGATAAAAAAAAATACGGTGAATGGTTTTATTACAAAAAAAGTAATCAGTTTACATCAAATCCGACTTCCACTTCCAACGTTGATTCCTTGATTGGAAGGATTTCTGGAAGGGTTCTTTCGGAACGGCCTTCAGCTGCTCTGTCGTGACCCTGTAAATGTCCAGAGAGGTGTCAAACGTTTTTCTTCTAGTGCAGTTTTTAATTTTGGTAAGAGCCAAAAGTCGCATGGTGTTAAATTCGGAGAGTTACGGTGGATGTGGACAGATGGGATTGTTTTTTTTTTGCAAAGAACTCGCACATCGACAGCGAGGTGTGGCACGGAGCGTTGTCGTGATGAAAGAGAAATCCATTGAGCCATTTTTCTGGCTTATCACGGACTCAGGCGAAATGTTCAGTTCTACTCCAAGCTCTCGAATAGTCAATCGCCTGTTTGAACGAATCCGTTTTACCAGTTTTTGCACTTTTCGTGTGTTTTTGAGGTCCCAAGGACGTCCCAACCATTGCTAGTCTTCAACCCACTTGCTTTTAAATCGCTCAAATCATTTATAGACAGTCTTCAGAGTCATTTCATTATCTCTATATCTTGATTTTAACTATTTATGAGCTTCTTTGGCACTTTTTTCCAAATAAAACAAAATGTAATATTATAATGTGTGACAGACACGGTAAACATGACGTTACTCTTCCTACTCTGGAAGCCGACTGACAAGTCACAACTTGTTATACCCTAGATGAAATCTATAGGGTATACTAAGTTTGTCATTCCGTTTGTAACACCTCGAAATAATGATGGTAGAGCAAAATGGATTGGACGTCCATTCATAATAGTAAAAGTTATTTTGATTTTTGAATGTCCGTCCGTCCGTCCGTCTGTGCGCACGATAACTCGAGAACGCGTATACTTAGAGAGTTGAAATTTTGTACACGGACTTCAAAAAAAAAGTAAAATTAAGTTCAAAAATGAGACAAATCGGGCAACTCCTTCGTGGGGTTGCCATATAAAAATTTCGTTTTCCGCTATATATTTGGACACTGCCTGAGAACGCGTCGACATAGAGAGCTGAAATTTTGTACATGATGTTTTTACTACATTAGCAAATAAAATGTCAAAAATGGACTAAATCGGGCAACTCCTTCTTGCTGTTGCCATATAAAAATTTAGGTCTTTTACGTATACTTTGAAAACGATCAGTCCAACACATTTTTATTGTACTAAAAACTTCTGCAGAATACGAAATCCTATAAAATTGGTTATAATCATTTTTTCTGTGCGACAAACCGTTCTAGAAATATATGCGAAAAACAACCTCAAAATCAAACTTGAATAGATCGGTGACCATACGAAATTTAATACGGGCAATCATCTAGGGTATCATAAGAATTGGACCAATTCTAGCTTTTTTACTTGTTTAACCTTAACATTGGTTTTCTGAAAGAATCAGGCTATCAGGCGGATGCTTCACATGGACATAGCGCCAGAAGTTGCTGCTATAAACATTCATTCACCGAATTTTTTGATCACACCTCGTATATTACTTGGCTACAGGTTACATACATGACCTCATTGTTAGTATTGTTATGTCATACATAGAGTGCTGAAATGACTGAGTGAATTTGAAACAATACATTTAAACAATAATATAATAAAGTATTTAAAAAATCTGTCGTAAATTCTCGATATGAAAGATTTTCGTAATATTGTACAAAATTACTTAAAATCCTTAAGATTTTTGTAGGACTTATAATGCATTTTATCAAACATATTTTAAAAATTTATAAAGCCTTTCGTAAAGAGCAACGCACGTACATTTACGATTGTCGAAGCTTGCTTCATACTATTTACGAAATGTGAATTTCTTTTGATAATATAAAATGTGAAAATTACGAATATTTCGTACATATTCTTTAGAGAGAGATTGTGTAGTATTACATGCACTTTCGTAAACTTAAGAAAAATATCGTAAAATAAATAAAAATACTTGCATACCCGAACAATGAAGTACAGCTACTATCTGCATCAATCAGTTTGCTACTAATTGGGTGTATTTCAAAGTATAGAACTTGATCGACAAAACTTCAATTTGAAAGTCGGGCGTAATGACGGAAACTGGTAAAGTACTTACAGAGCTAACAAATTATTCCATGCACAGATCTTGCTAATAACTTTATAGTTAAGAATACGCTCACTTAACTATGAAGTTATTTGTACAAGGTAAAAGATGAGTGTGGAAAGTGTTATTTTTAATTTAGGAAGTACAATCAGTGGAAAAGTTACAAACGAGTTACCAATATTTCAAAGGCATGTAGGTATCTATAATAAAAAATAACGTGCGTGCATATAAAAGAATTTTTTATAACATATACAATGTAAAATATACATCGATATTTTAACGTCAATGAACGCACATCATTTAGATTTGTTATTTCCTGCTATTAAGCAAGTTGGGACTCGAATTAAATTCAATCAGAAATTACGGTAATGGCAAGAGGCAAATATAACTGATTACCCCCTGAGCAATTTCTTAAAATTTTGAAATGTATTGTGAACATCTTTGTATATTCAGGATAACCTCGCAGAAATTGATAATTATTCTTGTGCGCATAGTACATTATCAATAACCCTTAGCGTTGAACAATGGGTTACAAATAAAGAATCGAGCCCATCTTCACATTGTTTTGTGTGTTGAATATGTACTTGTAGTGTTTAAGATGAATATATTTCGTTAAGATTTTACTAAAAAGTGAAAGAAAAGTTGATGGAATGAACATTGACCCCAATACTATTGTTATATGAAACGATTTGCAGAGTGTCTTCAATTTACCAAAGGTATTTGCTTCGATGTTTTATTATAAACGAAAATTGAACGTATAATCCAGCTACTACATTATTTCCTAAAAAATTTCGCATAAAAATCAATTATTTTACCAAATTCAAAAAAAAACATAACATATTGCATGGTGTGGACAGAAGTACTTAGCGGGCCGTTCAGGGGGAATGATTTAGTATCAGGTCTTAAAAAGTTATTGACCAAAATTATACTGGATGGCCCACGTGGCGAACATATATTTCTGTAGAATGATTCATGTATCCCTCAAAACCAAAACAGAATAACTTCGACAGCTATATGCAACTTTCGAATGACAACAAACAAAACAAATCTGTTACTCTGAAGTTTTCAGAACCGGGCCATTCGCAAATCTAGGAAGTGAAAAGCGTTCACAAGGTTACAGTGTTAGACAAATATTTGAAGCATACAGAAATCATAGCCCACTATCATTGCTCAGGATTTTAAGTAACATGAAATATTGAAACGTGATTTTTCGAGTAATGTGATTTAAGCGCGAATTACAATTACGATTTTGACTTCGGCTTCGACTTTGCTTAAATGGTAAAACATGTCGCAAGATACAATTGCAACTTCGACTTCGACTGCGACTCCGACTGAAATTAAACTTTGCTCAAAGTGCAAAGTTGGTGTTCGCTGCGGCCAACTTCAGTTCAATCGCAGAAGTCGGGACTTCTGGTTTGTTCAAGGAGTTGAAGCCTTAATTTAATTACAAAGTTTAAGATGATATGTAGTAACAAACCCAAGAAGATTCTTCGAGGGCGACGAATTACAGGATGACCGGATGTGGAAACACTGATCGCAGCGAATTCACTCACGAGCATCTCTCAGATCCAGGAACCAAGAAGTAAGAGTGCTGGCGATATGAACATGAGTCGTCGGGCAGTCTTCACAGTACCACAGCTTCGCACAAGTTGAGTATTATTAATTACCTTGTAGTGAAAGATGTCATTAGTTATATTTAATTGAATTCCTAATATATAGTAGTTTACGCAATCTTGGGCATTTTTTAAATTCCTAGATACATGTATTGCTATTGCTTACAGGATTATGGAAAATAATAATATTTATGGGTACTATTTGGGGGAATTTATTGTTTTAATACACGTCTCAGTCCCAATTCATTCAATATTGTAAGATACTCGAAATTCTATTTGACTGCAATTTTTCTGTTAAGTTTTGTTTTTATCCGAACTGAGTTTGTACTTTTTAAATAATTTTCAGTCCTTCACATATTCGAGAAAGCTTGTTCCTACACAACTCAGAATTTGCCAGACAAAGAATGAGGTCTTCACAATAAAATCACTTCAAAAGGTGTTGATAAAGTAAAAGGGGTTCCATCCGCTAATCGTACTATAAAAAACCGTATAAATTTTTATAAAGTGCACTTATTTTGGGTTCTTAATATCAATTCGTTCATGAATACTTCAATAATATGAGGAGCTTGAGGTTAATCATCAAAAAGGTAAAGTGGAAATTGAATCGGAAAACTATTAACCTATTAACCCGATTTTGATACTTGATCCACTCATAGCGCATTCGGTTCAGAGTTATATTATAAGATTATCGTTTGGAATGGAAGTTGGAATTCAAAAGGAAAATTATGTTCAACTAGCGATAGTATGCTTGGTATATATGGAAGGGTGTGTAAACTGTCATCGTTGATTCTATGTTTACATCAAATCAACTGATTGGTTACCATGCAAACTATCAATTGTAAAGAAAATCGAAGAATATATATACATATACATACTCGAGGGAGTAACCTTTTTGAGACCTTATCTTAGTTGTTTGAAAAGTAATATTTTGGCAGCGGATCGAACTTTCTTCGTGGACTGTAAATATATGGAAAAATAGTGAAAAAGACTATAGATAGACTATAGATGATGATGCTGGTCATTTCTGTTCACGCCTTGTATCGAAACAAACTTCAAAACATGATGGTAAAAGATATATACATATGTGATATATGTTTGTTCTACTTTTACTCTCTTGAAAAATTAACATCACACAGTGTGAGAAACAAAACGATTCCAGGATTATGTTTCCCTCAGAAGAAAAGAAATGGCTAGAATACAAGAATTATAAACATAGGAATTCCGTCCCGTTTTGTGTGTATGCTGATCTTGAATCAATATTGAAACCGATCAAAATACACAGCGAATCTAGGAACATGAAGTTCATAACATAGGATTCTATTTCCACTGTAAACATGATGCTAAACTTGCATATTACCGAGTATATCGAAGGAGAATTGTTAATAATGGTTTGCATTAGAATTGCAGAAGATTGAATCCATACCTGTACAGCAAAAGTTGAACATCGGACCAATGCAGCGACTGTCTAAAGAGGAACGGTGACCGCAGGACCAGCTATCAATATTGCTTCATAGTTCCAGTCATTTTCCAAAATTCATCTGGATATGGAAAAGTCGATGTCTTACCGATAAACAAGGAAAGATACATTTTATCATAGATGGCACAAGAACTAGATGTTGCATAGCATACTAGAGAAGAGTATGTGAAATGGGTAGTGCATTGTGGAATGGATAATAACATTTTTTAGAGCGTGCCGAAAGCAAATGGTTTTATAATAGCAGTTTTGTATACATTTGATCGAGTTCATCAATACTTCAGATACGAAAAAATATGAATCACTCGACGTATACATCATTTCAAATGTTGTCGTCCATTCCGGAATGGACCACCCAGCCATATATTTTTTTTATATTTTTTTTTGGTACTGTATGCGACATCTAGCTCTTGTGCCATCTATGATTTAATTCATCAAGCACGTGGAAGGCAGCCACATAAAATTCAGATTCTTCGATTCCTTCCGTTTTATGGAAAAATCTTTAGGTAAGCTATCATCATTATTGCCGATGAATAAAGTATGTTCTACAACAGCAGTATGGCAGGCAGGGTTTGGATGATGATGATATTCAACTTTTTACGCGTAAAGGTGTCTTTCAGTACGATTTTATTCATGTTTGGAATAAATTTGATTTCGGGAACTTCCCAACAGGAAGCGTTCTTAAATAAACTCAATGACAGTGCTATATCTTCTGAGGATTACAATCATGCTGTAAAGGTCTGGTAGACATTTGAAATACACACACTTGGTGAATATTCAGATCTATACCGTAAACTGAAGTTCTCCTATTGGCCGATGTGTTTGAGAACTTTCGAGAAGTGTACATGAAGACAAACAATTTAGATCCAGCACATTATTACACCATGCCAGGTCTAAGATGGGATGCTATGTTAAAATATACCAATGTGAAATTAGAGCTGTTAACCGACGTAGATATACTGCTATTCATAGAAAGAGGCATTCGAGGTAGTATAAATCCATGCTCCAACAGATATGTATAGCAAAGCAAATTAAATATATGGCGAATTTTAAGCCTGATGGAAAAGAAAAATACTTGATGTATTAAGATGTGAACAACGTTTATGAATTGTCCATGTCACAGCATTTACCAAATGGAGGATTCAAATTAGTTGATACATCCAATATTGATATTTTTCTGATGATTCGCATACTGGATACATAGTCGATTTAGATTAACCTCAACATCTACATGATAAACATAAGGATTTCTGTTTTGCCCTGAACTTGTAGCACCATCAGGATTAAGATTAAAAAAGCTTTTGGTAACATTATATCCTAAAACAAAATATATTATTCACAACCGAAATGTGAAGCAATGCTCATCACATGGTCTCATCCTGAAAAAAATGCGCTGGATTCTATAATTCAACCTGTCAGCTTGGCTTAAACCATGTATTGATTTGAATACCATCAAACGCAAACAGGCTACCAGTGATCATGAGAAGGATAACTATAAGAGGATGAATAATGCAGTCTTTGGTAAGACTATGGAAAATTCTCGAAAGTGGGAAGGTCACCATGCTGCAAAAGCTCTGATTACAGCAACGAACTTCCACAGTATGAAGATATTTGATGAGAACTTAATTGCTGTGGAATCAAGGCGACTCAAAATGTTATTCAATAAGCCACTCTATATAGGAATGGCGGTTTTGGAAATTGCAAAAATATGTCTCAACGATTTCCACTACAGTTTTATGCATCGTGAGTTTGGAGATAAATGTAAAGTCATGGATACGGATAGAGATTCTCTAATATGAACTTGATGAGAAAAATACATGTGAGTTTATGGCCGAAAGTATGGAGAAATTTGCTACAAGTGATTACCCAGAAGATAAATCTATTATTCTCGAGGAGTTCACAAAGTCGTTTGACACACTTTGAGTTTAGATCGTAGTCTCCGTTTATCGTTAAATTAAATCCAATACCCGCTCTCCATGTTTGCCAGCTGAGCCCTGAACTCTTTGGTCACCAGCTGGTCCTTGACCTCCTTGTTCACCGACTGGACCTCTCACTCCTGTTGGTCCTGAAGGTCCAGGTTCACCTGCGTTCCCGAGATACCCACGCTTAGAGCAACGTCCGAACTTGTGAGCGCTCATCTTTAGATTGAGTAGAGGTGTGGTAATGGAGTAGTATTTAAACCATAATATCTGCTTCTCGCAACTCTTCCAGTATATATACAATTTAATTGCTGTGACTATTCCTTCCAGCCTGTTTTGAGGCCATTAGAAGGCGCAGCCTATCCTATCCACTAATTCATTTGGATCATCTCAGTAAATGTGGTCGATGTTTTCCTTAGGCAGTCACATTAGTCTCATACCTTTATGGTGTATAAGTTTACTAAGTATGCCTTTATTCTTAGCAGATCTATTGCATTTATCTGCCCATCTTCAACATAGTCATGTTTACATACATTGCTATCTCTCAAAATAGCTCCATAATTAGTTAAATCCTTTTTAGTATATAGAGTTTTTACTGGATCTTTTATCTTTGATAACAATAGCACCTACATCATCAACATAAAACGTTGACTTACCAATTCTCCACTCATCGGGGCTATCAACATAGTAAACTCCATGGGTGTAGACAATTTCGTTGTCTTCATCCTTTGGCTCCAATTTAGCTATATCCGATGGCTCGTTTTTGATTATGGTAATAAACCCTTTTAATGGTCTGGTGATTGGCTTAAAAATTTCTTCAAGTTGAGTTTCTACTTCAATCATTCCCATCTTTAGGGCTTTAAATTGCCTTCGCACTGTATTCCTAGTCTTGGTGATTTATTTTAATAGATTTTAATGCATCTTCAAAATTAACAGAACAACAACTTTTTAAACAGGTCTGATAATAGCTTAATAGCTTTTCAAACAGATCTGATAACAGCTTAACAGCTTCAAAATAGGCCTGAAAACAGTTTAACAGCTTTTAAACAGGCCTGATAACAGCTAAACAGCTTTAATACACTTAATAGTAAACAATAGAGCAGGTCCACAGGCTTCGTTTTGCTTTCGGCTGAGATGCAACTTCGATTTATGTAGATTTCGCACAAACGTTTTTAAGGGTTTGGTGATTGGCTTAAAAGTTTCTTCAAATTGAACTTCTGCTTCAATTTTTCCTTCGCACTGCATTCCTAGTCTTGATGTTTCCTTTTAATAGATTTTCATTCATCTTCAATATTAACTGAATAACAGCTTTTCAAATAGGTCTGAAAATAGCTTTCAAACAGATCTGATAACAGCTTGACAGCTTTTAAACAGCTCTAATAATAGCTTAACAGCTTTTCAAAAAGGTATAACAACAGCTTAACAGCTTTTAAAGAGGCCTGAGCAGACTTCATCCAATTAATAGTAAACAACTTAGCAGGTCCGCACGCTTCGGTGTGCTTTCGGCTGAGTTGCAATTTCGACTTATGTAGATTTCGCACGTTTCATCCTTTTATAGTAAAATTAAGGTGTCAAATCCTTTACGGGAACGTCCCATGTTAAATGAGCTGTCCTTATCCATCACTAAGAAACCATATTCATCTTTCCAACACTCGGCGCAGGCTCTTCGAAATTTATCGAACTTAATGTCTGTATTCACATGAAAATTAAAATGATTAAACTAGCATTTTCACGTATTAAGTGCTTTGGTATATGCATATATGTTTGACAGAGGTAGAAGTTGTCTATAGCTTTGTGACGACCCATGCAAAAATAGGAGCGCACATTATTCGCTGATGGTACAACGTCGCAGTTTGAGAGTATATAATACCCCAATCCTGATATGAAGGTCATCACTCGCTTCAAGTATTCATACTTTGGTTGATGTATAGATTTTGAATGTAAATATTTACATATCTCAGGCAATTGGGATGTTCCAGCAAACTTATCATAACATACGTTTTTCCGCAACAATGATGTTCCTTATACTATTAGGTCATAGCGGACCATGCTTCTTTTTCATATTCATAACAGCTACGTCAACATTTCGAGCAGGTAAAGCCTATTGTTGTTTAATGAACCGCATATTGAAAACTAACACAAGTCCTATAAATACACCTGCTTATATTACATTTCAACAATATCACCGGAACCTTATAAGATGCTGGATCATAAATCAAAACGCTCCAATAAATGTAAAGCTTTGAAAAGGGGTAGAGGACTATTAAATTATCATCAACAAATTCTGCAGAATTACATCTACCAAGATACTACTGTCGGCTAGGAAAAAAATTGTAAAAAAGATTGGCGAGAGGAGATCCTGCCATTAATCCGCTTGACACAGCATGCCTGGAATAAGATATAGCATATTTGCAGCATAAAAATACAAGTGATCGACATGTAGCTGATAAAATATTAGCTGAAAAAGCCTGGCAGCTCGCAAGTTTGAGTGAACATTCCACCACCTGGCTTATAAAAAACGCTATGAAGTCTAAAATTAAGCTGGGTATAGACCTAAAGGCTAAAAATAAATGTCAGCCCACGTTCCAGCAAGCAGTAAGAAATGCACGTTTTAAAAATCAAAAGGCCTAAAGACTTAATGGGAACTACAAAAATAGCTCTTAGCGGACCTAAAAATGTTTTGAAAAGAAAGAAGAAAATAACTAAAACTCCACAAGTGATTCCTGTACCAAAGATTGGTGTAACACTTCCGTTCCTCATCCCGATAATTGCTGGGCTTTCAGTATTAGATGCACTATCGGTAGGTGCAGCAGGTATAGCTAAAGCAATAAATGATACCAGTGCAGCAAAGGCAAAATTGGAAGAAAGCAAATGTCATAGCCAAGCAATGGAAACAATAGCGGTTGGTAGATATGGAAACGGGCTGTTCCTGAAGCCGTACAGAAAAGGGTTACTACCTCAACTAAAAAACTACTAAATACACCACCCAAAAGACCACTAGACGATACCAAAAGTATACCACACTGTGTCGTTGGTCGCGCCCAAGTATCTGAGTTGTTGTGTGTCGCTATTTTTGTCTGCTTTTTGTTTTGCTTTTGAGCATGCAGAATTTCATTTTAGAATTCTGCAGCATTCGCGGATTAAGTGCAAATCGTTTTTCTATGTCCTGCCACCTTAGCTCTAAAAATCTGCCAATTTTTGCGCTACGTGACACCAGGGTAGTTTCTGATGATAATATTAATCAGTATCACGTCCCTGGTCCTCCTCATAGGGGGATCGAAGTATATATTCGGAATGATGTGGCCTTCATTATTCTTAAAGATTTTCTTTCCGCTAATCCAGAGTTTAATTACATCCGGATTAGGTGCAAATTCCACAGGCACATCATCTACTTCTATTTCCTTTATCACAGCCCAAATAATAATATGTCCAGCAATATTGATTACTTGTTTTCTGTCTCTCCCTCTTCCGCAATCGTTCTAGCAGGCGATGTCTATAACACACCGTGGCTCAGACATTTTTTAGTCACAAGCCCTGCGGGTCAATTTATCGAACTCTGCTGTGAATCGTTTAATTTTCAACAGGTAGGCGATGCACTCACGCGAATTCCTGATGCACCTGGAGCTCATTTATGAGATTTGTTGTTGACATCTTTCCCCGACAAATATTCAATCTCAGTCCGTTCCCCTCTTAGTAATTCAGACCACTGCCTAATAATGGCTCAATTTACCACCTCCAACCTGTGCCGCCCTTCTTCTCCTCCTACAAGTAGGCTTCTCTGCCACTATAAGAACGCTGATTGGGAAAGTCTCAATCAGTATCTTAGAGATATAGATTGGTCGGTCTGTTTTCCTTCGAGGAATGTTGATGAATGCACATTAGAATTTAGTAACATTCTAAATCTTGGCATGCGTAAAAACATTCCGTACTCCTACAGCAGATCTCAACAACATCAGAATCGCTCTTGGTTTAACGATAAGTGCAACCAAGCAATTAAAGCAAAAGAGTCTGCTTTTCGCGCCTATCAACTGCATCCATGTCCAGAACTGAAACAAGTCTACAAGACTGCACGAAACACCTGTAAGGCAATTATCCGGAGAGAAAATTTTCTTTTTGACCAGAGTGTCGGATAAAGAATCTTGGCAAGCCACAAAGGCAGCAAAGGTTTCTGGTCTCTTGTCAAAACTATCAGTTCCTCTATACCTTCACTACTTAATAACGATGAAGTGATTGTGGACTTCCTGGATAAAGCTAATATTTTGTGTGCTAGACTCGCCTCAAATTCTCGTCTTCCACCCACTTCACAGACACCTCTTTTGCATCTCCCGTGTTGATGTGTACAAGATCGTACGAGAGATGTGCTCCAACTCTTTTTGGGGACTGATGTCTCTAAAGCCGCAGGACCTGATAGTTCTGTTAATCAAAAGCTGCGGCTCATCCTTGGCCACGCCTCCACGCAAACTATTCTACTTGTCTTATTCGACAGGAAAATTTTCAACTACTTGGGAACTAGCTCACGTTCAGCCTATTCCCAAGAAAGGTGATGGTAGCGATCCCAGAAATTAACGACCAATTGCAATTACTTCGATTCTATCAAAGGTTTTTGAATCTGTCATTAACATCAAACTAATGAAGTATCTAGAAACTAATCATCTAATCAGCGCTCGCCAATACTGCTTCCGAGCTGGACGCTCATCTGAAGACTTGCTGAGTTTTCTCATGGAACGTTGGAACCGTAGTCTTCACAATTTGAGTGAGTTCAAAATCGTTGCCTTACATATTTTAGATGCCTTTGGTAGAGTCTGGCTTCCAGCCCTTTAGTAAAACTTAAAGCATTTGGTCTCTCCCCTCCTCTTCTATTATGGATTGAAAGTTTCTTATCCGGTCGCCTAATACGAGTTGTAGTAGATGGCGTTTCATCTGAACCTCACCCTATAAACGCCGGTGTGCTCCAGGGCTCTGTTAGCTCTCCATGTATCTTCTTAATTTTCATTAAAGGGCTGGTTTCCCTTACTTTCAATTCCATCCACAGTTTCGCCGATGACAGTCTCCTTGATTTCGCTTACTCCTTTCACACTCTTGCGCACTCCAGAGAGAATGTCGCAGGTGTTAAACGAGATTGCATGATTAGATCATTGAATAACGATCTGGGGAAAGTGAATCGCGTCGAATTCAATGCATCTAAGTTCCACAGCCGCCTCATCTCATTAAAACAAGATCATAATTTAACCACTCCTGTTTCTTTTGATGGAGCACTGACTTACGATACACCATCGGAATGTCTCGAATTTCTGAAAAGGTGTAAGAATCTTTCAACCCGCTCATCTACAAATCTTATATCAGACCTAGAACAGAATACAATTCACATATCTGGGCCAGGGCTGGTCGCACAGCCTTAGCTTCATTGGATATTGTCCAAAAGAACACCTTCAAGCTCATTGGCGATTTGGCAATAACTTGTCATATCGACTCACTCGACAAGCGCCGTAATGTTGGATAACTTTCGATCCTTTATAGCTACATGCATGGTCAATGTTCCGGTGAAATATCTAGTCTGATCTATTGTAGAAGGATTTCAACTGGAGCAGGTACACACTGCGTAGCGGACTACAAAAAAGATGACAACATCGAATATTTTGATAGCTTTGGTAACCTCCAACCACCAAGGGAGCTCATAAACAACTTGGGCTCTGTAACGTACAACTACAGTTCTTATTTGTGGTCACTTATGTCTAGCGTTTTTATATAATTGTTATGGTCATTAACATTGTAATGAGCTTTCCAATAAGAGGTGTTATATTAATTAGCCCGCTATTTCGGTAGATGTCCCTTTTGGAGCTGTCACTTTTTTACATTTGACAAGTAGAAACTATGCCATTATTAAAAATGGAACGATACATGATTCAACAACGCACTGAAATTATTAAAGTTCACTATAAAAATGGTGAAAATGTGGCAGAGACGGTTCGTAAAACTCGAACATTTTTGGGTCGTCGTGAAGCACCTTGTCGGACCGCAATACAGAAATTGATAGACAAATTCGAGCTATCAGGACAAGTTAGTGATGTGAAGAATAAAACCCGTGCACGTCGCTCAAGAACAGCCGAAAATATTGCCGCTGTGGCCGAAAGTGTTGAAGAAAACCCAGGTTTGTCCATTCCTCGTCGTTCTTTGGTATTAGGCATTCCACAAACGTCATTACACCGTATTTTGCATAAAGATTTGGGTCTTAAGGCTTATAAGGTTCAGTTAACTCAAGAACTCAAGCTGGCCGATCATCAATAACGTCGAGTCTTTGCTGATTTGGTCCTTGAAATGCTTGAAAATGATCCGGATTTCCATCGAAAACTCATCTTGAGTGATGAGGCCCATTTCCACCTCGATGGCTTCGTCAACAAGCAAAATTGTCGCATTTGGGGCTCGGAAAACCCAAGAGTTATTGTTGAAAAGCCTCTCTATCCTCAACGTGTGACTGTTTGGTGCGGTTTATGGTCCCGCGGGGTCATTGGACCTTACTTTTTCGAAAATGAGGCTGGAGCAACAGTTACGGTGAATGGATTGCGCTATCGACAGATGATTAATGATTTTTTATGGCCGGAATTGGATGGTATTGATCTGGACAACGTTTACTTTCAACAAGACGGCGCTACGTGCCATACGAGCAACGAAACCATTGATCTTTTACGGGAAAAGTTTCCGGACCGTGTTATCTCTCGAAGAGGTGATCACAATTGGCCACCGAGATCTTGTGACTTGCGACTTCTTCCTTCGGGGCCACGTGAAAGAGAAGGTCTACGCCAACAGCCCAGCGTCGATTCAAGACCTCAAAGATGGATTTCGTGAGACTATCGAGGACATAGGGCAGCCACTTTGCGATTTGGTTATGGAAAATTTCATGAAAAGGATATGGTCCTGTAGGCGTGGTCGTGGTGGTCATTTGGCTGATGTTATTTTCCATTATTAACGGCATACCTTCCTCTTTATAATGAAATAAAGATCCGATCATTTATCTCAAAAAATGGCATTTTTCTTTGAATATCAAAATAACACCTCTTATTGGAAAACCCTTTATTATGTACATATAAATAAATGTATCTATATTGAAATTGAGTCAGTTCATTATTAACTACCATGTCCTTAACACTTACTCTCACGGGAAATTTATCTCTACTCACTGCTGAGTAATTTTCTCCGCTGGAGGTAGAAACGGATTATGTTTGTGGACTAATTAGTTTTCAAAGATACAACTTTATACCCAATATTGATGTGTGAAATAATCTGATTCATGTAGGGAATGAGGTCCTTGAGATACCTTTTGGGTCCTATGAGATTGATGATATAGCAAAATATGTACAAGAAGACTTCGATAAAGGGAAAAGGATAATGACTGCGATAATGGCTAACAATAATACATTGATATCTAGATATTCCGAATATCCCGTTTATATACCATCTCTGCCATGAAATACTTCCAATATACCCAGAAAAACTAGTGGGTATAGACTAGATATCTAGATATCAATATCCTCAAAATTTACTGGGTATAGCCTGATCATCGGCAATTCTTACGTTGCGCAGCGCCATCTTGTTGTTGATAATAATATGATAATGTGTCTAAGTAAGCAAAAATGTGTCTGTGATTACCCAAAGATGCGAAAAAGTAGAAGAAGCAAACATTTTCCGGGAAAGGCAATAAAAAAAGGCAAATATTAAGCTCTACAGAGTTAATAAATTATTCCATTAAAATTTTGACTCAGAAAATTACGCAAGTACCTTTTTTTTGTTTTTCTGATTACCGAACAATATGTTCATATAGAAAAGTATTTCTAAACCGCCAACCACAAAAGATTGTAGAGACTAGTACGCAGAGAAAAAGAAGCTTTCATAATTGCAAGCAAGTGGTGAAATAAAGGATCAAAGCGCTCAGCCCATCAGTATAAAGGCAAAAGTTTTGCCTTTAGTTCGTCATTTGAAATTAAAAATTTCGAAACTTCGCTTTGATGTCGCAAGGATAGACACTTCCACAGAGTAATGCCTCTATATTTGCCAAATTAATTGCTATTGAAGCAATAATTTTTGCCCTTCCTTCTTTAATGTGGTGGATGTTATTTACCTTTTAGCGTCAATGAAAATCCACAGCAATAAAAATTTACATTTTAACATGAACTAAATTGGATACACATAGCTAATGAGTGTTGGCATGAAAACATATGTAATTATGTAAGCGAATTTTGGAAATGGGTAGCGTAGCATAATGGCTCTGGAGGTGCAAAATACATGAACCTAAGATCCTTCTCGTGTTGGTCTGTATTGATTTTTTCCAACGCTTGCCACACATTTGTTCAATTGTGTGTAGCTAGCTAGTCGTCTTCTGGATATTTGATGTCTGTGAGACATTTTCGGTATCCATACACATTGGCAGTGGATATAACTATAATATAACATCATAATACAAAATCCCCTATAAAAGCTTTATCAGGACTTATGGAAACTAGTAAAATTCGGCGAAAAAATAAGTCGTCACTAGGAGAATTGCTTTCCCGGGTTGGGGATGTGAATAGGGTTGCTGATTTGATTGCATTTAGACGTGAGTTTTGTATTGTTACCTTGGTGAAAAAATGAGTGAAAGTTTTCCTTTTTGTGTACGTAGGTGGATAACAGATTTTTAACTTACTTAGACGTAAATAAATTTATTAACCGCATTTCAACTCTGCAAGGTGATTGCTGTGTTTATTTAGCGAGAATTTGCCCATATCATTTACTTTACATTACATACTCTTACTTTATATAATCCACACAGGTATATACAATTTACTGTTGGTAGAGAGCCAATTTAGAGAAACTTTCGAATAATTTTCAACTCTCTATTCTCAGAAATTATCCTTGCTGTGATTCCCGTAAAGTCAGTACTCAGTTCGAATCGAGTGGGAATTACTAAAATAGAATCCAGTTCGTACAGTCATTACTCGCCTTGAGATATTTAGAAGAAATTGTAAGTGGGATTACTTAACTGATAAGTTTCTTCGGTGTAGTAAAAGTCTGTCTTTATTTTCCCAGAAGGCTTAAGAGACAAAAGTTCATGTCGGCTAAATGCAAGAAATCAGAGAGAAATAAACGGAAAAGAACTTTCATTTCGAAGTTCAGGTAACCCAGGTCGACTGAGGGAAGCATTATAACTTTGAACGTACTATTGGGAAATGTAACTTCGACGACTTCTGAACACTATCGAAAGTTTTTTAATGTGATCAAAGAAGACTTAATCTCTTATGGCTTATAAGTGTTATAAGTCAACCTTATACCTAACAGTCTTATTTGAATGAAATTTAACATATTCTAGTGAATAAAAAGATGGGTTTAACGACCTTGTGAATGTTTATTTATTTATTTTCGTTTTTTGCCTATATTTCGGTCCTTTGTTTGGGCCATCTTCAGGGCATACAATACTGCAATAAAGTATTTTGTCATCATGGGCGCTTATGGCTATTATAGGATATTGTGTACTTACATATAATTAATTCTTCTTTACATATTTTAAATCAATGTTCTTATTAAATTTTTCACACAGAAACTAAGTAAAAAGCTAAAAAGCTATCACAGTCAATAAAATAAAAATATAAAAATAAAAATGATACTAGGTACATATATATATGAAAATAAATTAAATAAATAACTAAATAAATTGACATTGAACAGATCGGTGTTTATGTCGTCAGTATACTGAATAACCTATGCTATTTTGTAGAATGTGTTGTCAGTTAATCCCGTGCCATTTCTTTGTGTATATTAATGAGGTGCTTATACTGGTGGTTTATGTATGACGTGTCGACTTTAAAATTAACTGCCTCCGGTTTGTGGTATTGTATATATAGAGATTCTATGTTTTTTCTCCTTTTCCAGTATTTTTCCTTGTTGAGAATTGTAACATTGTCAAAATTAAATTTATGTTGCTCTTCCATCGCATGTTGAAGGCATGCTGTCTTGTAGTATCTAGTTGCTTGATTATCGATGCTTCGCGTAGCTGACTTGAGGTCGTTTTTATGCTCCCTTATCCTAGTTTTAATATCCCTACCTGTTTCACCTATGTATGTGCGTCCGCATTCACAATCAACCTTATAAACTACACCGCAGCAAGGTGTATCTATTTTTGTTTTGGTGTTACTAAAGAGGTTACTTAATTTCCATGTTGGTTTTAGACCAAGTCTAATATTGGTCTAAAACCAACATGGAAATTAAGTAACCTCTTTAGTAACACCAAAACAAAAATAGATACACCAAGTCTAATATTGGTCTAAAACCAACATGGAAATTAAGTAACCTCTTTAGTAACACCAAAACAAAAATAGATACACCTTGCTGCGGTGTAGTTTATAAGGTTGATTGTGAATGCGGACGCACATACATAGGTGAAACAGGTAGGGATATTAAAACTAGGATAAGGGAGCATAAAAACGACCTCAAGTCAGCTACGCGAAGCATCGATAATCAAGCAACTAGATACTACAAGACAGCATGCCTTCAACATGCGATGGAAGAGCAACATAAATTTAATTTTGACAATGTTACAATTCTCAACAAGGAAAAATACTGGAAAAGGAGAAAAAACATAGAATCTCTATATATACAATACCACAAACCGGAGGCAGTTAATTTTAAAGTCGACACGTCATACATAAACCACCAGTATAAGCACCTCATTAATATACACAAAGAAATGGCACGGGATTAACTGACAACACATTCTACAAAATAGCATAGGTTATTCAGTATACTGACGACATAAACACCGATCTGTTCAATGTCAATTTATTTAGTTATTTATTTAATTTATTTTCATATATATATGTACCTAGTATCATTTTTATTTTTATATTTTTATTTTATTGACTGTGATAGCTTTTTAGCTTTTTACTTAGTTTCTGTGTGAAAAATTTAATAAGAACATTGATTTAAAATATGTAAAGAAGAATTAATTATATGTAAGTACACAATATCCTATAATAGCCATAAGCGCCCATGATGACAAAATACTTTATTGCAGTATTGTATGCCCTGAAGATGGCCCAAACAAAGGACCGAAATATAGGCAAAAAACGAAAATAAATAAATAAACATTCACAAGGTCGTTAAACCCATCTTTTTATTCACTACATAATATCAACACGACCAGTATTCAGATTTATATTAACATATTCTAGTTACATAATTTTGCTCTTTATTATTTAGTAGTTAATGTTTGAAGAAAAACCACTTGTTAATAATTTTCCACAGAATATTCAGTTAACAAGCCCTTAATAACCGACACTGGAGCAACCGCCATCTATCTCTTTTCTAATTTTAGGATCTCATATTCATCGGATCATCATTTATTATAATCTACATAAATTTCCATAGGGTATACTAAAAACACTGGTAGAGAATAATAGATTGGACACCCATGCATGACATTAAAACTTACTTCGAAATTTATAGGCCCGTCTGTCTACCTTCTGTCTCTCTGTCCGCCCGTCCGAACTCACGATAACTCCAGAATGTGTTTTGACAACTCACATTTTCCACCCATGCAACCTTTTTATACTCTAGATGAAATCTGCAGGATATACTCAGTTTGCCATCCGCTTTGTAACGCACAGAAATAATGATGGTAGAGCAAAATGGATTGGACGCCCACGCATTATATTAAAAGTTATTTTGAATTTTTCATGTCCGTCTGTCCGCCCGTCCGTCTGTCCGTCCGTCCGTCTGTCTGTGCGCACGATTACTCGAGAACGCGTATACTTAGAGAGCTGAAATTTTGTACACGGACTTTAAACAAAAAGTAAAATTCATTTCGAAAATTAGACAAATCGGAGTTCCCCGGGTTTCCATTCAAAAATGTCGTTTTCCATGATATATTTAGGCACTGCCTGAGAATGCGTCGAACTAGAGAGCTGAAATTTGGCACATGGTGTTTTCATTTTACTAGCAAATAACATTTCAAAAATGAACTAAAAAAACGAACACTGCTAGACATTTTTATTGTACTAAAAACTTCTTCAGAATACGAAATCCTATAAAATTGGTTATAATTCAATTCAATTTTTATTTGCTGGCATATGGTACAATAAGACTTACAAAATCTTTTACCTGCACCGACTGATAGTATTTGAAAATGAAAAGCTAATGAATGAACTTAAGAGAAAAACAAAATGAAATTAAATAAAGCTAAAAAGTTAGAAGATTAAGAATAAAAGAATTAATTGAAACAATAATATAATAAAAATTAAACAAGAATAATAGCAGAATTCAGAATGAAGTATATAAATTCAGTAATAGCAATTAAAATAACATAGTTGTATTGATTAAAGAAAAAAAAACAAAAAAAGCAAAGAAGAAAAAAAAAACAAAAAAAAAAGAATTTAAAAATTAAGATCTCTGAGTGAGTGCAAAAATAAAAAAGTTATGCAATCATAAGTTGTTAATAGGCGAGTATTGATATAAAAGTTCCCTGAAAGCCCCCAACGCGCTGGATCTTTGAAAGTTGGCAGGAAGTGAATTCCACAAACGTATTGCTCGAACAAAGTAAGAGTTCTCCATTATGGAATATCTGTATCGCGGAATTAAAATACTAACATTTCTAGATGATCCCAGGAAAACTAACTCGTCATTTAAGTAAGAAGGTACACGATTTCGATATGTAATTCTATGAAGAAAAATTAACTGCCTTCGTACAAGAAAAGTGTTTAAAGAACATCCAAGAATACGCAATCCAAACGGAGAAATGTGATCAAATCGTTTCAGCCCAAAGACAAATCTCGTGCAATCATTAAAAGCAACTTCCAATTTTCTAGCGCAAGAAGAATCTAAACGGGGGAAAATTAGACAAGACCCAATAAAATATGGCAATAAGAGCGTTTTAACTAATTTTAAACGTAAGGGCTCTGTTAGTATACTAGCTGATAACCACAGTCTCCGAAGGCCACCATAGACATTACGAATTATTCCATTTACATGGTCACAGCAGCTCATTGAGGTGTTCAGAGTAAAGCCGAGATTTTTAACTGTATTCACAAAAGGCAGGGTAACTCCATCAAGAATGACCGGAGGCAACTCGCTTATATCAAGCTGTTGTCTATAAAAAACCATTGATTGGGATTTAGTGGGATTTAATATAAGCTGATTTTCGGACGCCCATCTTGATACTCGCTCCAAGTCAGAGTTGAGGCGGTCTACGCAGTCTTCCATTAGACCAATCGGCCTATTTAGGTATAGTTGTACATCGTCTGCGTACAAATGGATGTTACAGTCCTGGATGACATTAGGAAGATCGTTAATGTACAGACTAAACAATAGTGGTCCAAGAATAGATCCTTGGGGTACTGCGCAATGTAAAGGTAGTACTTCTGAGAGACGTTCATCAGCAATCACCTGTTGGGATCTATTTGCCAAAAAATCAGCTATTAAAGAAATGGCCGACGTAGAAAAATTGAATTGTGAAGCTAATTTTGTAAGTAACTTAGGATGACTGACACTGTCAAAAGCTTTTGAAAAATCCAGTAGGGTCAACACTGCAAGGTCATTGCTATCTAAAAATTTACGAATATCACTGGTGACCTTTAAGAGAGCGGTTTCACAACTATGGAAAGCACGGAAGCCCGATTGCCAGGGATTTAGGAGTTTTCTTCTTTCCAAGTGTTCACTTATTGGGGAATAAATTATCTTCTCAAGGGCCTTTGAAAGATAGCATAATACACTTATTGGCCTGTAGTCAGTTACGTTACTTGGGTTACTAATTTTAGCTATTGGCCGCACAATTGCGACCTTCCAACAGGTAGGAAATTCAGAAGTTGTCAAGCAAGCATTAAAGATATGCATGATAGAATGCATTATATAAGGTAGAATTATCATTTTTTCTGTCCGACGAACCGTTATAGAAATATGTATATGCGAAAAACCACTTAAAAAATCAAACTTGCATAGATGGGTGACCATACAAAATTACATACGGGCATTCATCTAGGGTCTCATAAGAATTGGTCTTAGACCAATTCTAGTTTTTTTACTTGTTAAATTTTAGATTTAAGGTTGAGTGGCAGAAAACAAGGCTTTCAATTACCAAAATTCAACTCTATAGTTTTAGCGTAAGCTTATGTCTTAATCACATTCGCAATGCCTATAAAGTACTATTTCAAATTATGCACATATACAAAACCAAATTTTTGCTTGCACTACATTGGCTTAGCAAGGGTTTTGTTGTGGCGGGGCCTAGTGGAGGCCAGCCTGACACAAAATTGAAGAAGAATATTCTTCAATTAAGTATTATTTTTCAAATTTGTGTAAAACTTTCTAAAGCGTTAAGCAGTGTTAAAGTTAAGTTTTCTTACATCAAGCAAACTATTTTAATTGATTACCTTTGTTTGATTTCGAGCAATGTAATGCTTAAATTGATTAACAGAAGTAGGTTAGAAGAATTATTTCCTAAAAACAAGATTAATTAAAAAAAAAAATCATTTCAAATTCATGATTCTAATCAATTTTGAATGAATCCCAATAGCCCTGAAATAAGAAAATTATTTCTTCAATAAAGCAAAGACATTTGTTCAATATAATGTATTTAATTCAGAAAAGTTTTTTTTATTTTGAGAACATAATTGTATGAACTAAGAAGCACATATTTGCTTGAATAAAATTTTTGCTTTAAACTGAAAAGCAGAAAATTTCCAGAAGTATTTACTCAAGCGTAGGAACACTATGTTCCAAGAGAGAGATTAAGATATTTACTCATATTAAGAAAACAAAGAATAGTTCACTATTTCATATGCTACTTGAAGTCGTTGTTTATTGGAATGAAGAAAACGTGCCTTACGTTAAATCAGATGAGGGTGCTATTCAACATTTTGTAATTTCCATTCCAGTCTTGTTTCAACTGTGGTCAGGAAAGATAGTATGCTTTGCGAAAAATAGTGATGCTCATCATAAGGTAAGTGCATTGAAGTGTTAATCTCACAATATTAATTTAGATTTTACCTTCATGTATTTATATACATATACATATTATACATGCATGCATGTTCATTTGGCCTATTTTTTGTTCTGTGTGTCAACCTAATTGGGCTGCCGTAGACGGTATAGCTTTTGGAAGGAAAATGCATTACAAGAGAGGTTCACGGTCTTATCCCGCGCACCTTCACGGGGGCACCCATACTAGATCCTGTCGTCACTGAAAGCTCTTGAAAATTAAAATGAATAAATCATTAATTTTTATCAAGATAAGGGTTTACAAATTGATTTTTATAAAATCAACTAATTACGGGATTTATTAGGTATTTAGGCCACTGAATAAAATTACCTCAATCTTAATGCTTGTGTTCAAATAAACGTAGCAATAAATTTTATTCAGGTTATAGGCGTCTCAATTTTAATGTTATAAAAGTTATTATAACATAAAATATTAACAAATTTGGAAAAACACCTCCGGTAGTATTTACAAACATATTTGGGAAACCTATGTACAAAAAATAATAAAAACAGATTTTACAAAAATCTAAGCCCGGAGCATTTGAACTGAAAATTTTATAATATTTTGCCGAAGGTTTCAAATCAATATAATAAATTTGTGGAAAATAAATAGGCTGAACAAAATGCTTGCCAATTTATTCAGCCTTAAGCTCGAAAGTGCGACAAATCAGGTAAGTCCTTCGAAGGGTTGTCATACAATAATTTCGCTTTTCAGTAAATTTGGAATGATTCAGAACAAAACCGACCACCTATCCCCTCCCCTTACTCATAACCAGGTAAACAAGGTAAGATTGCATCTATAAAAAGGTGTGTACTTATAATTGCAAGCCATTAAGTGCAAAGCTCTCATGTAGTGAAAATTGACGTCAGCCAAGAAGAACGTCGCAAACTAATTGTTTCCACATATATGAAAAATCCGAAAATGTTTTTTCCAAAGTCGGTAGCTATTTAAATTGCTTTCTGGCACCAAAAAACGATAGTTTATCCCATTTAAAAAAATCTCAATTCCGTTTTGAAGAAAAATTTTGCAAATACACATGAAGTTCTTGAATGATATAGCATTTGATTAAATTAAAATTATGTATAAGAAATTTGAAGATATGTATAAGCTTAAATGCAGACGGACAATTAAACATGAAATATTAAATTGAATAAACCCAGTAGATAATAGCGCTTGTTGAAGATACAATCTCAAAAATTGCAGCTATTATCGGAAAAGTAGGCTTGCAACATGACACAAATTTTTATGAAAATTATATTTATCCATCATTAGGTACTCTTCTCAGTAATGTTAAAAGTATATGGGTATAACGGAATTTCCTGAAAATAATTGACTTAGATCATGCACATTTCATTGAAAGGCTTTCTAAATAGGAAGGATCCAATTTACTACCAATTGAACTTAGACACACTTGAACAATTAGGTTACCTACAATCCGATTTAAATAATATTTTAAATTAGTTTCCGGTTTACCTATCCCATAAACTTACCAATTACAAGAGTTAAGATCACAGAAGGCTATGTTATACAGCCATTGTAAAAATGAAGCAAAATAGCTGGCCTTATGTGCATTTGCAGACATAGAAGAAGCCTTCGATAGCACCTCCTTCGAAGCAATTAAATTAGCCGCTGAGGATAAGGGCTTTGAGCCCTCCATGGTTAACTAGATAGATTCCATGCTTAGAAGCTGGAGGATAACCACAAGTCTAGGTAACTGGTCAGTCAAGGTCACCACCTTAAAGCCTGCCCAAGAGTAGTAGTTCGCTTTTTACTCTTGTTTTCGATTGCAATTGATGATCTCCTGGTGAAATTGACCAGTTCGGGATTCAATGTACAAGGCTACGCGGATGTCCTAGTGGTCACTATATAAGACAAGCAAAATCAGGCTATATCCAAATCATGCAAAAAGCACTTTCCAAAGTCTGCACGTGGTGTTTGAACCAAGACTTTGGCATAAACCCCAGCAAAAAACTGTAATCGTTCCGTGTACGACAAGAACGAAGCTTTCACTAACGACTCAATTTCTTGATAATACGAAATTGACATTTTCTGATGAAGTTAAATTTCTGGGGGTCACTCCCGATAAAAAAACTTACCTGAAATTCGCATCTGTCGAGAGTATGAACCCAAAAATGATGTATTGGATGTACACCACAACTGTTAGATCCCTGACCATCTATGCGGCTCTCGGATGGTGGCCAAACACTAATTAAAATAAAACCGAGGCTCTTTTACAAAAAAAACCCAGCTACTTGCCTATCTGCAAATATCTAGTGCCATGAGTACCTGTCCTACAGCAGCCATGGAAGCCTTATTATCTTGCGGAATAGCAAAAGAACTCCTTAGGAGAATAGAGCTTAAAATGTAGACAGAGCTCCTCTTAGACCATTGCTCCTTGCGGTATCACCTAAACAAGATGGGCTTGACTGAGACTTCATCCTGCCGCTCCTGTCGAGATGATAATGCAACCTCTGAGCAATTCTTCTGAAATTGTGCAGCACACTACGTGTGGAATCTCAGTCCCAGAATCATTTTGGACTTTATTAATAGTCTAAGCCTATAATAGGATCTTTCAAGTCGGAGTGAATACGAGGCTAACGCCTGCATACGACCTCACAAATCTAATCTAATGTAGAGAAATTCACATAAAATCTTTAATTTCCAGAAAATAATTTATGGTAAGTCAAAATCTTAAATGTATTGAAAACTTAGAAAAACTATGCATAATTTAACACCACATATTTCCTTTAAGGAATATAAGTTATTGGCTTGGGGAATGATTTCTTTCCCGTGTTATGCATACATATTATATATATACTCCCAAACAAAAGTAATCATGCTCAAGGCATGATTACCTTGCATCAGCAATTTTGTAAAAATTTCTTCATTGAAAATTAAAAAAAAGATTATTCCCACAAAACAAATTAATAAAAGCAAAAGTTTCGGTTTTAAATCCACATCCTTTTTATAGAAAAACTGTCACGACAAACCAAGTAAACCAATAAAACTAATTACGTACATAACAAATAAAAAAATAAATCTTACTTTCAGTCAAATTCGTCAAAATAAATACGCGCAATAAGCATGAAAATATATTGCATACGCGCGATAATGGATGGCAAGGCGAGCGCTTGATTATGTAAAACCCCTTTTGTAAAAAATAGAGGTAAAACTAAAAAAAAATGAGACAATTCAAAATGTTTAGTTTAGAACACCATTACTCGTGAGAAGAAAAGAGTGCGAGGCTGGCTGCTGAGTCATTGGAAATGCCATGAAACTCTGCATGCAATGAGCTCTTGACGGTCATCGTAGACCCTGTACTTTTTAAGAAAAGGGTATTTTATGAGAACCTAGCATATATTCTTAATCACCATGTAACTCCGAAACGGTTGATAGATAATAATATAAGTAAAACGATCGAAATATCTTATTCGTAGCAATTTAGTTTACGGTATCTATGCGTGGGGTTAAAAAGTGTAGCGACAAAAATAGTATATTGTATTGAAGAAAAAATACAATGAAGTGAAAGTGGTGCTTACGAACCTTACAACAAAAAAATGGTGATACATTTCGGATTGTTAAAGCCAATTTAGTTAATCGCGTGAAAATTCAGAAAATGGTGTTGGGGGTCGGTAAAAAACTGTGTTGTATTTGCTGCCTTAAAGTAACCAAAAAACAATCAATTATGCCATACAACCAGCCGATTCCTCAGGAAGTTGCAGTGCCATCAAAACAGCAAGGGAGGGTTTTGAGCTTGGCCGATGTTGGCGTCGATTTGCTTCGCTCATCAAATGCAGTGTAAAGCCTGTAGAGCACGTCCACCGGAAATCTTTTTTACTTGTTAATATCTATAATTAACATATCATTAAAAAAAAAAAGTTAGCAGGTTTTCCCCTCGTGTGTGAGTAATTTTGGTATTCTGTACACATTGTGAAAGTTCCATCCAAATCGGAGATTGACGGGTTCCAAGGTGATCGGTTTCATGTAGAATGGCTGCATCTTAAAATATAGAGAGTACAGAAAGTGTAATAAGCCAAATTTGGCGTAGTCAAATTCTGGTTGTGTTAGAATCTGTTGCCGCTGTACAACCGTGCAGTTGAATCAATATAGAGAGCAGTGCAACAAGATATATGGTTAAAAATACTGCAATTGGTTCAACCCAAAATGCTCTTAGTCATACTCTTAGTCGTTGTCACTGCGCCTAGATATCCGGAGAGTTTCTCAGCTGTCACAAACGTAAACAAATCTTCAATAAACAAGTATTTCATCGTTTTTGTTAGTAATTTAAATTTAATTTAATATAAAAATGTGTGTAAAGTACACAAAATAATATTTTATAACTATACTTCCCTAAAAAATGATTTCCCACGTATACTTTCACCAGATTAAAATTGTTGCAAATTAGGAATCTTCGTTTGACAGCTGAAAATACATTTGTCTCTTTCTTCAATGTCTGGCCTACTCCACGCTCATGCACACGAATATTACAGGTATCCCTTGAAAACTCTTTAAAATTGTACAAGTGGAGCCATTTTATATTGTATCAAGGAAGCATTTTCGCAATCACTACATAGTTCTATAAGCAAGGGTTAAAGTCACGGTGGGATATCTGCCCCGATCAATCGTGCCCCGACTTACTTTATAATGGAGAGATCTCCCCGATCGGACGTGCATTGACTTACTTTAAAGTTAGGAGATCTATCCGATCGATCGGCTAAGTGCTAATATTAAACATAATCTCTTTTAGCTTAATTAGCGAAGGCTTGACTTATATTTGTCAGGCAGACTGCATAAACTACATTATGGATATGTTGATGAAACTTGGACCAGCTACTGCAGGAAATCACCTTCATTGAATGACATATAATTTACATTGAATATATAGACGCGTCGTTCGGCAGTAGGGGGGTGTAAGATTTTTAGTACTGCTTCCCCTTCCCACAACCCTACCAACCTCGTACAATTTTTTGTTTGTGAGTACTATCAACTACACCGGCACACTCTGTATTTTAGAAAGGGTTACTTTGATTGAACTAACGTTTATTTGCAATGAATTACAGTTTAATTTAATAGACTAAAGGTTTGTTTTATTTGAAGTAAAGTTTAAAAAAAGTTGAATTCCTGTCTTAAGGTTGAACTTGTTTGATTTAAGGTTGACTTCCATTGGTTAAAGGTTGAATTTTATTGGCTTAAAATTTAGTTTATTTGACGCAAGGTTAAATTCAATTGTTTAAAGATTGAATTAAAAGGAAACAAGTAAAAAGGCTAGAATTGGTCTAAAACCAATTCTTATGATACCCTAGATGAATGCCCGTATGTAATTTCGTGCGGTCACTCCCCTCTGTGCAAGTTCTAGTTTTGAAGTGGTTTTTCGCATATATTTCTAGAACGGTTTGTCGGACAGAAAAAATGATTATAACCAATTTTATAGGATTTCGTATTCTGAAGAAATTTTTAGTACAATAAAAATATCTTGGACTGATCGTTTTCACAGGATACGTAAAAAACCTAAATTTTTATATGGCAACACCAAGAAGAAGTTGCCCGATTTAGTCCAGTTTTGAAATTTTATTTGCTAGTGCAATGAAAACACCATGTAACAAATTTCAGCTCTATATGTCGACGTCTTCTTAGGCAGTGTCCAAATATGTAGTGGAAAACGAAATTTTTATATGGCAACGCCACGAAGCAGTTGCTCGATTTGTCTCATTTTCGAACTTAATTTTACTTTATTTTCTTAAAGTCCATGCACAAAACTTCAGCTCTCTAAGTATATGCGTTCTCGAGTTATCGTGCGCACAGACGGACTGACGGACAGACGGACAGACGGACGGACATGCAAAAATCAAAATAACTTTTAATATTATGCGTGTGTGTTCAATCCATTTTGCTCTACCATCATTATTTCGAGCTTTATCAAACGGAGTTTCAAACTTAGTATACCCTATAGATTTCATCTAGGGTATAAAAGGGGGAGTCATTTGCTTAATCATTCTTCTTTTTCACCGAGTTGTTAAAAACGATGCCAAAGGGTCATAGTGTTCACAAGTTGCAAGTTTCTAAAAAAATTTCATCAGTGTCTTTAAGAGAGTTTTGTTTTCATAAATGTTTTTTTGTTGTTTTTCTTTATGTCTTAACGAGAGTGAAATATTTCAGTTATGATTATGATTACTATTGAAGGTGGAGAAACATGTGTAACATATGTAAAGGTATAACTTTCAGCCGTAACTCCCAGAATGTATTATATAGTAATATATTCTGAGCGTTACGCTTCACCTATTTACCCTTTATATTGGTGTGGGTTAGTAGTAGGTGGTACATATGTACATAGATTACAAATGAATGGACCGAGATATGGAGGGAATTACGAGTATGTATGGATGGCACTATGTTCTCATTGACATTGTTACTAATTTAGAAATTTTAGTTTTATATTTAAAATTTTAGAAAACAGTAGTTTACGCACTTAGGCAGAAAAAGATTGGATTAGTGGCCGATACACGCGCTCTAATGTGTAATCATCTGTTCCGCAGCATTTATTAGCCAGCAGTGATGTTGCTATACAGGTTTAGTTTCACTAAACGTTCGTAATATTGGTTTGGATTGAAGTCTCTGTTGAACATTATATTAGTGTAAGAATCTTAATTTTATTTTAAAATTATTGAGTATAGCTCATTTTAGTAGTAATTAACCATTTTTTTGTTGCTTTTTTCAACGAATCATGGCAAGTAAGTATTACAAATTTGATCCATATTTTGCCTTGATGAGCAGAGCTGCCAGATGGCAATCGTGACATTTCTCCATACCGAGCTCATTCCCCAAAAATGCATTTTCTTTTAATCCCCGAACTACGTAAATTAAATTCAATTGCTGGATTTCAATACCAAAAATCAAATATATTTCCATTAAAATATAAATAACATAATAAGGAAACAATAATAATAAACATTATTCTCTCAGAAAACAACTAAAACAAAGTATGTATACATTTCAAACATTATCTGTTAGTAATAAATCTGAAATTAAAAAAGTTTTTATATAAGACCATAATCCTTTGTTCAAATACCCATTTCGAAATTTCTGAAAACGGTTATAAAACATCTCTGTCTTCTTCATCTTTTTTGTTATTGTATATTGCCTCTGATGTAAACATATTTAACATATTTTGTTTTGGGACGGACTTAGCACAACTCCAATTTTGTAAATGATAGAGAACTGATCAATTCATTACGAATGTTTGAACACCAATAATGGCTCTACAAAGTAGTTTGGCTAAAGTAACTAACATTGTAGTAATTCCGCTATAGATACGTAAGTTAGATACCCGATATGCAAGCCTATATAAGTAAACGTTCAGTTGTAATCAGACAGTCCGTTTCTAGTAGTCAAGCACGCGTTGTTTCATTTTTATAAAACACCTTTTCCACAATCAGCATCATAGATCCTTCTTTTCTTAAACACTAATTATAGAGTCAGCAGAAGACATTGCCATTCTATTTCTTAACTTAGTTTGACTATATTGACAACAACAAAATCGCTTTCGACTGCAAAATTCGAAAACGGCAATGAAGCGATTGTTAACGTCAGTTTTAATATTTGTGGAAAGCGCTGACCTATGGTAGCATTTTAATAGAGCAGAATTTCTGCCCAAAACTCCAAGACTAAGGCATCATTAGTATGTGACCAATCAACAATATGTTATTCAATTGGTCTATAGTTGCATCTATATTTCCAGAAATACGTTGAAATTGTACAGCTAAATCTATTAAGTCTTTTTTCACTTTTGAAGTGGGTGATGATGGTGTAAGTACATTCATTTTTCAAATACATTTATAGTTCTTGCTTGAATTTGCTCACATATTAATATCAAAAATTCTTTGCAATTTTCTTTTCATTACTTGAAGCTCGTTTTGATCAGCTGATATGAATGCCTGCTCATTAAATCAGTACTCATTAGTGATTGTCTAAATTAAAATCTGTGTATCTCTTCTTCTTTCTATTGCACTTAATATTTCGGATGGAAGTAAAATTCGTAGATAGGAAAAAGATTGGGAGTACATATCATGGAGCAATTTTAATGAATTTGGATTAGTTACCTGAAATTCATTGTTAACTTCGGTTATTCGTTTTAAATTTTGCGATAAAAATATAAAGTATAAATGATTTAATTCTGAGCTAAGTAAAATATGTAATTGATTTATAATGCAGCATTTGTAAATTTTTAGGACAAAGTGTAATTTCAGAGCATCCTATTGCTCAAGAATTTTTGATATTGCATCATATCTTCTCAACCAACGTGTTCCGGAAAGCTTGTAAAT
Organism: Dioctria rufipes; assembly: GCA_963924295.1. NCBI lineage: Eukaryota > Metazoa > Arthropoda > Insecta > Diptera > Asilidae > Dioctria > Dioctria rufipes. The sequence goes on from OZ002741.1 coordinate 116,321,659, forward strand.
TTTTAATGGTAGCTTGCCTGTTAAAAGTTCATAAATCTTGTCTGTTGCTAATATTGGAAAATCAATTCCTTTACTATAAAATTCAAGCACGGAGGTAGTGCTTTCTTGCGCGCATATTCCACTGGCAAATGTAAGGAAAGACCAGTGCTGGGCACCGTTAATGAAAACATTAACTTCGTTAATCGTTAATCCGTTACTAAAAAAGTTAACTTCGTTAAACGTTAAAGCGTTACTTTACGGAAAATTTAACGGAAGTTAACATTAATCGTTAATCGTTAACTCCTAATAGTAATTATAATCTTTATAGTATTGGACTAGTGAAATGAGAAAGTACATATATTCGCGGAGCAATGACCATTGCATAGCTCGTGTGTTATTGAATTCTTGGCGCAATGATCATTCGTTTCGTCATTGCAACAATTACGCCTCCACAAGCTCATTCGTTTGCAATTATACATTACTTTTCATTCCTTATATCAATAAGTGCGCTTTCAGCGGTGAGGAATTGCAAGTTATTGGAAAAATCAGCTGATTTTCAAGCCATCACTTTCAGATATCATATTTTCCAAGGTAAATTTTGAATATTTTCCAAAGCGAATTATTGAAAAACTTTCTCACATTATATATCCAATACAAGGCTCGATTAAATCTTTCTACTATTACTTTACAATTCACAGTTTTTAATTTACAAAATTGAGAACTGTCATCTGTAAAATCGAATTACCGTCAAGATATCGTGTGCTTGCTTTACCAAGCAATCATCATTCAATTAATTACGTAATTAGATCAATGATCATTCTAGTGCATCATGTGCCTAGGGTATAATACCCTTGCTTATAAAAAAATGTTTTGGTTGGGGAAGTTTAGGTAGGACATGGAAAATAAATATGAAAACAGTACATAAATCTTAGTTTGTTATAATAAATATTTCGGAATCAAATTAAAATTACGGGTAAATCAAAATACTGGAGATCACTTGTGAAAAGCCGCAGCAAATTGGCGTTGTTTATCGTCCAGAAGGTCCATACCTTTTATCTATGCCCTTTAATAAGACATTACCTAAAGCTGTGCAATTCACAAGACCCCTAGCCTTGATATTCATTAATTTAAATACAGTTGCTGGAATTTGTCGGTAGGAGTGATCCGAGATATGCTTGAGCTTAAAGCGTCATGTCTTCTTGCGTGATAGCTTCTATGTACAGAGCCTACGCTGTTCCGTTTCACATGTTTTCCTGTATTTTCTTGACATAGCACAATATTCCTTAACTATTTAATATTTTAGGCTTTAAACTTTAAGATTTGAACTCACTTTTGACACTTCCTTCAATTCAACGAAAAGCACAAACCATGGAACAAATAGGTGGGGAGTATTCAAGCGTAAATGAATAGTCAATGGGTGGAATGGTTATCAAAATGAAAAAAAAAAAACGCTGTGTCTCTATCAACATACAGATGGCGAAATCGGATTTCAAACGTATCGGGTAAAAGAGTTTTGTTTCAAACTGTAGCTCAAAGTTAAAAATAACTAACTAATTAAATCCCCAATTTTTCCCCTTACAAAATATTTTTCCTCATATAATTCACCACGATTCTGTTTTAACCAAATTTTCACTAGCGAGTGGGTTTTTCCCCATTCTCGGGGCAAAACCTCCCAATCTGGCAGCTAGAGCAAGTATAATACACAAACTGTCACAAACATAGCATACAGTACCGAAACCATTGCTGAGAAATAACGTTGGTTATGCGCAGATGAATGTTGGAGGTAATCTTCGTATTGAATCGCAGATGATTCTTGTCCAGTGACTAGTCCATTTTCTGTCAAACTAATTGCGGGAATAGTAGGTGGCTACTTGCTTATGTTATTTCATAAACTAATTTTGGTTCTTATCATAGTCTCCTAACATCGTCGATAATTTTTTCGGAAGTGTGACTGTGTTCCAATATTGGGGGGAGGAAGTCTGTGAAAAGCAATGCTGCCCAAGGTGAAAGCTGTATAAGAGCAAAGCATGCATACTTGATGGAAGAAATTTGTTGGTTTGTTGTTTTGTTGTACTGAAGATCGCTTTGGCATCTCCCACGAGAGTCGTATGGGTAAAATATACAATATGTACTAATTAGTTCTTCTCACGGCGAGATAACGATACCTTAGTGAAATAAAAACTGAGATTTTTGGCTCTGTGGGTACTGTAGTAGGGCCTTAATGACAGGAGGTCATTATGCAAAGAATTTAAGTGCTCATGATAATTAGAATAATAAAATCTCAGACATAGCTATTGGGCCGGGGGCGAAAGGATGTTATAATGGTCAGCTATAAGATCCAAATAGTGATAGTGAATCTCGAAGAATATCCACACTTGAATACGGGGATATCTTAACCTTCACGTGGTCCCCCCTGACAGCGCTCATAAATGTTGTATTACCTGTATATGCCAAGTACAAGTCTTTTTAGACATTGCAAATAAGATCCAGGCCCGAACAGAGTAAACAGTCCCATTACAAAAAGGTTATTCTACATGAAGATAGCCACTGGGAGTATTCATGGTCTGTTGATCATGCTTTACGGAAGCCATAGCAATTTGGTAGCCCTTCTTTAGCTAACTTGGTACCACGGGGTTGAGGAGCTCTGAATATTGGAATTATTCACCTCAACTTGGGATGGTCCCTTTATGGGAGAATCGTGATGGCTGTGGTGAAGGGTGACGTGACCCTAGATCGGCAGATATTGGATTGGTCCCGCTTCAAACAGTAAGTTGATGTCATGTCATGCTCTATTGGCATACTGGGACTCGTTCTTACGCACATGAGGACGTTGATTGTCGATAACAATCCAAGCATGAAGAATGCCGTAAGATTAAGCCATACTTGGCAGGTACTCACGTAAAACTACAAGGGCTTTTTGTGTTCTAAGATTATTGGGAGCTGCCGGACGACCGTGAAGGCTTAAAAAATTCTATTGAAAACGAATATGTATAGACAATTAATATAAGATAACAAAATTTTATGTATAACCTAACCGACGACTATCCGAAGCCCGGACAGCCAAACTAACCCCAACAACCACTTCTATTGAGAACTATTCCTCTTCAAACAATAATTCTGTTTTGAAAGGATTGTTATAATAAATTTTTAAAAATTTAAATTTGATTAGCTTATTATTTAAGTACACAAAAAAATTGCATCAGCGATTTCTTCAAACTATCTACATTAAAAATAAAATAATTTTCACCAAATGACTTGTGGGAAATACAAAAGTTTTCAATTTCTAAGCAAGTCGTTGTGGAAGATAATAAACCCCACGAAAAATTTACATTCATTAAGATTTGTCATTAAAACCGCGATATGTACATAGTATGTACATACATATTTTATATGCATAAAATTATCAAGAACTCGGGTGACTGATAAAACTTTAGACCATGAAAACTGAACTGAAATGATCGGGTTTTCATCGAGAAAGCTTTTACCAACTAATTTTTCGCAATACATATGTATGCGCAACTATGGGCTGAGCCTGAGGTTTATATCAACGGATTGGATTTCGTCTTCAAACCATCGATTGAGGGAATTAGTTTGGACATATACACGTCCAAACAAATATTTTTCAATGTTAAAATCATTTTTGATCAGTAAATGGGGTACTCGAAAACCTCATTAGAAAAAGATCGAGGAGTTTGACTTAAAATGTTGATGCGGTTGTTACGGTTGCGTTACGTGGCTGCATTCAAGTTGGTATAAAATCTATAAAACAATTGTGAGGATGGAATAAAATTAATAAAAACAGTGTGTAACAAAATTGTGAAGAAGTAATAAAAGAAAAAAGTTTTTAATTAGATTAAAAAAAGTAAGTATGTATATAACAAAAAAATTATATGACAGGGGGTCATATTAAGAAAAGAAGCGACAGACTCCCCCAAAGATAATAACGCAGATTTCAACAAAGTGGGTGACAACCATCTTAGATGATAATAATAACTGTCATTTGTCATGGCAATATGACAGAATCTTTTCTGCAGTTTGGTGGCGAACGTCTCAATTAAAGAAACGAGAGTCTTCTGATTTCCTCTTTAGAGTCTAGAACGTACCAGTTCCTCTAGAAAAAGGATGAAATAAGATGGTAAAAACTGTACCTATATTTTTGTGATGCTAGAGATAAACTCTCACTCTCAATAATAACCTTTGCGGAATGTGACGTCTGTTTAGAGCTGTGAACCCAAAATCATAGCCATATTCATAATAAGTATATATTTATATTATATACTATGGATTTTCATAAAAAACCATAAGCATTCATATCTTGGTCCCAAAATACCACAATATACATATTCCCATAGATTTCCCTAAATTATGCAGAAGTATCCAAAATCATGCATATTCATAATTCCCCATAGATTTCCGTACAATATCTTAAAATGGACAAATATTCAAATTTACTTACCTTCATAAATTTCTTCTCACTTAGGTACATAAAATACTTCCTCGACATTTTTGTACATACCTAACTCACGGAGTTAATGTGATTCACACTGCTTATCTTTCGAAATATCAAGAGCAAGATCCAATTACAGGCCCAAGCCAACAAATTAACGAAGGCACTTGTCTTGCCTGGCTAAATTCTATCGTCTTATATTTTAAATTTTTTCTGTTTATCGTCTGATTGGTCAGTTAAATGCAACAATGACGAAAATACTTCGTATTTTTTGCTGACGCAGGTCGTCAGGTATTTCCGTGATAAAATATGTGTCACTCCATATTTAAATGTATTGCTGCTAAGTATTTACACAGTTATAAACATTTGTAAGCATTATTTATTCATTCCTCTAGCTGCAACCTGTGGATGTGTTACCATTTGCATAATATCAGCCCTCTATAATTTAAGATGTTTCCAGCAGTATTTAAAATATACATCAAAAACCAAAATTTCTCTATGGGAACTCTGCGACGAAGCTACCTACTCGAAACAAAAATCATTAGCGGGTATAAAATGTCAGGTTGCAAAGTCAACGTATTCTAAACATTTTGGAAAACATTTAAATTTATGTATGGCAGTACTAGGACGGAGTTGTCTGATTTTGCCTATATCGAAGCTGAATATAAAATTATAATGATATTAGCATGCATATACAAACTTTTAGCTCTCTTTCACAATGCCTTCGTAAAAATCGAAACTTTTGGACAGACCTGTAAATTACTTAAGTACATTGGTACTTAAGTACCAGGCCCTGGAATTCAAACTTTTTTAAGTATAAGTACTAGTAGCGGTACCGATACTGGTACTCATAAGTTCCATATATAAGTTTAAGGACCCTATAAGTACTAAAGTATGTACGCATTTGATACAAATACCGCCACAATACGCAGTAGTTTATCTCTTGTCAATAATTTAGATACACCTTTTAATGATAGACGTTTAGGAAGAGGGACACTAACGGTCATGATTTAAAAAAAAAAAAAAATTACAGTCATTGTGCAGTAATATTTATTTTTAAGTTCTTCAATAAATTGAATTAGCTAATCTGTTTTGAATAGATATTTGAGTGACAGTACGCCAGAAATTTACATGCTGAATCGATATCCTTTGTGGAGAAGCTTGGTAGTATATGCAAAACCCCGCTCTCATCCTCCGCACCTATGGAGCGTTTATTGTCATTTACAGATTTTGTAAATGCTCCACGAAGGCATGCGACATTTGAAAAGCTTGTTTTGCTAAAGGCAAACTCAAAATTAGAAATTAAAACAGCAAAGGCTTATACGATTCCGTTTCATTACCTATCTTTTTGCAGAATAGTTTATATATTTCGTAAATGGAAACTTCGTCTAGTCATTTAGCTGGCTATAGATTATTCAAAATTTTTAATTTGAGTTTTCGAAAGCTCTTGAGACTCTACTATTAAAAGGCGTACTTAAATAATTAACAAGAACGTAAGTGTATTTAGCGGTGTGGTGGTAGTACGTGCGGCCGTATGTACTTATAAGGTACTTGAAATGTGATATGTGGGACTGAGAAGTACCAGTATAAGTATCGAGACTTGTACTAGAAAATTTTTTGAGTACAAGTTACGAGACTTGTACTTAAAAGATTTTAAGTCCAGATCCTGGTACTGGTAATTGTGCTTGGTATTTTAAAGGTCTGCTTTTGGAAAACTATAATACTACGAAATAATTCCCTGATTGTATCCATCTACGAACTAAGTCTTACTTTTTTCATAACATTTTGTGTACAAAATGTCAGCTTGCTAGGTCAACGCACTCTCAACTTATCTCGCGAGCAGATGAATGGACATCCAGAAATCGAATTGTTTCATGATGATTAATGCAAGGTAAAATGGGATAAGCGAGAAATAATAAATTTGATTGGAGAGCGACTTAAAGTTTCAAAATTTGGAGAAAAAAAGTCTGCTAATGTTCAGATATTTTAAATTTGCACCTTTACAATGCTCTGAACTTCATCTCTAATCGATGGTATTAATATTTTATCAAACTATTACTTATTGTTAGAATTAAAGTTTCAATTTGGTCAGAAAAACAGAATGAGGGAAAAGTTCGAACTAAATAAATCTTCTAAAATTTAATTAGTTGGATATGTAAATATGTTAATCTGTATTAGCTACATTCCTCCTGCCTGCAACTTAGCTATATATGAAAAACATTCAAACAATGTTATCAATTTGGCGTCTCAATTACACTCAGATATTTACTTTTATTGCCTTGATGATCTTAATCTTCCTGATATTCGTTGGAGGTCAGTGGAAGATAAATGTCCCCTGCCCACCAATGATATCATCACACTACGTGAAAATTTGATAGCTCTCATTAATCGGCTGTAATTTATTTCAATTATTTTGTAATGTCAATGAAGTTTTAAATGCTCTTTATAAGCCTAACTTACACCATAAGCCTACCACCATTAATATTAGCTTCTATAATTTTGCGTATTCAAGTATAACTAACATTTTTGTTTATTATTTTCTTAAAGCTGATTATAACAAATTAACGATTTTTTTATGTCAATTCAACGAAATGATGTGGTAGATTTTGAACAAGTATACGGTTTGAATGCATTGTATGTAGTTTCGTACCTATTTCTAAAAGATCGAAAGCAAACACCCCCATGGTTTAATCGGGAATTTCTAAGGTTAAAAAATGCAAAGAATAAGGCATATAAATTGATTAAAGCAAAAAATACTTCAGAAAATGCATCTAATTTGAAACACCTAAAGCGGGAATATGAAGTTTTACATAGGTACCTTTTAAAGAAATACATTTGGTCTGCTGAAAGAAACATCAAAGCTAACAGTAAAGCTTTTTAGACATTTATTAAAATCTTCTTTATTAAGATCTCAAATGTTTATAATTAAGATTTCTCTCTTTCCCTCTACTCTTCTTGGCATACCCCTGATGCTGATATTGATCATGGTTTCATTTCTTTGGATCTTAATGAAATATAAAACTCGCTCAGCTCTTTAAACAATGATGTTTTTTACGGCCACGATTTAGTTCCTAACATTTTACTTAAAAACTACAATGTTACACTTGCGCCTGCTTTAACAATAATTTTCATGGTTTCATTTATACTAGAACTTTTTCTAGACCAGTGGAAGTTTTCTTTTATTATTCCCAAATACAAAGCAGGTTCTCGGTATTCAATTAAAAACTACAGAGGAATTGCCAAACTTCTACCTATTACCAAGTGTTTTGAAAGCATAATAACGAATTGGATGTATTTTCACGTAAAAGAAATGATATGTTCCCAGCAACATGCCTTCGTGAAGGGTAAGTCTCCAACAACCAATTTGGTATTATTTAAAATATTTTTGTATTAACGAAATTGAAAATGGTGCGTAAATTGACGTTATCTATACTGACTTTGTTAAGACTTTTGACCGGGTTAATATTGATCTGCTTTGGGTTTCATTCCTGTTTTTTAAGTGGATTAATTCGTATTTAAGTAATCACTCGCATTGTGCAAAAATCCAAACATCAATTTTTTTTAAATTCCGTAAATTTATAGTTAAATCAAGGGTGCCTCAAGGCAGCCATCTTAGCCCCCTATTTTTTATTATTCATATCAATGATGCGGTTAAATTATTCTCTCTCGATAAATGTCTTTCATACGCTGATGACCTAAAAATTGTCTTGCCAATTACAGATCTGACAGATTGTCTACATCCTCAAAAGCTCTGGTTTGGCTCGTTCAATGGTTTTGAAATCAATCCTAGCAAGTGTAAGTGTTCAGCTTAATTGCATTAATTTTATTTTGTTTGGTTACGTGATTAAAGACATTACTGTAAATAGGCCTACTGAGATTATAGATCTTGGTATCATTTTTAATAACAAGTTAAACTGCTCTTTGCATGTTGATTAGGTCACCTGCAAGACATTTAAAATACTTGGTTTCATTAAGCGTAACTGCTCTGTTTTTCTAGACCCTTACATTTTAAAGGCTTTATATGTTACATTAGTTCGCTCCATATTAAACTCATTAAATCTATACAAAGATCATTTACTCGTTATGTTTAGCGCTGGCTTGACTGGGAAGCTGGTCTTCCCTCATACGAGGCAGGTGCCAGTTACTTGGGCGGAAACTTTAGAATCTCGTAGACAAAATTTCAGTATTATGTTTGTCAGAGATGTTTTCTGCTACAAGATTTGCTCACCTGAATTGATTGCCTTATTCAAAACTTATGTTCCTGGTTTTTCTACTCAATCTAGAGATTTATTATATATTCCTTCTCATAGAACTTGTGACGGCCAATATGAATCAATCACTCATTGCTCTCAAAATTTTAACGTTGTTTGTACTTCTGTAGATCTTACTAAAATACAAAAATATTCTCAGCAAATTTATCGATAATTACGTCTTTAGATATTCTTTGCATTTCCTTTTCTTATAGTTTATATTTATATCTTTTTGACTTCATGTTAAGTTAGTTTTAGTGCTTAGTCTTTAGGAGCTTTTCTGGGTAGACTTAAAAAAATAAATAAATAAATACGCACTATCTATCATATTTAATGTTTTCAGTCAGGAGAAAGTCCAACTTTTTAAAGAATAGTGGAATAATAAGTTACATAAGATTCAAAGTAAACTGGCATAGCCTTTATTGTAATTATTATATATTTATATATATATATATTATATATATATATATTATATATATATATATTATATATATATATATATTATATATATATATATATATTATTATATATATTATATTATTGTATTTGGGGGAAAAAGAAGGAATATAATAGTTTTGGTTTTAGCTAGGGCTCCAAAAATATATTATGTTATATGAGGAATTATAGTATCCCTAAGTTTAATAATTAAAATGTAGCTGGTATGGGAAATTAAAACAACTTTTCTTCTTTTCACCAACGTTTCCCGTTGTATTTCAACGCTTCTTCAGGGCTATAAATATACATAACAAAGAATTCATTTGAAAACAGTAATACATTAAAATTATCTATCAATTACCTCAAGAAATTATCAGTAAGAATTATAATAATTATTGTTAAAATTACACATTTAAAAAAATTAAACAAATTGTAAGGACCATCGAAAAAATTAAACAATTTTACGGCTGTCAGATAGCATCCTAGATAAAAATACAGGAAAACAGATAGTCTAGTACTGGTATAACAAAGTGGGAGTAAGACCTTATCAAAACTACAATAACATCAATCTCTTTTATCATAACTCATTAAAGTGTTTTTGTATGAGTTTAATAGTGTCCTATAGACAGGATTTAGGTTTGAAGTATCAGTCCGAAAATTAATGTTGTTGTCATTGAGCTGTATGTATATCATTTCACTAATATTCCGTCTGTACCAATTATTTTCATAGTCAAAGACATGGTCTCTCTCTTCGAAATGATGCTTGGCTAGGGCTGTCATCTCTTTGGTAGTTCTGCAATCATACCCGTGTTGGTATAGTCTTTTCTTTATACAATTGTTTAGTCTGGCCAATATAACATGCTTCACATGACTTGCAATTAATTTTATATTCTACATTAGACTGTAATTCATGTGGATCCCGATCTTTAAGTCTGGTGAATAGATTATGAACTTTCTTCGTATTATGGAAAACTACCTGTATATTCTTAGAATACGAGGACATTAAGTCTTTTAATTTGTAAGGGTGTCATAAACGGCAGTCTAATATATATTTTATTTTGAATCGGTAGATTATTAGTTGTATCAACGTTATGGATGTTTTTATTCGTTTCATCATATTGATTAATTACTCTATTAATGAATTGACTTAATTTTTATAATATTCTTTATTATATAATGTTGCGAGCATATATTATAAATCTTATTTAACATATTCCAAATCACGTTTCGTTTTTGATGTAGAGAACAATCCGAGAGAAAATTCAATATTCTACCAGAGCTTGTGGGTTTCATATACCAATCAGTATCTAAGGAGCCATCTTCTTTTCTAATTAGGCACACATCTAGAAATGGTAATCTATTATTTGACTCTCTTTCAAATGTGAATTGCAGTTTCTCGTTAAAATTATTAAACTTGTTCACCACCATGTCTACTTTATCTTTAGGTACTGCTAAAACGGAATCATCATTATATAGCTTAAAGAAAGGTATGGAAAAGTCCAGTTTATTTAGGGTATGTTTTATTAAGTAGTTCATGACTATGTTGGCAATACATGGGCTAGCAGGATTACCTATAGCTGTTCCATCTAATCTTTAAAACAAAGATTATTATGTAGTGCTTTTAGATGCCCAAAACTAACAAACTCTCTTCGACCCAAACTGAAAAATCTTTTTCTTCAGACTTTTGTAACGTTACTTTGTATAAACTAATATAATATCAATATTATTTATTTACTCAGAACCATCATCCTCCATTTCTGTACCTGGAAGTGTATCTCTTAAGTTAGGAAAATTAAGAATGGTGAAACGTTCTTGAAGAAATGCTGACTTTATCTTTGGAAAGTTCAAAAAGGTCATCAGTACCTTGTTTTTGATATGGTAATTAGGCAGGATATGAATTTTTCAGTTTTTTTCTAGCATTTATAACGTATCGTATCGCTAAAAGATGAACAATGAATTAAATGATATCTTCCCGGACTCCAACATATCAAACTACAATAAATCTTCGGGACGTTTCAAGAATGAATTGAAAGCTTTGGACTTTACACGTGGTATTTGAGGGAAATCCGTATAGATCTAGGACATATGGTATTCCCTGGATGTGTGCATAGATGATGTGGGATTGAATGCATGAAGTAGCTGATTGGCGAGAGTTATAGTTTCAACTAGATTCTACTAGAAAAAAAAAAAGATGAACTTGGAAAAATGACAACACAGTTTATTATAAGTTAATTTATTCCTGACAACCAATTACAATAAAGTTCCGTACAATACTGAATTTTAGCTTTTTAGATAAAAGTTACATAGGGTTTCAGCGGAAACCGTCTAAACGTACAAAATAGAAAATTTCTGAAAAACAAAAGTGTAGGGGGTGTCCCGTAAGTGATGTAATATACGAAAGCTACGGATAAGTTATGCTTAGACGAGTAAAAAATTGTATGGGTGGGGGAGGGGAATCCTAACAGTTTCCGAGATAGAGGGACTAAAAGATATTTGGGTATGTTTTTATAGATCACCCTGTAACTTCTCGACGGTATACCCTATAATGATCTATCAATTTGTCTCGTCCTTCTTTCCGTTTTGTAGTTATAGCTCAGCACAGTCGAAAATTTGGAATTCTAACTCGATTTCTTTTTATTTAACTGCTATTATAATCAAGAAATCCGTCATCAACATTAATTTTTCATACTGAATTTAAGAAGCCCAAAATCTTCACTTTAAAATGGTTACTCTGTACCAAAAATGTAACCCTTTCTGTATTTTTTGCACTTTTTGTTAAGCATATCCAGCGAAAATGAATAAAAGATATCATTTCCAAAAGATAATTTTGCCTACTTTCTAGCACTTATTGAACTTTTCCACAGGATTTGCTTGAGAAAAAGTGCGAAAAACGCAGAAAGGGTCACTTTTTGGGTACAGAGTGTGGTAAGTCATTTTAAAGATAAAATTTTAGGTTTCTTAAATTCAAAATGAAAAGATTGGCATTGATGACGTGGTTTTTGATAAAAATAGTAGTAAAATAAAAAAAAAACGAGTAAAAATTCCGAAATTTGAATTTTTGTTGTGCCATAACTTAAAAACTGAGGGAATGAGGGAAACAATTTATAGACCATTAGAAAGGTCCAATCATTATCTATCTACATACAAAAGTTTAAATAATCATCATAGAGTATAACGTTCAGAAGTTACATGGTGATCTATAAAAATATACCGAAATATTTTAAAGTTTTCTTATCTCGGAAACAGTTAGGATTCCCCTTCGTCCATTCATACAAGTTTTTGCTTGTCTAAGCATGACCTATCCATAGCCTTCGGATATTACACCACTTACGGGACACTCTGTATAGAACAAATAAATTTTATGAAAAAACGAAAGTGTTGAGTTATATTTAGAACTTTTGTTATGTAAAAATGCTTATCAGTAAAAATTAATGAAAATAAAATTTTACAGATTTTGGGAAAAAAGCTTTCAAATAAACGAAAATGAAATTAATGAAATTAATATGCATATTACGTTATGAAATTATTAATTATTTTATGTGTTAGGCTGTGTGTGGAGTTTGGAACGTAACTCGAGCATATATTCGTGAAAAATGTTGATAGAGAAGTAAAGTAGGTAGAGACTAAGACCTTCACGAATGGTTTAATCATCTCTGGATCGTGGCAATTAACAATTATATTTTAAACAAATACAAAGGTCAAAGTTTGAAATCTAAATTGCTAAAATATTTGATCATACAAAAACAATGCGATATTGAGTAAGACCATTTGCAGCGTGCTGAATATTCCGACGAGAATAATTTAATATTAATTTGAAGTCTTTCAATAGAAAATAATGAATAAATTATTAAAAAAACCATACATATGCATTTTAGAAAATTCGTATGTTAAGCGAAACAATTTAAATTATATATTTAAAAGAATAAGCAAATTGTGTTCCATATAATTAGGGGCGTAATCCCGTCATAAGAATATTTACCTAGAATTTACGAGGAATGCAAAATGTATTGCAAAACTAAAGATACCATCGAAATGAACAGTTTTAGGAAGCTGTAGAAAAATGTCATACAAAATTAGAATTCTGGTACAACTCAAGTGAATAATTGATTTGAAATTTTGCCCGTGGGTTGAAGTGGAAGACTTATATAGTCATTGTAGGCAAAAGTAAGAGCATGCACGACACAAAGAAGAAATATCCTCTATGAGAATGAAATCGATTTCCGTCCCAGCTGGATCTATCTGTATTCAAGATGCCTGCTGCTTAGTCTTTAGGTGTGGCCCAATAGCCAGAGTGGAGTCACCTTCCCTTACAACTTCCAAGTTTCTACACCCTCGTGATAAAAAAGGCAACAAGGAAATACTATGTCAAGTGGAGCTTTAAGTGGTTTCATGCCCTTGTCTAGCTACTTTCAATTGTTCTAATGCAGTCTTTTTTCTTTAGATATTGGAAATAAAGTGCACAAGAGCATGACATAAACTGCTAATTTTATCAAGAGCAAGCTCCATTGCTGTTCCTTCAATATGTAAACTGTGCGTTGATCCTAATAATTATTTTCTGTCTTTCAATAAGAAGGAAAAAGTAACGGAGTAATAAAGAGCAAACATAAGGTAATCATACCCCAATTTTGCAAAAATTCAACTTTCAAGAGGACCCCCAAAGTTATTGGAAGAAGACAAAAGCTTGCCAACTCTGAAAAAAACACCTTAAATTTAATGGCACCGAAACAATTTTGCCTTTCATTCCTATGCTTAAATCCAGATTTTCAGAATACGCTTGACGATGGCGGGAATAGTTGTTCTATGACAACACTAGAACCGAGTTTTTGTTGCTACCAATTCCCACAAATGGCGTCACCATCGCTAAGGCTAGGAAAATGAGGAACGCAATAGAATAATATATTCAAACAAACAATTTATTATATATTTTATTTACAAGAGTTATCACTTTGCTTGGCGTCCTAGTCTCAAAAGATGACGTCATCGACGTGAAGTTGTTAGGAAGTTGGAAAAGAAACTTAGCTGTGGTGAAACTGGATCATTATAGGTGACAATGCTCCCCACTCAGTGTTTGTGTCACGAGAAGAAAAGGTAACGTTTTTGGAATTTTTACGAGCACCAGGATTGGTGCGTAATTGTTGAATCCAAATATTTTCCCAAGGCTGTGTTGATGTTGATGGTTGGTTCGAAAGATTATCTTCCTTGATGAATGCGGGTTTGGGACGGTCTGTCGAGATGGTTACTTCTTTCCCGTTGCTGTCAACGACGAAAACGTGGTTATCCAGTTTCTTGATTACTCGGTGGGGTCTAGTATGTGGAGCTTGTAACCGTGCTTTTACGACGTCTGTACAGACGAAAACATGAGAGCAGGTGTATAGATCCTTGATGGGTTTAATTCAAACAACGACGTTAGCACATCCTACCTCAAACTCCAGTCTGGCTTTGGTCACAGACGCGTCGATATCAGCGCGTATGGAAGTGGCTTTTTTTTTAACTAGGAATCTGTCGCCATTTGTGTGTGTGAGTTCTTGAATCGCAATTAAAGTGTCGCCATCTGTGAGGAAATCTTTGAAGCTGCGAGTTTGTACCTTACTTGAAGTTTTCTTAGCTGGTAAGTTGTAGATATCAACATCAATTGAATTTCACAACATGACATCACCTTGGTTTGATGTTTTCTTAGCCGATCTATTTTTATTATTTTTTATTATTATTAGGTCTAGGAGGCGTATGTATTGAAAAGTGTCACGTTTTATAAACATTTGCTATTATTTTTTGGTTTTTGATCAGCTTACCTTAAGGAATCGCGTGGTATACCGGAAGGTATCTTGATCTGAATCACCCTATACAGGGTATCCCGTAAGTGGTATAATGTTCGAAGGCTACGAATAGGTCATGCTTAGACCAGCAAAAAATTATATGCGTGGGGGGAGGGGAATCCTAAAGCGTTCTGGGATAACGGGAATTTAAAAGTTTTGGGTATGTTTTTAAAGATCACCCTATAGCCTGGAATTGTTACACCCTATGATGATGATTTAAACTTCGGTAGAGAAATTATCGCTAAACCTTTCTAGTGGCACCCATCCCGCATCCTCACAACTCCGTTTTGAAGTTGTGGCGCAACGGAGTTAAAATTTCGCAGTTTTTACTCGTTTTTTTTTATTTAACTACTATTTAAATCAAAAAATACATTATCAGTACCAATTTTTCATATTGGATTTAAGATGCCCAAAAGCGTTAGATTTAAAATGACTTATCACACTCTGTGTCAGAAATATAACCCTTTCTGCGTGTTTTGCACTTTTCTTAAGCATATCCAGCAATAGTAGCTGAAAAAATTCAATAAGTGCCAGCAAGTAGGCAATTATCTTTTGGAAAAGACCCTTTTCAGATATTTTCGCTGGATATGCTTCAGAAAGAGTGCAAAACATGCAGAAAGGGTTACATTTTTGGTACAGAGTGCGATAAGTCATTTTAAATCTAACGTTTTTGGGCATCTTAAATCCAATATGAAAAGATTGGTATTGATGACGTGGTTTTTGATAGAAACAGTAGTTAAATAAAAAAAAAAAAAACGAGTAAAAATTCCGAAATTTTAATTTTGCTGAGCCATAACTTCAAAACTGAGGGAAGAAGGGAAACAATTTATAGACCACTAGAAAGGTCCAACCATTATATGTATATCTGCCAAAGTTTAAATCATCATGATAGGGTATAACGTTCAGTAGTTATAGGATGATGTTTATATAAACACATACCCAAATAGGATTTCCCTCCCTCCTCCCATAAATTTTTTGCTCGGCTAAGCATGACCTATCCGTAGCCTTCACATATTACACCACTTACGGGACACTGCATTTTATGCGGAGCAACTTCACATCCCAGTTGTGGGGCAATTCCAAAAGCTTCTATTAAGCCTTTTTTGTCAGCAATCCAAAACACTTTTTCTTTAGTTAGTACCAAGATTACAAGCTTCACACATTTTTCAATGCGAATTTCTGGCAAAACTATTTATAGCAGAATAATGATTTATATCTTAAACTAAAGATAACGAAGAGGTCTAGTAAATAACGCGGGCAAAAATTACAAAAAATGTATTGGAATGGATATATCAGCTCAGCAACTTGTAAAAAATGGTAAAAATTGAAGTTTTTCAAATCAAATTCCTGTTAGTAGGTATCCTCATTTCTTTAGATTGTGACTATTTTGGAAAGATAAACCCTAGATCTAGCAAATAACGTCGAGTACCACCATTTTTCGTCTTAAATTGTATAATTTTGTCGCATGTTTGGCTTTTGCCTTTTACGCTAGATATCTCTAATGTGGTCTGTGGTCTAGGTCAAGGCTAATTTTATATGAATATACTCACTTTCAGGACCAAACCAAACCAAACCAAACCTACGTATAGTAAATTTTATTGCCTAGAGGCTCGCTGGTATCTAAATTGAAACTTTTGCTGAATACTGACTCCTCTTAACTCTATCAGCATTTATTAACTTTTTTTTAAATAATACTTCCTTTTGTTGTGTTCCTTTGTGTGTAAGAGAAAAACACCTTCAATTTTATTCACATTCGCACTTAATTAGTTTATCCCTACCCTAAGTATACCTTAAGAAAACCGCGAGCAGACCAACCGCATGTAAACTTTTTTCACAGGAAGGCTTTTTAAACCAAAACAGAGATTTTTCGAATTCTGACCACGCCGATCGAAGTTCTGAAAACAACTCTTCGAGACTTTAATATTATATTTCTCAAGTCTAATCGTTCAGGGTAAAAACGATGCCTAATTAAAATTTTTCTATCCTGATAAAAGTATTTTCACATGTTTGAGCACGTCCAGAATTATCGCGACCGACGATGGCATGACGTGTAATTTGATATTTTCATAAATATCAAGCCATCGTTTTGCCTTTGATGCATACATTGTTGCACTCATAATGTATGCAACTCGCGACAATGTGCTGAAAAAAGGCTTTTTCGGTGAAGACTATGTAGATCGTTTCAATCTTCACCGATGTAAAATTTTATGTGCACGATATGTACGTGCATACAATGTATATACGCACATACATATCGTGTTTTTGACAAATCTTACTGAAGGTAAGATTTGTCGTGAGGCTTTTTCTATTGAAACGTCTTGGGTTGAGATTTAAACCTTTTATTTTTTCAAAGTCATTTTGTGGAAAAATATTTTTATTATTTTTTGCGAAGGAATTTCAAGAAATTGCTGATGGCAATTTCTTCGCCTTGTAGGAAGATAAGCTAACCATGTTTTAAGCATGATTAGATTATACATAATGTATGAAAACTAAATAAATTATAGCTTTTTAAATTACCCATTTTTAGGTAATTTAGGTATAACAAGAGTTGTTAGCTAATTTTGCGGTTGTTGAACAGGTTTCATTCAGCTTTGTTAGCGACCCTTCAATATAAAGAAAACTTCTGACGTTGTATAGAGATGCGGATTTCATCGCTGTTAGAAACGATGTTAGAAACGGTGATTATGATTGATGTTCGAATTTAGTAATACTGTTATCAAAGCGAGCGTCTGGTCCAATATAACGTATTCCTTTATTCATTATTTTAGCGTTAAGCCTGTCGATATACAGCTTGATCGCTTCAAGGTAGTCCGTTGACTAATGATCTTGACTGCTCCTCACTCGTCTTTATCAGTATTGTATATCATTATTCTGTGGCTTCAAGTGTAATCTGATGGTTATAGTCTTACCTTAGAAGCCTCAATGTTAGAGAACTTATACGTTTGGTGTTGGCAGGTAAATAGATGACATCTTTGGGAACCTGGACTATTTTATACCCTACCTGCACGTTCAGGGAGAACGCGTGGATAGTTGTACTTTTGTGTGTTGTGAAGAATGATCCTGATATAAAATTACATTTGATGCGTACAGTTCTTACTTTAATGATGATGACAGGCAACTCTGATGTATGAACTGTATTAACAGATAATTTTCTTTTACTGAATCCTAGCAGAGGAGCTATGGATCTATGTCTTTCAAAATGTATTTCTTCAGTTGCCTTAACTTCACTATCATTATCCTTTTCCCTTCTTTATCCAAGAATTCTTGTACATATTTTGCTATATCATCAATCTCATAGGACCCAAAAGTTATCTCAGGTACCTCATTTCCTATATGAACCAGATTATTGCACACATCAATATTAGGTATAGGGTCGTATCTTTGAAAATCAATTAGTCCACAAACATTATCCGTTGCGAAGGAAAAAGTACCCAGCAGTGAGTAGAGATGAATTTCCCGTGAGAGTAAGTGTTAATGACATGGTGGTTGATAATGAACTGACTAAATTTCAATATATGTAGATACATTTATTTATAGTTAATAACTACAATGCTAATGACTATAACAATTATATAAAAACTCTAGATATAAGTGACCACAAATTACTGCGTCATAACTGTGATAAGAACTACAGTTGTACGTTATATTACTGCCCAAGTAGTTTATAAATTCCCTTGGTATTTGTAGATTGCCAAAGCTATCACCTTTCTTGTAGTACGCTACACAGTGTGTACCTGCTCCAGTTGAGATGTGCAAGTTAACAATACCGCTTTCTTGCTTCCATGATTTTTTAGAGATTATCACTCATAAACACTTTTCTGAAGAGTGACAAGTGTGTGGTATACTTCTGAAGATCCAACTCGTTTAGTGGTCTTTTGGATAGCGACTTAGGTAGTTTTTTGGTTGAGGTTGTAGATACAGTCCGAGTATTTTCTATATGATTTCAAGAACAGCCCGTTTCCAGCTTTCTTCCAATTTTGCCTTTGCTGCACTTGTATAATTTACTGCTTTAGCTATGCCTGCTGCACCTACCGTTAGTGCTCCTAATGCTGAAAGCCCAGCAATTAGCGGAATGAGAAACGGAAATGCTCTCTCCACCAACCTTTGGTACAGGAATCACTCGTGGAGTTTTAATTGACTTCTTCTTTCTTCTCACAACATTTTTCGCAGCACTAGGAGCTATTTTTGTAGATTCCAGCCTTTAAGCACCTTTCGTGCATTTAGTACTGCTTATCGGAATGTGGTCTGACGTTTATTTTTAGCCTTTAGGCCTATGTCCAGCTTAATTTTAGCCTTCATAGCGTTTTTATAAGGCAGGCGGTGGAATGTTCACTCAAACTTGCGTCATTAGATTTTGCGAGCTGCCAGGCTTTTTCAGCTAATATTTTATCAACTATATGTCGATCACTTGTATTTTTATGCTGCGAATATGCTATATCTTGTTCCATGCAGATAGATGTAATTCTACAGAATTTGTTGCTGATAATTTAATAGTCCTCTACCCCCTTTAAAAGCTTTACATTTATTGGAGCGTTTCGATTTATGATCCAGCATCTTATAAGGCTCCGGTGATATTGTTGAAATGTAATATAAACAGGTGTATTTATAGGACTTCCGTTAGTCTTCAATATGCGGTTAATTAAACAACAATAGGTTTTTACCTGCTCGAAATGTTGACGTGGCTGTTATGAATATGAAAAAGAAGCATGGTCCGCTATGGCCTAATAGTATATGTAGCATCATTGTTGGAACATCCCATTCCGGAAAAACTAATGTTATGATAAGTTTGCTGGAACATCACAATGGCCTGACATTTGAAGATATTTACATTCACCATCTCTACATCAACCAAAGTATGAATGCTTGAGGCGAGTGATGACCCCCATATCAGGATTAGGGTATTGTATATTCTCAAACTGCGACGTTCTACCATCAGAGGAAGCAAGATCGCATTTGGTGTTTATTTTCGATGACGTAGCATGTGAAAAGCAAGATAATGTGTGCTCCTATATTTGCCTGGGTCGTCACAAAGTTATAGACAGCTTCTACCTCTGTCAAACATATGTGCATAGACCAAAGCACTTAATACGTGACATTGCCAATTTACTCATCTTATTCAAGCAAGATGACTTGAATTTGAAGCATATCTATAATAATAATGTAAATACAGACGTGAAGTTCGATAAATTACGATTAAATACGGTTACATCGATTAATAAAACTATTGAGTGGATTAAAGCTGCTTATCTGTTATCAGGCCTGTTTAAAGCTGTTAAGCTGATATTAGACCTGTTTGAAAAGCTGTATCAGACCTGTTTGAAAAGCTGTTAAGCTGTTATCAGTTCTGTTTGAAAAGCCATTAAGCTATTATCAGACCTGTTTGTATAGCTATTATCAGACCTGTTTGTATAGCTGTTATTCAGTTAATATTGAAGATGAATGAAAACCTATTAAAAGGAAACATCAAGACTAGGAATGCAGTGCGAAGGAAACTTAAAATCCTAAGGACAGGAAAGATTGAAGTAGGAGCTCAACTTGAAGAAACTTTTAAGCCAATTACAAGTGCCAAAAATGAGCCTTCTGATATGGTTAAATTGGAGCCAAAAGAAGAAGAAAACGAAATTGTGGGACCTTTCACCCCCCTTAAGAACGTTGATAGGATGGTCTGCGATCAGCTCTCTGGATACGTTAAAGCTATTCACTGATAATAGTCCTAAGATTGACTACACCAATGGAGTTTAGCACTAATGAATGGAAAATTGATAATTCAACGTTTGATGTTGATGATGAAGGTGACATCGTTATCAAAGGGAAGACCTATAAAACAATTTTGGGGACATGTGAACTGCTGTTTATGAAGGATCCAGTAAAAGGTCTATATACTAAAGAGGATTTAACTAATTATGGAGCTATTTTGAGAGATAGGCAGATAAAAGGCGCTAGGGCTAAGTATAAAGGCACAATCAGTGAACTTATACAGCATAAAGGCATGGAGTGCATCTGCCTAAGGAAAGCAGTGATCACATTTACTGGGATGATCCAAATGAATGAGTGGACAGGCTGCGCCTATGACTGGCTTCAAAACAGGCGGGAAACAACACTCAGAACAATGGAATTTGTATCCATCCTGCAGGAGTTGCGAGAAACAGATATTATAGTTTAAATACTACTCCATTACCATACTTCTACACAATCTAAAGATGAGCGTTGATAAATTTAGATGATTTTCTAAGCATGGGTATCTTTGGAAAACAAGTAAATGTAAACCTCCAAGACCAGCAGGACCGCGGGGTCCAGTCGGTAAACAAGTTGTTCAAGGACTAACTGGTGAAAAAGGAGCTCAGGGCTCAGCTGGCGAGCAAGGAGAGCGCGGTATTGGATTTAATTTACCGCTAAAGGGAGACAATCTTAACTCAAAGTGTATTATACTAATTGGGGAATTCTTTGAAAATTATGATGCTACTATCAAAGGCTGTGTTGACAAGAAAATCAAAATAAGTGTTGAAGAAATAAGAAAAAATGTTAATACAGACGTAACAAACGTGTATATGAATAATGATATCGCGAAGATTGATAACTACATCCATAATAAATACGAAAGACTTGACTCCAAAAGATGATGTATACCGGTTTTAAAGCTCTTTACAGATCGCCTACTTCAATCGCTTTATCTTTATTTCACTTCTTAACTAAGCAGTTTTCTTTTACCGTGAGAGCGGAACTTATCAGTTTTCGTGAAAACGGAATGGATGCAACCAAAACAAAAAAGCATAGCATAGTGGGAACAGGTTAATTTAGTTTTACCATGCCATGGGTTTTTCTTAGGTTGCACTTTTGCGTTTTCATTATTTCTGCCGTCATATATTGGACTCGGATGATCTCGAAGTCAATATATGTAACTCGGGCGATGTTGCGACACACTTCACGGTATATCGCTTGTGAATGAAATTTTTCATTTTTTCGCGAGGTGCAGCGTGCTAATTTTGATAGCTGGTATATTCTGATAGGTTTTTTCTTTGATATAATCGAAGAGTTCTTTACTCACTCATATGTACTGGAAGAATCTATGAGATCAGTATATAAAACTTCATATATGTGGATGACGGAATTTCCAAAACTGCGGAAAGTACACTTATAGTTAGTTGCACTACTTGACAAACACACCTCCAGATGTATCTTCACCTCGCCTCGCTCAACTGCCTAGTCTTGCTTCACCTCACCTCACCTCGCCTTACCGAGCCTCGTTGTGCACGTACGGTAAGTCAAGTTAAACTATTTCTGTTTAAATTGTTTTTACATCTATACTTACATATGTGCATACACTTATAATACCATTGATAGGATATTGATATAGTTGTCGGAGAATTTTTCACTGCTTGAGTCCTTTGAGATCTCTTGCTCAATCAGGAGGGCACAGTACCACTATGCACTTCCACGGCTGACGCAGAATCTCAGGGCACAGCGAAAAGTGGTGCATAGCCTTTAAGTAAAGCTAAAATGATAAACCAAGATTCGTCAGAATAAAGAAACAGAATAGTGGAACTCAAGTAGTCTTCATATCTAAGATGGACAGTTAAGGTATATCCGACCTATTAGTTTGACTTCGTCCTTTTCAAAGCCCTAGAGAGTATTCGTGAGTACAAATAAGCATCTCCTATTCCAAACAGCCGGTTTTCACCCCATCAGCACACGTATACATATGTCGTAGACATTTGACGTAACTCTCATGAAAAGTAGGCAGATAGTATAACGGTTTTGACTTAGCCACTTTTTACATTATGTGTCTGAAATTTTTAGTCAATTCATGAAATGCCAAAATCCTTTACGCCGATAGTGTAATACCACCCGATATAACCAAATACTAGGAGAGGGAGATGTGTGGTGAAGGGGGAGGTCGCAGCCAGGCCTGTGGCACACCTACACACACACACACACACATACACACATATACACACACACGCGCGCGCGCGCGCGCGCGCGCGTAGTGAGGATGTGTGTGTGTGTGTGTCACAGGCCTGGGTGCAACCTCCGCCTTCACCACACATTTCCCTCTCCTAGTATTTGGTTATATCGGGTGGTATTACACTATCGGCGTAAAGGCTTTTGGCATTTCATGAATTGAGTAAAAATTTTAGGCACATAATGTAAAAGGTGGCTAAGTCAAAACCGTTACACTATCTGCCTACTTTTCATGAAGCATCTAGACTTTTCGTGAAGTGCTGAGTTACGTCAAATGCCTACGAGATATATATGTATATAAAAAAAACGTATAGTGGCAACTTTACGTAAGGTAATTAATGCTCTTTATTAATGTAAATTATGCCTTTAACAATGCCCTTCTGTACTGCATCACAAATTCGTGAAATTAGCTCTTGAGTATACTGGATGAAACAAATGTTAAAGAACCCAAACATAAGTTTAATCTGCTCAAAGCATTCGGAGTGAAAAGAGTGCATAGGCGGTATCGAATTACTTCGATTATGGGTGCTAAATATAGACGATCTCTTCTTACTGAACCTTTTTCTTTAAATATTCCAAGCATGCAAACCAAGGAAAACATATGTCTCTTTATGTGTGTATGAAAATTAAATTAGCATATGACTTAGTATTCGAAAGGATTAGCTTACATTTTCTTCTGGTACGGCAAGCAGAAAATACTGAGGCTATAATAATAATATTCCCCAATTATATTTATTTTTTCGTTTATAAACGAAGACAAGAAAAAACGCACCGTCTTCCGAGATGGACATAAACTATATAGACACTGAACAATTTTATCATTTATTTAAGTATTTTCATCTACTTTAAAAATTATTGCAAACTCCAATATTGCGCCTCATTGGTTAACCCTATTTTTATAGCATGTATTATATGAGTTTTTTACTTGAATAATGAACTCAATGTCCCACTTTCTACTCATTTTCGTAATCAGGACACACTTCACAGCGTTCCCATAGCCTACAGGTTAATCAATAATTAATTCGGAACTATTGCAGATAATTGCAGTTTTAAATTGGTAAAAACTTTTTCTAACCAGGTCACTGTAGGGATATCCTATCTACTTAAATCTATACGGCTATTTTTATAGCTGTCACATCTTACAGCGTTTTTGTAGCGATCCCCCCACATAATGTAAAACAGGCTGATATTGTTTTTCCCATACTACGATATTCTTTTATCCCGATAAAAACGATATTCACAACATTAAAGAAAGTTACAAAGTAATTTGGTACAAAGCGAATATGCACTGCAATCAATATATGAATAATTTGGTACAATTATTTATTTCCTGTCTACAGATACAGAGTACCTTACAGATTAAGCCTCAAAAATAAACTACTAACTAACTATGCAGATACTCCAGTTCAAAAATACAACTTTTAAATAGTGATAGGTTCATTATAACCATAATTGATTCTATGATATGGTACTTGCAGTAGATTAAGACGACGGCATTCTGTTACATACAAATTAAACATTGAGAGAAGCTCCTGTGAATTTATACGATAACATATAATATCTCTAATAACCGTTGCACAACCAACTTATCTTCTGAAGTCCAGCTTGGATAAACCTAACAGCGAGCAGCATATATCATACAAGGCATGTTATACCTCCAATAAGGGTGTTTGCCCAACGCAGGTCTTGTGAAAGACTTTTGTACTGTAACGATACGAATAAAAAAGAGCTATCAAGGAGTGAGGATCTTTTAATTTCTTTGTGTTTTGTCTTATAAAGCTTACCATTATAAAAGATTTAGAAATAATATATTCTATGTAACTAACAAAGGATAACTTAGCATCAAAAATATATCCTAGATCTTTAGTTTCAGCTACTCTGGGAACAGATGAAGCTCATCGATTTTATAATCGAAGACAACTGGTGTAGGTAGATTTGCGGTAAAAGGACATTACTTTACATTTAGAAAAAATTCACAACAAGCTATTCTTTGATCACCATCTACCAAGGCCATTTAGATCGTTTTGAAAAAATGTACAATTTTCACAAATAATTTCAAGTCATTTGCAAAGCAAAAAATATTCACAATATCGTTGATAAACAGGAAAAATAGAAGCGGACCAATGTGACTAGCCTGAGGAACACCTGAATTTATCTCGATAAGTCTTGACAGTTTATAGCTCATTTTAACATATTACTTATGATATGTTATAATTGAGGAAATGCATCTGGGAATGTCTAATGCCAATCTCAATGCCAAGACTCATAAGCTTGTTTATTAAAATTATAATATCAACACGATCAAAAGCTTTCGGAAAGTCGATATATACCGAATCGAGCTGGGTATGCTCTGCAATGGAATTAATCGCACAATTTGAAAAAATTGCAAGATTTGTACATGTTGACCTACCAGAGATAAATCCATGCCGATTCGAAGAAATAAATTCGTTTATAAAAAAACACAATGTGAAATCGTCTGAAGCTCGATTTATTTTTGTTTTTGTTCCACTTATTCTTTTTAATGTTTAAGACTTATCCATCGCACTATCGCCTGAATGCCTTAGGGATATGCCTGCCCTGCAACAGAATAGAGAGTATGGGCTTCGATATAACGATACTCAGTGGGTTTGCCTATACTATATATTCAAACTACTTCTTTCGGTCTTGGATCAAAAGTCGTTACGTTTACGTTTAATCCACCATTCATTCACATTAACGGCATAGTTCAACACTATTGTACAGATAGGATAGATCTTATACGTGAACTAGTACGGACCAGGTTCCTTAGACAATAGCGGCATGACTTAACGCTATCGTCTAATTTAGACCTTATCCTGTAAGATCGAGTGCGGACCACGATCTATCAGCAATATTAGTTATCGATTACGGACAAGGATCACTCAACAAAGCGGCATAAGTCAGCGCTATGTATCATGCGGGATCGAGTCCGGACCAGGATCCGAAGATTAATAAGCAATCAGTTGGGAGTACTTTAGTTATTCGGTATAACACCGTGAATAATCAAGGGCAGTGCCGTTTTACTCCATTCACAACATTTTCATATTGGTCTACTTACACTTACACTTACTATCCACACAGCACCATTTTGCAACATTTAAAACATTAAATACACGTTAAGCACACATTAATGATTGTGCTACACTGTACTATTCTACACGATTTACTAGATCCATCTTTCCATTTCATAATATATTTGCTGAATTTAGAAATTACTAATTTAACTGACTTATGTATACTTCTTCACTGTTACTCACTGAATGTGACGAGATTTCTTTCCTAAATATCCTTATTCCTTGGGTTTTGTCTCAGAATGATCCCTGGGTTATTGTACAACAATTATTATGGCACTCGTCTATGTTATTTCCGGGTACGCACCTTTTTACCATTTTATTGGGTCTTTCTTCCAAAAAGATCTTTGCCCAATATGGTCCCGAGCTTATTCCGGTCTGTCGCCTCACCGTCGCTGCCTAGCCCTAACCCTCAGCCGTTTTCTTTTATTTCTACTCATTTTATGAAAATGTTCCTAAAATGCGAATGGACTACTTACATTTATTTATTCATTTATTTTGACATTAGCTTATACTACTTAGCACTAACACTTAGCCTAAGCCTGTTACAGCTTAATGTTCTTAGGAGCACGGCAGCTTGGCCATCTGTGCAACTTAAGTCTAATTATAACTAATTTTAGTTTTCGAAAATTGATTGTGTAGTCTGCTTTTTTTCTTTTTTTATAATTCATTTTCCTAATTCTAATACAGTTATTTTTTTTTTATTTTAACTTTTTAGAAAATTTTTCTAATATATATCACATAACGATTACATCACAATTTGTTTCATTGTCATACATTGTTTTGTTTAGTCTATGCTACTTCTTGTGCAGTATAGTCTAAGTGCGGCGAGAAGTATGTCCGTATCTTTCTCAGTGTAAGTAAGGAGTTCTGTTGGGGTCTTGGTAGTTCCTTGTACGTTAAGTATGCCCTTCAGTTCGCCGCACTCGAACCAACTTTTGCTACCAGCCGAAGACAAGAAGTCATCGATGTGACTTTTGCGTCCTTCGACGCTTTTTCCCTGTTTTCAGGCTGGAGGGTATCGCGGGAGGAGTCTCTCTCTGATCACCGCTACATTGAATCCTGTATGGGTGCGGACCCCATTGAGGTGGAAAAAAATCAGGAGTATTGCCGCCTTATAGAAGGCAGTAGGAAGGCTGCAGTCCGATGTGACTCAGGCTTTCAAGCTTCCTGTCCTATTAGTACGGACATTGGAAGGAAACCTATCCGTGGTGGAACGGCACTCTTAGTGAACTCCGTAAGGCTTCCAGAAGGCTTTTTAATAAGGCCAGGAGGACTGGCTCAGAGGAAGACTGGCAGTTCTACCTCGAGACTCAAAGTAACTACAAGAGGCTGGTTAGAAAATGAAAAAGACAGGCCTTTGTAGACTTCTGCGAGGAGCCTGACGGCTATTGTGAACCGGTTAGGCTGCTCAGAGCTCTTAGGAGTGACCCGTCGGCCAGGCTGAGTGTTGTAAGAAGGCCAGATGGCTCCTTTACGGCATCGAAGGAAGAAGCCTGTAGACTTGTAGAAGACCTGCACTTGTTTGGCGAACATCCCCTACCTCAATGCATGGGTGGTGATTGCTCCACTTCTACGAAAGTAGTTGATGTCGAGAAGGTGAAATGGTCAATTTTAACCTTCTCGGGTTTTAAAGCTCCGGGTCCAGACGGTATTCTGCCGGTCCTTCTTAAGGCAGAGAGCGTTGTGCTGGCTCCATACATAGATTCCATTTTCAGGGCATGAATCGCTTTTGGATATGTCCCTGAGGTGTGGAGGAAGGTGAGAGTTGCCTTCGTTCCGAATCCTGGTAAGGCTTCTTACAAGAAACCGAGGAGTTTTCGAACCATAAACTTCTCCTCATTCCTCTTGAAAAGCCTGGAGGGGCTTGTGGATGAATATATCAAGGGAGTAGCCCTAAAGACGTCTCCCTTAGATCTACGGAGACGGATCTCCGTTTAATGGTTACTGTCATTGGGCGGGGACCGGATCGTGGGCTGTTTAACTTGGAAGCCTTTCTGGATATCGAAGGAGCTTTTGACAGGGCCACCCCCGAATCGCAGTGTGAGGCAGCTCGTCGACATGGTGTTGACCGCACTGTAGTCCGGTGGGTCGACCAAATGTTAAGACGACGATACTTAACTGTGGAGAGGGGCGGCCGAACCTCTCTCAGTGTGCTAGTGGAGAGAGGCTGCGTGCAAGGTGGCGTGCTTTCTCCAGTACTCTGGTGTTTGTTGGTTGACTCACTCATCACGGTGCTGAAAACGTGGAACTCTCATGTGAAGCGTATGCGGATGACATCCCTCTGCTCATTTCCAGGCAAAGCATGACTGCCGCCTGTGCGTTCATGCAACAAGGCCTCAATATGGTTGAGGACTGATGCACCCGTCATGATATGACAGTAAACCTACCAAAGACCAGCTTGGTGCTCTTCTCCAGAAGACGTAAGCTTGGATACTTTGTTCTTCCAAAGCTTTTTGGACACACTCCGCAACTCTTTCCTGATGTGTAGCACCTTAGAGTCTTCCTCGACGTGAAGCTGACATGGGCAGTGCACGTAGAGGAAAAAGTTAATGCGGCTACGAGGGTCTTCGCTCAATCCAGGACAACCTTTGGCTACATATTGGGCATGCTTCCTGTGTACGGTAGCTGAGGACGCTTGTGGGTACTGCGATCTGGAAGCTGGCGGGCCTGCAAAGGCTTGCCTGCATGGGAATTACGGGATTCTTGCGATCTACGGCTACTGCTACTCTTGAGGTTTTACTTAATCTGTCACCCCTGGTTCTTGTCATTCAGGCAGATGCCAAAAGGGCTGTGTGCAGATTGCGCTCATGGGGATGATGGGAGGATGGCTGGGCTAGCTCTTCTCATTGCTCTCTGGCGTATGGGCTGGACTTGGAAAACCCTCTGGCCAGTATGCCACGTGATACGATGGTACCTGAGCTTCGTTGCGGGCGTCGCTTCTCTATGAGCTTTCTTGTGAGGGAATCGTGGACTGTGGAAAGTGCCTAATCGAGCCTTCCCCGGTCCGCTCTAAAAATTTTCACCGACGAGGAAGCTGGGGCGGGTGAGCCAGATATGGGGATGGAGTACTCACTTGGTAAACACACCACTGTCTTCCCGGTTGAAGTCTTCGCCATATCAATGGCAGCGAACTTAGCCCTTGATATACAAATCAAGGGGAAGGACATTGCTGTCCTTTCGGATGGTCAGGCAGTTTTGATGGCTCTGAGTGACCCCCGGATAACATCTAAGATACTGGGGGATCGCAGGTCGTCTGTGGACAAATTTTGTATCCAAAACAAGGTGTCCCATCCTGGTCATATGGGGATCATGGGGAATGAAAAGGCTGACCTTTTAGCTAGGGCTGGCTCTGATTCTCCGTTCCTTGGACCGGAACCCGCCGTAGGCGTTGCCACCACGAGTATCGGGTCTCTCATCAAAGCGGATGTTCATAGAAAGTATCAACAGAGATGGGCAAACCTGAGTACTTGCAGGTGTACAAAACTGTTTCTTGATGGGCCTAATGGGAATATCTCCGATTTTCTTATGAGGCTCGGAAGGAAACAATGTAAAACTGTGGTTGTCATCATCACCGGCCACAGCTCACTTCAAGCTCATATAACAAGGATCGGAGGACAGCCCTGGGTGCCTGTTCTGCCTAGAGGGAGAGCCGGAGACAACCGAACTTGTGTGCATGTCCGACCTTCGCCCGATGTAGGCTGGATACTCTAGGGTCTGCCCACTTATCTGTGGATGAGCTGAAAAACCTGCCTCACCAAGACCTGATGCGCTTCATTAAGAGGACAGGAAGGTTTTGGTGAATGGCCTTCTAGCAGGACAGCACAATGTCTCCTGTCCCTCTGCCTTACAAAAAAAAAAAAATTTAAAATCGTCGCGCCGCTCCCGCTGTGACTTATAGATTTAATTTTGCACGAACAATCGCACAGCACCAACCACAAGACGCGGATCCAGGCCGCACGATCGGATAGAGCTACAGTGAGTAAGTCGTCCCCAGATTATAAACAAGGAAAAAACCTGGAATTGGTCTAAGATCAATTCGTATAATACTCTAGATGATTGCTCCTATGAAATTTCGTATGGTCACCCATTTGTGTAATACTTATTTTTACAGTGGTTTTTCGCATAGATATACAAGTACAATAAATATCTGATCGTTTTTACAGTATCCGTAATAAAACCAAATTTTTATATGGTAACATCAAGAAAGGGTTGCCAGATTTATTCCATTTTTGAAATTTTATTTGCTATTACTATGAAAAAAAAACCATATACCAAATTTTAGATTTCTATGTGAAAGCGTTCTCAGGCAGTGTCTTAATATATAGTGGAAAACGAAACTTTTGTATGGTAACCCCACGAAGGCGTTGCCTGATTTGTCTCATTTTCGAACTTAACCTCACTTTTTTTTAAATCCGCATACAGAATTTCAGCTTTCCACGCACGCGGACAAACGGACAGACAGACATGCAAAAATCAAAATAACTTTTAATATTATGTGTGGCTGTAAAATCTATACATATACCATATAAATTTCATCTATGGTATAAAAACGTCGAATGACAAGGTTCTGTTGTACCCATTAAAAATCATTCATGTGCATGGACCACCGCGGTCTATTGTATTCATTCACATGTCAGAAAATTAATGATTAATAAATTCAGATTTAAAGTGTTATTGATCCTTGTATTCTATAAAACAAAAATCATCAATATAATATGTTCGTCTGAGAGACAAATGTTCATGAATACTGTGCATGTTTATGAATCTATGGTTAAAGAAATAGAGTACGATAATATTATACCGACTGCATAGGCACAGTCAAACATGTGAACTGTTCTCTACAAATTTTGTATGTGTTTACTCATGGCTGTACCATCAGGCGGATGTATCTTCTTTTAGTACATATCAAAATAACAGTTATTTTTTTTAATATATCCATAGTGTCTTCTCTAGTGGTCTCAAATATACTTCATAAAATACATTCAAATAAGAATCCGGATCCTGCTGGGGTTCCTAATTTAAACTGCAAAAATGTTCTTGAGCGCTTTCTGAACCATACATGATTTTTTAACTTATCTGTTCCCAAATTATTTTCTTTCAGATTTTAAAGTTTTAAATAGTTTTGTTAGTCCGATTTTTAAATCTGGTCAACTCCGACTGATTACTAACTATCGGCGTATATTAATATCTAACAGACTGGTTATTGTCTCCGAAAGAATTACCTATTACTAGCATTTCTATTAAGGTAAAACACATATCTGTAACCAACAGTACAGATTTTTTCCTGGACGTTCAATCACGACCAATCTTGTCCTTATTATTGACACTATAGCAAGCGCTCTTGACAATTTTTTTTATATTATTAAGCCAAGCTCAGGGGATACCCTGTGACGCAAAGCAAAACATGACAGGAAGGAAAGGATTAGAGGATATGAGGACAGTGGCGCAGGTAACGTTGTATGTCGCCTATAAACTTCCGCAGATTGTATGCCGGAGGAAAAACAGAAGATGGCAAACTGTTCCACATTCCTACTGTTCGGGATAAAACAGCATCACCGAATTTTACTGTACGTCCGAAAGTAATTTGAAGGGTAACGGGATGTGCGCGACTTGCAGAACGAGTATTGCGTGCAGGAATCAGTTTACAAATGATTAGACTAGATATTTCATAAGAACATTGACCATGCATGTAGCGATAAAGGAGCGAAAGGCATCCAACATTGAGGCGGTGCTCGAGTAAGTGGATAAGACAAGTTAATGCCACATCACCAATGAGCTTGAGGGCTCTATTCTGGACAATGTCTAATGAAGCTAAAGCCATGCGCCCAGCCCTAGCCCTGATATGCGCACAACTTGATGCCATTTACATCGACTTCCCGACGGCATTTGAAAAAACTTCCCATAAACGTAGTCTTTTGAAAATGGCACAACTTGGATTCCATAAAAATACAATTACTTGTTTTTTTTCTCCTTCCTTCCTCCGTTGACCTTATTGGTTTCCAATCTGCCCCTTTCGACATTCTTATTTTCTTGATCTACATTAACGACTTACCCGTGTTTATAGAGAGTGACTGCCTATTTTATTTTAAATATTAATGACTGCTTTTGCCTTTAAAGGGACATCAAGGATCTTGAAGTTTGATGTAAGGGGAATTATCTGGAATCAATAAATATAATATTATGCCTTTCTCTAGAAAACGTGATGCCATAAATTTTTGTTACAAAATAAATAATATTACTAATTCTTCTCTCCATTCTCTCGTTATCCTGGAAAAACTCGAGAAAACCTACCCTCCTACATCACTCAAAAACTACCTCTACAAAAAAGAAATTCTAATTTATTTCGACATTGGAAGGTAATAGACAGATGTACCTAAAATATGAAAAAAACCCTCTACAACAAAAACTGATACCCTTAATCGTCCCAAGCGATTCGCACTTTTTCACATTTTCCCTAATTCTCCAACCATGTTATTGAATTGGGAATGGAGAATTAGGGAATTAGGAATTCTAAGAAAACGAAATTCTCATCTCTTCTTCTAAATTCTCGCGAATTTTCATCACTCATATGTAATTTTTCTCCTTTTAAGGCGACGGTCAGTAGATATCTCCAATTCTTCAACATTTTTTTGTTATAAATTAGTTCGCATTTTTCCACTTTCTCAATCAACTTCGCATCAAATTACCTTTTTGACTTCGGAAATAAAAAAAACCCGGCAGCGATACAATCTCGCAAGTGCTCGGTTAAATTTATGGTGTTTGTGATAAAAAGTAGAAATTCGCTTAGCTTTTTCTCGAGAGCGTCGCGTGAGTTAAATACCTAACTAACGCTCATACAATATTACCTGTCAATGCGCGATAAGCGTATTACGTATTTAAAATTTTCAATCTGACTCCGGGTTTAAAAAGCACTTTCTTTAGAAGCTCTAATTTTCACCAAGCAATGCATCTATCGGTCTTCGCCAGCTCCCTCACTGATTACGCTTAACAATGTCAACGTTAAGTCGGACCACCGGAGTCATGTTTTTAAACTGAATACTTATTATAATAATTGATATTATTGATATATTATTTATTTTTATTTTTGTATAATTTAGACAGATGTTAAAAATGCCACGAAATATAATTACGCGCTCAGAGAAATGAGCTCAGCGTGTTTAATCAGCGCATGGGAATGTATCATCTTGTGAATTTACTGTTTATGTTTATATTATCTGTGCATTTACCTTTTATTATTGTGCTTATAAATAAATCATGTATTTACTTTGACTGACAGATATTTTAACAACCGTTCCACAAGAAAAGTATCACTTTGGGTTAATTTTGGACCCGACCATTCCCGATTTAGATGAAATTTTTAGAGCTTTTATGGAATACCGAAAAAGTCACCCATATTTTTTTTTTGTTTTCCTCAAAAACGCGACACCTCCCCGCTAGAGGGGCTATCAATCTCTTCATTCAACGATAGCTTATGTGAGGATACCGATTGAATCTTTAAAAGAGCAGTTCATCAGGGGCACTGATCATAAGGCAAGCCTCCGGTGGATCAAAAGGCAAACCTGCTGTATCGCGAGATAATTGTATATATAGGACAAGAGAACTGCTTAATGGCAGCATAAAATATGGTATTCTTGGAATCTAGGGGTCATTTGGCCGTAGATGTCCATGCTAGGAGACTGGGAATAACGGCGAACGATTTTTGCAGGAGCTATAAGGACTCGGAAGAAATTCAATCCGTCCAATACGTACTTTGCGAGTACCCGACTCTGATGAATAAAAGGGGTAGGCTATTGGGTAGCTACTTCTTTTCAAGTATGGGGGAGCTGCAAAGCAAAGAATTCAGAAGCATCCTGAGTTTCCAAGGGAAGTAGGATGGATCTATGACGATTTGAAGGGTCCATGATTTGTTTTAATTAAATAAAATCGGATAACCTAAGGGGGAAATGCTTCCTTGCTTCGAAAGATGTCACGCCATTGTGTCACGGAAATGACTTGGATCCATGGTGAAAAAAAAATAAGAAATGTATAGGTTCTTGAATTTATTCATTCATATTATCAATTTTCTAATTTACTCATACCGAAATAAAAGAACAAAACCCTCAAAAATTTATCGAAAATAAATTTTTCAATTTTGACAATTACCGTAGAACTACCCACAAATTGAGAGTATCAAGCCAAATGAAATATGTTCTACGATCTCCTGAAAAATCAAACATTAATTGCAGAAAACAGTCAAAAAACTGTCAAGTGATTTAGCATCAACTGAACGTGGTGGATAGGCAAATCGAAGTCATAGTACAGACTTAGATCATTCTCAACCAAGGAAGGATTCTGGTGGGACAGTAACCCCCCCCCCCCCCCCCCACCCTTGAATTCTAATAAATTACAAATTTATACGCTAATGAAATGAAATAAAAAACATAATAGAAATCTTTTTAAAAACAACTCTTTTGAATTTCGCGCTAGAAAATACAAAATAATAGCTCCCTTCACTTAAACGAGTACATCACAAAAGTTGTCAGAATTTCCTTTCATTTTGCATTTAATTAAATTTTCAAATTATTGTATATTAAATTCTTCTATAAATTTTAAAATTTTCAAGATACACAAAGATAGTAAAGTTTAGACAGTTGAAATTTTAACACTACATCGAATAACATTTTCCCGAAATTTGTAGCTCCGAAAGTTTATCAAAATAATTGATTAACTTACAGTTTGCTGCCCAGACTTTGCAAAGTGAGCTTATGATTGATGCATATTTACAAATTAATGTCGAAATAAGTTCATGCAGCGAGCACTTTTAATTGTAATTAATTTTAGTGATTAAATAAATAATAATTCCCGTTGTACATCGAATGTAAAGGGTTTTCCAATAAGAGGTGTTATTTTAATTAGCCCTCTATTTTTTGACATTTGACAAGTAGAAACTACGCCATTAATAAAAATGGAACGATACACGATTCAACAACGCATTGAAATTATTAAAATTCACTATAAAAATGGTGAAAATGTGGCAGAGACGATTCGTAGAACTCGAACATTTTTGGGTCGTCGTGAAGCACCTTGTCG
Organism: Dioctria rufipes; assembly: GCA_963924295.1. NCBI lineage: Eukaryota > Metazoa > Arthropoda > Insecta > Diptera > Asilidae > Dioctria > Dioctria rufipes. The sequence continues at coordinate 116,356,703 of OZ002741.1, forward strand.
GACCGCAATACAGAAATTGGTAGAAAAATTCGAGCTGTCGGAACAAGTTAGTGATGTGAAGAATAAAACCCGTGCACGTCGCTCAAGAACAATGTCGAGTCTTTGCTGATTGAGTCCTTGAAATGCATGAAAATGATCCGGAATTCCATCGAAAACTCATCTTGAGTGATGAGGCCCATTTCCATCTCGATGGCTTCGTCAACAAGCAAAATTGTCGCATCTGGGGCTCGGAAAACCCAAGAGTTATTGTTAAAAAGCCTCTCTATCCTCAACGTGTGATTTGGTGCGGTTTATGGTCCCGCGGGGTCATTGGACCTTACTTTTTCGAAAATGAGGCTGGAGCAACAGGTACGATGAATGGATTGCGCTATCGACAGGTGATTAATGATTTTTTATGGCCGGAATTGGATGGTATTGATCTGGACAACGTTTACTCTCAACAAGACGGTGCTACGTGCCATACAAGCAACGAAACCATTGATCTTTTACGGGGAAAGTTTCCGGACCGTGTTATCTCTCGAAGAGGTGATCACAATTGGCCACCGAAATCTTGTGACTTAACACCTTGCGACTTCTTTCTTTGGGACCACGTGAAAGAGAAGATCTACGCCAACAGCCCAGCGTCGATTCAAGACCTCAAAGATGGAATTCGTGAGGCTATCGAGGACATAGGGCAGCCACTTTGCGATTTGGTTAAGGAAAATTTCATGAAAAGGATATGGTTCTGTAGGCGTGGTCGTGGTGGTCATTTTGCTGATGTTATTTTCCATTATTAACGGCATACCTTCCTCTTTATACTGAAATAAAGATCCGATCATTTATCTCAAAAAATGGCATTTTTCTTTGAATATCAAAATAACACCTCTTATTGGAAAACACTTTTGTAATAAAAAGTTCAGTTTATGAATTAATTTTATATATTTTATTAAAGTTTATTATTCCAATAAAAGTCTTATAAGAAGAAATTTCTTTTATTCCACCAAACTGTTCTAATTTATACAAAAGTTCCCTACTAATAATGGAATTGAGTATTTTAGCGTATACCTGGGAAAATCCGATTTTCAAGATTAATAACAGGGACCTCACAAAATATTTCTTTCATGGATTCCGAAAGCCTAAAATTCTTATTTTGAGTTTACTTGTTTATTGTAAACAAGCATGTAATTTATTGTAAAACTTTTAAAACAGTTTATCTCGAAAATACTTTCTGGGCGACAATATATGTTTGCAACTTATTATAAACGACTGAAAACTTGAAAATTTAAATTTTTTTTTCGCTGACTATAGCAGCTGTAACGCTGGTCAAACTTAATTTAAGTCCATGCGCCGTTTCTTTGAATCCAAGGTAGCGAAAGAAAAATGGTAAAAGAATTGAACTCTTCGTAATTAAACTCCTAACTGATTTATTTATTGCCCCAAACGTATTTAAAAAATTCATTCTTTACGTAAGTATAAAGGTTTACACCACCCTTTTGCAAATGAAACTAATCCTTCTTCAAATTAAATTCATTCTTTTTAAAATGAAATTCACCCTTTTGCAAATCATGTACTTATATATTTTTAAAAAAACACCAAATAATGTAAATTACATAGTAAGATATAAAAAAATTTGTAATAATTCATACAATAGATATGAAGGTATGTATGAAAACAGTGTGCAGATAATTCAATAATAATAATATTTCAATATAGATATGCTCATATAACCTATTCCTGTAGCAGGAGCTGGTAACTTAACATACTTATTAATAGAATAATTATAAAAATTTATAGACGTAATAGTTCAAACTGAGTTATTAAGTACATCTACCGCCATATTCTGCAAAGAAGTGTAGTCCCCCCCCCCCCCCCCCCCCCCACAGTGGGTTAGAAATTCCGTCATTTCACGATGAAACGTCATTTTCCAAAAATCATATCTCGAGAACCAATTTTTCTAATCAAAATACCAATGAAGCTTAATGCTTTATATTTTGCACACAAAAGTATAGTAGCACCAAACCAAAACAAAAACTTTGTTATTAGTAGTATTTTTTTAAAATAAAATAGTATTATTTACTATTGAGGCCTTTTAGCACTTTTTTTAAAATTTTTATTTTGAAGCTAGAAGCCTTATTTATCTATGTATAAAAAATTCCGATTCTACTGGGGACCTCTAGCATGTTTTTATTTTATATTCATTTTGAAGTTAGAAGCCTTATCTTTCTAAGTGCAAAAAATTACGATGGTGTTTGGCTACATTTTCTACTGCTCGTGGGAATTGGCGACATGATGCTATAGGAGGTGTAGTAAAAAGGAATGTCATATTAACCAAAGTGGCATTCTTTTGGTATTATTCATTTGCTGACGAAGCTGTAGTTTTTAATATCAAAATGTAAAAAATCGTTTTCGTCCCGCGATTTTTATGACCTTGGCAGAGGCACTCATGGCGGAAATTACAGAGGAACGGGATGAAGCTAAGAGCAGTTCTACTAAGTTTAATATTCCCATGATATTACTTTGAGTATATGGTGCTTTAGAAAATTCGTATCTCAAAAATGAAGCCGAGCACCATCGCAATTTTTTGTATATAGATAGATAGATAAGGCTTCTAGCTTCAAAATAAAAATAAAGAAAAGTGATAAAAGTCCTCAATAGTAAATAATACTATTTTTGGAAAAAATATTTATGAAAAATATATATATATATGAAACTCAATCATTTAGCATTTGAATCAGAAAAATCGGTTGCTCCATTATCCACACACATGATTTTTTAAAAATGACGTTTCATCGTAAAATCGCGAAATTTCTAACCCACAAGCTGGCGGGGGGGGGGGGGGGGGGGCATGTTAGGGGAAACAAACAAAATATGGGAAAGCTATTTTGGTAGTTTGGTCTGAAAGTTTCATCCAAATCGGGGATGGTCACGTTTAAAACAAGCCCTTTTTGATCGTTTTCGTATGGAATGGCTAGAATTTGGACTTAACATGCTGAAAAAAAAGTTCAGTTTAATGTGGAGATCAGAGATAACCATATACTGATGAGACCTCTCTGATCGCTGTGTCGAAAAGATCAATTTTTCTGCATTTTAAATGCAATTTGCAAATTTATTGAAAACGATTTTTTTTTGTCAATAAATTTCAGTCTTTTAGACAAAGTTTTCCACTTAGAAAAATAATCGCCTTTTAAAAAAGATTTCAACGAATTCAAAAAAAGGAAAAATATCAAATAGTCGAGCATTTGCAACCGACTGAGCTCTGCCGCTAAATTTGAGTAGTAGGCAATTAGAGAATAGCCATGCTGATGACACCTTCCCTGTTCGCAGGGTTGAAAGCTAAAACTTTGTTGTGTAATTTATCTTTTTGCCGCTTTCCTTAAGTAATTGATCTAAATTACTTCACTAAAATAATTATGTAACAAAAGTTGTCTTATGGACAAAACGAATTTTCAGCTTTCTAATAAAAAAATTGTAGCTCTCAATGGCGAACTAGTTATTGTGGGAATAAAAACGCATCGAAACTGCTAAGTAAAAATTAATCGAAGCGTTAAAAAGAGTAACGTACTATATTTACCTACATAAATCGATCCAGTGAAAAATTATAGTTTATTAATGACCTGCACTTCCTGTATATTTTATCAAGCATGATTTAATTTAAGAGAAATCTACCAAAAATAGTAATAATTGCGATTATAAATTCTTTTGAAGTGGCGTAATTTCAGTTCTAATTACCTCGTTAAAGGCAATAAAAGCATAAACACTTCAGCGTTTCGCGAATGTAAGAAGCTCATTTCTAAATGTTTATTTACCCTCGAAAAATTTAGTTCAACATTCTCGAAAATGTTGGAATTATATTTTGGTTGGGTCTTACGCGTATTAGAAAATGAAATAAAGAAATAAGAAACAAAAGAGCTTGATTTACATTTTCAAATCTAAAATCCTAAAGCTTGTAAAAGATGAGTCAGTTCAATTCCCAGAAGCTAAAAATAATCTGAAATCTTTGCATGATTCTACGCTAAGATGAATGTTTTTCTTTCATTAGATATGTTGCAAAATTTATTTTTGTATTATGGAAAATTAGAGCTTTTATAAACTTTCAAACCGACCAATAACAGATCATAAAGTTTTATTCCTAGTAATACAGTCAGCCATTAACAGGAATTTATATTTATTTTATGGGACTCTTTGATTACTTTAAGTAAATTATTAGACATCGCTTTAAAGCTGAGGAGCACGTAACTGAAAATCAATTAAATTAATCGGCAGTTTTAAGATAGAGTTGCTTCCGCTGAGAGTATTGGATTCAAAATAACATTCGTGGCTCAAATTCGATTTTCAGCTCCTTTTTATGTTCCATATACATATCTTAAGAACCATCAACCGCTAATCCCGAAATTATCTTTTTTACGAGAATTTGACAAACTCAAGTTCCACTTATTTCTTGAACACAAGTGTGTTTATTTGGGGTAGTAAATTATCGAACTGCCAAAATCAAATTAAGCAATTCATAAGAAATGACTCATTTTGTGGTACCTTGATATGTGCAAATAAATAAATTTGAGAGGCTTTACTCCCCATACTCAGCCTTTTTATTCTATTATTTCATATAAGTCAAATGTGAACAGTTTGTAACGTCAGCTGAAATTATTGTTTTGACATATTGCTAATAACGATATTAAATAAGTATTAAGTATTTGGTATGAAATGTTCTACCCCACAAATTTTGAAAATATGATTTTTATTACATGACTTATTGTAGGAACTCTATATTTTAAATTGGCTAAGATACTCTATGTTTGGTTCATTGGTATGACTAACTTGAATTCTGTGAGTAGCCCGAAGGCACCACACTTGAATTGCGCTAAGTGACTTAGGTATTCTCATCATTTGATTTAAACAGAACTATTCGAATCTTAAACCTTTTTCGAATAGTTCCGCTCAAATTGTTGTAAAAAAGCCTAACCCATATTAAAACGTTTATTTCCTGAAAATAATAGCATCGCTTGTTTGGTACTTTGATGGCGTTTTAATTTTAGTAGGTTTGTGATTGCCATAGGTGAAGTGCTGTGAATTTTATAGGATGGTTTTTCAACATCCATCTAGGAGAATAGGATAACTATCGATGTTCATTTTGATATCGGATGCGTTTAAAGATGTTATCTAGAGTCAAACGAATGGTACAGGAAGCTTCGCAGAAAAATCGTGAAGTGTTAACAATAATATTGACGAGAACATCAAGAGTGAAGTTGGGGAATATGCTACTTTAATATCTTTAGGCTAGGAAGTAAGTTGAGAAATCATAACAAATTTATCATTATGTGTAAGTGGTACGGTCTAGCTTTTGATCTGAGTTTTACGCTTACTAGCATTTGACATATAGTTGGTTAAAAATCACCAAATTTTTTACCAAAGCTGAGTAAAATCAGAAAGTAATAAAGAATAAAGATCTGGCAAGTATCTTTGTGTTCGGGGAATATTTTTATGAAATCTGCGATCCAATCGCAAAAGCTTTCTATTAACTCAACTTAATGATTGGAAACATTCTTGGAAACGCCAGTTGATCTTACTTTAAAGCTGTAGCAAGAAAAAAACTTTAATGTCAATTCAATACGTTGGGTAAACCGTAGCGGTGTGGTATTAGATATTCTCAAAAATTATTATAGCAGTATTGACGCTGAATTATTTGGGAATGTTAGTGATGATGATCCGACGTATTATCCAGAAGAGAGAGAACGCTGTAATTTTAGCTTCTAACGTCGACGCGTTCTCAGGTAGTTTTAAAATATATATTGAAAAACCAAAGTTTTGTATGGCAGCACCAAGAAGGGGTTATGAGATTTATTTTTGAAATTTTTTTTACTATTACTATAAAAACACCATATACCAAATTTCAGCTATCTGTGTCGACGTGTTCTTAGGCAGTACTCAAATGTATAGTGAAAAACGAAATTTTTGAACCCTGCGAAAGAGTTGCCCGATTGGTCGCATTTTTGAATTTAATGCACTCTAATGGTGAATTCTTTTCAACTGAACTGAACCGTAACTCGTTCGGTTCCTAAACCTAAAGTGCTTTCTTCACCACACTGACACAGAACTGGTTCTGCACGTATATTCTTGTCACAGCGTTTCTATGTTCGGTTTCTGCGCCGGTTTTCTTGTTCCATAAATATTTGTAGTTACGGTTCGGAGCTAAACGTCAAATCGGAAGTATTTGTAATTAAAGTGGAGATGTGTGGATGTGTGAAAATACAATTATTATATTAAAATCATAAAGGACGAACATTTTCGGATATTCTACTTTCTTGCATTCTTTTCAGTTTGTCCCCTTTCGGGACAGGGCTAAATTCGGTGTAGATCTGACTGATTCTGGTTCAGTTCAGTGCCTGTTCGGTTTTGTTGAAAAGAATTCACCATAAGTGTACACGCTCTCGAGTTATTGCGAAGACGAACAGACGGACAGACAGACGGATAGAAGGACAGGCAGACGGACGGACGGAGGCCAGACACACACACATGCAAAAATCGAAATAACTCTTAATATAATGCACGGGTGTTCAACACATATTACTCTACCAGCATTATTTCTGTGCGTTACAATCGGAATGACAAACTTAGTACACCCTATAGCTTTCGTATAGGATATAATTTTTCTTACAATAGACTGTTATTAATTTTATTCTTTCAATATATTTTTTTTTTTTCAGTAACCTAACGATCCACATATCTCGAGCGTTATTGAAGATGAAACGAAATATCCTATCATGTGATTACGATGGTAAATGAGGTGGTGTTTGATCAGCATAGGGCAATCAAATTTAAGGTTATGAACTGAAAATCAGTAGATTTAGAAGCAGCTGAAAGAAATTAGCATCCGTCGCAACTACATATGGAGAGAGTTTCGTTTCATATACCAAGGACATTTGGGTAATCGCTGAAAGCTCCTCTTCAATTTTAACGTTTAGAACTAAAATTATTTCAGTAAATTTGAGATTGCGATTTCCATAGCAGTTTGCTTACAAAATCCCACTCTATTCATCATTATACAATTTAAATATTTTCACAACAATTTTTGGCATGTTTGGATCTTTAAATAATGGAGCTCGTGAAAGCTCCAGTCGAAACTGGCGATATTCCTAAGACAGCATTGTACGCTATTGTCTATATGCCTATATGAATTCGTGCACATGACTCTTGGCTTTTTTTAGGGTACGTGCACAACGAAACGAGATGACGCTTAATAAAGAGTTGTGCGAGGTATAGCGTGCGTGTAGTGTTCTCAACAAGGCGTTGAGTTTCGTGCTAAATCACGAAGTGAGAGCATACATAATGTTATCAGACCTTGAAGGAGAAATTTTGTGTTTGTCAAGTAGTGCAATTATAGTGTTCAAGCCTAGCCATATGCATAGTATTATAGCACATTCCTTAGCTTTACATACCAAAAACTTAAATTTCATTAATTGTAAATCTGCTTACAATTGATTTCTCACCGCTGCCCATCACAATTCTCATGAAATCGTCTGCACTATGCAAGTAAACAAGATCATATTGCATGAGAATTGTGATAACAGAAGGCGCAGTGACAATTATTTTGTAGGTAGGTAAGCAAAATACATATATCTGATTTCATGTGACTATGGGAAGAAAATAATTTAGATTTGTTGCTGACTTTGATATTTTTGGATTTACAGTAGATAATTTTGTATAAAAAAGGGACTTTTCAAGAAAATAAATTATTAGTTGTTCGTCCGAAGTCGAGAGTTTTTATTTAGAGAATTTTCATCGATAAACGTATTAAGGTTGAGTACCTTCAATACTTTACAACTGTTTTCTATTGAGGTTGAGTACCTCAATACACTTCGCCACTAGAACTACCGCTTTAAGGTTGAGTACCTTAAGGCACGAATCCTATTAAGGTTAAGTACCTTAATATACCACGTTAAGAAAATCGCGGGCAAGCAAAAGAGCTTGATCGCAATATAAACATAATTTGGTGACCCCGACGTGATTTCACGTCACATTAATCACATCAATCAACCGGAAGACAATCTATCATCATGAAACAGCTGCTAAAGCAACAAACGGCAACAGAAGATGAGATAGAAAGAATTATCTCTAATCATAAAAAGCAGCGTATTGCTGACAGGGATCTGAGATTTTACAAGAACAGTTTAAGCCGCCTGGATGAGCAATGGACAAGGTACGACAAGACCGATAGTGAGCTTCGAGAAAAATTTGACAAACAAGTCAACCCAGACTACTTCCATCATTATGAGGAATTCAAGGAGGGTTATGAAGCCATAAGAGAACAAATTTCCAACACGATTCATGAACTGCTTCAAGAGGAGGTTCAGCAATCTTTACCATCTCATGATACGGTCTTGAATCCCAATAAAGATATTCAACATCAAGATGAGCAGCAAACACGAAAGCCAACAGATGAAGTGTCAAAGGGTGCCAAGCCCAAAAACTCAATTGCATCAAAAACTCATATTGATAACGTCAAGAGTTCGTCATCAGATGCATTACGAGGACTTGTCCGCAACAACTGGCAATTATGTCTGCACTGAAAAGAGTACTGGAAGGTGTCAATACACAAGAATTATCAGGAGCATATTACAATGTTAAAAGCAATACAATCAATGAGTACTGGGCACAACTAAGGACTATCAACCAATCCATTTGGGAAGCTGCAGAAGACATTTATGACTGCTATGAATATTACCCAGAAGAATATTATAGAGTTGAGGAAGCCACGCAAAACATGCTGGCGAAGTTACTGCAAAGGTCCGAAGAGATTTTAAACTCAAATATGGATCAACCCAGATCAACAATATCAACACAGATGAAATTGCCAAAGATCTCGCTGCCACAATTTGATGGTGACTACCTCAGATGGAAACAATTTCATGACTTGTTTTCACAAATGGTTCACGAACAAGACATTGGAGGAGCTCAGAAAATGTGGTTTCTCAAAACCAATCTAACTGGTGAAGCCGAGCTCCTAATCAGACATTTGCCAATATCAGATGCAAACTATTCAACGGCTTGGGATACCCTTACAAAACGATACAACAACAAAAGGTTGCTGACCAGAACATTGTTGGAAAAATTGTTAGGACAACAAGTAACCACACCAGACTCTTCTACATCAATAAAGAGGCTACATGACACTACAAGGGAATGCATCTTGGCATTGAATAATCTTGAAATCCAGACAGACACATGGGATCCAATATTGCTACACTTGCTTCTAAAAAAGGTAGACAAATCAACCCATGCTCTATATGAGCAAGGATTACAGGCACCCAGAGATCTACAATCAGTAGAAGAGTTCCTCAAGTTCTTGGAACTTAGGTTCCAGGCTCTAGAGACACTAGGCTCACAGAAGGCAGACGGTAGACTCATCAACAAATCATCAGTACTGGTCACAGGAGCCAGCCCTACCCTTTGCAAGGCTTGTCAGAAGCAACATGGATTATTTGCATGCCCTAAGTTTTTAAAACTTTCACCTATAGAGCGTCGCAAGATGGCATACCAAGTAGAAGTGTGCACAAATTGCCTGAAGAGTTCCCACCAAGTAGCAGATTGTCCGGCAAGAGGTTGCTTAAAATGTAATCAGAAGCACAATACATTACATCATCAACAAATTCAATCTAAGAGATCTGACGATCAGGCAGTTAAGAGCATCATCGTTCAACCAACAACAAGTTCCAAGGAGCCATCAGCAAGCTTGGCAGCAAGAACGAAAACACTCAAGAGAAATTATGTTCTGCTTGGAACCGTATTAATAATGATACCAAATGGCAAGGGCGAAACTATCCGATGTAGAGCGATTCTTGACTCAGGTTCGCAACTAAACCTCATAACAGAACGTTTGTCAAGTAAACTTGGTCTACGAAAATCATCAGAAACGATGCTCATACAAGGCATAGGAGAAATAAAGCAACGCACCTAACATAGAATAAATGTACAAGTCATGTCACGGATCAACAACTTCACAGCACGAATCGAAGCCTTCGTTCTTCCGGAAATAACTTCCGCACAGCCAACTTACGAATTAGATACGGAGTCCTGGTCTATTCCTCGCAACATAGAATTAGCGGACCCAAGTTTCAACTGTCCAGGCAAGATAGATCTGCTCATTGGCGCGGACCTTTATTATAGACTTCTGTCGGTTGGTCAAATAAGACTTGGAACAGACTTGCCTATTTTACAGAACACTGTTTTTGGTTGGGTAGCTGCAGGAACAACACCCCAGTTATCACAACAAACTTTAACTTGTGGCATCTCTACAACAGAAGATATCAATCTAGAGACACAAGTGGAAAAATTTTGGCAATTAGAAGAAGCACAGTCAGTTTCTCCTAAACTCACAGCAGAACAAGCTAGATGTGAACATCATTTTCAAAACACCATCAAGCGTGATAACACTGGGCGTTTTATTGTCAAACTACCCTTTAATCGAGATACCAAGGAATTGGGCGAATCAAAAGATGTAGTCTGCGCCGATTTCTAGCCATCGAACGAAAATTCGAAAGGAATCCATCATTACATACACAATATATGCACTTTATGAAGGAATACATAGAACTCGACCACATGAGAGAAATTGACTTCAACATTGTCACTAAGCCATATTATTTCCTGCCACACCATGCTGTGGTAAAACCAGACAGCACAACAACGAAATTAAGAGTAGTGTTTGACGGCTCCTGCAAATCATCATCAAACACTTCGTTGAACGATATTTTTTCAACTGGCCCTACCATACAAAACGACTTATTTTCAATATTGCTTCGTTTCCGCATCCCACGGTTTGTCTTCACAGCCGACATCGAAAAGATGTACAGACAAATATTAATGGATCCAGAGGACCAGAAGTTTCAATTAATCTGGTGGAGAGACAACAGCACCAAACCTATAAAATGTTTCAACCTGCGCACTGTTATATATGGCACCACATCAGCACCATACCTTGCGACGATATGTCTTCAACAACTAGGAAAGGAATTCAAGGCGATTTATCCACTGGCATCTGAAACAATTGAAAGAGACTTTTATGTGGACGACGTAATGACGGGGTCAAATAGTTTGGTTGAAGCATTGCAGTTACAGAAGCAGTAGCAAGAAGCTCTAAGGAGTGGCGGATTCAAGCTCAGGAAATGGTGCGCCAATCATCCCCAATTATTGAAATCTTTCTCAAGAGAGGACAAGGCTCTGCAATTCGACATTTACGAGTCCGAACTAGGCCTAAAAACATTGGGCCTGACATGGATACCTCACTCAGATGAATTTTGCATCAAAACATTGTGCACTGAGCGTAGCAGGGTGACAAAGAGAACAGTTTTATCGGACATTGCACATTTGTTCGATCCGCTGGGCATCTTAAGTCCTGTGATAGTTTCTGCAAAGATTTTCTTTCAAACCCTATGGCGTCTTAAACTTGACTGGGATGCAGCGCTCCCTATGGAACTACACACATTTTGGAAAAATTTCAGCAAGAACTGCCATCACTCGCTAGAATCAAATTTCCAAGACATATGTTTTCTGCAGCAGTTCCATTATCAGTACAACTGCATGCCTTCGCTGACGCATCTGAGAAGGCCTATGGTTCTGCAATATATTTACGTTCCATAAACCATGAAGGCGTTACAATCGTGCGACTCGAGTAGCTCCAGCCAAACCATGCACTCTTCCACGACTAGAATTTTGCGCAGCAAAACTGACTGCAGAACTAGCTAGCCGAGTCAGATCCGATCGAAACTTGAAGGACGTCCAATGCTATTACTGGACTTATTCAAAAATCATATTGGACTGGATCAATTCGGATCCGGCATTATATCATACATTTATCGCCAACCGGATCGTGTCTATTCAAGAAATATCATCACCCAGACCAATGGAGGCATGTAGGCTCAAAACAGAATCCGGCCGACCTTGTATCGCGGGGAGTACATCCAGAAAAACTAGCTTCTCAGAACATTTGGTTTTATGGTTCTCTATTCCTTCATGGCACAGAAAACCACTGGCCTCCACAATACATCAAATCATACACGGACCTGGAAAAAAGGCGCCCGAAAACTATTCTAACAGTCTTTAGTGAAGATTCACACTTTGTAAACACCATAGAACATCAGAATAACTTCAGTAGATGGCAACGAATTGTTGGTTATGTTTTGAGATTCACACGAAATTGTCGACCTGTCCATCACTGTCGCAACAGAAACCAGCAATTAACAACAAAGGAACTTGACGAGGCTGCCACAATCGTCATCAAATCAATTCAACAAAGGGAATTCAGGGAAGAATTATCACAATTACATCGTACGGGGTATGTCCATAACAGCAGTCCTATGAGCAGCTTGTCTCCAGTCATAGACAACCAAGGCTTAATCAGAGTAGGAGGGCGATTGGAAGCAGCTAATTTACCCTTGGATGCAAAACACCCAATACTACTTCCATACGCACATACCTTTACTAAGTTATTGATGACACATCTTCATGGAAGCAATCTACTGTGCACCACAGACACTCCTAGCCATAACGCGCCAAAGATATTGGCCCATCAAGGGTAAAACTATCGCTCGATCAATAGTGGGGAAGTGCATCCGATGCGCCAAGGCCAAACCAAAACTCCTCAACCAATTCATGGGGAACCTTCCTGCACACAGAATACAACCAGCACGACCTTTTACAAACGCTGGAGTAGACTTCTTAGGACCTATTTGGATTCACTTTACTCTGAGAGGCAAACGTCTTCAGAAAGCATATATTGCAGTCTTTTGCTGCTTTGCAACGAAGGCAGTACACTTCGAAGTTGCAAGTGATCTGAGCACAGCAGCATTTATAGGATGCCTTAAGCGTTTCGTTGGAAGGAGAGGAAGTTGCAGCAACCTGTACTGCGACAATGCTACTAACTTTGCAGGAGCAAAGAACCAGCTCAATGAACTTGAAGAAAACCTTCACCATGGAAACTCACAACAATTAATAACCTCATATTGCACAGCTAAAGGGATTCAGTTTCATTTCATTCCACCTCGAGCTCCACATTTTGGCGGCTTGTGGGAGGCCGCAGTGAAGTCAGCCAAATATTTCCTGCAACGAAACATCGGATCAGCCTCATTGACATATGTGGAACTTGAAACACTTATGACCGAAATTGAGGCCATTCTGAACTCTCGGCCATTAACGCCATTATCTAGTGACCCAAATGATCTAACCGCTCTCACTCCTGGACATTTTTTAATCGGAGAGCCACTCACGACCGCTGCAGATCCAAACTCACAACCTTCAAAGAGTAGCCTCTCACAGCGATGGAAACAAGTGTTCATTCCAAAAATCAGTTCTGGCAAAGATGGTCCAAGGAATACCTCAGCCAGTTACAACATCGTTACAAGTGGAAACAACAATCAAATAATGCTCGTCCAGGAATGATGGTGGTGATAAAGGAAGAAAATCTTCCCACAACCCAATGGCAGCTAGGTCGAATCATAGAAACAGTCAGGGGACAAGATGGTTTGGTGAGAGTAGCAGACGTGAGAACGTCATCAGGCATATTACGAACACCCATACATAAACTAGCACCATTGCCCGTTGAAGATTGCAGTGATTCAACTCATCAAATGCTAGGCAACTCTTTGACTATCGAAGACTCCAAAGAACAAACGTCGCATTCAAAACACACGCAGAAACGCAAGACTTCGCCAAACGCTTCTTCAAAGATAACAACATCCATCTCAGAAGGTGCAACATCAGTTGCCTCAGAAGGTCTAACGGTATTTATCTCAGAAGGTGCAACATCCCACAAAATAACACATCGTCAGAGTGGTGCAACAAGCTTGTTGCTATTTACCTGCTTAATCTTGCCAGTATTCAGTCAAGTACGAATTAACGAATTCAAATCTAAACCAGGAATATATTTTGAGCCCATGGGCAACGCTCACCTCATATCCAACGAATGGACGCTCGTAGTGCACTACAACATGAGCCCAGTTTGGGAAGAATACGAAACTATACGTTGTGGTATAAGCAATTTGAGTAATCTTTGCAACATAATTACTGACAAGATATCCTGCGAATCTATCCTAAACCAATTTCAAGGTTTCCTAACCGAAATGCAGAATGGTAATGAGCTCCTACTTCATAGTCATAAAAAGGTGCGATCGAGATCAAAAAGAGCTCCCTTAAACATTATAGGCAGTCTGGCCAACTCCTTATTTGGGGTTTTAGATTCAGAATATGCCAACCAGATGTCTGAAGTAATTGAAAATATGAAGAGCAATGATCACTATCTTCTAGAGCTCATTAAGAACCAAACCTCAGTAATTGACTCAACTGCCAATGTAATCAAAAGGTCACAAGAAAGGATAGAGAGCCAGTTCATGGAGTTTCATAAATATTTCAATACAACCATCTCTCAACTCAACAACCTAACACATGAAGCCCACCAGCTAAGAATAACACAAATATTTACAAAACTTTCACTCCGGTTAGTAATGGCTATCAATAATTATCAACGGATGCAATCAACTCTGTGGGACGTACTAATTGATACTCATCAAGGGAAAATAAATCCTTACCTATTGGCGCCAAGACAGTTCAATAAGGAGCTCGGTCATATTCAAGCGCATCTGACATCATCACTGAGATTGCCGGCGAAACCTGAGGACTTGACAAAATTGTACAGCATCATATCAGTTGAAGGACGAGCCAGTCCTAGCCACATGATCTTTCGGTTAACTCTACCATTATTTACATCTGAGCAATTTGAAATGATGCACTTGGTGTCAATACCATTTGTAAGGAACAACAGTCTCATGATGATTCAACCATCAACAGAATTCTTGATAATCAATCTCCATAGAGATCAGTATTATCCACTACAAGAGAACGAACTAAGATCATGCCGAGTAGGCGAATCAGGATTCATCTGCAAGCAACATCATCCGATCTATAACAAGCAGTCCAATCATAGCCTGTGTGAGATCAGTCTGCTGACACAATCAACACCAAGAAACTGTTTTCTTACATCAGCTCACTCCCTTCGATGGATACAATTAGCCACCCCCAATCATTGGATATACTTAATGCCAACACGAACAACCATAAATATTGTTTGTGAAGGGTCAGTTCATCAAGAAGTCCTCGAAGGTTCTGGTATATTAGAATTAAGCCCACAATGCTCTGTCCGAGATGAATCTACCACAATAAGGGGCCACAACATTATCTCCAGCCACTCAGAAGGTCAATTTATTACCACACCAAGATTCACCGACTTTATCCGTACACTAAACAACACCAACACCGACCTCGCACTGAAGGTCTCCCCAGCACAAGGCATCATGCAAGACATCCAAGAACTTCAAATGAGAATAAACTCACTCAAGGAAATTGAAAGACTAGCTCCCAAGGACATCAACTTTCATGATACTCATCAATACACCATTGGCTACACAAGTTTGCTATTAATATTGGCTCTCATCGTATACGTGACATGGAGATATAAACAACATACGTTTGGACATCAAACAATACACCCTAGACCACCCGTACCATTGCCAAGAATCACTTCCCTGGACCTATTACAGTCAGAAGATCTTGAGCCAGCTCAACGCGGGGAGAATGTTCAAGCCTAGCCATATGCATAGTATTATAGCACATTCCTTAGCTTTACATACCAAAAACTTAAATTTCATTAATTGTAAATCTGCTTACAATTGATTTCTCACCGCTGCCCATCACAATTCTCATGAAATCGTCTGCACTATGCAAGTAAACAAGATCATATTGCATGAGAATTGTGATAACAGAAGGCGCAGTGACAATTATTTTGTAGGTAGGTAAGCAAAATACATATACATATCTGATTTCATGTGACTATGGGAAGAAAATAATTTAGATTTGTTGCTGACTTTGATATTTTTGGATTTACAGTAGATAATTTTGTATAAAAGAGGGACTTTTCAAGAAAATAAATTATTAGTTGTTCGTCCGAAGTCGAGAGTTTTTATTTAGAGAATTTTCATCGATAAACGTATTAAGGTTGAGTACCTTCAATACTTTACAACTGTTTTCTATTGAGGTTGAGTACCTCAATACACTTCGCCACTAGAACTACCGCTTTAAGGTTGAGTACCTTAAGGCACAAATCCTATTAAGGTTGAGTACCTTAATATACCACGTTAAGGAAGTCGCGGGCAAGCAAAAGAGCTTGATCGCAATATAAACATATAGGTATGGGATTATTCAAATTAGTGTATTTTCCGTAATTTTGCCTGTCATGCCATAAATGAGAAGCGATTATAATTGAATTTTATCATCGACATAATGTAAAGATTAGCACGCTGATCCTGATAGGTTCTTCCAGTACCTATATGAGAACGAGTAAAGAAACCTTCGATTATATAAAAGAAAGAATCTATAAGAATATGCCAGTTATCAAGAAAACCGCGCTGCACCTCGCGAAGAAATGCACAATTGCAGTATCCAGCGAGCTACCTCGATGTGTCTCACCCAGAACTGCAAAATTCCAAGCACCAGTATCAGTATCCCTACCAGTACCAAGACTGGACTTAAAATCTTTTAAGAACAAGTACCGGTACTGGCGCTAAAAATTTGTCAAGTACAAGTCCCAATACTGGTACTTAAAAATTTCTGAAATACAAGTCCAGGTACTGATACTGGTACTTATAAATACCATATATATAGGCTTAAGTACCTTATAAGTACCAAATCAGCACGCACTTAATACAAATATCCCTATAACGTGAAGTACTTCAACTCTGTCTTTGCCCCGAAACCTTTATTATTAGAAGGCGTATTTAAATAATTTACACAAGTTGAAATACTTCGCGTTATGGCGGTATTTGTAGTAAGTGCGTAATCAATCTTATATATGAGACTTATGAGTACCAGTACGAGTACCCGAACTTGTGCTTCAAAAATTTTTAAGTAACAGTATCGGCACTTGTACTTGAAATTTTTTTAAGTACCAGTACCGGGATTTATACTTGTACTTCATAATGCATTTAAGTCCAGGTCCTACAACTGGTACTAGTACTTAAGTACTTTACAGGTCTGGTCTCACCACACTGCGCTGCCACCGTATTGTTATGAATACTGTCATAGTATTAGCGCGCAATCGTTTTATCTCGCGAAGAAACCTCCTCGGGCAGCTTCGCCTTGCTTCGTTGTGCACGTAACACAGCTCAAAATTCAAAGTTTTATCCATTCAGTGCTGCATAGCTTGCTTTGCTTTGTTTTGATGTAGAAATAGAAGCTAGATACATAAAGTAACTGAGAATTATTTCTACGGATTACACCCTTTTACCTTTTAAATGGGAGACGTAGCAGAACTTCTTTCAAGCGATATACATATTCACCAAGACATCATATGTGTCTATCATATTCTCTCTTTCCTCGGGCTGACAATTTGCGAAGGTTTAAGAGCGACAAACATCAGCAACTCCCCCATTTGCTTCATGACAACTAATCAACTTCCTACCCTCTTCCAGCCATGCTGTGTTTCCTTGAAGTTGTAGCATTAAGATCCGTTTTCCCGTAAATTCAACTACAAATAATTAATCGTATTCAACTACTCCAATCTCGGATATTTCTCCGCTTGAGTAGAAGTACAACCGAAGGAAAGAAAAAAGCCTACTTACACACGCACGTTCTATATTTTTTATATATTTTAATCGATTTATATAAATTGTGTTGCTTTTGGGCATAGTACAGCATTTAGAGCATATTAAGTTATGCGAATTAATGGAATACATACATTGTCTCCTATTTGGAAGGTCTGTGTGCGAATAACAAGGTTTTATCGCAATTAGGGAAACATTCTAATCTATCGTGGTTGAAGCAAAATGAACTTAAAGGAAATTGATGTATTGGAATTATCTATTAGAATAATATGTAACGCAATTTGTAATGTTTAGGAAAACTGCGTGTAGTTGTTTCATTTATGGAACATATAGGCTGCACTGCAATAGTACAATACCTATAAACTTTGCCAGATAAAACCTGGGGGAATATATGTATGTCGAAGTCTTGTCTGGGCAGAAGCAGAAGTAGATCATTCTTTTGTAAAAATAATTGGTAGTGTCATGTGATTATTATTTATGTAATAATACAACTTCCATCGAATGCTTTCTAACGGGGAAGATAATTGAATTTTCAACAGTAGGTATTGCTTATACAATACTAGAACATCTTATATTGCTGACTTTGGAAAACATCAGTCGAATCAATCAATCACGAACACGAAGGAATATTTTATCATCTTGAAATCGAAAAGGTCACACAATTTTGGGACTAATCGATCTTTATTACATCATAAAAAGACCGATACACCTTAATTTTTTCGGAAAAAGCCGAATTAATTTAAAAGGCGCCGGGGTTAAAAAAATATTGAAGTGTGCTATAATCAGAGAATTATTTTTAATGTTATGAAAGATTGGTTCCTGCTTATGTGTACTTATGTGTAGAGAAAAACTGTTGATTTAAATAATATGTATGTAGCGATACATAATCTACCTTTTGGATAGATTTTTGCGGGAATGAGCTATAATGTTCCACGCCATCAATCAAAAAAGAAAATATTATTATTATCACACGCAACCGTCCTGTTATGAATCTAAAAAATAAGACTTCCAGTTTGGTTAGTTCCTTAAAAGCATAAATCAACGTGTTAACTAGCCTTACATTGGAAGCAATAGATTCACGGTAGCACAAATCAACAATTTCTACCTTTGATAGGAAAAACGGGTATTACTACATATTACTACATATTCAATCTACTTAGCAAAACTAGAAGAGATGGATATCCTGCATGCTTTTGTTCACTTTTTTAACTTTCTTACTTAGTAAATATGTTACTGAAAGTATGGTTGCATGGAGGCTTCGTATTGTTAAGTTTTAAAAATGGAACAAAACAAAATTTCATTCGTCTGTCCGTTGAGTTGTAAGTAATAAAACTTTTAATTAGTACCCATTGTAACGATATAGCCAGCCTGGTGCAGAGGTTGGTGCTCTCTACGTATCACGGTCAGAGACTTCTACGGGCCGGATTCTGTAAAACGTAGAATTATGGAGCTTGGAAGATGAGAGTTTTCGTTTTCCACAATCGCCAAGGACGATAGAGGGAATCACTTTTTGTTCTAAAGGGTTTAACTCTTTTATATATTCTAGGTGCATTGTGTCTATTACCACCTAACGTCGAGATAAAATGATTTTTTTTTAAAAACATTTTTGAGGGATGTAGGAGGGTAGGTTTTTCGATTTTTTCCGGTATAACGGGAGAATGGTCAGAAGGAGAGGAATTATGTGGTATGAAAAAAATGGAGGCGCGGGGTGAATATGTTAGGGGGAGAAAATGTAGCAGGGATGGTGCGGGGATAAAAATGGAAACAGATTAACGGATGTTTAAACAAAATAAAAAATAAATGAGGATTTGCAATAAGTCGCAGGAATAAGCTTAGGGTTTTTAAAATCAGTAAAAAAAGCTGATAAATTACTTTGATAATTAGGTATGCACGGGTTCTAAGCAACATTGCCCCTCTTATTCAGATAGAATTTACGTCTATTCGACATAAATTAGTGCAGCCACTAATTGTGGTTACCTAATATTTATGTCCACTTTACGTAAGTGGAGAATGAGAGGACGTCGTATCGACGTAAATATTAGGGAAATTACTGAATATTTCCCTATAGAACAGAGGACATATTTCCTTGATTTGGTAAATTTAACGTAAATTTCACGTCGTAATTACGTAAATTTTCCTTAATCTCGATCTATTTTATACCTAGTTTAAATCATGTTAACGGCTGTGTTAATGTGGAAGGAATGTCATTTTATAGGAATTGTGTGTGTGTATATTTTCCGTAATAGATAATAAAAATATTATGAACAAGGCACATAGCTGTAATTTGAATGATTATGAGATGTAATCCGCCCAACCAGTGACTTCGAGACACCGTTTCAGCTTTGTGAGTTATTTTTACGAATCTTTCAAAAGGTAGCGCCTCAACACTTGCTGACTTTGTCTTCCTTAGGAAATACAATGTAGAAATAAAAAAAAAAAAATTTTACAAAGTATTATAACTAAAATATACCGCTATCATTCTTTTCATACCTAATACACCCAGGAGTTACATACATTGACCTAAAAGTGACGTAAATCAGACACCGGATCTATCAGATCCAGACCTGTACCAAACTGCAACAAAAAAAACCCATGGCTTGGTAGTGAGAAAGTCTAAAACTCAAATTTCTCACATTTTCATGCTGCAAGCGCAACATCTTTTATTAAATCTAATTTCGCACAGTTTCACGTCATAACGTCAGCATTTTTCATAAACAGTAAAGGTGTCATAAAATCCAAATGTTATCATGAGATACATAAAAAGTCCTGGATGTCTTCATATTTTATTGAATAACAACGCAGGTACTTATCAATTTTTTTTTTTTTTTCAATTTATATAAAAGGTATAAAAAATAAGTTTTCTTATTTACCACTATAATTGAAATACATGCAGAAATGGCACAAAGCCAAAAACTTACAGTGGAGGAAATGAAAAGGGCGATAGAAGCTACTCGGGCAATGATAGGAATTTTAAAGCAAGCGACGAGAATGATTTCGATTATCTGGATAGTGAGGAAGATTCCACAGAGACTTTTGAGGAATTGCCTAATAAAATTGAGTTGTCTTCCGATGATAATGATGCTGCATTTATAGCTGAACAATTTTTTGGTAAGGATAGAACTGAATGAAACGCTGAGCCGTTTGGTCAAGGAAAAGCTGTCAGTCATAACGTCATAAGATGCAAATTGGACAAAGTTGTTTTACCACCTGGAAGATGTATAGTGAAATCGAGGTTGCGAACTTTTTTCCATAGCTCAATTATTAACCTTATAGTTGAGTTAACGAATAACCATGGAGCGGAGAAGGGTGGTCAAAAATGGAAGTTTTTTGACAGTTTTGATGACATATACTCTATAACGGAAAGAAGACAGAAAGACAAATTTGAACCAATAAGAGACCTCTAGAAAGCTGTTACGATAGACTTGAGAAAAACGCATGTACCAGTTATTAACCTGAATATTGACAAGCAACTGGTTCCTTTTCGAGTCAGAGTGTCATTCAAGAAGTACGTACCTATAAATATATCATGAAGATCTGAATATGTGATACCGCTACATCATATCCTGTGTTTGGTGTTCTCCTCCTTGGAAGAGAAGGAAACAAAAGGGTGTTATGGTCGAAGACACACGGAGTAGGTGCTGCTACATGTAAGCCAGTGTCTATATGGACGGTGCGGCTTGATTTGGCTAATAGAACGCCACCTAATTGACAGGGGAATCGTTTCTGACTGGGGAAAAGAAGAGCGCGGCTGAGAAAAGAAGTTCTTTTTGGAAAGGTAGGTACGAGAGGGTAACGAGGAGCGTTCATCAAGACATTGTGGTTGCAACAAAGTATTTTTTTCACTCGCGTAAGATTGTAGCTATTGGCGGAAGACAAAATCCGACATCATCCCAAAAGCAGATCATGTCAGGAAATTCATTTGGCGTTACAAAGGAGCTGCTTCCAGATTTCTATAATCTTCTATTGCAATTATCAGTCATCCAGTGAGACATTGGTGTTTGCATAAGATTTTTTATAACCTACTATTGCAATTATCAGTCGTCCAACGAGACATTGGTGTTTGCAGAAGATCTTAATTACCTACTAATGCAATTATTAGTCGTACAGCGAGACATTGGTGTTTGCAGAAGATCTTAATTACTTACTATTGCAATATTCAGTCGTTCATCGAGACATGGGAGTTTGCAGAAGACTTTAATTACCTCCTCTTGCAATTATTGGACGTCCATCACATATCGTGTTTACACAAAACCATTTATCGGTACCTCCTCATCTGGAAAAACGGGGTATACTTCATCACATAAATTGTATGGGTCGAGGACAGTAAATTCAATAGCCTCCAGAAAACAGAACAGAACAGGACAGGGCATTGGGGTTAGGAACAGATTCAGTCATGTCGGATTAGTCACCTCATTACTGCTAATACAAAGTAGTATAAGTTAGAGAATAGCTCGTCGGTATCCCTACCAGCATGTTACAGTTATGGCAATTCAGGCCAGAATCAATTTATTTTTGCAATTAACAGCGGCATCTTGGAGTATCCTATCTTCGGAGGCGCCTCTGCGGTAGATCCTCAACATAAAAGTACGTAAATGTTTCAATTCTTTTATACATATTTTGTCTATATTTGCCACACTGATATTATGTAGACAAGATTTTTAAGTCGTGAGATTGTTTTTGTCTATAATTTTTAACATTAGAATATTAGTTGGGATTCGGTATTATACACACCATTTATAAGTATTGCTTTCATTCTAAAGTATTGTTAAATTGAACATAATTCCATCTATTTGTGCTGAATTGTTGTGTATAAGTTTTGCATAGCTAAGGCTTAGGCACATTGTGCCTAGGCTGACATTCTGTTTTGGGTGCGAATAGAATCCTCAGCTTTAATAGTATATGATTGCTTGAAATGCACTGTAATTCTTTTTCCCTTTAACCAGTTTATTTTAAAATAACGCAAGTTTTATTTTTATGGCACCTACAAGTGCGAAAAAGGGGTTTAAGCTCTTTGGCCTACATATTTAAGTCACTGTAATATATATATTAGTATTACACCGTGTCTTAGTAATAAATGAATTATTATAACAAAGTTATGCGCTAGACACTTTTCATTTCTCCTTCCACTCTCCTGGAGCCCTCTGATGTAGGGGTTGATAAGGTCCGCTCCTCTACTCTCTTTCAGGACAGTAAATGGGACACTGAACAAAATAACTGCTGCCCTCAGCGTCATTGGGTGGATATGGGGCAATGCAGCTGAAGGCCTATCATCAACGCCTTCACGAAGGTAATGGTAAGTGGTGTATGGGCCCCTTCAGGACCGGGTGTGTGCTTCCTTTTTTTGTATGAAAGGCACGAATTATTTTTTTGTATATGGCCGGTGATAGCGGCAGGTATTCGTGGAAGCCCCCCACACTCTCCGCCAATAGCTGAGGTGAGCTGGCAGTTGGGACTTAACGTCCAATTCAATCACTCAGCATAGTTCTATAACAAAATGGCGCCCAACGTGGGGCCTTAACATGCTGAGTACGTCAGACCTCTTTAATGGGGACTGAGACTGCTTTGTAGATATGGACATTTGGCTTCCAGCTGATTATCTGACTCGGAAGTCTCACATCCAGTGGAGATGGGATAACAACAGTACTCGGCTTCACGTGAACCTTCTGCTCAAGGGTTGTCCATTATTATAGGTTTGATACTTTGTGCGCGTCCAATGTTACAGTTCCATAACAAAATGGCGCCCAACGTGGGGCCAGCTCAGTTAAAATTCGGTGTCTGAATGTAGGTTTTACTGGGCACTAAGATTTCCTGTAAGACGACCATCTAGAAATTGCTAGTTGATTGACCTCAAGTCTCATATCCAGTGGACCTGAGTCTGACTGTTTTTGTTATCTACAGTATTTTTGAGTAAAAGGTATCGTTTTTCTAGTTTGAAATGATAAAAGTTTTGAGATTAATGTAAAGTTAAAGTTTTGTATTTTAAGTAAAGTTAAAGTTTTGAGATTTCAAATTGAATGATAAAGTTTTAAAGTTTTCGAGTAAAGTAATGTTTTGCAAGTTCTGAGTAAAGTAAAATTTGTAAAACTTTTTGTTAAAAGTTTGATAGTGTCCTTTTATTTAAAGTTCGACTTTAGGTTTGACTTTGGTCAAGCTTCAAGTCCTGAAAGTTGTAATGTTTTGCGTTTTTGAAATTTCGAATTGATGAGATCTTTCCCGCTGGCCTTCTGCTATGGAAATAGTAAGTTACTTCACAACATTTTTGTTGTGTTCACACGGAAGCATGTCTCTCTGGTCATCCGACTGGACAGAGTCATGAATCTGTGAGATGACTTTTTGGCTTTGAGCTAACTAGTTGACCAGATTCATGGTTTTGCCTGGCTGGAGGACTAGTTGGACATGGAGATCGAATGATGAGAAAGGAAGGATTTGTTGAAGGAGGGAAGTGATGCTGGAGACCTTCAGTAATCAGGAGCTGGCATACTGCTAACTGTCTGGCTGAAGAATCTCTAGCATCATTTTCAGTCTTTGACATGTTCAACCCGGTTTATCAGAGACTTCGTGGAGAATGCAAATTTCTCATGCAAACACCCACCCACTTGCCTTTACGTATGACTTCTGACCTGAATTTTGAGAGAGTGGACCTGGCAGACCTTTAGTTTGGAAACTCTTGGAGAGAGGGGCAGAGCTTTAATGATTCTTTTTTTTTTAGTTTGTCGTTGACACAACGTGAGTTTAGCTCATAGAGGCTTAAGATCTTTTTTTTATAGAGTTTAGCTAACCGCAATATTTTTGGACTGCAGAACAGTGTTTCTGTCCTTTTTGGATTTTCTTTTTGTTTTTTGATTAAGTGGCAACACTGAAGTTGCACAATATAGTTTATTTGAACATCCGCCCTCAGTTGATGGGAAAATTTTTTTTCAATATCAGGATCAGTAAGATCTGATTCTATTGATTTTGACCACCCCGGATTTTCTCTGGATTTTTTTTTTTCCCAAATTGTGTACAATGCCTACTATGCGAACACCACCTCAGGTGACCGAGATTCCAAAAAAGTTGCCTGAACAGTACACCATCTGTCAGGATGGAGACTGATCAGCCAAAAGGAAGCCAGTAGAGGCCATCTGCGGCCATGTGTTCCACAAAACGTGTTTACGCACATGGATCGGCGAACAGTCAAATTGCCCAAATTGTAGGTGTCGTTCCACCAAGTATGACTTCACTATTTACACAGGTACTGTTTCGAAAACGACCCTTACGAAGCCTGGAAACCAAGAGCTTCAACAGCCTGCACCGGCTCTCAAATCTGCCCTCATTGACGATCTCTCCAGTCAATCGTGGAACCTTGTCACCTGGCTTACAAAACATACACTCAGCAACCTTTTCACATCCGACATCGAGGATGAATAGTCCAATACCCACTACGAATGGTCAAGGCCTAGTAGCGTCCGAAGCGTTGTTGGCTGGCTTAAGTGTGCACCTCGAGTACAGCAAAGACCCGTATTAGAATTGTTAGCAAATGCCGAAGATCCCGCGGCTGGCAACCAAAGAAGACCAGGTAGCTCCCATGAATCGATGCCTAATAATGACATTCCTCAGGCACAGGCATATCAGAATGCTGGACCTCCACGCAATTCATGATCACGACGATCAAGAAGTCCTATACGCAGATGGAAGATCTCGTATAGCGAAGACTGTTCCAAACTTTCGGTAGACGAATTTCCGAGTTGATGCACTCACCTACTCTTTCGGTCAAGAACGAGTTGAGCTCGCGCAATGGTCGATCGACCGAATTTATGTAAATATATTTAAATATAATAAAAATTTTCTTATAGGATAACTGAAAATGAATGAATCGTTATTGTTCTGCAACATTAGTAAATACGTTATAAATTATTGTGTTAGTTCTAATTCTATGTCAAATTTCAATACTATTCAATCAAATATACGGACGCAAAAGTTATTGTATTAGTAGTAGTTGCCCTATAGGCTAACAAAAGAGAAATTTTTCCCAAGTTACTACGAGACCGACGAAAAAGATCCAATTTTCCTGTTATCTATGACTCAATTACCTATTAATATAAAAATGGAAACCTAGAAGATCAGGGGAAGCCAGGATATTTTTTCCCACATTTTGGGCCCAAATTTTAAATTACGGTGTTTTTGGAATCCTTGATAGTTGCCCTTTCAAAAGATACCTCATACAATAAAAGAAAAAGAAAATTGTTTTAAAATTTTTAAATAACATATATTTCATAATTTTTGAATATCAAAAAATGTATGCGGGCTCACAAAGATCTAACATTTTGCCAAATTAAAAAAAAAGCGACGTGGCGTAGTTTCGAGCAAAACGTCTGTGACAAACTCACGAGCAATCTTATAAGGGTTCCGTTTTCCTTTATTGTTGTATGGAAGTCAAAAAACGAAAATAATGGAAGTAGCTTTCATTCGTTTTGCAACTGTTTGGCAATAATGGTTACACTGATAATAGATAACTCGACTTGACTTTCTATGATTGTTAAGACGAATAGGTTCGACAATAGCGCTCGCGAAAACTAAAATGGATATTTGACGATGAAGAAGCATTCTGAAATACTCTAGAACAGCGCGTAGTTCGCCCAAGGACGAGTCCACGAAACACGTCCTGCCTCAAAAATCATTGAATCATTGCAATTAGATTGAGGCACAAAGGCATGCACCAACTGTTTGGAGCATATAAACATAATTTCAACCAAAAGCAGCCAAATGCAATGTTCACGAAATTATTTTTATTTTATTTTTTATTAGGCAGTTCATCCGATAGTAAACAGCTTACACCAAATACTTACTACCAACTTAAATTGAACAAAAAGGATCTACATCTAATTGCTCGATAAAGCGACTAAACTTAAATTAAAACAAAGAGTAAAACAGAAATACAAAATTACGACTAAAGCTAAAACAATGTAACTAATAAAAATGAAATAAAAATTAGAAAAAATTAGAAAAAATAAAAAAAGCAAAAATAAACATTAGAAAACTTAATAATAAAAAATTCTAAAATAAAAAGTTATACTACAAGTAATAAAATAAATTCAAAATTAAAAAAAGAAACGTAATAAATGGCGTGAATAATAAATATAAATTAAAAACTCCTAAGGAAATAGAAAATTATGAACAAAACAAAAATAACTTAAATTCAAATTCAAAAAAGGAAAAAAGTTTGAATAAAAAATTTAAAACTACTGAGGAATAAGGAAAAAACCATTAAAGAGAAAATGAAGGAATGAAAGAGATATATTGAGAACAGAAAAAAAAATAATAGCAAGAGACAAAAATAAAAGTGTAGATATGAAAAGGAAAAACACCATCTAAGAAAGCATTTTATCCATGGCATTGCGTTTATAAGTTGCAGGACAAGAATGGAAAAGGTCAACATTATTGAAATAATCATTATGAGATCTTTGAATTCTAATGATAGGAGACATCAATCTTATATTTGTGCGATGTGATTCAGGATTGAATACTAGTAGTTGATTATGACAGGTAAAAACATATGGATTTACTACCACGAGTTTGGAAGCAAGTGACTCAACAAAAACAGCAAAGGATCATCCCGAGCCGGGTGATTACACAAAACAACCAAATTGTAAATTGCGCATAGAGCATTTACAAGAAAAGGATTGTGTCGTTCTTCGGACGTATAATTCATAATTCTACTGGAAGATCGTCGTACAGTCAATTTGTTAACCAGATGTTTTTCAAAAAGTGAGTAAAAGACGAACAAGCTTCGTCGGCTCCGGTTTTAGCCACTTTGTCCACTTTTGTCATTATCGCCCATTCCCTCGTGTCCAACTTGTGAGAGATGTCGTCCATATATAGTTGTCTATTATCTAGAGTTTTAGGAAAAATGATGTCAGAATAATAGGCCTGTATTATTTCGCCTCGATGGGTGGTTTGCTACCCACTTATATATATATGTATAAATATAAATTAAAAATATAAAAACAATCAATAAACATGGGAATATATCCCATGTTCCTAAATATTTCAGTAATAAGAGGCTAACTGATATCCAGCGATTCACTTGATAGCGCATCCAACTTTGGCTTTAGTGACGATCTTCTACGCTAATCGGCAATCCTTGTTTAGCGCCACTGGTATCAATAACAACCTGGCGTCTACGTCGGGCTCTTCGGTCTCATTAATTCGCAGAGTGGGAAGTGCATTTTGAGGAGAATCTGTCATAGTGTTGACGAAAAGGTTCATAGTGTTTGAGGGAGCCAATGCCGTTGCTTTTAACCTTAGAGAAGGATTTTTGGAGTTGCGAAGCTCTTGATGTGTTCTCTATTTTTTTCGCAGAAATATCTCCAGCTGTCTTCTGGATCTCCTGAGCTCTTTATAGCATTCCGTTAAAGCTTTTCAGTGCTAAGTAATGGAAAGCATATATGAACGGCCTTAGCTCTGTTGAATAGCTCTCTCTCAGGCTTCTTCTTGAGTATTGAGCTGCCTATTCCACTAAAGGACGTCTTTTTTTTCCTTTGGATAATGGTAATAGGATTCCTCTCTTTGTAGGCTTAAATAAGCGTTTTAAAGGTATGAGAAAGTCCTAGAGAGGTTATGGCTAGTAGTGGTGGTTAAAGTTAGATTACTGGGAGAAAGCGATATCTCGGGTGAGCAACAAGGAACAACATATTCGAAATAGGTGTTGTAAATTATTTACGAATATTGAACAAAACTTCTTCTAAAAAATTATTCAGGAAAGAAATTGTAAATAACTAGAAAAGCATATATGTCAGAATTACATTGTATAATTAACGAACGGCCAAAACTTTACCGTTCAACTCAGCAGAATACGGAATAACTATCTAAGAAAAATACACCAAGAGTTTTAAATTCTAAAATATTGAATTTTTAAAATCTGTTGTTTTACAGTTAGGGAAAAAGTTTCCGAAACCATAATCGATGAAGATCCAATGAGGTAAAATCAGATAAAACAAAATTTTGAAAAAAACATACAAAACTTATAAAACATTTTGGTTGCTATATCCATCAGGAAACTCTAATGATATAATTACTTTAAAAACTTGAGAGAACTTGGGTTATATTTTCTCCACAGAATATTATTTTCATCAAAAAACGCAATTTATTAAGGGTGCCCCTTTTATGTTTTCAGAGCACATATTCTTAGTTTTTAATTTGCGAACCTCCTTATATTTCTCTTTTTACAAACATTTTGTAATCAAGGCCATTTAGCGATATTAAAAAAAAATTGTGTAACAACTCTGAGTAAAGTTTCGGTTTCAGTGTATGTACCAACGGCTGCAGACGTGCAAAGCATAAGACGGATAAATAATATGAAGGTCATTTCATTGGATTTTGTAATGAACCAACTCCTTTTTACTTTCTAAGCTTGTAAAATGATGATTAATATCAATGGCGAGAGATATAGTTATGCGTTTGATATAATTTAAGAAATATGGATATTAAATATTGATCTACTTTTAAAAGTTTTTCTTCGGAATTTATTTAATCATGTTCTAGTTAACGATGAAGACTCAGTATAGCACTGAATATCGGAAATCTAAACGACCTCAGGTTTTCAAAAGAGTTTTAGACTTATTCTGGTTATTAAGAATAAGAATCCAATAGGACAAATTAGCCCGCATTCAAGGCCATAGTCCAAGAGAAGCTGATAGGCCTTCCTAGCAAATCAACTTCAAGTAACGCATATTCAAGTTAACGAAGCGAGCTGTCCTATCACCAACATACAAGGGAAAAAAAGACGTTCTTTTGTGGAATAGCTAGCTCGGCATACCAAGCAGAAGCCCAAGCTCTAACGAAATACAGAGTTCAAAAAAAAAAAATAAGCTGGAGGAATTTTTCCGAAGAAATAGAGGACACCTCTAGTGCTTCGCGACCCCAAAATGCTCTCTCCAAAGATCACAATAATGACATTAGCTTCCTCAAACACTGCCATGGGAGCCTTTCCATCAACACAAGGGGAACGCTAGAGATTCTTCTCAAAACAGAAATCCTACCTTATAGCCTGGCGACCAGAGACCCGCCGTAGACGTCAGATCCTCAGCGATACCAGCGACACCCTGTTTAGTGTTACCGATTAGCAGGGAAGATCATCACCAATGGCAAAATTACGCAGCATAATTAGAAAGAATGTCAATAGAAGGGGAAACACTAATTTCGGCTGAGCAAATGATAGCTCCACAAGTTACAGATACTTTGGGAACTTCAAAAAAGGCAGTTCTAAAAGGAAAACCGAAGAATACATAGTAAAAGGACTATAAGATAGCTGGAAAAGTAAAAAAAATTACAATTTCTACAACGAGGCTGTTAAATTAATAAATACATAATTACGCACATAATTCAGTAGAAGCGCATACCATTTCAGTTATTCCAGCCTACATGCCACTAAAAACAACCGCAAGACTATTAGTCCCGGGATCAGGTACTAAGATCTCATAAATGTTTCACCAATCATGCATTTGCTCACTATAAATTCTTAGTTTCTTGAAAATTTAATGAAATTTAGTAAGTAATTATCTGAGAAAGTGGTGCGAGTTGATTCCACAGCCTTTTGGATTCTATAACATACATATATAATATATATAAATATTTAATTTCCTTAGTCATAATAATAAAGAATAAAAGGAACGAAAAATTTCATTTAAAGTTCCAAAAAATAAGCGCTCTTTCATGTGGTCCATTGTTCCTTAAATCTAGGAATGAGAGAATATGAGTTTTTTACCAATATATTACGATATTATAATATCAACCATAACAGATACTAAATCCATTTTTACGAGCACCACTCGACTTATCTCATTCTTACCGTAAAAGTTTTCTCTTGTTTCAATGTAATTAGTAGCAATTCTTCTATTATCAAGCTGTTCAGACTTAGAAATCTTTTTTTTTGTTTTTTAATTTAATACATTAACGGTAAGTTCTTCGACTATTCTCTTTAACCTCCATATCTCGGGTATCAATTTCGAAATTAAAGAGCTTAGATCTCTGTTGATTATATTTTGTTTACGAACTATCTCGTTCTCTTCGAAGACGGCTGTTCGATTTCATATTTCAGTTCTAAGTTTTTTTCGAAAATGATGTTTTTAGTTTTTACAAGCCTTTTCCATACATAATTGCCACTGCCAAAATTTCTTCTGACAAACGATTCTTCCTCCAAATACCGAAGGCGCTCATTGAGTGATTTTAATGTCGCACCTTAGCTAAGCGCTTTTTTTGTACCTTCTTCATCTTGCTCATATCCAATTTCAATATCCCCCATATCTTCATCCTTATTAATATCTACATCATCAAACTACTCTCGATACTGCATATCATTTATATATGTCCTTGATGTGTATGCTAGTTTAGGAAGCTCTTTCTCCACACTACTAATTTTTATAAACTGTTTTCTATTCAACACTTATCTTTATTTATAGAGCTCCTTTCCATTATTATTATTATTTTATTTACTATTCATTGTTATAAATTCAATTGTATATTTAAGATTCACATGTTTTATATAATGTTTATCATTTGATAGCCAAACAAGGGAGAGGTGAAATGAAAAAACGCAATAAAATAAATTAACTAAAAAAATAAGTAATGCACAAACCTATGGTGCAGTTGCATGCAAGAGGAATGAAAAACTGTTTAGATCTCTATGCAAAATTACGTGAAATTATAAAATTAAACACATTACTTTTAATGACACCGAAGAATCCAACATTACTGATTGTTTAATATCATGCGGCAGGGTATTTTAAAGCTTACAAATATGATTACAGAACAGACATTTAGTTATCAAGCCATGAGATTTTGGTAAAATTAAGTTAAGGGTTCTTCTAGACGTAGAAAACTGAACCTCAATGATAATATAACCCGGTCAACAAAAATAACATTATCAATGAGGCCCACAAGGAACGAAGTACAAAATATATCTATTGATATGATCATCACAGTAAATGTGTCGTTGAATTTAACACCTAAATTACGATGAGACTCAACCCATTGACAGTCGAGTGAGCCACTTCCCTTATACTCAATCGAAAAGGACTTCATTGCCATAATTTGTCATCATCTTTATCTTGAGTCACGAAATTTCTGGAAATTTATAAATTTCCATAGAATCCATAATGCTGTTGAATCAACTCGCACCATTTTCACAGATAATAACTTACTAACTTTCATGAAGTTTCAAGAAACTAAGAATTTATTGTGAGTAAATGCATGATTGGTGAAAATTTTACGATATTTTACGCCCAGATCCCGTTAAGATCCGAAGTTGATATTTTGATATGTTTTGATGTAGTAAATAAAAAATCAATAAAATTAAAAATATGTCAGGATACTCAAGGATAAAGTATAACATTTTTATCCTTGATGTCCTTTTGAACATATATTTTTAAGATGTTATTTTTTTTTTAGATATCTTGAACTCCTAGGTTGCAAATGATCTATATTTGATTGTTCTAGCGTGAATTGCAAAATATGTAAAAATTTTAAAACAAAACCAGGACAACATGTATTCAAAATTTAAAAAATCCTATATATAACTCGCGAAATACGCAATGTAGGTATAGGGTGTTGTTAATATAATTGGTATAAGTTACTAACTTCTTGGCGTTAATGTTAGGCATCACTTACTTGTATTAGTATAAGAATAATCAAACTAAACACTGATCATACGCTTAGTCAGAGAAAAGGGCAGTTCCACTCGAAGCGTGCAAGCGTATAGACCTCAATAAATAAAAGAAGTTTACATACAAAAATGTTTATATCTAAGCACAAAGTACAACATGGCGAAGCATTTGAAAAGGAAAGCAATTTAAAATAATTACGTTGGACGTGCGAAATTCAATTGATAAAGAGTTAATTACATTAGAACTAAAGTGTAGTGACTAAACTTCGATTGGAAGTAAAATGGAATCAATATTCAGGCCGCCGCCCCCGACGACTTTTGAAGGGTTAAGGAGGAGTGGAACCGTTTTAAGACCCTTTGTGATAACTTTTTTATAGCTACGAAAAAATAAGGAAACTGAAGATATTCAAGTAGCAATATTATTTAGTTCGATGGAGGACAAGGTGATGGACATTTTCAACACGTTTCAATTGGAAAAAGACGACAGATCTAAAATTATTAAAGTCAAGAATGCATTCGACGATTATTGTAATCCCAAAGACTGCATAACAAATAAGAGATTCAAATTTTATACTAGAAACCAGCAATCAGGGGAATCATTTAATCATTTCGTAAGGAACTAGTAAAACTCTGCAAAAAATGTAGTTTTGATGATACATCAGAGCCAATAAAGGATCAAATGGTTCGTGATCGAATAGTACTTGGAATCGGAGACCTCGAAGTGCAAGAAAAATTACTCAGGATGGAAAAGTTAACTTAAAAAAAAAACTATAGAGGTCAGAAGAATATCAGAGGTGACACATCAACAAACGAAAGAAGTCCAATATGCACACTTAGTTCATTATATGCAGAAGGCCAACAAGCCAACAACAAAGGGAACAACTCCAAATCTCACCATCAGGACGGTAGTGAGGCATCGTCGGCAGCCAAAGGCAAATACAATGATCACAGCGGTAAAATGATAACAAAATGGTAGAAATGCCCTTTTACACACAGAATTAATAAATGTCCAGCGTATGGTAAGCTATGCTTTAAATGTAATAATAAATATCATTTTTCCAAATTGTGTAGAAAAAAAAGTGTCTACGAAATAAATAACGCTGAGTCTATTTCAGACGATGAACTTGAATCTTTGGTGATCGATTCCATGACAATAGCAAGTATTCAGGGTCAAGACAGAGAGTTTTGGTTTGTGGAACTTCTACTAAATGAAAAATTGGTAAAATTTAAAACCGATAGCGACTCCGAGGTAAATATAATCCCATTGAAAGTTTTTAAACAATTATTTTAGTCGGTAAATATTCAAACTACAAAAATAAATTTAGAAGCTTACGGAGGGTTCATGTTGAGATCCGTGGGTACAGTGAGTCTCGAAATTCAACACTTAAATAATAGATACACAGAACAATTTGTAATTGCGGATGTTCAATCAAATCCAATATAAGGTTTAAAAGCATGTGTGAAACTTGGGTTAATTAAAAGAGTGCATGAAACTAAGTGCATCAAGAGTGAAGACACAAAAAAAGAAAACATACTTAATCAATATAAGGATTTATTTAATGGGTTTTGTTGTTTTCTCGACAAATGTCAAATAAAGATAAAAAAAATGTAGATCCGGTAGTAAAATCTTCACGACGAATTCCTTTAACTTTAAAAGAAAAGGTACTAAAAAAATAAATGAAATGGAAAAAGCTAAATTATAGATAAAGTAAACAACACACAATACGTTTGTCTATATAGACGATATTTTAGTTTGCGAGAAAAATAAAATATAGCATGATGAAAACCTAAAACGAGTTTTAGACACTGCAAAGAAAATTAACGTTAGATTTAATCCTAAAAAATGTAATATTGTGTCAAAAAGGTAAAGTAGTTGGGCCATATTTTCTCGAAGGAAGGTACTGAAATAGATCCTGATAGATTTAGGCAATTTATTCCATGCCAGATCCTAAGGACAAAAAGGACCTCAAGCAGTTCTTAGGAATAGTTAATTATGTCCGAAATTTTTTACCTAATCTGTCTGAAAGACAGCTCCTCTTAGTGGGTTGCATAAAAAGAAATGTCCAATTTGCTTGATTACCAATTCATTCTAAAATCATAGAAAAACTAAAACGAGATCTGTGTCAGGGTCCTATTCTACAAACCATTTGCGAAAATATCCCACCTGTAATTCAGACTGATGAATCTAAAGATGAACTAAGTAGTTGCTTACTACAAAATAATAGACCGATATCTTATGCATACAAAAGCATGTCACAGACCGAAAAAAGCCTACGCGCAGATAGAGAAGGAACTTTTACCAGTTGGGTTTGCATGTAAAACGTACCATCCTTACATATATGGTTGGAACATTACTGTACAAACTGACCATAAGCCTTTAGTTTCCATCTTTAAGAAAGGTATTTCTCAAATTAACTCATCACGTATTCAAAGAATTCGGCTCAAATTACTATCATATGATTTGAATGGAATTTTTACACCCGGCAAATATATGCTAGTTGCGGATACGCTATTGCGCGCGTATGATATAACTGACCAAAGCGATGTGGATAGTTCGTTGAATAAAATAGTTCATTCCGTTAACTTTTCCGATAATAGAATTGAAACTATTAGAAAAGAGATACAAAATGCTGAAGGAATGCTAATCCTAATTAAATACTGCCTGGAAGGTTGGCCAGGTGATAAAATTAAAGTTCATGGCTTAGTGAACAAGTACTGGCCAATAAGACATGATATGTATGTCGAAAACAATCTCCTCTTCTTCAAAGACCGATTGATAATTCTCACGTCAATACGCGTTGAAATATTAAAAATCTTACAAGAATCGCATATGAGTACCTCTAAAACCAAAGGCCTAGCAAAGTTAAGCCTTTACTGGCCGGGAATTTATAATGACATAGAGGAGACTATACCGAAGTGTCAAACCTGTGAAAAATATAGGTCGTCTAACTCGAACAAAGCATTTGCTGATATCTCACACCATACCAAAAATTCCTTTCAATAAAGAAGGTTGCGATATATTTCAATATAAAGCTAAAAATTACCTAGTCGACTATCTATCTAAGTGGCTAGAAGTTTGTGAGTTACAAGATAAAACTTCAAGTGAAATTAAAATGCACCTAAAGAAAATTGTCTTCCACGTATGGAATTCCTGAAACTTTAGTAGCAGACTACATACCCTTTAACTCATTTGAACTAA
Organism: Dioctria rufipes; assembly: GCA_963924295.1. NCBI lineage: Eukaryota > Metazoa > Arthropoda > Insecta > Diptera > Asilidae > Dioctria > Dioctria rufipes. The sequence goes on from OZ002741.1 coordinate 116,392,161, forward strand.
GGCACTTCTCGAAAGAATGGAATTTTCATATCATTACTTCGAGGCCAGAATATCCTAGAAGCAACGGCTTGGCTGAGACAGGTATCCACATAGCTAAAACCTTACTACGAAAGAGTGATGAAACCAATAAGGACTTTAAAAATGCGTTATTGGCGTACAGGAACAACCCAATAACATGTGTTAAATTCACTCCTAGTCAAATTCTTATGAGTCGTATGGTAATATCGAAACTTCCAGCTAGTAACATATCATTGAAGAATGAATTACGTCAGAATATTTTTGCTAAAACTAAAATTAAACAGGAAGCAACTAAATCCTATCGTGATAGACATATCTGAAAAAAAAAATGTATTTTCGAGGGGTGTTAATGTGGTGGTTCAGAAAGGGAAAATATGTTAGCCTGTTAAGATCGTAGCAAGCTATCACCAACCGCGCTCTTTTATTGTTCACACTGAAAACAACAGGGAAATTCGTAGAAAATTGATGCACTTACGGCCAACTCTACATGAACCTATATTTAGAGCAGAGGGAGATGATAAGGCGAATGAAAATGGATTAACGAACACAACCTCTGAACCACAAATACTAACCCTCAAAGCACAAGTCATGGAATCTCAAATAGTTGACCGTGTTATATAAATAGATATGGGCGAATAAGTAAACCTTCAGTCCGGTATCAGGCTACATTATAAGCTTTCGTTTTGTATTTTATATTTTTAGTACTTAGTTGGTATAACATTGAACTTGCACTCAATCTATAATTATGCGCTTCGAAATAAAATAGAATAAATAATTATTACCTGAGCACAAACCCTCAATATTAAGATGTTAGTATTTAAAATTCGAGTAGTAACAAAAAAAAAAAAAGAATTATGTAATTAGGGGAACTGAATCTATTAAAGCTGTTGTTTTGAGAAGGGCGATGTTGTAAAGAGAACTAGAATTTAACATTACATTAATATTAATTGGTATAAGTTACTAACTACTTAGACGTTAATGTTAAGCATCACTTACTTGTATTAGTATAATTATAATCAAACTAAACACTGATCATACGCTGACCCAGAGAAAAAGGCAGTTCCACTCTAAGCGTACAGACCTCAATAAATAAAAGATCTTTACATACAAAAGTGTTTATATCTAAGTACAAAGTACAACAATTTTAATTTGTATTTGTTGTTTTCACAAACCCTCCATTTATATAAATTTTCAAAAAAATGGTGATGGATATGTCATATAATGTCGCCCATTTGATATGATATAACCCAGGACTACTACAACTTCTAGATCAAAGCCATTTGGTATTAGATTGTATAAGATAGGATAAATTTACAACAAACTGCTGATCTGCGTAAGGAACAAAAACCAAATATCGAAATACTTAACTTGGCGAAACAAGTTAAGCAACCTCTGTGGACCATTGCTAAGATTATCACCTCACCTACAAATATCGAAAATCTAAAAGTCGAAAAATAAAAAAAAAGGCTTCAGCTTAGTTAGAATTGTAGTTTAGGATGGTCGGGAAGGTAAACAAATGTTAAGTACCTACATATTATATTTTGTGGAAGGAATCTTTATTTGCTAAAAGGATATTTTTTTCTCAAGCTAAACAAATCTTCCCAAATTAAAAGAAAATTATCTAAAGATTCAAGTATTCAGTTAGTGGATGTACGCCGAGGACACCGCTAGGCCTCCTAGCTTACAAACTTTCACTCAATATCGTAACGTATGGAAGTGACCCTGCAGAAGAACAATTATTCAATTGGCAGAAGAGCCATCGACAATGATTTCTACATCGATTGTTGGTACGGGTACCATAAGAGAGGCTATTCAGCTTCACAAATAAATAACTACATTCCTGAAACAAGGTGGGTTTAATTTACCTAAATGGACAACCAACAGCATGGAGTTACTAAAAAATCTACCACAATATATAATACAAAGAGGCATTCTGGAAATAAAATAAAATGATACCTTAAAAACCCTAAGAGTACTTTGGAATTCAATTCGGGATAAATTTAGGTATAAACTAAAGCAAATGGCTAACGAATTGAAATGTACCATCAAAAATCGCCCCAATTATTGATTCTTCAGGTTAGTTAGCGCATTTCACTATATGAACAACTATCAGAACGAATCGAATCGAAATTCATTGATTTTTGCGACACATCTGAATAGGGTTCAAGTCCCCACTACAAACATCTCAGAAAAACCAAGAAGGAACCCTCTGCATGTGAAAATTCTACAAGAAGCTTTTTCCCTGCAGGGACAATGGAACACATTTTGTGGGCACAAGTTACAAGCATAGCCGAGTCTACACAGTAAACATAAAATCTTCATATCCAAATTCCAATTCAGCGCGTAAATCATAAAATTGTTCCCAAGCATTCCGGTAAAAAGTCACTTAGCTTCCCTAAGCACTTTTAAAGAAAAATTGTAAAAACAGGTTACAGTAAGAATACTGAATACTTTAGATAGTTTAGTGTTTTATATTCCGTCGAAGTTGTATTAATAAGTTTATTCAAACTCTAAGTTGCTTTTTATTTTGTTTTTGTTTTAATAATTATAAAGATCAAATATTTAACGAGCGCTTAAAAATAATTTGTAGCTATAAATTACTCAAATAACAAGACAAATCGCAGAAATAACAAGAAGAGATGGTATGGTATGGAGCTTCATGCCTGCTGCAAGCCCACATATCGGTGGCTTATGGGAGACAGCGTTTGGTGAAACGCTACTAATTTATGAAGAATTTACTAAGTTCTGTACCAGGTAGAAGCATGTCTGAATTATTGTTAACCAATTGGATCGCAGGTAATCCTGAAGACCTACGCCATCAACTCTAGGACACTGCTCGAAAGGCCGAGGACAATCAGCATCTCAAGATCCTGATATTTCTAATGAAAAAATATATAACAAATGGAAGAATCTCATCATCAGCAAGACTTTTGACAATAGCTCTGGTGAAAGCTGAGCCTACTCTACAGAAGTGAATACTCGGACAAATGGCGCATCCTTGTTCAGGAGAAGATAACATCGTACGTATCGCATTAATTAATGCAATTTAAGAAAAAACAAGAATACTCAATAAACTATCTCAACTTGCCATGAAAATATATATTTCACATAATCAGGGCACTGAAATCACAGCTGCGATCACATCGATAACTTTACATAAGTCCAGAAAATCATTGACGTAACTCGGGAACAAAAGAAGAAAATGTGTGGAAAGAATAAGGAGCTTACAGAAATCATACACTGTGACATACTCCATCAGCACTTGTCTACGAGAACAGAGCTTACTTCTGAGATTTGTCTAGACATAGAACACCTCCAACAACATTACGAAGAAAATCTTATTCAGAAACTAGCAAATACTCTTTCTGAATTCAAGAATCGATCGAAAAAAGCTCACTTTGATATACATTTGTCGAAGGTAATCGCTTTCATTCCAAAGCAGACCATAACAGATTAGCATTGAAGTAAATTCTACATAGTATATCAGTGCTGAAAAGTACCACGACGAGCTAGAACGAAATATCATAATTGGCTAGATGCTATTCATTAACATTGATAAAACCATAAAAAACGCTTATGAAAAACTCAGGTCAATTCTTTTTGTAGACACGCAAACTTACATATCTTGGAAATCCATACAGAGAGTGATACAATAAAACCTTATGGCTACATAAGCATAAGCATAGTTGAGCGAAATCATTACATCAACACCCCAAATGATTCAAGATCATATCTTTGTAAAAGCGGATTTGAAGATCTATACCTGTTATTGATATTATGAAGCAAACCGACTTCAACTTGAAAGAACAAGAACTGAAAGTATGCTCGAATGCTGCCTACCTTTGCACCCCAAAAATCATGTTTAGCATTGACAACAATTCATCTTGCTTTTTTTATGAAATCTGGGTCACCACTCAACAAGGCCTGAAACACATTCACTGCAGAAATTGTAATTTCAACTTTGATTTCATTGACTTCACGTGGTATCTAATTTGTTTGAAGTTGAAGCTGCCACAATAAATGCAGTTGCAGCAACAGTAAATGCAACTTCAGCTTCGACTTTGAGAAATTTCAAATTTGCTGCAAATTTTTCAGTACTGACAACCTAAATACATATTAGAGGACATTGTAGGAAAAATAAGAAAAACGGATAATTTTCAGTCTGCAACTTTTTAGTTGGCGTTAACTCTGGCTGCATTTGTTATTTGCAAGAGTTTGTTTCAAAATAATGGAAGAAAACTTAATAAACAAAATGCGTGATTATCCGAATTTGTACGATAAAGCGGATGGTCAAATTAAAGGTGCTGCAGTTAATGTGGCACACATGTGCAGTGAAGTCGAGTTTACTGCAACGGCTACTGCAAAGTCGAAATTACTGCAGTGAATGTGTGAAGGCTTGAATGCCTAAGCACAATTGCGACGGCGACGGCAAACGGCATACTTCCCAAAATCTCATTTTAGACCAAACAAGAAAAAAAAGCTAGAATTAGTCAAAGACCAATTCTTATGAAAGCCTAGATGAATGCCCGTATGAAATTTCGTATGGTCACCCATCTGTGAAAGTTTGAGTTTTGAAGTGGCATTTCGCAGAACAGTCGGAAAAAATGATCCGAACCAATTTTATAGGATTTCGTATTCTGAAGAACTTTGTAGTACAATCAAAATATCTAGAACTAATCGTTTTCACAGTATACGTAAAAACCTAAAGTTTTATATGGCAACACCAAAAAAGGTTTACCCGATTTAGTCCATTTTTGAAATTTTATTTGCTATTAGTACTATGAAAACACCATGTACCAAATTTTAGCTCTCTATGTAGACGCGCTCTTAGGCAGTGTCCAAATATATAGTGGAAAACGAAGTTTTTGTATGGCAACCTCACGAAGGATTTGCCCGATTTGTCTTATTTTCGAATTTAATTTTACTTTTTTCTAAATCCGTGTAGACAAATTCAACTCTCTAAATATACGCGCTCATAGACAGACATACGGTGAGAAACGAAGCTACGGTTAAAAACATTTCGAAATTTACTAGATAATTTGATGCCATGTTTTGCTCTATAATATTTGTCTTTTATATTACTAATACCGAACTCGATTCCGCGTCTAAATAGCATTTGTTAACTGAAATCGGTTGAAATTTGACTGAGTGCTCGATTTTTTTCTCATTAAGTAGCTACATTTAGGTAAACTACAACGAAAGTTGAAGAAATACTAGGTTTTAAATGTGAAAACTGTGCAATCATAAAAAAATACAACAGTAAACTCTAACTGCAATAAACACAACAACAGCTACAACACCAACAGCAACAACTCTATACAACACCTAAATCGTTTCAGAGCCATCTACTATATTAAAGTGGTATAGCGACTTGCTTGGATTTAGAAATTGCGCATAGCATAGTCACAGATCCTCTCCTCTTCGATTAAGCCAATTGGTCTATCTATGAAAATTTTTACGTCAGAGGACCGAGAATAGAATCCTGGGGTATACCGTAGTAGAGAATATTATTAAAGCTACTTGATAATTTTTATTTTTTTTTCTTTCTTTTTTTTTCTAACTGATATACATGTTTTTTTCTTTTCCTATTCCTCTCTCAGCTCTCTAAATTTACCCCATTTACTCATAATAAGATTAATAAAAATAGAGTCTGTTCCTAAACTTATAATTACTTATTAGTTTAGTTTGGCTAAGCTTAGTTAGTTAAGTTAGTTTTTAGTAAATTAATGTATTTCCCCAAATTTAATGTGGCACGATTATTTTAATAATTATGTACAATTCCAATTAACTTTGTACGTTTAAGATCTTGTTATCTTTGTACTACTAAAGAAATATATTCTATTCTATTCTATTCTATTCTATTCTATTCTATTCTATTCTATTCTATTCTAATTACGGATTATGATAGTGACTAAGTGACTTCTACCGACTTACTACGGCAGAGCAGACAATTTTTGATGAGAGAGAGGAGGTGTAGACGAGAACTTGAAATTCCGTTGCAATTTAAGAAGTTGTATCATAAATTACAATAAAAATACATTTATTCAAATATATAGAGGGTGGGTCTTACTACGTGCCAAAATTTGTTGTTATTTTTTTTACTTTTTTTAATTTTTTTGTTATATAGGCTAGGTGACAGTGCCCAAGCGGACTTTTAGGGCGGCATTTCCGAAGTAGTTAATTTTAGGCATTTTTTCCAGGACGTGTTTGGCTATTTTGCCGACATTCATGCTCGTTGAGCAGGTATTATTTCTCCATATTTTTTTATGCAACTACTTAAAACTAGAAGGTGACATCGGACGCCAAGGTTAAATTGTTCCCTCCAAAACCACGTGTCAAATACATATAAATAATAGTTTCATAAATTATTTTTCAGTTCATGTTTTGCTCTTTACCCAGACAGACCGCTGTTTCTTCATAAGCTTAGTACGTAATAATTTCAACATGAGTTCTAAGGACAATATAAACCTTCTAAAGCCCATGGAAGAGAAGGTAAAGAATATTTATATAAGACTCAGTCTACTTCTGTCGAATCAGTGCTTTCCAGAAATAATGAAGACATTTTTTCTTCCATAAACCAGTTGACTGTCCCCTACCAACAGCTCGAAAAATCAAGATATTTCAACAAAGATCGCAAAAAGTAAAGATGCAGAGATGTGATTTGTGAAATTGGAGCACAACAAACCTTCTAAATCCATGCAGTCGAGAGGTATAAGGAATATTCTTTATAAGGGTCAAACTACATCTATGAAATCATGGCTTTCCTAAACTAAAGAAAAAAGACTTTAGATTTCAATAGGTATGTCAATCTAAACAATACATTCTTTATTTACAATATATATTTCAGACTAAAATTTAGACTATAATATAATTAAAACAAATTATTTCAATAAATGGTATTATAATAACTATAATACAATTAATATTTATAATAAATATTTTAGACTAGACTTAATATATTTTCTGCGGCACACGACGCTTAAGTATGATAATTGAAGCAAGAATGATCATTGCTCACATCGTATGTCGCTTTCAGCCAAATTGTTGTTTGCAGAGCGGATCTACTTTACTTGTGTACTTGCCACCACAGGGTGCCCCGTACGTACCGCATTTCCTTTATACCCCGGATTCTTCACTGAATTTCGAGAAATAAATTGTATGGAAGGAGATCCGGAAAATGCACGGTGTGGGCGGTAGGGCGGTTTTTTGATTTCGAGACCTCCGAATTTTACCTTTAATTTGACTATGCACATGTACCTACCTAAATGCTACCGTTTTTGAGATATTCCCGTTTTTATGATGCATAATTTCATTAATTTTGCTAATAACAATAGAAATCACGATATGTAATTCCACGCAAATTAGCAAAATTCACGAAATTTTCATAGAAACGGGAATATCTCAAAAACGGTTGGGTTTCGTAAGTCCAACTAAAACAGTGGTGAAGAAACGCTCTTTCTTTAGGATGAATACGTTTAATGATAAATCGTTCTGGTCTTCAAATTGCATAATTTGTTTAACCATCATGGGACATGTTATTCCAGTTGAATTTAGTACAGTAAAAAAATGCCGATATAATGAGGTCCTGTCGGTGTTAATATTTGCAGGGTATAGTGCTGATATTATGGCCCACGCTTCATTATTTATTACATCGATGCAAGCTTTCTTTGAACCAATCTGTTTTGGTAGAGACATATAAGAAGATCCTCGCGATATTTCTAATTTTTTTTATATTTACACTATTGACTAATTGTAAGACCATAGATGGCACAAGAACTACATGTCGCATGCAGTACCAAAAAACTATAAATACAAAATTTATATGGCTGGGTGGACCACAACATTTGAAATAATGTATACGTCGAGTGATTCATATTTTTTCGTATCTGAAGTGTAGAGGAAATCGATCAAATGTATACAAAACTGCTATTGAAAAACATTTGCTTTCGGTATGCTCTAAAATGTGGTATGGTCCATTCCAGAATGCACTGCTCATTTCACAATCTGTATACTCTGCTCTAGTATGCCATGCGACATATAGGTCTTGTGACATCTATGCTAAAACTCACTAAAACTGACTGACTGGTGGGTCCTAGGGCTTTGTTTGCGTTTTTATAGGAACGTCTCGAAAACATGAATGATCCTGCTACGTGTCCAGTGTTTCCACTTTTGCTGCATTCGTAGCAAATGGTTACTTTGGACAACGTTTAGCTATAGGGATACTCCCCTTATATTTTGACTAGAGAATTTTTGAATACGTGGCAGTTTCAATATCTTTTTGTTTATTATAATTATCAGAATATATCAGTGTATATGTAGTATCATTATTTATGTTTACTGAGGACACAGTTTTGCTAAAACGTACTCTAGAACGATTTCATGTGGCAACATGCCATTATACCTTATCACCAAAAATTTGATGAAACGTCTTTTACTGCACCCATACAACTTCCACTACTCATCTAACTCAACATATGATTCCATATTAATATCATCCTACACATACTTAGCATAGCTCATCAAAGCTTTTAATTTAACGCGTTCTCAACCTCTTTCATGTTTCTTACCATCCCAATATTACATCTTTTATTATTATTACTATTACATAATTTTTTCTTTGATATCGAGTTTCCTAGCATGGTGCAATCTTTTTTATAAAAGACACCTACACAGCTATAGTCCGCAACTTATTTTATATTTGTTGTTGCTTTTTCAATTAAAGAAATTTTGAATCCAACATTTTCATACTACTCATCTAAGCTAAAATATTCTACAGATTAATATTACCAAAGCATTAGTTGTTGTGGTTTTTCAGCTAAAGAAATTGGGAATCTAACATTTACACACACAAAAAAACGTAAATCGCTCAACTTAATTTGTTTACTTTATTCGGATGTGCGAATTTGTTTACACAGTTTATAACTATACATTTAAAAATAAATTTGATGTCAAAAAATTGTATATTATTTATAAGTGTTGATTTTCAGCAAAGAAATAACAAGCCACTGCTTTTCTAAGGCAACATCATCACCATCAAGGCTCTTAATCCACTACTCATATGAGTGGCACCTCCGAATGTGAAAACTTAAAATAACTGCCATAGCAAGATTCCAACAGAATGATACACCTTATCTAAGTCTCTTCAGGCAAGAAAACAGCAAAACCAAGGTGACGTCATGCTGATATCTACAACTTCCTCCAGATGGTAACACATTCCTAGCTATGACAAAAAGCACTTCCACACTTGCTGACATCTACAGCTTCTCTAATAAGAAATCTTCAATAAACTACATCCATAAACAACTTGAAAAAGCCTAAAGTTAGGCGCAACACATTTACCCTATATCCAAGACGCAACCCATGTTACCATTCAGCCCAGACTCGAGCCCACCTAGTGACGGTGGCGAAATCTTTGAATAACCCTCTGAACCAGAACTGTCATAGAACAACTACTTATAGTAGATCCGGCAAGTTCCCTGCGGATCGTTTAAAACTTTAAAAAAAAACTCAATAAAATCCTCGCACCATATTATTAAAACTGATTTGTATATCAATGTCATCATTACGAATTTACTGATGATAATCGCAGTGAGCATTTTCTTTATTTCATTTACTATTTAATCGTGATCTTATATGGCATATAATCATATAGCAATTATTTTATTCATCATTATTGTGATTTGACTATCACTTAAATCAGTGAGCAATTTCATAATTTCATTGCTTATCTCAAGTAGAACATAATGTAACAACTTATCGAACTGATCACGGAAAAGCTTATTTTGTTGAAGGAAAGTATATAATGAATTTTATTCTTACCTTCATCTAAGATACGTATTAATTTAACATCGCTAAGCTGACTTTACACGTATAAGTTTTAAATTCTTTAAACTAAAAGAGATTGAAGTAGAGTTTTTTTGTGTGTACGTACTATAATTTTTAACAAAATCAAACTGTTCTAAAAAATTTTAATGATACAATGAAACATGAATTGCGTAAATCAATAATTATTTTTCCATAATTGCAATTATTGAAAAAATGCTGTACTAAATTTCAAGGATGCTCTCCTCTCACGAGAAAGACATTTGTTATCAATTTTTGAACACCAGATATGTATTGAGCGATGTAAATTGGTCGGGAGAGACCATTTCGTATAGAAATTATATAAATTGAAAAATAAATTTGGAAAAAAAAAATCTTACAAAAACTTGCCATACCACTTCCATCTTTTCCTCCAGCAAGGACTTTTTTCCGGTGTCAAGATTTAACTTTATCTCCCCACATCAACAAAAGAAAGCGTTTTGGCAAACCTGAACTTCTCGGGTAAATCTGGAGTTGTTAAAAATCAATTTTTACATTCTCCAAAAATGATGATGTTAGAATTTAAGAACTGAAAATATAACCACTGTTATCCCTTCATCTTATCTGAAGGTTTATATGAGAGACTGTGGTGGAGTACTATTTTTTCAGGGAGGAATTTAAGTGTGTATTCACTGAATTCAATTTTTCTTACAGTAGAAAAAGTTGCCTTCATTTTACTTAATATTTATGAATAATTTATATTTCTTACAAAAAGTGTTCATGTGTAGAATATTGAGCAACTAAATTTTCGAATGGAGAAGTTTGCGAAATTTCCCCTGAATTTGAAAACGAATAAAAATTGTTTATGGTTTGCATAACGATGTTACTCTCTTTTTTAATTGATTTTTAATTTTTTCTATTTACGCACATTTCAAGAGAGAAAAATTCATGAAAGTATACATTAAATAAACATTAATCATTTATTCATTATGCTGAAATTTGACTGGTACTACTTGCCTGTTCAAATTGTATGTATTAATATTACTTGAATAACGAAAAGTAAGACTGTCATTCCAAATCCATTATTACAGTACTTAAGAAGTCGATGCAATTTGTTTGCCTCATACATATATATGTAGTCATGAGAAGTTTAACATTTCCGTGATACATGCTACAGTCTATTTCGAGCTTACATAACTTCATGAAAAATTTACGAAATATGATATATCCATATTTGTTATGAGTTGGTCAATTACTCTGCCCTAAATGAAATCATAGGGTATACTAATTTTATCATTCCGTTTGCAACGTACAGAAATAATGCTGGTAGAACAAAATGGCTTGGAAACCCACGCAATATATTACAAGTTAATTTGAGTTTTGCCTGTCCATCTATTGTTCGTCTGTATCTCTGTCCGCCCGTCCATCATCAAGTCTGTCCGCCCGTCCGTTGGTCCGTCAGTCTTTCCGTCTGTCCATCTGTTCGTCATTCTTTCCGTCTGTCCGTCCTTCTCTCCGTGTGTTTGAAAGTAACTCGAGTACGCGTTCACTTAGAGTGCTGAAATTTTGCAAATGGCATTCTTAAAAGAAAAGTAAATTTATGTTGAAAAATGGGGTAAATCCGGCAACTCCTTCGTGAGGTTGCCATATAAAAGTTTCGTTTTTCACTGTATATTTGGGCACTGAGTAAGAACGCGTCGACGTAGAGAGTTGGTGTTTGGTACAATAGTAACTAAAGTTTCAAAAATGGACTAAATCGGACAACCCTTTCTTGGTATTGCCATATGAGACTTATAGTTTCCACTTTATTATACCAATTATAACTTTTTCTCTTGTAATTAAATTAAAGTAAATATTGTGTATCTGCTTGTGAACCTGAAATTTTTTTATTCTAAAAGATTGTACAGTAAAATGTCTTTTATATATAGAGTAATTTAGTGAAATATTGAGAAAACCCACTCGGTGATAAAAATACAAAACAAGACGTACCACGTCAGTGATGGGGACATTTACACTTAGATTTGGGTTGCCTACTTGTTTGAGTAGACAAGTCGTAAATAACACATCATATTCGTAGAAAATATAGACAATAATTAGACAACGCATACTAAGTATACAACTGGTGTCACTTTTTCATTTTCTTACGAGCTCTAAAGGAGCTAAGATTACCTTGTGTTTAGTGTGTTTTATTATTTGTAAAAGAGGTATGTGCAGTTTAAAATGTCTGGCGGAAGACTTAAAAATAGTACTTTAAATTAACTAGGCATCGTTTTGGACAACGATAATAAAAAATATATTGCAATATGCTCCATGTGCAATGGAAAGTTGTAAAATACTGCTTCTTCCCGTTTAAGGGTACATAGGTAATAATTTTTCTAACTGGTAACAGCTCTGATATATTTGAATCTAAATCTTTGCCCTACCAGCTGCTTTTAGAAATGTGTGTAGGTTAGTAACAAGTAGTACTGATTCCGGGTCCGACATGATTGCATTTATCATAGATGACAATGACAATGAAGTGTCTGAAAGCCTTGTTAAGCTTGATGATCAATACATGAACCAAGTTAGGTTAGGTCAGAGTGGTGGCCATCGCGCGAACTCCTGCGATCAGCCTCGCTTGGACCATTTATGGTCCATTGTGATACCACCTTATTGGAACCCTACCTGGTAAAAAAAAACCTCATTTATAGGGGCGAGCTGAAACCAGCCACAAGAGTTAATGAACCTTATCAGGCCCCCTAACTCCGTGCCTGCTAGCTCCCCCAATTCGCCGAAGAAGTAGCTGCCGAGCGCATTTCTCCTACTCTTGGCAAGGATAAGGCAGTCACACAGCAAGTTTTGAATGCTTTCAACCCCTTCCTCGTCCATACGGCTTCTGCACATTACGGTTCCTTCTCAGCTAAGACAAACCTCGACCCAGCTGTCTTGAGATCGCACATGTGGCCAATTCTCCCCATCTGCGATTTGACAGCTTACGTTAAGTCTAGAATCCTCTTCACTGATTCTAGGGGCCGACTTACGGGCTCCTCTGCGGCATATTTTCAAAGCGGAACCCTTTCTGGCCAGGGCAATGGACAAAATTAACAACTTTCCTTTTGTAAATCTTAATTCAAAAGGAAGCGAGGACTCGGATGCTTATAGAAATTCAGGAGGACATTTTTTAATGATTTGTATGATAAGAGAGAAATAAATCCAATAATATTTTCTAAGCGTAAGGAACCACGTAAATTATATTACATAGATTATGGGCTCATCACTCACCTACATGAGGACATGAAAGGCACACATATCTGGAACTCGGCAAAACCTGAATTAAAGGGATTGTCGCTGCCTCAATAATATGATTGACACAATGACACTGGTGCCATTGTGTAAAAAAATATCCTGTTTAGATACTCTTAAAACGGCTGGGCATTTATATAGGTACAATATGATTATTTACGGTGGATCACTAGGGTCATCAAGTAATTAAGGATGCGTGTCTTTTGTCTGTGTCTTCCCTGTTAGGAAAGGTATGCCGGCTGTTCGGAATAGTTGTGACAATGTTTACATGCACAGTTAAGAGATTGACTCGAGATTGACTTGAGTTTTCGACTCGTATATTTGAGTACGCAGGGTTGAAAAATTTGTTTAAAATAAAACAAAAAAATAAACTCACAGTAAATATAACTTGACCAAACTTTCGAGAGAACAGCAAACAAAATAAATTCCTGCTTTTAGTTACTAACTCGATTACTCAATCGGCGTTTATAGGAAACCATTTCGACTCGCCCACGAGTCCAGTCCAGCGTCCAGTCAACCTATTTTCAACTCGGCATATGCATGAATATGGATATAGATGTTTTAACTTAAAAATTTTAATTCTTTACTATGTATTACAAAATAGATACTCAAATATTTTTTATGCCCCTTTTAACACAGTATAATTAAAAGTTCCTTAACTTTTCTTATGTGTTCGATAAAGTTTAAGTATTAAAGTCGCTACTATAAAACATGAGATACATATGTATATCGTGACCAAAAAAAAATCACGAAATAACCTATATGTTTTTTATTTATTATTTTTATTTTTCAAAGCTTACGAACTCACCAGCGCTTAGCGTAACAATTCTGGCGCTCAAATAATAATAGGAAATATAAAATGTGGACAATTTTCTTAGTTTGCAAAACTTTTTACAAGTTTGTTTATAAGTTCAGATTATATTGAAAACTTGATTTTACGCAGTTTATAAAACAAAACAAAATATTATTTCCGAAGAGCTCCACATAGCTAATATCAGTCAGCAGTTACAATTGCACATAATAAGGAATTTTGATTTTAGGAAAGCAATTTTATGTATCTGAAGTTGAAAATTTTGATGGTCCATGAATATATATACCCTATCAAAATGTAACAATTATGCAATAGCTAAATACGAGTATGTTTAACTCAAGAAATTCTAATTAGAATTTATACTAAATGGCACCTTTAATGGACTTTAGCTTTTTGATTCATATTTAAAAATAAAGAGAAAATATTTAGTAATGCAGTTGTATTTGCGCAGCTAAAAATTGTTAAGCCTGACCAGAGTGGGGGGGGGGGGGGGGGTCCAAATGAAACTGCTTATCCCTAGGTTAATTAATAAAGGCATAAAGGCCTTCTTCACTCCTTTATGCTATGTATTTATAAAAAAATTACTTTAATGCAAACTTATGGGAAACAAAGTTATTAAGAGTTAAATCTGTAAAATTCTTATATGTACGAACGTTGCAAAATAAAATTCTTATGTGAACCAACGTTATCATGGTGAAATTAATTTACTAAAAATCTAATGAGCTAGCCAAAAGCGAATCATCACAATTTTGCGTAATTCCGTTTCATCCGTTTGCGTTGCGTCTACGGAGGGCTGCTGTGTTCTATTGTATTGTATATGTATCGTTCAGTTTCTAGTTCTGAAAACAAAATAAACTTTACGTTTATTAACGTTTGTTATCATTAGTTCCTAGTTAGTGATATAATAAATACAGGAATGGTGAAAGCTGTTACGAAAAAAAATTATAAGTGATAATTAGATATCTAACAAAACAACAATCAGTAACAAAGAAGAAAGTGAATAAGAACTTTCGATACAACAAAAAGTCCCAAGGTAAAAAGTCCTCTGTTGAAATTTTAAGAATTTGAGCGTGGTTTATATTGTTACGTGCAATAGAATTAGAAAAAGAGATGTCTGTGGGAAATGGATACCTCGCGTGAAAAAAGTAATTAGGTACGGACATAAACAACTTTCGGAGAATCGTTTTACAGAAAAGGACAAGCGATGGTTCTAGAATAGAATTTTCAGGTAGGTTCTAGGACAATTTGTAGAGTATAAATACGGCACTTATCACCACCAGGAGGAGTCTTATTTCAGATAGTGAAATGACCGAAGTAAACTAGTTGGATTGCGATAATTAGAAGTACAGTACTAGCGATAACTAAACTAAAGTTGATTTGATAATTGTTTGTGAATGTTATAAAAGTAAACAGTATAGATAAATAAAGAAAGAACTTGTGAATAATATTTGAAATATTGTGTTTGAATAACGAACCAAGGCCACGCTTGTAACAATATTTTTTAGGAAAAGCTTTTATTTATTTATTTATTAGTTATCACAAAATAACATTATTCGTTGCATAGAAATAAAATTATGCGTGGCAGAAATATTTGAGTTCAACATTTTTGAATTCATACATCTAGAAACTAAAAGAATTGGTGGCGATCAAAGTAACTGTGTAGTCTTATGACCGCCCACGAAGCTACTAGTTTCCACATGTATGATAGCCTAGCTAAGAGAGGAGCAGAAACTACATTTGTCGGAGCAGAGCCATTTTGTCGAACTTCTGAATATTACCTCAGAGCTAAAATAAATAGCTAGGAGAATGAACGAAAATCCCTGTATTGGGAAAGGCTCGTCCGGCAATGATTATCGACACTTCTGGCGGAAAAACAAAAGAACTACTACTCCTTAGCTTGGCTGGGACTTTTTCCTACCACTTCTATCAGGATGCTCATGAAACTTCAAAACACTTACTCTGCAACTGTGAAGCTTAGACAGGCGGAGATTATATTACCTCGAACATACATCTCCACCAAATTAGGTGTGGAGTCTCAATCCCAGAATGGTTCTAGACTTTATTAACAGTTTTAACCTAGAAAGGGAATATTTTGAACGAAGACTATACAATAGATCTTTCAGGTAGCAGTGAATGCGAGCCTAGAGCCTGCGCATCATCATAACTCCGGAGAGGAGAGGAATACGGGGCTGGTTGAACGATCATTGAAAAAACTATGTGGCTCTTCATACAATGAGTTCTTAATGGTGATAAAACACCCTGCACTTTTAAGATAAAGGGTGTTTTGTGAAAAACTAGGATATTTTCTTAATCACCCTGTAACTCCGATACAGTTGAAATGCTCCCCTCCCCCCTGCCACACAATATTTTGTTTGCCTGGGTGAGTACTATCACCTGCTATCCTATGGACCTCCGTGATAGAAATACTCTGTATACCACTCTGTCTGTCCACTCTTCTCTCGTTTCCCGTCGAGAAAGGGGTTGGTCACCACTTTTTTTTTATTGAGAATCATATATATTATTTTTAATTTTACCATTTCCGAACCGAACGCATGACAAATCGATTGTAATGCGTTCTGAGATTAGATTTTTATTTCGCCCTTAGTTTTGGTTGTTTGGAAAATTTGCTACAATACTTCTACGATTACCCCGCAAAATTGCATCCTAGAACAAATTAAATGCCATTTTTTGCCTCATTTTATGTTATTTGACCGGACGGATAATTTTCTTCATTCTTTTATCATGCCGATAATAAGCACAGCCATTATAAACTTATTTTTCATTAAAACGTACGAAATTCCAAGTGTTTTTGGCAAATTGTAGTGACTCAGGTGCCTAATTAGGGCACTCTATTACATAAAATGGAGTCAAGCCAGACCTAGCAATAAATCCACTCAGTTCAATCCTATCCAAGAACCCAGAAAGAAATTATATAAAAGCCTTCCTTGGTTTACGTACACAATTTTTTTTTTAAATTACGAAACCTCTCACAAATATTTTGAAAAAAGATACACCTTTCAAGAACGACGCAATTTGTGATGAAGTATTTAGCGAATTGCGATATAAACTAACATCAGCACCAATTTTATCTTATCCCGATTTCGACAAAAGATTTCTTGTGCCAGCGACTACGACATCGGAGCAGTTCTTTCCCAAAGTGATGATCAAAAGGATCATCCAATCACCTATGTGCGTCGAGCTCTTAATGGTGCAGAAACTCGTTACTCAACCATAAAAACAAATATCTTGGCAGTTGAGCAATTAAGACCATATGTTTATGGTAGACAGTGTACAATCGTAACTATAACCCGATCGTATATCTCATGAATATGAAAGGTCATCCTCAAGTTACTGAAATGGAGAATATGCCCCGAGGAATATAACTACAAAATAGGTCATAAATCAGGTAAGCTTGTGGCGACACGTCGGTGTATGGTCACACATATCTGAACGCTTAACCAACCACCGTGTAAATCGAGTAAACATGTTTTCTCGAAATTTCCGGCTAGTAAAACCCTGCTGAACGTAGAAAGCCTTAGTTAGATAGTCTTTAATTAACCTGTAAAATAAAACAGAAAAGATAATATTATAATTCTCGAGTCAACCGCAGATTGATTGTTTTAAAAAAAGGCCTTTATTTAAGAACTAGATAAGATAAAGGAAATTGAAGGTTAATTGAAACCTGTATTGCAGAACTACATAAAGAAATATAATTAAAGCCGAATTTAGAACTTCCACTCGATGCCCGTGTTTTCTTTGATTACTGCTAGCAGCATTCGCGGCATTTAGTTTCAGGTACCTTCTTTTTACTAGCTGACGAACATCTGGACCATTACTAGTAGTTGTAGGACAACTGGTTCTAGCACAAGGTGCTTCAATCACTACACGTCCACTCCAGTTGTCTCTACATGAATGAACGTGTGTATTTCTATGGAAGTTCGACTTTTGAAGTGGTGTTCGTTTATATTTCTAGAACAGTTCGTCCGACAGCAAAGATGATACGATTTCATATTTTGAAGAACTCTTCAGTAAATAAAGATGTCTAGGACTAATCGTTTTCACATTATACGAAAAAACAAAGAAATTTTTTATGACTACACCAAGAAGCGTTTGCCCGATTTAGTTTATTTTTAAAATTTCATTTACTATTCCTAAGAGAACATCATATACCAATTTTCAGCTCTCTACGCCGACGCGTAGTCAGGCACTGTCCATTAACATATATACTAAAAAATGAAATTTTTGTATAGAAACCCTACGAAGGAGCTACCCGATTTGTCCCATTTTCGAACTTAATTTTTTTTTTAAAGCCCGCGTGCAAAATGTAAGCTCTCTAAGTGAACGTGCTCTTGAGTTATCGTAAGAATGGACAACCAGACGCATGGACGGACGGACTGACCGACATGCAAAAATCAAAATAACTTTTAATATTATGCGTGGGTGTCCATCCCATTTTTCTCTACTAGCATTATTTTTGTGTGTTACAAACTAAGTATAGGTATCCTATGATTTCATTTAGCATAAAAAAATGTAGGTATATATATATATATCTACTTCAATAACATATATGCATATAAAACATATATTTACTTTCATAATACAAAAAAGAGCCAATGTTGTAGCTAATTATAATAATAGTAGCTATTTAATAAACATATCTTTTTTAAATATTAGATATTATAGGTATAAATAATATAAGGACTAAAAAAAATTATAGAAATGTAAGTTTTCATACATTTTTTTTTTTTATTGTAGCACTTTAAGCTATTGTTCCTTTTTCCTACCAAATAAAAACATACAAAACAAATCCTATTACCAATTAGTTATATAATAAATAAAAATTAAAGTAAATTGTAAATATATGTAGGTATATCTCCTTCTATTAAAAAAAAAAAATGCTATAGATACATAATATAAGTATCGATAGGCAACTTTGTTTTTCCCATTATGATACTATAGAATTTATTTTACTCCAATAGTTTTATGTAATTCTGTATGTATTACAAATTGTATATGTATAGCTTAATTTTTCACAAGAAAGAAAGTTTTCTTTTCGGAAAAGATGTTGTGACTCAGGTGCCCAATGTCCCGAATAACAGCCATAAAGCCAATACATCAATATGTTGTCCTATAATCCAATAGTCCTGTAATCATAATTTGATTCTGAAAACAACAATTGAATTCATTTTAATTTTAATCTCGTTCTAGCTACTCGTTTAAGATTACAATAAGATCCAATTAAACATAAATTTTATTATCACGACACACATACCACTCCAGACAAATTGCATGTACATTTTTCTTGCCGTCTGAAAAGTAATATTTTATGGGGACAAGACAGGCATTCAGGTTACATTCTTTTCATGTAATCGTACATCATAAAAACTTTGTTATGTTTGTTTCTCAACGTCGTCGTGAGGAAATAATAAGAAAAAACTAAAATGTTTTTTGAAGATGTCATAGGTAGGAAGTATCGAGCCCAAACCTCGGGGAGTTGGCCGGAAGGTGGGCGAAATATTTTAAACCAAATGTTATAAATACAAATCGTGAAAAATTCTAAAGTATGATAAACACAAATTGTGAAAGCTACTAATTGTAAAGTTATTGTTATAAATACAAATTGGTAACTGCTATAAATTGTGAACCAATATGAATAAAATTAATATTCTGGAAACTAAAAAACAAATACCCTTACATTAGTGGCGGATCCAGGATTCTTGTGAGGGTGTGGGGGGGGGGGGGGAGGTAACTATAGTTTAAAGAATGCTATATGCTGAATACTGAACAAAAGTTTGAAGACACTCGCCATGCACAAAATTTATCATTTAAAAGATACGAGTCGAACAGATTAGCAAGTGTCTACCACTTGCAACGAAGAAAGTTGCTCAAGGTTCTTTGCCACTGCGAAAGTCAAAGGGAATGTTAGATTGTTCATTTTGTTTTGGTTTGTACATGGTGGAATTGTAAAACTTCCCAATCATCCATTTTAGTTAGTAAAACTAGAGAATGTATTTTATTCAAATTCACGAATCATCATAAATTGTATCTGTGTAAAATACAGGAATTAAAAATTTACATTTATTTAAAATAGCAGTCACAGAATAGATGCAAAACATACCTTGTGCGTATACAACTTCGTCGGCAAGTTAAGAAAGTGTGACTTCTTTTGTTTATTACATTATTAAGCTAAGCTCAGGAGATATCCTATGAACTATGATGCAAAGCACATCATGGGAAGAAGGTGACAAAGAAAGGAATTAGGGAAAGTGAGGAGAATGGCAAAGCTGCCCATGTATGTCACCCTTAAACTTTCGCAGATTGCATGCTGGAGGAAAGACAGAAGATAGTAGTCTGTTCCACGTTCGCACAGATCTGGATAAAAAATCATCACGGAATTTTGCTCTACGGCCGAAAGTATTTTGAAAGGTAAAAGGATGCGCGCGGCTGGTAGTGCGGGTATTACATGCAGGGATAAGACTGGATATTTCATAAGAAAATTGATCATGCATGTAGAAATATAGGAGCGAAACGCAACCAACATTGCTGCGGTGCTCGAGTGAGTCCATATAACAAGTTTTTGTCACATCGTCAATGAGCTGAAGGCTCTCTTTTCGACAATATCCAATGAAGCTGCAGCTCTGCGATCAGCCCCGGCATGCATATGGAAATTGTATTCCCTTTTAGGTTTGATGTAGGACTTGTAGAGGAGCGCTAGAATCGTTGGGCTGATATATTTCTTACACCTTTTCAGAAATCTAAGATATTTCGATGCTTATTTGGCAACAGATAAGATGTAATCTGTTCTGCTAACATACTGCAAGTATTAATGTTAAGAATGTATAAAGACGATGTATCGTCAAGACATGCTCCATCAAAAGAAACGGGAGTGGAAAAATTATGATCTTGTTTTAAAGAGATAGGACAGCTTTGGAACTTAGATGTATTGAATTCGATGCGATTCGCTTTGCTCCAAGCGAGGATATTATCAAGGTGGTTATTCAAAAATCTAGTTATGCAATCTGGTTTGGCAAATGTGACATTTCCTCTGTAGGCTACAAGAGTGTCAAAGGAGTAAGCGAAACCAAGGGTACTGTCATCGGCAAAACAATGGATGGGATAGAAAGTAAGGGAAAGCAGATCATTAATGAAAATTAAGAAGACAGATAGATAGATAACAGAGCATTTATTGGCTGAGGTTAAGATGTAACGCCATATAATATAATCTGTTTTAAGCGACCAGATAAAATACTTTACATTCATAATAAGTGCTTTAAGTTTGGCTAAATGGGCTGAATTCCAGACACTATGATAGGCCTTTGAAATATCTAGTGCAATGATTTTGGACTCATTAAAATTGAGAAAACTACGGCTTCACCGTTCCATAAGAATAGTCGGAAAACGAAAAGCCATATTGGCGATCGTTGTGGGTTTGATTAGTTTCTAGATACTTCATTGATTTGGAGTAAATGATAGATTCAAAAACCTTTTAAAGAATCGAAGTGTTTGTAATTGGTCGATAATTTGAGCGATCGCTACCGTTTTCCTTCTTGGGAATAGGCTGAATGTGACGTAGTTTCCAAGTAATTGAAAGTTTTCCTGTCGAATAAGACAAGTAGAATAGTTTTCGCAGAGTTTTAGCCAAGAATGAGACACAGGATTTATTTAACGGGAACTTGAAGCTATCAGGGCCTGCAGCTATGGAGACATTAATCTCCTTAAGTACCTTGAACATATTTCTCGTACGAATGTGTGTTGGCTCTTGCACACATCTACAAGGGGAAAATGTGAGTTATTGAGCGATGACTGTTGAAACATCTTTTGGTTTATTAATTTAATTGCATCCTATACTCTGCAAATTTTTGGCAATAAACTGCCTTCCATTAGGAAATTACTAATGCTATTTAACAACATCTGTGCATGAGTTCTTAATTATTTTACGTGAAAGTGCCACATAAACTATTACAACAAAAATATATTTTATGGAATGAGTTTCGTATTCCGGCACGTAGAGACGACCATTATATCGAGAAGCTTGAAAAGCTGCATGCAAAGTGGAGGGCACTACAAACGTCATATAAAAGATCTTGTTCAAAAGAAAAAGGAAAATTTTTGTAGAAAGACTTGACGACTTACTATATATATCACATCCAAATACTTTGGAATTGTTGAAAATAGATGATGACAAACTGATTTTAAATAACCAAGAAACAAGGTCGACCTCGCTTTATCCATGACATCGATTACCTCCTTGCTTCCTAAAAGAAAGCTGCTATAGATAGATCTGAGAGATCTGAGAAAGTATCCGAGCGACGAAGCAAGGTGTTTAAGAACAATCCACATTAATAAAAACAGCTACCTACTTTTCATCAAGTAGTGGTGACTAGTCCAGGAGAATACTGATGAATTCGAAGAAGAGGCCTTCCAAGAAGAGATTAATCCATCATAACCGAAAAAACAAAAATTCTATGGAGCACCTAACATCATCACTCCAAATATAGTGGCAGCATTTGATGCCGGCAAAATTATTGACACATAACGACGATTTAGGCAACAAATGCTTGAAGAGAGAATTTCAACATTTGCTGTGTTAATAGCAATTGAAAATTATAAGTTCGGATGGAAAGCTTTTATCTCTTTACCTGGAGTGGAAACTGTTGACAGGCTTGCTGTCTTTGATATCAGTTGAGATATTGAGCAATTGCTTGAAGTTCTCGCTTTGCCGAATTTAACAGGAACGACGCGCTTGTCGAGTGGAATTTGGAAAGTGAAGTATTGGTTTTTGCTAGTTTCCGTTTAGGAAAATTAATATTAAAGAAAACACGAAAGATTGCGATTTTTATATAATTTATTTAGGTTTGATCATAATGCAACGGTTGCAAGCGTAGCTAAGAATTTTCTAGAATTTACAAACGTAATGATTCTAATATCTACCACCGATTCCCATCAGATTACAAACGATAAGACAATTATTGAATGCACATTTTCAGAAAATTTACCTCTATATTATGTATGTATGTACTATACAAATAGCTAGAGGATTATTTTAAGCAAATTCTGTAATTGATTTGATAATCTATTGTTCATGATGAACCGCTAGATTGGTTGTCTGCTGCCTCGGTCTAAACAACAACTAGGTGAGATAAAAAGGATGTATTGGTTTTAATAAAGTAACCAAAATAAAAACGAGACTTCTTTTTAATTTAGTTTAATTTTTTCTACGTTGCAATTTTATGTTGTCATACAAATATTTTATATTTTGATCTTTGTTAACTAAAATATAAAATGCCTAATGAAGTGTAAGATATTCATATAAGCCTTGGCGAATCTTAAAAAATATTAAGTACAACAGGCTGTATAAAACAGTATGCTAATAATTCTATTTATTTCTATGTATTGTAAAAAATGTTTTTTAGTGGGATAATATTTTCATCAATTATGTCGTTTTCGTTTGAACATCCAGGTTCGCTCTGGAGGCAACCCCGTTCAATCGAACGGTTTCAGAGTGCACCTGAAAAAGTTCGCTTATGTATGTATACTAACGTCAAAGTAGCTATGAACTTTTTGCGAAAACTGGTTGGTAATTTGTTTGCGGAAAATATTTAAGGATAATATAATAATAGTAGAGGTCTTAATAATATTTGTTTACTTTAAAATTAATTAAATAATATCAAATCACAACTAGACTTTGTTTGTGTGAGTGAACTCATAGTGTACCCGAGTAAATTTTCAGAGTGAAACTGATGCTTTTTGGGTTGCCACCAGAGGCAACCCATGACGTCATTTTTGCTTCAAACGAACGCTTTGACAGCACTTAGGTTGCCTCCAGAGCGAAACTGATGTTCAAACGAAAACGACATTAGAATCATTTACAGGGTGGCGGGCGATTAAAATTTTCGAATTCGAAAAGGATGGACCACTATAATATACTATACATTATAAGTATTATCAATTAACAGCACAACTGATTTAATGTACTATTAAAGTAGTACCTGTACTAATTATTAAATATCAAGGAGAATGATATACAATGTAAAATAGTCAATTAACAACATGTGATATACCAGCGTTATGATGTTTGTTACAATTGTTTGTGGTTTAGGCCAAAACTAAAATAGATTTTTAGTTAATTTTGTTACTCTTTTTTCTTTCTTTCTGTGTATCATTGGTGAATCGACAAGCTAGCAGTTTTTCTGCTATTTATATATCAGATCTATCGGCCAACAGATTTCAAATATCTACGTGCCAGTGGACAATCAAAGACTACTTATAAGCCAAAAAATTAAGCGCTGTTTGCCAACTTAAAATCGAGTTACTTTTACCAGCAAAATACTACTCTTTGTCTGCTAGACAAATATTATTTATCTCTGGATATCAGTAATATAAGATTGAAATGGGCATCTTTGTCTAATAACCAGATTAAGCTATGTCTGTTATCCAAATGAGCCGCTCGCTGCACAAATCGATTAACTCCATATTTTTTTTTATTCAATGGCCATAAAAATATTGTCATGTAGTCTTTCATAACAACGGTTTTTATGGTCGTTGAATAATAAATATGTTTTTTTTTTTCACAAGAAATGTATAAAAATGTATCAATGTTTCCTGCCTTTTCTTTTATAGAGTTAATCGATTTGTGCATTGAGCGGCCCAAATAACGATCTTGGTGTGCAGATATTATTTTCTGTATGCCAGCAAAATATCAAACATGTACTCCTTAATAAATTATACTCTTTAATTAGTCTTAATTTTTAATATTAATCTGCATATCTGGTAATATTGTATGACTTGAAATTTGTTCTTCTACAGTGTAATATGTAATTATAAAACAAAAATCTAACATTAAAATTGAAATAAAGTTGAAAAAGTGTGAAGGTGTAAACTTTAAAGATCACTTACCAAATGAAAAATAGATTTATCTAAGACTTATTCGACTCACCTGAAAATAAAAATAAAAAGGTTGGCATTACATGATTGCATATTTTGCAATAAATATAGGTCTAAAGAATATATAAGCATATATGAGTTGTATATACCTACATATATGTACGTATTTTTTAACAAAATAAATCATTAAGGCGATCTTTAATATGTCAATAATTTGATTAATTTTCGGATCAACCATCATCTGCGTTGCATCAGTTTCTTGAGATTAGCTGGAGTATTTTAAGACTCCATCATCTCATGATTTATACAGCGACGCTCAATTATAAATTTTCATTACGAAGATTACAAGCTCTAATACCAAGTGGCATAGATCGATAAACTCATTTTGCTAAGGAAGTCAATCAATTTAGTAGCTACTATGAGTTATACATATATACATACGTGCATATGTTAACAGCTCGCTGCTCTAGGAAAACAACAAAATAAACGTGACAGGTAATGATGTTGAAGCACTGAATAGTAAAATCAATTGCAGCTAAACAGACTACCTATCCATACAATTCGTGTATATATGCATAATACACACCATATATCCATTAATACTACAGTCATACAGAAGTTAACAACAACCCCGCAGAGAATTTGAAAGGGAACATTTTGCGACATTCATTTTATATTCATTCAGCTTTCATCGACAATTTCATAAATGAATTTAGTGGCGTTCCAGACAGGCTAGATTTGTTACAAATTTGTGTGGATAGGCATTTTTATGTCAGATGATAAGCAAACTGATATAAGAGGAAATCATGCATACATAACGACCGAAATTGTTGAAATAGTGGAACATTGTTGTAACTGAGAGCCCTTTGGGTCTCCCAACCCAACAGCATACACGGAAGATATGTGCACACATGCGCGATCCCCTGCGACACAAATATGAGATTTTTTGATTTCGTGGGTACGGTATGCAGTAGGGTACTATGGCATAGAGGTCATCTACAAAGAATTTATGTGGTCACGAGAATCAAATATAAATAAGATCTCCAAAAAAATGCCCTAGGGCGTGGTGCAAGGATGTTGAAGGTTGAGGGAGAAGTTAAGTATTCATGATAATGGTTTTTATACGTTCCACCTCGATATTGTGGGGCCCCTTGATGAAAGCAATGTGGTGGTTTGTGGTGGCGCATATCGCGGGAAGAGAGAGTGTATTTTCGAGTCTAGCAAGTATGCTCTTGCTATCTGTACGGCCGAAAGTATGTTGAAGGGTAAAAGGATGTGCAGAGTCAGTGATAAATGTTAGAATTAATCTACATAGGAGTAGACTAGATCTTTCATCAAAACATTGGCCATACATGTGGCGATAAATGAGCGAAGGACATCCAACATTGAGGCGATGCTCAAGAGAGTCGACATGACCAGTAATTGCCACATTGCCAATGAGGTTGAAGGTTCTGTTTTGGACAGTATCTAGCTAAGGCTGTGTGACTATTTTAGGTCTGACATAGGACTTGTAGAGGAGCACTATATTAGACGTGCTGAAATTTGTTTACACCTGTTGAGAAATCCAAGACATCTCGATTTCTCTATGGAACGGAGAGGATGCGATCTGTGCAGTTTAACTTACTAGAATGCTTATTGTGAATCGGAAATTAATGCTCCATAAAATAAACAGGAGTGGTAAAATGATAATCTTATTTTAAAGAGATGAGACAGCTTTGGATATTAAAAATATTGGATTGGACAGTTTACACCAAGCAAATATGCTGTCAAGGTCTGGATTCTGCAATAGTGTCAAATGAGTAATCGCAATTGAGGGTATTGCCATCCGCTATGGATGGGATTGAAAGTAAGGGAAAATAGATCATTAAAATTAAGAACAGAGACAACAAGAGAAAACAGAGCCCTGGGGAACATCAGCATACTTAGGGCAAGCTTAAGATGTGACGCCATCTAATACAAGCCGTATTAGGCAACCAGTTAAAAAACTTTCAACATATAATAGAAGATGAGAGGCTATTAGGGCAGGATGCTATTAAAGGCCTTTGAAATAACAAAGCAAACAAATTTTTTTTTTGAAGCGCCGGTGGTTTCAACGTTTTGTGAGAAAAGTCAGAAACTCAGTAGATGAGACATATTGGCGATCGTTCATGAGTTGACTGATTTCTGGATACTTCATTATTTAGGCTGACCGTGGTCTATTTACCAAGAAGTTGGAAAGTTGTCTGTCGAATAAAACAGATAGAATAGTGAGGCGCAGCTTTAAATTAATAGGTACGAGAAACCATCAGGAACAAAGCCTATGGAAACATTGAGGTCCTTAAAAACCCTAAACACATCCCTCGTACGTATGTATATTGGCTCTTGTACAATCTCCAAACGGGAGATGCAAAACAGGTTTCTGTGAAGTAGGTGGAAGGCGAAAATCTGAAGAGAAATCTCAGCTAAAATATTAACCATATCCAGGGAGTCAACAACCCTTTTATCATTGTTTAATGGTGAAGGTATAGAAGAACTGGTGAGGTTATTCCTGATGTTTTTATGAAAGATCAGAAACCCTTGCTACCTTTGCGGCTTGTCAAGATTCTTTGTCTAACACTCTGATCAAAAGGAATGTTGTATCTCTGGATAGTAAGTTTGCAGTTGTTCCGTGCAGTCTTGTACATTTGTTTCAGCTCTGGACATGATTCCAATTGATAAGCGCTTTTAAGTCTATATATGGGGTCAGCTTGGCTGTTTGCTTTGGCGTATACGGCAGGCAGGAACCAAGCCATACTGACGATTATACGGTTCCTGCTTATATGAAATACCTTCTTTTTCCAACGAAATTTCTTTTTTCAAAGATTTTTCGTTTGCTTAAAGAGTTTTTTCCACTTAACTCTCGAGCTGCAGACTTAGCAGCAAACTGAGTTAATCTCAGATTGACTTATTTCGCTATGAATTTTCATAGGAAAACTCCCCAGACTCTTTAGCTCTTATGGTTTGGTTGCACTTATAATTAAACCAAGAGCGACTTTGCTGTTATTTAGATCTGCTCTATGAATATGGAATGTATTCACGCAGCTATGCTATACAATGCGTTGATCTATGCGAGTATGTTAAAAACTGCTAGTGAATGAGGTTTACGTACTATTAGAATTAATGAAAAATTTATTTGACTCGTCTGAATTGATTATTACAGGCTTCTACCATTTTGCCTCCTTCTATCTAAATTTTGAGTAAATTAGATTATATTAGATCAGTTTGGTAGACAGATTTCGGTTGAGATTTTCTCGATACTGTCGATTCTTATCGTTGTATTTTTGATGTTACTAAATTTCGTATTTGTATATATCATATATCTTGCAGTATCCCTTACACATTTTTTAACTTGTTACCTTTGTTATAAGTATTTGTTTGGAAAATCAAACTCAACGGAATTTTATGTAAAGTTGACGGGACTGTAAAGGTCTTTGGCTTCATCATTTGAGTCGCTGTTGTTGCGCATAATAAGCGCTTATATTCTGTTGACTATTGACTAATTTAACTTTATTTATTATTTTTGTACAAAAGATTTTAAGATCTTTTAGTAGTACATACACACAGGCTAAGAATGCCGGATATTTAACTAACTCTAATAATGCATAAATAAATAAGCGATGCAAATTATATGGAAAGAGCCAAAAGAAGTAGTATGCATTAAATATGAATATTGTTTACTGAAAAATCTAAATCTAAAATGAAAATAATAATAATAGAATGAGAAAAACTAAATTATAGAAAACGATATGTAGAGTAACCAACCAAAAATGTGCGCCCGCTAATACTATCAAGAAAAATATAGAAATCAAGGTAAGCGGATCGAAATCAAAATCCTGCCGAATGTATCAGTGAAACTAGCTCTTTGAACGGTAGTGGGTAGACTATTTTATGTATAACCTGCACAGAGAAAGATCGCTCGCCAATTTGAGTTCGAAAATTATTTAATAATAAGTTACAGTGCCGAAATGAACCTAGGAACTGAATACGATCACGATCAATATTCAGGCTCCTACCAAACCTAGGTATGAGTTAGTTAGTGTAAGAAGACACATTAGAAGTTCTGGGTAAACAGTGAATAAATCGAACAGTGTCATTAAAAGCTAAGGTGTTAAGTTGCACTGACATTGTGAATCGAGTTTCGGAAAAATTAAATTTCCGAAATTGAAATGTGGTAATATAATAGCTTTTGAGAGTACCATGCGCATTTGTGTTGGCGGAAAATCTCACAATTCTCAGACAGGAATAAATTTTTCTAAGCGTATTAGAGACATGATTACAGCAAATGAGCATACTATTTAACTCCACGCCAAGATTCTTAACAGAATCGACATATGTAAGGTACGATAATTTCCTCATCTTGATTGGAGGTAAATCTGAAAGATCATAGCTTCTTCGATACACTGGCATACATGGGGCCTTATTGGGGTTGAGAATAAGCTGATTTGCCCATTCACCAATTCTAACCACGTCGTCAATTAGCCGCTCAACAGAGTCGTCAATTAGCCCAACTGGTCTATCTAAGGATATCTGAACATCATCAGCATAGAGGTAAACTGATGCATCTGGAAGTTCCATGGGTAGGTTCATTAATGTAAAGCGAAAATGCAAGAGGTTCGAGAATGGAACCTTGAGGAACGCCACAGCTGAGAGATAGAGGAGATGAAAGAATTATCGCTAAAAACTTAATATATTGGTTTTAGTTGGTTATCACATTTTCAGTATTGGTGTGCTTCGCATTCTAGCGTTCATTGTTTTTGGTCAGAAATATTTTTATAATGCTGCCGACTGACAGTGATAATAGCCCAAGGAACAATTTTGATCATTGTTATAGTTTTCATCACTCATCTAACCTAAATCTCAGAATTTTGGCGATGTTCATGTAAATGTGATAACCAATATATAGATGACATTATTTTGATGAATTTGTTACAATAACGTCGGCAATATGACACTTAGTTTAATTTTCCATATAACTTACAATAACGTTGCAGATGTTTCAAAATATGAAGCTAATAAAGCACTACGTACCGCAATGTTATTGTAAGTAATACATATGACATTGAGGTTATCGTTGGAGATGTTACGTTAGTCTTTCTCAGTTTGTTATTACTACATAATTATATAACTTTGAGGTAATTCTAACTGCAAGTTATACTTTGCCTTAATATTACTTTTCCCCCGTATGGTGAGAGATATTCAGCGATTACATAGAGAATTTCACTCAAATCTATAGATATGATTCGATCAGCAACAATGTATATAATCTTTGCTACGTTGTTGAAGATATAATAAAATTTGGTCACATTCCATTAATAAGCACATATGAGTTCGAAAATGCTCTTTTTTATATAAAAACCTTACTCAGAAGTGGAAACAAACCACTTGCGCAAATTGCTAAAAGATTGCAAGAACATTTAAAAATAACTGCTTCAAATAAACAGGTTAGTGTTCAATACCCAATAAAAATAAAATAAAACACGAGAAAGTAGAATTTAAACATACATTACCAAATTGTGAAAAGGTTTATCTCTTTCTCGAATTCAAAAGTGGTTTTATATTGCAGCCCAATGCGAGAAGCAAATGGTTTATTACAAATGCAAAAGATATAGGAGAGATGATAAATGTGACATATCATGTCAAGAGGTCTCATATATATGGAACTGGTATCAAGAAAAAGGCTGACTTCTTCTCAGAACCCTTTAAATCTTCATTTATTGACATATATTTTCATTCTATTTCTCCAAAGCTGTATTCACTGGATGATATTGAACATAAAGAAATGGCTTTTAAGTACCAAGAGGAATCAGTATTTCTACCATTGCTACACACATAAAAAGGTGATCATAGGTATATGAAAAGGTTTATTATATTCTTTCGAAAATATAAATTTACATTTGCTTGTACAATATATATATATTTTTTTAATTCAAAATAATTGTGGCGCAACCAAAATTTATTTAAAAGCTCGTCCGCGAATATTTGGTTGCTTGTTTTGTTAAACCATCGATTTCACGTTATTTCTTCCGATTCCGACGTTATCTACTATTTTTTTATCAAAATTTTCATTGTTTAGTGGAAGCGGCATGATGATGCTTGCTTAGCACGGGTTTTTCCGCGTCTTTCTCATTGGCAGCTGCTCCTAGGAGTTTCTCTAAATTTGTGTCTATCTCTAAGCTATGATCTCTCTACTATGTTATCCTTCTTAGTTGTTAGACCAGGATACAATCAAGCTTGTATCTCTTTAAAAAAAAACTACCTTTAATAGTTTGTACATAGTAAAGTGGGGATTTGCAAGTATTAAATCACAGTTTTTAGACGCACATTCAACTTTATTCCAGTTTTCACTATGTGGCTCATAGTTCAAACGAAGATCATCGATTTTTCTTGTCGATTATTTCGGTTGCCAAAATAATGTGCCTCTCTTGACCCAACAAAATGTTACACATGTTTTTCCACCTTCAATAGTAATCATAATCATAATTGAAATAACTCACTCTCGTTAAGACATAAAGAAAAAAACATTTATGAAAAAACACTCTATTAAAGACAATGATGAAATTTCTTTAGAAACTTGCAACTTGTGAACACCGTGACCCTTTGGCATATGTATCCTTTTTAACAACTCGGTGAAAAAGAAGAATGATTAAGCAAATGATTCCCCTTTTTATACCCTAGATGAAATCTAAAGAATATACTAAGTTTGGCATTCCGTTTGTAACGCAAAGAAATAATGCTGCTAGAGCAAAATGGATTGAACACCCACGCATAATATTAAAAGTTATTTTGATTTTTGCATATGTATGTCCGTCTGTCCGTCCGTCCGTCCGTCCGTTTATCTGTCTGTCTGTCTGTGCGCACGATAATTGGAGAGCTCGTGCACTTACAGAGCTGAAATTGTGCACACGGGCTTTTAAAAAAAAAGTGAAATGAAGTTCGAAAATGAGACAAATCGGGTAACTCCTTCGTAGGGTTGCCATACAAAAATTTCGTTTTTCACTACACACAGGGTGTACGAAACTAATATTATAATATTATTGGTTTTTTTGTTTTTCTAGAAAACCAGGAAAATTTTTAATTTTGTTCGGCTGATTCTGATTCCTATCTTATCTTATCTTTGATAATAGTTTGCTATTCCATATTTGTCTACTTTCCTCTACTTATCTGTGATTTCAGCCGGAAGATAGCTGCGTTTATTTATTTTCGCCGGTTCCTCGTATTCAATGTTATTGATTGATTCTTTTGCTGCCTGCCTTCATCTTTCAAATTAATTCTTCTACTTGTACCTTTCGTTACCGAGATTCCTCGTTCATACCGCACTCGGAATTTAGAGAAACTTTTTCGATTCAATTGTGATGTTCCTCTATCTCTTTTTCTAGCTGCCCGCCTACGTGATTCTGATTGTTCCCCCAAAGTTCATTTTGACTGGCTGGGGCTTAGATCAATTCGATCGAGTCTTATAGCGCTTAGGTCAGCTTAAGGCTTGCATCATTAGAGGTTTTATAATTATTATACCCTAGATGAAATCATTGGGTATACTAAGTTTATCATTCGGTTTGTAGCACATAGAAATAATGATGATAGTAGAGGAAAATGGATTGGACACCCAAGCATAATATTAAAAATTATTTTGATTTTTGCCTGTCTGTCCGTCCGTCCGTACGATAACTGGAGAATGCGTTCATCTGGACAGAGGGGTGAAATTTTACATACAGGCTTTCTAAAAAGAAAGAAATTTAAGTTTGAATATGGGTCGAATCGGGCAACTCCTTCGTAGAGCTGCCATACAAACGTTGCGTTCTTTACTATAATTTGGACAGTACCTGACAACGTGTCAACGTGGAGAGCTAAACTTTTGTACACAGATTTTTTAAAAATAATGCAAATTTATGTTCGAAAGTGGGACGAATCTGGCAACTCCTTCGTAGGGCTACTATACGAACATTTAGTTTTTCATTATATATTTGAACACTGTCTGAGAACGTGGCAATGTACAGAACTGAAATTTTGTACAATATTTTCATAAAAATAGTAAATATAATTTCAAAAATGGGCTAAATGGGCTAAATCGGGCAACCCATTCTTCGTGTTGGCATATAAAAATTTTAAATTTTTACGTATATTTACACAGTATACATCAGTCCTAGACTGTTTTAATATACTTGAAAGCTCTTCAGAATGTGAAATCCTATGAAATTGGTTATAATCATTTTCACAGTCCGATGACCCGTTCTAGAAATATATGCGAAAAACCACTTCAAAAATCAAACTTGCACAGAAGGGTGACCATACGAAATTACAAAGGGGTATTCATCTAGGGAATCATACGATCAATTCTAGCTTTTTTACTTGTTTTTAATTTATCTCCTTTGCAATTTTAATAAATTATTATTCATTTGCAATTTTATTAATTAAGCGAAAAAATTGTACTGGGACTAAACTTGGACGAATTGATTGTGGAATATATATAGAAACGATAAACTAGGGTTCTGTGGGTAAGGGGCTACTAGCTAAATTTTAAGAAAATAATTCGATTCTAGTAATATTTATTCTCGTTTAGGACTTACAAGATTATTACAACGGAGTGGTAATTTCTCTTACATGCTACTTTAGCGATAAGAATTTTTGCGGCGGACCATGATGGAGTAGCAGTAGTGCGCTTACAAGGCTCCAAGATTTAGGACAGCTGAAGGGGCAACCATGGTGCACCGGGATCCGTAATCATTTCCGCTCGACACAAATGACAGACCACTCCGGAACGTAGTACAAATTCCCAAATATGCTCTCCCCGAAATAGAAATCACCCGCAGTATCAACTGCTCAAAGGTAAGGACACATACAACATTCACGTACCCGTAAACGCACTACAATGTTTTTTTTAGAGCCCATATAATTTGCTGTTATTACGACGTGCCTATATATACTAAAAGACCTTCCTTAAATATATTTGGAGTCCTACATAAAAAGTAGCACTTAACATATGCTTGCCATACAGATATAATAAATACTAGAAAAATATAATCATATATGTACATATGTGAAAATATGTACATACATATGTAGTGAAATCACATTTTTCTAAACTTTAAATGTGTGATAAAAAAAACTTAGCCTTGGCCTCTTTCTTCTTGAATAATGTAGGTAGCTTAATACGTCCATGCACGGGATCTTCCACGTGCTTGTTAAATTCCGCGTTTCGAAATACCTTTTTTTCTGCATTTATCAATGTATGTTTGGGCCTCCACTTGTTAACCTCAGTTTTTTAATAATTATTATTATTATTATAAGAAAAGTTTTGAAATTTTTACAGAAGTTTTCTTACCCGTGCGGTTTTTCCTTTTTATACCTAGATGAAATCACAATTAGCTTAACACCCACGCATAAAATTTATTTTATTTTTTGGATGTCCGTCCGCACGATAACTCAAAGCGCGTTCACTTGTAGAGTGCTGCATTGCACGGCCTTCTTTTTCAATATTTAAATTTAAGTCTGAAAATGGGAAATATCGGGCAACTGTTTCGTAGGGTTGCCATGCAAAAATATCGTTTTTCACTATACATTTGAACACTGCCCGAGAACACGTTAATATATTAGTAATAGTAAATAAAAGTTCAAAAATGAACTAAATTGGGCAACTCCTTGGTGTTGCCATATAAAACTTTGGCTTTTAACTATACACCATAAACGGCCTTTTCATGAAAATTGCAAATATATGAGCTCAAAAATGGATCAAATGGGGCAACCTTTTCTTGGTTTTGCCATACAAAACTGCATTTTCATAAAAATGGTAAAAAAAAAAACGAAAACGAGAATAGCACTTTTAAACGAGTCATTAGAATTTTCAAATATCGGGAGTAGTTTGTAGTTCTACATAAATCCCATGACAAATATTTTTAACTGTATAATAAGCGTTTACTGTGTGTGGGTACAGACTTTAAACTTCACATGTATAATTTTGATGACTTATAATAAAATGAATGAGCCAGAATGCGATCTTTTCTCGGTTATCGGGATGTTTTATGCTTTTTTCTTAGTAACATCGTTCGAAAACTTGTCGGTCGACTTGAAACATGATTTGAATTTTGAACGTTCGTTATTATATCAGTCTTTTGTTATAGTAGCAGGTGAGTGAGTCTGGCTTGTACGTTAAGTCCAGACTATCAGCCGAAGATAATAGCTCTCTCGGTGATCAGCGTTGAATGAAGGGCGGCCGCTTGTTCGCCATTAGCTGGGCAGAGAGTGTGGGGGTACGAGTTCCAGCTAGGATGTCAGCCTAAGTTTTTTTGTGCCACAGATCGGCGAAACGGGGTGGAATGGTCCGCAACCAGGTTTCCCTTCCTCGCCAAAAATGGATTTGACCAAAAAGACTAGTTCCTTGCGCCAAATGTTTTCGCAGCGTTTAAGATATTCGGGCGGTGTATACTTCGCTCCTTCCCGAACAAATTCTCTGACACTGGATCATTTGTGCCACGACCAGACTTACTTTTCTTTTCAACTAATTATCGATTACTGTTTCGCCACTTCACTTACCCTTCTATATATTTTCTAGAGCGCGGATTTTTCGAGATATTTTCACTCTTTTTTTCACACACCGCCAACGTACTTCTTTTCTTTCGAAAAGCAACAACCAATACAAAAATCTCTCCTTCATCTATTTCTTCCTGCTTGTTTTTCTCCTCAGACAGATGTCAAACACGCAGAAAGGTAGAAACTACAGCACAATGTACAGTGTTGGCACGACATGTTCACTCTCAGGTAGATTTCAATGGCGCAGTACGGTTAAACATAGCAGCATACAGCCTGTGTACCCTGCGGCCATAAAAGGCAGGGTCGTATTATTAACCTGTAAATCGGACGACACTGAAAAATGGTCGTATCGCCTGAATTCGGGTGAGCTAGCCAGTCTTTAAACATATGCCACATCACTGCCGGCGCCCAATGTGTGGCACGACTCACGATCGTTCTTGTTAGTGGAATAAGTGCTATGCTAGGGATAGTAAAGCCACAGAGGCTTGTCAGACTCTCCCCTTAGCGTGGCGAGTTACAGACACATCCGCGAGGTCACGTCAGTCATTGGGCATATCTGTCTCGATACGGAGAGTCAGACGTGCACTAACAGACCAGCAACCTAAAAAGCTAGTCTGTCAGCACTCCTCCGCCTTCCCACATCGAGATAAGTCAGAGGTGCCTCTACAAGCAGCAAACTAAATAGCTGATGGCAAGACTCGTACAGCTCTCGACATCTCACTCTGACCGCAGGCCAACGCTCGGTCAGAGATGCATCTCCAAGTCACCACACCCAGGTTGCGACTTGGGAGCTAAAATCAGACAAAAGGGGTGCTAGGATAGCGGCTAAGTAACCTTTTTGAGAGGATATGAGTGCCTTCGTTGACTCTTCCGCGAGTTCATTCGGCGCCAACGCTACCTACAAGATCAAGAACACCTTGGAAGCCTTCACTGGACCTTGCCCCGAGTAAGTTGATATAGCTCCAGTGAGGGTTTCATGTTCTTTTAATCACCTCTTACGACAGGCAGGAGATACCATGGGACAATTCGTTTTCCCCTCTAACAGGGAAGTAAAGGCTAATGCATCGAAAACTGTTCAGATAATGTTCAGTTCACCCCGGAAGTGTGCGAACTAAAGGTTCAATCTGTAGGAGGCCTGTATGTGATCTGCTTAAGCAATGTCAGCGATGAAAGACATTATTAATAGGGAAGGATGTTGGAAATTATCTGCTAAGACTTTTTTTCAGGGTCTGATGCCTTCCACATGGTAAATGCCGAATGACGTTCTCGGCGAATCCTCAACCTCGCACAAGCAGTTACCCTTTTTGACTTAATTTGATACTTCAGCAATTTACACGCCAGTTTTGCGCTGAGCTGGCTCTGAAAACTGCTCTGCATGAAGTTACGCCTGTATATTTCTTGATCTATTCTATAGCTGACAGGTTTAGCTCGAAGATTATAAGTTTCGGCACTCCGTGCGAATGCGCTGTTCAAGTTTTCTTAAGCCCTCGCACGAATCAACTTCATCTTCAGTAGCATTTAGGGTCTACGACATATATATATACTGCCATATTAATTAATAAATGTTTTATTTTTTTTTTAGAAATTTTTTTAAAAAAACGTAGAAACTGTCAGAGTTGCTGATTAAATCATTTTGTTCAGGGTGATATGCTCATTTACATAGAAACTTGTGCGGCGTTCTGAGATTAAAGCAAGATTGATTCAAATGTGGGAGGAAGAAACTGTTCACGAGGGAAGGTACATATATACACTACACTGCCGTGTCAATAAATTAATTTTTTTTTTGAAAAAATGAAAAGATGGGAAAAAAATCCGGAAAAATTGGAAAAAAATTCGGAAAAATTGGAAAAAAATTCGCAAAAATTGCTTTGCGGTGTGAATGCAAAGATGATATGTATAGAAATTTATGCGGAGTTCTGAATTCTGATATTGAATCAAGATTGGATTAAAATATGTTGTAGGAGGAAGAAAAGAAACTGTCAAGAAAACATTGTAAAAAAATTGTAATAATTGAAAACAATTCACAAAAACTGGAAAAAACCGGAAAAACTGGAAAAAAGTTCGGAAAATTGGAAAAAATTCAGAAAAATTGGAAAAAAATACGGTAAAATTGAAAAAAAAAGAAAAAATTTGGAAAAATATAGTAATCGAAACAAAAATTAGGAAAAATTGGAAAGTTGGAAAGAAATTCGGAAAAACAATAGCAAAATACGGAAAAAATTGGAAAAATGAAAAAAATTCATAAAAATTGCAACAAATCGTAAAAATTGCAAAACACACTGTACCACACACTTTTTCTCTTGCTAATTTCTTTGTCAATTTTACGAAAAATTGTGGCATTAAAAAAAATAGTAGAAATAGTGAAAAACGTACTCTACCATACACACACACATAACTATTGTGCAATTGTAGCCTTTAAAAAAATCGCAGAAATAGCGAAAAACACACTCGACAACACACGCACACAAACACAATTTTTGTGCAATTATTATGAATTTCTTTCCAATTTTTACGATTATTTTGTGAACTTTTTTGCAATTTTAACGATTTTTTTCCAATCTGAACGATTTATTTTTCCAACTTTTTTGTAATCTTATCGATTTTTTTCCAATCTCAACGATTTATGTTTCGAACTACTTGCAATCTTATCGGTTTCTTTGCAATGTTTACGATTTATGTTTCGAAGTTTTTGCAATCTATGATTTTTTTACAATATTCACAATTTTTTACAATCTTAGCGATTTATTTTTCGAACCTTTTGCAACCTTAACGATATTTTTGCAATTGTTATGATTAATATTTCAAATTATTTGCAGTCTTAACGTTTTTTTTGCAATACTAAAGATTTTTTTTACATTCTTAACGTTATATTTTTCGAACATTTTGCAACCTTAACGAGTTTTTTGCAATTTTTATGATTTTTTTTTCGAACTTTTTCTAATCTAAACGATTTTTTTATAATCTTAACTTTGTATTTTTCGAATATCTTGCAATCTTAACGATTTTTTGCAATTTTTACGATTTATGTTTCGATTTTTTTTCAATCTCAACGATTTTTTACAATCATAACGATTTATTTTTCGAACTTTTTGCTACGTAACGATTTTTTTTGCAATTTTTACGATTTCTGTTTTGAACTTTTTGAAATTTGTTTACAATCTTAACGATTTTTTCCAATCGTTGCGATTCTGTTTTGCAATTTGAACAATGTTTTTTCCAATCCTTTTCCAATCTTAACGATTTTTTTTGGGAAATTTTACGATTTTCCGAACTTTTACAATCTCAACGATTTTCCGTACTTTTACAATCTCAACGATTTTTCTTACAATTTTTAAGATTTTTTTTTTTCAATTTTTTCGTATTTTTAAAATTATTACCAATTTTTTAATTTTTTTTAATTTTTTCATCTTTTTTTTATTTTTTTAAATTTTTACGAATTTTTTCAATTTGTTCATTTTTTGTTTAATTTTTCTAATTTTTTTTTTGCCATTTTCCCGACATTTTTTCTCATTTTTAAGACAGTTTTTTACAATTTTTCCATTTTTAATTTTTTTTTTCAATTTTTTCCATAAGAGCTTAGTATCTTTCGCCCAAGCATAGCCATTTACAGTGCCCACGATGGTCGATCCAAAGCGTTTATACCAAGAAAACAACAACTCAACAAATTTTTTCCATTAGCCTGCAAGATTCTCTCTTATACACCTTTCACCTTGGTAAACCCTGTACACCTTTCACCTTGGCAACCCAGACCATTACACTCTTCTTTTCCGCACCAACGGCGAAGTGGACAATAAATAACATGATCAGCGAGATCACCAGACCTTACCGGATGGATTTTTTCATATGAGGCTATTTAAAGGAAGAAGTCTATTCCGCCATAGTTGACAAAGAGGATATTTTGAGAGGTATAAGACGTAGATTAAAAGTTTGTTATTTAGAAAACGGGCAACATATTGAAAATTTGTTGTGATCAAATAAATTTCTTAAAAACTTAGTAGTCTGTTTTACTTAGGTACATCATGGCTGAAGTGTTATATTATTTTAATACCGGTGCACTAATAGGATATTCCTGGAAAGAAAATGAGAAGATTCGCATACTCTAAATAAGTTAATGGGCATGATACATCAGAAAGCTTGTTTTATGTCACCAAATTACCGTCATAAAAGCCAGTCGAATAAACCCTACAATGAATAATTTTTGTGGTATGAAAGATAATTGGATATTATCTTGCAGGCAGATGAATATAAAATTTATTCCACACTAATTCATTGTGTACAGAGAATGAATATGAAGAATAATATTTCATTTTTCACGTAACTTTTATTACAAAAATCGGAGGAAAAATAATAGCCTTGGCTTTATTTTCAAGTTGAGTTTGCGTTGACTGAAATATGGAGTTCGATTCTCTATGGGTCCCCATATTTTTAACCAAACGAGCTGCAATGTAATCACCCAACATGGGAAGTTTGAAACATATTCAGTCAATAAATTACATAATTACATAAATTACAGAGAAGAATGCTTTCTGTGCATTGTAGTTAAACCTAAATGATAATGAAAGTGTACAACTTAGCCATCATATTGCTTCTTCATTTACTTTTTCCCGTCAATTAACGATAAGATAATAGACTTATAGAAAAATTCTTGTTTAATATGGAGACCCGTGGAAATTTTAATCTTCTCTCTTTTTTTGTACCTTGATTTGTTGCCAAGAGAATGGGTTCAGTTTGCTGAATTTTGATTATGACAGAGTAAATTTTAATTGCTTATAACGAAATTTCTTCGAGAAACTTTTGCTCTTTATCGGGTTACAGAAAAAAAGTTTACAAATTTCAGGCAGAGGCTTCCTTCATTAGAGTTGCTACCAAAGGTTTTGCTATACAATACTTATTGTATATTTTTTACGCGTAAATTGGGCTCATTTAGTAGTATAGTTTTAACACAAATACGTTTTTACCAATACGCTTACAAATTAAGGCATACCCCGAATTCGATGTAGGTTTATCCTCATGATGCAAAATCTTATTTCACGAAAGAGCCTTTGGGAGCAAATTTATCGACCCAGATTTTTCTCTCCCATCCAAGTCACTGGTCTGGAAATGGAAGATTACATATTTGTTACGATTCATTGAATGCGGAGGTAGGTAGCTGGCAACCCATGATAGTCTGTAGTTACAGTAAAAATTGCAAACTTGACATGCTCTTTGCTGAAAGTCAAGGGATGTTTGAGCTTACTGACATATATCTCATGTAGAAAAAAACGAGGAAAGAAAGTAATTTTATCATGCTTTTTTATTAGGGAGATTTCCAGATTTTTCCTCCATCTAAATTTCAATATTTACCAAATCCGAGCTCTTAAGTTGATTTCACTTGTTCGCCTGTCGTGATCATATTTCTTTTGGCGTCGAAAATATTATCTACATAAGTGACATAAATCTTATGCTTTCCCAGATAAATATCTCACTGCAGTTCAAATCCCAGCAATTATCTATACATATACGCTTTGCTGGTAGTATATTAAGTTTTCTAATTTCACCGAGATATATATAATGTAAACCGAGGATAAGATTCGATCAACTCAAAATGCTTTGATAAAGAGAACGGTTCTACCAAACAACGTTGTTTCGTTGAAAGGTTTTAATCATCTTGCCAGCTACAAAAGACGAGAAAGTGAGTGTAGTTCCAACAGCATCTCCTATAAAACAGGAACTATAAAACTAACTCACTCAACATCTTGCACCTTTTTGTTAAAATTATAATGAAGCCGAAATTCGTATATTACCAATATTTTCGTTAAATTTTGTAAATATTTTATTTTATGGTAAATACAAATTGCGATACTCGTTTCAATAAACAGACAATGAAATTGAGCAATAATTGTAAATATCTAGTTTTATGAATACTAGTTCAATTACTTATTTTGGTCCCAAAGTGGGTTATACTTTAAGAAAAGATAAAAAAATATGGGTACGTACATTTATCTAGGATTGGGCATAATGAAGGCAGAAGATTTTTAAAATATCGTGTCGAGCTGCAAAAAAAATGGCTATATTGATCGACTGACTTGTGCTTTTAAAAATTTTTGTGACGTTATTTGTTTCAATATGAAGGACATTTTCTTGACTGAAATATATCAGAACTTTTTTCGAAATTCCACCGTCCAGGAAAAACTAACTGGGCTGGCGTTCATGCCGATTCAACACAGACTTGATAACACCGAGCAGGTGGCAGACTTGTTTGTAGCGAAGAAAGCCCAAAGTTTAAATTTATGTTTGTTATGTAGTTATATTCTAAGTACAACTATATATTTTTTCTATTGGTTAAGTTTTAGTACCTACATAAAATACTTCACTTAACTTAATTTTTCTTAAATCGGAACGTCTAGATTATTTACAGAAAAAGTAAAAAAATTACAGAGAGGTAGAAACCCTTGCAATCAAAATCCCCTTCCCCATTTTTTTCTGGCTACGGCTTCGATCCCTACTACTACTACCCAAATAAGAAACACTTATATCGATTTCACATACATCTTGGGTTGGTAATTCGTTATTTGATAACATTTTTACAAAATTCCATCACCAAATTAAAAACGAAATTTGCAACTTGTAATTTTTGACAAATCAAATTCAATGATTTTATTTTTACATCACCAAATTATCAAATAGGTACGTAAGTATTAGCCAGTGTGAAATGCTTTTGAATGAGGTCGCTCCCAAAAAATAGGTTTCACATTGACATATCGGTATTTATAAGCAACCATCTATACAATGGGGTAATATAAGAATAATGGTAATTCACCATCATCGTGTTCATTCAATCATTACTTAGAATTACTTAACATTAATTACCATTACAAGTAATACTCCATATTACTAAAAATGACTGCATATTACATACTACTACTTAACATTTCCTCGCATGACATTTTGCAAGAAATTAATACGTGTAATTCAACTAAGTATTTCTTATGAGGTGGTACGTATGATATGTGTGTAATTTTCTGTAAGTCTGATGATTTGAAATGAATGAAGAGAACCTGTTCGAATCAAAAAACCGCTTTATACCATTTATAAACAAAAAGATTTTAAGCTACGTTCGGAAACAATCCACATGTAATTTTAACAATAATGGGTGGTTTTGGTATCACAATCACATTTTTGTTTTTGTCAATGTCAATTAAACTTTCACGAATGTTTACAGGTTGGTAATAAAAATAAAATTTGATATATCAAAATGGTTTAAGTGAGAGGACTTTTTCGGGGACCGTCCTTAACTGACATCCTGCATAATACCAATAGTGTCCACAACAAACCAATATTCGTCTTACGAAGAAAAAAATAACGCATTACTTACTTATACCGGAGACAGACTTGGGGTATCGATATTAATATGGTAATTATGTCATATTGAAATAAAGAAATTCAGAGACACACCTGTGGTTTACGATACTGAGGAATTAATTAGTGAACTGACATTTGACTTGAGAAAGTTTGGCCTACGTACCAAATGCGAGCAAATATTATAGGATTATTTGTCAATTTACAAGACATTTTTGTATTTACAATACATTTGCCACTTCAACTTACAAGAGTGAAATATTAAATATCAGATAAAGTTGCAGCCAAGAGTGCAATATAAATTTGAATCTAAAACTTTCGTTTATTAAAGATTGATGGTCGGGATAAACTTTGTATACCACGAAATTTTCGCAGTTTTAATATTGAGTTCCAATGTTCTATATACTGAGTGTATACCGAGCTATTTTTCAGTATATAGAGACACACCTGCGGTTTAGTATAAACTGTAATATTGAAAGCGCAAATCTGTCTCCGGTATTATTAATGTTAATGAAAATGTTATTGATTATTGCGAAAAAATTACAATATATCAGCACTGTGTGGAATTTATCTATTCATGTTTAATATGGAGCTGTAGGCTGTACCTGAAAGGAGAATATAATTCGCCAGGCTATGTGGTTACATTGCAATGCAACGGAATGACTAGAGAGAGAATAACTTAAAAATCCATATGTAGTGATTGTCTACATTATGGATCTATTAAATATCGAAAAATGATCCGCAGCCCTTAAGAGGAGTCAGTACTCAGCAAAAGTTTCAATTTAGGCAATAAAATTTACTATACGTAGGTTTGTGTCCTGAAAGTGACTATATTCATATAAAATTAGCCTTGATCTAGACCACATACCACATTAGAGACATCTAGCATAAAAGACAGAAACTCAACATGCGACAAAATTATACAATTTAAGACGAAATATTGCAATTTCTCGTCTGTGAAATATCGGGAGAAAGAACAAGTACTATTAGAGTCAAATAATTAAAAAAGGCGCTACTAAAAGTAAAAAACCTCGACGTTATTTGCTAGATCTAGGGTTTATCTTTCCAAAATAGTTACAATCTAAAGAATTTAGGATACCTACTAACAGGAATTTGATTTGAAAAACTTCAATTTTTACCATTTTTTACAAGTTTCTGCGCTGATATCTCCGTTCCAATACATTTTTTGTAATTTTTGCCCACGTCATTTACTAGACCTCTTCGTTATCTTTAGTTTAAGATATAAATCAATATTCTGCTATAAATATTTGCCAGAAACTCGCATTGAAAAATGTGCGAAACTTGCAAATCTTGGTTCTTACTCCTCTTAAGAATTTACTCAAGTTTTAAAGGGAGAAACGGAATATAATCATGGCAATATTTCTCCTCTAGCTGACTACTGAAAATAAAGAAACTTGTTGTGGTGCAACAAGACCATCATGTAAGATTCCTAGCACAAAAGTAATCTACACATGGGTCATTCGACAGTCACGGATTTTTTTAAAGTTAACATATTTGAAGGTATTATATAGTATTTATGTAATATCCCAATTTTCAGCGTCCCTCTGCTCACTTCGCGAGATAAGCAAATTGAAAGTTTCGAGTTACTATGACAAAGACGTTTCGTATCGGCAAGAACTTAACACTCTTCCGTACGGCTAGTTCTTGCCTGCCGTATATAGTACATCTGACAGAAAATTTAAGTCATATCGCACTTGGTCCCATACAGTGTCATATTTCGAAGTACTTAATATGATATCGAGAAAATCGCGTTTCTTATGTTCAAATTTTGTGTACACCACTATATTCTCTTCAAGACAGATTTATAAAAAA
This sequence comes from Dioctria rufipes, assembly GCA_963924295.1. Lineage (NCBI taxonomy): Eukaryota > Metazoa > Arthropoda > Insecta > Diptera > Asilidae > Dioctria > Dioctria rufipes. The sequence goes on from OZ002741.1 coordinate 116,436,670, forward strand.
ATAACAGTCTTTTTAATGGAAAAATGTGAGGAAATTCTGTATTTCCATCTATCGCTCAAGTTTGTAACCCAAAAATTCTTATTTACAACAGTCTACGGGACCAATTGCGATATATGCCCTCAATTAAAATTCTGAGTATGGATTATATGAGGCGGAATACTAAAGATTTACTTTGTACTAGTCGTACTGAAAAGTACAAGTTAAGTTCTTGCCGATACGAAACGCCTTTTTTATTTTCATCAATGGCAGTTGCAGTCTTTGCAACAAAATATGTTATCAATTTTTTTAAATTGATAACTATTTCTATGAAAATTCTTGAAGAATTTTCTATATTAGCCTAGCAGTCCAGTCAGTAGGGGTTTTAGCCATACAAAAGTTGGGGTAGTTGTGATTTTTATATATGTTATTTAATTTTGGGCCCCGATGAAAAAATTTTGTATATACACTTCCTTTGTACGTCTAATGTGTAACGAGTTACAGCGGCGGAAACGTAAATATTTTTCCAAAAAAATTGTATACGTATAGTTCCTCTTATATACAGGGTGTTTTGTCCATGGTAGTCCATAGGACAGGAGGTGATAGTAGTCACCTAGTCAAACAAAAAATTCTATGGCAAGAGGGGGGCATCTCAACCGTTTCGGAGTTACAGGGTTATTAAGAAAGTATGCAAGTCTTTCACGAATTACCCTGTATCTTAAAAAGTACAGAGTGTACGGTCACTTACAGATCTCATTGTGTGCAGACCTTCATGGCCTTTCAAATGATTGTTCGACCAGCCAATACTCCTATCGCCTCAAGGGTTATGGTGGTTTAAACTAAAGACAATTTATTCCCTTACTGACTGAAAACACGTCATATAAAAAAATATCGTCTAATTTAGGTATGACCTGAGTAGATTCTGAGCTAATAACTGTTTAACTGTTAAACGGCGCGTACAGTGAGCACATAGGTATATTAGGTCAAATTAAAGAGGGGAGTCCACAGCTGACAGTTTTTATAAAAACAAAATTACAGTCAGAAAATTTTTGCGAAAAATAAAGGGCAAAGTCAAGAAAAAAGTAAGAAAATCCGAAATTCTTAGTTTATACCACCATAACTCATGCAGGAGAGGAGTATGGGGCTGGTCGAGTAGTCGTTGAAAATACCATAAAGCTCTGCATCCAATGAGCTTTGTAAGTGACCGTACACTCTGTACTAATTTTTTTAATCACACTGCAACTCCGAAACGGTTGTGATGCTCCCCCCCCCCTTGCCTTATTATTTTTTGTTTGACTAGGTGACTACTCGACCACCATGAACGATACACCCTGTATAAGGGGTACTATACGTATAGATTTTTTTGGAAGAATGTCATGTCCGCCGCTGTAAAACGTTACAGCGCGAGGCTTACCAAAAAAAGTGTTTAGTTATACAAACAATTTAGGAAATTTAGTCTTCAATTTCGTATTTTTGCCTTTTGTCGTAGGATCAACCGTTGAGGAATTATTTTGAAAAAAAAAAAAAAACAATTTTTGGTACCAACCGGAAAATATAGTGAAGGTTATAAGTAAAAAAAAACAAAAATTAAACTCAAGATAAAGTGAAATTGTGAAATTCGGGGTGTTAAGGGGTTGAAAGTGTTTTTTTTTTTGCAATTTTCAGTGAAACGTGACATCCTAGCGGAAAATGTACTTCATAAATGTTGTAGATAATAAAAATTCTAAAACTTTCATAGAAGGTATTTTTCAACATAAACTGAAATTTTCCAAGAAAATGGCGGAAACCCGATTTTTCGGTTTTCTTTTTTTCATTTGTAAAAGCAATTCAATTTACGTGAAGTTTTGTGAAAGTATACCTTTTTTTGCATTGATTTTTTTTTAAATCTGGGATTTTATATATTTCGGAAAAAAAACCGAAATCTACCACGGGTGGTAAACTTTATTGGTGTTTCTTTTTTTTTTATTTGATTATTCTATCTGGTCTCATTTTAACCGTTGAAATGTCTATATATGTTGCCGGTATACTTTTCATGAAACCGCTTAAAAATTAGAAAAATCAAAAAAATTACCTTTCGAATCACGAATTTTTCAATATTTTTTAAGATATTCATTTTTTTTTATTACTTCTGCTAATAATGGATTAAATTGCAATGATAGAATTTTCTTTAATGTGTCGTGACCCAATATTCAATTGGTGAAATTGTGACATCACTTCGCACAGTGAAATGCCTGGCGATTGCGAATTGTTTACTTGGAAACTGTCACATTCACTGCTGTACACTGTAAAAAATGTGCACAATTGTTGCCACAAAGCTTAGGTATTTTTCTCTAAAATATATGGAATATCCCCTAAAATGTAGTGAATATTACCTACATTCTTGGGAATATTCCCTACATTTTAAAGGAATATTCCCTACATTTTAGGGAAAAATAACTAAGCATTGTGGCAACAATTGTGCACATTTTTATATGTAACTGGGCATTGAGCCATGGTTAAGTAATTCACTTCGCATAGTGAAATACTCAGCTGGGCTCACTGTTTGTTTACATGCAGTATTGGAGGCTTCCACTGTCGGCAGTGATTAACGCAATACTTTGTAATTATGATTGCAAGGTATTGCGCTGGTCTCTGGGTCAAAGTCGCTTCCGCCGGTTGAATGGAGGTGAGCGCGGTCGTTTCGATAGATCGGATTGCGTAGTTAGAATTTGGTTTTATTAAAGATAGCGGTTCGGTACCAGTTTAGTTAGTTGTAATTCGAGAGTGTAATAACAAGTAACTTATATCGAAATAGATTCAACTGGAGAAAAGAATAAAGGTTTAACTTGGAAATACGCGAGTTTTATTAAAGTTTATTGATAGTTAGTTGTTTTGTACTGGATTGCTTGTAGGACACGACAAATGTATAATATCACTAAGGTTGAATGAATTTAATTAAAGAAAAAGTGGCAGAAACCATCCTGAAATTAAAGTTTTTCATAGTAATGCACCGCACCGTGCTGAAAGTGGTAAGCGAGAGTTAAGACCCGCTGGATCAGTCTGCATTTTTATTAACGTATATTTTACTATTTTTTCACCAAATTAATAGTATAACAATAAGTAATCTGCTTTAGGTATATTTGAATAAAATAATTTGCAAAACAATTAATTATCTAATTTTTTCGATCTTTATGACCCATTTCTAGCTACCGAAAACATAATGTTTATTTGTACTGAAATTATTGGCAATGAAACAACTGCTATAAAGCGCGCGAAGAGATCATATCTATGAAATCTATTATTGGAAATAGTTTTGGTAGCGTTAATTTTCAAAGGAAAAACAAAGTATTATCTCTCCGAGCACTTTAATCGTTCACGATATGTCTTTTACCAGTGTACGTAAATACTCGCTCGCGAGCGGCTCCTGATGCGGCTTCCAGCTCCTGAAATGCTCGAGAGCCAGAGCCATTTTTATCCAAGTGGACCCCGCTCTCTTGACTTAACCTCCTTGCTAGGGCGATTAGAATTTTCGTGATTTTACGACCAAACGTCATTAAAACAAAAAAAGTGTTGCTGAAGATTTGGCTGTTACTTATAGAAGATCCGGAAGAAATATTACAACGAATAATTTGTTTAACTTCCCGTAGTCTAGCTAACAATTTGTTCTCATAGCCATTGACACTTGTTATTATGATGGCAAAGAAAAACAATGCTTTTATACCAAAAGAAATGTTGTCGGCAAAGTCAAGAACGATCTTTCATTATGATACGTTCCAAGGAAAAACAAGATGGCGGTGTTATTATCCTCGACGCATCATGGGTATTGCGTTCAAAGCAGAAGCCGGAAATTGTTCAATTTTACGACAAAAGGAGATCCGGTGTATATGTGATGAACAAGACTATTGGAGGATATAAGGCTCAAAATTGTCAGTAGACTCTAAAGGGTTTTCCAATAAGAGGTGTTATTTTAATTAGCCCGCTATTTATTTGACAAGTAGAAACTACGCCATTAATAAAAAAGGAACGATACACGATTCAACAACGCATTGAAATTATTAAAATTCACTATAAAAATGGTGAAAATGTGGCAGAGACGGTTCGTAAAACTCGAATATTTTTGGGTCGACGTGAAGCACCTTGTCGGACCGCAATACAGAAATTGGTAGAAAAATTCGAGCTGTCGGGACAAGTTAGTGATGTGAAAAATAAAACCCGTGCACGTCGCTCAAGAACAGCCGAGAATATTGCTGATGTAGCCGAAAGTGTTGAAGAAAACCCAGGTTTGTCCATTCCTCGTCGTTCTTTGGAATTAGGCATTCCAGAAACGTCATTACACCGTATTTTGCATAAAGATTTGGGTCTTAAGAACTCAAGCCGGCCGACCATCAACAACATCGAGTCTTTGTTAATTGGGTCCTTGAAATGCATGAAAATGATCCGGAATTCCATCGAAAACTTATCTTGAGTGATGAGGCCCATTTCCACCTCGATGGCTTCGTCAACAAGCAAAATTGTCGCATCTGGGGCTCGAAAAACCCAAGAGTTATTGTTGAAAAGCCTCTCTATCCTCAACGTGTGACTGTTTGGTGCGGTTTATGGTCCCGCGGGGTCATTGGACCTTACTTTTTCGAAAATGAGGCTGGAGCAACAGTTACGGTGAATGGATTGCGCTATCGACAGATGATTAATGAGTTTTTATGGCCGGAATTGGATGATATTGATCTGGACAACGTTTACTTTCAACAAGACGGCGCTACGTGCCATACAAGCAACGAAACCACTGATCTTTTACGGGAAAAGTTTCCGGACCGTGTTATCTCTCGAAGAGGTGATCACAATTGGCCACCGAGACGTTGTGACTTAACACCTTGTGACTTCTTCCTTTGGGGCCACGTGAAAGAGAAGGTCTACGCCAACAGCCCAGCGTCGATTCAAGACCTCAAAGATGGAATTCGTGAGGCTATCGAGGACATAGGGCAGCCACTTTGCGATTTGGATATGGAAAATTTCATGAAAAGGATATGGTCCTGTAGGCATGGTCGTGGTGGTCATTTGGCTGATGTTATTTTCTATTATTAACGGCATACCTTCCTCTTTATAATGAAATAAAGATCCGATCATTTATCTTAAAAAATGGCATTTTTCTTTGAATATCAAAATAACACCTCAATCTTTATATATTTTACCATTAACGTCTGGGCAACTGAGTGCACTGTAGTGTAGACAGCAGGTACCTAGTTGAGGGTTTCATTGTTGTCCTGATGAGAACTCCCTGTGCTGCTGTAACACATATTATACTGTCAGAATTTCTTTAAGAAATTTTGATTTGCGGCTTTAAGCCAACAAACTCACCGGTACTTGTCTTTTAATTCTCTGATTAATGCAGTAGGTTGAAAAATTGCTATATGGGTCTCGGTGTTTGAAAAATGGTCTGTGACGTGCACGTTTGTCAAGGTGAAAGATATATGAGAATGAATCACGAACGTTTAACGACAAAAATTGTATTGAACTGGAGAAATGTTGTTACCGAAGATCGCTTTGGAATTCCCACTGTGGGCACTGTAGTAGTGCACGATTACGCCTGATGATATGCCTGAATATCACGTACATTTCGAAGGAAAATATGAGATTTTCGACTCTGTGGGTACTGTAGTAGAGTATGAATGGCACTTGGTCATTGTACAAAGAATTCATGTGCGCACGCGAGTAGAATATAAATAAAATTTCAAACATAGTTCTGATGAGGGACGGAGGATGTAAAAAGTTGGCTGATTGGAGAAGTTAATGCATGCATGATGATAGTTGTTGTATATCGATTATGCATGGTATGCTATATAATTACTGGCATGATTTCCGTAATATCTAGCCTCTCCAGACCCGGCATATCATAACCTAATAGTGGTCCCAGCTGACACCTTGTGTGCTAATATTACAATTCCGAATGCAGTAACCAGTCCCATTTATAAAAGGATATCTACATGTAAAAATACCACTGGGATTACCAATTACGTTATCGTTGGCATTGCTAACTTGGTACCGCGAGGTTGAGGAGCCCTGGATAGTGCTACTATAGTAGGGCTATTCACCTCAACACGGAGTAGACCCTTTTATGGGAGCATCGTGGTGGTTGTGGTAGCCCATATTCGGGTAGAAAGATGGTGTCTGAGTCTGCATGACTTAGGCGGACATTCTTTTTTGAACAGAAGATTATGTCTTTGTATAATTGCGCTTCGACCAGTATGTTAATGTCAAGCGTTCAATGGCATAGCTGGTACTCATTGGGACAGGATATACCCTATCTCATGAGGGTATTGATTGTCGAATTGATACTAATCCGTTCATTAAGACTGCCATGGAATTAAAGCTATTCTAGCTAGGTGTCCATGTTAAAACACAAGGACCTTTCTATATGGGATTTGAAAGAGTAAAACTCAATGCCCCTTTCTATTTATTTCGAACGTAGATACTCTGTTGCTGTTCTTGTTAGATCACCCTGTACTGTTGATTGAGACACACAGCATACTCTCAAAATTAATTTCTTATGAAATTTTGACGAGCGGCTTTAAGCCAACAAACTGACAGTACCTCAGTTCTTATCTTGTAATTCTCTGCTTAATGCAGTAGGTTGAAAAGTTTTCTGTAGAATCTATATGGGCCTTGAAAGAGTAAAACTCGAACCTCCTTTCTAGTTTTATTCAATTTTGAAGCTTTATTTCGAAAGTGGTGTTCTTCAACTTAAAAACGGTTTCATCTAATTCGAAAATAGTTTCACATAATCCAAAAGTGTTATTTATCTATAAAGTGTTTTTTATGTTACAAGCAGAACAAATACGCGATGACAAGGTATATACAAAATAAGTCTATTTCCTTATAGCATTGAGAATCCAGCCTTAGATTAATAATTTTCAAATATAAAAACAAATATACTTAAAATATTTTCGGGGTGCCTTTTGAGATATTCAAGAATTAAAAATATTCATACTATCCGTTATTTACCCTAAGCTTTTTCCTATAAAATGAGCTTTACATGATGGATGTGTGATAATTTGAACCAAAGATATAATTTTTTAAAGAGTCCCCTGAGGGTGGAAAATTGGCAAAATGTAAGAATTTCAAAATGCAGGATGCACCACAAAATAAAAACAGCTAACAGTAAGGTAATCAAAATTTGTGACTAGAAATTCAATCTAAATAATGAAGACTTTTGTTGTTGAAATAAAATTTTGAATATTTTCGAAACAAACAAAAAAATTTCTATGTTGTAATACCACAGATGGGTCAAATTAATAATTATTTGTTCGTAATTGAATTGTTCGAAAATCTAATTATCTATGAATTTAGATTTCAATTATGAAAAGAGTTCTGTTAAATACATGAATATTGATAGCAACTGGATTAATTAAATTACGGATAACTACTGAATTTGTTAATCTACCTACTGTTTAAAGCATTTAATTTGTTTCAAATAATTCTTTCTTCTTATTAATTTATATATTTCAGCGAAAACTCTCCATTACGTGCCACCTGCAAAAAAATATATTATGTAACGATTTTTATGTATAATGAATACCGTAAAGACCAATTAGGGAATTGTCAGTATATTATTATTTGAAATGGTAAATAATTCTTTTCAGTTATCACATATATTAATGCTACCAATATTTAATTTTCTTGCACTGTAATCGTGATTGTTATTTCGATAGACTTAGACATTAAAGTATTTTACAGCAGAAGCTCGCTGGAAATCTTTGCTTGTGACGACACCTTAACGCCTGACTGTACATACGATAGATTACACAAAAAAAAAACCGCTGTAAATGCCGTATTTATATACCCTTTACTTTACTCGAACAACCTTTTTATTTGAAAAACTAGCCAGGCTTTGAAAATTGTAGAAAAATAAAATTTAATTTGGAAAATCAATCTGACTCAACAAGCGTTAAAATATAGACGTCGAGGTAATACAAAAGCATCAATTTCTAAAAGCGTGTTAAAAGTTCATTTTATATAAGTTGTAGTAATTCAATCCTATAGAGTTTCTAGCATGTTAGTTAAGCTTAGTTCATCAAATTAATGAGCTTCCCCCTTCACTAAACCTCGCAGCCTAATCAAGTACTATTAGACTTTACTCCTGGAAACGATTGATTGGCTTGGCGTGGCCTCTATAGAAACGTCCAAAGACTGATAACAGTCAGCTGACAAATTTTGCACAAAAAGAAAAAGAGTTCACAACAGTTAGCTAAAAGCTCCCGCAAGGCCCAAAAAATTTTGCTAAGCAGAGTTGTATATTCTCAGACCTAGTAGTGATCCCTAAGGTACCCGCTGACTAATATGCGGGCTTGGCTAAGAGGAGCGGTTTTTCTCTCATAGTCGAGTCCTTCCCGTGAGCTAACTATTTATAAACTTAACAGAGCAAGAAGAAACTTACCACTTAATTTTAATAGAATATAATTCGACATTCGGATCGACGTTTTTGAAGAAGGAAAATGGTCGATAGTCTGTCATATCGTACCTGCAGGTATGTTTAGCCACTGGAACATGCATTTTTGCATAGTGGAAGGTAGAGGTAATTATATATACGAATTTTATATTATTGCTGCTGCTCCCACTCAACTACCATGATCATGTCTATATATTTTGTATACAGATGGAGCTATAGGACGGTTGAAGTCCGATAGCGAAGTCTCACTTGCAATTATAACATGAATATTCCAGCGAATAAAAACATGCAACCAGTATTTGAAAGAAAAGGAAGGCCATACAAATGCTTTTACTTAACTTAATCGAATTTAAAACATTTTATTACGGTAGAAAAATTCGCAGCAATAAGTAATAGGAGAAAAAGGTAAAAACCATTAATAACATTTAATCGTATCTCAGTACAGTCCAATTTGGAAATGTTGTTTGCACATCTGTGAGTGAAAGCAAGACATAAATTTTTCTCGAGTATCCAGAAGGCTTCTTTCAATAGCTAGTATGACCTTATGAACATTTTCTCAATTTTTATAATAGTAAATTATCTTTGCTATTATATATAATTTTTCATTTTCTAATTTCTCATTACATAAAGATAATTTTCGTGGACACTAACTGACTAAGCCAAGTTCGCATCAAATTCTAATTTTAATTTAATTAATCTTATGTTCTTTCTCACTGTATGATTTCCTTAATGCTTCTTGTTAAATTAATTTTTTTTTTTTTGCAAAAATCAAAATAACTTTTAATATTATGCGTGGGTGTTCAACCCATTTTGCTCTACTAGCCTTATTTGTGTGCGTTACAAACGCGATGACAAACTTAATATACCCTATGATTTGATCTTCTGTGATTCTAGGCTATAGGAATATGTACCGATTTCTTACGGTTTTATCCTTACTTATGCATCAAAATTTTGAGTTACTACTTAATTTGAGTCGTCATTTGCTTCCTTCATAGATCAAAAATCAGTACTAGATTTGGACAGACCTTTAGTATCTGTCAAAAGCGATGACATAAGTATAATAGCATTGTTATAATTATTTCAATGAACAATAGTTCTTAACAAATACTTCTTAGGACTCGATTTATCTAACCGGTCTTTTTACAATATCTAATTCAGCTTTTGCTTTCGTGCTGTCAATACACGGTCAACAATTAACTTTGGCCTTTAGAAGTACGGCGAGATTACTAAAATCGATATTTTTATTAAAAGCAATCACGTTGATATGTCACCTAGACGAAAGTGGAAATTATTACGAGTAAATCTACTTAGTTGTCTTAAATCTGTCAATATTTGCAAAAATAAAGTTTTACCATACCAAAATCTGTTATCTTTCAATATTTCGTTGCATGAAGCAGCAACTGGCTATGTCAGAATAATTATGATAGTCTAGTAACGTATTTGTACATATGCATGTATAAGATATGAGGCCAAAGCTCAAGATGACTACCTTCAAAAATGCGGCAAGGAAGAAGTATTTCAGTCGAGAACACAAAGCTTGAGAAGTATTGTATCATTTTCTTATTCAGCTTATAAAAGGAAGTAGGGGAACAAGCAGCCACATTAGGATGAATCCAAAAATGTTGCGATCACACTAAGGTTAACTTTTGGATTTATAGATAATGGGTGACCTTCAGCGTTGCACATTTTAGGCAAGCAATCAAAAATATCAAGCCGAATTGTAAAGATCATCTCGTATTGTTGAATTAATAATAATAATAATAATTTATTTCTGGTCTGTATACACAAGATTATTATCTTTTATAAATGCATACTACATAAAGAGATAGAAAAGTCTTACTTTTACTGTAGCTTTATACATTTATACTTCACTAGAAATACATACTATAAAAGTAGGCTTTTCAGATTAAGTATTCTTTTAATTTTCTTAAATTGTGCCTGAGAGTTTCTTCTTGAAAACTCTGAGATAAAAGTGAAATATTGAAAAAGAATTTATATCTTTGACAAAATCTGCACAGATCTGCACTGAGAGCCTCCCTTACCCATACATATTTAAAAATAATATATTTTAAAATAATATATTTACCATGAATTCTCCAGTAGTTGAATGATACCAGTAGACTAATTATAATAAACACTTTGTTGACATTTTTATTAACGGAGTTTATGATCTAAACTTTCAAACTTTATGTAAACACTTTTCACAAATTTTTAATATTAACCACGCTAAGATTAATCATATTCCCGAAATAATTAATTGTTCCACAGCACATACAACAGCATAAAAAATACACAATGATTACATATTCAAACATATTTGAATTTAATTCTTTTAGTGGAGAATGTTGATTATTTGCTTTCCCTTTTATAAGAAATTAATATAATATTACTTATACACTGATATGTAGGCTATAGGTATACATCCACTGTGGTAATATTAATTTAAAATTCCGATATAGATATATATATATTTACACTTTCAGTGTATGGTACAAATAGGACCAATAAACAAAGAACCACAACAATTAACAGGTATCCATGTCTATATAATAACGAATATATGTAGAAAATTTCATTAAGTTTTTAACTTCAACATATCTTTCACTTCAGTATAGGTATAAAATTCCGTGAGAACAATTTTCTGAATGCTACTTGAGCTACTTACTATATAAATGTTAATTTTATCAAGTAAAAATGTTATTTAAGTACAAAATTATTATTACTTTTTATTGACTTATTTACTCTAAGGTACTCTTGAATCTAACAGCCAACAATTTTAATATTTTTGTTTTATAATAATAATTATTATTATTATTTAAATAATTTAGTCTTTCTTTTATAAAATACGACTTATAAATAAATAAAGTTTATTTACATTTGTATGGAAAAATTATGTCTAATGCTTCGTTTCGATATTATAATGTAGAAGGTTTTACAAATATTGTTGAATTGACCTTGACAGATGATATTTTTACTTGCTATATGAAGAGGAAGTCTATTTTCGTTTTGATATCATTGTTGATTTTTTCTGTTAGATTTTTATCGGAGTTCACAAATTTTCGATAAGTAAATTCATATTGCTCGTACCTTGATATTTGTTAACTTTGATACTCGAATTGTTTTTACTCTTTAAAAAAATATTTCACCATTTCACTAACTTGGATATGTAAAAATTCATTATGATAATAATAAAGGATTTCTATTAATAAAGCTGCCACCAAAAGATGTTTTACTCATGAAACCAGATTTTTAACTGATTCTTCTATTTTTTCTTAATTTATTCCGGTAAATAATTCTTTGAGAACTAATTCTTTGGTAATTGTTTATGACATAATATTTTTTTAATACAGGAAACTTTTTATAAGTTTTTTAATTCAGTTTGCATTATAACAAGGACAAATTATTATTCGGTTTTGATTTGTTGTAATATAAGAATTTATTTATTTTTTGTTTGCTGATTGTATATTAACGTTTCATTTTCATGACGATTGTGTTTCTTTCCGTTAGCAATCAAATATTTGAATTTTAAGCTGAACTTCTTAAACATGTTTCAAACAGAAAAAGCTTTGGATTTTTTTAAATATTATCCAGAATTTTTTACGTTATTCTTTGGAAAATTTTCCTATTTCTCAAGCTCGTTATTTCTTTCTGAAATCTTTTTTGATTCTTTATCGATTAAATGAGTTTTCTATTCAGCTTTCAGTTAATGTTTGCTCAATTTGCCTTCCGATTCATTTATTACATAAAATCCAAATTCCTTGTCAACTTTCAATTCCTTCTTGTATTATTTACTTTTTTTCTTCTACCATTATCATTTTCCATGTTTTCTCTTTCGGTTTCTATATCAAACAATTAAGATTTCTTGCGCTGGTGTAATTGATTCAATTCCTTCATCATTTCGATTCAATTGCTTATTTTTCAAAGTTTCCAAAAATTACATCAACGATCATTAAATTTGTTCACTTGTTATAACAAATATTAAATATATGATTTATAGGTACAATGTAGAGTATAAAGCAATTATAATGTAATTTTAGTAATACTATGAGAATTTCCAATTATTTTTAATTATGTGATGGCAAGTTTTTGGTATTATGATTTTTTTATTTCATTGATGTCATTTGCTTGGTTGAAAACCCTCTTTTCGACAATTCATAGATTCATAGTCATTAGATGTTACCGATGGAAAAATTGTCTAGTACATAAATATGTGTATGTAATATAAAAATAACTCCATTTTTATCATCATCGTCATAATTTTTCCATTATGTTGTATAAAGGTATTGTCACAATTTGAAGAATGTAATTAAATATCAACAAAAATAAAAAATCAGAGTAAAAATCTTTTAAAAGTATTGGTTAATTCAATTTGAACAATCTCAATCAATTAGAAAGAAATCTTGTTCTGCCTTCCTTCTTGGGATTTCTTTTTCAATGTTAATATTGTTGTTGTCAAGTATTGTCTCATTTCCGTTTTGACTATTACGATGTATAGTTGTGGATGTAGTTTCGCAATTCGATTGTCTCAGATATAAGATGAACTCCATATTTTTTTTTTACGTTTTCTGTGTTTTTTAAATTCTTTTATCAGCATGATTAATGCTCAATCTGTATCTATAACTTCAGTATATGAAAGTAAGGAAGGCTCTCTACGAAAAATCTTTCGAAAATATAACACATTTGCTGATTTAATATGAAATCCATAGTATCTTTCAAATAATGACGAATTTACACAATTAAATGAGTTCAGTTTAGTATAAACCTTTCTGAATGTAGTCACTTTTAAAACTTAATATTTGCAAAAATCTTATGCTATTAAAAAAAACCATAGTTATTTTCAATTTTGATTTCGATATCTCCTATAATTTTAATATGTAAAATAATTTTTGGATTTAAAATTATTAATGGAACTAATACACATACACGAATATATACGCTAAGTTTCTATGCACACTCTAACATATGGGGGGCCTTTGTTATCCATCTGGAAAGTTACCTGGCCCCAGCTGAAGTTTATCTCACTTAGGCTCACCCATTGTTTGCCCCACCACTATAATTATAACAATAAAAACGGCCAATAGAACTAATATACAGCAAATTGCTACAGCGACCATCGCACTATTACTCATTAAAATATTTAAAAAGCAAATTCTTTCGGATTTATTTTTATGTTTTTTTTATGGCACTTTAATTACACTTTTTTACACTTTATTAAAAGTTATTATTTTATAAAAAGAACAGCAGTCCAAGTATAGATTATTAAATTATTTTTCTAGACAAGTTGTATAAATATTGTAGAAGAACACTGGCAAGCTATTGACTTCGCGAGTATATTGTTAAAAAAGCTAGCTTAAGCAAACGAAGAAAAGCGTTAAGAGACGTAAAATAGAAGAAGTGGTAGCAGTAGAAGTAAAGTTGACAGTTGTCTAATTTGCATGATTTTGTATTTTTATTTCATATCATTTTATATTGTTGTTTCTTCAATTCATAGTATAACTTCACTTTTTTTAACCTTTCAATTCATTGAAATGTGTTCCGTTAATTCTCGATTTCAAAATTAAAAATTTTATCGTTTAGAAACTCCATATATTCACTCCTGTAGATTCCTTTAACAGTAAAATAAAATTATTGAAAGAATGCACAACTAATGGAATGGAGATTGGAAGAGCACATTCAACAAATTGTAAACTAAATAGCCTGTATACTCTTGTTAAAAGTTAAGTTAAAAACAAATTATAATATTTATTAATGAAATTGAAGTATTTATATTAATATCGTGGTTTAATAGAAAAGGTGCAGCCAAACATTCCAAAAATATCTAAACTATGCAAGATTTTCGCTGAATATCAGATCATTAGCAACCAAAATATCACATATAATCAGTAAGTTTTTTTTAAGTATTTAGATTCCTCCTAAATTTGTCTCTCTTTTTTTCGTCAATGAAAGCGAATTGTTTTGAAGTCAGAAGTCTTTATAATTGCAAAAACATAAAAAAGTTAATCTAGGTGGTCCACAAAAAAAGTTTCTAGTGAAAATTGCTTAAATAGTGGAATAAATTATTTATGGTTGTTTTCTTCGAATTCATGATGAGGGTAAGAGAATTATAAAAGTAATATTCAGAGCAGGCGAAACAGAAATTTCGGTCTCTTCTGTAATCAAGTAGAGAGCAAATGACAGCAACGATGTAATGTCTATTATTTTATATTAAAATCCCATCTAAACAATAATTATTGGGCTAAAATAGCTTTGTTGTATTAGCAAACTTTTCGTATTATTAAATTGAGTCCCGGTAAAAAATTTAGTGGCAGTGAAACATAAACTATTATAAAATTAAGAAGTGAAAATATGAGTATTGCTAAAATGGCAAAAATATTAAACATATGTAAGAGCTTTGCAACTTCACTTCAAGACCACGCAAAGTATGGAAAGAAGAAAAGTCCAGGACTCGAGCGATTAATGATCGGGTTTCACGTGCGATTTTTAGAGTAGCGTCAAATCCTGCAGGAACTGCGAAACAAATAGCAGAAAAAGCGGGTGTACAGACAAATGTAGGCAAAGTACAGTGCATCTTACAAAACACACATCATCTGAAACGGAAAAAACTAAAACAAAACCGCCACTTACAAAGCACCACACTACATAGCAAACAGAATGAAGTTTGAACAACAACAGCTTAGTTGGAAAAAGCGGGGGCGAGAAGTAATTTTTTCTGATAAAAACATATTTACATTTGATGGCCAGATTTGCGGAAGAAATTATATTTTCCAACAAGATAATACAGCAGCTACACACAGCATGCGCAGTAAAGGACTTTAAAGCAGTTTACAAGAGAGCTGGAAAAAGCAGTTACAACTGCAATAATATAAAAAAAGTCTGTATAAATATTTTCTTATTAAAAAACAAGGGAAGAGACATACATTGTTAATTAAATAAATATTTTCTGTTTTTTTTTTTCACGCATCATTTGGTTTAATTTTAAAATTCTTACCCTGTCGTATTTTTTTGTTGAACCAGTTTATTAATAAATCACGGATAAATTAATCAATTTTTAAAAACATCTACGTAGGAGATATATGGTCCTAATTATCTACATACAAACATTTTGTGTTGATGCCTGAGATGCTGAAATATAGGGGGGGGGGGGATTTCTTTCCTCTGGGCTCGTTCGCACGTTTAATATGATATTTTATGTCTCTCTGCACATAAGCAATTATATTACAGTAATGTTACATAGTAATCCATAGCAAGCATGAGCTTAAGCTTAAGTAGAAGTTCCACTTATCTGAATATTTGAAATTTCTAATCAAATTAAATCTTCAGATTTGGAAACGAATGGTTCTTCAAAATTCGTTGAATATCTCATTTACACCTATTATTATTAAGATTGCTTTCGGACTTCTTGAGGTTTTCAATCTTTCCTGAACAATATGTATTCTATTTATCGTAATACAAAATTATGAAGCATGCGCTCTGCCTAAAAAATTACATTTTTGTGTTTTATGCAAAAGAGTATAGCGAATTCGCCAAAATGTTTCTTCGGATTTAGCTTAAAATTCACTTCATACGCCTTTATTGAGCGTAAAAATTTGTTGACCATCATAGCTAATGATTTATTTTTTGGGCATCACATGAGTTTTTGGTATGATTTTTTGGCTAATCGTTACAGTTCCATTGGAAATAACTATCAAAGGCTCGACCCTAAGAACTTAAATATTCATATAAATTCCACTGACTTGTATAACATAGGCGCTTGATTTTCTATTTCATTTGGGTCAACTTTTATTTATTTATTTATTTATTTATTTTTACTGGTTAATTAGTACACAAGAGTACAAATCTTATAATTGTACGTACTGAATCCCCCGATTGGTGTGAAGGTCCGTAGGGACCTTTTACAACTTTTGTGAGTTCATAATTTTGTGGTACCACACGCTAGAAACGTTTCACTGCATGTATTCCATAAAAATGGTATTCTGAATCATTAAAATAAATTTCAGGCCTATTCGAGCAGAGGTTCGCAATTTTGTTGTTGTTTTAAGGCATTTTCTACATAAACGCAGGTACAAGGTCCATACGGACCTTGTGTATAATAGAGGCGATTTAGTATTTGATATTGTATTTGAGTCAGCTGCTAGCCAGTTTAAGACTGCCGTTTGATTATTAAACACCAAGTTTTGAGTCCTTCTGAGTTAGGTTATTTGATTTTTTCGAGTATACAGATTTTTTTTTGGCATTTATTCCGGTGTATAAGGTTATTTTGTTAGTTTATTAGTTTTTCGGTGTATAATTTTGTGTTTATAGATTTTTGTTATTGGACAATGGCAGACTATGATTGGAATATGGTGAACTTAGTTCTAAATAATAAAATACGTTACCAATATTTGTCTGCGGAGGAAAAACTTAAGGCCGATGCAAAATATCGGGCTTATATGGAGGCTGAAATGAGCGACAACGATGACCCTTTTGACGATGGTGATGACGACGCTAACCTTATATATCGGGCAGAATGTAGGAATGATATGTCCGATGTCGAAGGCGCAGCTATTGTGAAAATCGAAATGACGACCAATTCTATGAAGACGACGATGATCAAGTTGATATTCGTCAAGAAGCTTCTGCTGCTATTGCTGCTTCTTCACAGGCTGACCCTACTGCTGCTTACTTCATGTCCAAAAGTGGCACGAAATGGTGCAAGGATCAACCACGTGTTAATAACGTTCTTGACTACAAACAAAGTAAACCAGGGCCATCGAAGAAGATGATTTATGATCCGCTGTCAATCTTTCGTTCTTTGATCACCGAAGACATTGCACACATAATTATACGTGAAACAAATCGGAAGGCCAACCAAGTAACAGCTACATGGAAACAAGGAACGAAGTAGAAGCAATGGGAAGCATTGACCCTGAAAGGATTTGATGCATTTGTGGCGATTATTTTGTATGCTGGGCTGACCAAATCCAACACCGAGCCTATAAAGAACTATGGGACTCAACTCATGCTGCCTTATCGCATGATCATTTTATGTCTATAACAAAATTGATTCGCTTTGATAATGCAAATTCACGGCCGCAGAGATTACTCGCCAGCAAAACTGCCGCCATCGATGATATTTGGCTTATGTTACAGGAAAATTTGGAAGCAGCATATACTCCGTATAGTTCGATGACCGTGGACGAGGAATTATTTCCCTATCGAAACCGCACACGCTTCACGCAATATATTCCATCTAAACTAGACAAATGTGGAATAAAAGTATGGTGGTTATGTGACTCGAAATCTTTCTACCCGCTCTAGGGTATAATTTATGGTGGAAAGGTCAAGAACGGGAGAAAAATCAAGGTAAAAAATCGTGCCTGATTTTTTATTTTTGATGCCTCAAATGGTCTATATATATAAAAGCAATTTATATAACAATAAGGTACACACGCAAAATCATGCGGATATATATTGAACACATCTGCATACTTATAATCCAGGTCACCTCAGTAGATTTCTTTAAAGCTTCCTAGGGACCTTGTACCCCATTTTACAGTTCGCGGACTTGTTACCAATCGGAGGGTTAATCGGTAGAGAAAATTTATTTGTTAAAAAGAGATATATAAACATACATTTGTTGGCAGTAGTGTGACAGTTATCTTTATATCAAGTTTCATTTTCGCTTTATTATTCATAATTCAAGTTCAACAAATTTTAAATCCATTCGAAATTATTACTATCATTGGCATCTTCTCTTCTCTATAACATCAAATATTTCTTAAGCTGGATTTTTAAGGTAATAAAATGAGTTAGGCAATTGTTGTTTGTCTATCCCTAAAAGTAGATAAGTGGGAAAGAGAAAAGATTACAAGTGCAGTATTGCCATCTATTTCTATTCTATATATTCATTTGGAAACCCACTGAACTTAAACTCATTATTTGAAGTTCAGCGAAATACAGTAGTTAAGCCAAAAAGATATTACTATAGAAAGTGATCTCATTATAATGTGCGCAATTTCAGTAGTGTCAGCAGTCTATGTTATACATATATGTCAGTGATAAATACTTAATAAATCTTTCATCTGGTGCTAAGTTTTTTTTTCATCCTTCTTCATTCTGCTTGGGAAAATGGGCCCTAACCTTCTATCCTCTTGATTTTTGCAGTCTTTCTACTCTCGTTTTATTCTTGATTTCCCATACGGACCCCATTCTGTCAGATATTAATTTGTATCAATCTTTTGAGTGATTTACCGTCCCGTCATGCACGTGTGACAAGAGACCCTTATGTTTCGTCAGGTCGACATTTCTGCTTCATATCTGACATTTATGCTTCATATCTGACATTTCTCATTTAACGAAAATAAGTTCCGGTGTTATTTCAGAAATTGTTTGTGGAAAAAAGTAATTAATAGTGACTAATACTTTATTATGATATAAAATTATTATGATATTTTGTTTGCTGGAATAGATTTTATAAAATCGAGACTCCAGAGTCTTGAATTTTAGTGATGAAGCTCGCTGTTCTGTGTTATAGAAACCACCGACATTGTTCTTGCAAGAAATCATTTTCAGACAAGTTTAATTGTTTCGATAATAAATAATAGTGTTTTAAGTAAAATAACAGTGGAATAGCTATAAAAATAAACAGCCGTGACAAAAAAAAAATTACTCCATATTTTCCAATGCCGGCTTGCTGGTTTACAGTTTGTCATTTTAAAATTAAATTATATCAGTCATAGAAAGGCAAGGCAGAAATATTATCAGAAATCATATGGGGCACAGGAAAAATTCTTAAAAATTTAAAAACTTATAAAAAAATTATTAACATTATAAATTTAAAAATTAATTTAAAAATGTTGCGATATAATAAGACCTCTTCTATTGAATTTCTTCAATACTCAAAAAAGTTTCAAACATTAAATCATGTTCCTGAAAATTTCCCAGCTTACTACTTTCATGACTAAAATCGATGCGGCTCTACTACATGAAGAAAAATGCTTATTTTTTTCTTCCTCATACCCTATCTTTTTAACTATATAATCTATAATCTAAGCCTTAAAGTCGATATGTAAATACATATATATATATATATATATATATAGCTTAAGCATGGCGTTCAACAGCAGGCGGATAATGGGTATCTTTTGTACTTGCTTTTAGTCCTGCAGTATCCTGCAGCTTCCCATTCACAATTAGGCGTAGGGTGTTTGATTGGTCTATGAATTCACGGCATGGACTGAATCTAAATTGCTCTCTCGTATATTTTACTCTATTTTATTTTCTATTCCGGGAAGAATTATTAGAGCTAGTTCTTTGTTTATCGACTTCAGTATTATGGCCCCGCGTCAATTACTACATTCTCTGTGAGGCTTTTTTGAAAGTTTTATGATTATTTCTTCCTTCAAGGGGGATGGTATGACTTTGCTTGTCGATATTTGCCTAAAACTAATTTCTGCTGTAGTACTAGTATTTGTTCTCCTTGAGCTGAGTGATCGCTTCTATTATTTCATTCCGGGATGGAGGACTCTGCTCGACTTGGTTGTGCCTTGTTGTCCTAGTTATTATTCTGCGGCTGGTGTTTTTGATCTAATCCTGCATTGTTGTTGTTTTCTTTGAAGTGTTTTCTCCAACTTCTATAGTAGGTGATCAGAGATAATCATACTGATGAGACCTCTCTGATCGCTGGGTCAAAGAGCTCAGTTTTTCTGAACTTTAATACAATTTGCAAATTTATTGAAATGATTTTCAATGAATTTGGGTCTTTCAGATGAGAAATTTTCCACTTATATTTTCTCCATCTGTAGATTTGCTCTTGTGTCGAGATAAGTAGCTGATCCTGTTTATCTTTGAGCGGGATGAAATCTAAAGGGTATAGTAAGTTTGTCATTCTGTTTGTAACACCTCAAAATAATGATGGTAGAACAAAATGGATTGGACACCCATGCATAATATTAAGAGTTATTTTGATTTTTGCATGTCCGTCTGTCCGTTCGTCTGTCCGCCCGTCTGTCCGTTCGTTTATCCGTCCGTCTCTTCGTCCGTCTGTGCACACGATAACTCGAGAGCGCGTTTACTTAGAAAGCTGAAATTTTGTACACGGACTTTAAAAAAAAAGTAAAATTAAGTTGGAAAATTAGATAAATCGGGCAACTGCTTCGTGGGGTTCCTATACAAAAATTTAATTTTCCACTATATATTTGGACACTGCCTGAGAACCCAACAGTTAGAGAGCTGAAATTTGGTACATAGTGTTTTTATAGTAATAGCAAAAACAAAAACATCAAAACTAGACTAAATAGGGCAACCCCTTCGTGGTGTTGCCATATAAATTTAGGTTTTTTACGTATACTGTGAAATCAATCAGTTCTAGACATTTTTATTGTACTAAAAACTTATTTAGAATATGAAATCCCATAAAATTGGTTATTATCATTTTTCTTGTCCGATGAAGCGTTCTAGAAATATATGCGAAAAACCACTTCAAAAATGATAATTGCACAAATGGGTGATCATAAAAGCTTTCATTCGCGCATTTGTCTAGGGTATCATAAGAATTGGTCTTAGGCCAATTTTAACTTTTTTACTTGTTGTTTGTTGATATTCTGATTTGAGCTCGGATATGTTGTTTTATTCAGTTGATTTTTGCAATTCTGTTGTCTTGGAGAATTTCCGTTTATCTCTCCTTGGTGATTTCTTTACATCTTTACATCAACATTACATTGAGTCTGGATCGTGGTTTTCAGTTCCCTTCTGCGTTATATTTTTGCCATGTTTCGCCAGTGATTCACACTTTTATAGTTCCTAAGAGCACCACTCTTACCTCCAAGTATTATTCATTTATTTCATGCTCTTTCGTCATTGTTGCTGTGAGCTTTAATACAAATTCATTCCTTGTATTGTCGCGGCTTAGTTTTCGTATTTCGAGTCGTCTTTTCCTCATGCTTGCATTTGGCCTTCTAAATTACTGTTGCCTTAGTCTTATGTCTCTAGTCAATAACATATGATCAATATGATTGCCTGCTGTTCACCATGCCCGAACATCATGCAAGGATAGCCTCTACTTGCAGCTGATACAGATGTGATTAATTGGTTTATTCATGCGTCTACCTGGGTGCTGCCATATATACTTATGCATGGTGTTGTAGGGGAACAGGGCTCCACGAATCAGCATAACATATTCCTGGTATATTTCTGGGAAATGTTCTCCATTTTGGCTAACGGTTTTCATTCCATGTGTTTCCAATATAGTACGTTGTGGGCCAGTTGCTATTTGATGTTAATCCTCTTTTTGTGTTTAAGTCACCCATTAGTACTACAACGTCTGTTTTTGGGATACTGTTCACAGTGTTAACGGAATACGATCGAAATCCCTGATCGATGGGTCTAATAGTATACAGTGCCTGCAAGGCAGCCCACTATCGCCATTATCGTGGTGGGGTACATGTAGCACGCCTTGGTCGTGCTGGGTTGAGATCCAGAGAACAAAGTAGTACTGAAGTGGCATTGAAACTATGCAATGGACCACGAACAAAAGCAGACGTACGACATGGAACCCTAAATATGTAGGCCGCGGTAGTGGGTTTGCTGTCTAAACTGGACAACAATAGTTGAAGAGAGTTTGGAGTAGAGTTCATCCTTTATTTCGTCGTTTGCAACTTCTGTCGAGGCGTAGAATTGTACAACTGTGATCTTTCAGATTCTTGAGTGCATTCCGGCAGTTTTTATTGTATCCATTCTGAGTAAGAATTGGCAGGGGCGGATTTGATAACTAGCCCGCCCTAGGCCTATGGAAGATTGCCGCCCCTCTACTCCCTGTAAAACACGAAAAGTGGCAGCGAAAATACCAAATAACCCAATACTAATATATGTAGTCTCTAGTGGAGCAAAATTAAAATGATGCGCTT
The DNA here is from genome assembly GCA_963924295.1 of Dioctria rufipes. Lineage (NCBI taxonomy): Eukaryota > Metazoa > Arthropoda > Insecta > Diptera > Asilidae > Dioctria > Dioctria rufipes. The sequence goes on from OZ002741.1 coordinate 116,458,948, forward strand.
GAACTGGAGTAAACTAGTAAGCAAAGATCCAGTTCGATGATCCAAAATTTTTATAATTGTAATCTCCATACGTGTAAATCTCTTTTTCAGGGTGCTATGGACTTATTTTGGAATATTTAAACGTTGACGTGTGAATTCACAGAGGGCGCGACTACTACATGTTTCATGGTTCTATGCACGTGTATTTTAATGAATTTTTTGTGTCATATTTATTTCTGAGTGTCATAAATATATGAACAAACTTATGTACATCATATGATGTTATCTACAATATAAAACTTCAATAATTGCATGGCAACACTAAGAAGATGTTGTGCGATTTTGCCGATCATCTCCGTAGATTTGATAAACAAATTTACCGTATGCATGATTATATTCCGCTATAAGTCAACGTGCTCTAAGCAGTATTTAAAAAAGGTTTAATTCATTCAACATGCCATAACTTTTGAGCTTTTCCAGCTTTAAGCAATGCCTTCTTTTCTCATAAACTTTATTGAATTGAATCGTTCCAACTCACTTGTAATTGATTTGACATAAGGTGACTGATTAGCCTTATCGCAAATTTGCTCTACTCTAGTAAAATTTGAGTAAAAGATATTAGTAGGGCGTAATCCATTAACCGCTGTCAACCGAATTACTTTTTCACGAGAAGAGTGAGAAAAAAGGGACGAATTTGAACACATTAAGTGGGACCGATTTAGCAGAGGGAATAGTGCACATACACACACACACACACACATACACATCGCTTCAACTATTATGCGGAAATTTTTTGGAAAACAAAAAGCGTTTGAGCGAGGAACATTAGATATCTTACACACGCAATGCCGTACAGCAGAGTATTAGTACCCCAATAGGTCCCACCAGGTTGATTTCATTTAGAAGCTATCCATTCTGATATTCCAAAAGGTCAGGGAACAAAACAATCGATATTAATTACTGTCAGGAAAACTAAATCAACTTGAGCTGGTCCTTAAATATGTTCTAAATTAGCTACGTTGCGTCAGAGCCTTAGGAAACTGCTTACATAGTAAAATATACAGCTGAAGGTTCTTTCAAAATTAAGTGGCAGTTGCTTTAAGAAATGAAATACTCGGCCCATAAAGGGTCAGTAGTTCAGTATTGATGACATTTCAAACTCTTATCATTCAACTTCTTACATTTTCAATTAGGATTTTCTAAGAGGAGATTAATTGGGCAATACCTGCAGCATTAAATTAATCGATACCTAGGAAACTTTCACCAACTAGAACAATTGCAGTAAAAGGTAATGCTTCCCTTGTAACAAAAAAATTAATTGTGGATGGCGAGAGTGGTACCAGCTTAGATATAATAATATTTTCTTTTTTAAATTTTTAAATCTATTAATATAATACGAATATATGATATAATTATAAATAATTTCTATAAATTCAATTCAATAAATACAACCGCTACAACCACTAATTCTAGTGTACGCCCCCTGTATTTCATAGCATAACCGATTCTTCAAGGCTAACAAAAACAACTTGTTCGATGGAACAAAAGCTTTTGTCTATTTTTTTTTTGCTAAACTATAAAACCATTTGTTTTAAACTTTCATTTTCCCGGTAACGAAAAAGGGTCATAACAAATGAAATTATGTAATTAAGGAAAGGTTTTTTAACAAGTCATTGCAATTTCCAATTTTGTTGTAATTAAACGCATTTCCTTAAAATGCCTATTAATTTGTACATGGTAGGTACTTCCAGTTCATATAGCTTTGTGAAAAATCGTTCTATTGTCTGGATTTTATATCTATTAAAGCTGCGCGTGTCGTAAGCTGCCGTGACCATTTTGGAAACTGCTAAACGTTGAAATTAATACTTCTAAATACAATAATATGCATTATGGGAATAATTTGAAATATGTCATGCAGTATTTGTTCATCTTCTGAAGTTTGTCCAGCAGATGAAAATGAAGATGCTGGCGGGATCGAGGAAGTATTGAAAAAATTCGGAACGTGTGTTGTAAATCATTGAAACCGGACTAAAATTACGCCAAGACCGTGGCCTTTCCTAGATGGTCCTTGGCAAAGAATAAATATTGATTTTTTGGGACCTTATGAAGGTAAAAGTTACTTAGTTGTGGTAGACAGTTATACCAAGTGGCCTGAGGTTTTTGAAATAGTAAATACCACTGACACAATTAAGAAATTAATGGAAATTTTTAGTCGATTCGAGATATCGAAAATGATTATATCTAATAATAGGACGGCTTTTATGTCCAAACGGTTTCAATCCTTCTGTAATAGTTATAGCATACACGGAAAGAATTTTTTACTAACATTAAATCTTCGATTTATTAAACACAGTGAATACCCTTTTTGTTAAAATCAATTCAAGAAATGATCAATTTAATCAAAGTTTTCTTAATATTAATAATTGTTGTCTAGTATCGAGAAAGATGAAGTTTTCAAAATTTATTCTAATTTACTAAAAACTATCAAATTCTTTTCGAATACAATTTAGAAAAAGTTTTCTGAATTTAATTAATAATTTATTAAATATCTCTTTCTGTGTGAAAATATGGTAAAAATTAAAACTTGAATGTTAGAATCAATCATTATTTGCTAGAACTCAATAGACATCATACAAATAAATAGAATTTAGCAAACGTTTATTAAATTTCAGGAATAATTTTCTTAATTTCAATAAATGAATGACATAGGTTTTTTGCTGTTGGGATAAAATCAAACGGTTAATTTAGTGTTGTTATACATTACTTTCAAAAATATACACGTGTCAGTGGACAACAATAGAAAACATTTAAGAATGTGTGAGAACACACAAGTAAATTAATTTTCAACTGCTTACATTTATTTTCATTTGGACGCCGACTTTATTCAAGTAAAGAAGTTTAAGAATTGCTCCAAGTCAAGCTTAATACCGTTCTTCCTGATACTTGTGAAAAAATAATTAAATTTTCTAAATATATTGTGCGTGTTTTGTGTGTGGAGTGCAACGCTAGAAAGCCTTTTGCATAAATCATTTCAACCACATGCTGAAAACGTTTTTAAACTTAATAATTTGAAAAAAATTCGTTATTTAATAAATTCATTTAATTTTAAAATACACATATTTTTTAATATAATTAGGGATACTGAATAAATTGTTTACAATTTATATGGAAACAACTGATTTTTATTTCTAGAATTTCCCACGATTTTTTTTTTTTGCAATAAATAATAAATAATTTGATAGATTCATTAATTAAAAGCTTTGCTCAAATAAACATATCTGCATGAAGCATAAAGATTCTGTCATGAAAAGCTATTCTTGAGAAGAGCACACCTGCATAAAGCAAATTAATACACGTGTATACTACTACAATAAATTAAATCTAGAATTAGTTTTCTTGATCTATACGTTTTATGGTATACATTTTAGCAAAACTAAAATTCAAATTAATTGGCAAAATTAGATAGTTATAGACATTTCATTTACTTATATTAATCTTTCAATGTTTAATTCAAGTAAACAGGTCACTTGAATCTGGCATAAAGATTTTCTGAATATAGGAAAGCTAGCATCAGTATGAATTTTAAACATGTCTAGTTTTATTCTATTAATGCTAGAAGTAAGAAAATATGACCGCTTGAATTTAGTTTAATTTACTTGATAATGATACAAGCACCCAAAAGTTGAATCAAGAAAATGTTTTCTAGAAAATAATAAAAATTTACTTGGCGCAAAATCAACAGCTTTTTTACTTGATTTTTATCTACATTTGCTTAATATCAGTAAATTATTCTCTCCGTGTAGAGCATTTGACTAGCGCAACGTACCATCCGCAATCCAATGGGAAAGCCGAAAATTTTGTTAGAATCGTGAAACAATTCTTTTCAAAAGTTCCTAAGCAATCTAGAAAAGCCCCTAAGGAATTGAATGATTTTTTGTTTACGTGTCGAATCGCACCACATAGCGTGACAGGTGAATTCCCGGCTAAATTAATGTTTAATAGGGAATTACGAAGTATATTCGATTTGTTTATGCCAATAGAACGAGTAGCTGTAATTAATAAACAGGTAAAAAAGAGAGAAGAGAATTATCAAAGAAAACAGATAAATTATTATAAAGGTATTATATCGTAGCATTTTGAAAAAGGGGAAAGCACATGGCTAAAAAATTATACAGGCAACAGGATGTCGTGTATAACTCGGCACGTATTGTACAGTCGTACATAAAATTTATAAATTGTTGCCAGGATTACTGAGGTGTATGGTCTCACACCAAGTAAAAATCAACTCAACTAATAAAAAAGTTTCCAAGGTTACGAAATATAATCATTTTACCTCAGTAGTCCTTGCAAGGAATAAACTGACTATATAACCTGCTAAGCGGTGCTTTACACTGCTTGTTTGCCACCATCTCTCTGATCGCTGGGTCGAAAAGTTCAATAATTTTTTTGCACTTAAAATGCATTTTGTAAATTTATTGAAATTAATTTCAATAAATTTCAGTCTGTTAGACGAGAGATCTCCTTCGTGCGGTAAACTATACAATTGAAATTATCTAGCTATCAGGAACTATAGACCGCTTTAAAGTTTATGGTATTCCTCATAGCTGGAACAGTTGTACACCGCATTCAAGTGTAGAGCTGATAAGAATTTTTAAACGCAATAAATTGTGTATGGCGCTTTAAACTGTATATGGTGATTTTAACTATACACAGTGCAGTAGACTTTAATCACAGTACTTTAAACTGTCTCCAGTGCTTTAAACTGGTTGCAGTGCTTGTAAAGTATTGATTGAGAATCAATTACACAATAATTGGAATCTCTTGAACTCAAGAGTTATTTATATTTATAACCCTTCTCATATTGAATTTATATACCGCTTTAAAGTATATAAATCACTAGACAATAACGTTTTTAGTAATAATATTCAATTACTCTACACACTACGTTTCCTATTTAATTTCAGATAGAAAACTGCAGCATTAAGCGCTAGTATTAAAAATACCAAACAAAACCGAATTGTTGTTAGATATAAGCTTTTACTACATATTATAAGTTTTTGGTGTCAGACGTTTGTTGTTGGTGTTTTTAATAAAATATGATTTCAAAACTGACTGACTTGTCATTTTTAACTAGCGCATTTATTTTTTTATAATTTTTTTTAAGACGACCTAATAAGAGGTTTGCACACCTATTGATACCAGTTGGACAAAAAAACTTCCTAATACAAACGGAAAAATGAAAAGTTTTAAAAAGACATGTAGATCAATTGGTACATAGGGTCTATGGGGACATAGTTCACGAAATCAAGAGTTTCGAAATGAAGTAGAAAAGCTAAAAGAACCTTTATGTTCACTCGAATTTCAAAGCAGTCAGAGCCATATGTTAAGAACATTTACTTGACCAACGAAAAAAATCCAAAGGAAACGATAAGGCTCTAATGCAAAACCGGTAAACCTTAATACGAAATAGTGGCCCTCAGTCGACAACAGCGGCTCGTAGTTAACTTCACTATCCATGGAAATATTGTGGTATTCTAGAATTTTGTTTGTTTCTGTTTCCTACGCTCTTCGATGGCAGAGTTGTTTCCGTGATAATCCTGAATAATTCTAAATAATCGGCTTCAATAAATAATGAATTTTTTACTTTGAAGTGCAGTTTATTAGAGTAACCTTATCATTTTACGCTCAATAACTCTCAGCTGAGTAATAGTTGGAGTAGAGTATGTGCGAATCTGTAGGCAGATTGGTTCGAATTCGTCGGACCACTGCACATTCACATATGCAACTATTACTCAGTTGAGTGTTTTTCTTTGGGGAATCATAGTCAGTTGGTTGTAATAAATTTTTTTAAATAATTTTGTTAGGAAAGATATCTAAAATTTGATTACGATTGGGAAGATAAGAAAGCAAGCTTAAGATCAAAAGTCAATTTCTCTGTATTAATAGTAGTTTAGGGCGCAGGAGCTATTAAAATCAAACCTTTGCCAGTTTCACATAAGAGCACTCCAAATATTTTAGAATGTTAGAACTACATATGTATGTTAGGGCTCTCATGTAGTAATGAGAGATTCTGTTTCATGCTTTTTGAAATATTTCTCGAGGGTTTTGGATATATAGGCAGTGTCATCTTTACGCATGGGCCCGCTGAACTTGGCCTAGGGTCCCGCGATCCGTGGGGCCTCCTAGTCCCTGCGATTGTAGACTAACCGATGATTAATTCTTCAATCAGAAAGATAACCTATTACAAGTTAGTTTAGCTATTAGAGTTTGGCTACTGAAAGTAGACCGTAGGATTTACTCGAACTTCTATACATGGCCTGACTTATAGTGACTGCATTTGCAGCCCCAATATTTTTTAAATTTCCAGTTTTTTTTTTATGGTATACCTTCAGTAGCCAAAATCAATGTATTTAGTAGTCAGCGACAATGTTTATACTGTTGCGAAAATTTTTATACTGTCGGTTCATGTTAGGCCTAACGCACACTGGAAACTTTTTGTAGCGCAACTTTTAGGTCACTATCGCAGTCCTGTCGCCGAGGGTTAGTTGTTGATAGATTTGATGATTTACTTCTACAAATTTTGAGACCTGCTATAACTTATCAAAGTACCAATATGCAATCATCAATTGAACCCGAAGAGAGACCGGCTGTAACTCTAAGATATATAAACATTTCATGGATATTTCCTCCCACATTTTTATATTCAAATTCCTATCACAGTTTTCCTTGATTTTTTTTTGTACAGGGGTGGTCTCATTTGTACTTCTTGTCATTAATTATATCATCCTTTCACATTGTCCTTGCAGCAATCAGTTGTAAAAAATATGCGTAAGTTACTTCCAAGCTCTACAACGTCTCCCAAGACAATGGCAGTCATGCGGCGACAAGAATGTTACCAGTGCTAGCATATTCATATATAAATGTCAAGGCGCAGTGATAGTTTCGTCACCCAATATAGCTCTACTAGTCGGAGGAACCAAAAAGTCACGTATTATTAGAGCCTATTGAATCGATGGTGGTGAAAGAACAGTTACGTGACAAAAAGTCTCCAGTGCGCGAAAGGTCTTAACATACTGTACATTATTATTCCTATTAATAACCCAAAGAAATTTAGAAAATAGCTTCTGTTAGGGGCCAACATATCCTAAAGTGGTCAGGGCCCCCATTTCGCAAAGGACGGTAGCTTATATACACAACATCGACCCTGTTATGATTGGACATTCTGTCTGCGTGTCGCATAAAATGACTTCAGAAATTTGCTGAACGAAAAGAAGATAGAAAGTATTCAGTAGCTTTGTGTTTATGTGAATCTGAGATACCGAGCCACCCGTCATCTAACTAACACAAGCTATCATTGAATAGGTACACAAATTAGTTCGATAAAATGTTATCATTAGATTAGCAGGCGCGCTTCCCTTTTTCTAAGACCTGACATTCATTAAACTTGTATAGACTCCAACGAAGACAATACCGTTTCCAGAAGTTTCTTAGATTTTGTTTTTGAATGTCGCCCAAAGATTGCAGTGCGGTTGAAATCTGCCGTTTTCATCACTGCATCTACTTAAATTGCAGACCTCAATTTCAAGCATTATATCTTATTTCACGTGTGTTGGGGAAATAATGTAATATTTTTTCGCAACTACTTAATTTTCCAACCTCCAGCTGAAAAAGAGCTTCTCTTTTAAAACTTATTAATTAATGCGATACATAGCACATTCCTCGAGTAACTCCTTCCATCTAATTAAATCAATTATATACATTATTTCACACATATATTGCGCCTTCAAGGTATACGTATGTAGATGCCCATACGGCAGATTCTGAAATATTTTCAAAAGAAAAAAATTTTATGTACCTAACCTACACAACATTCATGTGGTTTTCAATAACTTAAATGTACGAAATAAGAAAAGCTTTCGAAACTTAAAACTTCTTGCCATTTCCTTATAAAAATTAGCATATTAATGAGGAATAGTATTAAGAAAATTAAACTAAGTATAAGTTGGAAGAATTTCGAAAATTTATGTGGACAGCCTCAGAAATCACCAGTACGCAAATTTACTGCTTTAATTACAATTTGGAACAGAAGCGTATAATCTATTTGTTCAAATTCCGCGTATATTATGCTGATATATGTTGAAAGCTATTTCACTTTTAGTACACATTCTGCGCCTCAATCACACCCACCTGTCAGAATCACAAATATCCGACTGTTGTGATGTCAAGCGCTGCCACTCTTACATTCAGCGAAAATTACTGTTTGTGTTGATAGCTGCCAACATAATGTATCAACGAAATTTTGATATTTGTACCACCCTCCTCATGTTTATGGAAATTTGCTGAAGTTACAGATGTGCAGGCCCAGACACAAAAGTGGTTTTATATATTAAGTATTTGCTTATTCGAGGAGCTAATGGCACTACGAATGTTGGTCGCCATGAGTAAAGAAAAGTATATATGTCAAGCATCTTCCAGGTCTATTCAGCTTGTATAAAGTACGAAAGGGCAGTGCTAGAAATTTTCATGTTTTGCCATTAATCTATCCAAAGACTGCTGTTACATTACGAAGATGACAGACGCATTCATAAATAGCAGCTGACGTAGACTGTTATTAATAACTAAACGATAAAATGGATTTATACGAGGATAATGTACGTACTTGGAATTTGGTCATAACATAAGATTTTTATGTTGATATGGGCTTATTTTTGTTTGAATAATAATTACTTTGATAAATTCGAATAATCTGTTTATAATGGTCGAAAAAGTTATTAGATATGTATTAGCGAAACTTAATACTTATAACAATATAATATAGTCACTTTAAAATTTCATTTTAAACGACGACCGATGTGATTTGACAGTTTTTGTGTTTCTAGAAAGGCCAAGTATTCGGGTGGAGTCCAGTTACTAACGGTTTGGGAGGTACGAGAAATTAAAGATGTTTTCTTCGCGTTTTTGTAAATTACCCTAAAACTTCTGAATGATATATCCTATGATATTGAATTCATATATATAAGCCAGATAAAATTGTTGTATAATTATTTCGTCATTTTACAGATGATTAATTTCAAAACGTTTTTCCAAGCATATTATATATATATTTCATATTATATATGTACACATTAAGTCATATGTCACTCTCCTTGCAATCGTAATAATTGCAAGTAAGTAAGTAATAAGTAGGCTACTAACAGGGGCTAGAAATCATCACGACCTGCGACTTTCGAGACGTTGGTTCCCTTAAAGCCCTTGAACACATCTCTCGTACGGAAGTGTATCGGCTCTTGTCCACATCCACACGGGAGATGCAAAACAGGTATCTATGAAATGGGCGGAAGACGAGAAATTCAACAACCACTTCACCATTGTTCAGTAGTGAAGGTATAGAGGAACGGTGAGATTGTTCCTGATGGTTTTGACGAGAGACCTGAAACCTTTGTTACCTTTAAGACTTGCCAACATTCTCTGTCTAACTTTCTGGTCAAAAAGAAATTTTTCTCTCTGGTGTTCCGTGCAGTCTTGTAGACTTCTTTCAGCTGTGGACATTGCAATTGATAGGTTCGAAAAGCAGGATCTTCCGCTTTTATTGATTGATTGCACTTATCGTTAAACCAAGAGCGATTTTGCTGTTGTTGAGATCTGCTGTAGGAATTCAGACATGACAAGACTTATATCGTTATTAAGTACTAATGTGCATTCATCAACATCTCTCGAAGCAAAACAGATCGACCAATCAATTTCTCTAAAATACTGATGGTGACTTTCCCAATCAGCATTTTTTATAATTCAAGAGAAGAACACTTCTAGGTGGAGAAGTAGGGCGGCACAGTTTTGAGGTGGTAAATAGAGCCGTGATTAAACAGTGGTCTGAATTACCAAGAGAGGAACCGACTGAGATGGTTTATTTGTCGGGGTGAGATGTCAACAACAGATCTAATAAATTAGCTCTATCGCCTAGTGCATCAGGAATTCGCGTGGATGCATCCACTAGCTGTTTCAAATTAAAACATTCACAGAAGAATTCAACGAATCGGCCCGCAGAGCGTGTCGTAGAAGAAAGTTTCAGTCACGGTATTTTATGAACATTAAAATCGCCTGCCAAGTCGATTTCGGAAGAGGGGGAGACAGAAAACAAAATGATCAATATTGTTAGAGATATTGTCAAATACGGTTACCGTGTCATCATCAGACATATTTGGGCTCCGATAAAGGAAACAAGAGTTCATGATGTTTTTGTGAAGATTGAACCTGATCAAGATGTAGTTAAAGTCTGGGTTGGCTGAAGTAAAATCTTTTAAAATGGTAAAGACTATATCATTCCATATATAAATTGCGATCCCTCTATGCTGAGAAAAACGAGGCACGAAGGTATAACAAGGGACGTAATTCTGATTAATATCAGCATCATAATCGCCCTTGGTTTAGCGCAATAATTGTCGGATATTTTTAATTAACGTGGCAGTACACCGAAAAACGACCTGCTCCTCATCCACGAATGTTGCAGAAATCTAAAATGAAGTTCGGAATTCTCAAAACCTAAACAAAAAAGTAGAAGAAAAAGCGACAACCAACAACAAAGATATTTTGGCGCCGCCAGTAGCAGTCATCGACACAGTGAGCAATAGCAGTAAAAAAAAATTAGTTTTTAGAGTTGTGAAATAATAAAATTCCGTTGCGTGAAAAGTAAACAGAACAATAAATATAATTAAATAAAACTAAAAAGTTAAAATCTGGAATTTGTGTTATATTTAAAGAAATACTCGACTATGATTATTCCAGCTTTTGTGAATCGTTAGACAAGGCCCCCACACAGTGGCGTAGCATGAATTTCTGCCACCCGGTACGAATCCCAAATTTGGCGCCCACTAGCCCACAATTAAAAAAATGTTTAATACTATTACTCTGTCACTATTTCAAATGGATTCAAATAACACATCTTCCATAAATTAGCTTTTCATTCTCTGTATTTTTTGCAACACAAACTCTTTAATACATTCGTCAATGTTTATTTCTATCTCTTTTCGAATGCCGAAATGGCTAGATTTTTATACCCTAGATGAAATCATAGGGGTATACTAAGTTTGTCATTCCGTTTGTAACACCTCGAAATAATGATGGTAGAGCAAAATGGATTGGACACCCATTCATAATATTAAAAGTTATTTCGATTTTTGCATGTCCGTCCGTCCGTCCGTCCGTCTGTGCGCACGATAACTCGAGAACGCGTATACATAGAGAGCTGAAATTTTGTACACGGACTTTAAAAAAAAAGTAAAATTAAGTTCGAAAATGAGACAAATCGGGTAGCTCCTTCGTGAGGTTGCCATATAAAAATTTCGTTTTCCGCTATATATTTGGACACTGCCTGAGAACGCATCGACGTAGAGAGCTGAAATTTCGTACATGATGTTTTTACTATATTAGCAAATAAAATGTCAAAAAATGGACTAAATCGGGCAACTCCTTCTTGGTGTTGCCATATAAAAATTTCGGTTTTTTACGTATACTTTGAAAACGATCAGTCCAAGACATTTTTATTGTACTAAGAACTTCTGCAGAATACGAAATCCTATAAAATTGGTTATTACCATTTTTTCTGTGCGACAAACTGTTCTAGAAATATATGCGAAAAACAACTTCAAAATCAATACTTGAATAGATCGGTGACCATATGAAATTTAATACGGGCATTCATCTAGGGTATCATAAGAATTGGCTTTTTTACTTGTTTAATTTTAATGTGGACGTTGTAGATCTTATCTTAAATAATTTTTAATCAGTTTCATTTTAGAGAAGCTTCTCTCATATCTGTCATTACGTATTGCAGCTGGGAGGAATATTGTCAGCATTATGAATATATTATGTAGTTTTCGTTTGAAGATCCAGGTTCGCTCTGGAGGCAACCTCGTTCAATCGAACGGCTTCAGAGAGCACCTGAGAAAGTTCACTTGTGTATGTATACTAACGTCAAAGTACGCTATGAATTTTGTGCGGAATGGGGTTGGTAATTTGTTTGCGGAATAATTTTGAAGCTAATATGATATAATAGTAGTAGAGTGGTCTTAATAATAATTGTTGCCTTTAAAATAATATCAAATGTAAAAATGTCAAATGACATTAATATCAAATCACAACTAGACTCAGTTTGTGTGAGTGAATTCATACGCTAGTAGAAATTGCTCACAGTTTTACTTTGTCCCCTGCCGCGCAAGGGGCAGTTATTATGTAAACCAATACTAATTTGAATGAAAAGTATCAAGGTGTTTGCAATTCATGACGAAACATATAGAAAATTAGGTCCCGATGAGCCGTCTGATGAACATTCATTAAATCTCATCGAAGGGCTCATTGGATAGCATGAAACTGTTCCCTATATACTAAATATTTATTATAGTCATCACCTCATCAGATGACATTTCTACTAGGAAAATTTGAATTGATTTTTGTGATTTATTTAGTAAAGTTTATTTTAAATTATTTTTTTGATTTGTTTTCCGCGGAAAGACTGTCGCCCGTATGCTGAACAAGACGTTATGACCAAATCCTTACGCTTTAGCGTCTTAGAGTTTGATTTGCAACGGGAGTTTGAATTCGAAAAAATATTTGAAATCAATCGAAAATGCAGATTATAATTTATGAATTCATCATGACAATTATTGACATGTTCATTAATAAACTCATCGTGACACTCATTGCTATGCTCATTAATAAGCTCATCGTGACAGTCATTGACATGCACATTAATAAGCTCATCGTGACCCTCATTGACATGCTCATTAATACGCTCATCGTGACTCTCTTTATCTACTCATCGAAGTGCTCATCTAGGATTGTAAAATGCAAAGTATACATGTAAATAAGTAAATAAATGATTTTTTTCCGGCTTTGATTCAATCGCGAATAAATTCCATCAGTACGTTCATCTGATTGCTCATGAGAAGCTCATTGATAAGCTGATCATGATATGTCTATCAGGGTAGTGTACCTAAGATAATTTTCAGAGCGAACCTGATGCTTTCTGGGTTGCCACCAGAAACAACCCATAACGTCATTTTTACTTCAAACGAACGCCTTGACAGCACTTAGGTTGCCTCCAGAGCGAAACTGATGTTCAAACAAAAACGACATTAGATAGCCCTTCTTCAAATTTGGACTCAAAAATAATCTTTAATAAACCCAGTGGGCCGGAATCAATAAATTCTTTCTTACAATTTGTTGTATGCCTTAGGAAGGTATATTTTTCGGCCACATTCTGGAGCTGCTGGAAACTTTCTCGAATTTCAACAGTTACTTTACGTAATGAAGAATACTTTTTTCGTTTTAAATCGTTGATTTTATACTGAAGCGAGGCATTGCTGGCTTAACCTCGTTGGTTTTATATTCGAACGAGACGGTACTGGTTTTTGTTTAGTTTATCTATGACCATGGCCGCTCAGTGCCCCTCATTCCAATCCCCCGTCTGTACCGCCTGGGGCCATGGAACCCCTCTGCAGCCCGCATCCTAAGCCACAGCACCACACCGCCTTTTGCTCGCGGTGTGCAAAATCAATCACCACAAGATTAATAATCGTTAAAGCTTTTCAATGCTCCGCTGTGTGTCCCTTTTACTTTTTCGTTTTGAAATTAATGCTGGACAAAGCTAAAAGCTCGGATTTTTTTTTTTATACAACTAAATTTTTTTGTTCAAGCACGCCATAAAAACCAGACTTTCATTTTGAATTTAAAAAGTGCAAAGCTTTCGGCTTAAAATTACGTGTCACACTGTATGCGAAAATTTAATTATTTCTACTTTTCATTATTTAGGACAGTATGCGGAGGAATTCATTTACTTCCAGTTTTATGTGGGCCCCAAATCATCAAGAGAAAGAAAAAATAACATATACAGTGAGAGCGAACTCAGAACAATAAAATCATGGGTTGATGTTTTATCCATAACATCATCTTAAATTAATTTGTGGCTATTATTAAAGAAGCCTCGATTTTTTAAGGCACCTTGGCATCTTCTACACGCAAACTCGATAAGGTACTTTGTGTACTAAAAGGTGTTGACTACCATGCTAATTTAAAAGTAGATCAGATGCATGCGCGTAGCGAGGTAGGGGCACGGGTGGGCAATGCCCCCCCCCCCCCCCAGAGAAGCCCGTGTAGGCTTTGTGCCCCCCCCCCCCAGGAATACGAAGCAATTATTACTAATAATATGAAATTTTTTCTTTCATTCATTCTTCTTTCATGTAGTAAGATATACCTACAAGCATAATTGATTTTATTCAATTATTTGCAAAATTTTGAATAACTTCAAAATCCTTTCAAATTATTCATAATAATGAATTTTTCGTATATCTACTCTACCTCAATTTTTTAAGAAAAAGACAAATGTCATTTTGGCCAATTTGCTGAAATGTCTATCAGTCAAATAAAATTATCATTTTTCCCAAGCCCATCAGAGAATGAGTTACAGTAGCGTTGGGAGATTGTTGCGGATAAAATTCTTTCGAAAATGGGAATCAATGGCGACTTTTTCCATAAATTATTATATTATGCGAATTCCGACCATTTTTATCCTAGGTACCAAAAGCATAAGAAATACACCAAAAGGAATAGTTCAGTTCACGTAACTTTCGAAAACTAATTAATTTTTATTGATGTAGGAGAGATATCTATAAAAGTACATTAGCAACTAGGCGCAAAGTAATCAGTGCTACTACATAGAAATTTACTAGTTTTCAATATCTTAATGGCAGAAATTGCCAGGGAATTCCCACGATCTCCCAATACTGATAACACCCACCCTCTTTAGAGCAAAGCGTGTAAACAGAAGCACGCTCTGTTCAAATAACATAGGATAATACAGCAACAACTTTGGAACAAATTTCGGTGACCTCTTTCAATATCTCAGAAAAAAGTGCTTTCACAAAATCGCGGTATTACATGAGAGTAAATCTGAAAATTCCGCCACTTGTAATTATCATTTATTTATGAAAATTAATCAATTTGCCGCCCTGTTTCTTGCATGTAAATCTGTGATATCACATTTTTTGTCTTTATTCGTCAAACCAGAACGCGACATCATAAAAACTGGAAATTAAAAGGCCTTAACGGGCCGGCTACAGCCGTGCAGTAATAGCTCACTCCTTACAATATATAGCAAACAGGAATGGTGATAAGCCAGATCCTAGAAAATAGAGCAAACAGGAATGGTTGAATCATGTAAAATTCGTGTACATGAGCGTAATTTGTCAAGAGCAGGGGATTATACATAAGAGTAAGTGAGATGCTGCAGGAAAGATTTGTCAAAGCTGGGTGCAGAATTGTCAAATGTGATTTTGTTTTGTGAGCAGATTTAGCCAACTTAAAATTCTTTTGCGAAATTTAACACAAGTACCGAATCAATTCTTTTCAAAACTATTTATCTTTGAACTTTATTTAGTGCAAAGTTTTATAGTGCCACTAGTGCCTGTTAAAATCTTCATATCAATTAAAAAAACAGAAATGAAGTGTTCGGTCAGTGCTTGCAAATATAAATTGGATTATAAACTAGGGAAATCCTGTTTAAGGCAACTGCACTATCTAAATTATCTTTTATGTTAATAGAAGCAGAGATTTATATATTTTAATTATGTGAATTATTTCAAAATAAAGTAGAAAAAGAACATTTTTTACCACAGATGCTCCGCACAAAACCTTTGTTTACTTTTTGCAAATTGACAATTTGCTTAGAATAGGGATGGCGGGTAAATACATGTAAAAATGGACTACCAACACAACCAGAAATCCATTACGCAAAATCTGGCTCTTAGATATGACAAAATTTTACCAGCAATTTTAATGTGAAATAGGTATTTGGAGACCGTGTAAAATTTTATTTTGCCAGAACTCGATTGTAGACTTATCCGATATGATAATATAATAATTCAATTCTCATTATATGCTACGAATTTGTGATACAATTATTATTTATATCAATAACTGTAAGTTGATCAAAATTTTTCTGATGACATGCATCTGGGCACAAGTGTAGCAGAATGATCGTGATTAATATGTGTAGGTTGGCCCATGACACAGAGATAACACGCTATGGCCGATTCGAAAGGAATTTTTTGTGTTGTTACGTCATGAGGTGACAATGTCATTTCCAGCGAATTTGTTTTGAGTTTTTCGTATTTTATTGACTGAAATAGGTTTTGAATATATTATAATATTTATCTAACCATTAGTTTCTTCGTTTAATTCACTTCGGGAAAAGTAATTAATTATGTGCTAGTGAGAAAGCAAAGAAATTTCCAAATAGCAATTTTTAGATTGAAATTGAGATGAACAAATTTGTGACAATTGTTGCCAAAGCAGGCAAGCAACCAATTGACAGCTAATTAGGACATAACTTGTTAATCTTTGTATCATCGGTTGGCCCATAAAATGGTATTAAGATCATTAATGGATGGATATATATGAATTTTATGCGATCCTTTTTTTTCTGAATATAAATCATTCTATTTCTATAGTACAGTAACTATAATTTGCAAAACCTTTAAATTTTTCCGCAAATTGGTACCGACAGAGTGGTACGTGCATGTATTTTGAATTGGGAGATCCAAGAATAATAGCCCTAGAATGCCGAATATCAAGAAAATAATACCATTCCTTGCAAATCTGAAGATAAAGAGCTGATTCAGCAGATCTGCAACCTTGAAAGATGTCCAACTAGTTATAATGGGGTGGTAACTGGCAATGGATATGTTTCATTAATCGAATCGAATAAATATTTCGATAGATATGGCGTTTAATGATTTAATACAGATCTACTTAAATCTCGTCTATCTCACTGGGAATATTAATTATTTGCGAATTTTGTATGATTTTAAGAAATTGAACTTTGAAGTTAGCACTATTAACTTATTGAGGAATTGTTGAATATGTTTGAACAGCGATAGATTCTGCAAGAATAATTTAAATCTGTTTAAAGTTTTTTTTTTGTACGTCATTTATATAAAGAAAATCGATATGTAAATATGTATCTCTAGTAATATTTCTTCTTTATTTTAGAAATGAATAAAAGTACATTTAAATCAATTCGTTGCTTTATCTTCATCCACTTAAGCGTATCTAACAACCACTTAACAGACGAATATCTTGCACACCACAACAGTGTACTTCTCATCGCTTTATTCTGGACTGGTTACTGAATATTATACCCTAAATGAAATCTATTGGGTAAACAGAGTTTGTCATTCAGTTTGTAAGACATAGAAATAATGAAGGTATAGCTAAATGGATTGGACACCCAAGCATAATATTAAAAGTTATTTTAATTTTTGCATGTCTGTCCGTCCTCACGATAGCTCCAGAACGGATTTACTTAGAAAGCTGAAATTTTGCACACGCGCTTTTCGAGAAAAAAGGAAATTTAAGTTCGGAAATGGAATAAATCAGGCAACTTCTTCGTTGAATTGCCTTGCCATACAAAACTGTGGTTTTCCACTATATATTTAGACCCCGCTTGAGAACGAGTCGACGTAGAGAGCTGAAATTTTGTATACGGCTTTTTCATAAAAATGATGAGTATAATTTCAAAAATGGGATAAATCCCGCAACCCCTTCTTGATGTTGCCATATAAAAATTTAGGATTTTTACGTACAGGTACTGTGAAGACGATCAGTCCGAGATGTTTTTATTGTACTGAATAGTTCTACAGACTATGAAATCCTATGAAATTGGTTACAATAATTTTTACTGTCCGACGAACCGTTTTAAAAATATATGCGATGACAAGTTATTTGCTTGTATGTTTGGTGCAACATTATGTTATTCCATTTACTATCGATAGGTTTTTATTCGACAGCATAACCTAGCATAACATCCAGGCGGATTTTCACTTATTGTTACCCTTTACTTATATAATCAAAATAATGCGAAGCAAATTAAACTTTACGTGTAGGAATCATTATTATGCACGGTATAATTGATAACAAATTTACGAAAAACCTTACATTGTGATTTCCGAATAACTCAAAACTTATAAGTTTCCCATTGTCAGTAAAGCTTTTCAGTGGATAGAAATTTCTAAGTCTTTTTAATTGTTCCAGAACGGTTTCTTTAAACTGAGGCAATTACGTTAATTCTTAATTATCATTATTTTGTTTAGTTTCTTTAGTTATTTGTTAAATTGTTCATTAAATATTATACTAGTGAAGAGAATATTTGATTGCGAAAGAAAATTTATAAAAACACAGTTGATTGTTGCTGTCTATTTTACTTTACTTCACGATAGTAGGTATATTAATCGAGCAAATAAAAATCTCTGAATTGCCTTACAGTAACAAACATCTAATCCAAGAAATTTTAGTAGTAATTTTTAGTACCCTCCTCGACTTTCCCATGTGTATACCACAATTTAGGCTCAGTCCCCCTCTCTTCAAATTTCTTGTAGTAATCTAGGCACTGTTCTGAGAAATTCTGTCCCACTATTATGGCAGTGGTACTGAATTTTTTTCATCGGCGGATATGATCAGATTAGCATTAGTCAAAATATTACTGTCGCTTTTTGAAGAAGTTTATCTGTTTGTCCATCTGATTTCTTCCGTTTTTGACTGATGAGCATTGATGGGAATTGTTCAATATTCCAACGACAAGCTCTTCATTGCACTATGCACATCAGTGCAAATCTATGCACCAAGTTGAAGTGCATACATATGTAGCTATAATATTTCTGCCTTGTGCACATAATAGAATTCAGACTAATTATATGTAATTTTAATGTATATATTATTTTCTTTTCTTTGATATTGACATTGTTATGAATGAGCTACAGTAAAGTCTATTATTATCACTAAATGAAAATAAATTTGGCTGTACAACTCGGCTCAGTTGTTAAGAGTGAGTCTTTATGGCACTTTGCTCGGTTACGGGTTTTATTAAAGAATTGTATATTTAGAACGCGAGTTTTCATTATTAAGAACAAATCCACAAATCCGATACATCTTAAACCATATTCATGTTTGTCTTTCCTCGATAAAAGTCATTCTACATTTACTACAATGCTTTTAATGAGCTATTGAAAGTGCAGTTATATACTATGATTATGACCCTTGTGTATTCAAATGTTTGTATTATTAGCAGGTAAAACATTCTATTATTGGCAAAAAAAAAAACAAATTTAAGCAGACAAACGGAAAATGCGATTTCCGTCGCCAAGGGTCATAGCTTAAATCAATAATATGTTATCAGAGTATTTATTAATTTTATTAGTATTATTTGTGGGGGGATGTAGACGGACTCCCACCTCTCATATAGTAACCGCGGCCTATAAGTTCTTTTGTGACATTACCTCTAAATGCCATACGGAGCCCATTCGAATTTAAGATTTTTTATAAAGCCTACGATGCTCTTGGGGGACATTTTTTCGATAACTTCTGGCGGTGGGAATGCGTTTTCTAGATGTCTTAGGCTTATGCGACATAGCTTCACATTCACACAGGACATGTTCAGCGGTTTCATCGTCTTCCATATAGAAGCGACAGGTCTAATCATCGGCCTCACCCATCTTTTAAAGATGATATCTAAGTGAGCATTGCCCATTAAATAGGCCCGCTATGAGCCTTAGTTCCTTTCTTCTGAATGTGAGGAATATTTTTGTCTTCTGCTGCGAATACTTTACAAACTTCTCAGCTTGTCTCAGCCCCGGCATATTTTCTAAGTGTGCTTTTTTAATTCTGTCCTCCCAAACCTGATCTGAGCTAAAAGAAGACTTTTGGGTGTCCAAAGACAGGCTCAGGGCCAATAAACAGAGATTTGGCTCCTTACTTTGCCTTCATGTCATGGTACCCAAATCTGTGTCACTTTTTTTGTTCGGCTAATTGCTTAAAGATTGTAAGACAGTCCCAAACCAGCTTAACGCTTGAAGTGTTGCTTGACTGCCTGATATTATGTACATTTTGGCTCCACGAATATTCTTGTGAATTATTTCGCGCGCGCAGACTTCTATGGCGTGTATTTATGTCTGAAAAATTGTTGGAAAGATCCCCAGTGGCTTTTGTTAAATGGCACCATGTCCCGTATATGCACACGCCCCCTCTACCTTCCATTTTGGACTCATCCGTGTACCATTTAAGAAATCTTTTTTCAACGGGTAGGTCCCCATTGTGCCACTGTTGACTACCCCCAAGCTCACCCCACAAGGTGTTTCAAAGCTAAGGCGGTTCGGTATATCGCCTTAATTTGGGTTGACCATCGGATCCTCTACGAAATCTTGAGGACTTTCAGGTGGCCAACGAAATTATTTGTGCACAGGAAATTTTCCCTATGCAGCCTAATTGCACTGAGGATAACAAGAATTTGAATTTAATTGTAAAGACTTTTTTTAACTCATGAACGAATATACGCCAGAATTGACCTGCTTGTCATATCCGGCTCTAGCAGAATTTTCTGGGAACTGAACTTACCGTAGCCTTCACTATACATCCAACAATGTTAGATGATCCATAGTACTTGTAAGTGGACATAACTCTTTCTCGACTTGTCACAGATAAAGTATAAGATATAGCTTATTTCAATATGTAGTACGGTTAGTCATCATTATGTGATGTATCGCTCAAAAACAATAATTATATAAGTTGTATGATTTACGAAATATAAAGGAAACCCAGTTAATCCATCCTATATTTCAAACAACGCATTTTACCTCCCTCTGCGCTCGCATTTCCACAATTACTATCGAACATTTTTTGACTTATCTCAACACTCTCCTCGGGGCAAATTAAAATTAATATAAAGATTCCGGCGCATAACATAAAATTAAACCACTCTTTCGGAAATATTGAACAAACTTGAACATCTATAAATAATAATAAAATTTGACTGTAAGTGAACTCCATTTTTGTAGCAGAGTAATTGCGGAAAACTTAAAGGAATAAAATTACTTTGCAATATAAATAATATTTCTTAAGGCCATTTCTGCTATGCATAATTCAAATATCATGTTCGGAAAACGAAGAAAATTCTAAGTAATTATACTTATATAAAAATAGAAGCATGTAGTCCGTATGTCTGCACCGAAAAGCTGTCCTGCTCTAATTTCTACGTTTATATCAGAACTAATTGTTGTAGGTTATTTTTATCATCCATTTTATATATATAATTTATAATAAAACAAGTAAAAAAGCTAGAATCTGTCTAATACCAATTTTTATGTACCGCAGATGTATGTAATTTTGTATGGTCACCCATCTGTGTAACTTTGATTTTTGAAGTGAATTTCCGCATATATTTCTAGTACGGTTCGTTGGACAGTAAAAATAATTATAACCAATTTAGATGTTTTTACTAGGACTGATCGTTTTCACAAAATATTTAAAAGCAGGGTTGTAAATGAGCGGACTCATTTGTCATATCAACTCATCGCTCAATCCTTGAGTACGCTCATCACTTGAGGGGTGGTTTATCACTGGAAACTTGAGCGGATTCTCTGCTTGAGCGGACTTAAATCTTTGGCGGACTCACTACTTGAGCGGACTCATCATTTGAGTTGAGCGGCCTCAAATCATGTTTTAATTAACGCAGAATCTGATTTAATCGAAATTGAAACTGAAATTGAAATTTCAATCAAATAACAATAGCTCACAAAAAAGTCATTCATTATATTATATTATATTAATCTAGCTTTTGCTTATTTTCTTAGCCAACATTTCTTTTACGCTATGCTATTTTGGGATTCAGATTGTGAAGATGACCAAAATTCAATGTAGGGTCAGAAATTGTTTTTTAAGTATAATTTTTCCACAGACAAAATCTTCAGCGTTTTTCGATGATAAAAAGTCTTTTTACCGAAGCACTGCCTACAAGTGCTTCGGTAGAAAGATTATTTAGCGTGGGAAAACTAACGATAACTCCTAATCGATGTCGTCTAAATGAAGAAAATTTTGAAATACAAGTGATGCTACATATCAATGGAAAAAATATAAAGTAAGACGCTGATTCTATGGAAAAATGAAAGTAAGTAATTTCCTTGAGTTGAGTTATAATATTTTCAAGTATGGCATTTTCTTTACCTACAGGTTTTACAAGTTGTTAAAGGCAAAAAACATTATATTGAGAGCCCGTCAAATCTAGCGCTCCTCTACAAGTCCTACATTAGACCTAGAATAGAATACAATTCCCATATATGGGCCGGGGCTGGTCGCACAGCCTTAGCTTCATTGGATATTGTCCAAAAGAGAGCCTTCAAGCTCATTGGGGATTTGGCAATAACTTGTCTATCGACTCACTCGAGCACCGCCGCAATGTTGGATGCCTTTCGCTCTTTTATCGCTATGTGCATGGTCAATGTTCTGATGAAATATCTAGTCTAATCCCCTGTAGAATAATTCCTACACGCAATACTCGCGCTGCCAACCGCGCACAGCCTTTAACCCTTCAAATTACTTTCGGCCGTAAAGTAAAATTCTGTGATGATATTTTATCCCGAACAGTGCGAATGTGGAACAGCTTAACATCTTCTGTTTTTCCTCCGGCATACAATCTGCGGAAGTTTAAGGGCAACATACATCGGCACCTGCGCCACTCTCCTCATATCCCCTAATCCTTTCCCATTCTCCTTCCTGCCATGCTGTGCTTTGCATCATAGCTAAATTAATATAATATACATAATGCATGACCTTTTTGCGCGCTTTTCTTATTTGATTGAAATTTCAGTTTCAGTTTCAATATTAATTAAATCAGATTCTCCTTATGTTATTCAAAACATCATTTGAGTCCGCTCAAGACTTGAGTCCGGTCAAGTCCACTCAAGCAGTTAGTCCGGTCAAGATTGAGTCCGCTCAAGATAAAGTCCGCTCTAGTTTGAGTCCACTCAAGATTGAGACCGCTCAACTAATGAGTCCGCTCATATTTTGAGCGATGAACCACCGCTCAACTGTTGAGCGAACTCAATGATTAAGCGGACTCAATGATTGTGCGGACTTACTGTTTGAGTTGAGCGATAAGTTGAGTCAAAATTTGAGTTCTTTACATCCCTGCGTAAAAGGCCTCTATTTTGATATGGTAGCACCAAGAAAAGGTTGCCGAATTTAACGCATTTTTGAAATTATATTTACTATTTTTATGAAAACGCCGTGCACACAATTGCAGTCAGGCAATGTCCAAATATGTAGTGAAAAACGAAATTTTTGTATGGCAACCCCACGAGGGAGTTACCCGATTTGTCATATTTTCGAAATTAAATTAACTTTATTTTTTAAAGTCCGTGTGCAAAATTTCAGCTCTCTAAATGAGCGTGCTCGTGAGTTATCGTGAGGACGCACAGATGGACAGAAGGACAGACGGAAAGATGGACATACGGACAGATGGACATACGGACAGACTTACAGATGGACAGACGGACCGGCGAACAGACGGAATGACCAACATTCAAAAATCAAAATAACTTTGTGTATTATGCGTGCATGTCCAACCCATTTGCTCTACCAGCATTATTTCTGTGCGTTACAAATGGAATCACAAACTCAATATACCATATAATTTTATATAGGGTAGTCAATTGGCTGTTTTAATTTTGTTCCTTCAGTTGACTGAAGCTACACAGCGACAATTTACTTCTCACCGACCAAGAAATCGACACCACAGCTTTGAGTAAATATTAATTCGACCGAAATATTCTCAATATTTTACGGACAAATACATACAGGACATACAGACAATCTTGAAATAAATACAGCAAAGTCATTTGTCACCCATGTATAAGCTTGTAAAATAGAAATTTATTTCGGTATGTTTTGCGATTGTCGTGGTTCTCTGGTGAAAACCCTAATTTAACGTTTGCACTGCTTCCATGCGAGGTTTTTGCTCTGCAATAAGGACAGCAACAGATGAATTGGAAATATAGAAACGATTATAAGCCTGCATAGGTTCACTGGTCTCAATTTGTTTTGGGCTTTTAAATAATATAATATTGAAGTAAATTTTTGGAGTTTAAATGATTTTTTACCTACCCATAAAAACAATGCCTACAATTCCAGAAAATCTGAAACAATATCCTGAGATATTCCCGCGAACTTCCCAATAACAAACTAGGAGATCCCTAAGACGTCCTAGATACGATTATAGCGGGAATTGAACATTATTAAATGTGCTAACTGTGCTTAAGTATGTACATTAAATCCTGTAGAAAGGGGACGTGATCTACCACAAACATCCGAACCGCGGACTTTCAGAACTCCCAGGGATATCGTAAGTTGTTAATTCGGACCGGACGAGATTTCCCACGGACAATTTATATATCCTAACAGGAGTTCCTATTAACATGCCGCGGATATATTTGTGGTGTGTGGGGTATGAATTGCAAATATCTATAAAATGACAATAAAGTTATAAGAGTACATAACGGAGTGTAATTGAATCTTTGTTTCGCTGCGGTCTCGATGCCTTCCTATGCATGAAAATTTAAGTAATATATTTATATACTGAGCAAATATAAAAAATAGGAAACAGGATTATCATCATACCCAAGTGAATCATGAATTGTTTGATAATATCGGGATTCGATTAAAATAATTTCTATAAAACCTGGCAGCTGAGTTAGTTTCAGAGCTATGGTGTCTATTGATTCTATCAATAGCCAATCAATTTAAAATGTGTACAAAATTTCAGCTTTCTAAGTGAACGCGCTCTGGAGTTATTGTGCGCACACACGGACGGACGGACATGCAAAAATCAAAATAACTTTTAATATTATGCGTGGGTGTCCAATCCATTTTGCTCTACCATCGTTATTTCTGTGCATTACATATGGAATGACAAACTTAGTATACCCTATAGATCTCATCTAGGGTATAAAAATGAAAAATTTTAAAATTCGAGAGAAGTAAAACTCTTTCAGTCAGTCTTCTATCGAATTACCGGTGACTTCCACTTCATTCATTTCGTTAAACATGAAACATTTCGATGCAAGATTACGATGAGAGGATACCATTTAAAACAAAAGCTATATAAACTACAAACTAATACTAGTAAGCAACTACCAAAGAAATTTGCTGTACAATAATTCATAATAAAAGGAAAGGGACTACTCAAGTCCCTTGTAAAAATATTCAACCTTAGAAATAGTAAGTGTCTGCTTATATTCCATTATTCTACCACCTCATAAGATTATTGTCCCGAAACAGCATTTGCTCCATTACCGGAGAATATAGTCGTCGCATGCTGGTATTCCTCGTGCTGCATATTAAACAAATAAAAATTATGGATCAAAATGAGAATTGGATATTGTTTCAGAATTATTTATACCCTAGAAGAAATCATAGGATATACCTACTAAGTTTGTCATTCCATTTGTAATGCAAAGAAATAAAGATGGTAGAGAAAAATGGCTTGGACACCCACGCATAATATTAAAATTCAGTTAGAGACCTGAAATTTTGCACACGGGCCTCTTAAAAAAAAACATAAATACAAGTTCGAAAATGGGATAACTCACGTAACTTCTTCATAGGGTTGCCGTTTTTTACTATATATTTGGACAGTGCCTGACAACGCGTCGACGTAGAGAGCTGAAATTTCCCACAGAGATTTTTAAGAAAATGCAAGTTAAGTTCGATGATAGGACAAATCGGGAAACTCCTTCGTAGGGTTGCCATACAGAAGTTGCATTTTTCACTATATATTTGAACACTGCCTGAGAACGCGTCGACCTAGAGAGCTGAAATTTTGTACACGGTGTTTTCAAAAGAAAAGTAAAAAAGGTCATTTCCAAAAGATAATTGACTTTCTGGCACTTATTGAGCATTTTCAGCCATTTTCGCTGGCTATGCTTAAGAAAAAGTGCAAAAAACAAATTCCGAAATTTTAACCTTGTTGAGCCATAACTTCAAAACGGAGACGAAGAAGGAAAAAATTCTAGACCGTTGGAAACGTTAAACGATTATTAATCAAAGACATTTAAAATCATAATCACAGGAAGTTACAGGGTTATCTATGAAAACATACCGTAATATCTTGAAGTCCCGTTAGGAAGCCGTTAGGATTCACTCCCCCTTCCATACAATTTATGCTCGTCTAAGCCTGACCTATTCGTTACCTTGGGATATTACACCACTTACGGCATACCCTATACATGCGAAAATCCACTTCAAATATCAAACTTGCACAGATGGGTAACCATACGAAAATACATACATTCATCTAGGATATCATAAGAATTGGTCTTAGACCAATTCTAGATTTTTTACTTATTTTTTCTTATTATATTATACTTTAATAATATATCAAGTCCTTATATTGGGTTATGAGCTTATTTTCGCCTTGCAATTTCATGGGTATATATGTACGTGAGACCCAAAAACTGTACAAATTAATAAAAAGTGGTATAAAGCATTAGGTCGATCAAATTACTTAGAATGAATCAGTTAAGCAGTTACTTACGAAATAGTGGCTTCAGAATTCCCTTCGTACTTAGACACTGACATAGAAGCGAACTGAAAAAGATACTTGTATCACCGTAGTTTTTCCCTGAAATGTATTCGAATAGAGCAAATTCTTGACACTGACACACAGGAAATTCGGCTATTAGCGAGTCGTAATAACATTTTAAGCAAAGTTCTATTATAATAAATATAATAATAAATAGATATAAATGCATCTAGTTTTTAAGGTGTATTTACCGATAATATGCATACCTGATACGAAGAATCGATACGAGGAGGAATGTATTTTTGGACAACCTTTTGGAGGGTAATTACCCCCTATTTTCCTATAAAAGGGGAAAAGGGTAATCATCTCAAATATCAAAAGGAAGCAAAGAAGGTAGCATGAATCATTATATACAGAGACGCTTGTAACTTGTTATGCATAAAAATTTGGAGATTAGAGTTCTGCGTAAATATAGCATATTGACGTGGATTGATATAACCTTCTTAAATATAATTCAAATAAACAATATCCTTAGATTATTAGTACATATATTGATATAATTTTATATTTAGCTGTAAGATATGAAAAATATTCAGGCACCTTAAAGCCAAAAGTGTGAACATCACTAAAAAACGATGATAATAGGAAGGCGTCACAAGACTGAGTAAAATGGTGTAATTATCGCCTTTCCAAGAGCGTGCAGGGAAGTGTTTCTTTGTACTCTTTTAAATCGATTATATAATTACCTAAGTCATTAATATAGAATCCAACGAGTGTAATTAGAAAAAACTAAGCCTAATTCACCCTATTTATATTTTATTACATTTTAAGATATCAGAATATCGCACCTGACTGACTAATTCCAAAAAGGCCCTTATTGAAGCTAGATAGGTTTTATCTTACTATTATATGCCATATATATATACATACGTAAGTACCCAATATACGATATGATTGTTTTTATTTTCGCAACAAAAACATGACAGCAGAGACATAAGGATCAAGTCAGA
This sequence comes from Dioctria rufipes, assembly GCA_963924295.1. Lineage (NCBI taxonomy): Eukaryota > Metazoa > Arthropoda > Insecta > Diptera > Asilidae > Dioctria > Dioctria rufipes. Next base: position 116,486,335 of record OZ002741.1, read on the forward strand.
TGATATAAGAAAAATTTGACTGCTGCTATCGAGAGTGAGTTTCGTGATTTTGTTGTTCAACGGAAGCAAAAAATACACAAAACAACGCCTCATACATTTTCATAGAAGATGTATAAATGAAGCGAACAGTACAAATAGTTCGCTTCAATCGACAGAGAAATTTGTTCTCTCCAGTATGTGTCAGCTCTAGAACAAGGTACACGAAAGAACACAGCTAATATATTCTACACATTTCAAGATTATTTGACGAGGTATGCTGCTTGCTACACCAAAAGACCAAAGAATATTATGATTAAAGAAACAAGCCCGCAATACTTCAGATCGGCAAAGAAAGTCGAAAATACAAATTATTTCCGGCCTTTGGTAATGTAGTAAATGTCTACCTAGGCATTGACAATAAAAGAAAGAAAATACATAAAAATAGGCTGAAGAAGATAAATAATAACCAATAATAAAAATGTGAAAATATTGAATGAGATTTGCTAGTATATCTTTAGATTAGTACAAAAGGATACCCACATCTATTATTATATTACAATACACAAAACGCATAAAGTAATGTAAATAATACAACTATAATAATATTTTAGAATGTAGAAATATTAGTTATACATAGCATAATATTTCTGTAGAATGTGAAAATCTTAGTTACAGTAGCCATATAAAAAACAAAAACAATATATATAATAAAACTTACGTATATATCATTAGAAAATATATAAGCAAAGCCAATCTATATTTTCAACATTTGGATACTTAATAATGCAAAAATTACATTTTGGAGATACGAGACAACAGGTTCTGTTTAATGAGTACATCTTCCACTACTTACTTCTTCTTAATTTTCTTACTTTATGCAGGAATTTATATATATAGTATTCATTTACAAATGTACATACTGTTAAGTGCAATAGGAAAGAGACATGTATTGGAAATTGATACTTCGCGTGAAATAAGTAATGACTTGCGGAGAATCGTATTACAGAACAGGATAAGCGACATATATAGAGTTCGGAAATAAGCAACTTTGGCTTCAGAGAATCGATTGTTCTAAAATAGAGTTTTCGGGAAGATTCTAGCACAATTTGTAGAGTATAAATACCACTTATCACTACCAGTGAAACGGAAAGTTGTAAAGAAGGACAACATTGTCAACAAGAGGACAAGAGACGACATCAAACCCAACTGAGGGCTAAAGATGAGCCCCAACGATCAAATGAAGGCAACGAAAAGAGCATCGAAGGAAACTACGACAAGAACGAAAAGGCGCAAAACACACTTGACTTGACTTGCTAGACAGCGAGTGAACGTAGTGAACTATTTGGATTGCGATAATTAGAAGTACAGTACTAGCTTTAATTAAAAGTAGAGTTGATTTGAAATTGTTTGTTCATTTATTTATTTGGTTTTGAAATTAAATTAATTAATATCAATTTGCTCAAACCTTAAAATTAAATTTGAATTTAAATTTTGTCATTGATATTGCGTTCATTGTTCATTAATCTAGTACATATTTTATTTAATTATCAAGTGCTATGTAGTTTACAATTTTTCTATTCGTTTTTGTTTCGCTTTACATGAATAAACTTTTTTTGTATAAGCTTGTAAGATAGAGTAGAATAGCACAACAGCTTCAGGAGAATTTTTCTTATCAGTATCATCTTTGTTAGAAGATACCGCTATCTATTGGGATAATTTGTCAAATAATTATACTCAGACACTTAATTTCGATTTTGTGAGTCATAGTAGCAACAACTCCTCGTGTCATTAGCATATACAGAAACTCTATATTAAAATATTGTTATCTAGTGCACCCTAATAATAAGGTTTGAATTAAAAACAAATTTCGGTTGTTTTATTTTACATTGCTAATTCCAATCGTTCGGAAACCAGCGGTGTTAAAAATACAGTGAAGTATAATAAAAAGGACTTGTGACTTATAATTGAAATATTGTGTTTTGAATAACGAACTAAGGCCGCGCTCGTAATACATATTCTATATCATCGCACTCATTTATGCATTTGTCTTTTTTTTATCATGTATTGCATTTCAGTATGAAATTGAATATCACAATATGCCGATTAAAACTTGTAAATATTGTAGACTGCTGGTATTATTCAAAATATACCGACCTACTTTGCAAATAATTAACTCCGTATATTTTTTTTAGAAGAAATGTTGTTACTCTGTACAAATTACCTTCAGCTTCTACACATGTATAACGAGAACTTGTACCCATTTTGTATAAATAAATAAATGAAAATTCCGTGAAAGTCCAGAGCATTTATATTAATTGTATAATGTCATGACTGTGATACACGCGGGTTCGAGTACCACCTCGGTACGGTCCTGGGAAATTATGTAACCCTTAGGCTTTTATAGCTTTTTAGCTTCTGCTACTTAGCAGGTTAGCACAATGGGCCGTCTTGACCTCGAAAATGAGCTGAAATTAATTGCCCAACAATTTTGATTAACTTTTAACATATCTAAGGGGACTCCAAGGAACTAATTCCTGATTCCATCAGGGATCATACTGAGGGGCTGAAAGTGGCTGAGTGGATTATTTTGCGAAAGGTACAAAGGCTACCAGCTACAGAACTGTGGACTACAGCTCCCTAAAGATATTAAAGAAGGTAAACTACAGGATAAGTTACAAGATCGGTATAGTTCAGCTAGAGGTTAAGGGTGGGGCTGTAAAGTCTAAGTAAAAAATGCCAGTCGACAAGACTAGTACTGCTAGGAGCAGGTGCTCTATCTAGAAAGAACATATATAAAATACGAATAACACAAGATCCAGAAAACCCTTCGTAGTGTAGCTAGACTAGAAGTAGTAGAAGACGACATAAGCTACATAAGCTGCAGATAAATATTGTCTTTGCATAAGCTGAGAGATGTGGTTACAGTAGCTGTCGAGGTAAATAACCACGTGGTGGTAGTCACCTCTGCCTACTTTCGTGAAAAGGTGGATATCCAGAGCTGAAACGGCTCATTTGTTACTACAAACGAGGAGGAAAACAGATCATCATTGGATTTATGATAGCACACATCACTTGATATGGGGAAGCACGAATTTAAGCTAAACCAAAAACCCAATTATTAGACAGGAGTTTCTGGATCTGACGTTTATTGATGTGCTCATAAGTATAAAACATCGAACGAGATTTCCATGTCGGAACATAGATTCGACCAACTCAACTAGAAGTTTTACTAACCAACTGGAAGTTTTACTGAGAATTTTTCAAGGCTTAGGTCAATTTCCATTGTAACAGCAGAAGACAGCCAAGAATTTAGATTCGCCCACTATGCAGCTATAATGCACTGTCTGAACCTCGTTCATCGCCCTAAAAAAAATTCTAGAAGTAGAAGAGGTGGTTTTATGTGCAGTAACACCTTCAATACAATCAAACTAGCAGCTATAGAAATGGGCGTTTATTTCATGCTAGAAGTATGAAAATAACCACATTACTGGATAACTGATTAGTTAAGATTAATCAAAAGAAAACCGAAGCTCTACCGCTTAGAAAATACTGCTACTACTGACTTGGAAAATAGATTTGCTAATGCTATGCTTAGATTATCTCGAACGTCAACTGAAACCAACTTACGTTATAGTATCCGGAATACCCTACACAATGAACGAAAAATGTTAATAAAATTTTCCAATGTGTACAAGGCAATTGTAATTGGGTCTTCTCTAATTCCGGCGAACTTAGAGCTAGTAAAGGCAGACGTAATTCCTCTATTGTAATGAGATTTCAAAACACGAAAGAAATAGCTTGTTGTAATCTGTACGTAATGTCATTTAAACACGCTGCAGCTGTGGAAGACCTAACACTAAAAAATTATACTATAAATAGAACGGCCTTGTCAATGTTTAAGCAAACACAATTGGCTACCTATTGAACATACTCGACCTAGTGTTGCTTGGGTAAATAGGGCTGAGAATAATTCCGTCACGGCGATTATATCACTGGGCGATCTGCATGAGGTAACCGCGATGAATACCGAATCCTTCGTAGCCAAATTGTTTGACATATCCGTAATGGTAAAAGATCTTATTAATGTTCAATATTCAATACAAAGTTCCCCTCTAAAACCTTATGGCGCGTCTTAAAACAGAACGGGATTGCTCTCTCCGCTAAGAATATCTGGATAGCTAATTAGAGTGTTGAGGAGGGGATATACAATTCCCAACCTTCCATTTTTTTAGAATAATAAGACATAACGTAAGTACAAAGATATGTAATAAAGACGGAATTCGACATTAACAAGACGTTGGTCCCGATGGCTTAAATCTATAATTTCTCAAAATCTGTACTCCCTTTAACCTGCATCCTTTTATACATGTCTTACCACCTCCATTTTTCCCACGGCTGAAAACTTTCTAATCTCATACCAAAACCTAAAACTCCTACAAAACATGTTACGAAATATAACGAAATATACTATTAAAACCATTTCTTGAAACGGTACTTGACAGAATCATGTACTTGCAGATATCGCATTTTTTAAATATCAATAGAATTCTTAATCAGTTAAATTTTAGATAAGGACACAGTTGGATTTCAGACTTTTAATGATTATCAGTGATATAACAGGCTATTTACAAAGACGAATTACTCTCGCTTTCCCCGTGGCAGTGGCGGATCCAGGGTCCCATTAAAGTAAAAAATATTTAATTAGTTGAGTTATTTGAAAAGATATATGTTTTATTTCCCAAGCCACTAACTAGACTCCCTCAGTACCACATCAAAGCCCGAACTTGGTCCTAACTCCTAACATTCTAAAATACTTGCAGCGTCCTTATGTAAAACCACCGACATGTATAATATGGATAGACTACGTCCATTGAAATACACTGCAGAAAGTGAGCTCACTTTTATATAGCGTTCTCCTTCGGTCTAAGCACCAAATACTAACTGATAAAGAACTGTAAACAACAAATAAATAAGTGGATTCGTCGATATAAATGTTTTTAAATAAATTATTTGGGTTAATTAGTGATAAAAAGTATTTTACCAAAGTCAATATATTCATAGATTCTCAACAGAAATTGGACAGGTTTTATTAAAATCACCTTCCCGGCAATGGTTTTTTCAATGTTATCACCGACGTAAGAACTATTTTTGACACATAAAATTTTACCCGCATGAAATAGCACATCGAGCAGTCCATATTATATATGCCAGTGTGTAAAACTGAGAAAAGTTTGGTTTAAAGGACTACTGCAGTTTGCACCCTAAACTGCTATTACGACGCTCGATGTATTTTTTTTTGCTTATCTTAATTTGTAAGATGATCCCCCATCTCTAATTTCAATGCTAGATCCGCCACTACCCCGTGGCGCCATAACGAGATAGGAAGTTGTAAGCATAGACTTTTTTTTATTTAGAATCATATTTTAAATAAAATAGCATTTTAAAATTATTAAAAATTTTACCACTTCAGCTCCGCACGCATGGCAAATAGATTGGCACACGTACGAGGTTGTTTCTATTTTTTTCATTTTTTTTGTTAGTTCTAAGACGCCGCATTTTTGCAACAATACCCCCATCCCTGGACCACCCCTACACCAACCGTCAAAATTGTCACGCGGAACAAATTAAATGCCCTCTTTAGAATTTTTTTGGTTTATTTGACTGGACTTTGAATACGTTCAAAGAATTTTATGTCGCCACCTGGAACATAAATGGGTAGAATCCAAACCTTTTCTTCTTGATTAAAAATATACATAAATAATACATATTCTTACATAAACCCATTGTTCGTTCATTGTATTGTTTCCTCGTCATTACGGGAATTCATTAATCATTATGTCCTAAAACAGGTACAATGTAATTGGTAAGAAGATATCTGGTGCCTTTGCAATATGCACATTTTCTGTTCGGTTGATATGTAATAATTGAAAGCCTTCTTGATTCCTTTTGTGAGTGTGATAGATACCTCGACTTGCAGAGAACTTTAGACCGGAAATGAAACTTGTGACACTAGAGAAGGTTCAGGGAGAAATATAATTTATCATGCTGGGACCAGGAGGTTTGCTAGGAAACCAAACATTATTAATATCATAGCATATATGTACAGCATACAAAAGGAAACAGCCCTCTATCACAATTTCTCATGCATTCCAATTAAAAACAGTTGGCAATATGCTGTCAAATATGTCACTTTATTATTAGGAAATTTTTCTATAAGAATATGGAATTATTTTTCATTTTAATTAACCAATTTACAGGTAAACTTATTGGCCTTTTGTTGCAAATTTATAACGTTTCTATTATTAATCTGATTGTTTCTGGTTTAGTCTTATGCATTAATTCTGAGCTAATTTACTTACATCTGTTCTAAATATTTTTTGATATATTTTATTTGTTATTTTCATTCATTTTATATTTATTTTAGCGTAACTGCAAAAGTTCACAAATTATTTGCGAGTATTTTCTAGGTCATTTCAAATGAAAGTTTACTATGCAAAAATTAGGCCTTTTGGTTAAACTACAAGTAACTTCTGTATGTATGTCTAAAATTTCTGTATTAATAGAGGACGTCGAATTATAAATATAAAAAAAATTGTATGACATTAATAAGATGCTCAATTCATTCTCTATGTAAAATAAAATAATTAAAACACTGGCGTATTTGAAAAGCAAGCTAATAATGATGTAAAACCACTCGTATTCCGCCTCCTTTTTTAAAATTATACCTCTTCAAAGCTGCACTTTTCTCCTCAATATTCAGTGATTTTTTACATAGCGTTTTATTTCTTGAATTTATTCGTATTTATTTGCGTTCAAATGCGCTTTAATGCAAGGTATATAGAATACAAGAAATTCCCATTACGAACCATGTTCCCCTATTAGCTGACGTAATATTTTGAAATGTATAAGAAAGCATGGCACAGAGAGCACAACCTCTCTCCTCTCTCTGTCTTTCCTATAAAAATGTATATACAGTAGTCACAGATTTACGTCACAGGCTATCAGCTGCAATGTGTCAACATTTTAATGGGAATACTTTGGCTTCTATATACCTTGCTATAACGATCGAAATTTGTACATGCCAATAGTATTTCACTAGAGTAATATTTAAAACCTACTGTGTACTTATGAACACATATATGGTAGTAATTATTTTTACTTTCACAGGTGCTGCTTGTGCGCTTGATAAAAATACTCAAATTCTCTAGTAACACTATCCCGGTTTACGAATATTGTGACATTTGAATACAGTCATCAAGAACTGTCTGCCCAGACCCCCATCCTCAAGGATCATCCTTCCCCAAGGACTGTCCTATCTGTGTAGACGCTCATCTTCTAGGATCGACCTTCATCAAGGTTTCTGGATCCCCAAGGACTGTCTTTGAAGACGCTAATCCTCAAGAGTCGTCCTTTCTCAAGCCTTTCCTGGGTTAGTCATCGGCTGGATGTCCGATGCTAGCAGGCATATACTGTCCTTTCTAATGCAAGTTCTAGGTTCTCCAACACAGCACGTTTCAAAGCCAGATGTCCCGGCCTACCTTTTTCCGAAGGTAGTTTCTGAAGCACCGAAACTGTCTGCCAAGAAGCCAGTTTTCCAGGGCTATCCTCTTACACCGAGTCCTCAGTTTGCTGGAGCTGGTGGGCTGCAGATAGCTATCTCCAGAACAGCATAAGTGGACTGAAGATACCATTGGCATCGCTCAAGTCCAGAAACAAAATATTGTCCCCATTCCTAGACGTACTCTATAAAGAATCTTGTGAGGGACTTCAATCCTTATTAGATTAAAATAGTCCAGGAATTAAAACTTGTTGATTACAATTTTCGAATAAATTTTTCCGGAAAAATGTTTGGTGACTTTGACCATTTCGAAGACATCTTTTTTAGTAATGAAGCTTATTTATACATACCTGAATGGGCATATGTTTTGGAGAAATGAAAATCCTCACAAGAAGCATAAACGTCCACTGTAATATCCTAAAGTGGGCAGTAATGTCTTCGAAAGAAATCGTCGAACTGTTTTTTCGAAGATCGTCGAGACAGCGCTATAACAGTAAATTCTGATTACTATGTTTCACTTATTGAAAATTTTCTCTGATCAGAGCTATATCAGCAGACATTATATTATGAGGGCTTCTGGGTCGAACAAACCACTAACAATACAACTTTAGGAGTTACTGCTATGCATGAGCTAGTAATGCCAACGTTTGAACTTCTTGAACATTTGAGTTTCTTGAACGTTTGGGATTTTCGTTCCCTATCAGACGCTAGCAACTTGGAATGAGGTAAATAAAGTCAGCTCTTTTAGGATACTTCTTTTAGATACGTATATCCTCGTAATTACCAATAACTCTAATGGGGTAATTGCGTGCAACTGGAATACGCGCGAAATACACAATAAAACTCTTACTCACTAATAGAAAATTACTTCAGCTTCACGTTTCGTTTAAATAAAACAAAATGAAATACGAAGACCTTAGAAGAATGTAATTGCCAGATGGGTGAAACGCCAAAAGTCAGCTTTGCTTATTCCTGCTCTTGGTAACCTACCAAGATGACACCTTTCACAGTGCCATTCCGAATATGTCCTAAAAATAAACTTACTCCTTAAATAATTACTGACAGTTCCTGGTGTGTCAAAATAAGTTAAGGCTTGTCACCACACAACTAACAACTCTATGACGGTAGTTCAAAAGTTTCTTCCCGGAAAAATAAACTCGAAGACTAGTGTCGTTATCCGGAGTCTACATCCACAAAGCCCCGGAATTACTTGGACCGATTATGTCCTTTGGGATACTGTACAGAGTACATCTAAATGCAATTGTCAGCATTTGATGTAATCCATTAAATTCATATACAATAGTTTGTTAATTTTTAATGTCACCACCAATTCAGTGTTATAAATTTGAATTTTCCAGTTATTTGTATCTAGTTAGTTATTGGAAGTCAAAATAAATATTTGTTATCAACACTCGATAAGAATTATTTCTGACTAATTAGCTCAAAATTTTTGGTTCTTCGAGTTCAAAATTATCGAAAATCTAAGTGGATACACTATAAGTTTAAACATACAGCAAACCTGAAGAACTAAGTGTCCTCAGGTGTACTAACTGGTATATTGGTATTATCTTCGGGACTAAAGTGTCCTGTGGCTCTGAAAAATTTATAAAACTATTAAGTATAATCAACTTCGGGACCTATTTCATAAAACTATTAGTTTAATACTAATAATTTCCAAGTTATTAGCTCTAATAAATTATGGACTAATATTATAGTGTTTCATAGCGACTGTCATGGGAATGATTGATCCAGCTTGAAATTATTATTGTAGATTTGCTGACTAATTACTATCAATCTACTGCTGCGATAATAATTATCAGTAACTATCTCGCTGGCAAATGTTTGTTTCCAAGAACAGCAAAACTGTGAACACATTTTCATTACATTTATACCGGTTTTGAATTCAAATTCTGCAGTTTTAAATAGTTAAGTGCTAATACTGAGATAAGAAAGTGTTTTGACACCAACACGAAATTTTTCATCAAATTCGTAGCTTGTAGTCAGTCCATAATTAATCCTCTGTTCTTCGCCAAACCTTCCGAAAGCATTTTCAAACGATTGAAAATAAACAAAAATTATTGCGAAAATGTCACGGTTACTGCTAAAGATATAATTTTTAATCCTTCACGAATGAAAAACTTCGTCTGACTAAACACAGTTTTCTTATTAGGCTACTTTATCCACGTAATTGGATTAATAAATTATTAGTTATTAGCGCAGCACTAATAATTATTAGTACAACAGCTTCTAAGAAACAGAATAATCTTGCAGTAATAATTTCCCATTAATACTTATTTGCGGTGCAGTAATAACTTATTACTGTACGAAAAATATTTATGAAACTCAATGGACTAATAATTTGAAAAATGTTGGTAAATTTGCTAATAATTATTAGACTAATAGTTTTATGAAATAGGCCTCCAGAAAACTAATGTAGAAAAATTTAAACACTTGTTAAACTACAAAGTAACTAAATCAAGATTATTCCGTTATCTGACTGCAAGAAAAACTAAAGAATACGGCGAATCCCGTTTATTGATCATTATCAATGCCTAGAATGAAGTTGAAAAACTAAGTTCACAAATCGAAACATACAAGGAACAAAGTCATAATGTTTTTGCAAAAAACTACTACGCGGTGATAGAAGCAGTACATGAACAATCAAGGGAGCAAATAGAAGATATAATTCGAGATGGCATTCAACGAAAATAGAATTTTTAGACTATCGCAAAGCAATTACGATTGATGAAAAAACAAACAGTGTCGATATACTAAAGCAATGCATCTTAACTATTGAAAGTAAAAAGTGAAACAGCAACTTCAACTGAATACCTTGTGCAAAAGATTAAACTCCTAAATGACTATTGTATTGAATCACGGAAACATAATGTGACTAGGCAAATTTAAAGACGTTACAAAGCAATTCTCATAAAATTACAAGAAAATCTTTAAATAGCAATATTAAAACCTACGTTTCAACAACAGCCAAATACTGACAGTCATACAAAACTAAGATTACCACGTATATAAAGGGTTTTCCAATAAGAGGTGTTATTTTGATATTCAAAGAAAAATGCCATTTTTTGAGATGAATGATCGGATCTTTATTTCATTATAAAGAGGAAGGTATGCCGTTAATAATGGAAAATAACACAGCCAAATGACCACCACAACCACGCCCACAGGACCATATCCTTTTCATGAAATTTTCCATAACCAATTCGCAAAGTGGCTGCCCTATGTCCTCGATAGCCTCACGAATTCCATCTTTAAGGTCTTGAATCGACGCTGGGCTGTTTGCGTAGACCTTCTCTTTCACGTGGCCCCAAAGGAAGAAGTCGCAAGGTGTTAAGTCACAAGATCTTGGTGGCCAATTGTGATCACCTCTTCGAGAGATAACACGGTCCGGAAACTTTTCCCGTAAAACATCAATGGTTTCGTTGCTCGTATCGCACGTAGCGCCGTCTTGTTGAAAGTGAACGTTGTCCAGATCAATACCATCCAATTCCCGCCATAAAAATAAATCACTAATCATCTGTCGATAGCGCAATCCAATCACCGTAACTGTTGCTTCAGCCTCATTTTCGAAAAAGTAAGGTCAAATGACCCCGCGAGACCATAAACCGCACCAAACACTCACACGTTGAGGATAGAGAGGCTTTTCAACAATAACTCTTGGGTTTTCCGGGCCTCAGATGAGACAATTTTGCTTGTTGATGAAGCCATCGAGGTGGAAATGGGCCTCATCACTCAAGATGAGTTTTCGATGGAATTCCGGATCATTTTCATGCATTTCAAGGACCCAATCAGCAAAGACTCGACGTTGTTGATGATCGGCCGGCTTGAGTTCTTGTGTTAACTGAACTTTATAAGCCTTAAGACCCAAATCTTTATGCAAAATACGGTATAATGACGTTTGTGGAATGCCTAATTGCAAAGAACGACGAGGAATGGACAAACCTGGGTTTTCTTCAACACTTTCGGCTACAGCAGCAATATTCTCGGCTGTTCTTGAGCGACGTGCACGGGTTTTATTCTTCACATCACTAACTTGTCCCGACGGCTCGAATTTTTCTACCAATTTCTGTATTGCGGTCCGAGAAGGTGCTTCACGACGACCCAAAAATGTTCGAGTTTTACGAACCGTCTCTGCCACATTTTCACCATTTTTATAGTGAATTTTAATAATTTCAATGCGTTGTTGAATCGTGCATCGTTCCATTTTTATTAATGGCGTAGTTTCTACTTGTCAAATGTGAAAAATGACAGCTCCAAAAGTGACATCTACCGAAATAGAGGGCTAATTAAAATAACACCTCTTATTGGAAAACCCTTTACATGTAGGATAGCTGATAACAACAGCAAAATAAAACACGATGCCGATAAAGAAGAGAAACATTTTTTAGATATACCGATAGAAGTGGACGAGAGGACAGTTGGTTTTTTTGCGGTAGCAGGCAGACAACCACACGAGTTAGTAGTGATCAGTTGCGTATCGATCAGTTATTTTATCCGTGGTCAGTAGATTAAATATTCCGGTGGACATTTATTAAATATTACCTCTATTATATCGAACTTTAGTTTTAGTGACAAATTTGTGAATTCTTTAAACTCGAAATTATATTGAATTAAATCTTAACTCGCGGTGTTTTCATTTGGCTAGATCCCCTTTCTTTAATCTTTATAATATACTACATGGGGGCTCAACCGGGATCTAGCTCATAATGTGCTAGCGCGAAATATAAAAGAGTGAGTTAACAAAGATTACGCGGTTCAAGAAGAACAAAAAATATATGTCTGCAAAAGCACGGTGCAAGCCATTACCGATTCAAATAGTAAATCGAAACTTACAAGTATAAAATAGAATATATGTAGGTACACGGAATTGTGGAGAGATTGCAAGAAGTAAACGGTATATTTTGAGCTCACAACACCGGTAAAATTTTAGTGAAATGCAAGCAGTGTGAATAAAAGTTGCGGTGTAGATCTGAAATAACTCGTTGGTAGTGAGGTATAGTGAGCTGCAAAATTATAGTAGGCCTGCAGGATTTGTGAAATAGTTGCATATGCAAAAAGTGACGGTGTAGACCTGATATAATTTTGTGGTAGTGAGGTACTGACATAAATGTATATGAAATTTCAGTAAAACGCGGACTGTGAGCCGTTCATAGGGTTATCCCAATTTCGCTTAAACAAAGGTGAAGCATTAAAATTGTTTTTGTGGAAAAGTTTGTCATAAATATTTCCAAAAATGGGTAAGAATAAGAGACAACAAAATTCCACTGGCGTTTCATTTGATATCCCAAGTTCATCATCCTCAGGTGAGTCAAAATTTTCTATTTCTGATGTAGAAAGTGTTATAAGAAAGCTCTCGGGAGATTCAATCAACATCAAAAATTGGTTCCACGAATTCGAATCTTATTCTGTAGCGTTTGACTGGAACCCTTTGCAGAAATATGTTTATTGTCGCAAAATGCTAACAGGATCGGCAAAAATATTCGTCGACTATGAAGCTAAACCACTTACTTATGATCATTTGAAGAAAGCGTTCCTACAGGAATTTGAACCTAAAATAAATAGCGCGGAGGTACATCAGACATTAAAAATGAGGCATAAGCAACCATCAGAATCCTATAGGGAGTACCTTTACCACATGATTGAGATAGGATCTCAGATTGATATAGAGGATGGGGCAATTATAAGTTATGTTATTGAAGGTATAAAAGACAGCCCGTCAAATAAAATTATGCTATACGAAGCAAAGACCATTGAAGAATTAAAGGAACGTTTAGAATTGTACGAAAAATTAACAAAAGCAGCATTATAAACCCAATCGAAGACCGCACTCCGAAAACGCGAATAGTAATCTTATGCTTAGATTAAAAGCACGTCATTGCTTTAATTGTGGTTCAACTTTACACGATTTTTACGAATGTCCCGAAAAATCCAAAGGCCCAAAATGTTTTAAGTGTAATGAGTCTGGACATCGACGCGTTAATTGTCCTAGAACTGCAACTAAAAGGCCAGAAGTAAATATTATTAAAAGAAGTGATATGAAGATTGAAATAAGAGTAAACGGGGTAGCTATTACTGGACTATTAGATACCGGAAGAAAAATGTTTGACTAACATAAATCCTAAAATAGTCAACCGAAGCTGTCGTACGCCTATTTCTGGTTTCGGCGCGGGTGTACTAACTAAAGGTGTTACAAAAACTGAATTTGAAATTGATGAAGCTAGACTAGAAAATTTTAATTGTCATGTAGTGCCAAATAACTGTATGAGGCCAGATGTAATTATAGGTATGGACTTATTAAAATACGTAGACTTAACTTTTAATCAGAACAGAATTAATGTAAAGAATAGACCAGAGGAAGTTCAAGTTGTTGAAAGTGTAGAACCAGAAACATATTTTCTGTCACAGATCGAATGCGTAGAAAATGGGGAAGGGCCCAATCTACATCATATTGAGGATAAATCCATCGCTGAAGAAATCCAAGAACTGATTTCAAAATATGTTCCCGATGAGAAAGTGGAGGCCCCAATTTCAATGAAAATTACTATATCCGATGAAAACTGAGTTTATCAACTACCTCGGCGACTTTCACAGGATGATTTAAAATTTGTAGAAAAACAGATCGATGAATGGATACAGAAAGATATAATTCAGCCGTCTGTGTCGGACTATGCCAGCCACATAGTAATCGTGAAAAAGAAGGATGGATCCCGACGACTCTGTATAGACTACAGAAAACTGAACGAGAAAATTCATAAGATTCGGTACCCAATTCCAGTTATTGAAGACTAAACAGACAAGCTGCATTCTGCCAAGTTTTTTACAACTTTAGATTTGGAGAATGGTTTCTTCCATGTTTCCGTTGAGGATAGCAGTCAAAAGCTCGCAGCTTTTATAACTCCAACAGGTCACTACGAATTCAAACGAGTACCATTCGGGTTGTGTAACTCTCCGAGTATTTTCCAAAAGTTTGTTAACTACGTTCTAAGAGACCAGATAAGGAAGGAAATAGCTATTGTATATATCCCCGCAAGAACGCAAGAAGAGGGTTTATTTCAACTAAAAGAAGTCCTCACCGTTGCCAGTCAATACGGCTTAAAAATCAAGTGGAGAAAATGTCAATTTCTACAGAAATCAGTGGAATATTTGGGTTATGTTATCAAGGACGGAACAGTATCTCCGTTGGAAACAAAACAAGCGCTGTTAAACATTTCCCCGAGCCTAAAAATGCAGTTCAAATCCAAAGTTTTTTGGGGCTCGCAGGATATTTCAGGCGATTTATCTTAGACTTCGCTATTATCGCAAAACCACTTAGTGATCTACTGAAAACAGGTGTAAAATTTGAGTTCAGGGACGAGCAAAGAGAATCATTTAAAAAACTTAAGGCTGCTTTATCTTCCACTCCGGTATTATCTATATATCGTCCAGGTGCTCCTATTGAACTTCATACCGACGCTTCAAAACACGGGTATGGAGCAATTCTTTTTCAAAGAGACAATGATAATCAATTGCATCCTGTGTATTTTATGAGCAAAAAAACTACTGATTGCGAACAGAAATACAGTAGCTACGAGCTAGATGTCTTAGAAGATGTCATGAAGAAATTCCGTATTTACTTGATTGTACAAAAATTCAAGTTAGTCACCGACTATAAGGCCTTTCAAGGTACATTAAAGAAGAAAGATTTGGTAACGAGAGTTGCTAGGTGGGTACTACTCCTCCAAGAGTTTGATTTTGAAACTGAACATAGGGCAGGCTCACGAATGCGACACGTCGATGCTCTAAGTCGCAATCCCGTGACAATGTGCATCCATAAAGAAGATATTATTGCGAAGTTGAAACACTCCCAAAATACAGACGAAAAGTCCTAGCGATTAAAGAAGTATTAAAAAATGGTCCTTACAAAGATTACGTTATCCAAAATAACCTGTTGTGCAAAAAGGTGAAAGAAAATCTACTTGTTCTAGAATTGAAAAATGTATAGCTGGTTGTGTACGATGCATCTTAAGTGAAAAAAAGTCTGGACGTGAAGGTTTCTTGCATCCTATTACCAAAGGTGATAGACCTTTAGATACTCTACATGTAGATCATCTAGGTCCGCTCACTGCTACCGGAAAAAAATATAGTTACATTTTAGCAGCCGTCGATAGTTTTACCAAATTTATTTGGATTTTTCCAACAAAATCATTGTCGACCGAAGAATCTATTCAGAAGCTTGAGGTTTTTGCTGCCACTTTTGGATACCCAGGTAGAATTATTACGGACAAAGGAGGTGCATTTACGTCCGAAACATTTAAACGCTTTTGTGAGGAGCACGGGATCAAACTTCATCACACTACAACAGGTATCCCCCGCGGAAATGGTCAAATTGAGCGCATGCATAGAGTTATAATTCCTGTAATCACCAAACTGTCATTGGAAAAGCCTGATAAATGGTATCAGCATGCTGATACAGTACAGCGTTTCATGAACAGTACGTATCAAAGGTCGACGAAATATTCTGCCTTTGAACTCTTAACTGGTGTGAAGATGAAAACAGAAAAGGAATTACACATCAAAGAACGGATTCAAGACGAAGAAGCAAGACTAGATATGGAAGAAAGAGAGAACGTAAGAATGCAGGCCAAGGAAAATATCCTTGCTATTCAGGAAGAGAACAAGAAACAATACAATAAAAAAAGAAGACAAGGAACGCGATATAAGATCAATGATCTTGTAGCTATCGAACGAACTCAGTTTGGCACACTATTAAAGATTAAACCTTGTTTCCTGGGACCGTATCGAGTTACAGAAATTAAAGGTTTTGACCGTTACGAAGTTGAGAAGGTGGGACAACATGAAGGACCATCCAAAACCTCAACCAGCATTGATAAGATGAAATTATGGCCCAACGAAAATCAATTTTCTCACGCAGAGGATGACGATTTATACCAGCAGGACAACAGACTCTCCAAAGGTGATGATCCAGAAGCAGTCAGAACTGATGACGAATTGCAGAATCCATCGGAGGCCGATGAAAAACAGGATGGCCGAATGTAGGATAGCTGATAACAACAGCAAAATAAAACACGATGCCGATAAAGAAGAGAAACATTTTTTAGATATACCGATAAAAGTGGACGAGAGGACAGTTGGTTTTTTGCGGTAGCAGGTAGACAACAACACGAGTTAGCAGTGATCAGTTGCGTGTCGATCAGTTATTTTATCCGTGGTCTGTAGATTAAATATTCCGGTGGACATTTATTAAATATTACCTCTATTATATCGAACTTTAGTTTTAGTGATAAATTTGTGAATTCTTTAAACTCAAAATTATATGGAATTAAATCTTAACTCGCGGTGTTTTCATTTGGCTAGATCCCCTTTCTTTAATCTTTATAATATACTACATACATATGTATATCCTTAATTCCAATGGGGACTATATAGGAAATCATTCGGAGATATATTTTCTGAATTAATTCACAAAGCCAAAATGATGCCAAATTTATTCTATCAAAGCGCAAATCTGATTGAAGAATAGAATGAACTGATACAACAACAACACTTAAACATAACCAATAAGAACTACGAAACTGCTCGGGATATACTTACTTACTAAATAACAAGTAAAAAAGCTAGAATTGGTCTAAGACCAATTATTATGATACCCTAGATGAATGCCCGTATTAAATTTCGTATGGTCACCGATCTATTCAAGTTTGATTTTGAACATTAAAGAAATAAAAAGGAGAAAATTACGTTTTTTCAATAAAACCACCTTTAATTGCTCTATACACAGATTTTAAAAAATATTACTGGAAGAAAATTATGCTAAATGCATTTCGGACCTAGTCGTCCATCTTCAGTAGCTTCCTATTAGACTTAAAGTGAAAACTGACACTGTGGTATGTGATTCTTTACGTACGAGTTCATTAGTTTAGCAAATACAATTATTGTCATTAAAATTGTTAAATAAATTAAGCTGTGTATGTAAAGAAGACTCTAAATGAAGCTAAAGTTCTAATCTGTGATTGCAATTACAATTACTTACACTTAAAAATAACTCGAAAAAATTTACAGTTGCTGTCGTCAAAAATTATTAAAAACATACCAACGCAAAAAACAAAATTGTTTAATTTATTGCTACTGGCTTTATAAAGTTAAAAAGGGATGAAGCTATTGGTGGCTGGTCAATGTTTATTAATTTGTTGTTGAATTTCTTCATGTACACGCTCTCCGTGTACAAAATTTCAGCTCTCTAAATATACGCCTTCTCGAGTTATCGTGCGCACAGACGGACGGACGGACATGCAAAAATCAAAATAACTTTTAATATTATGAATGGGTGTCCAATCCATTTTGCTCTACCATCATTATTTCGAGGTGTTACAAACGGAACGACGAACTTAGTATACCCTATAGATTTCATCTAGGGTATAAAAAATATGACAATAAACGAAAATTGGTGTCAGCGCAATTACGAACTTTGCTAAATCAAACAGAACTTTTAAAGGAATCTACAGGGCACAATAAACTCCATGATACAACTACAGAATACTTAGAAGCAATCAAGAGCCTAGGAATTTATATTGTAAACTGGGAGTCCTATTATATACCTACTTACCCAGAAATTAGACAACGAATCTAGGAACAAACTATAAAAAATCCAAGAGAAGCACAAACAATACCGGGCTTTTTAGAATTCGTGCAAAATAAGTTTCAAGGTTTAGAAGCTATTGACCCTAATAAAGAAAATCAAGGTCCTAAATATTCGGAAAGAAAGGGTAAGATAATAAAATCTATTCTTGCGATAGATTTACAAAGTTAGGCACATATCAAAGAAACGACGCAATTCTCAAAGCTAGATTGTGCATAAATTACCTTGGCAAGGCGCACTCTGCTGTGATATTATAGAAAGAGCCCAGACGTGTTCGAATGCTATTCTTTACTTTGGATGTTTTTCGGTGGATTTGTTTTTGTTCAGGTGCAGGTGATTTTATTATTGCTTCTCTTTGATAGTTTACAGTTAAGAACGGATAAAAAACCTTTAGGGAAAATATTTTTTAATGTAAATATTTTGAAGAAATTTTTTGTTGTAATTTTTATTTGCTTTCACTTTTATTTGTTTTAATTAAATTAAATTGGAAAACCTAAGGGAAGCAATGCTTTCCTTGCTTCCAAAGACACCACGCCACTGATATACATGTCGTTGTGTTTGTTTGCAATGATCAAAGGCCACGAGCAAAACCCTCGAGAAATACTTCCAAAACCATGAAATAGAATCCGTCACTACTGCATGAGAGCCTTAACATAGTCCTAACATTCCAAAATATTTGCAGTGTTCTTATGTAAAACTGACAAAAGTTTGTTTTGAATGGCTCCTGCGTTTTAAAAGTTGTCTTCTGACAATCTTAAGCTTAATTTCTTATCTTCCCAACCGTAACCAAATTTTTATATCTTTCCTAACAAAATTATTTAAAAAACTTTATCTTAACAAAATGACTACGAATCCCCAAGCAAAAACCCTCAACTAAGAATTAATTGTATATTTGAATGTCTGTCCGATGAATTCGAGTCAATCTGCCTACATATTCGGACGATGGCCGCACATACATTACCCAGCTGAGAGTTATTGAGCGTAAAATGCTTAGATTACTTTA
Organism: Dioctria rufipes; assembly: GCA_963924295.1. Taxonomy (NCBI): domain Eukaryota; kingdom Metazoa; phylum Arthropoda; class Insecta; order Diptera; family Asilidae; genus Dioctria; species Dioctria rufipes. The sequence continues at coordinate 116,505,529 of OZ002741.1, forward strand.
TAGTTAAGATTATTTTATTATTTTGTTAAGTAAGGTACATATTAAGTGTAGTTTTTGTGAAGCTACGAATCGGATGGAATAGCACGCACACATTTGGATGTTTGTTTCATGGCTTGGGAAATATTTCGCGATGGTTTTGGCATACACAAACAACAAACTAGTACATACAAAGGCTGGGCAAGTAGAACAAAAATCTGAAACGCCTCGTTCGAATTTAAAGTCGACGATACCTCGACTTGCTAACAATGCCTTGCTTCAATATAAAATCAACGATGCCTCGAACTGATATATGGAAGGCCTCAATTTTTTCTTAGAAATTTACTGGAATTTTTTTCATTAGAATTTTTATGTAACATTGGAGGCCGACAACGGGTGCTTGGACCGCTAATAATTTGTATGAACGTAGACACGTCCACCTGGTCGGCCTCAGATAACAAATTCTAAAGGAAAAAAGTCCAGTAAATTTCTAAGGAAAAATTCGGAACTTCTCTACATTAGGTCGAGCGAGGCATCGTTGAGATTATATTGGAGCGAAACATTAGCTGTTTTTTTTTGTGTCCGCAGAACAGAGCAGAACAAAAGATACACAAAAGAATGCCTCATACATTTTCATATTAAGATTAAATGAAAATGAAGCGAACAGTATAAATAGTTCGCTTCAATCGACAGAGCAATTTGTTCTCTCCCGTATATGGGAGTTCTAGAATAAGGTAAACAAAAGAGCACAGCTATTGTTGGCTTACCCTTTTGTTACGTCAAAAATTCGAGGCATCGTCAAGACATTGTCGATTTGCTATTCGAGCGAGGCATTGCAGATTTTTGTTATACTTACACAGTCTGTGCATGTTATTAGCTTGTTTATGGTAATAGTTTCTTGAAGAAGAATAGTCAATTAAATAGAAACACTACATGCAAATATAGGGTCCGCCATCTAACGTTTTTTTTGGGTCCGCCATCTAACGTTTTTTTTTTTTTCAACTAGTGCTTATTTCGTGAATGGTAACATTTAGCTCATGTCTGATTTGACAGATAATTAGTTTTATTCTTCCGCTGAACGAATATGGTTGTGTATACGTTTGAACAACGCTGGGAAATATTGCGACATTACTTTGAAAATCATGGTAATGTTGCAGAATGTGTGCGAAAATTGCGTACGGATTTTGGAAGAGGAGAAGCACCGTCAGCTCCGTATGCTCGTTATCTTGTGAAAAAAGTGAAAGAAACTGGCATCCTCATCGATAAACCAAAGCGTGAAAAGCCAAAAACAGTGCGTACACCCGAGAATATTGATTGTGTGGCAGAAAGTGTGCGTGAAGCGCCATCAACATCAATTCACCGTCGTTCTCAACAATTGAACATTTCGGAGACATCATTGAGACGAATTTTGCATAAAGATCTTGGTATGACGCCATTTGAATTAAATTATTTTCCATTATTAACCGGAAGGATTGTACTTTCAAATAAAAAAAGAAATTTGAGAATATATTCAGTAGTTTTTTTTTATAGCATTTTCAAAAAAAAAAGTTATTTGGCGGACCCTTTAGAAGACTAAAAAGAAGACATCGATCAATGATATCCAACAGCATCTTGTAAAATCTGGAGAACATGCAAGATATGCAATAAAAAACACCATACGCTGCTACATCAAAAATCAGCTGATCTAAAACCAGTAAACATTCAAAACACTAGTGGAAAGGGCAGAACGAACCACCTGCTACATCGAAAATCGTTACACATTTAGCGGAAAGGCAAATTGTACATTCAGTTCTATTAGCTACATCAATGATCCATGCAATAGGTAAACATGGCGCTATAATAAGTCTAAGGTCACTTATTGATCAAGGAGCTACAGCTGGATCTCGACGCCTTAGTTTACAATACGATAGTACAATGGTTGTTTCCAGTGCATGTATTAGTCGTTTGCCCAATCTCAAACTTCCACAATTTTCTGGGAAATACTCGGAACTCCTAACTTCATTAGTAGTTTCTCTAAGCTCCGTTAACAAGGACGAATCATTGTCATCAATTGAAAAGTTTATTCATTTGTTATCGTGTTTGAGTGGTGCAGCGTTACGTACAGTTAAGGCGTTTGAAATTACACTAGAACGTTTAAAACAAATATATGATAACGAGTATCTCATTTTTCCAGAACATATCGTCGATTTATTTACATTGCCTAAGGTTACTAGAAATTCCTCCTTTCAGTTCAGACAATTACTCGACTATACCAATGCTCACTTAAGCGCTCTACAATCACTCAGCTCCTTTGAGGATATAACAAGTGCACTGATTACTTACCTGTCAATACTAAATTAGATCCCGAATCTCAAAACAAATGGGAAGAAGCTATGGACATATCCAAGTTGCCAACATGGGATAATTGTGCCGAGATATTATACAGACGTTGCCAATACTTAGAATCTAGGGATTCCAAATCATCGCTAGTAGAATCGTCCACCCCTTCTCGACATACTGACAAGCAGAAATTCAGGAATTTCAATCCTAATAATACGTCGTTAGCTGCTATACAAACTTGTTATTGTTTATTTTGTCGTAGAAATGGGCCCGCAAAGTTATAAATGTCCTGATTTTTTGGGACTAACTGTTTTGAACAGATTTGCTAAAGCTGTAAAACGGGCTCTCTCGAAGTCATAGTCTCAAAAAGTGTCCGTCGCAGACATGTCGTGTATGTTCTATGCCTCATCATACCTTATTGCATAAATACACATTTTCGTCGATAGAAAAGCATGATATTCCTTCGGAAATTTAAGAGTGGGAATCAAACCAACCTTTATGGCTTGTTAAAAATACATTATTACAATCGTCTTCGCTCTCCATTAACGAAGTTAAGTCTCATATTTTCCTCGCAACTGCTGTGGTAAAAATAAAAGATAAGTTCGGCTATTATCATCTTACCAGAGCATTGCTAGATGCACCTTCACAGCTCAATTTTATATCTGAAAACCCGTCGCAGATACTTAAATTAAACCCAGTAAAGGTTGATATTAACATGAGCGGAATAGGCAACGTACCTACTAAAGTTAAAGGGTCCTTACAAGCTAGTATTAAATCAAGGATCAATGAATTTGAAACAAATCTCTCGATGCACGCACTCCCTCCCATAACTGGCTTACAACCTGAAAGGTCATTCGTTATTGATAACTGGAATGTTCCTGAAAACATTTAATTAGCTGATCCAGAGTTCTTCATGCCAAGTAAAGTAGATATTCGTATTGGCGCAGAGGCTTAACTCCTTTGTGTTGGTCAAATCAAACTGAAGGATGAACTACCGATATTTCAGAAGACATTGTTCGGTTAGATTGTGTCAGCTAAATATACAGGGTGTTTCCCACTAGGAGGTCAATAGAGCACGGGGTAATAGTACTAACCTAGACGAACCAAAAATTGTATAGCAGGAGGGGGGGCATATCAACCGTTTAGGAGTTACAGGGCAATAAACAAAAAAAAGCTAGTTTTTCACAAAGCACTCTGTATCTTAAAAACGAGAGGGCGTATGGGCACAGTTAAGAGCTCATTGTATGCAGAACTTCATATTCCTTCCAACGACTGCTCAACCAGCGCAATACCCCTCTCCCCTCAAGAATTATGGTTGTCTAAAAAATTTTGGATTTTCTTACCTTTTTTTTAAATTAAACCTCTATTATTTTTGCAAAAAGGTCATTAACATAACTCATAGCACCTCTACAAAACTTCGTATTGTATTCGATGCATCTTGTCGTAAATTCACAAGCAAATCACTTAATGTCTTACTAATGGTAGGTCCCAATGTATAGGATGACTGCTTTTCAATATTACTCCGATTTCGATGCTATAAGTTTGCACTCACTGCGGACATAGGTGCCATGTATAGACAAGTCTTGGCCTATCCTGAAAATCGCAACTTTCAGTTTATTTTATGGAGAGAAAGTTCTCAAGAGGAGCTGTTTATAGACTTAACACGGTGAAGTATGGTACAGCTCCTGTACCATTTCTAGGTATGTTACAAGTTGCAGAAGATTACAAGTCGACAATGCCGATAGCTTCGAGAATCATAAAAAAGGATTTCTATATGGATGATCTTATTACAGGAGCTGACACTAAGGAAGAGCTCTATTCGATTAAAGATAGTGTAGACACAATTTTAAAATCCGCTCAGTTTAACCTTCGCAAATGGTATTCGAATGATCCGAAATTCTTATCAGAGTTACTCGAAGCAGAACGAGAGACACCAGTACAAATCAATAATTCAGATATAGTCAAAACTCTTGGAATTTTGTGGGAACCTCTAGCTGATGAGTTTTGCTTCCAATATAAAGCGAATATTTCGGCATCATTCAGGATCACTAAAAGAACGATTCTGTCAGATATTTTACGTATTTTTTATCCTCTTGGACTTATTACTCCTGTCGTCGTTAAGACGAAAGTATTTCTATAGGAATTATGCCTCCTGAAGGTAAACTGGGATGAATCGATTCCTCTAAATATTGAATATCGTTGGTAAAGCTTCAAAGTAGAGCTAGGACACATAAATAAAATTCATACCTATTCCTTGGCTGCTACTTCCCGCAGGTAGAGTGTCTTCAATTAAAATTCATGGATTCGCATTTGCATCCATTAGAGAATATGGCTGCTGTATTTATATTCGATCAATAGATATCTTCGAAAATATATCTGTCAATCTTTTATCTGCTAAATCTAAAGTGGCACCCATAAGAGCATCAAAATCACTGCCTTTTGGAAACTGTGTGCTGCACTGCTTTTTTCGAGGCTGGTAGACAAAATCAGAAAAGAGTTCCCCATACCGTCAAATTGGTTAAATTGGCAACGCTCTCATCCATCTAACTAGAAAACTTATATTGCAAATCATGTATCTGAAATTCAGAAACTGCCAGGAGCTGGAATTTGGCAGCATGTGACTTCTAAAGCAAATCCAGCGGACATTATCTCCAGGGAAAAAAGTGCTTCAGAGTTTTCAAAGTCAATGTGGTTTACCGGTCCACGGTTCTTGCAGCAGTCAAAGGAACATTGGCTACTTCAAAAGCAGCGACATACAACCAACGACAACATACCTGAAAAAAGGACTACGAAATCAATACCAGTGAGCTCAGTGTCGGACTCGCTTTTAGAGACACTTTACGAATGCAGCAGTTTCTTGCGTTGGTTTCAATTGCTCAGCAAAGGTTCTGGATAGTGAATGTATGAGAGTACGCTTGAAAGATTGTCAGGAACTGCATGCATTGCTTCAAATATCATCGTCGATTGACTTATAGGTCACTACCCTTCACTTACACTGGCATTGACTTTTGTGGACCTATAAAAACTACTCACAGGATTAGAGGAAAAACACTGCATAAATCTTATATCGAAATATTTATATGCTTCGATACAAGAGCAGTACATATCGAAGTGGTCTCAGATTTGTCATCGGAAGCATTCATTGCTGCAGTGAAGAGGTTTATTGGATGCCGAAATTTGAGTAGACATATATATTGCGATAATGCTACAAATTTTCTTTCGACAGCAGTCTCAAAAGGATATTCACATTTGATGTTCCAATCATACTTTCGAGTTCCATCATATTCCACTACGATCACCACATTTTGGAGGGATGTGGGAGGCGGCTGTGAAATCTGCAAAGACTCTACTCTACAGGCAGTTTAAAACTATATAGTGAAAACCAAAGTTTCGTTTGGCAACTCTACAGGACATTAAAGTATTCAGTACTAACGTTCGAAGAACTAACGACAGTTATGGTACAGATTGAAGCGGTATTAAATTCACGGCCCATTACTGCAATTTCAACTGACCCAAGTGATGAACAGGCATTAACTCCTGCACATTTTCTGAACCAATCTACTTTAGAATATTTCGTCGAGCCTGATCTTTCTACTCACAAATTTATATATCTCCGCAGGTGACAGCGTATTTCAGCCTTACAACAGCAGTTTTGGCGGCGTTGGACAAGGGAGTATCTGTCACAACTACAAGAAAGAGCCAAATGGCAGTCTCAATATCCTAACTTAACTACAGGCATACTGGTTTTAATTCATCAGGACGAATTTCCACCCTACAAATGGAAACTTTTGCGAGTTGTTGCTACTGTACCAGGAAGTTATGGTCATATTGGCGTTGTAGAAGTAAAAACAGCAATGGGCATGCTACGACGCTCCATCCATAAGGTGGCATCGCTTCTTTTAGAAGATGACTGATTGAAAACATCACAATACTTTCAAGGCCGGCGGCATGTTCAGCCATAATATTAACTTATAAAATTGTAATTCCATTTAAATTTCTTTAATCTAACTAAATGTTTAAAATCAAATAAATCAAAATTGCTTCAAAGTCAAATCCATATAATTGCTCATTTAAAATTTCTCATTTCAAGTTGCTCATTGTTATCCTATAAATTTACTATAATCACATCCATATAACATACAAAACATTGTCAGACACTTGCAGACGACTAGAAGTCGCACACTTTGGATCATCCGTATCAATTCTTCAATAAAGCAAGTCAATCTAGAAGTTTCTTTTTTATTAGTAATTCCTCGTGTCATTCCAAATTCTCAATCAGGTTAAAAAAGCCTAACCCAACAATTATTATTATTATTTATAATTTCATTTGTATAATGAATAAACGCCGTCCACAACACAATTTAGTGCAAGCAAAAGATTGATTGAAAGTTTTAAGAAACGGCACAATCTGCATAACCTCCTTTTTAATATACAGGGAGTCTCGTCTAGGTGGTCCATGAGCAGACCAAATGTTTTTTTTTATTTATTTTTCAAAAAGGTGGTTAACATTACTGTAAACTGTGCGCTCTCCTCTTTAATTTTACCTATTATACCCTATGTGCTATCTGTAGCTGTTAAAGAGCTACATATTAGCTCATATCGAGGAAAATGCACAGTTTACAAATTTTATTAAAAAAAAAACAATATGTTAACTATCTTTTTCTAAGAAACTGTAAAAAAATCCGAAATTCTTACTTTAGACCTCCAAAACTCTTAAAAGGAGGGGAGTACGGGGCTGAGTGAGCAGTCGTTTTGGAAAAAATATGATGCTCTGCATACAATTCGCGCTTGAAAGCGACCGTACACCCTGTACTTTTTAAGATACAGGGTGCTTTGTAAAAAAAATAGTATTATTTCCTAATCACCCTGTATCTCCCAATCGGTTGATGTGGACCCCCTCCCCCACTCATACAATTTTTTGATTGCCTAGGTGAGTACTACCACCTCCTGCTTTATGGACTACATAGACGAAAACACCATCCATTAGGAAAAATAATATCCAGAAAAATTATTCCAGAAAATTCGTTCTTTCATGGTCGATATTTAATGCGGATGGCGATTTATTTTAGAAGAAAATGAATGCCCAAAATGACTTTCATGTTAAAACCTGAGAAATCTGCCAATGGTTTTAAAACAGCCAAAGATAGGATGACTTTACTTGTTATTTGTAACTCATCAGGATATGGGACGAAAATCCAACGCTTATAAAAGAAGCACAATTTAAGCGCTTTTCTAGACAACATTCGGAAGTTCTTTGGAGGAATATTTACTAATTTATACAAAAAAATAAACAAAGGCACAAGTAAGTAACTGAAGAGCTTCCTCAGCCATCACTTGGAAGCTCTATAGAAGATTATTCGCTGAGATACTTTCTCTGTCCCTGCTCATTACCTCATAGCGATGTTTGCAGTGACAAACGCTTTACTACTGATCTCAGGAAACTAAACACAAAAGCACTGCGATAACTATTCCAGAAGCTCAGGCTTATTCAAGCTTTGAAAGGATACCTTCAAAAACTTCTTCTTCCATAGTTTAGCATACCTCCTAGAGCGCTTCTTACACAGCGTCTACACATACATGAAGGAAAAACTTCTGTGTTTATGTTTAAAGCGGCGATTCAGATATAAAGATTTTGTATGTTTTTATTTTATAAACTTTTGAAAATAGTTAGAGAAAAATGTTTCGCTCATTATTTTTACTTTGATCTTGTATTACTGCACAGATACACAGCTTTACCCGGGGGTTACACGTAATAGTACAGCTTGCATGTAAACCGCACTGCCATACTTCTTACACGTGTAACCTCTACTGCCATGCTGGTAGTTCAGCGTTCAGCGAACTTGCATGATGAAAAACCATGGCAGCTGAGGTGATAGTAATTTGACATTATGCAGTTTTCAAGATGGCGGAAAAGAAATGCTTGAGAGAATTTGATAAATTTATTCTGGGAAAATGAGATTTTCTGGGATCATTTGCATTACATCATTTACCAACACCTTCCTCTTAACTTTTTCTTCGGTTTTTATAATTCTGCTAGTTCCTTTATTGCTATAATTTTCCAATATACGCATAACTTTACGCCTCAATGCCATTTTTTAAATGAACTTGCATGCAAGATGATAAGACATCAACCGAACTGCCTTCTGCTGTCAAGTTAAAAATCGCGTTGGAAGGGAGGTTTGCATACAAGCTGTACTATCTCGTGTAATCACCGGGTTACTCTCGCGCCATGAATCGCCCACCCCAATAATATTTGACCGCTCAAGCCATAAATTATGACGATGGCAATTGCAAAAAATTTGGCAAGTACAGACGCTGTATTAAGAGTAGCAGCGAAGCGCTGCTTCAGCGAACATGCGCATGGAAAAAGGAAATGAACTGGGATAGAGAAAAAAAACGCTGAAAGCTTCCAAAGAAGCGCTTCAGACAGTTTGTTATAATGATCTTTTTCCCAATAGGATGTTAAGAACTTCAGTTATCAACATAGCCAAAACCGTCGAGAATACTTCACAAGCCATGAGACAGACTCCCTCACTACCCCAGCGGAGTCCTGACAGTGTCTTATGTAAAACTGACAAAAGTTTGATTTGAATAGGTCCTCCGCCTTAAACTACTGTTCATACAGAAAAATGATCTTCTGATAATTTTAGGCTTATTTTCTTATCTTCCGAACCGAAATAATATTTTTATACCTTTCATAACAAAATTATTTAAAAAAATTCATCTGAACTAAATGAGTACGATTCCGCAAACAAAAACTCTTAGCTGACTAATCATTGTATATAACGCTGTGCCGTGGGCTGATGATATCGAATATAGCTGCCTACAGATTTGGACTCCGACTGCACATACACACATGGAATTATTACTCAGCTGAGAGATATTGAGCATAAAATGGTAAGGTTACTTTGCAATCAAAACTATTTTATTATTTTATTAAGTAAGTTATATAGTAAGTGTAGCCTTTGGGAAGGTAAGAAACCAAGCTTTAAATTACTAGAGGACTATTTTCTTGTATGGTTAATAGTTTAGGCTCTATAGCATATATTAAGTAAATGTCAGGCACTTTTCCATAAGTGTCAGTATAGAAAATTTTAGAGAACGGACTCCCAACGCACACATACAGATATCTGTTTCATGACTTGTGAAGTATTCTCGATGAAGAGAATTCACATGGAAAAGCTACTTGTGTATTGGCGGGCTAACGAAAAATCACCGACAAGCGCCATATTTGAGAATTGGTTCATTTGAGGATAATATTCGTAGCAATTCCATAAACTTTGTGCAATATCAGAATGTAAACCGACTTCGATGATTCAACCAAGCTTGTCGATAAATTCTTCATTCAACGCCTATTATATTACACGAACCTTTGCAGCAAAGATAACCTAACTTTACTTTGCAGATGCTTTGAGTAAATTTGTTGAAAATTCTATATAATTCCATGATTAGGAATCGTTAAAAAAAAATTGTGCAGCAATCACAAGCCGCTAACGAGTATCTTACCACAAATTTTTTTCAAAAGAAGTTTGGTGAATTTAAGAAAATATTCAATATATTATACCTCCGATGAATTCAATAGATAGGCTACGATGCAACTAGAAACATTGGCATAGTTAAGAAATGGGCCAAGTAAAATTAAAATATTAATTATTAACACACTTGGATATCTTACAAAACAAACAAAATAAACTGATTCCCAAAAAATACCGGACGTTCCGAAAAGTTACCGCCATATACACTAGCAAAATTTTGACTAAAAAGGTATAAGGTACAAGCTGAGAACATATAACTAAGGAAGCGCAATAAGCCCAAAAAATTGCGGCATTACCCACTATAATTTCAAAAATTGGCTAAATCGGGCAACCTCTTCTTTGTGTTGCCATGTAAAAATTTAGGTTTTAATTAATGTGCCACCCCTGGATCTTGCCATTCAGGCAGATGCCAAAAGGGCTGTGTGCAGATTGCGCTCATGGTGATGCTGGGAGGACTGCTGGACTAGCTCTTCTGATTGCTCTCTGGCGTATGGGCTAGACTTGGAAAGCACTCTGGCCAGTACGCCACGTGACGCGATGGTACGAGCTTCGTTTCGGGCGTCGTTTCTCTGTGAACTTTCCTGTAAGGGAATCGTGGACTGGGGAAACTGCCTTATCAAGCCTTCCCCGGTCTGCTCTAAAAATTTTCACCGACGGCTCTCTCACTAATGAGGGAGCTGGGGGGCGCGTGTCTACTTTCCTGAGCCTGATATTGGGATGGAGTACTCACTCGGTAGACACTTGACTGAAGTCTTCGCCATATCAATGACAGCGAAGTTAGCCCTTGATGTGCAAATCAAGGGGAAGAACATTGCTATCCTTTCTGATAGTTAGGCAGCCTTGATGGCTCTGAGTGGCCCTAGGATAACATCTAAGTAACTGGGAGATTGCAGGTCGTCTGTGGATAGGTTGTGTATCCACAATAAGGTGTCCTTTCTGTGGGTTCCTGATCATAGAAAACATCAGCAGAGATGGGCAAATCTGAGTACTTGCAGGTGTTTAAAACTGTTTCTTGATGGGCCTATTGAGGATATCTCCGACTTTCTCATGGAGCTCGGAAGGAAACAATGTAGAACTGTGGTTGGCATCATCACCGGCTACAGCTGACTTCACGCTCATCTAACAAGGATGGGGGTATTTGACAGCCCTGAGTGCCTCTCCTGCCTGGAGGGAGAACCGGAGACAACCGAACACTTTTTGTGTGCGTGTCCGGCCTTCGCCCGGTGCAGGCTAGATACTCTGGGGTCTGCCCTACTATCTGTGAAAGAGCTGAAAAACCTGCCTCACCCAAACCTGATGCGCTTCATTGAGAGGACAGGAAGGTTTTGGTGAATGGCCTTCTACAGGACAACACAATGGGCCGCTATGGCCTCCGTGCTTGGGATAGGGTCTCCTCTCCACCTGCCTTTAAAAAATATTTATATAAGGATTCTATCCAATAAAAATTCAATCAATCGATTTGCTGATTGGCCTAAAAAGCTATATAAATTATTACGGCCTTGGGTTTTTATCCCCTGTAATTATAACAACCTCATTGTTATATAATATTTTAAAATGTAAACTTAATTTTAAATTTAATTAATTAGTGGAGGGAAAAAATTAAAATACATGGCGTTCCTGGCGTAATAGGTTAAATAAAAGCCGAACAACCGAGATCTATCGTTTCCATCGCTTGCATCCTTTTCACTAAACTTTATGACTATATCAGTTATAGCTCGTGCTGTCGTTTGTAAAATTTCAAGAGTAGTATTGTTTGCTGCTAAAAAGAATACTTACTTTCGGAAAAAACGGAGCGCACGACTAACGCAATTAAAACTGATCATATTAAATTAAAATTTTATAATTTTTGTTAATATAAATAACCTTTAAATTAAAATTTTATTAAAAGTTACTTGTTTTATTATATTATACTCAGTTGTGTATCTAGCCCCGGGTATGCCCTGTATTCATGGCGTTTTTTTTTTTTTTTGGAAAATAAACAGAAACACTCGCATAAACGAAACATACTTGAAAATAACAAAAACAACAATACATAATAAAAAAGTAAATTCTAAAAAATATTCTAGTGGTGATATATACGTACTTTTCTTATCTTTTTCGGCGAAAATATATTATATTATCCATAGTTGAAGAATATTTTATTTTCTCAAGTTCTTCCTTCTCTATAGGATCAGTGTGGTCTCATAAAAATTTGGTTAAGATCTGATGAAGACCTTCGGACATGGAGAATATCAAATCAACGAAGGACAGCAAGAAATTAGCGATTAATACTGTTGAACCACTGTAGATATAACGTTTTTTTACAAACAGCACAACGAAAGTCTGTGAATACATTACCCATTTCACCTCTATTTTCTCATTTGGGACATTACATTTTCCTGCACGTAAATGACAAGTTTTGCTCAAGAGCTTGGTTGGCAATACTACTTTTGCTCGCTGCCCGCTACTTATTATTTCCATTATTACGAATATCCCGTTATCAATGTTTATTTCGCAATAAAAGAAGTCGTTGTTGTCTGTAGATGAAATCTCATAGGGTATACTAAGTTTGTCATTCCGTTTGTAATGCATATAGAAAAAGGGCTAGTAGAGCTAAACGGATTGGCACACACGCCTAATATTGAAAGTTATTTTGATTTTTGCATGTCCTTCTGTCCGCCTGTCGTCACGGTAATTGCGTTCTCGAGTTATTTTCTTTTTTAAAAAGAAATTGCAGATTCAAGTTCGAAATTGGGACAAATGGGTTAAATCGTTCGTAGCGTTGCCATTGAAAAGTTCCGTTTTTTGCTATATATTTGGACACTGCCCGAGAACACTTCCACGTAGCGAGCTGAGATTTTGTGCACGGCGTTACCATAGAAATAGTAAAAACCAAACTCTATCTATAAAAATGGTTATAATCGTTTTTACTTTACTAGTTTTCTAGGAAGGTTGAAATAGATGCGAAAAACCATTTAAACAATCAAACTTTAATAGAGGAGTGCCATACGAAAGTTCGGGTATTTTAAGACTTGGTTTAAGATCAATTCTATCTTTTTTCTGCTACAACCATTAAGGAATTTTCAATTCCTGCGTTAAGATAATTTCTAGTTTTAGTTTTAATAAGATTAACCTGCGAAAAACTTTTTTCCACACTTGCGGCAAGTAATAAATTTTTCTAAATTGGGACACATTTTTTCACCTAGGTCGTTTTTTACAATAAAAATTAAGCTCAAGTATTCTTCAAATAACAGCGATTTTGGAACCGATTTCTTGTATTTGCAGACCACACTATTCTTCGTTTAATGCATCGATATCATTCCGATCAATAAGGTTTGAGAAAAGTGTAATTAAAGGTACCTACATATTTAGCTTGGAGAGTTAATCAATTAATCATTCAATAGAAACCGTTTAACGGATTTGGATTTGAGCGCAATCTTAAGCCAAACTTAACTGTTCACAGAAAGCCAAGGAGAGATTAAAATAAAACTTCGAAATTAATTTCTAGAATACTAAGTTCTTCGAGATATTGTTTACATTCGAACGTCGAAGCAGCGGCAGCAAGCCAACATAACATCAAACCATTACAGAAACCAAGCCAACAACACGGATGACAATGACACAAATGGTATTTCACATTTGAAATTATATTGTTATTCATTTTTTCAATATGAGATTTGTTCTGATCTGATTGAATTTGATATATTTCAACGTAGTACCAAACCATCCCTTCATTAACGAATCAATATATTTTATTACTAAAATGTACTATGTATAGTTACTCAACTCAGTCCTCCCTCATTAATGAATAAAAACTTGAATAAACTTGATTTTCCATCAAATACAGGACTACCGAATACCAAAAACGGAGTAATTTTATAAAAGGAGTAGTACAGGAATACGCTATTATATTTCGGAGTACTAATACTCCAAATGGCGTACAAACCACAGCACTGGTTGGAGCGTTTATTGCAATGACGGAATACCCTTTTCCAATTAATATTCGAAAAGAAAAAGTTCGTTTAACTTTAATCGAAGCGAAAGTAGAATTGACTTCTGCCGACATCCAATCAGGAGGAGGAAGAGAAAACATTAAGTCAAAATAAAAAATAAGCAATAATAAAATATAAATTAATTAATACAATAAAGGTTTAAATAGACAAGCACATTTCGATCGAAAATCTGAAGAGCTCTTATCCTTCAGTCGATGATCTGCAGCACTTATATATATATGTATATATATATATCTACGAAAAGTAATCGAATATACATATATATATGTATATAATGTACTGTGTATAGTTATAGTGTATGGTGTGTGTATCTCTTCCAATTTCCACTTTTTTTTTAAAACTTTTTAAATCTTTACACAATTTTATTTTCATCACACCTTTAAGCCACAAATTACGTTATTTTGCCTACGAGAATCAAAGGTATGACACTTTTGATACGAACGAACACTGCCCTGAACCGTAGACGATTTATGTTTCGACAAATGATGTTTTATTAAATCTTCACACAATTCAGAGAACTTTATTAGAAGTTCTAAGTTTTTATTTTTTGTCGAAACAATATTCTTACGAAGCCAAATATAACGGAATTTCTCAGCCAATTAAAAATTGAATACTTTATTTTTTTCCAACTAAGGATCGAGCCTAGTGATATAAGCAAAAAACAATGTCAATAAAATTGAAACGCTTTGAAGAAATGCCACTTAATACCGCGATATGGCATCAACAAACTGAAAAATAATCCTCAAAAAGTTAAACACGAATTTTGGCTGCGTTTTATCACTAATAAAAGATTTTCCTGAACAAAAATCACACACTGGATAAGAGTATGCACAAAACAAAAGCGTGCTAGATGTACATAGGAAAGCGCAAGCTTATATCTCGGCCGACGCGAATCGACTGACAATGGGAGATCTTTCTTCAATGAATTAAAGTTTTCGAGATGGATGGATAGTATAAGTACTAGATAGTGCTAGTGTGGGTATAATGAATTTAGTGGATTTTCCCAGATGTCCGATGAAGTTCTACTTCTCAAATCACTGGGTGAATGGAAAAACGAATTGATAAAATACATACAGTATAAGGGAAATTTAATTTAGGAAATTTTCCGAATGAATTTCATTCGTCAGAGCCAACAAGCACCCACCAAAGCAAAATTGAAGCCAACAGATTGGGAAAAAAAAGCTCGTAACAGGAAAACTAGAAAGCTTTCAGGAGAAACATAAAATCTAGAAAACTTTTGTAGAAATTTATCCTGTGTAAGTGCCATGCCAGCTGCAAAGTTCTCTCGCATAACTAATACTCCTGTAGAGGTAGAGGTACTTACTACTTAACGACAATAGTAAATGCTTGTCTCTTTCCAATACATTTTTTTTAATGGAAGGGAGGTGCTTTACTACTCCATACAAAATCAACATAGTTTCCTTCATTTCCAGCGTGCGATTTAAGTATATTTCGGATATTCACGAGTCCCTGAAATTAAATCGAAAACGTGTCGTGACTTGAATATAATTTTCTAACAAAAAGGAATTTTTCTTCTTAATTTTAATACTTATGTCAATGTGTATTTAATTTGTGTTGGTGATTGAAAACACGACGAAAAAATTACGTAACACGAAAGTCAAGGAGATAACTCGAGAATGCCATTCAAATATGATCAGAAAATATCTAACCTCCGAAACTGTAGTGAAAATTTAAAGGGGAAAACCCAAGCTAACAGGAAAAATATTTTCGATATTTAGGTGTTTATATGCATACTCGTATGTACATAATCTCCATGATAACTAGTTAGTACACGTGTTTTATTTCGTAGAATACCTTTAAAAAGGAAAATTTATTCTCTACTGTTAGAGATAGTAGTTTCAGAGATGAGTAATTATTAAGTGGAATTCCAAATTTTATATCCTTATGGTACTTATCCGTTTCATCCTTTTTAATTGGTTGGCTTTCCCATTTCTAATCAGGGCTTGGAGGTGTGTGGTACGTTTTTTTTTTATATGAAACTGTAAGGCATTTAACTTGACTCTTTACAATTATTGTTTAAAACTGGTAGGAAAGAAACTGTCAGAAATAGAAATTGAGCATATTAAGACTTGCATAGTCAATAACTAATTAGACAAGAAATTGTGATAGAATTAAAGCAGAGTTGGAAGGTAATAAGAATTTTGAGAATTACATGTACAGACAATGATTGCAGAGGAATCAAATACGCGATAACTGAGAAGGACAGAAAACTTTTTTTTTTAATATATATATGTATATATATTATTAAGCTAAGCGTAGGAGGTATCCTATGATGCAAAGCACAGCATAGCAGGAAGGAGATAGGGAAATGATTAATTGACATGAGGAAAGTGCCGGAGGTGCTGATGTATGTATTCTCTGGAACTTTCGCAGATTGTAAGCCCGAGGAAAAACAGAAGATGGTCGTTTGTTCCACATTCGCACAGTTCGGCATAGGAAAGCATCGCGGTATCCTACTGCACGACCGAAAGTATTTTAAAGGGTGAAGGGATGTGCGCGACTTGTTGCGCGAGTATTACGTGCAGGAATTAATCTACAAAGGATCAGACTAGATATTTCATCGAAACATTGACCATGCATGTGACGATGAAGGAACGAAAGGCATATAACATTCCGGCGGTGCTCGAATTAGTCGTTATGACAAGCTATTTCCGAATCGCCAATGAGCTCGAAGGCTCAATTTTCCATGGCAGGTACTAACGTAAAACCATAAGGAACTTTCTGTAGATTACTTGAAAGTTATCATTTGTGGTCTAAGAGTGTACAGTGTGCTGGATACCCCACAGAAAAAATTAAATTTATCGGATTTGAACAGAATTTTCTGCAACAGACGAGCCAAATTTCCATTTACTCCTATTCGAAAAATTACCTTATTTGACCCACATGATTTCATTTCAATTTTAACTTAGTGAATGTTTTAAGTTCCCTACAAATGGATACGTCAAGAAATGTTATTACGAATGTTACTGAATCGATGTTATGCACCGTTAGACAATCGTTGTTCCGATTCTTTATCGAAACATTATTACGACTGGCTATAGAATGTTCCATTCAGTCGTTGCCCGGTCGAAATCGAACACAAATTCAAAATACGGTTAAACGAATCGCTTTCGATTCGATCTCGAATCGTAATGTTTGCTGTGATATTCAGAAGCATTTCTACATCTTTCCCTGTATTTACTCAACACTCATTTCCAACCATTGAAAGCCGCAGCAAGAAGACGACAGAGGCAGGCGGAAACAGAATTCGTTAAATGGAACTAAAACTTCGTTCTCGAAATCGTTTTTGAATCGATATCGATCTGATGAAGAAAACGGAACGCTATATCGAATCGGAAAAACAATTCGAATTTGGTTCATTTTATCGAAATTATTTCAAAATTTTTGAATATATTTGAAAGGTATATACATAATAGCCGTATATACAAATTTGAGTGTTCTCCGAAAAAATTGATCGATATCGAATCGTATAAGCGAGTTAAAACAGTAGTATGCTTACATCATTGTTAAATTTTATTAGAATCACAGCTCGACAAAATAACTTTGCTCTTTTGGTCTTTTACAGTATACTAAAATGAAGATCACAAATTCAATTAAAAAATTGTTGCAATTAGGAAAAAACCATTGAATAGAACTTAATAAATTTCGGTCCAGGTTTGACGTTTTGTACAAATGATTTCGAATAAATCTCGTCAAAGGAAATTATTATCAAATTAAGAATTTTATATTCTCTTCGTACTAATTATTTCCTGCCCTTCACTTCTTCGAGAATTCTTCGTGAAAACAAGACTTCGAGAAAATATTTGCTGGGTGATATGTGGACCAGAGAACAAGATACACTCATCACCCAATACTACAGCCTAGAGGCATAGCTGTCAGAGTAATTTTTAAAGAAAAATTTAAGATTTCCCCACTGGTATCTCTTGTCATTCAACTTCACATACCTATACTTATATTCTCAGCAAGATTTATCATTTAGTTTTTTTCGTAATCATTTTAATATTTGCTAAATTTTAATTAATGAGATAGCTTTCGATAATTTCATTTCCAGTTAAAGAAAAATTTTAAGTCATTTCAGAAATGAAATTTTTAAACAAAAACATCGAAAAGTTCACTCACCTGCGTAAAGTAATGGCAGCATATTGAAGAGGATAAGAATCGGTAGAATAGCACGTAAAAACTTTTGAAGATCGTTAAAAGCGTATACTGCATTCGTTTCAATTGAATTTTTCCAATTGAAGAATTTCGATGTAAATCGTCGTAGAGAACTATAGTATTGTCGTCGGGGTCTTTGCACAATTGTATCGTAATTTGGTTCATGACCTTGCGTACTACATCTGGAGCGACAGTGTACCACACATTGGCAATTGTTTCCATTTGAATGTTCCAATGCTTTAGGTAATGATGATAACTGCAATACTTGACAACTATTATTGGCACCAGTAGAAAATGCTTTTGGTAGGTAAGTATTCGGCTTAAAATCTTCATAACAAATCCGAAAGTAACACTTATGAGGACAACATAATAAGCGTCTAGGATAGATTTCATGTGTATCGGCATTAATGTTATTAAGAAAATTTGCTTCGTAGCATTTTTTAATGTCAACATTCTTTCCTTCGTTGCTAATTTCAGCACATTTGTAGCATTTTGATTTAAAATCCGGCCCGATAGATAATTTGTGGATGCATCGCATAAAGATCCCTGTATTACGAGTTTCGATCTGTCGGTCATGTTTAAAATCATAAAATTCTTCACTAAACTTTTCGAAGTCTTTACTAAAGCGGATGTTAGTATTAGAAGAGTGAATACGAGCCCCTGAATCGGGAGCATAGCTATTTTCACCATATTCTGGGAATTTATATCCCGTAGAATCCTGCGTAATTTTTGTGGATGTTTCATTCCGAATGTCTTCTCCAGTTTTCGAGTTTGTAAAATTTCCTCTGCAGTTATGCCCTTTCGATATAAGTAATTGCGACGTTGGTTTGAGAAAAACCTTTGCCTTTTTTGTCGACTGTTTTCCCGGCAGTAAATTCCCAAAGATCTCTGTTTTACCTCTGCTACTTGTTTGCTTCTTTTGATGATATTTACTTGGTAATTGGCCTTTTGCTTTGTCGTACAATAATTCTGAGGCCATGTTGCGCCCTGAAAATAAAAAATATCCTTTAATTTTGAAGAATTTGAAAAAAGTGCTCATCCTAATACACAATAGAAGAGTTATACACTTTTATTTCCAATGTTTACAGGAATTTATACCAACTCGATATATATTTTAAAGTTCCTGCTTTCTACCGTGATTGAATCGAAAACGCTCCGAATGTTCATATTATCGAAATAAATTTATTGTTGGCGATAAAAGAGAACGTTATGGATCAGAGTTATATCTACCCCCACAGCTCCTTTGTAGTTCTACCTGAATGTCTCATGATACTTTTATGCTTGCAAGTCTAGCCCTAGATGAACCCTTTTGCTGCTAACATACGTTCGCTTACAACATATTCGTTATTTCTTTCATGATTCTATGCATAAAGGCATCTAATCCATTTTTTGTACCGTTATTACTTCTATGAGTTACAATCGTATAATCAAAATTCAACTATCCTATTATTTCAACTAGAGTATTTAAAACAATTTCTTGTGACGGGCTTCAGTAAAGTAATTTTCCCATCAAATAAATGGTCCCAGAAAAATTACATGGAATAGTGTCTGATCAGTAGCACAAAGCGTTTTATAAGCGAAACCAGCAAACGCAACATATCACCACAGGCAAGTGATATGACATTGCTAAGCAAACATATCACATTATCAAAATAGCTTGCCATATCATACGCACTTGCCTGATATTGTTCGCCTGGTAAGTATTTTCATTCAACTGTGAGCTGTGTGTGGCTGTCCGATATTAGTGGCGACATCTCTTGCGTCAATGGAAGTTGCAAGCTTCCACTACTATATTATAATAAATGATTTGAGCATATTTCGATAATATGGTACAAGCTGGCAACAAGCTGGCATATCTATGTATGTATAAAAACAATAGTCGCATTTATTATACATAGGACGCTCAACTATTAAAATGAGGCATACCAGTCCATTTTATCCCATGTTGCTTGTCGGTTATTCTCGAGCCGCGACTAGCAGTATAGAAAAGGCTTGAAAAAATCAAGCCCGTACACAGACTTTTGAAAGAACGACCAAAGTTTGTTCCAGAAAGCCTAAACTCCCTAAATTCATAAAGAACAGGCAAGACGCGCCAGTGTTTCCACAAGAAAATTGTGATGCATTCGCATCATTTTTCCAAACAACTTTAAGAATAACTCAATTCTTAGCTATCTCATTGGAGGCTGCTTCCTTGATGTCGAAAAAGCATTTAATCACTAGGGACAGTGAGGCTTAATTTCAAGTTAATTAGTTTATTCCTATAAAACGAGATTATCAATCATATATACTTTTTAAAAAATTGAATGCAGTAGGTAGGTACTCTGCAAGCCGCTATAGCAGACCAGCTGGGAGCAATACAATTTTTGCGTACTGATGATAGCCGAAGTGCTGAAACCAGTCTGCATTCAATTTTTAAAATAGTAAATTGATAATCTCGTTTTATATCAATATGTTGTATCACACAATCTCCGCCGAAACCACTTAGTTTGGTTTACATCGCACCTCGGTAAATTCTGATCAATCTCCAAACACTCCTCCACAATACTCCTATACATGGATGACTCCCTCATTTAGTTACGCCAAATCTCGCTGCCCTACTCTGGCTACAATAAAGTTAACCTTGACCTTTAAAAAGCTAGATTCCGAATACAGAAAGTGGGGAATCAAAATACATGTCCGAAAATCTGAATTGTAAACTCCAGAAATACAGAAAAATCGGAAAACGGTCTTCGGCACGACGAGTTGGCGAAGTCTCAGTCTCGTCATCCCCAACCAAAAAATTAACCACGGAATTAAATATCCCATTAACAGGTGATCGCCATTCGCTAGTACTGACGATCGCTAATTCAATCAGTTCATTTCATACTAGCAATTTTCACATTGATACAGGAGCGGAAATATCAGTCCTCAAAGCTATTTATTGTAGTAAACAAAAAAGAAAGCAATACTGTTTCCTCACTAGCAGGTAAACCCTTGTCTACGTTAGGAATAGCTGAATGAAATTTTAAAAAAAACGACATATACACTCACCGCATTCACATCGCACCCTTGCGACAAAAGTGACACAAGTAAAAAAACCTGATTTTTGAGTTATTACCATTAATGAATTCTGTAAATACCGTTTCATAATTCATCAAAAGCGTATTAACGTAACTTCACATTTTAGCCATCAGGTGGCATTTGTGTCGTTTTTCATGTTCCAGTCAATGCAAATTAACGAGATATTTCGCTTATTTTCAGGGAATTGCAAGCTGCCAGTGGTGAGTGGATAAGTGAATTTTCACGTATTTGAATTGTGCCACTTCAATTAATCAAAGTAAATTAAACTGCTGATAATATTTTGAATTATGTCACTTTTGATGAATAAATGTTTCTATTTTTCAAATTATAGAATATTATTATTATGAGGCATTCTAGCCGGTCAATGACAATATTAAACCTAGCAATCTCAAAAAAGTGTACAGAAGAAAGTGATTCCACAAATTCGACAAAAAACAATGAAGCTATACCAACTAAACATCCTGAGCATGGAAGTATAACATCAGAAGCACGTGAATCACCTAAAGCTTCAGAGCACATTGAACGTTCTGTTCTGGTTTCAACGGTTCCTAGTAGTTCTCAGACCAAAGATAGTAATATTTATACAGTGTCCTGCAATGCTGAGCGTTGTACCAAATTACGTTTGACCAAAATGAATGAACAAAACTACAGCATATCTCCCATTCATAGCAACGAAAGTGACGCCGACGATTCAGATGCAGATCCAAATTTCAATGTATCGTGTGACAGTAGTTCAACTAGTGTAGGTAGTTTCTTGGACAGTGCTAAAGAGCTGGTTGAAGCTGGGTTCGTGGAAACAGAGGGGAAAAAAGGAAAGAAGAGGCAACGAAACACTGAAATATGGATGAGTAAAAGTGTGAAAAGACTGAGGAATTCTGGAAAGGCCTACGTTTCAACATCAAAAACTAAGAAGCAGTTTCCTGCTAGAAGAATACGCCCACCTTGTGGAGAAAAATGGAGATTGAGCTGTAGTAATAAAATTGACGTCGGAACCAGAACGCATATATTCAATAATTATTGGAATCTTGCTAATTTACAGTTGCAAAGAGAATTCATTGAGCTAGGCACACAGAAACTATCAAACCAAAATATCGTTACTCAACCACGCAAAAATGCGAATCATATAAAAATGCAGATGATGACGGAAAACAAAAGTTGCTAGATACGTACAATTTGCATCTTCAAGAGAAAGAATTGTGCCGTAAAGAAAAGGATTTTGATAAAAATAATCAGAACGGTACGTGCGTTGCCGTATACGCCCTACAAGCCGTAATGCCAGTACCAAAAGGCCTGGTTTCTTCATTTTATTACACAAGTAAACTAAACTGTTTTAACTTTACGATAAGTGATTTGCATGCAAAGGATGTGGAATGTTACTTTTGGAATGAAACTGAAGGGAAACGTGGTGCCGTGGAAATTGGGAGCTGTGTTCTTAACTATATCAAAATGCTAGTACAGAAGATAAACAAATCAAATGTTAATATAATTTTTCATTCGGATAATTGTTGTGGGCAACAAATGAATAAGTATTTACTTTCCGCATACGCATATGCATTACATACATTCAATATCTGCAGTATTGAGCACAAATTTCTCATTTGTGGACATACTCAAAATGAGGGTGACAATGTCCACAGCGTCATAGAGAAACAGATAAGTAGGCACCTCAAATCTAGCCCAATATACATTACAGATCAGTATGCTACGTTGATCCGAACAGCAAAAAAGAACGGCCCTCCATATCAAGTATATGAATTGACTTATGAGAATTTTTTTGATTTGAAGTTGCTCCAGGAAGAATGGGGCAATAACTTTTCCCAAAACGTCGATAGAAGTAAAGTCAACTGGCATGATATTAAAGTACTCAGAGTCGAAAAATCACACCCACGAGAATTCTTTTATAAAACGTCATATGAAGACGCTGAATTTAAAAAAGTCATCGTAAAAAAAACAAGATCTAAAGAAGATTTCAGTTCTGTGCAGTTAGTTAAAGCATATTCAAAAAAATTTCCCTTAACTGATGGAGAAAAAAAAGCTCTCCAATCTCTATGTGAGAAAGGCACAATTAAACGACAATATTATGAATCGTTTTTCAAAAATATTTTTGATTTAAACTAAACTGTCATTGCGTAATTACCTTCTTTACTTACTGCTGAATTTCTTATGTTTTTTAGAAATAAAACAAAAGTTTATTTTTTTCACTAAGATTCGTTTTTTACTTTCGTAAGCTTCCTGAATAGTAAATTTCCTGGTGAAAAAATCAATATTAGGACCTGTCACAACTCTAAAAAAATATTTTGGAACACTAATTGAATCATTAACAATGTCACATCATAATATTTATTTAAAAAAAAATCATTAAAACTGTCCCAATTCAAAATATAACAGTTCTATTTGGGTCAGATAACAATATAAAACGTTACAAGTCGAAAATGTTGATTTTAATTGATTTTAAGGGTTGTAAGGCTGAAGTAACAAAAGTCATTATTATTATTGTTTAGCTGGATTTGGTATTTTAGTTTTTGATGCCTCTACAAGATTCTGTTTTCTTGGAAACAGTTTTCCGTTCTTTCTGAAAAACGTAGTTTTTGGTCTTGTGTCACTTTTGTCGCAAGGGTGCGAATGTTAAGAGGACAATTTAAAATTGAAATATAACGGTATATAACGGCACGATTTTTTCGAAAAAATTCATGTGTTATCATTATTAATAATAAATCGTTAATCTTAAAAATACCCATTGATAATATAGATTCGAATAATAATCTCAAAAAGGTATATACAAAAATTAAGTACGGAGACTTGAAAGACCCAAGCTCAGAGGTATCTTTTCAAGTTAGGTGCGAAGTCAGCAATATTAAAATACCGACGCGCACTCAAATGGTAGACAAAATAGAAATGCCTTGAAAATGTAGCTTTCTTTGCTAGCAAAAGGAGTTCAAATCGAGAGCGTTATTCGAAAGTACACTCATAGGACCTGACCAAACAGATCATGTGAAAATTATCCTACTCAACTCAAATCAGCAGAATGTTACAATTAAAGAATCAGAAATACGATCCTATTTGCATGAGTTAAGAAATTATGAAATTATAAAATTAAACTCACGACAGGATCATATACAAGAGAGACTTGCGATTGTGTTTGAGTTAGACCTCTCATATTGTAACGTTGAAGAAAATCAATCCATTCTAAATATTTGTCGCACGTACACAGTAAATAATGTTTCGCTAAAGTGAGTCGCAACAATTTGTGCCACTATGCTTAGATATTTATTTATAAGAAAAGCGAACGCTCCACCTTGGAAAAAGTGGAATTGGTTTTTATCCCTAAAAGATAGGTACTTCCAAATGTAGAATAATACCTCATTTGTTGAATGTTCTCTTCCTTTTATCTGAGAAAGCTTAACATTTCGGGAATTTTACATACTATATAAGTTTTCTGGTGCCAAATACCTACGTCCATTGATTTGAGGAAATTAAAGTAATTTTCCCTTTATATCAGAGAAAATGACATTTATTTTTAGGAAAAAACGTGTCTTAAATTTAAGGAATTGCCCTACTTTTTTACAGCGCATAACGACATATTTTATTTGGGAAGAGATTTTCTAACTTGTACTAGTGCTATTAAACACGAAAATTTGTACTACCAGGAAAACTCACCACGTAGGTTGCAAGAAGCAAAACTTAACGAAATCAACAAACAAGTAAGTAAAATGTTCAAAGATGAAATTATAAGCCCTACTTCTAGCCCATAGAAATCACCACTTGGGTAGTTCCCAAAAATCCAGATGCGTTTGGTGATAAGAAATGGAGGTAGTAAATGATTTTAGACGCCTCAACGATATTAGACTATGCCTTCCCCCTGCCCAACATAACTGACATCTTAGACCAATTAGGAAAATCTAAGTAGTACACGTAGTACTTTAGACCTAGCTAATAATTTCCATCAGATTCCCATGAATAGATTCAATAAGGAAGAAACTGGGCTTAGTACATCTTATGGGTATTATAACTATAATCGGATGGCCCTTGACTTAAGCAAGTTCCAGCCACTTTTCAAAGGTTGATGAATAATGTGATAGCCTATCTTAACCATCCAGTTTCCAAGCACGGAATTTCATCAGATCGTACTATGTTAACAGTTAACCGGTACCTCGAAAAGAAAAAGAAGTAAAATATTTTATTATTTATTTTTCCGAAACTTTGTTAAATTGAATAAACCTCTCACTACTCTACTAAAAGAGGATGTTCCCATCAATTGGGACCCATTTTGTTATGAGTCGCACAAATTATTAAAAGAAATATTAAGCAATTTTCCAATTTTTCGATATCCTCGATTGGAGGAAGAACAACAGATTAAAGTGAATTTTCTATAGGTGCTGTACTATCGCAAGGAGAAATCGGTCCAGATAAACTCCTCTGTTTCGCTAGCGGGACTTTAAATCCTGCTGAGAGGGTACTCAACAAGAATTATTAGCAATAATATTTGCAGTCGAATAATTTCGTCCTTATTTATATGATGGTAAGTTTAATGTAGTCACTGACTATACGCCCCTCTCGATGCTTATGAATTTAAAAGATCCCATTTCCCGGTTGCTAATTTGATTAGAAAAATATGACTTTCAAATTATATATAAATCAAGCAAAGGAAATTCAAATGCCAACGCAATCAGTCGTACCATTCCAGAAACTAAACCTATACAAGTTATAACGAAAAGACAACTGAAGACAAGTACCCAACCCTATTACCATAGAGGAAAACTCTTAGAATTTGCTACAGATTAGAGCAATAAACAACAAATATTTTCTTCTATCAATAAATATCACTACTCAAGAATTTTGTTTAAGAACATATCTATTTGCCCAAAGATCTAGTAATATCAATGGGAGAAATAATAGAAAATAAAACTTTAAAAAAATCTTATATCACACGTTCCATTAGGACCGTAGATGATAAGAATCAGGTCGGAAACATTTAAAATAATTTAAAGAATACGTTTTCTCAGATAAAACCGTTTATATTTCAATACCCACCACCAGTATACCAAATTATCTCGAGATCAGCTTGCAATACGCTAAGGAAATTCAAATTTCCAATAAGAAGCCCATCTTCTTTCTGGATCAAATAATTCAATTAGAAGATCCTAAAATTATCCAACGAGTTAATTCTGATTATTATATCACACCTTTAGGTGGTCGTCAAGGAGAAACAAAAACCATCAGTAAATTAAAGAAGTTTATAACTGGTTAAAAACATTAAGGATTTCATAAAAGTATGCTCATCGTGTCAACGGAATAAATCCAGATCTAAAAAAAAAAAAAAATACCAATGAAAATTACAGATCTAACTAAATATTTAGAAGAACTTTCACTAAATAACGCGGAAGCAAATACGGTACCAGAAGCAGGGACTGCATGAAGCTATATATCCTAACCGACCAAGATTCCAATTTCTTGAGCACAGTGTTCACCGAAACTTGTAAATTATTAAAAATTCACAACTTACAGACAACTCCTTACTACCCAGAAAGAAGCCATCGTGCTCAAACATCTGGGGTATTGTGTGTCAAATGATCCTTTCACACTGGACACCTGGATCACCTATTCCAAGTTCACTTATAATAATTCGACTCACTCGAGTACTGGCTACACTACGCATGAACTTGAACTTTCACATATAACCTATGTCATAAAGCTACGAAAGTTTCAGGCAAAAACCATTATGAAACTTAGATAAATACTCAAAAACTGATCTTGAATAGACGAAATCCGTACTAGAAGAACTTGAAAAGGTCGTGGACCGTTGGACTCCTCAATAACTCCCATTTCTATCATTCGGACAAAATGCTCGTACCCACTAAATTTAGAGAAGGCGAGAAGCTCTGTTGAACGTCATTGGAAGTACATATAAGAAGATCTTTTCTGTTTGGGACACTTGAGGATAAAAGCGCTTAACACTATGATGAACAAACATACATACTAAGAGCAAACGAATACCAACTCTGAGAATTACTGAAGACTCAATCCCTAATCGTTAACAAAACCTTAAACGTATTTAATAAAACATCATTGGAAATTTAAAACGCGATTAAAATAATCAAAGAAAAGTTTGAGAAAGTTACCCAAACATTTAATTAATTCGCGACCGAAGTTAACAATGAGATACCAAAATACTCTAAAGGCTATTTTATAAATGTTATTGGACATAAAGCACGGTACTCCCAATCCACTCATAGTTACCTGTTATCAACTCATAAACATACCATCCGTAATTCGAAAAAACCTTCCAACTGGTACATCCTTACGTGTTTCAACCACACAAAATCAACTCCTCGATCTATATAAGGTGAGTCGATCAAGTTCAAACAAAACTATCAACCTGATCATTATTTAAATTAAAATATCCCTACCTCTAAAGCTTAGTTGACTTTATGCTGATTGACCACCATTGATGTATCAGCAGCTAGAATATGCGCACTATTAACATAGTGTCAATATCAATGCTGATAGCATCAGCACTTTACATGTGCTGATTTTACCAGCATCGAAAAGGTCAAACCAGTTTAACTTTTGGACTATCAGCATGTAATAATTGATTAGAAAACGTGGTTGCAACTGCAATAAAGTGGAGTGAAACTGCAAGGTTAAAGTTTATTAAACTATATAAAAAATGTTGAAAAAAATAAAAGATTATAAAAATAAAGACATTAGAAATAGAGCACAACCTCACTATCAACGTATAATGTAAACAACATCAGCATGCTAAAACACCATATGCTGATATATCAGCGCTGATCAATCAGCATAATGTCAACTAGGCTTAAATACAGATTTTCAAATGTATTAAGTAATCTCATTACCAGCTCTTATTAAAGATTCGTTCTTCTATATAAAACCCACTACCGAAAGCTTGTTAGTAACATTAAACAGAGAAAACACTATCGTACTAGTAGTGAAGACATTACGAAATGTTTAGAAAAAACTCCTTACAATTACATTTGTTAGATAACGCAATCATAAAAGGACAACCAATCCGAAATGGAGTTATTGAGGCATACCGAAACGCCTTCCTCTTCATGTAGGATGAATATCTTAAACATATCTACCTTATGGATACATTTATCCAACCCTAAGAAATGGTTGATCAGTCTGAAGAATCTGCGAACAGTAGATAATATTTGTGGTACCAATGTTGAACCAATTATCATAAAGGCGACCAGAATTCTAGAAATATCGCCTAATTGTTATATAAGAAGCAAAGAGCAAATGCTCTACGGATACTCCGAAAAACCTTCAACCACAGAGAAATACTACTTACCTGCTATCAAACTTACTAATATTACCTTTGATTACCATAAAATCAAGGTTCATCCTCCAAATATAATTACGATAAAGAATAGTGAATGTCATGCTCTCTTTGAACTCAGTCGCGATATAAAGACATTAAAAAAGGCAAAACAAAAAAACCATTATTACTAAGTATACAATATTTATTGTTGCAATTAGACGATATCAAAACACCCCTACCCTAAATAAAAGTAAAAAAGTAAAGAGCTGTTGAAAACCAGTCTATTCAGGAAAATGATAAGGAATAACCAACCAATATCAATAAAATTCTTCTAACTATAGTTTTATCTTAAAGCAAAAAGAAAAATGTAAGAAGAAAGAAAAAATGAATAAAGATGTGTACTATGTATAATTATCTATATAATCCTAATAGAGGAAACAATTTTTTTATATAAATAAATCAATACTCAAATATATATATATATATATATGTATATGTATATATATATATATATTGTGACGTGTATTAGAAAAAGGGACATCTATTGGAAATGGATACTTCGCGTGAAATAACTAATTAAATATGGACATAAACAACTTTCCGAGAATCGTATTACAGAAAAGGACAAGCGACATCTATAAAGTACGGACATAAACAACTTTGGGTTCGGAAAATTGATGTTTCTAGAATAAAATTTTCGGGAAGGCTCTAGAACAATTTGTAGAGCATAAGTATGGCATTTGTCACCGCCATGAGGCAGTCTTATCACAGACAGTGAAGCGAACGTAGTAAGCAAAACAAAGTGTTCTAATTGGATTGCGAATATAGTACTAGCGATAATTAAAAGTAGAGTTGGTTTTTGTGATTGTTTGTGCGTGTACAATGGATTAGAATAAAGAGTACATGTGAATAATATTTGAACAATTGCGTTTTGAATAACGAATTACGGCCACGCTCGTAACAACTGGTGTCAGAAGTGAAACAAATTCGTAAAATAAACGGGTGGCATTTGACTCAAAACGTTTAATTTTGTGAAATGAGTGAAATTTTGTGCCTTACGTGAAATTTCTGGAACATAATCTACAGTCAGCCGTGAATAAATTACTAAAGAAATAGGGCGCAAACTGGAGGACCTTCCAGGATTTGAAAGTCGATTTGGGGAAGCGGTCATTACAAGCATCAGGCACAAAAAATGTTCTAGTTGAGCGACTTACATAAGCTTTGGAAACGGAAAGAACGAATCTTGAGAGATTTATTTCCGAAGACATTTTGCAAGAACATGAAGCTGAAGAAGAGCCTGAGATGAACATAAAACATCTTTTGGGTACTTTAATGAGAAAACTGCAGCTCTGCAGTTAAGAGGAGTTAAGTTAGTAGCAATATTTGTAAGTTTCATACATTTTTCAATGCGAATTTCTGGCAAACTATTTGTAGCAGAATAATGATTTATATCTTAAATTAAAGGTAATTAAGAATTCTAGTAAATAACGTCGGTAAAAATTTAAAAAATGTATTGGAATGTAGATATTAGCTCGGAAACCTGTAAAAAATGGTAAAAATTGAAGTCTTTTAAATCTCTCTCTTCTAAATTCTCATTTCTTTAAATTGTGACTCTTTTAGAAAGATAAGACCTAGACCTAGCAAATAACGTCGAGTTTTTTTAATTTTTACTGGCGCTCTTTATAATTATTTGACTCTAATAGTACATACTTGGTTTTCCTCCCGACATTTCACCGTCGAGAAATTGCAATATTTATTTGAAAGTTGTTTAAATACAAAGAAAAATAGCATATTTAACAATTATGGTTAAAAATGTTTAGGAGAGTTAATTCCCGTTAAAAAGTTTCAATTCATGTGAACTGCAAATTTTCATTTTTCGTCTTAAATTGTATGGTTTTGTCGGATGTTGGGTTTCTGTCTTTTGCGGTAGATGTATCTAACGTGTTTAGTGGTCTAGGTATAGGCTAATTTTATATGAATTTCTCTTTCAGGACACAAACCTACGTATAGTAAATTTTATTACCAACAGGTTCGCTGGTATCTAAATTGAAACTTTTGCTGAGTATTGACTCCTCTTGAAGAATGGTGAGAAGTCTCTGGAATCTATGCAAGCATGTTTGGACGAAGTAAAGAATACTAACGAGGAACAAAGGAATTGTCTGCAACCATGTTTGGAAGAACAAAAGAATTCAATGGTAACCCCTTTGGATGAACAAAAGAATGCTTTTGGGGAACAAGACAATCCTCTGGAATCCCACTTGGATGAACAGAAGAAGTCCCTGGAAAGCCGTTTGGACGAAAATAGAATTCTCTGGAGAAACAAAAGATTTTCCGGAAAATTTCAGGGATTTGAGGAATTGAATTGAAGGGATCGAGCAAGAATTTCAACAAAAAATGGTACAAGTTCATCAAAAAGTCACCGGAAAACTTGAAAACGTTAAATCAGATCTTTAAATAGAGGATAAAACATCAGCAACCTCGGCACGAATGATGCAAACAAAGCTACAGCTCAGGTGTTAGCAAGTCGAGGTCGTGCGTTAGAATTATTACAAACTATACCGCTTGAAAAGCAACGTGATTACATTTCATTAGAAATCGCGATAGAATTACATTAAGGAGGTGAACACATGCAGCAAGTATATTTCATATAGTCACGTAACGGGATTCAAAAGTATGACGAATCACTACAGAAACTGCAGGCTATTTTGGAAAGATTAGCTTATCTTTCATCCTCTAGTGTAAATGCGGATTTCTTTAATGAAGTCATAAAAGAGGCATTTGTGAATCAAGATCAAGATTTACGAAAAGTGTTAAGACTAGCAGGAAAGATGTAAAAGCAGCAGAACTAGCCTATATATCAGCCTATAAATCTGCCAGCTAAGCTTCTCAGAGTGCAGTACGAGTGAAAGAAATTTCAGTGGAGGAATGTACTGGCAATAAAAGGCAGTCATCACAGAGCACCCCTTCATGTTCTATTCCTATTCTTCGATTTTGGAGTTGTAATAGACTGGGACATCTCCAAGAGGACTGCAGGAAATGCCGGCAAATGGAATCAAAAGAAGAGGAGGACAGAAAAGGATGTCAAATATGTCGATCCAGTGACCAAGCTATTTGTTCGATAATAAATAGTTTCTTATTCCGAACCTTTCTGGTTTGGGTTACAATTATTATAGAAAACACCAAACTCAATTTTAAAAACGATTTATTCACGATTATGCAGTACGATGGTTATCTATATACGACTCGAACAAGAATGAATTCTGTCTGGTTACTGATAAAAATTGTACCTACAGACGAGACCAAGTCTAACGGTTACAATACGTTATTATGATATAAATACAATCTAACTGGACTGAGAATTGGAGGCTATGATAGAATTTAAAAATATTTGTCGATATTTTACAGAGTTTTCGACTTTAAGGAAATTTACAAAATTGGAATCTAGCTAAATGTTCGGTACATGATCGACTTATACAAATAAAACTTTTAATAGATTGAATAAATGAACCTTGCAATTAAGATCTTCCTACTTAATTAGGATATGCTTTTGATGATTATATTCAACATCCTGCCCCATTGAAAGCTTAGCTGTACCATTTTGTGTTTTCAGGGTAACTACGCGAACTATTCCTTTGGAATCCGGATGTAGCGCAACAACTCGACCTAAGATCCATTTTAAAGGTGGCAATCCGTAGTCTGTAATCAAAACAAATGTTTCTGGGGAAATGTTTGCAGACTGTGTAGACCATTTCTGACGCTGTTGCAAACTTACAACGTATTCTTTCGACCAACGCTTCCAAAACCTCTGCTGAAGAGCGGTCAATTGCTATGCCAACAGGATAGCGTTGACATTTTACATTCTTCTAAACTCGGTTCTACAATGTATGTTAGGGGCGCCTTATTAGGAAATGTCCTGGTGATAAGGCTTCAAAATCCGAAGGGTCTGATGACAAGGAAGTTATAAGCCTTGAATTTAGGATGGCTTCTATTTGGGACATAATAGTCGTTAGCTCTTCAAACGTGAACGAGGACAGTCCAAATGTTTTATTTAGAAGTATCTTAGCCTGCTTCACAGCGGCCTTCTACGATCCGCCGAAGTGCGGTGATCGAGGTGGTATTAGTCGAAACTCGATTCCATCTTCAGCACATAATTTAACAAGAATTTCGCAAGTTCGTTGGGAATTAAAGCGTTGGTGTAACTCTTTTAATTCTCTTCGGGCTCCAACGAAATTCGTCCCATTATCACAATAAAGTATTCAACAATGCCCACATCGTGAAATAAACCTTTTGAGTGATGCAAGAAATGCCTGTGTTGAGAATTTCGACACCACTTCCAGGTGTACTGCCTTCGTAACGAAACAAATGAAGACAGCCACATAAGCCTTTTGTAAGCTTTTACCTCATTGATGAAGCGTTATCCAAAATGGACCGCAGAAATCGACACCAGATATTACAAACGGACGATTTGGTTGAATCCGACAAGCTGATAGGTCGCCCATAATTTGATTAATCAGGCGGGGTTTGATCCTGAAATATCGATAACATCGGAAGACGACCATTCCTATAACACTTCTAGAATTAATTATCCAATACTGCTGGCGTAAAATGGCTGATAATGGTTGCAGATCTGCATGTAAATTTTTAATATGAAAGTAATTAATCAACGATAGGACCAATGGGTGACTTTTTGGGAGAAGGATGATGTGTTTGAGATCAAAGGTAAGGTCTGCCTTCTGCGGACATCCGCCGACTCGTAGAAGTTTAAATGAAGAACATTCATCCAGGAATGGATTGAGTGTTCGGTTTGAGCTCTTTGGGCTTATCATTTTTGAGTTTTCTAGTTCACAAATTTCTTTAGCAAATTCTTGATTTCGATGGCATTGTCTAATTCTTCTATCGAAAAAGGCCCGGAACGTCTTTCCTCCCCTTCAACAGATGCTTGAGTATTGCGAATAAAACGAAGTATATATGCGAACGTTCGACGTAATTTACAAAGTCATTCAAATATTTTATTTTCAACAAAAAAGCCCCAAATTCTCTTCGTACAGGTAAAATTATGCAATTAATTTTTCGATGTTTAGTTTCAGCCTAATGATAAACCTTTGGCCATAAACTTTCAGTAAATTGTAAGAAACAAACCATAATTCTGAATTAACAAGTTCCCTTGGTAACATACCTCGTGAGATGATATCCGCTGGATTTGCCATCTACATGACTCCACGTAATGCCCGACGATAAATTTTGAATTTTCGATACTCTAGGTAGAAGCGTGAGTTAGTAGCCAGTCTAAAACGATTGTCAAATCTGTTCAGCAGTACAATTTCTGTATTCTTACTGGCAGTACAGACCGCAGCCTTGTAATAAAGTCAGCTAACAAGAGTGCACCACATAATTCCATTCGAGGCAAAGAGATTGACCGCACGGGTGCTACACGTGACTTCGCGCACAAAAGTGTTGCTTTAATTATGCCATTTCTATGCACTGTACTTTGAGAAGCATCAGAAAATCCATGAAGCTCTATTTGGGGTACACTGGGCGTAGCTAGTGCAAATCGAGGAAACCTTAACTCCTGGATGAACGCCAATTGTGCTCGAAAGGTCTCCCACTGAGTGTGCAAGTTAACAGATAGAGATTCATCCCAATCAACAGGAGTCAATAATCATAATGGATCGAAAATAGATGCTGTTTCCGCCAAAATTGTTCTTTTCGTGATGGATGAAATTCGAAACTGCAAATTGTCCTTGTTGGGTTCCCAAACAACACCTAGAGCCTTCTTTACATTTTCATAATGGAATTCGATTAATTTTTCTTGGTCACTTTCAGGAATTGCAGCGAGAATTTGGCTGTCATTTGAGCATCATTTTCTGATATAGAATTGTCCACATCTTAGAGTTTCCACGATTTCGTCTCGAATTTGACAAGTCTCCTAAATAGTTTCTGCACCGGTCAACAAACCATCCATATAAAAATCCAGTTTAAGTTTGTCAGATCCTAAAGGATATTTGGACGAAAATTCATCAGCCAAAAACCTTAAACATCTGGTAGCCAGAAAAGGAGCTGCAGACGTACCATACGTAACAGTTTTCAAACGAGAAATCTGGAGAGCATCCGCAGGTTGTTCCAGTGGTGGATTTACCGGGAAGCAAAGGAAGCAATTGCTTGGGGCCCCGCTTGGACAGGGGCCCCTGGAAAATTTTGAAAACACATTCGGAAATTTGAAAAAAAAGAAGATAAAAAATGCAAAATGACAATATCGATTATCTATTGTCCACAAACGATTTTAAATTAGTTCAAAATTGTATTTCGCGCGTATAGTTGGCGCTTCGATCGCTCGTGTTTGTGTCTTCGTCTGAACAGCTGTAATTCTAAAAGCATCATCGTCTCTAACACACAGAGTAATAGGTAATTATATTGTATCTGAGATTTCAATAACACAAAAAAACTCACTTCCATTTTAAATCAAAATAAGTTCAACGACCAGAATTGTACTATAATTGATTAAAAAATGAAAACACTTTTATTCCATTGTTATCACATAACCTCTATGATTTAACAATGTTTATGTTTTTGCAGACAAGTGAACAGGCGAGTTTTTTATCTCACAGAAATCTCTTTGACTAACTAGGGACTAAATTAAATTATTTGTTTTGACTTCATGGGTGAGTTTAACTGGAAAAATAAAACCTTGTTTGGAGAATCAGATGGTGGCAATTTTATTAGTTTATTAGAACTGGTGGCTCAATTCGATCCGTTTTTGAAAAACCATATTGATAAGTATGGCAATTGCGGTAGTGGTAATACGTCTTATTTATCTAAAACAACTTGCGATGAATTGATCCACCTGATGGCAAACAAAGTTAGGAAATCTATTTTTGAAGATGTAATTGCTGCAGGGTACTTCAGTGTTTCAGTCGACTCCACGCCAGATGTATCTCATATTGATCAATTAACTGTCATGATTCGTTATGTGTATTCTACAATTGGTTTACCTGTAGAAAGGTTTTTGGCCTTTTTGAGATAGAAAATCATACTGGTAGGTACTTAGCAAAAACTACTTTATAGTATTTAGTTAACGGCGGGCTCAATTTCGATTAGTGTAGAGGACAGTCGTACGATAATGCGTCCAATATGTCCGGTATATATAACGGAATGCAGCAGGCACTTTTAGAAGAAAATCCTTTTGCGTGTTATATACCGTGTTTTGCTCACTCATTGAATTTAGTTGGACAATCTTCTGTGGAGTCGTGCTTAGAAGCAGTGAACTTTTTTGGTATAATTCAAGCTATTTATGTATTCTTAGCAGGTTCAACGAAACGATGGGCTCGTCTTGATAAATGTTTAGGTCCAAACGCTCCAACCGTAAAGCAATTGTCAAAAACTCGCTGGAATGCGCACGTGAAGGCTGTGTCAGCCATTTCGACGAACTACAATAAAATAGCTGATACTCTACAAAAGATCGCAGATGATCGTGATCTCGACGGTGATACTCGAAACCAAGCATCAAGTTTAGTAAAGAGTATGGAGCAACTTGAATTCGTTTTCATGATGATTTTTTGGCGATCAGTCCTTCACGAATTTGAAAATGTATCAGCTACTTTACAAAATCCGTCGATTTCTCTTGAAACATGTGCGAACTTGTACACTGCGTTAATTACGTTCGTCGAGAATTATCGTGATGACTTTTCGGATATCGAAGCCAAAGCGAAGGAGCTTGTTCTTGGTTCTGATTATAAAAGCGCGCAAAGAACAAGACGCAGAAAGACACAATGTAACGACGGGCCTGCTCCAGATGCGCTTGAAAATTTGTCTCCGCGTAATAAAACTTTAGTTTTCGGATAAAATCATTTCTTCCGATGATCGATTCTTTGACAACCAACTTGCGACAACGTGCTACGGCATACACTGATATCGCGGCTAAATTCACTTTTCTTGTCAATTTAAATGCGTCGAAGGAGGAAATCACAGAAAGTTTAGAAAGACTGATAAAAGACTATCCAAATGATGTTAACATAAACATTGTGAATGAAATTCAAAATTTTCACATCTATGTGAAACAGGTATACGGAAACGAGCCCCGTAAAATATTCGTTGAATTGTACGAAATCATTTTCAAGGATGAACTGTTTTCAGCGTTTCCAAATGTTGAATGCCACATCAGGCTATTCCTTACACTACCGATAGCTAATAGTACAGGGGAGAGACCGTTCAGTGCATTGAAACGCGTCAAAAATTATTTACGCTCATCGATGTGCCAAGAAAAAGTAAGTGATTTAGGCTTACTGTTTATCGAAAAAGACAAGCTTCAAAACTTGACTTTGATGATGTCATTCATCAATTTGCGACTGACAAAAGTAGGAAAAAGTTGTAATTTAGTTAGTAAATTATAAGTAAACTGAATAATATATTCATTTTGCAAAATTAACTGATTATTTCAAAATATCGGGGGGGGGGTTAATTTTCGAATGAGGGCCCCAAAAAACTGAGGTTGCTTGGGGCCCCGTCATAGGTAAATCCGGCACTGGGTTGTTCTCTCCACAAAATAAGCTGAAGGGCTGCATCACTCGAGTTCACCAAAATCTGTCGATACATCTTAGTAATGTCAGCGGTAATTACATAACGATAGAATCTAAACCGGACCATTATGTCGAACAGATTAGACTGTATGGTAGGCCCTATAATTCATTTAACGATAAGTTCGATGTTGTACGACATGACGCATCAAACATAACTCTGAGCTTAGTTGAAGTACTATCAAGTATAATGACGCAATGACGCGGCAAGAAGTAATTTATATTTTCGATGTCTGATTCCTGTACTATTACCATGTGATCTAATTGATGATATTCTCTAATAAAATCCGCACACTGCGATTTTAAATCCAGGTCACGATTTAGTCGCCTTTCTAAATTAAAGAACTGTTTTTTAGCGCATTCGAACGAGTTACAAAGGATCTTGACGCAATGGCAAATGATTTATAAAACGTCCAGATAATGTCCTTCTAACGTATTTAAGAAAACGTGCTTCGCATTCATCATGCTCCATCGTGCTAACCTTACAATTCGAGTCCAAATTTTGGATAAACCAAAATCTTTCTAACAATTTGTCCAACCGTTCGTAATTGTGAATTTCACTCAAATTGTTAACATTTGCACAGAATGCCGACCATGGTCCATTGAATGCTTCCCTGTGACGATCCATCCTAGACGAGTTTTTCTTTCATGAAGCTTAATTTGACCAAACGATTATAACTCAGAAAATACTTGAGCTCCAATAAGAAGATCGATTCTTTCTGGTTTGTCAAAATTAGGGTCAGCTAAATCAAGGTTTTTGGGGATATTCCAGTTGTGAACGTTGATGGGTCGTGCAGGATGGAGCTCGGTAATCGATGATAAAACGCAAAATTCTAAATTTAACTCAAAGTCATTAACACGAGAGCTTAAGAAAGTCCAAACCTTGAATTTTATTTTGACTGTAGCTGCCCCTATTCCACTTAATCCAAGGTCTGTGCTAATCTTTCTGTTATACAATGGATTTGTGACCTAGAATCCAGCAAAGCTCGATAAGTTAGGAATTTATTAGCATTATTCTTAATTATTCTTAATTATTTTTAATTAGCTACGGTTAAGGAATTTTGTGTACTGCTTTGATTGTTCGAAGTGGGTGAAGTATCTGTTGAAGAACGATACACGAGTGTATTATGCCTACCTTGGCAAACCTCACATTTCTATACTATCTTACATGATTGAATGCAATGTCATTTTTTTAGACAGATTAAGTATAAAAATAGCCGCTTACTCTCATATAAGCATTGAAGTGGCGACATCCTTACAAATTTGGTGCAGTTTTGTAATGACCAACAACTTCCCTTACAACTTTCACACCGACCTGAAGATGTTCCGGAAACTAGAGTGCTAAATTGTTTACCATGAAGCAACCTTGGTTTAAATTTACTGCTTCTGGCCGGCTCGAAATTACTGCTAAGATTTTCTAAGTTAGTCGCCCGTTTCGAAATAAATGTAGACAAAGTTTCCCAAGATGATATCGAGTCAAGCGATACTTCATCATCCCATTTAGATAGGGTATCCGAATCTAGCTTACTTACGGCTAAATGAACTAAGATTGCATCCAGAATGTTTTCAGCATTACCTAATGAATTGAGGGCGCTAAGGTGGGCATTCGATAAGTCAGCAATTACACGAAGTTGAGCAGCTGTTCCTTTATACGCCCGAGACAAATGAAGCAATTCTTTAATATGTGACATAAAAATAATGTATTTATTGTCATATTTCGCCTTCAATAAGTTCAACGCGACTTAATAGTTTTTGTTTGTTTTTTTTTTTTAAATCTTGAATAGTTTGCAATGGTCGTTCACCTAAACATGAAATAAGGTGTTGGAATTTTTCTACCTCCGATCAGAATGCACTAGCGAAGTGAACGTACCGAAAAAGTTTGCCCACTCAGTACATTTCCTGTGAAGTGGGGTAGTTTCAGCTTAGGAAGGCTAGATTTCGAAGGTGCGCAGAGCGAAGTCTGAGAGGAAGTCTCAGGATGAGTCGTAATAGTGTCGTTTTTCTCATGTAGTGCAATATGAGACAGCATGCTAGCTTTGATACTACAATACATTTCTTCCAACTCGTACCGTTTTTTCTTTTCCTCATCTAGATTTTCGCTTGAAAGCCGCTCTATTTCTGAGTGCGATTCCATCACGTTTTTAAAAATAGTTTCTAACAAGCTTAAACGAGTTTCTAATTCAAACGTCGACATTGTTACGTCTTTCGTGTCAGCTCAGAGCACCGCTACTACTTCTCTCATACAACTGAAAATGTACTTATGTCCGTAGAAAATTTATTTATTTGTTCTAAAAATTTCTGTCAAAAATGCAATAACTGTTTTCAATTTAGTCGAATTATTACAAAAAAAAATGTTAATGCACAATTTTTCGAGTTTGTAAAATGTTCAGAGCAATATCTTCAATAATTTATTTAAAAATTATCAACACTATCAGAGAAATAATACAAAATGCTCACCTCGCGTTGGTTATTTTTACATGCTCCAACTTTCAACGGTACCCTGGATTAATTTCACTGCACAATTACTTCTTTGTGAAATTATTTAAGTTTATTAAATATATATGTATACGAGCTTACTTTTCACTAAAGAATGACAAAAACGAAATCACTTTATGACTGTAAATCACAATTACCACTTCTGAGTTCAATCAAGCTCAAGTTCAAGAGTTTATCACAATTCTTTGGTTTTTTTTTTTCACTATACGAACGAATACGAAAAAAGTGATAATAATTCTGTCATTAGTAGTAGCCACGATCCGGTTCGAAGGACCTTTGTTCGATAATAAATAATTTTTTATTACGAACCTTTCTGGTTTGGGGTACAATAATTAATAGAAAACACCAAACTCAATTTTAACAACGATTTATTTACGAATTTGCAGTACGATGGTTATCTATATACGACTCGAACAAGAATGAATTCTGTCTGGTTACTGATAAAAATTGTACCTACAGACGAGATCAAGTCTAACGGTTACAATAAATTATTATGATATAATTACAATCTAACAATCTAACTGAACCAAGGTACCTTCCGGTTCTATCTGGTGCAGCCAAAATGTATAAAAATTTGCACCGACCATCATCATTGGGAAAACTTTAGTGAAGGTAGAAGATGCAATATTAATTAAAGTTAGAGTGCTCGAAACATCCGAAAATGAGGTACAACTAAAAAAAGTACTATAATTGGAAGTTGTGAACCCATTTATCAGATTGTTAATTTGGATAATGGTAGTAATGTCAAGGAAATAAAACCCTTACCAGCTTTAGTTAATAGTTTCAGAAACTGCTTTTGTCCAATACCTGAACAACAATACAACGATGCCAAAGAGGTGCTCGATGAATTCTCGGAATTATTTGCAATGAATGGTGACGATTGCGGTAAAATAAATCTTGTGTAGCATCGAATCGATACAAGATATTCCAGGGCCTTTCGGCAGACACCACAAAAATTAATATCAGCCAAAAAACCAGAAGTTGCAGATATAGTTAACTCCATGAAGGAACAAGGCATAATAGAGGAGTCTAAGCCGTCAAAAATTGGCCAGTTCCAAAGGACAAACAAAAATATATAGAGAGTTTCGAAAACTTAAAGCAGCAGCTCTGTGAAACTCCAGTGCTTCACTATCCAAAGCTGGTAAAGCTTTTATATTGGACACAAATGCCAGCAATATAGGTATTGGAGTAGTGCTTTCACAGAAGGAGGATGGTCAAGAAGTGCCAGTAGCTTATTACAGCAAAACACTTTCAAAATCACAGAGAAATAATTGTGCTACAAGGAAAGAGCTTCTTGATATTGTAAGCTCAACCAAGTATTTCCATAAATATCTCTACAGTCAGAAATTCATCTTTCGCACCGATCATGTAGCGCTTAAATGGCCTTTGCAGTTTGAGGGCACTGAAGGACAGGTCGCGAGATGGATAAAAAAACTCCATGATTATGATTTCGAAATCGACTTCCACGCAAACTTGAATGCAAACACTGCCTCCGAATGGAAGAAAAAAAAAACAGGTAATATACAGTTGGTCACCGTGGAACTATCTGCAGGTTGGGACAACGAAAACATGTGAAAAGCGCAACGAGAAGACCCGGACATATCGCCTATCCTTGCTTGGAAAGAAGACGTAGAAAGACCAGTACCTACTACAGGCTATTTCGGAGAGAAGTGAGAAGGTGAAAAGCTGCTAGGCCCAACGGAACACCCTTCATGTTGAATGCGGTATATTAAAACGCAATTAGGAGGCAACTAAAGGCGAGTCATTCCAAATGTAGTGCCAGCATCAAAGGTCAACAATTTTCTAAAAGAAATGCACAGTGGATGTGGGGGAGTTGTACCGCTGATTTACTATCTGGGCTTCTTGCAAAGGGCCGCCACACAGGAGCAGAGGAGAAATGCATAAGTATAATGAAAGAGCTTCATTCGAAAGGATAGCGTGAACACCGCTGGCCAATTTCCAGAAACGGATAACGCTAACCGTTACATATTAGTTACTATTGGCTGTTTCAGTAAGTTGCCTGAAGCATATGCAATCTCTAATCAAGAGGCATCCACAGTTGCGGAATAAATAATAAGAAATCACGGACTTTCCAGGAGATGTATAAAATGCTGGGAATAAGAAAAACCAGAATAGCTCCTCTACACTCACAATCTGATGGCATGGTAGCACGCTTCAATAGAACAGTGGTGGAACATCTAAGGAAGATAATCGACTATCATAAACGCGATTGGGATGGTTAACTGATCAGCTGTTCACAACACGACTGGACAAATCCCAGCAAAGGTCATATTAGGAAGGGAGATGCGTTTACCTGGCGACTCAAGATTAGTACACCCATAGATATATAAAAGTTAGTAGAAGACTACATATCGGGGCTCAGACAACGATTAGCTAATGTGCACAAGATCACGAGAGCGCAGTAGCAGCAAGTACTGATCGGTTCAAACCGCGCTATGAGTTACGTGCGAATTCGGCAGAATGTAAACACTGAGAGGGACCATATACAGTGCTAACTAGACTAAATTACGTAGTATACAGGATTCAGCGTGGTACAAAGGGCACCTCTTGTGGACCACCTCTTGTTCGAGATGGAGAATATTAAGAAGGAGGCAGTACTATGTGCAATAGAAATAGAGAGATCTATGGGAAATGGATACTTCGCGTGAATTAACTAATTAAGTACTGATATGAACAACCTTCGCAGAATCGTATTAAAGAAAAGGACAAGCGACATATATAAAGTACGGACATAAACAAATTTGAGTTCGCAGAATCGATGTCTCTAGAATAGAAATTTCGGGAAGGTTCTAGGACGATTTGTAGTGCATAAATACGGAATTTGTCACCGCCAGGAGGCAGTCTTATCTCAGGCAGTAAAGCAAACGTATTAAGCAGAACAAAGTGTTCTAATTGGGTTGCGATTTCACGTATAGGTTAAAGCTATAGTATATTTACTCAAAATTCGTTGTAACAAACCCTACTCTTATTTGGTAAAATTAGAAACTATTATACGAAATACTAATAAATAGAATTAAATGCCAATATATTAAAAAGAAAGGGATATAATTAAACTTTACTTTAAGAAAATACAATATTATTTAAATAAGAGAACAAAAATGTTAGAAATTAAATGAATATAATATTAGTGTAGATATAAGTTACCAACTGAAATTAAAACAAGTAAAAAAGCTAGAATTGGTCTAAGACCAATTCTTATGATACCATAGATGAATGCCCGTATTAAATTTCGTATGGTCACCGATCTACTCAAGTTTGATTTTGAAGTTGTTTTTCGCATATATTTCTAGAACGGTTTGTCGCACAGAAAAAATGATCATAACCAATTTTATAGGATTTCGTATTCTGCAGAAGTTTTTAGTACAATAAAAATGTCTTGGACTGATCGTTTTCAAAGTATACGTAAAAAACCTAAATTTTTATATGGCAACACCAAGAAGGAGTTGCCCGATTTAGTCCATTTTTGACATTTTATTTGCTAATGCAGTAGAAACATCACGTACGAAATTTCAGCTCTCTATGTCGACGCGTTCTCAAGCAGTGTCCAAATATATAGCGGAAAACGAAATTTTTATATGGCAACCCCACGAAGAAGTTGCCCGATTTGTCTCATTTTCGAAATTAATTTTAATTTTTGTTTTTCAAAGTCCGTGCCCAAAATTTCAGCTCTCTAAGTATACGCGCTCTCGAGTTATCGTGCGCACGGACGGACGGACGGACATGCAAAAATCAAAATAACTTTTAATATTATGAATGGGTGTCCAATCCATTTTGCTCTACCATCATTATTTCGAGGTGTTACAAACGGAATGACAAACTTAGTATACCCCCTATGATTTCATCTAGGGTATAAATATATCAATCTTAATAACCAGGATAGTAATCGGTAGAATAAATTATCATACTATGTTAACTACAGATATCAACCAAAACATGAAATTGCTATTCTCTTCAAGATTACGAAATTCTTCTTTAGGGGAAGGTATTACAAAACCTGTATACACTAAGTCACCCAATCCCGCATTCATAACCTAAACTGCTGGCATACATGCATTTCATGAATCCGAATCAACTAAATACCAAAATATCAAATTCCAGATTCATAATGCCTGGCACCATCATCTTTAATTTTTAAATGTATTTCACATCATTAAGAATTCAGCAACCCTATTGAATAAATCTCAAATGACGAATTCTTAACGCATAACCCCAAGTAAATGCAAAATCATAATTGCCTAGAGGAAAATACCAGCATTTCCGTGTTTCACTGTCACAAGGCATTTCCCCAAACGATGAATAACAATCATCAGGTGTCAGAAATTCTAACCCATTTAGAGTATGCCTAAAAATCTTTTCTTTCTACACCAAAGAAACAATTAAATCAAGAAACAACCCGTCGTAGTAAAAATGACTGATTCATAATGGTATACGAAGAAAACCATCTCTCAGGGAAATAAGCCAAGATACATGACAACGTCACCGACTAATATGAGATCGGAAAAACCACCCAACAGATGCACTTCATTGAATTGTTTAAAGCGACATGAGTTTTCTTGAATTTACGACCCTGAAAATTGTTATTCATGGAATAAAACTTTTGTGACGCTTCCATTTGATTTTTTGCCGATATTTCCGTTAAATTTTCCTAATTTTTGTTTTTCAACTAATTTTGTAATTCAAAATAGAAATT
Source organism: Dioctria rufipes (assembly GCA_963924295.1). NCBI lineage: Eukaryota > Metazoa > Arthropoda > Insecta > Diptera > Asilidae > Dioctria > Dioctria rufipes. Next base: position 116,549,649 of record OZ002741.1, read on the forward strand.
TGAACAATCAGAAATTGTCCTGAAGAAAATTGCTGAATAATAATTAAAAATTCTATAATCATTACAAAAAGAAAAGTAATCTGGATGAATCACAAGTAACAAATAAATCTATAAAAAAAAACTTAACATTTCGCAATCTCGAACAAACAAGTAGATGTAAGAGTGATCCAATGATTTTTGGAAATAGGATTTTGAGTTTCTCTTTATATTGGTAATATCATACTACTGTAAAGAATTAAGCTGGATGATCGGAAATTGTGCCGACTGGAAACCGTTTTCCAGAAAATATTCTTCTTCTTCCCGGTATACTTATCAATTTCATACATGACCTCCTGTTTGAAATTGGCACGAGCACAGTATTATTCACCCAACGAAAATTTTGTTCATTATAATATTCTTATAGTAATCATAAATTGGAATAAATATAATTTACAATTCAATTATAATCATCCCGCTCAATTAAAAGGAGCTCATAATTATATTTCCAGCTCAAACTGCGGGTATCAAGATGATAAAAGTTGCAACAAATAGGACATGGGTGATGTCAATATAGAAGTAGGTAATGGAAATTGAGTTATTTTCCCGTAAGAAAGATTTGGTGATGCCATTGGGACTTGTAGATATGGCTTAGAATCTTTCATATTAGATTACCGAAAACAATTCAGAGGTACAGTTACGATCATTTTTCAATATATCGAAAAAATTACAAAAATTTCATGTGTTATCGTCTGAATTGATGGAGAATGTAAGATTTTAAGGAAAATTTGTTTGAAATTTTGTTATAAAATGAGTGAGTGCACTTTAATATATACAAAAGGTCAACTTGTATGTAATAATTTATCATAATCTACTGGTTTTGGATATGGCAAAAGAAATTATTAAGACGTTAGGCCAAAACCGTTATATTAAAAGTTACTACAGACGGAAAAAACAAAGAATGTTTAAATCATTGTGGTGGGCAGTTCCCTCACAACTGGCAATTGACTAACAGTGAATTCTTGAAGTCGTTGCCGAGTGAACATTTTATTTGTGCTATTTTGCGTTGCCAAAATTTTGAAGTTCCTTTAATCCCTTATTTCTAAATAAAATATTACGAGTTCGCAATTGTAGGTGTAGCTCTCTCCCAGCAATAAAATATTACGAGTTCGCAATTGTAGGTGTAGCTCTCTCCCAGCAATAAAAAAATTATAAATAAATTTACTGTATTGACAACTATAGTTATCGTCTATTACCATAATTTTATTTTTCAACTCCTTATTACAATGTTTGCTGGGGACTGAGATAATTAATTGATAATATAAAAAATTCATTATCGTATCAGCCTTACAATTCCAATTACAAGCGAGTTTGATTTAATGCTAAATTAAGCATCACAAGGCCATCTTTCGCTGCAATACAATAATGTCTGTTTGAGAATGCACAATACAAATCTGAAAAACACTCCAAGCACAATAATAATGAAATTAAAAAATTAACACGTAAAAAAGGTAGAATTGGTCTAAGACCAATTCTTATGATACCCTTAGAGGAATGCCCTTATGAAATTTCGTATTGTCACCCTTCTGTGAAAGTTTGATTTTTGAAGTGGTTTTTCGGATATATTTCTAAAACTATTTGACGGCAGAAAAAATGATTATAACCAATTTTATAGGATTTCGGATACTTAAGAAGTTTTTAGTACAATAAAAATGTCTTGGAGTGATCGTTTTAACAGTATACGTAAAAAACCTAAATTTTTATATAGAAACTCTTGGTGTTGCCCGATTTAGTCCATTTTTGAAGTTTTATTTCCTAGTGTAAAGGAAACACCATGTACCAAATTTCAGCTTTCTACGTCGACGCGTTCTCAGACAGTGTCCAAATATATAGTGGAAAACGAAATTTTTATATGGCAACCCCACGAAGGAGTTGTCGGATTTGACTCATTTTCGAATTTAATTTTACATTTTTTTTTAAGTCCGTGTACAAAATTTCAGCTCTCTAAGTATACGCGTTCTCGAGTTATCGTGCGCACAGATGGTTGGACAGACGGACGGACAGACGGACGGACGGAAATGCAAAAATCAAAATAACTTTTAATATTATGCGTGGGTGTCCAATCCATTTTGCTCTACCACATTACTTGGAGCTATTACGAACGGAATGACAAACTTAGTATACCCTATAGATTTCATCTAGGGTATAATAAGTATATAAGTAATCTGTCCTTCGCACATAATTCTATTAATATAGTTATCCATATTTATCATAGCAACGGCAAAACAAAACTTTTCCTTATGCTGAAATGATATCTATCCATAAATCGAACACCCTTAATTAGTCTTGTAGAATCCCTCATTGCTTGAAGTTAACTATTTAAAGAAAATTTTGTAAATTTCACTTTAAGAAAACAAAATACTAAAAAGTTCTGATATAGAACGACTTGCTCGGCGAAAATTTGCCCATGTTCAAAAGCTTTCTTATAGTTTATGAGTAATTTGATCTGCTTGAATGCTTTTTGAGTAGCAAGGTTTTCATAAGCTTTTTATGGTGAAGAACTATGTACCAGTATCTAATAGCTTAAAGCTTTTAGTATTAAATACATATTCCAGGTTTCTATCTCTGATTATCAAAGCAGTAAAAGACATAGGGTGGTTACGTTATTTTTGGAAAGTTTTGTCAATACAAAAGATTTTCACCAGGGGCCGGACCGGATTCTGTAACTCGGAGAGTTTGGGAGTTTGGGAGATGAGAATTTTCGTTTTCCCCGATTAAAACTCTATAACCCTCCATTCGAGATAACATACTCGGGGAGTTAAAGAAAAGAGAGATTTATCGAAATATTTAAGGACGACTAATTCTGTGTAGGAAGGTCGTAAAGCATTCCTATAGATTTAGGATCTAGAGTATAAAAATATAGGCAAACAATTTCTGGGGGACGGGTTTTTGTGGATGGGGGGTCGTACCACCCCCAATTGCGGATTATCCAAAATACGTCATGTTTGGTATCAAATTAAAGAGGAAGAAGCGGGTAATCGAGTGGTGTAGTTTCTATTTTATCATTTTAACTTCATAACTGAATTTAACCCCCGAAAGACGGACTTTTTGCACTTGGGTCATATACATCCCAGTTCCTATATTTTGCATATATTTCTTCCGTTCTTTGTTTCGCATCCATTAGTACTCTGTCGTGAGCATTTGTCTCATGGAAAGTGAATTTCCACGACATACCAGTTCTTCATAATGATGAGTTGAAAATATATCCATTTTTGTACCAAAAAACGGCAATTTTTTCATCTTAAGAAGGACTGATTCAATTCTTTTGCAGTTACATATCTCCAAATCCAAATATTTGAACTGAAAAACTAATTGCATACCTAATTAGGGAACAAAATTTAGATGCGATTTCATCCTATATACAAGCTTTAACGAACATATTTAAAAATTTTATAGCATCTCTTCTGTACTGGAAGACGACCAAATTGACCATTTTCGCGTAATTTAAAATTTTTAGCGGGTATCTTGAGACACCAAAACCCTTATATCTCTGTAAGTATTGCAAGGATTTCCATAATTTGTTTTTGTAAATATAGCCAGGATATGAAGCGAATCGATAATTCAATTTGAAAATCCTAGGCACCTTCACAAAACACAACAAACCCAGCCAATACTGTCAGTTGAGAAATATTTTTCTTACTTCTCCACAACTAACACAGCCGAGAGTTTTGCCGAGTGCAATAGAGAGTTTGGTCAATCTCACTCAATACAAATTCCCCAAGTTCAAGTTCAAGTTTGATTTTTTGAGTCCAATTTATAAAATACACATTTTCTTTTTTTTAAATCATAAACCTAATTCCGCACAGAAGTACATATATATCTGCCTGACTTGCTGATATGCCTGGCTTTACAAATATGGGATTATATAATAGGTGGGAGATTCAACTATTACTAGTTCAAGTATTATGGATATGATTATAATATTGGGAGTCAGTGTACAGAGTATACTTGCTCCCGGTATACAGAAAATACTTGTCTAAATGACACTAAAAATACCTTAAAACTAAATAACATTTGTAACAAGAACCATTGAGGCCCGATACTTAGGTAAAAGTATCTAATTGGGTGTGAATTACCCTTACAAATGATTGTTTCGGTTAAATATTGAATATGGATACATACGACTGTAGATTTTCATTAATTGGATGTACTTTTATCACATTATTATCACTTTGGTTTACACAAGGCGGAAACTAGTTCCCTAGTGCATGGGGTACAATGTTATACTCTGTAATTAATTAATAACGTATTTATGTAGAAGGGGATATTTAGTTGATTAGGAGAGCTGGGAAAGAATGAGTTGAAGGTGGATTCGTGGAGTATGTTTATGGGGGAGATGTAGTAGTTCTCAGTCAGAGAATCGTTTCTGTTTTCAATGAATACATTATTGACTATTGGGTTGGGATGGTATTCAAATTTATTCAAGGCTTTTTCGCCCAAACTTATCAAGTAGATCATTAGGGGTGCTATGCTTGCTGCATTGTATACATACTTATTAGAGTACCATTTGAAACTATTTGGTTTACGGAATTTGCCGATGCAATGTCTCAGAATTCTTCTTTCAAATGTTTCCAACTCAGAAGCAACATTGGGGGTAATTTGCATCCAAGACATGAAACCATAGCCTAAGATGGGGCGAATAAGTGATTTGTACAATAGTAATTTAGAGTTTTTAGATAAATGTTTTGAGTTTAACAGGGGTCTCAGAATGGCTGCTGCCGCTTTTACTTTTTTTATGGTTTTCCTCGCGTGAGGATTGAAGCGCAATCTGTTATTGAGGTTGATGCCTAGGTACCATATCTCTTCTTTGAGTGGGATTGATCTATTGTTAATTTTTAAAGTTAGTGATTTGCTCTCGCGAACCGCCTGGTAATGCCCCTTGCCACTCGCGTTTCTGAAGCATATTATACCAGACTTTGATTCGTTGATTTTAAAACCCCAATTGTTATAGTACTCCAAAAAGGTGGGTATGAAACGTTGCATTTTACTTATCGCCGAGTGTGGTCTCTCATCTTCAGCCAGGATGACCGTATCATCAGCATAGAGAATAGCTGACGGTTCGTTTTTGAGAAAATTTCTGAGAGGGAAGTCAAAAAGAAAGATGTTAAACAGAAGAGGTCCCAAAATTGAGCCTTGAGGTACTCCAGATCTGACTGGAATCCAGTCTGACACCTGCTTAGCCAGCTAAACATAGACCGATCTATTTTCAAGGAAGCTATTGATCATTATTATAATGCTAATGGGGCAGTTAATTTGAATCAATTTATATATAAGTCCTTTGTGCCAAACTGACTCGAACGCACTTTCAATGTCGATGTCCAGCCCGATCGATAGTGCATATTTTATTCCGCAAATTGTGTGTGATTTTATTAGTTAGCGATATGATTGCCTGGTTCGTTGAATGACTTCTTTTGAAGCCGAATTGATTGGAAGGAATTATGGAATGCTCTTCGCAGAAAAGCTCTGCAATAACTTTTTCGAGAAGCTTTCCCATCGTGGGAAGTAAAGGGATGGGTCTGAAATCCTTGACCTGTTTAGAGTTTCTCACTTTCGTGATTGGGATTAATTTGGCAAGCTTCCAAGAGGATGGAAAAAACCCAGTGTTGATGCAGTGGTTGAATAAAGTTGATAATATATCATCTAAGATATTAGGGCATTTGCGGAGAATGTAATTGGATATGTCGTCGTGTCCAGAAGACTTCTTATTATTACTATTGGTTCTGTAATTTGCAACTTGTTCCCTGCTTGAGAAACAGTCTGTATCTCTGGTGGGGTTTGAGGCTTTGTTTGAAGCAGAGAATTGTGCCCATATATTTGAGACCTAAAACATCTGGAAATACTCTTTGTTCTTTTTTTTCCATCTGATCCTCTGTCTTAATACATATTTTAAGCCCACCAATCTTTTCATGTCTTCAATCGAATCAGTTTGAACGACAAAAATATTTAATGGCAAGTCTATTTTCCGCGAGCTAGGGGTCGAAAATCGATAAAATTTTTAAGATTTTAATATCAGGTATCTGAGTAGTAATATCAGTTCTAATCCAATCTAATTCTACATCACCATCCAAACCGACCAACATAATCGAGGGTTTTTTAGCTTCTTTAGGGGAAAAGGAGAAGGCATTAATTGCGGAATCCCTGAAAACAGCGATTAGGTCCTTGTGTAAACCAATATGAATTACAAAAATCTTTGTTTTTAAATATTCTATGTTAACAAAATAGAAGTTCACATCGTCTAAACCTAGTTCATCTATCCTACGCTTAATTGTAGAAGTTAGTAGATTCGTATTGACTCCAAAAACAAAAATTGGAGGGCAAAAGCTCTTTGGCTTATTTATTTTATTCACTATACTAGTGTTATTATTATTCATTTTAAAGTTATTTTTTAAAATTCCTGTACTTAACTTATTTCCTGCTTGCCTTTTCCTATTATGCGGGATTCCATCGGGAAAGCTATTAGACAGCTCGATTTCCGTCTCCATTAAATCTAAAGGTGCGTATATATTTTGGTACATTCTCTCAATATTGTCATCAACGACGGACTCCTTGTCCACAATTCTCCTTCTCTTCTTTCCGGCTACCATGATGATGCAGCTAGACTCAGTTTCTGTTTAATTGAAAAAGACAAATTACTATTTAAATTATTACTACTTCCTGACAAGGATCCATTCAGCGTATCGTTAAGGCTGGGAAAATTCACTTTTGTTTGGTTTCTGACGTCATCTTTCTTGGATGTCCGTTTAACTCCAGTACTTTCTTTTTGTTTGAGTTGTATGTCGCCCTTTTGACTACTAAATTGCTGTTTGAGTAGAACAGATTGAGGGGTCTCCTTCGGTGTTTTTATTTTGTATTTGTGCTGCTGGTTGCAGCCATTATTAACAAAGCCCAAAGACGCCATTTGCAAATTTGGATTCTCTTTTGATTTAATTACAGAGGTATCCGCATTTGAGATTGTTAAATTCACTGCGTGTTGACTAGAACAAAATCCTTCTCCGTGTCCAGCTCCTGTATTGGAAGGAGCCTGGGGAGTATCAGAATTACCGACAGGATCTTGCTGCTGCATGATACCGTCAATAGCGAAGCCTGGAAGTGTTGCCCGCCATGCATGATATTTCTTTTCTACTTTGCTGTTTATAACAGCAATATCATCATCGGTTAACATCTTAGAAAGGAGGCTTAATCCTACTTCCGAGTTATCACCACTTGTACCCAACATGAGTCCTAGCGCTCACTAAAACTAATTAAGAACATACACCACCCGGGGCTAAGCACGCTTGCCCCGGAATTTAAACACCAGGACGCCTCTTACTTCCGAACAAATCTGGCTCTTTTATAAGAAAACAATACTAATTAACTCGATTTAGAGAACTCGACCACTTACTGTAACCTTCTACACTTTATTTATATTTTCTTAAAAACTATATTTACATAATATTTGATTAAATTTCTACCGAGTCAAAATGCCGTCAAACTACACCATCCGCCATCTTGCGAAATCGAATACAAATTCCTCGAGTTACAGAATTCCGAGTGAAGAGTTAGGTGGGAAAAGAACTCTCATCGCCACAACTCCACAACTCTCCGAGTTAGTGAATCCGGCCCCAGCTTTCATTTCATTATGTGTAACATTTTGCGATACTCTAACAACTTTTTACGGGGTGAGCCATTCCATATCAAAGAGGCAACATGTGTGACATGCCAACAACCAATATTTTTTTCGAAATTTTACCTATTTAAAAGGTTTGCGAAAACAAAAATTAAAATTAGTTAGCATTTTAAAACTTTCGAAAATATGCTGTCTTGGTCTTCTTTAAAAATTCGTACATAATATTAAATTGAAAGCATTTATGGCCGAAATACTATTATAAATTTCTCATTTTGTTCGTCCTTTTTATTTTCCACAATTTTTATGATATTGATTTGAAACCTTTGGCAAAATATTATATTTTAGAAAAAGACGTTCTTTTTTTTTATCAAAAACGTCAAAAAAACATGTTATTTTCTTCCCCGTCCTAAAAACTTTTTCCTGTACGCACCAATTTTTATTATTTTTCGTACATAGGTTTTCCAAACATATCTGTAAATACTAGTGGAGCTGTTTTTCCCAATTTGTTGATATTTTTCATGTTACAATTACTTTCATAACATTAAAATTGAAACCCCCGTAACATGAATAGAATTTATTGCTACACATACGGGAATGAAGAAATTTTATTCTGTAGCCCCAAAACTGGATAAATCCTGTAAGTAGTTTATTTCATAAAAATAAATTTGTAAGCCTCTATCTTGGTCAAAAGTTAATAACAAAATAGGCTTTTATTTATTTTAATTCTTAAAAGCTTTCCGAGAAGGCGTTAGGCTCTAGTACAAAATTTCAAATATATTTTTCTTATATGGCTCCAAATATTAGTATGTATGCTACACATTATGTATATATATGTATTATGTATATTTACGGCGCATCATAGCGCAGGCTATTGACGATGTGGCAATTACTCGTCATATCGACTCGCTCGAGCACCGTCGCAATGTTGGATGCCTTTCGCTCCTTTATCGCTGTATGCATGGCCAATGTTCTGATGAAATATCTAGTCTGATCCCTTGTAAAATAGTTCCTGCCCGCAATACACGCGCTGCATCCCGCGCTCATCCTTTTACCTTCGGCCGTACACTAAAATTCCGTGATGCTTTCTTATCCCGAACTGTGCGAATGTGGAACAGTCTACCATCTTCTGTCTTTCCTCCGGCATACAACCTGCAAAAGTTTAAGGGCGACATACATCGGCACCTCCGCCGCTCTCCTCATATCCCTTAATCATTTCCCGATCTCCTTCCTGGCACGCTGTGCTTTGCATCATAGGGTATCCCCTGAGCTTGGCTTAATAATATAAAAAAAAAGGCGCCGCAGCTCGTTTGATGCTAGAAGTATGTGCACCTTTGTTGTTGGAGTGGATTGGGAATGAAATGAGAGAAAATGGAAATTATTTCTTTATATTTTTTGTTTATGGTTTAGTTAAAAAGAGACGAGAGATATTTATTTTGAATATAACTTGTTTATTGGATATTTGTTTGAGATTGAGAATTAGATGCAAATATTGGATACTGTTTGTCATGGTCACATGTGAACACATCAGTAATATCTCTAGCCACCTTGATGACATCTGCGGCTCAAAGCGGAAACATAGAGAACGGGCTGGAGGAAAATGCCGGATGTAAGAGAAGAGCTAACACTGTGATAGTGTCAAGTACAGGCGAAAAGTCAAACGACTGATTAAAGTGAGATTGTTTGGAAATAAAACAAAGTGTAATAGCAGAACTAAGTCCTGAGGCAGTTGCTTCAAGTGCAAAATACGTGCGCTAGGCATTGTGTGATATCTTGGAAAAGAAAAAGAAAAAAACTTATGATCACCAGGTCAAGGGACTTTTTGGGATTCGAGTTACTACAGGAGCGCATAGGAAATTTGGTCATCAACACAACGTCCACAAAAAAAAAAAAAAAAAACGACAGGGATACGTACCTATACTTACATAGACTGGAATTCTTTTAATGAAGAAATAGAGAATATAGAGAATGCAGAAGGATAGGCTGTCTATCGGAAAAAGTTTGTATTGATAGGGGTACAGGTGAACGTGTTTGAAAAGGGTACAAGAACAATGATAGGATAGACGACAAGGAAGGCTATCATTAAAAATAAAGGATTTTTTTTCCCTTGTTAGGACAACCACCGCATACTTCCAAAGAGCTCCTTCCAGGGACCGGATTACAGTGAGTAACATTTTAAGTTAGTGGTATACTGATATTTTCTGTGATTTATTGATTGTCTTCATTTACATATATATAATTATGAGAGTACAATACCTAAACTGAGCGAACCGAGGGCACTCTTTTAAGATAAACATGTCTCGAAGTGTTACCATAAAACGGGATGATATAGGCAGATTTTTTTGGTGTCATCATAGCATTTGACATATTTTTATGTAAGCTAGTAAATAAAAAAATCATATCGCTTAAAATTTTAGAGAAAAATGCCCTTAAATGGCCTCCCAAAGCCACCCGGGTTTGGAGTAACTTTGGCAGGTGTATAACTTAAGATGTTTCCATAATTATCAAACATAAAAGCAGGTGAAACTACGAGAAAATTAGTTTAGTAATTTGAGAGGACTTATTAGAAAAATAAATTAGCAAAAAATCAAAGGTAGCTTTTGAAAAAAAAAACCGTCATCTTCACATTTGCATATTCTTAAAATGGATCCTTGCTGTCTTCGTGGCAGTATTCGTGTAGCAAACCGGCAAATATCGTACTGCAGCCAGTATATACCCCTATAAGAGCTCTATTTTATTTTAAACAATGAGTGCAGGTGATCATTATCCATTTTCTACCACATAACCACCTGATGTAAAGTATACGCAATCTTCAGGGTTCAAAGCAGCCAGTTTCACAGTCGAGTTTAAACCCTGGTTTAGTTTAAACCATCCTCCAAGTTTAAACACTGTTTAAACCAACTGGGGTTTCACAGTGCAATCTTTTAATAATGTTGGTAGTACTGATTAAATTGTGAACTGAATTAGTTATCGCCGCCATTGTAATTCAATTTTTCTATCAATCAATCTGTCAATCATAAAAGTAAACAGACCAGAAGGTAAAAAATGAAAAATATGTAGTTATATTGATTAATTTTAAATATGCCACCATCCAAAAGGGCTGCAAATTTTAGTAGAAGTGTAGTTGATCTATTGCTTTCCCTAGTGCATAAAAAAGACGTGCATACACATATAGTAGAGTGAAAGAAAATGGACAAGTATAGATTCGAAGACAAAGTGAAAAATTTTATTTAAAAGGAATCTAGCGTAAAAATCAACGTCGTCTCTTTCATTAAAATGATTTGTCCGATTTCTAATTACTCTCAGTCGTCGAAAGAGTATTAAATTTAACTAAAAAAAGACTTCTTAATCGTTAGAAATGTCTAATTCTGAATCCATGAAAAAATTATTTTCTTGATACAAATAAACTATGCTACTGTAAAAATAAAATTTCACACATTTGAAATACTTTTATCTTGAGTTTAAACCGAGGGATGGCACGGTTTAGACTGTAGTTTTAAACGGCATTTAAATCAAACTGTGAAATAATTTCGTCGAGTTTAAACTAAAACTGGCCATTTTAGTCTATTCTGAATCGCTTCATGAGACACTTTCCACTTTTTATCCTCACTACGCGTTCTTAGTGGCCTAATATAATTTTTAACTACTCAGTACTCCGCGCCTCTTTGCCACCACGTCAACCGATCACTGTCACTAGGTGCCAAAGTCACCCCGCATGCCAAGGACCCCGCATGACAAAGTCACCCCGTTTTACGGTACGTTACGGGTGCTGTCATAGTGATGTTGTTCTCTAATATTTCTTGTTGCCTTTCTATCACACGCACTGACATGTATATAAATGGACTGCTCGTTGAACCAATAATTCATGAAAGCAAATGGCATCACTTTCATATTGCTATTTCTTTCCATGAGAGCATACTTTCCCACTGTTTTTGTTATTTATTACAATTTAATTTAATATAAAAATGAATGTAAAGTACACAAAATAATATTTCATAACTAGGTATACTTGTCTAAACAATTATTTCCCACTTATTTTTCACCAGATTCAAATTGTTGCTCGTTTGGAAACTTCATTTGACATCTGAAAATATATTTGTCTCTTTCTTCAATAAAATTCTGACCTACTTCACGATACCCTCAAAAAATCCACGCTCATGCACCCTAATTGTACAGGTATCAACACTTCCTGTTGTGTCTATATTCTAAGGTCACAGGGGATTTTTGTTGATTTTATAAAGGCCGAAAAATAAAAAAATAAAGATAAAAGGACAAATTGTGTTGGCGATGACCATCAAAGTATTCCAAACAGACAGGTACTGGAGTTGAGTTTAAGTTAGAGAATAAATTTTTCTGATTAGTGATGATAACAAACAACTGGCAAACATGCTGGATGTGAATTTAACTTAGTAGTTAGAACCAATTTTGATTAGAATAAAAAAAAACTGATAGGTGTATGTAATTTGAATATAATTTGGAAATTTCAAATAAACCAAATTGTGATTAAATGTAACGATTACTGAACGGCATTCGAATTCAATTTAGAAATTAAAAAAAAAAAAAAAACAGAAATTTCGAATACACATAGGAAAAGAAGTCTGAAGGACATATTTGATGTAATTTAATTTAGAAAGAAAATTTTCAATTTTTGATTATCTATGAGAGAAGATTCTGAATTTTGTGCCGGACTGGAAGTTTTAGAAATTTAGAGAATAAATAAGTTTTGACTCAATATAAAGAAAAGACTCGAACATACATACCCGATTCGAATTCAATTCAAAAATTGGAAATAATAAGTTTTGATTAATTATAACAAACATTTTCTGATAGACATACTCGATTTAACCTCAATTTAAAAATTTAAGATAATAATTCTTGATTAAATATAACAAAAAAGAAATTTTTCCTGGAAAGATACCTGACTTGCAGTCAGGTTAGAAATTTAAAGAATAATTCATTTTGATTTAAAATAATAGAGGAATTCCGAAAGGCAGTCTAGTAGATAAGTTCATTTAGAATTAATTTGATTAAATAGAACAAGAAGAAAGACAATTCTGATAAACATAATGGACTTGAAGACAGCTTGGAAGATTTGAAGAAAAATTTCTTGATTGAATATCATGAAAAAATTTCTGAAAGAGATACTGGACGTGAAGACCGTTCATAGATTTTGTGAAGGACCCTTTGAATTTGAATTAATCTTAGAAGTTTCGAAAAACTTCTTTGAATTAAATTTTGCTTAAATCTATCAGGAGAAATTCTGAAAGATATATCTGCCTGGAACTCAACTTACAGGAGTAAAATACGATTCTGCTTAAGAATGAAATGAGAAATTTTGAAGGGCACATCTGACTTGAATTCGGTTCAGAGTTATTTTCAGGAATATATTTTTTGTTTCAAATGCAAGCTGGAAAAGTTTAAAGGACGGAATTGTTGTTACTTTTGAAATCCGAATAAATTCGATGATGAACAAAATAAATAGGGGAATGCATTGTTAAAGTTCTTATCCTTCCCTCTTAATCTCCTGGAGTCCTTCAGACGGACTATGAATGTAGTTTCATTCGCTCTCCAGTTGTAGGTGTTGTTTTAAGCATTTCCAATATCAGTGCCAGCAATGTCGCAAGGAGTTCGAGAAATGGCTCATGAGTAGTGTTTACCAAATCCTCGCTTTCTCTACAGGTAAGTGGTGTAAAGGGTCCATTCAGGACCGGACGTTTGCGACGTGCCACCCTGCATACAACGCTGATCAAAGGGTGAGCTATCAGCTTCGGCTGATAGTCTGTACTTCACGTCCAAGCCAGACTCACTCATCTTGCAACCATAACAAATTAATTTAAGTGATCACTTCGTATGGATATATGTGCATAATAATTAATAGTACCTTCTTTATATGTATTATTGGTTGGTGTTGCAGATTTTATTAGCATGGAAAAATCTCTTGTTTCTAGGAAACACACTGCATTACACTGGACAATTACGAATGGTTTTTTAAAAATTGTTTGGAGTAGGAAAAGGTTTTTTAAATCAATAAAACAATCAATAAAACAAAAAAACGCAGCAGTTACCCCTTTGGTATCGAGGTAGCGGTTCAAACAAGGTACTTATATTAAATCTAATCCAATTCTTTTTCAGCCACAAATATACAAATTCTAAACAAAAAATTTCAATTAAATTTCTAAGAAAATATGAATGCTTCCAAATTAATCCAACTTGTTTGAACAGTTGTGTAAATACATAGAAGACAACGGATGTTACATAAAAATCTTACGGAAAGCAATAATGAAATTACAAAAGCAGTTTGCGTAAACACAAACAATAACAACACTGTATTCTGCTTCAGTATGACAGCCTTGTGTCCTAGCATTGCCGTCTTTATGTTCCAGGCCGTGACATCGAATTCTTTGAATGTATTAGAGTGGTACGATTTCGTACTTCTTTTAGCATTTGTTCTTATGGAAAAATGCATTACTTTCAACTTCAACCTTCTGCACAACGTAAATAAGCCCCCGTACTAAAAGTTTTATTCAGGAATTTTGTTATTTAATTTCTTGTGCATTTACCAGTATATATAAATCTAAGTACTTTCTTTAAGAAAATTCTTTATATTTTAGTACTCAAACATAACACTACACATAAAAATGAGAAAATGCGTTCAATTCTGTTGCCTTCATACCAACGTTCATTTCTCTATGTGTTTTCTCACAGAGAAATGAAAGCTCACTTCAAAGTGGGAGCAAATAGTTCTTAAATCAGATCTATTTTTGTTTGAAACTGATTTTCTTTTGAAAATGTATTAAAGCCTAAAGTATAAATTATACAACCATAAAGCCAACAAAATTTCCTATAAAATAGGCTAATATTTGAATTACCTTTGAATTATAATTTAAAAGTTATGAAGAGTTAAACACAGAAAACCCTTGCCGTTCGTTCGATTCACAGCGCAGTAAGCAAGCGCAGCTTGTGAAAATATGAGGAGAATGTGTAGCTCTGCCGATTCATTGATTAAAAAAATACTTTGAGTCATGTTTGAAATGAAAAAACTGAATTATTTGATATGGAATGTGGGAAATATTTTTAAATTGATAGAAGTATTACGGGATAATATATAAAAATGGTTAACATTGTCTTTTTGTCTTTATTATACTTAAGAAGTTACTGTGTGCTAAACATTGAAAGACTTATTTTTTCATATAACTCAATAGGCAAGCTCAAAGCTCTGATTGCCTTCCAGTGTGATTTGTGGTATGAAGGCAACAGAATTGAACGCATTTTCTCATTTTTATGTGTAGTGTTATGTTTGAGTAATAAAATATAAAGAATTTTCTTAAAGAAAGTACTTAGATTTATATACTGGTAAATGCACAAGAAATTAAATAACAAAATTCCTGAATAAAACTTTTAGTACGGAGGCTTATTTACGTTGTGCAGAAGGTTGAAGTTGAAAGTAATGCATTTTTCCATAAGAACAAATGCTAGGAGAAGTACGAAATCGTACCACTCTAATACTTTTGCAAGTAGCAAAATCGTTTTGTGTCATGGCCTGGAACATAAAGACGGCAATGGTCCTAGAGGAAAATAAATTGATTATGTACTGCCATTAAATATAAAGTATAGAGATATGCCAGTTTGTTGATGGGTAATCTCGGTAAATGGAAATAGTTGTACCATTTTATTATACGTAAAACAAATTTATTTCTTTTAAAGTTTTTTATTACAAATTCATATTTTTAAAGCTTTGTATGCCATGTGTTGATATAGGTAATTGCTTTCATAGCATCTCATCTCCTCAACTCCACAACTCTCCGAGTTTGTGAATCCGGCAGTATTTCCAATTTAGCTACATCGTAGCTAAATCTAGCTACCAAGAAGGTAATTTAGCTACGAAGATTTTCATTTTGCTACCGGTAGCAATTTAGATACCGTGGGCTCTTTTAACTACCGAACTGTGGCTAAAATTTTAATTTATTTTGACCACTTTTTTTTACCAAATTGTGAAAGAAAATTGTATGCTGACCTGTACCCGAAATCTAAGCTGCTAAAAAGTAGTTTACTTTTGGCACTAATTGTATTGGCACTGCTGTAACTTGTAACTGTAATTACTTCTTTGCTTGTTGCATTGCTACAGAAATACGAGCAAGAAACTATAAAGCTGTAAAATTTATAGATACAGTGGATACTGGAAGCAATTCATTTAAAGAAATGTATCAGTTTGTTATAAAATCGTTGCCTTTACCTCAAGATATTTAGCGTCATGAATATTGTTAAAAACAAATTCGGAACAAAATGAAATTAAAAACTTTAGGCTCAATTCTTTCGATTTGATTTGGGTTACAAAGGTATGGTAAAAGCTGTGAGAGTATGAAATTCCTGCTCTTGTTGTTAAAAAAATTGGCACTGTAGAGACTTAAGTAGTGAGTACATATGTAGATGTTACAGAACTGTTGAAAGATCATTTCTAATGAATGAATTACTTATTTGTATTTGACTTTTTTGGATTTAACCCGTGTGTGTTATTTAAAACTCTTAATTTGATTGTCATACATATAAGACTTTACACGAAATAAATATTTTGGTTAATATAATATTATTTTTTTAATTTTTAATTTAATTTTTTTAATTTCTTAATTGATAATATGTAGGTGGGTTTATTAATTTTCCTTCTCTTCCTCCTGAACGTGTTGACATGCATATAGATGTGCATACACTGTCGTTTTTGGTTCATTTTTTAAATCAATTCCAAAAATTAATTTAAGTAAAACTTTAGCTACCATTTAGCTACGAAAAAAATATGTGTTTAGCTACCAAGGAGCTGGGAAGTAGCTAAATTTAGCTACAAGAGTAAACTCAGAGTTGGAAACACTAGAATCCGGCCCTTGGCCTGGCAAGGCAAATCGAGAAGATATGAAATGCGGGAATTTTTCTTTAGAATTCATTGTTTTTAGTTTATTATGTTAGCAGTTTTGCACATTCGATGTGGGTTATAGATTTCCAATTACAATTAAATATTTTTAAAGCTTTGTATGCCATATAAATTTATTGACATATATGTAGTTACATCGTCAGCATGCTTGGGGAAATCGCCCTTTGCCGACTAACGAACGACCAGGAATTCTTGTGATTTTCCTTGTTTTAGTAATTCATACCTAGTTGTCTTAACATTTTCCTTTCTGTGACTTTAATTTTTAACCGATGTCTTTTTTAGGCTTGCGTCACGCGTTCACGGATTTCGATTATTCTCTTTTTTGTTGAAGTACATTTTGCTATTTGAATGCTCGAAGCCTTAGGAACAAGATTGATGAATTCAAGGTAATCTTTAACGATTCAAAATTACACGCAATATGTGTCAGTAAAAGTTGGCTAAACAATAATATCTTGGCAACCTCAGTCAGTTTACTCGGTTTTAAGTTGTATCGCCGAGGCAGGTTTGGGCGTATGGGTGGTGGGGTCGCCATTTATATTAGAGATATCCTTAGCTACAAGTTAGTTGAATCTTCCCGTATTGAGGTATTGCTTTTATCTGCGTCGAAATATCAAACGGCGCTACTAAATGTTTGATTGCATGAATGTACTGCCCTCCGAGTCACTTTTCTGCAACTAATGGCGCAGATTTCGAAAATGCATTATCCGATCTCTCGCATCGGTATGAGGACGTCATCGTCTATGGAGATTTTAATGTTAATTTGAATGCGCAGACTCCTACCAGAGGCATATTTCTAGATTTACTGCTGTCGCTGGACTTAAGTGTTATAAATAACTTACCCACTTACTTTATGCAACGTATCCTTCACTCTTGGATCTCCTTTTGACTATAAACACAGAAAGTGTTTTACTGTATAATCAACTTAGTCCACCCAGCATTCTAGATCACGATATTTTGTTCATTTGTTACAATTTTGAAGTGGCAAATTTTCGTTCTTCTCAAACGTTGACTTTTCGTGATCTTGGAAATATAGGCTCGCAGCAACTTCTCCTTAGGTCTGATTCCATCCCTTGGAGCAATATTTATCATCTGCAATGCGTTAATAATAAGCTCTTTATATTTGAAAGTCATATTCCCGATCTACTTAATGAGTTTGCTCCATTAAGAACTCGCACTTTTCGTTCGGATAATATTAACTGGCTCTCGCTTGAGATTAAGCAATTGATTGACGAGCGCGAGTTTCTATATCGTAGGTTTGTTGTCAGTAAGAATGCCATACACCACGCTGTTTACAAAAGAACTCGAAGTCTGGTCAACTACAAGATTAAGGTTGCCAAGCGGAAATATTACGGAAAAAAACTCAATGTTCATAATCCACCGAAAAAGCTTTGTAATAATCTAAAAAAATACGGCGTGCATTAGCAGAACTGCTCCAATCTCATTGATCTGGATCCTAATATCTGGAATGCACAATTTGGCTCTGTAAGCTCCTTGAACAGCTCTTCTTTCATAGCAACTGATGGTTAAACTGTTGATGGATTTAGTTTCTATACTGTTGGTCCAGAACGGGTGTGCAAGGTACTTTATGGTATAAAATCTGAGGCCACAGGATCAGACCATTTACCTCCAAAATTTATAAAGATTCTTTAACCATCAATTTTGTATATCATAACACACATCTTTAACACGTGCCCGACGACCTCCCTATTTCCACGTGCCTGGAAACACGCTGTAGTATTACCTGCTGCAAAATCCTCCTCTCCCGGTACTCTTTCAGATTTCCGGCCTATTAGTATACTGTGCTATCTCTGTAAGGGGCTAGAAAGGCTAATGTGTGATCAATTAGAGCAATACTTCACAAGCCATTCGCTTCTCACGTAATGGCAATCAGGATATCGGAAGATGCTACAGTTGTGAGACCGCTATCTTAAGGACTACAACGGACATCCTGCTGGCACTTGATAGACACGAAATTTGCTACTTGTCTCTGTTGGATTCTTCGAAGGCTTTCGACAGCCTTTAGCATAAACTTCTTTTGGATAAACTTTGACAGATTCAAATTCACTAGGGCTGCCATTAAATTCATCTACAGTTTCCTATCGGAACGCACATAACAGGTTAAAGTGCTGAGCTCTTTCTCTACAACTACTACTGTTAGTTCTTGTGTTCCTCAGGGCTCTATATTGGCACCACTCTGATTTTGTGCATTTATCAATGACTTGCCGGAAGTTATTCAAAGCTCGAGCATTCAGATGTATGCAAATGACATCTAATTGAATATATCTAGGCCAATTGGTCTTGCGGAGGACTGCGTTTCTAGACTAAATGACGACTTAAACCGCGTTTACCATTGGGCTATAAGTAACCATCTTGATGTAAATGCGACCAAATCAAATTACATGATTTTTGCACGAACTGGAGTCGATATATCTGATTTTGTTACTATCGCTCTCAACAATAATCCTCTGGTTTTAGTATACAAAATTAAAAATTTGGGAATTATGCTTAACAGTGGCATGTCTTGTTGCAATCACACCACCGCTATCTTACAAAATGTTTATGGTACCCTTAGAAGGCGGTGGCTATTTGCTGCACTCCCCCTATCTTGACTAGGCTTAGACTAATAAAAGCCTTCATCCAACCATTTTTCATGTTCGGTAACCTTATATACCCTTCCATGGATTCCTCTTGTTCCAACAAAATTAATGTTGCGTTCAATGACTATACAAGGTTTGTTTACGGCTTGAGATGGTATGCGCATATCGCTCCGTATTGCTGCTGATTACTATACTAGGCTATCCCCTAAAGCTTTATCTTAGCTATAGATCATTATGCTTCCTTCATAAATTAATTCGGATTAAGGAGCCTACCTTCTTAATACATTTCACTTGTTCCTTCCACTCAACAAGACGTCTTGACTTACTAATTCCACGATTCACTAGTCTAATTGGCGAACGGTCCTTCTTTGTTTAAGCCTTTCGTCTATGGAATTCATTGCCCGCTGATTTTCAGCGTGTGAGCCCGGTTGGCGTGTTTAGGTGGCGTTTATTTCTGTATTTAACCTGTAATGACTCTTCGTAGGTATGTGTGTGCTCACTTGACTTTTTTTATGTAGGTTCTGCTGAACTTTGTTTCTTATCATTATTATTGTTTTTTTTTTGGTTTTTTTTACTGGTAGGTTGCTATGTTTTTTTTTATTCTATTTGATTTTATAGCAGAGTAAGTAAACACACACTCATGTGCGCATACGAATGACTCATGAGTAATTTAAGACGCACGTGCGCGTTCCATTTTTAAAAACTCGTGTGTGAGTTGTTGTCATTATTATTAACGCACGCACCCATGAGTAATTCAAAATAAGAAAGCGCACTCTGGTGTGCGCACACGAAATTTATTACTGCTCATTACTCACGAGTGAGTAATTCAATATAAAAAGCGCACACTCCTGTGCGCACACTAAATTTCTCAATGCTCATTACTCACGAGTGAGTATTTCAAAGGAAGAAAGCGCCCACTCGCGAATAGAAGTTTTAATATTAATTATCCACGTTTTCTACATAATGTAGGTATTTCATAAATGAAATTGCACACAAGTTGGAGATGAGTAATGAGAAATTTCTTGTGGGTTTCTTCCTTTGAATTACTCACTCGTTTACTCGCTCGTGAGTAATTGACAGTGAGAGATTTCGTGTGCGCTTTCTGATATTAAATTACTTACTCGTGAGTAATAAGCAGTGAAAAAATTCGTGCGCGCACGCTAGTGTGCGCTTCCTTATATTGAATTACTCACTAATGTGCGTGAGTAGAATATGCTAAAGAAAATCGCACACGACTCATGAATGAGTATGTGCGCTTTGATCGCACACAATTTATTACTCTCGTACGTGTGTGCACCTGAGTGTTCGTTTCCGTACTCTGTTTTATAGTTATTATTAATTAATTTAATTTTAAGCTTATTAATTAATATGTACACTCAGAGAAAAAAATTTTGATGTTGACTTTAACAAAAATATATTTTTAAAATGAACATACCAAATATTGTGAAAATTATAATCAACTCAACAGAAAAGTTATTATTTTAAGAATAATTTTCTCAAATCATAATATTGTTGAGATTTATTGTTAATTCAAATATAAGATAGAAAGTGCTTGAATAAATTTTGGTAGTGATAAAAACAGTACAAAATTATTTTGTGGCTCCAAAGAGACCTAAAAGGAATAACATTTATTAATTAAAGCTAACATTAGATTACTATTAATTTTGACATTTTATTTATTTAAAAAACATATTCAAAACAAATATTTTTTATTTAATTTGCAATTGCGTTTGGTCCAAGAAACGATAATGAAAAACTCAATATCACATATTTAGAACGAATACATACTTGTCATGACTTAAATATAATTAATTTTCAATGTAAAGATATATTTGTCAATTTAATTTTTGCGTTGCTCTTTTTGATTGTAAAATATTCGTTTCAAATACCTTTTGTTGAAAAAAATATATGCTATTGTCAAAATGAGAATTTCTTGTCAAAGCAAATATAAAGACGCACCCTAAATACTTTTCTTGTAAAAGTATATGTAGCGTCATCTTCAATCATTTCTTGTGAAGTCCTGAAAGTGAACGCATCGTGGAAAAAGCGAGAAAAATTGTTTCTGTTTTGCAAAGAAAATTTCATGTTTTGCGTAAAAATGAATTCTACAGGAGAACAGCAATTATTACCAATTGAATGTGAAAGTGTGAATGTTGGGACAATCATCTATAACTGTGCTATATATAGAAAATGAATTTCACATGAAACTTCTGGACTTGTTAAAACAGTGGAACCTAGGACAAATTTTCTTATTATTAAAAAGTAAGAATATTACTTGTATTTGTTAAAATTATTTCTAACTAAAACTGTGTATTTAAAAGGTGCTGGCGTTGGCTATGAAGAACTTAGATATTTAGACAGAGAAGACATTGATAAGCATTTCCCATCATTTGAATTCATTGGTACAAAGGACAAGTTTCGTGAAAAGTTGAAATAGTGGAGAAAAAGCAATGTAAGTGCAATAATAGTATTTTATGCCAACACAAATAAAACGAGTTGAAATCTAAATTTTATTACATTTAGTTTGGCGATGACGGAAACACTTTAATGGCCGGTTTCACAGTCTAGGCTTAAGCCACAGCGATGGCTTAAGCCAAGGCTTAATAAATATTTCGGTTTCACAGTCAAGGCTTAAGTGAAATCACTGGCTTAAGGAAAGCTTAACTTAAGCCCGTCATCTCGAAGGCTTAAGCCACAGATTTTGCTGTGAAACACATAAGAAATTACTGCTAAATATATATTTTGCCTAAATATTATAATTTTTGTTATTAAATGAACGTGCATATTTCAAAAGTTATATTTTAAAACTAAATTGAAATTTTCCAAGCGAAAAATCGTTATCTAATTAGCAGTTTTGAGTACTGTCTGGCAGCTCGTGTCAGCATTCCATTTGACGTTTTAAGAAGAAACCAAAAAGTTTAGGACAAAAATGAGCTATTTATCTGATGCAGAGGATATGAGAGACCAAGAAATGTGTACTATAATATCGCAAGGTGTGACCCATGAAATAATTATAAAGAGGCGCCCGCAACATTTCGAGAAATGGGATGACGTTGATTCTCGGTTCCGGCTGTAGATACATTCGGCTTTGATGGTTTACGTTGTCGAAACATTCTGCAACAATGATTTTGGATTTGATATCCTTCCAGAAAAAACCACAACAAACTGGTAAATAAAAAGATCTTCTTCTTTTCGCTTAGTTTTTAATCCACAATGGCAATTTTCCTTTAAAATAATTCACAATTACCGCAGTGCTGACAACTTAAAAATTTTCATCCGCGGCTTAACTAAGCCTCAGCTTACTGAGTACTGTGAAACCGAGTAGGCTTAAGCTCCGGGCTTAAGCCACACCCGTGGCTTAACTAAGCTCTGGCTTAAGCCTGGACTGTGAAACCGGCCCTAAGTGTTACATCTAGTGTAAACAGTTGGGTTCAAAATGACTGTCAGATTGAAACACATTCATCTACCTCGCCAACACAAAGTGGAACTAGTGAGACAATAACTGTAAGTACATATTCTTAATTTTTTACTAGGACTTTAAGCGTAACTTTTCTTACTAAATTTACCTTAGATTAATATTATTCTTACACTCAGCAGGTCCTTAAATTTTTCGAAAATAATAAAACCTTAAAACCATATCATCAACAAGTGTTACTAATTGCGTTATAGACGCTGCAATATCTACGTATGGATAACTTTGTATTGCAAATTTGCATAAAATTGCGGGTGATATCGCGACGTGTTTTCCAGGAGAAACCTCGGTAGGTTTTCTTTTATTTTTAACTGAGGGGTGCATTTAATAGCTCAGTTTTGCTTCAAGTTTTACGTGATAGTTTGACATGTGTTTTCTTAATGAAATATTTGAAATATTCAAATCACCGTAACTATTTTATATTAATTTCGATATATGTAATTAACCCCAAAATATATAAAATATCGACAACCGAAGACGTCTATATTATACAAATAATAAACCTTTTTTGTTAGGCAAATTAATTTTTTTATATTTATGTATTTTTAGGATACATACTACTCTCCAAAGTTATACGTTGCAAGACTCAACATCAAACGAATGCACTGATTCAACTGAAATTGATGAAAACATTGGCATTTCAATCCAAACGTTATTGAAATGTAGTCAGAACTCGGCTTCAGAAATTCAAGAATACTGGAACAAGTCATATCCTTTTCGACGTAAACAAATACTAGAAACAAGTAAAGAGAAACACATTGTAAATATACTAAGAGACTGGCCATTATATAAGGATGCTGTATATGGTGTTTCATTGGTAAGCCACATCTGTTTTAAGTAATTGTTCCTTGGATATATAATATTTATATTCATTTTTTCAGATTAATGATGACTTCAAAAATTTACACACGAGAAAGGATATATGTTTATTTTCAAATTGGAAACAGCTTTTAAAAAAAATGACACCATTGTTTAAAAAAGACATTCACGACAAAGAGTGCTTGAGCTATTTGCCTTTATTAGAAACTACTTCTGAGGAAAACGAAAGTAATTCCTAATAAATTTGAAAATTGCATTTCTTATTTATTTTTTTGCAGACCGTTTGCCGATTGCCTGGTATCTATATTATTAAATGGTATCATTGTTCCATCAAGTCGGCTGGACAATAACGAAAATAAAAGAAGGTAACGATTCAGCAAGCAATTGATAGTCTTGTATTGCATATTACCTCACTCGCTACTTTAGAGAAATCAGTGATGCGTCTGCAAAACACCTTATACTTTTCCTCCGATACTTTGCAGCCTATAATTATATTAGGAGGGAAAACTTTGGTAGAATTAGCAAATTTTTTTGTTTATATTGATGGTGTAAAACTTAAGGAGGCAACATATCTCTCTGCACTGGATACATGTTTCAAAGTTCTACATTTACAATATCCGTGCTATTGTTATGCGACGTGGATTTTCATCCAAAAGTTTATTTTTTTTTTAATTACAACAAATTTTGATAAACCTTCCCCAAAGGTTTACTCGTAAGAAAAAAATGTTTTGTTTTAAGTGTCTTCAAAAATTTTCCACTGTAAATGATTTAATTGAACATCTCAATTGCGTACACAAATTACCTTCTATCGGTACGTATCAATGTATGCAAAGTAAATGCTTCCAGCGTTTTTCCAACCGGAAAGCATATAAAAACATCTGTTTTTTATTGCAGTCTATATATGGGGTCAGCTTAGCTGTTTGCTTTGGCGTATACGGCAGGCAGGAACCAAGCCGTACTGACGATTATACGGTTCCTGCTTATATGAAATGCCTTCTTTCAAAGATTTTTCGTTTGCTTAAAGAGTTTTTTCCACTCAATTCTCGAGCTGCAGACTTAGCAGCAAACTGAGTTAATTTCAGATTGACTTATTTCGCTATGAATTTTCATAACAAAACTCTCTTTCATATGACCTCTTAAATGTTCTCAGTATAGAAATAATATTTTCAAGGAGGTCTTAATTTAAGTGTGTAGTTATGATGAACGATTACTTGCCTAGCAAATCTTCCAAAAGCACAATAAGGGCATTTATTGTTTGAATAAGCCCATCAAAACAGTAAGGCCGCTTCATAAAGCGCAAAAGCTCCCAACTTCTTATCCATTTCCGACTTTGTTTCAAGTTCTCTAATAAATTTGTTGTATCTTCAGAGCGGGCACATTTATTTTGATTTTTAGAATACCGCGTGTCAAATAGGTTGCTCATCTTCAAAACAAATTTTGCGGTGTGAAGGGACACTTACTTCATTCTCTTTGTCATCTTTAAAATATCCCAATTAAACTGCAGTATATATAACTGATGAAACCGTGCTATTAATTACTTGAGTTGCAAGGTTAACTATCATTTTCTCAAAATTGTTCCACTCTAGGTGTGAGTCAGTCAATTTAAACATTGCAAGAATTGCACTATTGTCGAATTCATAAACTTTTTTTTATTATTTTCCAAGAGATATTTTCCTCACTTCCGACTAGAATATCATTAGTTAATAAGCAGTTACGTGCATTTAATTAAGTGACAAATATCGTAAAAGAAATAAACCTTTCTGTCGTTTTTAAACACGATTGGTCGTCATACACTTGATGACAATTCATTCCAATTACTTCAAATCCAATAAGCAAAAGCTTTTCTAAAATATTATTTATTATAAAGTTCAGGTCATTTTCTCTCATAGTACCAGCGAAGAAACCAATATCTTGCTTCCAATTCCGGTTGAGTCCGCGAATCATTGTCAAAAGAACACTTGACGCAATAATCCAGCGGCCCTAAGTTCTCGTAACCAAAAATTATACCGCTTAACATTGTATTAAATTCTCCTTTTTGTTAACATCTCATCAAATAAAAGTATTTAATTTTGCTTTAAGTAAGTTGATAAATACTCCAAGAAAGATCGGTATCAAGTCCCAGCAAAGCATGCCACCGTAAAATGCAACTAATAGAAGGCAGAATGAAACTCAAATTTAGTATTTCTTTATTTAAGGCAGTGGCGGATCCAGCTAGGTGGCGTGGGGGGCGCGCCCGCCCCTGAAGACCACTGAAAAAAATTGCAGTAGATCTTCTGAATTTTTCCTAACAAATTGATTCATATGATACATATAGGAAAGCAGGCCCTACCTAGCACCTTGGCCTTAGCTCCAATTTAGGTCATGGTTGTTGAAGCCTATTGAGAAAACAGGAAGCGCGGATACCTCTACATGAGCGCTGCTTTGCTCGGGGTGTTTGAAGCAGGACAGAGCCTATTCATGTTAACGCCATAGAAGGTTTGTGTTAATTCAAAAGAGATGCCAAAGGGTCTTTGATAAGCCTTCTGTGTAAAGACGGCTTCTTAGAACATTATCGGCGCGGCGTGGCAAAACAAACATTTAAAGAAACAA
Organism: Dioctria rufipes; assembly: GCA_963924295.1. NCBI lineage: Eukaryota > Metazoa > Arthropoda > Insecta > Diptera > Asilidae > Dioctria > Dioctria rufipes. The sequence continues at coordinate 116,575,685 of OZ002741.1, forward strand.
TTAAACTCGTAATTGGAGAAATTCAGCGAAACTGAAAATGAGTGGTGTTACATAAAGCAAGAGATTAATTTTTATATCTTTTTTTATTATTTCGTAAAATGTAATAGTTTTAATAGAATACTTAGCTTAAACGTTAAACAAAAACAAAATAAATCTGTAGATTTAGATAGTCTCAAAGAGTATACTAGAAAATTTGATTGGTTGGTCTGTTTTTCTTCAACGGATATTGATGAATTCACATTCATTTGAATTTAGTACAATTCTAAGTCTTGGGAATGCGTGAATACATTCGGTATTTACACAACAGATCTTAACAACAGCAAAATAGCTCTTGGTTCCACGATAAGTACAACCAAGCAATAAATGCGAAATAGTCTGCTTTTCGCACATATTAATTGCATCCATGTCCAGAACTGAAACACTATCCAAAGAGAAAAATTTCTTTTTGACCAGAATGTTAGAATCTTTGCCAGACGCAAAGGCAGCAAAGGTTTCAGGTTCCAGGTCAAAACCATCAGGAGCAACTTCAGCAGTTCCTCTATTCCTTCACTACATTACAATGAAGTGATTGTTGTCTCCCTGAATGAAACTAATATTTATACTGTTAGATTCACTTCCCTTTTCCACCTACTTTACATTTACGTATCCCTTGTAGATGTGTACACGAGCCAATACAAATCCATACGAGAGATATGTAAAAGGTTCTTAAGGGGATCAACGCCTTCATAGTCGCAGGTCCTGATAGTTTCAAGCGCCCGTTAAATAAAACCTGTGCCTCATTCTTGGCTAAAACTCTGCGAAAACTATTCTACTTGTCTAATTCGACAGGAAAATTTCCAATTGCTTGAAAACTACCTCACTTTTAGCCTATTCCCAAGTAAGGAACGGGTAACGATCCCTCAAATTATCCACCAATTACAATAACTTCGATTCTTTAAAAGGTTTTTGAATCTATGATTAACTCCAAATTAATGAAGTATCTAGAAACTAATCAAACCCACAACGAACGCCAATAGGGCTTTTCTGACTTTTCTTATGGAAAGTTGAAGCTGTAGTTTTCTCAATTTTGGTGAGTCCAAAATCGTTGCCCCATATATTTGAAAGGACTATTAAGGTGTCTGAAATTCAGCTCTTTTAGCCATACTTAAAGCACATGGTCTCTCTCGTTCTATTCTATTATGAATGTAAAGTGTTTTATATGGTCGCATAATACAGATTATATAAGATGGTGTTACATCTCAATATCAGACAATAAATGCCGGGGTGTCTCAGGGCTCTGTTATCTATCCATCTCTAAATTTTCATTAATGATCTGCTTTCCCTTATTTTCAATCCCATTCATTGTTTTGCTGATGACAGTACCATTGGTTTCGCTTACTCCTTTGACACTATTGCGGACTATAGAGGAAATGTCACATCTGTCAAACCAGATTGGATGATTAGATCCTTGAATAACCACCTTGATAATATCCTCGCTTTGAGCAAATTGAATCGCATTGAATTCAATACATCTAAGTTCCAAAGCTGTCCATTCTCTTTAAAACAAGATCATAATTTTTCCACTCCCGTTTCTTTTGATGGAGCACTGATACACGATACATCATCTTTATGCATTCTTTGCATAAACATTTCCAGTAGGCTAAGCTGGATAGATCACTTCTTCTCAGTTGCCAAAGAAGCATCGAAATATCTTGGATTTCTGAAAAGGTGTAAGAAATAATTCAGCCCATCGATTCTAGCACTCCTCTACAAGTCCTACATCAGAGCCGTAGCTTCATTGGATATTGCCCAAAAGAGAGCCTTCAGATCATTGGCAATGTGGCAAGAACTTGTCATATGGACTCACTCCAGCACCACCGCAAAGTTGATTGCGTTTGGCTCCTATATTTCTACATGCATGGTCAATCTTTTGAAGAAATGTCTAATCTGATCCCTGATTCCTGCATGTAAAACTCGCACTGCAAAATTCTTTCGGCGGAACAGTCTCCTTCTGTCTATCCTCTGGCATGCAATCTGCGAAAATTTAAAGGTGATATTCATCAGCACCTTCAGCACTCTCCTCACGTTCCCTAATTCCTTTCTTTGTCACCTTCTTTCCATGCTGTGCTTTACATCATAGTTCATAGGATATCTCCTGAGCTTGGTTTAATAATATAAAAACAAAAGAATTCACACTTTCTTAACTTGCCGACGAAGTTGTATACGCACAAGGTGTGTATTGCATCTGTTCTGTGACTGCTATTTTAAATAAATGTAAATTTTTAATTCCTGTATTTTACACAGATACAATTTATGATGATTCGTGAATTTAAATAAAATACATTTCCCTAGTTTTACTAACTAAAATGGATGATTGGGAAGTTTCGCACTATCACCATTTACAAACCAGAACAAAATGAATAATTTAACATCCTCTTTGACTTTTCGGAGTGGAAAAGAACCTTGAGCAACTTTCTTCGTTGCGAGTGGCAGCCACTCTTGCTAATCTGTTCGGCTCGTATCTTTTAAATGAAGAATTTAGTGCATTTGACATTTGGTGGCGAGTGTCTTCAAACTTTTGTTCAGTTTTCAGCAGATACCATTATTTTTAAACCATAGTTGCCCCCCCCCCCCCCGCTTCAAGGGAATCACGGATCCGCCACTGCTATAAGGCAGGTGATACTTTTTTTAAAGCCTGCTTAGAATAATCAGGATTAATTTTAAGTTTTTTTGTAAAGAATATATTTGCTTTACTTCTAATACTTTCTCCAGCTGTTATCTGAGGAAGAAGCTTCTTAGGCGAAGGAAACTGGGATCTGTTGTTTCCAGGATTGACGATATCCTGTAATTCTTATATATGTTCTTACAAAATCACTTTTAGTAACTGTCAATTCTTCATCTTTCAAAGTAATGCTATTATTTTCATCATTATTTTCAAAGCATTCTCTGGTAGCATCTTCAACTTGCTCTTTGACTGTTCTTTCTTTATGAAGTGTTTTTCGTGCAGACCGGTTTAGCTTTCCCTTCTTATATGAATCTACATATAGTGACAAATAGGATCTAAAACTAATTCTGAGTAACCGCAGTATGCTTCATCATATAGCTTGGGAATCGCATTATCTGTGAGAATATTGTTCGTAGACTGAGTTTTTATATGGTTTTCAGAAAAATGATTTTCACAAAGGTACATTTTCTGAGTTTTGTCACTTCTAATTTGCATGTAAATATTCTCGCAGTCCTTAATAAAAATGTTCCTTCTGCAATCATTTGGTATTTAAAAAAATGAAAGGAACGATCCCAGCTTATACACATTTATACAACCTTGATAGCAAAAAGTACGTACTGACGACATTTCGTATCACGGCTCGACCAAACAATTATAATTAAGAAAACACAAAATCTGAGTACTTCTAAGTACCAAGAACTACTAAGTACCTAAGAACTTAATTGAACATTGAAATCTCAGCTCAAATCATGAATAAATATCCAAGAACAAATCAATGAACAAAAACTCGTCAATTTTCTTTCTATTTCTAGGAAAAATTTCTCGGCAATAAGTAAAATTACCCCTTCGCGTCGCCGCTGTCTAGACAGTTTTCACTATAACAAGTCATTCCCAGCTGTTCTTAAACCATAAGTGTCTTGGATAAAGAATTCGGGAACTCTCTACTTACTTCTCAAATTCTCCGGTGTTTTGCAAGTGGAAAAATTGTATTGTCTGCTTTTGTTGCGTTTTGTGAAGGTATCTAGGTACCTAGGAATTTCAAATTGAGTTATATATTCACTGCGTATCCTGGCTATATTTAAAAAAACAAAAACAAATTATGGAAATCCATGCAATACTTACAGAGGAACATGGATTTTGTGTCTCAAGGTACCCACTAAAAATTATAAATCACGCGAAAATGAACAATTTGGTCGTCTTCCAGTACAGAAGAGATGCTGTAAAATTTTTAAATATACACGCTAGAGCTTGTGGAATCGCATCTACATTTTGTCCCCTAATTAAATATGCAATTGATTTTTGAATCCGATCAAGGGTTTCGGACAAAACTGTAAAAGAAGTGTATCAGTCCTTTTTAAGGTGAAAAAATGGCCGTTTTTGGTACAAAAATGGACATATTTTCAACTCATTATTGCGAAGAACTGGTGAGTCCTGAAAATACACTTCCCATGACAAAAATGTTCACAACGGAGTACTAATGGATGCGAAACACAGAACGGAAGAAATATATGCAAAATATGGGAAGTGGGGTGTATATGACCCTAGCGCAAAAACCTTTTTCGGCGGTAAAAAGTCAGCTATGACGTTAAAACGATCAAAAAGAAACGACATTTGGTATCAAACATGACATAGTTTGGTCAACCCCTATGAGGGGTGGTACGACCCCCAACCCCTAAAACACCCCCCCCCCCAAAATTGTTCACCTATATTTTTGTACTCTAAACCCTTAATCCATCAGAAATACCCCAATACTCTACAGCTCTCCAACACAGAGTTAGGCACCCGTGAATATTGCGACAAACAAAATTTACCACCAAGGCCCCTCAAGTCTGTTAATTACCGTTAGAAAAACAACAAAAAAATATCAGGAGGGCGGGGGGCATATCAACCGTTTCGGAGTTACAGGGTGATTAAGAAAAAAAGCTAGTTTTTTTCACAAAACACTCTGTATCTTAAAAAGTACATGGCGTATAGTCACAGTTAAGAGCTCATTGTATGCATAACTTTATGGCTTCCGGTTTTCTTACCTTTTTTTTCTAAAGTGGTAGTTAAGATAACAGTTTTTCTTAAAAACTTTAAATTGTTGACACTCCTCTTTAATTTGCTATCTAAAGCCGTTAAAGAGTTATTAGCTCTTAACCTTTTCTCAAAGCTATTCTTAAAGGTATTCTTTTTCCCTTAGTGACTGAAAACGAGTCATTGAAAAAACTATCGTCTAATTTCGGTATGACCTAAATAGGTTAAGAGCTAATAATCTTCTAACGGCTACAGTTAGCACATAGGGTGTAATAGGTTAGATTAAAGAGGAGAGCGAGAGCCTACAGTTTACAGTTTTTAATAAAAAAAGTTATAACAAGTACCAAATTATAAAAACAAAAGATGTCAACGTAATAAAAGGTAAGAAAATTCGAAATTTTTAGTTTAGACAACCATAACTCCATTGGGGTACGGGGCTGGTTGAGCAATCGTTGGAAAGGCCTTGAAGTTCTGCATGCAATAAGTTCTTAACAGTGACCATATGCCCTATACTTTTAAAGATACAACTTTTTTCTTAATCACCCTGTAATTGCGAAACGGTTGATATGCCCCCCCCCCCTCCACTACCAAATAACTTTTTGTTTGGTTAGGTGAATACTATCACATCCTGCTCTATTGACCACCTAGACGGAAATATCCTGTAGCATGAGTGCCATCATTATTTGAAAGTAGTACCGTTTGATAGAAGAATGCTTGTCAGTGAAAGTTATGTACGCAAAAAGCTTGTAGAGTAAAAAGATCATCAGAACAAGATAGTTCGTAAACTGAAAACGAAACATAACCAAGCGACAGAGATTTAAGGTCTTTCATTTCGATATTGATCCCCGAGAAGTGGAGTGTAAAAAGAATGGTGGAAGAATTCCATAATACGTCAACGTATCCAATTAGAAAACAAAACAAAATCTCTGAAGCAGCTTACTGATTTCATTGAAACAGTGGAAGAATTTTACTGTAAGTCGAGTGATACCTGGAATAAGGAGTATCTGTTACGGTTCATATTCTTACGTGCAATAGAAAAAGGACAAGTGACAATTACATACTTCGCGTGGAACGACTAATTATGTACGGACTTTCGGAGAATCGTATCACAGAAAAGGGCAAGCAATCCCTATAAAGTAAGTACATAAACAACTTTAGGTTCAGAGAATCGATATTTCGAGAACGACGAAATATTCGGGAAGGTTCTAGGACAATTTATAGGATATAAATGCGGCGTATCTCACCGCCAGGAGGGAGTATTAATTCAGACAGTGAAGAGAACGTAAACTATTTTAATTGCGATAATTATACGTACAGTACTAGCTATAACTAAAGTAAAGGTGATTTGATAATTGTTTGTTAATGGTATAAAATAAACAGCATGGTTAAATAAAGGCTTCTTCCTGTGAATAATATTTAAAATATTGTGTTTTAAATAACGAACTACGGCTAGCTACGCTCGCGACAATATTAAATTAGAAACAAACTCATATTTTTACTCCTAGATTGAAGGCAAAAAGGACCACGTTTAAAAGCGTTTAATTTTGCGAAATTTAAAAGAAATTAATCGTTATTTTAAAGAAACATATTATCCCAAATTAAAAGAGGATTTTCGAAATTCCCATCGCTTCGTCGAAAATATTGTCTGTTAGAAGGATCTTCCATATGTGTGTATATGTAATACACCGCAATGTCATATTTCTCGTAGAGCGCTGCAAGATAAATTATTTAATAATTAATCAGGACATTCAAATTCTCAACTATTGGTCATGTCTTTTGCTTTTTTAATGATTACGTCGACTCTCAAAGATATTCAGGGCTAAGATGATTTTTGGAAGAATTTTTTCAAAAAATGGAATTGAAAGCATTACGTTTAGGCAATGAACTTCTACACATCGGTCGAAATTTGAAAGAAAATTAGAATCTACAAATAAATTTCTCGATAACTTTACCGAGTGCCTACCATCCTTACTTACATAAATGTATGTCGGCATTTATTACTGGCCAACAAAATATATATCTGCAAGATACAAAATGTAATACAATGAGGACGCACCGTGTATTAGGCCTATTTGGGATAGCGCTAAAAATAAAGCGCGCCTTAAACTCTACCTCTATAGTGATGTGGAAAACCGTTTCATTAAATTGTGACCAAATGCATAACCTTGGTCTAGCATGAATATGTTGAGTTTATTTCAAATATGCGTTTAATTCATCCAACACATCCTTACAAATAGTTTTGGAAAACCTCCCCAGTTTCTTCCTATTCTTCATAAATTGGCTTTAAGAGTCATCATCATTATTATGAGTCAGGAAATTTCTGAAAGTTTGCAATTTTCTATAGAATCCAGAATGCTCCTGATAATTACTTACCAACTTTCATGAATGTTCCAAGAAACCAAGTATTAATTATGAGCAAATTCATGATTGGTGAAGCTTTTACGATGATTTTCTTCTTTATTCCGTTAAGATCCCAAGTTAAAATTATAATATGTATTAGTGGATAATATAAGGTAAAAATTATAAAAATGGACAAAATCAAAAGCACGCCTTCCAGGATATTCAAGAAGAAAAGATAAAATCCTTATCCTTGACATCCTTCTGCTATTGCAGGGTATCCCAGACTAATATGAATATATTTGCCAAACGATTCCTCTCGTCCCTACCGAATTACAGGGTTTTAATTTTTTTTATATTTTTCCGTTATTTTTTTTTAAATATTCCAACTAACATACATTTTGTTACAAAAGTTCGAAAGCCTAAAGTCTTCTCTTTTATTTAATATATTACACTTTTATTCTATCTGTTAGGATTAAGAACTTACTAGCTTTTAATATATTCAGGTCAAAGATAATTAATTCCCTTAGTAACTGAAAAAAAAAAATCCCGGCAAATTTCGGTATGACCTGAATAGGTTAAGAGCTAATAACTCCCTAACCGTAATTGAAGAGGAGACTCTGGGCTTTTGAAATTTTGTAACAAAAATATAAAATGATATTAGTGGAGGTATTTTTAAAACAAATAGCAGAAAAATAAAAAAAAAATTAAAACATAAATTTTGACTTTGAAGAATCATAATTCTTGAGTAGAGAAGGGTATGGGGGTGGTTTAACATTCATAGGATGGACCCCAAGGTTATACATATACTGCCAACTTAAAATAGAGCGTATACCCTGTACACACATGTGTGGCACAGTAGAATTCAGAATGAAATTTCAAATTTCAAATTTTGCGTTGCGTCAAATTTTTGTGTTCAGGTACAAATCAGTGTCCCAAAAATTTAAAGGGCTGTAGCTCACAAACGAATGAAGAGAGACCCAATTATTCGATTTCTTCTTCATAAATTAAATTGACTACGTTCGTGATCAGGGAAGTACTGATAGGAGTCTCACAGACTCCCGTCGAAATAAAAAAAAATACCGCCATTTTGGTGTGGCTTGAAGCATCACAGAAGAGTCGCTGTTTTAAGGGATAATATCAAATAATTTGTATTACGGCAAGAACAGGTTCAAGTGGAGTAAGTAAGAGCGAGCTATAAATGTGCGTACGCAGGCTCATACCATTTTGAGATGTAAAAGACGGGCAGCACCAATTAAAGACAAGTCTGACCAAGAAACACCGTATAATTACATTAATCGCGATTGATTTGCTGTTCTCCGTTATGGAGTTCCGAAGATCATCATCTCTTATCAACCTTGACCAAATTCTTACGGGTCCACCTGGAAGGTATGACTAAAATAAATAAGACAGGAATTGTCTAAATTGGTTCAGAAATACCGGAGATACGAGTAACATAAAACAAAAAGCAAATAAAAAAGCTAAAATTGTTCTAATGATGCTCTAGGTCTAAATGAATGCTCGTATGAAATTTCGTATGGTCACCCATCTGTTTAAGTTTGATTTTTGAAGTGGCTTTTCGTATATATTTCTAGAACGGTTTTTCGAACAGAAAAATATCTAGGACTTATCATTCTCACAGTATCCGTAAAAAACCTAAATTTTTATTTGGTAACACCAAGAAGAGGTTGCCCGGTTTAGTCCATTTTTGAAATTTTATTTGCTATTACTATAAAAGCACCATGTACCGAATTTCAGCTCTCTACGTCGACGCATTCTCAGGCAGTGTCCAAATATATAGTAGAAAACGAAATTTTTGTATGGCAACCCCGCGAAAGAGTTACTCGATTTGTCTCATTTTTGAACTTATATCTACTTTTTTTTTAAGCCCGTGTACAAAATTCCAGCACTCTCGCGTTCTCGATTTATCGTGCGCACAGACAAACAGACAGACAGACACACGGACAGACATGCAAAAATTAAAATGACTTTTAATATTATGCGTAGGCGTCCAATCCATTTTGCTCTACCATCATTATTTCTGTGCATTACAAACGGAATGACAAACTTAGTATGCCCTATAGATTTCATCTAGTAGGGTATAAAAATATAATAAATTCAGTCAAATTAATAACTTTCTCTCTTTAAAGTCGGTTATAAAAGAAAGGAAAAATCCAGTACAAATGTATCGCATGCAAGAATTAAAGCTGCTTACAATACTCAAAACTAATATGTGAAACTTGAATAAGTAAAAAAGTAAATAAGATTGAAGCTTATTACATTTTTTATATGATGTAATAAGATTTATTGTTTCAATAATTTAGTTATGTTATTCCTCTATCTATAGTTTCTAGAATGTTCATGTGTGTTTTTGTTCGGTTCGGTTTATTTTTAATATAGAAATTATTATGTGCAGGTTATGTACTAATTCTTTCCTTACAAGTACATTTTTATTTTAATATCATTGAGATTAAAATCGTGTGATTATTGCAATCACGCAGAGATGGAACTGGATGCAGTATTTTCTCTAATGACAGAGTTCATTGTGAGTACATACCAAGCAAAATTGAAAATTTAAGCCAGGACAAGCAGAAAAAGTTAATCAATTTTATTACAGGATATGTTTAATCATTACCACTTCTCAACCACACATAATCGAACTTTTGAGCAATTTTGTACTTAGCAATTTATGTCAATAATGTACATCAACCTTAGCAAATTATAGTCAACTCACACAAGCATAAGGAACTTGTACATGTAAACTTGTTTTCTCTCTCTCTTCCTTGTATGTTAAAGTCATAGTCAAATTGAAAACTGTCTCTCGTTGTTAATGGCCTGAAACACAACTGAAGCTTTTCAGCTAGCTTTATCGCCAGCTTTTTGCTAAAGCTGACTGAAAAAGCCGAAATGAACACATCTGGCGTTTTTGACATTTGCAACTTTCACTTGTTTATGTTGAGAACTTTTATTAAGGAACGACGGTTAAGCATCCGATTTTCCAAACTTACGATAAATTCATGCTTTTTTGGATAGTTTCGAGATGTAACAATTATATGTAAAAATAATACTGAGGTTTTTTTTAAGTCCCACAGGATCTGCTTATCTTTTACTCCAATTTAATATTTTTGGTAGTTGTTTAAACTTCTTAAATGTGTCAACAGAAATCATTCTCATCTGTTATTTGACACTCGCACAGTTTTCAACATTAAAAATTCCCTCAAATTGCCAGTCATTGGGCTTGAAATTTGATCAAATCTCAAGCCAGCTTGAAGCTGTCAAAAAAGTTAAAACTCCAATTGTGTTGATTTACATTGTCAACAAATCTCAAGCTGGCTGAAAAGCTCCAATTGTGTTTCAGGCCTTAAATTTATAATGAAAAATAGTTAAAAGAAATAGATGGTTTGGAAAAATTCGCAATTAGGCAACAACGATAAATTGAAAGAAAAATAAATAAATAAGATGTAATTGATTTGATTACTTTCTAATAAAAGCGCCAAATGAATATTGAAAGAACATTTAATGATAAGATTCCCATTGAATCTAGGTAGAATTTGAATTGGAATTTTAATGTACCATTTTAATTCTATTCGTGTTATTGCTGGCATATTATCAATTATAAATTTAATCAGATCAGAAACTTTGAATCAAAAACAAACAAATAAATAAATAATAATTGTTGTCTACGTTCTCATAAGATCGCCTATTGAATATTGGTTGAGCACTGGTGTGATAAAATTTCCATTGAATTTATGACAAATTGAAATTTAATTGTCAGGGAAATTTGTATTGATCTTTCGCCTAGTGTATAGAAACTATTTAGGACAATTTGCTACACTGAACTAATAGATTCAGACCTTACAAGCAACGTGTTAAGTCTTCATAGTGTCGCGGTGCTTGCAGTTTAGTTGAGTTAATTATTTTGAAATAAAGGCTTCATAAACCTTTCGGAATGACAGATCCAAAGAGTTCAGAGCAAGTAACTGACACAGACAATGTAAAGAAGTTGCTTGATGACTTGAAGACTCAACGTGCAAATACGAAGGGTTATATAAGCAGAATTAAAAACGTTATTACTAGTAAGGTGGATACGCTCAGTGCCACAGAGCTTGCATGTAGGTTGGGATCCTAGAGATTGGAAACTAATTTTATCGCATCAAACTTCTATAGAAATGCTCAGCCCGACTGATTCGTCTAGTATGTTAGCACGAGGGGAACTGGAAGATCTTTATTGTGAGGTTAAAGCCAAAATTTTATCGTTGTTGCCCAACAGGAGTAGGGTAAGCGCGAGTTATGGTAATATGTCTTTTATTATGCGAGACTCGCCTAAGCCTAATTTGCCACCATTAAAACTGCCCCACTTTTCGAGAAAATACTCCGACTATTCGAATTTCACTGCCACATTCAATAAACTTGTTCATGACGACAATGAAAGATCAGAAACATAAAAGTACGCTTCACTACGAAACTGTTTATCTGGCCCAGCAATGCGCACCATTGAATTGTTAGGAAGTTCTGCATAGACATACGTTCAGGCATTAGAAAAATTAAAATAGAGGTACGATAACAAGTGTTTAATCTTCCAAGAACATATTTCAGAGTTGTTTGATATTCCAAGAGAACCCAAGGGTTCAGCAACTCAATTGCGTAGTTCAGTTGATAATGTCAGTGCTCGCGGATTTTAGGTAATGACACAGATATAGTAAACTCCCTGATCATCTATCTGATTAACACAAAGCTGAATACTGAGTCTCAAGCCAAGTGGGACGAAGCAATCGACTATCAAAAACTTCCAACATGGGTTGAATGCGAGGCTCTATTATCTAGACGATGCCAATTCCGAGAAGGTAAAGATAAACCACAATCTCACCTGCTTGAGGCAAATAGTTCACACAAGAATTCTCGTTGCAAATCTCATTCGTTGCAATCATATCGAGCTTCCCCCTCGTTGAAGGTTACAAAACTCACTTATGAAATATGCTCATAGCATCGCAAATTGTCCGAAGTTCTCCAATTTACCAGTTACTGATAGATTTGAACAAATCATAAGATTATAGTTGTACATTAACTGTTTAAAAAGAGGATATTCAGTTAAAAATTGTCGCGCTTCAAAGTGTAGAGTTTGTAGCAGTCCACATAACACGTTGCTTCATCGCTACCCCGCTCAGAGTTCATAGCTATTTTCACCTTCGTTGAATGCTGCTACAGTTCAAAACCCCGATAAGCCTTCAGTAACAGTAGGAATACTAGAACGGTCTGGTTCATTTAACGCTGTGAGCTTTCCAGTGTGTACTGCAAGAGTTAGGCACAAGCAGCGACAAGGTCAACCATGTCATTTTGGCTACTGACGCAGTGCATATAAGGGACAGAGCAGGCCATTCAGCATCTCAATAAAATTTTGTAACTAGTGATCTCGCCCACAAGCTGCGTTTAAAACGTTAAATAATTAATGCTTATATTAGTGGGATTGGCGACGTTACAGCAAAAGTACATATCGAAACATTTGCACACTTAAATATGTGGATACTACCTTCCATAATTGGCAAGCAACCTGAACGATCTATTGACACAAGCAAGTGAAAGATTCCTCAAGCTGTGGAGCTAGCTTATCCAACCTTTCATAATCCACAAGCAATCGACTTGTTGATTGGAGCCTATACATTTTTTGAGCTTTTATCAATAGGTCAAATACGACTCGGTGAAGATTGTCCACCACTACAAAAACGATTCTAGGCTGGACTGTTTGTGGTAGATAGAAAGTTAACACGACAGTAAAGCGCATTTGCAATCACGTCTCAGCAATCAGTTCATCGAGTTTCGATCAAGGCTTAAATGATATCTTAGAAAGGCTTTGCAGTGTTGAAACCATAAATGCTACAGCTCCCAAGCTAAAAGACGAACAACAAAAATGTGAACGCATGTTTTTAGATAAAACCCGTCAATTGGAAAACGGAAAATTAATGGTAAGGCTATCCTTCAAGGAAACGCCAGTGAGTCTTGGAAACTCATTCGATATTGCTAAAAAACGATTTCTTTCCTTAGAAAAGAAATTAGACAAGGACCCTTGTTGAAGCAGGAATATTCAAAATTTCTTCAGGAATATTTAGACCAAGATCATATGGAAGAAATACCCGTTGAAAAAATCCCCGAGCACAATTACTTTATGCCGCATCATTGTGTGCTCCATCCCGATAGATTGAGCACAAAACTAAGAGTCGTCTTTGATGCGTCATGTCGCACGTCTTCACAGGTATCGTTGACCGATAAATTGATGGTTGGTCCCTCAGTGCAAGATGACCTGTTCTCTATACTTCGTAGATTTCCAACAACGAAATTCGCATTAACACCGGATGTGACAAAAATGTACCGCCAAATCATGGTGGACCCCGAGGACAGAGATTTCCAGTATATTGTATGGAGAGACAATAGCAGCCAGAATATAAGAACTTTTCGTTTGAAAACAGTCACCTACAGCACTGCCTCTGCACCGTACCGAGCAACACGTAGCTTAAACGCAGACATGAACGCAAGCTTATTCCCAGTGGCACAAAAAATTATTAAAGAAGACTTTTATGCACGACCTCTTGACTGGTGCAGATTCGTTGCAAGAAATGCTTGAAATAAAAAGAGAAGTGCAAGCCGTGCTCCAGACAGCACAAATGGAACCACGTAAATGGTACTCAAATGATTCACAGCTTCTAGAGAAAATACCAGAGGCTGAACGTGAGAAGCCAATAAGACTGAATGATTTCGAGATCATAAAAACTTTAGGCATTGAATACCAGATATATCATCACAGATTACAAAAAGAACGGTATTATCAATAATATCCCTTCCCTAGTAAGAGCAAAAATCTTCATGCAAGAATTATGACTTTTGCAGCTTGGATGGGATTAATCGCAACCTTCCGCTTTACACGAAGCTTGGAAAAGGTATCATGACGAATTACATAACTTAAATAAAGTTCAAATTCCACGCTTCGTTTTATTAACTGGCCAATCATTTCGCACACAGATTCACGGATTTTCAGATGCACCAAAAGAGCATACGGATGCCGTATTTACGCTCGAAGCACTGACTATGGTGGGAATCTGGTAGTCAATATACTTAGTGGCAAGTCAAAGGTAGCACCAACAAAAACAATACGATATTTGCCCTGTTTGTAACTATGCGGATCAGAGTTATTAGCATAGCTATTGATAAAAGTTCTTAGTTGCTTAAGGCACACAGTGGAAAGTGTATTTCTTTGGACAGATTTTCAAATTGTCCTAGGCTGGCTAGCCTCACATGCGTCACTGTGGCAAACGTTTGTTGGGAACAGAGTGTCAGGCATACAGGAATTGACTTCGACTTCGACGATATGTCAACTACAAATCTAATCCTGCTGAAATTATTTCACGGGGTGCTACAGTAGTTGAATTACAAGAACCTTGTTGGTTTCGTGGTCCAGACTTCTTACACAAATCACCAGAACATTGACCACAGTGGAAGTGTAGAAGTGATGAATTACCAGAGAGGCGAAAAGTTAAGACAGTGCTATAATGTACTTTGCAAGAATCGCTTTTAGAAAATATTTACAACAGAAGCAGTTTCACAAAAAATCGTCGATTATTCGCATACATCCTCAGATTTATAACGAACTTACGCTCAAAAAGTTGTCTACAAGCCCTAAATTCTATCAATGATAAATTTCAAATAAGGTGAACCTAAAAAAAAAGAACAACTTCATTTGATAAGTTAAAGAAACACTTTATTGCCAATCAAAATTTTTATACAAATTACTAGACTGATTACAATTTACTACATGACGACCGAACCTCAGACTTCCAACTTTCAGACTAACTTTTCTATGTTTCACAAATTACTTGCTTTTCGCTAAACTTATCATTTCACGTGTCTACTACACGGGAAATGGTTCTGATGAAAAATGCATTTCTGGCTTTTTTAAAGATTCTCCCATGAGAATTGTATTTAACGCTTTTAGCATATTTCTATTTAATGCGCGTTGTCTGGGTTTATTTTAATTTGAAATGGAATTCTTTAGATTAAAAATTATGTGAACTGCATTTTTCGTGGGAAGGTAAGTGAGAAAATTAAAATATGTTGCAGTGATATTTAATGTTATAATAATTGATTATTATATATGTCCTATATGATATTGTTATCTATAACACTTGACAACTCAAAACTACTGCGAGTCGGAGGGCGGCTGTACAATGCAGAAATTCCCTACACTCTCCTATATATTCCTTCCTAAAAATAATCCCTTTGTTAAATCATATGTAAGGTATTTGCATTTTAAAAACTTTTATGCAGGTCTACAGGCTCTTATTGGACTCATTTGGCAGCAGTGCTGAATAATCAACGCTAGAGACTACATCAGACGAATTGTACGAAAGTGCTTAGCTTTTAGTTAGTAAAACTATGTAAATGTATTTTATTCAAATTCACGAATCATCATTAATTGTATCTTTGTAAAATACAGGAATTAAAAATTTACATTTATTTAAAATAGCAGTCACAGAACATATGCAATACATACTTTGTATGGTGCAGAGCACAGCATGGCATGAAGGTGATAAAGAAAGGAATTAGGGAATATGAGGAGAGTGGCGAACGTGCCGATGTATGTCACCTTTAAACTTTTGCAGATTGCATGCCGGAGAAAAGACAGAAGATGGTAGACTGCTTCACGTTTGCACAGTTCTGGATAAAAAATCATCACGGAATTTTACTCTACGGTCGAAGGTATTTTGATGGTTAAAAAGACGTGCGCGGCTTGCAGGGCGACTATTACATGTAGGAATCAGGGATCAGACTAGATATTTCATAAGAACGTTGACCATGCATGTAGATATATTGGAGCGAAACGCAACCAACATTGCGGCGGTGCTCGAGTGAGGCCATATGACAAGATTCTGCCACATTGCCAATGGACTGAAGGACTTGTAGAGGCAGCTACATTCGATATCATCAGACCACGGCATGGCATGACGGCACAGCGATTACTCAGCTGAGAGGTTTAGTTTGAAGAATCGCAGTCATTTGGTTAAGATAAATTTTTTTAAATAATTTTGTTAGGAAAGGTATGAAAATTTTATTACGGTTCGGAAGTTAAAAAAGCCAGCTTAAGATTATCCAAACACCATTTTTCTGTATGAATAGTAGTTTAGGGCGGAGGAGCTATTCAAATCAAACTTTTGTCAGTTTTACATAAGAACACTGCAAATATTTTAGGCTGTAAGGACTCCGTTGGGCCTCACATGTTGTAGGGAGGGAGTCTGTTTCATGGCTTGTGAAGTATTCTCGAGGGTTTTGCTATTTGGCAACAGAGAATTTGTGATGTGTTCAGCTTTACTTACTGCAAATATTAATGTCAAGAATACATAAAGACGATGTATCGTCAAGAAGTGCTCCATCAAAAGAAACGGGAGTGGAAAAATTATGATCTTGTTTGAAAGAAATTGGACAGCTTTGGAGCTTAGATGTATTGAATTCAATGCGAATCGGTTTGCTCAAAGCGAGGTAATTATCAAGGTGGTTATTCAAGGATTTTATAATGCAAACTAGTTTGACAGATGTGGCATTTCCTCTGTAGTCTGCAAGAGTGTCAAAGGGGTAATCGAAATCAAGCGTATTGCCATCGGCAAATCAACGGATGGGATTGAAAGAAAAGGTAAGCAGATCATTAATGACAATTGAGAACAGCGATGGAGAGATGACAGAGATAACAGAAGAGGACGAGAGAGAGGCCAAGTGCTTTAAGTTTGGCTAAAAGTGCTGAATACCAGACACAAAATTGTGAAAACTACGGCTTTAACGTTCCATAAGAAAAGTCAGAAAAGAAAAGCCATATTGGCGATCATTGAGGGTTTGATTAGTTTCTAGATACTTCATTACTTTGGAGTTAATGATAGATTGCAAAACCTTTGAAAGAATCGAAGTAATTGCAATTGGTCGATAATTTGAGGGATCGCTACCCTTTCGTTTCTTGGCTGCGTTTCTTCTGGCTGCGGTGTCCGCAGGGTCGTAGTGGCCAAGTCACCAATACTGTTAAGTTAACCCAACATGTATTAAACTCCGTGGCAATATTAACCCCCACGTTGTCTTTTTTTCTACTATTTTTATAATGTTTTAAATTCAGATCATATAAAATTTGGTATTCCATATGAACTTAATTCATTTTTCAACACCCACTTGAGTTTTCACTATCCACTTTGATCTCACAGCTCGCGTTTAGATTGGAAACTATGTGTAGCGGTCTATCGCTCTCGCTATCGCTGCGTTATCGCAATCGTTATCGCGGAGGTGTGAATCGGTCTTAAAAGCGCAGAAATATGATATAGTCTATATTTTGCAAAAGGAGTTGGAAGCTTTATGAATTGATTACTAAAAGGTGTCTTTATAATATAGCTATAACCGATTAAATAGATGGCATCCTATTAAAAACGGCAATTAAATATTTTAGCAACCTTATTTACGTTGATAATCTTCTAAGTCAAGAAATATGTACAAATTATGTACGACCTATTTACAAACATTCAGTACCTACAATTTACACTTGCAGGAAAAGGGTCATCAATGATTTATTGTTTGTAATCATCCTTAGCTAAACCTCTTCGCAAACTAATTTACTTGTCTTATTCGACAGGAATTTTTCCAACTGCTTAAAACTAGCCCATGTTCAGCCTATTCCCAAATTATCGATCAATTCTTTCGAGAAGAATCTTGTATTTGTAATATATGTTTCAGCCCATCGAATTTAGCACTCATATATCAGACCTAGAATGGAATACAATTCCCACACCTGCGCCGAGGCTGGTCGCACACTCTTACCTTCTATGGATATTGTCCAAAAGAGAACCTTCAAGCTCATTGGTGATATGACAATAGCTTATCATATCGACTCGTTCGAATAGTGCCGCAATGTTGGATGCCTTTCGCACCTTTATCGCCACATGCATGGTCATTTTTCCGATGAAATATCAATCCCTTGTAGAATAATTCCTGCACGCAATACGCGCGCTGCAAGCCATGCACATCTGTTCATCCTTCAAATTACTTTCGACCGTACAGTAAAATTTCGTGACGCTTTCTTATCCCGAACTGTGCGAATGAGGAGCAGTGTACCAACTTCTGTTTTTCGTCGGGCTTACAATCTCTGAAGGTTCCAGAGTAACATAAATCAGTACGTCCGCCGCTCTCCTAATGACCCCTAATTCTTTCCCTATCTCATTCCTGCCTAATCTTGACTTAATAATATAAAATTTTTAATTTATCTATAAATGCAAAAGAAAATTTGTTTTCTCGTTCGTTCGAATCAAAATAAAGCAAAAACTTTTTCAAAATTGTTATAAATTGCAATTGGATGATGCAATGAAGGATTTTCATATGATGCGTCCATATACATATGTACAAGGTATTTGAAAAATATGTTGGATGGAATAGGCTAGTGTTGCCACTTTATCTACAATCATAGCAAATGGCTACTTTAGGAAACGTGTGGCTACCGGGATACTCGCCGAGCATTTTGGCTACGCTATAGAATTTTTGAATACATATCCAACATATTTCCAATAATTTTTATTTATTATAATTCTCAGCGCTGTAGCAGTGTAAATGTAACATCACCATTTATACTGATTAAACTCACTTTTATTGTGAGCTATAGGTATACCCCAAGGTACATAGAATACAAGTACTCCCATTAAAATTCTGGTACATGTTCTGTGACGTAATTTCGTGACTAATGTATATACATTTCTATAGGAAAGACAGAGAGAGCGCAGAGAGTATTGTGTTGTCTGTACCTGGTTTCCTATACATTTTCACGATATTTCGTCACTAATGGAGGAACATGGTTCATAATGGGAATAGCTTGTACTTTATATATCTTGGGTATACCCGATAGCCGCTGCCGCAGCCACGTAGGCGTATCGTAATCTATTTAGTTGTCAATTGTGATATTGATTCTATGTGTTGTTGACTTGTAATTTGCCATTAAGAGGAGTCAGTTCTCAGCAAAATTTTCAATTTAGATACCAGCGAGCCTGTAGGCAATAAAATTTACTATACGTAGGTTTGTGTCCTGAAAGTGAGAAAATTCATATAAAATTAGCCTAAACCTAGACCACAGACCACATTAGAGACATCTAGCGTAAAAGACAGAAACCTAACATGCGATAAACTTATACAATTTAAGACGAAAAATGAATATTTGCTATTCAAGTTGTTCAATTTTTAACGAGAATTAACTTTCCTGAATTTTTTGTGGACATAATTTTTAAATGTACTATTTTGCTTTGTATTGCAACAACTTTCAACGAAATATTGCAATTTCTCGTCTGTGAAATATCGAGAGAAAGAACAAGTACTATTAGAGACAAATAATTAAAAAAAGCGCTACTAAAAATAAAAAACCTCGATGTTATTTGCTAGATCTAGGCTTTATCTTTCCAAAATATTCACAATCTGAAGAAATGAGGATACCTACTAACAGGAATTTGATTTGAAAAACTTCATATGTAACCATTTTCTGAGCTGATATCTGCATTCCAATAAATTTTTTGTAATTTTTGCCCACGTTATTTACTAGACCTCTTCGTTATCTTTAATTTAATATATAAATCATTATTCTGCTATAAATAGTTTGCCAGAAATTCGCATTGAAAAATGTGTAAAACTTGCAAATCTTGGTACTGACTCCTCTTAAGAAATACTCGTGTATAGAAATGCAAAGATAAACTATATTTTTGTTCAATATATTATGATAATTTATAGCAATAGTTTAAGTTTAAGGTATTTGATTAAAAAGATCACAGCCAGAAGGAACATAAAAAGAATTCTACAACCCGTTTTGATTTACAGAACGAAATTGGTGGGACAGAGAATCAAGTAAATGTATCATCAGCACCGCAGCGGTTCAGATAACAAATCTTGAAGAGGATTTGGGTGAAATTGAAAAACTAAATAATAGTCTGTCTACAAGAAGTACAATAAAAAAAAAAAAAAAAAACGAGATTTAATCGAATGAAACCAACAATTTCCTTGGATTAAAGTCGATAAAGAAAATAATATATTAATGTGTAAAGTGTACCTACTTTGTGAAGCTTACGAAGTGTAAAACGAATCTTTCTAGGCATAAAAATAGGCAAGTTCATAAATTTAATATGAAATCAGTACAAGGTACTCTAGACGCTGCAGATATAATGAAGGAAGATTCATCCGAGTTGTTAAAATCCGTGTTTGAAATGAAATGCTTTTATGCATTTATAGTAGAACATAATTTGTGTGGCTACTCAAACTACATTTGTGGTCCTAAAATTAAACTAGAAAGTTTATTTCCTGGAAATACATGCAAAAGAAGTAAAGAAAAGAATAGCAAACAAAAATATGAAAATAATTGTTCAAAATATTTCTTTGTTTAAATTTTTGTGTTATTCTTTTTTTTTTGTTCTTTTTTGTTTCACCCAGGTAACACAATATGTTCTGACCATCTTCTCGATATGCTCCACAGGATATGAGAACATGTTCTCGTACTACACGAATTGATATCAAAATACATATTCTTTCCATATGGTTTTTATAAGACTCATGTCCGCCCTGCCGAGCAAAATGTTCTGACCCAGTCAGAAATTATCGTGTGATAATCAGCGATAAAATAAGGTATCGAAAACGTATCATTGTTATCATGTTAAAAACATATTCTATTCATACCCAGTGAAATACTTTTACCGAAATTGAATAACGTTTACCGATTTCGAGCCGATCGTCTGTGTCCAAAGAGTATCTTTATAGAACATGCTCCATCTGGGCAGTGGCAGTTCACAATTTTTCTTTTATTTTAAATAATTGCGCCAAGCCCCCCCTCAATTTGAAATTATATTACATTTGTGTATAAATTTCTAAGTTTTCAGGTACAAAAAGCAAGATCTGAACAGTTCAAATTTTAACACTACAGTTAATAACAATTTCTTGCTATTGAAATTTGGAGCTCCTTATGTTTATCAAAATACTTAATGCCCCAGACTTTACTTTCTTTGTGTATCTTTAAAATTTTTAATTTTATAGAAAAATGTAATATAATTTCAAAATTTAGTTAAATGCAAATTGAATGGAACTCTATAGAACTTTTGTGATGGAAGTATTCATCAAGTGAAGTGATAATACTTTTTTAATTTTTTAGTGCGAACTTTGAATTATAGGGCTTTCCAATAAGAGGTGTTATTTTAATTAGCCCGCTATTTCGGTAAATGTCACTTTTGGAGCTGTCATTTTTTGACATTTGACAAGCAGAAACTACGCCATTAATAAAAATGGAACGATACACGATTCAACAAGGCATTGATTTTTTTAATTTTATAGAAAAATGTAATATAATTTCAAAATTTAATTAAATGCAAATTGAATGGAACTCTATAGAACTTTTGTGATGGAAGTATTCATCAAGTGAAGTGATAATACTTTTTAAATTTTTTAGTGCGAACTTTGAATTATAGGGTTTTCCAATAATAGGTGTTATTTTAATTAGCCCGCTATTTCGGAAGATGTCACTTTTGGAGCTGTCATTTTTTGACATTTGGCAAGCAGAAACTACGCCATTAATAAAATTGGAACGATACACGATTCAACAAGGCATTGAAATTATTAAAATTTACTATAAAAATGGTGAAAATATAAAAGAAACGGTTCGTAAAACTCGAATATTTTTGGGTCGTCGTGAAGCAGCTTGTCGGACCGCAATACAGAAATTGGTAGAAAAATTCGAGCTGTCGGTACAATTTGGTGATGTGAAGAATAAAACCCGTGCACGTCGCTCAAGAACAGCCGAGAATATTGCTGCTGTAGCCGAAAGTGTTGAAGAAAACCCAGGTTTGTCCATTCCTCGTCGTTCTTTGGAATTAGGCATTCCACAAACGTCATTACACCGTATTTTGCATAAAGATTTGGGTCTTAAGGCTTATAAAGTTCAGTTAACACACGAACTCAAGCCGGCCGATCATCAACAACGTCGAGTCTTTGCTGATTGGGTCCTTGAAATGCAAGAAAATGATCCGGAATTCCATCGAAAACTCATCTTGAGTGATGAGGCCCATTTCCACCTCGATGGCTTCGTCAACAAGCAAAATTGTCGCATCTGGGGCTCGGAAAACCCAAGAGTTATTGTTGAAAAGCCTCTCTATCCTCAACGTGTGACTGTTTGGTGCGGTTTATGGTCCCGCGGGGTCACTGGACCTAACGTTTTCGAAAATGAGGCTGGAGCAACAGACGATTAATGATTTTTTATGGCCGGAATTGGATGGTATTGATCTGGACAACGTTTACTTTCAACAAGACGGCGCTACGTGTCATACAAGCAACGAAACCATTGATCTTTTACGGGAAAAGTTTCCGGACCGTGTTATCTCTCGAAGAGGTGATCACAATTGGCCACCGAGATCTTGTGACTTAACACCTTGCGACTTCTTCCTTTGGGGCCACGTGAAAGAGAAGGTCAACGCCAACTGCCCAGCGTCGATTCAAGACCTCAAAGATGGAATTCGTGAGGCTATCGAGGACATAGGGCAGCCACTTTGCGATTTGGTTATGGAAAATTTCATGAAAAGGATATGGTCCTGTGGGCGTGGTAGTGTGGTCATTTGGCTGATGTTATTATCCATTATTAACGGCATACCTTCCTCTTTATAATGAAATAAAGATTTGATCATTTATCTCAAAAAATGGCATTTTTCTTTGAATATCAAAATAACACCTCTTATTGGAAAAAGTATTCTTTTTTAGTCTTAAATTTTCTCAAAAAATTTAAAATTATATCATTATAGAATTTTCAGTACAAGAGAAATGGTTGCATTTTTTTATGATCGAAAGCTTACAAAAGCCGGGGTATTTGATGAAAGTACATAGTATGTTGGGAAAATCATCATAGGCGGGGTAATTAACATCAGATTCAGTTTTCCAGAAAATATTTGATTTAAAGCAAATAGGATTATATTTTTTTTCCCTTCCAAATTAGAGCCCCTCGAAAATTTCACTAACAGAATGCGATATCTGAATGTTAATGAAATGTTCATTCTTAAACGGAAAGAGGAAGTTATACAGATCGGTCCACAACTGATGGTCTAACTGCAGGAGCTTGAGTTATGCAAAAGCAAAATGCATTATTTTTGATATCGCTATTCGCCCATTTGTGGAAATTTGAGGTTCTTTTCTGTGTATTACATAGATTTCCTACGCACATTTTAACTGAAGACTAACTTGAAAGATTATGGGAGGGGGGGAGGTATTACAATTTTCATAAATAGCGAAAAATTGGAATCCGTATTTAGCTTGACCTGTTATAAATATAAAGTAAGAACACGCCTTTATATTGTAGCATTACCAGATTTCTGATTTTACAGAAGAAATTTATGTTTCACATTTTACTGTAAGGAATGAGGAATCGTTACAGAAATGAATGAAAGTGAAAGAAGGGCAGAAAAGACAGGTGATGAGTTATTCCCATATGTGAAATGTAAATAAGGAACTGTTTTTGGTATCATTTCTAGTGTAAATCTTTTTAACAATCAAACGTCCGCATAAATTCTCTATAAGGGTGCTTAAATCGCTTTCATATAAAGTTTTCCTGATTTGCAATGCCTCCACTATGCATTTTATCTAATATCATTTGAAAGAATATTCTTCTCCCATACCGAAAAATATTTTATATGGCGGATCGTGTCGTGAGCAGTGTTGGGAATTTGACGGAATTTCAAAATTTTTCAACATGAAAAATTTGATCTTATGTTATACTTTCCGTTGATTATGCAGTATATACCATTATTACTTTAACTTTGGAATATTAGATAACTAAGCACTGAATGATCACGTTCTACTGGTACTACAAACATTTATATAGATTTTAAGTAATTTTCTCCAAAACCACGAAAATCTTTCAGATCGAGATTTTACGACAGCTTTGGTAAATACTTCATGAAGTTTTCTTTTCTGAGTGTAAGAATTAGTTTTCCCCAATTTATTTCTTATTATTAGGCGTGGTTTAGTTTTTGTCCAATACTACTTTATGCGCAGCACATCGCTATGTTCCATATTGCTTAAAATTACGTACAGGTGTATCAAAATTTGTATTGTTTCAAATTCTTTGAGTCTTATATTGCTCCCCTCTATGTATAATATAACATTGTTAATAATGTGCTCCTGTTTCTATAAATATAACCTGTCACTAAGTAATATAATATACATAAGTAATCGATGACCCAAATTTACACTATAGTTTATAATATAAGTTTTTTGATTTGATTTGATTTTGTTTTTACCCGATATTTTCTTATTTCAAATTTTATATCCCCCCGCCCCCTCCTAGAGCAAATGTCTGAATTCGTCTCAGGGAGGGGGGCTTGAAGAGGACCTTCATTTCTGAGTATTTGAGATTTTACGAAAATAAGTCCAGTGTTCTTTTTTGTGCAAAATAGGAATTAAAAGTGATTTATATTTAATAATAGTGAAAAACTATAATGGCATTTTGTTTTGTGTAAGTGATTTTATATAATCGAGACTCTGGAATCTTAAATTATGGTTATGAAGTGTCCTGTGCTCTGCTGCAGAAAAAACCTCAGTTATTGCCGTAGGATATCATTTTCCAGGCAAGTTTAATTGTTTCAATAGTAAATTATAGTGTTTTAAATAAAATAACAGTGAAATATGTAGTTATAAAAATAAACAACCATGCCAATACCGGTTTGTTTGTTCACAATTGAATTGTTATTTCAGCCTTAAATTATATCAGCCATACAAAGGCAACGCCAAGAAATATTATCACAAAACAAATGGAGCACTAGGGAAATTCTGAAAAATTTAAAAAGTTATAAAAGAATTATAAAATTATAAATTTAAAAATTTTGCTATATAATGGTATCTCTGCTATTAAATTTCTTCAATACTTGATAAAGTCTCAACCACTAAATTATGTGCCCACTCTGAATTATCGTAGTTTACTACTTCCATGACAAAAACGAACATATCGATGCGGTTCTACTAAGAAAAATGCTCAAACTTTTCTCCCCCATAGCCTATCTCTTTTGCTATATGATCTAAGGATTTACTCCTTCCATGAGTATAGTGAATATGTAAAACAGATTTCTATCACATGTGTGCCAGATGCCACACTTTCTCGGACTTATTGCGCTTCCTTTAGTTATATGTTTTAAGATACTAATAGACTCTCAGGGGAACCCTAATCAATGCTTCTTCTGACACCCTGCACCTAGAAATGCGTCGCTAGAGATGGTTAAGAATAAGACCAAAAATGAAGAAAGGGTTATATATAACAAGCAATAGCTCATCAAATATACCATGCAAACGATGCATTTTATTTGGGAGGATGACAGAACAAACGGTAATGAAGCCACTCGAAGAGGTCAAACACTATACCCCATTCAATGTATTTACCGAAATAAAACTTATAAGATGCTTTAGAGAATAAAAATTAATCATTTTGTATTAAAAAAAGCACTCTGTTCTCGAGATGTCTCAATTAAAGTGTATTTTAATAACAATTCACTATATGTTTGGTATTCTTATATGTACATATCTGTATTTAAGTAATATTTATTTCTAAACTCACCATATCGTCTACAGTGCAGCGCTAGAGTACAACACGTCCAAATCACTGGAGGGAATAATCTGAAATAAGAAAATGTTAAAAAATAATTAAATTTCACTCTGGATACAACTCAATTAGGAAAATATATAAAGTATAACTCTGTAGATAAAAGCAAACAAAGGAATTTATGCTCAAATTGAATGCATCAAAGAGTGGTACAACTGGAGCTGTGTACAAAGTCAAAGTTCATAGCAGAGATCTCATGGAAAAGTTTCATTCGAAGTAATTAGCCTTTGAGCTTGTGAGTTTGTCTTTCACAACTTATAATACTTTAAGCATTTTTACTTCTTTGTCCAAGAAGAGAAATGATAATTTGACGCTCTTTAGCAATTGTATTACCTTCACTGAAACGAAATGACAGTAATACAGGTTTTTTAGACGCAGGTCACAGAAAACTCAAGAATCAAAACTCTTGGGCATTTTCGAGCGGAAGATAATGCCTGCTGTGTACCTAAAAATCTATAAAAAGGTATTTTTGGGAAATAAATAATTTAATCATACATTTTCGTATAAGCTAACTATGCTCGAAACATGGTTAGCTTATCTGTAGAAGGGATGAGGAATATTGCATCAGCAATTTTCTTCACATTCCATACCTTCAGCAGACTTCGTCAGTACGATTTTCTTTCAAAAACTCAATATGTATGTACATACGCACATACATATTACATACATATTACTAATTATTAGTCAAGTCCAGAATAAATGAAAATTTTTCTCAGGGTAGAAATGCATACTATGCATTTTCTACCATGAACGACGGCTCTTGATCGCGATGAAAGTGATCAAGAGTTAAGTTGATTTTTGAAAACGAAATACGACGGTTCGGAAAAGAATAAAAAAAGAAAGAGTTGTGTGTTAAAAGGAAAAGTTCGGCAAACATTTTAAAAAGAGTTGAGTTGTTTTCTTTTTTGAAAGCGAAATACGACGGCGTAGGTTCTCGAAGTCGGGCGCAATATAAAAACAAAAATTAATATAAAAAAAAGGTGAAATAAAGTTTTGTGAATATAGTAAAAGAAACGAAAGTTTTTGTAATGTATTTCGGATCATGGTGAACCGAACAAATTAATGTAGGAAAAGGTAAAGAAAGTTTTTGTTATTTTTGTAATATATATAATATATAATATTCTTGAAAAAAGAATAAGATAAAAGTCGAAAATAAAGAGAAACAACAGAGTGTTATTAAAATGATCCCAGGAATATATAACAAATTGGCGCAGCCGGTATGATAGAGAAAGCCTGCTTTACGTTAAGAAAAGTATAAGCGCTTCAAAACCCGGTATCCTGCAACGAAAAAAAAGGGGTTTATTAGATCAGGCCAGTTTGGTCTAATCGCCAACAACGCTCTGGGTCGGACAGCTTTAACTGCCTCTGTTTGAAAAACATGCAGCCACCCCCTCATCAAAGCACCCAAGAGCCAACGTAAGACAATAGCGGGGTTCATCCCAGCCCAAGCGAAGAAAATACAGAAGTCCACATTAAGAGGGAAGTCCAATCAAAAACCATTTAGCGGCGATCCAGAGCTCAAAGGGACTTCGAGGTAGGCGGCAACAAGCCCCCCTTTCAGCTTTTATCCAGGGGAATTGAAGAAGGCCCCCCCGCACCACAGAAAAATCTCCCCAGCAACGGAACCAACGATCCTAAATTGAGAGCGAATTCGAAGTAAGCATAAACCCTCCTCTCAATTTGAACCAAGGGAATTAAGATGGCAGGAGCCCCCCTAGCTGCAAGAAACAACGCCGGAAAACACCCAATCGACTCCACAACAATCTTCCTCGCCGGGCGACGCACAGGAAGTTCTGTCCCGGTACGAAGGAAGCAATGCGGGAGCAGCATCCGCAACAGAGGGTGAAAATCAAACACGCCCAATAAGTTCAACTGCAGGAGTTACGCTTAGAAGTGGGACAATCCTTACAGGTCCCGAACAAGTAAGAGTAACTAACTTAAATTTAGAGAAATATTTAAAGGAAGTGGAAGAGAAAGTGCGGAATTCCTCCGAACTCTCTGTACTCCAAAGCGATTCGGTAAAAAAACAATTCGAAAAGTCTCGAAAAGAAAGACTAGAAGAAATCGCCAAATTTAAACTAAATACAGAGAAGTTCAAAAGGAGCTTGCAGGAGTTTGGAGAATTTTCGCACTCTCTCGGAGTAGATATCTCTAAAAATAATAGCGAAATTTTAAGAGAAAGTGCCATTGAAGACAGTGTCAGTGATTCCACCGCGAGTGAGAAATTAAATTGGCTGGCCGACTCCCTTCTGGAAACCAGAATAGATGATACTAGCTCCCCAGTGGTGCCAAATTCTAGACGTAAAATTTCAAATGTAACCAGCTCGTTCCCCTATTCTCGGGAGAACAGCTTCCAAAATTGAGCCTTGAGCTCAAAATTTTCTTAGGATTCTGCAGGCAGGTAATGCAGTGCATTCCGGTGCATGAGATTACAGATTTTTTACAAATCTTCCCTACCAGACTTCGGGGCGAAGCTTATCAGCTCTTTGCCTCAAATATGCCAACTACTTTTAAAGAGGTAGAAGAACGGCTAAACCGCACTTACTTGCCTAGAGAAACTTACCAGGAGCTCGTAAATAAACTAATCACAACTATGACAGTATCCCCTAGAAAATCTCACAGCCTTCACGGCATGAGTAAAACAGATGCTGGCACTATGTACCACCAGCACCAGCTGTTAAAACGCAGCTTGAGGACTTTGCCAAACACGCACTGAAAACAGGCGTAAATAACCCTTATATGTATCAGTACCTGCTGACAATGGTAGACGACACTGTAGATGACCTCGTACAAAAAGCACTTGACATGGAATGTCTCCAGCAAAGTGCTCTGCAACCTCCAGGGCACTTTCAGCAAAATGTGGTACAAAATACAATACCACATTCAATAAGTGCAGCAATACCAAATAACGCACAATTCAGTTAAATTAATTCATCGGCAAATCACAACGTGTTTAATCCTGGCATAATGTGATTCGCTCAGGTTCTCCACAGCAACCCTACAAATACAGCAGTCACATACAGTCAGCACAGTTCACACAGGCAAACAAATCAGCAAATATTAAAGAGGAACCAAGATCACCAAATAGAAATTATAATGTAAATAATAAAAATAACTATTTAAATAAAATAAATTGTAGTTTTTGTAATCTAAGAGGCCACACATACGCTGATTGCCTCAAACGAAAAAATACACCGTACTGTGTGAACTGTAGAATGTATAATCATGACGTGCGTGACTGGAGAAGAAACAACAACAGTATTGAAACACCACACAAAAATAGTGTATCGCAAAAGCAACGCCCTACTGACCCGCAAGGGACAACAACACAAAAGTATATAACGTACGTAGAAAGTGCGAATCTTGTGGTCGTTATGGACACGCAGTAGATAACTGCCAACAAAAGCGAAAGTGGCGAGCCAGGAGTCAGGGAAACGACGTACAGTCGATTCAAAACTCCTCGGCTCGACTATAAAAATACCATCTAATAAAATAGGGTCCTCTCAGCAGCCCGATTCCAGTGTCGCTACAGTAAAGCTTCCTTTAGACATAGGCCTGAACGGCCAAACTAAACTGGTAGTAGACACAAGCGCTGAGGTTAGTATAATAAAGACAAGGTCATTAAAAGAACTTAAAGCAATTAACCACAATGAGGCTTGCACACTTCAGACCCCATTTGGTACCGGAGAGACGCTGGGAAATTTCCAGGGAAACTTCGTTGTTAAGAACAAAATTCCTTGCAAGTTTCAAGTCGTAAAGAACTTGCCTGGCCTTTCCGATGATGAACTTCTAGAAAATGATTTCCTAGCGACCAACTGTAACGTTGAGGGTCCTAATAAGGCACTAAGGTTTCCTTACACAGAAACCAATCCAGATGAATTGGCTTTGCCATTAGAGTTTGAAACGGACAAGCTACATTTTGAAAAAGCAGTCGAAGTAAGAACACTTGCACAAGAGGTAGACTCTAAACAGGCTCAACTATCCACCTGCTGTGTGTTCAAGGCTTCTCAAACGAGAAATGATGCTTGCCAAGCTCCAAAAGAGCTCGAGCAATTTGAAATCTGGGCGAACACGAGACCGACAAAATCAGGCAGCTATTGGTTACCTTTAAGGAACTAATCTGCATACCTGCGCGCTCTCAAATTGTTGCCCCAGTCCCGTTAAAAACTCAAGAAGAAATGCTCTGTTTATCCCAAGATGGCAAACAGTTTATTGTCATCTGGAGCAGAACTTGTGCTGATTAGTATTCTCAACGCTAACAGTAATCAAGTAGTCACACAAAAACACGCACATTCCCATACCAAATACAAAGGAATTAACGAATACCAAAAGAAACGGAACTGAGTATCTAAATCCTACCAAAAAGGTGCATGTAGCTCTCCCGTCCAAAATCCCGAGGCATAAGTCATTGATAAACAAAGAACAGCCATATAAAAACGGTAGCGGGTCTCTAAAGGTGCATATTACTCCACCGTCATCTACCATAAAAAAGTCTACATGGTCAAAACAAAATAGCATCGACGCGCATGAGTATCTCCACACAACCTATGGCAAAGACCACTCAGGTGTACAAAACTCAGCCGTCGGCAAAGCAGGAAGAAAATACCCTGCAACATTATAATTACAACACAATAAAGCCTCAAACGTAATTAAATAAATTAAATCCAATTTCAGCAAACAAATTTAAACGGAGGAATAAGTTATCCGAAGGTTCAGCTGAGAAAACAGCAACCCTGCTACATGTACGATATCTATGCTATACGATATCTATCCAAAACAATACCCGCGTATTACTAGGCTAGAGCAAGAACTCAGCGTAGACACAAATTTAACCGCGGAAGAAAAAACTGCGATATCAAAGCTCTGCGAAGAGTATAACGATATCTTCTTCCTCAAAGGTGACAAACTCACCTATACTAATGCGATAACGCATGATATTCCATTGGTGCAAGATCAAGCACCAATCAATCAAAAAATATACCGCTTACCTGAAACACAGCGGAAAGTAATCAATGAGCAGCTAAAGGAAATGCTAGACAGCGGGATAGTCCAGTCTAGTTGTCCTCAAGAAGGCGGGACCTGACGGTGAAAAAAGGTGGCGCGTCGTTGTCGACTTTCGTAAGTTAAACGAAAAGACAATAGGCGATGCTTTTCCGCTACCCCGAATCGAGGATATTCTTAGGTCATGCAAGGTATTTCACCACACTCGATTTGGCCAACGGCTATCATCAAGTTCTTGCCGACAAAAAAGATCGACATAAAACGGCTTTCAACACAAGTTATGGGCACTACGAATTCAAGCGTACGCCATTCGGGCTTAAAAGAACCCCGCCACATTTTAACGTCTACTGAATTTTGTCTTGACAGGCCTACAAGGCCTCGAATGCCTTGTTTACCTAGATGACATCGTCATCTACGGCAAAAACTTAAATGACCACAACGAAAAGTTGAGAAAAGTCTTCGGCAAGTTAAGAGAGAACAACTTGAAAGTGCAGACAGAAAAGTGCTAGTTTCTAAGAAGAGAGGTCGTTTAACTAGGACATAAATGTTCTAGCAAAGGAGCCCTACCAGATCCAAGTAAGACGGCCTGCGTCCAAACATTTCCTGTTCCAAGACAGTACGGCAAGTTCAATCATTTTTAGGACTTGCCAATTACTACAGAAAATTCATTCCAGACTTCTCCAAAATTGTACGTCCAATCACGAATTTACTCCGAAAGTATGTAAAATTCACTTGGATTGAGAAATACCAAGAAGCATTGCAAATCATAAAAAATACTTTAGTTTCTCCACCACTTCTAATTTATCCCGAGTTTTCAAAATCGCTCAATCTAACAACGCACCCAAGTAACGAGGCTCCAGGATCTGTTCTTTCTCAAGGAGAAGTCGGAAAGGACCAGCCCATTGCCTATGCAAGCCGCAATTTGAATAAATCTGAAAGGAACTACTCTACAATAGAAAAGGATTTGTTGGCTATAGTCTGGGCAACAAGAATTTCAGGTGCTACCTTCAAGGTAGGAAATTCACGGTCTACACAGACCATAAACCTCTCAAGGATGTCTTTAATGTGAAAGACCCTATTTCCCATTTGGTGAGATATCACCACAAATTATCTGAATTCGATTATAACATCGAATGCAAACTCGGGAACTACAACACTAATGCAGATGCACTAAGTCGCATCCCTCATACATTAAAGAACGACAGTTTAGGCAATACCTTAATGGTAAAAGCCGTAGTCCACCACACGATGGACTCAGATGAGGAGGAAGATGATTCCGAAATTAAAAAACACGAAGAAATCCGCTCATTGTTTCGTCGTGACTCACGCTCAGAAGCAAAAGGCTCAAGAGACTACAAATAGCCCCAACACGGAGACAGAAGAGCACACGAAAGCGAATCAAAACGAAATTTAGCCCCAAGAGGGAAATATACAAGACCCCACATAGCTTGATCCAAAAAGTAAGTACAGGAGATCTCCACAATCTTAAAAGTTTATCACGATTCTCCATTCGGTGGCTATCAAGGTGTCATAAAAACTTACAAACGTATAAGACGCAAGTATTGATGGAGACATATGCTTAGCGACATTAAAAAATATATTAAAAAAAGTCCAAAATGCCCATAATGTAAAATGCCGATTGCTATCACGGATATCGCAGAACAGCACTTCGACAAAGTTTACCTCGATATAGTAGGTCTATTAGAAGAGATCACATCAGGTAACAAATACATCTTGACCTTTCAAGATAATTTAAAAAATTTGTCGACTGTTGTGCAATACCTAATGCAGAAGCAGTCACAGTAGCGCAAGTTTTCTTTGATGAAATCGTTACGCGCTATCGCATACCCAAAAGATTACTTACCGATCAGGGAACAAATTTGCTGAGTGACTTATTCAAAAGGGTATGTAAGCTTCTAAAGGTAAAGAAGTTACAAACTTCAGCATACCAGCCCCAGTCTAATGGAGCACTACAGCGTGCACATAGACCGCTAATAGAATACCTGCGAACAATCGTAGATGCACATCCCAAAAATGGGATCAATACCTACGAACCGCTGCATTCGTGTACAATAATAGTATACATGAGGGTACTAAACTTACCCTAATGGACTGCCTTTACGCCTTCACAGCGGATGTCCGATCTAATTTAAAACGGGAGTCCTGAACCCGTACAACCATGAGAGCTATTATCTTATACTGAAATATAAGCTCCAAAAATCCTATGCCACGGCACGAAAAAACTTATTAGCTAGCAAATAGCGCTCAAAGGGGTACTATGATAAGACAGTACGCCGCTCACTTTCCATATAGGAGACAAGGTACTCATCAAGAATGAAAGCAGAAAACATAAGCTTTCACAGATCTGGATAGGACCTTATCAGGTAATCGTAGTACAAAGTGATGTGAATACCACAATTAAAATTGGTAAACGTAGCGTAACGGTACATAAAAATAACTGTTTAAAACCATATTTCGAATAAGAATATGTTGAACAAAAATGAACCAGGTTGACTTAAAATTCCTACTTCAGTTTCCAATACACCACTCAGAAAAACTTGCGGTGGAGTCACCCCACTGCTTAGTTTAATACGGCATGAAATAAGTAAAACCACACTTAAAGGACTATTTTTTTCCTCCGAATTTTCCACAGAAATGGGGCTACAATTACTTATAATGGCCATCCTCGTCCAGTACACGACAGGAGAAGCCGCCGAGAAACCCTATGCTATAACGCATCTTAACAGGTCGGGTATATATATCCAGGATCTAGGAAGCCTCACGGTGTATCACAACACCTGGAACATTCTAACGGACATATATATGGATGAGCTAGAGACACAAATCAGGCTAGCAGAACATGCAGAGCACTTAGTTGCATAAATTCTGCATGAATACCATGAACAAAGGAGATTACCACAACAACACATACATGCTATTATAGACAGCGTACAAAAGCGCACGAAAACCATAAAGGAACCAGTACCAGGAAAACGTAAGGCCAGATCACTATTCGATGGAATAGGAAGTGCCATGCACTACTTATTTGGGTCCATGGTGCCATATCATCGAAAAAGAAATATACAGTAGGTTAGATGAACTTGAATCGAATACACAGGCCTATCGAGCCTGCTCCTCCTAATAATAGAAGTCGAATACCGACAACAAGCCCTTCTGGACATAATAATGGCATATAGAACAAATCATATTCACCCACTCCTCGTGTCTCCGCAAAATCTGTTCACAATATATCGGAAGACAACCCCGAATTATTCAAATGATCAAATTTGTCTATCTGTCCTATATCAGGCAGCACTCCTCATGCGGTACAACTTGGTGGTGAGAATAACTCTCCCAATTTTTGATTCACCGAAAATGAGGCTACGACAAGATCGATGTTTCCCTGTGAAAAACACGTCAAATTATTCATTAATTAAAGACTTTGGTTATTCATACGTTGCAAACAGTGCAAAAATACAGGAATTCCTAATATTAAAACACGAGGACATGAAAACCTTCAAGAAAATCACAAGTAACTTGGAAGAAAACACGTATATAGGCCGACTAAATACGCCTATAATCAAGCCAGCAATATCAAAGGAATGTGCCATTAAATTATTTTAAAACCCTTTAAATGAAATGCCCAAATGTAGGTTTAGAGTACAAGCTCCCCAAAAGGACATGCTGATCAAGTAAGATAAGCCCAATGCGTGGCTATTTTCAATTATCATCTCCACGGTGTTACATATCACATGTCCAGATCACTTTGTGATCTCAAAACTGGAAGGGCAGGGCATAATAGAGATGATAAAGCCCATGTCAAAGGCAAATAGGTGAAAAGGTACTTAAGTATGAAAATCAGAGTAGTAGACATCCACTTGAAATTACACATCCTAAACAATTTCCTAAATTAAATCATCCCCTATTCAATTTGAGCTGGCCGACATCTTATCCGAATCTCAAAACCAATGTTTTGCGCAACCCGGGATTTTAACGGGAGACGATATTCTCAAAACAATTTATAAGGGTACGCATTCATTGGAGGAAATCGAAAACAAAATTACTAAATACCAAGAAGAGAGGTATCGAGTAGACACTCCCATATTCTGTCCACAACCTCTCTATCATTTACGAGTCTTAGCTCTGGCCATAATGATAGTTGTGGCAGTCAAGTACATCTACCCTGTTGTCATCAGGATGAGACAACAGGCGAGTCAATCACAAGGTAACCCCGAAATTTCATCAGAGGGAATTCCTTTACAAGAGTGACCTCACGCTCCCCAGAACCAGATCAATCCAAATAGTTTAAAGGTGAACCGCTGATTCTGTCGACATGGACCACTCAATCAATTTATTGTTAAAAAAAAGGGGGGGTAGGCCTACTAAAAATGTATAAAAGCAAAAATAATAATAGATAAAGAATTCAAGCATAAGGAATTATAAATAAGAGCATAAAGGAAAGAAGATTTAACAAAAAAAGTATCATATGAGTAGAAGAAAATAAAAAGAAATAGAGGCTAACATGTACAGGCAGTACATAGATCAATAGATTTTAAAAAGGGAAAAGTGCATTTAGAATTAGAGAACAAAAAAGTTAGTAAACTATAAATAGAGATAATAAATAAATACCATAAAAGAAGCTAAAGAGAGAATACATTCGAATAGAATATCAATTTGTAAATAATTTATATATAATATTATGATGGGATTAAAGGAAACTATACTAGAGTTAAATAAAAACAAAATAACAGTCGAAGAATCGTGGAGAAAAAAGTTTTGGGAAACAAAGAATGAATGCATAAATATAGGACCAGAGTAGTTTTAGAAAAAACAGTGCATATACCTACTATATTACAGTAGAAGCAACTAAGCAAATAATTGAAATCTCAATATTTTATTTTTAAATAAATAAGTAGAGTAAAGCAAAAAAAAAAAACCGTACCAGGCTACTACTCCTACCACTATAGTAATGGTAAAAAAAAAATAAAAAAAAATTCTAGTATACCTAGTACCTACTCTTATATTATAGATAATTAGTTAAGATATCAACTGAAAGAAAAGTATAAAACAAAATTCTAAAAGCCCAACCGAAACAGTCCGACCGAAAAAACCTAATCGACCTACGCCAAGCCTGGTAGAATCGCAAACCATTGCTGTTCGTTTCCATTCAGCTTCCCCTGTACATTTTTAAAGAAAAAAAAGGGGAGAGGTGTAAAAACCCTACCGAAGAAAGAACAACACGATATCTTTTGTTTGTTTTTTTTTCTTTACTTTTTTTTGTGTTTCTTTTTATTATTTAGTATTTATTATTTTTATAAGTAATCAAATTTTTTAGAAAAAAAAATGGCAAAATTGAAAAAACAAGAAAGACAGGAAACCTGGCGAGAAGCAAAATAGAAAAAAAAATAATTGATAGAGTGGTCCCGCATTCAAACGTCCTGGTCCCGAGCAGCGGCAGCTTCACCGGGGGAGGGGTAGCCGTAATACGCCTGATAACCGCGGTTAGCTCCGGACTGAATATGAGGTGGCAAGAAGCACATAAGCCGTACTCCCCAACGATGTCAAGAGTTCCCCCTGGAAAAGCAAAAGGCAAAAAGTACAATATACAAGTTTAAGATCGGACAATAAGTCTTACCTGCGGCAATCCAGGCTTGCCCCTGGCGCGGATACAAGGGTATTGAAGCCCGATAAGTTGACCCAGCCACGGCCGCGGCGCTCCAAACAGTGAAAGCACGCAGCCCCACCTCAAAAGCACCAGGCGGATAGGACCGCGCCAAGAGGGGTTCACTTGCACAGTGGTGATTAAATACGCCATCGAGGTGAGCCACATATGTATGGCTATGATAGGGCGGTTGGTGTTCTAACTGGAGGGTGATCAGCATTTTGCGGTGATCGAGGTACACAATTTTTGTTCCAACTAAAAAAAATCCCGAGGTTTTCGCGGATGCAGCTGACACACGAATGACTAAAACAACGCTAAAAGAAGCCTAAGAGAAACGGGATGGATATTCGACACCCACAGATAAGAAATCCCAGGCACAAGAAAAACGACAGCAACAAATACTTTTGTGGGATGATCCCACTGCCTTTCCCCCGAGAGTTATTCCACTTGAAAGAATAACTCTCTTATTTGCGGGGGGAAGGATTGTTGCATACATAAAAATCTATACAAAGGTATTTTTGGGAAATAAATATTTTAATCATACATTTTCGTATAAGCTAACTATGCTCGAAACATGGTTAGCTTATCTGTAGAAGGGACGAGGAATATTGCATCAGCAATTTTCTTCACATTCCATACCTTCAACAAAATATTCCCATGACAAACTCTGCCTTCAACAGACTTCGTCAGTACGATTTTCTTTCAAAAACTCAATATGTATGTACATACGTACATACATATTACGACCAAAGCTTCTCACGATAAGAAATGCGCGCCGCGAAAATATATTATACGTATACGCGCGCCGCAATTTCAAGCGACGGGACGGTGGCTGATGTTTATCAAAACATCAAATTACATTTTTTCAAGCCACCGTCCATCGAAAAATATTCTTGACTTGTTTAATCAATCTTAGAGTAGAAATGCAAACTATGCATTTTCTACCATGAACGACGGCTCTTGATCGCGATGAAACTGATCAAGAGTTGAGTTGATTTTTGAAAACGTAATACGGCGGTTCGGAAAAGAATAAAAAAAGAAAGAGTTGTGTGTTTAAAAGTAAAGGTTCAGCAAAAATTTTAAAAAGAGTTGAGTTGATTTTTGAAAACGTAATACGGCGGTTCGGAAAAGAATAAAAAAAGAAAGAGTTGTGTGTTTAAAAGTAAAGGTTCGGCAAAAATTTTAAAAAGAGTTGAGTTGTTTTTTTTTTGAAAGCGAAATACGTCGGCGTAGGTTCTCGAAGTCGGGCGCAATATAAAAACAAAAATTAATTAAAAAAAAAAGGTGAAAAAAAGTTTGGTGATTATAGTAAAAGAAACGAAAGTTTTTTTGATGTATTGCGGATCATGGTGAAGCGATCAAATTAATGTAGAAAAAGGTAAAGAAAGTTTTTTTATTTTTGTAAAATAAAAGAATATTCTTGAAAAAAGGAGTTTTAAGATAAAAGTGGAAAATAAAGAGAAACAACAGAGTATTATTAAAGTGATCCCAGGAATATAAAACATGCCGTTCCAGTTCTTTTAGACATCTTTCAGATCAGTTTGTACAGAAAGGAGATCCAGCCCACTCATCTAACTTAGAAGAGTGTATTAACTCTTCATATATATAGTTTTCGTCAACACAGTACACAGTATACACACAGGTATAACAAATAATTCTCAGGAAAAATTTTCTCATGCTTATAAGAGCTGAAAGCAAAAAGAACAGAATGTAGTAGCTAATTCCATCCAAAAATATCTCCGCTGGCATTTTAACGTATTGTTACAAAGAAAAGGACAAGCGACATCTACATACTTCGAGTGGAATAACTATTTAATTATGGACATAAAGCACTTTCGGAGAATCGTATCACAGAAAGGGCAAGCGACATCTTTATGTATGAGTATCGATGTTTCGATAACGGAATATTCGGGAAGGCTCTGGGATAATTTATAGAGTATTAATGCGGCGATCTCACCGCCAGGAGGCGAGTTTTATTTCAGATAGTAACGTGAACGAAGTAAACTATTTGGATTTACGGTAATTAAAAGTACAGAACTAGCGATAACTAAAGTAGAGTTGATTTGATAATTGTTTGTGAATATTATAAAAGTAACAGTATAGATAAATAAAGGACGAACTTGTGAATAATATTTGAAATATTGTGTTTGAATAACAAACAAAGGCCACGCTCGAATATTCGAAGCGTAGAAAGAGTCGAATATATAATTTTTCTATTATTCGAATCCTTGAAGTCCTAAAATTCGAACGATTTAAATGTTTTGATTATGTGACTAATCGAACATATTTTTAAAAATGCCGAAGCTAGCAATTCAGTTTATTTTTCATTTACCATTTTTTTTTCATTGTATTCGATCTGATTTGGTTTTTAGTTGTATCGACTCTTTCTATACTTTTTTGGTACTGCATACGACATCTAGCGCTTGTGCCATCTATGGTACTATGCAGTTACGTACGAAATACAAAACATTTTATAACCATTAATATCATGTTCATTTTTTTGATCCGGCCATTATTACTTATTATTATATAACTATAACTTTATATAACTTTATTTAATCAACTTTTCCACTTTTTCTATAAAAGGTTCAGCATACTCACTTATGCATGCCATTAGTACCGACAAGAATTGATCTCTCTACCATCGCAGCCCGGCATCTGCCGTCTCAAATCTCCCTCGCCACATGGAACTTTCTCGACAGCTATGCATTTGAAACAAAGATGCAATAGGGGTAGCTATGAAGATGTTCCAGTTGGGCTGGAGAATTCCTGGTATCGGGTTTGCATGGGACAATAATAAAGCATAACATTTTACCTCATCGATTTCTAGAAATTTTCTAGTCTCGCTGACCAGCTTCACATAATTCTAATCTTAGAATACTCAGCTTTTTTTTCAGGAGCTACTTTAGTTTCGACCGGTATTAAGTTTGTCTGAAATCCCACAAGCTCACTGCTAGTGTCCTTTCCTGTAAAGCCACCATGGAATCTTAATTCCTTCTGTAAGAATTTCGAATTCAACAGCCCGCTCAACAACAATTTACCACCTTTACTTCTAAAGCTTTCAGTATATTCACACGATACTATAGGCCTTAACTAAATAGCTTGTTCAAGCAGTTTTATCAGTTGAAGTGGTATGAAGTTTATGGGTGACATACGAGTGAAGGAATAGAGAAAAAAAAAGAGAAAATTTATTATTACTAGGTTGAATTAAAATAGAGGTGTATAATTAATATGGTGTTAGCCAATAGAAACTAGACCATAAATGCTTCGGGGGTGATCATAGTAAACAAATACTCTTCCTTTGTAACTATTTTAGTAAACAATAAAGTGTTGAACAGGAAGTGAGTCTCCAAGTGTTTCTCTTCTCGCTACTCTCCTTGAGCTCTCTTTATTCCATACAGGTAAAACTGAAGGGACATCGCAAACTAGATGCCAGCGGTGTCTTCTGTGGCCGGGGAGGCATAGGGATGAAATCATCAATTCCCTAGGATCATCTTCAGGTAAGTGATGTACGCAATCCCTTCTGGACTAATGTTTGATGGGCTTTTCGTCCAATTTTTGTAGTAGATCTTCGTTTTGTTTTTTCACTAGGCACGATTTCTTCTTGTTAATGGTGACGTGTCAGCGGCAGGTATTTCATGGTGCCTAACACACCCTCTCTGCCCATAGCTGAAGCAAGATAGCATGCCCCCTACATTTCCAACGTTGTCACTGTCAGCTCATGCTGCCAGTCTGGACTTCACGTCCAAGTCAATCATTTTCCTTACTACCATAATAACGAATCTTTTATTAGAGTTTTTATAATTTAACAATCCTATGCTATTAATGGGAGAAGTGACTATAAACTCAAAAATCTCACTCTCCAAGCTCTCTCTACCATTCAGGTAACTTTTTCTAGAGGTGCAGCACTTCTACTATTCTTGAAGGCCTCTGCGAGGAGTTTAATTAGCTTCAGTTAAACAGCCTGCTTACCAGTTTGAAGTCTTCAACCTCCATATCAGATTCCTATTGTTCATAATATTTACAATCCACAATGAGCTAGGAAATTCGAATGACACAAAAATTTAATTTTTCAGTAGTTGGAGTTTTTTGTCTTTAATTTTATATCTCAAATGGTTTGGAGAAAACTGTACTATCACATAGCTCGACACAAGTGCAGTACTATAGTGTATTAATTAAATTGTGCATTTTACTGCTAACAAAGCTTATGCCATGCACATAAAAAAAAAAAAAATGAAGTCAAACAAAAGTTAATTCATTGCTTACAAAAATATTAAATCTTATTAAGTACATTTCAATATGTTTTGATCTCATAAAAACAAATTTGAAAATCTTAGCTTAAATTTCGGCTTGGAGATTATCATAAAAGTAGCAACAATGTGGTGATATAATAGATTCGAGATTGCCTGGGAGTTTATTTTTCACCTTTCGTTGTATAGAGGAGGGTTTGGTTTAAGACACAACAAATGAATAGCCTTAAATTCATTCCTCGCGGAACAAAAACCGAATATTGTCAACCTATCACCGACGCAACTCAGTCCTTGTCACAAACTAAATTTTGAGAAATTCTAGACCATCCGCTCAGATAAAAATGAATCTACCTTTGGCACGGTCATCTTAATTCGCGATGGGCTGAAATGTGATGTGAAAGTCAGACCATTGTGCCTCTTAATGGACGATTTGGGTGGCGAAACAATAAATTTTTATAAATTTGAATAATTGTGAACAAGGTAAGAATGATGTTGAACATCTTTTGCGACCATTGCCGTGGATTAAAAGTATGTGCGTTAAATGCTAGAAGCATTCGTAACAAAATCGACAAATTTTGATATATATTCTCCCAGTCCGACTTACACGCTATTATGATCAGTGAAACATGGTTAAAGCACAGTATTCCCTCAGCATTCCTCCCAATTCTTGGCTATAACATTTTTCGCAATGATCGCAAAAATCGTATAGGAGGAGGTATTGCGTGTATGTCTGCGATTGCTTCAAGGCTAAGCATATATTTACTTCGAAAGGGGATGTAATGGAATATATAGGCATCGAAATTACCTCTAGCTATGACAAGTGTGTTTTATCAGTAGTGTATCGTCCCCCAAATACCTTCAACTGCGCCCTAGTGCAAGAGTTTGAAGACACATTATCACGTTTTTCTCAGCAGTATTCCAATGTAGGCGATTTTAATGTTATTCTTGATGGACATGATCTTACAGTCAGGTTAATACATTCTTCATGAGATCTATTCATGCTTAACGACATCAACGTTTCCTTCAGACTAGAAATCTGCAATAGTACTCCCAATACCGAAGAAAAGTTGTCCCGAATGCCCTACCGACTGTCGCCCTATAAGCAGTTTATGTTTCTTTTCTAAGTTGTTGCAAAAGTTAATATTTCGCTCGATGATTCAGCACCTGGAGAATAACGAGCTGCTTATACGTTGGCAATCAGGGTTTAGACGCTTTCACAGTTATGAGACTGTGGAGCCCTGGATCAAAACTATTTTAGTACCTTACTACTGGTAGATTTTACTAAGGCATTTGATAGTGTTGATTCTTCTGCATAAATTGTTTGCTGTTTTTAAATTTAGTACTTCAGCTCTTACTCTCATTAAAGATTTTTTTCACCTCGTCACCAACGCGTTAAGGTAAATAATAATATCTCAAAGTCACTCACTTTATTATTCGGCATACCACAATGCTCTATTCTGGGCCCATTGGTATTTAGCCTATTCATCAATGATCTACCTGAAGTAGTTCGTGACGTCGAAGTACATATATATACTGATGATGTACAAATCTGTTTGCGTAGGCCTATTGGACTTATAAATGACACATAAATGATGATTTAGACAACATAGGCTTGCGGGGTAAGACCAATCGGTTGATACTGAATCTAGGAAAGTCGCACTGAATTTTTTTTACAACAACGCTTTTGATAGGAATAGTATTCCTCCGGTCGTTTTGAATGGTATCAACTTAGTTATGCAAAGTAAAGTTACAAATCTTGGTGTTACTTTAATCCAGGACATGAAGTGCTGTGACAATGTTAACGCATTGATCCGAAAAGTCTACTTCGGGCTTCTGGAACTTTGGCTCTATGCGAGTATCTTAACAATAACTATTCGTCTATGGAATAATCTTCCTATGAATATCCAAACTGCCAACTCCTTGCTCGCATTCAAAAGGCTCATTAGTTTATAAATAATATAGTTGTTAATAATCGTTCCATTATGTTTTACTCTATTTTTCTACTTATCTTCTTAGCAGCTGAACGTAAATTCTATTTGACCTTTCTTAGCGCACTTGCAAAATTTCTGTAATATTGTTAGTTAGATTTTTCTTTCTTTTTTTCTGTTTTCTTCTGAATTCGCTTAGTTTGTAATCTTTTTTTCTAGAATTATGTGTTTAGTATCATACCTACAAAAAACGACGTTTAATCTTGTATACAACTGGAATAAGTGATATGTTTATGTTCATATTTATGTTTATGATTAATCATCTTCCCCAAATCAGTGGCTTCAACTATGTTACGCATCATGCTCCGTCAGATCTTCTACCAATAAAGCTGACCATCAAATCCAATTCGCTGACGAATATATTGGCTATGCCCTTACCTACCTCCACCACCTTAGTAGACGTGAACTGAAATGATTTCCAAGATAGATTGACGACCTTGTATCAAGACAACCTTCCCGCCATCAGTACGAATCAAACACAAGAAGAAATAAACTCCAAATAGAACTCTTCACTAATTACCTACAGAATAGTATAGATTACTTCTCAAGAACTACTATGTAGCACCAAATACTACTGCTATAAGAACCTTCCGGCGAATCTCCAAAACCTTTATATGGGCTGAAACTACGGAAAATTCTAAACCGCAT
Organism: Dioctria rufipes; assembly: GCA_963924295.1. Lineage (NCBI taxonomy): Eukaryota > Metazoa > Arthropoda > Insecta > Diptera > Asilidae > Dioctria > Dioctria rufipes. Next base: position 116,618,952 of record OZ002741.1, read on the forward strand.
CTATCATAGAACACTCAAATTCCAAAACACGGGCTACCAGTCCATTCTATCTCAAATCAAATGCTTGTCGATTATCTTCGATGAGTAAACTAAACCGTTTTGCGACGAACAGTTTAGAAAGAGACTTGAAATAATCAAGTCAGGTCCACAAGCCTTTGAAAATATTAACAATGTCTATTCCACGAAACCAAAACTCCCTAAGGTCATAAAGAACAGCCAAGACGTGCTTTCAAGACACTTTTAAGGACAACTCAACCCATAGCACTACAGCTTTCTCATTGGAAGTAAACAGAAGTGTCAGTACTTTCCTGAATGCAAATGACTCCAAACCACAAACCTACTTCTCTTCGCCTTAATCAAGACAATAAACTCCAAAAAATCAAGTGGCCCGAAAAGACGTCACAGAGCCCAGGCCCATTTGTTTAATCTCAAACTTGGGAAAACTTTCCGAGAAATCATCAAGCAACAGGTTATAAACACCTGTGAAGAATAAAATATTCTCCACTCTCAATTTGGTTTCAAAACACAACACTCTACTATTCATCCACTGCTGAAGTTACATACGAATGCAACCAGAGTTCTAAATAGCAATAAATGCATAGGCTGCCTCCTTGACTCCTTGAAGCATTCGACTCAAATTGGCAGCGGGACTTGCTTTTAAGTTACAACAATTTGGTTTCGCCCACAAGTCAATATGGTTATCTACAGTTTCCTAACTTCTAGGAAATTTTATGTGCAGCTCGAAGATCAAAATCTCCACTTAAAACAAGAGTAGTTAGTGTCCCTAAAGCAGGGGCGGATCTATGCAGGGGCACATGGGGACACTTGCCCCGGGCGCTAGTTTTAAGGCGCGGTAATAATATTCTAAACCCATAAATAAACGAGAAAAAATCTAAATACAAGAATTGCAAAATTTTTTCAGACCATACTTAGCACTTCAGTTTTCTTTCCGGAATATAAAAGCTCCTTTGCTGATATCATACTTTCAATTGTGCTTATAGGGTGGACCAAAAATCCGTTTAAATTTAAATCGGTAGCTGCGTCGACCAGCGACGGCGGAATGGGGCGGAGGGGTTACGAAGCGCAAGAGCGGCCAATGGGAATTCAGTACCACGGCGTCGTTCAGTGGTAAAAAACGTGTGCTCATTACAACATACGGTGTAAAAATGAAGCTCCATCGATTCAATTGATTAGAAAATGGGTACAGAAGTTAAGGGAGACTGGTTCAACAATGAATCAACCACGATCCGGCCGACCTAGAACATCAAGAGATCCCGAAAACGTCGAACGTGTAAGATCGTCTATTCCTCAAAATGTGGGACTCTCTACTCGAAAGCTGTCTAACGCCGTAGGTGTGCCCAGAACATCTTTGATTCGTATTCTTCACTAAGATTTACATTTACATTCGTACAAAATCCAAAAGGTACAGGAATTAAAGCCTCAAGATCACGCTCACAGGCTCCAATTTGCAAACGAAATGTTAGAGAGGTTCACCAACATTTTTTTCTCAGTCGAGGCACACTTCCATCTAAAAGGTCATGTGAATAAGCAAAATTGCAGGTATTGGAGTGACACTAATCCTAAATTGAAGCATCAAATACCTCTGCATTCACCCAAGGTTATTGTATGGGTTGCTTTGTCAGCAAGAGGCATTATTATTGGTTCATACTTTTTTTAAGATCGTCGAGGAAATGCTGTAACAGTGAGTACAGAGCGCTATATTGCCATGCTACAGAACTTTTTGCACCAGCGCTACAGGATTTCGATGGTTTTAATCAACGATTGTAGTTTCAGCAAGATGGGGCAACATGCCACACTTCCAACGACTGATATCCAGAAAAGGTGCCATTAATTGGCCACCTCGTAGCCCGGACTTATCCCCCATGGATTTCTTTCTTTGGGGATACCTTAAAAGTAAAGTTTTCAACAGCAACCCAGACTCCCTCCCTCGAGGAATTAAAGGAAAGTATTCGAGAGGAAATGCAAAACATTTCACGAAACACTTGTGAGGGCATCATTGAAAACTTCCGCTCCAGATTGCAGCAGTGTCAAAACAGTCAAGTATTACACATGGATGGTGTAATTTTTAAAAAATAAAATCCCTCTTTGTGTACTTTAATAATAAATAAACAGTTTTTATCTCACATAACTAGTTTCTTTTAAATCATCATTTGAAATGTAAACGAACTTTTGGTCCACCCGTTACTTATACAGCCAATCAGTTTACTGTCTATTAGATTTAAGTCTGTAAGCCTCTGTAAGCTAATTAAATTAAAAATTCCGCTAAATTCTCAAATTGTACCTTTGTATCATATGAAATGAATTCAAAAATTGTAGAAATGTGGCTGGCAACCCTATGTTCTCCATCATCCATTAATCATACCTCGAATGTAGACAGAATGTAAGACAGTAGGCACAAGCACAGAGTTATCCATTTTAGCCGGAGTTAAGGCCTTTGAAACTGAGTAAAAAATCAGATAAATCCTATCAACCTGAAAGGCAGTGTGCCAGAATTCCTACCCACAATTTTTTTGAAACCGTCTCAAATCTTAGTAGGCTTAGCCGAGAAGATTCATATTGAAAAGCGGCAAAAAAAGCCAATCTTCAACATAAATAATTTTTTAATTTATTATCCTTGTGTTAATAATACTGGAGACAGACTTGCAATTTCAATATTGCAATTAACGCGCAACCGAAAGTCTGTCTCTACATATATAATGAGAAACAGCTCGGTATACGCTCGGAGTACACTCAGTATGTAGTACATTGAAGCTCAATATTGAAATTGTGAAAAACTCAGTCCAATAATAAACTTGAGGAATGGATTGTCAACTCAGACCAAATTTCTGTTGTGCAAACAACTAATAAGACCAGTCATCACTTACTGCTTCCCTATATGGCACACGATTTTCCCCACCTATATAGACTCAGCAAACTTGAAATGCAGATTGTTAGAGCTTCAACGGGACTTCATAGATGACGCAACGGAAAATACTTTCCCAATAGGGTAGTTTAAGAGGCAGCTAACATCACTCCAATCCAGGAGTATATCTTCGAACTTGGGAATGCGGAAGTTCAAAAAATACCAAATCACCTATAAAAAACGCTTATACTATAAACAACCTGCCGGACCTTGTCATACCGGCAAACTTTAAATACCTTTCACCTCTGCTCTTAACAAAGCTCGAGTCTAGGAACATATAGATTAAGTTTCTACAACCGCAAGGGTTATTACTAGCGCGGGTAAACATATGTTAGCGATTACTCAAAAAGTGTCTGTGAAGGAAACCAATTCGTTAGGAACCATAGATTTCTAAACTCTCCCAACAATGGACATCCTATCCTCTCCTACGCCCTCCCGCTAACAACTAACTCCAAAGGGAGAATTACATGCAATACGATCAGTGTGTAACGCTTAGAAATAATGCTTGTATAGTAAAATGGATTCCCATGCATAATATTAAAAGTTATTTTGATTTCTACTTGCGCTTCTGTTGCTAAGGCTGACCGTCTAGCCGTGTGTGTCTCTGTCCGTCTCTCCGTCTGTCCTTACGATAACTTGGACACGGCTTTTTAAAAAACCATTGTTGATTTAATTTCAAAAATGTGACCAATTGGGTACCTCATTCGTAGGGTTGTCAAATAAAAAGTTCGCGTCGACGTAGGGATGTGAAATTGTGTATATAGCGTTTTTATAAAAAAACATGTTCCAAAATTAAATAAGTCGGGTGTCAAGTATTCAACCTTAAATTGAATATTGGAAAAATCGTGGTTAAAAGAAAACGCTTTTTACTATAGAGTAATTAACACTGAACAAATTTATTAATAGGCACATGCCTTAAATAGCAAAAAATATATTTAAAAATTGTACCGCTAAGCTTTTTGTGGTGCCCGCCGGTCAAGTTCATTGACCCATGCTGTGTGGATAAAAATGCTGTATTGCATAAAATTACATTGTGCCGATCAGTACAATGCCCGATAAGTGTAATGTATGAAGGAATGCTTGCATGGGTAAATGAGCTTGAAAATATTTTTGTGAAGAAATAATTTAACCTGATTACAAAACAACGTTTATAAAAAAAAATCTTAAATTATTGTTCAGGCGTGAACATCGGGTATCCCCTTCTTGGTGTTGCCATACAAAAAATGAGTACTGAATAGTTTGCTATTGCATTGGTAACACACAGAAACAATCCTGGCAGAGCAATATGTTTTGGAAATCCATGCCTAATATTAACAGTTACTTGGATTTCTATTTAAGTTCCTTCGTAGGGTTGCTATACAAAATTTTCATTGTTTACTCTATGTATATTTGGACATTGCTTGAGAGCACGTCGGCAGAAAGAGCTGAACTTTTCTACACAGCTTTTTTATAAAAATTGTAAATAGGGGTTCAAAACTAAATCGAGCAACCCTTTCTTGGTGTTGCCATACCAGAATTGAGGTTCTTTACGTATAATGTGAAAACCATAAGTTGATCATAATTGTTTTTACTGTCGGACAAACCGTTAAAGAAATAGATGTGAAAAACAACTTTAACAATCAAATTAACACAGGGAACAGACTATACCAAATTACATACGGATATTCATCGAGGGTATCGTAATAATTGGTCTTTGAACAATTCTGGCTTTTCTCCTAGTTTTTGTTTTTTTCATTTGTTTCATACAAATGACAAGCGCTGTCCTTTTGTTCCAAGAAATTTTCTAGAATTGTTCAAAAATGAATTTCCTTTCCTCTCGAGTTATATCGAAACAGTGCTTGAATTTACATTTAAGACACACAATATTACTAATGCATCCGACTAGTGATTTCATTTAGCGACCCCTGAGGGGTGTGTTAAGAGCTTCCTTTTGATTTTTGGTGTTTGGAGAATCCTAGATATGGGTTGCCTTCCTCTATTCCGTTTCCATTTGATTGGATTTGAAGATTTATATTTAGGTACGGAGAACACAGAACATTTTCAAATTATACGTTTATTATATTACATCTAGGCAAGCTTAAACATTTTCGTTTCGCCCAGAAATAGATGGATAAATTGACTTGTAAGTATACATAATTTCCACAGTTTTTATTGGTACTGCTGGATTTTCTAATTTTTTAATAGGCGTGGTCGACTGTAGCAGCAGCAAGTTTTCAAATCATCAATTTTGGATAGTTATATAAATTAACGAGAGCTACGTTGATTTGTTGGACATAAAAATATAAAAAAAAAAAAAACAATGGGAAACAGACAATTTCCTCCGAAAACAATTTTAAGTAAAAAATTTCAAAATTAAAATGAAATCAAAATAAAACTCCCGACACGAAACTAAATGACAAATTTTTCAAAACATGTTTAACGAATGTATAGTGACATTTTTCGTTACTATATATTTCTGTAAGTGCCGTCGATAGAACCAAATCAGGTAATTAGATTTATTTTATAAAGAATATTCGGGCATATTTTTCCGTTGGTAATAAGCAAAGCAAAAATATTTCGCTGAAATATCTCTAAATTGAGTTAACTTTGAGCTCTAATTTTTGAATATTTGCTTTATTAGTTTTGTACATTACTCTCTATTTTTATTTCTCATTGCAGATTATACCAACTGCAATTTTAATGTTAGTTATATAAATTGAAAATTTAAATATAAAAGTAATTAATTGATAATTCGAATTCAAAAATTGTGAAGATTAAACAAATGTTGACGATATTTAGTTGTAGTACATATTCAATTCAATTCAACTCAAATCATATAATAGTTTATATAGTTTAATAGTTGAAACTTAAAAGTATATAAATAAATCAGCTGCTCGAACTCATTGTGCGTTTAAAAATGTTTCTCAAACCAACGTCGTTAAACAGCTTAAAATATGTATATTGATATGACAGATACGACTAAACTAATGGCAATACACAAGAAGGTTCTACTGAATTCCACAAGATGCGACAGTCACATTTCGTTAAACATTCAATACAAGAAACGTAAAGTGTGCTCGAATTATATTGATATAAATTTCAGGAGTACAACAACAGGTGCAATTAAGGCGTTACATGTAGCAAACTGGGGTTGGCTTCAAAGTGAGACAAGGAAATGGTTTACAGTCAAACAAAACCTGAATGATCATGCAAAATCTATTCACCTAGAGCTAACCTTAAAGCTACAACCAGTGGAGTTTGAGATTTTAGATAATCAAGTGAGGGAATCATGCAATGAATCACGTAAATTAATATTTAAAGAAATTAAGAAGTTACGGGACTTAGAAACAAAGAGGGAAGGCAATAGAAAGAACGTAAGTAGCAGACAACTATACAATACACAGCAACCTAGTGACAATGACATGGAAGCTATAGCTTTTTTCCCAAGAGTTAAAAACAGAACTGATATTGACTTTACTACAAACGAATTAAGATTGATGGAAGAGGTATTAAATATTCCCCAAAATTTATATTTAAAGATTATATTAATTTAGCAGTGGATACTGAGTACAAATAAATCTTATTTGTTGGTTAAAGGAGCATGTCCTCAAAAAAAATTAAAATTGGTTTAGACAATTTTAGACATACAATTTCAAATAATAGGGAAAGAACAATTCTTAAATCATTACAACAAAAAATGGACTTGAATAAATTAATTTCAAAAAAAGCGGATAAAGGTAATACCTTAATAATTCTACAATAGGCAGAGTATATAGAAAAAATGCATGAGTTCATTACAGAGAGTGGCGCTGTACATTCGATAACGGACCTTATAAATTTCAAGTAGTGATTAGAAATGCAAGTAAGAAATGTAATATTTTAGAAAATCAAAAGCTTATTAACATGAATCCTAAACCACCGATAATATATGGCCTATTAAAATTGCACAATGAGTAATTTCTTATAAATCAGCACCAGCATATAATCCATGCAAACTTTTCAATAAAATGTTTATAGAATTTATGGATTTTAGTTTTAAACATGCTATAAGAAATAGTGTTGAATTGATAGAAAAAATTGAACAACTTGAAATTCCTAAGAACTCTACTTTGTTGTTATTCGATGTGAAAAGTCTATTTCCTTCGATACCGATATCAAAGCTGCGGAAAATAGTTATTAACATCAAAGTGAATATTAGCACCATAAGATATGAATTGAAGCATATACCAGAAATAATAATGGACCAGATTCAACAATAAACATTATAAATTGGAAGATGGATTAGTTATGGAATCACCATCATCACCCCTTTCAACTGAAATATTTATGAACAATTTCGAGAAGAATAGTTTTAACAACAACTGTCCGTTCAAATCCAAGGTAAAATTTTGATAAAGATGTGGATGATATTTTAGTTTAAACGATTTCCTAAATTGGCGTAATAAACTTATCAATAGAATGCAATTTACTATAGAAAAAGAAAAGAATGGTTCTTTACATTTTTTAGACGTTGTTATTAAAAAGTTAGACAGTAAACTTACTTTTGATATTTTTAGAAAACCGTTTTTTACACACTCCATTATACCAATAGTTTCTAATCACTTGTGTAATATAAAAATCGTTCAACACTTTAATATATTGTTTAGTCAATTAGCATTTAACAAAGAAGTTAAGGTAATAAAGAAATTATCCAACAACAATGGATATTCTCCAAAATTAAGAGATCGATTAATAAAGCAGAAAGAACAGAAATTAGTGGAGAAGAAACTTTGTAACTTGATACTTGCTAATTTTAATACTAATAAGTATGTAAGGTTACCATTTATAGGAGAAAAAAGTTATAGCATAGCGAAATATTAAAAAAAAATCCAATGTTAATGTCGGTTTTTACAATAGGAACATAATCAGAAATAAGCTAATAAACTGCAAAGAGAAAAATGATTTATTAAAAAATTCAGGAATATACCAGATCAAATGTGATGTTTGGGAATGCATGTACATAGGTAAACATGACGTAAAATTAAAATAAGATTTCAAAAACATATGGCATCCTTTAAAAACCATAAAGAGGATTCAGCGGTGGCCATACATTTAAGAGAAGAAAATCAATACTGTAGTATGCAAAATGAAAAATTCTTGCACGTTAAGACAAAAGGTAAAAGATTAGACCTATTAGAAAATATAGAAAAAGAAAGAGCAAAAAATAAAAATAATATACATGTATAATGAGCAACTACAGTTTTCTCTGTCCTCCAAATTTCGACAAATGTGTTAACCTATGTAAATGAATTTGCATAGTAGTATATTCAGTAGCTAGTTAGCATCCTCTGAAGATGGTCGTAAAGACCGAAACAATTGTCGGAATTCAGACAAAGAATTTATTTGTGAATATTTAAAAGTAGACAAATAAATTAGCCACACAAACTCATTGTGCGTTTTTTAAAATATCTAATATGTTAAGTTGTCTTTTAATGATGGCAAAACTAGTTGGTGAGTTCCAGAAGCAAAATGCGAATATTATATTAAACTAAAAAAAAAATAAGAAATTTATATTTAAGCAAGACAACGAAACTTATATTAAGGGCCGTATTCACCAAGTAAAATTTAAAAAGAAATTCAAATAAATCTATTCATCAACCATACTTACCGAGTCGATTTAATGAAACTTTAATTTTAATTTAATTTTAAGTGAGGCCTTACTCTCTGTTAAATAAATCTAATTTCGATATCAGATTACTGATATATCATGTTGTTAAAAGATGTGAGAAGTGAGAATTTAACTACATATTTAGATAAATAACTATATCGTTGAACAGAATATATTTGATGGCCAACCAAAAATCAAATGATAATACATAGTACATAAAATTCCTTTCCAACTTTTTCAATAATATTTAAAATTTTATCAAATTTTTTATTTTATAGCTTCAAATACTTAATTGCGGTGCCTCAATACTAATGGCTTGATGAATACGGCTCTAAATCTAGTAAATCCTTGAAAATTGAGAATAAGTAATGTCAAAAACTAGCAGCAGTACAGAGAGTAAAAGAGCAGACAAAACAGGAGGACATAAGTAATGGAAAAGAAAAGGCGACACAATAAAAATAAAAATAAAATGAAAATAATAATTGAAACAAAAATAAAAGCGCAGTATGTACTTGTTTCAATGCGTGAGCGCATTGTTGGCCCGCAAGTTGTACATGTACTTTCGAATTGAAATATCCAACACAGAGTTTCAACTAACAATTCTTTTTATACCCTAGATGAAATCATAGGGGTATACTAAGTTTGTCATTCCGTTTGTAACACCTCGAAATAATGATGGTAGAGCAAAATGGATTGGACACCCATTAATAATATTAAAAGTTATTTCGATTTTTGCATGTCCGTCCGTCCGTCCGTCCGTCTGTGCGCACGATAACTTGAGAACGCGTACATTTAGAGAGCTGAAATTTTGTACACAGACTTTAAAAAAAAAAGTAAAATTAAGTTCGAAAATGAGCCAAATCGGGCAACTCCTTCGTGGGGTTGCCATATAAAAATTTCGTTTTCCGCTATATATTTGGACACTGCCTGAGAACGCGTCGACGTAGAGAGCTGAAATTTCGCACATGATGTTTTTGCTACATTAGCAAATAAAATTTCAAAAATGGACTAAATCGGGCAACTCTTTCTTGGTGTTGCCATATAAAAATTTCGGTTTTTTACGTATACTTTGAAAACGATCAGTCCAAGACATTTTTATGGTACTAAAAACTTCTGCAGAATACGAAATCCTATAAAATTGATTTTTTGTCTGCGCGACAAACCGTTCTAGAAATATATGCGAAAAACAACTTCAAAATCAATACTTGAATAGATCGGTGACCATACGAAATTTAATACGGGCATTCATCTAGGGTATGATAAGAATTGGTCTTAGACCAATTCTAGCTTTTTTACTTGTTAAGAATACACTTTATTCTATGCCACTTAAATTACTTAACCGAATATTATTACTGATCGACATCAAAGTTTTAATACAGACTGAAGACTCAAGACTTACTTACTTAAAAATGGAAGAAAACTGTTTTGTAATGTAGCTGTAATCGAAAACCACAGCTAGATTACGACATTTAGGTAGGTACCTATGTTAAATGAGAAGATTGTGTCTGCCTATGCTCACTATTGCATATATTGAGGATTATTCTAGTTACACTATAATTTATTCTTTCCAGTAGTGAATTCACTATTATTGCTAATTATTTTCATTAATCTTCAAATCGCATATATAATTAACATGCCGTATTTTGGCGTATGATTAATTAAATGCAATTTAGAACTTTCTACAAATTAACCACCCTTTATGCACTACTTATCTAGTTCACTTAAATCTTAAATTCTTAAGTACGTTGTTTCTTTTCATATGTCATTAACATGCCAGACTTAGCATATTCTTAATGTCATGCAAGAAACTTAAAACTAAATGCAAGCACCATTTATTAGGCTAAATTACACAATAATTATCTTAACCAACTCCTATTTTTCTGTTAACACCATCTGCACAATTATTATAGCATATTTACAAGCATAAAATGTTTTGCTTAAAATTAAAATTTTTAGATTACAGAAAAGAAAACTGCCTGTTGCTTGATCGGATGCTATTGCATATAAGATAACAGTCACAACATTGAGAGATTTCTTAGGGCTCGCATGATTTTATAGTCTCTGGGCGGCCATTTCGTAATAAGTTCCACAACAAAAATAAGAATTTAGCATATTTTTCGTGTTATAGCGACTAGTAGAATTTGCTCATATTATGCGCATGGATTTCAACTTTATTTTTAATTATCCATGAATTTTCCAAAGTTATTTAATTAGATATTCTAGTTTTTCAAAAAAATAACAAAATGCGACCCCCTGCCATATTATGTCATTTTTTAATGTGTAAATTAATATTTCTCAATTTTCGTGCATCTCGTTCAAATATCTGTCTCTTTCCCAGTCATTGTTAGAAATATTTTTTTTAATTTTCGGGAATCTTTGCTTACCTGGTGAATTTCGCACCGTTTAAGCTTGATTGACCTTTCAGCGGTATTTAAGTCCGAAAGTGTCGTGTTTTGTTTGTTGTCTTCTCGCCAATTTAATGGATTAGTAATCCAGGTAAGTGCATTTTTATACCTTTTATGTGTTTATGTAAATTATGCTATATTATTCATGTTGTAAAATGATTTGTGAAATGTCAACAATGGCAAAAATTGTTGGATTTTGTTACTAATAGTGGATAAGTGTGCTGCGAATCCATATAGTTTGCATGTTTAAACACCAAATGCAAGTGTTTTATATTGCAGGATCTATGAATTTCGCGTAAAAATTGCAATGTTTATGTTTGCATGTTTTTGTTGTTGTACTGACAAGATATTCGTTTCTATTTGCCTGTAATTTGTGGAATTTGTCGTTGTTTTGTTAATCAGTTCCTATTTTAATTCAATCTGAACTAATTTATGTATTTTATTCTATGTGGAATTAAGGAGGAACAAAATACGAACTGGTCAGTAGAAAGCAATCCGGAAGATAAAACATTTAGAAATTTGGAAATTTTTAAATATTCTTCTATACTCCGTTCACTTAACAAACTCAAAATATTATTTCTCATTTTCCTCGTGAAGTAGTAGGCAGATCTGACAAATTTGACATCTGTCAAAGCTTTAATACGAACAGAATAAACGGTAGCCGGATTAGTACTACGTAAGTCGACTTACGTAAAACTAGTCCAAAATAGCTGCGGTATAAACGTACTCATAGACTGCTTGATTTTCTATTTCATTTGGATAAACTTTTGTTGGCAGGAATGCGACAATTATCGTATTTCACGTTTCAATTTCGCTTTAATATTCATACTTTAAGTAAAGCAAATTCCAAACTTATTCGAAATTATTGCTTTCATTGGAATCTTATCTTCTATTATATAAAATATTCCTGAAACTCGGTTTCAAGGAATTCAAATTAAGTAATTTTTGTCGGCCCATCCCTAAAAATATGCAAAAGTATGAAACTGGATTATGGTGGATTTTGTATAGAAGTTATCATTTGCAGTTCCGCTCAATAAAGTAGTTAAATCAAAAAGACACAACTAAAGAAAAGTGATCCCATGATAATGTAAGCAATTTCAGCAATGTCAGTGCCACGTCAGGTTAATTCCTATTCTGTAAAGGAACAGTTTGGAAAACGCAGCAATCTTCATAATAAGCATGTCGGCTTACTTGGATGAGATATTCTTCCATCACTTTTTCAAGCTTCAAGAAGCGACTCATAGTTACAGTCCACATACTGGCAAATGATACTGCAGGTAGAGATTATGATACTATGTTTAGTTTATTTACTTAAGCATGGACTTGTGTAATATTTTCTTCATTGAGAGGATTTTCAGATGCTACAGAAGGTTCAAAAAAGCTGGCCCTTAAAAAGCTACTTCGGTTGCAATTTATTTGATTATTTAAACCGTTTTTAACTATGTGAATAAATAAAGTAAGATTCAAAACGTTCTATCTACTTCGATAATGGAATAAAACTTTCATAATTTTGTTTAAAGGGGAGTGACTTTTTTTTGCGCAAGCAATTCAAAACATGATATCTTAAACGATGCATTATGATTTGTTACTCTAAACACACTTTATTAAAAATGCTTATTTCAATTAAGCGGTGGGGGTTAAAAATTTGATCTAGATCATTTTGGAAAATCTAGCATAGAATCGAGTTCCTTAGATTCTGAGAAGAAGGTTGAGTACCCACACTCCGATACTCGGAGGCATAAATAGCTATTTATAGTCATCCGCATACTCACTTTTTAGGGTTCCGTACCCAAAGGGTAAAAACTGGAACCCTATTACTAAGCCTCCGATGTCCATCTGTCTGCTGTCACCGGGCATTATCTCATGAACCGTAATAGGTAGACAGTTGAAATTTTCACAGGGTGTGTATTTCTATTGCCACTATAACAAAAAATAATAAAAATGAAATAAAATTAAAGGGGGCCCCATACAAGAAACATGACTTATTCGGCGTTTTTTCCTCGCTTTATTATCATTCATTATTATTATCATACGTAGGTATTATTTTTCCAAATGTCAACAGTTATCTTTTTTCAAATGACAGCATTATTTTTTCAATTGAAAAAATAAATAAAAAGTACTTACATAAAGTTTAATTTTGTTTAGTATTTTCCTCTATTTTATTCGAACTGAATTACTAGATTTGTCGCACCTTAGATCAGCTCTAACTCGATAGGGTTATTCGCCTTAGCTCATTATATATCGTAGAAGACAATTTTTCTCCACATACCTTTAGGAAGGGTAGAGGAAGGTGGTGGGGGGGGGGGTAGGAACCCCTGGCGGGGGTGGTTTGAATACCGCATGTTGCATCTCAAATTAAAGGTCTGGCCGAGTACTATTGGCCGGTGTACTTTTTTCATAAAAATTTCTCGTTTTTGGTGCCGAAATACCAATTTTTACGCACTTTGGTCTCATACACCCCAGTTACTACATTTCGCAGATATTTTTGCAGTTCTTTCTTCCGTGATCAATAGTGTAGTGAACATTTTTCTTTTGGAAAGTCATTTTCCACCACGTACCAATTCCGCGCAATCACGAGAAGTAGAAAAGTACACATTTTAACCCAAGAAAGTTTCTTAAGCTAAATTTGATCACCAGGCTTTCCCCCACTTAATTGAAATAAAGATTGGATAATACAATATGTTCAGAGTATCATAATACATCTTTTACGACATCTCTCTTGTCTGGAGGTGTCGCGCCTAAAGTTGGTAAGTATGAAAAGTGGTCATTTAATTAATGCATTCACTTCTATTTTAATATATTTTTATGTTGTTTTCACCATAAAATTCTCACTAAAACTGGTATTTAACCAAATTGAATGTCTGAGTATCCTCTAGCGACAAATACATTCGAACAATTTGGCGAAGATAGCATAAAATACTAGCTTATACAATGGCTTAGCACATAGTATAATGTGAACTTAGTCTATTTTGGTGCCGTTATAATGGAATAACGTTACTGTATTAAAAATTAGATTTTCCAAAGAATTGAGATATGATATATGTATATTGTTCGACAAACCTGAAAAACAAGGAAAAGAATTCATGTTATTACAAGTAAATTATCATAAAACATGTTACCTGCAGCTGGAGTATGCCACAGGTGCAAAAGTCCCTCGCTGGCCTGAAATAAAAAATTAAATCAATTAGAAATTAAAATAAATGAAGATAAATATTGAACTATACACCAAAATGAACTACAAAAAAATTAATAAACAAGTGAACTTACAAGTTAATTAAACACAAATGAGTTTCATTACATAAAACCCATAACCAAACAAACAGCATAGAATGTAGGAAAATAACAATAATTTACCTGATACAACACAATAAATACATAAACTACAATAATGCATGCGAATATAAAACACAAGCAGAAGATTGGTGGACATTTAAGGTGAAAAAGCACCCAAAATAATCTCGCCTGCACAGGTGTCCACCGACCTTAAAAACAAAGAACAACACAGTAAATCCAATAAATTGTTATAGTTACCTGTACTACATGATATCCAGCGATCATAATTCTATAAAACACTACACAAAACACAATAAAATTAATAAAAACAACATTGCGCGCGTTTGACATTTCGATTTAATTAACAAGCTAACCTCATTTTCCCATAACATTTAACATGTCAAACTGGGGTAAAAACGTCGCGCGATTTCAATGGTCGCGTTCGTTTCGCGACATTTTCACGCAATTCGCGTAATTCGAGATATTTATAATTCTAATGCACACCAATGAGTGTGAAAGAGAGGCAAGTTGCGAGCAGACAGAACAGCGAAAATCGTGAGAGGAATTTATTGGAATGAACTAAAAAACGGCGTGTCGATAAGGTAGATCAAATGTACGGAGAATCAATTAAAATTAATAAAAATAATAATAAATCTTTATGGGAAGGATGCCAAAAAATTTAAAATTTAGGCATATACAAATAATAATTAAAAACTCTAATGAAGTTATAAAAAGGCATTATTTCGAAAATTTCACTTTATGGATAGTGAAATCGGGACAAAATTCTCTATCAAAAGCGCGTCATTCCTTCCACTCTCATATTTTTTCCAGTTGTCATAAAGTAAACACATGCCATTTGGTCATCCAGTTTATATTTCATGCAAAATCATCATCCAGGATTTTTTTTTTTTAAGTTTTCTTCGGTTTTGGACTTGTAATTTTACATAAAAATTTTCATCGGCTCCACTTCTAAAATTGGGAGTAAAAATTCTGTCACCAAACTTCGCGGAAATTTTTCGGGATTTCTTTACGGATCAGCAAATTTTTTATTTCACTAATATTTGTAAAGAAGGTATTTTTTTTTTTTCATTTTTTTTTTCAACCAATTTGAAGTTATGGGACAAATGTAATTGCATCCCACAAGGGTATAATTACTGGTCTTAAATAACCCAAACAAATTGATCATTAATTACTAATAAAATGTATTCCTTTTCAGAATTTTTGTTGCATAGATACATTGAATTGTTATTGTATTGTTTCTGACATTTTATGAAAAATATGCCTATATGGTATCCTTTGCAAATCATGCTCAGACAATAAAAATTTAAATAGCGTAAATCATTTAAGGGGAGGTTACCGTTCATGACGATGAAAAATTCAATTTTTTTTTACATAACTTTCATCCTTAAAGTGGGTAAAAAAGTTTTTCATTCTTAAGTATTTTAGAATTCACAGCCTGTTGAGAGCGGAACCGTCCGGCCGGCTAGAAAGTGAAAATTTTCGTTTTCACCGATTAATCTTAAGAAGTGTGAAAAAGTGCGAATCGCCAGAGACGATAAAGGGTATTTGTTGTTGGTGTAGAGGATTGTTTTTTCTCTTTAGTCAAGGTACATTGGTATATTACCTTTCGATGTCGAGACAAATTGAAATTTTTTCTTAGTAGAATAGGTTTTGAGGGATGTAAAGGGTATTTTCTTTTTTTTTTAATAACGAGAATGGAGATGAGGAGAGAAATGTATGTGGTCTCAGAAAAAATTAGGCGAATATGATAGAGGGAAGTTGGGCGGAGAATTTTTACCGCCCAAAAACGTACTTTCTACGCCTGGGTCGTATACACCCCAGTTCCTGTATTTTGCATGCATTTATTCCGTTCTTTCTTTCACATCCATGAGTACTTTGTTGTGAACATTTTCCTCATGGGAAGTGAATTTTCACGACCACCAGTTCTTCAGAATGAAAATATGCAGATTTTTGTCTAAAAAACGGCCATTTTTTGGTATCACCTAATATTCTCGTAGCAATTTGCTCGTATCAATTTTCTCGTACGACATTTGCTCGTATCAATTTCCTCGTGAAGCCATTTTCTCGTAACAATTTTCTCGTAACTCGATTTGCTGGTATAAATTTGCTCTTAAGTCAATTTGCTCGTATACAATTATCTCGTATGCAACCTTGTTAACATTTTACTACGAGTATTTAATTGCAAACAACAAATGCTAAAGCAAGGTCTTGTATTAAGTTAACGGTAAATTGTTTGCGAAACTAATATAAATAGTTTCTAAGTATAAGAAGTATTTACTTTATTGAAGAATTCTTATATGTAAATAAAATGATTTGTTTCTGTTTTAAATTAAATACTCATCGAATAATCCAAAAGTCATGTGAACTTATCTTTTGAACTAATTGGTTCGCGCGCGCAAGTTTTCTCGTATTCCAATTTGCCGGTGTAAAACTATGTTTTGAATTAAATAGTTCGCGCCGCGCGAAATATTTAATTCAAAACATAGTTTTACACGGCCAAATTGGAATGCGCGAACTATTTAATTCAAAACATAGTTTTACATGAGCAAATTGGAATGCGCGAACTATTTAATTCAAAACATAGTTTTACACGAGCAAATTGGAATACGAGAAAATTGATACGAGCAAATTCACTTACGAGAAAATTGATACGACAAAATGGCTTTACGAGAAAGTTGATACGAGAAAATGGCTTTACGAGAAAAATGATACGAGTAAATTCCCTTACGAGCAAATGTTCCACGAGAAAATTGATACGAGAATATTGGGGGGAGTTCATTTTTTAACCTTAACAAGTAAAAAAGCTAGAATTGGTCTAAAACCAGTTCTTATGATACCCTAGATGAATGCCCGTATTAAATTTCGTATGGTCACCGATCTATTCTAGTATTGATTTTGAAGTTGTTTTTCACATATATTTCTAGAACAGTTTGTCGCACAGAAAAAATGGTAATAACCAATTTTATAGGATTTCGTATTCTGCAGAAGTTTTTAGTACAATAAAAATGTCTTGGACTGATCGTTTTCAAAGTATACGTAAAAAACCGAAATTTTTATATGGCAACACCAAGAAGGAGTTGCCCGATTTAGTCCATTTTTGACATTTTATTTGTTAATGTAGTAAAAACATCATGTACGAAATTTCAGCTCTCTACGTCGATGCGTTCTCAGGCAGTGTCCAAATATATAGCGGAAAACGAAATTTTTATATGGCAACCCCACGAAGGAGTTGGCCGATTTGTCTCATTTCGAACTTAATTTTACTTTTCCTTTTAAAGTCCGTGTACAAAATTTCAGCTCTTTAAGTATACGCGTTCTCGAGTTATCGTGCGCACAGACGGACGGACGGACGGACGGACGGACATGCAAAAATCGAAATAACTTTTAATATTATGAATGGGTGTCCAATCCATTTTGCTCTACCATCAGTATTTCGAGGTGTCACAAACGGAATGACAAACTTAGTATACCCCTATGATTTCATCTAGGGTATAAGAAGAACTAATTCACTTCTTTTGCAGTTATCTCCGAAAGCATTTATCGGACTCAAAAACTAATTACAGATCTAACTAGCGGACAAAATGAAGATCCGATTTCATCCTACATACAAGCTTTAACGTCCATATGTAAAATTTTATAGCATCTCTTCTGTACTGGAAGACGACCAAATTAACCATTTTTGCGTGATTTAAGATTTTTACCCGGTACCTTGAGACATCAAAATCCATATTTCTCTGTAAGTATTGGATGGATTTCCATAATTTGTTTTTGTTAATATAGCCAGGATATGCGATATGCGGATAATTTGAAAATTCTTAGGTATCTATGTACCTTCGCAAAACACAACAAATACTGTCAGTTGAGAATTTTTCCTCTTACGTTTCCACAAAATACCGGAGAATTAACGAGTGGAATAGAGAATTAGGGGAATTCGCGTTTTCAGTTGTGCGACGATTGTAAAGAGTAACAGTGTCTCAAAAATGAGGAACACTCGGAAATCACAGGGTGGTATCCACCCAAATCGTCCTCGGACAACGAAATTAACATACGATGCAGAGAAAATGGAGAACGAGAATGCTTTTGATAGCACTTCGGCCGCGAAAATGAAGGAAGCAAATTATAATGAAATCGAAGTCGCCGTTGGGCATAATAACCTTATTATTGATTTCCTAACTATGTTCAACTTCTGGTCTCTGTGTCTGAAGTGTAAAGAATGTGACGGGAATGTAAAATTTAGCCGCATGTGTGAGCATGGGCTTGGTTTTAAATTACTTCTCACGTGCACGTGCATGCAGCAACGCCATGTCTCGTCGAGCCCGTTAGTGAATACTGTCTACGAAATAAATCCTCGATTCACGGATTTTAGGAACTGGGTTACGTTCAATGAACCTTTTCTGTTCGTTGATGGAATTATCTACCAGCTTTGGGCATAGCACGTATTGCACATTTATCGGCAATCTACATCGGGGAGCGAAGAGCATATTCGAAATCATTCAACGAAAGGCAGTCCAGGAAGAGAAGCAGAAAAACTTGGAGGCAGGAAATGAAGAAACGCATTTGAGTGTATCTGGTGACGGATCCTGGAAGAAACGAGGTTTTTCTTCGTTATTCGATACCGCAACGTTGATTGGGAAATACACGCACAAAATTGTAGATTTGGTGGTAAAGTCTTCATTCTGTAAAGGCTGCAGCAATTTGCAGCATAAATCATTCCGGTAGTGCTGGTAAGATGGATGTTGATTGTAAGATATAAATGTTCTCTCGCTTCGAAGAGTTGCTGGTCGTAAAATATGCTACATTCTTAGGCAATGGAGACACTAAAACCTTATGTGCTTTGATTGAGATCTATATAGTGAGCTCACTGTACAGAAGAAGAATATATAGGTCATGTGCAAAGCGGATGGGCACTCGACTACGAGATGTATAAAAAAAGAGGGGTCAGAGGCAAAGGCAGAGACAAGTTGACCAAGAAATTTATAAAAGACCTCACATTATATTATGGACGACTAGCTATCAGAAAGCAGCCTAATTCGGTAGACGAAATGAAAAAGGCTGTGTGTGCAACTTTCCACCATAAAGGTTCGACGGATGACAAACTTCAACATAAAAACTGCCCACCAGGAGGAAACAGTTGGTGCAAGTGGCCGAAGCTACGGGTCAACTCACTGACTTCCACCACGAACCTGCCCTTCATGAAACAGTTCAACAAACCATTCGACTAGTGTACGTGGCCCTTTCCAGTGAAGATTTATCGCAAAGATGGACCGGTGCAAACACACAAAATGACAAGGAGTGCTTCAACATGTTCGTATGGAAACTGGTTCCAAAACACCTTCATTGCAGTGCGAACACGATCGCAGTAGCCGCATATATATCTGCCGGATCTTCAATAAAGGCTACTCATCCATTTTGAAAACAATGAATACCCTAGAGATCATCCTCGGGGCGAACAGCAGGAACTGCGCTGATCTGACTGACAGGAAGCATGTGGCGGCGGCAGAGGGAAACATGTCCGACTATGCGAAAAAAGCCAGGATGGAGAAAACTAACCTTCGGATTCAGCACAATTAATTCTTAGAGAAAGAGGAAGGGCCTTTGTCTGGTGCAGGAACAGCTGATTAATTAAATATAAGTTGTCAGAGATTTTTTATAATGTTAAGGGGGTCACCCCGTGTGACGGCCGGTTGTTTTAGCTTTCTGTGATTTTTTTTTTTTTTTTTACGAAAAGTTAAAAGATAGAAGTTTGAACTGTTTACTATATATTTATTGACATTTCTACAGTAAGTCAGAATACTTTGAGATCCAAATCTTTATGACAATGTGTGTTACACCACTATAAAGGCACCCATGTCGATAAAAGTTTGTCGACGATCTCCATGATTTCGGCTAATTGGCTTATCTGAAATCAAAAAACCAAACGGCATTTGTGTCAGTGAAGCTGTAGCTATCGAATGAATTAGAATCATTTGAAAATATTGACACGTTTTTGAAAATTAATTTTCAAATTTCGTGATTTATTTTCGATTATATTGTTACGAAAAAAAAACAACAGCTCGGAATTTTTGTATTATTTTAGTTCACTAGATGACTATACCTGTGCCGAATCTACCGTGAAAATTTTAAAGCAATCGGTCCAGTTTTTGAGGTATCGTGGAGACCAGTCAGAAAAACGCGTTTAAAGTTCAATTACGATTATCACCAATAGAATTCGAGCACTTTGGGGGGAACCAACAGTTATATTCGAAATAAGATATGAGTTTAGAGATATAACGGCTTCGCTATTGTGCATTTCTACCTGTGTTTGTAAAAAGATTTCATGTAAGAAACCGAAGCTCAAGAGAAGGGATCCGATGCTGGATCGGCTCTCTACTGTTCAAGGTTGTACTTTCCGAATGACTCCGAATGTCGGAAAATCGGTTTACCCACATATTCATGGATGCAATTTATAAAAAAAAAAATTTTTTGAATCACTCCGCGTGTGACTCCCTTAATCTTTAAATACATTTTTCTGGGAACAACATTTTCAGCGCGCGGGGCGCTCTACAGCTTCAACGGATGAACCAATTTATATAGATCTCTGCGTAATTGAAAGGAAATTCAATTTGCGGGGCAATACGGAATCGATTTTTGTCAAAAATTGATTTAGAAATAGTTTTTTGTCCGTTGAAGCAAAAAAACAAACTGCAAAAAATTGTTTTTGTTTCAAACGGCTGGTATTTCGTTATTCAGATGTTTTTTTGAAAACGAAAACCGGTAAGGTAGTTTTATTATTGTCAACGCTATATGTTTCAGATGAACATGCAGAGTTGTGGAACGCCCAGCGCAAACCAAAACACGCCGTTCACGGCTGCTTTGTTTGATGGGAGCTAGAACCGCCATTTTGGATTTGTTTTTTGTTTTTTTTATAAATAAAATTGGAATTTACTTTCCATTGATAGAAGAATAAAATACGTAAAAATCCATTTCCAAAAGTGTTCATTTTATGTAAAAAAAGAATGTTCAAAGTTGATGCATTTTTCATGCCTCTCGACGGTAACCTTCCTTTAAGTTAAATAATTAATTGTGCAGTAATTAATGAATTTTGTTTAATAACATAGTTGTTCAGCCACAGAAACATAAAAACTTACAAGCTAAGTATAAAAACCACAAACCATATGAACATATCCATAATATCCCACGACGCTTTCACTAAATCCTTAAAGGGATAAAAAGCCATTCTCTAGCCCATTAGGGCTCCCTTTTTGGTTCATCAAAACCTAAAAAAATAAAAACAAACAGTCAATTATTAAAAGTAAATAAACATAAAATACAATAATTTCAACATGGAAACAAACTCACATAAAAATCCTGGAATTCAGCTCCAATGCTCCACGAGAATTCGCCAACTTCCAAATATTCTGAAATAGAAGAAAAAATATTTAAATACAAATACAAAAAAAGAAACAATATAAAAACTTACCCAAATTTTCAAGATGACAACACATCCAATAATTTCACTGTCACTGACATCCGACGTCAGTACAGTCAGATGTTCATAGCTCTCACCATAGATGGCACAAGAACTAGATGTCGCATGCCATACTAAAGCAGAGTATACACTTTGTGGAATGAGTAGTGCATTCTGAAATGGACCATAATATGTTTGAGATTGTGACGAATGCAAATGATTTTATAATAGTAGTATTGTATACATTTGGTCGACTTCTCCAACACTTCACATACGAAAAAATATGTATCACTCGTCGTATACATCATTTCAAATGTTGTGGCCCATTCCGGAATGGACCACCCAGCCATATAAAATTTGTATACTTTTTTGGTACTGCATGCGACATCTAGCTCTATCTCTCTATGCTCTCACTCATTCTAAGCTGTAATACGCACAGCTGGACCACAATACATGCGACAACGCGCAACTTTTTTCTGAGCCCCCATTTACTCTGTACATTTCCAGAGTATAAATAAAGCAGAGGCTGGAGCTAAAAGACATTGCAGTTCTAGCAGTCTTCCGAGACGGATCAGAAGCTCTGAATCTGACTTAGTCAAGGAAATCTTTGGGTGAATTTTAACCTATACAAATTGCTGCGCTTTTGAGCAGTAATTTATTCAAAAGGCGAACCAGCAGCATTGACGCTGAAAAAGTCATTATTAATTAAAAATTTTATTTTTTCAGCTCATTTTACGTCGGAAGGTTAATTGAATTCCGACAAAAATTAACATAGGCAGCTGTGAAGCCTATTAAATTACTTGTAGATTTTAATTGGCAGATAACCAATAATATTTTATTTTTACAGATTAAAAAAACATCATCTGCTGAGACATTTTGGATTTTTTTTTGGAATTATTTTTTATCATTTATTATTTTGTTAAGTTTGAGTACGATTTTTTTGGTTGAATTATTATTTTTTAGATTTAATGTTATTATTTCAATTGAATTATTATTTTAATTTCAATATTATTATTTAAATTGAATTATCATTTTTTTTACAAAAAGAATATTTTTCAATAAAAGTTTGACTAAATTAAAAACATTCAGTCTTGTCAATTATTGACCCGGCACCTCTCCCTGATTTCGCTTAGACCCGTATAGGTCTAAACATTTGTCCTTCGGATAGACTGAGATAGCAATATGTCAAACGTCAAACCACTTATTCAACTCCAAGCAGCTCTTAGCGACAAGCTAGAAAAAGCCGCCTATTAGTAAATACCCAGCTGAAAGCACTTTTAAATCAGCCTCCAATCAAAAACGAAACTGCTCAAGCGCTCAAAGATTTATGCAATCAAACCGAAGAAAGTCTTCACGAATTACGAGCTCTCGATATATCCACCGAAAATTGGGACGCAATTCTCGTTTACCTCCTTGTGCAAAAACTCTCCGCTGAGACACACTATCAGTGGGAGCAAAAACAAGGTAGCAAAACTACGATTCCTACATATTCGGAACTCCTAAAATTTTTGGAATCTCGTTTTCGAACTCTAGAGTCTTTGCAAGAATGCAAAACATCAAGAGAGTTACCACATTTAGAATCTCGTCGCCGTACGATATATTCACGCCCAGACCACAGGCGGACAATGCCAAATACTCAGAAAGAGGCATTTTAATTTCTGAATGACCCACGCACATGTATAAAATGTAAACAGCACACAATTCCATTGCACATCATTCCGAAAATTGTCCCCAACTGATAAAATGAAATTTGACCAGCAACACAAATTGTGAAAAAATTGCCTTGCTAATAGACACAATACTGCCAATTGCCCAAGCCAAAAGACATGCTTGCAGTGTCAAAAAAGACACAATACGCTCCTCCACATAGAAACCCAAGCCAAACCAAGCAACGACAACACTTTTCATAAAAAGGCTGAAACGAAGCCTAATAAACCTGCTGGCAGCACTGAACCAGCCCCAGAAACATTTTTTTCAACAAATGTCAAGCGCGCATTGCTGTCAACCACACTCATCAAAGTGGAAAGTCTAACAGGACAAACCCAAATCTTGAGAGCACTGATCGACTCAGGCTCTCAAGTCTCCTTCATAACCGAGGCAGCAAGCAAACGTCTAAAATTACGTCAAAAATCTACAAATGTAGAAATTACAGGGCTGGGCAAAACACATACAGCATATTCAAATGCGCAAGTATCATTTAAATTAAAATCATTGCATACAACTTTCGAAACCGAAATAAATGCACTCATATTAAGAAAAATCACCGATTTTGTGCCAGCCAATAGAGTAATTGTCAAAAACATCCTTTATCTACAAAAGCTACAATTAACTGACCCTAAGTTCCACACCCCAGGTACAATCGATGTCTTGCTAGGAGCAGACATATACGCTCAAATCATCGAAAGTGGTGTCATCAAAGGAACCGTTGGAGAACCTACAGCTCAACACACACAATTAGGATGGATCTTGATGGGAGAATTAAAAGGTGAGACCCAAACTACCTCAGTCAACACACTCACCACTCAAATAGAGCCTAACATACAGTTGGAACAACAACTAAGGAAATTCTGGGAAATAGAAGAAATACCCCGAAACATATCTCAGCCAGAAGACGAATTATGTGAAAAACTTTACACGGAGACTCACAAGCGCTTACAAAATGGTCAATATGAGGTAAAACTACCATTCAAAGCATCAGAAGGGCCAGAGCTTGCTCAAACCAGACACATCGCATTAAAACAATTCTTGCAATTAGAGAAAAAATTTACTAAAGAACCAGAATTACAAGCTCAGTACCAGAATTGCATTCATGAATATTTACAGTTGGGCCATATGAGACAAATAGCACCGCAACAAATCGAAAGAGAGATACATAATAAAGATAAAATAAATTACTGTTATCTCCCTCATCACGCGGAAACTAAAGAGAGCTCCACAACTAAACTCAGAGTAGTATTTAATGCATCTGCAGGGTCAACTAATGGAAGATCATTAAACGAGCAAATGTTGGTAGGACCAACCATCCAACCAACACTATGGGCAACAATTTTAAAATGGCGCATGTACAAAATCGCCTTTACAGCCGACATTGAAAAAACGTATCGGATGATCCAAATGCATCCAAATCATACAGAATATCAACGAATTCTGTGGAGAGACACCCCAGAAGAGCCCATAAGAGATTATAGAATGACAACAGTCACATTCGGAACAACATCGGCACCATACCTTGCCATTCGAACTTTACATCAACTGTCAAAGGATGAACAAGACAAATTTCCTCTTGCCGCTCAAAGTTTAAAAACAGATTTTTATGTCGACGATCTCTTAACAGGCACTCCTGAGGTTCAAACCGGTTTGACATTTCAGCGCGAACTCATTGACATCCTAACTAAAGGTGGATTTAACCTTCGAAAATGGACAGCAAACTATCCAGAATTAATTACAAACATTCCGCAACATCACAGTGAAATTAATTCTACTCTTGACTTGTCAGAAAATGACACAATCAAGACTCTCGGTCTACAATGGCACCCCAGAAATGACGAATTCAGCTTAAGGATCTCACCTCCTACTTCCAAACCATATTACACGAAACGAACAATACTATCAGAAGCAGCCTCATTGTTTGATCCACTTGGATGGCTGGCACCAATAGATATTTTTGCCAAAATTCTTATTCAAAATCTCTGGCTAACTAAATGTTCATGGGATGAAGTTTTGCCAGAATCCATTACAGGAAAATGGAATCAGTTCAGGCAAAGCTTAATCCTCATAAGTTCAGTTCGTATACCTCGATGGATAAATTTCTCACCAAGTGCAAAAACCATCGAAATACATGGATTCTGCGACTCTTCAGAAAAGGCTTATGCCGGTGTGGTATATTTGAGAATCACCACTGAGGACGATTCTATCTATACCCACTTATTTACATCCAAGACCAGAGTTGCGCCCATAAAATCTATCTCCCTCCCAAGATTAGAACTATGCGGAGCTGTCCTTCTTTCACGCTTAATAAAGCAAATCCAAACAGACATAAAATTCTTGGACAGCTCTATCTACGCATGGTCAGACTCAGAGATCACTCTCTCTTGGATTCAAAGGCAACCAAGCCATTGGAAAACATTTATCGCCAACAGAGTTGCTGAAATTCAAGAGAACTTGCAACCAAGACTATGGCGATACGTCCCATCAAAACTAAACCCCTCAGATTGCGCCACTAGAGGCCTTTATCCCAATGAGATCATTAATTGCAATCTATGGTGGAATGGACCATCGTGGTGACAGCAAACACCAGAATTGTGGCCAAAA
Source organism: Dioctria rufipes (assembly GCA_963924295.1). Classification (NCBI taxonomy): domain Eukaryota; kingdom Metazoa; phylum Arthropoda; class Insecta; order Diptera; family Asilidae; genus Dioctria; species Dioctria rufipes. Next base: position 116,644,958 of record OZ002741.1, read on the forward strand.
CAACCTAACATCGACAAGCGCTTTGAACTTGAGAGTCGAACGGTCAAGACAATGACTTGCACCAATGATCAGGTTGAATGGCTCACAAAATTCTCTTCCTTTCCTAAATTAGTGAGAATCATTGCTTATTGCAAACGATTTTATACCAACTGTCATCCCAATATTCCATCCCAAAAAACTAAATATCTCACCTCCCCAGAACTACAAGCAGCCGAAAATATTATTTGGTCAATTGTACAAAAGTCATCATTTCCTACAGAATTCCAATGTCTAAAAGACAAAAAACCCATTCCTAAAACAAGCCATATTTTATGTCTTAACCCCTTCATGGATACAGAGTATTTAATCAGAGTTGGCGGCAGACTCGAAAAGTCCATCTTAACATACGACCAGAAACATCCTATAATTCTGCCAAATAATCATCACGTTTGGCACATCCTAATACATCACATCCATCGTTATACTTTACACGGAGGAACCCAGATAATTCTCAATCTACTTCGGAACAAATATTGGCTACTAAATGCTCGAAATACGATCCGTCATCAAATTCGCACTTGTATTCCATGTTTTAAAATTAACCTAAGGACATCTAAACAGATCATGGGAGACCTCCCACCACAACGAGTATCGCCATCATTAACATTTGAGCATACCGGAGTCGACTATGCTGGTCCTTTAGACATCAAAACGTCAAAACTTCGATCTGCCAAAATCACTAAAGGGTATTTAAGTATATTCATATGCATGGCCACTAAAGCCACACATATCGAAGTAGTATCAGAACTGACAACAGCAGCTTTCATCGCCGCTTTAAAGCGCTTCATTAGCAGAGGAGGAATGTGTTTACATCTGTATTCTGATTGCGGAACTAACTTCGTGGGTGCAAACAAAGAAATATCTAACAATGTAAACAAAGTTATTAAAACACTTCCAGAGGAAATATCAAAACATGTAGATTTGACAGGCATGACATGGCATTTCAATCCACCAGCAGCGCCACACTTCGGTGGATTATGGAAAGCAGGCGTGAAATCTATTAAAAATCACATGAAAAGGACTCTCCAAAACGCCACATTAACATTTGAAGAATTAACAACTGTCATCTGTCAAATCGAGTCCTGGGTCAATTCTCGACCACTAACACCCCTATCCAACGACCTCAACGATTATAACATTTTAACCCAAGTCATTTCTTGACAGGAAGGAATATAAAGGCACTCCCAGAGCCATCCTTTGATGAAAATATTTCATCACTAAAACGTTGGCAATATGTGCAATACTTATGGGAGCAATTTTGGAGAAAGTGGTCCAAAGAATATCTCCATAATCTACAAACTCGAACAAAATGGCAGACTCCAGAAAATAATCTCAACCTCAATGATTTGGTTCTCATTCAAGACCTTCGATATCCATCAACAAAATGGCCGACAGGTCGTATAATACAAATTAACCCCGGCACTGACAACAAGGTCAGAGTAGCCACTGTAAAAACTCCTACCAATCAGATAACTCGTCCCATCACTAAATTATTCCAACTTCCTATTACGTCAGTAAGTGCAACTGACGGTCAGTGGAACTGACGGTCAGTACTAAATTCAACTGTTAATCTACTGACTATCAATGATTTACATATGTACAATCAACAAATTAAGCAGCTCAACACTAAATATAGATTTCGTCATTTTTATTATTTAACAAGTCAGTACTGGGGTTAGTCAAAATCAAGTAATACGCACCTACTCATATGATCACAATAATCACCTTAAGCGTGCTAATTTTTCGGCATCAATTTGCTGCACAGACAAACTATAACATTTTTTCGGTATACTACACCACAAAAATCACAGCAGTTTTGCATCCTCAGTATATCCGCTACACATCAATTAAACTTAATCGTTCATGAAAGCATTTAATATTTTAAAAGACAGACAAATTCATTAACTTCAAGCAGTTAAGCAAAGAACACAACCAAAAAATCAGTGCACTGCTATATCGACACCAAAGGAACCTGACTTCATGGCACAGACACTGAGTGACATTAAGGCAATATAGCTACGCGCGAAAAGTAGTAAAAGCCCGCCAGTGTAATTAATTAGTATTGTGACTAAAGTCCTGTTTGTTGTTTTTTTTTTAAATGAATTCAATGCCGAGCTTGGACGAGTATTTATGGATAGACGACGTCCCAGATTTGGACGCTGTACCCATAACAGAAAAACTGGGAAAATTAGAAAGTCCGAAACCATCCAAACCTCTTAATCGTCCGTTTGAAGCAGTACCAGCTTCTCCGAAGAAAATTCCTACAGGAACCAAACGGAATAAGATATTAGAAGCTCCTATAGAAAGCAAACGTGCAAGGCGTATGGAAAAAAATGCTGGACCAGTAAAAAATACTCCTAATAGTCCAATAAGAGAAGATACCGCTATAACAAATGAACTTCCAATAAAAAAAACCACACATCCAGACACAGAATCAACCAAACGACACGAGGGCTCTGCAAGAAAAAATAAAAACAGTCAGCTTACAGAATAGGAGCCATCACAATCAAAACAGGCAATCTTCCAGTCAACTCCCAGCATAGGAGAGTAAACCCATAAATAAGGCCACAAAAAGCGGTCAAACTAAATCGGCAAGTACCAAGCCGCCGCCAAATTTAATTATCGATCCACAATTATGGAATATCATCAAGGATCAGCCCATTCCTGGGTTAAGAGTTTTTTCTGCCAAAAAATGCTTTAGGATGGAAACAAGCGAAAATTACACCTTGTGTTTTATAAAAGAAGCTGGTGGCAAGGTCAGAGTTCGGTTACAAATCAAACACAGTAAGTCATGTCAATTATTTATTTATTATAAAACAACAAAAAAAATTATTAAATCATTTTTTGAGGCGGGAAGATGTTCAGCCACAGAAACATAAAAACTTACAAGCTAAATATAAAAACCACAAACCATATGAACATATCCATAATATCCCACGACGCTTTCACTAAATCCTTAAAGGGATAAAAAGCCATTCTCTAGCCCATTAGGGCTCCCTTTTTGGTGCATCAAAACCTATAAAAATAAAAACAAACAGTCAATTATTAAAAGTAAATAAACATAAAATACAATAATTTTAACATGGAAACAAACTCACATAAAAATCCTGGAATCCAGCTCCAATGCTCCACGAGAATTCATGTCCGAAGATTACACAAAATAGGGATTTCGAGTGCAATTTTGATCGGGGCATACATCATACTTATGCAGAAGTTCTATATATTCACCGTAGACAGTAATAATTATCCTATGCTGGATCTTAATAAAATTATATTTAGGAGTAATAATAATTAGACCGCTTTAAAGGGACAAAAATTTTCATGGAATTCCGATTTTTTGGTGCGTAAATGTATGTAAATGGACTAGACCTTTTGTTTTACCATTGACACCCCTGGGATCTTTCGTCATTTACCTTTTTGACTCGGTTCTTTTCTAACCCAAGTAGGAGACATCCGAACATAACTGGCCCAAAATGTCACCGATTAGACCATTTCAATGGTTCATTACTACCGGGTGCTTCCAACAACGAGATAAGTCAGTGTTGATCGCATTTTTCCAATCCCTTCTTCTCCTTAGACCCCTGTTCAAGAGGGCGATACGATACCGTGCGATATTTTGGTGACGTCCTACTATTCCTATAGATCTATATCTGCTCGCTTGCTTAGATTTTTAGCTCTTATGAAAATGTCAATTAAACATCCTTTCATTATAAAAACGTAATTTGGTGTAAAATAAACTACAGTACAGTTTTACTTTTATCGAATCAGGCGTCTATTCATTTTATCCAGTTCTTTTCGAATCGTTGCACTAGTTTTGTACACTAGGGTAACACAAAAGTTGCATAGGTATTGTACCTAGACAACGTTCTTCTAAACGGGCAGCAATTAAGCAATAGAATTGTCACGGTACAAAAAACATTTGGTGACCCCGACGTATTTCTCATAGATGATCAAAACAAAGGTTAAATTTAAGAAGTTTTATCCGAATTCGGACTGTGGCTGATGCAGAAGTTCAACAGATGCTGAAAGAACAGGATGAAAAACTACTAATAAATTTCGGCAAAGATTCATCAGACCGTAAAACTGAAGATTACATCGCAAAGAGAATACAGTTATCAGACAGATACTGGCATGTAATTCAATCAAACCACAAAAAACTTACTCCATTCCAGGAGCGGCTTGCCAGTTCACACTACTTCAAAAAGGAGTATTTCAAGAAGCTAAAACAGGTGTATCGTACACTAACCAGTTTATTATTGGAACATTAAGCGACGAGCGTGTCCACGGCTACTACTTCAGAAGGTAATCATGGAGTGACAAGCTCAGCAGGTGCTGTATCCAACAGTAACAATAAGCAGGCTGGCGAGAACAGTGGTAACATAGATGATGAGGAAGGTAGCAGCGATAACGAAACAAAATGACAATGGACGCAAACCTTCGTTAATCTCGGAACTATATGAAGGCAAAACTATGGATGTGGATGCCTGCAAGCTAATACGCAAGCAAAAGTCCCTAATGCTTCTCACAACTGTGATGCATCTGTAATCATGCATCATTAAAGCATGTAATTGCATATAAATCATATGTACATACATCTCCGTAAAAGAAATATGATACCAAGATTACAACTAAAGTTTGTAAATCATTTCAAAAGCTAAAACTCGGAGTTGAATTAACTCCTCGAATAAACAAAAATGAAAATACAATTTACATACATACAGATTTGTATGTAATCACTTTTGTGTGAATCATTCATATCTCGTTATGAATGAAGTAAAATAAAAGCGCATCAGATTACATCGCAAGCAGAAATAAATTATGTATGGGCAGTGCAACAAATTTATCAATAGCAACAAAAAACGTTACTCACGTGAGGTCACCGTTTCTTTCATAATGATGGTGAGAAAAGTATCGAATGTAGATAGCTTTAAGAAATTAATGTAAATAGCTTACTTAGCAATAATTATCGATTATAAATAAGGTAGCATTAAGAAAGAAATGAAGAATAAAGTTTTGACCATTGACTGGTAAAGTACAAGGCTTATTCTTCAGAACGCAGTGGCAATTAGCCAGGCGTTCTCCTTCCCTAAGATATAGAGGCTTCTTAGCCAGATATCTTCAGCATAAAGCTATTGAGGTAATCCAGCCAAATATCAAGTAAGGATTGAGGCATTCATCCAGAACCATAGGTAATTTTCATTTCTTTGCCTTTCATGAATATTGAGGCGACACGATATATTCGGCATAGTAAGTGATTAATTTAATAATGAATAGAATATTGGACATCGGCGAAAACGTCAATCCATTGGCAACCAGCGTAAGGACAAACATAACACAACAGACCAAATAAAAGATATTGAGTCAGGGCAGGATCAACGGCATCCAAGCCAATTTTTCATACTAAAAAATTACATACTCAAACAATATCAGGGGGAGATGGTTGACAATGACCAACAAATTTGGGAAATTGCCAATGAAGACAATCCACTGAGCTATAAATCAGATATGTTCTATAACCTTGATGGTTCGACGCAAGATATGATCCTCTCACTTCAACAGCAAGTATCAATTCATAAATCAACCGAGCAGCCTGCACCTTCAAGACCACAAGAAGTCTTGATTAAATTTCCGAAAATTTCTCTGCCCATAGTTGGTGGCAACTATTTGCAGTGGACACAGTTCCATGACTTGTACGTCCAGCTAATATACAACAAAACTATATGCAACACTCAGAAGATGTTCTACCTAAAAACCAATCTGAGCGGGGAAGCAAGGGCGTTAATTCAACAACTGCAGATTTCTAATGAGAACTAAGACTATGCATGGAGTATCCTGAATAACCGATATAATAATAAGCGGTTACTTGTTACAGCTGCTATCACAACCAACAATTGAAGCTGAATCAGCTGCAGCTATTAAGAGCCTGCACGACATAACCAATGAAAGTCTGCACTGGCTGAAAAATTTAGGATTGTCCACAGAAACATGGGATCCTTTAATAATACATATAGTGATAAAAAAACTATACAATATTTCACATGGCTAGTGAATGCTTGTCACTAGAAACACCAATAGAACTAGAAACAATTGGGAACTTCCTGAAATTTCTAGAAACTCGATTTCCGTCCCTAGAAGCTCTTGGAGGCCGAACTTTATTCAACGTAAGAAATAACCCGAAGCTTACGAATCATTCGAAATCATCCGCATTCATGGCAACTTCAGTGAAGAGCAAGTGTATCATTTGTAAGCAGAGTCATCCATTATATTCTTGCAAGGACTTTCTTTCCAAGAGCCCATCAAGCAGGCTTGAAATGGTCAGAAAAGATAATCTATGTGTAAACTGCATGCGGTCATTCCGCTCAGAATTGCTCTCTTCGAGGTTGTAAAACGTGTTCATCAAAACATAACACCTTATTACATCTTGAAAGAAAAGGTAAATATCAATACAGCACAAGAGGAGAAATTCTACAGAAGACACAGGAATCAAACAGGCTATACCCACGAATGGGTCAACAAAACTCGCACCTTTCGATAATCAGCTCACTTTCTCTAAAACCAACCACTTTAGCTGCACAAGTAACGAAGGCGCAAGGCAGTTAAGTTTTGTTAAGCACTGTGATTGTAAAGTTACGAAACAATGAGGGATTGGAAGTGGAGTGCAGGGGAATACTAGATTCCGGCTTTCAATTGAATTTTATCACAGAGCACCAGGCGAAGAAACTGTCACTAAGGGAAACATTTGACACATTACAAATTCAAGCCATTGGTCAAGGTTCACAGAGGGCCCACAAGAGGATCAATGTAGAGCACCAATCAAGAACATGCAACTTATCAACCAGAATTTAAGCGCATATTCTGCCAGAAATAACAACACATCAACCATCTCAGTCTTTGGATATCACAAACTGGTCCATTCCACGGAACATTGAGTTAGCAGACCCGGGAATCATTTGTCCAGGGAGAATCGACCTGCTTATAGGAGCAGACACCTTTTTCCAGCTGCTCCTAGCTGGACAGATTACACTTGAAGATACCCATCTTGCAAAACACTAAATTAGGCTGGATAGTCAGTTAAAAAACGTCGAACACATCCACTACCCATGTCTTTTATGGTATTTGCTCCGAAGCAGAAGAAGCCAAACTAAATGAACAAGTTCAACGATTTTGGAAACAAGAAGAAGTTGACTCTACTAACCCTACCTTGTCGGCATCAGAAATCGAGTGTGAATCACACTTCAACCAATCCGTGAGAAGGGATGAAACAGGTCGCTTTGTGGTAAGGATGCTCTTCGCAAATGAAGCAACGAATCTAGGAGAGTCGGAAGATATCGCGGTTAATAGATTTCATTCGTTAGAATGAAAGCTGACTAGAAACCCAAATATAAGAGCGCAGTGCATTGACTTCCTTAACAAATATAAGAATCTTGGGCATATGGAAGAGATCAGTTTAAAGGAAACCTCAGGACCATACTACTTCCTTCCACATCACTGTGTGACTAAGCCAGATAGTACCACCACGAAGCTTCGGATAGTTTTCGATGCATCGATGAAAACGTCATTGAACGTTTCATTGAACGATATCTTATATACTATTCAAGATGAACTCTTCTCCATATTACTTCGCTTTCGTCTACCACAGTATGTGTTCACTGCGAACATAGAAGAAATGTACCATCAAGTAATACTGGACAAGGATGACAGGTAATATCAATTAATGCTTTGGAGAGATGATCCATCCAAGCAGTTGAAATGTTATCAATTATCTACGGTTACTTACGGTGTAAGAACGGCTCCATACTTGGCGACGAAATGTCTTCAACGACTGGCGGGCCAAATGGCAGAGCAACGCCCTCTGGGAGCCTCAACACTCATTCAAGAATTCTACGTCGACGACGCCATGACTGGTTGCTATAGTCTCAGTGAAGCCATGGAAACACAAGAATAACTAACTCAAATTCTCCAATCTGGAGGATTCAAATTACGTAAGTGGAGCGCGAACCACGCTACATTATTGAAAAATATTGCTTCAAAAGACAAGGCACCGCAGCCAGAACTACGTGACGATAATGACTGCCATGTAAAGACTTTAGGAATAACATGGTTACCACGTTCTGATGAGCTTTATATCAAAACTCAATGGACAGATGAACAAACTATTACCAAGAGAAGTGTTTTATCAGACATAGCTCATTTATTTGACCCTGTTGGTTTCATATGTCCGGTTATTATAAAGACGAAGATTTTCTTACGAGAATTGTGGGCTCTTAACTTTGGCTGGGACGATAAACTACCAGACGAACATAGCTCTATCTGGATCAACTTTCGTCAGAGCCTTAGTGTTTTAAATAATATAAAAATACAGAGAACAGAATCAGGAAATGTGCTGTGCTTTATGCAATTACATGCTTTCTCAGATGCATCTGAACAAGAATTAGGGGCTGCTATATACATATATACGATCTATTCTCCAGAATAGACTTATCATAGCAAGAATGCTATGTGCCAAATCTAAATCAACACCAAAGAAAAACGCAACAATATCCAGATTAGAGCTGTGCGCTGCAAAGTTAACAGCCAACTTAATGCATCGACTTAAAAGGGATTTGAAATGGAATCACCCCTGTTATTATTGGTCCGATTCAGAAATAGTGCTAGCCTGGCTAAATTCGTCATCATCTTCGCATTACACATTTATAGCGAATCGCATAGCTGCAATCCAAGAAGTAAGTGCAGCCAATCAGTGGCTCCATGTACCAACCTGCGGATCTTGCTTCACGGCGAACTACACCAGAGCGCCTAAAGAACAATTCTCTATTGTGGTATGGGCCACTCTTCTTACATGGGCATCAATCCTGATGACCACTAAAACCATCAAATTTGACGACAGACTTGGAAAAGGTGGTATTATCAACAATCACGAGAAGGATTTCCATATTAAAAGATATAGATCACAGAAACTCGTTCAAATATTTACAAAGAATGTTGGCATACATCCTGAGATTTATTAAAAACATCGGTCAATCTACGAAGGAACGTAAAAACGATCAGCTTCGCGTACAAGAATTAGATAGTGCATTAATGGTGATCCTAAAGGAAGTTCAACAGCAAAGTTTTGAAGAAGACATAGCACATCTTCAACGAAGTAAGCACGTTAATGCAAACAGCAACTTATGCAGTCTTAGCGCATTCTTGGATGAGACGGGAATTATAAGAGTTGGAGGAAGGCTTTAAGAATCCGAATTGTCTTACGACGCTAAACATCCGATCCTTCTACCATATGGTAACCACGTAACCAAATTAATAATAACTCATATTCATGAAAAAAAACTCACACGTAGGCGCCCAAGCACTACTGGCAATAACAAGACAAAAATTTAGGCCCATGAAAGGAAAAACTATTGCCAGACCAATAATTCAAAATTGCGTCCATTGCTGTAAATTTAAGCCGAAACTCTTTGGGCAGTTTATGGAAAAACTTCAACCATCAAGACCATTTATCAACGTGGGAATCGACTTCTGCGGACCGTTCTCCATTCATTTCAAGCTCAGAGCTAAGAGACCTAAAAATTTTACATGGCCATATTTTGTTGGTTTTACACTAAGGCAGTGCATATAGAAGTGGTAAGCGATCTTAGTACCGATGCCTTTGTCGAAGCCCTGAAGCGATTTGTGAGCAGGCGAGGTAACTGTAGAAATATTTACTGTGACAATGCAACTAACTTCGCAGGAGCCAGCAACCAGTTAAAGGGGATTCAACAAGCATTGTATAGTAAATCTGATGAAGGGAAAATAACACAGTTCTGCAAAGTAGAGGAATTGACTTCCATTTTATCCCACCAACAGCTCCTGATTTGGGTGGCCTATGGGAAGCTGCAGTAAAGTCGGCTAAACATTTTTTGAAAAGAGTGTAGCTTCAGCTTCCCTGACTTTTGAAGAATGAACGACAATAATGACAGAGATTGAGGCAATTTTAAACTCAAGGCCTTTCACACCAATGTCAAGTAATGCAAATGATCTTTGTGCGCTAACACCAGGTCATTTTCTGATTCGCGAACCACTAAGAAGTGCTGTTGATCCCAATGCACATTCTTCAAAGACGACTCTGCTCAAAAATTGGAAACAAATATAAGAGTTAAAAAACCAGTTCTGGCAGCGACGGACAAAAGAGTACTTATGTGAGTTGCAGCATCGCTACAAATGGAAACAGCGCTGTGAAAACGTGCAACCAGGGACTATGGCCGTGATAAAGGATGACAATCTGCCTCCTTTATGCTGGCAATTAGGACAAATAGTCAACATTATTAAGGGACCAGATAGCTTGGTTCGAGTACCTGATATCAAAACAACATCCGGAATGTTAAAACGGCCGATACATAAATTAGGTCCATCACCTATAGAGCAAGAACAAAACATATCTGCCGGAGTTGAGCCTTCAGCAGATCCTAATATCCAGAGCACTCTTCCTTCAGGCAACAAGCGAGAAGAAGAGAGAGAAAGCATGGGATCCACTCACCTCGTGACCAACGAATGGAAACTGGTCATATACTACAACTTGGAATCATACTGGAAGGAGCTTGAAAACATCAAGATTGGGATAAACAATCTAAGGAAGATTTGTGATTCAACAAGCGATACTCAAGCATGCACACAAACAGTTGTTCAATTTTCTGACCATCCTCCAACTAAAAGGGACAACCAAGGAAGTCCCAGAAGAAAGAGTCTTGGAAATCTTCAACGCTTTGGCAGTGCATTTAATTTTAGCAACTATCAACGAATGCAGGCAATGTTGCTGAATGTCATTATAGACACTCACCAAGTAAAGATGAATCCCACACTACTAACACTGAAGCAGTTTCGAAACCAATTAATTATTATCAAGGAAATCTACCACCAACTTTGTGGTTACCAGCAAATCAAGGTAATTTATTAGAACTCTACAGCCTCATGACCGTTGAAGTGTGTGTAGCAAAAACATAGCTGATCTTCAGGGTGAAACTACTACTATTTTCTTACGAACCATTTGAATTACTACGAATTGTTCCTGTTCCAGTTTTGGTTAATGACTCATTTGTAGTCATCGAACCGTCATCTCAATTCCTCATAATCAATCAATCTACATCGTGATCAATACTATCCGTTGGTTGTCAGAACAAGATATGGCAATATGTTCTACAGTTGGCCATTTCAATCATCTATGCAAGCAGCATTATCCTCTCTTCAGAAAGGGAGCCAACACCGGCGCGTGTGAAATTGGATTTCTTACAAACTCTCCATCACCTGCAAGATTAACAAATCCTACAATAAACCCCGATGGATACGATTTGTCAGTTCGAACCATTGGATTTACATTATGAAGGAAGAAACAACAATAAACATTGTGTGCGGAAACGCAGTTGTTCAAAAAGCACTATCAGGAACAGGAGTACTCAATATCATCAATTGCTGCACCAACAAAGATGAATCAATTACTATCCAAGTACATTACCTATATCTTTCTACATTAAGAAAATCTTTTATCCCTTCCAAGAATCTAACTGAACTTTTAGGACCAGTTGAGATTGCAGAGCTCTAGTATAAACTCTCATATACATAGGGCTGCTCATAACTCTAATCATCTGGAAGCATCTTTAAAAGTCAACACCCAGCAAGACGACCATTGCCTCCAATTCCGGTAGCTAGAGTAACAAGGTCCAACAATGCAGATTCTCAATTCAGCCTCCGACCTGAAACGGTGGAAATGGTTGAACTTAACGTTCAACGCGGGGGAGGATTTTGAATATCACATACCATACAAATTAGTAATAGAAATAAAAAGAATTAAAATTCCATAAAAATAAATAAATGAATGTATGTATCATTCATCAATACTGCAAAATTCCACAGCTCTCACGGCAAAATTTGTTGACTAGATATTTCCCACATTCTTGTCGCCACAAAATCGTCTGGCAATGAATTTAGAATCCGACAAAAGTATTTTGTAGTGATAAGGTGTGGGAAATTATGAAATAATAAAATTTTATGTTGCTTAGATTTTTAGCTCTTATGAAAATGTCAATTAAGCATCTTTCATAATAAACACGTAATTTTGTGTAAAATAAACTACAGTACAGTTTTATTTTTATCGAAGCAGGCGTCTATTCATTTTATCCAGTTCTTTTCGAATCGTTGCACTAGTTTTGTACTAGGATAACGCAAAAGTTGCTTAGGTATTGTACCTACACCGTAAAAAATCATGAACTACTTTGTGGAAAATTACTATGGTTACAATAGTCACTACCCCTTAAAATGTATGTATATACACATAATCATTAAAAAAATAAATACTTTTTACGTAATCTGCAAACTTCCTACTTTTAATTGCAAAAATAAGTAAAGTAAGTAATTTTTTAGATAATTTATGTGATTTTACATTTAATTACATAGACGTTTTGTATCGTACTGTAAATTTGTGTAAAATTACATACAGTACTGTGATTTTACATTTAATCATACAAAACTTTTGTATCGTACTGTAAATTTGCGTAAAACTCCATACAGTACTGTGATTTTACATTTGATCATACAAAAAAACTTAAAATTTACGTGAAATTCCACAAAATACTGTAATTTGCATTAAATTTCCCATTTTTAAAAAGGAAATTTCAATAAAACATAAGTAGTGACGTTTGCATTTATCTCTATTCTTTCCTTCAGTACTCTGCTCATGCTCATACATTTATCAGGATGCATTGCTATGAATTATTATACGGGAAATTTTATCAGAATACGGTCGCCGGTCAGTGTATATTTTGATTTTGTGGAGTTCAGTCATAAAACATGTAAAAAAATGTTACTAGTTTCGATCCTAACACTTACTTTAAAAACCGTTTTAAAAATCAAAAAATGTTTTTAGGTACGCAGTATTTTTATAATTGAATTTCGCTCAAGAAAAACTATTTATTTATTGATTTTTAAAATAATGATTTCTTAGGTAGCTGTTAGCATCGAAACTAGTATTTCTTCTATGACGTGTTGATTGTTAATCTATACTTGTTAGTGCTATGGTCATAAGAATTGGTCTTAGACCAATTCTAGCTTTTTACTTGTTTACGTATGTAATTTATTAATTTCCGGTTGAAGCATTACATTGGCAATTGATAATTATATATATAATTACAAAACTATTGGTAAATTTACATATTGTGTACTTTACATACGGAATTGAAGAATTCATAAATAATGTAAAATTACATTAAACTTATGTAACTTAGTTCCACAGCATGATATAAATTTACATATTGCATTTTACATCGGAAATTGAAAAATGCGTTAACAGTGTAAAATTACATACAACTTATGTGACTTAGTTCCACAGCATTATGTAAATTTACATATCGCATTTTACATCGGAAATTGAAAAATGCATAAACAATGTAAATTTACATACAGTGCGAAATTGCTTTACATAAGTTGTGTAAATTTCCGCTACCATTGTTGGCAATTTGTTTACATTATTATAGTAGCGGAATTTTCAATACATATTTTTTACGGTGTACACTGTAAAAAATGAGAACAATTGTTGCCACAAAGCTTAGATATTTTTCCCAAAAATGTATATATATTCTCTAAAATATAGTGGATATTCCCTACATTTTTGGCAATACTCCCTATATTTTAAGAAATATTCCCAACATTTCAGGAAAAAATGTCTAAGCTTTGTGGTAACAATTGTGCACATTGTTTACAGTGTAGGCAAGGTTCTTCTAAACGGGCGGCAATTAAGCTTTGCTTACAGTTTCGCTTTGCCCATACTTTGACATGATCACCTGACTTTGTATGAAAATGTATATCCATAGTTTTCTCGCAAGAGCTCTCGCACTGGCCAGCTTCCAGCTCGGCTCCGCTTCTCGTGCGTACTCTAACTGCAGCCTAAGAGCATTGATGCGATAAATTTTTTTATCGCACGAAGCTTAGAAAGAGTAAGCATGTTTAGCGACAACCACATTGCTGCAGCCAATCAGAGCTCTGTCGCATGCGATATATCGCGCTCGTGAACAAGACCTAATTTTGTTTACGTAAGGCTGACAGAATTATACTAAACTTAACTAAACACAAATCGGCGACATTTTTAATAGATAGAGACATTTAAGCAATCAGTGGAAAGCCCGGAGTATCTGCTATTGTAAATGATTGGGATGTTAAAATAAAATAAATATAGAAAAAAAAAAATAAATAGAAGGAATAAAAAATATGACACTCTTGGAATGGTTATTAAGAGAATTTTATAATTGATAAAAATAAGGCATACTCGACTCAAACCGTTTTACAAGAATATTCAATTTCAAATTAATTTCGATAAAGCAAAAAAATTTACATTCCGATTACGACCGATTAATAAGGTATAATTTAAAGACATTCGATTGGATATCTTTACGGGAGCATCAAAAACAATTCCTGTCTTTGTTGTTGTCCTATCCACTTTAAATAGAGCGTGGTGTGGCAAGAAGTAACAAGGAGATTGATCATCATTATCAAATTATTTATGCGTCTCATGTGTCCTTAATATTCCTGCATAAGTTTTACATATCCAGTTTTAACTCAGAATCGGTTTGTAATTTCTGTTCTGTGATTAGGAAACGCTTAATTGGCATATTTTTCGAATCGCCTAGGATTGGTATATTAGGAACAGATTTGAAAAGGAGAGCTTCTATATATTTTCCATCATTAGTACGTCTACGTGTAGTGGCAAAAATTTTCTCACATAAATCTTCCTCAGATGTTCGAATTTTGTTTGTCTCATTATGTTCGACTTCCCAAAATATTTTGAGCAGTCATTTACATTTCTATACCTTGAGCGCTTATCAGAAAAGAAGCTTTGAAATGTTACTCAATTGGACCTTTCAATATCCATCCCGAAGTGGTTTTCTGTGCCAATGGTGTTCCTAAAGGACCGCGAATTTGTTCTATATCGATGAGAGTAGTATAAATATCAGCAACTAGAATAATATCTATTTCACCAGGGTTCAGATACAACGAGTGAGCTAATGGCAGATTTTGAATATGATTCCAGTTTGATCCTCTTTCCAATTTTTGAGGTGGAAGGAGTCCGGTAATGGTTTTAATTATGTATGCTTTTACGTTATAGCGCTTTTTGGAATCAAAATTAGATGCAATATCAAGATTGGTCAGATATTATGTTTGCTTTGTTTTGGTACTAGCAATTCCTGTGACAACTGCAATTGTTGGCCTGTGTCTTATTGATAATAATTATACAGCCTTTTCAGTTATAAAGGATGCTTCCGAGCTTGATCAAGTAAGGCTCGTTGTGATGCAACAATGGAGTATACATTTATTAGCAGTTGCTAATAAAACAAACTCTTGTTGCAGATGATTGAGTATCCAGGTTACTTATTTCTGGCTAGACATTAGAAATTAAATTACATTTTAATAAGAATTTATATCAGTTGGAATTGGTATTTTATTGTTAGGAGATAATGCATTGTCGTGTTCGAAATGTAATAAGGTATTATGGCGATTATTACATTTTCTGCAGCTAAATTGTTGAAAACAATCTGTGGTGTTATGTTTGGATGAAAAGCAATCAATGCAGTGATGATCCTGGTTAACCAACTCATACCTAGCCGTAGGACTCATTGCAATAAATTTACTACATTCTTTTATATTATGATTTCCTTTACAAACAGGTCATCCAGGGATATATAAATTATTTTGTTTGCTGCAATATCTTGATGGCACTTGTTTAAATTTTTTCATGATTAATTGAAAACACTTGTTAACTTTTTAACTATTTATTTAAAAAAGGTCTTTTATAAGGATACGTTTCGCCTTATCGAGGCATCATCATGTTCTAAATAAATAATTTCACTGTCGGTAATTCAGTTGCATTATCTCGCGAGCTTAATTTGGCTCTTTAGACAATTTTACAATTAAAATATGAATTAATAAGGGATCCCAGGAATGCCTTTAAACCTTTAAGTGCTTCTAGAACTACATTTACTTTATCAAGCATTCGCCTTATAAGAACCGATGAAGTTAGAATTTGTAGTTGAGTATTAACTAAAATTCTGTGATTATGGTACGGATTCTTCAACATATGCCACGCAGCAAAGTAATTATTCAGTTGTGCAACTTCACTATTTAAGCAAGTTTTTAAATAATGCAGCTTACTGATTTGCGTATTTTTATACACAATTGCTTCAAAAGATCATGAAAAGATGACCAAGATTAATAGCTTCCAGAAAATGGAGCAATTTTAATGTGCGGTAATTTTATTTAGTAGAGTGCTCACAAACCATGGTATTATTTTGTAATACACTTATGTCACTGATCTTAGGTTGATGATTTTGCATTTGGTCTGTCTTTAGACTGCTAATTGTACATTATAAATCTTTCATTTCACTAAACTGATCCTGTTCAAAATATACGTGCTTTTCAAATGTACTGGAGTACAATTTCTCCACAAGTCGTTTAAAAGAGTTTGTTTCTTTTTAATGAATTCTACATGTAACCGATCTTTACTGGTTTTTCTGTAGTTTCTACAGAACCGTTCAATCTCAAATTTATTACTTGCTTGTCCTTCTAACGCTTCTTCAACGGCTGTATTGGTAGCTTGAGTTTCATTTGTAGCATTTCGCCATGGCGATTTATTATTTAATATATCTTAACAATAAACACTAAAATAATATAAGAAAACTCTCATTTACATTGGTATAATTAGGCTTTTCTCTTGCTTTCCTTTCACAATCATAAATAATTAAGTACTGCTTTGTTGATATGTATACTGATTTTACTGTTTAATTTAATTTAATTTAATTGAATAGCTCTTCGATTTAACATTCATTACTGTAAAATAAACACAGTATTTTTTTTTTGTGCTCACACTAGTTATATATATTTTCGCGATAGACTGCAGAAGTAAATAACTTCGGAGAAATCCGAAAACATTCGTAATATCCGTAAGACCCGGCTCGAAAGATCAAAATGTAAATGATGGGAACGGTGAAATAAAATAGAAATTGAAAAAAAGGGAATAACATATAATACAACTTTGGAATGACTATTAAAAGAATTATATTGATTGGTAAAAATAAGGTATACTTGACTCGAACGGTTTTACAAAAATAATCCATTTCAATTTAATTACGATAATAGCAAAAAAAATTAATATTCAATAATCAATTGTTAGCGATTTGTTGCTTTTGCTGCGGTGCTCCATGGTCGATGACCACGGTTGATGAGATCGTCAATGTTTTGCTAACGCTACAATGACCCAGAGTGCAACCTTTGGTATTTGGTATCTCGCAACAGCTATTGAATAAGACCTCAAGCGCGACCATAAGGTGTATAATAAGAGAGTTACAGGTAGATTTATAAAATACTTGTGTTGTTGTCTTTTTTCTGCTTTTTTTGTATTGCTTCTGAGTATTCAGAATTTGATTTTAGATTTCTTCAACAGTCATGGATTAAGAGCAAGTTGTTATTCGGTGTAATGCCACCATACGAGAGATGTGATCAAGGTCCTTAAAGGGAGAAACGTCTCCAACCCCAGGCCATAATAGCTTTTCTTCCCTGTTAATTAAAAGCTTTGCCTCATCCTCGCCTAAACCTCTGCGGATTGTCTTATTCGAAAGGAAAATTTCCAACTCTTTGAAAACTAGCTCACGTTTAGCCCATTCCCAAGAAAGGAGAGGGTAGCGATCCCTCAAATTATCGACCAATTGAAATCACTTCGATTCTTTCAAAGGGTTGTGAATCTTTCATTAACTCTAAATTAATAAAGTATCTAGAAACTAATCAAATCATCAACGATCGCCAATATATGCCTTCCGAGCTAGACGCTTATCTGAAGTCTTGCTGACTTGCTGACTTACGGAACGTTGGAAGTATAGTCTTCACAATTTTGGTGAATCCAAAATCGTTGCCCTGGATATTTCTAAGGCCTGGTAGAATCCGGCATCCAGCCCTTTTACACAAACCTAAAGCACTTGGTCTCTCCCATTCATCTTCTATTATGAATTGAAAGTTTCCTATCTAGTCGCCAAACACGTGCTGTATTAGATGGCATTACATCTGAATCGCAAACCATATATGCCGGCGTACCCCAGGGATCTGTTATCCTTACATCCCTTCTTTTTATTTTCATTACTGATTTGCTTTAATTCCTGTGACTGCTGCTTACTTTTAATTCCATCCACAATTTCGTTGATGACAGTGCCCTTGATTTCGCTTACTCCTTTGACACCCTTGCGAACTCCAAGGGGAATGCCGCATGTGTTAAACGAAATTGCATGATTAGATCCATGAATAATAATATCATCGCATGGGGCAAAGCAAATCGCGTCGAATTCAATGCATCTAAGACCCAAAGCTGTCTCATCTAATTAAACAAGACCATCCCTTAACTTCTTTGCTTTAATATTTCCAGTAAGTTAAGCTGCACAGATCACTTCTTCTCTGTTGCCAAAGGAGCATCGAAATGTCTTGGATTTCTGATAAGGTGAAAGAAATATTTCAGCCCGTCAAACGTAGCGCTCCTCTACAAGTCCGGCATTAGACCTAGAATGGAATACAATTCCCATATATGGGCTGGGGACCCAGCCTTAGCTTCATTAGATATTATCCAGAAGAGCGCATTCAAGCTCATTGGAGATGTCACAGTAACCTGTCATATCGACTCAGTCGAGCACCGCCGCAATGTTGGATGCCTTTCGCTCATTTATCGGTACATACATGCTCAATATTGTAATGAAATATCAAGTGTGATTCCTTGTAGAATAATTGCTGCACGCAATACTCGCACTGCAACCCGCGTACATCCTATTACCCTTCCAAATATTTTTGGCCGTACAGTAAAATTCCGTGATGCTTTTTTATCCAGAGCTGTGCGAATGGGGAACAGTTTACCATCATTTCTGTGCTGTGCTTTGCATTATAGGGGTATCTCCTGACCTTAACTTAATAATATAAAAATACACACAAAACCCTTAAAGTACAGTTATTTTGTTTTTTGAGTCATATTATATAGAAATATTATGGTATATAGCTTTAGCTGCGACATCCTTCAAATACAAGTTATATGTCGAAAATAACATCAGAGAACGTTTCTATAAATGCAAAGCTTAAGTTTACATAGGTTTGGTACTAATCAATTAAGAACCAAATTAGGTTTCCTTGCTTTTTTGGTCTTAAATATTTTTTTGCGCATAATTCTCTTCAGCAGTAACTTCTCGACATTTGTAAAACCATCGCCAAAAATTTCAAAGTCGTATTAAGAACTATTTAAATCGTTCGTTTCCGATTTAAAATATTTTCTCAAATATAAAGACTTACATACATAAATTAATTTCCTCCAAGGAATCTTATGTTAGTTATCTATATAAAAGGAAATATAAATAAAGTAGAATTGAGGAAATTACTTTGGCGTTTAAACACATTTATCTGGAATACCTGCAAACAACCCCAGATTGAATCAAACCGGCACAATGTACAAAATTGGTGGAATAATCAGTTTAACTGAGCCTAATAAAATCATGAGATAGCGCTTACCGCATAAATTCGCGAATGTAATGTACATATCAAATTAAAGTTTGGAAGAACGATCGTGTCAACAAATTGAGCGTAATTTGTTTTGATTGGAGATATGAAACATGAAATCGGTGTAGCGACATTCGACGCCCATTATTCAATTTAACTATGGGTCAGTGTAGGGTGCTAAAGTAGAAGGAATGTTATGGGTCTGAGTACAACAAACAGAAAGAGTCCACAAATTAGAAGTGAGCCATATAAAAATATGTTCGAGCCTCCTGCGGCCACCCTGGAAAAAGACCGCAGAATACAAACAGAAGCGCTTGATCGAATTAGTTCGTAATACATACATACATACACCAGGAGTGTAAAAATTATTGCAAATAAATTGCGAGATAAGTAAATATCACCTGAAAGGCAACGCGAATTTTGTCATACATTTTACTCAGGTTTGAGGAAATTTACGACCGCATACAAGTACATATATGGGGTGTAAGTTACCTGAATTGTTTTGCTATATAATTATTCTATATTAATTGTAACTTTATTGGATACATACATATAAAATAAGCTCTTAGATACATATTAAGTTTCCCTGGAAAATAAACATAAAAGGGATACTTAAGCACATTATTTCGAGTAAAGTTTGTTTTTCGAGGAAATTTACTGCTACATGTAACAGATATAACACTCAGCTAATTTTGTTGGGCTGCTTTCTAGTATCGAATAACTTTACAAAATAATATAAATAAATAAGTAACATTTAGATTGTAAACTGTATGACATACAAGTAGCGTTGCTCTTCCAGTTGAGAAATGAATATTCGTTCTAGAGAAATAAATTCTGAATATATTACAGTTCCCCTTTTGATTCCCAGTAATGATGGAAGGAACAAATTGATTCGACTACGGTCTTTGTAACGCATCTAGAATGTCAACATTTTAAAAGAAAATTTAGTTCTTTCCAAAATAAGATATAGAGCTTCCGGTAAGGTATATTACAGTATAGCAAAAGTTGTGTAAAGTCAGAAGGATAGAGTGTGGTTTGATTGATTATAAAATGAGGTTATAAAATGTGGTGTGGTTTATTTGCAAAAGTATTTCGAATACATAAAAAAGTTAGAATTAGTATAAAACCAAATCTGACGATAGCCTAGATTAGATGAATGTAATACCGGAGGCAGACTTACAATTTTAATATTGATATTGCAATTATGTCAATTGCAATATAAAATTTCAGAGACACACGTGCGATTTTGACTTAAGAAAGTTCCGCGCACGTACAAAACGCGTGCAAATATTGTAAAATTACTTATTTATATGGCCAATAAAAACGAAATAGACACTTCAAGTTGACAAGTGTTTATATTAAATGTCAGAAAAAGTTGCAGCCAACTTTGCGGTATAAAATTCGATTCTAAAAGGTTCGTGTTTTAAATGATTATAGTTTATAACTAGGGTCATATTGCAACAAACTCATATATAACGTACATTTTTTGCAATTTCATTATTGAGTTCCAATGTACTACATACTGAGTGTACACCGAACATATACCGAGCTGTTTCTCAGCGATACTGCCAAGAAAACTAGTTTCTTAGCAGTACAACAACAAAAACATGCAAAAGGTAAACATTGAAATTTCAATTCGAAGTTCATATCTTCTGCAAAATAAGCATTTGCAAAACCTGCAAGTATGCTTAAATATGCAAAAAAATATGGATTTGGAGCATGTACATATAAAATATTTAATAAATTTCAACATTTGTGCCATAATTGACACTTGACAAGCAACATGAATATTTTTGCACAATTTGCATATTTCTTGCAAATTCTTCATGTTGAAAACGTAACCAAACATATAAAGAAACGTAAAAAACACTTACCTGGGTAATTAATCCACGATTTGTTGACAAAAACACAACACTAACATGATACTTAGACCCTGCTTAGACGGGTCAATATGCTGCCTCTGCCTCGCGAAAACTTGGTGAGAAAACAATGGTTGGGGGCATGAATAAAGCAACACCTACAAATCTCGTGCGGCAGAGTCAGCATACTGACCTGTCAAAACTGGGTCATACGAACTGAAAAACCGCGATCACTATTATCAAATTGACGTGGTAAAAAGTCAATTTAACTAAGTTGACCGCGCGTGTTGGTAATGCTTAAAACATGCGGAATTCACCAGACAAGCCAATATTCACGAAAAAAGTAAAAATTAATTCCCTTACTGAGTGGGAAAGAGAAAGAGGAGACGTAGGAAAATTGACAAAAATTTACGTTCCACATCGGAAAAAGTTATAATATGACAAAGGCGCCGCCATATTAATATTTTTTAGAAAAAACGAATTTTTAATTAAATAAACGATGAAAATTCATGGATAATCAAAAATAAATTATTTGATGCAATTTAGCATCATTACAGAAAGTTACCCAAGTCAGTTGAAACCGAAAAATATGATAAATTTGCAATTTTCTTGTGGAATTTATGACAAAATGGCGGCTCAGAACCTATAAAAAGGAGGTTTTCCCTCAATATTTCGATAGTGATCTGACATGCAACTTCGTATAAGATCAGCAGCTAGAAACATTTTATATCTTTGGAAAGTGGAAAATAGGACTAACATCAAATAAAAGGTACCTCTGTATATTATTCATATGCTAGAAGTATCAAGTGGTTTATCTGGTGATGTTATGGAACATTGTTGATGAAAGTGGTGTTAAGATTAAGATAAGTCTTGTGTGTTTAATTGATGAATAACTTAATATTTTAAATTGGTGGTAGAATTTTCTAGATTTAGGTCTCTCCACATAACAATTGAATACATGCTGGCAAAGCATATTAATGCTACATGCGGAGTAAGAAATTTTTTAAGTTATTATTAAGTGTGGTTAGCATAAAAAGTGAATTTTGAATAAACAGTGAATTTTAGAAGTAAGAAAACTGATTGCATCAAAGTTAAATACATGCCACGAATTGGCACAGTAACTGTATATGCAATTAGACACATTAATTAAGTTAGCATAAGAATCCAGTGAATTATCTAACATTAGGAAAAAACGCCATTCAAGCGGAGCATACGGATCGCGTACTTGCTCACAATTGTATACATGACCCAGAATCATGGTTGTAATTGGGAAATTATTCTAAAATTAAAGTAATAGTGAACATGAGCACACATTTTTTATTTCTTCAATACCGCTACACTATCCTCCCTAAAATGCCGTAATATAGCTGTAACATTTCTAGTGCAGCTACATTACAAGACACACATAAATAATGTAACACACATAAATAATGCCTCTAGAGCAAAATGGATTGGACACACATGCATAATATCAAAAGTTATTTTGATTTTTGCATATCCATCTGTCCGTTCCCCTGTCCGTCTGTCTGTCCGTCATCATGATAACTCGAAAACCCGTTCACTTAGAGTGCTGAATTCACACAGTTTTTCGAAAATGGGCCCAATTGGCCAACTTCTTCGTAGGATTGCCAAACGAAACTTTCGTTTTCACTATAGTTTTAAACTGCCTGAGAACGCGTCGCCGTGGAGAGTTTAAATTTTATGCACGGTGTTTTCATAAAAATAGTAAAAAAATCAAAAATGAAAGAAATCGGGCAACCACTTCTTGGTTTTGTCATACAAAACTTTGGGTTTAACTAGTTTGAATAATTACAAAAACTTTTTAAGTACAATAAAAAGCAATACATTTATATACTCTAATTTCTAATAGAGAGGAGGATTATTTATTACTACTACTACAATAATTATACTTAACTATTGAATTATAGGAATTTTGATAGAATTTTATTTATATGTATATATATATCTTTAAATTATATATTACCTTCTATTTAATTATTATTATCATTTTGAATGGAATGATTTAATTTATATATTTATATTAATATGCTAAAATATTTCTACTATATACATATGGTTAGGATCAAATTTGCACGTTTTGTCATTAATTTAAGAACATATTAATTTATAATCAGCATATTCCATTTTTTTTCATTTTTTATTTATTTTACTAGACGTAAAGGTTATTTTTACATATAAAACTATTGGGCCCTATTCTGTCGGTAAAATTTTATCATTTTATGTTATGTTATGCCTTAAAATAAAATATTACCCTAAAATCCTATTCTGTACCAGAAATTTTATTTTATTTTACGCATCGTAAAGGCACTTTCACATCAAAAACAAGAACAGAAAATTGTAAACCGAAAAACTCAATTTATTCCACTTTAAAACAAGATTTTTGTTCCAATGATTAATAAAATCCAAGGAAATAGGATAAACTAAGAATTTTACTGAGAAAATAGTTATATTTATTTCAGATTTTGAAGAAAAACACAACTTTTATGTTTTATCGGGCGAAAAACTTTTCGGCGGAAAGATTCGGCCGATAAAACATAAAAGTTGTGTTTATCTTAAAAATCTGAAATATATATACTATTTTATTAGTAAAACTATTAGCGTATCCTATTTCCCATAATTTTATTAACCATTGGAGCAAAAATCTTGTTTCAAAGTGGAATAAATTGAGTTTTTCGGTTTACATTTTTTCGATTCTTGTGTTTGATGTGAAAGTGCCTTAACATAAAATATTTCCTGTTGTGGAGCATAACATAAAAGAACCTAAGCAGCACATTTTAAAGGTATTTTGACATATTTTATGAAATGACATTCGTCAATTGACATTTGTGGTGAAAGTAGTTTTAATTAAAAACTACAATGTCCACCGCCATACATAAAGATTACAATTTTGTCAGAAATTGTAGAAATGTGCACTTGGTGCAGTATGGTAAAATATAAAAAGTTGATTATATTTAAATAGGTTTTAATTTTATGCAGAAGATATCACAGGATACGATATCTTCACGATTTCTACGATCCATGTGAATTGCCCAACCTTAGGCTTCAAAAGTTTTTCCGACTGGATAATTAATAAATTTGTTATATTATGATTTGTAAACTAACTTTGCAAACTTATGAATAATTCTAATTTATACCCAAAACTAACTAACTAGAGCCTCATACTGGAAAGGCATCCATTCCGTTCACTTTGAGTTAGGAATCTTAAAGTGAACAGAATGGATGTCTTTCTGCTGCTTTGCATTTCTATAGACATGGTTCGTATCAAACTCGTCAGGAGTTGTCATATTTTAGAACTTTTACATCCAAAGTATCTCAAGAGCTATTAAGAAAGCAGCTGCTTTCATAAATATTATTTAGTGGGTGATTTGAAAGAGTATCACGCAAATGTCAATTGACCAGCTGTTCAAAAAGTAATAGAAACCATAGCGGAATGTACTAAATATTTTATGTTACGTGTTCATAAAAGAATTCATAAAATAATTTTATGGAACCACGACAGAATACGAATTTTTAAAATATTTTATTTTCATTTTATGAAGAAGGGATTTTTTCGCCATAAAATAACATAAAATATTATTTTATAAAAATTACAGAATAGGGCCCATTATCTGCTTTATATTCTTTTTCTTAATTACCTGGTATTTTCTATAAACAAAGATGAACTTGCAGTATATTACAACAAAATATTTTACACAGAAGGACATTTTTATACCCCAAATGACATCTAAAGGGTTACTAAGTTTGTCATTCCATTTGTAACACCTAGAAATACTGATGGTAGAGCAAAATGGTTTAGACAAGTTATTTTGATTTTTGCATGTCCGTCCGTCCGTCCTCACGATAACTTGAGAACGTGTGTACTTGGAGAGCTGAAATTTTGTGTATGGGCTTTCAATAAAAAAAAGTAAAATTAAGTTCTAAAATGGGATAAATCGGGTAACTCCTTCGTAGGGTTGGCATAAAAAATTTCGTTTTCACTACATATTTGGACACTACCTGGGAACGCATCAACATAGAGAGCTGAAATTTTGTACATGGTGTTATCTTAAAGATCGTAAATATAATTTTAAAAATGGAGTAATCGGCCAACCCCTTCTTGCTGTTGCCATATAAAAATTTAGAATTGTTACGTATACTGTAAAAACGATAAGTCCTATACAATTTAAATTCGAGATGGAAAAGAGAAAAAAAATCGTTTAATTGCTTTGATAAGAATGGTTTGTTTAATTTCGATATCATGTGGGTAGATTTGTAGTTATTGTAGCACATAGGTAGGTTGTAAGTTTCGTTAATTCGGTCAGTTCCTTCATGATTTTTACAGTTGCTATATCGCAAAATTCTTAGACGGCTCCTTCGGACTACGGTGATCGATGGGGTTTATATTGAGGCGGTTTGGGCCCAATTGGGAGGGCCAAACTGGCTCAGCTTCTTCCCGCACTGGAACACGCTGAGTCTTTGGGCAGCTGAGCCTCGTGCCATGCATGATATGGCATTGTCGGCATTGGGTAAGTCATTGTGATTAATTAATTTTTCTTTGGTTATTATATTTTTTATTTTTCTATCTCCTTTGGAGACCAACCTTGTATTGATTGGCAGGTCATACTACTCTCCCCACCCCTTTGATGGGTCCCAATCACGGGGCTGAGTGATCCGAAAAAGAAAAAAATTATTTTATATTTCTTCAGTTCAATTTATTCCCCTTCCCCTCTGACAACATTTGGGCAGTGTCATAATTCGGATTGAAAATAAAAAAAAAAAAAGAAGATTCATTAGAAAAAAGGTTTGGTTGTTAATTTATTCTGCCTTTTCACTTCTATGGCCCCCTTTTCGTTTGGATATTCGAGTTTTTGTCGGTTCCTGTTTTGCCTTTTTGTTCTTATCTTAAGGTTTTATTTGTGTCCATACAGGTGAGCAGTTATGACGAGTGTCACAATTGACTTTTATTGGAATCAAAAAATAAAATTTTATGTACATATGGTAATTGGAATTATGTTTAATTATATTTAAAAAAAAATTGTCTTCATACTAGTATAGATGGTGTTAATTGTATGTAGACTGTCGGAATTTTTTGTTTTGTTTCGGGTTTGTTGCTATTAGGGTTGAAGTTCTGAAACGTGTTCCGGTGTTTTCCTTTTAGTTGGTGGAGATATGTTAAACTTGAGCACTCTTTGTGCAGGGGTAGGAATATCCTTCAATTCTTGTACATGTGGTATATTTTTACATGCGCGAACTTTTTTTAATTCGTTTTTAACGTAGAGAGAGGCATCGAGAATTAATATTATTATTAAACTCACTGTTAAATATGACAGTGTATAATGGTTAGATATGATGGTTATTTTGGGACTAAGTGGAATTTGTTCCTGATCCTTTTGGAAACGAATGGATTCTAAAGTTTCTCTATATCCATTTTGCTTATGATATTTAAGGGTTTTATTATTGTTACCATATTTGTTTTATTGAGTACGATGTCATATTCCACACTACACTGGAAATGTTTTTTGTTAGTATGAACGTTATGTCCGTGCAGGATCCGGGGTGCACATACCGTGTAGGATTTGTGATTTAATGGTGACTTCACAAATGATATCTATATGGAGGGATTCTTTTAAAAAGAAAAGCCAAGCGTTTTGTTGCGAAAATTTCGTCCAATGGTAATTCTGCTCTAAGGATAAAACGTCAAATTTGGAATTAATGGGTTCCCTTTTTATTAGATTAATCTCACATTAATTAACTTTGCATTTGTGTTAAGGATGGAGTATGAAGTTTTGCAGTAAAAATGCATATGGTCCAACGTTGCGCAATTGTGGATATCTTGAATTGTTAATGCGAGATAGTCTTCACGGTTGTAGTCTATTAGTACATATTTCTTTGATGGGTTAATATATACGAATGATTCGTTAAGAAGTGTTGGTAATGGCATTGCTTTAAATATTTGATATGGTTCTTTAAAAGGAATGCGGATTCTGAGTTCTATAATTATTTTATTGTTGAAGATATTCGCAGAAATTGTACTTAATTTGTAAATTTTTGTTATCAAATTTTCTCTGGAATTTATTGGAAGCATCATTGGATTTAGTAGTTCCTGCCTGATGTCTGATAGAATCTTTTCAATTTTATTAGGTGAAAAAGGTGTATGATGAAATTTTCCATGCCTTGAAGCAGTTAAAAGATCTATTAATTCTGTCTGGGTATTTTGATATCTAAATGCCATTAATTAGACTAGTGAGACTAGGAATTCATTTCTGCTAATATAAGGTTAATTTGTAACAACGTACCGTTGTCTAAATTCTGGCAGGTCGCTGTAATTTGCTGTGTGATGAACTGCATGTTCCTTAATTCGGCTTTGTAACTTTTCAGTTCGTAGTAGACGACGTTTTTCCATTCGTTGGTATAGAAATTGATTCTGCCAATCCCTTCGAAGTAAATGCCTGCAGTAGCATTTAGCTGGTTTACCTCTACCTTTACTTATTCCTGACCCGTACATTAGAGGGATGCAAAGTAAGAGGAATGCTATTTGCTTCATTTTGAAAACCTGAAAGATGATACCGCATTATTCACTTGGAATGAGGAGGATGAAGCTGTTGACATTAATATTAGTCTGTGAAAAGTTTTAAGTCAATATTATGGAGTCTTTTATTTTTTCTATTGATCTTGATGGTGGAATTTTCAGGGGAATTTATCTCCATTATCTCATACGGGCCTGACCATAATGGTAAAAACTTATTATCTTTTACTCTGATTTTTAGTAAGAATTTATCACCTACTATAAAAGATTTCTGGACGGAGCTCTTATCCTACTGTAATTTGAGCCCATGGAAATGTCTCTAGCTATTTTGAAGCTGTGTTGTACACCTAAGATCATATTACGAAAAGGATAGGTTTTGAGGAAGAAAAATTTAAGCATATTTCTTCAAGTAGTAGAATCGCATCGATGTGTTTGTTTAGTTATGGAAGTTGTAAACTACGATATTTTCTAATTTAGTGGTTGAAACTTTATCAAGTATTGAACAAGTTTTATCATTTCCTGTCATAGGGGTATACTAAGTTTGTCATTCCGTTTGTAACACCTCGAAATAATGATGGTAGAGCAAAATGGATTGGACACCCATTCATAATATTAAAAGTTATTTTGATTTTTGCATGTCCGTCCGTCCGTTCGTCCGTCCATCAGTCTGTGCGCACGATAACTCGAGAACGCATATACTTAGAGAGCTGAAATTTTGTACACGGGCTTTAAAAAAAAAGTAAAATTAAGTTCGAAAATGAGACAAATCGGGCAACTCCTTCGTGGGGTTGCCATACAAAACTTTCGTTTTTCACTATATATTTGGACACTGCCTGAGAACACGTCAATATAGAGAGCTGAAATTTGGTACATGACGTTTCTACTACATTAGCAAATAAAATGTCAAAAATGGACTAGATCGGGCAACTCCTTCTTGGTGTTGCCATATAAAAATTTAGGTTTTTTACAAATACTGCGCAAACGATAAGTCCAAGACATTTTTGTTGTACTAAAAACTTCTTCAGAACACGAAATTCTATAAAATTAGTTATAAACGTTTTTTCTGTCCGACGAACCGTTCTAGAAATATATGCGAAAAACCACTTCAAAAATCAAACTTGCACAGAAGGGTGAGAATACGAAATTTCATACGGGCATTCATCTAGGGTATGATAAGAATTGGTCTTAGACCAATTCTAGCTTTTTTGCTTGTTAAGTTTATAATTTTTTTAAAACTTTTTACATTTTTAAGAATTTTCCTAGTGCCCCATTTACTTTGCGGTCATATTTCTTGTCGTTGTCTTTGTACGGCTGATATCATACAGACAACATGTAAGCGACCACTGACAATTCAATTGTAAAGAAACAAACCCGCATTGGAAAATTTTAAATTTTTTATCACGGCTGTTTATTTTTATAACTAATTGCATTTATATTTTATTGAAAATACCATAATTTATTATTGAAACAAATAAACTCGCCTGAAAAACGACTTCCCACGGCAATTACTCCGGTTTTTTCTGCAGCATAGCACAGCGCACTTCAACACCATATTATAGACTCCGGAGTCTCGATTATATCAAATCTCTTGCTCAAAAAATAATTTCACTATTACAAAATTATAAATCACTTTTAATAATGTTTACACTCACAAAATCACTAAAGCAACTGACCTAAGAAATGACAAATGAAAAATGTCAGAAATATTGAACTGACAAAAACTAAGAACCCAGCCCTCTTGTCATTTCCCTCCCGTGCCGCAAAACAAAAATGCTTATCACACGTACATGAATTTTATACAAGGCAGCCTATCCTTTCGTTATATGATTTAAGTTGTAGACGCGCTTTCAGCTCGTTTGCATAATTGTCGTAATTATAACAAACCGTTGGAGAAGATTTCAAATTATTTGGGATTTCGGGTGGGAATCCTTATAGGAGTTCGCGTGGAGTAAGATTAGTAGTGCGCGGGCGGAGCTAGGAGCACGGGGAATGTACGTGCACTGTGTGCAAGCAATCAATCATATATAGTCAAATCTGTTTTTTTTTTTTTTAGACATCATCATAGTATTATTAGATCATTTTGGTTTACGGTATGACGTTGTGAATGAAAGCATGATGTCGATAGATTATCTATAGAAATTTATATATTTTCTGGCGAGTTCTAATCAAGATTGGAATTGAAGGCTGATAAAAGCGGAATCCACATTTCTGA
The DNA here is from genome assembly GCA_963924295.1 of Dioctria rufipes. Classification (NCBI taxonomy): domain Eukaryota; kingdom Metazoa; phylum Arthropoda; class Insecta; order Diptera; family Asilidae; genus Dioctria; species Dioctria rufipes. Next base: position 116,675,127 of record OZ002741.1, read on the forward strand.
AGAAACTGTCCAAGGTGGGCGGGGGGGGGGGGGTAGGTATATATACACTCCTACATATATACATTTATAGAAAAATATGTCATATGGAATCCATGTATCCCAATCGTGTGGATCTTTTGCTACATGAGATGGGAGGTATACAGCTAAAGCTATGTGACTCGCCTGCAATGCACCGTTAGTCTGAGGGAGATATAGAGTAGTTTTGAGCCCTTTAATCTTTGGTGAGAACCCTGATCTGTTAGGATACTTTCTGGAATGCCATGTCGACAAATTATTGTTATCATGCAGGCTTCCGCTAATTTCTTATATCAATGTTGACTATGGGAATAGCCTCAGAGAATTTGGAAAGGTCATCTTAAAATGTAAGGATGTATTTAGTTCCAGAATGAGAAACTGGGAAAGGTGCTACAACATCTAGGTATACTGTTTCGAAAGATTTGGAGCTTGTCTTCGTGATTTTCATTGGAATTTTTGATTCCTGGATACTTTTTTTACCTGACAAAGCTTACATTTCCTAACATATTTAACAACATTGTCTGATAGATTTACTTTTTAATTCTATTAATAGTACGGTAAACGACTTGATGGTCTCTCGTCGGTAGTGAATGAAAATCCTTTAAGATCTGCTCGATCTCACTGCCGTCGGATAAATATTTTATAGCGTCTTGATGAAGTTTTACGTTTGGGTATTTGTTTATAAGCGAAGACCTTGATAAAAATATTTTTAATGATAATGAGGTTTTGTGCATCTAAAATTGGGAAGGAGATATTTTATTGAATCGACTGATTTATTTCCGTGTATGAGCAGAAATCAGTTCAAATTTGTTCAAGGTCTGATTGGGGATCGGCAAGTTAAATTAATCTTCGAAATTATTATCGGAGTCTTTTTTTTTTTAAGAAGTTCAGTTTATTTCCTAGAGATGGTGATTTATCCGAAAATTTCAGCTTTGAATCTCGCACTCTTTCAAATTCTGTATCTTGTATCGGCAAGATGAAAATTGTGGGGTTCGCATTTTTTGTCAGTATAAGAAGAAAATTAGTCTCAGTTATTATGACTGAGGAATTGTTAACTGGTGATGGAGTTGGGTTTTGAATAATTACACTCTTGTTAGGAGTATTTGAATTCGCCTGAGCTCTGGTTTGATTCCTTGTTACCAGATTTATGGAGGTGGTAGGTTTTGAAAAATTTGTACTGTTTTCTGGAATAACTCTACTGAGAGTGTCTGCATTTATGTTAAGCTTTACTGATTAGTAGACTATTTTGGTAGTCATATTCCTCAAGACGTATTATCCATCGCATCAGTATTGAGGATTGATCTTTCAAATTCATGAGCCATACTAATGGAAACTGTCTACCATAAGCGTATGATCTGAATTGATAAACTACGAAAATTGAGAGGGCAACTCACATAGGCGATTGGATGAGCTCCTTGATCATCAACTTGTGTTAGAACTGCTCCGATGGCATAGTCACTAGGTGACAAAATATTCTTTGTCGAAATCAGGATATGGCATAATTGGTGCTGAAATTATTGCGTAGTTCGCAAAATGCTTCATCGAAGATTGCGTCGAACTTGAAAGGGATACCTTTCTTCAAAAGATTTGTAAGAGGTTTGGCCATTTTTGAGAAATTGGGAATGAAGCGGCGATAATAGCCGACGAAACCAAGGAAGGTTTTAATATCTTTATTGGATTTGGAATAGGACTGAACTCACTTAATCTTTGCATAGGATCTGACTTGACTCCATTTGCTGTAATTATGTTAAAAAAGTATAGGACTATTCCCTAAATTTAAGACAGGTTTTCTCCTAAAAATAAATGTAAGTTTCTCTAATAGAAAGGGAAATTCAGTTCAATTTCCATAAAGCATTGGAACTTTCAATGAATTTAGGTATTTGGTACCAGAAGACCTATATAGTAGGTAAAATTCCTGAAATGTTAAGCTTTCTCGGATATAAGGAAGAGAACATTAAATAAATTAGGTATTATTTTACATTCTTCATGGAATATGTATTAACAAATATATTTTCGTTATATACTTCGTCATATATTATTTTACAATATTTTATTTGAGCGTGCCCAGCGTACCACATCTGCCGTACTACTTAGTATATAGCACATAAAAAATTAGCTATTCAGCTGATTCTTAGGTTTTCCAAAGGTGTGGGACTCGTACTATCACCTATTACCTATATTTTAGGGAATGTTATCTTCATTTTAGGGGGGGGGGGAATTTGAAGATTGCCCACATTGTAGGGAATGCTCCCTACATTTTAGGGAAATAAATCTACCTGTAGTTTAGGGATAAAATCCTAATCTACGCTTGCCAAAATGGGGCTTTCCCTAATCTTATCGAAAAATTCCGCAACTTTGTGGCATAAATTGTTGCCAATCCAGTTAGGAAACATTTTTTTATTGTGTACCTACATAATTTCCTTTTGTTTGTGAAATGGAACGGGTTGAAGTTTCTAGTTAAAATTTTAGAGTCGGCTAAATACTACTATGAGTCTTATATTGTGGGCTTTGAGAAAGTATCCCTGGACTACGATATCGTCCATGCATACGAAGCAATAGATGCCTTGACGGCCAGATAAAACATTATTCATAGCTCGCTAAAATGTAGCAGGGGTGCCTTGCCTTTTAAACCAAATGGCATACGATTTTATTCATAGTGACCATAGGGTGTGCTAAAGCCAGTTTTCCCCCTGTCCTTCGAGTCCATCTTTATCTGGTGCAATCCACTGGCTAACTCTAGTGTGGTGAAATATTTCGACTTTCTCAACTGGTTTAGTATATTGGTACAGATAGGCGGTTTATCTTGGATGGTCTCGATTTTGTTGGTAATCGTATATGCGAATGAAAGGAAATCTTTTTCTATGAAGAAGAGATCATGGAATTTCTTACAGATATGCGAATGCTCTCAGATTCCTTTGGATTGCAGTGATCCAATTTTATAAGGTTCTGCAGTTTCTTTATTCTGCCCTTAACTGGATCTCTTTCAGAGTATGTGGAGATTCCAAGAGATAAACCTGGCTTTATTTCCTTCTTGAAACAGACCGATTCATTTCGATGAGATGGGGTTGGAATTTCAACGATGAATTCTGATTGAACCGGAGTCTTGATTAATTTTAATTGTGGAATTTGGAAGGAGTTATTAGATGATTCCGACTCGATATAAATTAAAGAGTTATACATTTATTGAAATTCCTTGACTTCTTTTTTGATTTATTCTTAGATTTCACTTCCTGTGCATCTATTGGTGAAAGACATAGTTTTACTAGAATTAGCCTTTTGTGTGCCTACTGATGGAGATACATTTTTACCTCTGTGCTTCATCTCTTGTGAAGCTGTCGATGGAGGTAGATTTCCTTTGTATGTTGGTTCCACTTTACTTGAAACTACTGATGGAGAAAGTTTTCCATTTAAGATACCTTTTGGGGTCGCTTCTTGTGAAGCATTAGGTGGAGATATATTATTATTGGTTTGTGAAGCAATAGTTGGAGATAATTTTTTATAATTTTTTCTACTTTAGAATGTTATCTCCGTATGTAATAAGCTTATTGTATGATACCTCTTCTGGGACTTCGACTTTTGAAATAAACATATGGGTTATTAATGTAATATTGTTCATAATGATAAGATGCATCAGATACATATACCTCTAAAAATATAAATTTATTTTTGTAGTCGATACTAACATTGTATCGAAATAGAAAGTTATGCCCAATCAAGCCATCGTATGAGAGAATGGAGTTATTTTCCATAACTTGAAATGGATATTCCAGGAGGGAGTTAAATTGTGCAGATTGCAAAGATAATTTTGCAAATTTGAGTCGCTCTTTAGAAGTGAAATCTGTGAACAACATATTGATATTACAGACAGCATCTCTGTAGCAGATGCTATATATATGTCCACTGACGTATATTATATGGACTGCTTACTTTTCTATTTTACGTGGGCACAATTGCTTGTGTCAAAAAGAGTTCTTACGCGGTGCCAAATTGAGAAAATTATTGGCGGGAAATTGAAAAAGTGAGCACACAGCTCGGAAAGTGATTTTAATAAAACATTTAGAATCTCTTCTGCGTATCTAATGTATTGTCTTTGATAAAACAATTCTTATCAGTAATAACCCTAAATGATTAATTTAAAATCATGTATTTCGACGAATCGACTAATTCATTTGTTGTTTTCAGTTGTTTCTCAGTTTATGCTTGGTGCTTAGACCGAAAGAGTCAGCAATATAGAAGTGAGCCCACTTTCTGCAGTGTATTTCTATGAACGTAGTCAGTCCATATTATACATATCAGTGGTTATGTCATCAAGTCGAGACATCGTCGAAACTCAACAAAAAAGGAGTTGCGCTAGAGATTGTGTTTGCTTTCCTACGAAGAGTTTGATATTTGTAGGTACTTAATAGACTCAGAAATACTTAAGTAATAATCTTGGTACTTAAGTACAAAACTAAGTCTTAAGTACAATTAAATAGAAGCAAGTACTTATGTTCAAGTACTAAGTAGGGGCATTTCAAAAGTATTGAGTAATAAGTCTTAAGTAACGAAAATGTACTTATGTAGTACTTAAGTCTTTTTTTATTTAAGTATTGCCCAGCTCTGCACACATTCCATTCTCACGAGATGCATACTTACCTACATACAGTGTCTTTCTCCTTTTCTTTTTGCAAGTTCTCTGTAGATACGTACATTACCTCATTCCACTAATATAATTGTATGTATGTACATATGACTTTCAATGGTGTGGGAAAGTAATAAAAACAAAAAAAAATGCTTCCATGGGTGCCTGGGCGCAGCAAGCCCAATCCTCGGGAGTCGTCTTTTCACCCATTGAGGAGTAACCTCTTAAATTGTAATATACTTAACATCGACTCGTGAAATTCAAATATTTTCATATTTTTCAAGTGATAAGTTTTGTAAATTGTCATATTCTTTAATTCGCCCCCGAATATACAATATTTTTGAGTGTTTTCAATTGTTTTATAAAATATGGTAGTGAAATACTGTTTTGTTTTTTGTGCCCTAATTTCCTCTCGGATCGATTCTTCCTTCCTGGGCGTACCAGGAAGCGCGAGAGATCGGCTATATAATACAGCCTCTGCTGATATTGTCTAGCGGTTGCGATGAACTTGCGCTTTAGTTTCTATATGCAAGGGGTTGCCGAAGTTAACCCCACGCTGCATCAAGTTTCCCTGCCTGGATGCCGCTGAATTTCAATTTTTTCTCCTCTTTGGAGATGGTGATCCAGCCGATATATTGGCTTTGTTATATCTCGGCAATGGAGCTCTATTTTTTCATATAACTGGCAGCTGCCAGTTCCAGTTTTGTGGCTGTCTGTGAACCGTGTTTGTTTTCGGAATTGGGTTTACTCTTTTGAAATCGGTTTGATTTCCCTGATTGCTGTTAGGCCGTGAATTATTTCCCGCTATTGTTCGGAATTCTTTGATAGCATGTCCCATCCGATTACAATATTGACAAGATGAGACCTGTAAAGGAGCGTTAAAAATGTTGGGAGATCTTTGCAACTGTGTGCTGAATTTCTGGATTGGACTATTATTTGTGATTGAGAGATATATTTAAAGTAACGAAGATTGGTTTACTTTGTTACACTCTAAAAAATATGCACAATTGTTGCGACAAAGCTTAGGTCTTTTTCCTTAAAATGTAGGGAATATTGCTTAAAATCTAGTGAATATTCCCAGCATTTAAGGAAAAATACCTAAGATTTGTGGCAACAATTGTGCACATTTTTTCCAGTGTAGTTATGATAGAGTTTGATAGCAGGAGCTTTATGAGTGATGCATACTCTAGAATATATAATTTTAAGGATGAAAAAGATTTGTCGGGATGGACTTTAACCAAAGTTTGTAGCTGCCGATCGTACTGCTTGTTTTTCATTATCTTTCAATAAGGATTGTACAAGATTTTTATCTTTAGTATAAGAATAGGATCTTTCGTTTAATTTAGATAGAGCTACATGCAACCTTTGAAGAAAATCTTTTACACTTTCTCCTATTCTCTGGCGAGAATTATTTAATTCTGACTGAAGGTTGATCCAGGGGTCTTTGTTTCGAAGTTTTGTTTTAAAATTGCTTTTAAATCAGGCCAATCCGTTACTTCATTGTATCTGAATATATCGTATGCTTCTGCAGATAACTTACTCCTAATTAAGCTAAGGATGAAGTGCCTTTCATTTTCCGTTGATGTTATTGCGTAAATATCATCGCAACTTGAAACAAATTGTGGAGGTCTTTTGGATTTCACTGAAAGGACGTATAAGCACCTTTGCCTCTACTAGGGAGGAATTTGATTAGAGAATTTTGATAAGACATAATTTCTTCATGTGTCGCCTCAAATACATTCCAATATTTACGTTACGATTGCAGCTTTTGGTCGAGATATGCCTTATTAGCAGTTCTAAATGTGAACGAATCTATTGACTGAATTATCCGCGATATGGACTTTTGCCTGTCTGGCTGAACACGAAACCTTATATGTTGTTTCGATCATCCATATCATCTTCGTTTTCCTGCGCTTCTTTATTTTTTTGAGGATCTTGGAGTTTGAATGGAAAAGGGGTCGTTTAATCTATCTGTATGCACTTATATGGATTTTAGCCTATCGGAAAATGTTGCTTTGACAATGTTATACCAGTCCGCAGTTTTATCAGAGCACGATTGCTTGAAATATGTGTGTTCTTCACTGAAGTTTTCGTGTTCTTGTATTATTTGCTTCAATTTCTTAGAAGGATTTCCAAATTTCTTCCAGTAATTGGAGTTTATCTGAGACGGCTGCACTGGTTCTGCTTCAGTTGGGTATTCTATGGTATTATGGTAAAATTTTTCTAATTTTAGCAGCTTTTTAATCCCTGTGACAAGCAAAGCTCGTCAAATATTCTAACTTCGGTATTCATGGGAGTTGGTACGCGATAGTTGTGATAAATTCCAATGAAGGGAGAAAAAAGAAATTCCTTAACAACCAGGATATAATGTGTGAAAATATAAGAACACTTGGCTGTTAATTATAATGTGTATGTATACTGTTGCTTACAAGCAACTGATCGGTAGATGGGATAGAAGAAAAAGAAATGGGAACTTAATTTTGATTTAATTATATATATATATATGATTAAAACATAAAAAACCTTTTATTATTGAGAAACACGGAGTAAAGTTCTTTGTGTGCAGAAAATAATATTTAGATAAAATGTCCAAACGGAATTGGTAAAAATAAATTTTGTAGAAAAATGCAAGAAAAAACAGGAATAAAGAAATTTTTGATTTGTTGTTTTTTTTTTTATTTTGCAGCGGAAAGTATGAATATGATTTTTTCCTCACTATATAATTTTTTCTTTTACACAAATTTATAAAATAAAAGGGGAGCATATGCAGCAAAAATCTCTATCTCCAACCAATATCTTCCTCTTGTCAATAGGCTTATGGAGCGCGCTATTTAAAAAAGGATCGAATATTGATTAATCGAAGTCCTCTGGCCAACAAGTTTACGAAGCCTTGCCGCAGAGATCGCCTTGTGGAGTAGTGTGTTGCATGCACGTACACAAAAAACAAGTTTCAATAATAATAAAAAATAACCGACCAAGTGGGAGTTGGACTCGCGCACGAAGGGTTCCGTACCATCGCACATAATTTAACACCGTATTTTTATACCCTAGATGAAATCATAGGGGTATACTAAGTTTGTCATTCCGTTTGTAACACCTCGAAATAATGATGGTAGAGCAAAATGGATTGGACACCCATTCATAATATTAAAAGTTATTTCGATTTTTGCATGTCCGTCCGTCCGTCCGTCTGTCCGTCCGTCCGTCCTACATTAGCAAATAAAATGTCAAAAATGGACTAAATCGGGCAACTCTTTCTTGGTGTTGCCATATAAAAATTTCGGTTTTTTACGTATACTTTGAAAACGATCAGTCCAAGACATTTTTATGGTACTAAAAACTTCTGCAGAATACAAAATCCTATAAAATTGGTTATAATCATTTTGTCTGTGCGACAAACCGTTCTAGAAATATATGCGAAAAACAACTTCAAAATCAATACTTGAATAGATCGGTGACCATACGAAATTTAATACGGGCATTCATCTAGGGTATCCTAAGAATTGGTCTTAGACCAATTCTAGCTTTTTTACTTGTTTATTTATTTTTTCAAATGAGAGAAGGCGTCATGTGAAAAAATAATGCTGTCATTTGAAAAAATAATAATAATGCTGTCATTATAAAATCATTTGAAAATGCCTACTTATGATAATAATAATGAATGAAAATAAAACGCGGAAAAAAATCGCCGAAAAAATCACGTTTCTTATATGGGGCCCCCTTTAATTTTCAATTTTATATTATTTTTATACCCTAGAGGAAATCTATAGGGTATAATAAGTTTGAAATTCCGTTTGTAACACCTCGAAATAATAATGGTAGGGCAAAATGGATTGGATACCCACGCATAATATTTAAAGTTATTTTGATTTTTGCATGTCCGTCCGTCCGGCCGTCCGTCCGTCTGTGGGCACGATAGCTCGAGAACCCTTATACTTAGAGAGCTGAAATTTTGTGAACGGACTTTTAAAAAATAATAATAATAAGTTCGAAAATGAGACAAATCGGGCAACTCCTTCGTGGGGTTGCCATACAAAACTTTCGTTTTCCACTGTATATTTGGACACTTCCTGAGAACGCGTCGACGTAGAAAGCTGAAATTTGGTACATGGTGTTTTCATTGTTCTAGCAAATCCAATTTCAAAAATGGTCTAAATCAGGCAACTCCTTCTTGGTGTTGCCATATAAAAATTTATGTTTTTTACGTATACTGTGAAAACTATAAGTACTATACGATTTTAAAGTACTGAAAAGTTCTTCAGAATATGAAATCCTATAAAATTTGTTATAATCATTATTTCTGTCCGACAAACCGTTCTAGAAATATATGCGAAAAACCACTTCAGAAATCAAACTTGCACAGAAGGATGACCATACGAGATTACAAAGGGGTATTCATCTAGGGAATCATACGAATTGGTCTTAGATCAATTCTAGCTTTTTTACTTGTTATTATTTGTCGTTATAGCGGCAACTGTCTACCTGTTATGGTTAACAAGATACACCCCGGTGACAGATCGATAATAATAAGAATGAAAAACGCCGAAAAAATCACGTTTCTTGTATGGGGTCCCCTTTAGTATTATTTTATTTTTATTATTTGTTGTCAGGGGCGGATTTGATCACTTGGCCGCCCTAGGCCTATGGAAGATTGCCGCCCCCCTACTCCCTGTAAAACACGAAAAATTGAATGATCTATATCCAGTGAAGGGACCCCAGGCTAGAATTAGCGGAGTAGGCTGCCTCATAAATCGGAGTAGATTTGAAAAAATGGAGTAGAATTAAAAATAACACTTTCCAACGAATTATTTTATTTAAAAAAACGAAAAAGTATAAAAATGTAATGAAATACCCACAACTACAAGAAAAAATCGCCGCCCCCTAAATCTGCCGCCCTAGGCCCGGGCCTACTCGGCCTATAAGGATATCCGCCCCTGTTTGTTGTTATATCGCCAATAGAAATACACAGTCTGTGAAAATTTTAACTGTCTACCTGTTACGGTTCATGAGGTACAACCTGGTGACGGACGGACGGACAGCGAAGTCTTAGTAATAGGGCTCCCATTGTTACCCTTTGGGTACGGAATCCCAAAAAAGAAAAAAAAGGGGAAAAGAATATATGTTATGTATATATAAAGAAACAAGTATATATATATATTACATATACAGGGTGTCCCGTAAGTCGACGTCAAGCCGAAATCGGGTGATAAACGAAATCATAACAGTTACCAGAAAAATATAAAAAAAATCTAAGTCATGTATTTTTTAAATTATAGACATTTCTTTTGTTTTCGAGAAAATGTATACCCTCTGATGGTTTTTTAGCTCCTGTTGCTACAAATCTTTCCTGTTTTTCTTATGTAATCCCGAATATTGCTTATGTAACCTGTTGCTTTAAATTCTAAGCCAACTGCTCCAGCTTGGAAGAAAATGTCATATTGTGCCGAACCAAGAAAAGAAAATTAATACTTCACCCAACTATAACTGACTGTACTGAAAAATAAATGTACTACGCCAGTTTTGCAAGTAATAAGGATTCTAAAATGGTATAACACTTGCTACATTATTTTCTACATTACAGCAAAAAGAAATTTTTCTTCAAGAAACCCAGTTTAAAAAAATTTCTTTTCGCCTACTAAAAATAATTCTAGTGTACCCAAAGCTTGCCGGAGGACCGTAACTTTAAGATTCTAGTTTGAGTGAGACGCAGAGTCATTACATGAAGTTTGAGTGAGACAGATAGTGACGCTTTCAAGTTAGAGATCCTAACTTTTTGTTGAATTTACGACAAATTTTCTTTAAGTTTAAAACTAAACACCAATTATTTGGATGCTAAGATTTATTATTTACCAAGGACGTTCAAACTGCCTTTCTTCAGCTGCAATACAAGATCGACATCTTCTTAAAAAGGATCGGGTTATCAGACAGGCAAGTCTTCCATTGTTGACAAATTAAACTGCTTCCGTAATTCTGGAGGTCATGTTTTTGTAAAATTCGATGAGCTATACTTTTAGGCATTTCTGTGCTTTCCTGGATTGCACATACCGAAGTACTTGGGTCTTCTTCGACTGCTTGAAGTACTACATCCTCGTAAGGTAAGGAAGTCTTCCTTCACCATGTACTTGGTTTGGAAGTCAGCCCTCTGTGGAGAATAGACGATGCATATTTGTAAAAACTCAATGATTTGACGAGCTAGCGTCACTATCTTGCTCACTCACATTTCATGCAATGACTCTCCGTCTCACTCAAACTAGAATCTTAAAGTTACGGTCTTGCGGCAAGCTTTGGGTACACTAGAATCATTTTTAGTAGGCGAAGAGAAATTTTTCGAAACTGGGTTTCTTGAAGAAAAACATATTTTTTTTGCCGTAATCTAAGAAATATTGTAGCAAGTGTTATACTATTTTAGAATCCTTATTAAGTGCATCAACTTTTAAAGTTACTTGCCAAACTGCCGTAGTACATTTTTCTTTTCATTACAGTCAGTTAAAGTTGGGTGAAATATTAATTTTCTAGTGAGATTTAGAATATAAAGCAACAGGTTAGATAAGCACTATTCGGGATTACATAAGAAAAATAAAATTGAAAGAAAGTAAAGATTTTTAGCAACAGGAGCTAAAAAACCATAACAGGGTGTAAATTTTCTCGAAAACAAAAGAAATGTATATAATTTGAAAAATACATGACTTAGATTTTTTTTTATAATTTTCTGGTAACTCTTATGATTTGGTCTATCACCCGATTCCGCCTTGACGTCGACTTACGAGACACTCTGTATAAGGAAAAATATATATTTCTTTATTATATAAAAAAAAGGGAAAACTTTCGTCAACCTTATTCTTTTTCCTTCTATATGTTCGCGTTGATCTTTTTGTTTGTTTTTAGCTGGAGAATGGAGATAGTGTTGTGATGAATATTTGGATTTCCTTCGTTTCTCGCTGTTGAAGGCGCTGAATAAACTAGCGGATGGTTAATGGATGGTGATAGTACGTCGCGCGTCTAGGACGACAATTTCTTGTGGTCTTCCTTCTTGTCTTGTTTGAAGCAGGGATGAAGCCTCGCAAGGGTCCCACGCTGATTGCTATCTCGTTTGGACTTTGATTATATGGATATTTACCTATAAGTATCCTTTTTGGGGCATCCGGGCTTGTTTTTATATTAAAAACTTTTTTATTTTTATTTTTACTATTAGCAGTGCTCAGACTTCGCAGACTTTTAGTTATTTGCTTACTTTCATTTGGCTGCCACCAGGATTATAATGTATGTGTCAGAGTTTTTAATTTCAAGTTGTTAATGTTTTATTTTATTAATTTTTTTTTAATTTGATTTTATTAATATTAAGTTTAATTTTATATTTAACGCACCGATTTCTTTAAAAATAGAAAATCGATTAGTCTCTAAGCTTTAATTAATCGAATAATTTTTTTTTCCTAATTAACTGATGGCTTAAAATATCAGTACTTCCTCATCCACGCTTTCGTAACTTTAGTTTTTACAAGCGCCAATACCAATACCAATTACTTTCGCAGCAGCTTGTACACAATATACATACACAAATATTATGTAAATCATTGAATCCTAAAAGTCTCAAGAAATCTTTGAAAGTTAACCTTAGAAAGCACGATAATCTCCTTACGAGATAGATAGTGGCATCTTATTTCAATCTCCCAACAGCTGGCACCTCCAGTGTCAATCGTATAATCCAAGTATCTCTTCGGGCGTCCTTCAGTTGGGAAAATTCTTCGAGTTTAAAAATGCCTGCAAGCTGTAGACAAAGTGAATTCCTAAGCTTTTCTTCATAGTTTTGATGCTCGACATCAAATACTCAAAAAACGCTTTTAACTATACAACGACAGAGAGCATAAAGGCACCTTTGTGCCCCACCTGAACGAGAGTTTATGTGATGTGGGTTATTTACAAGATAAACGAACAAGTACATGGAAATTAGGTCAGAGTTTCTATGTGATCTGCGATTCCCAGTGCGACTGTAATTTTGCTACTATGTATTTTGAAAACTCCTTGCCAAAATTATTCATTAAAAGTTAGTATCGTTATCAATATGAATACTGCTGAATTTACAGATGAATACACATACACTTAGAATCACAAATACACTAAGCCAGGAACATTTATCTGGAAAATGGGCGTGGTACATAAACTTTTTCCATGTCATTGGTTTTCATTGGACTTCGTTGGAGAGAAAAATCTGCAAAAAGCTGCATTTCAGTAAACGATTGCACTGAGACGTAGCCTGCTGTAACTAAGGATTGCTGAGTAACTTACGAAGTGGTAAAATCGCAAATTACCTTAAAATGGCCACTTTCAACGTAACTATCTGAAAGGGCTGCGTAATTTCACTTTACTTTCGGTAATTTAATGACTTCTACCGTCTTTTTGTCAGCAAGTGGTTTCAAAGATTTTAAATCCAGGCAGCAACTACTGAGAAAATATGTAGAACGAAATTATGAGAAAGAAATCAATACACTTTGTACTCAGGTAAGTTTGTTCTCGCGTTTTTCTATATTTGTTGATGTGATGCTAAAAATCTCAATTCTGAAATTTACTCAGTTATAAAAACAAAACTTGCTGATAGATATTCGCAGGACATACTACTTAAAAGTTGCTCAATAAGTACAGACACTATTCATAAGAATTTTATTTCTCAAAGTGCTTTGTTCGGGCGCCCTTAATACACTGAACGTACTCCTTCTGCAATGCGATGCACTTATACCAATGCCCTCGCTACTCCGTGAATACGCAAAGAAAGCCCTAATTTGAAAGCTTCAATAATTCACTCCCTGAAAGCACTAACTACGTTCTATTCTTTGAAGTATAAACGATTTTCTTTTCATGCCTCCTTTTGCAAGGCGATATAAGAGAAGTCGTATGGGTAGGTAGTAAGGGTAATAAATAATGCAAATGATATTTTTGGAGTCTAAGAAATCCATGAGTTGCTTATATTACGATGCACATTATTCTATTAATTTACTAATGTTTACTAAGGAGATTAGGCAACTTAGAAGAATTAATAATAATCTACAAAATTTTAATGTATTAATGATAGGCAATATTGAAAGTAAGACTAGAGAACGGATATTTTCTTCTTAATGTGAAAATTAATAAACCACTGCAAGCGGACACAAGTTTTTATGTTCAACAATATTCTCCAGCCTATACCCATTAGGAAAATAGTCAAGCGCGTTCAGAATGATAAGCAGTTTTAAAGCGACTTGTATTTCCTTAGAGACATATTAATTAAAGTTTTCTTCAGAAAGTATTAAATATACTGACATAATATCAGCGGCGGCGGGGGCGCGCGCCCACTCTGAAGACCACTGAAAAAAATTGCAGTAGACCTTCTTAATTTTTTCTAACAAAATGATTCACATCTGTTCTACCGCACCTTTTGTAAAAAACATAACAATTTCTGACAGCGTTCAATATGATACATTTAGGAACGCAGGCCCTAGCTAGCACCTTGGCCTTCGGTCATGGTTGTTGAAGCCTATAGAGAGAACAGGAAGCGCGGATACCTGTACACGAGCGTCGCTTTGCTCGGGGTGTTTGAAGCAAGACAGAGCCTATTCAAGTTAACACGATAGAAGGTCTGTTTTAATTGAAAACAGCTGCCAAAGGGTCTTTGATAAGCCTTCTGTGTAAAGACGGCTTCTTAGAACATTATCGGCGCGGCGTGGTAAAACAAGCATTTAAAGAAACAATTATAACTCGTAATTGGAGCAATTCAGCGAAACTACACAACGGCGAAGAGTGTTATGGCATTTAAAGCAAGATTTTAATTTTTAAATATTTTTTTTTTATTATTTCGTAAAATGTCATAGTTTTAATAGAATACTTAGCCCAAACGTTACATAAAAACAAAATAAATCTGTAGATTGGGAAAGTCTCAATGAGTATCCTAGAACGTGGGAATCATATGGGGTTAGTGACCCTTTTATTCGTAGAATTGCAAAGAAATGAAACTACCACACAAGTTTTGTAGTTACCATTTATTGGCCAATATTTCGGTCTCTTCTTTAGACCATCTTCAGTGCCTAAAAATACATTATATCCATATAACCCACATTATAAACCGTTCGTATGTAAATTACCTTATGAAAATAGGATTTTATTTCCTTCGTCACTTTTTTAAAAAAATTACGTTAGGAGCACATCAAAATTTAACTTAATTTCTTCAGTATCCTAGAAAATTTGATTGGTCGGTCTGTTTTGCTTCAAGGGATGTTGATGAATGCACATTTGAATTTAGTACGACTCTAAGTCTTGGGCATGCGTGAATACATTCAGTATTATACAGCAGGTCTTAACAACAGCAAAATCGCTCTTGGTTTAACGATAAGTACAACCAAGCACTAAAAGGGAAATAGTCTGCTTTTCGCACCTATCAATTTCATCCATGTCCAGAACTGAAACACTATCCAATGAGAAAAGTTTCTTTCTGACCAGAATATTAGAATCTTGGTAAGACGCAAAGGTAGAAAAGGTTTCCCTGGTCTCTGGTCAAAACCATCAGGAGCAACTTCAGCAGTTCGTCTATTTCTTCACTAATTTACAATGAAGTGATTGTTCACTCTCTGAATAAAACTAATATTTATACTGTTAGATTCACTTCAAATTCTCCTTTTGCACCCACTTTACATCTCCCTACAAGAGCCAATACACATCCATACGAGAGATATGTTCAAGGTCCTTAAGGAGATCAACGTCTCCATAGATGCAGGTCTTGATAGTTTCAAGTCGCCGTTAATTAAAACCTGTGACTCATTCTTGGCTAAAGCTCTGCGAAAACTATTCTACTTGTCTTATTCGACAGGAAAATTTTCAATTGCTTGGAAACTACGTCATGTTCAGCCTATTCCCAAGAAAGAAAACGGTAGCGATCACTCAAATTATCGACCAATTACAATCACTTCGATTCTTTAAAAGGTTTTTGAATCTATCGTTAACTCCAAATCAATGAAGTATCTAGAAACTAATCAAACCCACAACGATCGCCAATATGGCTTTTCGTTTTCTGACTTTTCTTATGGAACATTGAAGCCTTAATCTTCTCAATTTTGGTGAGTCCAAAATCGTTGCCCTAGATATATCAAAGACCTATCATAGTGTCTGGTATTCAGCCCTTTTAGCCAATCTTAACGCACTTGGCGTCCCTCTTTCTCCTCTATTATGAATATAAAGTGTTTTATCTGGTCCCTTATACGGACTATATTAGATGGCGTGACATCTCAATCTCAGCCAATAAATGCCGGGGTGCCTCAGGGCTCTCTTAATCCTCTTCTCAATTTTCATTAATGATCTGCTTTCCCTTACTTTCAATCCTATGAATTGTTTTGTCGATGAAAGTACCCTTGGTTTCGCTTACTCCCTTGACATTCTTGGGGCTCAAGTAACAATTTAAATGCTATTTAGTTTTACTCAGGTTTTATAATTGTTTTATTAAGGTTTTGAACTTGCTAAATATTTTATGGTGATTGTAAGTCATGTCAATTGTCCTTCTAGACCAAATGATTTTATTGTGATGTTTTAACAACCTCCTGGAGAGTAGTATTAAAATTATTTAGCATTTAAGTCCATTTGAACTTATAGAAGTTTTATCGTTGTTATCAATTCAACTAGGATAAAACCATTAGGCAGCCAAATAGGAATTAAATACCGCTTGATGTTATTATGGTTTTATGGCATCCTCCAAGACTATTGCATTAATCTTAGACAAAACTTGATAATAAGACTCATGAAGGTTGTATTAAGAAGCACGGAGGGCTACTTTAAATCCAATTTAAGGGACCATTTGGTCTAGAGAGCTACTGGGCTATGTTGGCATCCACCATAAAACTATTATATGCAGAGGTTTTAAGAATACATTGCAAAATTCTTTCACAAAATCATTTTAATATTAAGAGGCTTAGTCAAACTCCGTATAAACCTAGCACGTCTTTCCAAGTGTCTTCGTCATGTGACATGCAAGAATATTGTATTCCATTCTAGGTCTGATATAAGACTTGCAGCGCTAGATTTGATAGGCCGAAATATTTCTTACACCTTTTAAGAAATCCAAAATATTTCTATGCTTCTTTGGCAACAGAGAAGACGTGATCTGCAGCTTAATTTACTGGCAATATTAATGCCAAGAATGCTTATTGACGATGAATCGGAAAATAATGCTGCTTTAAAGAGATGATACAGCTGTGTGATGATAGATTACAAATTATAAATTAGATTATAAATGATTAGACGTCAAGAAGAAATCGACAAGACGAAATAAGTTTCATTGCGGATACATATAAAACTTAATAGATTTATGGCAGAATAAGTAACATTATTTGAGTATCAATATACTTAGAACAGTTTTAACTGAGATCAAATAGATTTGAAAAAGAGGACCGGTTTTATTAGCAACTAAATTAAAGTCAAACAAATTTATTTTGCCTTTATAAGTTAAAAAGACTATAAAAAGACTAAAAATTCTCCGAAATGTATGGATTTAAATGCATAAAGGTACTATAAGCCTTGTAAATAGTATAAAAGCACGGTAAAGGTCAGAAACAAGATTTATGTTTGATTGCAAGTACATATACAAACATACATATATACATATACAAGTGTCATAAGCTTTATAATGCGTTTATACAAAACTAAATTGTTTTATTTAATAGTAAATGGCATTATATCAGCCTCGGAGCGCTCAGAAAGGTTTTACTTAAAACCAAATAGATTTACAATAGAATGAATTGTTTTAATCGCAGCCATCCTAAGATCAAACGATTTTATTACGGCTGTACAAGTAGTAAATATAGGCTTTAATGTGAAATCGCCATTTTATGCTAAAAATGCATTATTCTTAAATTAATTGTATTTAAATGATATAATCAGTAAATTTTCAATCGCCGTAAAATTTGCTACATTAAATTGTTAAAACTGCACTTATATTTAATATTTATAAAAGGTTTGCTGAAATAGTATTTCCAATGCCTTTTTATCTTAAAAAAGTTTGAGGAAAAGCTTTGTGATGGTTTTGATAATGTTATGCGGGCAGGTTGATGAGTTGAAATTACGCTTTTAGTTTTATGAAAGGTTTTATAGAGGACTGCAAATCATCACAAAGAGTATCCAGATAAGACGAGTTAGGCTTTATATAGTTTTAAAGATAGGCCCTCACAGCTTATTGTAGCTCCGGCCCTTTTAGTTTTGTAAGAGGTTTTCTACGGTCATATTATTGTTGGCTTAACTATATAGCTTTATTACAAGTTTTATGAAATACTATAGACAACGTTATGTAGGCTATGTTAAAACTAAAATTGTTACTTGGGGGACTATAAAGGAAATGTCTCATCTGTCAAGATAGATTGTATGATTATATCCTTGAACCACTTTGATAATATCCTCGCTTGGAGCAAACCGAATCGCGGCGAATTCAATACATCTAAGTTCCAAAGCTGTCCCACCTCTTTAAAACAAGTTCAAATTTTTTCACTCCCGTTTCTTTTGATGGAGCACTTCTTGACAATACACCGTCTTTATGCATTCTCGACATTAATATTTGCAGTATGTTAAGCTGAACAAATCACAACTTCTCTCTTGCCAAATAGGCAACGAAATATCTTGGATTTCTGAAAAGGTGTAAGAAATATTTCAGCCCATCGATTCTAGCGCTCCTCTAAAAGTTCTACATCAGACCTAGAATGGAATGCAATTTCCATATGTAAGCCGAGGCTGTTCGCAGAGCCCTAGCTTCGTTGGATATTGTCAAAAAGAGAGTCATCAGCGCATTGGCGATGTGGAAAAACTTGTCATATGGAGTTACACGAGCACCGTCGCAATGTTGGTTGCCTTGCGCTCCTATATTGCTACATGCATTCATTCATTTAATTTACATTTCATTTTATTTCGGAAAATACACAAGATTATTAATCTTTTAAAGTACATTATAAATGGGAATATAAAAAGAGAAAAGCGTGAGTTCAAAATCAAAAAACAAAGTTCAATCACTAAAACAATGATTATACTAATAAAAATTACAAAACAAAAGAAAAAACTTATAAAATAAAATAACTAGTATGATCAATGTTCTGATGAAATATCTAGTCTGATCCCGGATTCCTTCTGTATAATACTCGCATTGCAAGCCGCGTACATCCTTTCACCATTCAATATAGTTTCGGTTGTGTGCGAACGTGGAACAGTCTCCAATCTTCTCTCTTTTCTCCGGCATGCGATCTGCGAAAGTTTAAGGCCCACCTAAATCGGCAACTTCGCCACTCTCCTCACGTTCCCTAATTCCTTTCTTTATCGCCTTCTTTCCATGCTGTGCTTTGCATCATAGTTCATAGGATATCTCCTGAGCTTAGCTTAGTAATATAAAAAACAAAAGAAGTCACACTTTCTTAGCTTGCCGACGAAGTTATATACGTACAAGGTATGGATTGCATCTGTTCGTTCTGTGACTGCTATTTTAAATAAATGTAAATTTTTAATTCCTGTATTTTGAAAGGATACAATTTATGATGATTCGTGAATTTGTATAAAGTACGTTTCCCTAGTTTTACTAACTTAAATGGATGATTGGGAAGTTTTACATTTCCACAATTTACAAACCACAACAAAATGAATAATATAACGTCCTCGTTGCGAGCGGGAGCCACTTGCTAATCTGTTTGACTCGTATCTTTTAAATGATAAATTTTGTGCATTTGACATTTGCGAGTGGTGGCGAGTATCTTCAAACTTTTGTTCAGTTTTCAGCATATAACATTTTTAAACCATAGTTGCTCCGCCTCCACCCTCACCAGAATCCTGGATCCACCACTGCATAATATACAAGTGATCTGCAGAAAATGAACTCACATTTATAGAAATAAAATATCAAGCAGTCCATGTTATATTATATGTCAGTGGTTCAATGCCAAATAAAAAAACTTCTTTTTAAAAGCATGGGGAATTCAATTACTTACTAATAATATAAAATTTTTAAAATTATATAAAGGGTTTTCCAATAAGAGGTGTTATTTTGATATTCAAAGAAAAATGCCATTTTTTGATCTTATTTCATTATAAAGAGGAAGGTATGCCGTTAATAATGAAAAATAACATCAGCCAAATGACCACCACGACCACGCCTACAGGACCATATCCTTTACATGAAATTTTCCATAACCAAATCGCAAAGTGGCTGCCCTATGTCCTCGATAGCCTCACGAATTCCATCTTTGAGGTCTTGAATCGACGCTGGGCTGTTGGCGTAGACCTTCTCTTTCACGTGGCCTCAAAGGAAGAAGTCGCAAGGTGTTAAGTCACAAGATCTCGGTGGCTAATTGTGATCACCTCTTCGAGAGATAACACGGTCCGGAAACTTTTCCCGTAAAAGATCAATGGTTTCGTTGCTTGTATGGCATGTAGCGCCGTCTTGTTGAAAGTAAACGTTGTCCAGATCAATACCATCCAATTCCGGCCATAAAAAATCATTAATCATCTGTCGATAGCGCAATCCATTCACCGTAACTGTTGTTCTAGCCTCATTTTCGAAAAAGTAAGGTCCAATGACCCCGTGGGACCATAAACCGCACCAAACAGTCACATGTTGAGGATAGAGAGGTTTTTCAACAAGAACTCTTGGGTTTTCCGAGCCCCAGATGCGACAATTTTGCTTGTTGACGAAGCCATCGAGGTGGAAATGGGCCTCATCACTCAAGATGAGTTTTCGATGGAATTCCGGATCATTTTCATGCATTTCAAGGACCCAATCAGCAAAGACTCGACGTTGTTGATGATCGGCCGGCTTGAGTTCTTGTGTTAACTGAACTTTATAAGCCTTAAGATCCAAATCTTTATGCAAAATACGGTGTAATGACGTTTGTGGAATGCCTAATTCTAAACAACGACGAGGAATGGACAAACCTGGGTTTTCTTCAACACTTTTGGCTACAGCAGCAAAATTCTCGGCTGTTCTTGAACGACGTGCACGGGTTTTATTCTTCACATCAGTAACTTGTCCCGACAGCTCGAATTTTTCTACCAATTTCTGTATTGCGGTCCGACAAGGTGCTTCACGACGACCCAAAAATGTTCGAGTTTTACGAACCGTCTCTGCCACATTTTCACCATTTTTATTGTGAATTTTAATAATTTCAATGCATTGTTGAATCGTGTGTCGTTCCGGCGTAGTTTCTACTTGTCAAAGGTCAAAAAATGACAGCTCCAAAAGTGACATCTACTGAAATATCGGGCTAATTAAAATAACACCTCTTATTGGAAAACCCTTTATATATAAATCTAATACTCAGGATGAAATGTACGGCATAGATCTGTTATTGCTATGCACAATATCAAATTGTCGAGGTTAAATTGGCCCAGAGTTTGAACGCAAGCACAAAGTTCATTCCGATAAAATGCCCCCGATAAAGGAAATAAATGTAGATTGCTGACTCTATAAGTGCCATGTATGTGAGTTTTCAAAGAACGCCGGTACATGACGGAAAGAAGGCATGCAAAATTTTATAGTTTCTATTATTTTTAAATAGATAAATGTCATCTGATCTTCCTGAAATTTCGTATAGATAATCTCCTAATAAGCGTGCATCAATAAAAAAATAAAAAATTGGATTCATCGACAATTCGTTAAAGTAAGTTTCGAAATGAATTTTGCAGACAGAAATTTTGTCCGTCGAAAATTTAATTTCGTAATAAATTTGGGAGGTGAGTGAAAATATGAATATAAAAAAAAAGTAGCAAGAGAAATTTTGCAAATCGGAAAATATTTAGTCGAGATTTTGGCTGGGGGTGGTTTGCTTCAATATAGGTTACTTTTGGTATATGGTGATTTTAGAAATTCATATAACAAAAACGAAGCCGAATACCATCGCAATTTTTGGTATACAGCTAGATAAGGTTTCTAGCTTCATTGTGAATCATTTTGCTGACAGGTCGTGTTCTTTTCGTTCGTGTCCACATTTAATTTTAATTTATTTATTTATTCATTATTCTGTGTATATATTTTGTGTTTATTCTGTGCATTTATTTAATTTTGATTGTTTTCTCCGTGGTTTGGTGTCCGTTCCGACTAATTTTCAGTGGTTTTGTTTATGCTCGGATTATGTTGTTTGTCTCCTCGAACTGTTCTACGGAAATAATATACATATAATATATATATATATATACTTTCTCGGGTAATTTTTTTTTTCTGTGTATGCTTTTTAATAATTCTATTTATTGATTTTTTAATAATTCCATTTAATTTTCATTGTAATTTCATATATTTTTGATTGTCTTTGGAAGGTTGTTGTTGCCTCGTTTAACACTCAGAGAAAAATAATTGTAAAAATTACAGATTGGAATTGTTAAAGATACAAACCTAGATTTTCTTGCTACATCCGTATGAAAAACACTTTTAACAATGACTTTTTGTAAAAAATAATAAGAAATAGTAGAATTGAACACCAGAATAATTTTTACATTAGCTTTTTTGAATAAAAATTCATTTCAGAGGATTGTAAATTTAATTACCGAATCGTTAAACTCTGAGTTTATTTGCCACTGGTAAGATCTACAATTTAATTGTAAAAGGGTGTTAATAAATGACTTAAAAAGCTTAAACTACGGGGCGCTAGCAATCTCATAAATGGTGTAAAGTACAATTAAATTGTTAACATAATTATTTTTAATTATTGCTAACCAAATAAACCTCAATGGTAATAATTACTAATTGTTTCTTAATATAACTGGATTGTAAAATTAGCTATTTATTATTGTATTTTAAAGCAACTACAACAAATTTTTCAAATATGCCAGAATCTTGAACTATTCAAATTAACAAATTAATTGTTGCTTTTATAAAATCGAAATGTGTTCGTTTATAATAGATAAAGATAATTTTGAAAATTTTCCGTTTGACTGAAAATCAATGCCGCAAATTGTTGAATTTACATCAGTTTTAGTTGATTTGACAATCTTTTTCTCTGAGTGAATTACATATAAAATTTCATTCTCTTCATGCCACCTATCCGTGAATCATTCTGGGCTTATCCAAAACAGCAACAGTTTCAGTAATATCTGTCTCGACGGCATCTATTTTATTTTTTTATTTCATTTTATTCTATCAGCTTAGTATTGTCGAAACCCCCCTCGTCGCGAGGACTTCAGTCTGTATTGTTCTAATTTTGTCTCTTCTTCTGTGGACACCCATCAGCCACGCACAATTTGTTTTACATTTTGGACTGCAATTTGTTAAGCTTTGCTTTACACATATCTTGAACTAGAATCTTTCGATTATTTATTGCTGCTTGTTGATTTTGAAGCATGGATGATTGTTGTTATAATAATTATCAGTTAACTCTCTAAACAAGTGCCAAGGAATTTGCGGCAGATCTTTTCATCATATTCGCATGGGTTTTTCTAATTTTAGCCGGCTAAGTCACTGCTTGAATTTTCAAATATATTTTCCTACTCTTGTTCCGAATGTAGAGAAATTTCACTATTACATATTTTAATGGCAGTAACATATAATAATGGTCAACTGCCGGATTTACTAGACGACACTGACAACCTGACCAATAATATGAATTCTTTAAAAGTGAAGCAAACAGAACAATACTCTGACTTTTCATCTGTTTTTCAGGCTCTCGATGAGTTGTCTTGTAAAGTTGATAAACTGACTGCGGCTTCACACAATTTGAACAATTCTGGGTCTTGATGGGCTTGATGCAATTGAAACCAAAGTGGATTATTTGCTCGACTGCTCAAAAGATGACAAATCAAACTCTTCAGACTCTGATGTTCGAAGTTTGCGGAAGCATTTGGCAGGAACTTCATGGATGTCTCCACACATTCCAGATACTACAAAGAGTTATCGTTAAGTTTAAACAATCAATTGAATGATCTTAAGACCTATATAAACGATATTTCTGACTTTATTGAGAATTTGATTGGTCATGAATCCGCTTCTTTCCCATACTACATACGAAACCTCGCACTATTTCCGACGATCTCGCTACTACAAGGGTGATAATTTGTGATATTCCAGATGAAATCAGAGCACAATCTGATCTTCGTACAAGAGTTCCGGCTAATAGCTTTAATCTACCTTCTTCCTCTTCAAACTTAAGAAGTGAACTCACGGCCCCAAATGCAATGGCCATCTTGGACACTATTCTTAATAGCCAAAAATCCCTTACGTCAACGACCTCCGCAGGTGTCAGATGGAGTTGTCTGGAGTTAGTGATGCTGTCCTGCCTTCCTACGTGTCCCTTTCGTTGGTCACACCTTTCGACACTTTATACAAAAACGATAAGTGTTCGCAGACTAACATATCTGCTCCGTTTTCTGACATTGCTGCATCTGTTTCTTCCGTACCATTTGACTGGGGTTTGAATAGAAATGGTCCTATTGCTGTAGAGTGTTCTAAGCCAATCCGTAAACAAAGCAGCCGTAATAACCGTTCCCGGAAACGTGTAGCTGCGATTGAATGGAGAGAGCCTTAGACAGTAGCGAATGGTACTTCATCTCTACCCTCTTTAGGAAATGGTATTGTTTGAGTACGGTACCAAAACCTTCCAATGTTTACGCACCCATCTCTTTCCAGAAACGATATGTGAAAACATATTGAAGTATTTTAAGTAAAAAAATACCGCGACTGATGGTATTTCTAGTCGAAAGTCAGTAAAATCTCTACACTGGTTGCATTCATTCTCCTAACTGTTTCAACAGATTTACAGGGCAAGCTATTATTATTATTATTTTGGCCTTCTGGCGCTTTTACTAAACTATTTGTACCTTCTGAGCGCCAACATAGAAATATAGCTAAAATAAGCAATATTATTCCAAAAAACTAAAGTTGCTTCCCCTTTACTAGCAAAATGTACGGGGGATTCGGACAAAAACTACACATATCTTCAAATCCTCTGTTGCAACTTGTTTTGATATATGTAGTTGCTTTCACTGAAACTTGGTTGCATAAAAGATAGATATACTGTTTTCAAAGCTCGTGGCGGTGGCGTACTCCTCGGCTGTAAAAATAAGTTTAATTGCAGCCAAACTGCGCTTCCAATTTTCTCCAACACTCTCGACATTGAGCTGTCTGTTAAGCTGTCTCTCTTCAAATATGACTTATACATACTTTATTGATATATTCCTCCAGACTCCATAAATATCGCCGATGACAAAGATCAGAATATATGCAATCTATTTATTTCAACATCTAATTTAATCCATGATAAGATGGATCCTATTGACAAATTACTAGTTATTGGTGAATTACCCAATATTCAATGGGTACTAAATAAAGATGACGGTTACTATCTTATTCTTAATAACTTGACAACAAAGGAATCACTCCTCCTGGGGCCAGATTCTGTAACTGGGAGAGTTTGGGTGATGAGAATTTTCGTTTTCCCCGATTAAAACTCCCTAACTCTGCTTTTGCCATTCTCTACAATACTTGGGGAATTAGGGAAAACGTGAGTAGTATCGCAATATTGAAGGACGGCTAACTCTGTGTGGGAGGGTCGTAGAGCTTTGGGGTTTTTTCCTCCGGATTTAGGTTCTAGAGTACAAAGATACAGATGAAAAATTTTTAGGGTACGGGATTTTGGGGAGGGGTGGTCGTACCACCCCTCATTGGGGGTTGTCAAAAATACATCATGTTTTGTATCAAACTAAAGAGCGAGATATGGGTAATCGAGTAGTGTAGTTTTTGTGATCATTTTAACTTCATAACTGACTTTTTACTGCTAAAATACGGGTTTTATGCACTTGGGTCAAATACACCTCAGTTCCCATATTCTGCATACATATATTTCTTCCGTTCTTTGTTTCACATCCATTAGCTCTCTGTTGTAAACATTTTTCCCATGGAAAGTGAATTTCCAGGACTTACCAGTTCTTCATAATGATGAGTTGAAAATATGCCCATTTTTGTACCAAAAAACGGCCATTTTTTCATCTTAAGAAGGACTGATTCACTTTTTTTACAGTTATCTCCAAAACTATTTACCGGACTAAAAAAACTAATTACATATCTAATTAGGGGACAAAATGTAGATGCGATTTCATCCTACATACAAGCTTTAACCTGCATATTTAAAATTTGTATATCATCTATTCTGTAGTGGAAGACGACCAAATTGACCATTTTCGGGTGAATTACAATTTTTAACGGGTACCTTGAGACACCAAAATCCTTATTTCTCTGTAAGTATTGCAACAATTTCCATAATTTGTTTTTGAAAGCATATCCAGGATATGCAGTGAGTCCATAATTCAATTTGAAAATACTTCACATAGGATAATAAAAGCAGACAATACTGTCAGTTGAGAAATATTTTTCTTACTTATCCACAACTAACAGTTACAGAATTCCGAGTGGAGAGTTAAGTGGCAAAATAACTCTGATCTCCACAACCCCACAACTCTCTGAGTTAGTGAATCCGAAGTCAAATGAATCTGCTTGGCCCAGCCAAAGACAAATAACCTCATTGAAGGTTGGCACCGCGGGTTTATTTAAGGCCAGATTCACTAGCTCGGACAGTTGTGGAGATGAGAGTGAGAGTTAATTGTCAAAAGAACTCTCATCTCCACAACTCTCCGGCTCGGAGAGTTGTGTATTTGTGGAGATGCGAGTTCTTTTGACACTTAACTATCCGCTCGGGATTCTGTAACTGGGGAATTTGTATTGAGAATTACCAAACTCTCTATTCCATTCGACAAAACTCTCGGCTGTGTTAGTTGTGGAGAAGTAAGAAGAATATTTCTCAACTGACAGTATCCGCTGTTTTTGTTGTGCTTTGTGAAGGTACCTAGGTAGCTAGGATTTTCAAATTAGATTATGGACTCACTGCATATCCTGGCTATATTCATAAAAACAAATTATGGAATCCTGGCAATACTTACAGAGAATTTGGTGGTAAAACACGCGGAAATGGTCAATTTGGTCGTTTTCCAGTACAGAAGAGATGCTATAAAAATTTTAAATATGAACGTTAAAGCTTATGTGTAGAATTAAATCGCATCTACATTTTGTCTCCTAATTAGATATATAATTAGTTTTTGAGTCCGGTAAACAGTTTTGGAGGTAACTGCAAAAGAAATGAATCAGTCCTTCTTAAGATGAAAAAATGTCCGCTTTTTGGTACAAAAATATACATATTTTCAACTCATCATTATGAAGAACTGTTAAGTCCTGGAAATTCACCTTCAATGACAAAAATGCTCGCAAGAGAGTACTAGTGGATCTGCAACAAAGAACGGAAGAAATATATGTAAAATATAGGAACTGGGGTGTATATGACCTAAGTGCAAAAAATCCGTCTTTCGGCGGTAAAATGTCAGTTATGAAGTTAAAATGATCAAAAAAAAAAACTACACCACTCGATTACGTGCTTCTTCCTCTTTAATTGGAT
Organism: Dioctria rufipes; assembly: GCA_963924295.1. Lineage (NCBI taxonomy): Eukaryota > Metazoa > Arthropoda > Insecta > Diptera > Asilidae > Dioctria > Dioctria rufipes. Next base: position 116,702,169 of record OZ002741.1, read on the forward strand.
ACCAAATATGACGTATTTTGTACAACCTCCAATTGGGGGTGGTACGACCCCCCATCCTCAAAGGACCCTCCCCCAGAAATTGTTCATCTATGTTCTTGTACTCTAGACCCTAAAAAAACCCCAATGCTCTACGACCCTCCCACTCAGAGCCTTTCAATATTTCGATACTTCTCACGTTTTCTTTAACTCCCGAAGTATGTTAGAGAATCTCGAATGGAGAGTTAGTGAGTTTTAATCGAGGAAAACTAAAATTCTCATCTCCCAAACTCCCAAACTCTCCTAGTTACAGAATCCGGCCCCTGGACGCTATTTCATCTCTTGGTCTTAGCCAAATCAGTAATGTTAAGAATGTCATGGGTAGGCCGTTGGACGTGGTATTTTGTACTGACGCCCGTAAGTTAGTAGTTGAACATAACCTAGTTATAATGTCTACTCTTGACAAGTACGACCCCCTCTACTAATTACATATTGCCATGAAACCGGAAACCTTGAAAATTTTGACGAAATACAATACATTTTTCAATTTTAGAAAAGCTGACTTTTCGGAACTTTCCATTAGACTTACCTCTATGGATCTCAACACATTGCTGTCTTGCAATATAAGTCTTACATAATTCTTTTCGATTTGTTCTCTTCTCATGTTCCCCGTGAGCTCCAGCGGTTGCATAAAACATCTCTGCTATGGTGCACAATAAAAAACTGAAGCGTCTTATAAATATAAAAGAATAAATTGTGGAAAAGTTATTATAAGTCACAAAAACTTCCTCACATTCTATAATGAGTTCAAAGAACTTTCGTTTTCACTCTAGTGACCCTCATACTATTTTTAAGTTTATTAATATGAAGAAAATAACCGACAACTATCCCAATACCATGAGGTACAAAAATTCTGCCAGTGATGATTCGTCGGAAATTTGCGATGCGTTTGCTTCATTTTTTGCCAATGAGTTTTCCTGGTCGCCTGGGTGGCGGTGTGGCAATCTACATTAAGAGGAGTCAATAACAAGATTTGCAAGTTTCACACATTTTTCAATGCGAATTGCTGTCAAACTATTTATAGCAGAATAATGATTTATATCAGAATAAGATTTATATCTTAAATTAAAGATAACGAAGAGGTCTAGTTAATAACGTGGGCAAAAGTTACAAAAAATGTATTGGAATGCAGATATCAGCTCAGAAAATGGTAAAAAAATGGTTACAAATGAAGTTTTTCAAATCAAATTCCTATTAGTAGGTATGCTCATTTCTTTAAATTTCGACTATTTTGGAAAGATAAAGCCTGAATCTAGCAAATAACGTCGAGGTTTTTTATTTTTAGTAGAACTTTTTTTAATAGTACTTGTTCTTTCTCCCGATATTTCACAGACGAGAAATTGCAATATTTCGTTGAAAGTTGTTGCAACATAAAGCAAAATAATATATTTAAAAATTATGTCTACAAAAAATTTAGGAAAGTTAATTCTCTTTAAATATTTTAAATTTACTTGAACAGCAAATATTCATGTTTCGTCTTAAATTGTATAATTTTGTCGCTTGTTGGGTTTCTGTCTTTTACACTAGGTTTAGCCTAATTTTATATGAATTTTCACACTTTCAGGACACAAACCTACGTATAGTAAAGTTTATTGCCTACCGTCTCGCTGGTATCTAAATTGAAACTTTTGCTGAAAACTGACTCCTGTTAAGGATTTTCTTAAAACAAATGTTGTTTCTTTGTCGTGGGACTTGCCTGTTGAATTTATCAGTGTAGAGGTTGTATCTGGGAATGAGAAATGCCTTATCTGCGCGGTTTACTGGCCCCCAATAGTTTTTAATGATGTTAACGTTCGGGAGTTTGAGTATTCAATGTCACAATCGCAATCTTATGTCTTTTCCAACGTACTGTAACACAATGAATCCTTCATTACTTGACTTGCTCCTGGTTACAGATTCGAATGAAGTAAGTTCACACAACCAAATTAATCCCCCCCAGCACATTGGATTTATGATATTCTCTCCCTAATTTACGACTTTCCTGTAGCTCATGCACCCTCTATTATTAAGTATTCATATCGTAACTACAAAAATATCGATGAAAATTGTTTATTTGGTGAATGCTTGCATTTGCGGTGGAATGAAATTTTTGTTTGTGAATCGATCGACGGTCAAGTAGAAATTCTCTCATCCCTTATAAACTAGCTCTTTGAAAAATGTGTAGATACCAATAAAAAGAAAAAATTATCCCCGTTAATGGTTGTCCTTGGTTCTCGCCAAATGTTAGATCTCTAATTGCCGAGCGTGAATATATATAACATCGCTGTAGGCGGATACGGACTGATAAAGCACGATTTCTATATACAGCTGATCGAAATAGGGCGACCGCGGCAGCTCGACAAGCAAAGCGCCAAGATTTTAGCTCCAAATTTAACCACAATCTTAGTCCAAAAACGCTGTGGCGAAATTTGCGACAGGCTGGGGTTGTGGGAGGCAGTAATTATACTTCTAGAAGTGACCTCGACCCTGAAGAGCTACACACATTCTTTACATCATCCAGTACTGCACCCAATGAGCTAAGTGATTCTAATTGCAGTGTAGATAATTGAATAAGATCATTCGCTTTGCCTAATAATAACGACTATAGATTACAATGAACTTCTTGCTGCTATCTGCTCAATAAAATTGGAAGCAACTGGACCTGATAGCTTACCACCATGGTTCATTCAACTTTTGTTGCCGTTTATAGGAAAATATATGCTACATATAATTAATTCATGTTTGATGTCATCTTCTATTTCCAGTGCTTGGAAGATTGCAAACGTCACGCCCATTCCGAAAAATCCTCTCCGGAATCTGCACGAGATTTTCGCCGAATTAGTATTTTGTGCTTTACATCCAGAGTCCTTGAAAAGCTAATGTATAAACAGATAGTTGAATATCTCGACCGGGGTGATCTTTTGACGTGCTGACAATCGGGATTCCGACAATTTCGTAGCTGTGAAACTGCTGTGTTGAAAGTAACTTCTGACATAAGAATTGCTCTCGACCTAGAACATTTCATGATCCTAGTACTACTAGATAGCGTGAATCACCGCATCCTCCTCGATAAACTTGCTAACTCTTTAAATTTTAACAACGCGTCGTTGCTTTGATCGAAAAAGTTCTAACTAGTCGTAAACAGCGAATCAAAGCCAACCAAATGTTTTCTACCGCACTACCACTGCTAAGTGGAGTTCCTCAAGCCTCTATATTCGGTCCTTTGCTTTTCAGTCTGTTTATAAATTACTTGCCTGATGTTCTCTAGGATATATATATCCATTTATATGCGGATGATGTCCAGTTATATTTCAATAGACCTGTTGGGCTTTTAGAAGTTTGCATTGTACGAATGAATTGTGATCTCAACAGAATTTATGTCTGGTCAAAGAATAATCAGTTTGTTTTAAATCCTGTCAAGTCTCACTGTATTTACTTCTACAATAAAAAACTTAATTTTTCTGATATTCCACCAGTAGTCTTAAATAACGTTTCGCTGTCTATGCTAAACAAAGTCACTACCCTTGCTATTATTTTAAACAGCGAAATGAAGTGTTGCGACCTCGTTAACAACATTATCAGAAAAGTATATGCAATTCTTCGGAGGCTCTGGCTTTCAGCGAGCATCTTATCTACTGAATATCGCATCAGATTAATTAAAACTTTAATTTTACCCCACTTCACTTATGGTAGTATTGTATTTCCTAAACTGGATACTTGTTGTACCCGAAATATGGAAGTAGCATTCAACGTTTGTATCCGCTTTGTTTATGGACTTCGCAGGTTTGACCTTGTTTCACCTTTTCGATCTCGAGTGCTTGGCTGTCCACTGTTTCCTTATTTGCAGCGACATGCTCTACTTACGAAAATTCTTCCAGTTCGCAATATCACGACGTAATAGGAATATAACGCTCCCATGTTTTTATAAATCTTTCATGGAAGGTTCTTATCTTGTTCAAATTGCCCATCTATGGAATAACCTGCCCTTGTGTGTCGAAACTGCAGTCACTGTCAGTGCATTTAAGTGACACCTTAATACACTTATGGTATAATATTATACTTTATCGTTATAATGAATTATATTCATGATCTCCACGGCAGAATTTATGTGTAACGTTTTTAAATTTTAAATATAACGCTAAAATAAAACTAAATTCTAATAGTCGTAGTTAATTTTCTCATTTTTTATAATTTAGGAAAAATTTATCTTTATGTTTCTTCTTTCTGTTTAGCATTAAAAACTCGATCTCTAACACTTTTATATAAAATTTACAAAAAGAAAAGATTATTAACTCTTGTGTACAGTATCCCTAAATAAATACTTCTATTTCTAAATTTCCAACCTCGAAATAGTAACTTTAGTCATATGTCGACTCCCATAACGTTTCATTCACTATCCCTACAATTACACATGAAGATATACTTGATCATATTAATGTGCTTCCAAATGACTTCATAACGGGTCCCAATGGGATTCCCTGCCAGCCCCGCTGAAAATTATTTTCCAAAAATCGTTCGATAGTGGTTGTTTTCCGCAGCTGTGGAAAAATTTTTTCATCATACCTATCCACAAAAAAGGTAGTAAGAATGATATTTCTGACTATAAGCCTATTGTGAAATTATCATGCATGCCCAAATTATTCAAATCTATTATTTATTCTCAATTATCCAATTTCCTGCAAGAATTTGCTCTCCCCAAAGGAACATGGGTTTATTTCGGGCAGATCTACAACCATCAACTTATTGGAAGTCGCCTCGGATACTATTGGCGGGTTTGCAAAAAGGCTACCAGACAGATTGTATTTATACTGACTTTAGGAAATCTTTCGACAAGTTATCTCACTCCGTGATATTGTTTAAAATGGAAAAGTGTGGGTTTCCACTAACATTCCTAAAATGAACGGAGTCATATTTAGATAACAGAACATACCAAATCTATTTCCACCATTCCATCTCTAGAGTTTCGAAAGCTTCGTCCAGCGTACCTCAAGGGAGTCATTTGGACTGGGTGCTCTTTATTCTATCTATTGACGACAATGTTTATGTTGTGAAGCACTGCAAAGTCTTGATTTATGCTGACGACATTAAACTTTTCGCTCAGATTAAATCTTTTAATGATTATGAACAGGTATTAGGTGACCTCCACAAATTTTACGATTGGTGCAAAAGTATTGATTTGGTACTCAATATTGGCAAGTGTGAGGTTATGACCTTCCACAGGAATCTGTGACTTGCGTGTCAAATGTAACCAAAGATTGCATTTTATCTCACACATACACTTCATGGTATCAAAGAGTAGTTCTATACTGGGCTTTATAAAACGTTAGTCTCGAGAGTTCTCGAATCCTAGCATAACACTGCGTTTGTACACTTGCTTTGTAAGACCTCTTCCTGGTACCTACCCTGGAATAATTCATTAATTCTTCCACCCTATGAGGATCACTTGAAGGTTTTAAATATGCAATAGTTTGAAAAACGTCGCATGGCTGCCGATGCAATTTTTGTGCATCAACTCTTAAACGCGAATATTGATTCTCCGTTACTTGACAAATTCTCTTTTCGTGATAGTAGGCACAATTTGAGAAGACTACCTCTGTTGCATGTTCACTCCTCAAGGTCTAACTTTAGCATGCACGTGTTATATTTTGTTTTGTAATCCTCCTACCTCTTTAACCCTAGCACGGAGGGATTGACACTTCATTAATCCAAACACTCATGAACACGTCTTCTTACTCAAACTGAACTTTTCCTCTTTATTTACCTCTACTTTTACACTTGTATGTTTCTTTTGCACTTAGTCTCACAATCTCTACTTAATTAACTTTTCTTTTTATAAACCTCAAAATTTGTCTTCTTTCACCAAACCTTTGGTGGTACAAACTTAAAATTTTTCTTCTTTCACCGAACCCTTCACCGAACCGACCGTATTCTTTTTTTCTTTTCTTTCTTTTTATTATTACTTTATCAACTCTTCCCAACAAACTCAAAACAACCACTTCAATTTTCGCGACGGTTAAAATCAACTCTCTTCACTCTCCTCGTTGATCACTTTCTTTGTGATCAAGCGCCGTTGTTCAGGGTAGAAAATGCTTGATTGCATTTTCTTACCCTGAGAAAATTTTAACATTTTATTCTGGACATGATGAAACTTGTCCGGAAGATTTTTCGATGTACGGTGTCTTGAAAATATATAATTTAATGTTTTTATAAACATCAGCCACCAGTTGGAATCGCGGCGCGCATATACATGCAATGCATTTATGCGGCGTGCATTTCTTATCGCCAAAGCTTTCTGTCGCAATATGTATGTACTTATAGCTTTAAGAATTTTACCTTTTTTACAACATAAATGAAATTAAAAAACATAATAAGAGAGAAAGAAAAACACAACTTTTATTTTAAACGTTTAATAATAATAAAAATAAAACTTTTACGACTACGACCGACTCATAAGTAAATTTAAAACAGACTGATTTTCTTATTAACTTGAACTTTTTATTAGGTTTTGATTTTTTGTCTTCGAGTAGAGTAAGTAAAAGTGCTTACTTCCGCAAAACGCGCGTGCGAGAATGATTATGATTAAAAATGTTATTTGATACTTTTGTTTTTCAGAAAAGTATTTTCCGGTGGAGGAATGAATAATTTAGCTGAGTCTGCGTGCTTTTGACTATATGAAAAAAAAGGGTGAATCTTGTTGGGACGTGACCTATATACACACATATTGTATTTTTCGCGACAAATCGTACTGAAGGTACGATTTGTCTTTTGATTTCTTTTTAATGTAATTATTTCTACTGACAAATTTTGCTGAAGCAAAATGTATGTTTTAAGATTCTACAAATTGGTGGAAAAATTGCTGTACTCGCAAGCATCATTTGAATTACATATACTCCTTTGTATTGAATTGTTGAAAATTGCCTTCTTTCAATGTGATGGTTTATTTCTCAACAAGGTATATAAACTGAGAAGTCCATAAACAGATGTTATGAGCAGCAGTAGAATACATAATCTCTCGACACACCAAGGATTCGGATGGCTATACATTGTCATAAGCGGAGGTTTCTGGGAGCATGATAAATACATTGGAATTGACGATAAGCAAACCCAAATTTATATTATGACCAGTTACATATTAATGGAAATGTTGGCTACTTTTAATTCTCGTCCACTTTTTTCAATTATATATACCTACCTATCACATCATAGGTGTCACTTTCCTGCTAATGGGTTTTCAACCAACCTCCTTACCACTAATGGAATATGGAGAAATTATAAATGAATGTAGGAGTGAGTGCAATAATAGAAGGATCGACAAAAGTTATTTGGGTCCTTCTGATGGAATATAGATTATTTACAATAACTCAGGACTGTTCACTACAAAGTACAACCCGGTGTGAATTTCATCGCATTTAAAAGAAAGACTTGCTATCCCAATATATGATCAATTAACGTCTAAAAATTTTTGGAAATGACAGTCATCGAACAGCTCCTACATAAGTCGTGTCGGAAAAGTACAAGCATTTGCAATACCGTTACCAAAAGGAAAAAATTACGAATCCTGGCACAACTTTTATGTCATGCGTAGTCTTGAAACTGAATTGAAATTGAAACAAGTAAATAAGCTAGAATTAGTCTAAGACCAATTTTTATGATAATCTAGCTGAATGCCCGTATTAAATTTCGTATGGTCACCGATCTATGGAAGTTTATTTTTGAAGTTGTTTTTCGCATATATTTCTAGAACGGTTTGTTGGACAGAAAAAATGATTATAACCAATTTTATAGAATTTCGTATTCTGAAGAAGTTTCTAGTACAATAAAAATGTTTTGGACTGATCGTTTTCCCAGTATACGTAAAAATGTTTATATGGCAACACCAAGAAGGAGTTGCCCGATTTAGTCCATTTTTGAAATTTTATTTGCTAGTACAATGAAAACACCATGTACCAGCTCTCTATATCGATGCGTTCTCAGGCAGTGTCCAAATATATAGTGGAAAACGAAAGTTTTGTATGGCAACCCTACGAAGGAGTTGCCCGATTTGTCTCATTTTCTAACTTAATTTTACTTTTGTTTTTTAAAGTCCGTGTGCAAAATTACAGCTCTCTGAGTATACGCGTTCTCGAGTTATCGTGCGCAAAGGCGGACGGACGGAAGGACATGCAAAAATCAAAATAACTTTTAATATTATGAATGGGTGTCCAATCCATTTTCCTCTACCATCATTATTTCGAGGTGTTACAAACGCAATGACAAACTTAGTATACCCCTATGATTTCATCTAGGGTATAAAAAGACTTTATTGTATAACTTTATAAAAACGTAATAATGCAAAATCTTAGGAACTATACATATGCAATCCTATTTTGCGATAAATATGCAATCCTATTTTGCGGTAAATATCTACACGACAAATATGCACCTCTCAGAACAAGGTCGGTCAAAGTAAACGGTTGCCCGTGGTTTTCCCAAGAGGTTCATTCGTTGATTGTTGAGCGCGATTTTCTGCATCGTCGATTTTTGCGACTAAGAACTAATGAAAGCCGTAATCGTTACAAGACAGTTAGAAATAAAGTAAATTCCAAGATTCGTGCAGCTAAATTTTGCTATTTTAAACGCAGGTTTGATATTAACCTGCCTCCAAAAAGACTGTGGAACAATTTAAAACGCTCAGGTATTTTTCGGAAAGATACAGATACATGTGAACTAGATCCTAATACCTTAAATGTTCATTTTACATCAACACATTCTGTTGCTCTGAATTCTGAAGATTTTGTTAACGGAAATGCAGGTGAAGCTCATACGGACGGTCTTAGTTTCCGTTGTGTTGATATCGAAGAAGTCAGTAAAGCTCTCCATTCAATAAAATCTGATGCCGTGGGTCCAGATAGAGTTCCTCCCCAATTTCTCAAGATAATTCTACCTTATATAATCCATTCTATCATGCATATCTTTAATGCTTGCTTGACAACTTCTGAATTTCCCACCTGTTGGAAGGTCGCAATTGTGCGGCCAATAGCTAAAATTAGTAACCCAAGTAACGTAACTGACTACAGGCCAATAAGTGTATTATGCTATCTTTCAAAGGCCCTTGAGAAGATAATTTATTCCCAAATAAGTGAACACTTGGAAAGCAAAAAAATCCTAACTCCCTGGCAATCGGGCTTCCGTGCTTTCCATAGTTGTGAAATCGCTCTCTTAAAGGTCACCAGTGATATTCGTAAATTTTTGGATAGCAATGACCTTGCAGTGTTGACCCTACTGGATTTTTCAAAAGCTTTTGACAGTGTCAGTGATCCTAAGTTACTTACAAAATTAGCTTCACAATTCAATTTTTCTACGTCGGCCATTTCTTTAATAGCTGATTTTTTGGCAAATAGATCCCAACAGGTGATTGCTGATGAACGTCTCTCAGAAGTACTACCTTTACATTGCGGAGTACCCCAAGGATCTATTCTTGGACCACTATTGTTTAGTCTGTACATTAACGATCTTCCTAATGTCATCCAGGACTGTAACATCCATTTGTACGCAGACGATGTACAACTATACCTAAATAGGCCGATTGGTCTAATGGAAGACTGCGTAGACCGCCTCAACTCTGACTTGGAACGAGTATCAAGATGGGCGTCCGAAAATCAGCTTATATTAAATCCCACTAAATCCCAATCAATGGTTTTTTATAGACAACAGCTTGATATAAGCGAGTTGCCTCCGGTCATTCTTGATGGAGTTACCCTGCCTTTTGTTAATACAGTTAAAAATCTCGGCTTTACTCTGAACCCCTCAATGAGCTGCTGTGACCATGTAAATGGAATAATTCGTAATGTCTATGGTGGCCTTCGGAGACTCTGGTTATCAGCTAGTATACTAACAGAGCCCTTACGTTTAAAATTAGTTAAAACGCTCTTATTGCCATATTTTATTGGGTCTTGTCTAATTTTCCCCCGTTTAGATTCTTCTTGCGCTAGAAAATTGGAAGTTGCTTTTAATGATTGCACGAGATTTGTCTTTGGGCTGAAACGATTTGATCACATTTCTCCGTTTCGATTGCGTATTCTTGGATGTTCTTTAAACACTTTTCTTGTACGAAGGCAGTTAATTTTTCTTCATAGAATTACATATCGAAATCGTGTACCTTCTTACTTAAATGACGAGTTAGTTTTCCTGGGTTCATCTAGAAATGTTAGTATTTTAATTCCGCGATACAGATATTCCATAATGGAGAACTCTTACTTTGTTCGAGCAATACGTTTGTGGAATTCACTTCCTGTCTGAGTCTAATTCTATTAAAATTCACACTCCCAAAAAATCTGACACTTGATCCCCGATCGTGTAACAGAAGTTTAATTCTGTTTACACGCTTCAGGACGTTGCGATTGAAGTATAGTTCTGCGGAGACGTTTTAACATTCGCTGTAACAGAAGTTTAATTCTGCTTACACGCCTCAGCACGTTGTAGCAGAAGTATAAGTCTGCCTACGCGTTTCAATATTCGCTGTAACAGAAGTATAATTCTGCTTACACGCTTCAGCACGTTGCAGTCGAAGTTTAATTCTTCTACATCGTCGCTCTCTTTCTCAGAAATTCCTAATAAAATTGTCGCTATCTGATTCCGAAGAAATAAAAACTTTTTTCTTCTTCTTTCCAGGAACAGAAGTAAGGACAGAGAGTGTGAGCAAAGCGGCACGATTGTATATTGAATTTTTATTTTGGATTTTTAAATTGTCGTCATTGTTGTTGTTGGATTTTAATTGAATTTTAGTTGAATTTTTTAATAATATTAGTAATTTTATTAGATTGTAAGTTATTATTTGAATTGAAACTATTGAACTTGTGATATTAGGTTAAGTATATGAATTATTTCAATAAAATTTATATTTGAACTGCATCAAAGCTGAGTTATCCATTTTTAAAACCGGCACCCTCCCTTACGCTCGAGACTAGATCTCACAACTACTGTAAAAAGGCTATTGGGAAGATATATGATAAAAAAAATTGGCTTTTATAAACTAAAATTCTTCCGCTTTTATGCATTCTGTTTGGCGCTATATCTGACATTTTATTGATTGATTGAAAAGCGATTTGATATCCGGATATTACTACTGGATAATTCTGTAGGAAAGTGTTTCTGTTTAAATGAGTCAATCGCATAGAATGGCATTTTGGTCGAATTTTGCTTAACATTTTCGTAGCTATTTCGAAAAGAATATCATTCAGTAGAATTAATAATTCGTGTGCGGGATAAATGTACGAAATTATTAAGTAGTTTCGAAAAGCTATCGGCTAGTTTTTTGTTATGGATCCTAAACCTATGGGCCCAATGAGTTATATTAAATGAGGACTTATGAAGCAATAAATCTAAATAAGAAACTTTTGATTAATTTTACTGTTTTTAATCTAGCCTTTGAATGTAATCAAAATGAAGAAATTTGCAGCTCTGAAGCTATTTCCATAAAAAATTCTAGCAATATGCCTTGATTAGCTCCTTTGTAGTTCAATTTCAATTTAAATTCCATACTGGGAAATGTCAGAAATGTCATACTTGACAATATATAGACGTGGAATTTGCATGTTCGAAATGCACATAAATCTCCAGACCTACCCAAAAATTTCGCATGTGTGAAAATATCAGTTCCACCTGTATCAATAATGAAGTAATGTCATAAAAGCGATTTTCTCTTGGAAATCAATTTTCATCGAGTTTTTCCTGTTTGCATTGTGTCACTATAATCTCCATTGATTATCTGTGTCGTCGGTACGCTAGCAGCTATTAAAAAGAATTTCAAGATGTGTGTTACTGCAGTGGGTAGGTATACTTCTCGAAACACTCAACTCGATAGGATAGAGACTAGTGAATTTTCCCCCAGCCCCTTTACACAAATAATAATTGATTCCTCGTCTGTGCTCAAATGACCCAGTTATGTGAAAATTTGCACTGAATTTTTTAACAGATCATGTGTACCAAATATACGAGCATGTTGGGGCTATAATTTGCAAAAGGTCATTGTTGAGAGCGCCGCTACGAGTGTTTTTGTCAGTATTCGGTGAAATACTCTTTTTGGCTTATTGGTTACAAGCAAACGATGTTAAATCGATGCTTGTTTCGCCTTTTTACTTCTTTTGCTTGCAAAGCAAGAGCAAAGGATGGAAATATTTTTTATGAAAAAATCGATATTATAATTCTGTGTGATCACAACAATAAATATTTAACTGCATTTACAAATATTTATACCTTTATAAATTGAAGGAATCCCATTTTTTTTTTATCGGATAAAGGATATGAGTTAATGTGCTTATGAAATTGAAATTATGTCCACCTATGAAATTAAGGTATCCTTTAACTTCACAACTATTACCTGCGAAAAGCATTTACATAAAAAAGGTTAAATGCGGATAGTCTTTAAGTTGAAGTATGTTTAAAAAAACTGGTAAAAAATATTCCACCTTTATTTCCTGTTGCCTTGTTATACTTTACTTGAATCAAATTATTTGATTTAACTAATCCAATCATGAATACCATTAGAAAAAAGCACAGTCTTCGAGTATAACCGGTTTTAATATATATTCAAATTCAAATTTATTAGTAGAACTATTGTACAATTAAGACACAAACCTTGTATATTTGTACAAGAAAATCAAAGGAAAACAATATGACCAAGTCATATGTATGTACTTATAGAAGAAAGAAAGAAAGTTCAAACAATTAGTGCGTGAATTAAACTCAAAAAATGGAAATTATAAAATAATTACAAAATAAAGTAAAACCATGCCTAACATCTAGGATTGAAAAAATTATAAACACTACTTCTAATTGTAGTTAAAGTATTAGTCTGGACCATGTCCTTTATCGAATTTGGTAAGTCATTCTATACTCAAATAGCATGGCAAAAAAACAGGAATTGGGTGATAAGGAAATTACACCATGGTAGTAACAAATCGAGTGTTCTGTTGAACCTAGAGAATACCAGAGGTCATAAAGATACCGAGAGCATTTAAACTTAAGAATTTTAATTAAATAAATTAGCAATAATCACGATAAACAGAAATGTAACACCTCAAAATTGAATTGTTAAAGTCAGTAACATGATCAAATCTTCTGACAATGTGCACATATCGGATGTTAGAATTAAAGGCAATCTCAGTACCAAGATTTGCAAGTTTCACACATTTTTCAATGCGAATTTCTGGCAAATTATTTATAGCAGAATAATGATTTATATCTTAAATTAAAGATAACGAAGAGGTATAGTGAATAACGTGCGCAAAAATTACAAAAAATGTATTGGAATGGAGATATCAGCTCAGAATCTTGTAACAAATGGTAAAAATTGAAGTTTTTCAAATCAAATTCCTGTTAGTCGGTATCCTCATTTCTTTATATTGTGACTATTTTAGAAAGATAAAGCCTAGATCTAGCAAATAACGTCGAGTTTTTTTATTTTTAGTACCGTTTTTTTTAATTATTTGACTCTATTAGTACTTGTTCTTTCTCCCGATATTTCACAAACCAGAAATTGCAATATTACGTTGAAAGTTGTTGCAATACAAAGCAAAATTATGTATGTAAAAATTATGTCCACAAAAAATTTAGGAAAGTTAATTCTCGTTAAAAATTTTAAATTTACTTGAACAGCACATATTCATTTTTCGTCCTAAATTGTATGATTTTCTCGCATGTTGGGTTTCTGTCTTTTACGCTAGATATCCCTAATGTGGTCTGTGGTCTAGGTCTAGGCTAATTTTATATGAATTTTGGCACTTTCAGGACACAAACCTACGTGCAGTAAATTTTATTGCCTACAGGCTCCCTGGTATCTGAATTGAAACTTTTGCTGAGTACTGACTCCTCTTAAGAGTGACATGCATCGGTACCTCCGCCACTCTCCTAATGCTCTCTAATTCCCTTCCGTCATCCTTTCTGCCAAGCTATGCTATGGATCATAGGGTATCCCCTATGCTTAGTTTAATAAAAAAATAAAAAATAAAAAAAAAATCCGACAGTTGTAAAGGAATTATATTTGTTATCAGATAGTTCTGGCTGTCAAAACCTTAACCATACTATGCTACGGTTCCTTCTGACCTTCATCATAAAGAGTGTACTGTCCACTTAATAAATGAAAACTTCCAAAAGAAAAAAAGAGCTTCCAAATTTCTTCATCTTGTTCTTTTGAGTACAACCAAGATGGCGTAGTAAGAACTCGGGAATATATTTATATCCTAATTGAGCATAACTTCCTTACCCTAAATTCTACGACTACAGAAAATATTAAGAAAACTGCACTTCCAACTGAGAAAGCTTTTTCAAACAGCTCTGTGAACCCTAAAAAAAAAATTAGATGATATTACTAATGTCACACAATATATTCCAGATAATAAAGCAGAATTTTATTCTTCCATTCTCCGTTGGACTACTACTGACAGGAAAGATATTAATGATAAAGATTTATTAATTTTAAAACATTTTATGGTGTATAACCATTAATTTTCTGTAAAATTATGTGTAGAAATAAAAACAACACATGTCCAACATTGTTCAACAATTTTAAATTTGTTTCCTATTTAAGTTTTTCAGTTTCATTCCATGCAATCTTTCATAAAATAAACGATTCAGTTATATCAGCAGTGAAAACTGGATCGCATTTTTTTTTAACGTTTTGCAAATTTAATTTTTCTAGTACTTATCTATTTTACAGAAAATCACATATTTCTTCACAAAAATCTTAAAGTTGGTTAAATAAATGATACCTAACTTTGATGTATTTGGTTGTACTCGCTTGTCTAAATCTACAAGGTTGTCATTTAATTATTGAATTAAATTGTCATCCTTACTTTCCATGAACTCATTCGGATTGGTGAATCGATTTCGGAATCAGAACTTTGTGAGCAAATAACCGATTCGAAATAAATTTTCTAATCTTCCCTCGATAACGTGTGCGTTTCTATTACTCGTATAGATTGTAAAACGAGTTTGAAGTTTAAGTGGAAGTGTAAAGTTGTCGAAGTGAAAAATATAGGTTAATAGTCTAATTAGAAGCAAAGAAGCTTTAATCAACTTTTGAGTGAATCAATGAGTTAATCAATCATTTGAGTGAATGAGTGAGTAAAAGTAAGCCGATGTTAAGCCAGCAATTTTGAAATCGTAAAAAATTGAAATTATTCTTTTTTAGTACGGGAGATCAAGTCTATCTAAATATTGCGTGAAAATTATGTAAGCAAATAGTAAGACCCACGGATTGAAGTCATACCAATTCTATACCGATACATTAATCTATTTAAAAATCGATTCTATACCGATTTCAAATATATTCCAGGTCACTTATGAAATATATTTTTCAATAATTCAAGAATAAATTTGTAATCGATTACCTATAAGATCAATTTTCTATTGGGTGCTGCTAAAACCAATCAAAGGAGCCGCAAAGGCGGACCTTGTCCATGTAAAATAATTCATTTTGACACGAAATAGAGTCGATCCTTCGATAGCTAAGAATTTATTCCGATTTCAGAAGAATTTATTGTCGTCTTACTGGGTTGTTGTATTGTAGAGGCGCTACTACTGCAGAGCAGACGTAACAAAGCATAAGCGATAGCAATGCCTCGCTCCAATATAAAATCAGCAATGTCTGGACCTGATGCAAGGAAAACCACAATTTTTTCTTAGAAATTGACAGGAAGTTTTTTCCTGAGAATTGTTATGCATTGGATGCGGGCAACGGCACATCTTGTATGATTGTATCTGAAAATAACTCCAATCGGCCACCAGACTGAATAGAAATTCTCCCGAAACATTTTCTGTAAATTTCTAAGAAGAAATGAATGTTATTTGCACAGCTACGAGTCTATGCTCATGTTGTGATATAAATCTTGATGCTGATCAATTGATTTTATCATAGAACGAAACAACCAATTGATCAGCACTTCCTCATTGAGTCATTGCTTTGCGAGTTACTAACTAAGACCTTGCACAATAAATACAATGCATACAGGTCTTACTTAAGTGTGACAACGGTAGCTCCATTAAAAGTTGCAATGTATCGCATTTCATAACAAACTGAAAATTATTTGGTTTGTTATGAAAGCGCGTATACTAAAAAACAAGTGGCTACCTGCTTAAAAATATTCTAATGTGACGCAATATAGCAATGGGCCTGAAATGAAACGAATGAGTGAGGTGCCTTGGTGACTGGCCGGAGAAAGCTCTGCGAGTTCTTTCTAAGATTGTAAAGAGTCAAGTTACGAAGACTCTCGTTCGTGCGGCTTTAGGTAAAAAAATACGCGATCGAAGGGAAGAAGTTTTTTTAAATAAACATTTTTAAATTTAGAAATTTTTTTTTGTGTATTGAACTTCCCTAATGGAACGAAATACAACATTTTGCGCAGCCGGTAGTATTTGAATAGTATGGGCAAGATATTCTACACCCTCAAACCTGAAATTGAGTCTGATTGCAGGGCGCTATTCGACCTACAGAATAACAAAAAAAAAGAAGCAAAGTGAAAAAAAGAGAGAAATCTGTTTAAGAAAAGAAAGTGTGTAAAAAGGTGCAAGTGCAAGTACCTGACAACTCGCAGCTGAAACTGAAGCAGTACAAACGTTAAAATTTTTTGAAGCAGTATATCTCCCAAGGAATTATAAAAAAAAAATTGTAAGATTTTTATATAACTTTTTTTTTGCTTCTTATGACTGTTTTTATTTTATTTGCTTTCATTTTTATTTCTTACTCTCATTAGTTCTTTGCGGATATACGTATATCCAGATTTGATAGGGATATATTGAATATTTTGTTTTGATTCCGGTACAATAATAATTACCAACGAAATACAACATTTGTCTGGTATGGAATACTATTCTATTATACCAAAAGGTGTATGTGTTAAAGGGTAAGGTGATTTATGACCTTCAACAAATTATAAAATATCTCTGCAAATGAAGCGCGAATGGAAACATAAATATCCGGAAGATTTTTCTTTTAGTATGAAATAAGTATTTATGTCTTTTTTAACACTTTAGCAGAACAATAGCATAATTAAAATTTTGTTTAAAAAGAAACCAATTAGTTTTGCTGATGATACAAAAAGTGACAAGTAAATCAAAATTTTGAGCTAACAAATCTAATACAATTCTAATAACTGTCGGTACCGAGAAGACTTATAATTGTCTGCTTTTTATAATAAATTCATTCAAGCCGAATTTCCGGAATTTTTCTGCACGACAAAAAAGGGGGAAACAAAGTGGGATAAACTAGAGTTCTAGTACGGATCTCGAATTTCGCATGAACTTAAGTGAGCTGGCTTGTATGGTAAAGGTGATTTATACTCTTTGGCCAAGGCTGTGTGTCCACAGAAAAAAATGTAAATGTGAATGTTAAAAGATATTTTTGGTTGCATTTGAAGAGTTTAAATTGCGAAAAACTGAGAATCCATATTTAGGTTGACCTCATGATTTCATGCAGTGAATGAAGCAGACAATCTCCAAAATTCTTTTCCTAATTAAATGCAATCTATTTATTCTTCATAAATGATATTATTTGTAAACCACTGCTACTACTAACAAAGACCACTAAGCCTAGCATTACAAAACGGGCAATTGTTCATTATAGGCAAGAAAATTCAAAAACGAATAAAACTTGAAGATTCGATAATTAGGACTTTGCGAATTGTTGCTGATCCGAGTAGAAGGTCTGTTGCACTATGTAATTGTTGTGATATTGAAATTATGACCAACATGAGATATTAATGAGAAAATTGTCATTTCAAATTTCCGAAAAACTTAAGCGTAAGATTTTCTACTCCGTCAACATTTAACTGATTTTATGTTTTATTTTTATTTCTCAGGGCTTTAGTTTCATATAACGGAACATATCTCCTCAGATTCGGCCGAATATTGCTGTATACACACATATGAACGAATCAAGATCAAATGCTAGATTTTCTTGTAGTGGTGGTACAATTAAGAGTAAGCAGTTGAATAAAGGTGGAATAGAATTCAAAAATTGAACCATCTTAATTAATGTCACAGACAACAAATTCAACACCAAAATCGCCTGCCAAACCTGCATATCCATTTTACGTGTTGAGTAAAGCTCAAAAGAAATTTTGGAAAAAAATCAATTCGTTTTCCTTTGAGAACACAAGACCAAATTTGAGTGCAGATAGTACTGACCCCAGTACAAGCAGCAGCACGGAAGAGAGCGGGGAAACGTCTATGTTAAGGTCAGGAATAGAATTCAGACGACGATCAAGATCTTGTCCGCGATTTTTACAAGAAGACAATATGACAACCGTACAAGTTGACATAGCAAAAGTCAACCAATTGATTTTTAATAGTATTCCCATTTTGACTGGTGACATAGGAATAAACCTAGAGTCAGAAGTAAGCATATTTATGTATAAACTGTTGTAAACATTTAATAAATTGCTTATCTGTCGAAGAAATTCCCATTTTTTAACCCTCCAACACGCTTTAGAGGAAAAGCAGCCACCTCATTAGAGGGGACACAATTTAAAAATTTCAACGAATTAGAGACAAAAATCCATAGCAAACTGGTTAACACAAAGAGTTACGTGACTTTTGTAAATGAGCTCCGTGTGCTATACCAGATGCCTGGAGAGACGTTGACAGATTTTGCACACAGAGTAAAAGTGTTATATAAAAATTGTGTCTCAAGAATTTCTAAGCGTCATAAAGGTGATGCTGCTAAAGCAGTAGGAATCGAGCTTATGGAAACGACCATATATGTGTTTAAAACAGGGATAATCAACCCTAATCATAAAATTCATCTTATGCAAGATACAAGTCAGGAACTGTTCGTCGTAATCGAGAAGGCGAAAAAACTTGAGGAGATAGAAAGGCAAGCAATGTCGATGTACCATAATCCTTTGGGCGTTCAATTAATGAACAGATCAATGGGAAACGGATATCCAGTTAAAAATAATTTAATGGGGATTCAACAAAATCCAAATTATTACCAAGTACCTTCTCAGGAGAATAATTCTTACAGTGGAAGAAGATATACGGCACATAACCGTCAAGAAAACGATAGGCTGATTCCGCCTACCATAAAATGTAGTATCTGCAATAAGGCAAACCACACTTTCTCCGAATGCTTCCAGCGGAAAAAATCAGGGTTCTGCAATAACTGTCAAAGTTATGGACATGTCGCCAAGAACTGCAGAAAGAGAACCACTAACCAAAAACCTCAGATAAATTCGTTACAAACTAATGGAAGGCCAGTCTCGCATGTAGCATTTTTTACAAGGCCACTCCAACGATGTGAATTTTGTCAAAGAAAGGGACATACTATGACCAACTGTCCAGCTAAGCAAGAGTGGGACAGCAAGAGACCACAAAGTGCTCAAAGAACAAACAATTACTCGGAAAACTAGATGTAGGCTTACGACGACACCGCGGAAGCCCGGAGAGTACCAATGAAAACCGGTGTCAGCCCTCCCAAGCCCCTAAGTGCTCAGTTAAATTACCGTTGGATATAGCAGCTACTTCCATGGTCGAGCTCTTAGTCAACACGGGAGCTGACGTTAGTTTAATAAAAAAGTCGGCATTACAAAATAATTCTAAGATTAATCAAGGTAATAAAACAAACCTTAATGGCGCTTTTGGAGAAGGTCAAACAGTTGGAACATGCAAGAGGAATTTTCTACTTAAAACCCCACAAGCATGTGAATTTCATGTAGTAAAGGACAACGAGAATATACCTTGCGATGGCATACTAGGCTATAATTTCTTGTCAAAAGCATGTAATATTAAGGGTCCACAGAAAACCTTAGAGTTTCCAGTCTCAGAAGTAAATAATACAAACTTCGCTATACCGCTAAACTCTCACATTGAAAAGAAGGGGTTGATGAACATAGAAAATAGTCCCTTCGAAACGTTGAAAAACAGAAAGTCGGTCCATTTTCAGAAATGGGAACTTGGTAAGCTGAAATCTGAAAGTTGCTATAATCGAAGCGATAATAGGCAACACCAACTGAATGGAGTAGAAAATGGGAAGGTTCAGAGAAAAAACCCCACATTCCTGCCCGCTCAGAAAAAATTGTGAGAATTCCAGTGGAAAGTAATGGGGAATTTGTATGCATGTCAAGGGAGATAAGACCTGGTATATTTGTAGGAAACTGTTTAACAAAGGCAGTAAAAAAGGAAATCACAACTATAATACTTAATTCCAGTAACAATAATGAAACGCTAGACCATGTTGAATTAGAATTACAATCGGGTGTAAGATTATCACATTACAAATTGAAATGAAATCAATAATACATCTAAGGATAGATCAAATGTAGGAAGTAAGAACTGCATATACTACATAGCCGACAAGACTAGGCGGAACAAGATACTGGATGAGGAAATCGTGTTGGATGAAAGTCTGAATAAAGAGGAACAGAAGGCATTGCGGGAGTTATGTCATGAAATTTTTTTATTACCACAAGATAAGTTATCCTACACAAAGTCTGTAAAGCATGGAATACATATTAAACAAGATCATGTGCCAGTAAATCAGAAAATGTATATAGACTACTTGAGAGACAGAGATATATTATCCAGGAGCAAGTGGAAGAAATGCTTAAAAATGATATTATTACACCGAGTATCAGCCCGTGGAACTCACCTCTTCTAGTAGTACCTAAACCTGATGGTCCAAATGGAGAAAAACAGTGGCGAGTCATTGTTGATTTCCGAAAATTACTATAGGTGATGTCTTTCCCTTACCAAGGATTGAGGGCATATTCGATCAACTAGGCCACTCAAGATATTTCGCAACATTACATCTGGCCAGTGGTTACCATCAAGTGCTAGTTGACGAAAGAGATCAATCCAAGACAGCTTTTAGTACTCCAAATGGACATTTTGTGTTCAAAAGAATTCTTTTTGGGTTAAAAAATACCCCAGCAACATTACAACGCTTAATGGATCACGTCTTAACTGGACTTCAAGGATTGAGATGTTTTGTGTATTTAGACGATTATGTCATATACGGAAAGAACTTATTGGATCATAACGGGATGTTAAAAGATGTGTTTGAGAGATTGCGAAGGAATAATTTAAAGCTGAAAATTGAAAAATGTCATTTCTTACGAAAAGAGGTAGTATACTTAGGACACAAATGTTCTAGTAAAGGGGCTTTACCAGACCCTTCAAAGGTGGTTTGCGTCCAAAACCTTCCACAGCCGAAAACTGTGCGACAAGTTCAGTCTTTTCTTGGTTTAGCAAATTATTATAGGAAATTCATCCCTAGTTTTTGTAAAATTTCTGAGCCCCTCAACAAACTTCTGCGGAAAAATACTAAATACAAGTGGTCAGACCAATGTGAATAGGCGTTCAACAAACTCAAGGAATTGCTTACCTCACCGCCTTTACTAATATATCCCGACTTCGACAAACCCTTCATATTAACGACAGATGCCAGCGAAGAAGCATTGGGTGCGGTGTTAGCTCAGGGGAAGATCGATGAAGAGCAACCATTGTTTACGCAAGCAGTGGAAAGAACATCAAAATGCCTATGGTAATTAGTAGTGTTGCCGAAAAGCCATTTGATAAAGTATATTTAGATATAGTCGGACCTCTGCCAGAAACCCGCAATGGTAATAAATATATCCTTATACTCTTGGATGATACAAGCAGGGTGTTTGATTGCAAACCTTTAAAAAATTGCGAGGCTATCACAGTAGCTGACGGTTTTTACAAACTAATGATGAAATATAAGATACCTAAAGCAGTAGCCACAGATCAAGGTGCAAACTTGACTAGCGACCTTTTCAAACAATTATGCAAACTATTTAAAGTCAAGAAATTACAAACAACAGCTTACCACCCACAGGCAAATGGTGCTCTGGAAAAACACATGGACCTTTAATTGACTATCTGAAGAACATTGTGGATGATAACATAACAGAATGGGACCAATGGCTCGAGGAAGCAGTACATGTGCGTAATCACTCACCCCATATAGGAGGAAGACATACCCCTATGGAAGCATTGTGGGGATTTTACGATCCACCTCCTAATAACTTAAGAAAAGAACCTGAACCTATCTATAATTTTGATGATTATGTCAGCATAAGAAGAAGAAAAATGCAATTACTTCATAAAATGGTAAGAGAAGAATGGCTAAAAAGCAAACTAAAATCCAAAGAAAACAACGATAGGAATGCACGAAGTGTAAAATTTCATGTAGGTGACCTAGTTCTTTTAAGAAACCCTACTAAAAAACATAAACTGGCACCCATTTGGAATGGGCCGTATGAGATTAAAAAGGTTAATAATGATGTCAATTGCACTTTACAAATTGGACATAAGTTGCAAAGAGTACATAACAATAGATTAAAAACATTTTAGAATTAAGATTACCTCAAAGCCTAATTTATCGCGACTATCACTAAATTCGATTTATTATCTACAGATTATGCTACTGTGGTTTTTTGCAATAATACCCTGGGTGGCACCCCAGGCAGATGTAATACCTCTAAATCGCACTGGCGTTCGAACATATATCACCAGCATACATGTATGTGCACATATGGGTCATATATACGCAGATTCAGATGATGCAAGAAACCGAAGCACTAGGATTTATTGAAAAATGCGAGAAAACAATAGAACATCTGTGTACACTACAGTTAAAGGATGAAGAAAACGAATCATGCAAAACATGGGAAACCGAGTTACGAAGGCAGGTGTTTGAGCCGTAAAGGATTCCTACATAGTTCAGATTTGGTTGGTTTAAGAAGGCTTCCTAATTAAACCCAGAACAACAGAACAACGCATTCATTTAATAAAAACTTTATTCTAAAATTCTATTTACAAAGAGCGATATTTATATACAAATTTTAATATAATAAATATGCAGAATCAACAAATTCAATTTAACAAATTTAATTGACAACAAATTTCATGCGTGAAATTCGATCTCACGAAATTGTTATTTGTCTGCAGGTGTTGCTGATGCAGCAAAAGTGCATGAAATTTACCTAATTAAATTGAATTTGTGCTGCATTTTTTTCCTTCAATAAAGTTATTGACTTCTGAATTTGCTGATTATTTTTTTTAATGTTTAATGCTTAAACATCCTCCCCCCTTGAGTTGGTGTCCAACACAAATTTCTGGTCCAGGCCCTTGCGTTTTCTTGGGATAGGTTGATGCTGCTCCCCTTACGATGCTCCTGGTAGTTTAAAGGTATTGGTTTTCTTACACCGCAAATACATTAAGTAGGTGAAGATTGCTAGCAAAGCCGTCACTGATAGATAGGTTATGGTATAGTGATGGACATCATGGACGTTGAATTGTTCGGGAAAGGTTGAAGCTGCCTTGAGGCCCTTGATTCTAGAGGTTAGTTCCTTCATTTCTCGTGCATTAGATTGCAGATGAAATTCGGATGAGGCTAGTTGCGGTGTCCTTTGTGTTAAACTCAGGTGGTCTTCTATCAAAGCACTGATGTTTATCCGTGGGATAAGTGCAGAGGTAAGGTTACTTTGATACCGGCCGTGTCCGCTAAACGTCATGGAAGTCTGTTTGACTGCGCACTCTGGTCGTAGCCTTAAGATTCCACTTCCGTTAAGTGTTTTGAGTAGGACTTCGGTTCCACAGACAATATTGAGTGTAGTTTCCGCATCTAATGAAAATAGCCAGTTGTTAGGTGTGTGAAGCTGAATCCATATCTTCGAGAGCTTTGTGGTTCGGAATCGACACGTTGGTGATAATTTTTGGTGATGATTTAGTAGCTCCATTTCACAGTGGCTCACACTGGATTTTAAGTTGTAGATCGGATGATTTTGAGCACATAGATATCGTTCATCGTCTAAGGTTTTGCATTTGTCTAGTTCGAATTGCATTAAGGGATAGTATCGGTCTCTCGGTAGATTAACGATGAGATATTCGGTAGATGGCTCAATTAAGATAAAGCTACCTTTGTGGAGTGTAGGAATTGGGATTACTTTAAAGAGTTGAAAGTATTCATCTTGTTGTAGTGGAATTCGTATGTCGAACAGGATATATGATTCTGTCACCCTTGCTGCGGCTGTCATTAGGCTGTAAAGTAACAAACCGCCATCCTTTCCATTTCCAGGAATTGTTAACATGGAAGGAAGGTGCTCTTTAATTTGTGCGATTTGTTCTTGTAGCTGGATAGGAGAGAGCAAAAGAGGATTAATTTTGTCGTGATGAAGATCCGTTAAAACATCAAGTAATGCTCCTTGAATTCTGTGAAAATTTTGCAGGACTAGCGTGGTTAGTATGGACAATGAGTTGAAAGTTTGTGCACTTTGTTGTTCGTATTGGGCATTACCTATGTACTTATGTAAAGCTTGGATGTGATTCTTTATGAAGTTGAACTGCTGTTGAATGGATTCTTCCCTACCTTTCATAATATTTGTAGTAGATTCCAGAACTGATGTTTGATTTTTTAGTAATTGCATGAGGTAATTCTCATTCATCCGTGTTTTTTTCAATTTCACCCGTTATATATTCAGCGTACTCGGAGTCGAGTACTCCAAAGAGTTTGCTTGCAATATTTCCGATTATATTGAGAGGTGCTCTTTTTACCATTTTGTGGCCACCACTTCGTTTATATAAAAGGTCACTTGCTTCCTCTAGTTCTCTAAGCTGATGCTCGAACTGATTTAGTATCTCTAGGCAATGATTCTTTCTGATTGTTGTTGCATTGCAAAGGTGGTCTATTGCTGCTATACAACTCCTTATTCCTTGAAATTCGGCCCAGTAATTTGTTAGGTTATAATAAACCAGAAAGTTGCATTCACTGTTTATTATTTGAGCCTGGCCTATAGATTCGAAGAATAACCCAGGATTATCTGTGAATGGTGCTATCTCCACTGGCTCATTAAAAGGTGCTCCGAATATTGGAAGCACCAAAGATGTTAGCAGGAGAAAACTGACAGCCATCGAATTACCTTGTTGTGGATTACTTAAACCTTGAGTCTGTTGCGCAAAACCCTTGCTCCCTTCTGCCGTTATGCTTGGTTGTGTGGTTTTTGCCTGTTTTGAGAATGTTAGCCAATTTGACCAGTTTGGGTTTATAGGTAAGAATCTGCCTTTCAATGGATGATTGACTTTCTTGCCAGAGCTCAGGTTTCGCCTTTTGGCAGGAGGACTGGCAGGGATGTCATCTGCTGCCGCGGGCTTAGTTCTTGGTGGTCCTTGCAGTAGGAGGCATGTAGCTCCGTTTGTTATTGTTTCGGTAACTTGTTGACTGTTTGAATCTTCATCCTGGTGGTTATTGTTGTACTCTTCAATTGGTAGTGGACACAGGTTGTGGATCGCTCTTTTAAAAATGCCAGATGCTGTTTTCACATTCACAACCCTGGTGTGATTATCCGGTCCATTAAATGTGTCTATAATGCGACCAAGAGCCCATTTAAGAGGGGGTAAGTTCATATCCTTTAACAGTACTAGGGTGCCCTTCTTTAAGTCATGTTGTTTGTTTTTCCACTTGTATCTTAGTTGAAGCTCCTGTAGATATTCTAATGACCATCTCTTCCAGAATGATTGTTGGATATGGTGCAGTCGTCTAAATCTTGTAAGACTGTTTATATTTAGGGCACTTACATCTGGTTCTGCAAAGGCTGCTAGTGGCCTGCCTATCAGGAAGTGCCCTGGGGTCAGAGCGTTCAAGTCGTTTGGATCAGATGACATGGGCGTTAAAGGCCGTGAGTTGAGAATAGCTTCGATTTGAGTGATGACTGTATGCAATTCTTCCTGCGTCAGACTCGCATTTCCAGTTTGCCGTACAAGATGCTTCTTCGCAGATTTTACTGCTGCTTCCCAGAGACCTCCAAAATGCGGTGAACGTGGAGGTATTGGCTTCCAGTCTATACGATTTTGTGAGCAAAGTTCGTGTATGGACTCCTTCAATTCCTGTGATTTGAATAAGTCATCAAGCTCCTTTAATCCAAATTTAGCACCAACAAAATTGGTTGCATTAGTTATCACAGAAAATGGTCGCTCAAAGTCCTCTTCGCGAAATGAATCGCTTTAGTGCATTTATAAAGGCGATAGAGCTTAAATTGCTGACGATTTCTAGATGAACCGCCTTTGTTGCGAAGCAAACAAAGACTGCGATATATGCTTTGTCTGAGACGGCTCGTCTTAGCTTGTGGTGAATGACAATCGGTCCACAAAAATCAACTCCTGTGGTGTGAAATGGTTGTGCAGGAGTTACTCTTCTGGCTGGTAGATCGGCCATGATTTGATTGATGCTCTGTGGTTTGCATTTAAAACAGCGAATGCACCTATGCACTAGCTGTCGTGCTAGTGTCCAGATGTCTATAATCCAGAATCTTTGTCTTGCGATTGCTGTTAAGGTCTGTGGAGCTGCATGCATGTGCTTTCTGTGAAGATGATTAAGCAACAACTCGCTGAGTATATGATTCCTTGGAAGTAACATTTGATATTTTGCCTCTGCGTTCAGTTGGGAATGTTTTAATCGATGACGCTAGTTGCTTCGTCCAGAAATGGGTTCAATGATTGGATTGAACTGTTGGTGTCGAGCGATTTGTTATCCTTGAGATTTTGAAACTCTTTGCTAAACGTTGTGCGTTGTACATTTCTGGCTAGGCCAGTTTGCGCCATGTCCAGTTCTGTTATCGTTAAAAGACCTGTTGATCTACGCTCCTTTGGTAGTCTGCAATTTTCCCAGAAACGTATGGAGTAAGCGAAGATTCGTTGAAGCCTCGTGAAGGAGTTCTTATGGTTGACAGATGCAATTATGTCCGTATAATTGTCTGTCTTTAACCTTGTTGAAAATGCGAATTTTCTTTCTCGAGCTTCAGGCACCTCTTGCAGTGGTTGAAATTTTTGGTTAGGCCACCTTGATGCTGGTTCAAATAAGAAGTCTGGGCCCTTGAACCATAGTTTAGATTGGTGTAGTCTAGCTGGAAGCATGCCCCGCGAGATGATGTCGGCAGGATTTTGGATACCTTCTACATGATGCCACTGTTGTTCGGTCGTTAATTGTTGGATTTTTTCCACCCTACTTGCGACAAAGGTGCTCCAAGTGTAGGACGGTGCAGCAATTCATGAAAGAACGATTGTTGAATCCGTGTAGTAGTAAACCTTTGATAAATTCTTCGGTAGACATTGACGTATCCGCTCCACCAATTCTGCTAAGAGGACAGCAGCGCACAGTTCTAGTCTTGCTAGCGTTGTCGACTTTAGGGGTGCTAATCTTGACTTTGAACACAACAATTGAACTCGTATTTGGCCGAAGTCATCTACCGTCCTGATATAACAGCATGCACCATATGCCGATTCACTGCTATCAGAAAAGGCGTGCAATTGAAGCTCCACTGGATCGGTGAATGATACGTGTCTTGAGATTTTGAGACAACTGAGCTCTTTCAATTGGCATTGAAAGAGTTGCCACCTTTTTTTTAACTGTATTGGAAGTTCTTCATCCCACGAAATGTTTGATTTCCATAGATCCTGTACAAATAGTTTGCCAAGAACTGTCACAGGTCCAATTAGTCCAAGTGGGTCAAAAATACGAGTGATGTCTGACAGAACTGTTCGCTTGGTAGTCTTATCTGACTCATGGTGTGTGGTTTTAAATTGAAAGACATCATCTTTTGGTTGCCAAATCATTCCTAGGGTTTTCACGACTTCGTCTCCTTGGAGCAGTAGTAGTTTTTCTCTTAATTCTTCAGGAATGGTACGCAATATATCTGGGTGATTTGAACAGAACTTCCTTAGTTCGAAATTTCCACTTCTTAGAAGTGCCACTAACTTCTCTCTTAGTTTGATGGTATCATCAATGGAGTCTGTTCCAGTTAGGATGTCATCAACATAAGTATCAGTTCGTATGACCTTAGCTGCTCGATGAAAGGTGTCGACTTCTAAAAGTGCTAATTGATTAAGACACCTTGTAGCGAGAAATGGTGCTGAAGCCGTGCCATATGTCACTGTTTTGAGCTGGTATGTCTGAATAGGCCTGTCTTTATGTTCGCGCCAGAGAATAAGTTGATATTTTCTTTGCTCGGGATCCACTTGAATTTGCC
This sequence comes from Dioctria rufipes, assembly GCA_963924295.1. NCBI lineage: Eukaryota > Metazoa > Arthropoda > Insecta > Diptera > Asilidae > Dioctria > Dioctria rufipes. The sequence continues at coordinate 116,730,203 of OZ002741.1, forward strand.
GATACATCTTGCATATATCTGCGGTCATCACATATTTGTGCATTCTAAATCTTATTAGAATGGAAAACAAGTCTGATTGTACAGTTGGTCCAATCTTGAGGATGTCGTTGAGAGATTTGCCAGTTGTAGTCTTTGCTGACGCATCGAACACTACACGCAGTTTCGTGCTCGAACTCTCAGGCTTAACAACGCAGTGATGTGGTAAGTAATAATTCTCGGATGGGATGAGTTCGTTGTGTATTGCTTGCATGTGCCCCAGGTGCTCGTATTCTCGCATGAAGGCCTGATATTGTCGTTTCAGCTCTTGATTTTTGTCTAATTTGCGTTCTAGACAATAGAATCGTTTTGTTGCCATCTCAACTTATGTGGTGGCTCGCGAAATGGTAGCTGGACAATGAGTTGGCCTGATGCAGAACGTTGAAATGTCTCTTGAAAGTGCTGCTCGCATTCGTATTCTTCCTTTGTCATCCGGTTTGATGGTGCATCATGTTGGTCTAATTCCCAAAATTTGACTAATTGTTTCTCCAGAGATGCCACTGAAGGCTGAGTTACAATAGTGCATTGGAAGCGACTGATGGACGACGTATTTGGTGTTCTCCCTGCTACAATCCAGCCCAAGCGGGTGTTTTGTAGGAGAGGCAGATTGTTGGATACTCTAATCTGGCCACCTTGTAAGAGATCATAATACAAGTCAGCTCCTATCAGCATGTCGATTGCTTGAGGCTGATAGAAATCGGGATCTGCCAACTGGATGTTGGCTGGAATTTCCCGTCTTGAGGTACACACATATGTTGCTGGCTGATAGTCGCTGATCTTCGGCAGTACAACAGCTGTAAGTGTTGTAGTAAAATCATTTGCTCTAGAGTGTAAGGCTAATTTAGTCTCGTGTTTGGCAATGGTTTCGTGTCCACCGATGCCAATAATCGGAATGCTAATTTTCTGTCTCTTTAAACCCAGCAGTTGAACAAAACTGTCCCGGATGAAATGTAATTGAGACGCTGAATCAAGCAGTATTCGACATGGAACCAGACCTCCTGTTGCATTGACGATGTCCACTACAGCTGTTGCCAGTAAGACTTGTGATTTGGCTGATGCCTTAAGACTGGTGGTAGCTTTGTTCGAAGTTTGCTGTATTAATTTTGAAGGAGTAATTGACTGCAGTGTCGTGTTATTCTGTCGCATTGTATGATTGGGCTTGGCGGTCTCTTGCTTGTCGCGGAATGAATTGTGAAGCAGACTGTTGTGTCGGCTCCTGCAATATGTGCAATTTCCTGAAGGACATCCTTGAATCTGATGTCCAGGTTTCAGGCAGTTAGGGCATAGCTTGAATTGCTTCACCAGCTGGAACTTATTGTCAAGTGATGAATTCAGGAACTTGTTGCATCTGTAAATTTTATGCTCTGCTTTACAGACGGGATACTGAGTTCTTGGCGTTGATGTCACAAATGTAACAGGCCTTTTGCGCTCGTCTTTCGTGTACATTGCCTCCAGCATCTGAAATCTGGATTCTAAGAACTTGAAGAAGTCATCTACGTTTTGGATTTCACGAGGACGCTGGAGAGATTGTTCGTATAATTTCCGGGATTCTTTGTCTAGCTTCTGAAGTAATATATGGATCAATATGGCATTCCATTCTTTGATCTTAACCCCCATGTTCTGCAGTGATAGAAGGCATTCTTTACTGACATCATGCATCCGCTTTATTCCAGTTCCAGATTCAACTGTCAACGTACTTTGTGACAGCAGTTCATTTAGAAGTGCAGTTATTATACTTCTTGAGTTTTTGTACCTGTCTGTCAGTATCTTCCAATCCACGGTGTAGTTTTGTTCCGTGGCATGTAGATGTCTTATCAACCGGCTTGGTTCACCGGTAAGATGAGCTTTCAGGTACTACATTTTTTCTGCTGCGCTTATAGACTGATGATGTATTAGCTGAGTGAAAAGATCCATAAATGGTTTCCATTGTGTATTCGTTCCATCGAAGTTCGGAAGAGCTATCTTAGGAAGCTTTACATTCATGCTATTACTACACGTTATGGATTGTTCATCTAGTCTTTCCTGTAGTTCAATCGCCAGGTTTCGATATTTATCTTCAATGCTTCTATATTCTTCTTGTGCCATCGTAGAGTCGAGCAATTCTGCTATTACTTCTTGATGGAGGCAAGTTATTTGAGCCCAGTAGTCATTGATCGACTTAAGCTTCTGATTATAGTAAGCCCTTGAACGAGGTGCATTAAACTCTTCTCTAGTTGAGTTTATCAATCTGTCCAACGCCTTTATTGTTGCGGCGTGCATCCTTAGAGTCTTGGCTGTGTCATCTTGATTAGCGTCAGTGGGTGTGGTCGCTGGAGCACTTGACTTTGGTGCATCCGCGGAACACTCCCTCAGTCTCTGGTCTATTGTACCTAGGAAGTCCTTGCAGATTTCTTGGACTTGTGTATGGTATGCTTGTGTGAAGTACGCATGATCTGGATGTACTTGCTGGATGCATTCTAGCTCTTGATGTCTTTTATTGAATTGAATGATGAATTCATTCAGGGATGTCTGGTACTTCAAAGTGCCTTCCTTGGTTCTCCGCTCAATCCTCTCCTTTTTAAAGTTATCGAAGAGTTGGTTGATGGCACGGCCAAGCTCTGATTGAGCTGGCGCGAGTGCTGCAATATCTGTCATTTGGCACACAAAACAAACTTATCGTCGTATGAATCGTAGAATGGTGAGCTGATTGTGGTTGCTTATGGATGCAAGCGGAGTCCGGATACTGCTGGCTATTGTGTCGCCTGTTGACACAAAGTGAGCTCCTGAGCTATTTCTTGATGTACTCTTTTGCTGTAAGTAGCCACAACGGAAGATCTAGCTTCTTAAAAGGGCGACTGCTGAACTCTGGAATGCCAGAGGGAATGCCGACTACAAGAAGGTGCTACTGTGTGACACAGTATACTACTTATGTAGTAATTGCTTCAACTTGCTGGAGCTGCAAATGAAATCCGGGTGCTGTTGGCTATTGTGTCGCCTGTTGACACAAGGTAAGCTCCAGAAGTATTCCTTGATTTATCCTTCGGCTGTAAGTTGGCACGAAGGAAGATCCAGCTTCTTAAGAAAGCGAGATTTGACTATTCAGCTCTCAAATGGATGCCAAAAGAGAGTCTGGACTGCTTGTGGTGCGTGATATAGCACTACTTATGTTACACAAGTAGCGTCGGGGTCACCAGTTTTGTTTGAGCCGTGAAGGATTCCTACACAGTTCAGATTTGGTTGGTTTAAGAAGGCTTCCTAATTAATCCCAGAACAACAGAACAACGCTTTCATTTAATAAAAACTTTATTCTAAAATTCTATTTACAAAGATCGATATTTATATACAAATTTTAATATAATAAATATGCAGAATCAACAAATTCAATTTAACAAATTTAATTGACAACAAATTTCATGCGTGAAATTCGATCTCACGAAATTGTTATTTGTCTGCAGGTGTTGCTGATGCAGCAAAAGTGCATGAAATTTACCTAATTAAATTGAATTTGTGCTGCATTTTTTTTTCCTTCAATAAAGTTATTGACTTCTGAATTTGCTGATTATTTTTTTTTTAATGTTTAATGCTTAAACAGCAGGTAAACAAGGAGGTTAAGAGATATGAATTTCTATATGCAAGTTAGAAGTAAGCGAGGAATAGTTGATGGAATAGGTAGGGTGAGCAAATTTTTATTCGGTACTATGGATGACAGAGATGCCGAGCAAATATATACCAAACTAAACTAAAACTAAACTTAAAAACTCACGACTCTGAAAATGTGCACTTGATAGAAAAATAAATTAGCCTAGTCAAGTCAAAATTCAATTAAATAAATCAGGCATTTAAGAACGTTACCAACAAAACTTAGAGGATCGCTTTAATGGCTTGGTAGAAAATGTAATTAATTCCACCCGAATTCTCAAATCGGAAATAAGAACTGTAAATATTAAAGCAGATATTAATGAAATATTGATATATATTTTACATCAGCTTCAACAAATATATCAACGGTTAACAAATGAATTACTGGTGATAAATGCCTTACATCAGCATACCTTACACCCTCTGGTTTTGACAGCCAACGATATATCACAAATATATAAAGAAAGCAGTAAAAGAGGCATGAAAAACCTCTTGCTGGACTTCAAAGCTGTCAGTCAAATAATTCAAACTGATTCTATAGAGTTAGATAACAAACATTTCATCCGTATCACGCTTCCATTGCCCGAAAATACAGTATATACACTTAATAAAGTATACTTATTGCCAACACATATCTTACCCAAAAGCTCCGCTATTTTCAAAATTGAGGCAAATTATTACCTGAACAGCATCCGAAACCAACAGTATTTATAAATGACAACACTAGACTTTAAAGAACACTGCAAAAGGTCTACTACTATGAGTGATATAATATATATTTGCTATCAAGCCCAACCTAGTACACTTATAGTTAACAAAGCCAATTGCATGGCGAACTTATTCAATAACCCGCTAAGAGGACCTGCTCCTTGCGAGCACAAAATAATAAATAATACTGTTAATACCTTAACAAAAATGGTCAGGCAATATTCTTGGCTGTTTGTGTTTTTCTCAGAAGCAACTCTTTTAACAAACTGTAGTAATCATTTTGGTCATTTAACCATAAACGGCACTGCAGTCCTCGTTTTAAAACAACCCTGTACGTATACGTTAGAAAACTATAGAATTCTTTTGAAAACAGCTTCAGTTATTATCCCCCAATACACCAACCCGAACTGTACAATGTTCCTAAAGTATAGTTCAAACAAGATCTTTATGACGAGCTATAAGGTAAATTTAAAATTACCGCAAGTCTAAAGGTAAATACTCATAGAAATCATAACTTCGCTCTCGTTAATGAGAGTAAAGATTTAGATGATTTGGAAAGAGAAATAAATTCAGTAAAGTCAAGTAGGCAAGTAGTCGCTGGATTAATTTTGTGCTTAGTTCTAAAATATCTATTACGGTAAAAAAACCAAACCATTCAAGCAAAGTTAAAGCCCATAATCTCATACCCTATTCCTCGAAGATCCCAAGAGATCGTAAGTATTCTCTTAATCCCCATAGCAGTTTCCGAAATACCAGAAAAACATCTCCCGGAAAAGGAAGAGCCGAACGCAATTCCTATTCCAGATAACATCACTTCTAAAACGATTGTGTCACGGAAACTTGATCAAAAACCACCAAAATTACCCTTGAACACACCCCACATGAAGCCATATATATATGAAGTTTAAAGTTGAATCATGAAGGGCTTGAGACCAATGGTACGGTCAGAATTAAATATATGTGATTACAAGAAAATATTTTTATGGCTTAGTTATTTTTATATTACTTTTTTTTTTATATATTAGTATGTTTTTGTTACTAAGCTAAAAGAGAAGAAATGATTTTTAATGATAAAGAATTCTAGGTACTGTGTAGTTTATTCTAATTTAGATTACGTATATTTAATTTCAAAAGATTGTTAAAAAAAATTATTCTGGGTAATCAACTTGTTATTCTTTTGTTTTCTTTTGTAAAATGTATTGATTGTATAGCCATAGCCATAACTAAGCAAAACAAAATAAATAATAATTTTAAATTTCTGTTCGTCCAACCTGAATATATTTATATATTACGTAAAAGTAAAATTTCATCTGCAACTGTGTTGATTCTAGAGCTCAATATTTAAAAAAAAAAAATTATTCATTCGAATTCTTTTTCTATATCTATTATTAATGAAATTGATTAATTTATAATATGTATATTATATACCTTCGTATATGTGAAAAATTCAAAAAAAGACATGAATATCTATCAATTAATTAAACCATGTACACATATTATATATATTTTGCAATTGATACCTGTAAACAAAAAAAGAAAAAGAAAAAAAAGGGATATACAGACATATATCTATCTATAACTCTAAAATTTGTACTAACTAATAATTATACTACATAAATTAACGGCCTACATTTGTCTAGAAGCCAACAGCAATTGTATACTTATATACACTGGGATCTAAGCTTTTCACAAATATTTTAATGGAATTTTGATTAAAACTTTAGAAAATATTAATATTGAGACTCTTATCCGATTCAATCGGTTTATACCATATGATTTTCCTACAGTTGAGCTTCCAAAATTTGTAACCCAAGGTTGCAATTCTGAAATATGTATTTGTTTTATGTTCCATGCGCTAAGACATAATTTTCTGTTCATTTCTTTTTGAAATAAAGCAATGTCTTCAATGTCTTCAACATCTCTTCTTTTGACACTGCTACTGATCCCTTTTGAATTTTCCTTTAAATTTTTTTCCGAAGTAACATTTTGCTGCACTTCTTTATTTCTTCATTTAACCTTTGTGTTGGTAGCTTTTGACTTTTAGTTTTTAGACATTTGCATATTCTAATAACTTAATAGGGGGTTCACTTACATGCTAAAACTATTCAATGGAAAGATATTTGAAGAAAAAAAAAAAGTGTAAACTATATTTAGAAATACTATACTATACTACTATACTATACAATATTTATACTGACATTGCTTCACAGATAGGAACCTGGGTACCTATATGCACTTTTTATGGCGATAGAAGTAAATAAAGATTTCGTCTGAAAATAAATTAGCATAAAATCTTGATATGATGGGATAAAGAAAACACAATTTACTTTTAACATTTAATGTTAATGTTAATGTTAAGAATAGGGGCTACTAGGCCTCCAGGACCTTGCGGACACCGCGACCATAGTTGATCTATTGTGCCTTTCCCTATAGTGATTGGGTAAAATCGAGTCTTTTAACGAGCTCGATTATTGCTTTCGGAGTTAGATTGCAGACATTATCTGGAGAGATAAGTTCTCTTCCAGTGATTTGCATCTTTAGACCTGCAAGTGCTGGGCACTCGCATATAACGTGCATCGAGGTTTCATCTTCCTCTTCGCACAGTCGACACAGTTCACTGTCGCATTTGCTTATCTTCTTCAGGAAGTGACGGAAGGGGCCATGGCCAGTGACTGCGTTAGCAAATAGTCTGAGCGACTGTCTGCTAAGTCCAATAAGTTGACGCGACAGGAAATGAGAAGAATTGAAGAATTTCTTCTCCTGCCTCATACCGGGCGCGCTACGCCAAAAGAGATCCAGTTGCCTGTTTTCCCACTTAAGCAGTTCCCTCCTAAAGTGGCTTTTTGGTAGGCCATATGTCGGATAGGGACCAATATACGGACAATCAGCTCCGGTTTTAGCCAGTTCATCCGCTTTTTCATTACCGTCCACTCCTTCGTCTCCAGGGACCCAAACCAAGGTTACTTGGAGTTTCGAGTAGCAGCTCCAAACTAATTTCGACTCAAAGGAGAGGAAAGAGCTAGGAGCGCAGCTTGGCTGTCTGAACAGATGTAGATGTTGGAGTTCTTGCAGCCCTTATTTAGGCTTTCCTGAGCTCCAACCTCTATAGCATAGACTTCCGCCTGGAAAATGGAAGGTGAGACACCAAGCGGAATGGATAGTTCCACTTCTGGACCAATCACCCCTGCGCCTGTTTTTCCGTCCTTCCGGGATCCGTCAGTATACCAGACTTGGGCCCGTTGCGGGAGAACATTTAAATTTATTAGAAATAAGGTGGAATTTAAAATATTTTTTATATAAACTACAATACATATATGTATGTAGCACAAGTCTGAAGGTTATATTGCGAAGATAAGATAGCGTTCAACATCAACCATAAATCGGTAATAGGTACAACTTTAATCGTTTTCAATCATTCAGCTAATGTGTTGGTATTATTAAACCGGATAAACCTGCATATATCATGAAATCAGTTTACTGTCATAACATTGAATAAATATCTGATAAAAAAGCGGGGAATGAAGTATGTGTATGTGTGTAAGCCATTCAATGACAGTTGGATCTCACTAAATAAGTGTGGTTTTGACGTTACCGAATGTAATTATTTAGAGATTCGGGAGTTCAGTGAAACTTAGCGAAATTTAACGTTTTAATAGATATTATACAATTGAAATTGTGTTGTGTCGGAAACTTGGTGTGTTTAGTTTTATTGAGTTCAGTCTTTTTGAATTTAAAGCTGTTAAAATATTTATTTAGCGTGATGAATTATGCGGTGCATGTTGCAGTAACAATCACCGGAATTCGGCGGAAAATCGTTTTTTAGGGAAGTGAATATAAAGGGTTTTCCAATAAGAGGTGTTATTTTGATATTCAAAGAAAAATGCCATTTTTGAGATAAATGATCGGATCTTTATTTCATTATAAAGAGGAAGGTATGCCGTTAATAATGGAAAATAACATCAGCCAAATGACCACCACGACCACGCCTACAGGACCATATCCTTTTCATGAAATTTTCCATAACCAAATCGCAAAGTGGCTGCCCTATGTCCTCGATAGCCTCACGAATTCCATCTTTGAGGTCTTGAATCGATGCTGAGCTGTTGACGTAGACCATCTCTTTCACGTGGCCCCAAAGGAAGAAGTCGCAAGGAGTTAAGTCACAAGATCTCGGTGGCCAATTGTGATCACCTCTTCGACAGATAACACGGTCCGGAAACTGTTCCAGTAAAAGATCAATGGTTTCGTTGCTTGTATGGCACGTAGCGCCGTCTTATTGAAAGTAAACATTGTCGAGATCAATACCATCCAATTCCGGCCATAAAAAATTAATAATCATCTGTCGATAGCGCAATCCATTCACCGTAACTGTTGCTCCAGCCTCATTTTCGAAAAAGTAAGGTCCAATGACTCCGCGGGACCATAAACCGCACCAAACAGTCACACGCTGAGGATAGAGAGGCTTTTCAACAATAACTCTTGGGTTTTCCGAGCCCCAGATGCGACAATTTTGCTTGTTGACGAAGACATCGAGGTGGAAATGGGCCTCATCACTCAAGATGAGTTTTCGATGGAATTCCGGATCATTTTCATGCATTTCAAGGACCCAATCAGCAAAGACTCGACGTTGTTGATGATCGGCCGGCTTCAGTTCTTGTGTTAACTGAACTTTATAAGCCTTAAGACCCAAATCTTTATGCAAAATACGGTGTAATGACGTTTGTGGAATGCCTAATTCCAAAGAACGACGAGGAATGGACAAACCTGGGTCACTACAGCAGCAATATTCTCGGCTGTTCTTGAGCGACGTGCACGGGTTTTATTCTTCACATCACTAACTTGTCCCGACAGCTCGAATTTTTCTACCAATTTCTGTATTGCGGTCCGACAAGGTGCTTCACGACGACCCAAAAATGTTCGAGTTTTACGAGCCGTCTCTGCCACATTTTCACCATTTTTATAGTGAATTTTAATAATTTCAATGCGTTGTTGAATCGTGTATCGTTCCATTTTTATTAATGGCGTAGTTTCTACTTGTCAAATGTCAAAAAATGAAAGCTCCAAAAGTGACATCTACCGAAATAGCGGGCTAATTAAAATAACACCCCTTATTGGAAAACCCTTTATGTAAAAATATATATATTTCTGTGTTATAAATATTCGACAGTGAAATATTTTAAATAAATACAACAGAAATCACGTCCGTTTTGTTTATTTGAGAAATGTCAAAATATTTCATCGTTTCAATGGCAGTCGTATATTTCTTTTGAGGCCAGCCGGTCCCTTTAACTCGTACACGAATTTGTCTGTCTGTATATTTATTTATATGTTTCTTTTTTACTATTTTCGACACTCTCGTGGAAAACCCGGAAAATCGGTAAAAATCATTTGAGAATTTGGTACAAATTTGATTATTGATAAATCCGTTTTAGGAAAAATGCAGTTTTCCGAATTTTTTCGAAAAAATTTTCCGGAAATTTCCGACTTTTCCGGAAATTTTCCAGTAAAAAAGTTTTCTAAATTATGCAGGATCAAGTTCCCATCAACTGGCATCATTACTTTCTCTCCGACAATGGTGAAAACTTGCAGAAAAAATCGAGGAAAATTCATGTAAAACGCTTTTCCGGAGTTGTTCCGACCAAGGAAGCGTTTGAGTGTTTTGCAACCTAAGACAAAGTTGTAGAGCGAAATGAGTTGCATAAAGTTACTTTCGTGGAAAACTCCATGGAAAACCCGGAAAAGCGGGAAAATCATAGGAAAAATTTTCATCGATATGATTAGTGATAAATCTGTTTCAGGAAAAATGCAGAATTTTCCAATTTTTCCACATTTTAGGAAAATTTTCCGGAACTTTCCGACTTTTCTGGAAAATTGTCCGACAAAAAAGTTTTATAAGCTATGCGTCCTACAACAATCATGAAAACTTGCATGAAAAATCGAGGAAAATTATGTAAATTTTTTACAAAAATTCATAGTGATAGGAAAAGTCTGTGGAAAACATGGAAAATCGGGAAAATTCATATTATATGGGATCAAGTTGGAATACAGCAAAAAAGCGCAGTACTTCAAAGATTGGATACTCGAATAATTTTTTTGAATAACTGGTAAATCACTGTCTTTTCAGCCGTCATAAAATTGTTTTAAAATATCTCCATGCAGCACGTAATAACAATTTAGTTAACGTGAAAAAGGCAGAAAATAAAAAAAGTAAAAAACGAGTTTTCAAACAAAAGTAGAAAATAAACTTTTCTTCACACACAGAGGTGGACTCAGATTTTATTCGCTGACAATCACCGATATATTTCAATATGATCAATCATAATAACTGATTTGATTCATGAAGAGAAAGAATATTTAAGAGAAATGTCCCAATCAAAAAATCTGAGTCCACCTCTGCGTGTGAAGAAAAGTTTATTTTCTACTTTTTCATGTGGCTTGGGCTCAGTTTTGTTTGAAAACTCGTTTTTACTTATTTTATTACCTAAAGTTCTGAAAGTTCTGAGAGTTCTGTTTGAGGAATCGTATTCATTTGGTTCAGATAAATTTTTTAAATAATTTTTTTATGTAAGGTATATAAATTTTATTTCGGTTCGGAAGATAAGAAATCAAGCTTAATATTATCAGAACACCATTTTTCTGTATAAATAGCAGTTTAGGGCGAAGAAGCTATTCAAATCAAACTTTTGTCACTTTTACATAAGAACACTGCAAATATTTTAGAATATTAGGACTCCGTTGGGGCTCTCATGTGCTAGTGAGGGAGTCTGTTTCAAGGGCTTCTGAAGTATTCTTGAGCGTTCTGCTCCACGCCATAGTCAGTTTCCTTATTAGTTACTTATTTAATGTGCCATAGCAGCGTGAAATAAAGGATATATTCATAAGATTTCCATAATTCTCTGCTCTTCTCTAAGCTCGAATGACATACACCTGCTATACCCGTAACCAATATTCCTAGAAAGTCATAAAATCAGTTTACGTAATTTTTTCTGGTTTTACACCACTTTTCTCGTTCTATTTAGCATAGAAGCTAGTGGGATTTTCTCGTAATATTATTATGCATCCAGCACAGAAGGATTGCTTGATGATCATACTGGTCCAGTTCTCTGATGTAGAATATCGTATTGGAGGGTATTCGTCCTCATATTGTATTATCTCTAGGACGTAAAACGTCCATCAGATGTACTTTCCTCGTCATCTTCAACACAATTTGTCCTGTATTTCACAGTTAATTCAATATCCGCAAGAGTATCTTCGACATCTGATAATTCCTCATACATCTGCCGAGCATTTGCTCTGCGTGTCCACCCATCTTTAGAGTTATATTCGTTATTCTTATGGTCACTATCCGAATCATCGGGTACTATGTTTTGCAAGTACTCGCAAGTTTCTTGTAGGCCAAGTCCCTCTTAACGCAAATTACTTTGAGTGTATCACTAGAATATTATTATTTATATCAAAATATTTTTTATACACACCTATCAAGAAGATATCACAATAAAAAATTTAATAAATGGACCTTTTTCATCAGTATAGAGTCTTAACCTACATCGAATTGCAACATTGTCTTATAGTACATCTGGATTGGCTTTACTCGTCGATCTATCTAGGTATTACCAAATGCTGTAGAAAATTGTTGAGGTTTTCCATTCAATGCTTTTAGATTAAAAGGAGTCAGTACCAATATTTGCAAGTTTCATACATTTTTCAATGCGAATTTCTGACAAACTATTTGTAGCAGAATAATGATTTATATCTTAAATTAAAGGTAATAAATAAGTCTAGTAAATAGCGTCTGCAAAAATTAAAAAAAGTGTATTGGAATGGAGATATTAGCTCGGAAACTTGTAAAAAATGGTAAAAATTGAAGTCTTTTAAATCAAATTCCTGTGGGTAGGTATTCTTATTTCTTTAAACTGTGACTGTTTTAGAAAGATAAGGCCTAGATCTAGCAAATAACGTCGAGTTTTCTAATTTTTAGTGGCACTTTTAATAATTATTTGACTCTAATAGTACTTATTTTTTCTCTTAACATTTCACCGATGAGAAATTCCAACATTTATTTGAAAGTTGTTTAAATACAAAGCAAAATAGCATATTTAACAACTATGGTGAAAAAAGTTTAGGAGAGTTAATTCCCGTTAAAAATTTTCAAATTATGTGAACTGCAAATTTTCATCTGTCGTCTTAAATTGTATTTGCCGGGTATTGGGTTTCTGCCTTTTGCGGTAGATGTCTCTAATGTGGTCTGTGGTCTGCGTATAGTAAATCTTATTACCTACAGGTTCGCTGATATCTAAATTGAAACTTTTGCTGAGTACTGACTGATAATTCCAAAGAATACCAATTTCATAACAATGGGTTTAAGTAAGATATATGGACGGTGATAAATAAAAACTACTGAAATTTCTCTTTAACAAAATTTCCCTTTAATAACAATTCAAATTGATTTCTACTATTCTACTTTACACAAAGAGTTCCAAAGTTCAAGTGCTATCTGTATTTCATTTACCGTACCACCTTTTGCCTTTTATCTTCCAATATTGAGCGCATTGACCCTCATGGTATAGCTGATCACCGAACACCTAAAGCTGCCTCTTTCTAACGATGTCAAATTTCTTTCGCGCTAGCTGAACGTCGCCTGGAGACTTGAGGAAGGACTGTCATAATGTATTGTCATGTTGACAGTCGTCCAAGCATGCATACATAATAATAAAAAGCAAAATAATTAGTTATGTGTGGTACTATTTCAATATAGTTCTCCAGTGTTCGATTATCGCCGTGTAATTCATTTAAAAATTATGTGAGTTTTGATATAAATAAAATAATTATGTGATTACTTGCTAATTGTATATTTACTATTCTTTCAGGCTTTCAGGAGAGAAATTGGCGTCTTTATTTTAGCCGCTACCAGAAACGAAGGCTTATCGGAAATCATCTCAGATAAGTAACATTGACTAGTTTATATTGTGAGTGATTCTTTGTGTTGTTGATTTTATTTGCTTTCAGAATTTATCCTAGTTGCCTCACTGAACACTGACTCCTCTTAAACCAAATGTATATGCACCTACATCATGCATATTTTCTATAACCTACATATCCTACCTACCCTACCTAACCTACTTATCTAAGTTGAATTTATATTAAGATGTTCTTTTTTAATTGGTAACTCTGACTCGACAACAAGTAATGTCATATTAGGACCGTAAAAACACGTACACTCACTCGCTCACTTTATCACTACCCAAAGACATATTAACTGGACTCAAGTTAGTAAACTTTTGCAATGTGTACAGGCCCACAAGTGAATAGGAATTAGGAGCCGGTCGACAAAGTAACCCACAGCATTCGATACTATACAACCTATTTATTCGATCTAAAGGGTTTTCCAATAAGAGGTGTTATTTTGATATTCAAAGAAAATGCCATTTTTTAAGATAAATGATCGGATCTTTATTTCATTATTAAGAGGAAGGTATGCCGTTAATAATGGAAAATAACGTCAGCCAAATGACCACGACGACCACGCCTACAAGACCATATCCCTTTCATGAAATTTTCCATAACCAAATCGCAAAGTGGCTGCCCTATGTCCTCGATAGCCTCACGAATTCCATCTCTGAGGTCTTGAATCGACGCTGGGCTGTTGGCGTAGACCTTCTCTTTCACGTGGCCCCAAAGGAAGAAGTCGCAAGGTGTTAAGTCACAAGATCTCGGTGGCCAATTGTGATCACCTCTTCGAGAGATAACACGGTCCGGAAACTTTTCCCGTAAAAGATCAATGGTTTCGTTGCTTGTATGGCACGTAGCGCCGTCTTGTTGAAAGTAAACGTTGTCCAGATCAATACCATCCAATTCCGGCCATAAAAAATCATTAATCATCTGTCGATAGCGCAATCCATTCATCGTAACTGTTGCTCCAGCCTCATTTTCGAAAAAGTAAGGTCCAATGACCCCGCGGGACCATAAACCGTACCAAACAGTCACACGTTGAGGATAGAGAGGCTTTTCAACAATAACTCTTGGGTTTTCCGAGCCCCAGATGCGACAATTTTGCTTGTTGACGAAGCCATCGAGGTGAAAATGGGCCTCATCACTCAAGATGAGTTTTCGATGGAATTCCGGATCATTTTCATGCATTTCAAGGACCCAATCAGCAAAGACTCGACGTTGTTGATGATCGGCCGGCTTGAGTTCTTGTGTTAACTGAACTTTATAAGCCTTAAGACCCAAATCTTTATGCAAAATACGGTGTAATGACGTTTGTGGAATGCCTAATTCCAAAGAACGACGAGGAATGGACAAACCTGGGTTTTCTTCAACACTTTCGGCTACAGCAGCAATATTCTCGGCTGTTCTTGAGCGACGTGCACGGGTTTTATTCTTCACATAACTAACTTGTCCCGACAGCTCAATTTTTCTACCAATTTCTGTATTGCGGTCCGACAAGGTGCTTCACGACGACCCAAAAATGTTCGAGTTTTACGAACCGTCTCTGCCACATTTTCACCATTTTTATAGTGAATTTTAATAATTTCAATACGTTGTTGAATCGTTCCATTTTTATTAATGGCGTAGTTTCTACTTGTCAAATGTCAAAAAATGACAGCTCCAAAAGTGACATCTACCGAAATAGCAGGCTAATTAAAATAACACCTCTTATTGGAAAACCCTTTATATAACAAGCAACTGACTTGCTGCTAAGGCTTACATACAAAGTGCTCTCGGTACTCACATTCATAAGATTGATCTAGTGTTGCCTATTTATCAAATCTCACAATTTAAATATATTGCTATATCTCCCTCTTCACGAAGCTTTGTTTCCAAACATTACCAATACATAGTAAATAGTATCTGTGTACCTACGAGGTAAAAATTCAAAATGATATCGATTTCAACTACCTTATTTCTTAAATGCATAAAGGTTTTAAAATTGATTACAATTATATACTTCAAAGATTTTATAATTCAAAAATTCAATAAATCAAAAATTGCATAATTAAATAAAATTCATATTACAAAATCACTGCGGTTCAAATCGTATTATAGGCTTTCTTATTCGAATAGGTCCAACATTCTGCTCCTGACTAACCTCTGCTGCACTGTTTGACACGCATTTATTTGTGTATTGCTTTTATTGATGTCGCTATTAGCTTTTTTTTTCTACATTAAGGTTTGATGGACTTTGATCCAGTTGCAGTGGCAATTGTTCATTTCATGATATTTCACGTGGAAAGGGAATATTAACACTCGCACCTATATCTTCTCGTTTTCTGAGTTGATTAATGGGGCTTTTAATTTTCTTTACGCTAGCGAATTCGCAAATATATGATTTCGGACCAAGAACCTCAATTATTTTGCCTTCCATCCATTTGAAATTCTTATCTGTATTGATTCGTATCCAAACTTTATCGCCATTTATCATCTTGGCCTCTCATTTCCCCTTGAGATAATTTATTTATTATATATTATATTTATTTATTGCTTGACTTTGTAGCTAATATCTACTACTGAAGGACGTCTCAAAAGATGAAATCGGGGGCGAATTTCTCTGCCAAACATTACCTTGGCTGGAGATTCTTCAGTCGTGCAATATTTAGTTGTACGAAAGTCAAACAAAAACCGCGACAGAATATCATCAAAAGATAAACCTAGACACCTTTCTTTATTGTTTTGAATTGAAGATTTGATTGAACCTTTTAAAGTTTTCACAAAATGCAGCATGTAAAATTCCCGGAAGCATTGAGTTTTTGCTTTATTCCATTTACAGTTAAAAATGTTTAAATTCAATCCATGTAAATTGCGTACCCTTATCACTTACAATCTGTACAGGTAATCCGAACTTGGCAAAGACTTCACGAAATTTGCATATGACATAAGATTTAGTAAGTTTGTTGGTTTTGAAAAATTCAGGCTACTTTGTATATGTATACATCAATTATTACGAAGAGGTGGTATCCATCAATAGGTCCACAAAAATCTATATGTATGCGCTGCGAAGAAGTTAATGGCCAGGGAATTAAGGAAGATTTTTCTGGGTTGGGTTTTTTGATCATTGTAAAATTTTCAACTGTTTATTGTTGCTTCTATAGCCCTAGCCACCAAAAGGATCTAGCAATTGACTTAGTTTTGACTATACCAGCATGACTGCTGTGTAAGTCCTTAAGAATTGCATTACGTAGAGACTTTGGGATAATAATCCTATAGCACCATAATGAAACATCCTTTTCCACATGTAGCTCCATGTATTTGCTTATATATGGCTTAAAGAGTTCCTCCTTTAGAGCATCTGGGGTACCAAAAACAACACTACGAATTACACATATCATCTTTCTTAGTTTCCTTAAGATTAAGATTGAAATTTAACAAAATGTTGTCTTGGTTCCTTATGTGTGATATGAAGGAACCTTGCTCTTCAGTACATTCCGAGCTAATTGACAAAGGAAGGCGAGAAAGTGCGTCTGCATTATTTTTCTCGCTCTTGATATATGCGATATCAAAATTAAAGCCTGAAAGGAAGAATGCTCATCTCTGCATTCTACTGGAAGTCATCTGCGAATTACCTTTTTTATTCCCTAATATATTAAGAAGAGGTTTGTGGTCTGTTCTTAGTGTAAATTTATTTCCAATTTGATATTGATTAAATTTCTGACAGCCAAAAACTATAGCCAAAGCTTCCTTTTGTATCATACTGTAGTTTACTTCGGATTTGTTCAACGTTCTGGAGGCGAAAGCAATTAGTTTTTCAGTCTTATCGGGAAAAATGTGCGCCCAACCTTTTTGCTAAGCGTCGCAGGTTAAAACCAGCTTATATTTCGGGTTGAAATGCGTTAGAACAACATCGATAGTTATGTTTTCCTTGATTTTTTCAAAGTCTTCCTTACATTTTTCATCGCACTTAAAGTCAACACCTTTCTTTAATAGATTATATAATGGTGACAAGGTGATTGAGAAATTTTTAATAAATTTGTTATAATTATTTATAATATAAGGCCGATAAATGCTCTAACTTCGTTTGAAGGAGATGGTGCGTTAAGCGCGGCATTGATTCGATCTTCTGTTTTAGATAAACCAGTCTTATCAATCTTATAGCCCAAATAAGAAAACTGATCTTGAAAAAATTCACATTTTGATCTTTCGAAATAAGGACCTGCGGTTCACAACTTTATAAAAACTAAAGTCAAATTATCTAAATGCTCCCTTTCTTTTCTTCCAGTAACTAAAATATCATCTAAAAAGTTGAAAGCGTTTGGTATTCCCTGTAAGATCTTTTCAATTTCGTGTTGAAAAATTCCCGAAGCAAGCTTAATTCCAAAAGGCATCGCCTTATGCGCACTTCACGCGCATAATTTTTTAGATTCATCGTCCAGCTCCAACTGGTTATACGCTTTGGAAAGATCTAGCTTTAAAAAAGTTGGATGCGTATGAAAACTTCCTCAATTCTAGATAGAGGATATTTATTATCTGACAGAAATTTGTTTATGAAAACTTTATAATGACCACATATTCGAATGTTGCCATCAGTTTTTAGAACTGACACGAGAGTTGTCCCCTTTTTACTTGTTTCTACGGGACTAATTATTCCAATTGTTTCAAGATTATTTAATTCGCGTTCTCCTGCTTCTTTAAAAGCAAAAGGAATTGGCCGGGGCTTATGAAAAACAGGGTTCGCATCAGGTGCAATATTCAAATGCACTCTACTGTGCTTAAATTTGCCCAAATTGCTATCGAATAATTCACTATATTTGCAAATAAGGCTATGAAGTTTGCTATTTCCACGAGACAACCGTATTCCAAATTTCCCTAAAAAGTCCCTACCAAGAATAGGTGGTGCACGCAGGGGCGGATTTCCCTATAGGCCGAGTAGGCCCGGGCCTAGGGCGGCAGATTTAGGGGGCGGCGATTTTTTCTTGTAGTTATGGGTATTTCATTACATTTTTATACTTTTTCGTTTTTTTAAATAAAATAATTCGTTGGAAAGTGTTATTTTTAATTCTACTCCATTTTTTTTTCAAATCTACTCCGATTTATGAGGCAGCCTACTCCGCTAATTCTAGCCTGGGGTCCCTTCACTGGATATAGATCATTCAATTTTTCGTGTTTTACAGGGAGTAGGGGGGCGGCAATCCTCCATAGGCCTAGGGCGGCCAAGTGATCAAATCCGCCCCTGGGTGCACGGGTATCTACCACTAAAAGATTAATATCGTCTTTCTGCCCTTTATAACACACTTTTGCAGTAAAACTGCCTAACACTTTTATACGATTGCCACTATAACTGGTTAGATTTGAGGTAACTGGTTTCAGCTTGCAATTAAAAAATTTTTCATTCATAGAATCTAACTTGAACTTAAGAGCATTACCATTTACCTTTACATCAAACGTATATGGATAATATCTATACTACTACAATTATCTATATGATGATAACATAAATTATTTCATCGACCTTAGAACGTTGCTCATACTTTTGTGGAATTTCTAGCGCTTTTCACAAAGTTAGCGATTCTGTCTCCTCACAAAGCCGATCGAAGATTTTACCTACGAATTCAGTCACAAATTTATCGATAAGAGTTTGGTCGAGACTTGAGACAAAACTACACTTAGTTGAATTTGCTCACTCTTGCATGCCGCTCAACTGGAGACTCATCTTTTGCCTTCTTAGCTGCGTAGAACAACTTACGTTCTTTAAAGATGACAATGGCTCACACAGGGACTTGAAAGATATGTTGTGGGTGATTTTAGATGGTAAAGATCCCGAAGCAAGCTGTAAGTTTCTGCTCCAACAGATTTTAGAAGAATGGATTTCCTTTGATTTTGTTCTCTTATGTTAGCAGCAGTTAACTAGTGCTGCAGGTGCTCAAAATAAATCTCCCATTCCTGAATGTGGTGGTAAAATTCTTCCATATGTAGGTTGACTGTAGAAAAATTGGAAACGTGGCTCGATGTCTTGCCATAGCAACCGTTTGAGAGTTACAGGATGATTAAGAAAAAAAGCTAGTTTTTCACAAAATAACCTGTATCGTAAAAAGGACAAAACTTACGGTCACAGTTAAGAGCTCATTATATGAAGAACTTCATAGTCTTTCCACTACTACACTCAGGAGTTATTGTGGTTTAAAATAAAAATTTTTGGACTTTCTGACCTGTTTTTTACTTTGACCTCTACTTGTTTTTTTTTTTTTTTTTTTTTTTTGCAAAAATGTTATTACCCGTAAAAGAGTTATTAGCTCTTAGCTCATTTTCAGAGCTAGTCTCAAACCTATTCCCAAAGATTATCTGTTCCCTTAGTGACTGAAAACACGTCATTTTAAAACAAGTAAAAAAGCTAGAATTGCTCTAAGACCAATTCTTATGATACGCTAAATGAATGTCCGTACAAAATTTTGTATGCAAGTTTGATTTCTGAATTAGTTTTTCGCATATATTTCTAGAGCAGTTCGTCGGGCAGAAAAAATTATTATAACCAATTTTATAGATTTCGTGTTTTGAACAAGTTTTTAGTACAATATAAACGGCTAGGACTGATCGTTTTCATAGTATTCGTAAAAAATCGAAATTTTTAAATGGCAACACCAAGAATGGATTGCCCGATTTATTCCATTTTTTAAATTTTATTTACTATTTCTATGAAAACACTAAATATGTACAATATTTCAGCTCTTTATATCAACGCGTTCTCAGGCAGTGCCCAAATAATTCGTGGAAAACGAAATTTTTGTATGGCGACGGACAGACGGACATGCAAAATCAAAATTCAAAAGCGAAATTTTGGAGTTCTTTAACAATATTATTTTCTCTAAAAATCTAGTCCTGAGTAAGAACAAATTGCTTTCTTCTGACGTTTGTTCCAATCTTCTTTATAACTAAAAGTATACCGTACTCAGAAGTCCATCGGTGAGTAATTACAGGGTGTTTCCCACTAGGAGGTCAGTAGAGCGGGAGGTGATAGTACTCAGCTAGATGAACAAAACATTGTATGGCAGGAGGGGGGGGGGGGCATATCAACCGTTTAGGAGTTACAGGGTGATTAAGAAAAAAAGCTAGTTTTTCACAAAACACCCTGTATCTTAAAAACTACAGGGTGTATGGTCACAGTTAGGAGCTCATTGTATGAAGAACTCCATGACCTTTCGAACGAGCTCTCAATCGGCCCCATAGCCTACTCCTTTAAAGAATTATGGTTGCCTGAACTCAAATTTCGGATTTTATTACCTTTTTTTTTAATTTAACCTCTATTATTTTTGCAAAAAGGTCGTTAATATAACTTGTTTTTATAAAAACTGTAAACTATAGACCCTATTCTTTAAGTTGACCTATTACAACCTATGTGTTAACACCAGACTTTAAACAGTTATTAACTATTCAGGTCACACTGAAATTTGACGAAATTTTGTAAAATTACGTGCTAAGGGAACAAATTATCGTTGAAAATAGGTTTGAAAATAGGTTTGAAAATAGGCTTAGAGCTAATACCTCCTAAAGGGCTTCAGATAGCGCATTGGGTATAATAGGTCATAGAGGAGAGTTTACAGTTAAAAAACAGGTACGTTAACGACCTCTTTGCAAAAATAATAGATAAATAAAAAGATTACTCTTTTGGACTTTTTACCGGGTTAAACTTAATTTTGTTCAAGAAAGAATTTTTTAGAATTTCTCCGGTATATAGCAAAAGCTAAAAAATGTTCTAATTTGTTTTTCATCACACAACCCATTAATTTTTGGTGACAAGTTTCAAGTCTTGGTTTGACTCATCAACAGGAATTTTTCTACCAATTTCTGTATTGCGGTCCGACAAGGTGCTTCACGACGACCCAAAAATGTTCGAGTTTTACGAACCGTCTCTGGCACATTTTCACCATTTTTATAGTGAATTTTAATAATTTCAATGCGTTGTTGAATAGTGTATCGTTCCATTTTTATTAATGGCATAGTTTCTACTTGTCAAATGTCAAAAAATGACAGCTCCAAAAGTGACATCTACCGAAATAGCGGGCTAATTAAAATAACACCTCTTATTGGAAAACCCTTTAGATCAAACTGATCTCCTCTCATATAAACTCAGAATAAATTCTGGGTGTGAATTATATGAGGAAAAAAATACTCCTATACAAGCCCAGGATGAAAAATAAATAAAAAGATTACTCTTTTGGACTTTTTACCGGTAAAAAGTCCAAAAGAGTAATCTTTTTATTTATTTTTCCTGCTGGGCTTGTATAGGAGTATTTTTTTCCTCATATAATTCACACTCAGAATTTATTCTGAGTTTATATGAGAAGACATCAGTTTGATCTATTTTCAAGCGACTGCAGCAGGCAGAAATCCAAGCTGCACCGATGAGTGTAAGGTTTTCTGCTGACACGAAACGCTGCTTCTTTTTTTTTCTTCTTTATTTTTCAGCCCACTTCGTGGCGAATGAATCTGTTTCTTTTAAAATTTTTTTTTTAATTTTTTTAATAAATAAAAAAAATTGTTTTTTTCTATTTTTCTCAAACTTTCATTTCTTTCTTCTTTCTTTTTTTTTCATTTGTTTTTCAAATCACCCAATTTCGCTATTTGGGACCTGTTGCTGAGTCAAACCAAGGCTTGAAACTTGTCACCAAAAATTAATGGGTTGTGTGATGAAAAACAAATTAGAACATTTTTTAGCTTTTGCTATATACAGGAGAAATCCAAGAAAATTCTTTCTTGAACAAAAAAAAATAATAGAGGTTAAATTAAAAAAAAAAGGTAAGAAAATCCGAAATGTTGAGTTTAGACAACCATAATTCTTGAGAGGAGAGGGCTATGGGGCTGATTGAGCAGTCGTTCGAAAAACCATGGAGTTCTGCATACAATGAGCTCCTAACTGTGAGCACGCAGCCTGTAATTTTTAAGATACAGGGTGTTTTGTGAAAAACTATCTTTTTTTCTTAATAACCCTGTAAATCCTAAACGGTTGATATGTCCTCCCCCCTGCCATACAATTTTTGGCTCATCTATGTGAGTGCTATCACCTCCCGCTCTACTGACTTTCTAGTGGGAAACACCCTTTATATTGATCCAGCTGTTTCCTCCAGGATTGGGCAAGCAGTACACAGTATGACGTCTTTTATTATCCATAAACGTGATAAACTATGTTCTACCTGATACGATTTTAATTAAATAATAAAAGTTAAAAAACAATTCAGGAACAATAAATGATGTTATCCACGCGTTTTTCGAAGAATAATGTTCCACGGGAGGTGAATTTTTAAATGATCGAGTGTTTTGAAATATTTCCACTGCAACTATTTTTAATTTATGTCATCCAGCATTATTTGCACAGAAAAGAAATGGCACTCTTTTTTTTGTGCGGACTAACGTTTTATCGGGAAACAATTTCCAAAAAAGTACCACATTGTCTGCATTATAAATTTTACACTCAACAAGTCCTTCAGTTTCCACAATATTCAGCGAGTTATTTATTCCAAAACGGTTGTACAAGCTCCGGTTGGCTAATCATTATACCACGAATAGAAAATCTGCTTACGCGGAGTCTTTATTCCTGTTCAATATTGCTTTGTAAAGGGTACCCTAGCCTTTTCAGATTAAACTTCCCTTGAGATTTGTGTGTACTTTCCTCGTTAATTTTCAAGCCAGGAATACAACTTTTTCTCACAGTCCGCATATTCACAGAGCTTTTGTGGTTTCCGCTTTTTTAATAGGTTTTGATTAGATTGTTAGACAAATCTGTAAGGAAACGTCTATCAACGAACAAAATGGACGAAGGAGGCATGTCGATTACTTTTTTAAACTCTTGCTATATCTCTTTGATATCACTAATTGCTGATGGTGATATTCCAAATACCTTTTTTCATTTTCATTCAATTTTTAACCAACTGAATTAAACCAAAAAATTAAGCTTTAAACTAATGGAAGTCAACCTTAAGCCAAAGAAGTTCTACCTTAAGCCTTAACCATAACTTTTTGGCAGTTAAATTAAACTTCACTTCAAATAAAACAAACTTTTATTCAATTAAATTAAACTGTAAGTCATTTCAAATAAACTTTAGTACAATCAATATAACCCTTGCAAAAATATATATATAGATTATCATACATTGCACATACAACGGTGCTTTAAAATTCAAATGTTCCATAATCATATTTTATATATTCAATGTAAATTATATGTCGTTCACTGAAAGTGATTTCTGCAGTAGCTGATCCAAATTTAATCAACATGTCCATAATATAGCTTGTGCAGTCTTCCTGAGAAGTCAAACCATCGCTAATTACCTGAGAGAGATTTTTATCAATATTAGAATCACTAAGAATATTTCTTCCTGAAATTTTTCTCCATGGAATTCAACATTGGCGAATACGGTGGTAAAATTGCAATGTTATACTCGGAAAGCCAGGGTAGGGTTTAATGTATTGTCCATGATAAACCAAATACCATCCCAATCATTAATTTTATCGATAAGTTCCCTTAAAAATTCAAAAAAATTTATCAGAATTGCACGTTCCTGTTGTGATAATATTGTGGTGAATAATGCCTAAAGTTATGAAAGAAAAATGAAGTATAGGACATGCGTTGTATAATAAATTAAATTATAGTTTAAAGAAGCACAACCATTTTAGTGATAATAACCGCATATCTTATATCGGTTAAATTCTTGAATGCAAAGGAAGCTTTTTAATTTAAACGCGAGACCTTGAAGAGTCAAAGAAAGATCCTTGTGCGCTCTGTGTAACTTGAAAGAGGAAAAGAATATATTTAATTTTCTTGCCATTTGTCCGATTTTATCGGAATTTTGTCAACAAGCATTTAAAGTCAGTTATCTCACATTGGAAGATACCTTTGAATTTTGAACGCAGAAGACTGGAAAAACCTTTCTATTTACCTTAATACTCCGGTATAAATTTTTAATTATAAAGCCTTTATAAATTCTTTGAAAAATATAGTAATTTCAGTTTCCTGTATGAAATTTATTTCTTCTCAGCATTTATGCCAATTTCAATGCTTATGCTAGTAAAATCCTTTCCTTTTGCAATTGTCTACTTATTGGCATATAATCGAGTGTATTTATTGCATTACGTGGCAGGAAAGCTACTTAAAAAATAAATTCACCACTCAATTTCCACGAGGAGATGCAGTGAGAGAACAATTCTCATTCACAGAACCTGGACTTACAAGTCATAAGTAAATTTTTTCACATTGGGGCAAGCAAATTGTTTTTTCTTTCCTATATAACTATCAAAATTATATTATATAAATTATAATCCTTGTGGCATTATTGAAATTTATTTGCTATAAATAGTTTAAACCTCTTTGCCCGAATTGAGTATTGCTGTATGGTCATAGTTTAGTCAACTAAACATGTGGCTTCGTTTGTCAACTATAACATTCCCGCGCGAATCAGCTGTAGAGTCGAACGAGTACCTACACGAAATCAAGCGTACTATTGTCTGCAAAACTATGAATAGGGTTGAAAGTGAGATCTAATAAAAATGAGGAAGAGAGTAGATAATAGAACCTTGCGGTACGACATTGATTATAAAGCGGTCAGAGGCAACACCGTCCAATATAACTTGAATTGAATGGCGGGAGAGAAAGCTATCCATCCATTTTAAGAAAAGAAGGGCTAGATATAAGGCCTGAAGGTTCATAACTTCTGGGGGGAGAGGGGTACGGGGCTGGTTGAGCTGTCGTTGGAAAGGCCATGAAGTTCTGCATACAGTGAGCCCTTAACTGTGACCATACGTGTTTTGTGAAAACCTAGCTTTTTTATGAATCACCCTGTAACTCCTAAACGGTTGATATTGCCCCCCCCCCCTGCCATACAATTTTTGGTTCGTCTAGGTGAGTACTATCACCTCCCGCTCTATGGACCTCCTAAGGGGAAACACCCTGTATATTTATTTGTTTTGTTTTATTGAATTGTTTAAAAATTTTTAAGTCTCTAATAGGGAAGGTTTTATTTCTTTTTTCAGAATATTGAACTATCAGATTTATGTTCATATAATCCATCCAAAAAAGATGTCACACATTTTCAAAACCTCATTTGCTGGTCCTTCAATTTTATTTCTAATTGGTAAAGTTTGTTAAGCTTAAGCAATGTTAATTAGACCGGATTTATTTGACAACATTTATGAAACCGTGTAAAAGTTTCGTTTTACCTTCAAACTTTGGTTTGTCTTTAACCGCGCCTGGAATTTTAAAGCAATTGAAAACTTGAGAAGCTGATTGAGCTGGCAGATTTGCTAAGTTTGCAAGAGCTACTGCGGTTTTGGCGGCTGCTTGGCGTGAATTATTGTCTGCATATCATATTCCTATATTTTTCTAAAATAGAATAATCAAATCACTATTCCAGTTAACTGAATTTAGTGTTCGTTATTTAACTATAATTATTTTGAATATTTGATTAAAGGGCGTTTTCTACACTAGTTTAACTATTAACTACAATATCACATAACTGAGCAAGCAATATTTTCTTCATTGTCTTTTAAATTATTATCAGAAAAGCTGATTGAGAGAATATTTGGGTTACTGTTAAAACTAATAATCTCACCACTGAATTGTATACTATTAAAACGGGGAAATTCATCACTAGCACGATTAAATATGTTTGTAAAACTTCTCTTAAATTATAAAGCAAATTCTTTAGTTTGCGGCCCTTTTTGTTTGAATGTTTAATCATAGACTTATATTTGTTTGTATACTAGTGTTAGGTAGAAGTCTTCAAATCTTCGGAAATTTCAAGGTTTTCTTTACTCTATTATATGAAGAGACTTAACATTGATTATACATTGATGCAATCGGTAATACCTTAGCAATAATCTGTCGCATTTATTCGATGATCTAGAGTATTTTTATAATTTTTATATTAATACAAGAAGATGAAGATGAATATAAAACACGTTATCTTATTTCAAAGATGAAACAATTTTTCAGTCTTAATTTTTCAGCATTTAAATATTTAATTTTTTCTATTTGAATATTGCAGTTTGCATTATACCGCAAGTGTGTCTCTATATACTGAGAAACAACTCTGAATACACTCGGTGTACACTCAGTATATGTAGAGCATTGGAGCTCAATATTAAAATTGCGAAAAATCTCGCGCTATAGAGAGTTTATTGTAATCTGACCCTAGTTATAAACCATAATCATTTCATACATGAACCTTTTAGAACCGAATTATATACTGCGATGTTGGCTGCAACTTGTTCTGACATTTAAGGCCCCACGCTCACGGGTCGGTATGGTAGCAACATAGTAGGTACTGGTACGATATTTATCCCATCCATGTTATACCGTATGGAGCTTGCTCGTGCTCATACATGCTATGGACTAAATCAGCAGGCATTTTGTTAATTTCACGACGAAACTCACTAGTCAACTCGGTAAATGCCGCTTATCAGCTGACAAGACATGCCCCAACCAAGGTTAACTTAATGACACGTCAGGACATAGAAGAGTTTTCCGATTGTTTTACATTTAAAATGTACACGGCAAGAAAAGGAAAGAAAAAATAAAATACAAAAACACTATCTTTAAAACTTTTGCGAATAACGACAAAAACGTGAAAGCGCATGTTACATGCAACGAAACAGAATGGCAAATGATTCATTTTCATAAATAAATGAGTAAGGGCAGAGTTTTCAGATTTTACTCTCATAAAATGTTCCCGCGCTTTTGTGAAAACCGGTTTTCCTGGAAGTATCCAATGTTTTTTATAGCAATTCCAATGTTCGTTGGTGTAATCATATAATATTTGAACAGTAGGTGCTTCTGTTTACATTCATTTTGCTCTGAAGAGATTAAATGGGGGAAACTCATGCTGGATTCCCTGATGTTTTTGGGAAAAATGAGAATTTCATTTGAGACGAATTTTATATCTCATTTCAGCACCTTGGCCAAAGCGAAATTTATCCTTTTCTTAAAAAATTAAGATAGTGTCACCTGATGTGCGTTATTATGAATAGTTTGAAAGGATTTTATACATTCAAAATCAAGAAGATTTTATCATTCCGGTAATCCTACGTTCTCTCAGTTTTTCTTTTAAGCTCGTTGTCTCAGTCGCACTACAATAGTGTATAGCCAAGTTCATTTCCTCCATTCATGCAAAAGACGAAAGTATATGACATTGTTTGTTTATTTCTAGAAACAAAGAAAATGTCCAATTTTGTTCGGCTGTGTCCTATCTCTTATTAGATTGACTTTGCCGCAACCCTGCATACCGAAAACTTGTTGTATCTCAACCGCACAGTGCACACTCATAGGTAGGCACTCATTGAAATATACGGTGGCAGCTGTGGCTTGGCCTGCTGTACGTTTACCGAGTCGATGTTGTACCGATGTCGTACCGACCCGTGAGCCAGGGGCCTAATATTTAACACTTGTCAAGTTTAAGTGGCTATTTCGTTTTTATTTTCCATATAGACAAGCAATTTCACAATATTTGTTCGCATTTGAACGTGCACGGAGCTTTCTTAAATCAAATGACAAATTAAATGACAAATCAAATATAAGTTTTCTAATTATTTCTCAGTATCGTAAACCGCAAGTGTGTCTCTGAAAATCTATTATTGTAATATCACCTAATTGCAATATAAATATCTCAATTTGAAACAATAAGTCTGTCCCCGATATAAATGGAGTTTCAAAGTTTTACGCGTATGGGAACTTAACGAATAATTTACGACTTCGAGGTATACACTGGAAAGGGACTTGTCCTGACTGTGGAATAGGAATCTTATCAGATATTGTTCTACATTTAACAACAACACCTCCAAAGCATCAAAATTTTAAAATTTATTTCAACAACTGGTTTGCGTCAATACACTTAGTCGCAGATTTGAAGCAATGTGGATTGGTTTGCGTCGGAGCAATTAGACTAAACAGACTATGCCCGTGTCCATTGCAAATTGACGAAAATTTAAAATCAGTTGGGCGTGAATGTTATGATCATAAAGTACAGGTCACTCATAACGTCTCAGTAGTAAAATGGTTTCACAACAAAAATATAAAATGTAATTCTACATATGCTGCTTTAAAGCCAATTGACAATTGCCGATGTTGAAGCAATGAACGGAAAATCAATCGTAATTACAACAAAATTATGGGTGAAGTTAATTGTACCATATTAATCACAGATCAACCAATACTAGGAATAATTACTGGTGCCTAAATGCAACAATCATAAACGCATAGCATCTGTACCGGAGAAACCAAAGCAAAATAAATCCGTGCAAAATATGTGACCAGTTTATAGTGTTTCAAGCAAACACTGCTAAATCATTACCTTTTATAAGTCAGGAATATCAAAATCTTTGTTCTCTAAATATAAAGTACACTTGTGTTGAATTGCAGAAAGGAATTGCTTTTTTCTTTACATACCTAATATTTATTTCATTTAAATTAGTTTTGTATGAAATTATCATTTTTTCTTTAAAATAAAATACAATTGTAGTGCAACACAAAAACCATCAATATCAATAAATTACTAGATATCCTGCTTTAATCGCCCATAGTTGCATATATGCAACAATCTTTTTACAAACGTTTATTAATTATTCAAATGAATAGTTTTTTACCGCCCGAATTAATTCGAGCATCAAAGGATTAAGGTGTAAATTATTGACACTGTCAAAAGAAGATATATCCGTGTTTTGAATTTAGTTTTGGTTAGAAGTATCCTTTGCCGGGTAGACTTCATCACTTTCAAAAAATTTCATGATCTTCTCAACAACAAATGTTGGCATTTTACAATTAGACTTTAAAATATTTATGATACCTTTGTTTTTTAGTAAAAACTTTTTGACTATTTTTAAAAATGGCACCACTCACACATTTGAAATGCTTCTCGCTTTTTGGTACTATTTTGTAAATTTTGAGCGTTTTCATCTAGTTGTGTAAAAAGCTTTATTATCCAAAAGTTTCATACGTACCTCAGGTTGAACATTAAAATATTTCACTAAATTATTAAATTTACTGTCAAGCCACTGTATGTTATTATTTAATATTCCAGTCGAAGTTGTCTCCATAGTTCTATCCTTTCTTTGGAATTTGTGTCTCAATCTATCTACTTTTCGCTGCATTTACTTTAGTTGGATTTTCTCTTTCTCCATATATG
Organism: Dioctria rufipes; assembly: GCA_963924295.1. Lineage (NCBI taxonomy): Eukaryota > Metazoa > Arthropoda > Insecta > Diptera > Asilidae > Dioctria > Dioctria rufipes. The sequence goes on from OZ002741.1 coordinate 116,759,662, forward strand.
CTTTAACTCTATTCTTTGTAACTATCTTTCTGAAAGCGTTTCGGCATTCCCGAAATAACGTTGGCACCTTTATCATTCCAAAATTTATACACACACTGTCTCATGCGGTTTTTTTGAGATTATAATGCGAGTGACCTCTATTATTTATCATAATTACTATGAAAACTCTGATTTTTGTATAAAATAATTACTTGATAGCATTCCTGTAATAATGTTGAATTGATGTACGGTATTTAAGTATGAAATTGAAGTGCACTTATAAATTGAATCCGGGAAAACAGGTTATGATTGCGTTCACAATTGACGATTTTTTTTTGTACAATTTGGTGAAACAAGAAAAATATTTTTAAATATAATTGCTTTGATTAAATGAAGTAAATTTTTTTAAAAATGACTTAATGTGGCATTAACTAATACCATCAATATTATTCGATTAGAGAAAAGAAACTATAAGATCACGTAATTTTAAGAAGGAAAATCTTTCCAACCCAAACTTTCTACCTCCATGACCAAAGACAACACATTAAACAAATATGTATATATGTAAATTGAAATGTGGCATTAAAAATAATACTTATCTTATTTCTTGTTTTCGTGTACTTACTCCCTGCTTTTGATATCGAGGTTGAAGACCTTGCGCTCATCGACCGATGTATTGTGATATTCAAATTTTTCTCTTGGAAGTTTGGTCAAAACTTGCGATAAGCCTAACATACGTTGACGATAAAATGAAGGAAATAGTTCCTCATGTAATCAATTGTGCGAAACGCGACATGAAAATTAAATTCAAATTATTTTAATCTTACATTTTTTAGCATTACGTATAACAAAAGGAAAAACCGGAACCATTATAAGATCGCTCGTGCGTCCAATTGTCTGTCTGTAACAAACATTTTTCTGGAAAACCACGTGACCTAGGTATTTGAAATTTGGCAGAATGTTAGGTCTTTACGTCTTTTGTGTTGGGCCACTTAGAACAAAATGTTTTTTTTGTACCGTGTGGGATATCTTAGCAGCATACACCAAGGTCTGCGTGGCTGAGGGGGTGGTCAGTCACGAGTATGCGACCAGGCGACCTCCAGTTTTAATTAGCCTTCCTGTGGTAATGCGGAATTCTGTGTTGGGCGACAGTCTTTTACCGGAACTTGTTGGACCAAATATGGATCTTTTTGAAGAAAACAAATGCACTTCTAGTAAGTGCGTTACGAATCGGGGGATTTTATCCTTGAGATCTCGACATCCATGAAAAAACTCCTCCTTCAGGGGAGCTCAGCTAAAAAGGCGGTGTGACTCCTATGGAGACCACTCCTGCTCCACAAGGGTCATGGGTGGAAACGAACATCTCTCCTGACTTTGCACCTCTACTCATCTGCTAGCGTTTCTCGTGATGTGGAAGTAATGACCAACAGAACCAAGCGCATAATATCTGATGCATCTGGTGAGCAAGAGCTCAACAGCAACAAGCTGAAGAAGAAGTCTTCTGGGGGAACCCCAAGGGTCAACATGCTGGGTATAAGCCTTTAAAAAGGTCTCCTGGTACCGACCAAGGAGCTCTCGACGAATGAAGGGAGTGAGCTGCGGTGCGCTGTGGCTGAGCACATGGGGAGACGTAAAGCGACCGGCTTCCCGCAGACTGATAAACGAGCTCTTCAAGTGGTCGTAATCGCGAGCGACCCAGAAACTTCACTTACCGACAACCAGATTGCTGCTTTTCATGGCACAATATGTGATGCGATCGACAGGAATCGGCCGTTGCACCAGTGTTTGGCGGATTTTTCATTCAGGGGGGGTCCATCTGAATCATATGTTAAGACAAGAGTTCGCTGAACTGGCTGAGGCGGATGGTTGACGGCCTGTACTAGGTTGATGGAGCTCTGTTCGTCCTAAGGCGAGCCAGTGAAATCGATCCCCTCATCCTCCTGAGGATTTGGATCTCTTATAACACCCGCCATAGTCGGGATGTCACGAAAATCTTCAAGCGGCTAGAGATCCAAAATCCGGCTCTCAGCAGAAGGGAGTGGAAAGTCTTTCACAAGGCGGAGGGCTCCAAGAACCAGAAAAAGGAAAAGGGGACCTTACTGACCTTGACGATAGACAAGAACGCTGCTGAAGCGCTGGAGAGGCTCTCGAAGTGTGCGCATCGTTACTTGGGCAAGGTTATGTTTTCCTTGCTCACGAACAAGAAGTGTGTAGGGAAGTAATCCATATGACTGGACACGTACACGGCAAAATGTCACTAATCTCTACGATAAGTCCCACACGCAGCAGCAAAAACTCCACCCAGGTAGTCAATTCATACGTGCTACACCTTCTCCAATGCACATGCAGCAACAATACAACTTGCTACCCCGACAGAATTTATCAATACAATGCAGCGGTGCTACATTTACTGCCTATACGTAGATGAATAGAATCTATGTTATCCAATCTACGGCTCACACGCAGCAGTATACACCATTTTAGGCAATATATATAAACTACACGGGCATCCAAATTTTTTTAATATTGAATTTGTTAAGTTTTATTGAATTTTTAAAAAGTAGTATTAAGCCTTAATTATACGTAAGAAAACTGAGAACTGAACACGTAGGAAATAAAATTTTATATGTTGAACTAACAAAACGGAGTTCTCTTCTAAAACCAGAACACCTCCAAAGAGTTCAAACATATAAAGTTAAACGAGATTACATAATTTTTTTTTTACTTTTTAGGGTAATTTATTTACGAAAGTTATTTATATTTTTCTCTATGGTAAGTAGCTTAGAAGATTATCGCACTTTAATGTAAGTACTTCCATGTAAAAAAAAATTTACATGAAAAAAAGGGTTAAACATAGAAAATTGGAATGCTCCCATGAAATATGTAAAACATTATACTAAAGCGTTTAAAAGAAAAATCAGCCCCGCCGTAGTAACCTACAGCTCTCTGTACTTCGAAAATCACGCATTTTAACGATATTCGAGTGAAAGAAGTCAGTTATAAAATTTATTACAGAAAAGAAGAAAATATGCCATTTATAGTACTCAAGAAGAGTTTCAATTTGATATCACACACGGCATCGGCAAGCTCTCCATTTACTCATGCTAAGTCAGAAACCCCCATGGAAATCCATATACGTTTACTACCTTAAAATTATTCCTAAAATTTCACATTTCGCCACGAACATCGCCCTTACGCAGAAAATTATAAAGTTATTTAGTCACACGGATAGCAGGCATAACTTATGATTGGATTGAAATTAGTCTTTTTTTGTTTTCATTATAGCATTGTGACAAGAATGGAAATCGGGTGTTGGGTACACAAATCGCCAGAGACGCAGGTCGCTAAACTGAATCCGAAATTCAAACCTCTTCTATGTCATCCAGCAAGCAGCTTCTAGTCGTTTCCACCACATGTGTGTGTATGTGTGTGTGCGTTAACGTTCTATGGCGACGCGCTCTCAGGGAGTGTCCAAATATAGTATATACTGAAAAAACAAAGTTTGGTATGGCAACAACAAGAAGTCTATTTTTTTGAATTTTATTTACCATTTTTATGGAAACGCTGTTTATGACATTTCAGCTCTCTATGTCGAGGCGTTCTCAGTATCCAAATATATAGTGCAAAACAAAAATTTTTGTATGGCAACCCTGCGAAGGAGTTTCACGATTTGTCTAATTTTCGAAGTTAAACCTAGAATTTTTTTAGAAAAATCGCGTGCAAAATTTCAGGACTCTAAATGAACGCGTTCTCGAATTATTGTGCGTGAATGTTAAATATACCATCTTTATTTTTATGCGTTACAATCGGTATCACAAACTTAGTACACCCTATGATTTCATCATCTAAGGTAAGGAAAAAGTTACAATTGGCCTGAGACGAATAATATTAGAACGTAGATGAAAGTATAAGTTAACTAAAGTGAAAACCCGTGTTTGGAAACAGCAAGAAGGGGTTGCCTGATTTAGCTCATTTCTGAACTTTAACTTACTATCTTTATGAATACGCTAATGCAGTTTCTTCAAATTTTACTGCGATAAACTAATCATGTTTTTTAGCATAATAATAATAAAAATTTTAGGGTCCCCACACAATGCATACATTTACAATATATTGAGGAAAATTTAGGAAAATGCTAACTGGGGTTTGTATATAAATAACTTTCCTTCCCCCTGTGAAAAAGAGGACTATTCTTTGAAGAGGAATAATTCTCGAGGAAATTACGTGGTTGTGAATATTTATGGGTTATGGGTATTAAGATTAACTGGATTTGGTATTTATTTTAACCAAAATCAGCATATCATACATTGTATGATGCATCTCGCTTGTCTTGTTGACGCTCTATATCCGGCCCTTTATATGAGTTTGTGCATCTACTTTGCTTTATAGTTTGATTCAACATGATTTTCTATGAAGTTGGAGCATGAGCCTTACGTAAGCCCCTTACTGAAGCTGACCTATTCTACCGGGTCGAATTTTGTTGTTTAGCTAAGTTTTGAATTTTTTTTGTTTAATTTTACCTTTTTTTATATTGTTGTTGTGTTTTTCTAGGGGCGAGTCTGGCTGGTATACAGGCACGCACACACATGTCGCCTGTATCGTTTAAATATGGTAGATGCAGATAACCCCCCCCCCCACTCAATGAGAGGGAATATTTTTCAGGTAATTTATTTCTAAATTTAGTTGGACCTATTTGCTAAAAACCTCCTCTCTGTTTCCTTTTAGAGGTCACGGACGGAACGGAGAGTGATGGTTCCAACTCTGCCGGCTTCCTGAACCACTAGGGGCACTCTGTGTCAGGGGCAGATCTAAGATTACTGTGAGGGGGGGGTGTTACTATAGTTTAAAAATGATATAAGCTGGAAATAGATCAAAAGTTCGGAGACACTCGCGATAACTCGCAAATATCAAATGCACAAAACTTATCATTTAAAAGATTCAGGTCGAACAGATAAACTACCACTTCCAACGATGAAAGTTGCTCAACGTTCAACTTTTGCCACTCGCGAAAGTTAAACAATTTTTAAATTATTTATTTTGTTTTGGTTTGTAAACGCTTCAAATCACCCATTTTAGTTATTAACTGAGACTTTGAGAGACGACATCCAACTCGTAAAATGTTCTCAGTGTCGAGTGTGGAATTGAGGGACAAAAATCGCATCTTTTTAGGAAGGGGCAGATTCTTGTGTAAATGGGAGATTTCGGTGGAAAAGTAGAGATTTTGTAGAAATTTGATTAGGCATTTTTCTGCCTTTTTTTAGTTCAGAGGCTGTTAAGTATTGAGTAGTAGCGCGTCATTTTTGTATGCTGTTAATAAACCGGAGACAATATGCAGTTATTCTTATAGTTTTTTGGAAAGAGTAATATTTATGTAGTAAAACTGTTTGGTTTTCAACAGTGTTAGTGAGGACCTTTAATTTTTTATGCTCTAATTGAGTCTGCAGATCTGGTGATTGTTGAGGCCAGAACTCCTCTGATGAAGCCAGTCTGAGCCATTCAACCACACCGAATTTGTAACTAAGGTGTTTAGCAGAATACCTCTTGACACTACTCCCCTGGATTGTCTTTGGAAGAGACATGTTTCCAAACAGCTTGTGGAATATTTTCATGGATTTCGGAGATGCGATTGGCCACGAATGTTTTCCACGTAGAGGGGTGTTTACGAAGCCATGCTAAGACTATGTTGGAATATGTCTATGCTACGACCTTAACTTCCTCTAATTTTAAATCAACGATGACTTGTCTGATAAGTCGAGAAAGCAGGACAGCATCACATAGTTCCAAGCGTGGTAGGAAGACTTGTTTGATGGGAGCGAGTTTGGTTTTTGCAGTGATGATTTGTACTCTAGATCTCTCATCTGAATGCATTTTTAGAAATAGGACTGTTGAGTAAGCATTATTTGAAGCATCGCAAAAACCATGTTGAGTTGGGCTGATTGCCTAGCCAACGTGGAATCTGAATGCCTTGCATCATATATAAAACAATTCCATTCTGTTGATATTTCCATGGGTACTGACTCGTCCCAATCACATTTTGAGAGCCAGAGTTTTTGAATAAGAGTTGGCTGTAATCACACAAGCAGCTAACCATGCCAATGGATCGACAAGAGAAGAAACCTCAGACAAGATTATTCGCTTCGTATATGTGGGCTTTGGTTCAGATACATTGACTTTGAAGGAGAAATAGTATGTAGTTGGATACCAATGAATGCCGAGAGTTTTTATAGACTCATGTTCAGAGAATTCCAAATTCGTTTACAAATTTACACTCATCGCTAAAAATGACAGTTTCCCACAAGCTTTGAGCCTCGTGAACAAATTTTTTAGCGAACTCGATTCTCTTTTTCCTATTTGTTTTATTTATTCACGATTTTTTTTCTTGCAATCCGTCTACGGTATAATAATATAATAACCAATTTTCTCTCTGGTAAACTCGTTTCACGCCTTTTTGGCATTTTGGAAACTTAAATGTTTAAAACAAAACTTACTTTAACGAAAAATACGATAGACTAATCATTATGCCTGGACGATACTCTACATGCACATATTTATCTAAACTGCTACTTTGTTTGCTATAATACTATCATTACTTATTGTTGAAATGGTCTATTGGGGGAGAGGTAAAGAAAAACTATTATTTATTGAAGATACATATTGAAATTTTGTAACATCAAATATTTTATCGGCTAATTCTATTAAATCCTCTATGTTTTCTTTACTTGATGCAACCAATGCAATGTTGATATTTGTCGGAAGTTTTCTCATCCATAATTTTTAATCAATTCTGTTCCAAATGTTGTGGATGTACCAGCTAGAGTCTTCATAGATCTATAGAACTCGGAAGGTCTTTTATCTCCCATCTCCGAGGTGCAAAGAAGTTGTTCCAATCTTTTTTCTTCTGACTCGCTGAATCTTTGTATGAGAATCCTTTTTAGATTTTCATATTTTTCTTCCATAGGAGGAGCTTGCAGAAAATCTAGAACATTCATAATTACTTCCAGTGGAAGAGCTTGTACTACGTGACCAAACTTCGTCTCATCTACTCGAATACCTTTAGCACGGAATTCAGCATCAGCTTGAACAAACCAAGCTTGTGGACATTGTGGCCAAAATGTTGGAAGCTTAACAGAAGCTGCCACAACGAAATTCTGCTGTACATTGTTTCCTTCGTCTCCCGGCATTTTGGAGTAATAATCAGAAATAAACAGTTCTTCCACCAACAAAATTACTAACACTTTTAATCACTATTAAAACACTCGCGATACTTGGATGGACTCACACTTAGTTACTTGTCAATCAATAAATGTTTTGACGTAAAAAAAAAAAATAAAAAAAAAATCAATCTATTCGTTTAGACAGAACTATTATTATATATATATAAACTTTAAAAGGCTTATTAGGAAGGAATATCAATAACGTTTCAAAAAAAGATAATTGTTTTTCCTTTCTTTACGAAATGCGAGTAAATGTAATTGTGATTGTCCTATTTGTTTTATTGTGGACATTTATCATTACATAATTTTTATTATAATAATAAATTACTAATTTAAATTGAACTAAACTTACGGAAACTTCTTAGTATTTGTTCTTTATCTTCATTCAAATTCTTTTAAATTTTCTTTCTTCTATTTTCTTTATTTTTTTTAAAATGTTCTTAATCTTCGGTTTTTCTTTATCTGCTTTCAAAATTGTTTTTTTTAAATGTTCTTTATCTTCGGTTTTCTTTATCTGCTTTCAAAATTTTTTTTAAAATTGCTCTTTATCTTCGGTTTTCTTTATCTGCTTTCAAAATTTTTTTAAAAAGTTCCTTATCTTCGGTTTTCTTTATCTGCTTTCAAAAATTTTTTTAAAATGTTCTTTATCTTCGGGGTCACCAATTGAACTGGTAAAAAACTGGTTAGTTTTTGCTGTTCTTTTTATCAACCTTAAATTGAGAGCAAAATTTAAGATGAAAATGTCATAAATAATTTTAACGCTTATTTATTTATTTTTATTTTTTAAATATTTTATTTTAGAATACTGTTTTTTATATCGATAAATTCTCTCTATTTATAAATACAGTTTTAAACATAGAGAATATTTTTAAATAAATTAATTAAGTTAATATAAAATTAAAAATCTATAATTTTATGAAAAGCTTATTTTTTTATTTTTTATTGCTAATATAAGTTGTTGCCCTCTGGCGTTTAGTTTTGAAAACTGAAGAAAATCCTGACATGAACTAAACTTATTTTTTATTTACAAACTAAAGTGTCTTGATGTGAATATTTTAAAATTTGTGTACAGTGGTGTGTGTCTGTGATTTAAAGCTTTTTAAAGTTTTTCAAAGTGTTTTCAAATGTCAACTCAAATTGATTTTTTTTACAGTCGGCTCGAATATTAGACCGACAATTTAAATTATTATCATTTTCAATACAGAGAAATTGTAACACAATTATTAACAATAATTAATATGTAGCTTCCGCTACAAACTCCCTGAAAACATTAAGTATTGTAATATACATCTTTATGCCGATGATGTACAATTATACTTCAGTCGGCCTATAGGTCTGATCGAAGATTGTGTCGACCGCATAAACTCGGATCTGCATAGAGTTGTTAGTTGGGCAGGAGACAATCACTTAGTATTAAACCCCACTAAATCACATGCAATGGCAATATATAGGCAGAGCTTGGACATAACCGATATTCGCCCTATTGCTTTGAACTCTATCAATTTGACGTATGTCAATACGGTTAAAAGCCTTGGAGTTCTCCTTAATAAAGGGTTTTCCAATAGGAGGTGTTATTTTGATATTCAAAGAAAAATGTCAGTTTTTGAGATAAATGATCGGATCTTTATTTCATTATAAAGAGGAAGGTATGCCGTTAATAATTGGAAATAACATCAGCCAAATGACCACCACGACCACGCCTACAGGACCATATCCTTTTCATGAAATTTTCCATAACCAAATCGCAAAGTGGCTGACCTATGTCCTCGATAGCCTCACGAATTCCATCTTTGAGGTCTTGAATCGACGCTGGGCTGTTGGCGTAGACCTTGTCTTTCACGTGGCCCCAAAGGAAGAAGTCGCAAGGTGTTAAGTCACAAGATCTCGGTGGCCAATTGTGATCACCTCTTCGAGAGATAACACGGTCCGGAAACTTTTCCCGTAAAAGATCAATGGTTTCGTTGCTTGTATGGTACGTAGCGCCATCTTGTTTAAAGTAAACGTTGTCCAGATCAATACCATCCAATTCCGGCCATAAAAAATCATTAATCATCTGTCGATAGCGCAATCCATTTACCGTAACTGTTGCTTCAGCCTCATTTTCGAAAAAGTAAGCTCCAATGACCCCGTCCAATGACCACACGTTGAGGATAAAGAGGCATTTCAACAATAACTCTTGGGTTTTCCGAGCCCCAGATGCGACAATTTTGCTTGTTGACGAATCCATCGAGGTGGAAATGGGTCTCATCACTCAAGATGAGGACCCAATCAGCAAAGATTCGAGGTTGTTGATGATCGACCGGCTGGAGTTCTTGTATTAACTGAACTTTATAAGCCTTAAGACCCAAATCTTTATGCAAAATACGGTGTAATGACGTTTGTGGAATGCCTAATTCCAAAGAACGACGAGGAATGGACAAACTTGGGTTTTCTTCAACACTTTCGGCTACAGCAGCAATATTCTCGGCTGTTCTTGAGCGACGTGCACGGGTTTTATTCTTCACATCACTAACTTGTCCCGACAGCTCGAATTTTTCTACCAATTTCTGTATTGCGGTCCGACAAGGTGCTTCACGACGACCCAAAAATGTTCGAGTTTTACGAACCGTCTCTGCCACATTTTCACCATTTTTATAACGAATTTTAATAATTTCAATGCGTTGTTGAATCGTGTATCGTTCCATTTTTATTAATGGCGTAGTTTCTACTTGTCAAATGTCAGAAAATGACAGCTCCAAAAGTGACATCTACCGAAATAGCGGTCTAATTAAAATAACACCTCTTATTGGAAAACCCTTTACTTCAATGAGTACCGCTGCTAAAATTTACATGGGACTTCGACGGCTGTGATTGTCTGCTGATGTACTGCACAGATCTATGCGTATGAGGCTTGTAAAAATATTACTCCAACCTTATTTTACAGCGGGTTGTTTAATATTCCCGCATTTAGATTCCACATGCGCTCGAAAGTTAAATGTAGCTTTTATTGACTGCACGAGATTTATATTTGGGATGAGATATTATAACCACATCTCACCTGTTCGGTATGCTTTGCCCGGTTGCTCCTTAAATACGATGCTCATCCGCAAACAAATTATCTTTTTACACAAGCTAATTTACAACAAAAAGCCATTATATCTCAGTGACGAACTGAATTTAAACATCTCTATTCCACGTCATAGATATTCCATATATGAAAACTCCTACTTTGTTCAACTTGTACGTATTTGGAACTCAATTCCAGCGGTTATTCAGAGGACGAGCGATGCGAGAGTTTTTAAGAGGCTTATTTTTCAGTATTTGCCTCTTGATGGTTGATTTTGTGGTTTTTTGGGTCTGGTTTTTCCAGCAGTCCTGCTATGTATGTAAATGTAATTTCGTTTAATTTAATTTAATTTATTTGTTTTTCTTCAATTTTCATTATGTTTGATTTTCTTTTCTTTTCATTCATTCATTATAATTACAATTATATAAAATATTTTTTCTTTCTCTTTTTGATTTTTATTGTAATATTGAATTTGAATTGAATTTTATATTTTAAATTATTTATAGTTATTGTTTTGCTTACAATTATGTAGGATAGGTGTAGAAACATCCTCTTTAGTTTATTACGGAAAAAGATTTTGTTATCTTGTTGTACAATCCCCGAATAAAATTAATTGAATTGAATTGAATTGAATAGCATTCTTTTAGGAGCTGCCAAGCTGGTTAATAATTTGCATCACATACTTTCTAACACCTAAGCAGTTTTTGAGTTTCTCCTATTAGATTAGTCTTTAGGAAGTACAACTTGTCAACGTCTCTTAAATTATTGTTGTTATGTATGACCGAATTGAATACATCGTGGAATGAAATCCACGTAGAATATTCTCCATTAAAGGGGGGAAGCTTAATTCTAGGGAGTCTTTCACTATTACATGAATTTGTGCTAGCATGTGATGTCTGAGTCTGAGGAGAATTGTTGACAAGCGTTGGTGCTAGTCTATCTATACCTTCTTCCATGCTTGCTGCTTTTTGTAATACTCCTGCACATCGCAAAACATCTCTTTCGTGAAATATTCTAATTGGCGATCTACCTTTGTCGCTCTCCTTTGAATTGCCCTATGCCGCGTTTGGAATTCTAAATATTCGATGAACGTTTGTAAACATTTCTCTGTCGATTTGACAGTCTTTTTTCTGCCTTCTCTTTGGTGACTTTTACATAAGTCTTCTATTAGATCTTTGACCTCTTTTTGGGACTGAACCAACTCTAACATAGATTCAATGGTTTCACACAAACGTCATATATACTGGTTTCATTATCTTTTGGCATTTTTTATAGAGAAGTTTAGCTTTTCTCACTGTATGTGATAAGCAATATATATTTCAATTTTATATTAGAATAGCTGAGTTATCAGGCTTTGAAGGACCAATGTGAGATCTGAGCTCAGCGCAGGGGGTGCCACTTGTAAAAAGATAACTCAACTTTTATAAATTCAAATATAAATTTTTTTTTTTTTCAAATATATAAATCGCTTAAAACTAATATCACAAATTCAATTTAAAGTGATCTTAACCTATGTAAAGTAATTCAACACTTAAAATTAACCTAGCCTGAGTTTATAATTCTTTGAATTCAAAACAAAGTTCAATAAAAAAGGAAATGTCGCCACAGTGGTTTGTTCCCTTTATTCCTGAAAAAAAGGAAGAAAATTTGCTATTAAATTCATGAATAAATTCAGAGCAAAATAAAAACTTCTGTCTGTGCTGCACGTATAAGCACGGGAGGAGTAATAGAATTAAGTACTTAGGCAGAAGTAAATTCCTGCAGCAGGAGTATATTCCTGCTTAGATATAAGGAGGAAGTGAAGCAGAAATAAATTCATGCTTAGATGTGGGATACAGGTTAAGCAGAAGTAAATTTCTGCAGTAGGAGTAAGTTCCTACTTGGGTGTGAGATGGAATTACAGCAGAAGTAAATTTCTGCAGTAGGTGTAAATTTCTACTTAGGTGTGGGATGGAATTAAAGCAGAAGTAATTTTCTGCAGCAGGAGTAGGTTCCTGCTTAGATATAGGATAAAGGTGAAGCAGAAGTAAATTTCTGCAGTAGGAGTAAATTCCTACTTGGATGGTGCAGCCGGAGTAAATTCCTGCTTAGACGTAGGATGATGCAGAAGTAAATTTCTGCAGTAGGAGTAAATTCCTGCTTAGACGTAGGATGATGTAGAAGTAAATTTCTGCAGTAGGAATAAATTCCTACTTGGATGGAAGCATAATCGGGTTTTGCATAGTTAGGAAAAATCAGAGTAAATTCTGATGTGCTCAGATTAATTTCTGAACTGGGAATGGTGATTCTGCTGTGGCTCGTCGCCTTTTTATAGCCGCCGTGAACCGATACGTTTCGGCTTCATGATGGGTTTCCCTGGCAATGCTGCAAAGTTGTATGTCACTGAACTTTGACTGCGGCTACATGAATTGATGTCATATCGTGTCAACTGTCGATCTAAAAGTTGCATTTCACTGAATGTCATTTGCCGTCAATACGAAATGAAAATAATTGGATTGAATTGAGGAAATGGTAAGTTTTATGATGTTTTAAGATTACTAATATGTTATTAATATCTTTTTTCTTTTAATTTTCAGGTGGAAATGTGCATCTGTCAGCTGTGGGTAGAATTTGAAGTGGTATCCTTTCGTTTTTCAGGAACAAATATTGAGTACGAATAATTGACACCGAGGGTTTTAAAAATTTAAGGAGTTCAGCGAGGAATGTGTATGTGGACTAAACAGGTTATCTGTATTACATTTACTACTTCTAGAGACCTATGGGGACAGAAAAGTCCTTGGGGCTTAACGTGAGCACCTGTCAAGTATGGCTTAATTCCACGGCACTCTAAACGCATGGATTAGGTACAATAAAATAATCAGCGCCCTCATAAGAGCGAGTATCCTACCTATATGAGTTCCAGTTTGGCCAGTGCATCTGTGGGTCACGGCACCCGGTTGTTTCAGCGCAGCCCCACGCAAAGAACGAATATCTGCGAACGCATAGATGCTAACTCAAAAATACAATCTCCCTGCCGCATATTGGCTACCACAACAACTACGATGCTCCCACCAAGAGGCCTACAGTCGTGTTGAGGTGAATATATGGCTGCTATATGGCTGCATAATCCATTTATTATACGGGAGTGGTTGCTCCATTCGGGCTTAAGATCTTATTGGCACCAAGGTGTCGCCTATTCAAGAGGCTAGAGATTATAACCCGTAATCTTATAGCTTCCATGACTACTAAACATATAAGAACTACTGTCATGCATACCTAACTTCTCAAGCCATCAACTTCCATCGTCTTTAGTGACGCTTGCGTAGGGCTAATGTTTGAGATTTTGTTATATGTGACATTACTTGTGCACATAAATTTTTTGTACTACCCTACCTACAGTACCCACAGAGTCAAAAAATCTCATATTTATTTCGCATTAGAATCGTGAATGTGAGCACATAATTTCTTTGTACCTATCATACATGATACAGTTCCCATGGTGGGAGATCCAAAAGTGATCTTCAGTATAATAATGTTCCTCCAGTTCAAAAAATTGTGTTGTTATGCATGCATGATTTCCTTTTATATATCTTTCACCTTGGCAGAGTCACAGATTTTTTTTAACTGTCACCTGTGGGGACAATAGTTTGTCTCACAAATAGTGAATTTTGGATTTTGGATAGTTCGAAAACAGATCCGGATACTTCGGATCCGGATTCGGATAGCTCGGATCCGGATCCGGATTTCAGGAATGGTATATTTTGCAGATACGGTTATCCGGATATCCGAATATTAGAAAATGCGAATCCAATTTACAGCTCTAATATGGAGTAGGCTGAATGAGCAGGCATCAGCGTAAATACCAATTGAATGAAACACGCTTGATTTTTAAAACTGCAATTTAATCATAAAATTTGTTCAAATTTTCAGTGCAGCTGATATGTAATATGATAAATATGCTAACACACTAGATGTAGCACGTCACAGCTATAATGTTGTAATGCGTGTATCTGCGTGTATGTATCGGTAAGCATCTCCAGTACTGAGGAACTTCACTTTTATAAAATTAAATCAAAGCCTGAATTTCAATTTTCCCTCAACAAACTTTTGATTAAAAATTCAGTCGTGACCAACGTAATTTTGTTCTATGTTAATAGTCAATCGTCAATGCAAATTTATGGAATAACAACAGAAAAGCTTTATTTGGTCTTATACTTTTGATGAAAATAAAAGTTAAATAATGTGAAACCCCATTTTTATGAAAACGCTGTGTACAAAATTTCAGCTCTCTACGTCGACGCACTCTCAGGCAGTGTCCAAATATATAGTGAAAAACCAAATTTTTGTATTGCAAAACCAAGTCGCCCGATTTAGCTAATAACTCTTTAACGGTTACAGTTAAAAGATAGGTGGGTCAAATTAAAGATGAGAGTCAACAGTCTACAGTTTTCATAAAAAAACATTATGTTAACCACCTTTTTATAAAAAAACAGGTCAAACTAAAAAAGGAAAGTTAGAAAATCCGAAATTTTTAGATATAAATTTGCATACATAGAACCAGAACAAAAGGAATCCTGTTTCCATTGCGAAAAGCGAATTGAACTATTCTAATACGTAGAATCTTTCGAGCTTTATATTCCTCTGGGATCCTATGATAATAAACATAAGGTATTAGTTATATATTGGAAATATGTTGGCCCGGTTTCGAAAATATATCTTTTTAGCGATAATTTGCGAAGAACAGCATGTTATATATTTTCGACTAGATGAAGTAATACGTCCTTTGATAAGAAATTGAAAATATTTGGATGAAATAATACGTCCTTTGATAAGAGATTTAAAATATTTGGAAGAAATCAGAGTTTCAGTTTATATTGATGAAGATATTATTACAAATGGTTCTGTTGTTGGTGTGATGGCTGTCAACCTTGGAAGCCATCAATAGGAGAAAATTTTAGTGGCTCAAAATATCCATTTCGCTATTGTTTAGTTGAACAAATAACTTATAAGAGCCACTATTTTACCAAAGGAATACAGTGCTGTGAAGATCAGAAAATTACAACTTAGACCTGGAAACTATGCAATCATTGCAGCTGTAAAATTATCACGGGATCAAAACCACATCTAGCCTAAATGAGTTAAACTATTTCCACATATGCAATCATGGACTTCCACTTTTCCTGACGCACGATATATTTGGGGGTTTGTCTAAAATATGAAGCTAATTATTAACCACCTCGTTGACAGTGATAAAATTACATATAATTTTTTAAATGAATCCCTAAGGACTTTCAATAAAAAAACTAAAGCTAAATGTGGGCTTTCCTACAATTGGTAAAAATAATAAGCGTCCTCCTGGGAAAGCACATGAAATTAGGTAAATGATTACCTATATTATTTCCACTTATAATGCTATCAAAGGAATTCCCTGATGATGTGTCTATATGGAAGACTTTTTATGTGTTTTGCAAATTACTCAGATTTATAGCATGGAGGAAATTACATTCCACCAGCACCATTACATAACACATTATCCATTCCTCATGAAGCAAATCGGGCCTTTAATAAATGTGTTGACTTTGCATTTTAAACGAAAGCACAGTATGTTGAAAACTTGTATAATATATGAGAGATCTAAGAATTCAAAAATGTTACAAAAACCATTAAAGAAAAAAGCAATTATATGAGATGCATGAATCGTCACTATTTCCACCAGATGTTAAATACACAGACCCGAAAACGGTCCCTCCAGATATGTTTGATTAAAATATTTTTAAGTATGTTATACAAAAAGTAACTACTTATAAAAGAAATAACTTACGAATACAATGAATGCGTTATTATAGATATAGATGATAACATTAAAGTTTTAAAAATTCAACACGTATCGCTTGAAAGTAGTTTCGAAGACCCAACGTTTTATGGAAAAACATGCTTCATGTATTATAATGAAAAAAGTGGGTTATATGAATCTATCACTCCATGGGACAGATGTGAATATGTAAGTTACTGCAAATTAAAATTTAAAAAGTCATTTCAGCCATATTTCTTTAAAAACATCTGTTCCCTAAGGTATATAAAATGGATGATATCAAATTTGTTTTCAAAATTTGTAATAAAACGCGTACTATTAGGAAAATAATTTGTTACTCTGCTAAAGTTAACATTTTAATACTTAAATCATATGAAATAATAAGAATTAGTAATAATTATTTTAACATAGCTTCTCGTAAAGGGTTTACGGTTAGTCACAGAATCGAATGGATTTGACATTGAAGATGATAATGTACCAGAATTATTTGATAAGCAGAACCTTTTAATGATTTTCAGCTCCGATGATCGATGGGAGCCTGGAAAAATAAGCAGCTTGTTAAACATAAATACCGAAAATAAATCTGGTAAATCGATCGAAATTTCCCCTTATTAAATTATGAATATGAATATTATATTTCAGATGAACTTATATCAACAATATCCTTGGAATCTGAGAATAAAATATTTCCTTTGTCCCCATATAAGTCGGATATAAATAACCGCATCTTTATAGCCCCAAAGGTAACAACGACTGAAGGTATATTAAGCCGAGCTACATCTATAATTACATCAGGAGCCTATCAACACACATCACAGGACTTCAAAAATTTTACAATCCCAGATCTTCTAAAAAATATTCTTGATATATTCGAAAGAAAAGAAAAGCTTCGACCAAGCCAGATTCACGATATGTTTCATATTATCACGGATTCACTGCGATCTATTTCAAATACAATTCCACCTTCGGTATTCAGATTTGTTGTTTGTTGGTCACTAAATATCCGGAAAGTTTTTTTTACAAATTGATGAAACTGGGCAAGCTATAAAAGAGAGCAGTACTGTATTCGTATTAAAGTTAATAAATCATTATAATTACATATAAAAACAACTACAATAAGCAACGGCGTGAAATTGACTTAAATTCACGAAAAAGGACAAAACGTTCAAGGATGCTTGTTAAAAAAGAAAAGAAAAATTGTCTCATACCTACATATTTGCCAAAAAACAAATCTATCCAAAGAACAGAAGTCTAAAATTGATGAATACCTTTCCGTATCAAAGACATTTTCTAAATAATTTTAGTAATCCTTCGAATATAAATTAAGTGAAAATGACCTGGCTTTTTCTTTTCAATAAACGTTTTATATTTAACCGCTTTGAAATTCTAACCAATATTTCTGTATCCATTTATTTTCAACAATACAAAGAAGAAAAAAGAAGTTATTTTAAAATATTTTAGAAAAAAGGTACAAGTGAACACCGCTGATACTGATAACGACATACCCAACAATAATGACGAATAGTTCATTGCTATAAATACTTTAAAGATGATTCTAATTTTCTTTTCAAAAGATTTCCGGTAGTTTTCGAAATACATTACATTGATTATTATGCTAAGTTTACGTTTCCATTTCAAACCTTGGAACAGCTATGGAAATCGCAGGACCTTCTAGTAACACAACATTTTTTACTATTACAGGGAAAATTTACGAATGCTTTATACATACTGTTGCGAGCGTGGCCTTTTTGGTTCGTTATTTAAAATACAATATTAAATTTTTAATATACAAGTTCTTTATTTCACTCTAATCTTATACAATTCACAAACTTTCAATTAATCAACTACACTTTAATTATCGCTTAATACTGTACTTTCAATTATCGCACTCTAATTACAACACTTTCGTACGTTTATTACTTTCGCTTGTTAGCACTGCAACGTCTAAGACAAGACTCTTTCTCTGGCGGTGACAACTGTTATATTTATACCCTAGAAACTCTCCAGATTATTCTAGAGTGTTCTATTCCAGAACCTTCTTGACTTTTCTATTCATTCTATTCCTGAACCTTCCCGAACATTCCGTCATCGATTCTCCGAACTTGAAGGTTTACTCTCCATTACCAGTAGATGTCACCAGTTGTCTATTTCTATTGTACGTAACAATACGTTTACGGTTTTTAATTACCGAAACTTTTAATTTTAGAAAATAATAATAACTTCATTTTTTATGTTTGCTCTGATGGTCAACTTATTAATTCAAGTTCAACGGACTTTAAAGGTGCGTTATGCCAAATTGTCTCTTTGTACTACATATACATATAATAACGAGTACCCACACCATTTAGCTTTGGCACTGAAATTTATAGAAACATTTTTCTTTAAATATTATTCTGTAACTAGACCGGTAGAAAGAAGAGTTTAAACTCAAAGTCAAAAATCCTGAATTTTATTATGAGCTTAAAATTTAATAATTTAATTTAATAAGGAAGCTTCTTATTACAATTACGCAAGTTCATAATTTCACTAAAGTTAATAAAATCTACTAAGACGACTGAATTTTTGAATTTTTAGTTGTCTTCAAAAAATGTCAAAGGCTCTGATGAGGGAGGTTTTTTATTCATTATCAATAAGAAGAAGACGAATGAAAGGTCAACTTTGATCAACAATGGCCCCAGCATCATGTATAGCTCGAGTCTAAAAAATATATTGTTACAAGCAATAGAAAGAGACAACTGGTGACATCTACTGGTAATGGAGAGTAAACAACTTCAGGTTCGGAGAATCGATGAAGAATCTTCGGGAAGGTTCAGGAATAGAATGAATAGAATAGTTAAGAAGATTCGGGAATAGAACACTCCAGAATAATCTGGAGAGTTTCTAGGGTATAAATATAACAGATGTCACCGCAAAAAAAAAGACTCTTGTCTTAGACGTTGCAGTGTTAACAAGCGAAAGTAATAAAGAAGCGAAAGTGTTGTAATTGGATTGCGATAATTGAAAGTCAAGTTAATGAATTGTATAAGATTAGAAGTGAAATAAAGGACTTGTATATTCAATATTTAATATTGTGTTTTAAATAACGAACCAAAAGCCACGCTCGCAACAATATAATAGTGAAAACCTCAGTTTGGAAGAGAGTGGTAAGAGCAGTGTTTTTATAATTCCATTGTTGCTTTCAATCTGGTCTGAAATTTCGATAGGATGGCCTTGCCTTCTGCATATTACTTTGGGGATAGGTGGACAATAGGAGTTTACACATACTCACTTTTATACCTTAGATGATAAAATTATAGGGTATATTAAGGATATAGCAGTCTTTATTGTACTGAAAACAGTGTTGTGAAGCTACCCACATTCCAACTAAGTGCAATCCAAGCGTAATCCTATATTCGATTTCCTTTCCCACATTATTGCCAACCACCTAAAAATCCTGACAAAGCAATTTTAACAACAATTATTCGACCAACGCCTTCAATAACAAATACTCTTTTTATCAGCACATAACTATTTGCATACCTTCCACTTTATATCTTGCGACCGAGGCACAAGCGCCAAGAAAATCGTCCAAAAGCTTCAGTTTTTTGTCTGATCCCGAAACGTGCGTCTGCGAGCTCCAGAAATAGCAGTTAATCGAATAAGCTTATATTGCAACAAAGTAATCGCTAAACATATTAACATATTTTGCAACTTTGAGTTTGAATTCACACCACAACCCAACAAAAATTGGTGTCAAGTGTGGGGTAGTATTGTGTTTACTTTGCCTCATTAATATTTTGATAATTATTCTGAGGCGAATAAATGAAGTGAATTGATAAAGATTACCGGTGCGTGGAGATTTTTGTTTTGAGAATCAAGTGGTAAAACACACAAAAAGCGGACAGGAGACTCCGGCTGAACCAGCTGTACAATTGTAAGATACAGAAAAGGATTTCTAAACAAACGTGAACAAATTGCGCTTCAAAGGATTTTCAAATATATGTGGACCATTTTCGCCAACTTTAACTGCTAATATATACACAAATTTGTCAACAGGCTTCCTGGACCTGTTACTGATTGGAATTGAGTTTTCTAATGTTGCGAACAGGCTTCCTAAACTTGATATTGATTAGAATTAAGTGTTCTTATTATAATAATTATGATGCTGTAAGTCTTTTAACTTTTATATATATTATAGTATTTGCATTTTATATTTGTATCATTATATATATTGTATATATGTACTACCACTATACACACTTTTAATTATTATATTGTCCAAGTAACTTGGAAAGGAATTTAGAAAAGTGAAAACAAACTTGTGAATTTTTTTAAAATTAAGTGAAAAATAAGTGAAAATAATTATGAGCGTTTATGTGAGCCATTTGTGAGATGAGATTGGTTTTGTCGATTTAATTTAATAGAGAGACGCCCTGCGTTTTGAGTGATTTTGCGTTGATTTGATTTTATCAAAATAGCAATTACGTATTTTCGTGCCTGGTAAAAGGCCCTAGTTTAATTAACGCCGTTTATGTTTGAATGAGCGCAGAATATTTTGACGACCAGTCGGATTTTCTCGGTTTTGGCAATTTCGAAGGTTAATTTTTGCAAGAGGTAGGACTTAAGATGCCAGATAATAATCCTGGAAGTGTCGCGTTAGACAAAAATTTTGCATTGAAATTTATACCCGATTTCGATGGGAATCGAGAAAATTTACATAAATTCGTTAGTTGCTGTGATGTAGTTTCTAACAATCTCGACCCGTCCGATTTGCCCATGTTGATGAATATCATCAAGGGAAAACTATCTGGTGCTAGTACAATATTGTGAAGTACAAAACTATAAGCACGTGGATCGCAATGCTTAAAGTGTTGCAAGAACAATTTTTAGAAAAAATAACTCTCACTGAATTACAGACCGAATTAGTAAATATAAAACAATACTCTTTTGAGGACGTTAGGTCCTACGGCAATCGTGTTGAACGTCTCCTGGCAGATCTTAATGATGTGTGTGTGTTTGGTGAAGGAGAAGCAGCATCTTCAGTTGTCGTGAGCCTCTATTTTGTTGATGGACTTAGTAGCTCATTAAGATTAATTATAAAAGCAAGTCGGTTTAAAGAATGAAACGACGCTGTGGAGGCAGCAGTAGAAGAAGATAAAAGAAGCAAAGTCGTTGAAGCAAAGCCCAGCTATCACGAGATGTAGTTTTTGTCATAAATGCGGACATAATTTTTATAATTGTTTCTTGCGCGGTCCAAGCATTTCAATTCCTGGGCCTCCTCCTTTACCACGATACCAGGTTAAGAGAGAGCCGCAACTCCATCTCCTAGGATCGCAGTAATTGTATGCAGCTATTGTAAATTTCGGGGTCACTATATACGAAACTGTCAAAAACGAAAATTTAATGAAGCTAACAAAGGAGATAATAATCAATGTAGTTCTGACAATACGGGAAACTTGCAGGGCTCCGATCGAAGAAGTGGGTCACCAGAGCCGTGGTAAACAAATAAACTACTTACAGAATCTCGGTGCGGAAAGTGCCAAAGTCCATGTAACCAAAATGTTAACACTTACTTACAGAATAATTGGCATCATCCTAATATTGTGGAATATTTTTCTAATTTCTTGCCAAGTCGTATGTCGCTCAATTATAAACGTGAAGCTTAAGCTTTAGCAAATTCTGAATCGGTGTGTTATAAAAGAGAGAATTCCAAGTTATTTCCAAGTTATGAAGCGTTGAGTGGTGAGAAGAAGAGTGCTAAATTATTTCCACATCATAAAGCTTTAGAGTATGAAAAAAACACTCCTAAATTTTTACCAAACTGTGGGTCGCCGACTTATAAAAGAAATGTGAAAGATCAGATACCAGAAGGTTTTACGCCAAATATCCTTTCAACTAATTCTAGTTTTTTACCAATTTGTGAGGTACTAACACCTAAATCTTAGTCTAGGAAATTATTCCCGAACCACATTCTACATGATCAGGAGTCGTTCCCACATTCTAGAAACCCTGACACATTTTTAAAAGGAAAATTTTGTAATGTCTATAATGTAAAACTCGAGAGAGAACTCAAATGTGATTCTGTTAATATGGAGTCGTCACGTACAATAACTAAAAACACAAACCTCTTAGTCGATAGCGGCAGTGATGTTTGTATTATAAAAGTCTATAAATTAGCGGACGACGAAATTTTCTATGCTGATTACAAGACCACTTTAAAAGGAATTTCTGCGGAACAACAAAAAATCCTTGGCATTTTTCTGGCTAAAATCCGATTGAACGAGAAATGCGTTCTGCATCCCTTTCACGCCGTTAGTAAAAATTTTCTTGTTGATGCAGATGGTACAGAAATTAGTAAAGAAAACAAATATTTCTAAGGATTGTGTGTGCATTCCTAAGAAATTGAACAATGGGTTGCACATAGCAACTAGTGACTCGTAACAATAAATCTTTATTATCAGTGATGAGGATGTCTATTTGTCGACTTCAGACATCGAGTTTCACGACATATCCGAGTTTACGGTTTTGAGATTGAGTGACGCTCCTTCATTTTTTTCTTCTGGGACCGAAGAAATGATATTGGATTACAAACGTTTACGAAAGGTGCAAGAGGAGATTAAAAACAGCAACATTTCGGAAATTCTGGATCAACTAGGAAGTTCTTAATTTTTTTGCACCTTAGATTTGGCAAATGATTTTCACCAAATCAACGTTAATCCAACTGACAGAGAGAAGACTGCGTTTTCTACAACTTTAGGGCATTACGAATATATCCGTATGCCCTATGGACAGAGCTGGGCAATACTTAAGTAAAACAAGACTTAAGTTCTACTTACAGTACATTTTCATTACTTAAGACTTATTACTCAATACTTTTGAAATGCCCCTACTTAGTACTTGAACATAAGTACTTGCTTCTATTTACTTGTACTTAAGACTTAGTTTTGTACTTAAGTACCAAGATTTTTGCTTAAGTATTACCTACAAATATCTAACTCTTCGTAGAAAAGCAAACACAATCTTTAGCGCAATTCCTTTTTTGTTGAGTTTTAAAGCTCGCAAAGAACTGTCAAAGCATGTGCCGCACTCACACGTCAAGGCAGAGCCTTAGACAAACTAATAGCATACAAACAAGACTGGGCAAGTAGAACAAAAACCAGTAACTTCTCGCTCGAATATAAAATCGAAGATGCCTTGATGACATAGCCACTGACATGTATAATATGGACTGACTACGTTCATAGAAATACACTGCAGAGAGTGAGCTCACTTCTATATTGCTGACTCTTTCGGTCTAAGCACCAAGTACCAACTGAGAGAGAACTGAAAACAAATAAAATAGTGGATTCGTCGAAATAAATGATTTTAAATTAACCATTTAGGGTTATTACTGATAAAAACTGTTTTATCAAAGACAATATATTCATTAGATACGCAGAAGAAATTGTAAATGTTTTATTAAAATCACTTTTCGAGCTGCGTGCTCACTTTTTCAACCTCCTGTCAATAATTTTTTAAATGCTGGCACCGACGACGTAAGAACTTTTATTGACAAAAATAATTGTGCCCACGTGAAATGGAAAAGTAAACAGTCCTTATTATATACGTCAGTGCACATAACCAAGGGTAAGCCGAGACCTGATGCAGGCAGGCCTCAATTTTTTCTTAGAAATTTACTGGAAATGTTTTCCTTAGAATTGTTACGCAATATTGGAGGCGGACCTCTAATAGCTTTTATGAGAGTAGCAATGAGAGGAAAGTTTTACTCTACCTGCAGCGCCGAAAACTATTAATAACCGGCCAAGTGCGAGTCGGACTCGCGCACGAAGGGTTCGGTATCATCGTACAAAATTTAACATTATGTAGGTACTTTTTATTTATTTTTTCAAATGAGAGTCGGTGTCATGTGAAAAAATAATGCTGTCATTTGAAAAGATAATGCTGTCATTTGCCCACTTAATAATAATGAATGAGAATAAAATGAGGAAAAAAACGCCAAAAAATTACGTTTCTTGTATGAAGGCCCCCTTTAATTTTATTTTATTTTTATTATTTGTTGTTATATCGCCGATAGAAGTAAACAGTCTGTGAAAATTTCAACTTTCTACCTATTACCGTTCACGAGATACAACCTGGTGACGGACGGACAGCGAAGTCTTAGTAATAGGGTTCCAGTTGTTACTGTTTGGGTACGGAACCCTAACAACTATAAATAATAGCCACTGGTTACTACATATATACATAGTATAGTTTTCGAAAGATAAAGTTCATTATATTACTGCCAACGTAAAAAGATTCTAAAAAAGTACTCAATACTTTTTATAGACTTAGTACTTAGTTACAAATACTTTTCATACATGTGGTACTTGTACTTAAGCCGAAGTACTCAAGCCTTCGGTACTTGTACTTGTACTTAAGTCCTTTTTCTTTGGTACTTGCCCAACTCTGCCTATGGTCTTAAAAGTGCTTCTGCAACATTCCAGAGACTTATGAACAATGTTCTTGCTGGACTTCAGGGAACAGAGATTCTCGTATACATGGACGACATAGTTATTTATGGGAAAACATTGGAAGAGCATAATACAAAGCTCAGAGAAGTCTTTCAAAGATTGCTAGAACATAATCTTAGACTTCAGCCCGATAAGTGCGAATTCCTGAAGTCTGAACTTAATGATTTGGGTCATATTATAAATTAGGATAGTATTAGTCCGGATCCTAAGAAAATCGAGAGCGTGAAAAAATTTCCGCTGCCTAGAAATGCGAAAGACATTAAGATGTTTGAAGCCTCGCTGGCTACTACAGAAGATTCATAAAAGACTTTGCAAAAATCTCACATTCTATTATTGAAAAAGGATAAAGCATTTACTTGGACAGCGCGCTGTACAGAGGCTTTCAATATTTTAAAAGAAAAACTCATTTGACCTCCCTTATTGCAATATCCCGACTTCACAAAAAATTTTATTTTAACGTGTGATGCTAGTGGAGTAGCGATCGGTTCCGTTCAGTCTCAAGGAAGCTTGGATGGAGATCTTCCAATTGCGTATGCCTCGCGAACCTTGTCGAAAAGTGAAAGGAATTATTCCACTATAGATAAAGAGCTGCTGGCCATCGTGGGGTCTGTTAAGAACTTCAGACCCTACTTGTTTGGAAAAAGGTTTAAAATTTATACTGATCATAAGCCGCTTATATATCTTCATAACTGTACGGACCTTAGTTCTAGGTTGATGCGTTGAAAACTCCGGCTGGAAGAGTTTGATTCTGATATATTCTATAAAAAGGGCGCTATAAATACTAATGCGGAGAGTCTCAGCAGAGTGTGTAAAATGACACTGAGATCTAATATATTGAGAGATCTTAACATTATAGAATGCACACGATGCACTCAGCGCGAATTCGTATTCTGTTCCTTCTACTCAAGAGAAGGGATGTTCGGAGTTTTCTTATGAAAGTTTTATGAAGACCTTAAGTAATGAACCCATTTTTAATTCTCAAGTGATGGATGATGATGGTCACATTTCGGGTAGGAATAAAGCCTCTGATGTTGTAATATTTATGAATAAGGAGCTTGATTCTGCAAATGCATCGGAGGCACCAGTCACAATTGAACATTATACAGAAACTCTGAAAAGTAAGCAACTCAATATTTAAGACGTCGTTCCCAATGAGTGTAAAACAACACCCAGCATAAATCTAATATACTTAGTGGTAATTTCACTATTAGAGAAGTCAACTTACGAAAATTTCTTCTTCGTTTTTGAAAGACTGAAAGCATTTCTTCAAGAGAAAGGTATTTCAGAAACCGCACTTTCTAACCCAACAAAATACCGTGCCACAAACATTTCACATAAGAGCGATGCTAAGATATATTTTCAAAAACACAAATATAAAAATAACTGTATTTCATAACAATTTTAGTACTTCCCTTTCTAAAGACAAAATACAAGGGATTTTGAGGGAATTTCATGTAACTTCCGTCGGAGGACATAATAGTGTAAATTGTACATATAAAAGAGTTAAGCTTTATTATAATTGAAGAAATATGTATAAGGACATAAAGAAATATATAAAAAACTGCGACATATGTAGACAAAATAAAATAACTAGTTATACTCGAGAGCCTATGGTAGTTACTACAACAGAATACGAAAAGGTCTCTATCGACATAGTTGGACCACTTTCGGAAACTATTTATGGTAATAAATACCTATTAACATTTATTAACGACCTCATAAAATACTCTGACACGATACCAATTCCTGAGCAAGGAACAAACGTGAGTGCAGAAAAAAGTCACCGAAATAATTTTGCGCTACGGCATTCCCAAGTATGTTCTTACTGACCAAGGTCAAAACTTTTTGAGTAATGTTTTTAAAGGCGTGTGCAGGCTATTGAGGATACGAAAACTGCAAACTACTGTTTATAGGCCCCAATCTAATGGGTCATGCGAGAAAAGTCACCGCAATTTCGTGGAGTACTTACGGTGTTTCGTTAATCGTTCTCAGGATGATTGGGACGTGTGGATAAAATAAGCAGTATTCGTCCACAACACGACTCTAAGTACTTCAACCGGTTATACTCCTTTCGAATTGATATATGGTAAGAAGGTGGAATTACCTACAGGCTTTTCTCACTCCCCGGATATCATTAACTATAGTAACGATAATTATATAAATGAGCTAAAGTCGTGTATGCAACATTCTCGACT
Source organism: Dioctria rufipes (assembly GCA_963924295.1). Classification (NCBI taxonomy): domain Eukaryota; kingdom Metazoa; phylum Arthropoda; class Insecta; order Diptera; family Asilidae; genus Dioctria; species Dioctria rufipes. The sequence continues at coordinate 116,786,376 of OZ002741.1, forward strand.
GATTGCTAGGGAGAATATCATTAAAAATAAAGAAGCATCCAAAATTCACTATGATGAATCTCAAAACCCATCATGTTTTGAGGATGGCGAACTTGTTTTGCTAAAGGATGAAGATTCATATAAGGGTAAACGTAAGAAGCTCTTACCAGTGTGGAAAGGTCCATACACGATTATATCAACACAAGGGGTCAACTCCATAGCTTTAGTTAAAAATAAACATACTAAGGTTCACAACGATCGTCTAATAAAATTTACTTCTAATGGTTAACAAGATAAAAAAAAATTCTTTCCCTTTTCCCCTTACATAAACATGTAGCGCTATATATTTATGAAAGATCTCTGTTTACAAAACGGCCTTATTTCCATTTCATAGGTTTAATATTATAATATACCTTCTTATGTTCTCATTTTGTGGAACTGTACTTGGAGCAACTTCAACAATGAATAACCAACTACCCATCGAAGTACTTAATCTGAATTTGGATTATTGTACGAGCAAATAAGCGAGCTGAAGGTCTTGAACGACAAATGGAAACTACTAATTCACGCTGACCTGGAGGATTTTAAGGTTCAGTATGAACAAATTATTTCCAACGCGAATAAAATTATAAATATCTCTGATGAAATATCTAAAGAAATTTAAAAATTAGAGATTGTTTCCGAATCTTACCCGAAGTTAATCACACTATTTCTAATCTGTACATTTATTACAATTGATGTACTAATCATATAAGGGTAAGGAATGTAAATTTACCTACACATCAATAAATTTGCAACTAAATATAGAGAAATCTCCGTTTTTAAAACGTAATATTTTACTACATATATACTATTGGTTCATATATAGTAGAAGTTGAAGGAGGGAAAAAGTGAAAAAGTCTTTGGTACTAAAACTGTCGCAATAACTGGCCGACTTTTTTATGAAAGTAAAAATTGAAGCGGGAAAAAAATGAAAATCTTTGGTACTAAAACTCTCGCAATAACCGGCCGATTTTTATGAAATTTCGTAATTGGGTTAGAAATTCGTGTACGAAAATTGCGTTTATGATGGTTAAAGTTGTACATATTCGAATACGAATAACTAGATTTTGAATTGCACGACTTTTTAATTATAGCATATTTTAAAAGCTCTTATTATTTTTATACCCTAGATGAAATCTATAGAGTATACTAAGTTTGTCATTCCGTTTGTAACACCTCGAAATAATGATGGTAGAGCAAAATGGACTGGACACCCATTCATAATATTAAAAGTTATTTTGATTTTTCCATGTCCTTCAGTCCGTCCGTCCGTCCCTCTGGTGAAAATTTCCCAGTTCTTTTCGCAGGGGGTGAACTTTTTTATATATTTTGCGTTTAGTTTGGTGTTATTTTGTTTTCAAATTTCGGAAATTTTTCATACCAAATAGGTCATTTTCGATAAAAAGCAAGGGTCATTTTCCCGGCCCATTACAGATGAAGTTCTTACTGCAGTGTGTCATGTGGGTTATTGTTGGAAAGACGAGGGTTTGAAATTTACGAATTTGAAATTTCACCCTCTCCGCCCATTTTTTGAGGTGATATGGTGAAATCAAACTTAGAGCTTTGACGGGGTATGTCAAATCAAATATCCGTTTGAGGATATCAATTGGTGTATTAACATGTTTTATGGATGGTACCGGCTCGATTTGTGAGTGTGTTCAATTTACATCTAACTTTGTTATTGTCACCCTCCGAAATGTGGAATTTCTGTCAGTTGGCTGCTTTTTTCGTAGAAGCCGCTGAAAAGAATGAAACAACCTAAATCATGATCGAAAGATAATAACTTCCGTGGTTGTAAGTAGCTATATTTCATCAAATTCGTCGTGGTTGTAGGGTGACGGTGAATAGGGTTTGATTTGTAATGTAGCGGTAATTGAACACTACAGCTACATTACTGCATTCTTTGGGTGGATTAGTGTAGCGGTAAGGTATGTGAGCTTGTGTTTACTGTTACTTTATTGAGCAACAATTCTTTGTTTTAAGTTAGTGTTAATTCAATTTTAATTTTATTTTCACCACTTCAATTATACTTAATTTAATTTAACTAAATATCTGTAGATATGTGTGCTTGAGGTGTCGTGAAGTGACACGTGCTCAATGTTATACCTCAGAAGTTCGCAAATTTCACTTTTAGTCTAAAATTAACTGTCTATTATTCTTAATTCTTCACTAATATAATTCACGTATCGCTCTTAATATAATTAATCTATTTTGTTTGTTCACATGAAACGTTTAATATGCTTGGCTTGCATGAGTTTAAACACTATGTGGAAAAACCAAAATTAAAAATGTGTGCCACCAAATATATTTTTTAGAAATGTACAACAAAGTACTTATCTATACAATTTTCACCACCAAATCCCAGTAACAGCACAGAAGTTAGAATTGCTGCTACAATCTTTGCGTAGCATGTAAATACTGTACCTTGCTTGGCACGTTTATTTATGCTAGAAAGATTTGTTGAAGAACTATTTAATTTTTTAAAGAACACTTGGAATGAATTGATCTATGCTTCTTGCATTAACGATCGCTGTCAAACTACTGAGAGCTTAGTTAGGAAGCACCTCCTTTTTATAATGTCAGAGCCGCCATTTTAGGACAAGTTCCACATGAAAAGATGTAATTTTCATCTATTTTTTGTACGTAATGAGTCCATGCCGTAACATTAAAAATTTCCAAATTATGTTAATTAATTTATTTTTAATTATCCATAATTTTTCCTAATTTATTTATTGTGATATCTCAATTTTTCTAAAATTTATCAATATGGCTGCTCCCTATCATACCATGTCGATTTCCGGTGTGGAACATAAATTCTCTCACGAATATTCTTCTGTTTCGTTTCCACATCGTTCTCTTTCCCACTCGTTATGGGAATTAAAATTACCTTTTTTTATAAATATTTCCTTACCTGAGCAATTTCGCGTTTTTTAACTATTGCCAACAGGTAGATCGCGACCAACTTCATAAAGTTGATTATCTACTTCGTCGCGGTGACAGTTGGTTTCGCGGTTTTTAAGTTGAAAAGTGCCGTGTTGTTTATTGTGTTTCCTCATTAATAAATGGATTAATTCTTGAGGTAAGTGTATCAATATATTCTTTAAGTGTGAATTAGTGATTTTCCTGTGCATAATTTACAGGAAATATGCAAATTGTGCGAAATTTTTGTGTTGCAAAAGTTATTAATGAATTGTCAACAATGGCAACAATTGTTGATTTTCATTAACAATGGTATGTATAGATTCTGCGAGTTTATGTTTTTCGCATATTTAAACATTATTGCATGTTTTGCAATAGTTTATTATGCAAGGAACATGAATTTCGCTGAAAAATAGCAATGTTTATGTCTTCATGTAGTGTTGTTGTTGTACTGCCAAGAAATTGGTTTCTTGGCAGTTTGCATGTAAACTATGTAGTTTTTTTCTAGTTTTCTTGTTATATTTGATCTGAGAAAAAATAAATAAATAAAGGGTTTTCCAATAAGAGGAGTTATTATGATATTCAAAGAAAAATGCCATTTTTTGAGATAAATGATCGGATCTTTATTTCATTATAAAGAGGAAGGTATGCCGTTAATAATGGAAAATAACATCAGCCAAATGACCACCACGACTACGCCTACAGGACCATATCCTTTTCATGAAATTTTCCATAACCAAATCGCAAAGTGGCTGCCCTATGTCCTCGATAGCCTCACGAATTCCATCTTTGAGGTCTTGAATCGACGCTGGGCTGTTGGCGTAGACCTTCTCTTTCACGTGGCCCCAAAGGAAGAAGTCGCAAGGTGTTAAGTCACAAGATCTCGGTGGCCAATTGTGATCACCTCTTCGAGAGATAACACGGTCCGGAAACTTTTCCCGTTAAAGATCAATGGTTTCGTTGCTTGTATGGCACGTAGCGCCGTCTAGTTGAAAGTAAACGTTGTCCAGATCAATACTATCCCATTCCGGCCATAAAAACTCATTAATCATCCGTCAATAGCGCAATCCATTCACCGTAACTGTTGCTCCAGCCTCATTTTCGAAAAAGTAAGGACCAATGACCCCGCGAGACCATAAACCGCACCAAACAGTCACACGTTGAGGATAGAGAGGCTTTTCAACAATAATTCTTGGGTTTTCCGAGCCCCAGATGCGACAATTTTGCTTGTTGACTTGTTTCGATGGAATTCCGGATCATTTTCATGCATTTCAAGGACCCAATCAGCAAAGACTCGACGTTGTTGATGATCGGCCGGCTTGAGTTCTTGTGTTAACTAAACTTTATAAGCCTTAAGACCTAAATCTTTATGCAAAATACGGTGTAATGACGTTTGTGGAATGCCTAATTCCAAATAACGACGAGGAATGGACAAACCTGGGTTTTCTTCAACACTTTCGGCTACAACAGCAATATTCTCGGCTGTTCTTGAGCAACGTGCACGGGTTTTATTCTTAACATCACTAACTTGTCCCGACAGCTCGAATTTTTCTACCAATTTCTGTATTGCGGTCTGACAAGGTGCTTCACGACGACCCAAAAATGTTCGAGTTTTACGAACCGTCTCTGCCACATTTTCACCATTTTTATAGTGAATTTTAATAATTTCAATGCGTTGTTGAATCGTGTATCGTTCCATTTTTATTAATGGCGTAGTTTCTACTTGTCAAATGTCACAAAATGACATCTACCGAAATAGCGGACTAATTAAAATAACACCTCTTATTGGAAAACCCTTTAAATAATTAAATTCTCTATCTACTAAAATGTATTTATTTTTGTTTGCTAGTATTTTTTCACTGCTATTTTACTCTGTAAGTTCATACTTTTTGCACATCTGGGTACTATACACCCCATTACTACATTTGAGTTAGAGTACAATTTTTTTTCCTCCATGGATATAAGTGTTTGATTGCGAAACTTTTTGATCTTTATGAAAAACATTTCTCCGAACCACCACCACGTACATTGTAAGTTGCTACATTATTCACGGCAAAAATTGGCAAAAAGAGATTATTCTACTATTATTTACATTTCTCCGAAACTATTGGCTGGAGTGAAAAACTAATATCTAATTAAAGAACAAAATGTAGGTGTGACTTAATCCTACACACAAGGTTTTAAGTGCATAGTTAATGTTATAAATTTTCTTTTGTGCTTGCAGACGACCAGCCCGGTCAAAAAGCGCCATATAAAACCGGCATTTTCTTGATTAAAAGGCCGCTCCGTTCATAAATAGGTAATAACTTTAGAGATGATATCTTAGCCATTTAGCACCGGATCTTCACAATTTTTTTTTATATTATAGCTAGCTTTAAGGCGGCCTGGAAATGGTGCTACGGATCCATTTTATCACCCTGTCACGTAAATAACTAATTTCTTGCAACAATTGCTCAAGGAAATGATATGAAAGGGTGTGCATTTTAATTAATATGTTAAATACCCAATACTCAAAGAAAGTATATCCAAAAAATTCACCAACTGCTTTTACGAAATTTCCCCTTTATATGGAAATTTCACTTATTTCGCAATCGGTTGATAGAATGGACGACAAGGGAGTAAAGTGATATGAACTGGAAATCTATCCTACACTCAGGGATGGATTTCCCTATAGATCGAGTAAGCGCGGGCCTAGGGCGACAGATTTAGATAGCGGCAAGACTTGATGGGTTTGGATCATCGAACTGGATTTTTGCTTACTAGTTTACTCCAAATTTCAGCGTATCATTTTCATTTTGCTCCACTGCAGTCTACATATAGTAGTACTGGGTTATTTGCTATTTCCGCTGCCACTAGTATTAGTTATAACAACAAGAAAACGTAAAAGTTTAAAACTTTCGTCTTAATTTAAAACTTTATGAATGTCTTAACTTCTCTGTAAACCTGAAAGTTTAAAATTAGGTCTAATTTTCTCTTATTTTTCAATTCATACCGAAAGGGTTTATTTTTAAGTCTGTTCTAGTCTGAATTGCAAACAGTCACGTTTATATCAAACGATTATTTCCTTAGCTTACAACTCATAAAAGTCTCAATTTTTTCCAAACTCAGAAAGTTTTAAAATGAGTCCGAAATTTTTCATAGAAAAGAACTAAAACCAATGAAGTTTTATTTTTATACCTTTTTCAACTTAAATAATATAACGGGATAATGAAACCGAAACGATTTTAATATTTAGAACAAGTGCGACTTTTGCTAGTGAATCAGTTATTCAGAAGTATACGCATCCGTGAAGTCAAGTTGATTTTTTATTTAGTGGTTGTATTTTACTTTTCATGTCAGTATTTTTATTATAATTGTTTATTACATATAAAATAAAATAATGTTTTTTTTTTATATTTGTGGAAATTCATTTCGTAGCATTTCATTTTCACTCGCGCATTTAAAAAATTATCACGACTTACATCATGACAGTAAAAATTTGTGTTTGAAGTGCATAGTATCACAGTCGCAGTGTGCAGTCGATTTTGAACAAAGTATTGAAATTAAAGACAATTTAAGAAAAACCGTCAAATATCGTAAAAACTTAAAGGAAAAATATTCAGAAGAGATTTTAAAGCTTCCAGTTAACTAGGTACTATGATCCACAAATGGTAAATAGCTATTAAAATTTATTTCAAACAATTTGAATAGATATTTAGTACATGTGTCATATGAAATAATAAATAACATTTTTTTATATTTATACTCCTTTCTAGATATTATTTGATTTTGAGCTAATGTCTCCAGATAATAGTGACAAAATGATTTTCAATTGGGGAAGGTATGAAAATGTCATTTTCTAAATTTTAGATGACTCCACAATATCTTTACAGGATTGCGGAGGTATAATAAAAATGTTATCGCAAAAAATTTAGTTGCTATAAATCTATTTCTTTTCAATGTTTTAGAATGGAATATTTCAACTAAATCATTTATAGCACTTCTGAAGATATTACCTCCAGCGTCTGTGGAAAATAAAACTAAATCTAGACAATCATTTTCTCAAGCCAAGCACAAATTAATTAAATTCGGAAATGTAACTAATTCAAAAAATAATAAAACGTTAATTTTTTAATTAACTTTAAATATTTTCATATATCTAGATTAACACTCCCAAAGAAGAAATCGTTAAAAATACCAAAGGGCAGCCTGTTATATTGGCAATTGGACCAAACGTATCAGCAATTTCATACTATTTAATTTATGTTGTTTATAAAGGTACCAAATCATTTTAATATTTTTGAAGCAATGGACTTGTTTTTTAAATTATTTTTTGTATTTAATCTTACATATGAAGTAAATTTGTGATAATATTTTATATTTTTACAACATTTTATATACAAAATTGAGCTACCTCAAGTAACCACGCATATAATTGAAATTCAAAACAAATTTTCAAAATATTTTAATAATACCGAATAAAAATAATAATTGTTTGCGTATCAAAATTGCACTTGTCTGAATAAATCTCAATGGCAAAAAAAGTCTAACTAATGAATTTAGAAAAAAAAATTGAAAACAATGAAAACAAGATTTATTTTGAATTCACGTAAAATAACTAATGGTTCCTACATATGTAAAACTAATGTTAAGTTGAAATTAAAAAGAGTTATTTGCAAAATATAAATGTACTTAGTTATGAAAAAAAACGAAAGATTCTCGTATATTGGAATGTGAGTATTACAAGTATCCGAGCACCTACTCGCTGTAATTATTAATTTGTAAACTCACTTGTCGGAATAAATTTCAATGGCAAATAAAATAAATAATAATATAATAAAATAATAATAGTTAATAAAACAATAAAAAACAATATTTATTTCGAATATAATATATGTATATACATACATGAATGTAAAAAAAATTAATAAATAATAAAATTTAAACCCCATGAATTTTCATTCTTTTTAATCTCCCATGTAATATTTCAATTAGAATTCTACCACAATGAAAACCATTGTAACAAATATTCTCCAAAATTCTATCTCCAATGCCTAAAATTAACTTTGGTTTAGATTGAACACAAATTTTCTCCAAAATTCAAACTCCACTGCCTCAAATTCAGAAAATTTTTAGTTTAAATTTAAACTAATGAGTTCTAAATACAACATTTAAATTGAAACTTGCCGGCTTAAACCTGAGACAGTTAAAAGTTTTAATTTCAGACTATGTGGAAATATCAATATAAAACTGATTTGTCTTAATAGTTTTAAGACTTTGTGTAAGTTTTAATGTTAAACTTTCTCGGAATGGAATTATATACAAACCCAAAAGTCTTAATTTTAGCCCCGAATTTTTAACCGTGTACACGGTAAAGAAGAGGAATAATTGTTCCTGCGATCCGTTCCTCGAGTTATTGATTAATTAAATGTTTGACTTTTATTGGGGATGCGCGCTTATCAAGAGATTATCAATACATAATTTCAAGAACATCGGATGTCATTTAACTATTAAAAAAAAAATTATATGTATGTAAACTTTGCATGCCCATTTCTGCCATCTACCGGCGATCTTTTTAAATGAGGCTTGCAGAAACGACAATCTATATATATATGAATTTGGCAATTTTGTTCAAATTTTACAAGCTTTTACAAGCATTTAACCGCGACAACTCCCGCCGAAATTTGTAGAATTGAATTAATTCCAAGGTCTACAAAAAAATCTTGGAATCATTTTCTTCTGTACCCAGCCATGTGGGTAGTTTCTAAAAGGTCCCGGCGAGTACATAACAAAAAATTAATTAACTTTATTTTCTTCCTATTTTATTGTCGATTAGACGCGCAAAACCGGTATACTTGAATTACTGAAGATTTTTACGAATTGGTCCCATCTATCTCACGCGTCGGTAACGAGAGCTAAAATTTTATACACAGGCTTTTTTAAAAAAAAAAATAAATTAGTTCGAAAATGGGGCCATATCATACAAGAAATATATTGTTTGGAGCTCTAGTTTTGCCCCATTAACAACATAGGTTAAAATTAATGAAATCCTAATGAAATTATTGAAACAAAAATAATTCAATTCAGGGCACACCTTCAGAAAATGATATCAAATTTATCAAATTACCAAGGCTAACGATTCGATATTGTAATGTGCAAAGATACACGAGGCAGCATGCTGTATTGTGTGACTTCGACCCTAAGGTGAACCGGCATGGCGAGAGTGCTGCCACAAATGACAACACGGTACGAGTAGAGCTCTGGCGGGTGAACGCCGAAAAAGATTGACAAACAAAAAACAAGAGTTATGACTTTGGGCGGACTGTCAAAGTAAAGACAGAGGTTAAGTAAAGTGAGCGGACATTCTAATCGTGTCCAAACGAAAATTACCTCCAAAGTTTGAGAAAAACAAGTAAAAAACCTAGAATTGGTCTAAGACCAATTCTTATGATACCCTAGATGAATGCCCGTATTAAATTTCGTATGGTCACCTATCTATTCAAGTATTGATTTTGAAGTTGTTTTTCGCATATATTTCTAGAACAGTTTGCCGCACAGAAAAAATGGTAATAACCACTTTTATAGGATTTCGTATTCTGCAGAAGTTCTTAGTACAATAAAAATGTTTTGGACTGATCGTTTTCAAAGTATACGTAAAAAACCGAAATTTTTATATGGCAACACCAAGAAGTAGTTTCCCGATTTAGTCCATTTTTGATATTTTATTTTCTAATATAGTAAAAACATCATGTACGAAATTTCAGCTCTCTACGTCGATGCGTTCTCAGGCAGTGTCCAAATATATAGCGGAAAACGAAATTTTTATATGGCAACCCCACGAAGGAGTTGCCCGATTTGTCTCATTTTCGAACTAAATTTTACTTTTTTTTTTAAAGTCCGTGTACAAAATTTCAGCTCTTTAAGTATACGCGTTCTCGAGTTATCGTGCGCACAGACGGACGGACGGACGGACAGACGGACGGACGGACGGACAGACGGACGGACGGACGGACGGACGGACAGACGGACGGACGGACGGACGGACGGATGGACAGACGGACGAACGGACAGACGGACGGACGGACGGACGGACGGATGGACAGACGGACGAACGGACGGACGGACACACGGACGGACGGACGGACTGACGGACATGCAAAAATCGAAATAACTTTTAATATTATGAATGGGTGTCCAATCCATTTTGCTCTACCATCATTACTTCGAGGTGTTACCCCTATGATTTCATCTAGGGTATAAAAAGGAAAAAGGTTTGTGTGAAAAAGCCGCAGCCAACGACCCTGTATAAACCATCCTAAGATAACAATGGATGATAGGAGCCACACTCAGATTTTCCCTGATTTTGAATATGCAGAGATAGAGCTCGATTGAGTAACGTGCATATAAAATGAATTCGTATATTATTTGCAAACGAATCTCGCCTGGAGATTATCTGTTTGGGAGAATAAAAAGAAAAACAAAAAAGGGGAATAAGGCGAAGGCAATTGTGATGTAGCGGCAGACAATAAAATTCATGAATAAAATTTTGAGCAGCAGAGCCCCAATTCAGGTTATAAACCAACCACTATGGTTAGGGACTAATCCCTCCCAGTCTTCACGAGATCAGAGGAACGAGCCTGCCTTGCTGAGAGTTATAGGCGAAAATTACTGTTAGCAGTAGACAATAAAAAGGAGAATGAAAGAAAAGGAAGAATTAGCGGTGGCGGCAACAATTTTTAAGACCGCGTGTATCCAAATAGCTCACCTGAGTACATTATACAAGGAAGCCGGCTCGATTCTGATCAATGCATTATTACACCTGAGTGCCACTATTAACCTGGTTCATCTAAGTACTCCTCTACAACGATAAGGGCTAGATCCAACCACCGTTTCACATGAGCGTGGTCCACATGGCTCCGTCGAGTTGGCACTCCACTCCATTCTTACATATATCCAATACATGGTACAGCCATTCTCGGCATCACTCGTATATACATTTCTTTTCGGAATAGTGTTAACTAACTTCACACTCATTCTTGTGAACAACACTTCGCGGTTCAGCAGTCTCATTACTTCTAGAATAAGTCCAACTTTGTTAAATAAAATTATACTATTTTTGCTAGAATCCAGTGGCATAGCGGAACCTCTCGGAGGCGCCTCGGCGAGGGATCCTCAACAACAAAAGTTATGTAAGTTACTGTCACTTAATTATTTATCATGATCAGTCTTATTGTCTTATTAAATTTGAATGAATAAATTTGAATAATTTCATTAGCCGGTAATATATAAAAAAAATATGTATATATAGATTTATCAAAGTTTTATCATAGCATTGGATCACAGGAACACCAAGTACAGTGTTAATATATGATCAAATTTACTTGAATCAAATTTTCGTGCGATATTACATACAATAAGTTCGAGTAACTTCATTCGTCCGTAATGTATATAAATTTAAAAAAATTTTTGTTATAATATCATCGGAACAGAAGAGCACGAATTAGGTTGCTCATATATATGACTTAATTAGCTTGAATTTGTTTTGGTTGTCACATTATATAAGTACACGAAGTTGAGCGATTTCAGTATTACGTTATTTATATAAGTCTATCAGGTTTCTTTCATAGCAATTGAACCAATAAACTTGAATTAAATTTGCTGTTAAATGAACTAGCTAACTAAATTAATTCCTATTATTATGTTAGATGCACGAATGAATCTGAAAACCTCACTAGTACGTTAGCTAGATAAGTTTATTATATCTTTTCTTTCATAGCAATTGAACCGATAAACTTGAATTAACTTTACTAGTCTATGATCGAATTAATTTAATCAGATTCTTGAATATTAATATTAAATATTAACTTAATTATATTTTGGTACCATGTGATTGAAACGAGTGACTTAGAAAAATTTCGCTAATATGTAGTTTGAGTACTGGGTAGTTCCATAATCAACTTAGGTGCCCAACTGACCTCAAGGAGTGTCGAGGCTCCGTCATGTAATCCTAATTTAATGAATTATAACGTAATGATGAACTGAACTTATTTTTCCCATACTCTCATTCTCCCAGAGCCCTCATATGATGAAGGTTGACTAGGGTCCACTCCTCCACTACAGTAAGAAGGGACACTGAACAAATTAACTGCTGCCCTCGGTGTCATTGGGTGGATATGGGCCAATGCGGCTGAAGGACTATCATCTGCGCCTTCACGTAGGCAATGGTATGTGATGTCTTCTGGACCGGATGTGCTGCGACGTTTTTTTGGCACTTTATCTTTTTGTGTATATGTATATGCACTTCAACGCTGTCTACCGAGTGATCTGTCAGCACATGCTGGCAGTCTGGACTTTACGTCTAAGCCAATCGCTCAGCATAGTTCCATAACAATATTTTTGTCAAACCATATTTGGCAAAAAAAAGCTATCAAACGTATTTAAAAGGTGAAGCTTCAAAACTATTGCTTCACCTGGGAAATATGTGATTGCAACTACAGTGCCTGGGATATATTAAATCAACGCTTTGAAAACAACAGAAAAATTGTGGCCACTCAAATTCAGCACATATAATCGCTGCCAAATTCTTAAATTACATCTGCAAGTGGAATAAGGAAAATGCACGATACTATATAAAAGAGTGTCTACTACATTCGCTAACCAATCTAAACATCGATACTGGATTATTGGTAACAATTAAGCAGGATTTGCATTATGATGGCATACATTTTTTACAGAAATTGTGAAGGGTAAATTGTATACGGAAATTTATTTCTGAGTGACGAGAGAAGAAAACGCGTTCTACATTTTTTCCAGACCTCGATTTGTCAATGTGTGTTCGGACCCATGAAAAGACCTCAGGCATAGTAAGTTTTTATAGTTAAAACATTGTTATTGGCAACCATAATTTGTTAATTTCGACTACTCGTGCTGCCATATTGTTGTTGTTACTATAATTTTATAGAAAATATTTATTAAATCATCTGTCAAAAATGGAAGAAAATAAAAGTAAGTTTTTAATTTGTATTTAAATATTGCGAAATAGAAAATTTTTACATATTTGTTTATAGAAAATATTGAAGTTATTTCGGACATAGTTTTTCGTCCATTTCTTAACAGCAGCGGTTGCTTCGGCAGCATTTAAATTTCAATAAACTGTCTCCCTCACAATTTCTGTAAAAATTGGATGCCATCATAATGCAAATCCTGCTTTATGGTACACGATTGCATGCAAAAAATTCAGTAAAAAACACATCAACCTTATGAAGAAACGTCAGAGTACAGATTTCAATCGATTGAAGTATTTGGAGACAATAAACGGCATGAAATGCAACAAAGGTGGAAATATGACAAAATACAAACAAGAGGCGTAGCATATGAAAACCACAATTCGAATGGAGCAATGTAAATTCTATGCAAATGACCACGAAATATATAATTGCCATGACGGCAATAAACTCGAAGTGTGTGTGCGCGCGCGTGTGTGTGTGTGTGTGTGTGTGTGTGAGTGTAAGTGTGCGTGTGTGTGTTAAAAATTAAGCGTATTAGGACCATTCTACTTAACAATCTCATCCTTTTAATCATCCCAAATATCCAACCTATTCAGGTTTCGCAAACATCCCGCCTAATATACCACCCATTAACTCTACATATTAATTCATCCTTCTCATATAACCAGCCTTCCCATATCCTATCCCTTCCATCTATCCATACATTTTATCAATATAAATTTTTGCAAAATAAGGATGACTACGTTATGGAACATTGGGACAATTAAAAGAAATTAGGAGGCGCACACAATCTCACCTGCTTATCTTTTACCCGCGCTTACGCAGGCGCCAAAATTTTTAAGGCCAAATCATAAATTTTCCAAAGACGTCACCACAGCAAAACATGAGCGTACCTGTGTATTGTGCAACAATAATTATAGTCCGATAACATTCTTCACTCCTCCCGTTTTTCTGACTCATTGATAGAAAAACTCAGGCTTCTTCTGGTTCAACAAAAATTATGTAGAATTGGAAATAATCTGACACATGATAGTGGATATATCTTAAGAATCATATTTTGAATGAAATAGCAGTTTTAAAAATTTTCAAATTTTTACCGCTTTCGAGCCACACGCATGGCAAACAGATTTTTTCATTCCTCGCGAAACCACCCTACATCAACAATTACAATTGCAACCTGAAACAAATTAAATTGACTTTTTGCCCTTTTGAAAGGATTTTCGACTCCATTACTATGCCCCGTTTATATTCAAAACCAAAAGAGAAAAGCAAACTTGAGTTCACCCATGAATGAAATTCGATCGCCAGTATAATACTGAAAAAAAAAAACTGCCCATATATTATATCTTCTAATTTCACATATTTTAGAGACTTTAAACTTAAAACATTGTAAGTTGTTTACTCTTCAAGAATTTAACGTTCATTAGGAAACGCTAGAACGCTGGAACACCTACAGAGATTCGGTAAGTTAATTGAATCTCAATGCTTTCAAAGATATTTCATAAATATTGTAGATTAAAGAGTTGGTTTAAAACCAATTTGAATCAAAAGGATGGACTTACCTTTTAGGAAGAGTAATGCATTTTCCAAGCCCGCCATAATATGTGGCTTCGTTAACATTTTTCTATAATCTTGTGTACATACTTCCGTTGAATTTATTCAAAATATGTTTCATAACTAATTTAGTAAATGCAACGTGAAGGAAAGACCTGTAAAAAACAGAGATTTTTATTAAAAATTTTTACGTTCGTATTCCATATTCAAACAAACATTTCATTTATTTTTTTAAAATACTTGTATGTATGCATGTACACACTTTATTATTAATTATATTACAAAAAATTACGTATTATATTCGACCATGTTTCGACTGTTTTAGAAATGCCTTCAATTTTCATTTTCAATTGGTATTTACCTTTAAAAATATATGAATATTAATTTCACAGAGTTATGCTACGAATATAGGGAAATGATATCCAGGAGATAAATACAACTTTGGAAAGTCAAATTAATGTTAATTTCCGTAAATCAATTAAATAAAAATTCGAAAAAAATTTATTTCATTAAGGACTAAATTCGTTGTAAGTAACAAATAAAAAATAAAAATTACCAAACAAATTTTTTTTTCTCGTAATAGATCAGAGTTCCAGGGTGGCGAAATAATACCAAATTGTTATAAATGCTACCACCAGTGGCGGATCCAGCTAGAGGGCAAGGGGTGTTATGGAGCGTTCCTTAGCCGCCATAACTTGGACTGGGAGTGCTTTCCAAGGAAAGAATCACCAACCCAATTAAAATAAAATAAAATTCCCACTTGTTACTTTATCAACTTTAATACTTTTTCAATAATTAAACTTAATACTTTTAATACTTAATACTATTCCAATCCTTTTTTCAATACTTGATACTATTTTCTTTATCTTAGAATAGGTTGCCTTGGTGGGGGGTCAACCTTATTCCTAAATATTTGGGAAAACTGACTGCCTCTGGGTCAGTTGCTATTCACTTTACACGTGGGATGTCCACTTATGTTCACAGTAAATATAAAAGAGTAAACAGTAAGCAGCATGTACTGTGGATTAGGTCAGGGCTATCTTAGTTCCATTACAATGCTTAACCCTTTGCACTCGTATTTATAAAGGGTTTTCCAATAAGAGGTGTTATTTTAATTAGCCCGCTATTTCGGTAGATGTCACTTTTGGAGCTGTCATTTTTTGACATTTGACAAGTAGAAACTACACCATTAATAAAAATGGAACGATACACGATTCAACAACGCATTGAAATTATTAAAATTCACTATAAAAATGGTGAAAATGTGGCAGAAACGGTTCGTAAAACTCGAACATTTTTGGGTCGTCGTGAAGCACCTTGTCGGACCGCAATACAGAAATTGGTAGAAAAATTCGAGCTGTCGGGACAAGTTAGTGATGTGAAGAATAAAACCCGTGCACGTCGCTCAAGAACAGCCGAGAATATTGCTGCTGTAGCCGAAAGTGTTGAAGAAAACCCAGGTTTGTCCATTCCTCGTCGTTTTTTGGAATTAGGCATTCCACAAACGTCATTACACCGTATTTTGCATAAAGATTTGGGTCTTAAGGCTTACAAAGTTCAGTTAACACAAGAACTCAAGCCGGCCGATCATCAACAACGTCGAGTCTTTGCTGATTGGGTCCTTGAAATACATGAAAATGATCCGGAATTCCATCGAAAACTCATCTTGAGTGATGAGGCCCATTTCCACCTCGATGGCTTCGTCAACAAGCAAAATTGTCGCATCTGGGGCTCGGAAAACCCAAGAGTTATTGTTGAAAAGCCTCTCTATCCTCAACGTGTGACTGTTTGGTGCGGTTTATGGTCCCGCGGGGTCATTGGACCTTACTTTTTCGAAAATGAGGCTGGAGCAACAGTTACAGTGAATGGATTGCGCTATCGACAGATGATTAATGATTTTTTATGGCCGGAATTGGATGGTATTGATCTGGACAACGTTTACTTTCAACAAGCAACGAAACCATTGACCTTTTACGAGAAAAGTTTCCGGACCGTGTTATCTCTCGAAGAGGTGATCACAATTGGCCACAGAGATCTTGTGACTTAACACCTTGCGACTTCTTCCTTTGGGGCCACGTGAAAGACAAGGTCTACGCCAATAGCCCAGCGTTGATTTAAGACCTCAAAGATGGAATTCGTGAGGCTATCGAGCACATAGGGCAGCCACTTTGCGATTTGGTTATGGAAAATTTCATGAAAAGGATATGGTCCTGTAGGTGTGGTCGTGGTGGTCATTTGGCTGATGTTATTTTCCATTACTAACGGCATACCTTCGTCTTTATAATGAAATAAAGATCCGATCATTTATCTCCAAAAATGGCATTTTTCTTTGAATATCAAAATAACACCTCTTATTGGAAAACCCTTTATATTGTTTTGACCAAACTGAGGTTTCTTTGTTGAATTGAATATAAACGTTATTGGAAAACCCTTTATATTGTTTTGACCAAACTGAGGTTTCTTTGTTGAATTGAATATAAACGTTTTATTACTTTGTATACATTCTTCCTGTTACGCCTATAATTAGCTTTAGCAGTTCATGTGCGAGTGGTATGCTTTGTAGTACCTATCTCTATAAGTATGGTTTCCCTTACTGCCAGAATTGCTATCTAATAAATTTTGGCACAATTGTAAACTTTAGTCACTAGGTTTTGTTTCATATAAGTGAAGCATCCAAAATATTTTCATAAACCGTTTTCTTCTAAATTTACTATCAACGAGAGGAATTTTTACTTTGAACTCTATGGGACCAACATTCGTCCAGATTACTAACAGTAATTCCGCCCATAGTTAGGATAACTCTAAGAAATGTCGTAAATTCTTCTACGGTAACATTAACCCACGTATGCCTAGACCACTGGAATTATCTTTTCTGTGCGATTTTATTTCGAGCATAATTATTTGTCTCGTCCACTATTTTTTCGAGAAGTTTATCAGAAATGAAAAGTTTAAAAATCTATAGATTTGTATGTACAGTTACCATGAATTTGTGGCCATTCAGTTTTACCGCCGGAAGTAAAATCCACTCTGTATGGCACATTGCCCTGAACAGTATTTTAAGAACTGCAATATCACTATCACTTCTAATACAATTTTCCTTTTCTTCTTCATAACTGTATCTGTGACTATTGCCACAGCATTTTCATACGAGTCCAAATAAAATTCGTGATTATTATTTTCCAATTCATTTATAATTTCTCTTTGTAAATATAGTTTGGCCATTTTAAATATATCAGAAAATTTCACATTATAACGTAGATATAAATAACACATACACTGGAGCATTTACAGCGTCGCGTTTTTTACAAAAGAGAATGAGATTGTGAAATATGTAAAAGAAAGAAATATATATACATATTCCGCGACAAAAGGATACGACACCTCTGAAATTTTTCCGATTGTCTGAACCAATGAATCTTGTTGAAAAATTTGTTTGCTTTTTGAAAAGAACCCTTACTAAGAAATCTTCTTACCAATCGATCGACGGTAGATGGCGAAAAGTACAAAATTGAAAATAGATATATATATTTTTTTTAAATAGGTAGATAAATGATATCCGATCTTCCTGAAATTTTTTACAGATCTTCTATTGATATTTACTTTGATATATAAAATTCTATGTTAGTCGCATCCGCAAAAAAAGACAGAAATTGGATTAATCGACAATTAGTGGAAATTAATCTAGTACATTTAGGAAAAACTAGTACAGAATCGATTTTCTTAGGTTCTGAGAAGAAATTTGAGTACTCACACTCCTAAACTCGGATGCTTAAATAGTTATTTATGGTCATCCCCATCCTAATTTTTAAAATATTTCCTTCTTTTTTATTCGAACTGGGGTACTAAATTTTTTGTAACTTAGATAGGTTTTAGGTCGGTAGGACTACGTCCGATCGGAAAACGGGTTTCTCTGTTCGCCTCAGCTCATTACCAGCTACAATTCGTAGAAGAAAATTTTCTCTACATACTTGTCAGGAGGGGGGGGGGGTTCCCAATACCGCAGGTTGCATATAAAATTAACGGTCTCGCCGAGGACTATTGGGTGATTTACTTTTTTCCCTATTCAGAAAACGACAACGACATACCAATTCCACACAATCCCGAGAAGTATAAAAGTCTACTTTTTCACTCAAGAAAGTCGCTCAAGCTACATCTGATCGCCGATACTTTCTCCCGCTTAATTGAAATAAACATTCTAAATAATATATGTTCAGAGTATCAGAATGCATCCTTTAAGGCATCTCTCATGTCTGAAGGTGTCGGGCCCAAAGTTGTATGAAAAGTGAGCATTCACTTTTAAGATGACTACTAGTTGTTTTTTTTTTTAATTAATAAATATACTGCGCCCCCGAGAAGGTTCACACTTTGATTTAGTACATTTTGGGAAATCTAGTACAAATACCGATAGAGCTCGTCCTGGGAAGAAATTTGAGTACGCACACCCCTATGCTGCGGGGTCAAATGGCTAAGCTCTGTAGGGAACTGTCCACCAACATCGGAAAAAAAACAGCGTACAACTCCCAAGCTGTAATTTCTCAGGACTGTTTTGAATATGAATCCAATCGGGTGTCTGACTTGGGAGTTATAGGGTCCCCCTTTTTTGCAGTAAATGGGGAATTTCAGCCATATTTTTGAAAATTTGTTCCCTTCTAGCCTTCCTCCCTTCTCCACCCACAGGATCCTAAAATTCCTACCATTTATAGCCGAAGACGAAGCTATTAACTGAAGACATCAACGAACCCTCTACGGCTCGTGGTTTAGGAATTATAAGCAAAACTCTTAATGTCACCTGTATGGTGACATACGAGTGCAACGGTAAAACGCATAATGTCACCTGTATGGCGACATACGAGTGCAAAGGGTTAAAATCGATCTTGTGCCAAGGTGTTTGTGGTTTTCTTCAAAGTGCGGCGTATTGCAGCAAAAACGTTCACACAACAATAAATTGAAAGAATTTATTACTTGAAGAAGACAATAGAGAAAGTTGTTTTAGAAATTAAAAACAAGTAAAAAAGCTAGAATTGGTCTAAGCCCAATTCTTCTGATACCCTAGATGAATGCCCGTATGAAACTTCGTATGGTCATCCATCTATGCAAGTTTGATTTTTGAAGTGGTTTTTCGCATATATTTCTAGAACGGTTCATCAGACAGAAAAACTGATTATATCCAATTTTATAGGATTTCATATTCTGAATAAGTTTTTAGTACAATAAAAATGTCTAGCCCTGATCGTTTTCATAATATATGTAAAAAAAAAATTTATATGGAAACACCAAGAAGGGGTTGCCCGATTTAGTCCATTTTTGAAATTTTATTTGCTATTACCATAAAAACACCATGTACTAAATTTCAGCTCTCTATGTCGACGCGTTCACAGGCAGGGTCCAAATATATTGTGAAACACGAAATGTGGCAACCCCACGGAGGAGGTGCCCGATTTGTCTCATTTTCGAACTCAATTTTACTTTTTTGTCTTAAAGTACAGAATTTCATCTCAACTTATTTCTGTGTGTTACAAACAGAATTACAAACTTAGTATACCCTATGGATTTCATCTAGGGTATAATAAATATGGTTAACCATATGTGGCTGTAATAGGAAACGAATGATTTCGAAACCATGTAGAAATTGGCGTTTGAATCACATACGGAGTGAAAAACGCTTTTGATGCAATTTGATGCGCGTACTTAATATGTATATACGTTAGTAATTTGCATCATATTATTAAAGAAATTATTATGTATGTACATATGTACGTTGACAACAATGCTAGGAAATAATTCATTACGGACGTTAATTAGTATATACGTATGTATATGTTGCATTATGGGGCTAATAGATACGTACGATTGTAGATAGGTGGTAATGTGGACAGGAAAGCGGGGGCGAGCACCCCCTGAAGACCACTGCAAAAGATATTCTGAATTTTTCCTAACAAAATCATTAACTGCGGAGTAAATCTATTTTATTACGCTTTTTGTAAAAAATATAAAAATTTCTGGAAGCGTTCAATTAGATAAGTTTAGGAACGCAGCCCTTATGGCTAGCGACTCAGCCTTCGCTCCACTTTAGGTCGTGGCTGTTAAATCCCATATAAAAAACAGGAAGTACTGATACCTGTAAAATTCATGACCCGAGCGTGGATTTTCTTGGTGTGTATGAAGCAAGATAGAGCTTTTTCGGATAAAAGCGATGGAAGGTTCGCTTTAATTGAAAATAGCTGCCAAAGTGTCATTGAGGAGTGTTCGATGTAAAGACGGCTTGTTAGAATATTATTCAACTCATAATTGGAGAAAAGAATCGCTTTGGCTCAGAAGATAGGAAGAGTTTCATTTTGTCAACAAACGCGCTCAGAGCTGGAAACAAACTCATAACGAAAATTTTAATTATATTAAATAGTCCTCATCACTACCCGAAGCACAAAGCCTCTGCCAAGATTTATTTTTTCTATTCTTTAAATGCTTCAGATAGTCATTAAACTAAGGCTGATAAGAATACATAGTTCTAGACTTAGAAATACCACCGCCAATAGGATTGAAGAGTTCTGCGACGAAAGTTTACCGAAAAGCCAAGTTTCTGTCAAACAAGATAATGTCGAAACAATCATCAGTAGAGGAAACAAAGAGTCATGTTGTCTTGATGCGGAAACTAGATACGTTCGCGTAGTTCATGGAGATTCTATTGACGAGCTATTGAAAACAAAGCCAGTAATAGGCCTTTTATTAGCAGGCCAAATATTAGGAGAAGTCACTGCAGTCATCTGGTACAAGAACCGTGAAAGCTGCAGTGAAGGAGCGGCCATTGCGCATGTGCAATTTGTTGATCTAACGGCAAGCAAAATGTCCACGACGTACATCAATACGCAATACGGTACATATATTTGGGCTTTATCATCATCATATCAGGATATTTGGTATGGAGACGAACGACTGGAAAGCGAAAGCCTCATGCAACTGTGAAACCAGTTCCTGCGTCAGATCAATGGATGATTTGAAGCTTCGAATAGATTCGGAAGAACAATATTGAGCAATTGCTGAACGCGGGGAGTATGTTTATGAACAGATAAGTTCCCAAACTGATAATTTTCTAAACAATCTTAAGGCACAGCAAATTCTAAATTTGATTTCTCCCATTACAAATTGTCTGTGAAAATTCTTAACAAGAAAATTCCATGCACACATTTCAAATCATTTTCAAGTCATATTCAGATCATTGTAACATCATATTTCATACTTTCATGTACGGTTAAAATAATTGTGTGCATTCAGTTAGTAAGTTAGACAAGCAATCGTTGGTAGTCGAAATTATTAGTACAAAGACTTGAAACGTAAAGTTTAAACCTTACTCTTACACCATCAACAAATATAAAAATTAAAGGTATAAGCACCTTTGTAATATACATAGCTATTGCATATGTGATGGCTGCATGGTTCGATGAATTCGACTGAATCTGCCTGCCGATGACTATGCAACTAATATTAGTCAGCTGAGAGTTATTGAACGCAAAATGGCAAGGTTTGTTTTAAATTAAAACTATTTTAATATTATGTTAAGTAAAATATATTGTAAGTGGAAATTTTGGAAATGTATGTAACCATGTTTAAGTTTACTGAAAGACTGTTTTCTGTATGAATAGCAGCTTAGACTCAATAGCACATAGAAAATCAATGTCTAGTTACTTTTCCATAAATATCAATATTAGAGCATTTTGTAGGATCGGACAAGTACGCAACCATATGGATTTCTGATACTTGGGAATACTTCCCGAGAATATTGGCTGTCGCAAGTATCAACAAGGCGTGCGGGCAAGAAGGAATTGTAAAGTCTTGAGCAAATTTCGAGTTTGATAAAAATTCTAAGTAGGGAGCAAATCAGCAAATGAGTAAATAAATATTGATATTGCCAAAATGCTGCATTTTAGGAAATTGGTGTGCTACTGCAATAAATTTTGAATGTATGGTCATTTAACGCATATGTAAAATTATAATATGATTGTTTCGCCTCGCATCTAGTCCACGTCTAGCCACTGAGTGCGGTTTACTTTAGAGGTAGATTATACTTTCGCCAGTTTAGTATGGAGTCAAGTTGAATAAACTGTGTGCTTCAAATGGCTCCACTTGTAACGTTAAAATATATACGGGAAATGGAGATACAAGCGTCAACTCAAGCAATGTCGATTTGGCAAATTAAATAAACTGCCTTATATTCTGACGATAGGAGGAACTGGCATAACAAATAGTGGTCACTATATGCTTGAAAAGTCTACACAAAGACACTTTCATACATTCGTCACCAACATTTTATCGTTCACCTGTAAGTTTTTCATTGCAGGCGTTCTCAAACCCATTTTCGGAGCAGATTTTCTAAATCATTTTGGGTTGATACTCAGCATCGATATGAAATCCTTGATTACTAAATTTAAGCCTGCTACATAATATATCATATGCCAGCATTCAATTCTTTCGGTATTCATCAGTTGAAAAATCGATACGAAAACGGCCTTATTAAACCAGTCAGTCACTCACCAGATATTTATCAACGGTCCTCCTATTTCTTCAAAAGTTCGTCGCCACCTTCGTGAGAAATTAGAGGATACCAGAAAGGAATTTCACTTCATGTTAAAGTAAGGTATTTGTAGACCTGTGAGGAGAATTCTCACAGATACATTTACAGTTACTGTAAATTTTATAATGAACATGATAATGAAAATTGGTTTTGCATTGCTTGGCGAACCACTTCACGAACCTAAAAAAATTACAAATGTAAATGTAATAAAAATTAAATTGATTTCCAAGTTTAGTTGTTTATGAATTTGGATTTATTGTTTGTGGATTTTGTTTAATTCTACATAGGAAAAGGCCTAATTCTTTGTTGAAAAAGTTTAATTCTTTCTGGAAAAGGTTCAATGAAATCTGAAAATCTCGTTTTCATGGGTCTTTTTAATTTACCTATATAAACTGCATTACAATCATTACACTTCATGTTGTATACCCCATTTTTTTTGTACAGGTTTATTTAAAGTATTATGTGTAAAATAAGTAAAGCAAGTAACCATTCAGTTAAGATATTGTATAGTTTACTGGAATTACATAAAGACCGTATTCTAAGAAGACTGGGTAAGTATAATAGATCAAATGAATTCGTTGAGTTTTCGTACCTCACACTTGACATCAAGAAGAATTAAAAGACTCTCTTTAAAACTTTTATGAATAAAGATAAAAAATGTGAAAGAGCAAACTGCATGCAACGAAACAGAATGGCAAATGTTTCATTTTCGTAAATAAATGAGAACGGGCCGAGTTTTCACGTTTAACGCTCATAAAATTTTCCCGAGCTTTTGTGAAAACCGGTTTTCATGAAATATTGACAATGTTTGGTCACATGTTGTTGCTGTAATCCTATGATATTTGAACAGCATGTTTTTCTGTTTACATCCGTTTTTCTATGAAGAGATTAAGTGGGAGAACTCATGCTGGATTCTCTGATATTTTCGGGAAAAATGAAAATTTTATTTGAGAGGAACTTAACATCTCCTTTCAGCATATGGGCCAAAGCGAAACTTATCTTTTTCTTAAAAAAGTGAGGTGGTGTGACCCGAAGTACATAATTATGAATAGTTTGGTATGATTCTGAGGGATTCAATAAGGTTTTTTCGTACGGGTAATCGTATATTCTCTCGATTTTTGATTTTAACTCGTTGTCGCAGTTGTACTACAATAGTCCATAGCGAAGTTCTTTTCCCCCATTAATGCAAAAGATGCAAGTACCTATATGAAATTACTTGTTTTATTCTAAAAAAAACCAATTTTGCTCTACGGCTTCATATCTTCTTATTAAGTAATCTTTGATATTTGAACAGCACGTGCCTCTGTTTACATTCGTTTTGCTGGAAAGTGAGAATTTTCTTTAAGAGGAACTTTATGTCTCCTTGCAGTGCCTTAGCCAAAGCGAAATTTATCTTTTTCTTAAGAATTAGAGGTAGTGTGGTCTGATGTACATTATTATTAATAGTTTGAAAGGATTTTTAAGGTATTCAAGAAGAATTTATCATTCGGGAAATCCTACGTTCTCTCGAATTTTGTGTTTAGCTCGTTGTCGCAGTCACACTACAGTAGTGTATAGTCCAGTTCTTTTCCTCCCATTCATGCAAAAGACGAAAATATATGACATTAGCTGCTCGATTCTAAAAAACACGAAAATTTCCATTTCGTTCAGCTGTGTCCTATCTTCTTATTAGGGTATTCTTGGCGAATCCGTACTTCTTTTAGTATTTGTTCTTATGGAAAAAAGCATTAATTTCAACTTTAACTTTCTGCATAATGTATACAAGCCTTCGTACTAAAAGGTTTATTGAAGAATTTTGTTCTTTAATTCTTTGTGAAACAGAATAAAAATCGATGTTCTTCGTTAAATAAAATTGTTTATATTTTTTTCTTAGACATACTACTCATATAAATTAAAAAGTGTGTTGAACTCTCTTGAATTCGTTTCAAATATGACTCAAAATACTTTTTAATCAATGAATCGGCAGAGCTACACATTTGCATAGTTGCGCCTGCTCACTGCGCTGTAAAACGAGCGGGCGGCAACGGTATTCTGTGTGTAACTTTCATAGCTTTTCAATTATAATTCAAAAGCAATTCAAATATTAGCCGATTTTATAGGCAAATTTGTTGGCTTTATGATGATATAATTTATACATTAAGCTTTTATGTATTTTGAAAAGAAATCCAGTTTCAAACAAAAATAGATCTTATTTAAGCAATATTTACTCCCTCTTTGAAATGAGATTTCATTTCTCTATGTGTTTTGTCATTTTTGTGGTAAATAGAATCCAGCATATATTTTTCATTTTTATCTGTATATATAAACAATTTTATTAAACGAAGTGCATATGTATAAATGTTAACTGTCGGTATTAATTTTAATTTATACTGAGTCAGTCTCATAATTATTGCAAGTGCTAGAGGATGCCTAAATAGGGCGAAACGCGTCGCATAACTTTAATTAATTATTAAAAATTAAAAAAAAAATAATTTTTGTGGAACGGTAACAAGTGTTTTTTTTTTAACATGTCTAATACTATCAACATGCTCCATCAAGTGGCAACTAAAACATCCATTATTTTGATAAAAGAAGTAAATAGATTTTTATACTGTTAAATGCACAAAAAATTAAAGAACAAAATTCTTCTTCCAGTATGGATGCTTGTTTACATTAAGCAGAAATTTAAAGTTGCAAGTAAAGTGCTAGTTTTTTGTACCCCGACATCAGAATAACTTTGAGAACCTCATCCTGGTGAGACGTGCAAACTTTTGCAACTCACAATACGAACTTTGACAACTTCGGTATTTTAACATACCTACATACATGTATGATTCTAAAATTAAATCACTATCAAAAGAAAAAAGTAAAAACCAATTTCGATATAGAAATCTTTTGTATAAATTAAATTCAAATGGATGAGATAATATACAGTTCATTCTGAACAACCAGATATTCCGAGCTGCTTTTTAGTAAAAGGAATAATCTTCAATTGGCGACTAGAGCCGGGAAATTAACTAAGTATATAATCAATAATAACTGCGGCTCTTTAAGCCATCAAACCTTGAGGTGGGTAATCTTCTGATTGCGCCAAACGTATGATAAAAATATAAACCAAAAAACTGATTTCAATAGGAGAACCTAAGCATATTACATGGCGACCCTGTAACCAATGGACCAACAGTTCATAAAGAAATGGACGTTAGGAGAAAACAACAAAGAAGTCATGTAAATTAAACGAAAAAATTGGAACAAATGCATTCCAGAATGGATCAGATGAATTCCTAAAGTCAACAGTACTGGCTGCACAACCAAAGACGCTAAATGAAGCCATAGGACTACCAAATTAGATTGAAAAATCATTATCTCAGAAAACGAAAATTCTGCAAATAAGTGGAAATCATCAATCACAGTGGCGACAAGTAGCAAACAATCCTAACTGGAATAAAATCAACTTCAGAGATGTCAACTGGAGAAATAATAATCATAACAATAAATTGGATAAATAATAATTATAGCAACAGTAGTCACCCCAGACGTAATTGGTAGAATAATAGAAACCATAACAGGAATCAGAACGCCACTTTCAGGGGAAATAATCAAAATTACAGAAGAAACCAAATAAATTTTCTTTAGGAAGACAGCGATTCTCCAAGCCGAGGTTAAGAACGACTAATTACAGATTAAATGAGGAAATAAAAACATGTAACATCAGCTATCACGCCACAAATTATATAACGCTGCAAGATAGAAAAACAAACACAAATTAAGATTTTTTAATTGATTCCGGTGCAGACATATCGATATGCAAGATAGAAATTCGTAATAACTATAATATAAATCATGAAGACCAGTGTAGAATAACAGGAATAACAAACAATGAAACTTTCTCTCTAGGCAGTACTGAATTAATTTTAAATTATGAGTAGAAGAATATCAAAAACAAATTTCATATGGTAAGTTCTGAGACATAAATCAGAACAAATGGAATATCGGGAAGAGTTTCTTCTTAAATACCTCTGTAATATAGACTACGAGACGTTCGCAATAACAATAGTCATAGACAATGAAGAAATAACAATCCGAATAGTCAACAAACACACGAAAATAATAAAAATACCAGCGAGGACGGTGATAATTCTTCCAAGAACCTTAAATATAAAGGAAGACAGGAAGGAGTCTTTCTAATCAATTCAATGGTACCTGCAAAAGGTATTGCACATTTAAAATTGCTAAACACAAAAGGCACAGAAATCGCGATAAAACTATTTTCACCAATAGTACATAGACTACATGAATATAACGTTGTTGATATGAGTAAAACGAAAAAGCTAAAGACAGAATTCAGAAGCTGCTAAAAGAACTTAAAGTGGAAGGTATGGATGAAAAAGCCGAAAAAGTCCATAATAGAAATATGCAAAAATTATCAGGATATATTTTACCTAGAGCATGACAAATTGTCGACAAATAACTTCTACAAGAAACGCATAGCAACAGTGGACGAAAGCCCAGTCTACAGAACTACAGGCTACCAACTTCACAAATCGATCAAATCAATAAAGAAGTTGACATATTGATAGAAAATGACATACTTGAACCATCAGTTAGCCCATACAACTCTCCGCTACTGAGTGTTCCAAAGAAGTCCGAAAAAGAAAAGAAATGGAGACTAGTAATAGATTTCAGACAGGTCAATAAAAAAGTTGTGAATGATAAGTACACACTGACACTTTTAGAAAAAGAGCGAAATATTTCTCAACCCTAGACATGATAAGTTCGTTCCATCAAATTTAACTTGAAAAGAACTCAGGACATCTAACCGCGTTTTCCACCAACCAAGGACATTATCAGTTTAAAAGATTACCATTTGGACTGAAAATATCGACAAACAGCTTCCAGATGATGTTATCAATCGTACTAAGTGGACTAGATGCAAGTGCATTTACGTATGTTGACGACATAATTATACATGGATATAGCTTGAACCACCACAATGAAAACCTAGAAAAAGTTTTTAGTAGATCAAAACAATACTATTAAAACTAAATCCTAGCAAATGCAAGAGGGAAAATCATCTGTCTCGTTAGCTCAGTGATAAGAGCAGTCGCCCGGCAAGAGGAAGGTCTCGGTTTCAAACCCCGGACGAGGCGGTTGTTTTTTCTTCTTGTATTTATGGATTTGATTTAGAATCGATAAAAATAAAAGTTCTTAAAATACGATAAATTGTAAGTGACAGAAATTAGAATCCCTCAACTTTCAGAGTTCATGATCTACCTAAGAACGGAGACAATACATGAACATGAAAGTCCATTTCAAGGAGCGTATAGAATTGTAGAACAGATAGGTGTAAATTCTAAATTAGTTATAAAAGGAAAGCATAAGTTTTTGAATTACGATTTCCACATTTTTGCTAAATGATGTCACCTGGCGGGATTTTTTTGCACTTTTCAACATGGTTTTGTAGGCATAATAATCATTGGTTTATCTGCTATTTCGTGAAATTTATCTCAGTCCAATAGGGCATTCCTTCGAATAGTTACAAACAGGTATATAAGATGAGTACATAATCGTCAACGCAGGACAGATGAATTTGTTGGTTAGAAACTATTACGAACAAATTATCGGAGAAAACAAATTTATAAATCAATACATTGATTTACATATATTCGTAAAAATGTCCCATTTCCCGATTTCGCCTGTTCTGGAGGAGTTACCTCAAAGAAACCGAGGAGACAAATGATCAAGGAAATTAAAAACTGATATTGTTCTCTATCTTCATGTACAGCCTATTCTGTCCAATTAAATTTTTTAACCAGGTTTGCATTTAAATGAGATCCTATCATCACCATTTTTCTCCATTTATGAGAGATACTTGAGAAGAACGGGTATATACAATTACGTAATAATTAACTTTTTTTAATATCACTAAATAGAAATACAAATTACAAAAAAAAAAAAAAAAAAAAACAGCAATCAAGACTAAGAGTTCTCTCGGTTCAAATTATTCGGCAAAAAAATTCACCAAATGGTTATTCGAAATTCCCCATACATATGAAAATTTAACTTTTTTCCAATTCGCTTGATAGGAGGGACGGGGTGCTAGATATTAAATGGAGTAAAGTGATATGAAATGGAAAGCGGCTATCCTACATTACTTTCCATCATAGCAAGATTCATATGTAAAGCAGCTTTCATTATCAAATTTGCTACGCCTTCTGCATCACTTCATGCGAACTGGATTACATTAATACCTGCATAACCACCCCCAACCCAGAAATCGGCTAAGTATCATCCGATTTGTAAAATTGTTAATCTTTTTAGTATTTTTTGTTTTGATTTTTTGAGCACATTTTCTTTAATTTTGGCAACGTAATCGCGAGGATAAAGTTCGACGGGCAAAATTTCTGTCTGTGATATTCAATTCGAAACTTATTTAAACGAATTACCGATTAATCCAGCGCGCCTATACAAATTTTGAATCCCCAATTTCTCCCTTCTACCAGGAGTTCCACAAATTTGACTGGAATTTGACTTATATAATCAGAGAGCCACATATCTCCTCTGTCTGTGGCATTTTATCCGAAGGAATTTGACGGTTTATTTCAGATTCTATGCGAATTCAACCGTGACAAGGGGCAAAGGGTAAGCCCATACCCCATACCCCAGTATGCAGGTACTTTTTGGAAAAGTCTCGGCAAGTACATAACAGAAAATAACTTACTTATTTTTTCCATCCCACTTTTCGGTCGATTTGGCGCCAAAAACCGTTATTTTCGAATTACAATTTTCACAGTTTTGCTAAATGATGCCACCTGGCGGGATTTTCCTCAACTATTTCCAATATGTTTCTTTAGGCGTAATAATCATTGGTTTATCTGCTATTTCGGAAAATTTATCTCAGTCCAATAGGGCATCCCCTCCAATAGTTACAAATATATATATATCAGCTGAGAACGTCGTAGATGAATTTGTTGTGTATTCCCAAAACCAAATAGTATTAACTTTTACAGATTTTCCTTCGACAATTAAATACAACATACATAAATACAACATACATTGGAGAAAATAAATCGACAACTTGATATTTGAGAAATGAAAAATTCAGTTTATTTAAAGTTCTTCAGTTAGCAGTGCGCGGATGAAAGATATTAAATGAAGTAAAATGATATGAAATGGATAGCTGCTATTCTACAAATCTTTTCTGTTACACGCACAATCACATGTGAAGTAACTTTCCAATATAAAGGAGTTCCATTCGACTTCTATGGAAATGAAGAAATGCTGCCATTTTACTCGTTAGTTCAAATATCTATAAGTTCTGCATATCGGGGGGTTCGGGGGTGGAACCCCTCGATACGCAAAAGGCTTTCTGTTGCATATAGTGATCAGTGCAACATGAAGTTAGGATGGCTACAATAATCTGCAATCAACCTCACTTTACGGTCGATTTGGTGCCAAAAGCCGTTATTTTTGAATTGCTGAATCCACATTTTTGCTAACTGGTGCCACCCTTCGGGAGTTTCTTGAACTATTTCCAACATGATATTGTGGCCATATTAATCCTTGGGATATCTACCATTTTTTCACAATATGTTTCATAGGACAATCCTTCCCCATCCTCCCTTCCGCTATTTAAAAGTATATGCAAAATGGAAAACGTTAAAAATAAAAACCATAGATTACTCCACTGTTTTCTTCATAACTTCACTCCCTCTACTCCGTTTCTATTCATTATTTTTTCGACAGGAGATTGACATGTAAGTACAGTTGTGTGATAATGTAATATGAGAGAATTATTTCTTTCTGCTTTTCTCGGGGCTTTCGTAGAGAGTTTTGGCTATTATTATATTATTTTATGTTTTGCGTATCATATGTTCAAATCGGGAGTTAGACATTCTTAGCAATTTCTCTATACCGATTTTTACATACATGTTAGCTCATGTTATAATGACATTCTGACTTTTCTCTAGTTATTCATTATACATATATTGTTTTTCTTTCCCGTACATATTATATCATAACGTAATGATACCTGTTTAGCACTTACTCTCACATATATGTATGTATACAAGCGAATTAGTATAATTTTTTTGTGGTCTATTTGTTTTTTTCTACATATAGATACATAGAATAGCATAATAACGAAAGAGTTGTCTTTTTGTCACTTATTTTTTTCTCTTCCTATATTGATGCATAGATTAGTGTAGTGTAGCTTTAGGATCCATGGAACACTTTTCTTATATTCTTATAACGGGTTTCCCAATAAGAGGTGGTATTTTAATTAGCCCGCTATTTCGGTAGATGTCACTTTTGGAGCTGTCATTTTTTGACATTTCACAAGTAGAAACTACGCCATTAATAAAAATGGAACGATACACGATTCAACAACTCATTGAAATTATTAAAATTCACTAAAAAGTGGTAAAAATGTGGCAGAAACGGTTCGTAAAACAAGAACATTTTTGGGTCGTCGTGAAGCACCTTGTCGGACCGCAATACAGAAATTGGTAGAAAAATTCGAGCTGTCGGGACAAGTTAGTGATGTGAAGAATAAAACCCGTGCACGTCGCTCAAGAACAGCCGAGAATATTGCTGCTGTAGCCGAAAGTGTTGAAGAAAACCCAGGTTTGTCCATTCCTCGTCGTTCTTTGGAATTAGGCATTCCACAAACGTCATTACACCGTATTTTGCATAACGATTTGGGTTTAAGGCTTATAAAGTTCAGTTAACACAAGAATTCAAGCCGGCCGATCATCAACAACGTCGAGTCTTTGCTGATTGGGTCCTTGAAATGCATGAAAATGATCCGGAATTCCATCGAAAACTCATCTTGAGTAATGAGGCCCATTTCCACCTCGATGGCTTCGTCAACAAGCAAAATTGTCGCATCTGGGGCTCGGAAAACCCAAGAGTTATTGTTGAAAAGCCTCTCTATCCTCAACGTGTGACTGTTTGGTGCGGTTTATGGTCCCGCGGGGTCATTGGACCTTACTTTTTCGAAAATGAGGCTGGAGCAACAGTTACGGTGAATGGATTGCGCTATCGACAGATGATTAATGATTTTTTATGGCCGGAATTGGATGGTATTGATCTGGACAACGTTTACTTTCTACAAGACGGCGCTACGTGCCATACAAGCAACGAAACCATTGATCTTTAACGGGAAAAGTTTCCGGACCGTGTTATCTCTCGAAGAGGTGATCACAATTGGCCACCCAGATCTTGTGACTTAACACCTTGCGACTTCTACCTTTAGGGCCACGTGAAAGAGAAAGTCTACGCCAACAGCCCAGCCACGATTCAAGACCTCAAAGATGGAAGTCGTGAGGCTATCGAGGACATAAGGCAGCAACTTTGCGATTTGGTTATGGAAAATTTCATGAAAAGGATATGGTCCTGTAGGTGTGGTCGTGGTGGTCATTTGGCTGATGTTATTTTCCATTATTAACGGCATACCTTCCTCTTTATAATGAAATAAAGATCCGATCATTTATCTAAAAAAATGGCATTTTTCTTTGAATATCAATATCACACCTCTTATTGGAAGACCCTTTAGTAGTGTAATGTTTTTTTATACCTTTTTTTGTGTGTTATGGGCATGTGATAAGCATCTATTTTCTTTTGGTGCTGGGTCCAGTTTGGGGTTTTGGGTAGGTCGAGATGCCAAGGGGTGAGGTAGCTGGTAAATGAACTCTTCGCGTCTCCTATGAGTTTGGTGAGCAGGTCAGTGGGGTACGTTTCAGGTAGATCCGAGTGGCACATCATTCAGAGTGGTGTCATTCTTCCTATCTTTTAGCATTTTCATCTAGTTCTTCCTTCCATCTTTCCCAAAGGTACAGTAATAGATGGTTAATCGACGAGCAAAGAACCTATCCAAGCCCTGAGCTTGTGCCGGCTGTACCGTGCTCTTATAGAGGTCAACTCCCATTGTACCTAATTAACAACAGAAGGGACATACCGTAGCCATAACTAGTCATCTGTTTCGCTTAGGTAGATCGCCAAGGAGCGGTCACGCTCAGAGGTGAACATGACTGGCTCCCAGGTTACAAATATGGCGCCCAAACAAGCATAATTTTCTACAGCTTACAAACGAATGTGGTTTTTTTTTCTGTTTATGAAGATCTCAACTGAACATAGTTGCGCTATAGCCACAGCGTTAATCTTACAGGTTTTTATAGACTAACTCTGGCTTCTTTAACGCTTTTGCATTCTTAAGTGGTCGTGACAATGCTTTTGCTAAGTGATTAGGATATTCCTCACTGCAGGTTTCGCCCTTATGTTCGATTGGTATTAGCGACACTTAGTGATTTTGTAAAAACCTCTTTAGAGAAATCAATTCTTATTTTTCATTTATACATTTTTTATTATTTTGATTGTCAGCAACATTTCCGTCGAGTAGTTGATATGTTACCCTTGAAGATTTTCCTGCTAGAGGTTTGATATGCTCTGTGGTTTGTTAAATAATTACTTCTGTCAAAATTATCCAATCGTATGCTCCGCATGGCGGACTGTTAGATTGACCAGATTAGTATTTTCTATCAGCCCTGTTGGTGGAGATGAAATCGATTATAGAACTTTTCTATTTATATACGAGAAAACTTGGACCACTCACCACTGACTCAGCAAACCCTTAAAACCTGAACTAAATTAACCGTGACTCCAAACGAAGAATTACTACATTAAACTTTAAAAACTCTTTTTGTTGAACCATCTGCTAAAATATATGACAGTACCAACATACGTTCTTATCGGAAGCTGGATCCGCTAACGTTAAGTATACTAAATAAAGGACCAGCGCATGTAGTGTATCGGTTCAGAGTCTACAAGTCATAGTGCTGTTATTTTAAAATATACTGGTTCGCCTTTGTCTATAACTAATTATACCTTTTTTTTTCATCTCTATTAGATTTAAAGTTTCCCCTCATTGTTAATTGATTGCTTAATTCCTCTTTGCCTATATATGTATATACTAATATATTTCCTTTCATACTTGTGGTTAAACCAAAGTTTACTCTGCTATTTATTTGACGATTATATTATCATTTCTTTGGTTATATGTATATCCCCAATCTTTATAGGTTATTTGGTATAGTTATATTCGCTTCTTATCCCCCCCTCTTAACCGTATGCTAGCTAGATTAGTTAATCTTTATACAGTGGGCAACAATAAACATATTATCTTACTGTGTCTTACTTCTATTTTTTAAGTATATATTGTTTTCTTATTATCGGCAATTGCATTCCTTGATATCCTAAATATCTTTACTCACCTCATATCGTAATATATATTTCTATTAGAGGACGAACGCAATGCTAAGTATAAGGTCAGGGACCTAGATATGACTGATCCCGAAGTCTCTACCAAACTTAGAGAATTATTGGATTTAGAGGCATCGTTTCCTGGTCGATCCCAACGGTTATGCACGATCCTTCTGAGGTGGAAAGTGAGCTTCAGATTTGTAAAGAAAAGCTCCACTTGCTAACTCGGCTAATTAAAGAGAATAAGTGGGCGTGCTTACGCTTAGCTAGGTCATCAACAGATCATTCAGAAGAGGCCACTGAACAAGAATCGGCCCTATCCGAGCTTATTAAGGAATTCATGAAAATTAAAATTCCACCTCATAGGGATGCCTCTGAAAACCAAAGACCCAAGTCCCTTCAGGAGCAACTAGTGCTCCGGCACCACCTAGCTTTGAGACAAATGTGGAAGGAGCTGAGGCCGCTAATATTGGTACAGGTGCAGCACGTCGACATATTCAGTTTCCTAGAAGGTCTCCTTGTCAGTTTTTGAGCATAACTATGAATCCATTAAATTATACAACCCTGTCGCCGCACATGGTTATTCTACGAAACAACGTGCTATGTCCCTACCTGGCTGGTATATGATTAGATCCCAGAAAGTCATTCCGTATTCTGGATCCCTGAAAACGGAATGAGTTTTTGGGATCTAATCTCTGACAATTCCTGCGAAAGCCGAAAGTACGACATATTATGGCAAGGGTTTTCAAAATGAGCATCCCAGGCTTGTCATTGTACCTAAGGCAGCATCCGATTACTGGTTTAGTAAAAGACCGTTACATACACGTAACCTCAATCTTTTTACTTATCTTAATTCGAAGTTCGTCTATGTTGAACGTCATTTTAAAGGTCAAGTCGAGAAACTATACACCAATCTCCTGCGGAAGAAATGCGAATTAGAAAGGAAACTTCTTCAAACCCAGCTAATCATGGCCCTCCATCACCCGGCAGAATTCGCTCTTATAGAAATGAAAGAGCAAGGATTTTACCGTTGTACATAGGGGAAATCATTTACTTAGTGAGATGCCAACCAGTTGAAGTCACTGTCCGGAAGAGCAACTGTTTTAAATGGAATTACCAGTTACTTATAGAGAAAGCGACTACTTCCTAGAACCGTTGACTCACCTACTGCAGCATCGTGGACCTGAAATTATCTGCTCAGATTTAGTGTGCCCAGCATACTATATTAGAAGACACTGATACGGGATCAATCCGACTATTCACCAAATTAAAGAACCTTCTCATCTTCAACCATCAAACACCACTGACTGGTCATACGAAGACCCAGGACAACTCATTCGGACAGGAATTTACCACAGCGAGTCTCTGGAAAATCTTCGCCATTAGATCATGTATCCGTCCGAGAGGCTAGGCATTACTAAAATACTCACACAACGTGTAATGTGTCAAGATGTTCACCACCAAGATATTTATTTCCGATTATTTATCTCCGAAGACAATGGACGACCTAGTCACAACGATACGGACAATCCTCCTTTTTTATATAACCACATATAATCCCTGCCTTATTGATCCTACAGAGTAACCATATCATCCTTCGTAAGAGTTATGCCCAGCTAGATCAGTCGGAAGAACAGGAGAATCTTTGATCTCAGAGTGTGAGGCGTCCCCGCCTTGGGCCTTACTCGTAACATTTAACCGCAGCCGTAGTCTTTTCTCAGCCTCGGAGAATTCCGCTTTGGAATGGGAGCTTCCGAACCTGACCTGTAACGGTTATAATCTGTTTTTTTTTTGCATGTAAAGAATATCTAATTTTCTTCTTGGGGTACGAGGGCTTATTTACTCATCATTGAGCAGCTCAGTTTTAAATCCAGACTCTGGTTAAACAATCAATCAACTTCTTTTGTTTTTGGTTCAAATGCACATGAAAAACAAAATTTCTTTGCAAGGGAAAGCCAATAAATTGAGTCCAAGCGGAGATTAAGCTCGAGAAACTCAATAAAATAAATCGCACGCTAAACTTTTTTTTTTAAATGAAAAAACTCGAAATGCAATCTGGTTATTTCCGACCACACAACAAAGGTGCTGCGCTTTATCGCAATGGACTGAGGTAATCTCCCCCCGTATCGCGTCTTTCGGGGAACCAAGATATGTGACGAACGATATCGATGGAAGAAAGAGCTTCAGCGGGAGCTCATCGAGTCTTGTGTTTTGGGTTTTCTTTCACTTTGATCGTTTAATATGATTTTGTGTGATAATTTTGATCCTTTTCGTCGGCGGAGTAATTTCTCAGCGAGGTTTTTCGTTCTTTTGTTTGTATGTGGATACACCAACTGACATAGTCTGGACCGCCACTGTATGGCCCAGTGCATGAGACAAAACCAGAGGAAAGAAACAAAAATCGGCCAGTGAAGTGTACAATGCGTAGTCAAGGCCGGAGCAGGTGTCCGCTCGATCGCTCAAAGCTTTTCTCGGGGCCACGGGAGAGACCGCATCTACAATCATTACCAGGGAATAATAGGGTAGTGAAGGAGAGACTGTGGATAATAATCTAATAGAAAAAAAAAGAATTAAGAAGTAAAGAACCAAGAGAGTAAGCCGGAGAATTTCTCTCTTTTTATTGTTTTTCGTTTGTTTTTTCTTTTACAGCGTTAATCACCATAGGTCTTTAAAGCGCTTCGTCGACAGGAGATTGACATGTAAGTACAGTTGTGTGATAATGTAATATGAGAGAATTGTTTCTTTCTGGTTTTCTTGGGGTTCTCGTAGAGAGTTTTGGCTATTATTATTTTATTTTTATGTTTTGCGTATCATATGTTCAAATCGGGAGTTAGACATTCTTAGCAATTTCTCTATACCTATTTTTACATACATGTCTCATGTTATAATGACATTCTGACTTCTCCCTAGTTATATCAGTATGCTTGGCAGAGAGTAGACGTATTTTTGCTTGATTCCGCATATTTTTCTAAATTCAATTAGTCTCCAGTACTTCATAGTTTTATTTCTAGTGCTTACAGTCTTATTTTTATTTGTATCAAGTGCTTCTCATCTGGTGGTTTGGTTTTTATCGCTTTTCGCTTTATTTTCTTTGTTTTATGACAAAATGGGAGCTAACAATAGGAATCATAACAAAGCCAATAAAGACAAAAATCGAAATAAATCTGATAACTCTTCTCCTGTTACCACACGTGCTAAATGTACTGTAACGGGCGCATCCGCTGTGGCATGTTGTTTGGTGCAATGGACTCACGTCTTCTTGCCAAATTAAATAAAATGGAATTAAAAATTGAGAAAAAAATTGATGATGCCATGAACAACTTTAATTTTCGTTTAACGGCTTGTGAGAATCTAATTGATGTGCTTAAAACTGATCAAGATGCTGTTCGAAGTATGTGTGTATCAGAACTGAA
Organism: Dioctria rufipes; assembly: GCA_963924295.1. Classification (NCBI taxonomy): domain Eukaryota; kingdom Metazoa; phylum Arthropoda; class Insecta; order Diptera; family Asilidae; genus Dioctria; species Dioctria rufipes. Next base: position 116,824,073 of record OZ002741.1, read on the forward strand.
AGATCTCAAGTGCAAGAACGATGTATTGACTAGAGAATGTGAAGACTTTCAGCGACGGGCGAGGCTCTGTGATATTGTTATTAGAGGAGTCCCTCAAATAGATGAAGAGAATGCCCTGGAAATCGTGAAAAGTATCGCTAAAGTGATTAAGCACGATTTGTCCCAATACACTGACGCGTTTCGTATCAAGCCTCCGAGTAGGCAATTATCAAAAAAGGCAACCAACTCTAAAGAGTACCGAATTATAGCGCGATTTTCCTGCATCGCAGAGCAAAAATTATTCTTTTCTGCTCTGAAAAAATATGGAAAGCCGCTGAAGCTCAATAGCATTGGTTATGTGTCTGAGAGTGTTTTGTATGTCAACGAGAGCCTCACACAGGCAAAGTCTCTATTACTTCGCACTGCACTACGTCTGCGACGAGAGAAAAAACTTCATTCAGTGATGACTCGTAATGGGCATGTTCATGTTAAGTGGAAAGCCGATGATAAGTACAATTTCATTACTAATGCTGATCAGTTATTAGCGGAGAAATCTATTTCTGTAACTAGCATTTGCGATGCTTAGGCGGAACAAGTATCATACAATTATATGTCTAGTTTATAAACATTCAAATTTAACATCTTCAGTTGGAATTTATTTTTTTGTATCTTTTTTTTTTTTGTTTCTATTTTAATTTTTAATTTTATTGTTTACATTTCTTTATTGCTCTTCATAGTGTGTTGTATTGAATTCAGTAATTACTACCTTTAAATGCATATTATGAACTCGATTGCTTGTAAATTTATATTGAGCGTATGCTGTATGTTGACCTTTTTGTTTATTATCTATCGTAAACCTGAATTAGCATCGATCTGCCTCTTATTTCGCACTGTTAGTGGCCTGTGCCTCATGAATCTTGGATAACTTTTATCCTCTTGACAGGGTAGGAGCCTTACTGAAGATATTTTGTAATCACTCCAAAGGTTTTAATGTTTGTCACATCAATGCTCGTAGTATACGTGGGAAAATTGATGAGTTGAAACTCATGTTTTCAGTGTCCAATTTACATGCGATCCTTGTAAGTGAATCGTGGCTGCTTTCGGGATACCTTCTTCTTTAGTCTCGTTTGATGGCTATAACTTATTCAGGGGTGACCGCTGTGATCGCCCAGGAGGTGGGGCTGTCATTTACATTAGTAACAAGCTAAAGGCTAGAGTTACTGCTCACTCCAATTCTGGGGTACTAGATTTTATTTGTATTGAAGTGGACATTTGCAGGCAAAAATGCGTTCTATGTGCAGTTTATTGTCCACCTAAAACTTATAACGCTGGAAATTTCGCCCATATTATAAATACTTTATCCTCGATTACTCAACGTTATGAGCATGTAATTGTAGGAGTTGACTTTAATGTTGACCTGCAAATCGTGAATAGCATTGCTGACTCATTTGTATTTGATATGCAATCCGCAAACCTTAGACTAGTCAATTCAATACCAACCTTTTTTCGTACATCAAATCCATCACAATTAGATCTATTCTTAGTTAGTAACCACTCTAGTGTTTTATTTAACAATCAGTTAACACCACCTAGTATTCTAGATCATGACATCCTATTCTTATGTTATGATTTGAAGCTAGATGTAATTGATCCTAAAAGGACGTTTTCATTTCGTGACTATAATAATATTGACTCCGAAGCACTATTCGAGGAGTGCTCTGTTACGCCATGGGATTCAATAGAGCAATTGAGCTCGATTGATGACAAAGTGAATTGCTTTACTACGTTAATAAACTATTTATTCAATAAATATGTCCCAGTTAAAATAAAAATAATTAAGCCTTATACTTGCCCATGGATGACTACTGAGATTCGATCTATGATCACAGAACGTGAAATTCTTTACTGGTAATATCAGCGTCTTAAAACCGAACACAGTCATAGGTTATATAAAACATTAAGGAATCGGATAACCAGCAAAATTCGATATTCTAAACTAATATTTTATGCTAATAAGTTCAGTACTAACTTGCCGCCCAAAAAGCTGTGGCAGAACTTACGTCGGGCCGGAGTTTATAGAGATTCAGTGAAGAAGTGTGACATTGACCCGTCGGTTCTTAATAAGCACTTTGTGAAGTGCCAATCATATACTCCTAGTCATACACATAATAGCAGGGATTCTCTTACTCTAGTTGGTAGTAGTTCTACCGCTCCCAGCTTTAGTTTCAGGTGTATTGAAGTGCACGAGATAATCAGAGCAATTTGCTCTATCAACTCAAATGCCGTGGGTCCAGATCTAATCACTCCTAAGTTTCTGAAACTCATACTCCCTTTTATTCTGAGTCCTCTTCAGCTAATTTTTAATCACTGTCTGACTAGATCTATATTCCCTGGATTATGGAAAACTGCGAATGTGTCTTCTCCGGAGACCCCCAGTGATTTCCGACCCATAAGTTTATTGTGTTTCCCAACTAAGGTGCTTGAGAAGTTAATATACTGGCAAATACAGGATTATCTGAAGATTAACAACTTAATCTGTGAGTGGCAATCGGGCTTTCGATCTGGTCATGGGTGTGACACAGTCTTACTCAAAGTAAGTACTGATATCCGAATAGCCTTGGACAGTGGTGAGATTTGCATCCTAACTTTACCTGATTTTTCAAAGGCGTTTGATAGTGTAAATCATAGCAAACTTTTGTGTAAGCTCTTAGATAATTTCAATTTATCTTCACCTGCTCTGCGGTTGATTTTTAACTTCCTCTCTAATCGGTTTCAAAGGGTTGTACTTGATAATGACATATCGCCTGTTCCACTTGTTTGCGGTGTACCCCAGGGATCTGCCCTTGGTCCCCTACTGTTTAGTCTTTTCATAAATGATCTTCCGAAAGTTTTACAAGATGTACGTATACATATGTATGCAGATGATCTGCAGATCTATCTGAGTCGACCAGTTGGGCTTATGGAAGATTGTGTAGAGCGTATTAACAGAGATTTGGATAGGATTTTGCAGTGGTCCATATCGAATAAATTAAAGCTAAATGCGGGAAAGTCACAGTGCATGGCATTGGGCTTCAAAGATCAACTGTCTCTTCCCTCTGTCTGGTTAGGTGGGAACATCTTGCCATTTGTCCACAAGGTACGTAATCTTGGAATTATCCTTAATGTTCATATGAAATGTTGTGACCACATTATTGCTTGTTTGGGTAAAATTTATTTTGGCTTACGTCGCCTGTGGCTATTTGCCAGCATTCTAAGTGTTAGTATGCGTCTAAAGCTAATAAAAACTCTCCTCGTACAGTATTTCTCTAGTGGACGACTAGTCTTCAATCGTGTGGACTCTGTCTGCCGCAGGAAACTAGATGTGGCATTCAATGACTGCATAAGATTCATTTATGGCCTACGCAGATATAACCACATTACACATTTTAGAAATAAATTAGTAGGCTGCTCTCTCGAAGCTCATGTTAAACGAATTAATTTAATTTTCTTGTTTGAAATTATTCACAACATTGCACCTGGTTATCTAGCAGAACATATTAATTTTCTACAGTCTCGGAGAGGTCGCAATCTTTTGATTCAACGCTACCGTACATCTATCTTGGAGGGTTCCTACTTTTTCCAGGCGTTTCGATTGTGGAACGCTCTTCCATGTAGTGTGCAGCGCGCAGGCACTCTCAGTGCGTTTAAGAGGCATCTAATTTCCTATGTTGTTTAACTCCTATTTCTTATTTTTTTCTCTTTTCTTTTTCATCGATTGAGTCCACATAAAGTTATGATTAAGTAGATTTTAATTTCATGTTTTTTTTTGTAATTAGTTCTAAGTAATCTTCTGGATATTGACTTAGCGTGTACTCTTGCTGCTTTTTCATTTATATTAAGTTTTAGTCTCTCTGAACTTTCCAGAGAAATTTTTCTAAAATTATTGCTATTGGTACTAGTATAAGATATGTATCTCTTGTTGTACCTTTATATGAATTCATGTATAATAATAATAATATTCATTATACATACATATATTGTTTTTTTTTCCCGTGTTTAGCAATTTCTCTTACATATATGTATGTATACAAGCGAATTAGTATGACTTTTTGTGGTTCTTTTTTTTCTTGCATATATATATACATAGAATAGTATAATAACGAAAGGGTTGTTTTTGTATCACTTATTTTTTTCTCTTCCTATATTGATGCATAGATTAGTGTATTGACATAACGTCTTTTCTCTTTCTAGCGATCTTTGTATATTTTCTTTTTTTTTCTTTTAGTTATGTAAACATTACCTATATTATTTTAGAATGGATGTGTAGCTCATAAAATTCTACCTTTAGGATCCATGGAACACTTGTCTTATATTCTTATAATAGTGCAATGTTTCTTTATTCTTTTTTTTTTGCGTGTAATGGGCAATAAATAAAAACATGGCCATGTGGTAAGCATCTGTTTTCATTTGGTGCTGCGTCCAGTTGGGGGTCCTTGGGAGGTCGAGATGCCAGGGGAATGGGGTAGCCAGCAATCTCTCCTATGAGTTTGGTGAGCAGGTCAGTGGGGTGTGTTTCACGTAGTCCCGAGTAGCACATCTTTCAGAGTGGTGTCCTTCTTCCTATCTTTCAGCATATTCATCTAATCCTTCCTTCTATCTTTCCCAAAGGTACAGCAATATCTGGTTGATCAACGAGCAAAGAACCTACCCAAGCCCTGAGCTTGAGCCAAAAAAAGTCTGTACCATGCTTATCTACAAGTCATCTCCCATTGTCCCTAATTAACAAGAGAACAGACATACCGTAGCCATAATTAGTCATCTGTCTCTCTGAGATAGATCGCCAAGAAGCGGTCACGCTCAGAGGTGAAGATAACTGGCCCCGAGGTTACAAAATCATGTAAGTATATTCAGCGAGCACTGCGGCAGTTAATGGAACTAATAAATCTTGTAACATACTTTTAGGAAATTTAGAAAAGATTATATCATCAAATATCAGCGGAGATTCAGTCGCTGATGTATTTGATAGTCAATAAATTCGATTCCCTGATATTTCAATCTAAAATCTCTCTAACAAGTATTGTAATTTCTTTTTCTCGGGAAATTAGATTCTAACAAAAGTTAGTAATTTCTTATTCATTAATTTCTTCAATGAAAACTTTATTCAAGTAGTATTGAGTTACATGGTATTGAATACTGAATAGTGTAATGTTGTAATAAGCTGTACTCTGATAATGATATAAAGTAACACACACATACTTAGCAAGCCTAATGAAGCTGCAAATGTCGTCATTATATGCATATTCAATATCAGCGATTCAGTCGGACTTTGATAGATATCCCAGTCGAAGTAAGCCTTCGCAGTGGCAATTTTATTTAAAGGAGGAAACCCAATGTACGCTCTTCTTGCTCTGCTTTGACAGATGCAATGATAATATTATTCCTATGTCAGATGCCCGAAGCGAAGTGCATTGCTTTGCTCTGGCTGCTGCTGGCCTGCACCGAAGAGCGTTGCTACTGGGCTGCCGAATGAAAGTATCGCATAGTATCGGATAGTATCGGAAAGTTGGACGCGATTTTATTGTTGGAAGTGTCATGTGTCTTTATAATTTATTTGTCTAGAGTAGCGGTCAAGTCCATCAAGCAAAGGTGTCGGTTTCAATTCTTTGGTGGAATGGTTCAGACTTGAGCATTTGGAAGAACAATCAAAATAACAGCGATAGCTCTTCACTGACGCGGTTCCTTGACAGTGGGTCAAACATGTATGTATACTTTAGTGTTCATCGTCATTAGATACAAATATTATTATGGTGAAAAAAATTATACGAATTTCCCAAATGAAATAAAATAATCTTTCGAGATCCATATAGAGTCTACAGGCAAGTTTTCAACCTACTGCATTAAACACTTAAGTTCTTGTCGTAAAATAACTAATTTTAGCATAGCACCTTAAAACTTCAATACAATTTTTAGCAATTCTTGACTCCTTTGCTTTTTCCGATAACCAAACACAGTTTTTCCCTATTAACAGAAAGACAACCATTTGGATTTTGTGACTATTGCATTTATCATTTTTCATTTGGGAATTGGCTGTTAGTTTATTCTATTGCCTTGCGTACTAAGGTTTTCTTTATTCTTTGTTTATGAATAGTTCATTGAAAGTAATTTTTGAAAGTTTATATTTGCGTCGTGCAAATTTGAAAAACTCATCAATGAGGCATGATTATTCGAATCATATGACTTTAAACTAATCAAATAACTACTAGGCATGTCCACTGTACATTTTTCACTGATTATTATTAATTGCACACATCTACGTACTATGCAGTTTGCATGACATCATATATGCAATAAAAATATTTAATTGAGTTTGAGGAAATCATATCTAATATGTAAAAAGTTCTCAATGTGTTCCGTTTCTATTATACATTTAACATTACCGTTGTTTTCCGCGTTTTGACAGCTTCGCTTTGCATTATATTTGTACGAACAATTTCAAATTCAGAAGTAGAGTTCTTATTTTCATGTTGACTCCTACCAGAATCATCACACGGTAAACAATTTGGCTATTCTGATATTGATTCAGATTTCACGTCCCAAGAAATATTTTTTTTTATATAGGAGTAACCGTAAGGTTTCCATTACCAAATTATATAATTTAGGCTATATAGACTAGTACTCGAAACTTCTTTGTGACCACTATAAACCTCTTATAGAGCTCAAATGGAGGATTATATAAAGATTACCGTGACTTTATTTAGGTAACGTTATATAACTAAAAGTTTTATAAAGTGAGTAATAAAAATATTCTGGTTACCTTAATATAACTTCTTATATAACCCAGGGTACTCTCGATTAATTAATTTTAGTCATAGTAGTGGTTCCATTAATGTTTCGGTTACCTTTATAAACTTTGTTTATACTGGTCTGATAACGTTTTCACAACGTTTGGAATTTTCTCAAATTGATTTCTTTTAGTGAATGAAATGTTAAGGAAATTAATTTTCGTTACCTTTATAAAGCATTATAAGGCAAAAATTTACAAAACCTATCTTAACATAGAATTTCGATATTGTTTTATATTGCACTTGTGCCTAATATTTTTACAATTTGCAATTAAAATCTTACTGTGAATATCATCGTAGATACTTCTAAAAAAGACAGACCGCTCCAAAAATAAGCAATATTTAAGAATTTGAATTAAATATGAGAAAATTTTACATTTTTAGTTAGGTGATATCAATTCATAAAAGTAACGCTATATAATTTATACATATAATTTATTTAATTCAGAAATGTTAAAAACCTCAAATGATCTATTTTCCTTATAAAAAAGCGGGAGCCATATATCTTGAATTTAAAAAATTGGCTTAACCCACATTTTCTTTTTTATCTGCAATTCAGAAATGAAAAAAATGGCTACTTGTACTTAAACGAACAAATTGCCATTATAAAAATTGAAGTACTTGTGTATAAATTCTGGCTCTATTATATAAAGTGAATGACCCTTATTGTGAGATCTGTGCTGAAGCGATGGGGGTTGCCGGTTTAAAGGATAACTCAACTTTTATAAATTCAAATATAAAATTCTTTATTTCAATATAATTTGCTTACAACTATATCACTGAATTCAATTCCCTAACCTATTACTGCAATTCATTTACTTCTACTAAACCTAAGTGAATTCAAATAATTCATAAAAAATTCAAATGTTCCAAAAAAAATGCTGCTACAGAGGCTGGCTCCTTTTATTCTGAAAGAAAGAGACGAAAATCCACAATGAACGTAATGAAGTAATTCAAAAATAAAATAGGAGTTTCTTTGCTGCCCGTCTAAGCACGGTAGCAGTAGTAGAAATAACGAATTTGGCAGAAGTAAATTTCTGCCGTAAGAGTAGCTTCCTGCTTAGATGGAGGATGAAATAAAGCAGAAGTAGATTTCTGCAGTAGGAGTAAATTGCTACTCAGGTGTGGGATAGAAATTAATGCAGAAGTAAATTTCTGCAGTAGGAGTAAATTCCTACTTGGGTGTGGGATGGAAAAATAGCAGAATTAAACTTCTGCAGTAGGTGTAAATTCCTACTTAGGTGGGAGATGGAAAAATAGCAGAATTAAATTTCTGCAGTAAGAGTAAATTCCTACTTGAATGGAAGCAAATTGGATATTGGATAATTTGGAATATCAGAGTAAATTCTGATGTATTCAGATCAAATTCTGAATTGGGAATGGGTGATCCCGCCGCGTGCCGCTACGTTTCGGCTTCACGATGGGTTGCCTTGGCAGCGATCGTTCTCAAAGTTGTTAAACTTTGACGGCAGCGTCCCGCAGCCAGCCTTTAAAGTTGCACTGAACTCTGACTACGGCGAAGGCGAGAACATCTGGTGTGATGGATTGACATTTTGACATGTCAATGTAAATAATCGGAGGGAAGTAGGAAGTGGTAAGTTTGCAATATTTATTTTATTTATTAGAAATAATTATGTTTTTATATTTTTTAGGACATATTTATAATTGGAAGAAGTTTAGGACGGCGTTGGATCGAAGAGAGGAAGTTCCCTAACATCAGATAAGTACTTTTTGTTTCAATTATTTTAAAGATAAAATTCTTTGTGTTCCTTTTTGATTTACTTTCTAGGAACATCATCTGGGGAGGAAGCTGCATCGCGGAATTTTATATGTGAACTGAATACTTATAACCCTTCTAGAAATATTATATAAACTAAAGGCACATTTTCGAGGTATGGTATAGTTATACCTCGAAAATGTGCTCTTATATACCTTTTAGTTACCTATGGTAATGTTATATATCTTAAAGTAATGACAAAGTGTCTGTCATGTTATTCTTATAATCATTTTTGTTGTACGTTCCTCGGTAATGTAGTGAATAATTTTAGTTACAAAAAAAAAATGTCATTTAAAATTGTACAAACTGCAGAAGAAGGTCAAGAGGACCTAGTTTGGGTATTGTTCCAACAGCTTGGGAGAATAAAGGCATATTGAAATGGCCAAATATGAAAAAAATTACATTACTAAAAGTTCACGATTTTTATAGCAGTCCTTCATTACTACAACGGCATAAATAAATGAAAATAGTTTTATAATGGCTACATTCGATAGTAAAAGTCATTAGTGTTTATAACACTCACCGTAGTTACAACAGAGCCACCAAAAAATTTTACGATATTTTATACTTGGGAAATGTATTACCGAAAATTCCCAATTTTTATCAAAGTCACCTACATTACTGAATATTGTCTGGTTATATAAGAGTAATCACGAATACAGCAATAAACACTTACTGCCAATTAGTTATATAATATGGTAATAAAGCAATTATAAAACTTCCATTCTAGTAATGGTTAATTTAAGTTATATCGACCGGTGATTGAAACATTTCCATCACCTACTTATAAAACCTTTAGTACATTACTTCCATGATAATCATTAGTAACCTTAAAAAACTCTAATATAACTATGTCACCAATTGGTAATATTATAAAACTCTTATATAACCGCTCAAATTCTAGCCGAGTAACGAGTAACCTTTATATACCCCTTATAAAACAACCCATCACATTTAGTCACCAAAAATTGGAAAAATTGTTTCTTGGGGTAGGTACTTGTTGGATATGATATGTTTTATGGTATTATTGTATTCCCTTACTGATGCATATATGTTAAATCCACCCATTTATCGCAACAAGAAATTCTGATTTTCTAAAATGTCCTATTCTAACTTAGCAGTCAATAACAATTTTTACTCGGGTGTATCTCTTATGATTTCCAACAGCTTCAAGACTTTGGGAGCCTTTGTATCAATTTTTAACTGTATTGTAATGCATTTTACATTACAAACATCAAAGGAACTGTTCACATTTTCAATAAAATTTGCAATTGATATAGCTATAGACGACATTATATCATCGAACGTTCTTAGTTTTGTAAGGTTGGTATTACTGATGCAACCGACTAACTTAAGACCTGAACAAAATTTTTAACCTTAATTTTTTGAAAATTGTTTGGCCTGATATGCTCTGATTTAAGTTTAACGCAAAGCATTGTTGTTTTCTTTCTATCCATTTCATACAATTCCGTTACAAAGTCCCAAGAAACTGTGCCATCATAAGTAAGCAACTCATATTTCATGATTATATTGCTCAGAGACTTTATTAAATGTACTACAAATGTATGCCATATAGAGCCACTATTCGTCTTGAGTCTACAACGAAACATGGTTTCTTCTTAGAAACATCAATTGAAACAGGATCTATTATTAGATCCTTGGTTGGAAACAACAAATATAATATATGTATTTATTTTACACTCCTGGCATGCTCTATTATCTCTAACAATATAGTCTTCAAAAATTCTCCTGAAATGGGTCCTGCAAAGAGGACGTGGGCTATGGTGTAAGACTAGGACGACAAAAGAGCTCTTATAATGAAAGAACACACATCTATACCTATTCTATTTTCTTTTATTCTTCTATCATCTACTACGCCATCTACTTACTACTACTTACTAAACTATCTCTGCGGCTGTTGCACCCAATTTCTCTTTAAATACGGAATGTAAAGCGAATAAAACAAAATCTAAAATTTTGGACCAAGTTTTTTCTTGATAACGGCCGAATCGTGAACTATGGTCGGTAACGATAACCTTAGGAATGCCAAACGTCAATTCTCGAAGAGTGCCTCAGGGCCTGTAGCTGCGCTAATATCCGAGTTGGGAATGGCTGCTGACCAACGTGAATATCGATCAATATTCATGAGACAGTACTTGACATTTTGAAAAGGTGGTAACGATTTGAAGGGACGTGGAATTTACTAGGAATATTGCTGAAGTGTCTAGACACCTTACTTTTTTGACAAGAAAGGTAATTTTGAGTAGAGTTCCGAACGTCTTTCTTAATTGAGGATCAAAAGAAACGCAGAGTTGTCATTTTCAAAGTAGTTCTAACACTAGTGTAAGGGAGCGAGTGTATAATGGAAGTCCGATCGGCCCAACATTCCATACATTAAAAGCAATTGACAATAGTGGAATAGATGGACTATAAGTCATGTTTAGTTTTATTTTTCAAGTTAGAACCTCCATGTAAAAGAAAATTCAAATATAGCTACAGTACTCTGAACAAATTAGACTTAGCAATTATTTCAATATCCGGTTTAGTCGTTTTCTAGGAGAAAGTCAAACAAAACTAATACAGAAACAGAATTATTAGTTGCAAATAAAAAATCTGATCTACAAACCAAGTAGAGGCAGGATGCTACCTGCAACACAAAAGAGAAACAAAAAACAAAAATATATACACAGAGTGTCCCGTAAGTCGACGTCAAGCCAGAACCAGGTGATAGACCAAAGCATAATAGTTACCAGAAAAATACAAAACAAAATCCAATCATGTATTTTTTAAATTATAGACAGTTCTTTTGTTTTCGAGAAAATGTACACACTATGACGGATTTTTAGCTCCTGTTGCTACTGTTTTTCAGCTTTATTTTTCTTATGTAATCCCGAATAATGCATATGTAACCTGTTGCTTTAAATTCTAAGCCAACAGCTCCGGCTTGGAAGAAAATGTCACATTTTGCCGAACCAAGAAAGGAAAATTAATACTTCACCCAACTTTAACTGACTACTGAAAAAAAAATGTATTACGCCAGTTTGGCAAGTAACTTTAAAAGTTGGCGCATTTCATAAGGATTCTAAAATAGTATACACTTGCTACACTATTTCCTACATTACGGCAAAATGTTTCTTCAAGAAAACCAGTTTCAAAAAATTTCTTTTTACCTACTAAAAATTATTCTAGTGTACCCAAAGCTTGCCCTAAGACCGTAACTTTAAGATTCTAGTTTGAGTGAGACGGAGAGTCGTTCCATAAAGTGTGAGTGAGACAGATAGAGACGCTTTCAAATTAGAGATGCTAACTTTTTGTTAAATTTAGGACAAATTTTCCTTAAGTTTAAAATTAAACACCAATTATTTGGATGCTAATATTTATTATTTACAAAAGATGTTCAAACTGCCTTCCTTCAGCTGCAATACAAGTTCAACATCTTCATAAAAAAGATCGGGTTATCAGACGGGCAAATCTTCCGTTGTTGACAAATTCAACTGCTTCCATAAATCTGGAGCTCATGTTTTTGTAAAATTCGGTGAGCTATACTTTTAGGCACTCCTGTGCTTTCCTCTATTGCACGTACCGAAGTACTTGGGTCTTGTTCAACTGCTTGAAGTACTACGTCCTCTTCCTTCACCATGTACTTGGTTTGGCAGTCGGCCCTCTGTGGAGAGCAGACGGTGCAAATTTGTAGCGTAACTATCTGGATCACTCACACTTCATGCAATGACTCTCCGTCTAACTGAAGCTAGAATCTTAAAATTACGGTCTTAAGGTAAGCTTTGGGTACACTAGAATCATTTTTAGTAGGTGAAAAGAAATTTTTCGAAACTGGGTTTCTTGAAGAAAAATAAATGTTTTTTCCCGTAATATAAGAAATAATGTAACAAGTGTTATACCATCTTACAATCCTTATTAAATGCGTCAACTTTTGAAGTTACTTGCCAAACTGGTGCAGTACATTTTTGTTTTTCAGTGTAGTCAGTTAAAGTTGGGTGAAGTATTAATTTTCTATTCTTAGAATTTAAAGCAATAGGTTACATAAGCACTATTCGGGATTACATAAGAAAAATAAAATTGAAAAAAAAAAGTAAAGATTTGTAGCAGCAGGAGCTAAAAAACCATCATAGGGTGTACATTTTCACGAAAACAAAAGAAATGTCTATAATTTAAAAAATACATGATTGGATCTTTTTTTATATTTTTCTGGTAACTATTATGATTTGGTCTATCACCCGGTTTCGGCTTGACGTCGAATTACGGTACACCCTGTATATGTATAAGCACATATTTGTAATACAATTCCTAAAAAATAAAAAATACATTGACAAAACTAAGTTGGCTTAAAAGACAATTATTCCCAACATTTTAGTGTTTGAATTTATTTTTCGTAGGTAATAAAATTTATTGTTAAATCTAGAATATGAAAAAAAACCTAATTCATTAAGTCAGTCCGTGCAACACAATTTTAAAAATGCGGTAGAACCAAGCCACATCAGTAACGATGAGCGGATGAATGGACCCCATTGTCACGGAACGCAGACAAGTTGAGTCAGTAAAATGAAACGGCCAAAAAAAGCACAATCCGGACGACAAATGAGCTTGATTTCCCTTTTCTCTTTTTGAGCGCGAGTTCAAACGTCAATCGCACATCATAGTACCTATACAGTAAAAGTTTTAGATTTAAAATAAAAAATAAATCATAAAAAAACGAAAAACTACAAATCAAAAATAGTAAAAAGACACTCAGAGGAAATGCAATATTCAGCAGCAATCCTCGCAGAAGTGAAAAAAGGTGTCAGTAAGAAGTGCCATTTGGCTGTCCAATCCTTTAATTCCAATATGGAGGATGGAATAAAATATAAAGAATAAAGGTAAATCAGATGGTTATCAGCGCGAAATTGGGCCATCCCAGACTAGTATTCTTGATGCAGTATGCAAACCGTTTTTTTTTAGGGAAGACGTGAAAAGACGCAAAGAAATATCTTGAGAGCAAAGCTGAGCGCATCAGCTAAAAAATTTTATTTGGTCGACATCAAGCCTCAAATAAAAAGCGTGTTCCCGACAGTAATAAAAGAAACAGGTAAAAATCTGGACCGACATTAATCGTAGCAAGAAAAAAAAACAATTTGAATTAGCGTGAGTATAATTTTGATTTAGAATTAAGTCATTTTATAAAAAAATTTAATACCATTATTATAGATTTGGGCACAATCCCGCAGATTAAAACAAAAAATATTTTGATAAACTTTAGAAATATTCTTATTCAAGCGGTAAATATTTTTGTTTACATATCAAGTTGATCTAATCGTAGCAAGTCGAGTGGAATTATCTAGTTCGTTTAATACATCGATATGCATCGTCCCTATAAATTGAGCCAAGAAATCATGGGCCTGCTCCATAGGACATACCCGGTCATCCAATATATTGCGAGTGTCTCAAATTTAGCTTTACAAGTGAACACACTCAAAAACTTGGTGTCGAAATGCATCACGAATAAAGGGTTTAGTACCTTTAGCGTAGTCTACACAATAAATTTGGATATCGGTACACAAATAAGGATCTTTGAAAATGTAGCATAAATATCTTCGAGAAAATGTTTAATCTCTTGATCAGATGTTTGTTGAGAAGCGATAGCTTTCATGACACTGTCGACATGAATTTCATCAATTCAGGAAAGGATATCAGCAACAACGTTACCCGAGATATGTTGGATGTCCGCAGTAAAGTAGCTTATGAAATCCAAGTGCCGTAACCGACGAGGGTAAACCTTTTCCAAATTTTGTTCAAAAGCTAAAGTAAAGGGCTTATGATTCGTAAATAAAGTGAAATTTTGTTATACTGCGGGTTCCAGTTCTATGATGTCAGAGACGTCTACCACGACAACTATCAGAGCATAGGATCAAGGGTATGCAAGTAGAGTAGCGTGGTTTAGCTATTGTTTAACCAATTCAAAAAATCCAAAGGAATCTTCAGATCAATCAACTTAACGCTCAATGTGCTTTTTAAAAACAGTTAGATACGCATTTCATTTGGTCTGATGTTGAGCTACGTGAGGGAGGAAACTCTGTTAGAAATTTACTATCCCAAGGAAATATCGTGGTACTTTAATAGCCTGAGGGCGTTTCAGTCTGGTGTAGACTCGCTCAGGGAAGGATTTGATATCATGTTAGTTAATTATATGGCACATAGTAGATAAATATTTAAAAGGTTTCTGTTGCATTACAAAAGCCAAAAGTCATTCAAACAAATTCATATAGGCCGATAGATCTGTCAAAAATGTAGAGGCGATTACTCGACGAGCTCTGTCTTCCACTCGCCAAAGGAATTGTTAGCTGAAATATAAGAGTTAATTTTGGAAATATTACAAGGAGGTATAAACTTATTAGCCTTATTGCCGAAACGATCAACGTACTAACATAAAATACTTGAATTCGCATTGAAGAAGGAGGATGATTCCAGCTTCTATTCCGTAACTTAGTCTGAAAACTCACTCCAGGATGAGCACGTTGTGGAATTAACTTTTTCTTTATTATGTTCACTAGATAGTGTATGCGATCGAGTAAGAAGTTGTGTATACTGGATCTGTACGATGTATAAATGCGTTCTCAATGGAACAAAGTGGTGCTCACTTTGCAATGTTATCTGCAGTAGACGTAGAAACTTCCAGAGACAAAACTGCTCACGTATTGCTAAGAAGACATTGACTGAAGTATAAGTTCTAGTTTGTTAGGCATGGAAAATTAAACAATTTTGCTATTCTCTCTCTCTCTCTCTTAAGCCCTCATCCTTCGCTAGTCTTTACTTTTGCTCGCACTTTCTCATTTCAGGAATAGGGCATAAAGGATATTATCAACCTGATCAACTTGCTACACAGGGTAAGGCAGGGATATAGCTAGGAGGACATAATAGCCAGTCGTGCCACCCCAGGTTCTATGTTGGCCGTCCATCTTCCACTTTCCTTTCCCTTCCCTTGTCGCCTTCTTAACCAAATCCTTTTTTCATCCTAAATTTCCTCGAACGGCATGACCTTTTTTCGTTTGGTACGTGACAGCAGGCAGGTTTATTAGTAATCCACCCCAGTACTATCCGCCGTTCGCCGTGATGAGGAAGCATGCCGCTCTACCGAAATCTGCCATGGGATGAGCTGCTGACTTCGGTCAGCAGAAAGGACTTCACGTCCATCGCAACTCATATAAAGTACAATACACAGCAAGCATAACAAAATGCATTTGGCTGGCAGCCAATTACTGACTGACATCCAGTAAAAAGGGATAACAATTTGGCTAAAATTTTACTTGATCCATATTTACTTTATTCCACGTAAATGTTTTAATCACCATTCCCAATATTTTTTCTTTTTATATATTGTGCCCGTTATGCACATTGCACATAAAAATATGGCGCCCAACGTTTGGCGCCATTAACTAGATGAGCTGTCACATAAACGTAGAGTGTTAGTTGAGACTAATAAATAATAGCTGTTGGTTGCTAGATAGTTTGAGATCTCTTAGTCACACCCTCAGACTTGGGTTTGAGCGTACACCTTTGTCATGGAACATATGTCATATATTTAGTTTGTGCGACGACATTTAGTTTGTGTAACGATTTTATCCTTGTGTAACAATCTTCATTTTGTGCAACAACCTTTAGTTTGCGAAACGATCGTTATTTTTTAAATATAATAATGTCATTAAAAAATTACGGTCAAGAGCGAGCCGGGCTCACGCAATCACGGTTTCATACCGGAACTTTATCAACAAACAGTCGATCGACCGAATGTAAATATAATTAAATCTAGTTCAAATTTGCCTGTGATAATTGAAAAAAGGAATGAATTGTATCACATTGTGCTGGAACATTTGTAAATACGTCATCGATTTATTGAATTGTAAATAACACTTAAATAGACGGCCGCAAGAGTGATCTTGTTGTGACTCAGGTAAGCAGTCTTCCCATAAGGTCAATACATCAATATATGTCCTATACAATTATCACAATTTGATCATGAAAACATAAAATTATTTAAGCTAAAAAATAATTTCGTTGATTTCAAAGTGAAAATCATTCAAAATTACTCTTTCACATTGTAATAAAATGTAATTAAGCATAAATTGCATTTTATTACCAGGAATATATTTCACCGTCACCACATGCATACTTGCCTACATACAGTGTCTTCTTCTTCTTCTTTTTATTTTTCGTATGTACATTGTACGTACGTATATTGCTTGATTCCTCTAATCTAATTACATGTGCATTAGGGTGGCCCACAAAAGTAAATTAAAATGTCTAACTGCCCATTCAGAATTTATTAACTAATGTAATTTTATACTTGTATGCAAAATTTTAGTGAAATTCATTAATGTTTAGAGGTCGTTGAAAGCGAAAATATTGTATTTGGCTGTTTTGAACTTTCAGGAAAACTGTATCAACATTTTCTATCATAACTTTTTATTTTGAAAATATTTTATCTTGATTCTATTTTTAATTGAATGGGAAGTTAAGAGCTGATAGCAGTGAAAATCGTTTTAAAAAATTAATTAAATTCTTCTATTCTTTTCATTTTTTCAAAACGAAAATTCGGACCCGGAGCTCCAATTTTTTGACTTCGCTTAAATTTTTTTGTAAGGAAAAGTGGCACGCGGGCATACTTTCTCTACTATAATGTAATCTACAATCGATTATCTTTCAAACAACTACAACTTAAGGGGGTCATGTAGTGTAAGAACTGTTCACAAATTGCGATTTTCAAAGGTAAAGCATTTTTACAAATTACAAAGAATATGTGCCAGTCCATGAAAGTATAGACTTTTTCACTGGAACGAAATGATTTATACAAAAAAAAAAACAAGAGAACAAGTTGCAAATGGTCTAAAGACCAATAATAATATACCCTAGATATAAAAGTTAAAAAAGTGAAAACCAAAATCTCTGTATGGCAACACCAAGAAGGAGTTGCCCGATTTAGTTCATTTTTGAAACCTTATTTACTATTTTCATGAAAACGCTGTCTACAAAATCTCAGCTATCTAGGTCAACGCGTTCGCAGGGAGTTTCCAAATATACACTTCCAAATATAACCTTGTTTTGCGATTCTTATGAAAACGCAGTGTATAAAATTTGCGCTCTCCACGTTGACGCGTTCATAGGCAGTGTCCAAATATATAGTGAAAGCACAAAGTTTTGTATGGCAACACCAAGAATAGGTTACCCGATTTAGTATATTTATGAAATTTTATTTACTATTATTATGCAAACACTATGTACCAAATTTCAGCTCTCTTCGTCAACGCGTTCTTGAACAATGACCAAATATACCGTTAAAAACGAAATATTTATATGGCAAGCCTAAAAAGGCGTTGCCCGATTTGTCCCCTTTTTGAAATTAAATTCATATTTCCGTGTGCAAAATTTCGGAACTCTAAATGAACGCGCTCTCGAGTTATCGTGCGACAGACGGACGGACAGACAGGCAGATAGACAAACAAATGGACAGGCGGACATGCTAAAATCAAAATAACTTTTAACATTATGCGTGGGTGTCCAATCCAATAATAGGAAAAAAAGATGTCATTAGTACTACGTCGTTACATTTATGGGTCGGCACATATTTGTAATTTGCAAAAATGCTTCACCTTCGAAAATCGCGTTTTGAGAACAGTTCATACACTACATGACCCCCTTAAGTTGTAGTTGTTTGGAAGACAATTGTAGATTTCATTATAGTAGAAAAAGTACACCCACGTGTCACTTTTTCTTACAAAAAAACAGACGCGAAGAAAATCTGAACTCCGGATCCGAATTTTCCTTTTAAGAAATTTATAAAAAATAAAAGAATTTAATTTTTTAAAAAGACTTTCCCTGCATTAAGAATAAAAAAAAATATTTTCAAATTAAAAATTTATGACAGAAAATGTTGAAACAGTTTTCCTGAAAGTCCAAAACAGCCAAAAAAACACTATTTTCGATTTGAGCGACCTCTAAAAATGAATTTCACTGAAATTTTGCATAGAAGTTTAAAATTACATTAGCAAACAAGTTCTGAATGAACATTTAGAAATTTTAACACTTTTGCAAATCCATACATTTTTGGGCCCTAAATAAATAAAATAAAATAAGTAAAAAACGAGTTTTCAAACAAAACTGAGGCCAAGCCGCATGAAAAAGTAGAAAATAAACTTTCCTTCACACACAGAGGTGGACTCAGATTTTTTGATTGGGACATTTCTCTTGAATATTCTTTCTCCATGAATCAAATCACTTATTACCTCTGATTGATCATACTGAAATATATCGGTGATTGTCAGCGAATAAAATCTGAGTCCACCTCTGTGTGTGAAGAAAAGTTTATTTTCTACTTTTTCATGCGGCTTGGCCTCAGTTTTGTTTGAAAACTCGTTTTTTACTTATTTTATTTTCTTCCTATTTCACTTTAACTGAATAGTTATTACGTGCTGCATGGAGATATTCTAAAACAATTTTATGACGGCTGAAAAACACTGATTTACCAGTTTTTCAAAAAAATTATTCGAATATCAAATCGTTGAAGTACTGCAACGGTTTTAAACAGCGCTTTTTAGCTGTATTCCAACTTGATCCCATATAACATGTATTTTCCCGATTTTCCATGTTTTCCACAGACTTTTCAATTCCTATGAAATTTTTTTAAAAATTTTCATGAATTTTCCTGGATTTTTCATGCAAGTTTTCATGATTGTTGAAGAGAAAGTATTGATGCCAGTAGGACGGAAAAAAATGATTCCGCATAGCTTATAAAACTTTTTTGTCGGAAAATTTTCCGGCAAAGTCGGAAAATTCCGGAAATTTTCAGAAAATTTTCCAGAAAAATTGGAAAATTCTGCATTTTTCCTGAAACAGATTTATCACTAATCATATCGATGAAAATTTTTACGATGATTTTCCCGCTTCACCGGGTTTTCCATGGAGTTTTCCACAAAAGCAACTTTATGCAACTCATTTCGCTCTACAACTTTGTCTTAGGTTGCAAAACGCTCAAACGATTCCTTGGTCGGAAAAACTCCGGAAAAGCGTTTTACATGAACTTCCTCGATTTTTTCTGCAAGTTTTCAGCATTGTCGGAGAGAAAGTAATGATGCCAGTTGATAGGGAACTTGATCCTGCATAATTTAGAAAACTTTTTTACCGGAAAATTTTCCGGAAAAGTCGGCAAATTCCGGAATTTTTTTTTAGGAAAAATCGGAAAACTCTGCATTTTTCCTGAAATGGATTTATCACTAATCAAATTTGTACCGAATTCTCAAATGATTTTTCCAGGGTTTTTCCGGGTTTTCCATGGAAATTTACGGTTCAAATTTTGATAGATTCAATTGTCACGCGACATGAACCTGTGTGCCAAATTTCAGCTCGCTGTGATGACGAAAAGTGGGTCTACGAGAGTGTCGAAAATATTAAAAAAGAAATATATAATATACAGACAGACAAATTCGTGTACGAGTTAAAGGGACTGGCCTCAATAAAAAGTAAAAGTAGTAAATGGAGTATTATACGGACCAGTAAAAAATTAACAAAATCACGGACCCAGTTTTTTTCTTTAATAACTTGAATCGGGGGTCGTTATCTCCTTAGGAGTATGGAGTGAACAATTTTATAAGAGTTTGTCTTATTAGTGAAAGTTGTCTTAGACTCTCACACCATTTTTTCTTTTTTTTACCGCAAGTATGAGACTGACAAAAAAACGAGAGTTTTCCTATTATCAACCAATACTTAATAATATCGAAATATTACCTCTAGAAACCTTGAAGATCAGAGAGACTGTGCTTTTTCATTCATTTTAGATATATCAAGTCATCAAAATTTGTGAAAAAAAATCGTTGAATCCATGAAAGTAGCCCTTTCAAGCGATACGCCGCATCATACAAAATCATTTTTTTAAGGGGCCCAGCTCCCCTCTTTTTCGAGAAAAACGTGACAGACAGGCGGACGGAAGAGAGAACAATCTCATAAGGGAATCATAAGAATCATAGTAAGAACGCACTGAAGGCTTTGATGATATCAACTACTGCAAATGTTCAAAGCTAATATATTAAAGACATTACACTAAATGTCGAAATATCAAATAATGTTAAATCGATTTTCAAAGTGCAAAAACCAATAGCCATACTGCAACCCTGTTGAATGAATCGAAATTTTTGCTGCATTTTATTCCCTCTTCGAGGCTTTGAGACCACTTTAAAAAAAGCATTTGCTTACAAATAAATATGAGGGATAGATTGGGAAATGGTTAAAAGACGAAAGGACTCTCTAGAACGTAGGCCACAACGCATACTCGAATATAAAATTATTTGGAGAAGAGGTGCATAAATACACTCAAAACAGTGAAAGCTAACTTGCATCTAAATGCCGTTCAAACTACCAGAAACAAAAATTAAAACTTGACTTTGGGACCTCTTCTGCTCAATGTTTATAGTTGAATATTACTGTTACTTACATTTAAATTACATTTTATTAAAATCAATGTTACCTGTAAAACAAAAGGTTTATTGTTATTTTGACTATCATAGTTGAAAATTTCCCATAAATTTCCACATGATTTGTACAGAAAGTATCCGACTTAGCAACTCTAATATTTTATTATATTAGAAGAAATCAGAAGTGAAGAAAGAAATATTCCAATCAATTATCCCCTTTATATATTGTTACAAATGGCTGTTGTGTATAAGAAGAGCAACTGAGCACAATATTTATGATATAAAATTTATTATAATTCAATATAGTCCATAATCCAATATAACTTAAGAACCTACAATAAAAATTATTCGATCTATTTATTACTAGGACGATCGTATGGTCGGGGTACAGAGCGAGGCATCAACTGAATTGTTCGCTGTATTAGGTCAGCGGTTATGGGAAGTATTCAACTCTTTGTAGTGCACGTGTAAATATCCATCGATGTTGACTCTTATACATAGTGATAAGTTCATACTGCCTGCGATGATAAGTAGATCGATCTCAAATTCACTACCGTCTATACTTCAGCTGTAGACGTACATGTATGACTTATCTATTTCTAGAAGTGAATCATTGAAATAAATATATTCCGATTTCTGCAGAATTAAGTGTCTAATGTTCAAGAAGGTGTTATTCAACAATTGAATTGAAGGCACTTAAGTTTACTTAAGCACGAATACATATTTTTATTCGAATATCGGTAGAAACATAAAGGACTAAGTGATAAAAATGAAGGACCTCCAAAAAGGAAGGAGAAATGATTTTAAAAAAATCAAAATTCCTGCCAACATAAAATATAAAGAATAGTCAAACTACCAGATTAAGGGAGAATTAAAAATCAGGTCTCTATCGAAATGAAATCATAAGTGATGTAGAGGAAAAAGAGCTAAAAATATTTTATTACGATAGCTGTTCTGCGTGGTTTTACTTAAAATACACCACTTTTACTAACTACTATATAATGAAATTGTGGTGATTTGATCTTCAGATTGTTGAAATGTACTTTTAATCGGTTAGTCTGAAAATGTAGATATTTCGTTTTTATCAAACCCTGAACTAATTATTACGTTTTAAAACTTATTTGTATATTAATGCAATTTTAATATTTTGATTATTTGATATTAATGCTTATGAGTTAGTGATCTCAAGAACGAATTTATTTACTCTAAATATTTTTGAATTTGTTTTATTTAGTCAGTACAAAGAATAAAACTAATATTTTTAATATCATATTTATTTATCTCAGCTTTATATTAAATTTGTTTCAATATCTATTACATGAAAAAGGACAACAATCAAGGTACGCCGCAAACTTCTGTGTAAAAGAGCAGTCTTAGACATAAATATCGATGCAGTGATAAATTTGGCTTGTTTTCCTATAATTTTGTATAAACGGCAGCAATAGATTTTCTTAAAAAACGTTTAAATTTATTCAATTTACTCAAAATGAAAAGAAAAATAGAGGAGACTTCTTAAGTGGCCAAAATTGACACAACTAAAGTCCCCGACTTTGTCCAATTCTGATCTTAGTCCGACAATATTTATAAAATATCTGTGGGCGAAATTACTACATCAATAAATTTGAGTGGACAATATAAATTCCTATCCTTTAAAAAGTTTCTCTATGTGGAGCAATTTCTTCCTGAAATTTTATTTACATTTTTTTTATAATAACTGCGACTAAAAGTTTATTGTAACAAGAGAAAAAGTAATAACTGGTCTAAATGAAAATAAAAGTTAAATGAATTAAAAATCAAGCACTTATTGACATTCTTAACGTAATTTTTTTCTTTTACAGGATTATGCATATTTTGGGTATGGAAATTGTTTAACTCAATATCAATATTAATAAGTGCTGTATTAAAAATTGCAATGGTATGAGTATAAATTCTTCTTTATTCAAGTTTTCTGAAGAGTAGGATAGAAGAAAAGTTTGACTACACATTTGTGACCTTGATGAAAATTTGAAAGCCTAAATCCTTAAAATTATTTCACTGCACTTTGATAAAGAATATTTCCGAAAAGGTAAGTTCTTAAAAGGTGCAGTACCAAAATTTGTATTATTTTATGATAATATTAAAACATATAATTTTGAAGTTGATCAAACCGATAATATCAATTTGGTTGAAAATATGGAAAGTCTTGATAAAACTTATTCGAACCGTAAATTTAAGGAACTTGAAATAAATATAATTACATTAAATAAATGGGTATCACCACCAACGTATTTGAAGAACTCCGACCTTACTGAGGTGTTCACTTGTAGGCGATGTGAAATGAATGTAGACAAGTAGAAAAGCTAGAATTGGTCTAAGACCAATTCTTATGATTCCCTAGATGAATGCCCATATGAAATTTCGTATGGTCATTCGTTTGAGCAATTTTGATTTTTGCAATGATTTTTGTAGTTTTTTTTTCTAGAACGGTTCGTCGGACAGAAAAAATTAGTATAATTAATTTTATAGGATTTCATATTCCGAAGAAGCTTTTAGTACAATAGAACTGTCTAGGGCTGATCGTTTTCATAGTATCCTTAAAAACCTAAATTTTTATATGGCAACACCAAGAAGGGGTAGCCGATTTATTCCATTTTTTTATTTGCTATTGCTAAGAAAACACCATGTACCAAATTTCAGCTCTCTAGTCAACGCGTTCTCAGGCAGTGTCCAAATATATAGTGGAAAACAAAATTTTTCTATTTTTTTTTTAAGTCCGTGTACAAAATTTCAGCACTCTAAGTATACGAGTTATCGAGTTATCGTGCGCACGAACGGACGGACGGACAGACGGACATGCAAAAATCAAAATAACTTTTAATATTATGGGTGGGTGTCCAATCCATTTTGCTATACCATAATTATTTCTGTGTGTTACAAACGGAATTACAAACTTAGTATGCCCTATCGATTTCATCTAGGGTATAAAAATATACCTTATTACAGAAAATGCAACAAATTATTAATCGAAAAAAATGATAGTTTTTTAAATGAAAATTTAAACAAATATATGTAAAATAGAAGTACTTAAAAGTAAGCTTAAAAATATAGAACTACAGCTTGAGTGCTTGCAAGGAGTAAACACAGAGCCAAAAGAGTTTTCGAAAATGATTTTGTTAAATTATAAAAGATGGAATGATAAACAAAATCATTGGTACAAACACTTAACTATAAACCACCTTCAAAAATATCTCTCTCTCTCTCTCTAGAAAATATGTCTTAATGAAGAGGTAAGCAGTCTTGATTTTTGATGAAATTTCAATTAGGAGAGATTTAGTGTATAATATGCACAATGATAAAGTTGATGGATTCATTGATCTTGGCAATGAAAATAGAGAAGCCAAATAAGAACAATGTGTGTTTTCATGATTCGAGGATTATTTTACAACTAGAAATATGTATTATATTATTTTGTAAATGATACTTGTATTAAGGCTGAACAATTGAAATATTTAAGCTTGAAAAATATTGAAGTAGCTTCTGAATTGCATTTAAATATACGAGTCGTGATTTGTGACCAAGGCTCCAATAATAGGAAGTGCTTTAAATTGCATAAGACATAAGAGGAGTCAGTATCAAGATTTGCAAGTTTCACACATTTTTCAATGCGAATTTCTGACAAACTATTTATAGCAGAATAATGATTTATATCTTAAATTAAAGATAACAAAGAGATCTAGTAAATAACGTCGGCAAAAATTACAAAAATTGTATTGGAATGGAGATATCAGCTCAGATATTTGTAAAAAATGGTAAAAATGGAAAGATAAAGCCTAGATCTAGCAAATAACATCGAGGTCTTTTATTTTTAGTAGCGCTTTTTTTATTTATTTGTCTCTAATAGTACTTGTTCTTTCTCCCGATATTTCACAGACGAGAAATTGCAATATTTCGTTGAAAGCTGTTGCAATACAAAGCAATATAGCATATTTAAAAATTTTGTCTACAAAAAATTTAGGAAAGTTAATTCTCGTTAAAAATTTTAAATTTACTTGAACAGCAAATATTCATTTTTCGTCTTAAATTGACTCCTCTTAATGTAAGCGATGAATACCGATATATAGAAAGGGAAGGGAAAAGAATTTATATTCTTTATGACGTTCCACATTTAATAAAATCATTTAGAAATACATTAATGTCTACAGATATAAAGATAAAAGAAGGTATAGTTTCGTGGAACATTATATAAAAATTACATAAATTGGACACAGAATCCCAAAATTTTAGAATTTGTCCCAAACTAAGAAATGTACATGTACAACCAAAAAAATTAGAAAAAATGATAATTTGCTATGCAGCGCAAGTTTGTAGTTTAACAGTTGCTGCTGGGATAAAGACATGCCTTGCTTCTAGTAAATTTTCAAAAATAAATGAAGAAAAAGCAATAGCTACTGCGAAATTTTGTTACTAAAGTAAATAATATTTTTGACTGTTTAAATAGTCGCAATTTATTGGACAAAGTCCTTACAAAAGACCATTATTTTTAAATGGTACTCTTGGAAAATATTTAAAAGACTCTCTAGTTTTTTTAAAAAGTCTTAAATTAATGAAAAATACCCAAAACTATTGTATACTTGGGTTAACTCAACCCATTAACGCAATAGTTATACTTAGTGAAGAAATACTCACCTATCCGAATATATACACAAAATTTCTTCTAACTACACGCTACAATAGAACAGATTTTTGCGCAAATTCGTGCTCAAGGAGGTAATTTCAGAAATCCTTCGGTTCATGAATTCAAATACATAATTGCAAAACTAATGTCCATGAAGGGTGTGAATATTGTTTCGCCAAGTCAAAACTACGAGAATGCCGACGACCTCATGCTTGAATGGCTTGAAATTTATTCAGATATTGCGAAGACAACAAAAGGAAGCGGACCTAATGTACGAAACGATTTATCTTCACCAGTTGATATCTTGCACAACATTGAAAATGCTAACGAGGATCCTTCTAATACAGATATTTTTAATGAAGTTGCTGCCTTGCCAAATAGTCCTCCACAAAAAATATTTATGTTAGAGGAAAATGCAAAAAGTTATTATGTGGGATATGCTATACAGGGTGATTAAGAAAAAAAGCTAGTTTTTCACAAAACACCCTGTATCTTAAAAACTGCAGGGTGTACGGTTAAGAGCTCATTGTATGCAGAACCTCATGGCCTTTCCAACGACTACTCAATCAGCAGCCCCATACCCATCTCCCATCAAGAATTATGGTTGTCTAAACTAAAAATTTCGGATTTTCTTACTTTTTTTTTTAATTTGACCTCTATTATTTTTGCAAAAAGGTCGTTAACATAACTTATTTTTATAAAAACTGTAAACTGTAGACTCCCCTCTTTAATTTTACCCAATACATCCTTTATGCTATCTGTAGCCCTTTAAGAGTTATTAGCTCTAAACTTTTTCTCAAACCTATTTTCAAACCTATTCTCAACGATAATTTGTTCCCTTAGCACGTCATTTTAAAAAATATCGTCTAATTTCGATGTGACCGGAGAAGGTTATGAGTTAATAACTGTTTAACGGTTACAGTTAACACATAGGGTTTAATAGGTTGTTTGTTTAGGTGAGTACTATCACCTCCTGCTATATGGACCACAATGGAGGAAACACCCGTATATTTACAAAATTGTTGTCCAAAAATTAAATTATATTTCATGTGCTTCAGTTATGGCAAAAAGAAAATGCTGATATAGTTCTAAATTCTGAACAATTAATTATTTACAAAGATTTTAAGAAAGATGTGAATTCGCTAATTTTAAGAAATCTTTCCGATTATTATTTTTTCAGTATGTCAATTACATTTTTCAATATATGAAAATTTTTTCAATAGTTATTTGCAAATCTCTCATATAAAGGGGTTATAAAATTATATCCCGATTGGTTTTCTGAAAAATTACACTGTTTTGACCATAGAAAATAAATACTGGATTTCTTAATCCTTGTTTTTTTGAGAAAAAATTGCAGTTGGAAAATCAAAAAAGAAATAGAAAATGAAGTTGTTTGTTACAATCGCTTAAAAAATTTGAAACAATAAAAAAGTAACATTTTCGAGTTGAATATTAGTTTCAAATAATAAATACTAAAAATCATCAAAAAATTCTAATTTGTATGTAAACATTTCTATATTACCGTTTTTTATACTCAATCTCCAGAATTATTTTACTTTTGTTCCACGTTCACAATTAGATCAATATTTATGTACGTAATATTGTTATGTATACCCACATAGAGAAAAAACTGCTCTCTCATTATTATCGCTCGTCTCTACATTTTAACTCGGCGGTGCACTGGCACAGACAATAGCAGCAGAAGAGCGGCAGAAAATGGTTCCCATGTTGTTCTACCGAAACAAACTAATTTTTGCTTGAGTTTTTGTTATTGGAATGTCTTCGTGTATTAAAAGGCTTTGGCAATACCCAGCAGGATGTTGACCCTAGATTCGATTGCGTCAGAAAAATAAGAGTTTGATTCTTTGGGGGTAATAAGAATATGAATCGCGGGAGGATCGGAATTTGTGACGCGTTCATAATACAAAATAGATACTCATTCGTGACAGCTTATCAACTCGCTATCTTATCCTCCCCGATATTCTCATTCTTATTTGCTTGTCTCTGCTGGTGGTATCGCATGTGAGTACCATTTTCTACCGAAAGGAGTTATTTCCTCAATAAGAATACATACGATATCATAGATAGACGATGGAGATATCTTCAAAAGCGAAACGTATTCTACATTCCGGAAGATAAATATTGTTTGCTGGGTACAGCACAATCATGTATAAACACATAAACGTCTCTTGCTTAAGTATTGAAAAGGGTGCGCCATCAAACACCATGTGCTTTTCAAAATTATTGGGAAAGTTTTCTCCGAATTGCGTTTACGGGCACTCATGAATTAGTATTGTAGGGTGAACTGGAAGACAAGACCTCGCATTTTCAACTCTGTGAGAGAATCGTAAGATTGTGTAAGGAAGCCTACATTCATGGCGATGTTCCTGTGCGCCGGCGTATTAAAACTTTTTACTTTTATATCTGATGAACATTTAATGACGTCACACACAAATTTCCCCTAAGAAACATGTCATTGTGAACGCATTCCTCTACCAATTTCATAGTCCTTTTCACCTCTTTCCTCCTTTATACTTCAAAGGATAATATAGCGGTGGTTGGATGATGTGAGATTAAAAATGCATACTATTTTACTTTTTCCTACGACGTAGCATTTGATATATGAGTCACGTTCAACAGTGTACTACCAAATTACTTGAAAGCTTATCGCATACCTGCATAGAGAAAAAGTATTGACATATTCCTTAAGGTCTACTAAAGCCATGTAGGCTTTCCTATAGTCTTTATCGACCTATAAAGGATGTCTCCGTATACCGTAGACATTTTTTAGGAGGAAATCAAGTCAAACAAATAATTGTGTGGTGAGGGAGGCAAGTGGAGAGGTCAAATGAATTATTTTGGGAGTATGTTGTATGAATCAACCTATGATTTCTAAACGATACATAGTTCATAGATGTATGATGATGGTCGCAAATGACTTAAAAAGCTCATTCACAGAAAAAGTTTGGATACTCTTAAAAATTTTCTAAAATTTTTAGCTTACCATGCAAAGAAATTTAATAAATAACGCAACGAGGGTTGCATTTTAGATACAAAGTGTGGTAAGTAATTTAAATTAAATTCTTCTTGAATTCGTTTTGGAAAATATACATACGTTGTGAGCAATGTTGAGACAAGAAATTCTAAGTAAAGTATATGTATTTGTCTCTTTAGCTTAAAATCCGAGGATACATTTAAAACAAAGCTAATAACAAAAATTAAATTTCATGGAAATAATACAGAGAAATATTTAAGAGTATTGAGTAAACCACTTCAGCACAAGCTGAAACTCGTCACAAAATTGAACTGTATAGCTTTCTACTATCTGACGTAAACATTTTTGTACATCAAGCATAATCTAATCCCCCACAAGTAAACTGCATTTGTCAGAAATGTATTTCTAATGCGATTTATTATCAAGGACCTTTATAAACCCACGAAACACAATTTGCAACTGTGCTTCCCGTTTCTCAGAAACAGTCATGACCGTTTACTGGAAATTATTTCTTTTCTAAAGCATTTTCCAGAAATGCAGATTTTAAAACTGAACTGAACTCAAATTTTACATCTTTGCCAATGAAAATAATTGGATTTATTTGCCATAAACGCTTTAATAATACTACTCAATTCAATTCAATTTAATGAACTTAAATGTACACAAGAATATTGTAATTCTTATAACTAGTACATAACATAGTGACAGCTAATAATTAAAATAAAGTAAAAATAAATTAAATAACTAAAAGTATACCTGTATCGTTCTCACGATTGGTCTAACTGTAACTTTGCCAATATGAATAGCACCATCAATCACAACAAAAAAAATAACAATTTTCACAACAAAACAGTCGAATATTTCACACAAACACTTTATTTATTTGTTGTTGTTAATTATTAAATATTGTTACATTACATATGTTAATATCATATGCCATATGTCTATTACTTATATTATTTATTATTATTTGTTAAACCTGCTGTACTGACTAACACTGTTACTTATATTAATATTAAATCAGTATCAATAGTTTTTTTAAACAACTTCCGCTTATATTTTACTACGTATTTTTAACTCTCTCCACTATTACTTGCTATCTTTCCTGTTTTTTCAACTTACGTACACAACTAACTAACTCACTCCCCTGGTAGCCAACGCTCATCAGTTTACAAAATTATAGTACCGGTGCGGACAGGGGCTTTTATGTTCACTAACATAACTTTTTAGTCAAGTGATTTATACTGAGCGCCTCGATGAGTTTCTTCGCCAACCCATCTATCAGCTCATGAATAATTGATACTGATCTGTATGTCTAGTGCATCTAATGTACGAGTGAAACGGAGACAAATGGTGTTGAGCAATCATAGAATTACGAAGTATGTATATAAATGAGCTTAGTCCCGGTGCTAGAACAAAAATCAGCATTACATTCATCCAACCAATCATCATGAGCTCATCAGTGCGTTCATGATGATTGGGCTACCATGGTCCTAACTGAAACTCAGCTTATTAAACACATTTCATAAAAGAAAATCTTATTCTACAAAAATAAACAAATTGCTACACATCGTCATCACCTCATTAATTCATTTTGTAATTAAACAAAAAATTAATTAATCATCATTTTCCATATTTCACTTTGAACCACTCTGGTATCGTAATGTTGTGACATTTGATCCGACCTACATTCTGCAAAGTTATTAATGCAGGTCAGATTTATTATGTCACAACAAGTGAAATGGTGTTACATGGCTTCGTGATATTGTGATGATGACCATGTGAAGTAAGATCGTAACAATATCTCCACCTTTAAAAAAACATGTCTGTTATTCTTTCAAGAAGAATAACATACTTCACAATCTAATCATAAGGAGGTAAGGAGATGTTAGTTTTATTTACTTATCTACAGTAATCTAGTTATAGGTTATACCTCTTTTTTAATATATATTTAAAAGTATATTCTAAAAAGATTCTTATAAAGGCAAAAATATACATATGTGGGTGTTCAATGTTCTTAATAATATCTCTAAAATAGCGAGGAGTATCGATACATGATATTCTTAGTTCCAATTCATATACAATATAAATCCCTATTTACTTATTTTCAGTCAAGTTTTATATAATAATAAAAATTTCTTCCACTCTCTTTACCCTTTTTTTTATCTTAATCATTTATGTCGCGGGGCGGTTCAGATAATTTGAACGTGAAGGGTACGGGGTAGAGTATTTGTTTTTCTTAGCTGGGTGTTTTCATTTTTTGCGGTTTCAGTGGAAACATTTAAAAAGGAAAATTATCTTAACCGTTTTAGTTGGATGTTGATAGCATTTTCAGAGGGTAATGCTAATGGGGAGGTGGTTTGAATTGTTGCAATTGAGCCTCTTGTGTTTCAACAACTTCCGCAATTGGTGTGTTTGGTGACTCAACGTCCTGTAGATTTTTTTTTTTACCCAATGCCTTTTTATCAACTTGATGTACTAGTTCTACGGTTTTACCAGGTGTATTATAGTAAATAATAAGATAGCCAAGGAGCTCAAGCTTAGCGAACTTAGTTGGCTTGTGTTTTATTTCTTTCACTACGTTGGGTCTCTAAATTGTGTATTTCTTGCTCTAATTCATCACCTACTCGTTCTGCTTAGAATTTGATTAGAGCTTTCACCCTGTAGTGAGAAAATTCGGTTGGAACTACTCGAGTTATTCAATCTTTTCAGTAAGCTCTGAACAGTTTCATTTAAATTCAAAGTTTGGGGCTGTGATAATTTTATGTCATGAAGATTTTCATATTCATAAAATATTAGTTGGCCATCAATTTTAAATTGACACAGTTCGTTGAGTATTAGTACTCAATGGCCGTTGAGACTAGAACTATGCAGTGTGCTTTGTAGGACATCGTGATATTTTGTTGGGAAAAGAAAGAGAATAACCAGGTATTTTTTGGGTTAATTTCACCAAAAACCTGTGGTGCATACGCTTGAGCCAAATACTCGCAATGATTCGACTCATTGAAGGGGTTAAATATGAAGTTTATGGGACATTCTTTTACGGTTTTCCGCTTAAAAAGTGCATTTAGTAAAGGACCAACGTACACATTTTGATGGGGATTAATTAATAACTTTTTGTATATTCTAAATTCTGTTTACCGAAATAATACAAATTTTTGGGTGATTATGTGACTAGCTAGATAGGAATGTTCCAAATCCGGAAGTAGTGAATGGTTGTTAGATGCCTTGACGGGACATCAAGAATAAGGAAATTAATGCTTACTACAAGATTGCCCTTTACGACCTGTGATTTAACTTCTAGGGTTTCAGATAATAATGACAAATCCTTTTCTTCGCTAGCTCTTTTGAATTTGCCTTGTAATAGGCTTCTATCTGACTAGGTGGAGATATTAGCAAGGGGTAGATTTGATTATTTTTTACAGCTGTGAATATTCTAGTAGTGCTTGTTGTCTTAACTCTATGTCTGTAAAATGCAAACTGATTGTTGTCATTACCTCTGGAATCCGTTGACGGGTATGTACTTATCTCCTCTGTCATCTTCTCGAGCAGATCGTTTACAGTTCTGACGATTTCGCATTAGTTCGACTCCAGGTTCTGTACGGACTTCTTTTGTTGTTCGTACGTTAATTTGAAAAGTGTAATCTGATGTTTCTCTAAGTCTAACAGTGCTTTTGTGGCCCTTTTAAGGTTAGCAATCCAACTATATATCTCCTTGTCGTTATTACTATCTATTGTGCCAAAAAGGAAATGAAAACCTTTACCTATTCCATCGACCAGTGTTCTACTCTGACGTCGGGCAACAGTTGTATTTTTATGCTTTTCGCACAATTGGCTTACGAGGAATCCCGTATGCTCCACCAACATTGTTTCTGTCTCAGGGTTACCCAAATCAATGGTAAATAGATACCATGTATCGTGGAAAGACAAAATCTCTCCCAAATTCTCAAACATAATGCCGGTATTCGTTAGAGCTGGACTTATATAACCATAGTAAAACTCGTATCATATCTGGGAAAATATATATACATATTTTGTTTTGGACTTTTATTCATAGACAGATTTTGATCTATTTTTATGGACTACGTCTTACCTTTTTACAATTTAGATTTTAGTTTTCACTGAATTGAGAACTTCAATCACCTGATATGGTCCAGCCATACCTGGGAGAGTTTGTGCTTTTTGGCTGCATTTTTCAGTAATACCTTATCTCCGACATGAAAAGTTATTGGCCGTGAATGCTTATCATAAAATTTTTTAGAGCGATTTTTACAAAAGGTTTTTACGAGCAATTGCATATGTCTTCTGTAGTTTGTATTTCAGAAGATGATAATACCTTTGATGATTGTAAACAGGTTCCGGTTCTCTTTTTAAGTTGGAGGGAACATCATCCGTAAAGCTATTGTACGCTGTTATTATATACAAAAGCTCCAGTTCTTAAAAACTGTTCCCAAGCTTTTGGATTATCATCTACAATGGTCTTAAGATACTCTACTAATGGTCTGTGAGTTCTTATTAAGGATCCATTTGATTGAGGGGGGTACGTAGATGTTTGCAACTTATTTATTTTGAGCAGTCTAGAGACCTTCTTGAATAAATCGTTTAAGAAGTTGGAGCCCTAATCGGTAACCAAATTTGTGGGTAAGAAGTAGCGGGTAATAATTTTATCAAAGAATTTTCGTGCTACAGTTTCCGCATCTGCATTTGATATAGCATACCAATCAACAAACTTAGTTAGGTTGCCTTGGAATGTTATAATGTATTTGTTTCCCGCATGGGTCTCTTCTAGAGGCCCCACGATGTCTAGGTAAATTTTCTCGAAAGCCATTCGAGCTGTGTCTGTAATGGTCATTGGAATGTGAGTTTCTGGGCTGGCCTTCATTTTCTGACACAATCACATCTCTTAACATTTTTTTATGTCTCTCAACATGTTTTTCCATCGAAATTTTTTTATTCGTTTGTAGGTTTCCATAACACCCTGATGTCCACCAAAAACCGAATAATGGTGATCTTTTATTACCACTCGATTTCTTAGGCGTTCGTGATTATCTCGGTGGCCTGGTTGTTAATACTTGATCTGAGAGAAGAGGGTTCTATAGGATTTTCATCACTATGTTTAGCTTGTTTTCATAAGAAATATTAGTTCGAGATTGTGAGTCAGAATTAACTGAAGAATCTGAAGTTGTTCTTTTTTGGCTTAGCATTTCGCGTGAGTTATTCGTCACACGGGTATGCTGCGCCTGGGCACGAGTGATAGCCTGGCAGTATACTAGAGCTGTATTTGATTCCTGTAAGTCTGGCGGAGTACGGCCTTGCGCTTGTACAGTATTATTTGAAAAATTTTGTTCAGCCAGCTCTGTGTTATAAGAACTTCAACTAAGAGTACCCGCGTTTGTGTTGTATTTCCCTGGCTTATACTCGATGGAATAGTCGAACTCAGAAAGCTTGTGATGAAATCTAACTAATCCTGAAGTGAGGTCCTTGGTGATAAAGACACCTTTCAGGGGCTTGTGGTCAGTGTATACTGTAAATTTACGCACTTGCAAATAACAGCGAAAATTCCTTGTAGCCCGAAAAATTGCTAGTAATTCTCTCTCATTTGTCGAGTAATTCCTTTATGCCTTATTTAGGGTTTGACTCGCATAAGCTATAGGGCGATGCTTGCCAATTTCTCCCTGAGACAGGACAGCTCCTAGAGCTGTGAAGTGAGTTTTCTTTTAATCTCGTTAAAAGCGTTCTGGCAGTTTTCATTTCGCACACATTTCATATCATTACGCAATAAGTTAGTCATAGGACGAACAATCTTCGAGAAATTGGGGATAAAATTTCAGTAGTAGTTAGCTAAGCCGAGAAAAAATTGAACTTGTCTAAAAGTACGCGGCACAAGGAAGTTGTGTACGCATTCTGTTTTTGAGAGATCTGGGGGCCTCCCTCACTAGAGGATTTGTGTCCGAGGTATATGACTTATGAGCTTACTGTTATGGTCTTCAAGGTTTTTCCCATCCATAGATAACTATGTCATCTGGATAAACGAAACATTCTAGACCTTGAAGACCCGTGAAAACATAATTCATCAACCGTTGGAATGCAGCTGGTGGGACTTTCAGCCCGAAAGGCATGCACCGAAATGCATAATGCCCATAGGCTGTACTAAAGAAGTCTTGGGTCTGTCTTTGGGATGACAGTACCTGATGATAGCTACTGGCAAGATCGATTTATGATTTATGATTTATATTCTTATTATCTTGAGGCTCCTTTACTTGTATGGTGGCACTATCGTATACCCGTGTTTAGACATAGCTGAAAGCTTGAAAAATCTCCACGGTGTTTTTTTTTTTTTTTCGTTTTGTTCTTACCAGTGTCGTAACCATGATTCTGATTAGTTGCGAGCAGAAGAGGTTTTGTAATCTGTCGAATTAATTTGCTTGCGACGAAATCTGAGAATTCGATTAGGGCCCTCAATGTTACAATTCTTTGAAAGAAAGTCGTTTCTTAGCAAGCCATTGCGAGATCGGTGTGCTGGTTTTTACAACTTGAAAATTCCATGGAATTGGACTTTTAAAGGAAAATTTACCATGGCAACTACCTAATATTTTGCCAAAGGGAGCCTTAAAAACAGTAGTATCATTTCGGGTGATTAAGTCGCTAGTATTTAAGGCGTCTTGTTTGATAAGGCTGACTTCGGCGCTATATCCACTACTAGCTGAATTGAATTTTTTTTGCCAATATCTAAAGGTAATTGAGTCAATGATATATTTGCGCTGCTACTGGTAGGAGACGGGGAGTACCCTAATAGTGATTGAGAATGAGATTTTAAAGTCGAACCGGGGAATTTTCGGTGGTCTAGCGGGTGTTTCCCGAAGTTCTGGCTTCTCATCTTTGTTTCCGCTTTAGGCAGTCATCATAAGTATGTCCCTTAAAACTGCAATATGCATATGAAACTCTAGATAATGCAGATTTTAACTGATCATTATGTCCTTGTAGTAACTTGAAATGATTTTTAGGATGTTGGTTAATTAATGCGGTAGAAATCTTTGCGATTTTGTCACTAGGCTGAGGTTCCTAGCTAAAACTTTCATGATTATTAAACGGAGAATGGTGTGCTGAAATAAGTGATGCACGTTGCGGAATTGAGTGAAGTATTTCGGGTGTATGCAAGGTATTTGATACTTGATCGGCTACTGAGATAGCGTTAGGTGGAGTATGTGTTAACGAATTCGAAAAATCATCAGTACATTTTACTGAATGGATATTCTCTTGCATACCCATATATGAACTAGGGAAGTTATATAGATATGGGTGTCCTTGCTGCAAGTGAGGATTTCCATGAAGTAGTCTTTCCATGTTGAGACATTTTTCTATAAGGCTATTTAAGGTTGCCTCACTTAATGACAGAAGATGTGTACTGAGAAGTGGATTCGATACACTGCATTTTAGAGAATTGTATTCTGCAGCTTCCTTGCATTGCGTTAGAAGCTGTTTGATACGATTCGCGAAAGTTGCGAGCGATTCCATTGGATACTGTTTACATGTAATCGTTAATTATTATTATTATTAACTCCTGGTATATTTTTCGTGGTAACTAGGATTGTAATTGCTCCATTTCTTCAAACTTTGAAAAAGTACTGGTGGAAATCAGCATGTGTGCACTCCTTCGCAATCTTGTTTCGAGAATGTATAGAAATGAAGATTTTTCTTCATCTTCTACGCATATTTGAACTTGGCTATAACACCCAATGAAAGGCTGCAACTCTGTTACAAGTTGAGAGCTTTCCTCACTCCATTTGGGCAGTTAATTTAAGTACCTTTTAATAATTTAGTGGCATTTTTCCACTATATTTCAGAGAGTCTTTTTTACAGTTTGTATTGACTAAGTTTTCTGAAGCTGACTTAGTTCAGGCCTTTGCGGATACTATAGTACGTAAGCTACTAGTTTTTGTAAGAAACTTAACCAAACTAACTTGTCGGTATTCGCGATACCAATTTGTGGATGGTCTGCTACAGTGTGAATTTTGCTCCGTCTCGGGCTGCCTGGAGGACTTGTATTATCGAAAAATAGTGAATTTATCACTGTTTCAATATCGGAAAAAGAAGAACGTCGAGTACACAAAACCATAGAAATTTTTAGATAAGTTAGAATTAAAACAGTTAACAACTGAAGAGCAAACAGAAAAGTAATAGTTAACAGCAGAAGATTTTGATGCAATGTTAACCACTGCGAAAAAATGTATCAGTAGTTCCGAAAAAGAAAGAGTTCTTTATAGAAGAACCGAAAAACAAAGACATCCAGATCCCTTTGAAAAACTTTTATGATTTATATGTATTTATAGTTGGGAGAGGGAAAGAATTTTTTGCACTGAACACTTAGAACTTATTCGTTTCTGAGTTATTGAGTTACAAATAAACAAATTATTTCACTACTACTTCATTCTTTCTCTTTTTAAATAGAATTAATTGTTATATATATGATATATAGTTGTATATAATTGTATTGTATAATTTAAATTTAAATAGCTTACTTTTAAGATGTATTTATTATATTAATTCTCCTGGGATGTTTTCAGACTCCCAAAATCAGTTATCCCTAATGTCGTCCGGAAAGGAGGGTTATTGAAATGTCGATTATTGGGCTCTGCTAGCCGTCTTCTTTCTTCAATTTGGGTAGTGATGAGGCCCTCTGGGATCCCGCGTTGGTGCTTTACACGTTGGTGAGGAGGTGTTTGTTTGATTTTATCAGCAGAGGCAATTACAGTTGATCGACCGCGAGCGTTGGTGGTAACATATGCGAACTTGTATATTTATTACCCCTTTTATTATTCATGAAGAATCGATGAATTTTAAGGTTTTATGTTCATATACATATATATAGACAAAAAATGGCTTCCCCGCACCTACCAGCCACGCCAAAATGTAGCGTTCTCACGATTGATCTAAATGTAACTTTACCAATGTGAATAGCACCATCAATCACAACAAAAGCAATAAGAATATTCACAACAAAACAGTCGATAATTTCACACAAACGCTTTATTTATTTGTTGTTGTTAATCATTAAATATTGTTACATTACATATGTTAATATCATATACCATATGTCTATTAATTATATTATTTATTATTATTTGTTAAACCTGCTGCACTGACTAACGCTGTTACTTATATTAATATTAAATCAGTATCAAAATTTTTTTTTAAACCACTCCCGTATTTTTGACTTTCTCCACCATTACTTGCTATCTTTCCGTTTTCTCAACTGACGAACTAAAAAACAACTGACTAACTCACTCCTAACTGAAACTCAGTGAGCTCCCAGTTTATTACCCACATATCATAAAAAAAATCTTGTTCTACAAAAATAAACAAATTGCTAGACATCGTCATCACCTCATTAATTCATTTTGTAATTAAACAAAAAATTAATTAATCATCATTTTCCATATTTCACTTTGAACCACTCTGGTATCGATATGTTGTGACATTTGATCCGACTTATTAATTCAGGTCAGATTTTTGATGCCACAACAAGTGAAATGGTGTTATATGGTTTCGCGATATTGTGATGATGACAATGTGAAGCAAGATCGTGACATAACTACACGATGATGTCGAAAAATCTTCCCCAAGAGCATCATAAGCTTTATTAAAGACCTTAAGTTCGAATGGGCGCCCTAGGGCATTTCGGGGTAATGTCACAAAAGATCTTATAGGTCGCGGTGAAAAGATGATAGGCGGGAGTCTGCACCCCACCTTTATTATTAATAGTTTTTTTTTATTTAAATAGGCCCTTTATTTATTAGCTCTCTGGTTCTTTTCAAAAATCCTTAAAAACAGGTGGCAAAAGGTTCTACAAAGTGTAAAAAAAAGACGCTAGCTAAACTAAAAGTTATAAAAGGTCAATATGGATAATTAAACAATTAAAACAAACAAATGACACAAAATGGCAACAAAACAACGTAATGAAACAAATGCCACAAAATTCTTAAAGGCGACTAAAAACCGGATACAAGAATTTTGAAAAGGATCTAAAAGATAGACAAACATTTTCAAACCAGTCCCAATTTTGACAATTAGGTAAGTGGCAGTTCCAAGAGGTTCCAAATTTCCAAAATAATCTAATAAAAGCTACTTCCTTAAACGAGCGAATTTTCAACAAAATATTTTGAGCACCGAGATCGAAACCGAATTAAAAATTAATGACCGAACGAACGAGAAATCTTACGCGATACCGTTATAGTCCCGCGAGAGCAGCCTGTGGTATCATAGACTTCTACAAACTACCCTCATCATCCCTACAGCTTAGCATCTTTAACAGAGTGCTTGTCCTTTCCACAGCACGTGCAACGATTCCTAAGCGGAGAGAGGCCCTGTGGACTAGTGTTGCGCATGCTGTGCCCTGCTATCACCAGCGAAAGGCAAGAGCTCCGTCCTGCACCGACGATAGTGGTTTCCATGTGCAATTGAATGTGTCTGCGTTCGTTGCCAGATATTCAAAACGTAAACGTCTCTTGAATCTGTCAACGAAGGGGCGCTTAAGTGCTTGTGCGTGGTATTGTGGGTCAGTGTTCTGATTCCCATCTTCGACTCTCATGTGGTACAAGTGAATTGTAGATTTGGCCAGTGTCAACACACATATAATCAAACAATTTACCCGACCACAGACCTTTGGTCCCCATATAAACAATGTCCTAGTAATGCCGAAATAAATTCGGGTGGATCAACTGGCACACATCGCGCATGAGTTCCATTAGATTTTGCAAGGCTAGGCATGTGAAGAACCTGTGAAACATGGTGCCTTCACCAGAACAAACTGTGCAAATCCTCTGAACTTGCGGGTTTATATGTGACAACTGATTAGGATGCATAAGACTGTGATGCAGCAATTTGAATGCTACATCAGCGTCTTTGTTACTAGAAGGATAACTGTAGACTACTCTGCAAGTTATCCCTCCCATATGGTGAATATGGTGTGTTCGCCATCTGTTGTATCCTATATACTCCGGAGTAGGTCTTATTGACATAAGCACTTCACAGAGTACACGTATTGCAATTGTGCTGAAAGGTGTGTGAGGCGGTCTGTTCAGAACGAAAGCATCTTCCAACTTAGTGCCAGGATCACTGGTTGGCGAAATCTCTCCCGGGCAGAAGCAGCCAGGTCGTGTAGTTTTGGAGTGTTAGTGTTTATTCGACAGTTTCCAGAGATATCAATAATATCTCCGAGAACTGTCAGCGTATGCGTGTCAGCTTGAAAACCTCAAGCATTACTGAACACTGAATCTATTAATTCAGGATTAAACTTGATTGGAATCAACTTACGGTGAAATGCTGGCGTGATTCTGCCCAAGGTTGCAATCGCTAAGATTAGATCCTGTGACCAGTCACGCGGATAGCGGATTTACGAAAAGCTAAATTTTTGCATTCACTTGAGTATTGTTTGTCTTCAATATGAGCCTCACCGTTTTAATAAGTCGATCACAACATCCTCAATACCAGGGTGCTTTTTAAACCCTAGATGAAATCATAGGATATATGTACTAAGTTTGTCATTCCATTTGCAGCGGACAGAAATAAGGCTAGTACAGCAAAATGTGAAAAGTTATTTTGATTTCTACATATCCATCATCATCCGTCAGTACTCAGCAAAAGTTTCAATTTAGATACCAGCGAGCCTGTAGGCAAGATAATTTACTATACTAAATTTGTGTCCTGAAAGTGAGAAAATTCATATAAAATTATCCTAGACCGCATACCACATTAGAGACATCTAGCGTAAAAGACAGAAACCCAACATGCGACAAAATTATACAATTTAAGACGAAACATGCATATTTGCTGTGCAAATAAATTTAAAATTTTTTAACGAGAATTAACTTTCCTAAATTTTTTGTGGACATAATTTTTAAATATTCGATTTTGCTTTGTATTGCAACAACTTTCAAGGAAATATTGCTATTTCTCGTCTGTTAAATATCGGGAGAAGGAATACGCACTATTGAGCCAAATAATTAAGAAAAGCGCTACTAAAAGTAAAAAACCTGGACGTTATTTGCTCGATATAGGCTTTATCTTTCCAAAATAGTCACAATCTAAAGAAATGAGGATACCTACTACCAGGAATTTGATTTGAAGAACTTCAATTTTTACCAGTTTTTATCAAGTTTCTGAGCTGATATCTATATTCCAATACATTCTTTGTAATTTTTGCCCATGTTATTTACTAGACCTCTTCGTTATCTTTAATTTAAGATATAAATCATTATTCTGCTATAAATAATATGCCAGGAATTCGCATTGAAAAACGCGTGAAACTTGCAAATCTTGGTACTGACTCCCCTTAATTGCTATAGTCACATGGCGGCACGTGCAGTAAGGTTTATTGATAACGCTACTGCAAATGATTGAAAGGACCAGCTGGAGCAACTAGGGCTTCAAACTACAGGGATTAAATCTAATTTAAAA
This sequence comes from Dioctria rufipes, assembly GCA_963924295.1. NCBI lineage: Eukaryota > Metazoa > Arthropoda > Insecta > Diptera > Asilidae > Dioctria > Dioctria rufipes. Next base: position 116,865,207 of record OZ002741.1, read on the forward strand.
TTAAGATTACAGGAGGCTATAGCAAATATTTCGGAGTCGGAGCTGAAAAACAATTTTTCCGAAAATCTGCTTAATATAACGGAAGAGACTCGTTATTCTACTGAGAATGCAGTTCTATCTACCAATGCGTAAAATCTCTAAAATTCTAGCGTAAACAATGCTTTAAGTAATGAGTTTGAATTCCTAGGACAGACTCTTGCAAAGAAGCAAGAAATTGCTGAACTTAAAAGAAAAATTGCTGAATTAACGAATTCTAATGATACTGCTATCTCTCAAAAATTTTTCAACTTTAGAGAAGTGGAGGCATCTTTTACACGATGACAGTTATTGCCTTCCGAAGTGGTTACAAAACTTTGAGGAATCTGCTGAGATTTTATAGCATGGGATCACAGAATGTGTTTCGTATACGCGGAGCGTAGAGGAAACTGATCTACACTGAGAAAAATAAATTGAAATATACGACTTTTTAAGTAGTAAAAAAGTTACCCTTTTTTCCTTAATTTTACATAACCCTGGAGTAAATTACTAATAAAATGCATGTAATATTAAAGAGATCAAGGAATTTTAAGTTGAAATAATTTAAAGTAATATAATTGCATTTACATTAAATATAAATCACGTAATTTTGTCCACACTTTGAGATGATGTTATACCGTAAATTCAGTAAATTTTATGTATATTACAAGTTTAAGAAGCAACGGCATTCAATATAAACGTGAAGTGAGAGAGAAAGCTTCATTCTTGCAGTGACTTTGGTGTCGAGCGGAAACGTTTGATAATTGCTTTGCTTCTTTAATCTAAATTGTCGGGTTTTAAATAAGTGTTTTTGTAATTCCAGCTTTAGCAAACTGTAGAAAGCAAGGAGAAAGAGGTACATTATTGTGATATTCTTTATTATAGATCGGAACAAATATATAAAGCATAAGTTGTCCTTCGCAAACTCCCTGGTGCGGTATTGTCGGTAAAATCAAAACAATCATTGTTTGTAATGTATATATTTAAAAATACTTTAATTTTTAGAAAGTGACGACTTGAACATATATTATGTGTTTTCTGATTCGGAAATCTTAATTCGAGCTCTGCAAATTTTCAGGAGGTCTTGTATCAAATAATAGCACTGTATTATATATATAACATCCAATATCCTAAATATTTATCTTTAACTTTAGAATTTATTGAAAAGTATTTCTTTAAACACTACACAGCAATAAGTCGAGGCGGAATAAAAGTTTTAATACAAAATCAAAAATTTTAAATTTTATAATTTCATTGAATAGACTCACTTAGCTGTAAGTTTTTAAGTACAGGCGGTCCGTGCACTTACGTCAAGCTCCGTTCCTTGGAAAGTTACTTAAGTCGAATAATGGTCGACAAAAATATACAGGGTGATTCAGATCAAGATTCCTTCCGGTATGTCATGCGTTTCCTTGAGGTAAGATGATCAAAAAATTGTTCCACATACCCCCCCTTAGAAACCTTCCTTTAGGAGTTGTGGCCAGTTGAAGATTTCGCTAATATTCGTAAGAATAAATGAGTATAAGTTTTGAACCACCCTATAGATTTTGGTTCTTGTTAGCTTATTAAATAGCCAAGAATAGTAGCTGTTGAAAAGTGTATTACTCTGTATTTTTTAATTAAGCATCTTTAAATTAATCTCAAATATTTCCAAAACATTGATTTTTTTACACACAAATTTTATAAATACCATTATTTATTTCAAAAACTTTTGTGTGTAAAAAAATCAAAATTTTGGAAATATTTGAGAATAATTTAAAGAAGAACAAGGTTTTGATCAGCTTACCTCAAGGAATCGCATGGTATACCGGAAGGTATCTTGATCTGAATCACCCTGTATATAAAGCCATACTTTGTAGACTTTGGTTTTCTATAAAGGCTTTTGTTAATCTTTTATTAAATAAATAAAAGGAAAAGAGATTAAGGCTTGAAATAACAAACAAACAAATTTATAAAGTACCTATTTTTTCAACTATTTTTTGTGACATTTCAGGCATCGATTTGCTTCCTTTGCCAAATAAGCTTTGAGGGAATTTTTCCCCAAAATAGTCCTATTTCATCAAAATTATATATTTGTTGGGAGACGTTATTTCCTTTTTTAACTATGTCATTTTTGGAAAATTCTTTACCGGTAGGGAGACCCCTGAAATGAAGGAACAGGATTCTAGAATTACAGACCTATAAGCTGGCTTATCGCAGATTAGGAGAACTAACCATATGTGCGATTTCAATACAGCTATAGCCCAAAATATGTCCTAAGTTGACAGAAACTGCTAAGAATCGCAACGTCCAGAGCGCTTTCAAGCTCCACACAAAGACTTCTGAAGAAGCTGTATGGAGGAGGAAGAGTTTGAAAGCGTTCAAAGCCTGCTGTGTAAATGCTCCAACCCTGCCAAGCGTAGGAGGAATACGCTTAGTAGCTACTTTTTTTTGCGAATTGGGGTAATTAGCAGACAAGGATCTGGGGAAGGGAGTTAAGAGACTATAATTTTGGTTATAAATCCGTCAATTTGCACATTAAATAGGGAAAATTACATGTTTAAAACTTATTTCCTTGCACTATTCCAGGTGCGATTTTACTTGTTAATCAATTGATTTGCGCATTAAACAGGGGAGAATTACATATTTAAAGCTTATTTCCTTACACTATTTAATATGGCAATTTTACATAATTTTTTTGTAAATCCGATTACAGAACATTTGGGAATATTACATATCGAAACTTACTTTACTTTTTGAATGTAGGCAACAAAAATGCCTACATTCAAAGTAGTAAGTTTTTCTCTCAGTGTAATTTACAATATAATCAACGGTATTCCGGATTCTCACGTCAACAAAACGCTAGTATACAGAGCACAAAATATGGATGACTTAAAAGATGCTTTAAGGAACTACGATAAAATAAATCTCAACAAGTGAGCCAGCCTGGACGTCAGTTTAAACAGCGTTTGATGGAATCTTCATCCACCTACCATCCTCGACATAAGTTTAAGTGCAACGAGTTGGGACACCTAAGCAGCAAATGTCCAAAGCCGAAACGTAACAAAGGCTATATGATGCATGAGTGTAGTGATCCACATACAACTGTTATAACTATTAAGGATTATATAACCCGAGATGACTTAAACAAATCTCAAGACCAGGAACAACAGTGAGCAACACAATATAACCAGCAACAAGGTTATGAGTATATATACAATATAAATACTAACGATTTTGAATTCATTACTAGGTTCAACTTTGATGAGATTGACAACAAAGGCATGAATTTTTCCTGATCTTTACTGACGCTGCTGGATTCTCGTAGATTACCATACGCTCGTAGGTTGGAGCTGCAGAAAATCGTTGATGACTTGTTAAAGAGGAAAATTATTCGGGAGAGTAACTTACCCTATGCCTCACGTTAGTTTTGGTTCAAAAGAAAAATCGTAAGCTTCGGCTCTATGTAGATTTTCGCGAATTAAATAAGCACACAGTTCGTGACAATTTTCCCCTTCCGGTTATTGAGGATCTCCTAAATCGAATAAGAAGAAAGAAATATTTTTCGGTTCTTGACTTGCATAGCGGTTTCCATGATGTTAATGTAGCACCTGATTCAGTCAAATATACGTCCTTTGCAATACCTATAGGACAATTTGAATATTTGAAAATGCCTTTTGGACTGAAAAACGTACCTTCCGTATTCTAGATATATTAACCAAATATATTAACCAAATCTTTAAATTTGATAGCTGTATACAAACTATTTGTCTATATGGATGATCTTATGATAGCTGGTGAATCGATTGATGACCACTTAGAGACACTAAATGAAGTAACGCAATCAATTGAGGAAAATTCATTACAACTTAGATTTGATAAATGCAAATTCTTATGTGAAGAAATTGTATACCTGGGCTATATTGTTAGCTCAGAAGGGATATGTCCCAACTCTGAAAATTTGCGTGCAATAAGTGAGTTTTCTATTCCTAAATGCGTAAGGGGTGTTCACAGTTTCCTTGGCTTATGCTCGTATTTCTGAAAGTTTATAAAGAACTTTTCAATACTGGCCAAGCCCTTGTATGACCTTCTTAAGAAAAATGTTTCTTTTAAATTTGGTCCAGGAGAGCTAGAAACTTTTGAAATTCTTGAATCTAAACTTTTGAGGTCACCGATATTATCTATTTATAGTCCCTTGGATGAGACTGAATTACATTGTGACGCAAGTAGTATAGGTCTCGGAACCATTTTGCTGCGACGTCAAGCTGATAGTTAATTTCATCCGGTCTCCTACTTTTCGAAGATAACGACTAATGTTGAATCCAGATATCACTGCTAGGAGCTGGAAACATTATCAATAATATACGCACTTAGAAGATTTCATGTATATCTTATATTTATTCCGTTTAAGATCGTGACAGACGTTGACGGTAACTTTAAACAAAAAATTGTTGAATCCGCGAATATCTCGTTGATCCCCAGAGCTACAAAACTATGATTATAAAATTGAACATAGGTCGGCTAATAGAATGAATCATGTTGATGCCCTGAGCCGTCGCAAAGAAATATTGTTTATTGGAGAGGGATCCCTTGAATTGGAGAAAGGCGAAAGTCAAATATATGCACTGATAAATGGCTTGGTATATCGCAAAAATAAGGTCAATGTTATGTTCTACATATGTACCCAACCAGATGGAAGAACGTGTAATCCAACATCATCACGAGTTCTTATGCCATTTAGGCGCAAATAAATGTTACGAGTACCTCAAAAGATCTTATTGGTTTCCTGATATGAAAGGAAAAATTATAAAGTATATGGAAACCTTGCTAAAATGTGCCTATTTCTCCCCTAATTCAGGAAAATTTGAGAGAACTCTGCATAACATACCTAAGAGAAAGGTTCCATTGAGGTACTTCATGTCGATCACTTTCAACCGTTGCCGAGTGCGAAAAAGAAATATACCTTCTTGATCGTAGACGCATTCACAAAATTCACTAAATTATATGCAGTAAGTAGTACACAAACAAAGGAAGTAGTTTCTGCCTGCAATCTTATTTCGAAACCTATAGCAGACCTGGGAGAATCATATCAGATCGGGAAACCTGTTTTGTATCAAAGGAATTTTCTGAGTTCCTTTTAAGTGAAAACATAACACATCATAAGATAGCACCACATTCACCTCAATCCAACGGTCAAGTTGAGCGTATGAACCACTTACTTACACAAATGTTGTCTAAAGAATTGGTTGCAGATTCTATAGGAGGCTGGTATAAAAATCTCGTGAAGGTTGAGTTTGCGCTGAATAATACAGTGAATCGCAGTACAGGGTTTTCACCAAGTATGATGTTGTTTGGGATTCAACAAAATGTTCAACTGTGTGACAGAATAATAGAGCATATCCAGCATATTAATCAAAATACGGTTAGAAATTTAGAAGGAATTCGGGAGGAAGCTTCTGAGACAATATTAAAGAGCCCAGGTTACAACAAAATGTATTACGATAGAAGACTTAAAGCGCCGCATAAGTATTTCAAAGGAGAATACGTAATCATAAAAATGTAGTGATAACGCCGGGAATTAATAAAAAATGTTTGGCTAAATATCCTGGGGTTTACGAAATTGTCGAAGTTTTAAAAAATGACAGATACATTATTAAAGATGTGGACGGGTTACAGTTAAGAAGTTAGGGGTAGTCAGAATTTTCAAAAATTCGATTTTGTTTTTGCATTTTTGTTAAAGTATAATATCTTAAAAATATTCTCTGAAAATTTGATGTGAATCCGACAAATACTTTTCGAGTTATTCGACAATTAACAAAGAGCTCTCGGGCGCTCTAGAACGGTCGAGAGCAGGTAGCTAGCGGCAGCTGCAAACGACCGGTTTTTCGGATTCTATTGTTATGAACTTATTACAACTTTGTAGTAAAACCTAAATCTATAAATACCCTACTATATATAGGGTTTTCCAATAAGAGGTGTTATTTTAATTAGCCCGCTATTTCGGTAAATGTCACTTTAGGAGCTGTAATTTTTTGACATTTGACAAGTAGAAACTACGCCATTAATAAAAATGGGACGATATACGATTCAGCAACGCATTGAAATTATTAAAATTCACTATAAAAATGGTGAAAATGTGGCAGAGACGATTCGTAAAACTCGAACATTTTTGGGCCATCGTGAAGCACCTTGTCGGACCGCAATGCAGAAATTGGTAGAAAAATTCGAGCTGTCGGGACAAGTTAGTGATGTGAAGAATAAAACCCGTGCACGTCGCTCAAGAACAGCCGCGAATATTGCTGCTGTAGCCGAAAGTGTTGAAGAAACCCCAGGTTTGTCCATTCCTCGTCGTTGTTTGGAATTAGGCATTCCACAAACGTCATTACACCGTATTTTGCATAAAGATTTGGGTCTTAAGGCTTATAAAGTTCAGTTAACACAAGAACTCAAGCCGGCTGATCATCAACAACGTCGAGTCTTTGCTGATTGGGTCCTTGAAATGCATGAAAATGATCCGAAATTCCATCGAAAACTCATCTTGAGTGATGAGGTCCATTTCCACCTCGATGGCTTCGTCAACAAGCAAAATTGTCGCATCTGGGGCTCGGAAAACCCAAGAGTTATTGTTGAAAAGCCTCTCTATCCTCAACGTGTGACTGTTTGGTGCGGTTTATGGTCCCGCGGGGTCATTGGACCTTACTTTTTCGAAAATGAGGCTGAAGCAACAGTTATGGTCGGAATTGGATGGTATTGATCTGGACAACGTTCACTTTCAACAAGACGGCGCTACGTGCCATACAAGCAACGAAACCATTGATCTTTTACGGGAAAAGTTTCCGGACCGAGTTATCTCTCGAAGAGGTGATCACAATTGGCCACCGAGATCTTGTGACTTAACATCTTGCGACTTCTTCCTTTGGGGCCACGTGAAAGAGAAGGTCTACGCCAACAGCCCAGCGTCGATTCAAGACCTCAAAGATGGAATTCGTGAGGCTATCGAGGACATAGGGCAGCCACTTTGCGATTTGGTTATGGAAAATTTCATGAAAAGGATATGGTCCTGTAGGCGTGGTGGTGGTGGTCATTTGGCTGATGTTATTTTCCATTATTAAGCCATACCTTCCTCTTTATAATGAAATAAAGATCCGATCATTTATCTCAAAAACTGGCATTTTTCTTTGAATATCAAAATAACTCCTCTTATTGGAAAACCCTTTATATTTAAAATTTTGAGGTATTTAAATGCTGAAAAATATTTGCTTGTCGTCAGTATGCCTGTGGTAGTTGCACTGAGCGGTCGATAGTTGTCTGTTGAAATAAATTATTTTTCAAATAATTTGTCATGGGACATGATTCTACAAAAGTTTCAAGAGAACTTCGGAGTTCTCAAAATATTCGTAAGTCGCGTCCAGCGAAAAGAAAAAATGTTTTCAATCCGAAAACAGCGGAACGTGATGAAAGTGTTCAGAGTGCATCTTCTAAAAAATTGAAACAAAACACTGAAGACGACGTATCCGAAAATAGCAGTTTTGAATTTCGAATAATAAATTTCATTACGGTATTTACTGCAATTTCTAATCTTGTTAAGTGTAAAAAATGTAATAGAAATGTTCAGTTTGAAACAGCAAGTACATGTGGGTTGGTATTTACAATTGTAGTTACATGTGATAATTGTGGAATGAATATGTTCCTTCCTGTTCTTTCATTGGGCATTCTTATGAAATAATTAGACGCTTCATGTTTGTCATGAGAATACTAGGAATATGATACGAAGGATTGTGCAAGTTTTGTGGCCTGATGGACATGCCGTCTTTTTTAGATAAAAGTACGCATACAATATTACTGAAGCAAATTTTGGATTGCTGTAAAACCGTCGCAGAAGCCTTGATGAAAAAAGCTGCGAATGAAGAAAAACAAGCAACTCCAACAACTGAAAATGAAGATTCGAATGATTTAACAGTATCGGGAGATGGAACCTGGCATAAACGGGGATATACTTCGTCTTTTGGAGTTTCTTCAATAATTGGCTATTTTACTGGAAAGATTCTTGAGTTGAATTGATTCTTGTGAGTACTGGAAAAAGAAAACAAATACGTCTGAAAATGAGTGTGCTGCTAATCACAAAGGGTCTTCTGGAAAAATGGAGGTGGATGGGATGGTCGAAATGTTTCAACAGTATGAAACCAAATATGAAGTTAAATATGCAAACTATATTGGCGATGGTGATTGGAAGACCTATTCAGGAATTATAAAAGTAGATCCTTACAAAAATACAGCCGTAAATAAGAAGGAATGTATAGGGCATATTCAGAAGCGGATGGGGACTCGATTACGTACATTGAAAAATAAACAAAAAGGTCTTGGTGGTAGAGGTAAACTAACTGGAAAAGTAATAGACAAATTAACTGTGTACTATGGTTTATCAATACATCGACATTGTGATTCTATTGGAGATATGAAATCTGCTATAATGGCAACTTTTCATCACTACGGCTCGAGTGATAAAAATTCGAATCATAGTATGTGTCCAAAAGGCGAAGATTCTTGGTGCTCTTACCAGCGCGCTGAAGCAAGCGGAGAGCTTGCTACTTATACTCATGAATATTATCTATTACCTCCTGATTTTTTAGGAGCTATCAAGCCAATTTATGAAGATCTCAGTAATGACAATTTACTTTCAAGATGTATAGGTGGATTCAATCAGAATAATAATGAGAGCTTCAATCAACTAGTGTGGAAAATATGCACAAAAACTATAAATGCTAGTTTTACTATTGTACAAATTGCTGCATACATAGCTGCTAGTGTATTCAATGAAGGTACGAATTCATTATTGATCATAATGAATACACTGGGACTTAATTGTGGGCCTAATTCTCATCGGTATGCCGAAAAAAACCGATGCTGCAAGTGTGAAAGTGGAGATAAGCGCGCTAACGACGACACTCGAGAAGGTAGAATGCAACGTAGACAACAGCAAATTGATATTTTGGAAGCACCTACAAGAAGAACTATTATATGGCCCAGGAATAGATGACTCGGTGTATGTAATTGAATAATTCGTATTACTCTACATAAATCGACTGTAAAACTTTAAATGCGTTTTTCTCAAAACTATGGTTTTTGAACTGGTGACCACTGTAACTCGAAAACCGCTCAGTAGATTTCGATGAAATTTATACAGCTTTTTGAAAATATAAAATACTAGTGCCTGATCGAAGGATTTTTGGTTTTTTCCCAGAAAACTCGAGAAAATTTTCCTGTGGCCGCCATTTTGTTAATTAAAAAAAAACCAAAACTTCGATCAGGCACTAGATTATGTATTAAAAAAACAAATTTTTTTGTCCGATTTATTTTAGATGAATCACCAAGAATTTGTGATGGTCATCGCAAGGCACTTCTTTTGGAACTCGGTCAACACAAACAGCCATAACGTTTGAAATTATTAAATTTTTTTTTTTTTTTTAATTTTCCTTAAAGTCAAGTCAAAACATGATGTAATGATGCCATATTATTACTTTTATAAAATAAAATGATTAACTAGCAAAAAAAAATTATTGAAAATTCTCATTTTTTCATGTCTCTAACTACCCCTAACCCCTTAACGCGTATTCCGTTCAAAGGTGTTCGTTCCCCAGCCAATATGAAGCTATATATTTTGTGTATTGATGAACTTAAATTTAATTTAAACAAGAAAAAAATATATTCTAAAGAATACATTCACAAAGCAGATTTTCGAAGAAGACGTTTAGGTACACATTTCTGCCATGAAATCATTATACTTACATATTATTTATGATAGATTTTGTTTCGTGAAAACTCTCGTTAGGTATTTGATTCGATCTTTTCTTTTGACTTGTGTAAAAAAGCTGTACATTTTTATTAATTGATTCATGTTCTTATTAATAATGTTAAGAAATATCAATTGCGAGTTAATGTTTTATACAAGTGATACGTAGTTATAAGGCGTTCGTGAAGGGCAATCTACGTAACTGTCCCTCATAATCGAGGCGATTATAGGTCAGGAATGGCCGAATTGTAGGAGTTCTCTATATAAAAATATAGAAAAAAATAGATAAAACCTCACTGGATAACTGAACAGTTATGTCGATCCCTTACAAAAATTGTCTAATCTGCAAGGAAATTGCATTCGAGCAATGTATATGTTTTTTTACCTAGCACTGCATTCACATCTACTGCTAGCTCATCACTGAGCCGGCTTAAACTGTGCCATTTAATTTTCTCTTATGTATGAGGTGTATAAACAATAGAGTAGTTGGTAGATCTAATAAATTTGACAATTGTCAATTGTGATGCCTTTCTGCAGTAGTAAATGTTGATGAACACGTCGAAGAATAATCATCGATGAAAACGTCAAAAAATAATCTTCGAAGAAAACGACAAGTAAGTAATCAACGAGAAAGCATATGAGAATATTCTCCGAAGAAACTATTGACTACCAATCAAGTTTTGCAGATCCAAGGGTTTTACATACTATATAACTTGAATCGAGGAAAGTCGAAACGCTTCTTATAGCTAAATTTCATGTTAAATTTCTAATTAGATTTTGTTTATGTAATTCAGCTGTTAGAAGTCCTTTCGACATTACTCGATTTCACTCAAGTACTAAGACAGCAGATAGGAGTGGATTTTGGATAGAAAACGAAATTTGATTGGTTATAGATATCAGGAAAATATTTGGAAATTTGAGAAATTTAAAAAAAAATATTTTTAAAAGAATTACACGTATAGTTCATTTAATAATACTAATAATTAATTTACTCAAGAAGATCACTTTTTTACAGGGACCGAATCAGTTATGACTTTTTACGAAAAAAGCCAACTTTATTTGTTATTCCTGACCAATAATAATTTGAAGCTAAAAAAATTAAGCTGGAAAGGCTTTTTACTTTTTCTGGCTAGGAAATATAAAAAGCAGCTCGCTTTTTATATTTATACCGCAAAAAGTATCAAGCCGTTGCGGCCAGGAATAACAAGTAAATTAAGCTTTTTTCGTAAAAATTCATAACTGTTTCGGACCCTGAAAATAAGAAGCCAGCTTGGCTTTTTATACTTCCGCCTTCAAAACCTGTTACTTCTTTTATCGTCCGCCGCTCGTGCTCCCAATGTTGGATTCAGGTTAAAACAAAAAACAATATTTGATTTTAAATTCTCACAATTATTCGGCTTTTTATTTCCAAATCTCCTAGGATTCTCAAAAAAAAAAAGGAACAATATTTTAAATTGATTTTCACACAAATTAATAGTTATATTATTATCGATCTTGGTTGGATTCTCAGAAAAAAAACAATTTTATATTAAGCTCACGCATTTCGAACTTTACACAACGGATCTTTAAGAAAAGCTCTCCGAGGATCGGCACCCAGGCACCCATGAAAGCTTCGAAAAGCTTTTTATTCTTTTTGTTACTTTCTCACGACGTTTATAAATCGTACGTGAGAAAATATAGAAAAGTTTTGATGCAAGCTATATGCATCAATGGAAAACTCTAATCCGATATGCACTTGTGCGCCCGACTTGAAATATTAATTTTAAGAGGGCGCGAATAATTGTGATAATTGTTTGTATGTATGTACGTACAATTAGATTGGAGGAAGTAAGAAGACACTGTATGTAGGTAAGTTAAGCATATGGTATGAGTGGAATGTGTGTCTGATAACAAAATGCAATTTATGCATTTTGTTATAACATGGGAAAGCATTTTAAATTTTAAATAAAATTTTGAATGAATTAATTGAAATTAATTTTCAGGGACAACTTTAGATACATCAATATATTGTATAGGAAAATATATAGATGTATTGCCCTTATGGTTGTGATTCGGGGTAAATTTCTTTCTCTGGAAGAAGTGGACTTTGAACGCAATGTTAAGTAATTATTTTATGGATAATTAAACCGTATACCTGTTTACATGCATAATTATAATAAACTTGGTACAGCAAACAATATAATGCTGTTTTACTTTTTTTTTTCTTTTTTTCTTTTTTTTTAAATTGATTTTAGTAACTATAATTTAAAAGATCCTATTTTTATTATATGTAATTAATAAACTAGGATTGAATGTAAATGAATATTATATTATTATAATAACTACATTTTTTTCCCTATCTATTATATTATTAGGTTTTATTTATTTTTCTTTACATACATACATGTACATTAATAGGATGGGAGATGTAAAAATTGCTCAATGCATTTTTTTATATTATTTATTAATTTGTGGATTATAAGGATGATGGAAATTAGAAAAAGAGACTTTGTCTATTCGTACAATGGAAAATGGTGCTACCATGTACAGTACCTCGATAGTGATTTTGCGTGTTTTGTAAATATATTTAATTGGATATACATATACATATTTAATGTTTTTCGTTATCATTCTATATATATTTATTTTATTTTATTTGTTATGTTATATATAAAGCTATATAAAAGTTAATTTGTTTAGAAAAAGTTATATATATTTTTCCTATTTTTTTAGAAGAGGGATATATTAAAGAATTAAAAATCGAGGAAAGGATAAGGTTACGGTTGTCCGTTTTTTTTTCGTTATGGTTTGTTTCTGTTAGAGTTTGCAGGTGTTCTTATTTTATTTTTTGGAGCCCTCTGCCTTGATTTTATGTTGATATTGTGCATGAGTTCAATGGATACTAATATAGCTCATATATATTTCAGGTCTATTGCAGTATTAGTACGAGAAAATCTCTGCAGTTGTTCTCTTAGTAACGGGAGTTATTTTAATTCCTGATTCTCTGAGCAGGTGTAGGCACATCTTCTAGTCCTTGAGATGACTAACGCAACTGTCAGGTATGAAAGTGCATAGTGGTGTATATGATGATTGTTGATTGGATTAAACGGAATTAATTCCTGCTCTTTTCGGAAATGGATGGATTCTAGAAGTTTCTCTAGATGCATGTTGCTTGTAGTATGTAGAGTATGTATTTGAATATGCTTTCCTTTGGGGAAGAAGTTATATTCCATATTATATTGGAAATTTTTATTGTTGGAATGAAATGAGAATTAAACTTGGATACTTTTATGTTATGTCCGTGTAGGATGAATTGCTTGCTTCGTACATAACAATAGTGATAAATATATATTATTCCTGTTCCTTGTAGGGTTTGTGGACTGATGGAGTTTTCACAAATGGTATCTATATGCAGGGAACGCATCCAGTAATAATTCTGTTATAGGATTTTACACTCTGATGTAATGGGTTTCTTCTTTATCAGCTTTATTTCACATTGATTAACTTCTGAATTTGAGTTTAGGATGGGGGATGAAATTTTGCAATAAAAATGGGTTTGGTCCAACGTTACGCAATTTCGAATATCCTGTAGTGCTAATTCAATATAGTGCTCACCATTGTAGTCTATTAAAATGTATTCGCTCAATGGTTCAATATACACGAACAATCCATTGTGGAGTGTAGGTAAAGGCATTGCTTTAAATATTTCATATGGTTCTTTAAACGGAATGGGGATTCTGAGTTCTATAATTATTTTATTATTAAAGATATTTGCGGCTATTGTACTCAATTTGTAATGTGTACTTATATCTTGTCTAGAATTTATGGGAAGCATCATTGAATTTGACAATTCCTTCCTGATATTCAATAAAAGTTCTTCAATTTTTCTGGGGGATATGAGCGAAGGATGCAATTTTCCATGTCTTGCATCGGTTAAAAGATCTATTAATTCTGTCTGGGTATTTTTGTACCTGATTCTACCCGATGGATATTTTGTTATCGAGGGTTAAATTTTCCATTAGTGATGTAGCTATATGTACTGATATTAGTTTTTTATGCATATTCAAGAATTGCTTGTCAATCGCGGTTTTTTAAACACGTGTGCTGTTGTTTCAACAATGGAGAACAATGACTATTTTAGTTAATTATGCAGAATCATAGTCACAAAAAAAACAATTAATTCAGTGAAAGAATTATTGAAATCGGATAAAAAATGACGAAGTTATAGCTATTTTAGCGCCGCATTCTCAAAAACGCGCTCTAGCATGATGACGTCACGATACAGAATACAATTCCCGGTCTAACGTAGAGCGAGTGTAGTTGCTGCGCCGCCGTGATAGAAAGCTCACAGGATTGGATTTGTTTTGGATTTATTTCATAAAATATTCATAAAATATCGTCTTATAAATATTATATTGTGCAAACTGGCATCGTGCGTGTTGTGTACCGTGACGTTATCACCAGATTCGCCGTTTTTAATTTCCGTTTTTTTAAACTTCAATAACTTTGTCATTTTTTGACGGATTTGAGTCATTCAAAAAGAAATATACTCAGAAATATGTATTGCTTTTGATCTGATATATTAAATTTGAATATCTTGTAGAAAGATTGTTCTCCAATGGAGTTTGGCTTTTCATGAGTGATAGGAAGGAGTCTTGATTTACGGCGAGATTACGGATTTACTCATCATAAACTTTGGCGTCGTCTTCGTCTAATGTACCGAAGAGAGCTTTACAGATTGAGCCTGTCGCATTAGATAAAGCTCTTTGTTTTCTATTTTGAGTTACAAGTAGCATATTCCTATATTCTATGTTTGCTAATATTAGGTTAATTGGCCAATGCTGTGTTTTTATTAAGGGGTGGTATTATAGACAAGCATGGCTTAAGGAATCCATGTATCCCAATCTTGTGGATTTTTGCTACATAAGATCGGAGATATTCTGCTAAGGTGCTGTGGCTCCTCTTCAATGCACCATTCGTTTGAGGGTGATATGGAGTAGTTTTAAGCCGTTTTATTCTAAGCAATTTAGATATCTCGGCGAACACACCACTTATGAGGTTAGAAACCTGATCTGTGAGGATACTTTCTGGAATACCATATCGACAAACTATTGTTGTCGTGAAGGCTTCCGCTAGTGTCTTAGACACGGTGGCGACTATGGGAATAGCCTCAGATAATTTTGAAAGGCCGTCTTGGAATGTAAGGAGTTATTTATTTCCAGAATGTGAAATAGGGAGAGGTCGTACAACATCTACGTACACTCTTTCGAAGGGTTTGGAGCTTATGCTGGAGAGTTTCATTGGAATTCTTGGCGTTCTGGATACTTTGTTTACCTGACAAAGTTTACATTTCCTTACATACTTTACGATATCGTCTGACATGCCGGGCCAGTAAAATATCTTTTTAATTCTTGTAATAGTACGGGAAATTCCTTGATGGCCTCCAGTCGGTAGTGGATGAAAATTTTTTAATATTTGTTCGATCTCATTGTTATCAGATAAATATTTTATTGCGTCTTGTGGAGGTTTATATTTAATTGCTTGCCAGTGAAGACCTTGTTAAAAATGATATTAGTTATTAGAAGGTTTTGTGCATCTAAAATTGGGAAGGAGATATTTAGTTGATTTAAATGATTTGCTTCCGTGTATGAGCAAATCTCAGTTAAAATTTGTTCAAAATCTGATCTATCTCTTGGGGATCGACAAGGTAAATTAATCATTGAAATGATTATTTCGGAGACTTTTCTTTTGAAGAGGTTCAGTTCATTTTCTGAAAATTTTAGTTTCGAATCCAATACTCTCTCAAGTTCAGTATCTTGCATGGGCAAAATGAAAAATTTAGGATTCGCATTTTTGGTTAATAATAATGGGAAATTTGTCTCAGTTATTATGACTGAAGAATTGTTTACTGGTGATGGAGTTGGATTTGGAGTAGTTACGCTTGCGTTGGGTGTATTTATATTTGCCTGAGCTCTGGCTTGTTTTCTTGTTACCACATTTACGCAGGTGGTAGGTCCTGAAAAATGTTCCCTAATTTCTGGAATTGCTCTACTAAGAGCGTCTGCATGCGCGTTGAGCTTGCCTGATTTATGGAATATTTTGTAGTCATATTCCTCAAGACGTATTCTCCATCTCATCAGTCTTGATGAGTGGTCTTTTAAATTCATGAGCCATACTAATGGTTTATGGTCAGTTATAATTGCAAACTGTCTACCACAAACGTATGGTCTGAATTGTACAACTGCAAAAACGATAGTTAAGAGCTCTTTCTCTATTGTTGAGTAACAAGTTTCCGCACCAATAAGAACTCTACTCACATAGGCGATTGGATGATCTCCTTGACCATCAACTTGTGAAAGTACTGCTCGGATGATGTAGTTACTGGCATCAGAGGTGACAAAAAATTCTTTGTCGAAATCGGGGTAAGATGGAATTGGTGTTGAAATTAATTTATTTCGCAATTCTCAGAATGCTTCATCACAAATTGCATTGAAATTGAAAGGCGTATCGTTTTTCAAAAGATTTGTAGGAGGTTTGGCTATCCTCGAAAAATTTGGTATAAAGCGGCGATAGTAGCCGACGAAACCAAGGAGGGCTTTAATATCTTTTTCCTTCTTGGGTCTGGGATAAGGCTTGAACTGACATTATCTATGCTGGATGTGGTTTGACTCTATTTTCAGTTATAATGTGCCCTAAATACATAATTTCCTTTCTTAGGAAATGGCACTTGTCGGGTTGGAGTTTCAAATTAAAATATCGGAGACGGTCAAATACTTCTGTGAGTCTTGTATTGTGATCTTTGAGGTTGTGTCCATGGACTACAATATCGTCCATGTATAAGAAGCAATTGATACCTTGTAGGCCAGATAAAACATTATTCATGGCTCGTTGATGTTACGAATACTATCAAATTCCTCCGAATGGCAGTGATCCAATTTGATAAGGTTTTGCAGTTTCATTATTCTGCCCTTAATTGGTTCTCTTTCAGAGTCTGAGATGACCACAAATTCGCCCAAGTCTTGGCAAACTGGGTTCACCTCGTAAGGGCCCAGACCGGCGTCCTCCTCATTTGTATTGAGGATTAGGACTTTTGCCATACCGTTGACTGGTTCGACTATCGAATTTCAAAGAAACAAACCTGGCCTTATTTCCTACTTGAAACAGACCAATTGATGTTGGAGAGAAGGAGTTGGAATTTCAATGAAGAGCTCTCATCGAGCCGGAATTTTAATTTTATTTAATTTATCCGAGTCTTTTGGATGTTCATTAGGAAGGAGATGTGATTCCAACTTTTGTGGAATTTGAATGGAGTTATTTGATAATTCCGATTCGATGGAATTTGAAGGAGATTAAACTTTATTGAAATTCTTTACATTCTTTTTTGATTTATTTCTAGACCTCACCTTTTGTGAAATGGTAGATGATGGAGATAGATTTTTATTTAACTCAGCCTGGAGATGATAAATTTTCATTTAATTCAGCTTCTTTTTTTGGCTATAGATGGATATATATTTTATGTTTTTGCTTCATATCCTGTGAAGCTTTGGATAGAGTTTTATTTTTATTAGTTAGTTCCGCTCTGTTGAGAACTGTCGATGGTGATAGATTTTTATTATTTTCTCGCTTCACTTCTTGTGAAATATTGGAAGGATATCGATTTACATTGCTTTGCGAAGCAATTGATGGAGATAGAATTGTATTAATATTTTTATTGGAGAATGTTATCTCCGTATATAGTAAACTTTTAGTTCGAGACCTCTTTTCGGAGTCTTCGCTTTTCAAATAAACATACGGATAATTTGAATAGTACTGTTCGTAACGGTAAGATGCATTAGACCCGTTTAGCTCTAGCGAAATGAAATTATATTTATAGTTGATGCTCGCATTGTAATGAGATAAGAAATCATGACCAAGCAGGCCATGGTATGAGAGAATGGAGTTATTTCCCACAATTTGGAATGGGTGTTCTATGATGCAGTTTTTATTATTCGAAGATTCTAAATTCAATTTAGCAAAGATGAGCCCTTCCGTAGAAGTGGACTCTATAAATAATGTGCTTATATTGCAACATCTCTGTAGCAGATACTGTCCGGCTTTAATGGATGGAGTTTTATTAAGCTGATCTCTGCTCCAGTATCAATCAAAAAGGTAAGCTTCGGAGCAGAGCAGATGTCGACAGACAAAGAAAGCGTTAGTGAATTTTTATTAATTTGGACGGGGATACGTATTAACTTATTTCTACCTGTGCCGATATTGTCTCTGAAATCCTGCGAATTTGTGCTTTTGTTTGTATGTGCGAGGGTTTGCCGAAATGGACCCCCCGCTGCATCCAGTTTCCCTGCCAGGATGCCGATAAAATTTTGTTGTCCTTCCTATTTGGAGACGGTGATCTAGCCGAAATATTCGCATTGTTATACCTCGGCGGAGAAGTTCGACTTTCTCGGATTACTGGCTACTGCCAGTTCCTATTCTGTAGCTGTCTATCAGACGGGCTTGATTTTGGAGTATTGTTTAATTTTTTGAAATTATTCCCGTTTCCTTGGCTGCTGCCAAAACGGGAATTATTTGCTGCCCTTGTTCTGCATTCTTCAATGGAATGTTCCATCCCATGACAATATCGACAACTAGGGACATGTGACTATGATGTAATTTTATCAAAAATTTGGAGAGCGTTGTTATTGGGGATTTGTTATTGGAATTATGTTAAGACTCTGTGCAAGACGTTGTGTGACTGGCCATTTTGAAGCAGCATGCCCCAGTCTATTACATTTGAAACAACGAAGATTCGAATTTATGTTATGCGTAAGGGGGCTTTCATTTGCCTTGTTATTTGCTTGAAAGCTGAGTTGTTTCTGCTCTAAACGTGATGCATGCTCCAAAATATGTAGAAAAAGATTTATCCGTATGCACTTTGGCTAAAGTCTGTAGTTGTGGATTGGATAATCCATCATCTATAGCTCTCACTGCTTGACACTCATTATCTTTTAAAAGAGACTTTAAAAGAACTCTATCACTTGTATATGAGTGTGTTGCTTCATTTAATTTGGATAGACTTCTGTTAAGTCTCTGTAGGAAGTCTTTTACATTTTCTCAAATTCTCTGCTCGGAATTATTTAATTGAAACTGCAGAGTAGATCTTGGGAAGTTTTTTGCAGAGTTGATTTTAGAGTAGGCCAATCTTCAACTTGATTATACCTGAAAACATCGTACGCCTCCGCGGATAATTTACTCCTTATCAAACTAAGGAGGGAGTTTCTTTCATTTGTCATCGTTGCTTTTGCTTATGTATAATCGCAACTTGAAATGAATTTGTGGAGATCTTTCGGATTTCCATTAAAATTGGGAATTAATGTTCTCGCGTCAGGTAGGAAAAAATTTTACTTGTCTCTGAAAGAGACATTGTGGTGATGATCTGTGAAGTTATTTGTATTATTTGATACATTTTAGAATGGAGCGTCCAATTGTTCTTGCAGCGCAATTACAGTGTCTGAGAATGATGTTCCCATATTTATGTAAACATCATTTACGAAGTATTCGCTGTCTTTGTCGTTTGGACTAACACTCAAGATTATTTCATTATGTGTTTCTTCAAAATCGTCCCCATATTTGTGCAACGAGTTTAATTTTTGGTTTAGATATGCCTGGGTTGCAGATGTAATTATTTTGGGATAATGTTTTTCGTTCATCTTTTTGCAACCGAAACCGTACTGTATTTGATTGATATTTGTCTGTGCTATCCTGGTTATCAGCTGCAGTTGTTTTTTTGCGAAGTTTTTGGAAGCGGAATGTAAAACGGGTTATTTGTGCGCTCTGTATAGAGAGTTATGGATTTTAACCTATCGGACAGAGTTGCCTTGGTAAGATTGTACCAGTCCTCTGTTTTGTCTGTTGTTGACTGTTTGAAATAATCATGAGTCTCATCGAAATCTTAATGATCTTGAATCAGGATTTCGGTTTTTTCGAATGAAGCCCACAGGTCTTCCAAATTCTGGAGTTTTTCAGAAATAAAATCTGAAGTTCTTTTACCTTTATTGGCTCTGTGATAATCGGCCAAAATTTGTCTAATTTCTGTTGTTTTCGGGACTTGCCATAAGCAGAGCTCGTCGAACGTCTTTGTTTTCTTTGTCATGTTTGATTTGAGTAGTATTTATTGATTATTATTATTATTATTGACTAGATTTGTTTAACTTTTCGGAATATAGAAGACGTCGTAAATTTGTAATGAGAGAGATGCAAACTAATGGTTAAATATCTCAATATCAAGAAACAGGGACTAAGTCGTTTGTATGTAAATATTTTTGTTAAAAATAAAATTTCGGAATTAAACATAAACAAAACACAATATAAATGGGAATTATATGTGAGCTTTGTCAAAAGGATAAATTTCCATCCTATGCAACAAGAGAGATCTTAATATCTTCTTTTTTTTTCATTAAGAAAAAGTTTTAGCTCTTTATGCAATAGGCAAAATTTTGAGTTCTTTACGATTTATTTTTTTTTTCAATAGGAAAAATTTTGATTTTTTATACAACTGGAAAGTTTTTGTTTTTTTAATTTTTTATGCAACTTAGAAAAAGTTTTTATCCTATAGGAAAATTTTTAATTTTTTATGCAACTTGGAAAATGTTAACCTTTTCATTCAATAGGAAAAATTGTTGATCAATTAATTTCTTTTCCTGCCAAATGTGTGAAATTCGATAGAATTCAATTTATTGCTTTTCCAGATAATATTCTTCTCCTGAACGGTAGGCTCACGAGGTTCTATCACAGGGTAACGATTATTAACTTTGTTCAAAGTCCTCTGGCCAGCAAGCTCACAAAGTCCTACCGCAGAGGTCGCTTCTAGAAGGAGCTTATTTACCGCACATACAAACAACCAGTATAATGTAAATTGGAGACCAAAATGATAATTATTTTGAGAAAAAAAAAATTAAAAGTAAAAGTCTTAAACCATATATTTTATCCACAGTTTATCTTTATTTCTTTCAAGAAGATGTTTTATGCACTGGTGAAGGTGTCGTTGCTGGTAAATCTGATTATTTCGTTAGGTAAATGCTAGGGCTTGTTGTTATTGAGGGATGAAGATGATGATGATGTTGATACGTCGCGCGTCATGGGCGACGATTTCCAGATGTCTTCCTTCTGGAGTATGCCTTAGTGAGGCAGGGATGAAGCCTCCTTGGGTCCCACGGTGAGCGCTTGGGCGCTTAAACTTTTAACTCCTCTAAGTACATCCCGGGTACCAGGGCTTATTTTTGTTTTTTATTATTATTTTCTTTTTTTGTTTATTTGTTTATTTTTAACAGTTAAATTTTAGTTTTACGATTTCATATTTCTCTAGGTTCGGTCACCGCTGCCACCAGTTCTTATCGTCCGCCGCTCGTGCTCCCCAGTTAAAAGCGAAGAAGCGGTTGGTTGAAGTTGTTAATATCGATGTTGGATTCAGGTTAAAACAAAAAACAATATTTTATTTTAAATTCTCACAATTATTCGGGTTTTTATTTCCAAATCTCGTCGGATTCTCAAAAAAAAAAGGAACAATATTTTAAATTAATCTTCACACAAGTTTTATATTATTATCGATATTAGTTGGATTCTCAAAAAAAAAAAAAAAAAAAAAAACAATTTTAAATTAAGTTCCTGCAACTCAAACTTTACACAACGGGTCTTTAAGAAAAACTACCCGTGGATCGGCTATATTGCATCCAGGCACCCATGAAAGCTTCGAAAAGCTTTTCATTCTTGCTCACGACGACGCGACGTTTAGAAATCGTACGTGAGAAAATGTAGAAAAGTTTTGATGCAAGCTATATGCATCAATGCAAAATGGTAATCCGATATGCACTTGTGCGCCCATCTTGAAATATTAATTTAAACTCACGCACGGGCATGCTAATTAAAATGAAAATTTTGACCTGCAGCGAAATTTATGCAGATGACTTGACTCATCAATGAAATTCTAACTATGTACAAAAGAATAAAGAAAAATCGTGTATATACAGGCACTACGGTTTCAACATGATTTGAATTTCAAAGTCGGGTGTCGTTCCTTTTCTGCAGGAAATGTACACATATTTTTCAGTGATACTGATTTCCTCATTGATTTCCGGTATGTCTAATTCACGATCATTTTCCCGCTGGGCCGTTCCCAGCAAGAGTTTTTGTTTTAGGAATCGTAGTCATTTGGTTAAGATAAATTTTTTTAAATAATTGTGTTAGGAAAGTTATAAAATTTTTATTTCGGTTCGGAAGATAAGGAAGCAAGTTTAAGATTATCACAACACCATTGTTTTGTATGAATAGTAGTTTAAGGCGGGGAAGCTATTCAAATCAAACTTTTGTCAGTTTTACACAAGAACAATGTACATATTTTAGAATATTAGGACTCCGTTGGGGCTCTCATGTGGTAGTGAGTGAGCCTGTTTCTTGGCTTGTGATGTATTCTCGAGGGTTAGTCAAAAACCAAAACCCTCGAGAATACTTCCCAAGCAAAACCCTTGAGAATACTTCCCAAACCATGAAAAAGAAATCTATATGTGTGCGTCGTGAGTCGCGTTTTCTAAAATGTTCTATATTGATACTTATGGAAAAGTACCAAACATTGACTGTAAATTTATATGCTATAGAGCCTAACCTACTATCCATACAGGAAAATAGTCTTCTATAATTTAAAGCTTGGTTTCTTACCTTTTCAAAGGCTACACTTACTGTACACCTTACTCAACAAAATACGAAAATAGTTTTGATTACAAAGTAACCTTATCATTTTACGCCCGCTAACTCTCAACCCGAGTAATAATTGCATGTTTGTACGTGCAGCCGGAGTCCGAATCTGTAGGCAGGCTGCATTCAACATCATCAGCCCATAGCATGCCACGAATCGTAGTCATGTGGGTCAAATAGTTTTTATACCCTAGATAAATTAAATAGGGTATACTTAGTTCGTCATTCCGTTCATAACACCTCGAAATAATAATGGTAAAGCAAAATGGATTGGACGCCCACGCATAATATTAAAAGTTATTTTGATTTTTGTATGTCCGTCCGCCCGTCTGTGTGCACGATAACTCGAGAACGCGTATACTTAGAGAGCTGAAATTTTGTACACGGACTTTAAAACAAAAAGGAAAATTAAGTTCGAAAATGAGACAATTCGGGCAACTCCTTCGTGGGGTTGCCATACAAAGCTTTCGTTTTCCACTATATATTCGGACACTGCCTGAGAACGCATCGATAAAGAGAGCTGAAATTTGGTACCGTATTCATTATAAGATTCAGTATAGATTGCCCGTTGGACCGGATATGCACTTCGATAAGGAAGTTTGCCTTAAACTTAACTAGGAGGCAAAAGAATATACTAATTTTTTTTTGTATTACAGCGAAAACTATTCGAAATCATACAAATAAAGATAAAACTTTGCAGAAAAGTAAAAAAAAATATATCCGTAACTGGTGGCCACATAAGCTAGGTAAGCCTGAAGGAAATTTACAGCCATTTTTCCATAGGCGATAAGCACTTACTATCGAGAAGGATGTTCTATTGCTGCACAACCAACAATTATCGTGTGGTAATACGTGTTACATTACAAAGACACATTATGCAACTTCTTCATCAAGATCACAACAGAGGTATAGTACGAACGAAGCAGCTAGCCCGAAAGTATTGCTGGTGGATAAAAGTTGACCAGGACATCGGAGATAAAATTGCTTCTTGTCGAATTTGTCAAACAAAGAGCCCTAACCAAAGACGTGAACTTAGCACTTGGCCTACACATCAGCAACTTTGGGAGAGAATTCATTTGGACTATGCAGGACCGTACTTAGGGGACATGTAGTTAATATGTGTAGATGCATACTTACTTGAAGTTCCCATTTGTTAGCCGAATGAAATCCACCACTTTAGTAGCGACTATACAAGCCCTTAAAGATATATTCACTCTCGAAGGATTGCCTCAATGCATAGTGACAGATAATGGCAGCTAATTCACATCTAAGGATTTTGCGCAGTTACGCGCAGGTAATGGCATGACTCATTTAACTACAGACCCTTTTCAGCCAGCATCAAATGGTGAAGCTGAGCGCTTCGTGCGAACCTTTAAGTCAGCATTATCGAAAGTATTGGAAGAAGCCCGCAACAAAGATGAAGCTTTACTAACATTCCAAGTACTTACCGAGTATCGCCAAATGCAAGTACAGAAAAATCACTAGCCGAGATGTTGCACGGACGACACCATCGAAATTTGTTGTTCGTGTTAAGAAGTACGCATGGGAGAGATCATTACCCACAAAACCAGTCCAGACAAATATGTTTCAGCAGAAACCAACCGGTATATGCTCGAAACTATGGAAGAGGGTCAAAATGGAGACAGGCAATAATAAGCAGTACAGTAGGTTGTATGATGTACAAAGTAAAAGCAAATGGATAAATTTGGAGAAGGCACCAAAATCAACTCAAACACAGTTTACTCTGCAAACAATCCACATTTAACTTCAGATACCTAGGAACCTCCAAGTATGAATCAGCCTGCACCAACTAAAGAACCTACAAGTATATGAATCAGCCTACACCAACTGAAGAGCCTCAAAATCTGAATCAGGATTCACTAGACCACAACTCACTAACCAATCTTCGGAGTTGGCAAGTATATCTATTTCTAATAATTCACGCTCTTGTCCTAGAATCCAAACAGATAACGAAGAAAAACCAAAATTTAAGCCAGCAACTGAAGAGCCATGTAGAACACCACAGCGGATCCGCAGCCGCTACCAGCCCAGTACCTAAATCAAAGAACAAATAACTAAAAGAAGGGACACAGAAGAGTGTTCCGATGGTTTTCCATTTAAATACACACTGCGAGAAAAGCAAAGAAAAAGAGAAAAAAAAATAAGAAAAAAATCAAACCCTCTTTGATCATTTTACGAATAAGACAAAAAATGTGAAAGCGAAGATTACATTCAACGAAACGGAATGACAAATGATTTATTTTCATAAATAAGAGAGAATGGGCGGTGTTTTCCGATTGTACGCTCATAAAATGTTGCCCCGCTTTTGTGAAAACCGGATTTTCTGAAATATTAAGATAATTGTCCCAATGTTTTTCGCAGGAATTCTAGTGTTTGTTGGTGTAATTCCATAATATTTGAACAGGACGTTCTTTTGTTTACATTCGTTTTGCTATGAAGAGATTCCAGCATGAGGGATTCTCTGATATTTTCGGGAAAACTGAGAATTTCATTTGAGAGGAATTTTACATCTCCTTTCAGCATCTTCTTGGCAAAAGCGAAATTTATCTTTTTCTTAAAAATAGGAGGTAGTGTGCCTCGAGGAACATTATTATGAATAGTTTAATAGGATTTTGAGGGATTGGAGAAGATTTTGTCGTTCAGGTAATCCTATGTTCTCTCGATTTTTGTTTTTGGCTCGTTGTCTCGGTTGTACTACAATAGTGTATAGCCAAGTTCCTTTTCCCCATTCATGCAAAAGACGAAAGTATATGAAATTACTTGTTTCATTCTAAAAAACACGAATAATTTCCTAATTTGTTCGCCCTTAGCTGTGTTCTTTTGTGTATGTACCTTGTTCTAGAACTGCCATATACTGGAGAGAACAAATTGTTCTGTCGATTGAAGAGAACTATTTGTACTGTTCCATTCATTTATAAATCTTCTATGAAAATGTTTGAGGCGTTCTTTTGTGTATTTTTTGTTCTGCTCTGTTCTGCGGACAGAAAAGAACACAGCTTCTGTCTCTACTTATCCTTATTTATACTTTGCCTAAATTCAAGTGGAGGAAGAAAGTGATATGTATGCATGCATTAGTTGTGTGAGCCTGACCAAACCAATATATGCATCTCAACCATACTGATGAGCGGCAGCAAGCCAGTTCCGTGTCAGCTTCCATCCATTACGGTCTTGGTCTAGGTTTGCACAGTTTTATATTTAGAGTAAATCATTACTGTCAGTAAAAAAAATCTGAATTGTTTAATTAGGAGTTATTAGTTACGAGAATTATGGAAATAAATATATATGTACGCATGTCACGATAGTGACTTTTATTGGGATAAAACAGTGTACAACAAGGCTTGCAAAGCCTTGCTATACAATGTGTACTTTTAAAACAAATTCGAAATTGAAAAACGAATTTTCTTCTTAGTTTCTAATTTTTTAAAAAATCAAGTAATTGCATTTCATCTAAACCAATTTGAAGTAGAGTATATACATAGTCACGGTATTATAATTACAGTCAGCCTTTACTTATGACAAATTTCCAGTGTTACACAAAAGTAAAATTCTTACTGACAGAAATGAAAATTCTTTTAATTTGTTCATTAAAATTGGCACCGTCGTCCATAAGCACTGTTAACAATAAATTTGTGAAAATTGCTGCCAGGGTGAAAGCTTAACATAACTATATCAAGTACCTAAATATTAGAAAAAGTCTGAATTTTTCCACATTTGATGAAGCACTGGCATTGTTTTTTTTTTACTATATTGGGCCATATAAGTAAGTGAAGGAACGATTGAATTTCTAAACGGTTACAAAAAATATTCAAAATCAAAAAGTAGGGGGCAAGGGGCCCAGAGTTCACTTCTTTCCTGAGTTCCTTTATGCAAAGCCATAACGCCTCGTTTTGGGGCCTGATGCAAACGTATAATTTGCGCTCCTGATCTTTAAAATTCTCAACATAACCTAATTTAACTTTGCCTAACCTGACGTGGTCTATCGACTGACTGAACAAAGTTGAGCAGCAATTGATCATTAGAAGAATAGTAAATAATAGTTATTGTACATAAACATGAATATCAACTAAATTCATTTTTTGCGAGTATCGTATTTAAAAACATTAAGTTGAATTAGTTTGATAGAAATATTTGCAGAGCTTTATAGACGGATCTTTTTATAGCTTTTTCACCGCGAACTAGTTTATAATATTCTCGAAATTCAGAATGCTTGTCATTTCTTTTTCGGTTTACAAAACAGCCTCATTCCACATCTTTTTTGACCTATTGACCCCAGAAAGAAATCCAAAATCTTAGGAAACTTGTTCTAATTTGTCGTACCTCCACATCAGTTAGAATAAAAGAATATCAACCGATTCAAAAATGGATATACTAAGCTTTTGTTTTGTGAAAATACTGGGGTCATCATCCTGTAATTCAAAACGTTTGAGTCTGCTCTATTTTCTTGTTCTTGTTTTTGCAACGTTTGCTTGTATATCCATATTTTAACAAATTTTGTAGCACTGGCAAAAATTTCTTCCAAGTCAAGTTCATGATCGACCTCAGCCTTTTCAAGTGGATATATATTTTTAGGATTCCAAAGCTGATGGGATTAACAATTATAACTCAAAAATAGTTTGTATTTGTCAAAGGCAAATGCTGTTAATATGATATTTTTCGGCCGCAATAAATTTTTTTTTCAACCGACGGCGTCCCTCCACTTCACCGTCTGCCTTACTTGCCACACTCTTGTTACAGCTCTACTTCACGAGTAAAATTGTTGGTCTATCGGTTACTGTTTCCACAGAGAAACCCTGTTTTAGTTTTAATTTTAAGGGTGAAAGGGACAAGCGCTCTTACACATATTTTGTGCATACATGTTTTCCTATAAATTTCTTGCTTCCTCATTCTTTATTATATCTTGCAAATTCTAGAAAAAGGCCAATTTTATCCATCATTTATGATTAGTGGTTCGGCATTTAGCATGGAATCTAACATTCATAGAAGGCCTTTCTCTCTCTCATGCTCTCCTTGTGCTCGATTCAGTAGGAAATCAACCTAATAATTTGGGTTATTTTCCTCTTATAAAGTCATTTTTGAAGACCCTTAGGGGCTGGTTTGTCGTCATTTGTCCGGGCCGGTTTGAAAACCCAGTCTGGCCCTGGTAATATCGGACAGAGTTGCATATTACTGACTGCTATGAAATCAACGCCAGAGAACTGCAAGTTCAAGTTCTATCTCCTGCTAACTTTCTCATTTTTATCCATGATTTTCAGTGCTCATATTCAACGCAACTTACAGTTTTGTAAACACAGCATCAGTACCATTCGACTCTATACATGACTCCGGCGAAAACGATGTAGAGAGTCATTACCACACGATTAATAATTCACTAAAAAATTACATTAAAATAATACTCGCATGGGGCGCAATGAAACGCTTGAATGCACCTGATAGTAGTATGCTCAAATTTAATTCTACACCCTTTCAATAAACATATTTCCGACAGTGGTGTGGTTAAAACAATTGCGGACCATAAACATCTTTTATACAGTTTTGCTATGAAAATTCATAGCGAAATAAGTCAATATGAAATTAACTCAGTTTGCTGCTAAGTCTGCAGCTCGAGAATTAAGTTGAAAAAACTCTTTATGTAAACGAAAAATCTTTAAAAAAGAAATTTCATTGCAAAAAGAGGGCGTTTCATATAAGCAGGAACCATATAATCGTCAGTACGGCTTGGCTCCTGCCTGTCGTATACGCCAAAGCAAACAGCCAAGCTGACCTCCTGATTCAATTTCATATTGACTTATTTAGCTATGAATTTTCATAGTAAAACTCTATGAAATGGTAGTCCCGCATAGGGCTAAATCTTGCTAGGCATTCAAGTAAATACGTAGTATTTCGCCTCATATAATTCACACTTAAAATTTATTTTCAGTCTATATATGAGGTCAGCTTCGCTGTTTGCTTTGGCGTATACAACAGGCAGGAACCAAGCCGTACTGACGATTATACGGTTCCTGCTTATATGAAACGCCCTCTTCTTGCAATGAAATTTCTTTTTTAAAGATTTTTCGTTTGCATAAAGAGTTTTTCAACATCTTTTATACGTTGAAATATCCATTAGGGCAAATGTACGCGCCTACGTAGGGAGCTGAAATTTTGTACACAGCGTTTTCATAAAAAAGTAAATAAAATTTCAAAAAAGAACTAAATCGGACAACCCTTTCTTGGTGTTGTCATACAAAATTTTGGGTTTTACACTTTATTTAACTTTTATTTTCATCTAGGGACCCCTCCTTTATGTGCTTAGGAGGAACAATTGAATTAGCAAATGACTTTTAACAAATTCTCATTTGCTCAAAACAATTATAAAGAAAATAATACGATCCACAAAATTAGTTCAAAAAATGATGATAAAATAAATGTGGAAGGATTTGCTAGAACTATAAATTTTAGAAAAAAAAAAACATTGAATCATATTTTGGGGATATGAGTTTCACTTGGTAAGTCTCCAGGAAAATGTTAATTGTTTAAGTTCATGTCATTTCCAAACTATATTTTCTTTATTTTAAATTCGAACGAAATCTGATTCAAAACAAGAAGAAAGGTTACAATTGGTCTAAGACCAATAATATTATAGCCAAAATCAAAATAAAAGTTAAAAAAAGTGAAAACGCAAAACTCTGTATGCCACCACCAAAAAGGGCTTATTTTATTTTTTTTTTTTTTTTTTTATATAATTATAGTTACTATTTTTATAAAAACGCTAAGTACAAAATTTCATCCCTCTACATCACCGCGTTCTCATGCAGTGTCCTAATATATAGTGCAAAACCAAAGTTTTGTATAGTAACACCAAGAAAGAGAATTATATCTTAATTATGCAAAATGAATGTGTATAATCACTACTGAACTTCCATAATATCTTCTGAGATATTGGGTTAAATGACCAATTCTCATGATACCCTAATTGAATGCACGTATGTAATTTCGTATGCTCACCCATCTGTGAATCGAATCCAACCCATTTTTCTCTATAAGCATTATTTCTAGGTGTTACAAACGGAATGACAAACTTAGTATACCCTATAGATTTCATATAGGGTATAAAAACTATCTTTTGTGTACATTGTTCTAGAACTCCCATATACTAGAAAGAACAAATTGTTCTGTCGATTAAAGCGAACTATTTGTACTGTTGGCTTCATTTATAAATCTTCTATGAAAACGTATTAGGCGTTCTTTTGTGTATCTTTTGTTCTGTCCTGTTCTGTGGACACAAAAGAACACAGCTACCATATACCAAATTTCAGCTCTCTAAGTCGACGCGTTCTCAGGCAGTGGCCATATATTGTGAAAAAGAAATTTTTGAATGGCAACCCTACGATGGAGTTGCCCGATTCGGCCCATTTTCGAACTTAAATTTACTTTTTTCTAAAAAGCCTGTGTGCAAAATGTCAATCCTCTAAGTGGACGCGCTCTCGAGTTATCGCGCGGACGGACTGACGGATGGACGAACGAACGAACATGCAAAAATAAAATAACTTTTCATTTTATGCATACGTGTCCAATCCATTTTGCTCTACCATCATTATTTCTAGGTGTTACAAACGGAATGGCAAACTTAGTGGACCCTTTAGATTTCATCGTGGGTATAAAAAAATATAATTCGACCACTTTTATTTGAATCAAAATTTATCCGGGATGTTATTCAAATTGAAATCTAAAAGGAATTTATTGAATTTCATGAAGAAAATTTATGAAGATCGTGTGGGATATATCGCAAATGTATGTCAAATATCATTGCTCCGTATTTCTATTTCTGGTGCTACCTCATTCTGTGGGTCTACTTCGTTGCAGTTCTACAGTTTATTGTGACAAGAACAGCTTTAAGGTTGTGATGCTATCTGGAATTCAAATAGTTATAAATTGTTCTATTATTTAAATCTAACCTTGAGTTATTATGGTCAGTTTTTAATTAAAAGTTAAAGTTAACTGTAAGCCTATTTACGTTTAGCCTTTGGAATTAAGTTCATCATATATAGAACATCGGCAAGAGGAGTGTCACAAAAAAAGTAGTTTGTGGGAAATCGCATTTTATTATTTTTTGTTTATTGTTTTATTTATTGTTATTGCGCTATCTCTCGGCAAGGAATTGCACAATAATTATGACTTTTTTTATGTGCCACTTCTTACTGCATGATTGCTGATGTTTTGGCACTATATCAGTAGGTATCGTAATTTTTTGTTTTGTGACACTCTTCTTGCCGATATATAAACATCGTCACAAATAGTCATATTATCTTCGGTTACCACAAGCAGCCACTAACAAAAATGTTATGCCACTTCTATTGTAACTGATATTTTTTGGTCATAATTATAATTAATTAATAATAATTAATTAATTAGTCATGCTAACATTCGCTTTTTATCGACCTGGCCGTCTACGATTTGCCCCAAACTTTGTCCGTGACAATAATAATACGTGTAATTAACTTATTTACTCGAAAATATGAACAATTAAATTTCCGCTATGTAGAATACACTAACTAACTGCAAGTGTACACTCCATTCCATATAATCCATGCGAGTATATATAGTATAAAAACCAAAACAAAGGTGAATCTCTATATAAGAAAATAAGTAATAAGTGATGACGTGTTTTCGAGAATGGGCTTTGTGGTACAAATCTTAGACAAGTACCTAAATGTACATTTTGACAGTAGAACGTTGAAAAAAAATTGATATACGTAAAAGAAGGAGTGTAGGAACAAATCAAGGTAATAGGATTTTGCATAAATAAGAAGTAATATCTCTCCTTCCTTCTGCAATTAGTAGATATGAAGGAAAGCCATTTTCTCTGGAGAAAAATGAGAAAATGTTTGACTTGGGGGAATTCTGCAGAATACAGATGAATGATAGAGGAAGGAAGGAGGAGAAAAAACATCAGTTGTCCTTCACTCCTAACCATACACTGCGAAATGAGAGAGTGGTTAATTTCACGATGATACCCCGTTACTTTTCCATGTAGTTTTCTTCCTCATTAAGACTGAATCTTCATTGAAAAAAGATTTGTATAAATTAGGTAAAATAAAGTGCCGGCTTGACTAGACTACTTCATTGCTTAAATTCGTTCTTTCGAAGATCTGAAGACAAAACTTGCAAGGATAACACGCGTCAAGTTAGTGCCCTGTGATAAACAACACAGCACACATATACACCGGCACAAACACGCCCTTTAATTTTTTTTTTTTCATTTTGATAATAAAGAGAAAATGCTTATCTTACGTTTTATTTCTCCACACCCTTCAAAGAGTTAGCTGCAGGATGCTGCTTTTGTTGTTGCTTGCCCGTGTTAAACTACATATATGGGGAAAAAAACATTCACTGGAATTTTTTAGCACCTTTTAAAAACCACTTTAGCACACTTTAAAATTGGTAAGAGGGTCATAGACCTGGTTAAATTTTCTTTCTCTTTGGGTTATCTATACGCGGCGGTTCTAAGACAATACCAGCTCGCGTGAGGAGCTTTTATCGAACTGATGCAAACCGTAGACCTCCCTGCGACAACTAATACTAGATTGGCTAGATTAAACTCGACACTATTTGACGAGGATAAGCACCAACTACCGCTACTTGAGCGTAAACCGTAATATCGTTTACTTTAATTTCCTCAAATAGTCACGACACCGTTCTTATAGTTTTCAACGTCACTCAAAACACAAAGCGACCTTTCTCGCAAAGAAGTGATATAGTAATACAAATTATTACTTTATGCGACACTAACGGGGGGATGCTGTTGTACTCATGAGTCTGTACTCCCTCACACACCGCGACTAATTCAATCAACTAAATAACAAAACGAGCAAACAATAGACCTAAAGTAGAAACTAGCAGCAGTAGGTCACACCACCGTTCAGTAATCTCTTCACACAACACACAGATCAGAATAGCAAGAAAATTTTTCACAAATAAAAATGACTAGGTACTGAGATCGATTTAGCATAATATTCACCGACTGAAGACCCGCAATCACTGGCAATTGACACTTTCTACATTAACAATCGACGTTACTGAAAATTTACTGAAAATAATGCAAATAAAGGAAAATCCAAAATGATATAAGACCACGACTTTTGCACACCACGAATGTGTCCATCGCCTTTCACTTTGGGAGCGGCTCTTTTCTATGAAGAAGTAAATTTGACGACGTCGAAATTTTCGGAGGCTGTGTAGAGATAGATGTGTGGAGAACAGGAAAATTCTTTAATTTTTCTAATTTTGTTCTCTGTCAGCAATCAGCATCCCCCTTTATTCTTCTATTTCCCTTTTGTCTAATGAACCAAAAATGTGCGCAGGATTCGGCTTACATAGCTTTCTCTCACTGAACAAAGCTTACCAAAACAGAAGGATTTTCGAGCATTTTAAGAACACACCCTTTCGGTCTTTCGAGCACTTGAACATGATAAAAATTATTTCATTTCAAATAAACTGGGAGAAGATTTTAGATTTATATTTATAAGTATTTAGCTTCAACATTAAGATACACGCGATTAAACTTTTTTTTTTATATGTTTATAAGGTTTTCGAATGCAAGCCCGCAAACCTTTGATTAATTAATTCGAGCCGTAGAAAGCTCAAAAAAAGCTCCTTAAAAAAGATGTCATTTGGATCTGAAACAGAGTTTTTACCATCCACATATTCTAATCATTCAAATTAGGCCTCCCACTAAACGCATAATAGTCTCAATTTCTTTGAAGAGCTTTTATAGGACAGGTTCTAGCAGATCTAGCAGCTTATACTTCTTATCAGGGATGTGTATTTAAATGTTAAATATTTTTTTCTACATGAAACGTGGTGAACAGACGTCAGAAATGTATAATTATTAAATGTGTAGATAATAGACACATTATAATATAATATGGACAAAATATTATGTTATGGACAGTGATAATATGTAACCTTAAATTTTCGCTAAAATAATCTTTTTCCCAAGGATATCTGCCTTAGAATAATTTTGATGAAATACAATAAAAACTCGGTTTATTTAAGTGTTTTAGGTAACATAATTAACAAGTATAATCAAAATTAACAAAAACGACAAAACTTGATAAAATATTTTCTTTTAAAGAAGAAAATAAAATGTAATCCTTTAACAGAAAAAATTGTAATAATTGGGACAAAACTTTTAATCTGTAACTAAGTCAAAATTATGACAGACACAATAGCTGTGTTCTTTTATGTCCGCAGAACCGGGCAGAACAAAAGAACGCCTCAGACATTTTCATAGAGGATTTATAAATGAAGCGAGCAGTACAAATAGTTCGTTTCAATCGACAGAACAATTTGTTCTCTCCAGTATATGGGAGTTCTAGAACAAAGTACACAAGAAAACACAGCTAATATGATTTAAGTATTCACATTTTAGGTTTAAAATATTAATTACCATCAGTTCTCTCATTTTCGTATTAAATTTTTTTACCATTAAACTTGATACTTGGTTACTTTTTCTAATAATATCTTTAGATAAAAGCATTTCTTTTAAGGTTTGAAATTCTAGTCTACTTCTGAACTTTGTTTTATTTAAATTAATTTGCGAGAAAATTCGCCCTACGTTAGCAGATTATTGAGACAGTGAAGCCGGGTTAAACAGACACAATTGGGAAGCAATATGTGAAAAAGGAAGGGGGATAAGCCGATATTAATTAATGTCCGATCTCAAGCAGGATCAACCTTTTAAATGATAGGGGACCAGTATTAAAAATGTCTATGTTGGTAAATCTAGAGTTATATGTCTTTTGCGCTATGAAAATGGGCGATTTTTCTTTTATATTGGATCTTCAGGCTGGTAATTTGATAAGGGGGTTATGCCTAGAACTGCGGGTGGGTATATGGAAATCTATGAGGGAAAGCACAGAATGGCAGGATATCTGATTATTAAGGATTTTATATAAAAACAATGTATCCAAAAATGTTGTTCGGCTTTTAAGTGTAGACTGCTTAGTCTCTCGGTGTATTCCACGGATGTGTTGTCTAATTTGAATAGTGTAATTCTGGGGAATCTACGCTGAACAGCCTCGATTTGCGATTTATATGAGGAATAGAATGGATTCCATACTTGACACGCATATTCAAGAATACTTCGTACTAAGGAGTTAAAAAGAGTAGTATATGAAAGCACACACTTAAACGATTGACAAGTACGGAAAATTAAACCCATTAATCGAAAAGTTTTGGACGTAATGAAGTTGATGTGTGATGCTAAGAGAAGCTTACGATCGAATATGACTCCCAAATCATTTAATTCATCAACACGGGACGGAGACGTATTATAAATTCTGTAGTCAAAGGAGATAAAATCCCTTCTACGATAAAAAGATATACACTTATATTTACTAACGTTAATTTCAATGCAGTTCTCTTGACACCATTTTTCTAATTGAAGAATATCCTTTTGAAGAAGGACGCAGTCGGTAATGTTGTTAATAACCCTATAAATTTTGGCATCATGTGCATATAATAGGCAGGCAGATGAGAAGAGGGAAGGTAAGTCATTAATGTAAATGAGAAATATTAATGGTCCAAGTACGGTGCCCTGAGGCACACCGGAAATCTGTTGGAATAATGGGGACTTGCTGACCGTTGAAAACTACGATATTTTCTCTCTTGGTTAAATAGTAAGAGAACCAAGAAACGGTGTCCGGATGAAAGCCCAAGCTAGCCATTTTGGAAATACATAGTTTGTTGTTTATTTTATCAAATGCCTTGCTAAAGTCTGTATGAATACTCCGGAGATATGGGGTCTAGTTTGATATTAATCGAGTGGTTCTCTTGAGAGCTAGAACAGATATTAGGCTCCATATTGTCGTAAACAGATTTGAATTAGATTGTAAACATTCCACTTATAGATTTGGGAGATGTAGAAGTGTTACCATTATATGTTAATTCTTTTGGGTTAATATTAGATCGCTTTAAATTTTTACTAAACGCCCAGAAAGACCTGAGATTACCTTTAAGGGTGTTTTCTGTGCTTTCAACATATTTCTAGTAACATTCTTTTAAGAGTGACTATTCCATTTTTCTAAGATAAAAGAAGGTCTTATAAATTTCTGGATGTGGATTGATTTTATGCAGGCGTCTGTATCTGTCCTTTTCTTGGAGCACTCTTATGCGCTGATGGGTATACCATTTTGGAAAGCGATTATGTTTGCTAACTGCAGGTATATAGAGATTAATACCTTGGCATAAAATATCATAGAATCGTTCCAAGGATCAAGATCAGGTGAGAGCATAGACAACAGATTGATGTTGCTTAGAAAGTAATTGAGGCTATCATAATCACTACCTTGGTAGTTTCATACCTTCGTAAACAGATCTCGGGCGGTCTTCAGTTGTGTCAATATTAATCTTATGTCGAGAGGTGGGTGGTGGGGGTCAATCTTGGTATGATATTTGGAAAAAGTTTAGACAACTTAATGTCCGAGGTAATATCTTGCGGGATCTAGCGAATTTAAATTATACAACAATTCGCTTTTAAGTCAAATCTTCAAAATATTTGACGGACAAGTTTTATATAGAAATCTCTGCACCTCTTTTTAAAATTACTAAAAAGGCAAAATAAAATTGTTTTCTTTGAAAGAAAAGTTCAACATCAGCACCCAAGTATAAATTTTATAAAGAACTTAAGCTCTCTGAATTGTCAAATTCAACCCATTCAATATTTTCACGCGATGAATAATTATGATCTAAAAGTCAATTTTATATAGAAAAAACCAATCTCAAAAAGAAATCTGTGAATTTGTGGACTATCTCTCTGATTTAGTGTATTGAGCCTGTTAATTACTGGGAAAATTGAATTAACCCTGCGATTACACGAGTCATTTTGAGCTGACGGACAGTACTGATTTTTCTGTCAATTTTGCTGACTAAAATCGCTTTGCATTTGATCAACTTACTAGTAAGCTCATTATAATATGTCGTCAAGTAGTGCAGACATTCCTCATTCTCATTTCTAATGATTTCTTCCTTTTTCCGTCATTTTTTTTTTCTAAAAAATAAAAATTAAAATGTATATTCAAATCTATTCAGTCATTTCCCATTCAAAAGAGAAAAGATTAGAAATATGTACACAAATTTCCACTAGATTCTACCTTTTATTTTAAGTTTCGGCTATTTTAATTTTACATTTGACAGTTATTTAACCAGTCAGTACTGACTGGCCAGAAGTCAGCACTTGCTAGTAAGTTAAAGAGTCCTGTTAGTTGAGGATAATATGAGTAGTGCTAGTGTCAAAGTCAGTTTTATTGATTCGTGTAATCGCCAGGTAGAAAATTTCAAATAAGCCTAATTTAGGAGATCATTCAAATACTTCATTATATTTTTAGCACTCTCAACCTTGTCAACATTTACATCTGAAATAAATTTTAAATTATTCAAGAAACTGTAAAGTACGATTAACAGCTAATTAAAAAAAAAACCCACCTTGTTTGTGAAGGGTGTAAAAGCTTTTTTTTATACCCTAGATGAAATCATGGAATACTACGTTTGTCATTCCATTTGCAACGCACAGAAATAATGATAATAGAGCAAAATTAATTGGACACATACGCATAATATTAAAAGTTATTTTGATTTGTCTGTGCGCACGATAACTCGAGAACGGGTTTACTTAGAGAGCTGAAATTTTGTACACGGATTTAAACAAAAAGTAAAATTAACTTCGGAAATGAAACAAATCGGGCCAATCCTTCGTGGGGTTGCCATACAAAAATTTTGTTTTGTACTATATATTTGGGCACTGCCTGCGAGCGCGTCGACATAGAAAGCTTAATTTGCGACATGATGTTTTCATAATAATAGACAAAAAACAAATTCAAAAATGGACAAAATCGGGCGATCCCTTTTGGGTGTTGCCATTCAAAAATTTTGGTTTTTTACGTATACTGTGAAAACTGTCAGTCCTAGAAATTTTTATTGTACTAAAAATTTTTTCAAAATATGAAATCCTATAAAATTGGTTATATTCATTTTTTCTTTCCAATGAACCGTTCTAGAAATATATGTGAAAAGCCACTTCAAAAATCAAACTTACACAGATGGATGACCATACGAAATTTTATACGGGCATTCATCTAGGGTTTTTACTAGTTTGGCTTAAGTCTAGTAAGACTTGAATGTGGTAAAAGCCGTGCATTCTTTTTGGGATATTCGGTATATAATTATAAATCTCACGCAGTGGCATAGGCATTTGACAATAAATAAATGAGGACAATCATGATCAAACAGCCCAAATCAAGAAAATAGTCTCGAATTGAAAAATTTTCTACAGTATGAACAACCATGCTTAGAGTCTTGATTTTTCCTTTATTAATAGACTCATCTATACATATAGTAAATTTGTTTATATTTAATACCTGACATAAAACTTGAAACTGTCATGCATCTAATACATCTTTTATGACAGCATTTAATATTTTTAAGCACTGTTTGTTCACGGAAGATATTCTTCTGGAATTTAATAAAATGATTCATTACGGAGAACAAGATATTGTGCTCCACCACGAAGGCTGAAAGTTTGATTTCCGCTTTCATGACACTTTCCTTGATACCGCTGAAATTTTTAAATAAATTCGAAACGCCTGGTTGACATTTCTCTACCCACAGCCTGCCGTCGCGCAACAGGCTGTAATAATTTCGACATCGTGTAACCTTAAGTTAATAATTATTCGAACAATTAAAATGTGTAAAGTGAATCAAAGACAAAAGTGAAATCGAGGCCAAAATTAAAGCCTGTACGTAAACAATTTCAAATATCCCGGGATATCGGTTCGGTTTAAAATTTCGACATAATTCGTTAAAATTCGTTAATCGCGTGTGAAGTACACTTGACTTGACTTGACATTTCTCTAGTATCTTTAATACGCCTATCGGTTAAGGTCTCGTTTGCCTCGTGTGGTTTTTAATGGAACAGCACATATTTTACAAAATGCAGCACAATATTTTCTCACTTTCCGCTTCTACAATTAATAGATTTAGTTGATTCTCTAATAAAAAGTGGAATAAAAGTAATACCTCGGTAGGAATTCCTTCACAATTTCTGTTGATATCCTCATCTCAGGTCTCCGAAATATGACTCTCATCTTCAATATAGATAATTATATTATATTTCACTGTTATAAATATGTTAAAGTATACCTTTACTTGCAAGTTTGTTCACCAGAAAACAATCCATGGCGACAGTGATTAGCAACGTATTTTCAAGAATTCACATCAAAACGGCACAGTTTTAATCTGGCTTATAGAGAAAAAACACAAGTTGACACACACAATAAAAATGGCAGAAGTAACAAGTAGTGGAAAAGCGTAACATATCACGAATGATACACGATTAAAAATGTGAAGTTGGCACCATATTTTGGTGTTTTTATTGGTGCGTTCAGAAATGCTTGACGATCTTGAATTTTTTGGTAAGATATAATAAGACATTTCTATGAAAAGTAATAAGTAATATTAACCCATATTCTCCTAGCGTCGTCATATGACGACGCAAATTACCCATAAATAAATTGCATGTAGAAGTGTATCCGAAGTGTTCTAACATGTCGGCAAATATGTTTTCTTATTTACTGAGTATTGTTTTCTGTATATAAAGTCATTGGATCCCAGCACATTGCACTGACCGGACGTGATTATTCTTGAAAAGTGAGTGACTTATAAGAAAACTCTAAAATCATGACGTCTACAAGCAAGTAAGTACTGAATAATATGATTGCAGTAAAAATTAATTTTTTTCTTTATATATTTCAATTATATATTTGTTCAGCATTAGTTATAAATATAATAAATTTTTCCAAGAAAATTGGGAAAACAGTGATCTTTACATACTTTTTGATGTCGTCATATGACGACGCTAGGAGAATATATGTACATTTCTTTGCCTCCATTAGACCTATCCATTTTATTCAAAGAAAATCTCTGCTTCTTCTACCTCTTCTTAGGAACCCAGTTTGCATACTGCTAATCGAAAATTATTTGAATTTTCCTGTCAAATTCGTATCAATTTTGGTGGAGTTGTGTATGATATCTACGTAGTCGTGCAACAATACGGGTTTCTTTTATTTGCCCTGACTTGCGCAACACTGCAATATATATAATATATGGGGAGGGATCAGTTTGATAATATAATGAAATCTTATCATTTTCAATCAAATTTGACAAATTCTCCAAACTTCGACCCCTCATTTCACATCGCACGATGAAGCAATGTGGAATATTTTGGTAAGCATGGATGCAGGCAAGCGATTAGAAATAAACCTATACGATAAAACTCACCATTGGGATATTTAATCGCCTTTGACCCATATCAGGTGAAAACTTTCACTTCCTCGATCAATATCTTCTATGTCAATCCAAATTTCCATACTATATAGTGTGATAATTTATTTACAACGTTCCTTTTACTCAAGGAACTAAAAGATCGCAGATATAACTGTACCGGTGCAATAAGAGCTAATCGCTTAGGAAATTGCTGCTGTTTTCTGAAGCCAAAAGAGTTGGAAAAGAAAAATAGAGGCTATACAGAAATTGCTACGGAAAAACTAAAAAAAAATGAAATTTTGAGTTGGTGGAAAAATAACTCATATATATCTATTGCTTCTACTTGTTTAGCATCTTATCCAGAAGGAAGTGTCAAGAGATGGAGTAAGACTGATCTCAAGCGCACTTCTGTCAGTATTCCTAATTCTGTCTAAAATTATAACCAAATATGCGTAGTAGTGACAGAATGGATCAAAATATATGGGTTTACCGCATATCCATACGTGACAAGAAATGGTGGTAGCCATTATTTATGTGGATGCTTGACACTTCTGTGCAGAACGATTGGTTGCTAGCGCGGAAACAAACAAATGATACGAAATTGACTAAACTTAGTTTTCGCCGTGATTTGGCAATGTCATATCTATTAAAACACAGAAATGTACCAAAAACAGTTGGAAAAAAACCGCCGAATTCTGCAGGATCTAAAGTAGCCCATTTCGACAAAATTGAACACTTTCTTCGCAAAACAGTAAACAATAAGCAAAGCCGGTGTGCTAGCAGTAACTATAAGTCTATACAGTTAGAACTAAATATTCTAAATGTAATGTAGGGCTATGCATAATTTGCTTGCAACCATATCGTACAGATTAACATGTTATGCAAAATACATATGTATAAATTAACTTTAATTCCTTTTATATACCTTATATACTTACTTTCAATAATATATCTTAATTTAAAACACATAATTAGATTTTCATTGTTTTGTACCCATATTCTCCTAGCGTCGTCATATGACGACAACCCCTAACTAAGGGTTGTCGACCGATAGAATAAATTGGTGTCACATTTCATGCTGCGGTGACCATTTTTAGACAACTCCTTTAATTGCATAATGTTTTGATAAGTATTTCTTAATTCCGGAGAATACGGGTTAACTTCTGGAAACTAACATCATTATTTCAAGAGCTTGAAAATTCCTCTTTTTAACAGAGGAAATCTTAAATTTTTTTATTATGTCTGAAGTCTGTCAAATGAAGATAAATCTGCCTATGTGTCACTACTGCCAATCAATTGACCAAGTGATTAATAGGTCACTATTCACAATGCCTGGAACTTATGAATAAATATTGGTAATTTTGTTAAATT
Organism: Dioctria rufipes; assembly: GCA_963924295.1. Classification (NCBI taxonomy): domain Eukaryota; kingdom Metazoa; phylum Arthropoda; class Insecta; order Diptera; family Asilidae; genus Dioctria; species Dioctria rufipes. The sequence continues at coordinate 116,906,383 of OZ002741.1, forward strand.
GACCGAACATTATACATAATGCTATGTTTCTTTCAGAAAATTCAATAAAAAATATTTAAAATAAATAAAAATATAACTTCAACAACAAAATTAAATTCTTTAACACTAAATGTACCAAGCGGGGTCAAGTGACCCCTTCCAAAGTTTACTTCAAAATCCTACATTCATTGTTATTTCTTTGGCTCGTCTGACCTTCTGTAAATTCTTAATTATCCGATTATGCAATTTCTCACTCGTTTTTCTCCCTCGCTTATTCTTATTCTCTGCTACCTATCCTTACCATAAGGGGTCATTTTACCCCTTACGAAATTTTTGGCATTCAGTTTTGTCTTTTTGAGGTGGTAGCACGCCGCGGTAAATTTCAAATAATGAGCTTTGAGGAAAAATTTATTGAGGAAGTACGAAATTATAGAATAATTTATGATTTGCAAGACAGGCAAGACACGTGGAAAAAAAGACGTGGTTTGGATGGATATTACAAAGCGTTTAATTTAGTTAATTTCTGCATTTTAAATTTTTTTCCATAATTTGGTCCATTGCATTTCTTTCAATATAATATAAAATATTCTTATTAAAAATCTCCTTTTAAAACGCTCGAAACATTTAATAAATGAAATTTCAGTATCTTCTTCTTTCACAATCGTCGCTCACTGCCTGTCGTTGCAATTGTGTTCCCAATTTTTCGACTGCCTGTTTCGCAGCGAATTTTATGTTGTCGTCTGTCGCTCTATCGCTCTGTCGTCGCAATTGTGTTTAAGCCTTAAGCCCAATTCAGAATCGGCGCAACATGCATCAACACAGCATGCATCATGATTCATGATGTATGCTGCAAAGATTTTGACGGCCAATTCACAATAGGCGCAGCAATCATATTTGCAGCAAGCAGTGTAGAAAACTTTGTAATGTTAACTTTTTTTATAATTCACAATTATTTACAAACATAACACCTTAATACCGAGTTTTTATATGGTGCATAATTTTAATTTAGTCGTTTTTCTTTAAAAAAAATAGATCCGGAGGAAATATGAGATAAATAATATTTGAAATTTATTTTTTACCTCAATATGTTGGCAGAACTGTTGCAGCATGCATCAAATTTTAAAATTTTCTAAACTCTTGCATCATGATGCATGCTGCGCCTATTGCGAATTGCGCCATATGATCCCATGATATCAAACCTTGCTGGATGCTGCGCTAATGCATGCTGCGCCGATTCTGAATTGGGCTTTATAGTTTCATTTATCTGAATGTGATATGTGTGCTTAGTTTCGACGTAAGCCAAAACCCTCGAGAATACTTCGCAAGCCATGAAACAGACTCGCTCCCTACCACATGCGAGGCCTGACGTAGTCCTTACATTATAAAATATTTGCCGTGCTCTTATGTAAAACTGACAAAAGTTTGATTTGAATAACTCCCCCGCTCTAAACTACTATTCATACAGAAAAATGGTGTTCTGATAATCTTGTGCTTGCTTTCTTATCTTCCGAACCGTAATAAAATTTTCATACCTTTCCTAACAAAATTATTTAAAAAAATTAATCTTAACCAAATGACTACGATTCCTCAAACAAAAATTCTCAGCTGAGTAATCATTGTAATGTCGCTGTGCCGTCATGGCATGCCGTGGGCTGATGATATCGAATGTAGCTGCCTACAGATTCGGACTACAGCTGCACATACACACATGCAATTATCACTCAGCTGAGAGGTATTGAGCGTAAAATGGTAAGGTTAGTTTGTAATCAAAACTATTTAATCATTTTGTTAAGTAAGGTATATAGTAAGTGTAGCCTTTGAGAAGGTAAGGAACCAAGCTGTAAATTACTACAAGACTATTTTCCTGTATGGATAGTAGTTTAGGCTCTATGGCATATCTAAAGCCAATGTTTAGCACTTTTCCATAAGTATCAATATAGAACATTTTAGAAAACGGACTAAGCACCCACACATATAAATTTCTGTTTCATGGCTTGGGAAGTATTCTCGAGGGTTTTGCGTAAGCACGTAGTAATTGTTCTATGAGTGTTCTGTAACAGAGTTTTTATTTAGAACTCTCGCCCACAGATTGCGCCACCATCGTTAGATTGGTTCGATTCTAGACTAAATGTGAAGCGTGGTTTTGCGACGTGGATAAATGTTTGTTGCACCTAACTTTAGGCTTTTACAAGATGGGTGTTGCGGTTAAATTAAGACTTTTTATAGGTTAGTTTTGAATTAATATTATTCTTATTCAAGTTACGCTAGGATATTTTTTGTTCATGCCGATGGATTCTGGAAGGTACGGGTGGCGTTTAAAGGGGGAATACAATTTTCATCAGATATCCTCTACGGGGTATGGTTTTCAAGATATTAGTGATCTTACCTTTTCAGATATAATTAATATTAGTAATAATTCAAGCTACCTAGGATATTTTTGTTCATGCCGACAGATTCCAGAAGGTATTGGAAATGAAGATTTCATTCGAATCTCACAACATGATATCAGCTTGGTTTAATGTTTTCTTAGCAAATTATTATTGGGTGTAGGGGTATGTATTGAAAAATATTAGGCAAGTGCCACATTAACCCACTAATATGCTGATGTTCTGATTATCAGCAGCACTAATATCTTAATGACGCATGCCACATTGTAAGAGGTAGTGATGTACTGATGTGATACTGATCTGCTGATAATCACCCAGTGACCTGCATATTATTAAATGTTACTAACATCAGTCTATATTTTATTTGCAAACTAATTAACTGGGGTTAGTTTAAAATATTAAAAATGAGTGAACGAAATTTTGTTTCAGAATTAGTGCAAAATGCTGCTTGGAGAGATGGTATGTTTTTTTTTTAATTTTTTATTTAATTAAACACCATATTGATGAGTATGAGGGAGTATGAGGGAATTTAACCAACCTTCCAGGAGGCGTTGGGCTTCGTGGATCTTATCACTTCTCATGAATGATAATTGGAGTTTATCGTTTATCATGAATGATGGCTCAATTTTATTATAGATAATGATTTATTGTCCTTTATCATTTATTATGAATGATAGCTAGTGGTTCTTCGGCTGCAAATGCCATTACAAAATCTCGATTATCCCCAACATTTGCGTTTATTTCGGCTTTTTCTTCCATTGTTTAATAATTCCAGTTTAAGTACTTGCGTTTTTGACACAGAAAATCAGATGACTTTAATTTGATGTAGCATAACCTACTGATGTGATGTCCTTGCAATATATCAGCTGCTGATTATTTGAAAAAATCACCATCACCACATCAGAACATCAATTTTCTGGTGGGGCACCTGCCCTTACGTTTTATAAACATTTGCTTTTATTTTCAATAAAAATTCTTATTATAAAAATATTTCTTATAGCACAGTGTCCAATATCTACTTGGCAACATTGCGCATTTGTATTAATCTCTATTAGTTTTCCACAGTTATATTTATCTTCAACGTTGATAATGATTTCATCCTCTCCAACTATCTTCTGCATCCATTGTACTTTTTCAGCACCTTTTACATATATGTTCTTTTGTCGTAGCAGTGATTTGACTATAGTGTACAGCTTGTGATACGATATATAACCATAATCCCAGTGAAATCAATGAAAATTTCGCTAAAGCCATTTCACTTGTCTCTTTTTTGCAGAAGTTAAATCTTTGTATCTGAACGGAGGTTAAAATATAAAGTGTTGCATCTGATTTTCATCAGTTAACATTGCCAGATCTTTAGTAATAAATTCGTTGAAGTTTGCCTTGAATCCTTGGACGTCTACGATGGAAACCATCTTCTTAATTTAACTTTCTCAGCTCACTTGTCAGGGGACTATATTCCACTATTCTATCGTGTAGAAACATGCAATATTCTGTTGTATTAGCCGGTATATTTTTGGATGCCTTGACTTCTAGGCTTTGTCAACAGGTCCAGTTTTTATTATGTCATTTTGATGTGAGCACTCAATGACAGCGATTAGAGCATCTGTTTTGAACCTCTCCCATTAAAGGAACGGTTGATACTGATGGTCATAGAATGATTGCGTGAACTTTATGTAAATATCAAACAGCAATGCATTTTGGTTAAATTTCAGGTTCAAACCATCACTGGGATATGATTCTGAGTTCAAATGAACTGTAACATCGGTGAGTTTGCAGTGATCACACTTGCTAGCATCCTTGGTTTTATCGTTCCTTTGATTCGTTTGTAATGTTAAGATGATAAATGCGGTTTCTGTAGTTGACTGAAAGTTCTAACTGACCAGGTTTGATGGGTAGACTCCGGTAGTATGGATACTCTCATGGATACTCTTATATGTTCTAGTTGCTTCATCATCGGACACTGTAATACATGTGGAACGCTCCATTGAAGTTTGGTAATTTCAATTTTCACCTCAACTTTGAGTGATATAATGGCATTATCATCTGTGCTGCTCCGAATCAATATGAAAAGCGTTCGACAGAACACCCAAATGCGCCGTTCTCCGGCACTAGAACAGTGGAATGTGGGGAAGAGATTTGTAGGAACTATTAACTCGTTCTTAACGAAGAGAAAGGTAAAGGTGAGAGTCGGAGGACACTTCTCCTCCACTCAAAACATTCATAACAGTCTGCCACAAGGATCATCTCTTTCGGTCCAACTCTTCAACGTATTTATCCACTCTCTTTCAGAGAGCCTGGACAGAATCCTGAATCTCTTCTTCCACATTTACGCTGACAACCTGATTGGCTACGCTTCAGGTTATGTCCCGTTTGTCAAACACGTGCTCAACAGAGCTCGGAGAGGAATCTCAGTTTGGGCCGACACAAACGGGGCGAAAATCGCCCAGAACAAACTGGAAGCATTACACGTCTGTCGGAGACGAAAATGCACAGAGAGCGTTTTCGAGGGAGATATAGCTTCTGTCCCCCTGCAAAAAAGTCTTCTCAAAATCCTGCGGCTTGTCTTTTCGCACAACCTCAACTAGTGCAAACAGACGACAATTGTTGCAGACGCTGTTAAAAGCAGAAGTAACCTGCTAAAAATAATCTGCAGAAAAAACTCTGGCCCACCTCTGGAGACTGCAAAGTAGATTACGGCCTTACCATCTACGGCTACACCAACAAGATTAACGTCCGCGAAATCCAGACATCTCTAAATGCCACAGCTAGATTAGCTCTCGGCGCACTGCGCACCACCCCCATTCCCAGTCTGTTAGTTTAATCTGGCCTCCCAACCTTCTACCAGAGAAGAGAAGAGCTGGGCTCCAATCTCTTCTACAAGTCCCTGCACAATTCCAATTCTCCACTCCACCTCCTAACCCTGGACACCTTATCCACAAACCCCGCTCCCACCAGACGCACATGTCCTAGCCTAAAACGCGCCATTGCAAACATCCCCAATTCCTCCGAACCATTCCCTTTACTCTAGACGAACAAAATCCTGTGGGCTCCCTACCACCTTGGAGAGTACCAACTTGGAGTATAATAACAAACGAAAAAAACTATGATCATCTGGACAACAACAGCAAGACTAGACTTCACATAGAAACGTACAGACGAATAAACACAGACATCAACACCTATACAGATGCCTCAAAAGACGACGAAGAAGTGGGCATCGCCATCTGGTCTAAGGACACTGAAGGTGAATTCGCTCTCACATATCTACTGCCAACGTGGTCTGATGTTTTTACGGCCAAGCTAACGGCTGTCTGGGAGGCTGTAAGGTGGGCCGTGAAACACGAGGGCACATGTGCCATCTTCTCAGACAGCCTATCCTCGCTCAAGGCCATAAAGAACACCAAAAACAAAAACCCGTTGGTATCAAACATTAGGAACTCCCTGTATATCTACAGAATCACACTGGTATGGTGCCTTGCTCACGTGGGAATAGAAGGGAACGAAAGAGCGGACATGTTGGCCGAAAACGCACTGCGCAGCGACAACATACACCTAACTCCACCAGGCAAGAAAACAGTCAGAGGGCAAGCCAGAAGGCTTCAACATGAACTCAGAAACGTCACCTGGAGCACCTCCATTTCTTTTCTTGCCACTCACCACAAAACGTCGGACAAACCTAGTATGCCTGATTCATCAAGGAGGAATATGATCTCAATTGCGAGATTGAGACTTGGCCACTTCCTACCGGTCAAGAGACATATCTTCTCCACACAATCGTGCCCTACCTGCACATACTGCCGTAACAACAGTACATAGAACTACAAAGACTAATCAACGAACTTGGAACAACAAAGACACCGACAGAACACCTCACATATAGCGGGGAGGACAGAGACATACTACTCTATGCACTGAGGACATATCTACAAGACAAAAACTTGGACACAAGACTCTAACGACAAACATACGGACTTTACTTCCATATATTTAAAAAAACAACAACAATGAATTATAAATAAAAAAAGATACAAATGAAAACACACATTCGCAACTCCTAACTGGATAGTTCTATATTTATCTTGTAGTAGTCGACATTAGTTCTAATCAATTAACATAATCACAATTAATGAATTATTACAAAATCTTAAAATACAATTTTCCTTATTTTTTCATGTACAAATTACTATAGGTAACCTTATTCTAGTTACAAAAATTGTTTGTTTTTTCTTTCTCAGTACTTTTAATCTAGCTGTAAACTTGCTCTCTTGTCCTTTATTCAATGTATAGAATTCTTAGGCTTCCTCTTTATATACTTCCACCATTAGTTTTTTAGAACAATAATGTTGTTTTTGAACTCCCTTAGCATTACTTTAAACTCACATTGTATCTGTTCCTAGATTTCGTAAGACCAGTATTTGTAGGCGCAGCAGTGGCGTCATTAGCAACATAAGATTAGATGAGATAGCTTAAAAAAGGAAAAAAGAACATGTAATTACACTAAAAAAAAAAACAAAAAAAAAAACGGCAATTTATATATTAAAAGGAAAATGTAAAACATAAAAATCACAATATGTTATACAAAAAAAATAATAATAATAAAATTAACTATGGTAACAAGCTGCGACTCAATGCAGACTGTCATAACATCTGACCGCTGCCCAGATGACCTTGTAGCCGTGGGCCTACCAAACATTGTTTGTATTAAATGTAGGCTAATCTAAGTTCGATATTTAAGCAAATAATGTATGAAATAAATAAATAAATCATCGGACACTGTAACATTTGTGGAACGCTCCATTGAAGTTTGGTAATTTCAATTTTCGCCTCAACTTTGAGTGATATAATGGCATTATCATCTGTCCTGCTCCGAATTAATATGAGTTCATGTTCGGAATTTATAAGAATTTTCTGGTAATCTTCAGCGAATCCCAATAAATATTTCAGAAGTACACAATAGTTGAAGTTCATTGGCTAGAATAACGGATGAATCTGGTGACCAACTGCCATTGAGTAGTATCCTGCTTGTAACTGCATTTAGCGATACATAGTTTTTTAATATTATCGCAATCCCAAGATTTCTTGTACAATCGATTTCCACTGCATTCAAATTATAGCGTATTTCCTCGAGCGTTATTACGTTAATTTTGCTGTTGCTGAAACGGTTCCATCCAACTTTGCTAGCGACCCCGCAATGTAAAGAAAACTCCTGATATTGTACAGAGATACGGATTTAATAGCTGTTTTTAAACGATATTAGAAACGGTGACTATGAAAGATGTTCGAATTTAATTGTCCGTTGACTAATGATATTGACTGCTCCGCTCTCGTATCATTATTGTATGACATTATGCGGTGACTTCAAGTTTAGCTTGATGGTTATAGCCTCTCCTCTGAAGTTGAATAAGTCACCGTCTTGGTCAAGGAGCTTAAATGTTAGAGAACTTATACGTTTGGTGTTCACAGGCGAATAGATGACATCTTTGGGAACCTCCACTATTTTATACCCTGGCCCCACGTTCGGGTAGAGCTCGTGTAGAGTGTGAAATTGTGTGTTGTTGAAGAATGGTCCTTATATAATATTATATTCGATGCGTATAGTATTTACTTTAATGATGTTGATAGGCAACTCTGATATGCATTGTATTAGCAAATAAGTTTCTTTTACTGAATCCTAGCAGAGGAGCTATGGATCTCTGTCTTTCAAAATGTATTTCTTCAGTTGCTTTAACTTCACTCTTCTATGTATTATTGTTAGCCTTTATCGTAACCATTATCCTTTTCCCTTATTTATCCCAGTATCCTTGTACATATTTTGCTATATCATCAATGTCATAGGAAATTGATATTGACTGCTTTGCTCTCGTATCATTATTGTATGACATTATGCGGTGACTTCAAGTTTAGCTTGATGGTTATAGCCTCTCCTCTGAAGTTGAATAAGTCACCGTCTTGGTCAAGGAGCTTAAATGTTAGTGAACTTATACGTTTGGTGTTCACAGGCAAATAGATGACATCTTTGGGAACCTCCACTATTTTATACCCTGGCCCCACGTTCGGGTAGAGCTCGTGTAGAGTGTGAAATTGTGTGTTGTTGAAGAATGGTCCTTATATAATATTATATTCGATGCGTATAGTATTTACTTTAATGATGTTGATAGGCAACTCTGATATGCATTGTATTAGCAAATAAGTTTCTTTTACTGAATCCTAGCAGAGGAGCTATGGATCTCTGTCTTTCAAAATGTATTTCTTCAGTTGCTTTAACTTCACTCTTCTATGTATTATTGTTAGCCTTTATCGTAACCATTATCCTTTTCCCTTATTTATCCCAGTATCCTTGTACATATTTTGCTTTATCATCAATGTCATAGGAACCAACCGGTATCTCAACAACCTCATTTCCTACATGAACCAGATTATTGCACACATCAATATTGGGTACAGAGTTGTATGTTTGAAAATCAATTAGTCTACAAACAATACATTGCCAGCTCCAGCGGAGGAAAGTACTCAGCAATAAGTAGAGATGAATTTCCCGTGGGAGTAAGTGTTAAGGACATTGTGGTTGATAAAGAACTGACACAATTTCAATATAAATACATCTATTTATAGATAATAATTACAATGTTAATGACTATAACAATTAAATAAAACTCTATACCATAAAACTATACCATAGACAAATTAATAACATACAAAGACTGGACACTTAGAACAAAAATATGCAACGCTATTCTAGAATATAAAAATTAAGGATGCCTCGACGATGCCTCGACTTGGCACTTGATGACGTGCCCAAAGGGTAAGCCACCAATGCCTCGCTCCATACAAAATCACTGGCCTCGATCCGATGAAGAGAAGGCCACAAGTTTTTCTTAGAAATTTACTGGAAATTTCTTCGAATTTTTATGCATTGGCCAGGCCGAGAGCAGTGCCTCTCTCGAATATAAAATCTAACAACGATGTACATACTGTATCTGAAAATAAGTCTACTCGGCCACCAAAATGAATAAAAATTCTACCGAAACACTTTGTGTAAATATCTAAAAAAAAGCAATTGCTTATTGCTTGTCTAGCGTCTACGCTCAAAAAAATTGTTGTCGCCCCCAAAGGTGCGTATGAATTCTAAGGAAAAAATTTCCAGTAAATTACTAAGAAAAAATTGCGGCCTTCCCCCTACATCAGGTCGAGGCATTGTTGTTAGATTTTATATTCGAGCAAGGCACTGCTCTTGGCCCGGCCAATGCATAAAAATTCGAAGGAAGAAATTTCTAGTAAATTTCTAAGAAAAACTTGTGGCCTTCTCTTCATCGGATCGAGGCAACAGTGATTTTGTATGGAGCGAGGCATTGGTGGCTTACCCTTTGGGCACGTCATCAAGTGCCAAGTCGAGGCATCATCGAGGCAACGTTAATTTTATATTCTAGAAAAGCGTTGCATATTTTTGTTCTACGTTTCCAGTCTTTGTATGTTATTAATTTGTCTATGACTATACATAGTTGTACGTTATATTATTACCCAAGTAGTTTATGAGCTCCCTTGTTGGTTGGAGACTGCCAAGGCTATCAAAAAAATTGATTTTATGACCTTTCTTGTAGTACGCTACCCAATGTCTACCTGCTCCAGTTAAAATGTCCAACTTAACAACACCGCTTTCTAGCTTCCGTGACTTTTTGAGTACTGGTACTGCACTGGTATCATTTACTGCTTTAGCTATGCATGCTGCACCTACTGATAGTGCTCTTAATGCTGAAAGCCCAGCAAACAACGGGAAAAGAAACGGAAGTGCTCCACCAATCTTTGGTACAGGAATAGCTCCTGGAGTTTTAATTGATTTCTTCTTTCTTTTCACAACATTTTTAGCTACACTAAGAGCATTTTTTGTAGCTTTTATCAAGTTTTTTGGTTTTATGACTTTTTAAACCTTAGGCAAGTGCACACCAGACCACTGATATGCTAATGTACTGATGAGCTGATGTGCTTATTATCAGCAGCACTAATATCTTAATGAGGCATGCTACATTATAAAAGGTAGTGATGTACTAATCTGCTGATAATCAGCAAGTGACCTGCATGTTACTGACTTTTACTTACATCAGTCGAAATTTTATTTTCATACTAATAAGTCGGGTTACTATAAAATATTAAAAATGAATGAAAGAAATTTTGTTTCAAAATTAGTGCAAGCTGATGAAAAACGAAGGTGCCAGTGGGAATCAACGTGTGCAGACTACTGTAAAAAGGATAACTTTGTAAAAGCTGGAGACTGACGAAGGGCTTCTGCCAATACGAAACGCTCTTCCAATCAATTTTTGAAGTCCAAATTTGCAATTGACAAACGTCATTAACATGACTTCTTTCCTTCATATACGGAATATAACTCACCTTCCAGGAGGCATTGGGCTTCCTGGATTTTATCACTTATCATGAATAATAGTTGGACTTTATCGTTTATCATGAATGTTGGCTCAATTTTATTATTGATCATGATTGATAGTTAGATATTATCCTTTATGGTTTATCATAAATGATAGTTTTCCTTCAGATGTAAATGCCATCAAAAAATCCCGACTATATTAATAAGTGTATATTAACATATAACCCACCACGCATCATATTTGCATTTACTTTGCTTTTTTCTTCCATTTTTTTCTAATAAAAGCACCAAAAGCACTTTCTCCTCGCTGATTTCCATTTTAAATGCTTGCGATTTTAACATAAAAATCAGATACCTTTAATCTGATGTAGCATAACCTACTGATGTGACGTCCTTGAAATATGTCAGCTGCTGATTATTTTTAAAATATCACCATCACCACATCAGCACGTCAGTAGTTTGGTGTGTCACTTGCCTAACATACATTTCGTACTGAATCTCGACGTTCATTTTTAACTTTAAGGGCCTTACCGAACTTAGTTTTAGCCTTCATTGCGTTTGTTATAAGCCAGGCGTTGGCACGTTCACTCAAATTTGCGTCAATTGATCTTGCGCGCTAATAGTATGCCATATCGTGTTCCATGCAGGCTGCGTCCAGAGGAATAATGCCCGGATCTCCTCTGGCCAATCTTTGTTGTAACTTTGGTCCTGGCCCACTGTACTGGTAATATCGGTAGATTTAATTCTACAGGTAATTTGTTGATGATTGAATTTAATAGTCTTCTGCCCCCTTTCCAGGCTTTACATTTACTGGAGAATTTCGATTTGAGATCCAGCATCTTATAAGGTTCCGTTGATACTGTTGAAATGTAACATAAACAGGTGTATTTATAGTAATCCCGTTAGTGTTCAATATGCGGTTCATTTAACAATAAATACTTGTTCGAAATGCTAACGTAGCTGTTACCGAAGGTGAAAAAGAATCATAGTATAAGGAACATCATTGTTGGACTATCCAATTGTGGAAAAATTAATGTTATGATAAGTTTGCTAGAACATCGAAATGGTCTGAGATATGAAAATATTTACATACATATATTCAAAATCTCTAAATCTCTACATCAACCAAAGTATGAATACTTGAAGCCAGTGATGACCCCCATATCAGGATTGGGGTATTATATATGTCGTAGGCATCTAATAAAATTCGGCGTTTAATTAAAAGCCTAGTCATTTAATTGAATGCCGGCATTTAATTAAATGACTAGGCTTTTAATTAAATGTCGGATTTTATTAGATGCCTACGACATATATACTCAAACAACTGCGACGTTCTACCACCAGAGGAAGCCAAGTGACTAACTCCACTTCATTTGTAATTAATTTATAAAAGGTTATGTATCGAAACTTTAATAATATATACATATGTCCATGCGCAAGTGAGTCCTCTTCTAATATTGATAATTATATTGAATTCAGGTAGCGAAACGTTAATAATATATATACATATTCATGCGCAGGTAAGTATTCAGTCCACACTAATCTCAAAATATTGGAGAACGTAAGTCTCCCTTACATAAAGTTCAGTCTGCTGTATGTGACGCAGGTATTTGATTAATTCACACTAATTTCATAATTAGGTAAAAAAAAATTTGCGAAGTCATAGTTATCTTGTACGGTAGAATCACACAGGGAAGTATACGATATTCTTCACATGTAGTTAGATATTAAATTGTTCCTGGTTTTATTAGTGCATTGTGTATCGCGCAGGTAAGTATTCAGTCCACATTAATCTCAAAATATTGGAGATCGCTGGTCTCCCTTACATAAAGCTCAGTCTGCTTTATGTGACGCCGGTATTTGCTGCTGGCATGTGCTGAGTCTACACTAATTCAAAGAAAAAAAGGAAGAATATTACCGAATCCCAAGGTTTCCTGTGTGATTTGCTTCACACAGGCATATCGCACAGGCAAGTCTGGAGTTGGACCTCGCTTCACTTTCCAGGACGCTGAAGGTCTTGTTGTCGTCGGCCGCTCGTGCTCCCCGGTTAAAAGTGAAGAAGCGGTCGATTGAAGGTGTTAATATCGATGTATAATAAAACAAAATATAAATAGTGAAAGGAATTAGATTTAGGTTCGTCAAGAAAAACAGTATTTCATTTTAATTTAAATAAACACAATTTATTATTTGTGTTATTCAACTGATCCTAGTAGGATTTTCAAAGCACAATAGTTTAATTCATGTCCACTCGAACTTTACACGACGGGTCTTGAAGAAAAACTCCCCGAGGATCGGCGATATTGCACCCAGGCACCCATGAAAGCTTCGAAAAGATTTTTCATTCTTTTTGTTACTTTCTCACGACGTTTAAAAATCCTACGTGAGAAAATGTAGAAAAGTTTGGATGCAAGCTATATGCATCAATGCAAAACTGTAATCTGATATGCACTTGTGCGCCCGTCTTGAAATATTAATTTTATGAGGGCACGAATAAATTGTGATAATTGTATGTATGTATGTATGTACATACAATTAGATTGAAGAAGGTAAGTAATATACGTATGTACAGTGTACATACGGAAAAAAAGTAAGAAGACTCTATATGTAGGTAAGTATGCATACCGTGTGAGTGATATGTGGAATATGGGAAAGCATTTCTAAATGCATTTTAAATTTTATATGAAATTTTGAATGAAATTTAATTTGAAATGTTTTTTCAGGGTCAATTAATGGTACATCAATATATCGTATTGGACGATACATTGATGTATATTTATGAAGGAAACTTTCTTTCCAAATAACGAAGTTAAAATATATATATTAAAACAACTGTTAGTAGATATTTATAACTAATTACAAAATTGTAAGATTATAGTAAAATAATTACGAAGTTGTAAAACTATAGTCAATTTTAATTAAAATATTCTAAGAGAATTTTTTTTTTTTTTTTTTTTTTTTTAATAAAGAAGAAGTTGTGATAAGTTATTATTATTATTTAAATGTTATCATTTTTACTGCCATTTGTATAGTTTTTTTAGTTTTTATACCTATAATTTTATTACCTAATTAATTTATTTTAATTAATCTAAATAAAAACTTTGTTTTCCATAAAAACCATGCTTCTATTCTAGTCGCCAAGAATGTGGTGTTTTTTTTGTCTTGTTTTTTTTTTTATATCGGTACATATATATATACAAATTACCTAAAAAATAAAAATTTAACTTTTGATTTCATATTCTTTTCATTATAGAGTGCATTAGATTGCTCGGATGGGGATAGGGGTTGTTGGAAATGATAAAAATTGTATAAGAAAATGTTAGTGTGGTTCGTTTATCATTGTCCGTAAGTTAAACGTTTTCTGTGGTTTTTCTTTGTGGTGCAGGAGTTATTTTGAATTTTGATTCTCTCGGTGCCAGAGTAGGCATATTCTTCTGTTTATGTTCAGGAAGTATTTTTTTTTAGTTATGGATTTTTGTGTTGTCTTTGATATACAGATAAACACATAGAATAAAGATAATTAAGGCAATTGTAAGGTAGGATACTGTATAGTGGAATATGGTGATTGTTTATAGGATTTAAAGGGACTAATTCTTGATCTTTTTGAAAACGAATGGATTCTAGAAGGTTCTCTGTTGTTTTTAATATATAAGTAATTTGGTTTCATGTGCGTGTTCATAGGAGAAAACGTCATATTCCATAGTATATTGGAAATGTTTTTCGTTGGGTTAAATTCGAGTTAAATTTGGATATTTTGACGTTACGTCCGTGCAAGATGAATTCTTTGCTTCGTACATAACAACCGGGATAAATATACATTGTTCCTGCTCCTTGCAGGATTTGTGAACTAATGGAATCTTCACAAATAATGTCTATGTGGAGGCATCCTTTCAGGGAGAAAAGCCAAGCGTTTTGCTGCGATAGTTGCGTCCAATAATAATCCTGTCCCAAGATCAGAATTTTACGCTTTCCATCTTAGTAGATTCACTTCACTTTGGTTTGTTCTTGTATTTCTGTTTAGGATAGGAGATGAAATGCATATGGTCCAACGTTGCGCAGTTATGGATATCCTGTAATGTTAACTCAATATAGTGCTCACGATTGTAGGCCATTAGTATATATTCCTTCGATGGTTCAATATATACCAATGATCCGTTAAGGAGTGTAGGTTATGGCATTGCTTTGAATATTTGGTATGGTTCCTTGAATGAAAGTGGGATTCGGAGTTCAATAATTATTTTATTATTGAAAATATTTGTCGAAATTGTACATAATTTGTAAATTTGTGATAGGATATTGTCTCTAGAGTTTGTGGGAAGCATCATTGAATTAGGCAGTTCTTGTCTGATGTTAGAATATCTATTAATTCCGATTGCGTATTTTAGTATCTGAACATTAATAAGACTAGTGAAATGAGTGATTCCAGTTCAATTGATATCTTATTATCAAGTGTTCTATTTACCATCAATGATGTGGCTATCTGTATTGATATTAGTTTTTTATGCATATTCAAGAATTCCTTGTCAATTGCGGCTTTTGTTTTATTAAATACGTGGGCTGTTGCTTCAACAATTGCAATTTGTCTTTTCATGAGTGAAAGGAGGGAGTCTTGATTTAGGGTGAGATAACGGATTTGGTCATCATAAACTTTGGCGTCATCTTCGTCTAATGTACTGAAGAGAGCTTTAGAGATTGAGCCTATCGCATTAAATAAGGCTCTTTGTTTCCTATTTTGAGTTACAAGTAGCATATTCCTATATTTTATGTTTGCTAATATTATGTTAATTTCTAACAAACGTACCGTTACAGCTATGGGCTATTGCTGTAATTTTATTAAGTTTCTGAGAAGTTGTAGTAATTTGTTGTGCGATGAATTTCATGTTCCTGAACTCCGCTTTACCGCTTTACCATCTTCCAATCGTTAGTATAGAGATTTGCTCTGCCAATTTCTTCGAAGTAAATGCCCGCGCTAGCATTTAGCTGCTTCACTTCCACCCATGAGCCGTGTATAATAGGGATGCAAAGAAAGAAGAATACTATTTGCATCATCTTGGAAACCTAGAAGATGACACTATGTTATTATCTCTGAATGATATTTGAAGATGATGAGGTCGTTACTCTGAGAAAAGTTTTAGGTCATTGCTATGGACTCTTGTGTTTTTATTACTTATTTTAATAGTCGAATTTTCGAGGGAATTAATCTCCATTATCTCATACGGGCCTGACCATAGTGGTGAGAATTTGTTCTCTCGAACTCTGCTCTTAAGTAGGTCTTTATCACCAGTATTAAATGATTTTTGGACGGAGTTCTTATCGTATTGCAATTTTGATTTGAAATAAAAACACTACTTATTGTCTGTATCACCATTGAAGTCAATTGAATATAGAACTCAAACTGTGTCTTTATTCGAGTATCGCTACTTAATTTATACAATCGTCAATTTGCTAGGCTAAACTAAATTAATATTAATGTACATTAAATACGTTAAAACTAAACCGCTTATTTGCACTTATGTGCTTTACTCCGGCAGAAAGATGTGACGCAATGTACTTGACCCGTATTACGCTGGTTGCAAAAAGGTAAACAAACGCATGTAAATAATTACAGTCACTTCTTAAGGCTGTGACACATATTTGGTTTAGCGTATGTTTTTTTTTTTGCTTAATTGCAATAATGCAATCGATCGCGTTTATTGTGATTGATTAATTTTGAGTCAATTGAATATTGCAAGAATGCAGAATGTGCATTCTTGTATTTTTAATTGATTTGGAAATTGTTGTGCAAATTCACATCACACTATGTCCTTAGCTATTTTGAAGCTATGCTGTAGAGGCGCTTTTAACTCGTTTGCATAATTGTCGTAATTATAGCAAATGGTTGGAGAAAATTTTAAATTGTTTGGGATTTCGGCTGGGAGTCCGTATAGGAGTTCGCGAGGAGTATAATTAGTACTCGAATAAGGGGTTGTGTTATATACAAACATGTCATAAAGAATCCATGTATCCCAGTCTTGTGGATTTTTTGATACATAAGATCGAAGATATTCAGCTAAGGCTCTGTGGCTTCTCTGCAATGCGCCATTTGTTTGAGGGTGGTATGGAGTAGTTTTAAACCGTTTTATTCTCAGCAGTTTAGATACCTCGGCGAACATGCCACTTATGAGGTTAAAACCTTGATCTGTGAGGATACTTTCTGGAATACCATGTCGAAAAACTATTGTTGTCGTGAAGGCTTCCGCTAATGTCTTAGACTCGGTGTCGACTATGGGAATAGCCTCAGAAAATTTTGAAAGTCGTCTTGAAATGTTGTTATGTATTTGTTTCCAAAATGAGAGATTGGGAGAGGTCCTACAACATCTAGGTACACTCTTTCGAAAGGTTTGGAGCTTATGCTCGAGATTTTCATTGGAATTTTTGGATTTCTGGATACTGACAAAGTTTACATTTCCTTACGTATTTGATAATATCGTCTGACTTGCCAGGCCAGTAGAATTGTTTTTTAATTCTTTTAATAGTACGGGAGAAGCCTTGATGGCCTTCCATCGGTAATGAATGAAAATCCTTCAAAACTTGTTCGATGTCATCGGATAAATATTTTATTGCATCTTGATGGAGCTTTATGTTTATTTGTTGATTAGCGAAGACCTTGGTAAAAATGTTTTTAACGACTAATAAATACTGTGGATCCAAAATTGGGAAGGAGATATTTAATTTATTTAACTGATTTGATTCCATGAGCAGATTTCAATTAAAATCTTTTCGAGGTCTGATCTATATCTTTGGGAGCGGCAATGCAAATTAATCTTGGAAATAATTATTTCGGAATCTTTTCTTTTGAAGAGGTCCAGTTTATTTTCTGAAAGTGGAGATTTATCTTAAAACTTAAAATTTAAGCTTCGCATTTTTAGTCAGTAAAAGAGGAAAATTAGTCTCAGTTATTATGACTGAGGAATTGTTTGTTGACGATGGAGCTAGGTTTGGAGTAATAATACTCGTGCTGGTAATGTTCTGATTCGTCTGAGCTCTAGCTTGATTTCTTGTTACCACATTTACGCAGGTGGTAGGTTCTTCGAAATTTTCGCTACTATCTGGAATAGCTCTACAAAGAGCGTCTACATTTGTGTTGAGCTTATCTGATTTATAGACTATTTTGTATTTATATTCCTCAAGACGTATTCTCCATTTCATTAGTCTTGAGGAGTGGTCTTTCAGATTTATGAGCCATATTAATGGCTTATGGTCAGTTATAATTGTAAAATGTCTGCCATAAACGTATGGTCTGAATTGCTCAACCGCGAAAACGACAGCTAAGACCTCATTTTCTATTGTTGAGTAGCGAGTCTCCGCGCCATTGAGAACTCGACCCACATAGGCGATTGGATGATCTCCTTTATCAGCAACTTGTGAAAGGACAGCTCCGATGGCGTAGTCACTGGCATCGGAGGTGACAAAGATTTATTTGTCGAAATAGGGATAAGACAGAATTGGTGCAAATTGCGTTGAACTTGAAAGGCGTATCTTTTTCAAAAGATTTGTAAGGGCTTCGCAATCTTTGAAAAATTTGGAAAGAAGCGGCGATAACAGCCGACCAAACCAAGGAAGGCTTTAATCCTTTGTCCTTCTTTGGCCTGGGATAGGACTGAACTGACTTTATCTTTGCTGGATCTAGTTTGACTCCATTTTCAGTTATGGTTGGAGTTTTAGGTTGACTTCACGAAGACGACTTAATACTGCTGTGAGTCTTGAGTTATGGTCTTTAAGGTTGTATCCATACTTTATCGTCCATGTATACGAAGCAATAATACCTTGAAGTCCAGATAGAATATTGTTCATGGCTCGTTGAAAAGTAGCAGGGGCTCATTTTAAACCAAATGGCATACGGTTATATTCGTAGTGGCCATAGGGTGTGCTAAAGGCAGTTTTCTCCCTGTCCTTCGAGTGTGGTAAAATATTTCGACTTCCCCAACTGATCTAATATATCAGTGATATTAGGCAGTGGATACGCATCGCCAATAGTAATGTCGTTAATACGACGAAAGTCTCCACTACTCGCCATTTTTTGTTTCCATCCTCATCTGGTTTTTTAGCAACCAGGAGAAGTAGAGAATTCCAGGGACTATGTGAAGGTCTGATGATGTCTGACTCAAGCATTTCTTGTATTTGCCTATTTATCTCAGTTCGGCTTGCCTCAGGAAGTCTGTAAGGCTTGGTATAGATTTTTTGGGTAATTCAAATCAAATCAAATCAAATTTATTCAAAAGAAAATTTGTACAAAATAAGGCATAGCCTTTTAAAAAGTACTTAGCATGAAAATTTAGAAAATATAAAAATAACCGCAAGAAAAATATGAATAAAAGGAATACATATATAAAGACTAAAATGAACTTATGTAAAAAAAGAAAAAAAAGATTAAGTCTAAGTCATAAATACAAAAGAAAGAAATAACAATTATAAAGAAAGTGAAATAAAAACATTGCGTGCACAAACCAACAGCATGCCTAAAAGAATTTTAATTAATTCTTAATTTATTCAAGTGTGTCTGCAAGCCTATCCCGGAAACCTCCCACAGTTCCGGAACTGCGAATACTGATTGGCAGTGAATTCCAGATCTTAATTGCATAGACGAAGAACATAGCGCCGCTCTGCAAATACCTGTGCCGGGGTATAAGAAGCTGTCTATTACGAGATGACTGAAGGAAACAAATTTTTGAGAAAAGATACATGGGAGTCCTAGAATAAATTAGTTTGAATAGATAGCTCATCAAATTAATTTTAAGAAAAACCGACAAAGAACAATCCAAAACCAGTCTAGAATGCTCAGAGACATGATCATATCTACGCAGGTTAAATATATACCTAACAGCAGAATTAAATTCCACTGTTAATCTCCTATCAGAGACAGAATCAAGCTTGTAGTGAAGAACGTTTGCATATGTTATGATGGGAATAATTATGCATTTTACCAGTCGCAAACGAGTAGTGTGTGGTGTGAAATTGGCTGACTGCCTTAAGCATCTCAGGCATCCGTAAATACGTCCAACTACATAATTAATGTGATCATTCCAGGTTAGGGTCCTATTAAAGATGACACCGAGATTACTAGTCGTAGTTACAAATGGAATAGAAGTGGAATTTAGAGAGATTTGAGGTAAACGACTAACATCAATAGTGGATTTATAAATAGGAATAGCTTTGGACTTAGACGGATTAATTTTCAAATCATTTGCAACCGACCATCGAGATATAGCTGCAAGGTCCCGATTAATCAAACCAATATACTCGTCCAACCTGTTGGGATTAACAGCAGCGTAAACCTGCACATCGTCAGCATAGAGGTGGATCTTGACGAAAGACACCACTTGAGCAATGTCATTAATGACTAGACTGAAGAGGAGAGGTGCAAGCACAGAATTTTAGGGGACGCCAGAGCGCAAAGGTAACAAGTCCGACTCATGATTGTTAATTGAGACACGTTGCTTGCGGTCGGAGAGAAAACTAAAGATGAGTTTCGCTGCTGTATGGCTAAAATTATACTCAGTTCGTAGCTTTCCACAGAGTAAGATATGGTTTACCATATCGAAGGCCTTTGAAAAGTCTAATAGTGTGAGAACAGTGAGCATATCAGAGTCGATATTCTCTCTTATGTCATCAGTAATCCTCAAAAGAGCCGTCATACAACTATGCTTTGCACGAAAACCTGACTGCCATTCACACATAAGAGAATTGCCCTCCAGAAATCCCAACATTTGTTCCCGCATAAGATATTCCATCACTTTAGATAAAAAGGGAAGTATGCTAATAGGTCGGTAATCTTCAGGAGAGGATCCACTGGTCTTTTTTGGAATAGGGATAACGCGCGCGACTTTCCAGGCTCCTGGGAAATAAGAAGTAGTTAAGGAAGAGTTAATGATATGAGTAATAATTGGTACTAGAGTATCAGCAATTAATATTATGAAGCGGGCCGGTATCAAGTCTAGACCAGTGGCAAGCGACCTAATAGAACTTATGGCTTTATATACTTCAGGTTCGTCAACGCAGCGAAAATCAAAGCCAGCCTCATGATCTAGACCTGAAGGAGAAGGATAATCTTGTACTGGTATTAATATTACTGGTGGAAATAAAAAACTGATTTAAAATGTTCGGATCCAGATCACAGTTTGAGTGTTTAATTTTACCGACTCCAATCTGGTTTAGATTACTCCAGAGTACCTTGGGGGGTAGATTAGGATTTAGCTTTTTCGCGTAAAACTTTCTTTTGGCATTTTTGATATGACTGCTAGTAGTATTCCGTAGAATACGAAAGCGTTCGTAGTAGATATCTGATCCCGTTGATTTCCAGCGCACATAAGCTTTGTTTCTTTTAGGAATAAGTCTATAAATATCCCTGGAGAACCAGGGTGCAGAGATGCGTAAAACATTCCGCTGATGAATGGGAACATGGTTATCGAAAGCGCTTTGAATATATTCACCGAATAATTGTATCTTGTGATCGATTGAGGACTCACAGTAAATAAAACTCCAGTCAGTGTTTGATATATTTTGCCGTAGAAAAGGTAGGTTGATAGAGTGGTAATCTCTATAGAACACATCCTCATTGAAATTCATTCTAGGAGTATTTAAGTCATATATCAAGAAGAGTAGATCATGATCGGAGAAACCAGCAAGCGATAATTGATTGGAAAAAAGAGCCAGACTCGGATTATTAACAATGACTAAATGAAGTAAAGATGGACTATACCCTGAAAAGCATGTATGGAGACTATTTAATATATGGAGGTCAAGAGCAGTTAACGATGACGTGAGTGCATTAAACTGATTCGAACTAAGGAGCAAGTTTATGTTGAAATCACCAGTAATAATAACGTTCCGATAGCTGGCACCTACTGTTTGCAAGAAGTCAATGAGATCCAAATAATACGGGTTTGAAGGTGGCTTATAGACGCTGCCAATCAAATATCTGTCGTCACCATTAAGAATGTCAAGGAATATATACTCAACACCAAATCCAGAAGATATGGCAGCAACTCTAGCAGCAAGCGATCATTTGGGAACAAACGATAACCCAAAATTCCAACCTGTTGTGATGTTATTTCGGGCTTCAACCAGGTCCCAGATATACAAATAATATCTACCAAGGATCTGTTGAACATCATGCTAATCTCATCAAATTTATTAACCATGCTTCTACAATTCAGGTAGCAAAGCCGTAATCCTACCCGTTGAGCACATAAAACATTTAGCATGAGACGCGTCATATGTTCCTCGTCAACACCGCCCGAGTGACTCATTTAAGCAGCAATCCAGACATGGATGGCATCCAGGGAAAACAAGCGTACACACATTAACATTAGTCGAAGAAAAACACATGCTGTAAGTCGCCGCAATATATCTAAAACTAAAAAAATAGAAAATTGTAAGCTAAATTTAAAAACTAAAAAATAATAGGGTAACAAAAAAAATCAAAAAATGAAGAAATATGTAAAACTAGACAGTTTATAGAAAAAAAAAGAAGAAAAATTATTACAGAAAAGAAAGGTAAACAATAACCAAACATATGCATGAATCATCTTAGAAAACTTGTCATACAGCCGGCAATTGTATGGGATCCATCGCATAGTCAGCTGTGTTCGGTACATGAGTGATTTCATCCAACTGTTCAGGTTTCGTAATTGCAACAGAGATAGAGTCAGCTGTTTTCCGAACATGTGTAATTCCATTTAGAATATAAACAGAAGCGAGTTTGTTTACAACTTTTAGCTTGCGGGCGATAAGAAAGATTTTTCGATTTCTAACTGTTAAAGAATGATTTACATCTGCTAAAGTCAGCTTTCCAAAAGATTTGTATTTTTTAAAAAAAAGTCAATTTTTTCAAATACGGTTGGAAATTTGACTTTGATATTTGACGGTCCCTTTTCTTTTTCAGAACGAAGACATCTGGACGAGTGGAAGGAGAGAAGCCAATTTTATATGAAATTTTAGCAAATGTGTCGTGCGGATTTGTGTTTTTTTGTGGTGGAACTCCTGTGATGACAACATATTTGGCCCTCTCTCTCCTCTCAATTGCGTCCAAGCGGCTAGAAATATCAGCGATATTGTCTTCCAGTGTTGATATTTTTTTAGTTACGGCTTCTTGCATATCCGTTAACTTCAAGCTGACGTTATCTATGGAAGATTTAAGACCACCTTGCACTATTTCGAACTTTTTAATAGTCTTTTTGATATCACTGATACTATTGGTAAGAACTGACTGTAAACTTTTCACTTGAGTAATTAAATCATCATCAAAGCGTGGCGATTTGCGGAAAGTGCGGTTATCGTCGGTCATTTTTCAGTCCTATGCACAAGTAACTTAATCGTTAACAGGAAAAAGAACTCTTATCACCAATAGAATCTATCACGGATTTATTTATCAATATAAGCAGCTCGAAAAACCAATTTAATCGCAAAAGTATGAACGAAAACTCAATTTTAATTAAAAATTAGGCAAAGCGACAGCAATTCACGTCTATTCAACAGCGGCCATACTTAGATATGCATCTGTATACGAAAGGAAACCCCCTTCTAGGTAGAAGAGATCATTAAATTCCCTACAGATGTTGCGAATACTCTCAGATTCCTCCGAATTGCAGTGATCCAGTTTGATAAGGTTTTGCAGTCTCATTATTCTGCCCTTAATTGGATTTCTTTCAGAGTCTGTGGAGATGACCACAAAGTCATCCAAATCTTGGTAAACTGGGTTCACCTGGTAAGGGCCCAGATCGGCGCCCTCCTAATTCGTGTTGAGGATTAGGACTTTTGCCATAGGTCGACGATCGAGTTTCCGAGAAATAAACCTGGCCTTATTTCCTTCCTGAAACAAACTGATTGATGTTGAATGGAAGGAGTTGGAATTTCAATAATATACTCTGATCGAGCCGGATTTTTGATTGATTTATGTATATCCGATTGTTTCGGACTTGTAATAGGAAGGAGATCTGATTCCATCTTTTATGGAATTTTGAAGGAGTTATTCGATGATTCCGACTCGATAGAACTTGAAGAAGTTAAACATTTATTGAGATTCCTTGACTTCTTTGATTTATTCGTGGAATTCACTTTTTGCGAATTTATTGATGATGGAGATAGAATTTTACTATATTTAGCCTCCTGTGCGGCTATTGATGGAGCTGTATTCTTATGTTCTAGTCTTTTATTTTGTAAAAACTTTGATGATGATTGATTGTCATAACATTTTTGTTCCATTTTTTTTTTTGAACTGCTGATGGAGATAGATTTTTTTTACCCTACCTTTTGGCTTCACTTCTTGTGAAGCATTGGATGGAGATAGATTGTTATTGCTATTTAGTTCCGATTGGTTTGGAACTACTAGATTTTGCTTTAATCTTTGGATTTTACTTCTTGTAAGGCATTAGATGGAGATAGATTCTTATTATTTTTTCTGTTGGAGAATGTTATCTCCGTATACAGTAAACTTTTAGTATGAGACCTCTTTTCTGGGTCCTCGCTTTTCAAATAAACATATGGGTAATTTGAATAGTAATCCTCATATGGATAAAATTAATTTGAATCATTAATTTCTAAAGAAATGCATTTATTTTTGTAATTGATACTAGCATTGTATCGGGATAGAAAGTCATGACCAAGGAGGCCATCGTATGAGAGGATGGAGTTTTTTCCCACCATTTGAAATGGGTGTTCTAGGATGGAGTTATTTTGTTCAGAGTTCTGGTTTAACTTAGCAAAAATGAGTCCTTCTGTAGAAGTGGACTTTGTAAATAATGTGTTTGTATTGCAGACAGCATCTATGTAGCAGATGCTGTCTGGCTTCAATGAATGGAGTTTAATTAGGCTGATCTTTGCTCCAGTATCAATCAAAAAGGTAAGTTTTGGAGCAGAGCAGATGTCGACAGGCAAAGAAAACGTTAGTGAATTTTTATTAATTTGGACGGGGGTACGAATTAATTTCTTGCTGCCTACTTTTCCGTGGATATTGTCTCGGCATTCCTGTGGACTTGTGCTGTAGTTTGTATATGCGAGGGGTTGCCGAATGAGACCCCCCGCTGCATCTAGTTTCCCTGACTGAATGCAGATGAAGTTCTATAATTTTTTCTCTTTGGTGATGGTGATCTATCGGAGATATTTGCATTATTATATCTCGGCGGTGGAGTTCGACCGGTGTCGGCCGCTCGTGTCCGGCATTCCTCGATAGAATGTCCCATCCGATGACAATATCGACAAGATGGGACCTGCGACGGAGATGTGACCTTATTGAAATTCAGAGGGCGTTGTAATTCCGAGTTTTGTCTTGGAACTGCGTTAAAATTTTGCGTGGAGCATTGTATGACTGGGAAAATTGATGCAGCAGTCTATTACATTTGAAGCAGCGAAGACTTAAATTTTTTTTGCGCAAATGGAGTTTGATTTACCTTGTTTTGTGCTTGGAAATCGAGTTGTTTCTGCCCTAAGCGTGACGCATGTTCCAAAATATGCGATTTTAATGCAGAAAAAGATTTATCCGAATGCACTTTGGCTAAAGTTTGGAGTTGTGGATTGGATAATCCGTCTTCAAATGTCCTTGCAGCCTTATTCTCATTTTCTTTTAATAAAGACCTTAGGAGTATTTTGTCCGTTGTATATAAGTGTGTAGCCTCATTCAGCTTCGACAGTGTTACATTTAATCTTTGGAGGAAATGTTTTGTACTTTCCTCCTTTCTTTGTCTCGAATTGCTTAACTGGAACTGCAAGGTAGATCTCGGAGTTTTAACTTCAAAAGTTTGAGTTAGGATTGATTTTAAGGTAGGTCAATCTTCAATTTGATTGTACCTGAAGATATCGTAGGCCTCTGCGGATAATTTACTCCTTATTAAACTAAGGAGGGAGTGTTTTTCGTTCGCAGTCATTGCCGTCGCGTATATATCATCACAACTTGAGATAAATTTGTGGAGATCTTTCGGATATCCATTGAAATTGGGAATTAATGTTCTCACGTCAGATGTGAAAAAATTTGATTGGTCTCTGAAAGAGACGTTGTGGTGATGCTCTGTGGAATTATTTGTAGTATTCGTTACATTTTGGAATCGAGAGTCCAATTGTTCTTACAGCGCAATTACAGTGTCTGAGAATGGTATTTACATGTTTATGTAAACATCATTTGCGAAGTATTCGCTGTCTTTGTCGTTTGGGCCAACATACAAGATTGCTTCGTTATGTGTTTCTTCAAAATCGTCCCAATATTTGTGCAACGAGTTAAATTTTTGGTTTAAGTATTTCTGGGTTGCAGTTGCAAGTGAAATATTATCTATAGATTGAATAATATGGGATAATATTTTTCGTCTATCTTCTTACAACCGAAACCATACTGTATTTGATTGATATTTGTCTGTGCTATGCATGTTATCAGCTGCAGATGTTTTTTGAGAAGTTTTGGGAAGTGGGACTTAAAACGGGTTATTTTTGCGCTCTGTATGGAGAGTAATAGATTTTAACCTATCGGACAGAATTGCCTTTGTAAGTGTGTACCAGTCTTCTGTTTTATCATAGCATAACTGTTTGAAATAATCATGAGTCTCGTCGAATTCATCATGATCTTGAATCAGGGTTTCAATTTTTTCAAATAAAGCCCACAGTTCTTCCAAATTTTGGAGTTTTTCAGAAGTAAAATCTGAAGTCCTTTTGCTTTTATTCGCTCTGTGATACTCGGCTAGAATTTGTCTAATTTCTGCCATTTTTGGAACTTGTGAGAAGCAAAGCTCATAGAAAGATTTATTTTCTTCTGTCATGTTTGTCAGTTATAAGGACGTAAAAATTGGAAAGAAGGTAGAAAGGACAGAAAATCAAATATTGACACACAACACCACAAAAAAAGGTGTGAGCAAAGCTAAGAAGACTTGATTTCAATTTTGTGAGATTTGCTTTTGGAATGTGTAAAAATATGTATGAAAAATGGTAATAGTTGTTCAAACTTGAACATAAAATAATAGAAATAACTGTAGATCTACATAATTTGCAAAATTGTTCAGATTTGTATGTAAGACAATAAATCTGACTGCAGGTATACGAAATTTCAAAAGGTCAAAACCCGCATAGCATAAAACAAATAAGCAATAATTGCTCGAAATAATTATTGAACTCTTGCTTACTAGGCAAATTGCGCAAAGTAAGCAATTGCCCCCAATAATTATTGAATTCGAGACAAATATTGCTTACTACATAGCACCTTAAGTTCATTACACTAAATTGCTTAGTTAGTAATTTTGGAGTATTATAAAAGCAGTAGTAATGTAAGAAATTTTTAAGTTTTAGTAAAGAACTTCCCAAGTAAAGAAACCTGCCTTTTGCTTTACTACATTAGTATCCAGCACTTAAGTCCCCACCAGTGGTAAGCTTGAGTCAATATTAACGTTTATTTACAGCTCTTGAGCCTAACCAGAGGTCCACTTCACTACGCCGAATTCCAAGCACACGAGCTAAAGAAAGATATCAATTTCTGTAATAATTAGTTTTTTGTAGGAATTTTGTGTGTAAAACTTTGCGTGAAAAATGGTAAGAATTTATTTCCTATTTATTTCTATAATAATTAATTTTGAAAAGTTTCTATACAAAAAGGGAAAAATTCGAGATCACTCCATTCAACCAATGTCTTTCTCCTGATTGATAGGCTGCCGAGGTCCTATCCCAGGGGATCGATTATTGATTTTATTCGAAGTCCTCTGGCCAGCAAGCTCACGAAGTCTTACCGCAGAGGTCGCTTCTAGGAAGAGCGTGTCTCAATTTAAGAATGTATATTAGAACAATTTATATATATACCTGTGTATTAAAAATACAAAATTTGTGATGAAAATGGTTAAATGAAAAACTATAACAGAGGGAACGAATTAATTAGGGAGATGCAAATTAAAAAGGAATTCTTGTGTGGATAAAGAGAAAAATAATTAAAATGGAATAACTCTCCAACAATAAATAAATATAAAATACAAACAGAAAAGGAAAAATTACAATATAATTTTATTACATAAGTAAACAATTTTTCTACCTTATTTTTATTACGCGTAAGAAGAGTTTACGTCTTGTGGTGAAAATTGTTGTTGAGGATGATGCTGTTTTTGTAGATGAATTAGGTTGTTGATGTTGGTTAATGGGATGAAGATTACGATGATGTTGATACGTTCTGGGTGACGATTTCTGGATGTCTTCCTTCTAAGAATCGTCTCGTTGAGGCAGGGATGAAGCCTCGCAAGGATCCCATGTTGAGCGCTATGGCGCTGAAACTTGATTATCCTCTAAGTACTCTTTAGAGTACCCGGGCAGTTGTCTTTTTTATTATAATTTTGATGTATTATTAATTTTTGCAGTTTTTTATTGGTTTTTGTTTTTTTTTATTCAGGATTTGTTGTGAGTTTTCGTATGTACCTTTATTACTTGTTGTTCGCACTATATTATTATTATGTTGTATATAGTAGGTTGTTATGATGTTATTTATTGTTTCACTGAAGTTTTGTTTTTCTTTTCACTTGGTATGGCGAATGAAATACTTTAGTTGCTCATGAACACCTATTTTTTTTTCTTTTCTTTTTAAATAAATAAAGACATTGATTTTAAGTTTTCACCGGTTACCGCTGCCACCAATTGTTGTCGTCGGCCGCTCGAGCTCCCCGGTTAAAAGTGAAGAAGCGGTCGATTGAAGGTGTTAATATCGATGTATAATAAAAAAAAAAAATAAATAGTGAAAGGAATTAGATTTAGGTTCGTCAAGAAAACAGTATTTCATTTTAATTTAAATAAACACAATTTATTATTTGTGTTATTCAACTGATCCTAGTAGGATTTTCAAAGCACAATATTTTAATTTATGTTTACTCGAAATTTACACAATATTCTTAGTTGAATTATTTTCGATCTTAGTTTATTTTATTATTCGAATTTTTCATCCGATCCTAGTAGGATTTTTAAAGCACAATAGTTTAATTCATGTCCACTCGAACTTTACACGACGGGTCTTGAAGAAAAACTCCCTGAGGATCGGCGATATTGCACCCAGGCACCCATGAAAGCTTCGAAAAGCTTTTTTATTCTTTTTGTTACTTTCTCACGACGTTTAAAAATCGTACGTGAGGAAATGTAGAAAAGTTGGGATGCAAGCTATATGCATCAATGCAAAACTGTACTCTGATATGCACTTGTGCGCCCGTCTTCAAATATGAATTTTAAGAGGGCACGAATAATTGTGATAATTGTATGTATGTATGTACATACAATTACATTGAAGGAGGTAAGTAATATACGTATGTACAGTGTACATATGGAAAAAAAGTAAGAAGACACTGTATGTAGGTAAGTATGCATACCGTGTGAGTGGAATGTGTGTCTGATAACAAAATGCAATTTATGCTAAGCATTTTGTTATAATTTTATCTGAAATTTTGAATGAAATTTAAATTGAAATGTTTTTCAGGGTCAATTAATGGTACATCAATATATCGTATTGGACGATACATTGATGTATCGGTGTTATGGATGGTTGTGATTCGTGGCAAAGGTACCTGAGTCACAACAGTCTCTTTTGTACCTGTAATAGGAGCTCCCTATTACCTCCCAGAACTAGATTTTCTTTGGGCTTGTGTTTGCATGACCAATCCATACAGGTGGCACTCAATCACTCCTTATAAAAAACTGAATAAACTCAAACTTGGTGATCGTTGTACGTAGCCAAATACAAAAAAAAAAAGAAAATCAAAAGAGAACTATTTGCTCGGACACCCAAACGGTGTTGAATTATTTCCCCAAAAACAAAACTCGGCCACCTCGCTCGTTGACAGTCGCCGAGTCAATGCCATCATGATCGGCACCTCACCCGTTCCAAGAAAAACCCCGAACAATCCTCGCCTGTTATAGCGTTTACTCGATGTCTCAGGGTGCTATTGGGTGATTCGTAGTCACATGATCTGGTGCCGCTTGTATGCTCTGCTAGTAATTGACATACAGAGCGGTGTTCGCACATTGAATAAATAACTAATAAGAAAACGGCATATCGGATGAAAACCTAAGCCACTCGGTGAAATGTATTAGTGTGCTGTGTTTGTATTCGTTTCGTCATGGCAGTAGTGAAACCGTGAAATTTTGAAGGGGAAATAATAAATAATCCAAATTGCTACGTAAAATAAACAAATTTTTGGCCCCCTTATATCTTCAGATAATATTACTTGGCGTTGCTTATGATTACTTAAGTGACTTGTTAAGCAGAACTTTCAAATAAGTGACCAGCCCTCTTGTCATTTATCCCCCCGCTCCTTGGGTTTGGCTTTTACATTGAATTGCCTACTCACGTACGGTGTATTCGCACGAAACCCCCCTTCCTTATTAGTTATTTATTCTATGAGTTCGCATTCCAGTCAGGAATGGCATGCGCATATGTAAGAATACGTATAATGCATCTTATGCAAAGCTTCTCAAACTTTTCCTTCTTTCCGATGTTACTGATTTGTGGCGCGCTTTTTAAAAGAGGTCAGCAAGATCAAATTATGATAATGGGATTATCGTGGCATTATTGTTAAGGTGATATTGTTGTTACAAGTATTAGTTACATAGCTCTTAGTTCTATTCTAGGTATTTGTCTATTGAAAAGTAGCATAGGGATACTTTCCGAAGTAAGTAAACAAAATTTTCTTGCATGTGTGGAACTGCAAGAAGGTAGCAAAAGGCTTCCTTGTCGAATAGAAATTTTTTTGAAACTTTTTATGCCCCTTTTCAGATAGTCCGGGAAATTTGTTCTGAGAGTACAGGTAACGTCGGGGAAGTGAAAAAGCAGCAGAGTAGCGTGAGGGTAGAACGCTACAGCTCGGGGACGACCCACGGAGAGAAGAGTCTCAAGCCGGGCTTCGACAAAAGACACTGACTATGGAGGTGAAAAGGGATGAAATACTTTAACCACTACAGCACCCAAAGTGGGGACGACCCACAAGACTCTAAAGCCCGGGATAATACCAGGACCTAATTCAAAAGAACTTAAAATTCGGTACGGTTTCATATCATACAGGGGAACAAAAGGAAAATTAAAGAAGGGGACAGAAAAGAAAATTCCTTCTTACGAAGGCTAACCCAGAAGGGGCTAGAAGCAAAAGACAAAACGATCTAAACTCGTTAGTTTAGACGGAGTATACTGTATATGACAAAACTGCGCTTAGACTTCACCCAGACAACCTGTGGCTCGACACGTTATTCTATTTGGATGAAATTGAAAGGAGGGCAGGAAAGAAAAATCTTTCTGACGATGGCTAACACAGAAGGAGTCAGATGCAAAACCGAATTTCGTCCAAGCTAGTTTGATTAGACGCATCATACTATACAAGAAAATCGCAAAAGCACCACCTAGACGATATGTGGCTGAGGCCGTTCCATTAGGACGTCAAGCCGTGGGCGTGAAAAACTCACAGAGAGTTATCATCTGGGGACTTGAGGTGGTAAGATACTTGCCCAATACGTTTCATGACTACTGCCTTTATGAACTTTGGAGCCTGTTTTGCACCAGACCTCTCTATACTGCTACTCTGCACATGATTTCGTATGAAAACAGTCCGCCCTGGTTGGAAAGTGCTCGTGCAGGTTCGGAGATTGTATCCTGCAGTCTTTGATTTACTGGAACTATTTCCGGTGCAGCATCAGTGTCAGGGATCAGGTCTCGCAAGAGTTAATAGGAGTTTCTATGTGTTACGGTGGAAGCATGCACCACGTTTCGAAGGGAAAATGCTGTTTCACTAAGGTGTTAATCCCAATTCCGGTGATCGTTTCCAATGCACGCGCAACTCACGGCGAGTACGGACTGGTTGACTCGCTCTAACGCGTTTGATTTGGGGAGTACGATAGGGAAAGACAGTACTCTATTCCGTACCTCTGTAGCGACTGAGGGAACAGCTTGTAAATAAATTGACTTCCGTTATCAGAATGAAGGAATTCCGGGACCCAGAATACATGATAGACTTCTTGCTCTGAGAAATTTATTACTCTCGCAGCGGTAGATTCAGACATTGCTTCCAGCAACACGAATTTGTTTCGGTGGTCAAGGAGAATAAAGATTTAACTGTTCCCCCTTTTAAATCGAGGTTACGGACCTAAAAAATAACAGGGAAGTTCCGTGTTACGCCTTTCTCCTAAGGAAGGTCTGACGGAGTAGTTGCATGGCTTCATGCTTTTACAACCCTCACAATGGTTAACAAATTTCTGAACGTTATGACCAATAAATGGCCAGTAATAATGACGACGCAACTTTCTAGTGTTTTGGCAATACCAAATTGCGCAGATGTTGGAGAAGAGTGTTTGTCACCTACCAGTGTTGTGGTGAGTCCCTCAAGGATCCAGAGCTTCCGTGAGGCTTGACTTGCACCCACGATGTTCCTGGGAAAAGCGAATGATATATACACCCAGCCACTTCCGACCTGTAGGATATCGAAAGCGTCCGGGTAAGGGGTTATTCGCTGAGCTCGCTCGACGTAAGAGGGTTCTAGATATGCTGGTGAGTCTAGGTCGATGGCGGGTGTACACTCCACCATGCTAAACTGCCATATAGATCTCTCTGGTGCATGAACCATTTGAAACTAGCACAATCGGTGATGATTGTAAACTCCAGGCCCTCAACATATGGTCAGCGGCATTTGACACACAGTACTCCCGCCAGGCATTCTAAATTAGTAATGCTGTAGCTCCTTTGTGTTGCATTCAATTTCTGTGACACAAACGCAATAGTGTGTTCAGCTCCGTCAGCAGGTCGCTGGAATAACATACTGCCCACTCCCGTCATGCTTGCCGAGAAAAATCTGGATTGGCAAGTATTGACGCAGTGGTAAAGCATTCCTTCAGCTGTGTGAAATCTTGTTCAGCCTGCTCATTCCATAAGAATTCGACATTCTTTCTCAATAGATCTGTGAGAGGTGCAGCGATTGTACCTTTTCTGGGTCCATCAATGAGAGGTAGGATAACGGCATCTGGAACGGTCACCGAATTTACTTTGCGAGTATTTAGGCATAGTCGAACCTTTCCATTTGATTTCCTTACCAAGGTGATGGGAGAAGACCAAGAGCTCTAGCTTTCCTCAATAACACCGAGCGCTACCATACGGCCAAGCTCGTCATACATTGCTTTCTGTATCACTGGTGGCACAGCGTAGTAGCGTTGTTAATAGACTTTGCAGCTCCAACATCTATTCCGTGCTCGACCAAAAAGGTGCAGCTTAGACCGTGCTTGCTGAATGATGGGAAGGAGTCGACCACTGTTTGCAAGCGTTAGTTTTCCGTATCCGACAGATCGTGTTTCTGAGAGCACATTAGTGCGGGCTTAGGTAAGGAATCTAATCATGAATGATGCTAAACCAAATTCTCTCCAAAAATCGATTCTCCAATACAGGAACTGTTGTAGAGAGGTACATGCAGTCGCATCCTGCGCGTTTTATCTTCATAATTCACTAACATGCTAATGTAGCCCAAAACGTTCTATGTATGTTCATTCATGTGTCATTTTTCTACTGCACCCTAGCGGCATTAGCCGGTACTACCAGCATGCCTTGGTTTTGCTGTTTTCTTGCTTGACTGTGGTGCGCCCAAATTCAGGCTTTTTGATTATGGTTTTACTGTTTTAAAATGTTGCGTCTAAATTTAAGCTTTGGTTTTGAATTAATATTAGTAATAATTAAAGTTAACACTAGGATATTTTTGTTAATGCCAATGGATTCTAGATGGTAGCGGGTAAATTTTCATCAGAAATCCTCTATGGACTACGGTTTTCGAGATATTAGCAATTTTACATTTTCATATGTAGTTAATATTAGTAATAATTCAAGCTACTTAGGAAATTTCTGTTCATGCCAATAGATTCTAGAAGGTATCAGTGTGGGACGGGTGTTAAAGGCGGGATAAATTTTTCATCAGAAATCCTCTACGGGCTTTGGTTTCTAATATATTAGCGATTTTACCTAGTTCTGGACCATTGCAAGTGTTGCGCCTAGGCTTTTACAGGATTCGAGTGCAAACGCATTTTCTGAGGAAGGTTCCCTAGCGGCATTAACCGGAACTACCAGCATGCCTTTGGTTTTGCTGTTTTCTTTTATTAGCGGGGAAGCTCTAGATATCAGCATGACGTCATCTTGATTTTGCTGTTCTCAACTGCTGCACCTAAATAAGTTTTGTTAGCGGGGTAGTTGTAGATATCAGCATCATTCGAATTTCAAAGCATGACATCACCTAGGTTTCATGTTTTCTTAGCAAATTATTATTATTGGGTTTGGGGGTTGCGTGTATTGAAAAGTCACAATTGCTCTTTTGAGTGCAAACACAATTTCTTGAGTAAGGTTCCCTAGCGGCATTAGCCGCTACTACATACATTGTTCATCTCGGGGTTGGGGATACGAGATCAGCTCGGTGATATGAGATC
Source organism: Dioctria rufipes (assembly GCA_963924295.1). Classification (NCBI taxonomy): domain Eukaryota; kingdom Metazoa; phylum Arthropoda; class Insecta; order Diptera; family Asilidae; genus Dioctria; species Dioctria rufipes. The sequence continues at coordinate 116,940,541 of OZ002741.1, forward strand.
ACTTTCAGCACTCTCTAGAATAGGGACATAGCAGAGGATTTCGGTTTTGTTTCTGAAGTTCGCTTACTTTTCACTGCCAGTACTCTCCAGCATAGGGAAAGTAAGGTTCCCTAGCGGCATTAGCCTATACTACCAGCATGCCTTGGTTTTGCTGTTTTCAAGTGCTGCACCTGAATAAGTTTTTTTTAGCGGGGAAGTTGTAGATATCAACATCATTCGAATTTCACAACATTATATCACCTTCGCTTGATGCTTTCTCAGCAAATTATTATTATTATTGCGTCTAGGGGGTGCGTGTACTGGAAAGCTATAGTTGCTCTTCCGAGTACAAACACCATTTTTTTAGCATGGCTCCCTAGCGGCATCAGCAGGTACTACATATGTTGTTCATCTCGGGCTTGGGGTACGAGATCACTCTGCGAATACGAGATCAATTTCAGCACTCTCCAACGTAGGGAAATAGCATAGGATTTTGATTTTGTTTCTGGAGTTCGCTTAGTTTTCATCTCCAATTTTGGGGATACGAGATCACTTTGGGGATACAAGATCACTTTAGGGATACGAGATCAATTTGGGGATATGAGGACACTTTGGGGATATGACATTACTTTCAGCACTCTTCAGGATAGGGAAATGGCATAGGCTTTCAATTTTGTTTCTGGAGTTCGCTTATTTTTCATCTCGAAAAATCAGGATATTCCAACAAAGATCCCAAAAAGTAAAGATGGAGAGATTTGATTTGTGAAAAAGGTGCACAACGCACCTTCTAAAGCCACGTGGTCTAAGAGCATAAGGAATATTCATTATAAAGACCAGTCTACGTCAATGAAATCTTGGCTTTCCTGAACTAAAGAAAAAAGACTTTAGACTCAAGCTATAATATAATCAAAACAAATTATTTCAATAGGTAAATGAAACTTTAACTATGTATAATACATTCTTTATTTAAAATATATATCTTAGACAAAGATTTAGACTATAATACAATTATTACAAATTATTTGAATAAATATAATAATAACAATAATAACTGTATATTGATGAACGTCATGACTATTGGTAGGGGTGACAGCGTAGCATTTATGTTGAGATTCTTGATTCTCTCTCATATGTCTTCGATGTCCTTGCTTATGTTTTTTACTGGTGTTGGTTGGAAAGTTATTGGAGCAGTTGTAGTATTCAAATGGATGAAGTTGATAAGTTTCCTTAGTGGCGTAAATCCAACCTTTAAATTATTGGAAAAAACATTATGTCCATGAATAGTTGTGTGTTCATCCCTTATTACACAGTTTAATCGTAATGTTATAATTCCAGATCCCTCTATGGTTGTCTGTTCGACATTACAGTTAACAGTTGAATCCACAGTGGTGTTTTACTAATAGCGGTGGCGGAACAAGCGATCTCGAATGGCCCATGACTCAGAACACTTAGTTCACAGGAGCTAGTGTTTGCTGCTTTATTGTAAATGGGGCGTTGTTGTTTGTACATGAATGCCCCGTCCTACGTGATGCAGTCCCTTAAACCATTCTCGCATAAGGGATATAGTACTGATCCCTGATCCTGATTAGGAATTTTTCTATTGATCCTATCATCATGATTTCGTTGTTTGCCAAAAATGGGATTGGTATTATATGTATTAGTTCGAATTCGTCATGCGAGAGCAGCGGGAATTTTATACAAAATATCATCTGATCCATGCTTATTCGACCCTCGACACTCATTAAGCTGTATATTTTTAACAGGTTGTCTGGACGTGACGGTATTCGGAGGGTAGTAGGGATATTTTCTTGTATTAGTGTGAGTTGTTCCGATAGTTGTTTTTGGCTTAATAACTGTGGATTTATTTTGCCATGGTGGATATCTATAATCACATTTAACAAGTTAAATTGAATCCTCTGGTATTTGTTTAGAACTAGCGTCAATGGCAGTGCCAATGCCATAAACGATTGTGTTGCTCTTTGTTGATGCAACTCGGTGTTAATGTTATGTAAGTGGGCAATGGATTGATTGAGGTACTTATCTAAGTGTCTTAGTTGAGCCACCGTAGCTTCTTGTGATCGTTGTACTAGGTTGACTGTTGAATCCAAGATAGAGGTATGATTTTTCATCAGCGCCACAAGGTGGACATCATTTTCCCTCAGATCCTCTGTGATTTGTGATATGTGGTTAGCATATTTGGAATCCAACACTCCGAATAATGCATTAGCTACGTTACCCACAATATTCAAAGCACCTCACTTAGTTCGTGGCCTAGTCTGGTGCAAGAGTACCTCATTGTTACATGTGATTTCCTCCACTGCTTTTTTAAACTGTTCCATGATGGGGCCATACTGATCCCATTCCTTCATCAAGTTACAAACTTCTTGGAGCCTTTCTACACCTTGGCTAATAGTAATTAACTCGGCCCATAATGTGCTAATATTGTAGTAGATCACTAAGTTCCATTCATTTGACATCAGTTGAGTATTCCCCAAATTTTCAAAATACAATCCTGGCGGCGTATCGAATGGTTTGATCTGAATTTGTCCCATGATTCCCATGATTGGAATGATTAAACATGTAAGTAAGGTCAGACATATGGCTGTACCACCACGCAGCGGTCTTTTAATTGCAGTTGAGGCGTCAGAATTCGTTTGACTGTTGCGCTTACTTGGAGATGTCGTCGATATATCATCTTCTCTCAATCTGTAGATTCTGCGTAGTCTGTCTCAGACTATAGAGGTAAGGGAGCCAACTTATGTATAGGTCTTCGTTTAACTCCCTTGGATGTTGTGATATCCTCAACTTGTACCAAACCATCCTCACCCTTGATGATTCTTTCAATTCTTCCTAAATGCCATACTGCAGGAGGGAGATTGTCTTCCTTCACTATGACCATCATTCCGGGTTGTGTATTTGTAAATTGTTACTTCCACTTATAGCGATGTTGCAGTTCGCTGAGGTACTCTCTGGACCATCTATACCAGAACTGGTTTTTCAAATAGTTTACCAGTTTCCACCTGTGGTGCAGCCCTATGTTGAACAGCCGTGTTTGGGGGTCGCTGATTACCGTGGTCGGTTCTCCAATCAGAAAGTGGCCTGGTGTAAGTGCCGCAAAGTCATTTGGGTAGGATGACATTGGTGTTAAAGGACGTGAATTTAAAATTTTTTCGATCTCAACCATTAGCGTTTCTAATTTGTCGTAGGTTAAGTTGGCGGCTTCGAGGTTTGGTCGCAGTAGATGCTTGGCTGATTTAACAGCAGCTTCCCACAAAACTCCAAAGTGTCGCGCTCTGGGCGGTATAAAATGAAACTCAATAGCCCTGATACTACAAAAACACTGTATCTGCCCTTGTGATTTTTGATCAGAGATGCTGGTGCTCAATTCCTGGAGCTTGTTTTTGGCTCCGACCAAATTCATAGCATTGTGACAGTATAAGTTACGACAATTACCTTTTCTACCTATGAAACGTTTAAGCGCTCCTATGAAAGCTTCTGTAGTTAAATCTGTTACTATCTCAAAATGAATAGCCTTTGTCACGTGGGGCGTATAGGCGTTTTCCTCGAAGTTTGTAGTGCGTCCCACAGGGTCCAAAAAAGTCCACTCCGGAATTTATAAACGGTCGTACCGGTTGAACTCGATGTTCAGGAAGATTTCCCAAAAATTGTGATAAAATTTTCGGCTTAGCCCACGCGCAGCGCACGCACCTCTAAACTATGGCTCGTGCGATACTTTTGCCCTTAAATGGCCAAAATCTTTGACATTAAGATTGGTCATCAGTAGCCGCGTGACGTTATGAGCGTATGGTAATAAAATCGGATGCTTAGCATCATATGACAAATTCGCGGCCTCCAGTCTACCTCCAACGCGTAACAATCCGGCTTCATCTGAAAATGGACTAAGGCTACTTAATGGGTTGCTGGTGCTAATGTGGCCTGCATGTTCTAGTTTCTTTTGCTCAGTTGGAAATTCTTCGTCTTGTGCCTTTTTTATCATTACAGTAAGCGCCTCATCTAATTCTATAGTGGTAGGTTTGCGATTTAGGCACCGATTTTCCGAATATATGCGATTATCCTCTGACATCTATCGAATGTGTTTTGATGATCTATCAAATAAATAAAATGAAGAGTATCACTAACTGTTGCCACTACCGCTTTGATTTCCCTTTGCTCCAAGCTCGTCTGCGTGCGTTTGTAGGGTGCTGTCCATCCGTCTTCTGCGCCATGTAGAAACAGTGGGCCGTAAAACCATAATGAGTTGGACGTTAGTTTTCTGGTGGCATTCTTCTCGACACGATGTCCTCTGGGTTTTGTTTAGACCCTACATGTCTCCATTGCTCTGGTGTGGTTAATTCTTGGATTGTCGCAATTCTGTTGGCTACAAAGGTATACGAGGCTGCTGCCGAGTTAATCCATGCAAGTACGATTTCTGAGTCGGTCCAATAAAAAGTTTTTTACTGCCGGTAACTCCAGATCTCGAAAAACCCAGTGTACCAGTTCAGCCATTAGTTTTGCTTCACATAACTCAAGTCTGGGGACAGTAAGTGTCTTTAATGGTGCGACTCTGGATTTCGCGCACAGGAGATTGACTCGTATTACCCCACCACTACCGGGCGATCGTAAATAGACTGCGGCGCCGTAAGCCTTCTCCGAGGCGTCCGCAAAGGCATGTAATTGTACGGATTTTGCTAGTTCACCCTTGAACAGGTGTCTCGGGATTCTTATAACATCAAGGGCCTTAGGGTTATTCCGAAATTGCATCCATTTCGTATACAACTCCATTGGAAGGGCAGCGTCCCAATCTAGCTTTATTTGCCATTATTGCAGGAAGATTTTTGCCATTACAACCACGGGACTCATAAAGCCCAGCGGATCAAATAAATGCGCAATATCAGACAATACTATTCTTTTGGTTACCTTCTCACTCTCCAGGCAGTGGCCTTTAACTCGTAAATCGTCAAGTTGAGGTGCCCCACTTAGTCCTAATGTATTAATCTTCTCGTCACTATTGTCGAAAAGATCCAGCTGGATTGCGCGATCTTCTGAAGGGATGGTTTTCAGAAGTTCCTTGTGATTGGAGCACCATTTTCTCAGTTTAATGCCTGCTGTTCTAAGAAGGGCGTTTACTTGACTTTGTGCTTCTAATGCTTCATGGAGTCTATCGCGTCCCGCCATTAAGTCATCCATATAAAAATTTCGCATTAATATCGTTCCTCCCAAAGGCCACTGCCCCATTCCTTGTTCGGCGAGACGTTGTAAACTTTTGGTTGCTAAGTATGGCGCGGAATTCGTACCATAAGTAACGGTGTTCAGCTGATAGGATCTGATTGGTTGCTTGGGACTTTCTCTCCGAAGCACTAATTGGTATTTCCGATCTTCTTCAGCAACCAAGATTTACCGGTACATCTTCTCAATGTCTGCCGTGAATACGTATTGTGGTAAGCGAAATCTTAATATGATGGTGAACAGGTCATCCTGAATTGTGGAACCGTTGGTTAGTACGTCATTTAATGACACATTCGATGATGTTTTGGCAGAGGCATCAAAGACTACCCTTAATTTGGTCGTCGTATTGTTTGGTTTTAAGATGTAGTGATGCGACAGAACGTAATTGGGCCTTGAAAATTTAGCATGGTCCACCTCACTCATGTGGTTTAAATGTAAAAACTCCTTCATAAAGTCGATATACTGTGACTGTACTTCGGGATTCTTCGCAAGTTCTCGTTCTATGGCTAGGAGGCGACGAATTGCAATATCACTCGATTCTCCCAATCTACTGGGCTTTTCTTGGAATGGTAGTCTAACCATAAATCGACCCTTTGCCATGCGCGTAGCTAGGTAGGGGCACGGGTGGGCACGGCCCACCCCAGTGAGCCCGGACCGGCGTCGGTGCCCCCCCCCCCACAGAAACGTTAGGCAGAATAAAAAATTTGCAACTTAGAAAAGATTTTAAGAAATCATATTTATTAGATTTATTTGTACTGTCTATTATTGTACATTAATATTGCCTGAACTCTTCGTAGACTGCTTCCATCTTGTGGTAGTAATCCTTACCAAAATATACATGGTCTAGCGGCGGTGAAGGTAAGCCTCAGATTTCTCGGCCAGTAGCTTCAAAACGTGACCACGCTGCATCCAGACGTTCGAGTCTTTCTTCGTAGTAACTACACGTTTGCCTGTCCGCAGAATCCTTCTTATAGTTGGCTTGTATGTTTTCGATCTCCTTGCCCTGGATACTTTGGGTCGCAGCCAAAGGGTCCATTGATTTGTCAGTCTTCGGCGGCATCCTTCTTGATATAATGGCTCAGCAAATTGTGTTTTGCTTAAATGGGATGTCTTCTATTGAGCGTGATTGAGCGTGCTGTATCACGTCGGGGTCACTAAGGGCCAGTTTCACAGTTCAAACTTAAACTTAAGATGTGGTTTAAACTCAGTTTATCTCTTCAACGCAGTTTCACAGTGGTAAGTTAAACCTCGTGTAAACTTAGTTTAAACCACCAAAATTGAGCGTTTAAACTCAGTTTATCTTTAAATGTGAATCAAATGACATTTCGTGCGTTTCAAAGAGTCTTTACTCATTTTCGTAGGTTTAATTAATTTATTTTATTTTTTATTTTATTTCACTTTTGTAGGTTTAATAAATTATTTTTTTTTGCAACGATTTGGCCGGCAATATTTTGACAGTAAATGACTTACAACAGTTTTCTAGTTCACAATTGTACAGAAAATAGCTTGTTAGTTCACAATTTCATAGTGCTGCCATATTAAAAAAGGTCGAAGACTGTGAAATTCATTTTGGTTTAAAATCAGTTTAAACTACGAACGGAGTTCAACTAATCCTGAGTTTAAACTCGAACTGTGAAACCGGCCCAAAGTAATCTTAAAGCAAACTCTTTTGTTTGCTTGTTAATAATTAATAGGTTAAAGTGATTCACCTCAACCTTGTTGCTGTGTATTCGATGGTGCACCGACTACACGAACATCTTAAACTTGAAAAGCCATGATTAATATCCGGGCTACTCGGTTCTTGTACCGGCAGCAATAACGACTAAAACATATTTAAAATAAAACGCAGATATTGTCCAAAAACGAATCACAAATTTTATTCAATTTAATATAACTTATATATAAAAGTTAAAATCTAAGCACCTGTACTTCATAAAAAGTGCTGACTCAATTCACACTATATAACTTTCCTTGCAAATTCTAGCAAGCTTGCCACCCAGGTAAAGCTTTCATAATTTACCTGGGATCATGTTGGGTCTGGCGATCGGTGAGAAAATTATGTGGCGTAACTTGAGTAATGCTAATTCTAAATTTTACACCTAAAGAAATTCGGAATATATAATGCAATTTTCAGTTTTATACAGTGACCATCAAGGGCACTTGCACCAAGACTGTTTTCAGGAAATGCAACGAGTATTCTGCTATGGATGCGAACGAAATGATGTCTTTAATCAAAACTATAGACATTGTCCACAGATAAACACGAAACGGGTCGGCAATCACAACACCTTTTCTCGACCGCATACGACATCTCGAATGCTAACAAACCCCACAACTTCAGTGCACTCTGTAAACAGGGAAGGCAGTCAGCTTAAACCGCCGATCTCATCGAACAATCATTAGACGACCCGTTGATTTCACTTAATGACTCTGGTGATTTCAACAAGTCATCTGACAGTCAACCGAAGTTAAGTAATCTCTTAGCAGAGACAGGGAGCTTAATTGACTTCTCTGCAGATTCTGAAGCTCCCATTTCCAACTGTAAGGAGTCAAAGGCACTTTTAATAGATACTTTTTTGGACGAGTCCATAATTTGTGATATTCCATTAAAGCCAATCATAAGCACTTCAGGCAATGCCACTGAGAAGGTAGTTCGATCTTCCGCTTATTCAATACTGAGACGGTCATCAAGCTCTGTAATGGCGAGTAGCCATGAGCCTATCTTGTATCCATTGACGCCGTATCATACGCGTCTACAAAATTATAACACGGTGCGAGACGGCATTTTCTCTTCCGAGGCTGAACTCGTAGGAATTATGATTCCAGATCTGGACCTATGTACAGCAGAGAAGTCATCAACAGTTCGGTGGCGTGAATACTGCCGACGAATTAAAACTGAAGGGAAGAAACTGGCCAACATTTCAGTGTAGATGCCAAAGGACATTCCGCTATACATCGAAGTACAGCTGCTCGGGCGAACTGAAACTGAGCTACTCTAAAGTGGTGCTACTGTCAGTATCCTAGGCCAAGGAGCTCTAGAGAAGCTAGCGAAAGCAGATGTCGAATGAAGGAGGTATCATACATCAGTAGAGTTGGCTAATGGTGCCATGACGAACGTTCATGGCCATGTGGACTATGTCACTTTTCATGGTGAGAGCAAGAACCTGCGCTTATGCGTCGTTCCTGGCCTCACTGAAGTACTGTACCTGGCTATAGACTTCTTGTGTTTATTTGGGTTGGCTCCAGATGTTCTGGGTGCAGTTGCGGAAGTAAAACCAAGCTTATTAGCTACCTCTGACATTGACCACCAAGTTCTTTCTATTCAGGAAAATAAACGTCTTTAAATCACTAAACAGCATTTCCCTTCCTTCGCCCCTCTGGGCTTAGTAAAAATTTCGCTGGTCACTCAGAAGATCGAGAAGAATGATGCAACTTCGATAAGACAGAAGTTTTATCAGATTTCACTGGGTGTGATAGAGGAGAGCCCGAGTCCTTGGAGCTGGCAAGTTGTTCTAGTGAGCAAGCCTGGAAGGGTTTGGCTCTGTATTGATGCCAGGAAGGCCAACTCCTTTACAATGAAGGATGCCCATTCGCTACCGCAGATAGATGAGCTTCTGAGTCTACTTCCTCCGGCAGACTAGATAGCGAGCCTAGACTTGAAAGATGATTTCTGGCAAATCACACTAGACACTAATTCTAGAGAGAAGACCGCTTTTACAGTACCAGGTCGCCTTATGGACAAAGCTATCTCGTTTGATCTTCGTGATAGTGTTCTCGTGTATCTGGAAGACTTATTGTTTCTGTCACAAGACTTTCATAAGCATATCCTTCTACAAGCTCGTGTAGTAGATTTTTTTTAGTAAAGCTGGCCTCATTATCAACGCAGAGAAGAGTAAGTTCTGTACTACAGAGACTAAATACTTGGATTTCATTGTTGGGAAAGGAGGAATAAGAACCGATCCTGATCTTAGCCATAGTCGACTACCCGTCACCTAAAACTGTTCGGCAAGCACGACGCCCACAAGGTATGGCGGGATGGTATCGTCGATTCATTCCGAAATATGCTGATTTAACTGCCCCCATCGCTGACACCCTATAAAATCTCAGTCAGTTTCAATAGACACCTGTAGCCCAGAAATCGCTGAAACAGTTGAAAAGGAAACTTACTTCTACTCCATTGTTAGTGAGTCTTGATTTCACCAACCGGTTCGTTATACAAAGCGATGCGAGCCAACAAGGTATTGGTAGAGTGCTGTTACATCTAGATTCCTATGGCCGATAGCCTACGTCTCGAAAAAGTTGAACTCAGCACAAAGAACGAATGGTTAAAAGCGGTGCTAAGCGTACAGAAGCTCCGGACTTCCATTGAAATTATGCCGTTTAAGATAGTGATTGATCATGCTAGCTTGAAATGGCGGATGTCACAAACGAACCTCAGCGGTGGACTTGCTCGGTAGAATCTGAAACTTCAAAATTTCGACTTCACCACTGAATACAGAAAAGGAAGTCTGAACGTCGTCCCTGATGCACTCTCATGGCTTCACTGCGATAGTCTATCACCAACTGAAGACCCTGTTCTCCATATTTCGACTCGTTGGAATATGAAGAGCTGAGACAGAAAGTTAAATTAACTTCTAACAAATATTATTATATTAGGACAGTTGCGAGAACAGGCGACCCATTTCAGGAAAAAAAGTTTGGAAGCTTTGCATTCCACAGAACGACCATGGCAACGGCTCTTCATAGACGTTTGAGGTCCATATCCCAGATCAACCAATGGGACCGTCTATATTCTAAGTGTTTTTGACCACTTCTCGAAGTTTCCAATTTTGAAGCCAATGAAGCTACTTTCAACATCAGTCAGTTTCTCGAGACAGTAGTATTTCACATTACATTCGGAGTTCCGCAGATCAGCTCTAGAGGAATGCCAGGATTTAAGTGAAGTTTTGTCCAATGATGATTTTAAATGATAAGACTTTTCTGTTTTATTTAAGTATATCAACCATAACACAGTTCTTCCAAGCTAATTTAATTGTTATTGCTAATACTTTTATAGCCTTTGAATTTATTATTTTATACACACTTATTTCTATTTAATAGAGGTTTTTGAATAAGAATGTATTATATATTTATCCCTCTTTTATTGGAGCAAGGTGGGTTTAACGCGCACTACGTTAACGCCACAACAGTTGATTACCTTGTTATGCAAGACTCTTGCTATGCAAGTCTGTCTCTCAAGAAAATGAAAACATAAACACTTACCGGTCTCCATCAGCTGCCATCAAAAATTTGACATAATCAAGATGGCAGCTCATAACACAGAGAAAATTATTCTCATTAGACTATGATGACGTCACTTGGGGACCAAATGAACGAAATTTCACAAAACGACGCGGGCGTCATTGGCAACGCCACCAGCAAACACAATTCCTATTGTGTTTCTGCCTATAAATAGCGAGCTACTGGAAGTAGCAAAACACTCATTTGAAGTCTTGCTTATCAAATTAAACCACGGGAAGTATATGAATCCCTTTTTACTAACAATTATATTACAAATTTTAATATTTAATTTATTTCAGCATCCTATATTGGGAGAATTGATCGCGGTCTTTTTCCTATGAGCAGTTAGATGACACTCACTCTATCAACCAAAATCCTACCTTCTTTATTTTTGCTTTATTAATGATAGTTCCTTTTTCCATTACAGATTAAGGAATGAAAACCGCCAGTGGAGGCTCATTACAGTTAAGTATATATTTGAATTTGTATTAAATTAGTAAGTTTGATTGAATTGAAGTGAATTTAGAATTGAATTAGAGTTAAGTACCTGAATTTTTTAGTTTGTAAGAATTACTTTGTGATAAATAAAAAGAGTGAATTTCTTGTCATTCTTGAAAGTTAACCTGTGTTGTCATTTCTGAAACCGGCACCTGTCCCTTTTTATAATTAATCCCATATTGGGACTTAACATTGTTCCTTCAAAGCCGGATCAGACAGGAAGACTTTCAAAATGGCGGATGTCGCTAGTTTGACATTATCACTAGTAGCTCTCAACGATCAAATAAAAAAAAACGCCATAAATCACACCAAAGCAAATATTGATACAAAGGCAGTCAAGAAATACTATGCGGCACGCATAGACTCTCAAGAAAAACTCTGGAAATCTTTCACAGATCTGCATGTAGCAATCTGGTCTCCACTCTATTAGAAGAATTAGAGGAGCCATTCCCAGCACTCCCTCCTAACACAAATGCAAATGCAACCAGAGTTCAGTCTGTACGACTCTCAAAGCCAGAGACACGGCTTCCACCAATTCATATACCGACATTCGACGGTAATTACAAATCATGGCGGACATTCCATTATTTGTTCAATTCACTAATTCACACAGACCTAAATATATCCAAGGTCCAAAAACTACATTACCTCAAACTCAGCGTCACTCTTATTACGTCAGTTTGAAGTGACAGAAGCAAATTATGTCAAGGCATGGGAATTATTACAGAAAAGATTTAACAACAAAAGGGCTCAAGTTAACACACATTTAAAGGCTTTACTAAGCCAAACGCAAGTCAAAACAGAGTCTGCCCGTACCATTCGCACTCTTCTAGACCAGCACGAAGAGAGCCTCCACGAGTTGAAATACTTAGAACTGCCAATAGAACATTGCAATGCAATACTAATTTACAACCTCGTTCAACACCTCCCATCAGAAACGCATCAGCTATGGGAGCAACAAATCTGTCAGCTTTTCTAGAGTCACGTTTCCGTACTCTAGAATCAATTCAAGTACGTCAAAACTTGAACTCAACAGAACATGGACAACAAACAAGGTGTCCACATATACAAGAGTTACGGCGCGGCTATAGACCCACGAACTCAAAAAATATTTCGTCATCTAACCATGCACACAAAGGTGCTCATGCCTTCATGAACAAAACATATACTTGCATCAAGTGCAAGCAAAATCACACGCTTTTTCATTGTGCGGCATTTAAAAAATTAACTCCAGCATCAAGGTTACAATTCGTGCAACAATTTAAGCTTTACAAAAATTGTCTCGTCTCAGGACACAACATCAATACTTGTCCCAGCCAAAAAACATGCTTCCTGTATCACAAGCGGCACAATACATTACTACATGTAAATCAACCTCTCGAAGCAAAAAACGAGATTACAAATAATGACCAGAGGCAAGCAGACATGAATCTTAATAAGCTTAGTGCAGCAATGAGCCAAACATTACATCATTATTTTCAAATGTCAACCGAGCATTATTGTAAACAGCACTGGTCCACATTGAAGGTCCAAACGGACAATATCATCAAGTGAGAGCACTGATAGGTTCAGGCTCTCAAGTTTCGTTTATTACGGAAGGCGTAAGAAAAGGATTAAAAATGCAGATGTCAAAGTAACTGGACTAGGTAAAATTCAGACAGGTTCTATAAAATCCCAGGCGTCATTCAAATTAAAATCACTCCGCACACAAACATTAACGCGCTCATACTACACAAAATCACATATTTCGTCCCAGCCGACACAATAAACGTCAAAAAATTACTCTATCTGCAGCATCTACACCTAGCAGATCCAAAGTTCTACTAACCTGGTCCAATTGACGTTTTATTGGGAGCTGACATTTACGCCGACATTATCGAAAACGGGATCGTCAAAGGTGCTCCAGGAGAACCCACAGCACAATAGCACCAGAAATGGCTACACAGTATAAGGCATGCATAAAAGAGTACCAACTGCTGGGACATATGATAGAAGTTCCGTCAAGTCCACTTGACTTAAATACTAATGAAGGCAGATCAAATCAAGTCTAACATTACTATCTGCTGCACCACGCAGTCATAAAAGAAAGTTCAACCACCAAAACTCGAGTAGTGTTCAATGCCTCAGCTCGATCAACCAACGGCCGGTCACTAAATGAGCAGATGCTGGTAGGCCCAACAATTAAACCTACATTATGGGTCATCATCCTACAATTGCGTCTCTACAAATACGTGATAACTGCCGACATTGAGAAAATGTACAGGATGATACATATGCATCCAGAACACCAAAACTACCAGAGAATCGTGTGGAGAAAAAGCCCAGAGGAACCCATAAAGGACTTTCGAATGACAACTGTCACGTTTGGAACAGCAGCAGCGCCATATCTGGCTAACCGATCACTTCACCAACTAGCTAAAGACGAAGAGAAAAACTCCCCACTCGCTGCTCGGAGCATAAAAACAGCCTTCTGCGTTGATGGCCTGTTAGCTGGAGCACATGACATAAGTACAGACCTATTAGGTCAGCAAGAGCTTATCGACACCTTGAGCAAGGGAGAGTTTAACCTCAGAAAGTGGACAGCAAGTAGCTCAGAATTACTGGCCAGCATTCCAGCAATAGATCAGCAAATTAACACCATTCTCACCCTCACAGAAGGGGACACGATAAAAACGCTCGGACTTCAGTGGAACCCCATAACAGATGAATGGGGTTTTATTACCAAATCAATAAAAATGAGAGACAACTATATAAAAAGAAGCACTTTATTAGAAAATGCGGCTTTGTTCGATCCACTTGGATGGTTAGCTCCATGCGTTGTCATTGCAAAAATCATAATCTAAAAACTATGGCTCGCTGGATACTCCTGGGATGAACCATTAACATCCTCACTAACGCAAGAATGGATAAAGTATAGAGAGAATCTACAAGATGTAAAATCAATAAAAATTCCTAGATGGATAGAATTCTCTCCGAAGATAAAAAATATGCAGCTGCACGGTTTTTGTGATGCATCAACAGCAGCCTACGCAAGCGTCGCATTTTTAAGAATTGTCAACAATGACAACTCAATTGTCACAAATTTAATAACGTCCAAGACAAGAATCGCACCCATAGAAACAACATCACTCCCAAAACTAGAATTATGCTGAGCCCTCCACCTGTTACGCCTCATGAAGCAAATACAAACCGACATGAAGCTGCAGGATGTATCAACTATAGCTTGGTGCGATTCAGAAATCACACTAGCTTGGATTCAAAGTCACCCAACGCGATGGAAGACATTCGTAGCCAGTCGCGTGGCAAAAATTCAACAAAACATTCAACCACAGCTATGGCGCTTTATACCATCAAAGGATAATCCAGCAGACTGCGCCACTAGAAGAATATACCCTTCTGAACTCCGCAATCATGACCTATGGTGGAAAGGTCCACGTTGGCTTCAGCAAGATGCTGACAGCTGGCCAAAACAACACGTCAGCAGCAAATGTCTTGAAATTGAATCGCGAAAGGTCAAAGTATTGATTTGTACCAACGACAATTATGAATGGCTAAACAAATACTCATCATTTTCTAAGCTAATTCGCATTACCGCCTACTGCAGAAGATTTATTGACAACTGTTGCGCAACTCCAATAAATCGCACGAGTACCCATTTTACATGTGGTGAACTTCGACAGGCAGAAGTCACAATCGTCACACTCATTCAACGACAAGCGTTTCCTCATGAATATGAACACTTGTCAAGGCTCAAACCAATTCCGAACAAAAGTAAAATCTTAAACTTAAATCCCTTTTTAGACTCAAACCAAGTCATTCGCGTCGGCGGTAGAATCGAAAACTCTATTTTAACCTACGATCAAAAACACCCGATTATTTTGCCAAGCAATCATCACGTATCTAAAACAATTATTCACCATTACACCTTACGCGGTGGCACACAACTCATCCTCAACACACTACGAAACAAATACTGGCTAATAAACGCCAGAAATGTTATCAGAAAACGTATTCACCAGTGCATAGCGTGTTTTCGAACCAAGCCCAAAGTGTCAGCTAAATTAATGGGAAATCTACCTACCCCAATAACAATGCCATCTATGGCGTTTGAACACACTGGCGTAGACTATGCGGGCCCCATCGATATAAAAACATCATCAAAAAAATGAAATGCCAAGATAATGAAAGCATATTTTAGTGTGTTCGTATGTATGGCCACTAAAGGGATACACATAGAAATTGTGACAGACCTTACTACCACAACATTTATCACAGCCCGCAAGAGATTCACCAGCAAAAGAGGACCTTGCCGACACTTATATTCTGACTGTGGCACAATTTCCATTGGAGCTAGCAAGGCACTGTTAAGCCAGTTGAAAAAATTGTCATCACAACTTCCGTCTGACATCTCCAATGATATAATACTAAAGGAAATCACTTGGCATTTCAACCCACCTGCAGCGCCACACTTTGGCGGTCTATGGGAAGCTAGAGTAAAATCAATAAAATCCCATCTTAAACGAACACTGCAGAACACCACATTAATATACGAAGAACTGTATACTGTTATGTGCCAAATTGAAGCATGTGTCAATTCACGCCGGCTGACACCATTATCTAACGATCCAAATAATTATAACACCCGGCCATTTCCTGACAGGCATAAATATCGAAGCGGTTCCAGAGCCATCTACATCCGAAAACTGCAACCTTACAAAAAGATGGCAATACATACAATATTTGACAGAACAATTTTGGAGAAAATGGTCTGTCGAATATATTCACAACATGCAGCAACGTACAAAATGGAAAACCACAACAAATAATCTCAAAGTAAACGATTTAGTTTTAATCCAAAGTCAACAGTGCCCACCAACAAAATGGCTGCTAGGATGAATCATGAAAATTCACACTTGATCCGACAAAAATGTAAGAGTCGGCACAATCAAGATAACCCAACAAGAGTATTGCAGCCCCATTACAAAATTATTTAAACTACCTCTGGCAGAAGAGGGCAATGCATGAGCAACAGAACAAATCCATGGAGCAAAACCCACACGCTTTAGCTCACAGTAAGAAAATTGTTTGAGGCTTACTCCGAGAGGTACCAACCCCATAATTTAAATTTATCAGCACCATAAAAACAAAGGTTAATTATGTGCATATCCAGACAAAGTATAATTATGGACACGCAAAAAATCACAATACAAAATAAATCAGCAACTGGCACATCCAAACTGAAGCGTGTGGGCCTCGACATCAAAATAATTTCGTAGCAACAAAGTGTCGGCAATGCAGTTTCAATTAAAACATACTTCACTCACAATTTAATCCGCCAAAATATTGACAATCCAATCGCCGAGAAGGAAGGAAAACCATAAGCTTTTTTATTTTTGTATTAGAACTCTTTATTTTTATAATTTTGTTATCATTTATTCACTTTTTATTTGCCAGCAGCAACGACGTCGCATCCACTTCTTCAGAAGTCAGCACTGACGGCTTCAACAAGCACACCATATAACGCGTCACGCAAGGCTTCTCTAATACAGGCAGCAGCAACTACGTCGCATCCTCTGACGGCTTCAACATCAACCGCAGCGCCACATAACGCATCAGTCAGAAAGGCAGCTTGACGGCTGCCTCAAAAACGCCACACAACACGTCATGCAAAAGGCCTGCAACAACACCATCAACCCACAACAAGCCAGCATTAAATAAACAACATAAAATGATGCCACCAACAAGGCCGCCTCCCAATATAATCATTTCTCCTGATCTATGGGAACAAGTTTGTACCCAGCCTATTCCATGGTTAAAGGTGTTTTCGGCTAGAAAGGGATACCGACTCCAAACAGAAGATGGAGATACACTCCGATTTCTTAGGATGCGTAACGGAAAAATAAGGGTACGATTGCAAATAAAAACGCAAGTAAGTACATAAAATATACTTCAAATAATGAGTAGGTCAAGCATAAAGTTTCACCTCGCCATTCCTGGAGGCAGGAGGATGTTCCGTCTCGAAACAACAAAAATATAAATTTAAAACTTCGACTCACAGTAATTCCCGCGATGAATTATCCCGCAAAGCAGCCAGCGAAATCTAAAAAAAAAACTGGCATTTATAAAAAAATCAACAAATGGTAGAATCTCAGATCATTTCAAATTTTAAAAGATCTGAGACTTTACCAAGAATCAATACTCACACATTAAACCAGTCTAAATCCCGCGTCAAAGTTTTCGAAATCATTCCGGCACCTAAAAATAAATAAACAACCAATTATTAATAAAATTATAAACAAATGAAAATCAAAACATATACACTTACCGGTCTCCATCAGCTGCCATCAAAAATTTGACATAATCAAGATGGCAGCTGTTAGCACAGAGAAAATTATTCTCACCGGCAGACACAGTTGCTATTGTGTTTCTGCCTATAAATAGCGATAAATTACAGATTAATGAAGAAAACTGCCAGTGGAGCCTCATTACAGTTAAATATATACATATTTAAATTTGTATTAAATTAGTAAGTTTGATTGAATTGAAGTGAATTTGGAATTGGATTAGAGTTAAGTACCTGAATTTTCTAGTTTGTAAGAATTACTTTGTGATAAATAAAAAGAGTGAATATCTTGTCATTCTTGAAAGTTAACCTGTCTTATAATTTCTTAAACTGGCACCTGCCCATTTTTATGATTAAGCCCATATTGGGACTTAACATTGGTCCTTCCAAGCCGGATAAGACACAGAAAGTGTCATCCCTTAGGTGAGCCAGATTCCTGACTGAATGTGGCGGATATAGAAAGGAAAGCTCGTTAAAACCCGGAATCTCCAGGTGTAAGCAATCGTGCATATGGGATGAATGGCAATGCGTCGGTGTGTCTTATAGCGATGAACTCTGGATACCAGACGACCTTCAGTTTCAATTTCTGATTCCTACGGTATACGAATCTCTGCCGTGGGTGACTCTACTTTCTTCATAACACGTGGGAACCACATGGATTTAGTTAAAAATGAACGTACCAAAACCAAAGATAGCTACGATGTCTCAAATAGTAGACGTAGAAGACGACCTCCTCATGGAACAGGACCTCGAAAGTCTCGAAAGTCTAGCGGAGATTATGAAAGCACACTGTTCTTCCTCTGATGAGGAGTCGAGCTAATCTGACAGTAGGACAGTGAGAAGAATCCTCAAGAGTTGGTCGAAATTCGCCCCTTTATGTCTGGTGAGGCGAAACCAGATAATGCGACAGGAATCCTGTTCCGTCGCGGAATATCATTATAAAACATATATATATATATATAAATCAAAAGAAAAACTCACTAAAAGTTGTTATTCAGTGCCACAGCAGTTCCTGGCACTCTATAGAAATTACCTCTCTATTTAGGCCTTTGGCCGTATATAAAAACTTTTTCTACCAACTCCTGGCACTTCACAGGTACTGCCTTGTTCATTTTTTAGGTCCTTGGCCTCACATAAAAAACCTACAAAATAAACAAAAAACAAATTACACTGTCTTCTTCTTCCATGTATTAATGGATAATTCCACTGCATCAAGTAAACACAAAATCTCCATGACGACGCGCTGCTGTTGCATGGCGTCAAAACGAAGGCGACCGACAAACGTACAGCTCCTATTGTATTTCTGGCTATAAATAGCGAGCTGTCGGGAGTGGTACTTCACTTCCCAATTTCTCTCAGGAAATCTACCTGACTCGCAACGGAATCTCACGAACTTGGAAATTGACTTCCACATTGACTTCCTCAACAACGCCATTGAAGGAAATGTCGCCTTCTTTTCCAGTGTAGTGCCGAGCAAACACTACAAATACAAAAATCTCCCGCCTCAACTGCAAAAATTATATAAATTTAGGCAGAAACTTCGAAAAGTACTTAACCGTATTTTCACCGAACCCTGAATAGCCACAACCCAGCCTACAGAACTGTGTCGTCGCAAATTAATTGCTTGTCAACAATTATTGAGGAACAAACGAAAATGTTTCTCGATAAGGAGTTTAGGAAGAAACTGGCTTCCATTCAACCCGGTCCGCACTGCTTTCAGGACATAAACAGGGTTTGCAACAGAAAAGCAAAACTCCCCAAAACCATTTTAAGCGGCACGACCGCTTACAACCTTCCCCAAGAAAAATGTAACGCTTTCGCGGAATATTTCCAATCCACTTTCAAAGACAACTCATCTCTAAGCGATGCAAATTTTAGGACCACTGTAGACTCGGCTGTTGATGATTTCACTGCCCAGGCAGTGGGATCCTCCACCACAATCTTCAACTCCACAAATACGTCCTTAAATCCGGATGATTTAAGCATCTTCTCAAATCCTGCACACGTTTTCGCCCTAATCAGGACTATCAGAGGCAAAAAGTCCGCTGGCCCAGATAACATTTCCAACAAAGTTATCAAAAACTTCCACCTGTCGCCATAGAATTTCTGACAATTATCTTCAATATTTGCCTAAATAATTCTTACTTTCCCGATGTTTGGAAAACCGCTCGCATAGTTCCAATTCCCAAAAAAGGAAACTCGAAAAATCTTAACGAGTTCCGGCCAATCTCTCTTCTGTCCAACCTGGGCAAACTTTTCGAAAAAGTAGTCCGCCAACACATTGAAAATACCTGCCTCGATCTAAATATCAGGCAGGACACCCAATTCGGCTTCAAGCCCCAGCACTCCACTTTTCACGCTTTGCTCAAATTCCTCTCTGATTCTACAAACGCCCTCAACAAAAGGGAGCAGACAGTAGGCTGCTTCCTTGATGTAGAGAAAGCGTTTGACTCAGTTTGGACAAACGGGCTAATTTTCAAAATTATAAACCTCGAGTTCCCGCCTTATCTCACCGGGGTTATACATAGCTTTCTCTCATCTCGAAATTTCTACATAGAATCTCATAGAAATCTCAGGCAACATCAGTTAGTGCTGGTGTCCCCCAAGGTTCGGTCCTCGGACCAATTCTCTTCAATCTTTTCACTTATGATCAGCCTTCCAACGACTCAAATTCCACCACACTACTCTATGCTGATGACTCGCTTACCTACGCCCACTCCATGTCATCCAATTTCGCTGCTATCAAAGTTGAGCGGCATGTTCTCAAACTTGATGAGTTCTACAGAAAGTGGGGCATCGAAATTAATCTGAACAAATCTGAAATGATTTGCATCCGAAATCCCTCCACAAGGGGAAGACCCAACATAGCCACACGAGCCAACAACATTGAAATCGAAGTCAATAATGAAAAGCTTCAGCCTTCAAAGAACACCAAATACCTTGGTGTCTCCTTCAATAATCTTATATGAAGCAAATCAGCGCCCTCGAAAGAAAGATCCTAAGGGCCTGTACAGGTGTGTACAGGAAACCTAACGGACACTACTTTCCCAACACCTTCTTGTACGAAAGTGCAAACATCACTCCAATCGAGGAATATCTCCTTTCTCTCGCGGTCAAACAACTTGAGAAAATCTCTCAACATCCTAACCCCCTCATTAGCCAGCTTTCAACGCAACTTCAAGTTGAAAACCTCAACTACCTATCACCTCTCCACCTAATCAACTCGGAAACGAGAAACATTTATTACCTGGACGAAAGATTTACTTTCTTCACTAGTGCAGGAAGCCACCATCGTGGATAGGACAACATACTGGCATCTCGATCACCGTGGGACTTATCAACGCTGGACCATTCTGGACTATCGGCATAATTCTCAGCATGTTGAAAGACAGTCCAGTCTTCAACTCACAACAAGTTAGAGAAATCTCTAACATTCCACAACTTCCCACTCCCATCCAACTTCCATATTCCTTTAAATCCGAAAATTACTAAATAACAGACAAGAACACAGCTTGCCGTCGCGCAACAGGCTGTAATAATTTCGACATCGTGTAACCTTAAGTTAATAATTTTTCGAACAATTAAAGTATAAAGTGAACCAAAGACATAAGTGAAATCTAGGCCAAAATTAAAGCCTGTACGTAAACATTTTCAAATATCCCGGGATATCGGTTCGGTTATAATATCGCCATAATTCGTTTTATTTCGTTAATCGCGTGTGAAGAACACTTGACTTGACTTGACTTGTGGTACTTCACTTGCAAATTGAGCGGTCAACAAGACAGGTTAAAGTACGAGTGGAGTATTTTCAACGAGCGAAGTTCATATCTTTTAAGTTTTTATTAATACATTTCTTATTATTTTCAATTTATACCTTTTAAATTTTAATTATTATTTGTTATTTTATTTCTTTTTTATTTCGCGAGGATAAAAAATTAGGAAAATGAATGGAAATACATAACACCATTCTGAATTGCTAGAAAAGATTTTTTTTTTTTTTTTTTAGGAATAACGTTTTTTTCTAATAGTTATTGAAAAACTTCTTTTTACAATTTTATTAAGCTATTTTAAATCATCCCTTTTGGGATCTTTTCCGAGGTGCGCGCGCCGCGAAATATTCTACTCGACTCCACGTATATTTTCTTCACACGAGAAGCTTTTGCAAAACCTAAATGTTTATCCAGCACTATTTGCGGGAAAGAACAAAACAACATTCACGGTTGAGTGTGTGAAATTGGCAACTTCAGGGGTTTATGTTACAGTCTAGCTGCAATGAAAAATATTCATGTGGGCAAAAAAAATTGGAATATGAGCTTTAGTCACGTTGATGGAAAATGCGACTAAAGAATGGCTAACGAAAACAAGATGTCTATGGGAGTGTATATGAAAAGATTTATTTATGTGATATTAATATTATCAATTTCAAATATTATTAAAATATTGTTGGGGATCGGCCGATTCATAACATCCCTCCCCCCTTAAAAAAAGAAAACTTAATCTTTAAGTTTTCGACCATGAAAGGAAATATGTTCTCGAAGCGAGCGAACCTCAAATTTGGTTACAACTAATACATTTATTATATTTTATACAAAAAAACATATATGTGTATTTTTTTTTCGTATTATTATTTCATATACAAGTATTTAAAAAAAAGTTTTTTTGATAATACAGTATTATTATAGTATTATTATTAGTATTTTTTTTTATCCTACATTCTAATGAGATAAGAAGCTGTCTAGTCATGAAAAGACTACATTATTATTAACATTTTTGTTACTCTATCAAAGTTTTATTTTCTTGCTAGTAGTATAACTAGTATTACCTTTTTTTTCATTGTTTTATTATTTGTTTTATCTTTATATAATATATAATATTTTACAATACTTTTAAAATGAAATAACTATACCTACATATTGAAAGAGGAAATAAACATCGCAAACTAATCTCGTTTGACATGCATATAAGCAGGTAATTTCCCAAAGCGAAGTAACTCTCTCTCTCTTTTAAACCTTTAGTGTAAGTTTAGTCGACTTGGTCTGACTTCCGTCATTATTTATTTCAACATTTTTTTCATGGTCTTGTATCTTTCGGTTGTCCTTTTTAAAATGAATGCTCTCGCGTATTTTCCCAATGGACAATTTACGCCATTTAAAAAGTTTGTACAATACAAGAGCAAGTATTAGCAAGAGTAGAATATATCCCAGGGAGTAGTGGTGGACGTGATGAGCATTTATCTCTTCTTGGGAAATTTCTAATTTTTCTTGGCCCTTAATGGGTTGCAGTAATGTGTCTAGATCATTGCTGGCCGAATACCTAAGCACGCCAGTTTGTGGTTGGTCAGGATAATTTGACCGCAGGAAAAATTCAAGACATTTTGAGAAATATTAAATGCCGGAATAAATAAGTTCGGTTCCACGATTTTTTTTACATTATTAGCTTGTATCGTCAATTCTTTACTGCGCAAATAACATTCATGAGGGATATGAACAATGCCAGTATTTTTTAAAATCAAAGGATTAATTTTGTCGTTACAAATAATATCTACAACTATGTCTTTATCGATGGAGAGTAACCAATTATTGGCAGTGGCTAATTGACTCCAGAAGGAATTAAGTTTAGTCAATTTGATAGTGCAAATGTCTAATGGGGGGTTTTCTCTTCTGAGTAGGGTAATTTCACACAGGTGATTCCTAGAGAGGGAGTTTAAAAAAGGGTGATGTAATTGAAATAAATATTCCAAACTATTTTCCACATGGCAAATTACAAGATCATTTTTGTTAAGACTGTAATAGTGCTCCCTGTCATAATCTACTGCTAGAAATTCGGTAGAAGGCTGAATATAGACGAATGTCTTGTTAAAATGTGTGGGCAAAGGAATTACTTGGTATAATTGATACTTTCCATTGAAGGGTAAGGGAATAGTAAGCTCAAAGATTATTCTATTTTTATGAATTGCACTGTTCATTCTGGCAATTTTGTATATTTTTAGTAGGTTGTTATCTCCTGGGTTTACTGGTAATGATAAAGAGCTTGGTATTTCCTTTTGAATTGTTTGTAATATGATTTCTAACTGATAGGGTGTTACGACGGAGGGATGAGATTTGTCATGCCGGGCATCTGTAACGAAATCTATAAGGATGGATTGTGTTGACACAATTCGGAACAAGGTCAAAGTAATTAAGGTGGAGATAGATTCAATTTCCATAACGGCCTTGTTAGTTAAATTAGAGTCTGACAGACTTTGCAATTTGGATGCAATGGTAACATATTGAGCATTAATTGTAGAAAGTGTCTTATTGAACACATTTACAGTTGAATCTAATAGGTAGGTATTGTTTCCAACTAAATTTTCTAAATATTTGTCATTTTTGCGCAATAGATCTATTTGGTCGTCATAGTACTTTGCGTCCTCATCATTTAAAATTCCGAAAAGTGATTTGCTTACAACGCCTATTATATTGAATAAGCCACGTTTTTGTCGGATACTGTTTTCCAGAAGGTTATATTTTTGAGTTATGTCTGAAGTAATATGGTTAATTTCAGCAACTATGGTTATACAGATCTGTGTTAATTTTTCAAGCCTCTTAAGCCTTTCACAAATTTTGTTTAATTGAGTAACATACCATTGTATATATTTTAATTCCGTTCTCAAAGTATTTAGATTAAGATATGAGACAGCTTTCCATTCGTAAGAATACAGCTTGACTTCTCCCACTTGTTCGGATTGTCGGCGATCGGTGTTACCTTGGCGTAGTAGTTATTTTCATTGGTAGAGGCGATTTCTTACAAAGCTTTGACAAGATGGACATTTTCTTATACAATTCCTGATATCTTGAAGCATGGTGGGCCAACTAAAACATTGTTTTAGTCGCTTAAACGTACGCGATATGCCCCGCTCACCTCCGAGAGGATTATCGTGAAACTCGCGGAGTACCTTATCTATTTCGTCCCTGCTGACCAACTTTGTTTTATCGTCCACGTACAAGGTACAGATTATCTTATTAGGTTTGAATATATACGAACACATATTTCTTATGATGTCCAATGAGCTTTGGTCTATTGCATTAATTAATATATTTACCACATTTAAATTATGTAGCAGACTGTATGAAAGGAATTCAATTAAGATTCCGAAAAGTATTCTACTGTCGTTTTGTAAACGAACGGGTAGAATAGCCTCTGATACAATACAACTTGATCCATTTGACTTCTTAATTTTAATTTCACTAACTTGAGTGTTGGTACTATCGCCAATACACTCTTTCATTTTGTCCTTTAAATTTTCGTAGGTTAAGCTATTTTCCGCTTTACTTGCTTTTGTTTTCGTTGCTGGTACAGGGAACGCGTTATCTTCCTCCCTTTTTTTCATTTGATAACGGATAACTACCATTATATCATTTTTGCTATTAGTGAAGTCTTCGGTAGGTTTATCTACTTTTATGCGGCTTAAAGCATCCGCGTTGACGTTATATTTTCCTGGTTTGTACAATATCTCATACGAATATTCCTCCAGTCGGATTCGCCATCGTATTAATCTAGAAGTAGGATTCTTAAAACCAAGGAGCCATATAAGCGGTTTGTGATCCGTTATTATTTTGAAGTTTTTTCCATATATGTAAGACCTAAATTGTTCACTGCAAACACAATTGCCAACAATTCATTTTCCGTAGTAGTGTATCTAGTTTCTGCGGGATTGAGGGTTCGACTGGCAAAACACACTGGTTTGTCTGTCCCAATATTTCCCTGCAAAAGTACCCACTTAAACGGAGTGTCTTTCTTCAATAAACTCGTCAGTGACTTCGATATTTTCGCGCCTATAATATCCTGCAAGTCCCAGAAAAGACCTAACATCCTTTTCGCGTTTTGGTACGGGATATAATGTTATCGATTCTAATTTCCTTGGATCAGGCTTCAATCCTTTTTCGCTTACGATATGACTGAGGTACATTAATTCTTTCCTCAAGAAGTTGCATTCGTCAGGCTGTAGTTTTAGTTTATGTCGGTTAAGACGTTGTAAAATGCGTATCAATTTCTCATTGTGATCATTCAAATTATAGCCACGGATTACTATGACGTCCATATATATGAAGTAGTATATGTATTCCTTGGAGGCCAGTCATGACATTATTCATGAGCCTCTGAAAAGTGGCAGGAGAGTTCTTTAAGCCGAATGGCATTCGGTTGTAGTGGAAATGCCCAAAAGGATTGCTGAAAGCAGTCTTTTCTTTATGTTCTTTTTTCATAGGTATTTGGTGAAATCCCTTCGCTAGATCTAGCGAGCTGAAGTATTTAGACCGACAAAACTGGTCTAGTATATCTGATATATTAGGTAGAGGGTACGCATCTCCCACGGTGATTGCATTCAGCCTACGGAAATCGACCACAACTCTCCACTGTTCATTCCCTGCACTATCAGCTTTCTTGGGTACCAAGAGCAGTGGCAAGTTCCATGGGCTATAACTTGGGCTGATAATACCATCGTTTAGCATTTCTTGAACTTGTTTATCAACTTCAACCTTTTCGCGATCTGGCAGACGATAGGGTTTAACATAAATTGGGGTCTGTCTAGAGGAGTATGAATTTCGTGCTTTATAGCATCGGTACTGGTAAGAACATCTCCTTGCAAATAAAATAGGTGGTTATATTTACGACAAATGTTTAGTATAGACTTCTTTTCTTCGATAATACAGTGATCAAGTTTAAGCAATTCTTCTAATTTCTTGAGTCTATTGACTACCGGATGTTCCTCCCAATTCATGACTGAAATACTGTAGTTGTCTAGATTATCATACCGGGGTTTTATATCGTTTACGTCTAACTCGATATCATTTTCATTACAATTTAGAATTGAAACTTTCGCCATTACATTCATTGACCGGACCACCGCATTACTCAAATACACACCAGGCTTTACTTCCTTTTTGAAATAAACAAAGTCGCCATCACGTGTCGTGGGCAAATTTACAATTGTATCACATCTGGCCGGGAGGTTAATCTTATTTTCTTTGTGCACACGTGCTGAAATTTCTTTGGGACCACTTACATTCGCTTTAATGTTATTAAATTGTTCGGAAATTATTCTGATGGGTTTACTATATTTAATGCATAATTCTAATTTATTAGTTAAGTAGCCTATCCTAGCGTTATATTTACTCAAAAAATCATTTCCAATTAGACCGTCATATTTCAAATTGGAACTTTCAGGTATAAAATGGTATAAATGTTCAGATCTTATTTATTGGTTCCGTCAGTTAATTCAAAAGTACCAAGAGTCTGGCCAATAGTTGTAACAGATTCCCCCGATAAAGTCGATATGACGCACCTTTGGAATTGTGCACTGTCATTTAAAAACATATTATCTAATTTCACTAAACTAATTTCGGCACCCGTATCTATAAGAAATGTTGAGTAAAGCTTTTTGTAAGGAAAAAATGGTAAGCACACACTCATTGAATTTTCAAAACTCTTTAACATTATAGATATATTATAAGTATTTTCTTCGTCGTAAGTTCTCGTATCTCGGCTGTTACCTGCTGCATTTGGTCGCGGGAGGGCCTGCCGGCTGTTCCCACCAGCGCTCTTTCATTTCCCTTATACTGAGACTCATTTCGGTCTTCAATTTGATTGACTTGATTTTCATTAGAGCGAGGGTTATTAGCATTTGGAGAGTAGTGAACATCTCGATGAATGGGCTGAGATATTACACCATTGCAACGTCCTTGTGTGCTCTATACGAATTTTGTTGAGGATTTTGACTAAATCTTGACTTAGAATTGGCTACATTATTTCGCCCCATTCTTGTATAACAACTGTTAATAGTATGTTTGGGTTTCCTACAGTAACTACAAACGATATGTTGAACCTCTCTTTTTACCTGTGCCGGTTTGAAATTTGGTAAGCTTCTATTGTGGTAACAATTATCCTTAAAGTGACCTATGCGGCCACAGATTTGACAGCTCGGGGGAGGAGGCCTCGAAGTACTTCGATTAAATTGAGATGTTTGGGGAGTTCATTCTAACCTATTAGAATGGTCTATAGCAGGCTCTATAGCCTTTCGCAAACTATTTTCTCCTCGAGCTTTCACTAGTAACCTACTCCGCTCATTTCTTAGGCCGTCTTCGAAAGTTTGAATTGCCAACTTTTCATTCTCATTAAGAAGGAATTTCTGAGCTTCTTTCTCAATCACGTTTTCGTACGAACTGGTATTCAAATTAAATAATAACTTGGAAACCGTTTCTCCGAAATCTCTAACGTTTTCCCGAAAAGTTTGCCTTGCGGCTAACAATTCGTTTTGGGCAAACGAACGTGATTTGACTTGTGAAAATTTTCTTTTGAGAGCATTTTTTAGGCCTTCCCAATCTTCAAACGTTTTATATTTAATAAATTCATACGCGTCTCCGCTTAACCGAATTCTTACTATATTTAAATACAACTATTTATCCTGTTCGGAAACGCTTGAAGTAAACAATAAGTTACGACAAACCAAAAACTTGTGCAATTCTCCGGAGTCACCATTGTACTCCGGTATCATACACCTGACATCGGAAAGACTGATTGACTTGATTTCGTCTCCTTGGTTTGGCATGGTGAATGATTCCGAGTGGAAAGGTAACTCCTCAAATGCACGTACTAGTTTGGAGCGGAGTCGGGAAAGAATTTTTACGCGTTAAGATACAAAAATTTTTTTGACAATCTTAGTATTTTGAAGGAGTTGTTGAATTTCACGGATAAAACCTCACTTTGGGATCAATCACTTCATTTTGGAGTCAATTACTTCACTTTAGTATCAATTGTTAAAATTAATTTGATTTCTGGTAATATTACTAAAATAAACAAAGCGATAAGAGATTTAGAGCAATATAAAACTCAAATCAAGGTTTTTGCGTGCCTATACATACATTTCATGTCCTCTGTTTGGTCAAATGCGAAATTTTAATTTAGTTTACAATTAAATTAATGCGTATATTTCTAGAAGATTGGTTAGTCAACCCTTCATATTGTCGACAGGCTGATTTGATCATTTCTCTACTATAAATCGTTTAATGATTTTATTTCTTATATTAAAGAACTTGTAACTCTTAAGAAGGGCTACATATATAAATCCCCCTTTTTTTCACAAATAATACTTTAAACAATGTAAAATACCTAATTGAATCAGGTGGAAACTAAAATTTTTGGGAATGTATTCAATACCAAGTTTAAAAGGTATGAATTATGTATCTACAAACAATTTGAAATTTCATGATTTATCATGTACTCGAATCATATCCTAAAATTCCGATGCGTGCAAGCAATATACCAAAATTCCAAATATGCTCAATAACTAGGGATTTACACAAAATTTTCACTTCTATTTCACTATTTGACGATATTTTTGTTAATTATATACAATAAAAAAGAATTTTTCAAAAATTTTCTTTTTAAATAAAAGGAATATATATTTTGCACTTGCTATTCTAAATTAGTCAAAAAAAAACTGCTGTATGTAATCTTTATATCCAGTTCCTGCCATTTTCAATTTCTCACCATAAACTACTTTGCCATCGAAATCATTTCGTGGAACTTTCAAATACTTGTTAACTTGTGTTATATTTAATGATCTTCAATTTAAGGTGGATAAAAAAAATTCACTGTACCAAATATAACAACTGTCGCGCCGTATTAATTACACCCAATAATTACAATTTATTTAATATATAATGTAGTAATATACAGGGTGTCCCGTAAGTCGACGTCAACCCGGAACCGGGTGATAGACCAAATCGTAACAGTTACCAGAAAAGTATAAAAAAAAGCTAAGTCATGTATTTTTCAAATTATAGGCATTTCTTTTGTTTTCGAGAAAATGTACACCTTGTGATGGTTTTTAGCTCCTGTTGCTACAAATCTTTACTTTTTTTCAATTTTATTTTTCTTATGTAATCCCCAATAGTGCTTATGTAACCTGTTGCTTTAAGTTCTAAGCCAACTGCTCCAGCTTGGAAGAAAATGTCACATTTTGCCGAACCAACAATATAAAATTAATAATTCGTTGAACTTTAACTGACTGTACTGAAAACAAAATGAACTACGCCAGTGTGGCAAGTAACTTTAAAAGTTGACGCATTTAATAAGGATTCTAAAATGGTACAACACTTGCTACATTATTTCTTAGATTACGGAACAAAAAATTTTTTTTTTCAAGAAACCCAGTTACGAAAAATTTCTTTTCACCTACTAAAATTGATTCTAGTGTACCCAAAGCTTGCCTTAAGAGCGTAACTTTAAGATTCTAGCTTGAGTGAGACGGAGAGTCATTCCATGAAGAGTGAGTGAGACAGATAGTGACGCTTTCAAGTTAGAGATGCTAACTGTTTGTTAAATTTAGGACAAATTTTCCTTAATTTTAAAATTAAACACCAATTATTTGGATGCTAAGGTTTATTATTTACAAAAGATGTTCAAACTCCCTTCCTTCAGCTTCAATACAAGCTCAACATCTTCTTAAAAAAGATCGGGTTATCAGACGGGCAATTCTTCCGTTGTTGACAAAGCTCAGCGAAATTTTCAATTGACTTCTTATAAACTTTCTCTTTTACTGCTCTCCATCTGTCCGGATATTGAGATCATTGAGATATTCTCTAACTTTTGGGATCATTTCCGAGGTGTGCGCGCCGCGAAATATTCTACTCGACTCCACGTATATTTTCTTCACACGAGAAGCTTTTGCAAAACCTAAATGCTTATCCAGCACTATTTGTGGGAAAGAACAAAAACACATTCACGGTTGAGTGTGTGAAATCGGCAACTTCAGGGGTTTATGTTACAGTCTAGCTGCAATGAAAAATATTCATGTGAGCAAAAAAAATTAGAATATGAGCTTTAGTCACGTTGATGGAAAATGTGACTAAAGAATGGCTAACGAAAACAATATGTGTATGGGAGTGTAAACGAAAAGATTTATTAATGAGATATTAATATTATCAATTTCAAATATTATTAAAATATTGTTGGGGATCGGCCGATTCATAACAGGATGTCGATATATTGATTCTTACACAACAAGCTCTGCACGAGCAAATTGATAAAGCCGCCATTAACCATAGCAAGACAAATACAGAAAGCAAACAAGGAAAAAGATACTGCTCGCATTCAATCTCTTGAAAAGCTATGGAAAGCATTCACAAAGCCGCATATAGCAATCTGGTCAGCCATAAATGGCACTGACAGCGAATATTTCGAAGGTAATTTATACGAAGAGATCTAAATTGTCAGAGAACTAGAGGAATGCTTCCCAACGTTGCCTCATACTACAAAACAACCTCCCTCACCAATAGTGCGTCTACCAAAAATTGAGACTAGGCTTCCGCCCATGCAAATACCAATATTCGATGGTAATTACAAAACATGGCATACGTTCCATGACCTGTTCAATTCATTGATCCATAAAGATCCAAACTTATCACAGGTTCAGAAACTCCACTATTTAAAACTTAGCGTTACTGAGGAAGCAGAACGCCTCTTACGCCAATTCCAGTTAATCGATTCCAATTATCTCAAGGCATGGGAACTCTTGCAAAAGAGATTCGAAGACAAGAGAGTGCTAGGAAACACTCATCTAAAAACGTTGCTTAGTCAAGCACCTATTAAGGCCGAATCAGCTCACGCCATTCGCTCCCTTCTCGATCAAACAAGGAGAGTCTTCATGAGCTTCGATATTTAGGGCCTCCAGTTGAACATTGGGACGCCATATTGATATACCATCTTATTCAACGCCTCCCTCCAGAAACACATCAACTGTGGGAGCATGAGCAAGGAACAACAAAAGAAATTTCCATATACTCCGATCTGTCAACGTTTCTAGAGACAAGGTTCCGCACTCTAGAAGCAATCCAAGAGTGTCATAATACTAAGACAAGAAAATGTACGTCAGTACAAATATCAAAACGAGGAACGTGTTCGTGCTCGAGATCCCCGCAGCGGGTATCTAACCTCAAATACGCACACTAGTGCACCCCACAGAAACTATGCTAACAAAAGTGCGTACACATTCTTAACCAAATCGCACACATATGCAATGTGCCAGCAGAATCACACTTTTTGCACTGCACTTCGTTTAGAAAATTATCTCCAAAGGAGAGATTAAATTTCATAAACCGCAACAGGTTATGCAAAAACTACCTTGCATCATGACATAACCTCAATGGCTGCCCAAACCAAAGATCGTGCCTCCAATGCCACAAGAGACACAATACTCTCATTCATTTAGATCCACCATCCGAAACTAGCAGTGAATGAGAAATATCTACACATAACGAAAGGCAAGCTGAAATGAAGTTTAAGGTGCCTAACGACAGTAATGAACCAGCCACAAAGTCATTCTTTTCGACAAACGTCAGTCGGGAATTACTGTCAACAACATAATGAGAGCTCTGATAGACTCGAGCTCTCAAGTATCGTTCATTACTGAAGCTGCCAGTAAAGGTTTAAGGCTAAAACGAAGATCAACACACGTCGAAGTCACGGGTTTAGGAAAAACTCAAACCGCCCATGTGAAGGCACATATATTATTCAAAATGAAATCAATCAATATGAAACTTGAAACCAAGATCAATGCTTTGATATTGCAAAAGATCATAGATTTCGTACCAGCTGACACCATAGATGTCAAACAGTTGCTCTATTGCGCCCCTGTAGATCCAACTGCAAAGCATACCCAATTAGGATGGATCCTAATGGGAAGTACAAGCAGCAAAAAACCCAGCAGAGTCAAGACGATCACTATTCAAATACAATAAGAATGTCAGCTAAAGCAACAGTTGAAAAAGTTTTGGGAGATAGAGCAAATCCCAAGGAACATAACAAATTCCGATGACGAATTATATGAGGAAATATACACAGCATCACATAAGCGTTTAAACAGGGTCAGTATCAAGTTAAACTACCCTTCAGAGAACCAACCGGACCCGCCATGTGGCATTGAAACAATTTCTCCAATTGGAGAAACGCTTTGAAAAACAACCCGAGCTGCACACATAGTAAAAGGTCTGCATCAAAGAATACTTGCAGCTAGAACATATGACAGAACTTCAAACAACCCAATATTCAGCGGAACAGAACAAAATTTGTCATTATTATCTGCCACATCATGCAGTAATCAAGGAGAGCTCTACGACCAAGCTGAGGGTAGTATTTAACGCCTCCGTAAAATTAACAAACGGAAGGTCACTAAATGAGCAAATGTTGGCCGGACCAACAATCCAACCCACCTCATGAGCCACTATCTTAAATTGGCGCCTATTCAAAATCGCTTTCACCGCTGATATTGAAAGAATGTACAGAATGATCCAAGTACATCCTGAACACACCAATTATCAAAGAATGCTATGGAGAGGTTCACCAAAGGAGCCTATAAAAGATTATCAGCTGACAACAGTCACATTCGGGACTACGTCAGCCCCATATCTCGCCATCCTCACCTTGCATCAATTATCAAACGACGAGCAAGATAGTTATGCGATCCACTAGGATGGTTGGCACCAATTATAATTATCGCCAAGATTTTCATACAAATCTATGGTTGAATAAATGTTCATGGGACGAAACATTACCCGATACCAGTGCATCAAAATGGAAGATATTCAGGGAAGGCTTAAACCACATCAAATTAATCAAAATACCACCATGGATTCTGCGATGCGTCAGAAAAGAGCTTTGCAGGTGTCGTATATTTGAGAATCGTTAATAACGATGATTCCATCCACACTTATCTATTTACATCAAAAACTAGAGTCGCTCCTACAAAATCTATTTCACTTCCAAGACTCGAGTTATGTGGAGCTGTTCTGTTCTCTCGCTTAATGAAACAGATTAAAGCAGATATAGGTATCACAGAGAGTTAGATTTTTGCATGGTCCGACTTGGAAGTCACCTTGTACTGGATGCAAAAGCAACCAACAAATTGGAAAACATTCGTCGCCAATCGGATTACTGAGATCCAGGAAAGTATCCATCCATGATTATGGCGATATGTACCATCCAAAAGTAATCCAGCAGACTGCGCCTCTCGAGGACTTAACCCAGACGAGCTTGTCAAATCCAAGCTTTGGTGGAACGGACCACTATGTTTACAGCATTCCAGAGAGGAGTGGCCAAAACAACCCACGCTTCACAAGTGATATGCACTAACGAAGAAGTTGAATGGCTGACAAAATATTTCTCGTTCCTTAAATTAGTAAGAATCATCACTTATTGAAAAAGATTCTATAACAACTGCAAATTCAAGGCCACAAATGAGCTGCCCAGCCATCTCACATATTCCGAGCTGCAAGACGCTGAGAATACTATCATTTCCATTGTGCAGCAGATGTCATTTCCAAATGAATTCCACTGTCTCAATTCCAATAAGCCTATTCAAAAAATAAGCCGCATTCTCACATTCAATCCATTCTTAGACCATAAGCAATTAACACGAGTCGGCGGCAGACTCGAAAATTCCACACTAAGGTACAATCAAAAGCACTCAATCGTCCTACCAAGTTACCATCATGTGTCAAGGATTATCATTGATAACATCCATCATTGTGCATTGCATGGAGGTATAAAACTTACCCTCAATTTATTACGTAACAAATACTGGCTATTGAATGCCAGAAACACTGTTCGTCAGCAAATACGAAAATGTGTACCCTGCTCAAAACAAAACCAACACCCATCTACACAGATTATGGGAAACCTTCCATCATCACGAATCACCCCCTCATTAACTTTCGAACACGCTGGAGTCGACTATACCAGTCCCATCGACATTAAAATGTCCAAACTAAGAAACGCCAAAATCATGAAGGTATATTTAAGCATTTTTGTTTGCATGGATACCAAGGCTATTCACATTGAAGTCGTGTCAGAACTGACGACAGTGGCATTCATCGCAGCTTTGAAGCGATTCATAAGCTGCCGAGGCTTAAGCGCCCATATTTATTCCGATTGCGGCATAAGCTTCATCGGCAAAAGTAGGGAACTGTCTAAACAGATTAAAACTATTTTAAAGACATTTCCACAGGACAGCTCTACAATGCCAGAGCTAACAGGCATTACGTGGCATTTCAACCCACCATCAGCGCTACACTTTGGCGGATTTTAGGAGGCAGGAGTTAAGGCAGTAAAAACGCATATGAAGTGAACTCGAAATACAAAGGCCGAGAGCCATCTATCTCTTCTTCATTTTATTTTTTAATTTTTTAGTTTTTTATCATTTCCATTTTTAAGTTTCTTAAATTTTTTTGAGTTTTTATTATTTGTTTCATTATTTTTTCGAACATGGAATCTCTACCATGCCTCGATGACTGTATCTGGATCGATGACATTCCCGATCTAGAAACTTCTCAAATAAAAGGTCCTCCGCCAATAAAGACTGCTTCAATAAAGGACAAGTTAAGAACCACAGAGATGCAGAAACGGCCAAGGGTATTCAATCCTCAATTTGAGGCAGTCCCTGCCTTCAAACAAATACAGCCACTCGTAAGGGTTCAGGAATTCGAGTCCAAACGACTCCGTCTCGACCTCCAACTGGGACAAAAACTGAAAAACGCATAGAATGTCCCAGTTCTGCACCAAAAATGGCACGGGTACTCTCACAAGCTCTCCATGTGAAACCACCGCAAGAACGACGTCCATGTCCAGTCAAATCACATGAACCAGATCCTAGTCAGGTTCCAAAACAAGCCAAACTCCCACAGGCAACGACAAGTCGAAATGAAAAGGGAAAAAAGTGGAGAATGTGCCAGGTCATCGCAAGAAAGAGCCAGGGCACTCCCACAACTACCGCATCATTAAGAACTACGACCAATAACGCCATGGTCAACTGATGAACCATGTCCCAGTTCACCTCTAAAACTAATTGAAGCAACTCCTGAAGTGAAGGCAATTGCAGAGGAAAGAGCACGTACAGTGAATACAAATTTCTAGGACGAAGCGTTGCCATCAGAAAATTTAATTATTGATCCTCTCCTGCGGAACGAGATCCGACAGCAACCTATACCTTGGATAAACGCCCTGTCAGCAATTAGATGCTTTAAGATGCAGACTGATGAAGTAAAGATGCATAAGTTGTAAAAATTCTATTACTGGTGTTAGTAAAATAAAAAGAAAAGGGATTTCTAAATAAAACACTAACCATATTGAAATAATATTTATTGAATAATCAAAATCCAACCACCTTTGATTTTAGGCGGGAGGATGTTCCATCGCGGAATAACATCATAAAACATGTATATATAAATCCAAATAAAAACTCACTGAAAGTTGTTATTCAGTGCCCCAGCAGTTCCTGGCACTCTATAGACATTACCACTCTATTTAGGCCTTTGGACATATATAAAAACATTTTCTACCAACTCCACAGGCACTGCCTTGTTCATGTTTTACGTCCTAGGCCTCAAATAAAAAACCTACAAAATAAATCAAAAACAAATTACAGAAAGGTAAATCAGATCATTACGATCTGAGACTTTTACATGAAAACTCTACTTACATGCATAAGCAAACTGCTTCCCATGGTTCACCAAGGAGCTCTCAAGTCCATCATCTGAAAATAAAGATATAAAAGTACATTAATGAATGTAAATAAAGAAAAATAGTAAAAATCCTACCATTTTTATGGCAGCCGCCGTCAATATACAATGACAGTTGTATTACAGACAGCTTACACACTGTCTTCTTCCTCCATGTTTTAATGGATAAATCTACTGCATCAAATAAGCACAAAATCTCCATGACGACGCGCTGCTGTTACATGGCGTCAAAACGAAGGCAACCGACAGACGCACAGCTCCTATTGTATCTCTGCCTATAAGTAGCGAGCTGTCGGGAGTAGCACTTCCCTTGCAAATTGAGCGGTAAACAAGACAGATCGGAAGCGATAAACCGGCATTAAGTCTTGTCTAACCAATAAGGGTAGAATTGTACCCTATCATTTACTAACTAAATTTATTAATTAAGTTATATTTTTCAGCACCCCTAAGCTAAGGTAGAATTGAACCTGGCAGAATTTATGAGCAGTGAATAAAGCTCATTCTGTTTAAATTAAACATTTATTAGAGATTCATTCTAATTCATTTTTATATATTACAGGTTAAAGTACGAGTGGAGTATTTTCAACGAGCGAAGTTCATATCTTTTGAGTTTTTATTATTTCATTTCTTATTATTTTCAATTTCTACCTTCTAAATTTGAATTATTATTTGTTATTTCATTTCTTTTTTATTTTTTGGATCTTGAATTTATACGAGTAGCACAAGTAGTGAAGTAAGAATTGAATTTTGTAGGTTAAGGTTTTTTTTATAAAATATTGACATTTAAAAATTCGGTCTTCACCAGTCTTATCCTTTACACCAGCACCTCCCCTTTTTTATGTAAAGCTCACATTGGGACTTCACAAATTCAGAGCTCCTCTAAGGACTCAAAAGGATCCGTTGGGGGCTCAAAGGTATCTGATAAGAATCCAACAGGCCCCAAAAGATTCAAAAGATAGAAGCCGGAAGCTGAGCAGAGCCGCTATGAAACGGTTGCAGTGACTGGTGAAATACGGGCACAGCCCAGGTGAGGCTCGCGAGCTAGCTATGAAGCCGATGACAATGAAGGAGACCGATATAGGATCCAGGTGAAGAGGCTGAGAGCTCAATAGGGAGAATTAGCAGAAAGGAAGCAGGAGCATTCCAAAAAGGAGATAGCTCAAAAATAGGGATGACAAACAAATGGTTGCAGGCGTAAAGATGGGAATCCTCTCAGCGTACTTTCCCGAAGTAACTCTTGCGGCGAATCAAATTATATCAGTCCGTAAGGCAATCCTGGGTAAGACACTGGAGATAGAGAATGACCGGCTCAAGCCGGCATTCCATGACTACAGTGCTAGACCAGGATGGTTAGTTCTCACCTGCTCTGACAAGGCTACATCGGAGTGGTTAAAGCAGGTAATGGGTGAGCTAACAACATGGAAAAACGCTAAACTAAGGGCTGTAGAGGAATGTGATATTCCTCGCGAAAAGATCCTGGTTGGCTATTTCCCGGAAAGCACAGATATGCCTGTCGACGAGTTATTACGTTACGTAGGCGCCCAAAATCATGAGTTGAAAGTATCTGAGTGGAAGGTCCTAAGGATAGTGACTGAAGGGGTTGTCTCACAGGTCACTCTATCAATGGGCCACTGCTCGGCGGAAAGGCTCAAGAAGTTAAACTTCAAGATTAGTTTTCCATTTGTACAGGTGCAGCTTAGACTGAAAAGTGACCTAAAGCTTCAAGAGGAACAACGAAGATCAGCAGAGGCCAACTCAAAGCCTGGGGCGTCCAAGATTGCACATCGGCCATCTGACATAGCAGCTGCGGTCCCCTCACCATCGGGCACAAACATCGGGAGTAATACCGAGGCTGCTGCGAAAATGGAATTGACTGAACCAGAGCCACCAAGGACAATACCCCAAGTGGGAGCCCCAAGACAGGTTGAGAAAGTAACCAGAACTACCAGCGTGCTTAACAGCCCGGTAGTTGCTACAGTCCCAACCTTAGGAGCAAGCAACAGGCTAACCAGTACTGCTGGGAAGCGGCAGCGGTTAAATTAAAACCGCCCAGCAAAAACACAGTACCTCCAATTTTTTATTTAAAAGGGCCAAAACCCTTAAATAAGGAGCAAGGGGCGAACTCCTGGAAGGACTCGAAAAAGGTAACGACAAAGAGTCCCAAAAACGGAGGTCACTCTTAATGACCAAACTCAGGAGTGATATGAAGCTACTCCAAGTGAATCTTTATCATGCAAAAGCTGCCTCAGATGTGCTTAGCAGAAGATTAATTAGGGGTGGTATATACGTAGCACTTCTGCAAGAACCCTTGGTTCTTGGACGTAAAGTAAAAGGAGTTCCAACTAAACAAGGTAAGTTAATCTAGAATAGGAACCATGTCACCTCACGGATGGCAATGCTTTTTAAACCTAATATTAACTTCCTTCCTATTACAGAACTGATCTCCACGGACCTAGTGGCTGCCCTAGTGGATGTACCAACAGAAAAAGCATGCATAAGGTAGTAATGGCCTCAGCCTATTTCCCAGGTAATATGGACCCGCCTCCTCCAGAGGAAATTACAAAACTTCTGGATTTCTACAAGAAAATGGATAAATCCTATATCATCGGGTGTGACACGAATGCCCACCACATTGTATGGGGAAGCAGTGACACCAACAGACGAGGTGATTACCTCTTTTACTATTTAGTTAAAAATAATATAGACATAGCTAATAGAGGTGTGGCAGCTCGAAATCCCTAATTTTACTTGTTTAAATATCTCTAATTTTTACTTAGTTTTTTATTACATCAAAATTATTATGATCACGTAGGGATTTGATTTTTTGATGGAAAAAACAAAATATATGAGAGAATACTTTTTGCGATTTTGTGACTACGACATCTTCTTAATTTAATAATAAATATTGTAACATTATAATATAATAAATTGTAGTTCTTATTTATAAATGCTACAAATTGGTGACCCCGACGTGATGCCCGACGAAGAGGCGGAACAGCCCAACGAAAAGAGGGAACAGCCACAATCAATCGCACGAGTTGCTGTAAAAATTCCACCGTTTTGGAAGGAGAATCCAAAACTTTGGTTCATCCAACTGGAGAGCCAATTTTTTAACGCAAATATAACAACTGATGAGACAAAATATCATCATGTTGTGGGAGCAGTTGAGACTGGAATACTAAGTCAGGTATACGACATTATTTCTGATCCACCCGCCACCAAAAGATATGAGGCATTAAAAAAGAGATTAGTAGAACAATTTGCAGATTCGGAAGAACGGAAATTACGGAAGATTCTTAGTGAAGTCGAACTAGGTGACAAAAAACCATCGCAATTTCTCCGCGAGATGAAAGAATTGGCAGAAGGACGAATTTCTGACAATATTATGAGGTCACTTTGGAAACAAAGACTTCCCACCCAATGTCAAGCAATTATGTCAACACTTTCTGAGGAAGACCTAACGAAACTGGGAAGGGTAGCAGACAAGATAATGGATGTGAATTATTTTGATAATCAGAGAATAAATGCTGTGATGACGACTAATGATACGAATGACCTTACTAGAACATTAGCTGAAATTTCAGATCGTTTGGCTAAACTAGAATATCGAGGAAGATCATCATCCAAAAGTTCATCATCTAACCGACATAGATCAGCATCGGGCCGGCGTCCAAGTCCACACTCTACAAGCAATTCCGAAATCTGTTGGTATCACAGAAAATTCAACACTAAGGCTAGTAAATGCAGAAGTCCTTGCAGTTTCAAAGGAAGTTCTTTAAATTTCCAAGCCGATCATTAGATGCGACGAATGATCAAATACGTGCAACAAGTCGCCTTTTTGTTTTTGATTCAACGACCCGGCAAAATTTTCTTGTGGATACTGGAGCTGACATATCGATTTTTCCAAAAGGAATGAAAGATATGAAACCTGATGACACATCTTTTCTTTTTGCAGTAAATGGAACCAAAATAAAAACTTTTGGCGACAAGCTTTTAAATATCAGTCTAGGATTACGTCGAAATTTTCAATGGAAATTTATAATTGCTGATGTCGATAAAGCAATCATTGGCTCTGATTTCTTACATCATTTTGGATTTGGTAGATTTAAAAAATCGAAAAATAATTGATTACATTACGAAATGTTGTTCTAATGGTACAGTGTTTAACTCAAAAAAAATTTTGAACATAAAAACGATTTCTAAAAATTCGTCATACGCAGAATTTCTCGCCGAGTTCCCAGAAATTATTAAACCTAGGAATTTTGACAGCGAAGAGAAAGTGAATATTTCTCATCAGATCATTAC
Source organism: Dioctria rufipes (assembly GCA_963924295.1). Taxonomy (NCBI): domain Eukaryota; kingdom Metazoa; phylum Arthropoda; class Insecta; order Diptera; family Asilidae; genus Dioctria; species Dioctria rufipes. The sequence continues at coordinate 116,980,723 of OZ002741.1, forward strand.
CAATGGTCAACCTGTTTTTGCAAAAGCGAGAAGACTGGATAAGGAGAAATATGAAGCAGCGAAGAAGGAATTCGAGTTTATGATAGAACAAAACATTTGCAGACCATCGAAGAGCTGTTGGGCTAGTCCGCTGCATATGGTCCGAAAACCGAATGGTGATTCCTATGGAGTCTAAAGACGTTCAGAAAACAGCTATCATCACTCCGTTTGGATTGTTTGAATTTCCAAGAATGACTTTTGGTTTACGTAATGCAGCACAAACCTGTCAACGATTTGTGCACGAAGTTGTTCGTGGATTAGAATTCTGCTTTCCATATATCGATGATTTCCTTATTGCATCTTCAACTGAAGAGGAACACAAGAACAATCTGAGAGCTATCTTCTCCCGTCTAAAAAAATTTGGCGTGGTAATTAATCCAAGTAAATGTGAATTTGGTAAGGCATCTATTGAGTTTCTCGGATTTTTAATCTCTAAAGCTGGTCTCAAGCCAATGAAGCAAAAAGTTGAAGCTACCCTTAATTTCAAACAGCCTGCGGATTTGAAACAACTGCGTCGATATCTTGGAATGTTTAACTTTTACCGTCGTTTCGTTCCAAATGCAGCAAAAATTCAAAGTGCACTTAACGATTTCATGAGGGGAAATCCAAAGAAGAATTTAAAATTGGAATGGACAACCGATACAATTGAAGCTTTTGTTAACACTAAGAAGGCTTTAGCAAACGCTGCTATATTAGCGCATCCTTCATCATCAAAAGAACTTTGTATTATGGTTGATGCATCTGATTTTGCCGTTGGAGCTGTGTTACAACAGAAAACAGAAGGTAATTGGGAGCCATTAAATTTTTATTCACAGAAGCTGACTTCTGCGCAACAGAAATATAGCACATATGACCGAGAGCTATTAGCGATTTATCAATCAATAAAACATTTCAAATATATGTTGGAAGGTCGAATTTTCAAAATTTTTAGCGATCATAAACCACTTGTTTTTGCGTTTCAACAAAATCCTGAGAAGGCATCGCCTCGACAATTAAGACAATTGGATTTTATAGCACAATTTTCCACCGATATCCATCATATTTCTGGTTTTGATAACGTAGTTGCTGATACCCTTTCAAGAATAGAAACAATAGATATTTCTGGAAACATCGACGTTGAAAGATTATCAGCTGAACAGAAATCCGATCAGGAGCTCCATGGCTTGCTAACTAACAAAAATTCCTTGCAGTTAAAACTTTATAATGTACCTGGCTCGACTTCAAAAATTTATTGTGACATTTCGACTGAATTCATTCGGCCATATGTACCCAAAACTTTTCGTTTTGAAATTTTCAAGAGACTTCACAACTTAGCTCATCCTGGAGGAAACGCAACTCTTAAGATGATTCAACATCGGTATGTGTGGTCATTCATGAATAAAGACATTAAAAGATGGGTCAAAGTATGCATTTCTTGCCAGCAATCAAAGGTAAATAGACACTGTCACAGTGCCATAAGTCAGATTTCTGTCCCTGATGAAAGATTTAAGCATATACACATCGATTTAGTTGGCCCATTAACACCATCGAATGGATTTGTTTATTGCTTAACAATTATCGATCGTTTTACGCGCTGGACTGAGGTTGTACCTTTGAAGGGGATTTCTGCAGAGGAAGTTGCCGTTGCATTGTACTCTAACTGGTTTGCTCGTTTTGGTGTTCCAGAGAAACTATCTTCAGATCAAGGTAGACAGTTCGAAAGCTCATTATTTACTGAACTTTCAAAACTCATGGGAGTCCAACATATCAGAACAACGCCATATCATCCATGCGCGAATGGTATGATTGAGCGTTTCCATCGTGAATGAAGGCAGCAATCAAATGTCATTCTACTGAAAGATGGACGGAAGTTTTGCCTACAATTTTGTTGGGTATAAGAACGGCGTATAGAGAAGACATTAAAGGTTCGACAGCAGAACTTGTTTATGGAACAACTTTACGTACACCAGCTGAATTTATGATTGAACCTATCTTTAAACTAAGCTCGAGCGCATCAGAATTTTTATTAAATCTTCGCAACAGTATGAGCAAGATTCGACCTGTTCCTTCGACAAACCATAGTTCAAATAAAGTTTTTGTTTATAAGGATCTCTTTACTTGCAGTCATGTTTTTATTCGTGTCGATGCTGTAAAAAGACCACTTCAACACCCATACCAGGGACCATTTGAGGTGATTTCAAGATCTGAAAAAGTTTTCAAAATTCGAATCAAAAACGCAGAGAAAAATATTTCGGTAGATCGTTTGAAACCTGCATATATGTTAAATACCGATATAGACGCTGATACCAATGTTTTTAAGAAACCACACTTACTTTCAGTTCCTATTCCAAGTCCTTGTCCCGTCAAGACTTCAAGATATGGAAGAAGAGTTAAATTTGTTGATTATCGTTAACACTAGGGGGGGAGTAATGTGGCAGCTCGAAATCCCTAATTTTACTTGTTTAAATATCTCTAATTTTTACTTAGTTTTTTATTACATCAAAATTATTATGATCACGTAGGGATTTGATTTTTTGATGGAAAAAACAAAATATATGAGAGAATACTTTTTGCGATTTTGTGACTACGACATCTTCTTAATTTAATAATAAATATTGTAACATTATAATATAATAAATTGTAGTTCTTATTTATAAATGCTACAGAGGGAATGAACCAAAATTCTGCAACGCCATTCGCCAAGAGGTGCTGGACTTAACACTTATCAGCCCAAATTTGGCGGATGGCATTGCAAACTGGCATGTCTCAAGCGAGGCGTCATTGTCAGACCATAACCATATCAGGTTCGATATTAAGGCTACTCCCATGGGTCACTGATTGGATTGGAATACCTATAGGGAATACATCAGAATGGGTCTACAGGAGCTCGAAAATGGTCAAATTGAGAGTCGTATGGATCGTCCCTCCTCCCATATGCATAGATTGGTCATCTCCTCCTATAAGCAAAGTTGTCCTACTAACAAAGGGAAACAACGCGAGCTGTGCCCTGGTGGAACAGGGAACTAGACAGATTAAGAGCGAACCCTAGAAGACTCTTCAACATTGAATAACAGTCTTGACAATATTCTCGCTTGGGGCAAAGTGAATCGCGTCGAATTCCATGCATCTAAGACCCAAAGCTGTCTCATCTCATTAAAACAAGACCATCACTTAACCATTCCCGTTTCGTTTGATGGTGCATTAATTTCTGAATCACCGTCACTAAGAATTCTTGGAATTAATATTTCCAGTAAGTTAAGCTGGACAGATCACATCTTCTCGCTTGCCAAAGAAGCATCCAAATGTCTTGGTTTTTTGAAAAGGTGTAAGAAATATTTCAGCCCATCAAATATAGCGCTCCTCTACAAGTCCTACATCAGACCTAGAATGGAATACAATTCCCATATCTGGGCCGGGGCTGGTCGCACAGCCTTAGCTTCATTGGATATTGTCCAAAAGAGAGCCTGCAAGCTCATTGGCGATGTGGCAATTACTCGTCATATCGACTCGCTCGAGCACAGTCGCAACGTTGGATGCCTTTCGCTCCTTTATCGCTATATGCATGGCCAATGTTCTGATGAAATATCTAGTCTGATCCCTTGTAGAATAGCTCCTGCACGCAATACCCGCGCTGCATCCCGCGCTCATCCTTTTACCCTTCAAATTACCTTCGGCCGTACACTAAAATTCCGTGATGCTTTCTTATCCCGAACTGTGCGAATGTGGAACAGTCTACCATCTTCTGTCTTTCCTCCGGCATACAACCTGCAAAAGTTTAAGGGCGACATACATCGGCACCTCCGCCGCTCTCCTCATATCCCTTAATCCTTTCCCTATCCCCTTCCTGCCACGCTGTGCTTTGCATCATAGGGTATCCGCTGAGCTTGGCTTAATAATATAAAAAAAAAAAAAAACTGACTGAGTACAATAAAGAACTTAGGAAATCCAATAGAAAAACTTTGAGAAATCTCTGCGAGGGTATTGATGGCCCACAAGTGCACGACTTCAAAAGTTCTTTCTAAGAATCACACCAATGGTATGAGCATTCTACAGAAAGTCGATAGCGGCTACACGAGTAGCCGGCAAGAAAGAGTAAGTTTGTTATTACAAACTCATTTTCCTGACTCGAGAGTTATGCAAGATGACGACGAAATCCCTGAAGAGCTAAGACCTGAATGCAAGCCTTCCAATAGGGTTAAAAGTCTCTTTGGAAGAATCTTTAAGTAAGGTTAAATGGACCGTCAACTCCCTTAAGCCATTCAAATCGCCTGGAGCGGATGGTATCTTTCCATCCCTACTTCAACAAGGGCTAGAAAAGATATTGCCAAATCTCATTAAGACCTTTAGAGCACGTTATACTGTAGGGTATATACCAAGGACGTGGAGGGAAGTTAAAAATAGGTTCACTATGGGGATCCTGCGACCGAGTTTTTGCTTCCAGTATTTCGCCAAATTTGGCGCCACCGTCGCTAGGTGGGTATGTGTTCATGTTAAATGAAACGAAAAAAAATTGGAATGTTAGTTTGTGCCTTGGATAGATGTCTGGTGCGCTATATGGAGGCTTTTTGATTATGATTTTGGTGTTTTCAAGTGCTGCGCCTAAATTTAGGCTTTGGTTTTGAATTAATATTAGCATTGTGTATATATTATATAGTGGTCGCAACTTTAAGTGGTCACTTCCACGTTAGATGGCCATAGTTGTACCTGTTTGAGAATATTGAGCTTAGTTATACAATTTTGTTATAAAACTTTTATACGTAGAACAAATCAGGTTAGTTGAGTTGAGTTTCTTTAAAGCTTTGATGACGTACCATATTTGGTGGTTTCATATATATACCTCGCTGGCGAATGCATAATGATCACCTCTCTATTCTTCAATAATAAGTTTCTAAATTATTTTATAATATTATTGAGAACAAAATGGCTATAATTATAGTGTGCATATTTTACGATTTAATTTTTTTTCTGTTATGTTAATTTAAATAAACCATTCTGATTTGGTTGTAGGATTTTATTGACTAGCTTTGGATTTGGGTTTGACGTCAGAATCTTGAAATCTTTTTTTATCCTAGAATCTAGATGTTGAATCATAGGGTATACTAATGGCTCGACTACAGTAGTCGTAAAGACGTTGCGGATTTCAACGAGACTAAGGTTTACTTACGAAAAATTGAAACCATTAAATGTGAAGATTATAACCACTATAACCCTTACGGAATGTGATAAAAATCAAAAATTTTCGTAATTAAACCTGAGTCTCGTTGAAATCCGTGACGTCTTTACGGCTATTGTAGTTGTAGTTTAAGTTTGTCATTCAGTTTGTAGGGCATAGAAATAATGATAGTAGAGCAAAATGGATTGGACACCCACACATAATATTAAAAGTTATTTTGATTTTTGTATTTTCATCTGTCCTGTCTGTCCGTCCGCACAATAACTTGAGAACTTGTTTACTTAACTGAAGGGTTTTTACGTATACACGTATACTGCGTATACTGAGCAGAGTATCTAAATTTTATATGGTTGATGGAACATGCTGGAATAGACCACAACATTTGAACAACAGTTGAAATTTTGTACATGGCGTTTTCATAAAAATAGTGAATAAAATTTTAAAGCTGGACTAAACTGGACAACCCCTTCTTGGTCTTGCCATATAAAAATTTAGTTTTTTTACGTAACCTATGAAATTGGTCATAATCATTTTTACTTGTATGTAAATGTATGCGGAAAACTACTTCAAAAATCAAAGTTGCGCAGATGGGTGTCTATACCAAATTAAATACGGGCATCATCTAGGGTATCATAAGAATTGGTGTTATTGTTAGACCATTTCTAGCGTTGAATGTAATGAATAAATTATATTGACTAGAGTTGGGATGCCATTGATTATGGAGTGTAAAGACCGCCACACACGCTCAAGCAAATCATACGACTGGGTCATGCAAGTCGCAAGATTTGCTTGAGCGTGTGTACCTGCCTTTATAGATATCTTCTCATTCCGGTGTACGGGTTTTCTGTGATCCGCATGGGATGAGTATCGTATATAAAATCGACGATGCCTCCACTTGATGTTGTAACGAAAGGGTTAGCCAGCAATGCCTTACTCCAATATGAAATCAACGATGCCTGGACCTGATTTACGGAAGCCCTCAATTTTTTTTTAGAAATTTACTGAACATTTCTTCTTCAGAATTTTTATTATGCATATTGCTTAGGCTGCTAACAAGTTTCATGAGCATAGATGCGTAGATAAACAACAAGCACTAATTTTTTTTTTTAGAAATTAGAAAATAGTTCGGCAGAATTGTTATTTACTCTTGGTGGCCACTAACAATACGACTAGAATTAATTACACGAAATTGCTTGTCACCATACTGCTATATATTCTGAGAATGATATAGATACAGTAGAGGAAATGATACTGTTGAAATTACGTGTAGGTTCTTTTAGTGCAGTTTAACGGACATTTAGTTGTCTATCAACTTTTTGCCCAAGCACACGTGTGTGAATCTTAGAATTTTCTGGAAACTTTGAATTAAAATTTGCCCTGCATTGGATTTCTTGATTAAAAGTAATCAAATATTTTAATTTTTCAGGTTTGGAGGTTTGGTTTTTGTATTCCTGGATTACTTTATTAGTATTGAATTTGATTTTTCCTTTTGGATTTTATTTTTCTCATTTATAGACTTTTAAAATTAGGATTTTCACTGTGGTCTTGCATTTCAATTTTCTGATATTTTATTGCTTTTTGCGTACACAATTGTTTCACAAAGTTGGCCCTGGAAAAGGATGGTCCTCTGAAGAAAAGGATGGTCCTCTGAAGAAAAGGATGTTTTCTTAAAATATACTATAAATCTCCGGCCTGTTACAAGGCGATGCAAAATATGGGGTTTTCAATGCCACACATTAAAACGATAATGCGTTGGCAAAGTAAGATAATTTTGTCTCCAGGAATTAACCAAACTATTCTTGACTTATTAAAATATAAATACGAGAACATGTTAGAAAACAAAAATGCATTTTATTGTTCGATGAAATGGCTATTAAGAATGAGTTATAGTATGATTCCGGAGAAGACATTATTTACGAGTTCACAGATTTTGTAAATGGAGATCTCAAAGATTCTGTAGCGTCTTCAGCTTTGTTATTTATGGTTAGAGGTCTTAATCTAAACTGGAAGCAATCCATCGCATATTATGTGGGGGCTGTTGATGCAGAAAAACTAAGAGTAATTATTTTAGAAACTCTTGAAGCTCTACATAATATCGGCCTTGATGTAATTGGAATTACTTGTGATCAAGGTCCCGTTAATCCAAAAGCGTATGCCTTATTGGGATGTACAGTGGATAGACCTTACATAGAAATTTCAAATAGAAAGATTGTTCTTTTACATGATCCTGTGCACTTAATAAAAAGTATTAGAAACTGTATATTAAAAGCTGATATAGAATGTAAAGGTAAGCATTTGTCTTGGAAAATTGTTGAAAAACTTTTCCGGGAGGAGGTAAACGATACCATAAAAACTTGTAATAAATTGACGGAAAAACATATTTATCCTGACAGTTTCGATAAAATGAATGTGAAACTTGCTACACAAGTACTAAGTAGGCAAATTTCAATAGGAATTCAACTAGGTATTCTCTTAAATATATTTCCGACTGACCAAATAACAACCGCTACTTATACTGCAGAATCCTTTCAAAAATTAAACGACCTTTTCGATTGCTTTGAAGCTTCACTAGATTTTCTGCAAATCGACATAGATGTGCTCTATCAGACGACAAAAATCATCAAGATGTTATGAAAACCTTAAATGAATGTTGAGCCTGGATTAGTGAATAGAAACATTTAGGCCGAATGAAGAGGCCATATTGCTTTGACGGTATGATACGAGCAATTAATAGCATTCTTCATATATGGCAAAATATAAAAAATTCTCAGGATTATATCATAACATCTCATATAAACCTGGATCCATTGTAAAATAGTATTTCTATCTTGCGTAGATGTAAAGAAGCTATGAGCGAAATCCATCAGCACTTAGATTGTCATGAAATCTAAGGTAAATTGCTTTTCAAAACCTTGCTCCTACTGTCAACACTAGCTACAATATTTCAATAGATGAGACTCTCTTGAGTGATTCCTCAATTTCAGGGAAACTTATAGAGATTGAAGAAGTTCTTGATGACTCACAATCTAAAGATATTGACAATTTTATTATTATTCATTAAATAGTAATGCAGTAGTTTATTTTGCAGGATATGTAGTAAATAAAATAATAAAGTCATATAATTGTTCTACTTGTAAAACATTACTACTTCCCTTAAGCAAAGACGAAACAATTGATGATTCCCTTCTTAAGCTAAAGGCTTACAAAGTAACAAATAACTCGGTATATAGTAATTTAAAAATACCTTCAATGGAATTCGTATACTTTACTGAAAAGATTTATGAAGAATTTAATAAAAGAGTGAGAATAAAGTACGAAACCAATATTTCCAAAAAAATGGAAGATATATTAGACTCCATAAATGAATACAGATTTTGCATGAGTCATAAACAGCAAATAATCAATTTTATTGCAAAGCTGCTGATACGATTTTACACGCGTAAAATCAATGATGTCCTGTCTTTAAAAACCAAGAAAAAAAGGATAGTATTAAAATTTTAGAGGTGTAATTAAGGATTAAGAATGAATGGCAGAAAATAAAGCTCTCGATTTCAAGCTTCCAAAAATTTAGCTATGTAGTGGTAGCGGGAGCTTTCATTCTAATCAAATTATCAATGCACACCAATTCTTATACAGTACTATTAAAAATGACATACATATATACGAAACCGCGTATTTGCTTAGACTACTGGATCGAGTCATCACCACAAGAAGAAGATATTTTTATAAAATTTGTCCGGTTTTTGTGTTCCTGAATAAAGTTACCCCAATATTCATTCTCGTGTTAAAATAAACGTATAGAATTAAATTTTATTCAAGTTACAGGGGTTTCAATTTTACCGTTATAAAAGTAATTATAACAAAATATCAACAAATTCGGAAAAACAGCTCCGGTAGCATTTACAAATATGTTTGGTAAACCTATGTACGAAAAATATTAAAAAGTGTTGGGTACCTACATGAAAAGTTTTTAGGATCGGGAGGAAAATAACAAGTTTTCTTTTATTGATTGATTTAAAAAAACAAACGCAACACCTTTTTCAAAAATCTAACTCCAGCAGCATTTGAACTGAAGAGTTTCTAATATTTTGCCAAAGGTTTCGAATCAATATCGTAAAATTGTGGAAAATATAAAAGCTGAATAAAATGGTAAATTTTTTCTGTATTCCTACCGTGTTTTTGTTCTATATTTTCTTTTCACATTATTCATTTAAGATTAAGTTTTAGCGGGGCGAGTGGTATTTACACTGCAGCCATTAATTAGCTTATTGTACTCCGACCCCACTTTTCCTAGGAAGAGCAGAATTTTTTTGGATGAGATTTCCTCAAAGTCGGCAGGCTTTTGGAAGTATGAGAAGTATAGTATATAGATTTTCTTTTTCTCTTTTATAATTTAAAAAAAAAATGTTTTAAATACATGTTTTTGTTTTTAAATGCTATAAACCTATTGAAGTCGGATTTCGTTTTGTTTATTGTATTACCTTAATTATCTGAAAATATTATAGAGTTTTAATTTATTTGATTGTGCTTTTGTGAAGTAACTGGTGTCACATTAAAATCTACATTTTTATAATGCATGCTGCATAAAAATGTATTAACTTCTAATAGAGTAAAGGTTCTTTTACTGTCAATATAATTCTATACTCATTCCGAATTTCGTATAATATACAAGTAAATTGCGATCTGATTATGATCATTTGATGAACTGTTTTTGATTTGACAGCACGGGGGCCAAAACGCTGTATTTCCAAAAGAAGCCAGTGTACCTACTCTCACGTCCTCGATCGTGGTCCCTGGGTGCTTAAAAAGCAGCTAACGAGAGGGGTATAAATAATTTATTAGAATCACTACAATATCTTTTGATTGTATATCTATTAACGCTTTTATAAAACTAAATCTGATTGCGTCCCCTCGCATCAAGCCCACGCCAAGGCCCAATCTATGCATGCGTTTGTTAAGTTTGCAGTGTCCAGAGTGAGACAACTTACATCTAGATGTGCAAAACCTCACAAAACCGCGGTCCAACTTAAACGATTTATGTCACATAAATACTTCGCAATTGTAGCCTTCTTTGGTTGAATAAAAAGTAAAAGAGCTTTCAAAAAGTGATCCGGGTTTATATGGAGTTTTGCACATCTAGTTGTAAGTTGTGTCAGATCCAGATAAGCTTTTTTCGGAATATGTATGTACATACCTATGTATATATTGTATTCCTCCCGACAAATCTTACAGAAGGTAAGATTTGTTTTCTGATTTATTTTTTATTAATTTTTATTATTTTTAACATAAGGAATTTGAAAAAATTGCTAATGCAATTTTCTTCATTTATTTGGATGATAAGCTAATCAGGTTTTAAGCATGAAAACTTATTGAATATATTTATTTACATATTTATGCCTCATTTGGGTATATTTTACGTATACAACAAGTTCATCCAATCCTCTTTGTGACCGGGGAAGACTTCGTTTTCAATTATTAAAAAAGAAATATTAATTAATCACATTCACCTCTTTAATGAAGAAAGAAAGGGAGAAAAGAAGGACGGGAGAAAACGTAATTTGAATCTGGTGTTCAATTTGAATGGCAATATCTCTGTTTTTCTGACGAATTTATCCTCATTATTCTTTAAAATTATAACGCAAACGTTAGCCAACTTCCCCACTCATTTTCCATACCGTGCTCGATAAGCAGCGAACCAGTTTGAAGAAAAGACGGCATAGGCAGGGACTTAAACTAGTTAAAATTTCGCTTTTATTCGATATTTTCGGTAACCCTGAGGTAATTGTGATGCGCTTAGGGAAACCATATTTTAAGTCGGACAAAAATATTTTAGAGGAGAGCAAAAAAATAAAATAATTTAAAAATCTAATAATGAAACATTATAACAAATTATTGAAGTCATTGGAGCGCACAGTCACAATTTCTTAACCTTCCCCACGCACTCGCAGTCATCTAAAAACCATAAAAATAAATCGAATGTGCAAAACTGCAATCATAATAAACTAAAAACAGAAAATTCGCAGGAAAAAATTCTCAAATCTTTATCTTCTCCCTTTGCCAAGCGGCAGGCAAGCAACCAAACAATCCAAGTTCTAAGAAAAATTTCTCGGAAAACAAATGCCTATCGCTAGATGGAAAAAAGACATGAAATGAAATCAGAGGCAGACCATTACCAAATTGCGTTTGCGTCTCTTACTCCTCTCTATGTAAGATCGATCAGTTGTCTACTACGCCATAACCTATGCGACGCATGGGCACTGGCGTGCACTGGGCAGACCAACCACGCCTTACTTGATGAGTTAGGCTGGCTCTTATTTTGGAATTTGTAAATAGCATGTGGTTCTACACTTCTTTTTTTTATAAAACTTTTATAGCTTTTATTCTAAGCACAATATGAAAGCTTTGCGTCTTTGATATGAATCCCTGCTATGAAATGTATATCAGTTCGAGTTATTTACTGCAGCGCCGCGAGTGAGAAGATGACTCAATAGCCCTGAAGTGAACTTGCGACCACTATATAATATATACACAATGATATTAGCTTAGAATAATAAAATTACAAGAAGCGACAAGAAGAACACAAAATGTGCAACCATTTCTGTTCGCACCCTGTGCCACATCACCACCAGTTGAAAAATATTAAAGCTGTAGGTCATCAAAGTTGAAAACCCGAAAGCTTGAAACGAACTTTTTTATTCTGTCGTGATGATGTGTTTTGTGACTTTAGGAACTTGTAGAGGAGTAGAGACGTAAGGGTGTGTTAATGTTCTGTATTCATTTCATGTAGCGACAGGCACTGTTCTCTGAGACAATTCTTGGAAGCTGTATTACTTGGTCTGACTACCTACTGCCTGGCAAAGGGAAAAGAGATATAATGGGAGAATTTTCTTCAGAATTTTTTGTTTTTAGGTAATTATGATTGCAGTTTTGCTCATTTGATGTGGTTTTCATGGTAAGCGCATTGTGTATATTGTTGCGAGCGTGGCCTTTGGTTCGTTATTTAAAAACACAATATTAAATAGTTAATATACAAGTTCTTTATTTCACTCTAATCTTATACAATTCACAAACTTTCAATTAATCAACTCAACTCTAATTATCGCTTAATACTGTACTTTCAATTATCGCAATCTAATTACAACACTTTCACACGTTTATTACTTTCGCTTGTTAACACTGCAACGAATAAGACAAGACTCTTTTTCTGGCTATGACAACTGTTATATTTATACCCTAGAAACTCTCCAGATTATTCTCGAGTGTTCTATTTTCCAGAAGCTTCTTGACTGTTCTATTCATTCTATTCCTGAACCTTCCTGTAGATACCATAATCAATTCTTCGAACCTAAAGTCGTTTACTTCTGCATTGCCACATTGCCAGTAGATGTCAGTAGTTCTACTTCTCCATTGCCAGTAGATGTCAGTAGTTGTCTCTTTCTTTGCACGTAACACTGCCCCCTTCTTAAATTTGTTCGTCCCGAACAACAGGTGGTCCACGGTCTTGTTGCTCGTAGTATTGACACAAGCGGTCCAAGTGAACAATTTTATGCTTGCCTCTTGTGCCACGCTGAATCCTGTATACCACGTCATTAATTCTAGTTACTACTGAATACGGTCCTTCCCAGTGTTGTTGCAATTTTGGAGAACGTCCCTTACGTCGTCTAGGATTATAGAGCCAAACAAGATCACCTTCATTAAATCCTGCGGAACTAGCACGTAGGTCATAGCGGGTCTTCATCCGATCAGTATTTGTACCGAATTTGAGGTCGCTAGGTAAACGCATCTCTCTTCCGAATATGACTTTAGCTGGGGTTTGTCCGGTAGTACTATGAATAGCTGATCTATAAGCCATTAGGAATATAGGAATGTGTCGATCCCAATCGCGTTGATGATAGTCAACTACTTTCTTTAGATGCTCGATCAATGTTCTGTTGAAGCGCTCTACCATGCCATCAGATTGTGGGTGTAGAGGAGTTGTTCTAGTTTTTCTTATTCCCAACATTTTACACATCTCCTGGAAAGTCCGCGATTCGAAGTTCCGTCCTTGGTCCGAATGAAGTTCGTGAGGCACACCAAACCTACTGACCCAATTCGTTATTATTTGTTCCGCAACTGTGGTTGCCTCTTGATTAGGGATTGCATAAGCTTCAGGCCATTTACTGAAATGGTCAATGGCAACTAAAATATAACGGTTACCGCCATCCGTTTCAGGAAAAGGTCCAGCGATGTCTACAGCTATCCTTTCAAAGGGGGCTCCGACGTTATACTTATGCATTTCTCCTCTGCTTCTGTGTTGCGGCCCTTTGCAAGCAGCACAGACAGTACATCTGCGGCACCACTCCTCCACATCTTCTCGCATATGTAGCCAATAAAACCTTTCTCGTATTTTGGAAATGGTTTTGTTCACTCCCAAATGTCCTCCAGAGGTTCCACCGTGCATTTCTTCTAGAACATCTTTGACGTTTGATTCTGGCACGACTATCTGCATTCGGAAATATTCGCTGTTAGGTGCTTCCCATTTGCGTTTTAATATACCACATTCAACATGAAGAGAGTTCCATTGAGCCCAGTAACTTTTCAGCTTCTCACTCCGTTCCGAAATATCCTTCCAGTCTGGTCTTTCCATATCTTCTTTCCAAGCGAGAATAGGTGAAATGTCCGGATCTTCTCGTTGTGCTGTTCTCAGGTCCTCGTTGTCCCAACCTGTAGATGGTTCCACGGTTACCAACTGTATAGTTGCTGTTGTATCTTTTTCTTCCACCCGTGCGCAATGTTTGCATTGAAGTTTGCATGGACGTCGTGAAAGGGCGTCTGCATTTCCATGGATACGACCTCTTCGGTGTTGGATCTCAAGATCATAAGCCTGGAGTCGCTCTATCCATCTTGCGACTTGTCCCTCAGGGTTCTTAAACTGCAGACGCCATTTAAGCGCTGCATGGTCGGTGCGAAGGATGAATTTCTGCCCGTAGAGATATTTATGAACGGCCTTCCCTTTTCTGTAAGTTGATGTAGACTTCTTGCTATATCTGCAAAACCTTTCACGAATCGCCTGTAGTAGGTAGCTAAACCAAGAACACTCCGTAATTGATGTTTGTCCTTTGGAACTGGCCAATTTTTGACGGCTTCTATCTTCTCTGGATCGGTTCTTACTCCTTGTGATGAAACTATGTGCCCTAAATATTTAACTTCATCTTTGAGTAGAGCACATTTACTCGCACTGAGCTTCAATTTTGCATCTTTGAGTCTTTGAAGTACGTCTCGTAAGTTGTTTTTATGTTCCTTGAATGTCCTTCCGATAACTATTATGTCATCCAAGTAGACAAGACATGTTTTCCAGGTTAAACCACGTAGAACACATTCCATTAGTCGTTCGAATGTGGCTGGAGCATTACATAACCCAAATGGCATTACTTTAAATTGCCATAAGCCACTGCCAACTGAGAAAGCAGTTTTATCTCGGCCCTCGGGATGTATTTCCACTTGCCAGTAACCACTCTTCAAATCCAATGTGGAAAACCATTGCGCTCCGGAAAGGGTATCCAACGTGTCATCAATCCTTGGTAATGGATAGCTATCTTTTCTCGTCACGTTATTTAGTTGGCGGTAGTCTACGCAGAATCGGGTGCTGCCATCTTTTTTCCTAACCAGAACAACCGGCGATGTCCAAGGGCTGTTAGATTCCTCTATTATGCCTTGTTTCTTCATGGAGTTCATCATGTCTGCAACTTCTGGTTATTTGGCTAATGGCAATCTTCGTGGTGTCTGTCGAATGGGCCTGGAATCTCCTGTATCGATCCGATGCTGGACAAGATTTGTTTTACCATAGTCATCATCATCCATTGCAAATAATTCCGAAAATTCATCGATCACCTCTTTGGCATCGTTGTGTTGTTGTTCACTTAAGGCACTGGACGAAAGAAGTTTCTGAACCTGTTGGGTAGTAGCTGGTATAGGTTTTGTCTCCCTGATATTACTACCATTATCCAAATTGACGATTTGGTAAACGGGTTCACAATTTCCAATTATAGCACCTTCTTTTAGTTGTACCTCATTTTCGGATGTGTTTAGCACTCAAAAGCTGTTCCATTTTCATTGTAGGCTCTTCTTCGACTTCGGTTTCTTCCAAGTTATCTTCGAAAACAAATGTTTCAGGATTCTTTCCTTCCTCTATCAAAGCTTGTCTGAGTCGCTCGACTAGAACTTTCTTTGCACCTGTCGTTTGTAATGACCGGTTCCCTAACTCCACTTTCAAATCCTGCGTTCGAAGCTCCTCGAATTTTCGCCCCATTACTTTAGTAATTCACTTTAAGTTGAATATAAATTATTTTCAAGAACTTTCAAAATTTAACACAATTTCACAAAATTAATCACACTTTGAATTTTAAAGTCAATTGCCACCACTTTATTTCGCGAATTTATTTCACTTCTGACACCAGTTGTTGCGAGCGTGGCCTTTGGTTCGTTCTTTAAAATCACAATATTAAATAGTTAATATACAAGTTCTTTATTTCACTCTAATCTTATACAATTCACAAACTTTCAATTAATCAACTCAACTCTAATTATCGCTTAATACTGTACTTTCAATTATCGCAATCTAATTACAACACTTTCACACGTTTATTACTTTCGCTTGTTAACACTGCAACGAATAAGACAAGACTCTTTTTCTGGCTATGACAACTGTTATATTTATACCCTAGAAACTCTCCAGATTATTCTCGAGTGTTCTATTTTCCAGAAGCTTCTTGACTGTTCTATTCATTCTATTCCTGAACCTTCCTGTAGATACCATAATCAATTCTCCGAACCTAAAGTCGTTTACTTCTGCATTGCCACATTGCCAGTAGATGTCAGTAGTTCTACTTCTCCATTGCCAGTAGATGTCAGTAGTTGTCTCTTTCTTTGCACGTAACAATACTTTATATAGTGGTCGCAACTTCACTTCAGGGCTGTTGAGTCATCTTCTCACTCGCGGCGCTGCAGTAAATAACTCGAACTGATATACATTTCATAGCAGGGATTCATATCAAAGACGCAAAGCTTTCATATTGTGCTTAGAATAAAAGCTATAAAAGTTTTATAAAAAAAAAGAAGTGTAGAACCACATGCTATTTACAAATTCCAAAATAAGAGCCAGCCTAACTCATCAAGCAAGGCGTGGTTGGTCTGCCCAGAGCACGCCAGTGCCAATGCGTCGCATAGGTTATGGCGTAGTAGACAACTGATCGATCTTACATAGAGAGGAGTAAGAGACGCAAACGCAATTTGGTAATGGTCTGCCTCTGATTTCATTTCATGTCTTTTTTCCATCTAGCGAGAGGCATTTGTTTTCCAAGAAATTTTTCTTAGAACTTGGATTGTTTGGTTGCTTGCCTGCCGCTTGGCAAAGGGAGAAGATAAAGATTTGAGAATTTTTTCCTGCGAATTTTCTGTTTATTATGATTGCAGTTTTGCACATTCGATTTATTTTTATGGTTTTTAGGTGACTGCGAGTGCGTGGGGAAAGTTAAGAAATTGTGACTGTGCGCTCCAATGACTTCAATAATTTGTTATAATGTTTCATTATTAGATTTTTAAATTATTTTATTTTTTTGCTCTCCTCTAAAATATTTTTGTCCGACTTAAAATATGGTTTCCCTAAGCGCATCACAATTACCTCAGGGTTACCGAAAATATCGAATAAAAGCGAAATTTTAACTAGTTTAAGTCCCTGCATATGCCGTCTTTTCTTCAAACTGGTTCGCTGCTTATCGAGCACGGTATGGAAAATGAGTGGGGAAGTTGGCTAACGTTTGCGTTATAATTTTAAAGAATAATGAGGATAAATTCGTCAGAAAAACAGAGATATTGCCATTCAAATTGAACACCAGATTCAAATTACGTTTTCTCCCGTCCTTCTTTTCTCCCTTTCTTTCTTCATTAAAGAGGTGAATGTGATTAATTAATATTTCTTTTTTAATAATTGAAAATGAAGTCTTCCCCGGTCACAAAGAGGATTGGATGAACTTGTTGTATACGTAAAATATACCCAAATGAGGCATAAATATGTAAATAAATATATTCAATAAGTTTTCATGCTTAAAACCTGATTAGCTTATCATCCAAATAAATGAAGAAAATTGCATTAGCAATTTTTTCAAATTCCTTATGTTAAAAATAATAAAAATTAATAAAAAATAAATCAAAAAACAAATCTTACCTTCTGTAAGATTTGTCGGGAGGAATACAATATATACATAGGTATGTACATACATATTCCGAAAAAAGCTTATCTGGATCTGACACAACTTACAACTAGATGTGCAAAACTCCATATAAACCCGGATCACTTTTTGAAAGCTCTTTTACTTTTTATTCAACCAAAGAAGCCTATAATTGCGAAGTATTTATGTGACATAAATCGTTTAAGTTGGACCGCGGTTTTGTGAGGTTTTGCTCATCTAGATGTAAGTTGTCTCACTCTGGACACTGCAAACTTAACAAACGCATGCATAGATTGGGCCTTGGCGTGGGCTTGATGCGAGGGGACGCAATCAGATTTAGTTTTATAAAAGCGTTAATAGATATACAATCAAAAGATATTGTAGTGATTCTAATAAATTATTTATACCCCTCTCGTTAGCTGCTTTTTAAGCACCCAGGGACCACGATCGAGGACGTGAGAGTAGGTACACTGGCTTCTTTTGGAAATACAGCGTTTTGGCCCCCGTGCTGTCAAATCAAAAACAGTTCATCAAATGATCATAATCAGATCGCAATTTACTTGTATATTATACGAAATTCGGAATGAGTATAGAATTATATTGACAGTAAAAGAACCTTTACTCTATTAGAAGTTAATACATTTTTATGCAGCATGCATTATAAAAATGTAGATTTTAATGTGACACCAGTTACTTCACAAAAGCACAATCAAATAAATTAAAACTCTATAATATTTTCAGATAATTAAGGTAATACAATAAACAAAACGAAATCCGACTTCAATAGGTTTATAGCATTTAAAAACAAAAACATGTATTTAAAACATTTTTTTTTTAAATTATAAAAGAGAAAAAGAAAATCTATATACTATACTTCTCATACTTCCAAAAGCCTGCCGACTTTGAGGAAATCTCATCCAAAAAAATTCTGCTCTTCCTAGGAAAAGTGGGGTCGGAGTACAATAAGCTAATTAATGGCTGCAGTGTAAATACCACTCGCCCCGCTAAAACTTAATCTTAAATGAATAATGTGAAAAGAAAATATAGAACAAAAACACGGTAGGAATACAGAAAAAATTTACCATTTTATTCAGCTTTTATATTTTCCACAATTTTACGATATTGATTCGAAACCTTTGGCAAAATATTAGAAACTCTTCAGTTCAAATGCTGCTGGAGTTAGATTTTTGAAAAAGGTGTTGCGTTTGTTTTTTTAAATCAATCAATAAAAGAAAACTTGTTATTTTCCTCCCGATCCTAAAAACTTTTCATGTAGGTACCCAACACTTTTTAATATTTTTCGTACATAGGTTTACCAAACATATTTGTAAATGCTACCGGAGCTGTTTTTCCGAATTTGTTGATATTTTGTTATAATTACTTTTATAACGGTAAAATTGAAACCCCTGTAACTTGAATAAAATTTAATTCTATACGTTTATTTTAACACGAGAATGAATATTGGGGTAACTTTATTCAGGAACACAAAAACCGGACAAATTTTATAAAAATATCTTCTTCTTGTGGTGATGACTCGATCCAGTAGTCTAAGCAAATACGCGGTTTCGTATATATGTATGTCATTTTGAATAGTACTGTATAAGAATTGGTGTGCATTGATAATTTGATTAGAATGAAAGCTCACGCTACCACTACATAGTTAAATTTTTGGAAGCTTGAAATCGAGAGCTTTATTTTCTGCCATTCAGTCTTAATCCTTAATTACCCCTCTAAAATTTTAATACTATCCTTTTTTTCTTGGTTTTTAAAGACAGGACATCATTGATTTTACGCGTGTAAAATCGTATCAGCAGCTTTGCAATAAAATTGATTATTTGCTGTTTATGACTCATGCAAAATCTGTATTCATTTATGGAGTCTAATATATCTTCCATTTTTTTGGAAATATTGGTTTCGTACTTTATTCTCACTCTTTTATTAAATTCTTCATAAATCTTTTCAGTAAAGTATACGAATTCCATTGAAGGTATTTTTAAATTACTATATACCGAGTTATTTGTTACTTTGTAAGCCTTTAGCTTAAGAAGGGAATCATCAATTGTTTCGTCTTTGCTTAAGGGAAGTAGTAATGTTTTACAAGTAGAACAATTATATGACTTTATTATTTTATTTACTACATATCCTGCAAAATAAACTACTGCATTACTATTTAATGAATAATAATAAAATTGTCAATATCTTTAGATTGTGAGTCATCAAGAACTTCTTCAATCTCTATAAGTTTCCCTTCTTGGATGCTTGAAATTGAGGAATCACTCAAGAGAGTCTCATCTATTGAAATATTGTAGCTAGTGTTGACAGTAGGACCAAGGTTTTGGAAAGCAATTTACCTTAGATTTCATGACAATCTAAGTGCTGATGGATTTCGCTCATAGCTTCCTTTACATCTACGCAAGATAGAAATACTATTTTACAATGGATCCAGGTTTATATGAGATGTTATGATATAATCCTGAGAATTTTTTATATTTTGCCATATATGAAGAATGCTATTAATTGTTCGTATCATACCGTCAAGTCAAAGCAATATGGCCTCTTCATTCGGCCTAAATGTTTCCATTCACTAATCCAGGCTCGACATTCATTTAAGGTTTCGTTTGCTCAATATACACAGTATACTTGTATACGTAAAAACCCTTCAGTTAAGTAAACGCGTTCTCAAGTTATTGTGCGGACGGACAGACAGGACAGATGAAAATACAAAAATCAAAATAACTTTTAATATTATGTGTGGGTGTCCAATCCATTTTGCTCTACCATCATTATTTTTATGCCCTACAAACTGAATGTCAAACTTAAACTACAACTACAATAGCCGTAAAAACCTTACGGATTTCAACGAGACTGAGGTTTAATTATGAAAAATTGTCATTTTTATCACATTCCGTAAGGGTTATTATCTTTACATTTAATGTTTTCAATTTATATACCCTATGATTCAACATCTAGATTCTAGGATAAAAAAAGATTTCAAGTTCTGACGTCAAACCCAAATCCAAAGCTAGTCAATAAAATCCTACAACCAAATCAGAATGATCAAATCGTAAAATATGCACACTATAATTATAGCCATTTTGTTCTCAATAATTATAAAATAATTTAGAAACTTATGATATTTGAAGAATATATGTAGATGCATTCGCCACCGAGGTGTATATATGCAACCACCAAATATGTTACGTAATGAAAGCTTTAAAGAAACTCAACTCAACTAACCTGATTTGTTCTACATATAAAAGTTTTATAACAAAGTTGTATAACAAAGCTCAATATTCTCAAACAGGTACAACTATGGCCATCTAGCGTGGAAGTGACTACTTAAAGTTGCGACCACTATATAATATATACACAATGGTAAGCGTGCGAAAAAATAAGCAACTGTGATTCTGCGCACCTCTTAGTTTGTTTAATTTCTGAAATATGTCATTAGTACAAAATAAGAGTAACGTATTTTAGAATAATTTTTATTGACAAAATCAATGAATGCATGAAAGGGCGGGCTCATTATAGGATGGTAGGATGGATTAGACGAATATGGATGGTTCGGTAGTATTGTGGGGGTGGGGGTGGGGGGTAAATCTACCCGGCATTGAAAGCGAGAAAAGTTAAGGGTAGAATTTCTGTTGGCACGGATATGTACGGGAAAGCTATGCAACAGCATTAAAATAGCGTTGCTAAAAAAATATTTACGACTACCTATACCTCCAAGCGATTTAGAATTTTTATGCATTGGAGGCCTAAAACGGCACACATGAAAGTATAGTATCTGAAAATAACTCCAGCCGGTTACCAAAGTGAATATAGATTCCGCCGAAACAAATTTTGAGTAAATTTGTGAGAAGAAATTGTTGGCGGCCCAGGCACCCGTTGTTGCCCTCCAATAATGCAAACAAATTCTAAGGAAAAAATTATCAGTAAAGTTCTATGAAAAATTCAGGACTTCCGTACATCAGGTCGAGCCATCGTTGATTTTATATTAGGGCGTAGCATTCAGAACGTTTACATGAATACTTGAAGTATACTTGAAGTAATCAAAATATCATGAAAACACTCATTCAATGCGTAAATTTCAACTTAAATAATTGGAAAATTAAATTCAAGTCAAGTAATTGGAATTAGTTCAATCAACTGCCCTACCTGAGCTTCAAGTGGATTTCATGTCAAGTACTCAAGTATTCATGTAAACGTACTGATTGTTGGCTTAGAAATGTAAAGGTGGCTTCCCACCGCGCGTGATTTCACGAGTCAAGCCAGCTCGTGCTCGCGCGGCGCGGCCCATGAAATCACAGGCCGTGGGAAGCCTGCTACGAGCTCGCGAAATCCCGCGCCGCGTGTTGGCTCGAGTTATGTATATATGTACATATATAATAATTTCCTCTTTCTTTAACTGTTTTGGTTTTTGAATTAAAAAGTATAGGTAGTAGGTAATAAATTTGATAAATTTGATTTTTTACTTTTTTTGTTTTAAAAATGGATCGAGCATAGATATGGGGTGTTAAATGTGAAGTATTGCATTGTAACAAAGCTAAGAAGGATAATCCTATTTTGAGATTTTTAAAGCTTCCTGACAGAGGAACTGTAATGTTTGATAAGTGGTTAATTGCCTGCCGCTTAAATTTTCCACCTTCAGCAAAATGTGCGTAGTATGTTCCCGTCACTTTAATGAAGATAATTATGGACAGAAAAAAAATATGATCCCCTCACGAAATTTGTCGTTTGATAAGTCAACTCACATAGACGAGCCTGCATGTCATATTCCGGTTTTGTTTTCAGGGAAAACATTTAAAGCCAGATCCAACGTTCCAGCCGAAAACGTAATTCTTGCTTAAATACTGAGAAAACTGTGCAATTTTATCTGTCCAAGTATGCTCATCTATTAAAAAGATATAAGAAATTACAACAGAGGATGAAGTGTGTTTAAAGGAAAGCAAAATAAATTTAGGCTAAATATTTAAAAGAATCAATTCACGAATTTAAGATGAGAACCTAAGAAGACCCTTTCGATTGTAAGAAATCAAAATCAAAGCGTTTCGATCAAAATCATAAGAATTTGGCATTGGATATCCATTACAAATCTCCTTCTTTATACAGATATTTGAAAGTAATTTTACATTTTAATCTTCCCTCTGTTAGATCCTTGCATCGTTGGCAATTAATTAAGAATACTAGGCTTGGTTTCAATGCCAACATAGTAGTTACGCTATAAGAGTTCTGGCCCACTTTTTCCATACAAAAAGTGTCCGGAAAATTCAAACTATTTTGCTGGCTCTCGACCACTGAGGGGATTCCGTCTAGTGGTCTACGTCAGCAGTGGCTTGGGGGGGAATTCCTTTCCTACCATCTGGCAACTTTTTTCCCAAAGTTATTTGGGAGTTCTGGATCACCGTGGGCTCTGGGGAGGGAGAGGGGTGGTTCTGAAGCAGCTTTTGCTCTAAAAATTTTGACATCTTGTGAAGGGATGGGAAGCTTTATTGGTAGAGTTTACTGGTTAAGTTTTATCTGGTCTTGGAGGCTACAATTTGACCCTACTGTCCGGGTACTGGAGGTTGGCTGAGAGTTTTAGTGGCAATATATGATCCTATGACTAGGATTGTATGGGTGTGTTACCTGTACCAAGGCTTGGGTAGAATGTGTGCGGCTTAAGTAATGATGTGAAATGTTCTAAGCGAATTTATATCGGGGCTGTATACTTGTCAGCTTGAGTTTGTTGTTAGTTGTTTACTTTAGTATGAGTGCCTGTGGTCTTTGGGCTGGGCTACTTGGTGGCTGAGGAAACGTTACATAAGGCGTGGATGGATGTGTGCAGCTGTGTATTTATGTGGATAAGAAATGTTGTGAAATTCCCTAAGTGAATTAGTGTAATTAGTCTAAGTAGTAATTCAAGTTAACCCTAGAATATTTTTGTTCATACCAATAGATTCTAGAAGGTGTCAGTGGGGGCCTTAGTTATAGGGGTGGACAAATTTTTTATCAGAAATATTCTACGGGCTATGGCTTTAGAGATATTAGCGATCTTCCCTTTTCAGGTACAATTAATAGTAATAATAATTCAAGTTAACCCTATATTTTCTGTTCATGCCAACAGTATTAGTACTAGGGGGGTAAAATTTTCATCAGAAATCCTCCACGGGCTATGGTTCGTGATGTAAGCGATCGTGCCTCCTCAGGTGTAATTAATATTAGTAGCTCAAAAACAAGAAACCAACAACAAATATAACCTAAGTTGTGGATTAAAGATTTGATTATATTAATCTGTAGGTGTCTTTTATAAACAAGATTGCGCCATATGATCACGTATCTAAAAATAGATCAGGTGAAGTTGATTGGGGCGAATGTAGGTAGATATGTTCACTTATATTAGTAATGGAAATTAGTGAATGTGTAATTTTGCTCTTCAGGTGGAATGCTTCCAATTTTATTCCTTGCATAAAGAAATTCACACAGTTCAGTAAAGTAAACAAATTCGCAGTTGAATAATGTAAACAAATTCGCACAGCAGCCGAGTAAAGTAAACAAATTGAGTGATTTATGTTTTTTAATGTGAGATTCCCAATTTCTTCAGCTGAAAACAACAACAATTCATATTGATCTGTAGGATATGATGTCTTACATGAGTAGTGGAAGTTATAATTGAAAATTTCTTTTCTGTGCCTTATTACGAAATTTATGTAAAAGGTGGTCGTTCTGAGAATATATTAATAGTTCACTCCTGCAATGTAATAAGTGGATTTCGACTACTCCAAATTCTAGCTTTTTTACTTGTTACATGTCTTAGATGAGTAGTGGAAGTTATAATTGAAAATTTCTATTGCTGATAAAAAATCAACAACAACTATAACATAAGTTGTGGTCTGTATATATCTTTTGTAAACAAGAGTGATCATGATATTCGATATCTAAAAAGAGATCACGGCTGCTTGGGTTGGTAAGAATGCAAATTAAAGCCATATCAGAAAATTTTGGGTGTAGTCTAGGCTATTTTTGTAAGCATTAAGTTGAGAATTGGTTAAATTAAAATCGTTGATGAGCTATAATATTAATGTAGGATGATATGGTGAGTTAGATGAGTAATGAAAATTGTATAGGTGCAGCCTTGTTAGAAAATTTTTAGTCTTCAAGTGTAATAACATGACTGGTAATTTTATATCAAGCATACTCGCACAGCCGAGAAAAGTAAACAAGTTCAGCGATTTTCTTGTTGGAAAGTCTTCCGCTCAGTAAAAATCTTATCAGCAATGCTGCTTCATATTTATATCCTCTAAAGTATCATAATCCGAAATGGTGTTGTATCAAATTGGAATAGTGAAGACTGGGGTAATATAAGTTAAAAGCTTTGGTGGATGGTATTTAGCATCACATAATGCTAGTAGGATATAGAAGCTTTGGTTAAGACCGTGGCGATGGTCGAGAGCGGTTAGTGTTATTTGCTTATTTTTAAATCTTAACATGAAAGCATTAGGTTGGTTGAGAGTGGACTAAATTAAAAGTTTTGATGAAAGAAGGTGGTATGATTATATTAATTTAGTTTTGGATGAGTAGTGGAGTGCTGTAATATGTCTCGCTCTAACACATTAGGAAGCTTTAGTGAATACTACTTTCTTATCTTCCGAACCAAAATAAATTGTTAACTAAATGACTACGATTCCTCAATCAAGAACTCCCTGTTGAGTAATCATTGTATATGGCGCTGTACCTTGGGCTGATGATATCGAATGTAGCTGCCTACAGATTCGGTCTCCGGCTGCAAATAGACACACATTCAGCTGGGAGTTAGTGGGCGTAATATGTAAGGTTACATTTTAATCAAAACTATTTTATTATTTTGTTAATTAAGGTATATAGTAAGTGTAGCCTTTGGGAAGCTAAGGAACCAAGCTGTAAATTACTAGAAGACTATTTTCCTGTATGGATAGTAAGTTAGGCTCTATAGCATATATAAATTCAATGTTTGGCAGTTTTCTATAAGTATCAATATAGCACATTTTAGATAGCGGACTCTCAATGTACACAAATAGATTTCTGTTTCATGGCTCGGGAAGTATTCCCGGGGTTTTGGTATAAGGGATTGAATCGATGTATGTTGTACAATGGATTGGAGGTATATGTTTTTATTTGATTGGAGCAAAGTATTCTCACGGCTTCATGATCCAAAGATAAAATATAACTGAAATTCTTAAAAAAATGTTGAATCGAAGACTAATGCTATCGTAATATTGAGAAGGATTTAAGGGTTTAAGAAAAGAAGGTGGTAGTATGATATGTTGATTTGAAGAATATCTTGGATGAGCAGTGGTAGTTGTATGGGTGTAGAAAAAGAAAACCTTATTAACAATTGTTTTTATAATCAGGTGTAATGGCACGGGCAATGTTGCCACTTGAAATCTTTCTAGAATAGCTTTTTAGCGTACTCCGAAAGTGGTATGCATTGCCACACCGTTGTAGGAAGATATTGCTATGATATTAACATAGTATGATATGTTGACTTAGATGAGTAGTGGAAGTGAAGTAAAAACCTAATTTTAGGTGATCTGGTATAATGGAATGACCAGTGTTGCAATACGAAATCTTTCTAGAGTAACTTTTTCGCAAAGTGATCCTTTTCTGGTTAGGCGATGAGAGTTCGACATAAAAAATCTCATATATTTCTTACGGAAGTCCAAATTTACTTTTGCAATTATCTCTCTTTAACACATCATCATCATCTGTCTCTCTCTAATACATATGCTTGAGGCGGATTTGGTCATATACTAGCCTGCTTGGAGCTTGGTATTGTCAGTTGTTTGCTTTATATGCTATGAGTATATACATTTTGGCTTTAGGTTGAGAGTGGGTTAAATTAGAAGCTTTGATGATAGAAGATAGTGTTATGATATTAAGTAATGGAAATTGTATGGGAGAAGTAAAAGAATAATTTTTGGTAGTCAGGTGTAATGACATGGCTTAGCAGGTAATTTGATATTACCTTTTGCCAAGATCATGGCGGTTGAGATTGGGTTAAGTTTAGTGGTGCTCGAAGTTTATTTTATGGGTGGTGGGTGTGCATAATACAGTAGGAAGCTTTAGTGAATACCATACTTTTCAACCATCTGACTCTATCAAACACATCTGTGTCGCTCTAACATTAATCTGTTCATACTTGAGGCGTTTATAATAGCTTGAAATTATCTTATTCATATTGGTCAATGAGGAATTCCACAGGTTTTGTTTACAATTCGTTATATTTTTTTTCGGGTGTGGGATTAACAAATATTTTGAGAATAAATTAAGTTTGGTGATGCTTGAAGTTTCTTTCATGTGCGGTGGGTGCGTATAATCTAGTAGGAAGTTTTAGTGAATACCATACCTTTCAACCATCTCGCTCTAACACCAAACATCTGCCTCGCTCTAACATACATGCTTGAGGTAGACATGATCGTTTACATGCCAGCTTGGAGCTGTGTGCTATCAGTTGTTTGATTTATATGGTATGCCTGCCTGGAATTATCATGTTTGTGTTGGGCTGGTATGTATACTTGGTGGATGAGAGCTTTAGCGACAATATGCTATCGTTTACTTGCCAGCTTGGAACTTGGTGATATCAGCTTTTGCTTTATATGCTCTGGCTGTCAGGGGTTATCATGTGTGTTTAGCTGGGCTGGGGTGAATATATATCTGAAAATAGATCAAGTGAAACTGCTGCGATATTACAGTATTTTCTTATCAGGTTGAGAGGGGGTTAAACTTAAAGTTTTGATGAAAGAATGCTATGTTCTAGATGGCAACAAAATGAAAGTTTATAAGAATTTGGTAAGATTATGTTCTATAAAAAAAAATCTAATAAGCAGAAGAAAATTGTATAATAATCTGGTAAGAGTATGTTCCATACAAAATCTAACAGGCAGAAGAAATTTTATAAAAATCTGGGTGTCTCTATTGAACCACAGGAGACTTGATTTTTCACAGGTTTACCTGGTAATCACTCTTCTTAAAATTTCGCATGGGATCCTCAAATAAATGATAGTACTGCAGAGTTATCCATTTGAGAACCTTTTTTACATAGCTCATCAGCTGCTTCATCACTCTAGATATCCATATGTCCATGAACCTAGAATAGGGTGACCATATGCTGTATGGATATAGGCTATAGCTTTACACATAGATAGTGGTAAAACAAAATTTTATAAGAATCTGGTAATAGTATGTTCTATCCAAAATCTAATAAGCAGGGAAAATTTTTATAAGAAATTGGTATGTTCTATACAAAATATAATTGGCAAAAAGAGAATTGCATGAGAATTTGGTTAGTGGTTAGTTTCTTCTTGAATGTGAGACTGTTAAGATGAATATTGAGGAGTTTATAAGAGAATATAACAACATTTTCCTCGGATGAGCATAAGAAACAAATTCAAGATTGCTATAACTTTTTAAAATTATATAAAAATATTGAGAAAGTCGAATCAAAATGTTATGAGTACCATGTAAGCTGGGCTTGGGCAAGAGATGATTCAACGGATTCAACAGTGTGAGTTTATGGCCGAAAATATAAACAAATTTGATACAAATGATTACCCAGAAGATAATCAATTCAATTTGTCGCTCATGAATAAAAAGATTCCTGGTCTAATAAAGGATGAGCTGAATGGGAAAATCATGAGCGAATTTGTAGGCTTGCGCTCGAAAATGTACAGTCTGCATATAAACGATGGTAAAACTGTTAAGAAAGCAAAAGGAATAAAGACTAATGTAGTCCAGAGGCATATCAATTTCGAAGACTACATCGAATCTTTGAATAACAAGCGAGTATTACCTGCTAATCAGAGCTCCATACGATCGCATAACCATAATGTCTACACGATCAGGCAGAAGAAGATTGCATTGAGTCCATATGATAACAAGCGGTATATTATGAGTGGGACAACGGATACTCTACCATGGGGACATTACTCTATTCAATCAGAACAGCAAGGAGCAGATGCAGAAAACATATAATCTAAGACTAGTCTAAGATATGTATTGTAAATAAAAGTTGTATTATAGCTAAAATACCATTTAATGAAATAGTCTAAGATGATATACATTATTAGTAGTTACACTATGGCGTTTCTGGACCACTTTTTTGAGCCTCCAGGATTTCGCCACAGATGGCGCCACCGTCGCTAGGTGGTGTAAATCCATACTAAATGTGGGTTTGTGCCTTGGATGTACTGGTTTATGTCTTGGATCTTGGGGATACGAGACCAATTTGGGGGATACGAGACCACTTTAAGCACTCTCCAGCATAGGGAAATAGCATAGGATTTCGATTTTGTTTCTGAAGTTCGCCTATTTCTCATCTCGAATCTTGGGGATACGAGACCACTTCGGGGATACGAGACCACTTTAAGTACTCTCGAGCATAGGGAAATAGCATAGGATTTCGATTTTGTTTCTGGAGTTCGCTTATTTTTCATCTCAGACTCGTAGCCTATAAGTTGACATCAACTTTTTCATCTCGAGTTTTGGGGGTACGAGATCACTTTCAGTTCTATACATTTGTGAAGGGGGTGGGAAGCTTTATTGATGGATTTGGTCTTGATTGCGCCCTAGAGTCAGTTTTGGTGAGCCTCAGCGATAGGTCAAATAAAAAAAAAATGTCAACCGCGCTAATAAATGAAAGTTTTTCTAGTAAAAAGTGTGGTACAAAACGGCATATGGGGAGCTGTATTGGACAGACTAAATCGCCGAGAGTGTTATTGAAAGCCACCAGTCAAGGTGGAAAAATTAATCAGCGTGTAAGAAAAAGTGATTTTGTAAAGCGGGAGGAAATAAGATCAGTATTCACAGACAGAATTAGAGCTGGAATTATTGTAAATATAAACCATACAGATCCTAAGCTATTTATACAGGATGCTACTGATTTATTTATACGCCGTATTAAGAATACTTTAAAACGCCATCACAATATTAAAGTTAATACAAAGTTGTGTGCTGATTTTGTTAAGCATATTGGTGACAATGAGGTTATAAACGATATTAAATATTTATAAGCAATAACTGGTCCAATCAATGTATACGATAATTTAAATGAGTGGTATAAAGTTAACATTTTGGATTCAATACTCACTCAGCTGGATGAGTTTCAGAAAAAAGATAGTGGCTGGACATTGGACTCCATTATACATTTAGCAGTACATATCAACAAATTTGAACAGCACGGAGGATCTTCGTATATACCTCTACCGAAGGAGATTGCTTTAAAGCAAGCTTGCATCAATGTAAAAAATAGTGATGAAGCATGCTTCGCTTGGGCCGTAACATCAGCGCTATATCCTGCAAATGTTCACTCCGATAGGACGTCATCATATCCACATTATTCTACTGTGCTAAATTTAACTGGAATAACATTTCCTATGACGCTTAAGCAAATTAAACAATTTGAAGACCAGAACGATATATCATTAAACGTATTCATCCTAAAGAAAGAGCGTTCCTTCACCACTGTTCTAGTTAGACCTACGAAACATAATATGAAGCGACATGTGAATCTATTAATGATACAAAATAACTATGAGCAGCATGATGATGATGATGATGCTGCTGCTGATGATGATTATGATGATAATGATGATGAAAGTACCAGGTTTCATTTCTGCTGGATTAAATATCTTTCACGGCTTGCATGGAAACAAGCTTCAAAACATAAGGCTAGATTGTATATATGCGATAGATGTTTGTTCTATTTTTATTCTGCTAAAGCATTAGGATCACATATGTTTGAAAAGCTGTTTAGCTGTTATGTGGACTGTTTAAAAGCTGTTTATCTGTTATCAAATCTGTTTTGAAAAGCTGTATAGAGTCCCTTATGACGTAGTTGATTAAGGTTATAGCCGCCAAGGCACACACTTCTGGATCAAGGTCAAGGACAAAATACCCTTCCGTTTTCAAAGGTGATGCCAGAGGCCAAGGTCAAGCCCACGTGTCAACGTGTTTTCTCACGCTCACGCTCAACCTAGCATTCTGGGTAAAAGGTTCAACCGTCCGACTAAGAGCCCTCTGTTTTAAGCAAATATTATTAAAGAATACTTTCAAGAGTTCTGGACTTAGTAGGGAAATTGAATAAAAAGAATAATATATATAAAATATCATTATCGATTTATTATAAATTAAAAATATATTAACATTTAATTCTTAGTATATCATTCTATTGTGGGGCTTCCTTATTTGAATATATCTATAACTATAATATATTCTTTATTTTCCAATAATGTATATCTTATACTATAATATAATTAAAACAAATCACTTCAATAAATGGAACTATAACTATATGTAATACATTTTTTTTATTTACAATATACTAGACTTAGGTCATATTTTTTCTGCGGCTGCTCCTTGTTGCTCTGATGGAATTCAGTAATATTTCCCAATGGTAGAGTATCCGTTGTGCTACTAACACTTAATTCTACGGTTGGGCTTCCTTAATTCAAAATAATTTTTTTGTTTCTCACATTCAGGAATATGTGATGCTAATGCTTTAGCAGAATAAAAATAGAACAAACATCTATCGCATATATACAATCTAGCCTTTTGTTTTGAAGCTTGTTTCCATGCAAGCCGTGAAAGAAGCGAAGCATGCTTAATCACTATTTTTTACATTGATGCAAGCTTGCTTTAAAGCAATCTCCTTCGGTAGAGGTATATACGAAGATCCTCGGTGCTGTTCAAATTTGTTGATATGTACTGCTAAATGTATAATGGAGTCCAATGTCTAGCCACTATCTTTTTTCTGAAACTCATCCAGCTGAGTGTGTATTGAATCCAAAATGTTAACTTTATACCACTCATTTAAATTATCGTATACATTGATTGGACCAGTTATTGCTTATAAATATTTAATATCGTTTATAACCTCATTGTCACCAATATGCTTAACAAAATCAGCACACAACTTTGTATTAACTTTAATATTGTGATGGCGTTTTAAAGTATTCTTAATACGGCGTATAAATAAATCAGCAGCATCCTGTATAAATAGCTTAGGATCTGTATGGTTTATATTTACAATAATTCCAGCTCTAATTCTGTCTGTGAATACTGATCTTATTTCCTCCCACTTTACAAAATTACTTTTTCTTACACGCTGAGTAATTTCTCCACCTCGACTGGTGGCTTTCAATAACATTCTCGGCAATTTAGTCTGTCCAATACAGCTCCCCATATGCCGTTTTGTACCACACTTTCTACTAGAAAAACTTTCATTTATTAGCGCGGTTGAAATTGTGTTTTTTTATTTGACCTATCGCTGAGGCTCACCAAAACTGACTGATGCCGCCTACCATCTTACATTAATATCTACTACCGCCTTTTTTCACCAAAGCCTTCAATTGAGGCCATTCTCAGCCTAATACTTTCATGTTTTTCTACCACCCCAATAACCTTCATGTGGTCTATTTTTAGATATCGAATTTCATATCATGCTGCAATGATCACGATTTCCTCTGCTCATACTCAAAATAAGTATTAACATGTTCGATTCAACGTTTTTATGAATATATTTAAGTCTTGGTAAGGAAGCCGTGAAACTATTTTGCTTCAATCAAATAAGCACATATACCACCAATCTAGTGCATAACATACATCGATTCAATCCCCATATCGCCCATGAAAGTTTTTCTACATATCCACAGCTGGCAAGTATATGAACAAGTCCCGAGTGAGATGGTTTCAAACTATGGTATTCACTAAAGCTTCCTAATGTGTTAGAGCAAGGCAGATGATAAGAAATAACATTGGATTTTGCTGCCGAACTCTCATTGCCTAACGCAGAAAAGGATCATGGGAGGCATTTGCTCTGGATCGCATTTCGGATGTGAAACACAGAAAAAAAAGTTTATAACTTAAGATATAAAAAATAAATAATGAATTTGATGTGAATAATGTGGGAATCTTACATTTTCAACTTTCACTACTCATCTACAACATATTCCACATATTACTCACAGCTCTCAAGTACTCATCTAAGACAACATATTATACTATATTAATATAATAACTACGCCTTCTTGCATCAAAACTTTTAATTTAATCCACTCCCAACCTAATTTCATGGTAAGATTTAAAGATGAATAAATAATACTTCCATATCCTACTAGAATAATATCAATCCAAATACCCACTCTCAACATCGCGGTCTTCACTATTGAACTTGAAGCATTATCAACTTTTTTCCGAATTTTCTGATACTCGTACAACACCATTTCGAGGAGGTAAATACCAAATACCATCCATTTAACTTAATACATAACTTACAGTACCCACTCTAAACCCCGCACCACGATCTTCACTATGGGCTTGTAGAATTATCAACTATTTCTTCCTTCATACTCCACCATTCGGGCTATACTTTTGAGGAGATAAATATCCAGCGAGATTGCTGATTAGGATTTTACTGCTTATTCATAGCTCCCATACAACTCCCACTACTCACCTCAGATAACATATAATACTACATTAATATCATAACACAGCGTTCTTCTATCAAAGCTTTTAATTTAACCCACTCTCAACTTAATGGTAAGTAAAGAATGTACCTGCCCTAATAGTAACTATATCAGCTTCATGTGGAATATTTTTTAGATATAGGAGTCAATCAAATCTCATAACAGCGTAACTGCTTGATTTATAAAAAAAACTCTGCTACCTTCATATGCTTACCACAAGATCATATTATGAACATGAAATTAACACGTTCTTATCTAGCCACCGAGTCAACTAAAAGAAGACATTCCTGCTGGAGGCTAAAAAGTTTAAACCTTGAGATCCATGAAAACTTTCAATTTAATCCACAACTAACAGCACCCCCTCTCAACCTGAACCACGATCTTCACTATTATCAATTTTTTGCTCCTTCATACAACACCATTTGGATGATAATT
This sequence comes from Dioctria rufipes, assembly GCA_963924295.1. NCBI lineage: Eukaryota > Metazoa > Arthropoda > Insecta > Diptera > Asilidae > Dioctria > Dioctria rufipes. Next base: position 117,014,034 of record OZ002741.1, read on the forward strand.
TAGGGAGATAAATATGAAGCGACCTTGCTGATAAGGTTTTTATTCCTTACTCACAGCTCCCAAACAACTTCCATTACTCATCTAAGACAAGATATCATACTACATTGATATCATAACACCAACTTCTTTCATCAAAACATTTAATTAAACCCATTCTCAATCTAATGGTAAGAAAATAATGTGAACACCCCAATAGTATGAAGATAAAATTATCATATTCTTATCAGCTTCATGTGAACTATGATATCGGGGATCAATCAAATCTCATAACAGTGTGACTGATTGAGAAATTTTATTGAAAATAAAAAACAATTCGTCATAAAGACTTTTCAATACAAACTCGTAGATACTAAAAAACATTAATCGCTCAATTTGTCTGCTTTACTCGGCTATATTTGTTTACGCAAGATATCAAATTACCAGCCACCTGGCAACCTTTTCTAATGCTTTAATTTCCATTACTTCTAATGATTTCATGTGTCTTACCATCCCAAGCAGCCGTGATCTATTTTTAGATATCGAATATCATAGCATGATCACTCTTGTTTATAAAAGATTTTTAATCCACAACTTACGTTATAGTTGTTGTTGTTATTTTCAGCAAAAGACATTTTCAATTATAACTTCCACTACTCATCTACGACATCACATCCTACAGATTAATATCAGTTGTTGTTGTTGTTTTCTGCTAAAGAAATTAGGAATCTTTCATAAATCGCTCAATTTGTATACTTTACTCGTCTGCTGTGTGAATTTGTTTACTTTATTCGACTGCGAATTTGTTTACTTTACTGGACTATGCGAATTTGTTTATGCAAGGCTTCAAATTAGAAGCATTACACCTGAAGAGGAAAATTAGGCATTAACAAATTTCCATTACTTATCTACATTCGCCCCGACCATCTTCGCCTGATATATTTTTAGATATATGATTACATGGTGCAATCTTGTTTATAAAAGACACCTACAGATAACTATAATCAAATCTTTAATCCACAACTTAGGTTGTAGTTGTTGTTGTTTTTCTGTTTTTCAGCTACTAATATTAATTACACCTGAGGAGGTAAGATCGCTTATATCTCGAACCATAGCCCGATGAAAATTTTACCCACTAGTACTAATACTATTGGCATGAACAAAAAAAATATCATAGGGTTAACTCGAATTATTACTACTACTATTAATTATACCCGAAAAAGTAAGATCGCTAATATCTCGAAACCTATAGCGACTTTTCAATACACACACACACATACACACACATACACACACACACACACATCTACATCGAAAATTTAATTTCTATTACTTCATATTTCTTAACATCCCAAGCAACCGTGATCAATTTTTAGATATTGAATATCATAGTGTCATGAATCCACATCACCTCCTCCACATTCATAACGCACATTCCAATAATTGCATTCTCTAATTATCCAAATGCATTATTCAATAGCCAAAAGGCAATATCTACATATGTATATCATTTCCACATATCACAAAAACCTAAAAATAAACCTAACATACTATTCATGATATCATGACAAGATCATTTCCAACATACAAAAACCTTAACCCATTAACACACTCAGAAACAGGTGTCTTATTTCAACATTCCTCGGGGCACCCGTTCATAAGAACGAAAACATGATATACGATCCCTTCTGAGTACTGACCGTCGGTGCTCTTATGTAATCTAAAATTTGTTTATCATTTTCCATATGCTACTGGTGACCCTGAAAATTGTCTCTGATTGTTTTTGTCATTCTTAATTGTTTTTGTGATATCCCAATTGTTGACCGATTTTTGAAATTCGAGCGTTTCCGTTCAAGACGAAAAGCCAATTTTTAATTATTTTTCTGATTTTTGTTATTTGAGCGTTTCCGTTTAAACAAAAATCAGAATTGTGATTTTCAATTGTTTATTCGATTTTTGTCATTTGAGCGTTTTCCGTTTGGACAAAAATCGAAACATGTGCATACATATGGAATTGTCTACCCGACAATTCCCACAAAATAGGAAAGTGCATAATCGACCAATTCTGATTGGTTAAAGAATTGGTTCGATTTTGAATAAAAAGGCTGTTGAAGCGAAGCCAACGGAGAGAAGTTTTTTAAAGTTCAAACTGGAGAGTCCCCCTACCCAAGGTAAGGCCTCCAGCGTTTCCCAGTGAGTTTTTTCTTTTAAAAGTATATTGTAAAAATTATTATGCAACGAGTTTTCTTTTAAAGTATTGTTACGCAAATAGTTTTTTTAAGTTTTTATTGTAAAACCTGTTGAGTGCAAAGAGTTTTTTTAAAAAAAGGTGAATAATAAAACTTTAGTACAACAGAAAGAAAAGGAAGTTATTATTATCAAAAAACAAAAAATTGTTATACACCAAGTGGCGTGTAACAATAGCATGATCACTCTTGTTTATAATATTTACAGCTACGATCTCCGAAATGACAAATAAGTGAACTCCAGAAATAAAATCGAAACCCTTTGCTATTTCCCTATGCTGGAGAGTGCTGAAAGTAATCTCGTATCCCCAAAGTGATCTCGTATCCCCAAAACTCGAGATGAAAAATAAGCGAACTCCAGAAACAAAATCGGAATCCTATGCTATTTCCCTATGCTGGAGAGTGCTGAAAGTAATCTCATATCCCCACGCACCCCCAGGACCCAATAATAATAATAATTTTCTAAGAAAACATCAAGCCAAGGTGATATCATGTTGTGAAATTCGAATGATGCTGATATCTGCAACAGCACTTGAAAACAACAAAACCAAGATGACGTCATGCTGATATCTAGAACTTCCAGGCTAGGTAACCTTACTCAAGAAATGGCGAGCCCGTAGAGGATTTCTGAAGAGAATTTCGTCCCTCCGCCCACCCTACACCACCTAGAATCCATTTCCATGAGCAAAAATAACTTCAATTATTAATACGCTAATATCTCGAAAACCGGAGCCCGTAGAGGATTTCTGATGAAAATTTCATTACCCCCTCCCTATCCTATACTATAATACCCCCTCACACACCACCCATCTGGAATCCATTGGCATGAACAAAAATTTCCTAGCGTTAACTTTAATTATTATTAATATTAGTTCAAAACCAAAAGCCTACATTTAGGCGCACCACATATCTATCCAAGAAAACCGTAGTACCGGAACATACTGGTAGTACCGGCTAATGCCGCTAGGGCGCAGTCAAGACCAAATCCATCAATAAAGCTTCCCACCCCCTTCACAAATATATAGAACTGAAAGTGATCTCGTACCCCCAAAACTCGAGATGAAAAAGTTGATGTCAACTTAGAGGCTACGAGTCTGAAATGAAAAATAAGCGAACTCCAGAAACAAAATCGAAATCCTATGCTATTTCCCTATGCAGGAGAGTACTTAAAGTGGTCTCGTATCCCCAAGATTCGAGATGAGAAATAAGCGAACTTCAGAGACAAAATCGAAATTCTATGCTATTTCCCTATGCTGGAGAGTGCTTAAAGTGGTCTCGTATCCCCCAAATTGGTCTCGTATCCCCAACATCCAAGACATAAACCAGTACATCCAAGGCACAAACCCACATTTAGTATGGATTTACATCAGCTAGCGACGGTGGCGCCATCTGTGGCGAAATCCTGGAGGCTCAAAAAAGTGGTCCAGAAACGCCATAGTGTAACTACTATTATTGCAAAATAATATATATTATATATATTATAAGCCTAATATAGAATGATACCTTAAGAATCAAATGTTAATCTAGAATGATAGCTTAAGAAATAAATATTAATATTTTTCAATTTATAATAAATCAATAATAATATTTTATATATGGTATTCTTTTTATTCAACTTCCCTACTAAGTCCAGACAAGGTATTCTTTATCAATATTTGCCCACTACAGCAAGCTCCTAATCGGGAGGTTGAGCGTTTTATCCAGAGTGCTAGGATGACTTGAAAAAAAAACATTTACGCGTGTACTCAACCTTGACCCCTGACATCACAATTGAAACCGGAAGGGCATCTGGTCGTTGCCCTTCATCCGGAAGTGTGTCTTGGAGGCTACAACCTTGATTCATAATCAACTACATCACAGAGGATTTCAATTGCTTTCCAAACAGCTCTGATAACAACTTAACAGCTTTTAAACAGGTCAGATAACAGCTAAACAGCTTTTCGAACAGGTCTGATAACTGCTTAACAGCTTTTAAACAGGTCAGATAACAGCTTAACAACTTTCCAAATAGCTCTGATAACAGCTTAACAGCTTTTAAACAGGTCAGATAACAGCTAAACAGCTTTTTCGAACAGGTCTGATAACAGTTTAACAGCTTTTAAACAGCTCTGATAACAGCTTAACAGCTTTCCAAACAGCTCTAATAACAGCTTAACAGCTTTTCAAACAGCTCTGATAGCAGCTTAACAGCTTTTAAGCAGCTCTGATAACAGCTTAACAGCTCCGATAAGAGCTTAACAGCTTTTAAAATAGCTCTGATAACAGCTTAACAGCTTTTAAACAGCTCTGATAACAGCTTAACAGCTTTTAAAACAGCTCCGATAACAGCTAAATAGCTTTTAAGCAGCTCTGATAAAAGCTTAACAGCTATTAAAACAGCTCTGATAACAGCTTAACAGATTTCCGAACAGCTCTCATAACAGCTTAACATCTTTTCGATTGAATTGATTATCTTCTGGGTAATCATTTGTATCAAATTTGTTTATATTTTCGGCCATAAACTCACACTGTTGAATCCGTTGAATCATCTCTTGCCCAATCCCAGCTTACATGGTACTCATAACATTTTGATTCGACTTTCTCAATATTTTTATATAATTTTAAAAAGTTATAGCAATCTTGAATTTGTGTCTTATGCGCATCCGAGAAAAATGTAATTATATTCTCTTATAAACTCCTCAATATTCATCTTAATAGTCTCACATTCAAGAAGACAGTAACCACTAACCAAATTCTCATGCAATTCTCTTTTTGCCAATTATATTTTGTATAGAACATACCAATTTCTTATAAAAATTTTCCCTGCTTATTAGATTTTGGATAGAACATACTGTTACCAGATTCTTATAAAATTTTGTTTTACCACTACGTATTTGTAAAGCTATAGCCTATATCCATACAGCATATGATCACCCTATTCTAGGTTCATGGACATATGGATATCTAGAGTAATGAAGCAGCTGATGAGCTATGTGAAAAAGGTTCTCAAATGGATAACTCTGCAGTATTATCAATTATTTGAGGATCAGTAGTTACGCTATACAGGTTCTGGCGCACGTTTTCCACACAAAAAGTGTCCGGAAAATTCAAACTATTTTGATGGATCACTGAAGGTTCTTGGGAGTGCGGAGGGGAGGGGAAGGGGCTGAGGTCGGTTTTGTACTGAAAATTTGACATCATCTTGAAGTTTTCTTTTAGGAGGATACTTATGCCAACAACAACAACCAATGTAGCTAGGTATGTTGGCTTGGATATGTTCGACTTCAGACCGATAATCAAATTCCGAATAATGTAAACAAAATCGCAGCCGAGTAAAGTAAACAAATTGAGTGATATTTACACACACACACACCCACCCACCCATACGCACACACACACACACACACACACGCACACACACACACACACACGCACACACATACACACACTATGCCATACCAAAATGTTTTCTACCAGGCGATATTCAGTACCGTGTTATTAAATTAGCAACAACAACAACTAACGTAGCTAGATTTGTTGGCTTAGATAATAAATGGCCTAATTTTTGATCTTCAGGTGTAATGCTCCTAATTTGATTCATTGCATATGCAATTCATACAGCCGAATAATGTAAACAAAATCGCAGTCGAATAATGTAAACAAAATTCTCACAGACCCGAGTAAAGTAAACAAATTGAAAGATTCTCAATAGCTGAAAAAAACAACAACTGATATGTTGTCTTAGATAAGTATTGAAAATTTCATTTGCTGAAAAAAAAACAACTGCGGATTAAAAAGCCAAGAGTGATCATGATATCTAAAAATAGATCACGGCAGCTTGTAAGAAGTAGTAGAAATTAAAGCCTCGGTGGCCAGGTGGCTGGTAATTTGATACTGCCAAGTAAAATAAACAATGGTTTTTGCATCTAGGAGTGTGTATTGAAAAGTCATAAGTTTTATGAAAAATTTTTGTTTTATTTATTCGCATCATTAAATCTTAAATTATAAATTGGCAACAATATATCTGAAGTTCTATAAATCCTATCTCTGAAGCGAAAGCGATCCAGAGCATATGTCTCCCATGATCCTTTTCTGGGTTCATAATCAATCATATAAACTCGTGGAGCAGCAGTACTAAACTTAACCTTCATTATCACTACTAATTAAAAAAATATTTTCACATTATTCCCTTTTTATTATTCAACGGTTATAATAAATAATTGGATACAGATTAATATCATTCTGAATAATTTCAATTTTATATGATCGCCCGATTGGTCCTCTGTTAATCACCGAGATATCTCCCTGGGCATTTATTTTACTCAAAGTATCGTCCGAGACTGTGTTGTATCGTGATGGAAGAAATAGTTGATAATTCTCCAAATCCAGAACCACACGAGCTCGAAATGTAGTTGTACACCTTCTCGCTCCAAGAATCTTATACTCTTTATCCAACTCCACTTGGCAGGTTTTCATGGTCGGTTGGTACTGCTCCAACTTCTTTAATTCATCCATTGCGTTTGGCATTATTATTATTGTCTCCTTGCTTCCTATTGGTTTGAACTCCGGAATGAAACTGATAGTGAATCTGATTCAGCTCCTTAATTTATAGGCAATCTTCCAAAACAAGTTTAATCCTGTTGTAACCAATCCGAGCAGCTGAATAAAGTCATCCTCATGTAATTTGATATCACCCCACTTCCGTTTACAAATTGGCATTTAAGTTGAATGAGTCATGCACACCTATGTAAACAAATTTAATCGAATGAGCCATCCTTATGTAATGTGATATCACCCCACTTCCTGTTTGCAAATTCGCATTTAAGTTGAATGAGTCATGCACACCTGTGTATACAAATTTAATCGAATGAGCCATCCTTATGTAATTTGATATCACCCCACTTCCTGTTTACAAATTCGCATTTAAGTTGACTGAGTCATGCACACCTGTATAAACAAATTTAATCGAATGAGCCATCCTTATGTAATTTGATACCACTTCACTTCCTGTAAACAAATCCGTATAAAGTAAACAGCGAGGTGTTCCTATAAAAGCGCAAGCAAACCGCTAGGAGCCATCATTCAGTTTCAGTAAGTCTCAGTGATAGTTTAAAAACATACAAAAAAAAATTTAAAAGTGTCTTCGGTGTTAGTAAAAAACAGTTTTTCAATAATTGAAAATTTGCGAAAAGATGTGATGGAGTGTTTAAAAAATTCAGTGAATAAAGACTATATTGTTAAAAAGTGCAATAGAAACATACATAAATTTCAAGTTGCATTTCGGAAGTGCAATAAGAGTGCTAGGAAACGACATTTCGAGAGCTGTCTCGAGCAAATTAAAGCATTGAGAGCACTATTGAGAGCTCCCCGTCGAGGTGGAGGAATTACTCGCGTAAGAAGAAGCGATTTTGTAAAGTGGGAGGAAATAAAGACAGCGTTCGCTGGCAGAATTCGACAAGGTGTTATTGCAAATTTAAAACATATTGTTTGTAAATGATAACTCGATTCCTTTATCTTTAAATGTTATTTATTGTAATTAACTAAAAGCTTATAACATAACACTAATTGCTTGACATTTTTTTAAGAAAATCGCAAAATCACCGACTGTTAAATGTTAGGTCCGCACAGAATGAAATTCACGAGGTATCTATCTCCAATTTAACAAGTTTGTTGGGACCATGGTATGCTAATTCTAACTGATTGTTAAACAATGGATTTACTGATAAGCAATACAGAATAGTCAATTTCATGATGAGTAGTGCATAGAAATAAATTGTTACAAGTTGAATTGGCAGATTAGATTTCTATAAAAATGTGTACAATTTCAATTACGTTCAACTGATAACTATAAAAAATTTGAATAGAGTTAATTAGAAAAATATTTAATAATGATTTCTGTACATTCTCCCCCCATTAAGAGGAGTCTTAACCATCAGCTACAGGAAGTTTGCAACACTTTGCAATTGGTCTTCTAATCTCACCTCGTGTTGTTTTTAAAGTAACGACCCTGACTAAACCATCGTGACCAGGATGAGTTTTAGTAACGCGACCAAGTATCCACGTAGATGGTGGTAGATGATCTTCTTTTAAAGTAACCAAATCTCCTACGGCCAGATCATCTCGAGATTTCTTCCACTTAGAGCGTTGCTGGAGACTAGTTAAGTATTCAAGATGCCATCTGCGCCAAAAGTGCTGATGCATTTGTTGAATTAGTCTCCATCTTTCCAGAATGGAAACTGAATGTTGCTCGAGTGGGATTTCGGGAAGAGTTGTCAGCGGTTGACCGATTAGAAGATGTGCTGGAGTTAGCGCATTTAGAGAGGAAGAGTCATCTGTCATCGGTGTAAGCGGTCTGGAGTTGAGGAGACCTTCTATCTGCGCGAGTAGAGTAGATAGCTCTTCGTACGTCAGCTTTGTTTGGCCAATGGTTCTTCTAAGGATGTTCTTCACTGACTTTACGCCTGCCTCCCATATACCGCCAAAATGTGGAGCAGCTGGAGGTATGAAATGCCATGAAATGCTATTAATAGAAAGAAAGTTATTGGTTAATGAATTTTGACACAATGACATGAATAGATTGTGAGTTTCATTTAAACGTCTTTTGGCCCCTACAAAATTTGTGCCATTATCGCTGTAAATGTTTGCTTTAGACACGCAATAAACGTTTCTGATGTTAAATCTCCTGCCGCTTCCAAGTGTAATGCCTTAGTGCTGAAGCATACAAAAAGTACAATATAACCTTTTACAGTACGAGCTCCTCGACCTCGACGTAGCAGAAGTTCAATTGGTCCAGCATAGTCTATACCAATATTTTCGAAAGCCCTACCGGCTGACACACGATTCTTTGGTAGACTTGCCATAAGTTGATGTGAAGTTGAAGCACGATGACGTACGCATGTTAGACATTTGTTGATGCATGATTTAATTACAGTTCTGCACGAGATTATCCAATATCTTTGTCTGATAATGCTTAGTAAAAGTGAAATGCTAGCGTGAAGATACTTTTCGTGCATATCGATGACGAGAAGCTTGACAAAAATATGATCCTTTGGAAGAATAGGAGGATGCTTTGCTTCATATGAGCAGTTTGAGTTAACTAATCTTCCACCAACACGCAAGATGTTTGATGAATCCAGAAATGGTGTGAGAGATAACAACCGACTTGAGCCTGGTATAGGCTGCTTCCTTTTAAGATGGCGAATCTCCTGGTGAAATGCCTCATTTTGAGCCCATCGAATGCAACTTTTATCTGCTGATATGATATCATCGCAGGATATAAATTTTTCAATGATTTCAGTTTTCGATGATCTGAGGATTCTAACGAATTGAAAACATCTAGCTATGATTCGCTTGATTGTCGATAATGATGAATAGCGTTGAAATAATGTTGTAAGTGTATCATTAGTGAACTCAGTGAAGAATGCTTCCAGGTAATTTTCTCGTTTTTCGCAATCGGAATTTTCACAAGTGACTGCCGATTGTATGTGTGAAGTGGTTTTCTTCCACTCATGTTTCGGCCACGGGGGGCCATTCCACCATAGTGACGAAGATATTAGTTCAGGTGGGGAAATTCCACGAGACGCTAGATCTGCTGGGTTATCAGCTGACTTGACGTGCTGCCATGAACTTCTTGGTAATATTTGTAAAATCTCGGTAGTCCGATTAGCGACAAAACATTTCCATTTGCGAGGATGAGATGCCAGCCAGGATAGCACGATTTGTGAATCAGTCCAAGCAAAACATGTGGAATCTGGAAGATTTACATTTGATATTATGAATAATATGAGCTTTGCTAGCAACAGAGCTCCACAAAGCTCCAGCCGTGGGATGGAAAGCTGCTTCAAGGGCGCTACCTTGGTCTTTGCTGCTACGATATTAACTGAGACACCTCCCGTCTGATCAGTGCTTCGGAGGTAAACCACAGCGCTGTACGCTCGTTCAGAGGCGTCTGAAAACCCATGTAATTCCAATGACTTATTCGGAACATGAATCCAACGCGAAATACGGAGATCTTGCAGACAGTGCACACTATTACGAAGTTTTAGCCATTTTGAATTTAATTCTTCATCAATGAGATCATCCCAATTGTGATGCGTTAACCAAAGTTGTTGAAGAAGAATTTTGAATCTTATAGTTACAGGTGCGATTAATCCACTGGAGTCCAAGAACCTTAACAGTGTTCGGATATTCATCAATTTTCAATGAAGTATGTTCGCTGTCGTGTTGAGAAATTGATTGAAGGAACTGTTGTGAATTTGAAGCCCATTTGCGTAATGAAAATCCTCTCTGATGAAGTAGTGTATTTAGTTCGTCGTGGAGTCTTAGTGCTTCAGCATCGTTGTTAGCTCCACCTAATAGATCGTCAACATAAAAGTGATTGAGGAGTGCTGATTCTGCTAATGGAAATTTATCCTTGAAGTCAATGGTTAGTTGCTTTAGTGTCCTGGTTGCTAGAAATGGTGCTGATGCCGTTCCATATGTTACCGTCTTCAAACGCAAATGTTGCATTGGTTCCGTTGCTGCATCTCTCCATAAGATCCTTTGATAATCTCGATCGAGTTTGTTTACAACAATTTGCCGATACATCTTTTCGATGTCGGCTGTAACAGCAACTTTGAACGTTCGGAAAGATAGTAGTATTTGGAGCAAATCTCGTTGTACTTTTGGACCCACTAGTAATTTGTCATTAAGAGAGACACCAGAGGTAGTTGTTGAGGAACCATTGAAGACTACTCTCACCTTGGTGGTTGTGCTGGAAGGTTTTATCACAGCATGATGTGGAAGGTACGCATGATCCTCTTCCATGGTAATTTCCTGGGATGGGATGCACTCTAGATGTCCCAAATCTCTGTACTCGGCCATAAATTTACGATATTCTAATTGTAAATTTGGGTCACGCTGAAATCTACGTTCCACTGATTTGATGACATTAAATGCAGTATGAACTGATTTACCTAACCGTGTAGAATTTTCCTTGAAAGGTAATCTAACAACATAGCGGTGGCTGTTAGGGTCCACATAATGTGTTGTAGCGTAACTGAGTTCACATTGCTCTTCCTCAGGCGTGTAGAGTTGACTCTGATTTGAAACTGGCAGTTCTTCCACTTCCCAGAACTTACGTAGAGTGCAATCAAGTTCGGCGATGTCTGTATGTAGGGATAGGATGTTCGGCTTCGAGTCAGAAGTTGTGAGAGATCCCGAAACTATGTAACCAAAGTAGTAAAGGAAAACCTAGAGCAATAGTGTTACGCCCATCTTGAAGAATGTATAAGAAACAATCCGCACCCAATAAAATATCAATCTTGCGTGATAGATAAAATTGTGGATCGGCTAACTGATAAGATCTGATAACGTTCCAATCAGGAATACTGAAGGATGTAGCTGGCTGTGATGCCGTTAATTTATCTAGGACATATGCCTTGACTGTGAGGTGTTGATTGTGATCATACCTAGAGGAGATAGATAGCGTAATTACTCCTCTTGTGACTGTTGTCCTTGATGAAGATAAACCACTAACTGTAATACGCGCCTTTTGTCGAGTGAGGCCTAATCGTTGAATACAGTCTTCTGAAATGAACGACGCCTGAGAGCCAGAATCCAGAAGTACTCTACATAATTGTGGTGTTCCAGAAGAATCCATTATGTTTACTAATGCTGTTGGAAGAACGGCAACTTGGTTTAGATTTTCATGAAATGTCGTGTAAGAATTAACTTGTGCATGATTAGCAGTTGATTTAGGTGTTGTTACATTGAATGTAGGCACCTTAGGATTGAGATTAGTACTGATAGATGCTGCATTAGCAGATTTCTCATACATTTTGGACGGAAGTGAGTCAGATTCCCTTGCCGTGATTATTCCGCTTTCGTGGAGACTAGAATGGTGTAGCTGCTTGCAAAAATGACATCGAAATTTAGATTTGCACTTTAGAGCTGTATGTCCGGCATTCAAACAGTTGAAGCACAGTGACCTGGAAGCAACAAATCTACGCCTTGCTGTCACATCCATGGATTTGTACTCAGGACACTTGAACAACTGATGATCCTTGTTACAATTGGGACATCGTAACGAAGTGTCAAGATGCAGATTACGAACCAGTTGATGGCCCGTCTTTCTTGGTGCTGTTTCGCATGTATCTAACGCGTCACATCGTGTGTTTAGGAACTCCAGGAATTTCTCAAATGTGGAAAAAACCTCCGAAGTAGATTCTTCAGCCCATGCTCGACGTGTATCGGAATCGGTTTTAGTTAGAATTAAATGAATTAACCAAGGATCTCGCTTGTCAGCGTCTGCTCCTAAGACTTTAATGCCACGAATTATCTCATCTGAAGTATCCGCCAACCGTCGCAGTGCCGTGGCTGAGGATTGAGAACAGCTTGGTTGATTAATAAAAGCCTTGATATATGATGTGACTATGTGCTTCTTCTTATCATATCTTTTTGTAAGTTTTCCCCATGCTTCGTTATAATTGGAATCTGTTATTGACAAGTGTTTAATTAGATTTGCAGCGTCTCCCTTCAATAAACCCTTGAGATATTGCAACTTTTGAGATGATGATAACCCTTCCCGATTATGTATAGACGAGGTGAAAAGATCCTTGAAGGAAGGCCAATCCTTATAATCTCCACTGAAAGGTGGAACATTCACTTTAGGGAGTCTCACATCAGCAGAAGGTGTTGCTGTGATAGTATTATTAGCTAAGCTATCGTAAAATGAACGTTGCTGTTCAAATAATCTATTCATTGTTGAACTGATTTGTTCAGCTGAAACATGATCAGCAGATACATTAACAGACGATGCATTGCCGGGCGAACCATTGCTAGCTGTAGACTGACCGGGAAGCCGCGCGTGCATGCCCTTAGTTAATAAGGCTTTCACTTCATAGTACCTATCTTCAAAGTCTTCGAATTCAGAATCAAGGCCGTTAACTACTAATTGGTCATCGATTTCTTTAAACTCATCCCACAATTCGGTCAATTTCTCAAGGCGCGCTGCTATCTCTTCCGCTGATTTCTCTGGAGGTATATTTTCAGAAAATGTTTTAAGACGTGTTAATGAACCTTTGACCCGCCCTCTTTGTGCCTTTAATTGAATTGTGTCAGTCATAGCCGTGTGCGAATTATGTATATAAATTTAAATTTTCTTAAGAAGTTGATGTATATTGAAAAAACGACCCAAGCTCTTAAAATTAAAGTAAAACTCCCTTAATTGATTGTTCTAGACGTATTCATAAATTCAAATGTAAAATAAATTGCACACATACTGTTTTACTTATGACCTTGAATTGCCCGTGATCCGTATCGATAGCACATGTGCACAAAGTAAGTCTGCTATGATAAAATTGTCATTAAAATGCACTTATTCAAACAATAAATAGTCGAGAATCACAATTATACAAATTTTCCCTGTGTTCGCAAAAATTTTCAAGCTCTGATAAAATATTATTATTATAGATCATGTGCAATAATGTAAATCATTCGGACAATTCCTCCATATGGCGATATTAAATGCAGTTATGTGCCTTATTGATTTAATTGCAATAAAAAATGAAAAGGTACTTATCTTGAATGATGAATGTGAAAATATTCCATGAAGATCCAATCGATTCCAATTCTGAATAGGTGAAACCGTTAATTCAATGCATTTCTGTCTGTTGCTAATCACTCGAACTATGTATGTCTGTGCACTTTATATAAAAATTGTTTTTAATTTGCAAGTCCCGGGTTTCGGCACCAAAAAATGTTTGTAAATGATAACTCGATTCCTTTATCTTTAAATGTTATTTATTGTAATTAACTAAAAACTTATAACATAACACTAATTGCTTGACATTTTTTTAAGAAAATCGCAAAATCACCGACTGATAAATGTTAGGTCCGCACAGAATGAAATTCACGAGGTATCTATCTCCAATTTAACAAGTTTGTTGGGACCATGGTATGCTAATTCTAACTGATTGTTAAACAATGGATTTACTGATAAGCAATACAGAATAGTCAATTTCATGATGAGTAGTGCATAGAAATAAATTGTTACAAGTTGAATTGGCAGATTAGATTTCTATAAAAATGTGTACAATTTCAATTACGTTCAACTGATAACTATAAAAAATTTGAATAGAGTTAATTAGAAAAATATTTAATAATGATTTCTGTACACATATCGATCCGAAGCTATTTATGCAAGACGCTGCCAAATTATTTACGCGTCGTGTTAAAAATACCTTAAAAAATTATTTTAATATTAAAGTTTCTACAACGTTTTGCGGTGGATTTGTTAAAGAAACTGGTGACAAAAAAAATGATAAAAGACATTAAATATTTTCAAGCGAGAACTGCTCCAATTAGTGCAGATGACAATTTAGAGGAGTGGTTTAAATCAAACATTTTGGATCCAATACACACTCAGCTGGAAGAATTCCAGGAAAAAGACAGTGGCTGAGCACTGCACTCTATAATACATCTAGCAGTACACATCAACAAGTTTGAGCAGCTCCGAGGATCTTCGTATATACCCCTACCAAAGGAGATTGCATCAAAGAAAGCTTGCATTAATTTGAAGAATAATGATGAAGCTTGCTTCGCATGGGCCGTCACTTCAGCGCTATATCCTACAACTGTCAGCTCCGATAGGACCTCATCATATCCACATTATTCAACTGTACTTAATTTAAATGGGATAACATTTCCCATGACACTTAAGCAAATTACACAATTTGAGCACCAGAACGATTTATCAATAAACGTATTCATCCTAGAGAAAGAGCGTTTCCTCACCACAGTTCCAGTTAGACTTACGAAACACAGAATGGAGCGACATGTAAATCTCTTAATGCTACAAGATTACTATGACCAGGATGAAGATCATATGGATGACGATGATGATGCCGGCAGATATCATTTCTGCTGGATTAAAGATCTTGCACGCCTTGTATCGAAACTAATTTCGAAATGTAACTATAGAGTGTATATATGCGACAGATGTTTGCTCTACTATTACTCTTCTGAAAAATTAGCATCACACACCCCCGAATGCCAGAAACAAATTGATTGCAGGATTATGTTTCCATCAGAAGAAAAGAAATGGCTGGAATACAAAATTTATAACCATAAGAATCCAGTCCCGTTTTGTGTATATGCTGATCTTGAGTCAATATTGAAGCCAATTCAGGGAAACGATCAAAATACACAGCGAATCCAGGAACATGAAGTTCATAGCATAGGACTCTATTTCCACTGCAAACATGATGCTAAGCTGTCATATTACAGAGCATATCGAGGCAAAAATTGCCAACAATGGTTTGCATTAGAATTGCAAAAACTTGCATCCATAGCTGCACAGAAAAAGCTGAACATCAGACCAATGCAGCCCCTGGCTAAAGAGGAACCACTTAACAGGTAAATACTGAGATCAAGATTGTCCCATAGTTCCAGTCATTTTTCACAATTTATCTGGATATGATGCCCACTTCCTTATTAAGGATATAACTACAGCCATTCCTGGGAAAGTGGATCTCCTACCAATAAATAAAGAAGGATACATTTCGTTCACCAAGCAGTTTGAAGGCAGTCATATCAAATTCAGATTCATCGATTCCTTCCATTTTATGGCAGAATCCTTAGATAAGCTATCATCATTGCTGCCAATGGATAAATTAAATATTACAAGCGCTGTATGGCAGGAATTGGATGATGATAACTTTAAACTACTTACGCGCAAAGATGTCTTCCCATACGACTTCGTTGACGATTGGACAAAATTGGATTTCCAACACTTACCAGCGCAGGAGCAATTCTATAATAAAATTAGTGATATATCTGCTGAGGACTACAGCCGCGCAGAAAAGGTGTGGAGGACATTTGAAATACAGACACTTGGCGAATATTCCGATCTATACCTGAAAACTGATGTCCTTCTATTGGCTTATGTGTTTGAGAACTTTCGACATGTCGGTATGAAGACGTACAATTTAGATCCTACACATTATTACACCATGCCAGGTCTAACATGGGATGCAATGTTAAAATATACCAAAGTGAAACTAGAGCTGATAACCGACGTAGATATACTGCTATTCATAGAGAGAGGTATTCGAGGTGGTATAAGTCAATGCTCGAACAGATATAGCAAAGCAAATAATAAATATATGGATGATTTTAATTCTGAGGAGAAAGAGAAATACCTGATGTATTATGATGTAAATAACCTTTATGGATGGGCCATGTCACAGCATTTACCAACTGGAGGATTAAAATGGGTTGATGCTCCCAATATCAACGTTTTCGAGATTCCTGATTATTCACCAATTGGATACATATTGAAAGTCGACTTGGAATATCCTCAACATCTACATGATACACATAAGGATTTACCGTTTTGCTCTGGGCATGCAGCACCACCTGGAGCAAAATTAGAAAAGCTTTTGACAACATTACATCCTAAAACTAAATATGTTATACACTACCGAAATTTGAAGCAATGCTTATCACATGGCCTCATCCTAAAAAAAGTGCACCGGGTTCTTCAATTCAACCAATCAGCTTGGCTTAAACCATATGTATATTGACTTAAATACCACCAAACGGAAGCAGGCTATCAGCGATCATGAGAAGGACAGCTATAAGAAGATGAATAATGCAGCTTTTGGTAAGACCATGGAAAACGTTCGCAAGTATAGCGATATAAAACTTTGCGTAAAGTGGGAAGGTCGCTATGGTGCAAAAGCTCGGATTGCAGCACCCAACTTCCACAGTGCAACGATATTTGATGAGAATTTAGTTGCTGTGGAATTAAGGCGACTCTAAATCTTATTCAATAATCCTCTCTATATTGGAATGGCAGTTTTGGAAATTTCAAAGATATGCCTCTATGATTTCCACTACAGTTTTATGCCTTTGGAGATAAATGTAAAGTCATGTATACAGACATAGATTCTCTAATATATGAACTTGAAGAGAAAAATGCATATGAGTTTATGGCCGAAAATATAAACAAATTTGATACAAGTGATTACCCAGAAAATAATCAATTCAACTTACCGCTTATGAATAAAAAGATTCCTGGGCTAATGAAGGATGAGCTGAATGGGAAAATTATGAGTGAATTTGCAGGCTTGCGCTCGAAAATGTACAGTCTGCGTATCAACGATGGTAAAACTGTAAAAAAAGTGAAAGGAGTAAAGGCTAATGTAGTCCATCGAATGTTTGAATAACAAGCGAATATTAACTGCTAATCAGAGCTCCATACGATCCCATAACCATATCGTGTACACTGTCAGTCAAAAGAAGATCGCATTGAGTCCTTATGATAATAAGCGACATATTATGAGCGGAACGACGGATACTCTACCATGGGGGCATTACTCCATTTCATCATTTCAAAAAAGTGGCAACGGCAGAAAGTATCTAAGTCTAGTGTAAATAATAAATGTATTATAGTTTTAGTTTTATTTATTAAAGTAATTTACATTATAATAACATGTATAAAGTATTATAATTATTTTAAATTGTATTTTTTCAAGAAATTATAAACCATCCAAGAATTGTGTTTTGATGAAAATCCGAGCCATTTAACGTAAGCTTTATCTCCACTCTTCTTTAAGATTTTCTCTACGAGATATAGGTTTGGGTGTTTAACTTTCAGCAGCTCCAATTCATAAAAGCCTCCTGTGATTGGATTTCCTTGATAATCTTCCAGCTGATATGTGATGGGGTTTGTGTTTTGAACTTTAATAATTTTAAAAATCTCAGCTGTCCAGTTTGGTGTATAGTCTTTCTCAAATACATGCTTGTATTTGCTGATGCGTACAAAATCTCCAACTTTATACTTTGCAGGAACAACAATTTTTATATGATTGTATACAGTTGAAAGCTTGTTTCTCATTGGAGGCGTTGATATCACGTGGTCTCAGTTTTGTGGTTCGATGTATTCTCGAGTTGTATTCAGTGAGCAGTTTCTTTACCATACCAATCCACTGATAAGTTCCATTAAAGCTGAATTCCTTCCACATCATGTCCTTCAGAGTTCGGTTAAATCGTTCCACTATTGATGCTTAAAGGAATGCATGCTTCATCATTAGATTTTTAAAGTGGCTGTTGTAGAATTCCTTTCCATTATCAGGTTTTTAGGTACTCGTCCCTCGCTTAATATAGATTGCATGGCATCTCTTACTTCTGCACCAGTTTTTCTTTTAATTGGTATTGTTCATGCGTATTTAGAGAAGGTATCAATTACTGTCAGTAGGTAGCGGTAACCCTTGTTCACATACTTGTAGGGATCCATTTCAACCAAGTCTACCTGCCACAAGTCATCTAGTCCTTTGATGATCACACGACGCCGTTTAAAATTTTTTCTCGCTGGGTTATGCAGCTCATTTACCACTTGTCTCTTGCTCATCGTAATTATAAATGAAACAGACTTCCCAAGAGTTTTTACTCATATACACCATCTTTTGGCGTCAAGTCTTTCTTATTTATTACTGAAGTAAACAGATAGTTTCCAATCTTCGCGATTTCATCATTGATATATAGCGTTAAATTTGCCATCTCTATATTAATACTTTTTCTTATTTCTTCAACACTTATTTTAATTTTCTTGTCAACATAGTCTTTGGTAGTAGCATCATCATTTTCAAGGGGGTTCACCAAGTCGTTTTATACACTTTGAGCTCAGATCATAGTCTCCGTTTATCGTTAAATTAAATCCAACACCCCGCTCTCCTTGTTCACTAGCTGGACCCTGAGCTCCTTGTTTACCAGCTGGTCCTTGAATTCCTTGTTCGCCAGCTGGCCCCTGAGCTCCTGTTGATCCACGCTCACCTGCTTTCCCAAGATATCCTCGCTTAGAGAAACGTCCAAACTTGTCAACGCTCATCTGTAGATTGTGAAGAAGTATGGTAATGAAGTAGTATTTAAACTACAATATCTGCTTCTCGCAACTCCTCCAGGATAGATACAATTTCATTGTTGTGACTGGTGTTTCCAGCCTGCTGTGATGCCATTAGAAGGCGCAGTCTATCCACTAATTCATTTGGATCATCCCAGTAAATGTGATCAATGTTTTCCTTAGGCAGACGTATTAGTCCCATGCCTTTATGCTTTACAAGTTTAGTGATTATAGCTTTAAGTCTTGCTGCCTTGCCCTGGCAGCTCCGCTAAGAATTATTTTCCAAAAATCGCTCGATACCGGTTGTTTCCCGCAGCTATGGAAAAATTCCTTTATCATACCTATCCACAAAAAAGGTAGTAAAAATGAAATTTCTAACTATAGGCCTATTGCAAAATTATCTTGTATGCCTAAATTATTCGAATCCATCATTTACTCTCAGCTATCAATTTCCTGCAAGAATTTGCTTTCTTCGAACCAACATGGGTTTATTTCGGGCAGATCTACAACCACTAACTTGTTGGAATTTGTCTCGGATACCATTGGAGGATTTGCAAAAGGCTACCAGACGGATTGTATTTATACAGACTTAAGTAAAGCCTTCGACAAGTTATCTCACTCCGTAATAGTCTTTAAAATGGAAAAGTATGGGTTTCCCCCAACATTTCTAAAATGGACGGAGTCTTATTTAGATAACAGAACATACCAAACCTTATTCCGCCACTCCATCTCTAAAATCTTGATGGCTTCGTCTGGCGTGCCTCAAGGTAGTCACTTGGGCCCTGTGTTCTTTATTCTATCTGTTGACGACATTGTCTCTGTTGTGAGGCACTGTAAAGTCTTGATATATGCTGACGACTTTAAGCTTTTCGCTCAGATTAAATCTGTTAGCGATTGCAAACAGGTACAAGCTGACCTTCACAAATTTTACGATTGGTGTAAAAGTAATAATTTGGTACTCAATATAGACAAATGTGAGGTTATGACTTTCCACAGAAATCAGAAACCAATCACTTATGATTACGAGTTCTCGTATTCCTCGATTCGCCGTGTTGGCTCTGTCTGTGTCCCGAGAGTTTTCGAATCCTGCTATAACATTGCGTTTGTACACTTGCTTTGTGAGACCACTTCTTGAATACGCTAGCCAGGTCTGTCTCCTTTTTACGGTTCACACATCGAGCGCATCAGAGAAACTTTTTACGATTTGCTCTCAGGCACCTACCCTGGAATAATTCATTGATTCTTCCACCCTATTAGGATCGCTTGCAGTTTTTGAATATGCACTCACTTGAGAAACGTCGCATGATTGCCGATGTAACTTTTGTTCACCAAGTCTTAAACGTGAATATTCACTCTCCGCTGTTACTTAACAAAATCTCTTTTCGCGATAGTAGTTTCTAAGCATGTTTTAAAAAAAAACATCTATATAATTTTTATTTTTTTGTTATATTTAAATTTTTGTTGTTATGTTGCATGTCATTTTATCCGGTGGTCGGTTTATGTTTAGTTTAACATATCTACTAATACTAACACCGACTAAATGATGAAAAGCATGTAAGTTAATGTTTTAGGTTCTATATATTGATTGGGAAGTCTTCCCGTTATTTTTGGTAAGACATGTGCTTCAACTATTCTTGCAAAAGCTGGTATGTAACCTGACCGGAGTACACCGGACACAATGCTGTGAGAAATCCTTCCTTGAGAATCGCAGATTCCAGATACAGTTACATCTGAGGGGCACTTCGGTAACTTTAGCCTTTGTATAGCATCCTCAGTGATGAAGGCTACTTGTGACCCTTGATCAAGTAAAACTCTTATTTCTTGAACTCCACTTTTGGGTGTTTCGATGTTAACAAAGGCAGTTGCTAGTAGAACAGTTGCGTATAGGTTTTGACTAGATTGGCTATGATATGAATGTATAGGGAAAGATGGTGGTGATTGGTACTGTGAGATCGGTAAACTTTTGAATTATTAATTGCATCTAATGTTCTAAATTGGCTTTCAAGGAATTCAGTAAATTCTGTTACTGATGTTAATTCATCGGGATTGATTCGATTGCTTAGTGTTCACATTATGATATTGTTTCACGATCTAATTTTTTGGTAAATAAATAAATTAAAATTGGGTCCCAGGATTTAATGTCAACTTTTAGTGTCTTCAAACCTTACAGACACTGATTTATATGGTCAAGGAATTTCTTGATGCTGTTTCCATTTTCAATGTGTTGAGTTGGAAAGGCGGGTAATATTTGAAGCTGGGCATTTATTAAACCTCTTTCAGTCTGATATCTCTTCTTAAGAAGCTCCTCCATAATTAGCGTCGGATATTTGAAGATGTCTTATAAGTTGTTTAGCTTCTGCGCTTAGAGAAGCTTGCAACTAGTGCAGTTCTTGAACGTTTGTTATACCTCTATTATTATGAATAAGCCCTTCAGATAGGTCGCGAAAGGAGATCCAATTATGATATCTGCCAGAAAATGTTGGTATATTTATGCGTGGTAGCGGAGTTTCACAGTTTTCTCTTTGTTGTATTATGATTGGAGCTGATGATTGCGTGTGAGATTCGACTAGTTGGGTAGAAGCAGAAGCAGCAGAGGAAACTGGAGCCATGGCTTTAACAAAGTCATACATTATACCATGAGAATTGAAATAGAGTTCTTGTAGTGAGCTATAAACATAATTCTTGAAATAAGGTAATTCAGCGTGCTTGTCCTCGTTGAATGCTTTTAGAATTATCCTATTGGTTGTCTTTATTGTAACCCATAGAGCTTCTAACACATCCCTTTGCTTTAGGCGTCTTTTTAATGTTTCCAATAAAACTTTCTAATTCAATTTGATTAATGGACTGCTGAGATATTAAACTCTCCATTTCCCTTTTTTTTTATATATATATTCTAGAGCAATATGCAAATAACTCTGAAGAGTGATTTACCCTTGTCAGCGGTTTTTCTAAGCAGGTAAGATTTTCTCTAACGAGTGTGCAACAGAAGTAGATCATGTTATCGAAAAAGTGTGCTTAATATAGGTCAGGGAAGGTGTCAGGTATCGGGCAAGGCTCTTGCAAGTGCGATCGGAATAAGCAAACAAAAATATAGGCCAGTGCGCGGTATCTATGTCGTTGACTTAATTATTTAATTTACTAATCAAATTGAGTATGTACATATAACAATAATAATATGCGAGAAAAAAAATGCAAATATATGTACGACTTACAAAAGCTCTAGAAATTTTCTGCTCGAGCACTTGATGTACTTTTCACTTATAGATATTTTGTTTTTGGTTTTCTTTCGTTTCTCTTGTTTATTTTTTTTGTTTTTCACAGATGGTACAATTCACTTAATTATCACTCAACTTAAGCTTTTTTTTTGTATAAATTACTATGGATGTAGGTTCAACTATAAGATCCGGCTCGAAGGACCAACAAATGTGATAGCACGGACTAGTGACTAATAATAAAAAAAAAAACTGAAAGGGTAACATGAGAATTCGAATACGACGTGGTAACGGATAATTTTATTTAAAGAGTAAACTTTAACAAGCAAAATGATTTAAATGTTAAATTATACAAAATATTTATAATATTTCTATTATATACTGGCGTGCGGTGACCGATGAAAATGATGATCGAACTAAAGGTGAGCAAACGACTGTCCCTGGTAGTAAACCTCGCCACGCCGCTCGTAAAAGCCATTCCTCTTTCTTCCATTGTGATCGGTGACAAAATGCTACTCGAGCAATAGCTGAAATCGATGATGGGTTGATTTCCTGCGCTGACGATGTAATGTTGCAATCATGCTGTAATGGGGTAATTGCTGATTAAAGTTTTCGTGATTGGCAGATATGCTAATCTGTTCAAACTACACAAAGCAGATTAGGACAATTGCGTACCTACTGTAGAAGGTTTTTGCACAACTACAAGATTCCCAAAATACGTAGAAAGCTGGACTTTTTAACTTCCAATGACCTCCTAGAGGCAAGAAATTTACAGCAAGAAACAAGAAGTAGAGACCCTTTCAAAGGGTAGAGCATTCAAAAGATCTAGCAAGATTATTTCGCTTCATCCATTTCTAGACTCAAGAGGTATCTTATGTGAAGATGGGAGAATACAAACCTCATACTTACCAACAGAGTCCAAGCATCAAATGCTCCTGCTAGTCATAAAAGCAGCACCTAACTAACCCAATCATTGACAGAGTGCACCGTCAAACCCTTCACGGAGGAACGCAGCTTACCTTAAGCAAAGTTAACCTAATGACAAGTTAAGAAGCTGTACAGCAAAATGGGCAAATTTCTGGTGTTTTTTAGAATGAAACAAGTAATTTCATATACTTTCGGCTTTTGCATAAATGGGGGAAAAGAACTTGGCTATGCGCTATTGAAGTGCAACTGAGATAACGAGTTTAAAACAAAAATCAAGAGAACGTAGGATTACCCGAACGACAAAATCTTATTAAATCCCTCAAAATCCTTTTAACCTATTCATAATAATGTACTTCAGGTCACACTACCTCCCATTTTTAAGAAAAAGATAAATTTCGCATTGAACAACGCACTAAAAGGAGATGTAAAATTCCTCTCGAATAAAATTCTCATTTTTCCCGAAATAAGAAAAACAGAAGCGCGTGCTGCTCAATTAGCATAGAAATTACACTAACAAACAATGGCCATGCTATAAAAAATATTGGCCGATTCTCTCCATTTTTCAGCAAAAACGTGTTTTCACAAAAGCTGGGAGCATTTTATGAGAGTAAAACGTGAAAACTCCGCCCCTTCTCATTTATTTACGAAAATCAAACATTTGCCATTCTGTTTCGTTGCATGCAACTTGCGCTTTCACATTTAAAGAGTTTGATTTTTTATTCGATTTTTTTACTTTCTTTCTTCCTTTTCTTGCCGTGTGCATTTTAAATGTAAAACAGTCGGATATCTCGCCAGCTTCCTAACTTGTCATTAGGTTAACTTTGCCTTAAGGTAAGTTAGAACTCAGTTCTGTTTTATAAATTCAAAGAGTATTGTACAATATAGAAATAAAAGATGTATTAGATGTATCAGGCATAAGCAAACCTGCTCACAACAAATCAAGCAAATCCAAAAATTCTCTAGCGTAGAGAAAATATGTGGGGGTATCCCTGTAGCCAAACTTTTCCCATAGTAGTCATTTGCTATGATCGTAGCCAAAGTTGCAACACTGGGCAGGATTCAGATTATTGTAGCGCGTAGAAGGACCATTCATGCTTACGAGACGTTCCTATAAAAGCGCAAACAAACCTCTACTAGCTATCAGTCAGTTTTAATCAGTCTCAGTGATAGTGAAAAACATAAAAAGTTTAAAATGTCATTCGCACTAGTAAACAAAGGTTTTGGAATAATTAAAAATTTGTGAAAAGATGTATTGAAGTGTTTAAGTGGAACAAATTCAGTGAACAGACAACATTATCAAAGAGTGTAAATTTCGAGTTGTTCATTTCGGGAGTGTAATAAGGGTGCTAGGAAACGACATTTAAAGAGCTGAATCGAGTAAATTAAAACCTTTAGAGCATTAATGAAAACTCCCCGTCGAGGTGGAGGAATTACTCGTAAGAAAAGTGAATTTTGTAAAGTGGGAGCAACTAAAATTAGCGTTCGCGGGTAGAACTATACAAGGAGTTATTGTAAATATAAAACATTATTATCATGTTATATATGCAAGATGCTGCGAAATTATTTACACGTCATATTACAAACACTTTAAAACGTAATTTTAATATTAATCACGTGCGGTAAATTTATTAAGAAAACTGACGACTATGAAGTCATAATAAGATATTAAATACTTTGAAGCGAGAACTGCTCCGATCAGTGAGGATAATTTAGATGAGTGTTATAAAGTAAACATTTTGATCCAATACACATTCAGTTAAAAAAGTTCCAGGAAAATGATAGCGGCTGGGCACGGCACTTCATAATACATTTAGCAGTACACATCAACAAATTTGAATAGCTCCGAGGATCTTCTTATATATCACTACCAAAGGAAATTGTTTCAAAGGAAGCTTGCAAAAAATTACAAAGCTTACTTCGCGTGTATCATCAGCATACCCTACTGTAGTGCGCACAGTGCCCCACAAAGGCATTGCAATTCATTGAGCCATTATCTACGTATGCATTTGTTATCATTTGTCAGCATCTCGTCTCGCCTGCTCTGATAAAAACATCGATTATCGAAGTTCGTGCAAGGTCTCGGCAGACGCATTGAATTCGAGTCAGTCGTTACTCAACAGCAGCATTGGTAGTTAGGGGGGCTCCGCGTGATTCCATTAAAGTACAGTTTTATTTGAACTCTTGTCAATTTAACTTTTAGTTTTTAGTAAGTAGTGTGTAGAGATATCCCAGTGAATTAAAGGTTGATTAAAAGATTTGAAATACGTCTTCATCAATTACGGAGCCCTTAAACCCTAACGTCCTCAGGAATCCAACTAATGGCACACTACATTGGTGACCCCGACGTTTCAGAGAAATTCAGATAATTTTCAAATAAAAAGCAGCTTCTGAATTAATTTTTATTTCGCATTTTCACAAAGCAAAAGTCATCATAAGCTCTATGAAATTCAAGCAAAAGACATCAAGTAATTTTTGCTTCAAGAGCTTTACGGTACAACCTCGTTACAAAAAAAAATCCAGACAATCACAGCGGCAAGTGACAACAATAGCAGCGTAGCACATATCTACATCAGAACACAGAATCATCAATCCGTTCCGAACTGGAATTGCATTTTTCAATTCGGTGTAGCAGTAATTACATTCGTTTGGACCATCGCTGATTACGACGCAGCACTATTTTACAGTGAATTGTATAACTGGCACGATAATTCACTTGCTAATATTGGAAAGCAGCACATTGAATTAGTTTTTGGTGAAACAAATTTTTTATATTTAGTAGATACAAATTTCTTGTTTTGTTTTTGCAAACATCAATTTCCTAAAAACACTTACATAGACATTTAAGTATCATAGATTTAGACTATAAAATTTCAATTGAGACTTAGTATAATATCTATATTGAATTTACACAACTTTAAAATTTTTTTCCAGCTTGTGAATGAATCAAATATTTGAGAAATTTAATTTACAGATTTTGAAGTGGTCAAAGTTTTTTTTTTTTACATAATTTGTGCAATCTACATAAATAGAAATTGCTAGCACCGGGACCGTTGAGCTTTCCTAACTGGTGCTGTTTATCAAAAGCTTTTGAAATTAAATCTCTGACCAAAACTTTGTTCGAATATTCGGAAATCGATAGTTTGAGCAAAAATTAAAAAAAAAAAAATCTTAATCTCGATATTGATCTGAAATGACCAAACCAAAGGAAAACGATAATGACAATTCAACTAAAGAAACAATTGACTGCAAAGAACCTTTTGAGATTGCGCACGTAACACTTCCCCCCTTTTGGGAGAAGGCACCTAGTGCTTGGTTCTATTCTATAGAATCTCAGTTTAGTGTAAAAAAGATCACAAAAGACGAAAGTAAATTTGCGCATACGGTCTCCGCCCTTCCAGTCGATGCAATCAATAGCGTATTAGATATATTGAGCAAACCTCCTACGAAGGAGAAATACAACACTTTACGCGATGCTTTAATTAAGAGACATTCTATATCAGAGCGTAGGCTTGAAAAGCTCTTGTCTGCTGAAGATTTGGGTGATCTCAAACCATCCGATCTGCTGAGACACATGCAATCGATCGCAAGTTCAATGTCTGTGTTCGGCGATGACCTTATTCACTCATTATGGCTTAGGAAACTACCTTCTTCAGTGGCGGTCCCACTGACCGTAGCTAGTGATATCCCAGTGAATTAAAGGTTGATTAAAAGATTTGAAATACGTCTTCATCAATTACGGAGCCCTTAAACCCTAACGTCCTCAGGAATCCAACTAATGGCACACTACACCTACAAATGCCCATTCTGAAAAAACCTCATTCTACTGTACTAAATTTAACTGTAATAAGATTTCCTATGACGCTTAAACAGATTAAACAATTTGAACATCAGAGCGATTTATCAATAAACGTATTCATCCAAGAGAAAAAGCGTTCCTTCACCATTGTTTCAGTCAGACTTTCCGAACAAAATATTCAGTGACATGTAAATCTCCTAATGATACAAGATAGTTATGACAATAATGCAAAGGATGAAGATCAAATAGATGATGATGCGGATGATGAAGATAGTAATGACATATCATTTCTCCTGGATTAAAGATTTTCCACGCCTCGTATTGATACAATATTTAAAACATAAATGTAGAACGCGAAAGATGTTTGTACTACTTTTACTCTGCTACAAATTGGCAGCACACATTCCTGAGAGCGAGAAACAGGACGATCCCAGAATTATGTTTTTTCCCTCAGAGGAAAAGAAATTTTATATTTAAAATAACTTCTTGTCTAATCCTACCGGCGAAAGCTAGTTTTGTTCCTCCCACTTTACAAAATCACTTTTTCTTATGCGAGTAATGTTTTAATTTGCGCGATACAGCTCTTTAAATGTCGTTTTCTAGCACCCCCGAAATACAACTTGAAATTTACAAAATGTTTCTATTACACTCTTTGATAATAT
Source organism: Dioctria rufipes (assembly GCA_963924295.1). Classification (NCBI taxonomy): domain Eukaryota; kingdom Metazoa; phylum Arthropoda; class Insecta; order Diptera; family Asilidae; genus Dioctria; species Dioctria rufipes. The sequence goes on from OZ002741.1 coordinate 117,041,714, forward strand.
TGTCTTTATTCACTGAATTTGTTCCATTTAAACACCTCAATACCTCTTGTCTCAAGTTTTTAATTATTGATATTTTCAATTTTTTATATTTTATACTATCACTGGGACTGATTAAAACTGACTGATGGCTCCTAAGGGTTTGTTTGCGCTTTTATAGGTACGTCTCGTAAGTATGAATGGTCCTCCTATGTGCTACAATAATTTTTGAATCATGACAAGTGTTGGAACTTTGTTGAACTTTGATCGTAGCAAATATATACTATAGGCAACGTTTGGCTACAGGGATACCCCCTTATATTTTAGCTACGTTAGAGGATTTTTGAATACGTGGTATTGGAATGGATTTCAATATTTTTTTGTTTATTTTAATTTTCAGAATGTAGCAGTGTACGTGTAGCATCATTATTTATGCTTACTGAAAAAATATATTTTTAAAGACAAGTATTCAGTTATTTACTCTATTTATGTAAGATTTTAAATTTCCTATAATTATTTCAGGTGTGGCTGGTGTGAAGCTAACGTTAGTGCATTAAAACATACATAAATTATAATTAGACCTGTACTACTCAAGTCGTCACTGACTTCTTTTTTCTTCTTTTGCTGAGTTAATGACAGTTGGTGGTAATAAAGCGCTGATTTCTGCGTTGTTACATTTAGTTTTATATTCAAGTAGCGGAAGCACTTTCATAGAAAGTAAAGTAAGATTGTAAAATTAGTTTATTTATAACTGCAAATAAAAGTAGTGAAGTGAACTCTGTGTTTTATCATAAACATTTGAGAAACCCCCAAAGTGGCCACTGAAATGACTTTCGGGCTACGCTAAAAAGCTACTGTAGCAAGATTTCGTATGGCAACACTGGTCATACCATCACACCTGATCACCATAAATTTGCTGAAAGGGCTTTTACTGGACCCATACAACTTCCACTACTCATCTACGTCAACATATCATACTATATTAATTTCATATTACCACCTTCTTTCATCAAAGCTTTAAATTGAATCCAATCTGAACCTAATGCTTTCATGTTTCTTATCATCCCAATATTACTGCGTTATCAATTTTTTTACTCAACTACGCCAACATATCCTATAGATTAATATCATCAAAGCGTTAGTTGTTGTTGGTGTTGTTTTTCAGCTAAAGAAATTGGAAATTTTATATTTACACATCGCTCAACTTGTTTACTTTATTCGGCTGGGAGAATTTGTTTACGTAAGATATAGTAATATATACCCTAAAATAAGATCCCCTAACAATCCAACCCCATGAAAATTAAACTCCAACGCTCATAAATTTCATTTTCTCAGGAAGACTGCAGACGCAATCGTCAGTACTTTTCGTGTGAAAGAAGATTCATGCACGCTGGCGCAATTGGACATTTCAAAAGCTCAGTTTTTATCGCGAAATATTGAGTCGAGTACAGTAATCGGTGGTAGTTAGTTTTGGTTCTCTGATCTGAATCTTCTTGTAAAATTAATTGTGAATCAAAAATAAAAGAATTAATTGTATGATTGAAGTGACGATTGTTATAATTCAAAAATCATTATTCTTAATTTAATTGGCGCAGTCGGTGAAATCGTGAAAGCACGACAAAAAGAAAACAAGCGATTTGCGAAGTGAATTATAAAAGGTGTTATTTTGCATCAATCAAATCAATGATTTTCAGAAAAAGGAGCGACGAAGCATCCATGCTGGGCAAGGAAGTGATTTTGAAGCAAATTAGGAAAAGGGCTATCCTGTGGCGACAAAGCTGCCGAATCCTTCATAAAAGCATAAAATAAATAACTGACTCTCACAAACAAGAGCGAAGAAGCATCCATACTTAGCAAAGAGACAGGAAGACGGGAAGGATTACTAGAGAGATAACTGATTAGGAGAATCAGATCTACCAGAAGTATCTCGGAAAAATTCATCAAATTAACAAAGTAAGCAAGACATTTTTTCTTCTTTTCTTTAGATTAGAAATCCCTCTTATATTAGTAAATTTTGTATAATCTGAAAAATTTTTCTCCTCAATTAAATAAAACAATTCGTTCTACTATAAGATTAATCGAAGTTACGAAGTGATTAATCAATGAATTAAATTTTTACAAAGTGATTGTACAAAAATTAAATTATAATGGAAATCGAAAATAGGGAAACCTTAGAATATGTCGCTAAAAATATTAGTTATATCATCCCATTCGGTGGTGATAAGTTTAGTTTAGCGGGGCTTATCAGGTGAATTGAATCACTAATAGCAATAATTTGAAATTTTGAACGATGTAAATAGGTAATTGTGCTTGGTTATATTAGAGATAAAACTATAGGTATGATAAAAGAAAAGTCAACCAGAAACGGTGCCATCACAACCTGGGCGGAATTAAAACGTGTTTTAATAAGAAATCACGATGAAAGAACTCCAATAATAGACTTAACTGATGAGCTCAATTCATGTAGGTCAGACACTACTATTGAAAACTTTTACGAAAAAATTGAGCCGCTCTTGTGCAAAATAAACCACGTGAATTAATTTAAGATTTATTTAGAATTAATTGAGTCTAATCAAAGAATGGTACTCAGACAGTTTACTGAAGGGCTACCTCCTTTAATAAAAAATGTAATTGCTTGTCGCAATTCCAATAATCTATGAAGCTATGATCTCTTCACAAGATATGGCAAATAAGAACAAATTAACTTATAATAAAAGTTTTAACTCGAATAATCAAAGAGGCTCTATATATCGGAACGACAATTTTAATCGGAATTATCAACAAAGCAATAATAATTACAATAACTTTAATAGAAGTGATAATTATAATGTAACTCGCAATACATTAAGGCACATTAGCAACAGTGGACAGTCAAGGAACGCCAATAACTAGGTACAGACCTAGTTAACACAATCATTACGCTAAACCCAGTAATACATGGAACCCATGGTTATTTTTCTGAATGAAAATCGACCAGCACCCAACTTACATACCTCAGTTTCCAATAATAATACTTCTCATAATAAAACTGAAAGTCCATAAACAAATTTTCGGGTAACTTCCGGAAACAATTAAGTACCTTATATAGTAGTAAAAAACAAAATCCGCAACATGAGATTTATCAATGACAGTAGCACGGGGAATAGTAACAATAAACCCAAACATCTGTGACCCCAAATGGACAGTTAACCCTCATAATAAGTTAATAAAAGTTTTAAACCGAAATCAAAAACTAAATACACGTTTCCAAAATTAGTGAATTCAATGAAAAGCACAATTACTATGTAGAATTTTTCGAGTATAAATTCCATGATGATTTCGACGGCCTGATTGGCAACAACATTCTTGTCACCTTAGAAGCAATATTTGACTATTAAGAACACGTGACGCTATAATGCAAATTTATTTAAATAAAGAGGGAATTGTTACATAGACGAATCTGTTGACATATGTAACAACGAAGCAAAGTCTAATAAAATCTCAGATCATAATGTCGCCAAGCACCTCAGTAAAAGTGAAAGTCATGATCCAGAACCCCCATATTTATACTACTCACACCAATCACAAAAGCCATTAAATCAGATGAATGTGTTATCAAACTTTGACCCACTGGGGGAAAACCCACAGTGTAGTCTTAGGGCTTAAATTCCACCAAGGGACACAATGAAATTAAGCTCAATAGACCAAATTAGTGACTGTACTCCTTAACCGAAACCACTCATCGACTAGCAGGGCAAGGAATAATAACAATCAATGATTTTTGCTCCTTACAAATAGGGGCTCACACTTTATAATATGAAGCAGAAAATCTGCACCCGCTGAAAATTTTACAATCGACCTATTTTCCAGGCACAAACGAAACTCAAACTGAACTGGCAGACTATATAGCCAAGGTATCACACCCAAAAGCTATGACAAACAACCAGCAGTACTCCTCGGAGATGATACAAACCAACGTATCCACATATACCACAAAATCTCTAGAAGAAATCCGTAACAACGTGAACAGCATTCACTTTGGGCCAGTAACCAAGATTCCTCATGTACTCTCTACTACAGAAGACACGTTTTCGAATAAAAAGAAACACGCAGAATCAACACACACAAAAAGATGGAATGAATAAATAATAAAAATATAGATAGACAGTAAAATTTAGTAACGCTAAATGTTAAAAAAATAAATTATAGTTTAAACACTCTAACAGATAAGAAAATACAAGTTAAGACGGCTTAAACAAGTAGAATTAAAACAAACAAACAATAGACAAAGAGAAAAATATAAATAAATAATAATAAATAAAAAACCAATAACGCAAAATAGATATGCAGAAAGAAAAAAAAATTCCACTAAAAAATATTTATTTTTAACAGACAATAAGATAAATTCATATGATACAAAACTAAAACTAGAATAACTTAATTTTGCAACAAACACAAAATCCAACAACAACTTCCCCTGAGAATTACTCCTCTTCAAAGAATAATTCTCTTTTTCTCAGGGGGAAGGATTGTTATATATCTAAAATAAATAAAATTTTCATATACCTAAACCTGAAAAACGGCAAAAAAATAAAAATTATATTCAATAAATTTTTCATATAAGCTAATAATGCTTAAAACATGATTAGCTTATCTACCAAATGAGTAAAGAAAATTGCATCAGAAATTTTCCTCATATTCCACAAAACTTATAAAAATTTTCTCATAAAACGATTTGGGAAAAATAAAAGTTTCAGATTTCAACCAAGTCGTTCTAATAGAAACAATTACCACGACAAATTTTGCCTTCAGCAAAATTTGTCAGTGGAAATAATAAAATTAAAAAAGAAATCAAAAGGCAAATCGTATCTTCATGATAACCCCCGACAGCCAGAGCATATAAAGCAAAAACTGATATCACCAAGTTCCAAGCTGAAAAGTAAACGATAGCATATTGTCGCTAAAGCTCTCATCCACCAAGTATACAGACCAGCCCAACACAAACATGATAATTCCAGGCAGGCATACCATATAAATCAAACAACTGATAGCACACAGCTCCAAGCTGGCATGTAAACGATCATGTCTACCTCAAGCATGTATGTTAGAGCGAGGCAGATGTTTGGTGTTAGAGCGAGATGGTTGAAAGGTATGGTATTCACTAAAACTTCCTACTAGATTATACGCACCCACCGCACATGAAAGAAACTTCAAGCATCACCAAACTTAATTTATTCTCAAAATATTTGTTAATCCCACACCCGAAAAAAAATATAACGAATTGTAAACAAAACCTGTGGAATTCCTCATTGACCAATATGAATAAGATAATTTCAAGCTATTATAAACGCCTCAAGTATGAACAGATTAATGTTAGAGCGACACAGATGTGTTTGATAGAGTCAGATGGTTGAAAAGTATGGTATTCACTAAAGCTTCCTACTGTATTATGCACACCCACCACCCATAAAATAAACTTCGAGCACCACTAAACTTAACCCAATCTCAACCGCCATGATCTTGGCAAAAGGTAATATCAAATTACCTGCTAAGCCATGTCATTACACCTGACTACCAAAAATTATTCTTTTACTTCTCCCATACAATTTCCATTACTTAATATCATAACACTATCTTCTATCATCAAAGCTTCTAATTTAACCCACTCTCAACCTAAAGCCAAAATGTATATACTCATAGCATATAAAGCAAACAACTGACAATACCAAGCTCCAAGCAGGCTAGTATATGACCAAATCCGCCTCAAGCATATGTATTAGAGAGAGACAGATGATGATGATGTGTTAAAGAGAGATAATTGCAAAAGTAAATTTGGACTTCCGTAAGAAATATATGAGATTTTTTATGTCGAACTCTCATCGCCTAACCAGAAAAGGATCACTTTGCGAAAAAGTTACTCTAGAAAGATTTCGTATTGCAACACCGGTCATTCCATTATACCAGATCACCTAAAATTAGGTTTTTACTTCACCTGTACGACTTCCACTACTCATCTAAGTCAACATATCATACTATGTTAATATCATAGCAATATCTTCCTACAACGGTGTGGCAATGCATACCACTTTCGGAGTACGCTAAAAAGCTATTCTAGAAAGATTTCAAGTGGCAACATTGCCCGTGCCATTACACCTGATTATAAAAACAATTGTTAATAAGGTTTTCTTTTTCTACACCCATACAACTACCACTGCTCATCCAAGATATTCTTCAAATCAACATATCATACTACCACCTTCTTTTCTTAAACCCTTAAATCCTTCTCAATATTACGATAGCATTAGTCTTCGATTCAACATTTTTTTAAGAATTTCAGTTATATTTTATCTTTGGATCATGAAGCCGTGAGAATACTTTGCTCCAATCAAATAAAAACATATACCTCCAATCCATTGTACAACATACATCGATTCAATCCCTTATACCAAAACCCCGGGAATACTTCCCGAGCCATGAAACAGAAATCTATTTGTGTACATTGAGAGTCCGCTATCTAAAATGTGCTATATTGATACTTATAGAAAACTGCCAAACATTGAATTTATATATGCTATAGAGCCTAACTTACTATCCATACAGGAAAATAGTCTTCTAGTAATTTACAGCTTGGTTCCTTAGCTTCCCAAAGGCTACACTTACTATATACCTTAATTAACAAAATAATAAAATAGTTTTGATTAAAATGTAACCTTACATATTACGCCCACTAACTCCCAGCTGAATGTGTGTCTATTTGCAGCCGGAGACCGAATCTGTAGGCAGCTACATTCGATATCATCAGCCCAAGGTACAGCGCCATATACAATGATTACTCAACAGGGAGTTCTTGATTGAGGAATCGTAGTCATTTAGTTAACAATTTATTTTGGTTCGGAAGATAAGAAAGTAGTATTCACTAAAGCTTCCTAATGTGTTAGAGCGAGACATATTACAGCACTCCACTACTCATCCAAAACTAAATTAATATAATCATACCACCTTCTTTCATCAAAACTTTTAATTTAGTCCACTCTCAACCAACCTAATGCTTTCATGTTAAGATTTAAAAATAAGCAAATAACACTAACCGCTCTCGACCATCGCCACGGTCTTAACCAAAGCTTCTATATCCTACTAGCATTATGTGATGCTAAATACCATCCACCAAAGCTTTTAACTTATATTACCCCAGTCTTCACTATTCCAATTTGATACAACACCATTTCGGATTATGATACTTTAGAGGATATAAATATGAAGCAGCATTGCTGATAAGATTTTTACTGAGCGGAAGACTTTCCAACAAGAAAATCGCTGAACTTGTTTACTTTTCTCGGCTGTGCGAGTATGCTTGATATAAAATTACCAGTCATGTTATTACACTTGAAGACTAAAAATTTTCTAACAAGGCTGCACCTATACAATTTTCATTACTCATCTAACTCACCATATCATCCTACATTAATATTATAGCTCATCAACGATTTTAATTTAACCAATTCTCAACTTAATGCTTACAAAAATAGCCTAGACTACACCCAAAATTTTCTGATATGGCTTTAATTTGCATTCTTACCATCCCAAGCAGCCGTGATCTCTTTTTAGATATCGAATATCATGATCACTCTTGTTTACAAAAGATATATACAGACCACAACTTATGTTATAGTTGTTGTTGATTTTTTATCAGCAATAGAAATTTTCAATTATAACTTCCACTACTCATCTAAGACATGTAACAAGTAAAAAAGCTAGAATTTGGAGTAGTCGAAATCCACTTATTACATTGCAGGAGTGAACTATTAATATATTCTCAGAACGACCACCTTTTACATAAATTTCGTAATAAGGCACAGAAAAGAAATTTTCAATTATAACTTCCACTACTCATGTAAGACATCATATCCTACAGATCAATATGAATTGTTGTTGTTTTCAGCTGAAGAAATTGGGAATCTCACATTAAAAAACATAAATCACTCAATTTGTTTACTTTACTCGGCTGCTGTGCGAATTTGTTTACATTATTCAACTGCGAATTTGTTTACTTTACTGAACTGTGTGAATTTCTTTATGCAAGGAATAAAATTGGAAGCATTCCACCTGAAGAGCAAAATTACACATTCACTAATTTCCATTACTAATATAAGTGAACATATCTACCTACATTCGCCCCAATCAACTTCACCTGATCTATTTTTAGATACGTGATCATATGGCGCAATCTTGTTTATAAAAGACACCTACAGATTAATATAATCAAATCTTTAATCCACAACTTAGGTTATATTTGTTGTTGGTTTCTTGTTTTTGAGCTACTAATATTAATTACACCTGAGGAGGCACGATCGCTTACATCACGAACCATAGCCCGTGGAGGATTTCTGATGAAAATTTTACCCCCCTAGTACTAATACTGTTGGCATGAACAGAAAATATAGGGTTAACTTGAATTATTATTACTATTAATTGTACCTGAAAAGGGAAGATCGCTAATATCTCTAAAGCCATAGCCCGTAGAATATTTCTGATAAAAAATTTGTCCACCCCTATAACTAAGGCCCCCACTGACACCTTCTAGAATCTATTGGTATGAACAAAAATATTCTAGGGTTAACTTGAATTACTACTTAGACTAATTACACTAATTCACTTAGGGAATTTCACAACATTTCTTATCCACATAAATACACAGCTGCACACATCCATCCACGGCTTAGGTAACGTTTCCTCAGCCACCGAGTAGCCCAGCCCAACATACCACAGGCACTCATACTAAAGTAAACAACTAACACCAAACTGAAGCAGACAAGTATACAGCCCCGATATTAATTCGCATAGGGTATTTCACATCATTACTTAATACAAAAAAGCCGCACACATTCTACCGAAGCCTTGGTACAGGTAACGTAGCCCAGTCCAACACACCCCAGGCAATCCTAGTCATAGTATCAGATATTGCAACTAAAGCTCTCCGCCAGCTTCCAGTACCCAGACACAGGAAAGGGCACCTCAAGGTCAAATTGTAGCCTCCAAGACCAGAGCAAACTTAACCAGCAACCTACACCAATAAAGCTGGGGTGGGAAAATATATAGAGCTACGAGGAGAGAGTGCTGAAAGTGATCTCGTATCCCCAAAACTCGAGATGAGAAATGTTGATGTCAACTTAGAGGCTACAAGTCTGCGATGACAAATAAGCGAACTCCTGAAACAAAATCCATAAAATAATTTCAAGCTATAATATCCACCTAAAATATGAACACAGATTTATGTTAAAGCGACACAGACGTTTTGGCAGAGTCAGCTGGTTGAATAGTATGGTATTCACTAAAGCTTTCTACTATATTATACACACCCACCACCCATAAAATAAACATCTAGCACCACTAAGCTTAGCCCAATATCAACCGCCACGATCTTGGCAAAAGGTAATATAAAATTACCTGCTAAGTCATGCCATTACACCTGACAACCAAACATTATTCTTTTACTGCTGCCATACAATTTCCATTATTTTATATCATAGCACTTTCTTCTATCATCAATACTTTTAACTTAACCCACTCTCAATCTAAGCCAAAATGTGTATAGCCCACTGTACTCATTGCATATAAAGCAAAAAACTGATAATACAAAGTTCCAAGCAGGCAAGTATATGACCAAGTCCACCTCAAGCATATGTGTTAGAAAGAGACAGATTATGTGTTAGAGAGAGATAATCTCAAAAGTAAATTTGGACTTCCATAAGAAATAACATGGGATTTTGCTGTCGAACTCTCATCGCTTAACCAGAAAAGATCACTATGCTAAACAGTTACTCTAGAAAGACTTCGTGTGGTAACTCTGAACATTTCATTATACCAGATCGCCAAAAAATCAGGTTTTAACTTCACCCGTACGACTTCCACTACTCATCTAAATCCACATATCATACTATAATAATAATCTCATAGCAATATCTTCCTGCAAAGCTTTAAATTCGTAAGATTTTACATTTTATATAAGGTGTGGCTACGCAAACAACTTTCGGGCTACGCAACCTCTACCAATAAAGCTTCCCACCCCTTCACAAATGTTGACGTCAATTTAGAGCTACGGTCTCCGAGAAATCCAGATACAAAATCAAAAAACCTATGCTATTTCCTTATGCTGGAGAGTGCTGAAAGTGATCTCGTATCCCCAAAGTGATCTCGTATCCCCAAGCCCGAGATGAAATAAATAATAAATAAAACAATTTTACATATCTTACTTTACTTTCTATGAAACTGCTTCCGCTACTTGAATATAAAACTAAATGTAACAACGCAGAAATCAGCGCTTTATTACGACCAACTGCCATTAACTCTAGCAAAAGAAGAAAAAAGAAGTCAGTGACGACTTGAGTAGTACAGGTCTAATTATAATTTATGTATGCTTTAATGCACTAACGTTAGCTTCACACCAGCCACACCTGAAATAATTATAGGAAATTTAAAATCTTACATAAATAGAGTAAATAACTGAATACTTGTCTTTAAAAATATATTTTTTCAGTAAGCATAAATAATGATGCTACACGTACACTGCTACATTCTGAAAATTAAAATAAACAAAAAAATATTGAAATCCATTCCAATACCACGTATTCAAAAATTCTCTAACGTAGCTAAAATATAAGGGGGTATCCCTGTAGCCAAACGTTGCCTATAGTAGTTATTTGCTACGATCGTAGCCAAAGTTCCAACACTTGTCATGATTCAAAAATTATTGTAACACATAGGAGGACCATTAATACTTACGAGACGTACCTATAAAAGCGCAAACAAACCCTTAGGAGCCATCAGTCAGTTTTAATCAGTCCCAGTGATAGTATAAAATATAAAAAATTGAAAATATCAATAATTAAAAACTTGAGACAAGAGGTATTGAGGTGTTTAAATGGAACAAATTCAGTGAATAAAGACAATATTATCAAAGAGTGTAATAGAAACATTTTGTAAATTTCAAGTTGTATTTCGGGGGTGTATGAAGAGAAGAGTGCTAGAAAACGACATTTAAAGAGCTGTATCGCGCAAATTAAAACATTGAGAGCATTAATAAAACCTCCCCGTCGAGGTGGTGGAATTACTCGCATAAGAAAAAGTGATCTTGTAAAGTGGGAGGAACAAAATTAGCTTTCGCCGGTAGGATTAGACAAGAAGTTATTTTATATATAAAATTTCTTTTCCTCTGAGGGGAAAAACATAATTCTGGGATCGTCCTGTTTCTCGCACTCAGGAATGTGTGCTGCCAATTTTTAGCAGAGTAAAAGTAGTACAAACATCTTTCGCGTTCTACATCTATGTTTTAAATATTGTCTCAATACGAGGCGTGGAAAATCTTTAATCCAGGAGAAATGATATGTCATTACTATCTTCATCATCCGCATCATCATCTATTTGATCTTCATCCTTTGCATTATTGTCATAACTATCTTGTATCATTAGGAGATTTACATGTCACTGAATATTTTGTTCGGAAAGTCTGACTGAAACAATGGTGAAGGAACGCTTTTTCTCTTGGATGAATACGTTTATTGATAAATCGCTCTGATGTTCAAATTGTTTAATCTCTTTAAGCGTCATAGGAAATCTTATTACAGTTAAATTTAGTACAGTAGAATGAGGTTTTTTCAGAATGGGCATTTGTAGGGTATGCTGATGATACACGCGAAGTAAGCTTTGTCATTTTTTGCAAGCTTCCTTTGAAACAATTTCCTTTGGTAGTGATATATAAGAAGATCCTCCGAGCTATTCAAATTTGTTGATGTGTTCTGCTAAATGTATTATGAAGTGCCGTGCCCAGCCGCTATCATTTTCCTGGAACTTTTTTAACTGAATGTGTATTGGATCAAAATGTTTACTTTATAACACTCATCTAAATTATCCTCACTGATCGGAGCAGTTCTCGCTTCAAAGTATTTAATATCTTATTATAACTTCATAGTCGTCAGTTTTCTTAATAAATTTACCGCACGTGATTAATATTAAAATTACGTTTTAAAGTGTTTGTAATATGACGTGTAAATAATTTCGCAGCATCTTGCATATATAACTTATGATAATAATGTTTTATATTTACAATAACTCCTTGTATAGTTCTACCCGCGAACGCTAATTTTAGTTGCTCCCACTTTACAAAATCACTTTTCTTACGAGTAATTCCTCCACCTCGACGGGGAGTTTTCATTAATGCTCTAAAGGTTTTAATTTGCTCGATTCAGCTCTTTAAATGTCGTTTCCTAGCACCCTTATTACACTCCTGAAATGAACAACTCGAAATTTACACTCTTTGATAATGTTGTCTGTTCACTGAATTTGTTCCACTTAAACACTTCAATACATCTTTTCACAAATTTTTAATTATTCCAAAACCTTTGTTTACTAGTGCGAATGACATTTTAAACTTTTTATATTTTTCACTATCACTGAGACTGATTAAAACTGACTGATAGCTAGTAGAGGTTTGTTTGCGCTTTTATAGGAACGTCTCGTAAGCATGAATGGTCCTTCTACACGCTACAATAATCTGAATCCTGCCCAGTGTTGCAACTTTGGCTACGATCATAGCAAATGACTACTATGTGAAAAGTTTGGCTACAGGGATACCCCCACATATTTTCTCTACGCTAGAGAATTTTTGGATTTGCTTGATTTGTTGTGAGCAGGTTTGCTTATGCCTGATACATCTAATACATCTTTTATTTCTATATTGTACAATACTCTTTGAATTTATAATACAGAACTGAGTTCTAACTTACCTTAAGGCAAAGTTAACCTAATAACAAGTTCGGAAGCTGGCGAGATATCCGACTGTTTTACATTTAAAATGCACACGGCAAGAAAAGGAAGAAAGAAAGTAAAAAAATCGAAAAAAAATCAAACTCTTTAAATGTGAAAGCGCAAGTTGCATGCAACGAAACAGAATGGCAAATGTTTGATTTTCGTAAATAAATGAGAAGGGGCGGAGTTTTCACGTTTTACTCTCATAAAATGCTCCCAGCTTTTGTGAAAACACGTTTTTGCTGAAAAATGGAGAGAATCGGCCAATGTTTTTTATAGCATGGCCAATGTTTGTTAGTGTAATTTCTATGCTAATTGAGCAGCACGCGCTTCTGTTTACATTCGTTTTACTTAGAAGAGATTAAGTGGGAAAATTCTTGCTGGATTCTCTGATATTTTCGGGAAAAATGAGAATTTTATTCGAGAGGAATTTTACATCTCCTTTTAGTGCGTTGATTTTGAGGGATTTAATAAGATTTTGTCGTTCGGGTAATCCTACGTTCTCTTGATTTTTGTTTTAAACTCGTTATTTCAGTTGCACTTCAATAGCGCATAGCCAAGTTCTTTTCCCCCATTTATGCAAAAGCCGAAAGTATATGAAATTACTTGTTTCATTCTAAAAAACACCAGAAATTTGCCCATTTTGCTGTACAGCTTCTTAACTTGTCATTAGGTTAACTTTGCTTAAGGTAAGCTGCGTTCCTCCGTGAAGGGTTTGACGGTGCACTCTGTCAATGATTGGGTTAGTTAGGTGCTGCTTTTATGACTAGCAGGAGCATTTGATGCTTGGACTCTGTTGGTAAGTATGAGGTTTGTATTCTCCCACCTTCACATAAGATATCTCTTGAGTCTAGAAATGGATGAAGCGAAATATTTTTTTTGTGAATGCTCTACCCCTTGAAAGGGTCTCTACTTCTTGTTTCTTGCTTTAAATTTCTTGCCTCATTGGGAGTTAAAAAGTCCAGCCTTCTACGTATTTTGGGAATCTTGTAGTTGTGTAAAAACCTTCTACAGTAGGTACGCAATTGTCCTAATCTGCTTTGTGTAGTTTGAACAGATTAGCATATCTGCTAATCACGAAAACTTTAATCAGCAATTACCCCATTACAGCATGATTGCAACATTACATCGTCAGCGCAGGAAATCAACCCATCATCGATTTCAGCTATTGCTCGAGTAGCATTTTGTCATCGATCACAATGGAAGAAAGAAGAATGGCTTTTACGAGCGGCGTGGCGAGGTTTACTACCAGGGACAGTCGTTCGCTCACCTTTAGTTCGATCATCATTTTCATCGGTCACCGCACGCCAGTATATAATAGAAATATTATAAATATTTTGTATAATTTAACATTTAAATCATTTTGCTTGTTAAAGTTTACTCTTTAAATAAAATTATCCGTTACCACGTCGTATTCGAATTCTCATGTTACCCTTTCAGTTTTGTTTTTTATTATTAGTCACTAGCCCGTGCTATCACATTTGTTGGTCCTTCGAGCCGGATCTTATAGTTGAACCTACATCCATAGTAATTTATACAAAAAAAAAGCTTAAGTTGAGTGATAATTAAGTGAATTGTACTATCTGTGAAAAACAAAAAAAAATAAAGAGAAACGAAAGAAAACCAAAAACAAAATATCTATAAGTGAAAAGTACATCAAGTGCTCGAGTAGAAAATTTCTAGAGCTTTTGTAAGTCGTACATATATTTGCATTCTTTTTCTCGCATATTATTATTGTTATATGTACATACTCAATTTGATTAGTAAATTAAATAATTAAGTCAACGACATAGATACCGCGCACTGGCCTATATTTTTGTTTGCTTATTCCGATCGCACTTGCAAGAGCCTTGCCCGATACCTGACACCTTCCCTGACCTATATTAAGCACACTTTTTCGATAACATGATCTACTTCTGTTGCACACTCGTTAGAGAAAATCTTACCTGCTTAGAAAAACCGCTGACAAGGGTAAATCACTCTTCAGAGTTATTTGCATATTGCTCTAGAATATATATAAAAAAAAAAGGGAAATGGAGAGTTTAATATCTCAGCAGTCCATTAATCAAATTGAATTAGAAAGTTTTATTGGAAACATTAAAAAGACGCCTAAAGCAAAGGGATGTGTTAGAAGCTCTATGGGTTACAATAAAGACAACCAATAGGATAATTCTAAAAGCATTCAACGAGGACAAGCACGCTGAATTACCTTATTTCAAGAATTATGTTTATAGCTCACTACAAGAACTCTATTTCAATTCTCATGGTATAATGTATGACTTTGTTAAAGCCATGGCTCCAGTTTCCTCTGCTGCTTCTGCTTCTACCCAACTAGTCGAATCTCACACGCAATCATCAGCTCCAATCATAATACAACAAAGAGAAAACTGTGAAACTCCGCTACCACGCATAAATATACCAACATTTTCTGGCAGATATCATAATTGGATCTCCTTTCGCGACCTATCTGAAGGGCTTATTCATAATAATAGAGGTATAACAAACGTTCAAGAACTGCACTAGTTGCAAGCTTCTCTAAGCGCAGAAGCTAATCAACTTATAAGACATCTTCAAATATCCGACGCTAATTATGGAGGAGCTTCTTAAGAAGAGATATCAGACTGAAAGAGGTTTAATAAATGCCCAGCTTCAAATATTACCCGCCTTTCCAACTCAACACATTGAAAATGGAAACAGCATCAAGAAATTCCTTGACCATATAAATCAGTGTCTGTAAGGTTTGAAGACACTAAAAGTTGACATTAAATCCTGGGACCCAATTTTAATTTATTTATTTACCAAAAAATTAGATCGTGAAACAATATCATAATGTGAACACTAAGCAATCGAATCAATCCCGATGAATTAACATCAGTAACAGAATTTACTGAATTCCTTGAAAGCCAATTTAGAACATTAGATGCAATTAATAATTCAAAAGTTTACCGATCTCACAGTACCAATCACCACCATCTTTCCCTATACATTCATATCATAGCCAATCTAGTCAAAACCTATACGCAACTGTTCTACTAGCAACTGCCTTTGTTAACATCGAAACACCCAAAAGTGGAGTTCAAGAAATAAGAGTTTTACTTGATCAAGGGTCACAAGTAGCCTTCATCACTGAGGATGCTATACAAAGGCTAAAGTTACCGAAGTGCCCCTCAGATGTAACTGTATCTGGAATCTGCGATTCTCAAGGAAGGATTTCTCACAGCATTGTGTCCGGTGTACTCCGGTCAGGTTACATACCAGCTTTTGCAAGAATAGTTGAAGCACATGTCTTACCAAAAATAACGGGAAGACTTCCCAATCAATATATAGAACCTAAAACATTAACTTACATGCTTTTCATCATTTAGTCGGTGTTAGTATTAGTAGATATGTTAAACTAAACATAAACCGACCACCGGATAAAATGACATGCAACATAACAACAAAAATTTAAATATAACAAAAAAATAAAAATTATATAGATGTTTTTTTTTAAAACATGCTTAGAAACTACTATCGCGAAAAGAGATTTTGTTAAGTAACAGCGGAGAGTCAATATTCACGTTTAAGATTTGGTGAACAAAAGTTACATCGGCAATCATGCGACGTTTCTCAAAAACTGCAAGCGATCCTCATAGGGTGGAAGAATCAATGAATTATTCCAGGGTAGGTGCCTGAGAGCAAATCGTAAAAAGTTTCTCTGATGCGCTCGATGTGTGAACCGTAAAAAGGAGATCAGACCTGGCTAGCGTATTCAAGAAGTGGTCTCACAAAGCAAGTGTACAAACGCAATGTTATAGCAGGATTCGAAAACTCTCGGGACACAGACAGAGCTAACACGGCGAATCGAGGAATACGAGAACTCGTAATCATAAGTGATTGGTTACTGATTTCTGTGGAAAGTCATAACCTCACATTTGTCTATATTGAGTACCAAATTATTACTTTTACACCAATCGTAAAATTTGTGAAGGTCAGCTTGTACCTGTTTGCAATCGCTAACAGCATATATCAAGACTTTACAGTGCCTCACAACAGAGACAATGTCGTCAATAGATAGAACAAAGAACAAAGGGCCCAAGTGACTACCTTGAGGCACGCCAGACGAAGCCATCAAGATTTTAGAGATGGAATGGGGAATAAGGTCTGGTATGTTCTGTTATCTAAATAAGACTCCGTCCATTTTAGAAATGTAGGGGGAAACCCATACTTTTCCATTTTAAAGACTATTACGGAGTGAGATAACTTGTCGAAGGCTTTACTTAAGTCTGTATAAATACAATCCGTCTGGTAGCCTTTTGCAAATCCTCCAATGGTATCCGAGACAAATTCCAACAAGTTAGTGGTTGTAGATCTGCCCGAAATAAACCCATGTTGGTTCGAAGAAAGCAAATTCTTGCAGGAAATTGATAGCTGAGAGTAAATGATGGATTCGAATAATTTAGGCATACAAGATAATTTTGCAATAGGCCTATAGTTAGAAATTTCATTTTTACTACCTTTTTTGTGGATAGGTATGATAAAGGAATTTTTCCATAGCTGCGGGAAACAACCGGTATCGAGCGATTTTTGGAAAATAATTCTTAGCGGAGCTGCCAGGGCAACGCAGCAAGACTTAAAAAAGGCTGGAGGGATCCCAGCTGGACCCGTTGTGAAGTCATTAGGAAGCTCAGAAATATGATCGAGTATATCCTCATGTGAAATGGAAGGGACAGTGAATGAAACGTTATGGGAGTCGTTCATATGACTGAAGTTGTTATTTAGAGGTTGAAAATTTGACGAGGCAAACGCGTTGTCAAAAAATGAAGCAAACATATTACAAATTTCAGACGAATCATCACTAGCAGTACCTTTGTACTTCATGGTATTGGGGTAGTGTCGGTTTTTTTTTTTTTCATATTAATAAACTTAAAAAAGATGCGTGGGTCACTAAATAATTTCGTTCGCATGCTTTGCACGTACTCATCATAAAGTGTAGAAGAAAGTTCCTTGAACACATTATAGGATGTGAGGAAGTTGTTATGACTTATAATATCTTTGTCCCTCATATAACTTTTCCACATTTTATTCTTTCTATTTTTAAGTCATTTCAGTTCTTTATTGAACCAGGGCGGTGATGTTTTGTGCAACCGCTGGAGCTCGCGGGGAACATGAGAAGAGAATAGATCAAAAAGAATTATGTAAAACTTAGGAACATCTTCATCAACACTATTGCAAGACAGTAATGTGTTGAAATCGATAGCGGT
The DNA here is from genome assembly GCA_963924295.1 of Dioctria rufipes. Taxonomy (NCBI): domain Eukaryota; kingdom Metazoa; phylum Arthropoda; class Insecta; order Diptera; family Asilidae; genus Dioctria; species Dioctria rufipes. The sequence goes on from OZ002741.1 coordinate 117,059,713, forward strand.
AAGTCTACTAGAAAGTTCCGGGAAGTCAGCTTTTCTAAAATTGAGAAAGTATTGTGTTTCGTCACAATTTGTCACATTAGTATAGGTGGGTGGTATGTGTCAAGAGTAGAAATTAAAATGGAGCTAGGTTCAACTAATAAATTACCCGCGTCAGTAGAAAATACCAGGTCTAACTGCCTACCCATGTCATTCTTAACATTACTGAATTGGTTGAGACGAAGAGATCAAATAGTATCAAGGAAAAAGATTCCCTTGTTGTCAAGTTATTAAGTGGAAGATAGTCATCGTCAACTTCATTTAGTACCCATTGAATATTGAGTAAGTTAAAATCACCAATTAGTAGTAATTCGTCCAGAGGATTCATCTTACCATGGATAAAATTAGATGTTGAAATGAGTAGGTCGTAAATATTGATATGTTACTCGGTGCAGACGTATTCGCCGATATATTATTGCAAGGTGTGATTAAAGGGCCCCACGGATACCCAATAGCACAAAATACCTCACTTGGATGGATTATTAGCGGAACAATTCCTGTTGACAGTATATATAAGTATACTAACCTTAAGTATCCTTGATTTGTAACACAAATGAGAAATGGAAATAGAAATCTTACTACGAAAATTCTGGGAAGTAGAAGAACTGCCATTAAAAGGAGTGTTACAGCCTGAAGAAGAACTGTGTGAAAATTTGTATGAACAAACTCATTATAGACGACCTGATCGCCGTTACGTAGTGCCTTTAACCTTTAGGACCGAAACGTCCCCCCCAATTAGGTAATTCTCGAATTAAAGCTAGACGTAGATTTCTTCAAATCGAAAAGAAGTTTGAACAGAATCCAAGTTTGTTCGAAGACTATAAACTATTTATGGAAGAATATATCTCATTAGGACATATGGAAAAAATTGGTACATTCTGCATTAACAAAAATACTAATGACTGTGAAGAATATTTCTTACCACACCACGCTGTAATTAAAGAATCTAGTAGCACCACAAAATTACGAGTAGTTTTCGATGAATCCAGCAAAACTACTAATAATAGTTCTTTAAATGATGTGCTTCTGCCCCAACCACCTCTCCAGCAAGACCTATATAACATACTAATGAGGTGGCGCAAATACCCAATTGCTATTACAGCGGACATTGAAATAATGCATCGCCAAATCCCATTTTCCATATCAAAAAATATTATGGCGAAATAATCCCAGTAAGCCAATTGAAGAATATAAACTTTTAACCGTCACCTATGGCACATCTTGCGCCCCGTATCTCGCAATTCGAACACTGATACAGCTAGCACATGACGAGATAGAAAAGTTCCCGATATCAGCACAGAAACTACTCTCTGAATTTTATGTATAGTAGATGACATGTTGACGGGAGCCAACACACTCGAAGAAGTAATCAGATTACAAAAATAAATACGTAAATTATTTCATGCAGGAGGATTTAATCTACGAAAATGGGGATCTAACTGCGAAGAGTTACTGAATCATATACCAAACAAAGATCGTCAAGTTACCACAACCTTTCAAATCGAGTTTGATAACTCTATAAAATCACTTGGCATTCAATAGAATCCGACGCATGACACATTCGGATTTAAGGTATCGTTACGACCCCTGAAAACTCCAGTAACAAAACGTAACTTACTTTCAGAAGCATCTCGACTATTTGATCCCCTAGGATGGCTAGCTCCTACGGTCATAGTAGCTAAACTCATGTTTCAAAAATTATGGATCGATGGGATCAATTGGGATGATGCTCTACCTTCGGCCTTACATAGGCAGTGGTTATAGTTTAGAGAAGACTTACCTAAATTAGAACTAATAAATATCCCAAGATGGATACAATATACAAACAGCCATCCATATATTGAGCTACATGCATTTTGTAATGCTTTTACCTTTGCGTACGCAGCAGTAGTCTATTCGAGATGCATTTGGAACGATGCTAAAACTAAGGTGGCTCCCATCAGACAAATAAGTGTCCCGAGATTAGAGCTATGTGGAGCTCATTTACTTTCTAAATTAGTAATTAAAGTAACAAATTACATGCAGATTACCAACATACAAACGTATTGTTGGACCGATTCACTTAATGTGGTCGCATGGTTACGCGGGCATCCACGGCAATGGCAAATATTTTTTGCAAACTGAGTCAGTGAGCTACAAGAATGAATGTCTGTAAATTAATGGAACTATGTGAAATCCGCAGAGAACCCAGCGGACTGTGCGTCACGTGGAATATCACCAAATGAATTAAAGGACCATCTCCTCTGGTGGGATGGCCCATCTTGGCTGCAAAACGCTAAAACAGAATGGACACTTAAAAACATAGAAATAAATACAGATTTGGAAAAGAAAATAACAGTGTTTTTATCAGTCAACGTTAACCAAACATTTTCAACAATCATAGATAGATTCTCAAATCTGCACAGATTATTCAGAGTAATAACAGATTGTTTAAGATTGTTCGAAAATATGAGAACCACCAAGGAAAAAGAAAAACAGAAGAAATCACTTTAGCCGAAATTTCCGAAACTAGAAAACTAATCGAACGACTAGTACAACAAACTTCTTTTAATGAAGACATAAGAATGTTAACAAATAGGCAATCAATTGCAAACGCAAGCAAATTATATAACCTCCATCCATTTATTGATGAGTAGAGTAGGTGGCCCATCAAAAGTATCCTATAATTCTGTCAGAAAAACACTAGTTGACTCACCTATAGTCATAACTGATTGCCATATTCGAAGACTTCCATGCTGGGACTCAACTTACAAGAAAACGATATTGGATACTTAGTGCTCATAATGTCGTGCGATACCAAATTCATAAATGTGTGAAATGTTTCCGCTACAAGACTATCGCTCAACAGCAATTAATGGGTAGTCTTCCAACACCACGCGTCAAACAAAGTCGTCCATTTTTACACATAGGGGTCGACTTTAGTGGATATACTCCCATCAAAGAATCTAAATGCAGAGGACGTCCTATGTATGTCAACAAATGATTGCGGGACCAATTTTGTAAGGGCTAATTAGCAACTAATCAAGACAAAATTAAAAAGTGAATACGGGCTGTCATCAGAAGCCATTGGATCGCTTACGCAGTACAGCACACAATGGCATTTTATTCCTCCAACCTCCACACATTTTGGTGCGTTATGGGAAGCGGGAGGAAATCGGTGAAATATCACCTTAAACAAATAATAGGTGTGTGTTTGTTGGCCTATGAAGAAATGACTACCCTTCTAACTCAAATTGAGGCTTGCTTGAATTTTCGACCTCTCTGTCCTTTAACTAATTATCAAATGCTTGAGTGTAAAATTAACCTACTCACACGTTGGCAACTGATAAAAGAATGGTCAAAGATTTTTGGAGATGTTGGCTAGCAGAGTATCTCCCATGACTTCAGCACCATCCAAAGTGAGCAAAATCCATACCTAACATAAAAATTTGTAACTTAGTATTAATTAAGGATGAACGTTTACCTCAATCGAAGTGGCTACTAACACGAGTAATCGATGTTCATCCTGGAAAAGATGCCTTAATCAGGTTTGTCACACTAAGGGCTCAGTTTACTACTTTGAAACGTCCAATCGCAAAGGTGTGTTTATTACCTATTATTGATAATGAGGAGGACCTATAACCAATAGTACACAGAACTTACCAATTATGATCTTGTGCCGCTAAGCCAAGCCAACACACATCATTCTGAATTTACCTTTAGGTGCGTAGATGTAGACGAGGTTATATATGCGATTAATCGCCTTCAATCTTCAGCCACTGGGCCAGACAATATCTCTCTGCGATTCATAAAAATAATCTTACCGCATATCGTCCATATTCTCGTCCATATATTTAACGCTTGCCTCACTACTTCTCACTTTCCTTTAACGTGGAAAAAAGCGAATGTCTTGCCTATCTCTAAGTTTCGTAAGTTTCTTCGGGAAGGTTCTCGAAAAGCTTATGAATGTCCAAATGGCTTCTTTTCTAAAACAAAACAACTTCTAATCACGTTGGCAGTCCGACTTTAGAGCGCATCATAGTTTCAAAACTGCTTTACATATGGTCAATTCTTTTCACCTGAACTGAATCGTAACTCGTTCGGTTCCTAAACCTAAAGTATTTTCTTCACCACACTGACATAGAACTGATTCCGCACGTATGTTCTTTTCACAGCGATTCTATGTTCGGTTTCTGCACCGGTTTTGAACTTTCTTGTTCCATGAAAATTTGTGGTTACGGTTCGGAGCTAAACGTCAAATCGAAAGTATTTGTAATTAAAATGTGAATGTGTGGACATTTTGTGAAAATACAATTATTTTATTGAAGTGGTTTATATTTTTTTATTAAAATCATAAAGGACGAACATTTTCGGATATTCTACTTTCTTGCATTCTTTTCAGCTTGTCCCTGTTCCGGATAGGGCTAAGCTCCAGCAACATTTTGGATTTTCGAACACGGCAATTAATTTTATCAAAAGCTTTCTGGAGTGTCGCTGTCAGTCGATAAAGGTGAATAATACCACTTCGTCACCACTTTTCATTAGCTGTGGAGTCCCTCAGGGATCAATATTAAGTCCGCTTCTTTTTGTTGCTACATTTATGATCTCCCAATGATATTACACAATTCAAAAGTCCACATTTACTCTGATGACGTGAAGATTTTGGACCAACCAATAGGGCTTGTCGAAGATTGAGTTTCTCGGCTAAGCGACGATCTGCAAAGAATATCTGACTGTGCCAATAGTAACTATCTAACGCTAAATCCGCTCAAGTCTAACTGTATAGCATTTTGCAGGAGAAATTTAGATCTTAGTGAATTGCCTCCGATAATGATCAACAGCACTACCATACCATACTCAAACTCAGTCAAAAGTTTAGGCATAGAAATAAATCAGCGGTAACATGCTGCAATCACATCTCTTCTGTTTTAAGGAAAGTGTATGGATGCTTACGTCAGCTAAGAACGTCGTCCGCTAGCATACTATCGACTCATATGCTTATGAAACTCACTAAATCTTTGGTACTACCTCACTTAACTTTTGCCAGCTTAATTTTTTCCAAACTCGATTCCGGTCGTCAAAGTAAGTTGAATGTCGCTTTCAACGATACTATCAGGGGTTGCGTAGATTTGCTCATATCTCTTCCTATGTGGACTCCTTTGTGGGATGCTCACTTGAAACATACTTGTCACGAAGACGATTACTATTCCTGTATTCTCTAATCCACGTTAAGGAGCCAAGTTACTTACTTGGCGGAATAAAACTTTAAGGATCGGCCCGACATCGAAACATCCTATTGCCAAATTTCAGAACCTTATCAGGTGAGCGCTCTTACTTTGTGCAGGTGATCCGCTGTTGAAATTCTCTGTAGTGCGCTGGATCTCAGCACGCATTGAAAAGGCTGCTGGCATGAGCTCGCATAACGTAAATTCGCAATTTTTTTCCAGAATACGCTTTAGCTCTTACATATTCAGTACAGTTAGTTAATCAAATTTAAATGTATATTTATCTATCTCTCTTTTATCAAATAAATGTTCCCTACCGATTTAACACGTACAATTTTAAGATTTTGAATCTTGTGTACCAAATAACCAGTAAAATAAATAAAATAAAATAAATAAATAAACCAATTTAGGGCAATTTACATTAAAAAAAAAATGTAATTAAAAGTTTTGCTTTCTTATTACTTATCCTTACTACAAACTGTATAAGGCATTTGACTTAAGAATGTACATTTGAACTAATTTCTTAAACTATTTTAGTAGCTTTTTTTTATTGTTGAGCACAGCTCTGGTCCGAAGTTTAATGGTACTCCAGCGATTTTGGGATGCTCCAGACAGGTAATTTTGTAACAATATATACACATTTTTTTGATATTATTAAGTCAAGCTCGGGGGATACCCTATTATGCAAAGTACAGCATGGCAGAAAGGAGATAGGGAAAGGATTAGGGGTTATGAGGACTGTAGCGGAGGTGCCGATGTATGTTGCTCTTAAACTTCCGCAGATTGTATGCCGGAGGAACAGAAGATGGTAAACTGTTCCACATTCACACAGTTCGGGATAAAAAAGCATTACGGAATTTTACTGTACGGCCGAAAGTAATTTGAAGGGTAAAAGCATGTGCACGGTTTGCAGCGCAAGTATTGCGTGCAGGAATCACTCTACAAGGGATTAGACTAGATATTTCATCAGAGTATTGACCATGAATGTAGCGATAAAGGAGCGAAAGGCATCCAACATTGCAGCGGTGCTGGAGTGAGACGATATGACAAGTTATTGCCACATCGCCAATGAGCTTAAAGGTGTTCTTTTGAAAATATCCAATGAAGCTAAGGCTGTGCGACCAGCCCCATCCCATATATGGGAATTGTATTCTATTCTAGGTCTAATGTAGGACCTGTAGAGGAGCGCTAGTTTTTACGGACTGAAATATGTCTTACAACAAAGAAGATGTGGTCTGTTCAGCTTAACTTACTGGAATTTTTAATGCCAAGAATGCTTAGTGACGGTGCATCTAAATTAAATCTTCATCAAATGAAATGGAAGTGGTTAAATGGTGATCTTATTTTAAAGAGATGACACAGCTTTGGGTCTTAGATGCAATTAATTCGACGCGAGTCGCTTTGCCCCAAGCGTTGTTAAGATCGTTATTCAATGATCTAATCATGTAATCTCGTTCACGTGCGGCATTCCCACTGGAATCCGCAAGAGTGTCAAAGGAGTAAGCGTAATCAGGAGTACTGTCATCAGCGAAACTATGGAAGGGATTGAAAGTAAGGGAAAGCAGATCATTAATGAAATTTAAAAAGAGAGTTGGAGAGATAACAGAGCCTTGAGTCACACGGGCATTTATGGGATGAGGCTCAGATGTAACGCCATCTAATACAACATGTATTTGGCGACTAGATTGGAAACTTTCAATCCATAATAGAAGAGGAGGGGGAGAGACCAAGTGCTTTAAGTTTAGCTAAAAGGGGTGGATGCCAGACTCCAAAATTGTGAAAACTACGGCTTCAACGTTCCGTAAAAAAAGTCAGCAAGTTTGCAGATGAGCGTCCAGTTTGGAAGCCATATTGGCGATCGTTGATAAGATGATTAGTTTCTAGATACTTCATTAATTTAGAGTTAATGATATATTCAAAAACCTTTGAAAGAATGAAAGTGATTGCAATTGGTCGATAATTTGGCTGAACGTGAGCTAGTTTCAAATCAGTCGGAAATTTTCTTGTTGACAAGTAGAATAGTTTGCACAGAGATTTAGCCAAGGATGAGGAACAGCTTTTAATTAACAGGGGTGAAAGAACATCAGGACCTGCGGCTTCGAAACGCTGATCACCCTAAGGACCTTGAATACATCTCTCGTACGGATGTGTATTGGCTCTTGTACACATCCAATCGGGAGTCAACAATCACTTCAGTAAGTAGTGAATATATAGAGGAACTGGTGAAGTTGTTACTGATGGTTTTGACTAGGGATCAGAAACTCTTGCTATCTTTGCGGCTTGCCAAGAATCTTTATCTAATATTTTGGTCAAAAAGACATTTTTCTCTCTATATAATGAAGTTACAGGTGTTCCGTGCAGTCCTGTAAACTTGTTTCAGTTCCGGACATGGATGCACTTATCATTAAACCAAGAGCGAGTTTGCTGTTGTTGAGATCTGCTGTAAGAATACAGAATGTATTGACGCATGCCAAGACTTAGTATGTTACTAAATCCTAATGTGCATTCATCAACATCCCTCGAAGCAGAACAAACAGACCAAATAATTTGTCTAAGATACTGATTGAGACTTTCCCAATCAGCATTCTTTTAGTGCCAAAGAAGTCTACTTGTAAGTGGAGAAGAAGGGCGGCACAGGCTTTAGGTGGCAAATTGAGCCGTGATTAAACAATGGTCCAAATTACCAAGAGGGGAACCGACTGAGATGGAATATTTGTCAGGATGAGATGTTAGAAACAAGTCCAGTAAATTAGCTTTATCTCCAGCTGCATCAGGAATAACTGTTGCAAATTAAAAGATTCACAGAAGAGTTCAACGAAACGGCCTGCAGGACTTGTTGTAGAAAAGTGTTAGGCACGGTGTGTTATGGACACTAAAATCGCCTGCCAGGACGATTTCGGAAGAGTGGGAGACAGAAAGCAAATGATCAATATTGTCGGAGATATTGTCAAATACGGATACCGTGTCGATAAACGAAACAGAATTAGATGATGTACTTGTGAAGTTTGAACCTAATCCAGATGTAATTAAACTCTGGATTGGCAGAAAGAGAATCTTGAAGAATGGTAAAGGCCACATCATTCTGAATACATATTGCGATCCCTCCATGCTGAGAAAAAAGTGGCACGAAGGTGTGACCAGGGACGTGATACTGATTAATATCAGCATCAGAAACGACCATAGTTTCAGTTGGCGCAAGAATTGCCGAATTTTTTTTAGTTAAGGTGGCAGTACACCGAAAACCGACTTGCTCTTAATCCGTGAAAGTTTCAGAAATCTAAAGTGAAATTCTGCATGCTGAACGCAAAAACAAAACACAAAAAATAAAAGCGACACGCAACAATGCAAATATCTGGGTGCCACCTGCAGTAGTCAATGACACAGCGAGGTAAAAAAATTAACAATAGTGCTATGCCTATTTGCTGTTTTCAATAAATCAGACTGTGCAGTTCAATGACCGCAGCTGAGAACACCCGTAGTGCTGATCAGTGACAGTGCTAATGAATTTGCACTGATCTCGGATGTACATATACAAAAATTAATACTACCGTACCGTACTGCTAGCTTTTGGAATTTCGATAGGGCATAGAAAAGCCCTTAACTTGGTTGGTATAGACTTAATTGCAAAATTTAATTTAGTTAGAAACAGCGCGGTGGATTTTATTAGGGTGGTGGGATTGGTATTATGGTTGTTATAAATTTAGAAAATAGACACTGCACTGCACTGAACGAAATAAATTTTAAAAACAGCAACGCGCACGAGATAACGTAGTATTATTTTATGATTTTTTTTTCGTTTATGCAATTTTTAAAAACTTGTTTAAATAAATTACAGAGTACATTTTGTATTTATGGCACTACAGTTCTTCTGCCTAGATCGAATAAAATCATTGAATAAATAACTAATAAGGAAGCGGGGTCTCGTTCGTGCGAATACAGTGTACGTGTGTACAGTGCGACCTACGGTGGGGGGGGGGGGATGACAAGAGGCCCTAGTGGCTATTTTGTGTCAATTCAACATTCTGACATTTTATAATTTTGAAAAGAAATTCTCGGATTTGAATTCGCGATATTGTGAAAAATATAAAATATAATTAAACGTGATTTTTACATAATAGTAGTGTGAAATAAGGGCGAAATATTCTTTTGTGAACAATATTTTTTGTAATAGAGACTCCGGAGTCTTAAATTATCATAATGAAGTGCGCTGTGCTGTGCTGCAGGAACGAACAGAAATATATTGTCGTGGGAAAGCATTATTCAAGTAACTTTAATAGCTTTACTAATTAATTATAGTGTTTCTAGCAAAATAAAAGTGAAATGTTTATAAAAACAAACAGCCATGGCTAAAAATTTAACATTTTACCAATGCCGGTTTGTTTGTTTACAAATGAATTGTCATTGGTGGCTAAATTATGTCAGTCATACAAAGGCAACGCCAAGAAAAAATTATTATCTGAAAATAAGGGGGAGCTAAAAATTTACATAGGAATTTGGATTATAAAAAATGTTCCCCTTCAGAATGTCAAAATTTCATTACTGCCATGACGAAACGAATGCAAACAGAGCACACTAATACATTTCGCCGAGTGGCTTACGTTTTCACCCGATATGCCGTTTTCTTATTAGTTATTTAATGAATATAATATGGCTGCAGATTATTCTATGGTCCCGTGAAGTAGGTCAGCGTTATATTTAAGAAAGAGACAAATCTATTTTCAGCTATCAAACGAAGTTTGTCTAATTTAAAAGAATTGGAATCTAATTTAAAACTTTTGATAAAACTGAAAATTGAAAGATATTTTTTTTTAAAAGTAGTACTAAATAAAGTAAAGAGTGTAAATAATTATCTGTTGATATTATAGTGATAAGTTTTTAAGTGATGTTCATGTATTTTCAGAATTAAGTGTTCGGTGAAAAATTGCCACGACAACACCAACGTATACGACGTGGGAAATCATTTTTTAGGCAAGTATAGTTATAAAATATTACCTATTTTGTGTACTTTACACACCTTTTTATATTAAATTGAATTAAAAATACATAACAAAAACGATAAAATATCGAAAAATTCCATCCTCCACCGAGATTTTTTTACGTTTGTGACAGCTGAGAAACTCCCTGGGTATCCTGGCGTAGTGACATCAAATAAGAACATTTTCGGTGGGAGCAAACGCAATGTTTTCAACGATATATCTTGTTGACCCACTCTCTATATTGATTCTACTACACGGCTGTACTGAGCTTTCACTACAGCGGTAACAGATACTCACACAACCAGAATTTGACTACTCTAAATTTGACTTATCACACTTCCTGTATTCTCTATATTCTAAGCTTTAGCCACATGAGTGCCGCCATGGCACTTTAAGATATGGGGCCCTCTAACATAAACAATTTGTTTAACTACTTTGGGTTATCAACAGGAATAATAAGGTAAAATATAATCGCAAACAACACGGTAAACACACCGATTGCAAGTTCAAAGGCGGGTATACTGATTTTCAGTCCTGAGAAGTAAAATATCGTAAATTTGCGCCTTCCCGCCCCTTCCGAATGTCGATTTAAACCTTAACCAGTATTATGTTCACATGACCCAACAATATAAAAATTTACTCGGATTACCAAATAGAGTTTGGTTACTGAAAGTATATGTCATGCAGAAATGCAGGAAATTTAAAAAATATTGAGGCTGCATACACTGTCACTATACAATGCAATAACGTTCTTTTAAACGTAACTTTTTATGAAAATCTGTTGCCATGAATAGAATTTCGAATAAATCCCATGGTCTACTTTAAGTAGCCGAAAACTAACTTATAGAGGTTGTTTTTACTGGTTGAAAATTTGGTCTTTAGTTGGTCTACTATAGTGCGGACTAGGGGCCCCATGGATCGTGAGGCACTGAGCACAGATCAAGTAGGCCCATGCATAAAGATGACACTGACAGATCCTCAAACAAATTTTGGTCAGGCCAGTTGTTTGCTTGGAAATTAGCGTAATATTTAGGAATTCCTATGTTCGACCATTGTCGAAGGTTGATTTATTCAGATGGAAGTATCGTGAGTATTAGAGAATCTTTAATATAAGTAAAATGAAATAAAAGACAACATTTTATTTGTAATAAACAACGCATCTTCTTGGCTCATAAATGACAAAAATAAGTAAAATATTGACTTATACAGACAATTTTAATTTTGACAGAACTGGTTTAGCCCAAAAAAAGAACAAAATTATGTGTATGTTAACGAAAATTTGTAGGAAAAAAAGAAGCCAGATCTTAACAAAAACTTTTAAAATAAACCTCTATTTAAAAACGATTTACCTAATTATTACATAGTTAAGATTTCATTTCAAGTGACTCATTCTGCTACAAGTAGTAGTAATAGTAGTAGTAATAGTAGTAGTAGTTGTAGTAGTAGTACTAGTAGTAAGTGTATTCTAAAAAAAATCAGTTGTTTGATGCAGAGGTCATCAGTTCTACAAACGGAAAATTTTCGTTTTTATTCTTATTTTTTCATTATTTCATTTAAAAAATAATTCTATATTAGTTACTATCCTGTAATTTAGTTATGTAATTCTAGGTATCAATATTAGATGTAATGTGTGTCTGTGTGTGTGTTTTGTTCTTTGTGATGCGACAGTGCACTTGTTTAAAGTATGTTTACATTTTATGTTTTTTTCTTCTTTGTTTTAAATTTGCATTATATGTATATATATGATTTTTTGTTTTTTTCTCATATATCTGTTCTTTCTTTTTTCACAAAAACAAAAAACAAAAGAGTGAATTAAATGGCATACAATCAATAAAAAAAAATTCACAAACATATTCCTTTAAAGTTTTGGGAAAAATATCTTTTTAAAAAATACGTTTGCATTTTTTAAACAAGTTTACACATTATGCGTAAATGTATGTATGGTATATACAAATATATATATACATACAGAATATTATGTATAAATTAACAAAAAAAATAATTATTTTATTTAATATAATAATAAAAAAATGTTAATTATAATGAAATAAACACAATTTTGATATTTTCCGTTTTTTTTTTTTTTTTTTGCTTTCTTTATATCAGTATTATTTTACAATCTATGCCTTTTCCTTTCCAGTTTTATTACTGGCGGGTATATAAAGGTCTTGTTTGATTTAGAAGATATTATCATGATTTTAGGTTTACTAATTATATTTCATTATAAAGCGATGTTACCCTAACGGACAGTTTCGTTTTTACCCTTAAAATGAACAAAATATTTAATTTAAATGTTTTTTTTATTCGTTTAATATATCCGATTATTTTAAATTTATTTTATGATTATAATCATCACTACGAAAACGAAAATGTATTCCTTTCTTCTATTTTCAAATGTAGTATATTATTGTAAATGGATGTGTATATTAGATAAGATATTTAAAATTCCAATTTTACAGTTTTTCTAGTATGGCTTTAATAATAATCTTGTCAAAATATTTTATTCAATTTTCTAATAAGGGCTAGCTAAAAAGATACATATGTATGGCAATCTTGTATTTTCTTTAAATGCTTTTCTTTTGTGTTGGGCATTTGGCTTTTTTCATTAATTACATTTTGAAAAGGGGTATAAGTGGATGTAGGGAATTTGGTCATGCTTTATTGAAGCATGCTTAATCAAATTCATAGAATCCAATCTGCAAACTGCGCAAAGTATAAGAATTTTTATATTGTAATATTATATGGTATATATGATGTAGACAATTGATGTACATAACTCAGCACTTCACGAAAAGTCTAGACACTTCATGAAATGTAGGCAGTTAGTGTAACAGTTTGCGCTTAATGACTTTTTCCATGAAATTCTTAGCGACTTTATGATAGTGTAATACAAACCGACATAACCGAATGCTAGGAGAGTTAGATGGTGAAGCCCGAGGTCAAGCCCAGCCCTGCGAGACAGCCACACACACACACGCAAGCAAAATGTTACACTATCTGCCTACATTTCATGAAGTGGAGCTAGGCTTTTCGTGAAGTGCTTATGTTCCAGACCATGACACATAGCGATTTTGCTTCTTTTTTTACTTGCAAAAGACGAAATTGTACTACTCTAATGCATTCAAAGAATTTGATGTCACGGCCTGGAACATAAAGACGGCAATGACTCTGCTTGACAAGCCTTTTCTTTAAGTATAACATATGTTTAAAAATTTGATTCTACTGCTTGTACCAACTATCTATTACTTACTCGATGTACCTAACGTTGTAACGTAGCGTAAGCTGAAGCTCTACAATAAATGTTTTTCTATTCTATTCTATATAAAATATTTAGTCAAGGCAGGCAGGCAGAGTAGAAGAGCAGAATTTCATCGCTACAAGTACCTTTAAGTTTCAATTTTCAATCTTATACCAGAAGCATTACATTGGGTTGTTAACAGTTGCTGCAAGATTTTCCTGGTGTGCTTAAATCAAAAAGGAAGCACGATTTCACCAATTCCTTCTTGTTTTTGTGGAGACGATTTGGATTTTGAAACTTCCTCCCGACCGATAAAGTGAATATAGTCCTACAAGAAACAATCCCATAACATTATTGTTATGAAAGTAAAGAAAGGAACTATGTGCCATGCTATGGGAGAACATATTTTCCCAAATAATGAATATTTCTTGTACTCTCTAGTAGAAACCCAAAGAAGCAAAAAATATGGTTAGATTTGGCATAATAATGTCTTACGAGCTGATGACCGTTTTCCAAAAAGATTTTATTACTGCCCGAATACGAATCATACTACGAAACATAACTAACGCGCAATGCTATGCTCCCACAAAACAGAGACGCCAGCGAAATAAACTCTCGGTTATATTTATGTAGAGGAATCAAAGGGAATCTATGATTGACGTAACCGGCACAGGATACTGTAACCACAGACAAGTAATAATTATTAATTAATTAAAAAATTAATTATTACTTGTCTGTGCTGTAACCCTGCGTCGAGCTCATCTGTCATCATGACACGAATTTGTACGCATCAGACACTACAATAAATGCACATATATTTCCTGAATTTTCTTTAAAAAAATTTTTTTTCTTTTATATTACTTCATAGAATAACTCCAACAATATCCGCATATATACTAATGAAATATGTACTTTTGCAAAAACCTTTGCAATTTATTTCTCGAAATTATTTAATTTGGGTTGTTACACCTATTTTATAATGGTTAGATAGAAAAGGCAGCTATACACATATGTATGTAGTGTAATATAAAGGTGAAATTTGAATTAAATTAGATGGTATGTACTCATTTTCACTAACTTATAACTTTATTCGAAAGAAAGGAGCAATACATTTCTTTCAGAACATTAGGAATAAGTTCATTTCTAAGTTTGCGCTCGCTGTATAGATTAAAAGAAAATAATTTTTTGTGATGTGGTTGTAAATCCGTTGCCTTGTAAAACAGCGATGTCATATAATTCTGGTAAACAGACTTTTCATTTTGAACATTTTTATATCATTGAATAACGGATGCATAACGAGAGTTTCTATTCCATACTTTCTGATCTAGCTCGTGGTCTACAACTATAAGGGTTCGGTGTTAGTTTTCCTCTTAATTTGAAGGTTTCTGGAGTATAGGAAAAGATGTACATGCAAGGAAATGTATGTAGATTGAAAATAAAAAGAAAACTAATTTAATTAAAAAGCATTTTATTATATCAAGGTTTGTGAGCCATCTAAGGTGTTATATTGATTTTCCTTTTCTTATGAATTTTTTAGTTAATAGCTTCATTGTTTACTTTTCTGATTCCAAAGCTGAGAGGATGAGTAAATTCAAAAATCCAGCGATGCGCTGATGATGCCGCATCTGTATCATCATGAGTTTAAAAATGCATCGTCAGCCACTGAATCAAACGTTCACTTTTACTCCATGAACCCATCGGATGTGGCAACATCAAGAACATAACGCACCATGGCAGGTGGTAATACTGTTGTTGTAATGCAGCTGTCATTTAGACGTTAAGCGCATAAATAGCAAAAGAATGAAGAGGTATAATTGTAATTAATGTAAAATATTAAATAAAAATTCCGATTTGTGATTTTAGTGGACAGAAAAACTATTAGTATATACCGATATTAGAATTAGTTTCCTGCACTTTAAAAATCTGTTTCTTTCTAAAATTGATTTCACTAAATTGCTGGCACAAGTTTAAACATTTTCCACTCCAGAATTAATTAATTTGTTAAAAGCAATTTCATCCATTTGTAATATTTTGTGGTCCTGACCATTACTATCAACGACTAACATAATTTACATTCAAAAATGTCAGGAGAAAGCATCAGCTATGCAGTACTGCAGCATCATAACTAAACAGGAAGCCAACTTATCTTTGAATATAGTATACGTGAATAGGCTACTCGGATTGCTCTTAATTTAGCTTATTTTTGGCGTTTCCGAAAGTAAACATTTTATATTTCTGATAGTTCAGCGATTTTTCAAGTTTATTATTTTTAAAATTATTGCGCACTAATACATTTAAAATCTCTCACTAAAAAATTGCGATTTAATACATTTCGCGAGTGTCACCACGGCCACCTATGATATCCTACAAAGAGTATTTAGGATGATTGGGCTAAATTTAAGAGGTGACGATACACGCCTTACTTGAACACATGTCTCAAAACTTGAGAAAAAAAAACAAGATATTTAAAGATTGCATATCATCTCTAATAAGCCGAATGGACTCGTTTTGAATAGGCTTAGTGAAAAAAATACAATGCATCCAGCCCCTGCCCAAGATTAAGATTAAAGAAATAAGTAGGGAGAGTGGCCTTTGTACTGAAAACTTATTGTCCACCGCTTTCTTTATATTTCATCCAACAATCCCACATTTCCTAGGAAGAGTCGAATTTTTTTTTGGATCAAGTTTTGTTCGAAGTCGGCCGGTTTTGGATCCAGTTTTGAATGGTAAGCTTTACGGTATTGTAAAAGATATCACAAAATGGTTCCGGTCCGATGAGAGGCATGGATGCTCCCTTTTGGCCAGTACGTCTGCGGGCTCATTCCCATCAGTGAGAATTATATTCTAATCATACAGGAAAACAAACAGAAAGGGAAAATTTAACTATGAAAAATGATTAAAAAACTGCTGTTTAACTATGTAAAGTTCCTATCAAGTCTCCAACTACTATTTTACAAATTTTGCCAAAATTTTTAGACCAAGTACCATTATGGCACTAATTAAAATTATTTCTCAGCTTTTTCTATTCTGTAGAGTACGGCTCTAAGTCTAAACTTTTCCTAATAACTTCATGTGTCCCATACAAAAATCTAGCAACTGATCTACGGTAAGAATTTTGTAAGAATGAAATAAAATGCGCTCACTAGAACGCATTTTGATTTAAGATAAACACTCCTGATCATTTGAATAGGGACAGCAGATTCAGAAGTTATTTTACATAATCTCTTCTTTCTTCGCACTCGGAACATAAAACTTAATATACTAAATGAAACAGTATACGAATACGCATGCATTCATGTACAATAGGTGAGCGCTGGTGATGTACCATTATCTGTTATCAGCTTTGTTTGGATGCACTGAAAATTTTTACCAATTAAATTAGCTCAATAGAATAGGGACAGTTGCAATTTAGTCGCGACTGTGAATGCTTCGAGAACAAAATCAAAATACAGAGTTTATTTGAAGGTTTTTGTATGGTTAATCCTTTTTTTTTTGCGATAAAATGGACAGAGAAAAAGCACTAAATATTAATCAAAAAACAAAATAAGTAAAAAATTGGTCTAAGACCAATTCTTATGATACCCTAGATGAATGCCCGTATAAAATTTCGTATGGTCACCGATCTATGCAAGTTTGATTTTTGAAGTGGTTTTTCACATATATTTCTAGAACGGTTCGTCGGACAGAAAAATTAATTATAACCAATTTTATAGGATTGCGTATTCTGAAGAATTTTTAGTTCAATAAAAATGTCTAGGAAAGATAGTTTTCACAGTTTATATAAAAACCTAAATTTTTATATGGCAGCACCAGGAAGTGGTTGCCGAATTTAGTCCATTTTTGAAATTTTATTTGTTATTACTAAAAAACACCATGCACCAAATTTCAACTCTCTATGTCGACGCGATTTCGCGCGCACGGACAGACGGACAGCGTGGGTGTCCAATCCATTTTGCTGTACAATCATTATTTCGAGGTGTTACATCACCACCACACACCTATTGAATGCATGTGTATTCGTATACTCTTTCATTTAATTTTATGCACCGAAGGCGAAAACAAAATAAATTATGTAAAATAGTTTTTGAATCTCTAAATCGGCTGTCTCTAGTCAAATGATCAGCAGTGTAAATATAACCAATAAAATCTTTCTTACAAAATCGCTGAATCTTCAACACCATATGTCTTAAGAACTTTAGCCGATACATATGTATACCTATTTCAATTTCAATAGAAAAGAACTTTCTAACGGTGGTAATTACCCACTTCTTGATTCGTGAGAAATTATTATCGAAAACTTCAAATCGGTAAACCGTTGCTCATTTTCGACAGTAGGTTTCAATATATGTATCTAATTTATCTTAGTTAGATGAGTGCGTTAATGGGTCAGGTGCTGTCCATGGGTCCCGCTCAAAAATGATTCGTGTAAATGAAGGGTGGGCAGTGGAGGGCTTCAGTTTTGCGAATTATAAAATTTAAAACAACGCGAAGTCCCTGACCGATTATATTTTGAGTTAGTTATTTGAGCCCAATTTTCTGCCAATTTGCTCAATCACGGCAGTTTTTATGGAATTTTGAAATTAAAAAAAAATGAAATTTTATTGCGAAATTTGGCAGGAAGGTAAAATACATACCCAATATTAGGGGCTATTGGCAAGCACTGTCTCAGTGAGACAACTGAGACAAAACTTTGAGCAACCGTCTTAGTTGTCTCAGTTCAAACCAATCAGCTGATTCGCCAATTTTGACATTTAAATAATTTTGACCACAGAAAATGGATAGTAATAAATTGAGGAAAGCGTTGTTGGTTTATTCAAATAGCTCACTATACTTTAATTAGTAATTAAAATCACAAAATATTGAAACTGAGTCAACTGAGACAAGAAAATTCAGTTTCACTTGTCTCAGTTGCTCAGTGGTTACGTTCATTTTTTGTAGCTCAATATGGAACTAAGATAGTTTACCGAAAGTGCAGTCTCAGTGAGCCAACTGAGAATAACTCACTTGCCTCACTGAGAATGTGCTTGCCGAAAGCGCCTATTGATAGAAAAATAATCTTTTGTCTCCAGGATTAGCCATTTTACCGTTGTGATTTATTGAAAAAGAAAATGCCAAACATGATATACATGACAGAAAATTGTGTCACTACTTTCATGGAGTCCCAAAATTCATGGAAAACTAATTTTCTACAAAAGTCCGTAGCGCAAGATCTGTCATTGATTAGAAATGTAGAGGGCTCGAAAAAAGTAAGCGAAAATATAAATTTTTAATTTTGATTTAGATAATAAATTTTCATAAAGAAATTAGTGAAAAATAATAAAAGTTGTTTTTCTACTGGAGGTGATCCTTGCAAACTAGCTCCTATTAATGCACTGAGCTATGCTCTGAGTGGAAAAATAAAAAAAAAAGATCTTTACCCATTTACAGCAAGAAATCTTTCCAGTTGAACGTAAAATTCTGCATTGGATTTCTGGCGAACAGAAAATTTAGCGCTCATTTGAAACAAGTCTTCAGATCAGATGGAATTTTACTCAAGCAGTTTCAAATATAACGCTCTAGAAGGAGTTTTATTTTCAGAGCAATACGTCCGCGTGAGAACATTTCAGGCCCTGATTAGAAGGCATTCCAAAATCGAGAAAATGCACAAGAACCACCTGATATTTTCCTTCTGTACGGAAAAACATAAGATGTTTGCATATATTTGTATTCGTGCTCTTGTATGACCAGGACAACACATCGTTCTGCTTGAATCCGAATATTCTGAATGCACCATTCCGAGTTCAAAAAAAGTGACGACAGATTGAAACTAAATCGTTCGGCCTGAGAAAAACAGTGGCATACATTGAAACAGATTTATCTGAACGAGAAAGGGAACGCAGCA
This sequence comes from Dioctria rufipes, assembly GCA_963924295.1. Classification (NCBI taxonomy): domain Eukaryota; kingdom Metazoa; phylum Arthropoda; class Insecta; order Diptera; family Asilidae; genus Dioctria; species Dioctria rufipes. The sequence continues at coordinate 117,079,048 of OZ002741.1, forward strand.
TACAATTGCTTTATTGGACTACCTCTCCTTCCAATAAGACATTTTCGTTTATTTTAGCAATGGCATTATGAAGGTATAATTTTGCTAAATTGGCGTATTTCGTCATAAATATTTAGAGTCGCCCAAAATTTCTCCAATAATTTCCTTCCATTCGAACACATCAATATACAATGCCAATCACACGCGATTTCACATACCTTCAACCTTCCTTATTTGTGGTTTTTCCTAATATTATGCTGCACAGCAAAATGCCTGAAGTTAAATTAAAAAATTTTTGAAAATTTCCACGTTATTCTGGTGTAGATACCTCCCCTTTAAATTCTTTCCTTAAAGTGGAAACCTTATCCGGTTCAAAGGAATCGCTCAAGCCATTTTACAAATACTGATATGAATATTTGTCATATATTGAGATAACGTAATATTATCCCAAGCTCGATAAAATAAAAAAACGTTGCAATGATACTTGCTTCTTCTATGGGCCATAAAATACAATTGGTACATACATACAAGGCATACAAGGAAAACTGTAAGCATATAAGGCAATAATCATTTTACGAGGAAAGGAACTTATATTATCTGACGTTTTCGCGAGAAATTCTATGGCAAAACTGCATGTAACTAAGGTCCTTCAATGACGAGTCGGTACGGTAGCAGACATTTTGTTTACAAGTCATGTCGCAACCGAAGACATGTTGCATCTCAACCGTGCAGTGCAGACCCGTATGTAGGTACTGATTAATATACACGGTGACGACAGTGGCACGCTTACCGAGTCAATGTCGTACCGAACCATCAGGGAGGGCTCTAAGAGTAGCATTTCAGCAAAATTATTTAATAGTCTCATCGAACTGGTGGAAATATTTGATACTGGACCCGAGACACCCTGTATTGGAAAGTCTCCTACCTGCAAGCACGTCAACTTGTATGAAAATTTTGTTGATGCAGACGAAACAACAAATTTCGTGCTATCGAGTATTTCATACATTATGACAATATGTGATTTAGACTAGTACAACACATGAAAATTTGTTTTTAAATAAATTTAACTTGATGGATGATTCTTCTCCCATTTGCACCGAACCAATTTTTTCCATTTTTTGCAAACACAATGTTTGATGACAATTCATTGGTACTTTAAAGCAGTTATTTTTTATTTGACACGTTGTTTGAAATTTTATTTACCAGTATTATTTATTAGTAGTGCTTCGTCCCGACTCTTTGCCTGGGCCTCGCCATATCATGCATTTTTTTCTTATATCATCAAAATTCATCACAAGGCGACGATGATGAAAACAAAATTAACAAAGTCTCTCAAATTACAATTAACAATTTAAAAAGTTTACCTACTCTTTGCTTTTTATAAACAATTGATAGGTTTCATTATACAGATTACCTCGAATTTTATAAGAAACCGCTATGATGTGAACTTCCTCAAAAGGACAAGACACAGTGAATAGTTTGGACTAATAACTTTAAATTGAAATTAATACAACAATCAACCCTAAGCAACGAATTCAATTAATACAACTATCAATCATATTTCTTACTACGATAAGTCCTGATTTATGTACCCCCAGAATCGAACTTCTGTCAATTGAAATCGTTCTCACTATAGAGCAAAAAGAGGATTCTAATAGAATCAGCCAACAAATGTTTTTTTGCTTTTGATTTACACTTAACCGGATATTTTTAGGGCAAGTCATCAAGTCGTCTTCTAATTTTTAATGTAACAAAACAGTGATATAATTTCGCTTGTTAAAAATTTTTCACAAATAAGTCAAGGAAACAGAAACTGCGAGGTTTTTGGAAAGCTAGGCTATGCTCATTTTCATACCATGGTATATCACCTTCATTCTTACAATTCAAGCATAAATGCAAAGGAAACGATGATTGATTTCGAATGATTTAATGCATATCCCATATAAATTTCATTCGTTTGGCCTTCCATAATAAGACTCCGAATTCGTAAAAGATTAATCTGTTTAAAATTTCATGTATTGAAACCCGACTTTTATAATAAGGCCCCTAAAATTCAACGCAAAAATGTTTCACCTTACAGTTTGCTCGAGGATCGCACTTCATGTAATTTGTAGATATGAAATATTTCAAAACTCAATTAGGATAATGTCAGCATATTAGAAAAACTTTTGTAATAGACTTCATAATATGGAAATAAATGCAAATGCAGTTAAAAAGAGAAGTATATGAAGAAATATTGCCCAATTTGATATTCTTAAAAATGTCTAAAAGCCATAGAAAATGGTTAATATAATTACAGATGATTTCTAAATTCATTTTCACAATTTTTATTTCAATCTGTAAAATCCTTAATTTTCATAAAAAATCACAATTTTGAGTTTTTCTTTTTTTTTTTCTACGAAAAAATATTGATCACGTTTTCATTCATTTTGTTATACAGTTTAACCGAATTGAAAAAAAAAATACTAGAGTGTTAAAAACAGAACGAATAGAACTAAACAAAAATATTTCTATTAAATCTTACACTAACTTTATTCCGAAAAATAGTAAACATTGAAAATAAATTTTACAGAGATGGAAACTTAGCATTTCATTTGTTTTTTAACTGAACTTTTTTTAAATAAAAAAATCACTTAATTTACACCAATCAGTACGTTTTTTTGTTTTATTTATAATATTTTGAAGCTCTCTTTAACTTAATTTTTATTACAATAATTAACATTAAAATAGAAAAATTAACATAAATCGCATATTTCTTTCACATTAATCTAATTATTAATATTTCGTCACCAGTTAATTTCATACATTTTCTGGTTTAAAATCTGGGGGTTAACTGTTTTTTTTTTTTTTTAAGTAAGAAAAAGAAAAACTGTAATGTGTAATATGAAAAGAGAATAAAATTGTTTTCTTCGTCTAAAAAAGTACTGATTTTTTTTTATTTATTTATTTATATAAATGGTGGTGAAATACATTTTTAATTTATAGATAGGGGGCTACAATGGTTGTACCATAGTATCACACTTGAATAATTGTATTTGAACATGAATTTTGTGATGACCTGTTCGAATTTAGATATACATACAAATAAAATTAACCAAAAACGAATAAAATAAAATCATGGCGAAATTTTGTGAACGTTCAAAACCAACGAAATATATAAAAAAAAGGGACAACACAAAAAAAATAATTATAACGAAAACGTAATAAGCATAGATAAATACAAAATTAACTTGCGCGCTCATTTAAAATGTATACGTTTTCTACAAAAACTTCTGCTTCCTCTTATATCTTACAGATATTTCTCTTCATAAACCGATTCGATTAAAATTTCGAATTTTTAGATCCGAATACTTTTATTGTTACAGTAAGTTTATTTTACAGTTTTAAATATATAATTTATTTAAAAAAGTTCGCCATTATTTTAAAAAAATTTTACTTTTACAGACTATCAATAAATTTTTAAAATCCTAAAAAAGAGAAAAATCAAAAAATAATTTCAGTCGTTTTCTTCACATTTGTCGCGATTGTTTTTACTTAATTATTTACACCCTAATACACTGTTTATTTAAAAAAAAAAAAAAGAAGAAAAATGTAGTTTTAAAGAGCACTATTATGCACGCAAACAAAAAGAAAACAAGAATTCCGAAATAATATTCCTGATTTTCCAATTTAATTTTTTTTTTTATTACATTTATGTGATATAATATTTGTTTCAGCTTGAAAATGAAAGAAAAAAGCTCTGCTGGTACATAAATTTGTATGTGGTTGTTGTTATTATTGCTGTGTAATATTATTCAAAATTATATTTTTTAACTGCTGTTTGTTGTCAATAATAAATTTCAAGTTTTTTTTTAACTCCACGCTGGATAAGTGTCGGTATACCATTGCTCGCCATTTGTGCCTAAAGGTTGTTGGGGTAAAGGTTGTGTACCCCAGTTTCCACCACCATTTCCTATTAAACCGCTTGCATAACGTCGCTTTATATCTCCTGGATTTTGGTGACCTCCATCAAATTTACGTTTACCGACTGTATCGTGTTTTTGTTTTATTCGTTTTATAGAGAAGAGAGGAAAGAAATTGAATTAGTATTTGCTATTGTAATAAAAGTGAAATATCTTAATCCTATAAACACTACGTACAAAAACCAAAGGGGGCTGAGGTATGCTTATTTGAAATGACAAATTTTTTATTTATATATCTAATTCCATGAAGGGTATTTTTCCTTTGAAAGAATAATTGGACCTGCTGGTTATGAGTTAACAGGGATTATCCGGTAAATTTCCACTCACAGTTTGGCTAAAAGTTGAAGATACGACTTGTATAATAGAAACTACCAAATGAGAAATTGTCCACTATTGCAGTTATAGCATAGGTTTAAACACTAGCAAATATTTTTTTATAAAATTTAGCAGCCCTTATTGTGGGTAGTGCGCACTTTTTTCAAAAAATGGATGGAAAAGGGTTAGCTTTTAAATAACCAGCAGCTGATTTTAGTTAGCAGAATGCTATAGATTGCGCAGACCAACATACTAAGAAACGGGCAGCAGGAGCGCGAATTATGCAACGCTTAAGGGATCGCGCACGGGAACTTTTCGAAGGCGTCGAATATGCGCATATATAGCAAGAATAAGAGTACGCTTAAGAAAATAGAACTAACCTCCCTGATGTATCTTATACCTAAGCAAGTTCGAAAGTGAAGACAAATCGTTGATGCATTACTAGGATGAAATATCTTTCAAGTGAAAGACTGTTTCTGAATAAAGACTGGAAGTTTATCGAAGGAAATTTTGATACACATTCTAAGATGTGATTACGCGACCTGCCTGGGTGAGACAACTAGTTGTCAACAGAGGATGCCCTCAGTGTGGGATTGTGGTAGATACTTTTGGTACATCTGAGCATGTGCTATTTATTTGCAGAAGGCTAGCCTTGAACGGAGAAAGGCCGACGGTCCTTTGAGCCAGCCAAAACTCCATTGGCCTAACTGCATTAACATCATTGGGCATTATGCTCCCTCTCTAGAAACCCTATTGTGCCTTGCACCTTGGTTCAATTCTGCGTACAGGGATGGTGCGAATACTTGGAACGAATGTCCGGCGATAGCTAGGAGTAGAATGACAAACATCGGTAAATGGTGGCTGCAAGGACTGGCTTATTTCAAACATATGGGAGTGTTAGGGAGAGACTTAGCACTCATGCTAGGAGTTGGCAGGATCGCAATGACACCAAAAAATTTGTGTTGTGAGTACACATGGGTTTCTAACAAATTGTACTATCCATTCCTTGATCCTAGAAAGAATTAAACCCACACTCGATTGAACAATCGTAAGGAATCATGGGATTAGGCACGGACACTTTGCGGATAGTCATTCAGATTTCAGTTTCCATATACCAGACTTCGGTTGTTTTTGAAAAGCCTTCGACTAAGTAGACAGAATTCATAAGAAAAGCTACATCGCCACAGAATCCAAGTACGTAGAGTGCATAAACTTTCAACCAACTCTTCGCAATGACAACTTCGATATAAATTCTGGAGTTGAATTGTCTCATCGATTTGGATTATTCTGTTATCTGCTTATGCTTGTTCAAGATAAAAAGTATTGTCTCAGCCTTAAGGACTACAGTGAAAACTAAAGCCTGGGTCAATATATTTAATTTTTAATATTTAACATATTTAATATATGATAGACTAATTTTGAAACTTTATTTGAATAGTCTTTCCTTTGTAAAATTATTAACGAAATGAAATATTATACATACAAATATTATTATACGCAGTAGGCCTAAAATGCTTTTAATTATATATATATAAAAAAAAAACAAATAAAAAAAAATTAGAATTTGTCATTTCATAATAAACAGGACAGTATACGGGATAAGTAGTATTATCTATGGATTACATAATCGGGAAATACCTATATATAATGTATAACAAGTAGTAACATCTCCAAAACACCGTAAACTGGATAACATAGGACAGGATTGGATTGGTGATAATAATTCACATACAGTTGAATACAAATGTTTACAATTTAATTTGAATTTTGATATTTTAAAAAGTTTTCATAATTCTTGAGGTTTTTTATATAATTTAATTTATGTTCTGAATTTAGGCATAAACGGCAATAGAGGCTGGAATTTAGAAAGGAAACATTTAATATAAGGGATATTCTATTTAAAAAGAAATTAATAAAAATAAAAAACAAAATAAAACGATTGTGATTAAAACAAATCTACAAAAATATCCAGTACTGTTTTCTTTGTTCCTATTTTTCTTGAATTTTAAGTACATATTTTTGCAAAATTACTGATGAATGGAAATATGAATGAAAATGATTTAATTTTAAAAAACAGTACGAATATAAAAAAAATATACGAAGGACAATGAAAAAATATGTGTATTTAAAAAAATATTTACACAAAAAAATGAACGAAAGAAACACATTTTTGAAATTAATAAAAAAAAAAACGAATCGATTAGTATTGAATAAAAATATAGGATAAAATATATATAATATAATAAAAAGTAGGACAAGTTTTGTTAGCAAAGCGGGATAATGATTCCTTATATATATATATATATATATATATATATATATATATGCATATATAGATATAGATATATATATATATATATATACATATACCAATATACCAATAATATATATATATATAGATAATATATAATAAAAAAAAAGTAAAAAATAGTAGAAAATAGCATGTGCAATCGCAATTTCTTCTTTTGGCGTTGGTTTTTCTCAAATTTCATTTTTTCCGCAACAAATTACATTTGCATATATTGTTAAAGCCAATTGAAAAAATAGGCCAGATCATTTTTAAACAGCATATTTATTAAAATATTTAGTAAAAAACAACTATAACTTACTGCAAAAAAATTCAAAATTATAATCATTTATTGAAGAAAATACGAATGTATTTTTAAAAAATTTAATTAGATAAAAGAGAAAATGAAAAATGAAGCTAATCGTTTATTCCGTCTCGTCTTTTTTCCTTTTAATAAAATACTAAAGTACTTAATAAAAACAATGAAAGTACATGAGCATTGAACAATTTCTTTAATCATATGTATTATAATCTCTTACGTACCCAATATAGATTTATATGTATATACTAATCGATTCATTTTTTTCTTTTCTTTTGTTTCAAAAGAAAAAATCTTGTTGTAACGACAAAATCGCTTTGAAGATTTTAATAAAAATAAAACAAGCACACTGAACATCAAAAATTTAATATGCAAAATAAGTGAAATTTTTTAAAGAAAATGCACAACTTTGCCGCAACAAAAAGTGTAACTAAAAAAATAAATAAAAATAAAAACAGATAGTGGTAGTCTCCCATACTGCTTATTTATGAGCGACCACAAAACTTCGCAATTCGTCAGTATTCGTTTCGAATATACAACATGGACAAAATATAAATCAATAGTAATGTGAAATCCAAAATAAGCACTTTTAAAATTTTTAAATTCTATAAACAGTGACAATTTTTAACATTTTTTATTATTATTTAGAGAAAATGATGAGAAGCGACAGCAAAAAATATTGTACAAATAGCATGCAAAAACATTTTGGGTTGTTCAGGCACACGGACAATTAGTGAGAACTATTAAAAGTATTATCAAAGCAGTCGGAGAACCAGTATATGTTTTCATTTCCTATTTTATTTTTGTTTTTTATTTTTTTTTTTTGTGATGCAAAAAAATATTTTACACCACTTGGCACAACAACGTGAGATACAGACCGTTCTCCTCACCTGGTAAATTTTGTAGCGGCTTGGCGCGCTGGGTGCCACGAGCGTTGGGACGAATTTGTCCCGCCCCACGGACCCCCCCGGCTGGTGCTTGCGCCCCCACGGTGGCCCCCCGTTGAGCCGGAGGGGCCCCCTGTCGATTGGTGTTGCCACGGAGCCCAACGGCCCGGCCACGCGCCGTGACTCCACGCCCATGACCAACCCCCTAATTGTGTTTTTTTTATACAATGATCGCCAATTATTTTGTTTTGTTTTTGGAATGCATATCACCAAATGCATTTTTTTATTTTTTGACGAACATTATAAATTTAACGATTGATGTCGATTGCCGAAAAAAAGAAAAAAATCGAAGAAAGCCCGTTAGATTTGATACATATTATAAACAATATATTTAAAAAATAAAACTAAAAATAAAAAATTCAACAAAATATTTTATATATGAAAAGGTCTGTTATCGGTTTATTATACTTAATAAGGTTATCTTCATTTCTTTATATCTATTTTTATAATTTTCATATATAAAAAATTTTGTATAAACTTAGGGAAAAATTAAAAGCTAATTTTAAATATTTTTTTCTTCTAAACAATTAATATTAACTGAAATTAACGTTTGAAATAAATATTTGGCATTTTATACCTCAAATATAGGCTCATACATGCCATAAAGGCCATTCGGTCCTTCCTAACAAACACACAATACACAAAAGAAAAGAAAAAAATTTTAATGGTGCCTGTTATTTTTTTATATGTATATATATATATATATTATTTGACAAAAAAACAATTTTAATAATTCCTTAAATTGAACGCAAATTATTAAAAAATAATCATAATTAAAACAAGCCAGTAAATAATAAAAAAAAAAAGACGACAATTTAACTCTGTGTTTTGTGTGTTTTTGTAAATAGAAATATTGCTCCAATTTTTCTTAAACTTTTTTTTTCATTTTAACGTTTTAAAAATTTTGGAAGTAACTTTAAATTTTGATTAGAATCGATATTATTTTGCGATTGACATTCTCAGATTTGTTAATGAATAAAATAAAATTAGATGTATTTTATGCATAAGGGAATGATGGAACAGTAGATTTCAATAACTAGTGTCCTTTTCTCGTTTTTAATCAAATAGTAATAAGGTATTGGCATTGTCAGCGATAAAATCTATAAGCATTATTTTGAAAATCTTAGAATAGTTCCTTTTTTAATTAGTGTAGGTACACCAAACATCATGTTAAATAAGATATTTATATTTTATTTTATAGGAACAATTTTACGCATTTTCAAAAGATTATTAAATGCATATTTTAAGGTTTAAGCTGAAGCTAAAGGTTATTTAATTGGCATATCTCAGTACCTACACAATTAGTAGAAAACACAATGGGATTGCAATTTCTACTTATATAATTATTAGTATTAAGTAGGGGAAAGAGAACACCTGGAAATTTCAAATTGTTTCTGTTAGCAGCCAAGACATCTGTTAAGTTTATTACTGTGTTATTATAACCGATATTTAAACAAGCAAGAAAGATTAAATAAAAGCATTTTTAAAAAGCGATTCAAAATTATAAAGCAAAATATACATACATATGTATAAGCGGCACAAAAATAAAATTGAATAAAAAAGCAGAAGCAAAATGTAAATTTTTGTAACATAAAATTAAAGTTTCAGATGATATTTTGTGTGAAAGTTTGTGTACAAGTATGTTTGTTACAAGTTCTCTTCAATAGATTTTATTATTTATATCCCTCCCATTATTATTTCTTGACCTGCTACAAATAACCTGCTTCTTTAAAAAACAAAAAAAAAAGTTGGTTTAGCTTATCCACCCCCATATTGAAACAAGCGCCAATCACATTTGCTGCGGCACGGAGCGGGAAAAAATGCAAAAAACAAATTGTAGTACATCCAATCAGCAGATATATACTTTCGGGCAACTCTTTCTTGAAAAACAGAAGAGAAAGAAAAACGCAGACAAAAAGAGAAAGAAGGGAAAGAAGGGAAAGAAAAACACAGACAACAAGGGAAAGAAGAAGAGACAGTTGAGAAAATAAGGAATGTTAGAATGAGAGAAAAGATGAAGACGAATGAGAGAAAAGATGAAGACGAGGGAAAGAAAAGATGAAGACAAGAGAGAGAAAAGATGAAGACGAGTGAGAAAAGATGAAGACGAGTGAGAAAAGATGAAGACGAGAGAGAGAAAAGAGAAAAACTAGAAAAATAAGGAAGACTAGAGAAAGAAAAGAGGAAGACTAGAGAAAGAAAAGAGGAAGACTAGAGAAAGAAAAGAGGTAGACTAGAGAAAGAAAAGAGGTAGACTAGAGAAAGAAAAGAGGTAGACTAGAGAAAGAAAAGAGGTAGACTAGAGAAAGAAAAGAGGAAGACTAGAGAAAGAAAAGAGGAAGACAATAGAAAGAAAGAGGAAGTTGAGTGCGGCGTTGCAAGGAAGTTGAGTGAGGCGTTGCAAGAGGAAGTTGAGTGAGGCGTTGCAAGAGGAAGTTGAGTGAGGCGTTGCAAGAGGAAGTTGAGTGAGGTGTTGCAAGAGAGTGGGAGTGAGGTGTTGCAAGAGAGTTGGAGTGAGGTGTTGCAAGAGAGAGGGAATGAGGTTACAAGAGAGGTTTTGCAATAGGGAGTGACGTGTTGCGAGAAGGAGTGACGTGTTGCGAGGAGGAGTGACGTGTGCGAGATGGAGTGACGTCTTGCAATATAAAGGGAGTGGTGTTGCAACATAAAGGGAGTGGTGTTGCAAGTCAGAGCGAGTGAGGTGCTGAAAGAGATAGCGAGGGGAGGAGAGCAGTTTTCATTACTTCAAAAAAGTGAGCGAAATAGCCTCATTAATATGTAACAATTTCCAATACATAAATGCCATATGCAAACGGGATTTATCAACCAATAATAAGACCTTCATCCTTACCAAGGACAGAATTGGAGCATTGAGCTTTTCAAGTGAATTCTACATCTTATACATATACGGGGTGGAACTGGAGGCTCCCAAAACAATAAATTTGACAAGAATCTTCAAAGTAAAATCTCAGAGTCCCTTATATGCTAACGAGATTAAGCCTCGGATGGACATATTGAAGATATTTTAAATAATTTTATTTTGCATTAAGATGTTATATAACTGTTCTTCATTCCCCTAAAAAACTAAAATCAAAACTGTATCGAAAAACGCACTTTTCTACCCTACCACAGCAAATATAATTTTGCAAACTCGTAAGACAAAGTTTTTTCAACATTCAAAATTTAATTTTACTCAACCAAATTAATTCATTGCGAAGCGCTTGTTATCAATATAAATGGTGTATTTTACAGCCTTTCATGAATTCTGTTGCTAATATAAATTTCACGTTTAATTATATCCTTACGCAAATGTAATTGCACGTCTATTTTGTGTTACTCCAGTGTATATAACAAAAGCGTAAGAATAACAAATAAATGCAAAATAATCGCTGATATTATAATGTTTATAATTTATGAAAATAAATTTAAAAAAGAATATGTAGATTAAAATACAACAAAATATAAAAGAAAATTGTTTTGTTTTAGGGACCCACCACATTTGTTCTTCCCGTTCTCTGAGGAGCACCAGCGGGGCCAGTTGGTGACACACCGCTTGGTGGATAGTCAAAGAAGTAATCTCCATCGTAAGATCGGTAAAAATCGTCGTAATATGGTTCATTGTAGCCACCACGATAATCCGAATAACCGTAAAAGTCGTAATCATAATCTACAAATTTAAAATGCGGTTTTTGTTGTTGGTTTCTTATACATAAAAACACTCAAAATGTTACAAAAAAGTTATAGAGTAAAAAATTCTAATTTATGTTTTTTTTATTATTTTCAAAGATGAGGTATATTTAAAATAAAAACTTTTGATCTGGCAATTTTTTCTATGATATGGCCTATTTTGTGTTTGTTTAAGAGAAAGCTTTCGTTGCACTATATATTTTTATCCAACTTTCATTTAAAGCTCTCTCGAATTACATTTTAAATAGTTTTACTGCAAAAACTTAGAATGATACTGATATCCGACAATTGGCGAATGGCACAGATATTTAAATGTTAAAACGAAAATTAAGGAAATAGTACAGTGTGGACGATCATGCAGTTAAAGCATGCATGCAATGCTACCTCGGCCACTTAAAATTGACCGATGAAAACAAAACGTAGTGATGAAAATTTATGATTTTTTAGAACGAATTGCTTTGCCTAACAAGAGCGAGATGCTGACTGCATATAAATAACAATCCAAACCTTTGCAAATATTTTAAAACAATATTTACTTGATTTTACTCTTGGAGATGCTGACTGCATATAGATAACAATCCAAACCTTTGCAAATATTTTAAAACAATATTTACTTGATTTTACTCTTGGAACCTATTCATTAACTTGTAAAGTTTGAAAGAAACATCAATGTCAGATCATAAGAAAATACAATACGACATTTTAACTAATTCTAACAAGAAGCTTGCTATCACATAGCAGGAAGCCTGCGCAAAACAATCCGCTCTACAAGATCCTGTCCTGGCGGTTTTTTTTCCAGTGATAGAGGGTAGTAGGGGCATTAATAAGAAGCAATAAATTTGGGTTACATGAAAGAAAGTTTTTGAAATAAATAACGGTATTTATGAAATTTGTGTGTAAAAAAAATCAAAATTTTGGAATTATTTGAGAATAATTTAAAGATGCTTAATTAAAAAATACAGAGTAATACAATTTTCTTGGCTATTTAATAATCCAACAATAACCAAGTGGTTCAAAAGTTATACTCATTTATTCCCATCAGTGTTCACGAATATTGGCGAAATCTTCAACTGGCCACAACTTCTAAAGGAAGGTTTCTGTGGGGGGGGGGGGGGGGGGTGTATGAGGAATTAAGGAATCGCGTAGTATATATAATATCCAAAAAGAAAAACGAACTTTATTACAATTATATTGGTGCACTATTGTTTTACTTAGTTGTATTGAATTGAAAGTGCGTATGTCCAAATTTTGATGATTTTCGTTCTTAATGGAAATAGATTATATAGAGGTAGACCAATTTGGTGTAGAAACTTAACATGTCCATATCTAACTGAAGTAACGTTATTAAAACAATAAATCAACAGTTAGTATTGAATCAACTCACTCCAGGACTTGTACCACTTCGAATCTCAACTTGGTCCAGAAGTTTTGGGCTTCTGACTTACGCCATAATTGTTCTATTCTTGTTTACATTTCCGTCGCTGCTTTAAATTCCTGCAGTTACGTTGGTTACATCATTTTGAATTTAACAAGACCTTTCGAGTTTCTACTGCGTATCTAGTTGTGGTAAAACACTTTTTTTAGCCTATAAATAATTTAAAAACATTTATTTCGACGAACCCACTTATTTATTTGTTGTTTACAGTTCTCTCTCAGTTGGTACTTGGTGCTTAGACCCAAAGAGACTGCATATAGAAGTGAACCCACTTTCTGCAGTGTATATCTATGTACGTAGGAATTCCTTTTTTATTAAACGAATTTACGAAAATTTTGTGCTACATTATGAGAAAACCCCTCGGTATATGAAAATTATCGAAATCAAATTAATATTTGTAATAACGTTTCTATATTCTATGCCATTACAACCGCAATTTTTACAGGAAACTGGACTACATTATTTTATGTGATAAGAAATGTTATTCGTATATATATTTTTAATTACAGCGACTAAATTTTTGCAGTAAGGAGCTAAAAAAATATAACTATTGACATGCCGTGAAGTGATCTTGTAAATAGCAGAAAAACAGCATGCGCTTACAACAAATATATTCGATCCCAAATAGGTATACTTACCAAATGAAAGCTAGGAATCTGTAGGGAACGAAAAGCCATACTGTTCAATTTATTGAAAGTTTCCAGGCTCGTGAGCAAAAACTGAACATTTTTAAAACTGCACGAGTAGAAAATTTTCCCTTGAACGAGTATTTAAGCAGATGATTTTAAAGTGTTACAAATTTAACTAGACATGCATTTTTAATGACTTACATCTAAATAAACACGCACCCCAATAAATGGTCGAAGGGAATTACACTAACAAATTAAGATGCAAAAATATGTATAATGTACAAGCAAATGAAATTTTGGAAAATTATTAATCTCAACTTGCTTAAGTTTATTAAGGTAAGTGCTTCACACACTGCATACTTAGGCAGGAGTAGGGAATATGTATTGTTATTTTAGGCATGCATTTCATAGGGGAATTCAAATAGGACAATATTTGGATAGAATTAAGTAAAAAACGAAAATAAGGACTAATGTATAAAAATGATAGCGATAATTTAATTGAATTTTGGATTTTTCCCCAAAATTATACTATTTGACTTTCGAGGATAATTTGCGAAACTCATTTTATTATAAAAAGTCTTTAGGAACATTGGTTGCATTTCTTTCTGGATATTAACTGATCAAAAAAGCCAAGTTTTTACGTTAGTGGTATTTTAACAGATAAGCACTTTTTAGTAAAAAGTAGCAGTAAATCTTATACATTGTACTTTATAATATTGCAAAGGTGGGAACTGAAGAGCACGAAGATTAATTTATTATTAACAAAAACCGATTTGTTTCCTAATCCTTTTTCGCTTTGACTTACAAGATTCCCTAGAACTTAAGAGTAAAAGATATCTTTAACTTTGTAATGGCTTACCGTAATCGCCGCGAGCCATTGGCGCTCTTAAGGGCATTCTTGGTCCTGGCAGTCCTCTCATTGGTCCCATTGGCATCATTCCTGGATGTGATGGTGACATATTACTGTTCCAAAAAAGTTAAACGTTATTACTCTGTAACAAAGTAAGTTCGAGCTATACGCTCAATTAAATTAATTCTTTTCTCCTCGCTTATTGTCTGTACCTAGGGTTTCAAAGAAAAAGTTAAATAAATCATAGATATTAATGGGTAACATATCGACCACACCAACACGGGTTATGAAAATGTAATCTTCTGAAGACCGGGCATGAGCCAAAACAGCAATGATATTGGTTATCACTATGGAATTCTTAAGCTTCAAGTTATAGGTGGTACTGTACTCTAACTATAGAAACCAACGCAAGCAGACTTGCGCATCATCGTATAGAAAACCACAAATTAAACGAAAAAAAAACATGGACAGAGTAGGGTCAGAAATTAAATTCCTACCTTCATTTTTCCGATGAACTGCAAAGCAATGGAAATGTGATCTCGACTAGGTACAAGCCGATCGCACGGTTAATCGCATCATATTTTACCAGAAAAGTAGTACCGTTTAGCATACAATTAATTATAAGATTATTTGATTGCCAGCGATTCGCTAAGCACGACTCAATTACGCCATTGGTGAAGATTTTGCAATGTCCATCTATCGACTCAAAACGAAACAAAAATTCATTTAAAACAATCGTACTCCCGAATAACGAATCAGTCTTCGACGGAAGAGAATTGTTGATTCGATCAATCGAGTTGAGAAACCAAATTCAGGCCCATAATCGAACTAATCATAACGGTGATATAAATAAATTCGACTAACTGATCCATAACACAGACTTGTGTTGTCACTGGACAACACAGTATGATGGAGGAGTGGATATGAGTACTCTCATGCTGAAAAATGTGCGGCTGTTGTCCTCTCATTAAATTCAAGGCTTAAGCTCATTTACTTCACCCAGGCAAATTGAGGACCCTCGAAGAAAATACTTACCCTACTAAACCGGTACGTCCTTGCATCATTTGCATCATTCTACGTTCTCTAGCTCTTAAAATTTCTTCTTTTTTCTTTTTGTCTGAAGGAGGCTTTGCGAGTGATACCTGATAGTGCGAAAGTGGCTTTAAATATTTAAAATCAGATAAAAAAATTTATGAATTTATTTATTACTTCTATATTTGAGTTCCCGACTTCTTTTCCATTCAAGGTTCGCATTGCAGTTACGGCATTATCACGATCCTCAAAATGAACAAAGGCGTAGTCTTTAATTTTTTTAACTCTTTCCACTTTTCCAAATTGTTCGAATTGTTCCTAAAAGAAAATAAAAATAGAAATAATAATTCTCAATTATGAATTTTACCTTTAATTTTTCTTCACTAATGTCTTGTGTCAAATTTCGCACGTACAATACTTTTACTTTACTCATTGTCTGCTCGTCTGGTTCCTCTTGAGGGTCAGCCCAATCGACTATAATATCACATCCCCAGACCTAAATTGCCAAAAATATGTTAGAATTTTCTTTATTTATTTTTTTTAATGTATTAACCTTAATTCTACCAGTTCCAAGCCTTCGTTTGGCTAATGAAGCAGCTTTATGCGATTCATATTCGAGAAAGCAAAATCCTCTGTTCTTCTTTTTATCGTCAGGTGAACTATAAATAATAACTTCCACAAGACCAGCTATAAAGGATGTGTTAAGAAACAGGTAAATTACAACATTTAGTAAATTTTGTCAACTTTAACAAATAACAAACTAAAGAAAACTCTGCAAAGTCTGATTTTACATCGATCAAATGTTTTTTTCTTAATTGGCGGAAAAATCAAACAAATTGCTTTTTTATCGAACTTGTTTTGAATTCGAATTCGAAATTAAAAAAATTAACAATTTAAACCCTCCCAAAATCCAATGCCAAAACGCTTAATTTTGAAAAGATTTAATTTCACTGCCTCATGATTTTATCTCAATCCAAATACGAGAATGAATTTCTTTTATTCTTTTATAAATACAGATTATAAATATATAGGAGAAAACATATATGTGAGAAAAAATGTAGATTACACTATTTATTAAAAGATATATATATATATATATATACTTGTATCTGCATATATATATTGATATATAAAACACATTTAATGGAAATATTTATATCGTTCTCCAGTCATTACCATTCTGTCTTCATTTCTCGTAAGATCTTGTCAGTTACATCTGCAATCATCTGATAATGTTAAGACTGTAGCCAGACAATTGTATTGGATAGTTAAGTAATATCAATTTTACTTTATTGTTGTAGCTGTCAATTGTTTTCAAATTTTAATACTCCTATTTTCGGTTTTCACATGCCTTTATAGTTCCATATATTATAATGTAGCTAATTCAAAAACGAACACATCACAAGTCTATTTGTTTCTCTCAATATTACGCTTACTCAAAATAAAAATAGAGAGCTTACGGTTTAGAACAGAGTTGCAAGTACCATATTACTGTCGCAGTATGACAGATCAAAGTAAAAAATAATGAAAAAAAGACTAGCACTAGTCCGTCCGCTTTTTTTCGTGGGGATTATTTCAGCTCCAACTTTAGTATTGGAATTTCATGCAGAAGTAATCAAGTGCCTTGGATTCTCTCCTTGGGATTTTGTATTTGATCAATATAATCTGATGTGAAATGCACATGGTAAGAATGAAGTATATAAAGTAGTCACTAAAGAGCGAGTGCAATAATAGGTCTGATGTTGTCCATGTATGAATTAATATGGCAGTTCTAGAACAAGGTACACAAAAGAACACAGCTTTTGGTAGATTATGCCCGACAATAAAAATTATTCTTGCAAATGAAGCGTCCATATCGATCGTGGAAAGCGTCAAATTTGGAAATTATAAAAATTCAAGAACGCTAAATCGAAACAAAGAAAACTGATTCAACAGATTAGACAAATTCATTTCAGAATTATTGAAACAGATTTCCTAAAATTGGTGGAATATTGCGACCACTCGTCACGTGGCTTTGGTCGCGTCGTAAAACGGTATTTTACATATTTTATGTTTGAATTTACCCCACTTCCGTGATAAAATTTACAAGGACTTTGATGCAATGTTTATAAAACACAATTCGGCGATGTGGGAAACAATTTGTCTAGCTTCTGTACTTAGCGGGAATTTTAGGGTCATATTTGTCTATTAGTTTAGCATTAATTTACTATATAACTTAATTACTTTCTATTTAGTGAATCATCCTCATCTATTAAAATCTTTAATATATTTGCTTGTGAATATAAATCCAATGCCTTAAAAAACTGAAAAACATGTGAAAAAATTTTAATTTTGACAGCCACGCTCTCTCACATCTTTGTAAAATTACTTTATAATATGCAATTTCTACATGTGATCCAAATAGGGTAAAATAATACATCCAATATGATGAAATTTTTATTGAAACGTGTGCACATTTTCGTAAAATATGCATAACGCTTAAATAAAAATTTTGTTGATTTAGTAAAAAATATTAATCTGAAAAATAAAATTAATGCGAATTTGGCAAAGTTTTGGAAAGAAATTGTTGAGCTACAGAACTGTTAAATTTTGCGTTCTTAAAAAACTTGTTTACGGAAAAAATGAAAATGTTATTTTCCAACAAAAAAATTTGTGATTTTTAATATTTTACACAAATTGCTTCTAACAAAACAAAAATAACAATTAAGAATGTGACTTTTTTGCAATTTGTATAAAATTTTAAAACCAATTAAAGAATTTTTGAAGCATTTTAATTAAAAATCAGCAAAAATCACATTAAAAACATCCAATTCGGCCTTCTACAATTATTGCTCTTTAAAAGAATACTTTGTATATTATTAATTTAAATATCGCAAAATCTATAAATTTAAATAAAAAAGATACATAATCGAGAGATATATTTTCACTTTCGTGATTTTTTTTTTCACTTTTGTTTCTTTTTATCACTTACGTGCATGTTTAGAAAATTCCTCTAATAATTCGTCGCGATCTCTATTCTTAGGTATATTTCCGACAAATAGCCGGTGATTGTTAAATGATATCGTTACACCAATCTTTTTGCCTTTCCGAATTTCATAATCATTCAGCTGTAATTAATACAAGTCACACAAAATGGTATATATCATCTACTTTACATTATAAACAAAATTCTTTTGTTTTTCCTAAGCACTTTCCTTTATTACGTAAAAAAGTAAGAGTTTTGTTAAAAAAATGAATATAATAAAAGCTGCGTTCTTCTTTGTTTTTATTTTTTGTTCTTCTTGAACCAAAAATAAAAATTATCGATAATTCTAATTTTATGGAATACATTAAAACCTAAAACTTCGTTGATTGATTTAGAAGCTTTTCTTTTCAGATAGTATAATATAATTATAATCTCACGGATGATGCTAAAAATAATTTTATTCATTCTTTACTATTCTTTTTATTAACTATCTCATTTTCTTAAATCTTACGATTGCCATACTATCACACTTAATCATTGAATATCGATATTCCAACAGAATTCCATATATGGTATCGCAAATGCTAATCTTTCACTCTGGTCGATATAAGCAAGCAACTGCGCGAAAGGAACGTTTCATAAAACCTCTAAATCATTTCGAGTCTTATCAAATAACGAAATTTTCAACTACGAATAACCACATATTTACTGGTTCTTTGAAGCACCAACAATTATGTACATCTGTATAACTTTATATTTTTATATTGTTTTTTAAACCCCCGTATTTAAGTCATTACCCACCTCGACTCGCTGTATGTATGTATATATGGATGTATATATGTATGTATTATACCTGTTTAAAACCCAGGGACTAGTTTTTTTTTTACCTTATATAATCTTTTGTTGCTGAAAACTTTAAACTAAAGTTTTTCAAGAAAATTTTAATGCGCGCAAATAAGCATGCCGGACTTACAATTTCTTAAATCCATTTAACATTAGTGTTCGACAGAATTCCACCAGTACAACAATCAAATCAATATCACTGCTCAAAACAAACATATTTATGATGAAGAACAATCGCTAAAAAGCCTCTAAATCAATTAACACTGTTTTAAAAATATTAAATATAGTAAAAGTGAAAATTCTTTAAATTTATTTACATATTTAATGCAAATCTTACTAACGCCGAGTTAATGACTGGAGATTGTTGAGGATGATAAATGTTAATATTAAACACAAAAAACGACAAAAAGCAAAGGACGATTAAGAAGGAAGATATGAAAGTAGGAATATAAAATGCAGAACAAATGCTGGAAATTGTGCAATACTTTGTAATGTTATAATAGGTACTTGTGTGCTATATGATTAAAAGAAATTAACGGTAAAAGATAGATTAATAAAAACAAAAGCAGAACAAAATATTTACATTGTAAATCATCTTCTATAATAAAATAAAAGTTTTCAATGAT
Source organism: Dioctria rufipes (assembly GCA_963924295.1). Taxonomy (NCBI): domain Eukaryota; kingdom Metazoa; phylum Arthropoda; class Insecta; order Diptera; family Asilidae; genus Dioctria; species Dioctria rufipes. Next base: position 117,098,924 of record OZ002741.1, read on the forward strand.
CATGATGGCTGAAAATGAGTTTTTTTAATGCATTGAAGTTAAGAGGAAAGCACAAAACAGTGAGTACAAGAAGCCATATTGCCTTACATTAATGCACTCAGCGTTTTTTATTGATTTATCATGGTAAGGAGAAAGTGTGCGTGCTCACTTCCATTCTCCTTTCAAGTTGATACATACATTATTCGTGAACAAAAACAAACTGCATGACCAGGTGTGATGGATGGCAGAAAAAGTATGAAAAGGAAAAAACAAAGAAGAAAATGCGAATTTAGTGCAGTTGAATGAAATGGGGTTGATGGACGCAATGAACGACTGTAAACGGACATGGATTTTTTTTTTTTTCATTTTTCATTAAGAAGAATGAATTGTAAAAGATAAAAATTGCATATACAGTAAAGGTTTTCCCTTTCTGCATAACATAAGTGCAGCTGCTGCAGACACAAATAAGTGCATTTCTGCTAGCATCTGGATTTCAAGGAGAAAAAGAATTTCTCAAAGAAATGGAAATGGAAAGGGTTATTGTTCTTCTTTCCGTTACTATCAAAAGAGGTCATAACATAATACAAAAGAATTTATATTAATAAGAGAAAAACCGAACTTCGAATAAGATTCATCGAAATTTTATTAATCGAAAATATCCAAAATAATACAAGTAAGTTCAAATATTATTTAAATATGATTTCTTTGCTATTTACAAATGTTTGTACATATGTATGTATGCTTAGAGGCATTGGTATAGGGCGCAGAGTGTAGATCGGAAAATTTCGATTTGGCCTGAACCAAGCGCATATTTATTATGGCTTTACGGTCATTCCACTGGAATTAGACCAACGTTCTGAGGACTGTGTCCCTTTAAAAACGAAGCTGATTGTTCTTATGCCAGTGAAAGTCACAGCTATTATATAAGAAAAAGCGTAATCTGTCTAGAATCTTTTCCTGATAAAGATAAAGAAATTATTCATGTTGCCACAAACAATATGAGTCGTAATTTCAAATTGCGAATATTTGTATACTTGCTACTATTGCTTTCTCAGATTGGATTCTTAAGAGCTGCTTATTATTAAAAACATAATGCGATCAACTGAGTGAAAATGTTTCAAGAAGAAACTACGAGAATACGGACAGAAAAAATTCTAGATAGTTAGATTACGTACATAGTAAAATTAATAAGTAAAATTTAAATTGTCTTTCACTTCCATTTCTTTAAGAATTCATGACATGCAACCGCTTACAGATTTAATGCAAATCAGATATCAATCTACGTATTCATATTTAGGGTAAATGAACTACGCTTTTACAACAGCTAAGTTACTTGAAATGTTAATTTTTGCTTTTGCGTATTAAGTGGCAGAGTGGAGTGCAGTTGTGCATACGTTTTTGAAAATTGTTGACCCTAGCATACGGATGCACTTATTTGCTCATTCTACAGCATTACACACTGGGTAATTTTAACAGCTACGACTTAAACATAAAAATTCTGTAATTGCAAAAAGATCAGGTGTCACGAGAGCCCGTAGAAATGCCGATTATTTATTCCAATTGTTATAGATTATTCCAATCAAATTTAAGCCGATTATTACATTTAATTAAACAAAACAAGATCACATTGTTTCCTTATATTTTAAAAAGCGTTACTAAATAATGCTTGTAAAAAAATCCCAATTAGCGCAATACCTTGCGTATACATATATAATAAGTCAAAATCAATTCATCAGGTTTTGTATTGTTTTTGACTTTTATATTCAACAGAAATAAATTTAAATTTTGTCGAATTTATATGTAGATATTTATAATCTTTATTATTGGATTTTTTTGTATTTACCTGTTAATTTACCAAATTCTTCTAGTATCTCCTCTTTGCCTTTCGATTTAGGTATGTTGCCTACGAATAGGCGTAGATTCGGTACGCTTATGTTAATTTTCAAACACTTGCCGGGTTTTATTTCGTAGTTATCGAGCTGTGGGTGGTGAAATAATAAATAATAAAAACAAAAAATAAAAACGACAAAAACAAAAATGAAATTTTGAATTAAAAAGGCAAAATTTACTACATTTTCGACGAATTTTTCCTTTTTTCATTATTATTCACATTTTTGTAAACATAATTTATTTTGATTTTGAAGAAAAGTAGAAAATCAATAAAGGAAAAGAATAGAACAGCTTCTACAGGATAAGAAGACTAAAAAAAATTATGGACAAATGATAGAAAGGACATGCTCGCTTATGAAAAATAAAACCGGACAATTTAAATTTAACAAAAAAATTCCAAACATATTAAGACTTTTTGGAATTCTTTTAATTTAATTTTATAAGATCTATATAGAAAATACAAGAAAGAAATTTGGAAAAAATTTTGGTGCGGCAAAAATCGTTCTACTTAGAAGCGTCAATTTGTCTTCCCCCAATTACCAAATAAACCTACATAATTATGTAATCTTCTATATTTAAGAATAAAAAAAAAAGAAAAATAAAGCAAGCTAACAATTTTTAAATTTCGACTTTTAAAAATATAAATACAATTTTTAAATTGGCAAAATAATAATGTGTGCAAGTAGAATCCAATTTTTGAAGCGCAACTCTCAGCCAATTCGCAAGATCCAATCAACGATAATAGATCTTTCACAATGAATTAGAAGGTAGCAGTAGTGCAAAGAGGAGACCTGTAAAAAATTTTGTTAATCTCTTCGAAGATATATTATATTTTGCCATAATGTAAAATTTAGATGTTAAATTACATTTCGAAAGTTTTTACAATTTTGACAGCCAAAGCGAAATTTTGAATATACGGGTCCGTCGATGACCAATAATAAAAAAAAACTCGATCGATACTGTTTTCGTCGCAGATATTATAATTTAACTTTTAATTTAAAAACAAATTTTATGATTTTCATCCAATCCAACACAAGTCCTTGAAAATTTTGAATTTCCCTGAAAAATTTAAATTCTTTAAATCATAATTTTGACAATTTGAAATTTTGATTGTTTGAAATTTTGGGGCTCTCTTATTATTGAAAAACATCCCATCGTGTGTACCCTCCTGAACCAGAAATTTTGGTTATAAGGTAATGTGTGCTTTAAGATGTACATAATATATTACCTGCAATTTTTTAGAAAACAACTTATAAGAGGAAAATATTACTGCACAAAAACAATGATCATCTAAGGTAGGAAGAGGAACAATCAGTACGTTTACATTAATACTTGAAGAAAACGCTTTATTGGAAAATTAAATTCGAGAAAAATTTAAGTCAAGTAAGTGGAATTAATTCAATTAATTGCCCTACCTGAGCTTCAAGTGGATTTCAAGTCAAGTACTCAAGTTTTTCATGTAAACGTACTGAATGATGGGATATATGGAGTAGAAATCAGGAATCAATATATACGGATCAAACTCAATATATAATCCTCTCATTCGCATACATTTCATGCAAGATTCGATCATCCAACTGACAAAATATGAGTAGGTACTAAACTAAAAAAAGAAATGAAAACTACCCACTACCACATAAATTAAACCTATTTAAAATTAAGATGAGAATAAAAAGGTGGTATAGGGTTTTCATGCATCTTAATCTAAAAGGTATTTGCTTTAATATGTTGAAAAAAAAAATTAAAACTATGTATACTTTTCATTGACTTTATACCTCCTTAACAGCATTTTGTGCTGCTTCACGTGTTGTGAATGTTACAAACGCATAACCACGATTTGTCCCAGTCATCGGATCCATCATTAACCTAAGGTCCCATATTGTACCGCACTTCTCAAACAATGGTATTAATTCATCCTCGAACATATCTTTAGGTATTTTTCCACAAAATACTTCACATCCATTGCCAGGTGTTGGACCGTCCCAATTCGGGGGTGGCCCACCATATTTTCGTTGACCTATTAAATTCCGAAAATTGTTAGTGAATATTATTCTTCTTTTCGTTATATTTTTCAACAAATTGAGAGCCAAATATTTGGAAAGAGCTAATCTGCTAGTGGTTGCAAAATTTAATCTTTTGAACGTGGATATATGTCAGGATCTCAAAAAGGGAGGTTGCTACATATTTGTCTAGTAGCAAAAGTTTTGGTAGAGCCAAGAAAGAATGCTGCAGACGTGGGAGCTGTGCCTAACAATTGTTCCACTGACATATAACATGGATTGCCTGATTTTCTATTTCATATGGATCAACTTTTGTTGACTTGATTTTTAAAGAAATAAAGCAATTTCTGTCCCTAAAAGTGGGTATGGGGGGAGGGGACAGAAATGATTACAAATACTGTATTACCATCTATTTCTATTGTATATATTCATTTGGAAAACCACTGACCTCAAACTGGACTATGGTGGATTTTGTACACAACTTATTATTTGTAGTTCAGCTGAAAAAGGGAGTTAAACCAAAAAGAAATCTATAGAAAACTGATCCCATAATGTCAAATAATGTAAGAAATTTTAGTAGTGTCAGCAGTCCATTGTATATTGATTAATTAATTAATAGTTAACTTGCAATCTAAAATTCCACAAAAATATGTTTTAATTGACGCTTATTTTCAAGGTTATGGTCAGTTTTTCTGAAATTTAGTACCTACCTCAATGGCATTTCTCGGGCTATAGTTCTGGGCATTAAAGGAAATAAGAAGAGACCCATAGCTGAGCCACGTTTTATACTCAGCGCGATTATTAAGATCAATTTTTACTTTCCTTAATAATTTTTACCTGCTTTATCAGAATAATTTTTTTCTAAAATATAGAACTTCACATAAATGATTTCATTGATCAATGGATATTTTTATTTGACTTATTTGATTTACTTGAAACGCTGATGGTATAAAGCTACCAACCTATCTGTCAAATTTAGTATAACCATACTATCTTGAACCTAATTTAAATAAATTTGAAATACATAGGTAGATAGATATAACGCAGAAGAATGCATATAAACAATTAGAGTAAAGTAAATTTTAACAAAATAGGCAGAATCATTTCTATTGGAATTGTAGATGCAAATAACTAGGAATATTTGTTAGCATAAAATATTTTCCAGATATTTAAGATACATATAGACCTTACCTGTTGTTACATCTAAGGTATAACCAGTTCGCTCTAAAATTTTTTTTATTTTTTCTTCATCTGGTCCTTTAACTTGCACTGTTGTTGCTGGCGTTGGAACTCCTTGCTGGCTAGCACGACTTTTTTGCCTATATGTTTTCATAACACCACATAAATAAGCAGACTTATTTGATACATGTTCCAAATTTGATTCAAGGAACTGACTTAATACATTCAAGGCACCATCAACCGGAAATTCTTTAAGTGCATCTAACGCTCGTTCATCTAATTCAGCATGCGCTAATTTACCTGTTTTATATATATCGTCTAATTTTCCGGCAACCTGATAGACAGACAGATAATCTTACAATATTTTATACACATATAATTAATTAGTACAAATTACTTTTTTATCTAAACCATATTCAAGTAATTTTGGATAATCTTCGGTTCGCTCACCATCCCCCCGATCTTCTGATTTCGTACCGGCTACATCATCCACCAACTCGCCATTGCCTTCCGCCATTTCTATAGAAAATAAAAAAAAAAAGAATATTACATATAGACAAATAATTTTTTATAGTAGATTTAAGAGGGCGTGAATTCATCTCTTTAACAACACTTATATATAATTTATTCCTCTCTTCTCGTATATAAATACACTTCGCGTTCGCAAAGTCAAAGTCGCTTTACCATTCCCATTCCAATCAGTTGAGACAAATTTGACATAGGTTATGGTTGAAGATTACATACAAAAATTATCTACATCAGTTTACTACCATAAATAGAAAAACCATACAACAGATAGAAATTGGCGAAAGTGTAAAAAGCTTTTATCTACATTCTACACAGCATTACATATATTTCTATTTCTATAGTGTCATTCACCTTCACACGCGCTCTTGCAAAAATATTGCCCACATCTGCTTCACGTACTTCAGTGCTTTTGAACTATTGCTGTACTGCTCTTCCAACTTTAACGAAGTATATTAAAGCTTTTGGTACATACAATCAGCGGGATTAAGTAGATAATTTACGGCGATATATAGAAAAAGTAGGTCAACACAATCTCCCTACAGCTTGTCTTTAAACGAAAAGATTTGGCAAACTGTTTGCAACATGTGCGATCGGCCAAATAACGGCACGCACGATCTTCATACAAAAAAATAAATAAAATAAAAGCTATGTCTGCGCAAAAAGCACATGTGAACCAGGTGAAATACAGGGAGGGCTTATAATTGGATGCATAAAGCCGTCCAACTCACATAAATGAAGGTATTATCACTTTGATCAGGAGGTTGAACACAAGTTCACAGCATTAAAGACCCGATGGTTTCTCTCCCTCTCTGAATCTTTCCTCTGCGTGCGTATGTGTATTCTTCATAAAATTTAAAAATTGTGTAATTTTCTCCACCAGCTTTAATGCCGATGATGGAAAGTGGTGCGGTGCGGTAGATATACAGTATTATCTGACTGAAATTGCTTTGAGAAAACAGAACTGTACAGCTTTTTAAGTCGATTCAAATTATCATAATTATAATAACAGTAACATGAAAATTTTTCTCTCCAGATTTACTCCGGTTGATCATGGAAGAGACTATTCAATGTCCTATAAATATCGCTAGTATTTTCGCCGAGCGATGAAGGTAATTACAATCGAGGGCAGAATCCGTATAGATATAAAGGGTTTTCCAATAAGAGGTGTTATTTTAATTAGCCCGCTATTTCGGTAGATGTCACTTTTGGAGCTGTCATTTTTTGACATTTGACAAGTAGAAACTACGCCATTAATAAAAATGGAACGATACACGATTCAACAACGTATTGAAATTATTAAAATTCACTATAAAAATGGTGAAAATGTGGCAGAGACGGTTCGTAAAACTCGAACATTTTTGGGTCGTCGTGAAGCACCTTGTCGGACCGCAATACAGAAATTGGTAGAAAAATTCGAGCTGTCGGGACAAGTTAATGATGTGAAGAATAAAACCCGTGCACGTCGCTCAAGAACAGCCGAGAATATTGCTGCTGTAGCCGAAAGTGTTGAAGAAAACCCAGGTTTATCCATTCCTCGTCGTTCTTTGGAATTAGGCATTCCACAAACGTCATTACACCGTATTAGAATAGAAGATATTCTAGACCAGTTGGATCACGCCCGATATTTTACCACATTAGATCTTGCTAGCGGCTACCATCATATAGACCACGCCTACAGGATCATATCCTTTTCATGAAATTTTCCATAACCAAATCGCAAAGTGGCTGCCCTATGTCCTCCATAGCCTCACGAATTTCATCTTTGAGGTCTTGAATCGACGCTGGACTGTTGGCGTAGACCTTCTCTTTCACGTGACCCCAAAGGAAGAAGTCGCAAGGTGTTAAGTCACAAGATCTCGGTGGCCAATTGTGATCACCTCTTCGAGAGATAACACGGTCCGGAAACTATTCCCGTAAAAGATCAATGGTTGCTTGTGTGGCACGTAGCGCCGTCTTGTTGAAAGTAAACGTTGCCCAGATCAACACCATCCAATTCCGGCCATAAAAAATCATTAATCATCCGTCGATAGCGCAATCAAGGTCCAATGACCCCGCGGGGCCATAAACCGCACCAAACAGTCACACTTTGAGGATAGAGAGGCTTTTCAACAATAACTCTTGGGTTTTCCGAGCCCCAGATGCGACAATTTTGCTTGTTGACGAAGCCATCGAGGTGGAAATGGGCCTCATCACTCAAGATGAGTTTTCGATGGAATTCCGGATCATTTTCATGCATTTCAAGGACCCAATCAGCAAAGACTCGACGTTGTTAATGATCGGCCGGCTTGAGTTCTTGTGTTAACTGAACTTTATAAGCCTTAAGACCCAAATCTTTATGCAAAATACGGTGTAATGACGGTTGTGGAATGCCTAATTCCAAAGAACGACGAGGAATGGACAAACCTGGGTTTTATTCAACACTTTCGGCTACAGCAGCAATATTCTCGGCTGTTCTTGAGCGACGTGCATGGGTTTTATTCTTCACATCACTAACTTGTCCCGACAGTTCGAATTTTTCTACCAATTTCTGTATTGCGGTCCGACAAGGTGCTTCACGACGACTCAAAAATGTTCGAATTTTACGAACCGTCTCTGCCACATTTTCATCATTTTTATAGTGAATCTTAATAATAACAATGCGTTGTTGAATCGTGTATCGTTCCATTTTTATTAATGGCGTAGTTTCTACTTGTCAAATGTCAAAAAATGACAGCTCCAAAAGTGACATCTACCGAAATAGCGGGCTAATTAAAATAACACCTCTTATTGGAAAACCCTATACATAATGGTATTTATGAAATTTGTGTGTAAAAAAAAATCAAAATTTTGGAAATATTTGAGAATAATATAAAGATGCTTACTTAAAAAATGGAGAGTAATACACTTTTCGACAGCTACTATTCTTGGCTATTTAATAAGCCAACAATAACTAAAATCTATATGGTGGTTCAAAAGTTATATGCATTTATTCCCATTGGCGAAATCTTCAACTAGTCACAACTCCTAAAGGAAGGTTTCTAGAGTGGTGGGGGGGTATGTGGAACAATTTTTTGATCAGCTCACCTCGAGGAATCGCGTGGTACACCGGAAGGTAACTTAATCTGAATCACCCTGTATATTAGTCGTTAGTTCAGTATAGCTACTGATCTTCTAATATCCCTAACCCTAGAAATGGCCTATACAGTGAAGTACCCACCCTGATCTTCTCCATTTATATTTGTATTAAGCGACCGCACCGTATAGGTACAAAGTATCGTGCAGGTGATGAAAAATTGCATCGCGCTCAAGTCATTCATCTATTAAGTCAGTCAGCGAGAAAGCTCCGGGCTTTGCCAGGAATTCAACGCTATTGCGAATTTGTGGTTATGCTCATCCTAATCTGCTGTTATGCCCTATAGTTCGATATGGTAAAATCTAAAGTACATATATTTTAGCCAACCTTTAACGAACAGCTATCAAAAAACAACATGGGCTTATCTATAGTTGGCGGATACTGCTATATAACTCTTGAAATAAGATGGCTGGAAAGATAGGCGCAGAATATAAATTTTCCACCTAGCTCACATTTGAAATTGAAAAGTTGAATCATTCCTGCAAATAGCCAAATAATTCAATTTAGTTGGGTTTAGTGAAAGTTTAATTTGTCAACAAACATAAATATGGACTGAACACCCTCATTGACACATGAAACAAATCAGAAAATCGGTATGCTAAGACCTATGATATATTTGATTAAATTACAGAAGAATGATGTTCCGGGATTCATATATCTCGCGCCTACTTGACACTGCATCATAGCAATAAGGATCTAAGGAATGGGAACTTGCATTTAGAATAGCGCAATGTTTCTTTTCAATATGCTTAAAATAAAAGCAATATCACAACGGCAAAAACCACGCAGCATTTACCCATTAACTTTGATGTAACAAGAATGAGGAAAGCTCTGCAGCTTCTTTAAGCTTCCTTTCCGCATCCCCTCCCTCTTACGCCTACAATGAACTTTTTTTCTTTACATTATACATTTATTAGGTTATATATACATATACATATATTGATCTACAATAAGAGAACGCCACACCATGATATGAAAGTAGCAGACGTCTCATATCGATTTTTGAAAAATGTCTCGTGGCCGTGGTATCACACCTGTCTAAGTATTTTCTTTAATATAGAAATTTAATATTTTTATCGTTTTTTTCTGTGAAAGGACAAACGAAAATTTTTAACTAGGAAGGAGAATGAGAGCAGACCTTTTTCAAAACAATAAAAGCTATGGCAAATAATAATATCTCTACTACTTTTTAGGGTTCCGTACAACAAAAGTATAAACGGAACCATTATAAGATCGCTCGTGCGGCTACTGCTGCCCTTGAGGTCCTACCATATCTGCCACCCTTGGATTCATTCAGGCAGATGCCAAAAGGGCTGTCATCCATTAATTAATTCATTCATTCATACATTCACGTTTTTCTCGAAAACGACCTAACGTAACAATAATATTCAACGCAAAACTCATGATGAAATTTTGATTGTTTATAAGCTCCATGTAACAGAGCTCTGATTGGCTGCAGTAATGTGCTCATCGCTACACATTCTTTCCTTTTCTGTATATAAATGAAATCGGATTCTAAAACTCCGCGATGGGGCATAAGTAAGAATAAGTTCATGATTGGGTACGCTTAAATAAGGGTTTAAAAGGCAGCCAATTTTTCACTGGTTTATTTGGCTCGGTGAGCGAGTTATAACAGCTAGAAAATAGTAAATAGAAGGAAACATTTTGAGTGTTCTATCAGAAGCGTGTTCTATAAATTCACTATGCATCATTTCTTAAATTGTGCTAGTTTACCACATTTATCAAGCCTTATTCTGATAAGTCCCCTATTACTGGATTGTCTCTATGGTTTTCTCTAAATCAAGAAAACAGAACGGAATCTACGCTTTCCATTTACAACAACCGCACGGAACGGAAAACAATCATACAGTGTTGGGCGAACAATAGCAACCATTTAAAAAAAAAAAACACAATTTATATTTTTTTTTTTAATTTTGTTGATTGACTTACCTGTGACACTCATCAATCACCAATAAAGTGGCATTCTTTCAGTCTTCAATATTTTCAAATGTGCAAAACTAAAGCAACTTTACAGTCAATTAGCAAAGAATCTTCAACTAACGGATTTTTACTATGCAATTCTTGCATATTTATAAATGACTATTGCTAAAAACAGACATTCGTAATTTTGTTCATTGTACTTCATCATAAGATCGCTGGAATTTTACTTCTTCATTATGACACATCATAAGTTTCATAATATGTAGTTTCAAGTCAAAAAATATAATATTAATAAATCAATAATTATGCGACTTCTAAGAAGTATAAAAACCCACCGGAAATACTAACACGCTGTATTTGGGTTGACGACTGCAAGAAATTACATGGCACACTCAGACAGGAGAGTTAGTGCTCTAATTAAAAAAGAACGATTTGTGACGTCAACAGAATTATAAAAACGTTAAATTCTACCATAGTTGCTAGTACAGTCTGGAGAAACGCTTTGGATAACAAAGTAAAAAGTTATACATCAACCAAGAAATACTAATTAAGAAACATTTGCAAAAAATGTGAATTTAATACTGTGATCTACTGCTTTACATCAATTCTAATTTAGAAGTTAAAGGTTGCAAGATAACATTTGAATCGGTTCATTGATAATTTGAAAACAGTCCTTTTCCGTGACGAGCCCGAATATAATTTAATTAATGAGTACTGTACGACGACTAAAAACTGAACGACTCGATACACGATTGCTGCGCTGCGTCACAGCCAAGCACCGTAGTGGTAGTATTATGGTGGGTACCCCTTTTCCAGCTAATGAATTAGGTCCTTTTTAGGACATAAACGGAATAATGGACCGTTTCAAATATAAGAAAATTTTAGAAATGGTTATGTTGTCTATGTCGAGTGTAAAGCTGCGAAAAGAATAGATTATGATTGGCCGGCCCAATCTGCAGACTTGAATCCCATTGAGGACCTCTTCGGCACCCTTAATCGATAGGTTGGAGGCCAACGTTCCCAAAATAAAATAGAATTAATGCAAACAATGACACCATAAGTACTAATTTAATAGCTACTACACCACGAAGTTGTGCTGAAGTAATTAAAAAAAAAAGCAATTATACGAAGCACTGAGAAAGGAGTCGGTATTTATAATTTTTTTTAGTTTTGCACACCTAAAAATATAGAAGGCTGCTATTTTCTGATTTATTTTATAGTTTGTGTTTTATTGAAGTAGGTATACCAATTCATTGGTGATTGATGGTTGAATAAAAGTGCAATATTATTTTTTTTATACGTCAATTAAAATTTTTCTTTTTCTTGAAATGGTTGCTATTATTTTGCATAACACTGTATGTGACTGACGCAAATATCAAAATATGGCCCAGAATATTATTTTCTGGCTCAGAAAATATGTACTGATTTTTACTTTTTATTATTATCAAGAGTTCTAAAAAAGCAAAGAAATTCAATGGCACACACTGGCTACAATGTAACTGGAAAACGATAAAACACAAAAAAAAACGAAAAACGCAGAAAAATCATTCTTTAAAGCAATGATGTGTTGCGATTTCCTGGCGCACATTCCAATAATTCACAGATCTCAATCGCTCAATTGGCAAGTAAATATATATGTACATTAATTTTTAAAATTTAAAAAAAAAAAAAAATTACGATTTACGAAAGGTTAGAAATAGGTCTACTTAGTTTTGGCACTGGTTTCTATATTATAGTTTTCATGAGGTATTTATTTATTTATTAATCCTAACTAAACTCTATAAACGTACAATATTTTTAAAAATGTACTGAAAAACAAAAAGTGCTGAAGTACTCAGGCCTTCGGTACTTGTACTTGGACTTAGGTACTTGCCCAGCTCTCGTTGGTAATCGCTTAATTATTATACTCTTAGATCCGATTTTTCATCTATACTGGGAAACGATTATTAACTGAGGTTTCCTCCTCCTGTTAACAACTTAAAAATATATTTTCATCGTGTAAATTGAATTTTTTTCACAAAAAGGGCTAGCAAGCCAAATCACCTCACAAGTCAGACACAAACATCAGTAAAGAATATAGTCACAACAAAAGTTGTTTGTTAAGTTCCCTGCACATTCTGATTTTAATTAGTATTACCAGAAAACTACCAGAAAAATACCTTATTATTGAAATTAGTAATAGATTGAGAGTTGAGTTGGGTGATCTCATTGCCCAATATTGAGATATATATACATATATGGCTCATATTTAAAAAAAAAGGTAGTATATTAGAAAAGTGCGGTAGTAGATAATCTTAAAGATAAAAAAGTAGCAGATTTACTACTATTGTAGTAGGGGGGCAACGCTGATGTAAACAAAAGTAACAACATGCGACCAAAAGCGCGGGAACATTTTATGAGAGTAAAATCTGAAAACTCCGCCCCTTCTCATTTATTTAGGAAAATGAATCATTTGCCATTCTGTTTCGTTGCATACAATCTGCGCTTTCACATTTTTTATCTTTATTCATAAAAGTTTTAAAGAGAGTTTTTTTTTTTATTTTTCTTCTTCTCCCTTTCCGTATGCATTTTAAATGTAAAACAGTCGGAAATCTCATCTGTTTCTTAACTTATTGTTAAGTTAACTTTGCTATCAGTTACAAACCGGTTACCTCAGCACTCACGCATTCTCTCATATTTGTATTCCATCATTTATGTAGCTCCGTATGCGAATCATCAGTTACTAACCAGGTTACGACTTCGATTACCATTCATCCGTTTAAAAAAAAGTAAATTGAAGTTCGAAAATGGGACCAATCGGACAACTCCTTCGTAGGGTTGCCATACAAGCATTTCGTTTTTCAGTATATGTATATTTGGACACTGCCTGCGAATGCGTCGACGTAGAGAGCTAAAATTTGGTACTTGGTGTTTTCATAGCAATAGCAAATAAAATTTCAAAAATGGAATAAATCGGGTAAATCCTTTTTGGTATTGCCATATAAAAATTTAGGTTTTTTACGGATACTGTGAAAATGATAGTCCTAGCCATTTTTATTGCAATTTCAATTCACAATTTCCGACAACAAGGCATTTCTTTGAGGAGCCCCAATGTTAGGTTCAAAAGCATAATTTCGGCTGTCTCCACTGAGATACTAAAAAGATAATCATAGAATTATTGATGGAGAAAAACGTGTTCATGACGTATAGTGGAAACAGAAAACAAAATTTATGGAATTGACAAACAAATAGCTCTGTAGAAGGCGATTACAAGCGTACGGCTACCATTTTTCTTTCATTATATTATACTAGAGGAGAAAAGGATGAAGGGACGGCATTCTGGGCTTTCGTTTTATATGAGATCACTGACATATAATAAAAATCGACTGAGCGCTCTTGCTTCAAAAATGACACAAATTTTGAACAATGAAAACCCTTTATTTTGTACAATTGTACGCCGATTCATAATTTTTATTATTTGTCGCTCGGAAACGCTAAAGTTGTTATAAAATAGTATTGCATTAAACATATTTGATGTCAAACAAAATTGAGCTCCTTCAAGCTCGTATATGTATAAGCAATATATTTGTCTGAATTTTTAAGTGGGTGAGCATTTTTAGTTGCCGATTGCTCTTGCAAAATTAAGCGGCGCGGCGAGGCATAAAAGCTGTCGCGTATCGATTTTGGAGATTACTCAAAAATACAAGTTTGCCGCTGCCGCTGGCGGCAAAATTTTTTATTCATTCGTCCGCGCAATTTGTTAAACGTGGCTTTTGGCATTCTTAAATATTCTGTTTTTCTCCAGCCAGAGTTACTAATAACAGAATTTCTTCATCGGCACTAGAATACATTTCGATAAAATCCGCCGCTCCCGGTGTGAACACTATTTTGCCGCATGCTACCGGGCCGTGCCCCGTCGCGACAATGCTTTATGTCAATTCCAATGCATTCCATTTAATACAGCCGTACCACTGACATATAATAAGAATGGACTGAGCCGTAACCCCCGGAATATAATACAACCCATTAAGTCGCCGAAGGCACCAACACATTAAAAAGCCTTAACGTGCCGAATACAGCATGCAGTAAGAGCTCACTCTCACGGCTTTTTGTATACTCGTCATGGAAGAAAAACTAAAATTTCATTTTAAACAGGTTCTAAAGCCCTAAACTGTCGCTCCCACAGCAAAATGAAGTTAAAACAAATTGCAGCCAAATATGTTTTCTTTCTAATAGTTTAAAAAAAATATCACATAGAACAAATTTATGGAAATTATAGCGTTTGAACAAAATACAAGCAACTTTTATATGAAAAACTCCTGCAGTAAGACAAGGCAAGAAGACCGTAAATGTCGCCTGCTGACCGGCCCGCTGCTCTCTTTTCTCGACTTTGTTCATGGCTTGTATATTCCGGGGGTTACGACTGAGCCATCCTATCTAGCTCCTATAGTCAAAAATAAAGCTGTTTTGGTTGGGAATACCGCTCAACCTTAATCAATTTCTCGTTCCCAATCGTTACAGTTCAGTGGGAAAGTATGCTCTCACGGAATCTGAAAATTGGTGCCATTTGTTTTCATGCATTTTTGGTTCAACAAGCAGTCCATTTATATACATGTCAGTGCAAAAATGGCACAAATTTTAGCTAAACTCTATTTGTTTCTTTCAAGCTCAAAATGTACACTGAACTGTAACCAATTTTGGAAACAGTAAAGCTGGAAACACAATGCGACGGCCATCAGCGTTCATCAGCTCAGATTTCATTCTATTCTATTATCAGATATAGGAATAAATCGAAATTTGAGCTGATGAGCTCTGATGACCGTAGCATTGTGTTTCCCGCTTTAGGCTGTATTAATTGGAATACATTGGAATTGACATAAAAATTGAGACAAATATATTGCTTATATACGTCTATCTCTTACAAGCTCAATAAAATTAAAACAATTTTAAATTCCTAAATAATTTTTATATAATGTAATACTATTTTATAACATCTTTAGTGTTTTCTAATCGACAAATAATAATAAATTATGAATCGGTGTAGGTACAATTGTACGCAATTTAATTTAATCATGATTACATCGAGTAATCTTAGGAAAATGTAACGGTAATGATGATTAAATGATTATTTTTTTTTATTACAAATGAAACTTTTCAAGAGATTTTAAAATTTAAATGTTTCGATTGATGGAGACTCGCACATATCTGATCATCGAAAATTGGAGCATTTTGATTATGTGTGAAAAAGATAGCGAAAAATATTAGATTTCTGTGGCGCATAAAAAAGTCGTTGAGCACGGAAAATGCAATAATGCCTTTTAACGCTTTGATTTTGCCACACTTTTCATATTGTTTCACATTGTTATATGCTAGTTCGAATGAATCCAAGGACAGAATGCAACTGTTGTAGAATAAGGCAATGCGAGTTATTGTGAAATGCAGCATATATACACCAGTTAGAAGCATGCTCGAAGCGCTGCAATGGGTAAATATTACTGACATGACAGCAAGAGTGATGATGAAAGATTATATTTACTAACTACGACCTAACCAAAAATGGTACGGTATTGTTGTTGATATCATAAAGATTCTAACTCTAATAACGAAACCGTAAACAAATTTTCCCTTTCTTAATTGCTAATATACCGTTTACCAATCCACAGATATCAGATATTCAATTACCATTATACTACAGATATGTGCTTAAAATAGAAATACAACAATTGATTGATCAATCATTAATCGGCAAAAATGATTACTTTTCTGATTAATATTATCAATCTGTAATCATGATTACAGATTGTAATCGTAATCATTAATCATCAATCAGATTGAATTTTGCCTAACACTGTATGTATTACATATATACATATTTCGACGAATTTAGTACAGGGAAAGTATGATGGAAAATATTTGGCCGACTAGTTAGTTAGTTAGACCTGTAAAAGTATTTAACAGTTGTTTGCTGTCAAATTTTTCATATTGAAAATGTGGAAATTAAAGTAACCTCACTTCTCTTCTTTGCACTAATGTTGGGCTACACTATTCTTAATTTTCGTAGCTTTTTTTTCTGTTCTCTACACAGCTAGTACCTATAATATTAATTAAAAGTATAGTGAAACGTATTGAACACGTGGATGAAAATTCCTTACGACATCTACAGATAGTACAAGTATGTACATGTACATGATTACTGTAAATATTTTTATTATTATACCTACTGCAGTTTTCCGATATAATTTAATAACCGAAATTGTTCCATTCCAACTGAAAAGATACCATTGCAATGCAGTAACGAGCATTCCCTTTTCATGCATTTACACTCCTCTAACAAAGAAAAGGAAATGTGAATATGAAATGTATGCAGCAACGACAGCATAGGTCAGCACATCGTCGTGTTAACGGGTGTATATAAGCAATGCATTCATTTAGGTGTGGAAATTTTGCATGATGTATAAAAATGGAAATCGGCATAAAAGTCATGTATATGGAATATACGAAGCAACGTATAACATTTAACGTATACACATTTGAAGTCCAAAATTGAAAATAAAAAAAAAGCCTGCATATGTATAGCGGCAGCGCGCGAATGCATTTTCGCGCTGCATTAACAGCGAAAGCGCAGCAAACCGGTTGTATATTTTCAAAAACAAAATGGTGGACGCATCGATTTTTTTCTTAGATTACAAGAAATGCACTTTCTTAAAAACTAATTTTAATACTTAAAGAAATTTATTGTTTTCTTTATTATAATTAAAGAAAAAATATTCCATAAAACAGCAAAACAAAACCGGCCGGCGGCCTTAGAAATGTCTCCACTATAATTTAAAAATTTCACTGACATTTGTTTTATGCATTTTTTACCGGCTAAAAAATATATATCCCGACTAGAAAAATGCACCTATCCACAAGCACTTTAACGCATAGCAAAAAATTTACTATATCATCAACTATTTATTAACCATCCATTTATCTCTTTTCTGTTTCTTGCTGAAATAAGAAAAGATTTTGGCTTAACAAGATCACGGTCTCTTTTATGTTCACTATACGAGAAGGAGAAAAAAATCCCAATGAATTCCAAACCGCTTTAAATCCTTTCTCACTGTCACTGTTTAATAATATTCAACGATGCAATTTAAAACAAAATGTACAGAATTATTTAATGAGATTTTAACAATTAAATCGTAATATACCTAGGGAAAATTTTGAGCACAAACAGAAACGAAAACTGAACCGCGATGTAATATGGCGGCCGCTACGTCACCGGTTCACAATCCCAAGAAAAAGCTACTCCAAAGGACCGAATTCGCAATACTGACTCTCGAAGTGAAGTATTTTAGCGGCGAGAGAAACGATCAAGAATAAGAAAAAACAAACAAGTAAGAGAATGGGCAAGTATAAGAAACCCAACAAAAAGAAAACTTCTATATCGTTGTGTTTGTTAAATCCAAGTATATGGATACTGCAAAAAACCCCTTGTGTTTGTGCTACAGCTACTACACATGAAAAGTTCACACAATCAAAAGCTCATAATAAACAACTCGCGCGCGGAAAAAAAGAATTTGCAATCATGTCTGGGAACCTGAAAGCTTTGCAAATTCTCAGCTGTGTGTGCAGCAGCAGTAACCATCGGCGGAAAGTCGCCGGTTGTCAGATGTGTTGTGGTGGCAAGGCAAATAATATGGCGGTAGGATAGGTAAGTGGTGAAGATATATGCTTTTTCTGACGTTCTACGAATATGAAGCTAAGGCATATGTGAATAAACGGTTGTTGTTCAACCGGCACCGCTTTAAACTTATGCAGACGAGACGCGCTTTGCACTCATACATGACCACCGGTAACGAGAAACATATAAACCAACGTTATGTTACTGTGTGTGGAAAACGTTATCGCAAAATGCACCAGTTGTCCCTGGCTCAGCAGCTTCAGCTACGGTGGGCAAAGCTTTTTGTCATTTTTATCGTGTGCGAAACATTGAGCTTTAATGAAAAAAGATACCTAATTTATTTAAAGATAAGAAGAAGATATTGCATCAGTGGGGTTTAATTAATTATACAATAAATTTTGCTATGCTATAAAATTTATTTTATTTAAGTACACAATTCATTCTGCAAAGCATTCATTATCTATTAAGAAATTGGATACCCCTTCATTTATGTAGGTAGTAGGTACATCCGTATGTATACATGTCGCCCTGTAAAATTACTCTTGAATATTGCGCTTTTTAGCAGCAGCTTGATGGCTTAAACACAATTACGACGGCAAACGACGAAAAAATGCCGCTTTAAGCTTCTCAAGCTCCGCGTCTTATGCGAATTACGACGAGCGGTCGACGAAGTTTCCGGCGGAATTGATCAAATTCTAATTTCGCCGTCGTCGCTGTAGGACACAAAATCGAAACGAATGGAATTCTTTTATCATTTTGAGATTGTAGGACGCCGATGCAATTTTAAAAGTTCAATGAATTTTGTGGTAAAATTGATCGAGGAATTACGAAATCATAAAATAATTTGACTTACTAGACAAATGACAAAAAAAGACATTGTTCGGAGGGACATTGCTAGGCGTTTAAATATAAATAGTAAAGTTGTGACATTTTGCATTTAGTTTGATTTTAATTTAGTTAATTTCTGTATTTTCAATTTTCCCTTCCGACACTGGCAATTCTTTCAAAATAATGTAAAATTTAATAAAAATGTGTTTCAAAACGCTCAAAACTAATAACAAATGAAATTTCAGTATCTTCTTTCACAATCGCCGCTCACTGCCTGTCGTTGCCTACAAGGCTAAACTACAATAGAAGTATACGTAAGTACTTATGTAAAGCGAACGCGCCCTTTATTGTAACAGGCGTAAACAAATTAACTTTAACTCGTGTGAGGGGAATTTTCGTTAAATTTAAATATCCAATTTTCCGTAAGTATAGTGCGCTAAGAATCGCTCATTCCGTAAGAACGCGATGTGACAAAAACAATTAAATTATTACTAAATGATTAAAGGTGCAATGTAAAAATTAAAATGGAATAACAATGGTACTGCAAATTAATAGAAAGCACAAATCTTCAATTACATCAACTTCCATTTGTTAATTTTTTCACTTTTACCACTTTTTAAAATTACGATAATAACTCTTATGGAATTATATATATTTAGGCTAAAAATATCAATTTTCGTAAGTAAACCGGATTTCCCGCTGCTGTTTTCCGTTTGCCGCTCTGATCGTCGAATTGCGTTTAATACCGATTTCCATCGAAACGTTTTCTAGCAGAAGTGTTACACTATTCTTGCAGTGCTACACCGAAATCGTTCCATTGACCTGCACTGCTAAAAAAAGTACGTCAAATGACCCTGGTGCTACACTCGAAAAGCAGGCGGTGTTACCACTGACTAACAATGGACTGAGCGATTTGGAACAAAAAATATTGCATTTCTGTATACATATTAGAGTTTGAGCACCCTTTAAAGCGTTTACTATATAAAAACAATAACTAAACCAATAAGATGAAATTTTACATCAGAAAATCGACTTAAATTTAAAAAAATTTCATTCTTGGGTAATATTTTAATCGCTTGTAAGCACTCTTTATAAGAAATTAAATTCATTCAGACTTTAGTTTTCAAAAGGTTATTTTTACCTGAATCCTGCGTATGGACAAAAGAAAAGGAGCATGGCAAACACCAAGGTATATGGCAGACAAGTTATTCCGTAGCCCCGGAATATATACAAGCAGCGGGCCGGTCAGCAAGCGACATCCACGGTCTTCTTGCCTTGTCTTACTGCAAACTCAAACGGTATAATTTCCATAAATTTGTTCTACGTGCTATATATATATTTTTTTTTACTATTAGAAAGAAAACATATTTGTTTTAACTTCATTTTACTGTGGGAGCGACAGTTTTAGGCTTTAGGACCTGTTTAAAATGAAACTTTAGTTTTTCTTCCATGACGAGTATACAAAGTGAGAGTGAGCTCTTACTGCATGCTGTACCAAAATGGCGGAAATGCTTGAGAGAAATTCATAAATTTATACCGGGAAAATGAAATTTTCTGGGATAATTTGCAATACATCATTTACCAACACCTTCCTCTTCCTTTTTCTTGGGTTTTTATCATTCTGCTACTACCTTTATTGCTATAATTTTCCAATATACGCGAGTTTACGTCTCAATGCCATTTTTTAAATGAACTTGCATGCAACCTGATAGACATCAACCGAAATGCCTTCCGCTGTCAAGTTAAAAATCGTGTTGGAAGGGAGGCTTGCATGCAAGCTGTACTTGCTGGTGTAACCCCCGGTTTACGGGTGATTCCATCTGCAGCCAACATAAAAATATCAAATGGCATAATAAAACGTTCAGTAAGCGATATTTTGTGTTGGTATCTCCAGTTCGGCCATACCGCGAAAGAGAAGCTATAAAACTTTCCTTCTTATAGGAAAATGACAATACGAGCCCATTGCCATAATTCAGTGGTTGTTACCAAAACCCTCGAGAATACTTCACAAGCCATAAAATAGAGATCTATATATATGCGTTGTGAGACCGTTTTCTAAAATTCTATATATTCATTTGGTTAAGATTAATTTTGTTTGTTTGTTAGGAAAGGTATGAAAGTTTTATTATGGTTCGGAAGATAAGAAAGCAAGCTTAAGATTATTATTATTATTTTTCTGTATGACTAGTAGTTTAGGGCGGAGGAGCTATTCAAATCAAATTTTTGTCAGTTTTACATAAGAATACTGCAAATATTTTAGAATGTACCCTAATAAGAAACGCTCATCGGTTTCGAAATCCCTTTTCCCCTCTCGGGGGGAATCTTATGCAAACTAGCCCTGGTGCATATGGAAATTGCGCATGTATGTGTAAATTTCGCCACTTGAAATACGGGTGAAGTTTTCTGACAAGTTCCGATGAGCCCTTCGATGAGCATTTCGATGAGCAACCTTGAGCGTGCTCGTATTCAAAATTCATTTACATTTCTACGAAATTATTATGAATGGTTTGTTGTATTCCTTAAAAAACAGTACAGTTTTGACTTCTGACGCATAGTTGCAAACTGCATTCTATTGAGACAGTTGCGTTAAGCTGTGAAGTGAAATAAAGGTGTAACACGTGAAAGCATATATTTTAATTTTTTATAAATTTATTTTCTGGTAACTTTTAATAGGAAAAATACAATAAACTGAAATTTTTTTCCTCTCTTGTTTGTAAACGCGAGTTTTGTGTTCCGAGAATATAAGGTTTAAATTCGAGTCTCTGCTCTTTTATTCTTTTAGTTCTTTCTACATGTAGAAGCTTGCACTCTTTAGCTGGGTAGAAAAGATTACGGAGCACAGCTGAGAAATTGTATTCTAAGATCGCATTTTATGAATTGTTGAACTTTTAATTTTATTTTAACTGAATTTTCTTTATTTTCTTTTATATTTTTATAACTAATGTCAATTTCATATTATATTACAAAATTATTTTAGCTGAAATAATTTAAAATTATATTTGTATAATTAACACCTTCACCTATTCCCATTTTTATCATCTTAGCTCCACTAATCCATTGTGAAACAAAGAGTAGAAGTACATTCTTACCGAGTTTTTTGGCAACACCATTTCCTTTCTAGTTCCAAAAAAGGGTCCTTGTACGGCTGAGTAGAGCTCAAATCTTAGAAAAAATCCACTGAGCTATCACAGCTCATCAAAATCGCAACATACAGAAGTGAAATGAAATGGTCGTGCGTAATTGAACTAATTTATATATCGATGTCATCATTATGAATTTATTGATGATAATAGCAGTGTGCTTTTCCACTATTTCATTATGAATTGACAGATGAATGTATCAGTGAGTTATTTCATTATGTTAACAAGAAAATAATGTAACAACTCATGGAACTGCTCATCGAGTCATCATGAAAAAGCTCATTATGTTGAAGAAAAGTATATAATGAGTTCAGTCCCGGGTCTAGAATAGATTTCATCATTACTTTCATCTAAGGGCTCATGATGAGCTCATCATTACTTTCATCTAAGGGCTCATGATGAGCTCATCACTGAAATCATCGCATCATTTTTACTAAGGTAAGGACTCCGTTGGGCCTAGCATTTGGTAAGGAGGGTGTCTGTTTCATGGCTTGTGAAGTATTCTCGAGGGTTTTGTGTTACACCGGAAAATGCACACATCTACATGAAAAATGTCACAACTGAATGTCATTGAGCATCGCATATTTAAAATTATAATTTTCATCCCTTTTACGTTATTCGCCATGTTGTTTTTCCCAGAAAATTTTATTCTGACAAATTACACGGATATGAGCTGCTATAGCATTCTCATTGCGTTAAAAGTTGTTACATTGAACTTGTTTTTCATTGTTTGACGTGCACTTTTTGTAAAATATCAATGGAAATCGAAATAAGCCTTTATAGTGGCGCGCGAATAAACGAAAACTGACCTTTTCAGAAAGATGTAGTGAGTGACTAATGAGGATGCCGCTTTGATTTTAGCATTTTGAATAATTTCTTTAAAGGCTTTACCTACATTCCGCGAGAAGACTATAAGCCAAGCTTGAAAAAATTCTGTTGAAACAAAAAGTTTCCCTTATTTTCAAATGATGAATTTCCATATAATATGAAGCGGTATATTTCCAAGAAATTTGATCAAAATTGAGATCATAATGCTGAATATGACTGACAAAACTAATTTATAAGGAGCTTAGAGCGTTTGTGACAATTTTCCTTCGAGATTTCAGTTAGTAAAGATAATTTCACACTGAGAAAAGCTAAGCTAGAGTGATTAATGATTTGCAGGACAAACAATTTTCTATTTCTGCGATTTCGAGAATTATTGAAAAAAATTATATTAAGACCAACCACTGCACGTGAACATTACATTCAATTCATGCTTACTGCGCGACAAATAGCGACTGAATTTGGCATTAAAACCAATTTAAGGGATGTGCAATGCATTATAAAAGAAGCCAAGCATATTACAAGACGGAAAATTATAAAGAAACCGTCGCTTACAGATCGTCACAAACAAGAAAGACTAAAACCCAGCAAACAATTTGACGAACGTCCGCAATGGAGCTGCACAATGCGAAACTTAAACGACAATAGAGCTGCACAATGCGACAGAGCTAAAAATTATGTTGTTTATAGTCCGAACTTCTGAGAATTTTACAGTTTCAAGATTTTCGGTTCTATTTTTCCATTTCAGGGTGAAGTTAACAGATCAAAAATTTGTTGTGTTTCTGTTTCAGAGAATTGAAAAGGTGACCAATTAAAATTACATTTAATAACGTTAAGGGTAAAATGAGAGATTACATTTATAGGAGACTGGATTAGATAGGTAGGTACCTACAAACATAGGTATTGATTGAGAAATAATTTCATTTGCGAAACGATAAAGTTATCGTCACCACATTAGATTTATATTCACTTTGGATACATTAAAATTTATCATATTTTGCCGCAAAAGAAAGGCAAAGAGAATCCGAAGAGATACCACCAATGTGATAAAATGTTCTGTTAACATTTGCTCCCGCTCGAGGTTTCGCTTTCATATCTCACATTTGAATTCACTAGCGAAATTTATGTTCCACTTTGTGATATTTTTGCAAATCGCATTGGCTTTGCAATGTTTGCTGGGAATTTGCGGAACAACGAATACACTGGAACAAGCAATGGAGAAACGATTTAACTTAGATGGCCCAGATGGATTTCGTTTACCATTCAGTTGAACAGCTAGATTTATGTAAAAATGATCAATAAACAATTAACAAAACAGGTATGGAATAGTAATTTTATTAATTAACAATATAACGCAGCTGTCCATACAGCAAAACGTGTCAAAGAGTTTTTCTCAACCAAAAAGGTAGATCTGCGCCATGGTTGGCGCGGTCTCCCCATCTACGGGATGTCTGTTCCAAGAGCAAGCAATTTAATACAGCTCAAGATTTAAATAGTGCGGGAAAAGAGAAATCATTAAATAAAAAAATTATTAGAAAATAATTAAAAAAACTTTACAAATCATTACCAAAGAGGATGAATGAAATACTTAAGAATAAAGGTGGTACTATACATTACATATATTCACCTTTATAGAGTGCTTCACATTAATATATTCACCTTTATAGAGTGTAAGGCTTCGATAAGTGAATTTTTTTTATTACATGATTTAGCATTTTTCTTGCTTTAAAATTGTTACAAAGTACAACAAGTTTCTGTAATTTTTATGCACATCCCAAACCTGTTAAATTAAATAATAGTAAATATGTAAGTCTTACAGAAGGAGAAGTTACAGGATTTGTATAAGGAAAGGTTCGAGACTAGACTTATGTAACACATTAGTTGTCATTCCTATGCATAAAATTAAAAATTCTTTTGATTTTTGCATGTCCGTCCTCACGATATCTAGAGAATGCGTGTACAAGAGACTTGAAATTTTGGACATGAGCTTTTTTAAAAAAAAAAAAAAAGGAAAATTAAGTTCGAAAATGCGACAAATCGGGTAACTCCTTCGTACGGTTGCCATACAAAAATTTCGATTTTTACTATATTTGAATACTACCTGAGAACGCGTCAACGTAGAGAATTGTACATAGTATTTTCATAAAAATAGTAAATATAATTTCAAAAATGGACTAAATCGGGCAACCCCTTCTTGGTGTTGCCATATAAAAATTTTGGAGTTTTACGTATACTGTGAAACGATCAGTTCTTGCGTTGGTGCCAACATTGAAAAAATCATTGGCGGGAAGTTGAAAAGTGAGCGCGCAGCTTGAAAAGTGAGCGCGCAGCTTGAAAAGTGAGCGCGCAGCTCGAAAAGTGAGCGCGCAGCTCGAAAAGTGAGCGCGCAGCTCGAAAAGTGAGCACGCGCTCGAAAAGTGAATTTAATAAAACATTTCGAATTTCTACTGTGTATCTAATTGGTAACATTTTTGGTAATTTGGTAAACCACTTTTTTAAGCCTGTAAATGATCAATTTAATAACATTTATTTCGACGATTCCACTTATTTATTTATTGCTTACAGTTCTCTCTCAGTTGGTTTGGTGCTTAGACCCAAAGAGACTACTATATAGACATGAGCCCACTTTAGTCAATTTTAACAACTTTCTGGTGTTGGTTTACTTGTCTTGTTTGTAATTCAACGATCCCTTTTATATGCAAACGGTTTTTTTTTTATTTAACGAATTTACGAAATTTTATGCAACATTACGACCATAGGAAAACCCTGGGTATATGAAAACTATCGAGATCATAAATATTCGTAATAAGCAATAAGCATTAGAAGATGAAATCGTAGGATATATACTAAATTTATCATTCCGTTTGGAACGCATAGAAATAATGATGTTAGAGCAAAATGGATTTGACACCAACGCATAATATTAAGTTATTTTGATTCTTGCATGTCCGTCT
Organism: Dioctria rufipes; assembly: GCA_963924295.1. Taxonomy (NCBI): domain Eukaryota; kingdom Metazoa; phylum Arthropoda; class Insecta; order Diptera; family Asilidae; genus Dioctria; species Dioctria rufipes. Next base: position 117,124,945 of record OZ002741.1, read on the forward strand.
ATCCTCACGATAGCTTGAGAACGTTGAGAGTTGAAATTTTGCACAGTGCTTTCATAAAACCAGTAAATATAATTTTAAAAATGGACGAAATACGGCAACCCCTTCTTGGTGTTTCCATATAAAAATTAAGGTTTTTATGTATACAGTGAAAACGATCAGTCCTATAAGTTTGTTTTTGTTGTGTTTTTTAGTAATAACAAATAAAATTTCAAAAATGGACTAAATTCGGCAACCACTTCCTGGTGCTGCCATATAAAAATTTAGGTTTTTATATAAACTGTGAAAACTATCTTTCCTAGACATTTTCATTGAACTAAAAATTCTTCAGAATACGAAATCCTATTAAATTGGCCACAATGATTTTGACTGTCCGACGACCGTTTTAGAAAAATACGCGAGAAACCAATTCAAAAATCGAAACTAGCACAGATTGGTGACCATACGAAATTTTATAAAGGCAGGGTATCATAAGAATTGATCTTAGGCCAATTTTAGCTTTTTTACTTGTTTTTATTAAGTGATAACGCGAGGAAGGTCACCATTTTTGACCAATTCCCTCAGTGGATACTTGGTTACTTGGTGCTTATACCGAAGTATACTGCAATATACAAGGGAGTCAGCTATTTTTCTTGTTATATTTATACTCATACTCACGTTCGTTCTTCTTACTGCCCAAAACAATGTCACTTTTGACAGACCTATATTTCATACTGCATGCAGTCGGTTATACATATAATTTGTTTTGTATGTAATATAAATAAGAATCGGCTAATGTAAGCCCTTGTAACATCGCGATACCTAATGAATGAAATTACTTTTCGTCAACCAAGCCTTACGTAAAAATACATATTCTTGATCCTATTCAAGATAATAGGCAATATGCAAAAGCATATATTGAAAATCAAATACTGGATATACTTAAGGCACCCTGTATGAAATCATAGGATATGGGTACAGATTATGTGTATTTTGTTAAGCTTTTTTTAATGGGCCGTTGGAATATTGTATTGAATAAATAAATACTGAAATGGAAGTAAGAATCAAAAATTGTAGTCAACTATTTCGAAATGAATCAATATGAATTTTATCTTGAACTTTTCCAACTAACTACGGGTAAGACGCGTTCAGAATTCTGAATATATTTTACGCATGCTAGGACTATCTACTCTAAGCCAATTTTTTTTTTTTTTTTTTTTTTTTTTTTTTGAAAAATATAAATATATAAATAAATAAAATATAAATATGTATACTCGTATGACAATATTAAAAACTCAACCACTGTTTACATTAGAATAAAATCATGAATTGGTATTTTACGCCATGTTTACAAGTAGATAAAGATGGCGCTTTAATAGTTTCCCGCCAATATTTTATTTTCCATTTGACTTCATTAATGGTTTTTTTTACACTCTTGATCAGTGAATCGACCTTTTATGCGAGTAACAACTTTATACAGATTAACTAATTTTTAATATAATAAATATGCACCTACTATACCTACTAAAAAAAATCGAGATAGATAGAAATGAACTTACTTTAACTCGATATTGCCGCAATCTATAGATTAATTAAAATAAAAGTAATAATTTTCGTTAAATCACAAACGCACACACGTCACCTCACAATTGAGTATTAAAAAAAAACTTTCGGAGGAGACTCCAGTGTTATACTAAAATTCACTACTGAGGCATCCAATGGGAATTTCCCACCACAGCAGTAACACTATATTATATATATATATTCTTGAATTTGTTCAATTTTTCTCCCGCATACAGGGAATTTATTAAATTTTGCTTTTATTTCTGATTTGATTGATCGGGGTATTAAGAAGTTAGAAATTATATTATTACTCTCCGACGGCTTGTTAGGTTAGCTCACTGTATTTTCCGAAAACTGTTGGTGATATTTCTTGAAGTTTTATGCATTATGAAATACTATGTTGTGTCGAAATAACCTTCACTGTTTTTTTTATTATATTTATATTCTTCACTAAATAAGGCATTATTGGATTTTTATATTTCCCATATTTTTTGCATTAGCACTAGGTATATCAACAATTTTTACCACCGAAATTTTGTAAATTATGTAAGTATGCAATAATTTTTTGCAGTTTTCGTTTATAACTTTCATTAATATTTTACAATTATTTTGAAAAAAGCTTATTTAGAATTATTATACATATGAATATTCCCCCAAGTTTTGTTGCGATATTGTTGTTTTTTATTTTATGATAAATTTGCTCATTCGAAAGTAATTATATCAACGGCCAAATTGTTTATTGTTTTGAATAAAGAACCTCCTTTAATCCGACTTTTTTAAATTTTTTCACAGAAAAATGGTTATAAATCGCGGCAATTTTCGTTAAATCCCTCCAGCTCCTCATCGTCCACGATCAACTCTACTAGTGCAACTCAAGTGTTAATAGAAGTTTCGCACACCGCGCGATATTCACAAAGAATCTCCGCGAAAAACTACACAAGCAATCGCAATAGGCATATTAAAAAACAAGAATTCTCTTTTCTATATGCAACAAAAGCTCTCTACTCTACCTTAATTATATTGATGGTGAGACGCGACGGTTACATTAGGTACATGATGGCTATCCATAATCATTCTATGTAATTTTGCATGTATTTGCATTTAACATGGATGAAACATACAAACCTATCGGAATATTACAGTAGTATTAAAGTTAACCCTTTCTTCATATCATCAGTATAATAAATATTCATTCATTCATTGCATTTTATATTTGGATTGGATATAGGATGTGTGCGTGACTCGAGTCACACCAGTTTGGTATATACCCCATGCATATTGCTATTGAAATTTGAAGGCAAAAAAATAACTTGAATTTCAGCAGTCTCCAAGTCAGTCTCCCCGGGTTAAATGCTGTGAATCGAACACACATATTTGCACTGTAAAGCAGGGTGAATTGACTTGCAAGCTTGTGAACTTGGGAAAAATACCCTCCGAGCCGATACCCCTGGGACCTGATGAGAGAGTCGGTTGTGTGTTGGTATTCGTGGCTTTCATCCTACCATATAAACTCTTCTCTAAGGCGGCGTTGCGATATTACTTTTTTAGTATTATGCACTTATTTGCATTCATTTTAAGTATTAAAATTTCAATAATATAATGCAGAATTTCAGCATTTCACGAAATTTATACAAAAGCTTTATCACAAAATCTCTCAGTGCCGCATGTGTATAATGCTTAAAAACATTTTTAGCTTTGCTTAATACATACTATCAGCAATGCTAACTTGGTATCATATGCTGCCGAATGTCATTGCAATTCAATAAAACTTATATGAAAATCCAGTAGCGTGTTACCTAGAGATCTAATGCTTTAGAATATTTCTTTTATTTTTTGTAACTGAATCACAAATTTAAAAATTCAGTTATTCCCGAGCATACGTTATTGTCTTTACATAAATTAAAAATCTAAAAGGTGCAATTGGTTCATAGAGCAGGACGGTACACATCAACAGTTTCTGGGGTCACCTACATACAAACAAATTATGCAAGAGCGCCTGAGTAAACGACAAATATTTCAGCAAGGTTTCACAAGGTTCTAGCAAAAGTAGAGTAGAACAAGTAAAAAAGATATTTCCTTTTCCTTCAAGTCAGATTTTTTTAGAATTTCAAATATTATTTCATTTTAACACGTTTTGTCATAATAGATTTAGATCTTGCATATTGGCAGCAATGGAGCGCTAGCGTTAAAATTAGGATAGGATTAGAGATGGGTCGACGACCACGTCGACGCCGACATGGGTAATGAAATGCATTTCATACATGCAGTACTGTCTCTAAATATTTTTGACATAAAACGACGACCACGACGCCGTCGGCGTTGTTAATGTAATCCGGCTAATTGAATGAGGGATTGACTTTAGCAGTTGCAGTTAACAAACGCTCCCGATTTTTACCTATATATCCCCACAATGATGCTTCCGAATAATAAGCCCTGTAGGTACTGAGGAATTCGATTCGATCTAGATTTATTCAAATCGAATTTTTTACTAGTAAAATTAAATTTACAAGTAAAATTAATCGAATATTCTTTAGCGTCAATAAAAAATAACCGGCTTTGGGAAATCTTGGATTAAACGGTAGAAAATGTTCCTTGAAAAAATTCTATTCTATCGAATCGAATTCCCCGGTAATGTTTAAAATGAGCTACGTCTATGCTCTGTCATTATATATCCACGCGCCGCCCCTGGCTATTTAATTTATTACCTCCACTAAAAAACAAAAACGCGCAATTGAATTCTCTACCTCATAACCAGAGTATGATTACTTTACAAAAACTTGAATGCGAGCAATATTTGTAAGTTACAGGATGAGCTTGTCGCACTACCGCAATACTACCACCATCCAATCCCAAGGCTAAGTAAGCACGCTGTCGGTAAGGCCTAAGTAGAGAGAAGAGACTTGAAAGAAAATATAGCGAAAATGTATATAGTGGTGTAGTCTTTAACCGCAGTAGTCCGTATATCGATGCACCTCCCTCCCGAGAACTTTTTTCTTCTATGGTCAGACCAAAAAAGTTCGTGTGCATTGTACAATCCACATCTTAACACGGTCCTAAAAAGAAAACAATTTTTTTCAGCTCATATATATCAAATGAGCACAAGAGACTCGTAAAGAAACGAGGGAACGGAAGATCTTTACCGTCCAAAAGGATGCGAAATTCCTGTTTTGATTCCCACAGTCTTTGAATAATAAGATGACATCCAACACTTTCGAATGCTGGACGCACCGTCAGAAAGAAGCTGGGAGATTTTGTTATCCTGCTGCATTGTGATGGTCTCTCCTATGATTAATCGATTTGCAGGAGACACCCCTTTATAGTGTACTCTTACCGGTCATATCACTCTGGGTTAAGGATGGATGGATTGGGCGACATACTATTCTGGGTGTTTCGCTGGATAGAGTGACCAATCTTTTGTATATTGATACACATACAACCCTTTATTTTCAACTTGCGTAGATTAAATTAATAAAAAAGCAACTTGCTGAAATGTGTCGCTGGGAATATGTACTTCATGTTGAAAACACTTGAATTTTCCTGTCAAGAAAACAGATGCTACACTAGGTATATCTGCTTCATACATTCAGTAGAAAAAAAATATCTGTAAAAAATGTGGGTTGGTTTGCAATGGAAATGGTATTCCAGACAGGAAGAATTTTTTGTAGTATGCATACGTAATAAAACCAACGGCAGCCTACTAGGTTTTTTTTCCATAAAAAAAAAAAATATTGGTAACGAAGGAAGAAACTTTGTGGGCAGTTTTTAAATATTTTTGAGAAATGAGAAATGCTTAAATATTCGCAGACCATGTAATTTTTTACAGTCACGGTTTATTTTTCACACTTTGTCGAATTTATATTTAATCTGGAAACATCGAATTGCCAGTGAACTAATTAAAGATCGCCAAACTCGACAAACGCGATCATACGCGAATTTCGAAAGATCATTAATCTTACCCGGACGACTTTTGCAAATCCACACCAATGTAGTTTCAAAATCATATATATTGACGACAGGCGTTGCTCAGTATTGGAGTATTTGACAGTAACATGTTAGCAGAATAATTAAAATCAAATCAAAATTAAAGCATAAACATATAAAAAACATATAATTTATATTATTATAGAATAGCAAAATGTGAAAATTGTGAAATGAAGGTGTAGCAATAAGGATCGCTCGTATTAGTAAATGAAAAATAAATTAATAAGCTAAAGGAGCTAGCTCGGGTGATCATTCCGCAACAAAATTAGGTACAATTGTTGGAATTAATTAGGGTCAGAGCTTTCATACGAGCAAATGAAACAGAGCAGCTACATCAGTATATATTTGTATAACATCACCCAAAATCTCGAATCGGTAATTTGTATCACACAGAATTAATTATAATATATGTATAAGTTAGTAAAAACAGCATGTAAATTATATAAAGATCTATACATTTCTTTTATTACACCAATCCTTGAGTATTGCTCTGTTCTGTACTTGGTTTATATTTTATGTTTATGATCCTTGAATCCTTCCGCGTAATTGGGGGGATGCTTACTATTCATAGCAATAGAGCAGAGGGTGTTCAACGGAGATCCACCAGATTCGCTCTGAGGAAACTTAACTGGAGTGCCGATCTATCTCATGTAAGTTGTCAATTAATTAACTTACAAATTTGTCTACTAGACGGAAGACCCGGAATGTTATGTTCATAAGAGGGCTGTTGGATTAAAAAATTGTTTCTCCTTTCCCGCTCGAGCACATTCACTTTTACCAAAGAAACGATATATTTTTTTTTTGCTTTTACATTCTCTTACTAGGAATTTGAGGCTCGTTGGTTCCATTTTGTATGAATCGCTTTACAGAACGAATTACTGTCTTCTTAATGGTCCAATTAGTCGGTGTATTCGGCAATTTAATCTCTGTAGTGGCATGATTGACTTTAATGATAATAGATGCTCTATTAACAAATGTGTAAGTAGCTTTATGACTTTTTTCTCTTAAATTTATCTTATGATCAATTATTAGCGTTGTTAATCTTATTCTTATTTTGTCATAGTATCTAATATCTCCCCTTTATTTATGGCTCCGCTAAAGTTTTAATTTCTTCTATTATATTCACTTTTCTCGTAATGCATGTAGTAGCTTATATATCTTTTATTTTTCTATTTTATTAGTCTGTAAAGGCCGCTACACACGCTTGAGCAAATCATATGACTGGACCATGCACAAGTCGAAAGATTTGCTTGAGCGTGTGTAGCTGCCTTAAGATTGTATATCGGCAGACGAAATAAATAAATAAAAGCGAATAGATATCCCTTAGAAAGAATTTTCTACTTCTTGATCTTTCCCTCTTATTTTAACCAGGGATGATCATATAAAAGACGAATTTCTTCTCTAAGGTACGAATTTTAAATTATAACATTATAACATTTGCTAATGCTGATGGTGATCAGTAATGGCTGTTGACGCATTATTGCCATTAAACCGAAAGAGTTATTTTAGTTCAGTTATATGAATTCTGCTTTAGAAATACAAGTAACTTTCAGAAATAAATAATTTTTTTATGAGAATGAAAGAAAGAAAACTATGAAGTTATAAATATTTATTAATATTACAAGAAAATAAAATACTTAAGCTTCATTTACACGGCGAAAGTAGCTTTCGTAAGTAAATTTCACGAAATTTTTGTTTACACGTTTGTTACCGTTTGTTACGTATGAATGGATGCAAATAAAATTAGGTCTTGCTCTCTCGATGTTGTCATCTTCTTCCCACTTTCATCGGTTCCGTGGGTCGAGAAAATGGAAAGTTACTTTCGTAAGTAGAGAATTTGTGTGAAAAGTTACTTTCGTAAGTAGAGAATTTGTATGGAAACTTACGAAAGCTACTATCGCCGTGTAAATGTAGCTTTAGTAGTCAATTCAAAAACTTCAAAAACATCAAAATTTAATTTAATTTTTTTTTATACAGATGGAGAGAATTGAGCCAAAAGCTCAGTTCAGAATTTATTTTCTACTCAGCTCACACCAGCCAGACCGCGGGCTATGTACGTTCCAGAATCAAGCTGGGCTACTCATACGTCGCACTTGCGTGTAGCAGTAGCAGAGTCAGTGTGCGTTCAGTGTTCAAATTAAGAACTGTGTACGCGGTGAGCTTGTGTTAATGGATGATATTTTGATATTTTTTAGAAATTTTGTGATTTTATGATGAACCGTCCTTTTAAAAAAAATCATATCTCGAGAACAATAAAACCAATTTTTCTAATTCATATGCCAAATGAAGCTTCATGCAGTATATTTTTCATTAAAAAATATAGCACTACCGAACGATTTTTTTTCATAATTATATTTAAAAAAAAAATGGAATTATTTACTATTGAGAACTTTTAGCAATTTCATTTTGTATTTTTATTTTGAAGCTATTGTTATGTACTTTTTACATTTCATACATTGTCGCATTTTTCACGACATAAAATCTTTAAAATTAATTATTAATTTTCATATTTTACGTAAAACGCATTTCAAAGTGCAAAGACGCACTTAAAAATCATTGTGAAATAATCTAAAACTTCCATAGAAAATTTCCATAAACAGCTTTAGATAAACATTTCTTCAGAATCAAAAATCAAAATTTAAATCTTTTAAAATTCATATGAATTAATAAACAAATAACTAATCATTCAAATGGTTAAGTGATTCATAATGATACCATTAAGTGAAAAACCCAAGTGTTCAATTATAAACACTTCTCAATAAACAATAAATTTCAAATTTCATCTAGCGTGAATGTTTACAATAAACATTCTTCCCATCGCCACAATAATATTTGAAATTAATATTGGAAGCATAAAAGCTTTCACGTAAACATAAATGCTTGACATTGAAAGCATTAATGTAAACAAAATCATAGATTAAAAAACATAAACATGAACACTTGGAGATCTTAAATTCAAGATCAAAACATAAATTTCCAATTGAAGTATGTATATTCAATATTGAATAAATCATAAACGCGCTTATTCATCGATAATTGTAAACAAGGGATATGGTCCCTTGGATGAAATCATGGTACGGGTAAATAAATGTATCATGTTACATATTATCATGCGAAAACATATTCCAAGGTTTTGATTGGGGATTGGCTAATTACTGACCAATTGAATAAAATTTATATCTCATAACGAGATAATTGCCCAATCAAATAAGGGTTTCAATTTCATAATTGGGAACCCACTAATGAATATATCCCTCCAGATACGCTCTTTTGGATAGAGCCCCTACCCTTGTAGTATTCTAGATCCTTCTAATTACGTATTAAATTAGTATAAAAACGGGAACCTTTGCACTGGAAATCGAGTTTTAGAGTTTGAATTTGCAAATTGAGTTGTGAAAATTAAGTTTTAAGTTCAACTCACCAATTTTAAAAAAGTTAACAAGTGCATTTTGCTTGCACATTTGTTTTTTTGAAAATTGAGTTTGAAATTGAAAATTGAGTTTTGAGTTTGAAATTGAAGTGCATTTAGTTTACACATTTGTTTTTTTTGACAAATGAGTTTAAATTTGAAGTTTGTTTGAAAATTAAATTTGAAATGAACTTGTGTTTATAATAGATTTATGTACTAAGAAAAATAAAAAGTGTAAGCTTAAACAGTGTTTTTTTTATAAATAAATAAAAAAAAATGGTTAACAAAACCTGGTGTCAGAAGTGACTTTATGCGAAAAAGTTATAACACTATGTATGGGAGCACTGCATGATGGGAATGTATTGTTTTCTTCTTCCTTCTACTAGGGACTTTTTATTTTGAAACTATACGCCTTTCTAAAGGTGGCTTCCCACGGCGCGTGGTTTCACGAGCCAAGCGAGCTCGTGCTCGCGCGGCGCGGCCCGTGAAATCACAGTCCCTGGGAAGCCTGCTACGAGCTCTCTTCAGCCCGCGCCGCGCCTATACACTTCCCACGACGCGTGTTGGCTCGAGTTGATTTGCGGCGCGGTGCCGCCGAAATGAAGAGTAAATGTCACGTGGCGCCTTTGAAGTTACCGACTCGAAATGGATCGGGCGCGCCAGCACAGGCGAGCTCGCGCCACCTCGAGCCAGACCCTTCCCACGGCGCGTTGGCTTGTGCTCGCGCGGCGCGGCGTGGGAAGCCAGCTTAAGTCATGTTGGACGAATTCCTTTGAGCTTCCGGTGTACATAATCATACAAGTTTTTACTTGTTTGGACGAGAGGAATCATTTGGCAAAATATAGTCATATTAGCCTGGGACGATAGAAACGAAGATATTCGCAAAAAAACAGTTTTAGGACTGTCACAAGTTATTCGTACACCCGAATTCCGGGGACTTTTCACACCTTATTTGGAGAGCAGAAAGGCAAGTGTAACCAATTTTCAGCTTGGTTCGATTTTTTCCTAAGTGAGATCCTAAAGTTCCTAGACAAATCTCAATAATTTAAAGTACGGAACCTAGCTACTACTACTCTCATCTGAGTAATAGTTTTATATGTATATCTGCAGCCGTAGTCCGAATCTGTAGCACTGCAAATATTTTAAAATGATGTTATTGCTCTCTTGCTCCTTCTTTTGCACAGCACATACTTTAAAAACGATAAATGCGCTGTCAAATGAATCGCAGAGGATCTTAGAACACATTTTGTGAACAAATGATTAAATGTTCACATTTGACGACTTCAAGGACAAGTCCTCCTAAGTGAAAAAGAAATTATTAGAATTTACTGCAAACAAAACCTTCCGATAACTACTTTTGAGATAGGTACCGTATAATTAATCGGAACTCCGCCATACTGTCAGTTGTTGCCTGTCGCCACCTCTGATAACAAAATAATTTTTGAGCGGGGGTGTCCTTTGTGCAAATGATATACTTTTTGTGCAATATATTTTTGGAACTCAAAAATAAAATAGGTCATGCCTCTTTACAATGAGAGTACATATGGAAAAATATCCGCCAGTTATGTACGACTCCGGAGAAATTCGACTAACTAGCAAGTCACCGGGCCTGCCTAACAGTAACTGAACACATTCAACATTCGATACGATACCCTCCTCTTCAATGGTATCGATTTTCCACCTTAGTGCAACTATAAAAAATCGTCATGCTGCAGTTACTAGCACTTCAAAGAGCTAAGGTACAGTCCAATTTGCAATAATTGCTCTTTTCGCAGCGGTGGCGCATGTTTGACACGTTGGTGTAGGTCTTTTTGGAAAATCGATAAAAAAGTATACATGCACAGTTCCACATTAACAGGACTTTTATTTTTAGACATACGCCGCTTTTTTATGATGCATTCTCCCGCCACGCGGTAAACTGGTGCATGGTGCTAAGCCAGCGCAGAGCCTAGCATTAATGAAATCAATATCTGCCTCGAGACATTTGTACACAGATAAGAATATACAGTAATTTGTAAATAATAAATTATTGTAAATTTTATTATTTAAAGGGAACTCCGCGTATACCACAGGTCATGATATTAATAGATAACAAGAAAAAACGCGAATGCTTACGATACTCTAGCTAGATGAATGCCCGTATGCAAATTTGATTGTTCAAGTGGTTTTTCGCATCTATTTCTAGAACCGTTCATGGGACAGTAAAAATGATTATAACCAATTTCAAAGGATTTTATATTTTTAAGGATTTTTCAATATAATATAGATTCATTTAACGAAATAACAATTTTTAGATTCTAGTGAAAACCCTACTGGCGACATAAATAATATAATAATGGAATGCAGACGTTTCCTTCCTTATTACTATAAGAACACCATGTACCAAATTTCAGTTATATATGTCTACGCGTTCTCAGGCAGTGTCCAAATATATAGTGGAAAACGAAAGTTTTGTATGGCAACCTCCCAGTTTGTCTCATTTTCGAACTTCATTTTACTTTTTTTTTTAAAAAGCTCATGTCCAAAATTTCAAGTCTCTTAAGTACACGCGTTCTCGAGTTATCGTGAGGACGGACATGAAATCTACTTTGAATTCAAGTAGGGTTTTTGGTTGAATTAATTCCTATTACTTGGCTTGAAATTTTCTGGATACTTTTGGACAATTTATCTTGACAAGTCTGCATTAGGTTCAATACATAGGTATGGATTCTTAGATAATTACTTTAAGAAAAGTACCAAGAATCACTACCTGAATTATCAACAGTAATCTACTTCTCGTTCCTCTTTGCCGTTTTGATAATTCGCACAAATAATAAAAGGTTCAAGTAATGAAGTTGCATTTATATGAATTTTTTCAAGTAAATCGAACATGATATTTTAATTACTTGATCTCTACTTGAAGTATTCATGTAAACGTACTGAGTGTCTCCGCATTGTCTGTTCTATTCTCTATGGATAATAAAATCATAAATCCCGAAAGCGCATAAGTATGATCAAAATAGTCTTCCACCTTTTTTCCTACAAACCTTAATGTGTGAGTTGAATAGATTGATTGAATTTGGAATTCTTGGTAGGAAAATAGATACTAAGGTAAAGGTTCCTTGTAGCATAGATGGCACAAGAACTAGATGTCGCATGGCATACTAAAACAGAGTATACAGATTGTGAAATGGGTAGTGTATTCTGGAATGGACCATAACATATTTTAGAGCATGCCAAAAGCAAATATTTTTATAATAGCAGTTTTGTAAACATTTAACCGACCTCCTCAATACTTCAGATACGAAAAAATATGAATCACTCGACGCATACATCATTTTAAATCTTGTGGTCCATTCCGGAATGGACCACCCAGCCATATAAATTTTGTATACATTTTTGGTACTGTATGCGACATCTAGTTCTTGTGCCATCTATGCTTGTAGTGAACAATTCAAGATATGATAGTTTATCGCAGGACATGGAGATGAGTTGACGCTCCTAAGTAAATGGTAACACATTGTAAACATAATTTCAAAAATGGGTTAAATCGGGCAACCCCTTGGTGTTGCCATATAGAAATTTAGATTTTTACGTATACTGTGAAAACGATCAGTCCTAGACAGTTTTATTGTACTGAAAAGTTCTTCAGAATATGAAATCCTATTAAATTGGTAATATCCATTTTTACTGTCCGACGAACCGTTCTGGAAATGTATGCGAAAAACTACTTCAAAAATCAAACTTGCACAGATCAGTGACGATACGAAATTACATACGAGCATTCACCTAGGGCATCATAAGAATTGGTTTTGGAACTTAGACCAATTCTAGCTTTTTTATTTGTTAAAATTGAATTTAATATTTTTATGAGAACGCCATGTACACGATTTTAGCTCACTACGTCGATGCGCACTGATGTAGTGTCCAAATATAGTATGTATAGTGAATCATTATTAGCAAGGGAGTACTGCCATCGTAGAAATAGTAAATTAATTATAGTCAACACATATCCCTGACCACACACGAGGAGCTCACCTCAGCTCTCTCTCCATCAAATTTTAATGTCATATCATTCAATGTTAGATCAACCACGAAAAATATTCAGACTATTAGATATCTGGCGGACTTATGTAATATCGGTGCGGTTTTGATGTGCGAGACCTGGACTAAGATACACCACTCGTCCAAGATGATTGAGATTGGGGGCTTTAGACTGCATAGACTGGACAGAGCATCCAAAAGAGGAGTTGGAATTGCTATTGAGGGGGACGTTACAATCTCATCCCGTTTACAGATCAATGGATGATAGTTGGGTTGATGGCAGTTCAGGTTTCGGGTTTCGACTCTAGCGCTGAACCGGTACATCCTGGATGAAATCATGAGCAAATCGACTCGGGTGTTAATGGGGGTGATTTCAACATTGATGTTGGTGTGATGTCTCCTATGTCGGGGGCACTGTTGGACCTATTGAGCGAAAAGTGGCTAATAATTATCAATGATATGAATACCAGACACGGCCCAAGCTCTGAGTCTACAATTGACCTACTAGTCTCTCATCCCAGTTGCCAACCAACTCTGACAGGGCAATGCCCGGGTGTCTCCGACCATGAACTACTATTCGCATCTCTGGACCTCCCTACATCTATCTCACCTCTCATGAGGTCGTTCTGAAATTTCAAGGCAATTCAGGAAAATGCACTGCAGGCAGATCTTGAAAGTGTGAACCCGACTCAGAAACAGCGGCGAGCCACTTCTCGGAATCAATATGCGCGGTGTTCGATAGGCAAGTGCCTACAAAAACAGTGAGGACTCGTTCAGCGAGTGAATTGATTTTTGACACTCTTGAGATTCTCCTGGCATGTCAAATACGGGATATCGCTTTCAGGCAATGGAAAAGAGAAAAGACAACGCAAAATTATCAAGCCTTCCATAAGCACAGAAGGTTAGCAGAATATATGATCAGGGCAAAGCTCCGATCTCTTACACTGCCTGGGCTAAGGGAAGGTAACAGTATCATTTGGAGAAAAATTAGTAACTTAGGACTGGGCTCTAAAGCTAAAATTCAGTCGGATGTAAACCCAAATGAGTTCGCGGATTTCCTTTGCTTCACACCAGCAATCTCCCACACAAACTTCTCTCTCAGCCCTACTAACACCACTCAAACACAGGTGAACCGATCAGACCAACTAAACACAAACCTAAGAATTGAAACCTTATCTGATCTGACCACCAGCAATGATCAACCAACACCAAACACAGTCTTGAGTTCCACTACCGTCACTGACTCAGCAGACTATGGAGTACATCCAGTCATTGATAATGCACGAACCGTTTTCAGCCTGAAGAATGTAACTGAGATTGAGATAATGGATGCCTTTCTGAGAATCAAGTCCAATGCTAAGGGACATAATGATGTCCCGTTAAAGTTCTACAAATTAATACTACCGACCATTCTGCCAGTTGTGGCACACCTCTTAAATAGACTTTTAACCTGTTCTCGTTTCCCCAGCTGCTGGAAGACGGGACTGATTACACCTATTCCAAAAACTAACTCACCATCTAATGCCTTTGAATGGAGACCAATCACCATCCTACCGACAATTTCAAAGGTACTGGAATTCCTAATAGCTGATCAAATAGTGGCCTATGTGCTGTCTGATAGAAAATCGGGATTCAGAAGATTCCACTCAACCAGCACAGCCTTACTTGAAGTGGCTGCGGATATTCGGAATAAGTGCGATAAGGGGCTCTCGGTATTACACGTACTACTCGATTTCAGCAAGGCATTTGACTCGGTTCCGCATGAGAAGCTGGTTTCCAAACTTAGTTTGCAATTCGGATTTTCCTCATCAGCTTGCGAGATGATACATAGCTACCTAACAGGCAGGTCTTTTAATGTGAGGTCTAGGGAGGAATTTTCCTCAGTAAGACGCCTAAAAATGGGCATACCTCAAGGGGCTGTCCTGTCTCCATTGTTATTCTCACTTTATATTAACGACATCAGGGAAACACTCAACAGAGTTAGTCATCACATATATGCGGATGACGTACAGATATATCTTAGTGGGCATGTAGACGGTATTCAGGAAACAGTAACAATAATCAATAACACTATTGATGAAATTGTCGAATGGGCGGCAAATAACGAATTGTCACTAAACCCAACCAAAACGCAGGCGATTGGTTATACCATCAAACAGGAGAATGTGCCCAACTTGATATCACAAGTACAAAATTTATCTATAATGGGACACAACATCCCGTTAACGTCAAAATATGTAAAAAATCTAGGTATTCTTATGGACCCGAAGATATATATATATATATATATATATATATACAAATGGTTTATATATACAAATAGTTTATAAAAAGAATTGTGGTTCAATTTGCTTACCAAATGAACAAAAATAGCGAGTTTAACTGATATCTGAACTAGAAGACCATAATATAGAATTAAATGGAGTTAAGACATGATAAGATATATATATATACAAATGGTTTATATATACAAATGTTTCATATATACTAATGGTTTATAAAGAAAATAGAATTAATTGGATAAAGTGGTTCAATTTGCTTACCAAATGAACAATAAATATATACTCAGGTTAATAAATATATACTCAGGTTTAAAAAAAAATAAAAAAAAACAGGTTTTAGTTTATAGTACATAATATATAGAACATTAACTAGCCTTGACAATAAGCCTTGATAACTTATTAATCTTAAGATATATATATACAAATGGTTTATACAGGGTGGGCCAAAAGTCACCATGGGGGCCAAAAGTCACCATGGGTAACATATGGTAGGATGAAAAAAAGGAGGGGTAAGGTGGGGTATGGAAACATGCTTACCTATGAAGAACAGACAGTTGGCTATCATGTAAAAAAGGAATGAAGAGAAACGGTCAACAGGGTGTGGAGCAATGTACAAACGAAAAAGTGAGTTATTTTTAAACCCCATGGTGACTTTTGGCCCACCCTGTATATACAAATAGTTTATAAAAAGGATTGATTGGTTCAATTTGCTTACCAAATGAACAAAAATTACGAGTTTTACTGATATCTGAACTAGAAGACCATAATATAGAATCAAATGGAGTTAAGGCATGATAAGATATAGATATATATATACAAATGGCCTATATATATGCAAATGATTTATATATACAAATGTTTTATTTATACAAATGGTTTATAATAAAAAGAATTAATTGGTTAAAGTGGTTCAATTTGCTTACCAAATGAACAGTAAATATATACTCAGGTTTACAATTTATAGTAAAAAAAAAAAAAAATAATTCTTAATATATAATATTTTATTCACTGTCACAATTTATTTATTTAAATAATACACTAACGGGGTGGATAAAAATAAGCAGTCTTTTAGTTTATAGTTTATCTTACTAATGTAACAATCTACTGTTTATTCATTTTTATTTAGTTGTACTCTCGTAACAATCTATGTCAGGATTTTTCATTCTAATGCCACTGAATATGTTAAACTACCAGGTAGTTTTTAGTTTGTAGTTTATTCTTTATTTTGCTACTGTAACAATCTATGTTTAGCCTGTAAAATGTCGGAATGCCCAACGTTGTACGTTGCTTTAAGCAGGGGCTTGCAAATAAATGCTATTTGAATTTGAATTTTGAATTTGAGTTATACAAAATCCGCTGAACGTTAGCAATTTCAACTTTAGTCTCTCTCAACAGAAGCTTCGAAATTTGTTGACATTTCTACACGGTGCCATTCATTTATCAGTTAAGCTTCCAGTTGTTACTTACTAATGAAAGAACTACCAAAAAATTAAGGACAACTAATTAATATATAATATAACACTATCTACGATTTGTTCGCGGATTTTATTCGATTAGCTGAAACCGTTCTCATAAAATAATTCGCATATTTAAGACTTTCATCACCGGAAACCCTTTATGCAAGATATTCTAATAACAGCTGTTTTGCAATGCAAACGGCTAAATCTAGCAGTCAGTGGTTAGATTTATAGCACTCACACTTTAAAAAAATAAACTAACTAAAATCTGGTTCTCAATACCTAATTAAAAACTGATTTTTGGAAACCTTGCGTAGGCCTTTTTCAGTGATGCCTGGTTAATAGGAAAGTATCCAAAATCCAAATGTACATAAGACGATACACTTAAATCTGTAGGAGAACGAATGGAATTGCGTTTTCACCTATACATTTAGTCTATCCATTGTAAATTCTTCCAATTGCAAAAAATCCAAGGAAAAGTCCACCAATAAGCTCTGCCACAAAAGAAGGCTTAAAGCACAAAGCTTTTCACTATTGCAAAGAAATATATACATACTCACATTGATAAGTATAGCTGCGCTGCGCCAGCAGAGTACTGCAAGCTGCAACTCATCCTTGAACTCATCTGTTGTTTTGCTGGTACGTTCATTTCACGGAATGACGATTGGCTGCAACATAGTGCGGTGTGCGCGTTAAAAGCAAGCCGCAGCCACCCAAATACTTGGGTCGTTCACCTTGCGGCTACACAAAACAGTCTTCTGCCATGTGTATGTATACATCATACTTACCCTACTCAAGGAAACTCGCAAAAGCTAAGCCAAAATATAGCAGCCATTCCTTCACCTCCTCCTAATAAATTTATGCCGAATTAGCTCATGCGCAGTTCTAAAAGCTTTCATCCGCTATATCAAAGCAGCAAGTACAGGTAGAACATCCAGCCTTTTACTATTTGTTCGCTTGGACAACATAATTACGTGTGAACCAGTCTCAATCTACATATTATGTACATACATGTATATTAAATTAAATGCCACAGCAGTCGGGTGGGGTACGGGAGCACTAAAAACAAGCTATTTTCTAGATACGGCGATCAGCGACGATCACTCAGTGCTGACAAGTGCACAGACATAAAAGTACCGCCTTATCGTGTTATTCGAATTTATTTCAGCAAATAAATTAATAATAAAAAAATCAAAATCAACTAATGTAGGTAGGCTGTATAAAGATTTTAATCTTTGTGTATAGAACTATCTAGAGATTGCGAAACGAAGTTTGACTTACCTATAGTTACTTGTTGTATTATAGGGGCACTACTATTGCAGCCGTAACCTAATCACCAAAGGGTAAGGTGAAGGTCGCTTTCATATAGGCGAGCGGTGAGTGATGAGCTGTGAGCGGTGAGCGATATGCCGCAAAGCTTTCACATTGATCCGCTTTAGATTTTAGTTGCATCGTAACTTTTAGTGCATAATGGTATCAAGGCTTAGGGCAGCGACATACGATTAGGTTTTTCCCGTATGTATCAGTATCAGCCGTCATCAAACCGTGGGCAGCCACGGTTGCTTTCAGGTTTTGAAACTGGTCCGGTTTAAGCCTGATCGTGGGCGTGTATCTTTATTCTGCTCAGAGCACTCCGAGCGCTCTGAACACCGATTTCTTGTAACTTTATTTACTTTCAGAGTACTCTGAGCGCTCTGAACGTGTATCTTTATTATTGCTCAGAGTGCTCTAACTAATCGTAGATAAACCTCGGAGGACTTGGAGCAATCCGTCAGTAATACCAATAGAGCGCAAAAAATCTTAAAAATGTGAATACTTCTTTAAATTCCATTTTTCCTTTCTTTCCTTCACCCCTTATTTATTTTTATAACTTTATTATTATTATTTATTTATTTTTATAAAGAATTTTGTATTTTCAATAGATATTTCACAAATCATAAGTGCTGCCAATATAAAAAAAAACTACCAGAACACTCAAGAGCACTCCGGATTTGTATCTTTTTTCCAGACTGCTCTGAACGATCTAAAAAATCTGTTCGATCTACGGAGCAGAAAAAAAATACACGCCCTGTATGTCGCTACCAAGTTAATCACTTGGGACTCATTTGGGACGGAAAAAACCTAATCATATGTCGCTACCCTTCATGTTAAAGAGATTGATTTTAGCAAGAAAACGGAAAAATAAATAAAAACCGGTTGGAGTCGTGAATTTAACATACTATATCAAGAGATCTTCCCAGAAATTCTGAGCAATTAAAACTTTCCATTATATTTTAATAAAACTGACAAATCGCCTGCAGAAAAAAAGAGCTAACTTCCAGAGGAAAGACTTTATATACTACACCGCTCACCGTTTAGTTGAGTTGTGAAAACACAGCTCGGCGACACAGCTCAACGCTCTTCAATGTGAAAACTTTCGTAGCGACGGCCTGGCTAAGCGATGTTTTACCTCTAACAGCTCATCGCTCACCGCTTAACAATATGAAAGCGACCTAAGACAGCAATGCCTCGCTTCAATATAAAATGTAGGGAAGCGCTCAATTTTTTTTTTAAACTTACAGCAATTTTTTTCCTTAGAATTTATATGCGTTTTGGAGGCCGACCGACAACGGCACATATAAAAGTATTTTTTCTGAAAATAACCAGTCTGAATAAAACTTCTGCCGAAACATTTTCTGTAAATTTCTGAGAAAAAAATGAATGCTTATTGCTCATCTACGCGTCTACGCTCATAAAAATTGTTAGTCAAGCACTCGTTTACGTTTTCGGCCTCCAAAATGCATAAACATTCCAAGGAACAAATTATCAGTAAATTTCTAAACAAAATTTGAGGTCCTCCTACATCAGGCTCGAAATGAATATGCATTTCTTGAAATCGTAATTCAAGAATAGGTAGAGGCATTGTTGATTTTATATTGGAGCGAAGCATTAAGCAGGATTTACATTATGATGGCGGCATGCAGTTTTACAGAAATTCTGAGGGAGCTAGTACATCGGAAACGGACATTTATATACATATCTGTCAAGTCAAATTATTTGTCGAAATAAACAAAAGTAATGTCAATTTCCATTGATATTTTAAGAAAAGTGCACTTAAATCAGTAAAAAACGAGTTCAATTGAACAACTTTTGACGCGATGAGAATGTAATTATAAAAATTTTTACTTAAAAGATTTTTGCGGATGAATTTGGTAGAGTAATAGTTGAAGATTGATATGTAATGCTCAATGATATTCAGTTGTGACATTTCTCATGTAGATGTGTGCGTTTTTCGGTGTAACACCGCCGATTTTTCCGGTGTAGCACCAGACTCATTTGACGTACACTTTTTCTAGTAGTGCAGGTCAATGGAACAATTTCGGTGTAACACTACAAGAAAAGTGTAACACTTCTGCTAGAAAACTAGATCAATGGAAATCGGTATTAGTTTTGCGTTTGTAATTGAATATTGCGAAATTGAAAGTTATTAAATATTTCTTTATAGAAAATATTGAAGTTATTTCTGGGGTAGTTTTCTGTCCACAAGCAGGGAGCAATGCGTCCACAAGCAGGGAACAATGCGTCCACAAGCAGGGAGCAATGCGTCCACAAGCAGGGAGCAATGCGTCCACAAGCAGGGAGCAATGCGTCCACAGATTCACTGCAGTTGTCCTTTTCCTTTATAATTTGTTAGAATTATTCCGCCTTATAATCCGTCATGTGAACATGAACCGGACTGGAATTATCTTCATCGGCGTTAGTTCGGTAGTGGAGTGGAATTATTTTCATGTGAGTACTTGACTGGATGAAATGGATTGACGTTTACATATTAGCAGATTAGTTACTGAATTTTTTGTTTACTACGAAATAAATAATAAATAAAAATTTCGTTATCGTACAAAATGATGATTGTAGGACTGAATTACAGTACCACCTGATATTTTGCGACAAATTTTCTCGACATAATTTCATCCTGCTTTAGGCTGGACCACAATTTTCGTAAAAAGGGAAATTAATTCTACTTCTTAAACTGTCTACGACGAATGTATTATAATTTCCTAAGTAAGCGAGGAAAGTAATTAATACCCCGATGTAAGACTATCTTAACCATTGTTTCGCTTTATTATAAATTTAGTCGCTATAGCTAGGACACCATTTCCTATCCCAGGTAGAAAGGCACATTATCTATCATATCAGTCAAGTATCTATACACTAATTCAAATACCTGAATCATACTTGGTTTAATATGAATCACTACCCCTGGCGTTTCTCCTTTGCGGTACATTATTCGTTTTAATTTATGTTTACGTTTTCTGCTTATTATGTCAACTCTACTGGGGGTGTATTATTAGAATCCGACAGTAAACAACATATCTATTAAAACAATTGTATTTACGAATCCAATTAAAGAGAGACATTTCAGCTAGGTTTCTGCCAAGTGCACAAATAAATCATTTTCAATAAAAATTGGGGGACAAATTTAAAAATTAGAAAACGTTATTCTGTTGCCTTAGATGTGCACCGAGCTGTCCTTTTTATGACAGTGACCCAGCCTCAATATCACCCCTGAAGCAGTATGTGGGACAATTTTGTTCTTAATATCACCCCCGAAGAATATGTGGGACAATTTTATTCTTAAAATCACACCCGAAGCAGTATGTGAGTCTAGTCAAGGCTGGCTGGCTGGCGAAGCTGGTTGAGTCAACTGGTATCCGAAGAGATTCTGTTAGTACAAGATAGATTCTGATGAAGCCTTCTGCCCTGAGATTTTGGCAGCTCCGGCTTCGGTTCCTTGGTAACATCAACGGAGCAATGATAATAGTTACGCTATGCCGGTTCTGGAACACTTTTTCCATACAAAAAGTGTTCGGAAAATTTTGGTGGTTCTGGACCGGACTCTAGGCCACTGAGGAGGATTCCGTCTAGTGGTCTAAGTCACAGGACCTGCCTGGGGAATTCTTTTCGTACAGTCTGGCTGAATGTAGGCTTTTTTACTATGATTTTTCTTGAACGCCTAAATGTAGGCTTTTGGTTTTGAACTAATATTAGTAATAATTAAAGTAAATAGTAGGACATTTTTGTTCATGCCAATGGATTCTAGATGGTTGGAGTGGTGGTATTCGGGGGGATAAAATTTTCATCAGAAATCCTCTACGGGCTTTGGTTTTCGAGATATTAGCCTTTTTACCTTTTCAGATATAGTTAATATTATTAATAATTCAAGTTACCTAGGATAGTTTTGTTCATGTCAGTAGATTCTAGAAGGTGTTAGTGGGGAAGGGGGTTACATTGGGATAAAATTTTTGTTAGAAATCCTCTACGGGCTATGGTTTTCGAGATATTAGCGATCTTACCTTTTTAGATATAGTTAATATTAGTAATAATTCAAGTTTTTTTTGGTCATGGTGTGCTGCGCCTAAATGTAGGCTTTTTCAGGTTGGTTTTGTTTATATTAGTAATAATTAAAGTTAATAGTAGGAAATTTTTGTTCACGCCAATGGATTCTAGATCGTTCGGGTGGGGCTATTAGGGGGATAAAATTCTCATCAGAAATCCTCTACGGGCTCTGGTTTTCGAGATATTAGCGATTTTACCTTTTCAGAATATTATTAATAATTCAACTTACCCTGGGGAGTTGTAGATATCAGCATGATGTCGCCTTGGATTTGCTGTTTTCTTACTTGAAGATTTCTTAGCGAGGAATTTATAGATATCAGAAGTTCTGGATTACTTTCTGGGTATGAAATATGCTTCCCCTGTTTATGATGTAATTTGATATCACCGCTGTAAACAAATTCGCATTTAAGCTGAATGGTTCATACTCACCCGTGCAAACTTCCTGTTTACAAATTCGCATTTTAGTGGAAGAGTCATGCACAACTGTTTAAACAAATTTAAGCAATATCAGCACTTACTGTAGGCGGCCAAAAAATTGCATTTTATTGTTCCAAGAATTGTGTTTCATTGTTTATTCGATATCATCTCAAGCTTCCCACGACGCGTGGTTTCACACGCCGCGCCGCGCGAGCACAAGCCAACGCGCCGTGGGAATGATCCGACTCGAGGTGGCGCGTGCTCGCCTGTGCTGGCGCGCCCGATTCCTTTCGAGTCGGTAACTTCAAAGGCGCGGCGCGAGCGTGCGCGAGGTGGCTCGAGGCGGCGCGAGCGTGCGCGAGGTGGCTCGAGGCGGCGCGTGACATTTACTCTTCATTTCGGCGGCACCGCGCCGCAAATCAACTCGAGTCAACACGCGCCGTGGGAAGTGTATAGGCGCGGCGTGGGCTGACGAGAGCTCGTAGCAGGTTTCCCACGGCCTGTGATTTCACGGGCCGCGCCGCGCGAGCACGAGCTGGCTTGGCTCGTGAAACCACGCGCCGTGGGAAGCCACCTTCAGCCTGTAAGCAAATTCGATGGAATTCATCCTGTGCAATGATTATTGCAGCAGCAGGATCATTCATGTTTACAAATTGTTGCTATAAAAGCCCAAGCAAACTCTTGGGGAGCATCAGTCAGTTTTAGTGAGTCTCAGTGATAGTTTAAAAACATACAAAAAATTAAAAATGTCTTCGGTGTTAGTAAATAAAAGTTTTTCAATAATTGAAAATTTGCGAAAAGGTGATGGAGTGTTTGAAAAATTCAGTAAATAAAGACTATATTGTCAAAAAGTGCAACAGAAACATGCATAAATTTCAAGTTGCATTTCGGAAGTGCAATAAGAGTGCTAAGAAACGACATTTCGAGAGCTGTCTCGAGCAAATTAAAGCATTGAGAGCACTATTGAGAACTCCCCGTCGAGGTGGAGGAATTACTCGTGTAAGAAGAAGTGATTTTGTAAAGTGGGAGGAAATAAAGAAGCTTCGCAGACAGAATTTGACAAGGTGTTATTGCAAATTTAAAACATATCGATCCGAAGCTATTTATGCAAGACGCTGCCAAATTATTTACGCATCGTGTTAAAAATACCTTAAAACATTATTTTAATATTAAAGTTTCTACAACGTTTTGCGGTGAATTTGTTAAAGAAACTGGTGACAATGAAATTATAAAAGACATTAAATAATTCCAAGCGAGAACTGCTCCAATTAGTGCAGATGATAACTTAGAGGAGTTATTTAAATCAAACATTTTGGATCCAATACACACTCAGCTTGAAGAATTCCAGGAAAAAGACAGTGGCTGGGCACTGCACTCTATAATACATCTAGCAGTATACATCAACAAGTTTGAACAACTCCGAGGATCCTCGTATATACCCTTACCAAAGGAAATTGCATCAAAGAAAGCATGCATTAATGTGAAAAGTAATGATGAAGCATGCTTCGCGAGGGTAGTAACATCAGCGCTATATGTTTGCTCCGATAGGACCCCATCGTATCCACATTACTCTACAGTACTAAATATAACTAGGATAACATTTCCCATTACGCTTAACCAGATTAAACAATTTGAAGGACAGAACGATTTATCAGTTAACGTATTCATCCTAGAGAAAGAGTGTTCCTTCACCACAGTTCCAGTCAGACTTACGAAACACAGGATGGAGCGACATGTAAATCTCTTAATGCTACAAGATTACTATGACCAGGATGAAGATCATATGGATGACGATGATGATGCCGGCAGATATCATTTCTGCTGGATTAAAGATCTTTCACGCCTTGTATCGAAACAAATTTCGAAATGTAACTATAGAGTGTATATATGCGACAGATGTTTGCTCTACTTTTACTCTGCTGAAAAATTAGCATCACACACCTCCGAATGCCAGAAACAAATTGATTGCAGGATTATGTTTCCATCAGAAGAAAAGAAATGGCTGGAATACAAAAATTATAACCATAAGAATACAGTCCCGTTTTGTGTATATGCTGATCTTGAGTCAATATTGAAACCAATTCAGGGAAACGATCAAAATACACAGCGAATCCAGGAACATGAAGTTCATAGCATAGGACTCTATTTCCACTGCAAAATGATGCTAAGCTCTCATATTACAGAGCATATCGAGGCAAAAATTGCCAACAATGGTTTGTATTAGAATTGCAAAAAATTGCATCCATAGCTGTACAGGAAAAGCAGAACATCAGACCAATGCAGCCCCTGGCTTAAGAGGAACGGCGTTCGCATATGGAAAGTACTTGCTGTCATATATGCGAAAAAACGTTTGCAGCCGATGAGGAACGAGTCCGAGACCATTGCCACTTAACAGGTAAATACTGAGAATCATAATTTTATTCATTTTTTTTTCATAATTTCTTTTAACAGGAAAATACCGAGGACCAGCGCACAATTCATGCAATCTCATGTATCAAGATTGTACCATAGCTCCAGTCATTTTTCACAATTTATCTGGATATGATGCCCACTTCCTTATTAAGGATATAGCTACAGCCATTCCTGGGAGAGTGGATCTCCTACCAATAAATAAAGA
The DNA here is from genome assembly GCA_963924295.1 of Dioctria rufipes. NCBI lineage: Eukaryota > Metazoa > Arthropoda > Insecta > Diptera > Asilidae > Dioctria > Dioctria rufipes. Next base: position 117,150,046 of record OZ002741.1, read on the forward strand.
AAGATACATTTCGTTCACCAAGCAGTTTGAAGGCAGTCATATCAAATTCAGATTCATCGATTCCTTCCGTTTTATGGCAGAATCCTTAGATAAGCTATCATCATTGCTGCCAATGGATAAATTAAATATTACAAGAGCTGTATGGCAGGAATTGGATGATGATAACTTTAAACTACTTACGCGCAAAGATGTCTTCCCATACGACTTCGTTGACGATTGGACAAAATTGGATTTCCAACACTTACCAGCGCAGGAGCAATTCTATAATAAAATGACTGACAGTGATATATCTGCTGAGGACTACAGCCGCGCAGAAAAGTTGTGGAGGACATTTGAAATACAGACACTTGGCGAATATTCCGATCTATACCTGAAAACTGATGTCCTTCTATTGGCTTATGTGTTTGAGAACGTTCGACATGTCTGTATGAAGACGTACAATTTAGATCCTACACATTATTACACCATGCCAGGTCTAACAGGTATTCGAGGCGGTATAAGTCAATGCTCGAACAGATATGGTAAAGCAAATAATAAATATATGGATGATTTTAAGCCTGACGAGAAAGAGAAATATCTGATGTATTATGAAGTAAATAACATTTATGGATGGGCCATGTCACAGCATTTACCAACCGGAGGATTCAAATGGGTTGATCAATATCAATCAATATCAACGTTTTCGAGATTCCTGATGATTCACCAATTGGAAACATATTCGAAGTCGACCTGGACTATCCTCAACATCTACATGATAAACATAAGGATTTACCGTTTTGCTCTGAGCATGCAGCACCACCTGGAGCAAAATTAGAAAAGCTTTTGGCAACATTATATCCTAAAACTAAATAAATATGTTATACACTACCGAAATTTGAAGCAATGCTTATCACATGGCCTCATCCTAAAAAAAGTGCACCGGGTTCTTCAATTCAACCAATCAGCTTGGCTTAAACCATATGTATATTGACTTAAATACCACCAAACGGAAGCAGGCTATCAGCGATCATGAGAAGGACAGCTATAAGAAGATGAATAATGCAGCTTTTGGTATGGAAAACGTTCGCAAGTATAGCGATATAAAACTTTGCGTAAAGTGGGAAGGTCGCTATGGTGCCAAAACTCGGATTGCAGCACCCAACTTCCACAGTGCAACGATATTTGATGAGAATTTAGTTGCTGTGGAATTAAGACGACTCTAAATCTTATTCAATAATCCTCTCTATATTGGAATGGCAGTTTTGGAAATTTCAAAGATATGCCTCTATGATTTCCACTACAGTTTTATGCAGCGTGACTTTGGAGATAAATGTAAAGTCATGTATACAGACACAGATTCTCTAATATATGAACTTGAAGAGAAAAATGCATATGAGTTTATGGCCGAAAATATAAACAAATTTGATACAAGTGATTACCCAGAAAATAATCAATTCAACTTACCGCTTATGAATAAAAAGATTCCTGGGCTAATGAAGGATGAGCTGAATGGGAAAATTATGAGTGAATTTGCAGGCTTGCGCTCGAAAATATACAGTCTGCGTATCAACGATGGTAAAACTGTAAAAAAAGTGAAAGGAGTAAAGGCTAATGTAGTCCATCGAATGTTTGAATACCAAGCGAATATTAACTGCTAATCAGAGCTCCATACGATCCCATAACCATATCGTGTACACTGTCAGTCAAAAGAAGATCGCATTGAGTCCTTATGATAATAAGCGACATATTATGAGCGGAACGACGGATACTCTACCATGGGGGCATTACTCCATTTCATCATTTCAAAAAAGTGGCAACGGCAGAAAGTATCTAAGTCTAGTGTAAATAATAAATGTATTATAGTTTTAGTTTTATTTATTAAAGTAATTTACATTATAATAACATGTATAAAGTATTATAATTATTTTAAATTGTATTTTTTCAAGAAATAAACCATCCAAGAATTGTGTTTTGATGAAAATCCGAGCCATTTAACGTAAGCTTTATCTCCACTCTTCTTTAAGATTTTCTCTACGAGATATAGGTTTGGGTGTTTAACTTTCAGCAGCTCCAATTCATAAAAGCCTCCTGTGATTGGATTTCCTTGATAATCTTCCAGCTGATATGTGATGGGGTTTGTGTTTTGAACTTTAATAATTTTAAAAATCTCAGCTGTCCAGTTTGGTGTATAGTCTTTCTCAAATATATGCTTGTATTTGCTGATGCGTACAAAATCTCCAACTTTATACTTTGCAGGAACAACAATTTTTATATGATTGTATACAGTTGAAAGCTTGTTTCTCATTGGAGGCGTTGATATCACGTGGTCTCAGTTTTGTGGTTCGATGTATTCTCGAGTTGTATTCAGTGAGCAGTTTCTTTACCATACCAATCCACTGATAAGTTCCATTAAAGCTGAATTCCTTCCACATCATGTCCTTCAGAGTTCGGTTAAATCATTCCACTATTGATGCTTTAAGGAAACTGTACGTAGAGTAATGATTAATTGCATGCTTCATCATTAGATTTTTAAAGTGGCTGTTGTAGAATTCCTTTCCATTATCAGTCTGCAGGTTTTTAGGTATTCGTCCCTCGCTTAATATACATAGATTGCATGGCATCTCTTACTTCTGCACCAGTTTTTCTTTTAATTGGTATTGTTCATGCGTATTTAGAGAAGGTATCAATTACTGTCAGTAGGTAGCGGTAACCCTTGTTCACATACTTGTAGGGATCCATTTCAACCAAGTCTACCTGCCACAAGTCATCTAGTCCTTTGATGATCACACGACGCCGTTTAAAATTTTTTCTCGCTGAGTTATGCAGCTCATTTACCACTTGTCTCTTGCTCATCGTAATTATAAATGAAACAGACTTCCCAAGAGTTTTTACTCATATACACCATCTTTTGGCGTCAAGTCTTTCTTATTTATTACTGAAGTAAACAGATAGTTTTCAATCTTCGCGATTTCATCATTGATATATAGCGTTAAATTTGCCATCTCTATATTAATACTTTTTCTTATTTCTTCAACACTTATTTTAATTTTCTTGTCAACATAGTCTTTGGTAGTAGCATCATCATTTTCAAGGGGGTTCACCAAGTAGTTTTATACACTTTGAGCTCAGATCATAGTCTCCGTTTATCGTTAAATTAAATCCAACACCCCGCTCTCCTTGTTCACTAGCTGGACCCTGAGCTCCTTGTTTACCAGCTGGTCCTTGAATTCCTTGTTCGCCAGCTGGCCCCTGAGCTCCTGTTGATCCACGCTCACCTGCTTTCCCAAGATATCCTCGCTTAGAGAAACGTCCAAACTTGTCAACGCTCATCTGTAGATTGTGAAGAAGTATGGTAATGAAGTAGTATTTAAACTACAATATCTGCTTCTCGCAACTCCTCCAGGATAGATACAATTTCATTGTTGTGACTGGTGTTTCCAGCCTGCTGTGATGCCATTAGAAGGCGCAGTCTAACCACTAATTCATTTGGATCATCCCAGTAAATGTGATCAATGTTTTCCTTAGGCAGACGCATTAGTCCCATGCCTTTATGCTTTACAAGTTTAGTGATTATAGCTTTATACTTAGCCGCTCTAGTACCTTTTATTTGTCCATCTGCGGCATAGTCACGTTTATATGCATTGGTATCTCTCAAAATAGATCCAGAATTAGTTAAATCCTCTTTAGTATATAGAGTTTATACAGGATATTTCATAAATAGCAGCTCACATAACCCCAAAGTTGTTTTATAGCTCTTCCCCTTGATAACAATATTTCCGACATCATCAACATCAAACGTTGAATTACCGATTCTCCACGCGTTGTCATCATAGTAAACTCCATAGGTTGGATCAATTTTAGGGCTATTATCAGCTTTAAATAGTATCCAGACGTATCGGGGGAGGTGACAGGAGACCTTCCAGTCAATGTTCTTAAATGTTTAGGTATTGCGAATTCTTCTTCAGATGTTAAGGAATAATCTCCATAATTTATTGGTGTGCTACTAGCCTCCATTTTCACATATTTTCGTTTTGGAGGGGTAAAAGGTTCCACAATCTCATTGGCTTCTTCTTCTTCTTCCTTTACATCTTTTGCTCGTATTTGACTGTTCTAACAAACTCCTTTAAGGGTTTAGTGATCGGCTTAAAGGTTTCTTCAAGTTGAGCTTCTGCTTCAATCCTTCCCATCCTTAGGGCTTTTAATTTCCTTCGCACTGCATTCCTAGTCTTGATAATTTCTTTTAATAGATTTTCATTCATCTTCGTTATTAACTGAATAACAGCTTTCCATACAGCTCTGATAACAGCTTAACAGCTTTTCGAACAGCTCTGATAACAGCTTAACAGCTTTTTAAACAGCTCTGATAAAAGGTAAGCAGCTTTTTCGAACAGGTCTGATAACAGTTTAACAGCTTTTAAACAGCTCTGAAAACAGCTTAACAGCTTTCCAAACAGCTCTAATAACAGCTTAACAGCTTTTCAAACAGCTCTGATAGCAGCTTAACAGCTTTTAAAACAGCCAAGATGGGCCATTCCACCAGAGGAGATGGTCCTTTAATTCATTTGGTGATATTCCACGTGACGCAAGTACGCTGGGTTCTCTGCGGATTTCAAATAGTTCCATTAATTTACAGACATTCTTTCTTGTAGCTCACTGACTCAGTTTGCAAAAAATATTTGCCATTGCCGTGGATGCCCGCGTAACCATGCGACCACATTAAGTGAATCGGTCCAACAATACGTTTGTATGTTGGTAATCTGCATGGAATTTGTTACTTTAATTACTAATTTAGAAAGTAAATGAGCTCCACATAGCTCTAATCTAGGGACACTTATTTGTCTGATGGAAGCCACCTTAGTTTTAGCAGTTAATAATGTAATGACTGCCTTCCCATCCTTCAAAATGCATCTCGAATAGACTACTGCTGCGTACGCAAAGGTAAAAGCATTACAAAATGCATGTAGCTCAATATATGGATGGCTGTTTGTATATTGTATCCATCTTGGGATATTTATTAGTTCTAATTTAGGTAAGTCTTCTCTAAACTATAACCACTGCCTATGTAAGGCCGAAGGTAGAGCATCATCCCAATTGATCCCATCGATCCATAATTTTTGAAACATGAGTTTAGCTACTATGACCGTAGGAGCTAGCCATCCTAGGGGATCAAATAGTCGAGATGCTTCTGAAAGTAAGTTACGTTTTGTTACTGGAGTTTTCAGGGGTCCTAACGATACCTTAAATCCGAATGTGTCATGCGTCGGATTCCATTGAATGCCAAGTGCTTTTATAGAGTTATCAAACTCGATTTGAAAGGTTGTGGTAACTTGACGATCTTTGTTTGGTATATGATTCAGTAACTCTTCGCAGTTAGATCCCCATTTTCGTAGATTAAATCCTCCTGCATGAAATAATTTACGTATTTATTTTTGTAATCTGATTACTTCTTCGAGTGTGTTGGCTCCCGTCAACATGTCATCTACTATACATAAAATTCAGAGAGTAGTTTCTGTGCTGATATCGGGAACTTTTCTATCTCCTCATGTGCTAGCTGTATTAGTGTTCGAATTGCGAGATACGGGGCGCGAGATGTGCCATAGGTGATGGTTAAAAGTTTATATTCTTCAATTGGCTTACTGGGATTATTTCGCCATAATATTTTTTGATATGGAAAATGGGAAGGTTCTATCAATATTTGGCGATACATTATTTCAATGTCCGCTGTAATAGCAATTGCGTATTTGCGCCACCTGATTAGTATGTTATATAGGTCTTGCTGGAGAGGTGGTTGGGGCAGAAGCACATCATTTAAGGAACTATTATTAGTAGTTTTGCTGGATTCATCGAAAACTACTCGTAATTTTGTGGTGTTACTAGATTCTTTAATTACAGCGTGGTGTGGTAAGAAATATTCTTCACAGTCATTAGTATTTTTGTTAATGAAGAATGTACCAATTTTTTCCATATGTCCTAATGAGATATATTCTTCCATAAATAGTTTATAGTCTTCGAACAAACTTGGATTCTGTTCAAACTTCTTTTCGATTTGAAGAAATCTACGTCTAGCTTTAATTCGAGAATTACCTAATTGGGGGGGACGTTTCGGTCCTAAAGGTTAAAGGCACTACGTAACGGCGATCAGGTCGTCTATAATGAGTTTGTTCATACAAATTTTCACACAGTTCTTCTTCAGGCTGTAACACTCCTTTTAATGGCAGTTCTTCTACTTCCCAGAATTTTCGTAGTAAGATTTCTATTTCCATTTCTCATTTGTGTTACAAATCAAGGATACTTAAGGTTAGTATACTTATACAGGGTGGGCCAAAAGTCACCATGGGGTTTAAAAATTAAATTGGGAACATATGGTAGGATGAAAGGAGGGGTAAGGTGGGATGGGGAAACATGCTTACCTATGAAGAACAGACAGTTGGCTATCATGTAAAAAAGGAATGAAGAGAAACGGTCAACAGGGTGTGGAGCAATGTACAAACGAAAAAGTTAGTTATTTTTAAACCCCATGGTGACTTTTGGCCCACCCTGCATATACTGTCAACAGGAATTGTTCCGCTAATAATCTATCCAAGTGAGGTATTTTGTGCTATTGGGTATCCGTGGAGCCCTTTAATCACACCTTGCAATAATATATCGGCGAATACGTCTGCACCGAGTAACATATCAATATTTACGACCTACTCATTTCAACATCTAATTTTATCCATGGTAAGATGAATCCTCTGGACGAATTACTACTAATTCGTGATTTTAACTTACTCAATATTCAATGGGTACTAAATGAAGTTGACGATGACTATCTTCCACTTAATAACTTGACAACAAGGGAATCTTTTTCCTTGATACTATTTGATCTCTTCGTCTCAACCAATTCAGTAATGTTAAGAATGACATGGGTAGGCAGTTAGACCTGGTATTTTCTACTGACGCGGGTAATTTATTAGTTGAACCTAGCTCCATTTTAATTTCTACTCTTGACACATACCACCCACCTATACTAATGTGACAAATTGTGACGAAACACAATACTTTCTCAATTTTAGAAAAGCTGACTTCCCGGAACTTTCTCGTAGACTTACCGCTATCGATTTCAACACATTACTGTCTTGCAATAGTGTTGATGAAGATGTTCCTAAGTTTTACATAATTCTTTTTGATCTATTCTCTTCTCATGTTCCCCGCGAGCGCCAGCGGTTGCACAAAACATCACCGCCCTGGTTCAATAAAGAACTGAAATGACTTAAAAATAGAAAGAGTGTTCCTTCACCACAGTTCCAGTTAGACTTACGAAACACAGGATGGAGCGACATGTAAATCTTTTCCACATACATATATGCGCGTGGACGTATCTACATTTGATTACATTTTAGACAAGATTCACGGACAAATTGTGAAAAAATGGAAAAATTTCCACAATCAACCAATAAGAATAATAAAAAGACTATCACGTTACGCTAAGAATTTTTTTCTTGGTTATTGTATAGTATAGCATTACCAAAATAAAAAAAAAATTACAGTTATTGGATGTTCGAATGCATGGCGAACACACCTCGGGGTGACTATGGGCGTGATGGGAGGGATAACTTGCAGAGTAGTCTACAGTTATCCTTCTAGTTACAAAGATGCTGATGTAGCATTCAAATTGCTGCATCACAGTCTTATGCATCCTAATCAGTTGTCACATATCGACCGGCGGGTTTAGAGGATCTCCACAGTTTGTTTAGGGACATTTTTATTTGTTTATTTTGGAAATTTGGAACTCCTTGGAACTGCCACTTACCTAATTGTCAAAATTGGGACTGGCTCTAAATTTTTGGTTAAACTTTAGATCTTTTTCAAAATTCTTGTTTCCGTTTTTAGTCTCTTTTGTGTATTTTGTCTTGTTTGTTTTCCTTTTTGTGTGTCATTTTTATTGTATTACTTGTTTTAATTGTCCCTTTTGCTGTTTGTAAGTTAGTTTAGCTAGTGTATTTTTTTACAATTTTGTGCCTTTTGCCAATTGGTTTTAAGGAATATTTAAAAGAGCCACAAAAAAAAGCCAAAAATAAAGAGCAGATATAAATAAAAAAAAACTTATTATTATTTCTTTTATCACTGGAATGAATTCAAACAACAAACGCGGAATGTTGTACTTTAAGGCATATTTAAGGCAATGAACTATTATAACGTAATTATGCTCTAAATACTTTATTTCTCCTATCACTGTTCCGGAGCCCTCTCGCATGAAGGTCGCCTAGGTCCGCCTAGTCTCTCTTTCCAGGTCAACAAGGGACTCTGAAAACAGCTACCCTCAGAGTCAGATGGGTGGCTGGGGCACGCACAGAAGGCAAACCATCTGCGCCTTCGCTGATGGATATGGATATGTGACGTAAGGGTCCCTTCAGGACCGAATGTGTGCCGGCTTTTAGTTAATAGGCACGAAATTTTTTTTGATTATGGCAGACGGCAGCGGCAGGTTTTTCGTGGAACCTCCCCACCCTCTCCGCCAATAGCTGTAGTGAAGTAGTGTGCCGCCCTGCAGTCAACGCTGTCCGTCGAGTGATCTGTCAGCTCATGCTGGCAGTCTGGACTTCACGTCCAAGCCAATCACTCAACATAGTTCAATAACAGTTCCATTAAAGCCGAATTCTTTCCACATCATATCCTTCAGAGTTCGGTTAAATCGTTCCACTATTGATGTTTTGAGGAAACTGTGCGTGGAGTAGTGATTAATTTGCTTCACCATCAGATTTTCAAAGAGGCTGTTGTAGAATTCCTTTTCATCATCAGTCTGCAGGTTTTTAGGTATTCGTGCCTCGCTTAATATAGATTGCATGGCATCTCTTACTTCTGCACCAGTTTTTCTTTTAATTGGTATTGTTCATGCGTATTTAGAGAAGGTATCAATTACTGTCAGTAGGTAGCGGTAACCCTTGTTCACATACTTGTAGGGATCCATTTCAACCAAGTCTGCCTGCCACAAGTCATCTAGTTCATTGATAATCACAAGACGCCGTTTAAAATTTTTTCTTGCTGGTTTATGCAGCTCATTTACCACTTGTCTTTAACTCATGGTAATTATACATGAAACAGATTTCTCAAGAGTGTTTACTGATATACACCACCTTTTGGTGTTGAGTCTTTTTTATTATACCCTAGATCAAATGTATAAATTATGACTATCAGAACCAGCTTAACACAAGCTCGCTGCATGGACACGTTTAATAAATAAACAGTCAACAATGTTAGTATTAGTATGTTACAATAAACATAGACCAAACACCAGATGAAATGTCATGCAATGCGACATAGAACAAAACGTTAAAAAACTAACTTTAATTTAACAAAAGATTAAATATTATATAGACGTTTTTTTAAGACATGCTTAGAGTCGTTAACAACAAAATACTCAGCCAAATTATTAACAGTAATGCACATGCGATTAATAGGTTCATACATGCCAAAATTAGACCTTGAGGAGTTGACATGCAACAGAAGTAGCCTTCTCAAATTGTGCCTATTGTGCCTATTATCACGGAAAGAGATTTTGTCAAGTAATAGCGGGGAATCAACATTCGCGTTTAAGAGTTGGTGAACAAAAATTACATCGGCAACCATGCGACGTTTCTCAAGCGAGTGCACATTCAAGAGCTGCAAGCGATCCTCATAGGGTGGAAGAATCAATGAGTTATTCCAGGGTAGGTCCCTAAGAGCAAAGCGCAGGAAGTTTCGCTGAACAGACTCGATACGGACGATGTGTGTACCGTAAAAAGGAGACCAGACCTGGCTAGCGTATTCAAGAAGTTTTCTCACAAAGCAAGTATATAAACGTAATGTTATGGAGGGATTCGAGAACTCTCGGGACCAACGTTTTATAAAGCCCAGCATAGAACTACTCTTAGATACCATGTGGTTTATGTGGGAGTTAAAATTCAATCTATGGTCACATTTGACACCCAAGTCACACACAGAACTAACGCGGCGAATCGAGGATGCCGAGAACCCATAGATATAACAGATAGGATTCAGATTCCTGTGGAAAGTCATCACCTCACATTTGTCGATATTGAGTACCAAATTATTGCTTTTGCACCAATCATAAAATTTGTGGAGGTCATCCTGTATCAGTTGACAATCATTAAAAGATTTAATTTGGGCGAAAAGTTTTATGTCATCAGCATATATTAAGACTTTGCAGTGCTTCACTACGGAGACAATGTCGTCAATAGGTAGAATAAATAGCAACGAGCCCAAATGACTCCCTTGAGGTACGCCAGACGAAGCTTTCCAGACTTTAGAGATGGTATGGCGGAAATAGATTTGATATGTTCTGTTTGTTATCTAGATATGGCTCCGTCCATTTTAGGAACGTTGTGGGAAACCCATACTTTTTCATTTTGAACAGTATCACGGAGTGAGATAGCTTGTCGAAAGCTTTACTAAAGTCTGTATAAATACAATCTGTCTAGTTGCCTTTTACAAACCCGTGAATGGCAAATTCCAATAAGTTAGTGGTTGTAGACCATCCCGAAATAAACCCATGTTGGCTTGAAGAGAGCAAATTCTTGCAGATTATTGATAACGCAGAGTAAAATCATTTGGAAGCCCATTAATATGATCAAGTATATCCTCTTCTGAAATTGGGGATAGTGAATGAAACGTTATGAGAGTCGTTCATATGACTGAAGTTGCTACTTTGAAGTTGAAAATTTGACGAGACAAATGCATTGTCAAAAAAAAGAAGCAAACATATCGAAATCTCAGACGAATCATCACTAGCAGAGTCCTTGTACCTCATGGTATTGGGGTAGTTGTCCGTTTTTTTCTTCATGTTAATAAACTTAAAAAAGTTACGTGGGTCACTAAATAATTTCGCACGCATATTTTGAATATATGTACTCATCATAGAGTGAAGAGGAAAGATCTTTGAACTCATTATATGATGTGAGGAAGTTGTTGTGACTTGTAATGTCCTTGTCCCTCATATAACTTTTCCACAATTTATTCTTTTTATTTTTAAGACGCTTCAGTTCTTTATTGAACCATGGTGGAGACGTTTTAGAGAGCCGCTGACTCTCGCGGGGAACGTGAGAGGACAACAAATCAAAAAGAATTATGTAAAATTTAGAAACGTCTTCGTCAACATTATTGCTAGCCAGTAATGTGTTAAAGTCAATAGATGTAAGTCTACTGGAAAGTTCCGAAAAGTTAGCCTTTCTAAAATTAAACAAGTAAAAAAGCTAGAATTGGTCTAAGATCAATTCTTAGGATACCCTAGATGAATGCCCGTATTAAATTTCGTATGGTCACCGATCTATTCAAGTATTGATTTTGAAGTTGTTTTCCGCATATATTTCTAGAACGGTTTGTCGCACAGACAAAATGATTATAACCAATTTTATAGGATTTTGTATTCTGCGGAAGTTTTTAGTACCATAAAAATATCTTGGACTGATCGTTTTCAAAGTATACGTAAAAAACCGAAATTTTTATATGGCAACACCAAGAAAGAGTTGCCCGATTTAGTCCATTTTTGACATTTTATTTGCTAATGTAGTAAAAACATCATGTGCGAAATTTCAGCTCTCTACGTCGACGCGTTCTCAGGCCGTGACCAAATATATAGCGGAAAACGAAATTTTTATATGGCAACCCCACGAAGGAGTTGCCCGATTTGGCTCATTTTCGAACTTAATTTTACTTTTTTTTTTTTAAAGTCTGTGTACAAAATTTCAGCTCTCTAAGTGTACGCGTTCTCAAGTTATCGTGCGCACAGACGGACGGACGGACGGACGGACGGACATGCAAAAATCGAAATAACTTTTAATATTATGAATGGGTGTCCAATCCATTTTGCTCTACCATCATTATTTCGAGGTGTTACAAACGGAATGACAAACTTAGTATACCCCTATGATTTCATCTAGGGTATAAAAAGTATTCTGTTTCGTCACAATTTGTAAAGTTTTCGGTTTCATAACAATATGTAATTAGTAATGGGGGATGATATTTGTCAAGAGTAGACATTATAACTGGGCTAGGTTCAACTAATAAGTTACCCATGTCAGTAGAAAATACCAGGTCTAACTGCCTACTCATGTCATTCTTAGCATTACTGATTTGGCTGAGACCATGAGATGAAATAGTGTCCAGAAAGAGTGATTCTCTTATTGTCAAGTTATTAAGTGGGAGATAGTCTTCGTTATCATTGTTTAATACCCATTGTATATGGATAGGGTATACTAAGTTTGTACTTTTGTACACGAGCGCGATTTATCGCATGCAATAGTGCTCTGATTAGCTGCAGCAATATGGTTTTCGCTGAACATGCTTACTCTTTCTACGTTTCGCGGGATACAAAAATTTATCGCAGCGATTTTCACCTTAACCTCAACATTTGTTTGTTCACATTTGTACTCGCGCGCTACAGTTCCGCAGTAATGACAAAATTTACTGTAATATGTAAATATATCAATATACAAATATACATATATATAAATTACACAATAATATCTTCTTGCCACCACAAAACCAAAACAAATTAAGTTGTAGCCACTGTCAACCTTGTGAACGTATCGCGCGATAAAAAGAAGAACAGGATAACACCAAAATATCGCAAGTATCGTATCGCGCTCGGGAGCAAGGGTTTAAGTTCGAAAATGAAACAAATCGGGCAACTTCTTCGTGGGGTTGCCATACAAAAATTTCGTTTTTCACTATATATTTAGGCACTGCTTGAGAGCTCGTCGACATTGAGAGCTGAAATTTAGCAAATAAAATTTCAAAAATGGACTAAATCGGGCAACCCCTTGTGTTGCCATATAAAGAATTTAGGTATTTTGCATATACTGTGAAAACGATCAACGTTCCGCCATTAGTGACGAAATATCGTGAAAATGTATAGAAAAGTACGATACAGAGAACACAATACCAAAGATTACCTAATAAGAAGATATGCACTAGAGCAAAATTGGAAATTTTTTGGTGTTTTTTAGAATGAAACAGGTATTTCTTGAGGCCAGCCATTCCCTTTAACTCGTACACGAATTTGTCTATTTCTTTACTATTTTCGTCATTCTCGTAAACCCACTTTTCGTCATCACAGCGAGCTGAAATTTGGCACACAGGTTCATGTTGCGTGACAATTGAATCTATCAAAATTTGAACCGGAAATTTCCATGGAAAACCCGGAAAATCGGGAAAAATCATTTGAAAATTTGGTACAAATTTGATTAGTGATAAATCCGTTTCAGGAAAAATGCAAGTTTTCCGATTTTTCCGAAAAAATTTTCCGGAATTTTCCGACTTTTCTGGAAAATTTTCCGGTAAAAAAGTTTTCTAAATGGTGAAAACTTGCAGAAAAAATCGAGGAAAATTCATGTAAAACGCTTTTCCGGAGTTTTTCCGACCAAGGGAGCGTTTGAGCGTTTTACAACCTGAGAAAAAGTTGTAGAGCGAAATGAGTTGCATAAAGTTGCTTTTGTGGAATACTCCATGGAAAACCCGGAAAAGCGGGAAAATCATCGGAAAAATTTTCATCGATATGATTAGTGATAAATCTGTTTCAGGAAAAATCACTGACATATATCTAATTCCTATAGTCAAAAATGGCACAAATTTTTACTAAAATCTATTTGTCTCTTTCAAGCTCAAAATGTACACTGAAATGTAACCAATTTTGGAAACAGTACGGCTGTATTGATTGGAATGCATCGGAATTGACATAAAAATGCAAACAAATATATTATTTATATACGTCTATCTCTTACAAGCTCAAGCACATTTGACATCAAATCTGAAGAGGAACACATTTTTCAGTAATATTAAAAATTAATTTTTGGGTTAATTAAAACGAGTTTAACTTCCTAAACAATTTTCATTTAATGCAATACGATTTTACAACATCTTTAGTGTTTCCAATCGACAAATTATAACTAATTATAAATCGGTGTGCAATTGTACGAAATAAAGGATTTTCACAGCCTGTTCAATAATTGTGCCATTTTTGAAGCAAGAACGCTCAGTCCATTCTTATTATATGTCAGTGGGAAAAATGCAGAATTTTCCAATTTAGTTAACGTGAAAAAGGCAGAAAATAAAATAAGTAAAAAACGAGTTTTCAAAAAAAAACTGAGGCCAAGCCGTATGAAAAAGTAGAAAATAAACTTTTCACGTTAACTAAATTGGAAAATTCTGCATGTTTCCCACTTACTTATTTTATTATATACTTAAATTAAGGGAAGGTTACCGTTCATGATGATGAAAAATTCGTTTTTTTTTTACATAATTATCATTATTAAAGTGTTTAGAACACGTGGGTAAAATGATATTTTCATACCCAAAGTATTTTAGAATTCACAGCCTGTTGAGTGCGGAACCGTCCGCCGTCTAGAAAACAGCTAGCTGAGGCGCTCGGAGCGCGCTTGCGGAGGAGACCTTTTCTCGCTACCTGAGGTACCCTCATAAATTTTGGGAAGCCTTTAATCTTCAGATTCAGCATAATCAGTTTTTGAAGGAAGAATAAAGGCCACTGTATGGCGCTGGAATAGCTGGAGTAACGTTAAACTTTATATGAGTTTTTCTGGGAACAAAAATTTTCAGCGCGCGGGGCGCTCTACAGCTTCAACGGATGAACCGATTCACATGAATATTTGCGAGGAAATTCAATTTACGGGGCCATCAGGAAACGATTTTTGTCAAAAATTTATTTAGAAATAGTTTTTTCGTCCGTTGAAGAAAAAAAAACAGGGCAAAAAATGGATTTTTTTTTTCAAACGGCTAGCATGTTTTTATTCAGAGGTTTTCTTGAAAACGAAAACCGGTAAGGCCCCCCAAATCTTATCAAGTTAAATCATTTTCAACCCTATTTATTTCGAATGAACTGGCAGAGCTGTGGAGCGGCGGATGCCGATGAATTTCTTGGAGAATCCAAATACAAATGCCAACGAATTTAGTGGGAGGATCCAGAAAAATAGCTGAATGGATCAAAAGTATTACACGGTGGATGCCATGAAATTGCTGGAGACAGGACATACAACTGTTTAGTGATTTTTTCTTGTAAGCAAATGCAACATTCTCTGACGCTGGATTTATCTTACCTATGGACTAAGTAAAAATTTAGCCGACTGTGCCAGCTATTCACGCCACTCGCAAAAATTTCGAGTTAATGCGATTAAACCCGATTATTTCTGGATGACAAAATTCTGTTCCCGCCTAATCTAGTTAAAGTTAAAACGTCCGCTCGTGCCAAACGTGACAGCACATTTGCCGTGAAGACTAATGTAAACCTGCTACATCTGTCGGCATTGTACATGTAACATGCTGCTGCATGTAGCACGCTACGACTATAACAGTTTTTATACTTCTATGAAATTAATTGCCAGAAAATAGCGTACATAACGCATTGCAAAACACAAGCAGTTTTCGTTTTACCTTGAATACGACAGTATAAGTAAAAATAATTGTAAATATTTTAACATAGAAAGATGATGCCCTGGTAAACCATCGCGAGTCTCAGACATAAAAAATGAGCCTTAGAATTACATGGTGTCGGAAGTTGATTCCTATTTTTTTACGGAAGGCCCTATATCTTCACATCGGGTTCTCCACCCAGGGGAACTCAACCTCCTTTCAATCCATCCATCCCATCCATATCTTCATACCACTCAAGATAGGGGTGCCATTGATTCATCATTCAAGGGGGCTGATGCTTTCACCTAGTATAGGAGAATGGTCGCTTTTGGTCTAGTAATAGTAACAATAAAATTTTTGTCATTGCAAAGATCTTTTGATGGACAATAACCACGTCATTAAGACTAGCTTTTTGTATCAAATATAAGGAGCCAAAATTTTTTTCTTGAATTCGACTATTACGCTATTTCAAAAGTTGAAAGTTGGGAAACTCTTCGTACGTAAAGTTAGCACCACAACTGATTTAGTTGGGAACTCTTATAATTTGTCGTGGAACCGTAGATGGTAATCGGGCATCCAAACAGAAATAAACGGTATTGAACTATGTATTATTGCGAGCGTGGCTTTTGGTTAATTATTTAAAACACAATGTGATTTAATTCTTAAGTTCTTTATTTTCGCTCTCCACTTATAAAATTCACAAACAACTAATTAATTAACTAACTTTAATTATCGCTAGTACTGTATCTCCATTTATCGCAATCCAATTAGAACACTTTTGCCTGTTTATTACTTTCGCTGGTAAACACGGCACTGTCTAAGACAAGACTACTCCACTGGTGATGACAACTGCTATATTTATACTCTACAAACTGTCCAGAATCATTGATTTTATACATATAGATATGCCACCGCCGCGCATATCTCTTCTCACTGAGTCGCTAGTACATTATCATCTGCTCACAAAACGGTCAGCCATCTGTTAGCAAAACTTGGCGAATATGAGGATAATAAGTTGTCTTCGATAATAAATAGCGCCATATCACAGCAAGAAACTAATCTAATTTTGTTTTTTCCGTCTTTCTTTATCTAATGATGTGTACAAATGTGGAAAAAATCTGTAATAAAGAAATTTAAAGGCATATCTTGATTAGTATCAAGATGATTTGAAGGATTTGGCAAATGTGTATGATACGAGATTTAAGTGGAAAGAATTTCATACTTCGCTTTCGCACCAGAAAGTTGCAGAACAGACAAAACTCTTATCTAGGCACTTCGTACGGTTGCCATACAAAAATACAAAAATTTCATTTTCACTACATATTTGAACATTTCCTGAGAGCGCGTCAACGTAGAGTGTTGAAATTTTGTACGTAGTGTTTGCATAAAACCAGCAAATACAATTTCAAAAACGGACCAAATCGGGCAACTCCTTCTACGTATCCTGTGAAAACGATCAGTCCTATACGGTTTTAATGAACTGGAAAGTTCTTCAGAATATAAAATCCTATAAAATTGGTTATAATAATTTTTGCAGTTCGACGAACGAACCGTTCTAGAGATATATTCAAAAACCACTTCAAAACTCAAACTCGCACAGATGGGTGACTATACGAAATTACAAACGAGAATTCATCTAGGGTATCATAAGAATTGGTCTTAGACCAATTCTAGGTTTTTTTCTCGTTTCTTATAAATTACTGGAAATCTTACGTCAGAATTCTTATGCATTATTGGTTGCCGAGAACGATCTAATAAAGATGAATTGATTCGGGTGCTTGCAGCGCCTGAGCCTAGATAGAACAATCTTTTGATTTACGGGTGGCTCCAAAACATATTAGGGAGATGGGGCAGGAGCATATGGTTCAAGACCTCGGGTCGACATATATTTAATTGAGCTATAAATTAGATAAAATATCAAGAGGATCCACAGGAACTAAAATATCTATAATTTTTTTTTTTTTTTTTTATATTATTAAGCCAAGCTCAGGGGATACCCTATGATGCAAAGCACAGCGTGGCAGGAAGGAGATAGGGAAAGGATTAAGGGATATGAGGAGAGCGGCGGAGGTGCCGATGTATGTCGCCCTTAAACTTTTGCAGGTTGTATGCCGGAGGAAAGACAGAAGATGGTAGACTGTTCCACATTCGCACAGTTCGGGATAAGAAAGCATCACGGAATTTAAGTGTACGGCCGAAGGTAATTTGAAGGGTAAAAGGATGAGCGCGGGATGCAGCGCGGGTATTGCGTGCAGGAACTATTCTACAAGGGATTAGACTAGATATTTCATCAGAACATTGGCCATGCATATAGCGATAAAGAAGCGAAAGGCATCCAACATTGCCAATGAGCTTGCAGGCTCTCTTTTGTACAATATCCAATGAAGCTAAGGCTGTGCGACCAGCCCCGGCCCAGATATGGGAATTGTATTCCATTCTGGGTCTGATGTAGGACTTGTAGAGGAGCGCTATATTTGATGGGCTGAAATATTTCTTACACCTTTTCAAAAAACCAAGACATTTTGATGCTTCTTTGGCAACCGAGAAGATGTGATCTGTCCAGCTTAACTTACTGGAAATATTAATGCCAAGAATTCTTAGTGACGGTGATTCAGAAATTAATGAACCCACAAACGAAACGGGAGTGGTTAAGTGATGGTCTTGTTTTAATGAGATGAGACAGCTTTGGGTCTTAGATGCATTGAATTCGACGCGATTCACTTTGCCCCAAGCGAGAATATTGTCAAGATCGTTATTCAATGATCTAATCATGCAGTCTCGTTTAACACATGCGGCGTTCCCTCTGGAATCCGCAAGGGTGTCAAAGGAGTATGCGAAATCAAGGGTACTGTCATCAGCAAAGCTATGGATAGGATTGAAAGTAAGGGAAAGCAGATCATTAATGAAGATTAGAAATAGAGTCGGAGAAATAACAGAGCCCTGGGGGACACCGGCATTAATAGGATGAGGATCAGATATAACGCCATCTAATACAACTCGTATTTGGCGACTAGATAAAAAACTTTCAATCCATAATGGAAGAGGAGGGGAAAAAAGACCAAGTGCTTTGAGTTTGGCTAAAAGGGCTGAATGCCAGACACTATCAAAGGCCTTTGAAATATCTAGAGCAACGATTTTGGACTCACCAAAATTGTGAAGACTACGATTCCAACGCTCCGTAAGAAAAGTCAGCAAGTCTCCAGATGAGCGTCCGTGCCGGAAGCCGTATTGGCGATCGTTGATGAGCTGATTGGTTTCCAGATACTTCATTAATTTGGAGTTAATGATAGATTCAAAAACCTTTGAAAGAATCGAAGTGATTGCAATTGGTCGATAATTTGAGGGATCGCTACCCTCTCCTTTCTTGGGAATAGGCTGAACGTGAGCTAGTTTCCAAGCAGTTGGAAATTTTCCTGTCGAGTAGGACAGGTAGAATAGTTTGCGCAGAGGTTTAGCCAAGGATGAGGCACAGCTTTTAATTAATAGGGGCGAGAAACCATCAGGGCCTGCGGCTTTAGAGACGTTGATTCCTTTAAGGACCTTGAACACATCCCTCGTACGGATGTGTATTGGCTCTTGTACACATCCGCACGGGGGATGCACGACAGGTGCCTGTGAAGTGGGTGGAAGAAAAGAATTTGATGCGAATCTAGCAGCCAAAATATTAGCTTTATCCAGGGAGTCAACTACCACTTCACCATTATTAAGCAGTGAAGGTATAGAGGAACTGCTGAAGTTGTTCCTGATGGTTTTGACCAGGGACCAGAAACCTTTACTACCTTTGCGGCTTGCCAAGATTCTTTGTCTAACATTCTGGTCAAAAAGAAATTTTTCTCTCTGGATAATGGACTTGCAGGTGTTCCGTGCAGTCTTGTAGATTCCTTTCAGTTCTGGACAAGAATGCACTTGATAGGCGCGAAAAGCAGACCCTTTCGCTTTTATAGCATGGTTGCACTTATCGTTAAACCAAGAGCGATTTTACTGTTGTTGAGATCTGCTGTAAGAATATGGAATATATTCACGCATGCCTAGACTTAGTATGTTACTAAGTTCTAATGTGCATTCATCAGCATCCCTCGAAGCAAAACAGACCGACCAATCTATATCTCTAAGATACTGATTGAGGCTTTCCCAATCAGCGTTCTTATAGTGCCAGAGAAGCCTACTTGTAGGTGGAGAAGTAGGGCGGCGCAGAGTTGAGGTGATAAATTGAGCCGTGATTAGACAGTGGTCTGAATTACCAAGAGGGGAGCTGACTGAGATGGAATATTTGTCAGGGTGAGATGACAGAAACAAATCTAGTAAATTGGCCCTATCTCCAGCTGCATCAGGGATTCTCGTCGGTGCATCCACTAGCTGATGCAAATTGAAAGATTCACAAAATAGTTCAACGAATCGGCCCGAAGGACTTGTGGTAGAAGAATGTCTGAGCCATGGCATGTTATGGACATTAAAATCGCCTGCCAGGATGATTTCGGAAGAGGGGGAGACAGAAAGCAGATGATCAATATTGTTGGAGATATTGTCAAATGCGGATACCGTGTCGACATCAGACATATTTGGGCTGCGATAAAGGAAGCAAAAGTAGATGATGTGCTGTGAAGTTTGAACCTAATCCAGATGTAATTAAACTCAGGATTGGCAGAAGGTGGAAAATCTTTTAGAATGGTAAAGGCCACATCATTCTGAATATATATTGCGATCCCCCTATGTGGAGAAAAAAGAGGCACTAAGCTATAACCAGGGACGTGATATTGATTAGAATCAGCATCAGAAACGACCTTGGTTTCACTTAGCGCAAGAATTGCCGGATTTTTTGATTGAAGGTGGCAGTACACCGAAAAACGATTTTCCCCCAATCCGCGAATGTTGCAAAATTCTAAAATAAAATTCTGCATGTTCAAAGCAAAAACAACAAAAAAGCAGAAGAGCGACACACAACAACACATATATTTATTTAGGGGCAACCAGCTGCAGTCAACGACACAGCGAGGTAAAAAAAACAGCAATAGTGTTATGCCTATTTGCTGCTTTCAATACCTCAGACCGTGCAGTTCAATGACCACAGCTGGGGACAACCGTATTGCTGATCAGTGACAAGGGCTAATGACTGATCACTGATGTACATAGGGAGTTCAAATAAACATTACCGTACTGTGCTGCTGGATTGCGGAATGCCGGCAGGGCATAGAAAAGCCCTGGACTTGGCTGGTATTATATTAATTTATAAAGTATTAAAAAAACGGCGCGGCGGATTTTAGTTAATTTTTGTTATTATGACGGATGATATTTAAAAAATTTCACTGCACTACACTAGAGATTGATGATGCTAATTAACAATTTGACACCAGTAACACGCACGATGGAACGTCTGCTCCAGCTGACTCCACGCACTCCACACTCATTTCTGACTGCAGAGCTGCATTACTGGCTCTTCAATCAAATAGATTCAGCTTCAAACTTACACTGAAATATCGCAGACAACGGGATAGGGGTCCAACTAACCAGGAAAGGATCTGAAATGGAATTCCTACAGCCAGTACCCTTCAGTTACGCTGCCTGATAAGAGGGGTTGTGCCTACCTGTGCCCTTTCCGTTACACAGGTGAAAAAAGTAGTTTTAAAAATGATTTTGGTTCGATTTTGTTTTCATCTATTTTCATAAACATCGAACAAAATAGATTTACTATTTCCAGACAGTTTCTCATTGCTGGCACCGTTCTAGACGTTTTTTTTTTGTTAAAAACCAACGTCTTATCGTCCATACTCTTACACATTTATTCCCTATCACACTCCAATCGATTTGGCTATTGACAATCAACCGAATTTCTGCCTGACAAATTAATTTCATGTTGTTCCTTCGATAACTAAACCAGCTCATATCAAAATTACAGCCATTATAAAACCATTTCTTTTTATTTATTTTTATAAAAAAAAGCGTTTGGCACATACTAGCAGCAAAAAACCTATCAATGTTTATATGTTTATAAAAACTAATAAAAAAGAAAAAAAAAATCGAACTAAAATCATTTTGAAAACTGCTTTCTTTACCTGCGGAACGGATGGACACAGGTAAACGCAACCCCTTTCACCAAACAGATGGGCCGCATGCCTATTGAGATGGTAACGCTGCTAGCTCTCGTACTATAATGTAAGAATTTTTAAGGATCTGCAACTGGCTGCTGCGAAACGAAGCTGTTGGCTGAAAGGAGGCATTGCAAAATTGACGCGATTTTGAAATTAGAATAAACCATTCCTAATTTGAAAATAATTTGTTTATTTACCTAAGGTACCTATAATAGGTATATATAAGTTACTGAAATAATGTGCCGAATGAAGCATGCATTAAATTACATATGCATTAATTTAAATAATAATTTCTTGTAGAACAGAAGGAATACAAAATTCAACAAAAAAATCTCTTACGAAATACTTCTCTATATACCTAATATCTCATAAAAAGCAAATTTATTGAGAAAAAAATTGAAATTCCTTTGAATTCCTTTATTACATTATTATCACATTCCTAGACATTGTTATTTACGGAAGATGAAAAAACATTTGTTATCGAAGATTTTACAATTTTTCTAATAGATGGCGCCATCTGTAAACATGATTTCAGTCATTCGCTAAAAATTTCGCCTCTGTTTTCTAATTTGGTACATGTAAGGCCATATGTCGAGAAGAGGTAACAGATTTGGTGGCATATCTATATGTATAAAATCAATGCCAGAATCTTCTCGAGGATTCTATTCCAGAACATTCCCAAAGTTTCCATCATCGATTCTCCGAACCTGAAGTTGTTGACTCTACATTTCCAGTAGATGGCATCACTTGTCTCTTTTTGTTGCCCGTAACAATATTGTTATGGTAGTATGTAGAGTGATTTACTTGGACGTAAAGTGCAAACTGCCAGCATGAGCTGACAGATCACTCGGTGGACAGTGTTGACTGCAGGGCCGGCACGCTCGCTCGCCTCGGCTATTGGCGGAGTGTGGGGAGGTTCCATGAAAACCTGCCACCAGCCATATACAAAATAAATTCGTGCCTGTCTATCCAAAGGCCGTCGCACACATTCGGTCCTGACGGGACCCTTACATCACTTACCTACATCCATTGGGAAGGCGCAGATATGTGGCCTTCTCTGCTTGCCCCAACCACCCAACTGACTCTGAGGACAGATAATTTTCAGAGTCCCTGTATTGCGTGAATATTCCAACAATTGATTTTGCACTCGCGTGATTCACTTGAAAACAAGACAGATGTCTACATACTTCTTCTTCCTTTTCTCTCGTCGCATCTCGTCCGTCGTCACCACTCATGAAGCCGGCGTATACGTGTCCTTAGCTCAGTGTAGCATATTGCTGCATGCATTACGCTACGACTATAGCAATATTAAATAAAATTTGTACCTAAAAAACGAAGATGTCCTGCTGCAGTTGAATAAAACAGATGTACATCCATGCCTTCAATTACTCGAAAAATTAACGCACACAACTGTGGTTACCTTGGCACCTATACATAGAAATATTATAGCCAATGAAAAAGCAGAGTAAAAAAGTCGGAATTAATGAAAACCCAAGCGAACCCCATTGGGGAGAAATTGAAAGTTGCAGACAACCAAAGTTATTCTTCGCAAACCATTCGGAGGGAATAATCGCTGAATTTCAGAAAGATTCAAATCTGGCACATAACGGGTGTTGCTGGCAAGCATCTGAAGACAATTGAAGCCTTCACAGATGATATTTGAACATTCTATACAATTGCGTGGAACCAGTAAGCATACAGTATACAAAAAAGTCAATCAGAGGAAGTCCCGTTATTCAAGAAAAAGACTGTGCACAAAATTTTCTCCTAAATGATTTCTCTTTATGTTTAGTTGCAGAACTGGTGAAAAAACAGGGAATTCACAGAAAAAGCTAAAATTAAATGAAGGAAATCACAATACGCCAATGCTGGCCGCTGTGAATGAGCCTCTTAGGCAGAAACACATCCAAGCAAGCCAGGCTTGGCCTCTGTTAAGCTTCTTGCAGCTGCTTCAAAGCTTCCCTCATGACACCACCGGGCTCGGTGCTGTCATTGTAATTTTGATAGTATTAGCGACAATTATTTTACATTCTAGGCAGAAATAATTTATATCGGTTTTCAAAAATGTTGATTATAAATTTCAAGTGATTCTTATTTGCCAAATATCTCGTTTGACAGAGCAGATGCTGAAAGGAGATGTAAAATCCCTCTCAAATGAAATTCTCATTTTTCCCGAAAATATCAGGAGTTCAGCATGAGTTCTCCCACTTAATCTCTTCATAGCAAAACGAATGCAAACAGAAAACACGTGCTGTTCAAATATCATAGGATTATAGCAACAAAATGTGTCCATTTTCAGCTTCAACATGTTACCAAACATTGTCAATATTTCATGAAAACCGGTTTCACAAAAGCGCGGGAACATAGAAGGCACAAATCTTCCATTTGTTAATTTTTGCACTTTTACAACTTTAAAATTGAAAACCTTAAATATCAAGATAATAACTTAGGGAATGTGATATATACTTAGGGTAAAAATATCAATTTTTCCTAAGTAAACCTCAGGCTAGTTCAATTTCGTAAAGTTATTTACGTCTATTGTAGTTCAGCGTAGCAATAGAAGTACACGTAAGTACATTTACTTATTAAAGCGAACGTGCCCTTTAAATTTAACAGGCGTACACAAATTAATTTTAATGCCCTAACCACAATGTGCGTAAGCTTGCATATGCAAGCCTTGAAAATATCACGAATTCTGCATCACTAATATTTGTATAGTATTTACACAAACTGTCAAATTTGCTTATGCAAAGTACGATCATGAGCGTAACCCCCGCAAGATACAAGCCATGAACAAAGCCGAAAAAAGAGAGCAGCGGGCCGGTCAGCAGGCGACGTCCACAGTATTCTTGCCTTGTCTTACTGCAGGAGTTTTTCATATAAAAGTTGCTTGTATTTTGTTCAAACGCTATAATTTCCATAAATTTGTTCTATGTGATATTTTTTTTAAACTATTAGAAAGAAAACATATTTGGCTGCAATTTGTTTTAACTTCATTTTGCTGTGGGAGCGACAGTTTAGGGCTTTAGAACCTGTTTAAAATGAAATTTTAGTTTTTCCTCCATGACGAGTATACAAAAAGCAGTAAGAGTGAGCTCTTACTGCATGCTGTACCCGGCACGTTAAGGCCTTTTAATGTGTCGGTACCTTCGGCGACTTCATGGCTTGTATTATATTCCGGGGGTTACGTCATGAGCGTACAGACAGAAGTTGACGAACGAAATTCAAACTTGACGAACGGCTTGTTATTCTTAAGCGTGAAACACAATTGGAGCGTTTCAAGCAGCTTTATCGCCAGCTTTCTGCTACACTCGACTGGAAAAGCCGAATTGAACACAATTGATGTTTTTGACATTTGCAGCTTTAACTTGTTTATGGTGAAAACTTTTATTCATAAGTGGCTTTAAAGAAAAATAGAAATGCATCCGATTTTCCAAAACTACGATAAATTCATGCTTTTTTGGATAGTTTTCGAGATGTACCAGTTATATGCAAAAATAATACTGGACAGTGACAAAAGAAGATCAATTTGGACAAGAGAAATCTTCGGCAAAAGGGAACGAGAATTACATGGATTTTTCACAAAAACCTTTTTCGTCATTAAGGACAGAGATATGTCCCACAGAAACACCTTTTCCTTTACCAACTCGATGAGTTTTTCCTCCATTGAAATTTTTTTGTAATCTGTGTTTACTTCGCAACTGTTTCAAACGATATGTCAACAAAGGCCATCCACATATGATATTTAACGTTCGCACAGTTGGCAACATTAAAAATTCCCTCAAGTTGGCAGTCATTGGGCTTGAAATTTGAAATTTGATCAAATCTCAAGCCAGCTTGAATCTGGCAAAAAAGCTAAAGCTCCAATTGTGTGCTTCTACATTGATTTACATAGTCAACAAATCTCAAGCTGGCTGAAACGCTCCAATTGTGTTTCACGCTTTATTGTGGGTTGTTATTATTAAAACCAATTGCTCGTGTCTTTGCATATGCACATGTGGTTAGGCCTGAACTCATGTAAGGGGAACTTTCGTTAAGTTTAAATATCCAATTTTCCGTAAGTATAGCGCGCTAAGAATCGCTCTTTCCGTAAGAACGCGATGTTTCCAAACAATTAAATTATTACTAAAAGTGCAATGTAAAAATTAAAAAGGAATAAAAATAGTACTGCGAATTAATAGAAAGCAAAAATCTTCAATTAAATCAACTTCCATTGTTAATTTTTACACATTTACCACTTTTTAAAATGTAACACAGAAAATGTCAGAGCACTGCGAATTAATAGAAGGTACAAATCTTCAATTACATCAACTTCCATTTGTTAATTTTTTCACTTTTACCACTTTTTAAAATTGAAAACATTAAGGGCCTGTCCGGATCCAAGTCTTCGTCTTCGTCTTGTTATTACAGCTAGTGACGTAACATCGAGACAAGCTCTATCCGAATCCATGTCTATGCCACCGAGCTTTGCTACTTTGTATAACAGTTTTGACATCTGGTTAGCTTGATCACCGAGTCAAGGTTCGAGTTGACTTATTTAAATAGACAACGTATTGTGAGGTTATGTTTGTTTGCTGTCTGTGAAATCAAGTTGAGCAAATGAACGAATTCGGACAGGTTAGCTTAGTCTTCGTCTAACGATTATAATAGCTGAGCTTGTTGTGTTACGTCACTAGCTGTAATAATAAGACGAATACTTGGATCCGGACAGGCCCTAAATATCAAGATAATAACTCTTACGGAATGTGATATATATTTAGGCTAAAAATATTTTTCGTAAGTAAACTTCAGTCTCGTTCAATTTCCTAAAGTTGTTTGCTTCTATTGTAGTTCAGCTTAACATTTGCCAATCTGTTTCGTTGCATGGAATTCGCGCTTTCACATTTTTTATCTTTATTCATAAAAGTTTTAAAGAGAGTTTAATTTTCTTTCTTTCAGTGTGCATTTTAAATGTAAAACACTGTAATCCCGCCTGCTTCTTAACTTGCGTTAAGTAAACTTTGACAATACTCTCTCTCCTCTCTCTGGCTTTCCTATAAAAACGTATATACAATAGTCCCAGATTTACATCACAGGCCATCAGCTGCAATGTGTCAACATTTAAGCGTGCTTGTGTGTAGATATTTCAAAAATTCGGTTTACTATCAAAATAAATTATCGCCGATAACGTCCTAGATATGCTTTACTTGCTATCACACATACACGTGGCAAATCAACTAAGCGTCACCATGCATTACCCCTAAACTAAGTTTTTATTTTCAATGATCCCCCTGACATTTAAGGTATATTGTTCCCTACCAAAACATTTTTTAGCTCTTTAAAAAAAATGTTTTGAAGGGTCAGTTTCACTACAAAAAAAAAAACGGTAGGTACAATGTAAAAATGAGCATATAATTCCGTTTCAAAAGAACTCAGCAGGTTCAAAAAACAAAACAATGTTTATAGGAAGCAAGTGAATACCTGTGTTAAAAATTAGAATAAAAACTAGGGCTGGGTAGAGTTTTTATAGGTTTATGAGATTCACCCCAGCATATGTATATTCAAGTAAAACTAGTTGGCCTAAGTCTATTTGATTCGGTTGCTTTGCTTGCTTCAATTTTCAACCTCAGATGTTAGCACATCACATCTACACACTGAAACGTACGTTTAAGATTAAAGCGCATTGAAATATTGATGATGTCTAATCTAGTAAATATTTTGAACACCTGCTCCACTTCCCCTTGCACTTGTTAATTTTTTGGGCCAAGAAGTAAAATTCGGTATGTAATAGGAACAAATGGGCTGTGAGCTTTTCTTGGGCACTGACCGCATGATACAAGATAGTCGGTTAGTGTTGGAATTGGGACTGGTTGCATTGATGGTAAGGAGTATATACCATGGATTGCATCTTTCTTGCTAACGAGGTGGGGTGGGTGTTGTCCGTTGGCTGATTCGTGAGCGTGTGTGCATACGCATTCTATCTCTATCACTGACATATAATAAGAATGGACTGAGCGTTCTTGCTTCAAAAATGGCACAATTATTGAACAGGCTGTGAAAACCCTTTATTTCGTACAATTCCACACCGATTTATAATTAGTTATTATTTGTAGATTGGAAACACTAAAGATGTTGTAAAATAGTATTGTATTAAATTAAAATTATTTAGGAAGTTAAACTCGTTTTAATTAACACAAAAATTAATTTTTAATATTACTGAAAAATGTGTTCCTCTTCAGATTTGATGTCAAATGTGCTTGAGCTTGTAAGAGATAGGCGTATATAAATAATATATTTGCCTGCATTTTTATGTCAATTCCGATGCATTCCAAATAATATAGCCGTACTGTTTCCAAAATTGGTTACAGTTCAGTGTACATTTTGAGCTTGAAAGAGACAAATAGATTTTAGTAAAAATTTGTGCCATTTTTGACTATAGGAATTAGATAGGATGGCTCAGTCCATTCTTATTATATGTCAGTGATCTCTATGCTATACTGCTTGCTGGCGAATGCTTTAGTGTGAGAATACATAGTTGTTCTGTGGTCTAACTTCGGCTTATTTATTAGCTGAGCTGAGGTAATCAAAGATGTCGTTCGCGGACTGTCAATTCAAGTAAGGGCGTAGTTCGTGTCTAGATATTTTGTGATTTTTCTATGCAGTAGATGCATCTTAAATTTAATGATTTTAATTAGTGAATTCAATCAATTTTAATATATAAGAAAAAGATCACAATGTTTACATCGATAATTTGCCGCAGTTATTTAATTTGTGTGCTTCTTGCTATTGTGGGTGTAATAGGCCAATATGAGTGGCAAGCAAGGGATGCTTTTGATGAAATAAAAATTCGAGTTGAAAAAGTTTCAACACTTAATTGCCCGATACAGCATGTTGGGGATCTTTATCTACCAGAAGACACTGTGTCTCATAAACCAGATATAAAGGAAGTAAACATAAATCCAGTTTTTCCCAATCGAACAGCGTTGCTGCATTTGCATAATATGGCTTTAAGCAGATCTTTCTTTTGGAGCTATATCTTACAGAGTAGATTCATTCGTCCAGCAATAAACGATACTTATGATCCTGGAATGATGTATTATTTACTGTCAACAGTAGCTGATGTATCTGCAAACCCGTATATCAATGCTAGTGCAATATATTTTTCCCCGAACAATTCGTACACGTCCTCGTATCGAGGATTCTTTAACAAAACATTTCCTCGATTTGCACCGCGAACATTTCGTCTAGATGACTTCAATGATCCAATTCATTTGCAAAAAATCTCTACAATGAATACATTTGAAGTAAAAGACTTGGGCGCAATTCCAAAGGAGTCTCATTCCAGGGATTATACTTCCGAATTGTACAAAATTAACGAGTGGTATAAAACTTGGCTGCCTGATGATGTCGAAGGGAGGCATGACACAAAAACTACTTATCAAGTTGAAATAAGATATGCAAACAACACTAATGAAACCTTCACATTCCACGGCCCTCCGGGAGCTGATGAAGATCCGGGACCAGTGAAATTCACACGACCTTATTTCGACTGCAAAAGATCTAACAAATGGCTTGTTTCTGCTGTTGTACCCATCGCAGACATCTACCCAAGGCACACACAGTTCCGACATATTGAATATCCTAAGTAAAATCTTAATGCAGATTTATGATGTAGAAATTATATTAAACATAACTATTATCCTTCTAGATATACCGCTATTGCCGTGTTGGAAATGGACTTTGACAGGATTGATATAAATCAATGTCCTAAGGGAGAGGGGAATAATAAACCAAATCGCTTTGCAGACACTGCTCGTTGTAAAAAAGAAACTACAGAATGTGAACCCTTGCACGGCTGGGGTTTCAGAAGAGGTGGATATCAGTGTCGTTGTAGGCCGGGGTATCGCTTACCGAGTGTAGTTCGAAGACCTTATCTAGGTGAAGTAATTGAAAGAGCTTCGGCGGAGCAATACTACAATGGATACGATTGCCACAAAATTGGATGTAAGTTTTATTTTGTAATTTAGGTATTAGTTTTCCTCAAAATCAGTTTAAATATTAATATCGAATATCTCTAGTATAAATATTTGCCATTATTACTCAAATAAAATAAGGTTGAACCTTATAATGTTTAGAATATATAACAAACAGGATTGTGGGTGTCATAAAATTCTTTATTTCATATGAAAGTCATTATGAGCCAAAATCTCCTGAGCGAGGTCCAAGAGGTTTTAGATGTAGCTGAAGCCTTGCCAGACAGTTTTATAATAGAATATTCAAAATCAGAAATTTCAACCTAACCGCTTAAAAAGTACCTATATGAACATCCCACACGCTTTAGGTACAGCAGTTATATAGTAATGTTGAAAATTATTTACCAAAACCGAGCAATTGAAGGTTGCTCTGAGCAAATAAGATGTGTGGGGTCTAAAAATGTGACTTCGAGGACGATGACCGATCTAATATAATATTACCCCAAAAATATTTACTTCATTTATATTTATATCATACCTACAATGCTTCTGCCTCTTTTGTGGAGCACTGCAGTCATTACATTAAATTAATTTCAGGTAGACCTTTATAGATTGCCGACAAATGTTAGGCTAGGCCACTAATATAACAATGGGAAAAAACTGGATTGCACTCCATTTAGAGTGCAATACGTAGTTGAGGCTTGGGTCCAGGTCTTATGCAGCAATGCGCTGCTGGAGCACTGCAGAGTTGTAGCTTAATTTCGCCAGTGACAAGACGTCTTGAGCTCAGGAATTGTTGCTGCATTATTGGTATAGGACTACACTATTTAATTTGAACTCATTGACACCCGCGTTCTCGGAATAACTCCGCCAGATCGGATTGCTTGTGGTGAAAGAAAATCGCATTTTTTAAAGGAAAAGAGAATTACTGTAAAATACAGTAATTATTATGTGGTTCCAATCCCTGGTCGAATGTCACATCTAATTAAAGTGATGTATAATTCAAATGTAGATGACAAAAATTAAGTGATTACTGAAATAAGAAAGATTATTGATTCTTCAGTTAAAGATTCTTATGTAAATGTGGTAAAAAAGTGTCATCGGTAGTAATAAAACCTAAGCTTAGTCAAAGTGCCGATAAAACTAAATCTGAAATACAATAAAAATTAGTCCCAGACTTGCAGGAGTGCAGGCATCGGGGTTAAGAAAAACCAAAGATGGTGCGGTAGTGGTTGCTTGTGATGATAACAGTTCAGTTGAAAAATTGAAAGCTGAGGCAGAGGTAAAGCTGGCACCAGTTATAGTGTTGACATTGTTAAAGAAAGAAAGCCAAGAATAAAGATAATTAATATTCATGAAAATATAGACAGAAATGCATTAATTAACAGCATCAAAATTCAAAATGAATGCTTGAAAGATAGCGAAATGGAAGTAAAATCTATGTGGGAGAAATAAAAAGAAATAAGTGGTATAAATTGATGTTAAAAATTATGTTATTATTATAACGGATTCTATTGAAGAAAGTGAAATCGAGCTTACAGGGTATTAGCATGTATGCTGCAGATCTAGACATACATGGGGAGTTATAATCTACATTAAGGATTGCAATATAACATTTGTTTAGCAAAATCACGGAGTTTGGAGTGTAACTATGCAAGTCTGGATAAGTAAAAAAATGGTCGGTTGCTGCAGTATATCGCTCCAAATCGCCCAATTGACTGGTATAATAGGTATTTAGAAAAAATGCAAAGCCAGAGAAACGTATGGAAGGCAATAAAGGAACTTGTCATTGGACCAAAGAATCGATAGAGCAATGATCTGAACGTAGCACAGTTTGGACACTATATAATGCATCCGAGTGAGACTTCTTCAATACGTACTTTGTCGACAGTATTAAAGACATAAACATCTATCCCAGTAGTGAAATTTCTTCAAATGGATTATGCCTCATCGAGTACATTCGAGTATAGTGAAACAACACTCGATGACACATTAAAGAGGTGCAATAATAAAAAAAGGACGTCATTGGACTGAGCTGCGATATGATTGCTCAATTCAAAGAGAGAATAGGTCCTAAATTAATGAAGTTAATAAATTTAAACCTTCAAAATGGAGCATTTCATCCAATCAATATGTTGTCTAGCTATGTAAAGGTTCTAGATAGAATAGTAGCAGAATAGCTGGGACAATATGTAGATAAGAACAAGTTAGTTATTATTAGGAGAGCAGTCGTCTTCAAAAACAAACATTGATGCGAAACAACATTAAATTGGGTCATATTTGAATGGAAAAAGGAATTGGATGCTAAAAGGAATTGGATGCTAATAGGAAAATAATGGCAGTTTTCCTAGACTTAAAACGAGCGTTTGAGAGACTATAGATAGGGATATTTTACTGAAGAAACGTAAGACATACGGAATACGAGGAACTGAAAATAAGTGATTCAACTCATACATCTCTAACACAAAAAACGACAGTGAATAGTAGAATGTCTGATCCAATAGATGAGAAATTGGGAGTCCGCCAAGGCTCAGTACTGGGCGTCACATTGTTTCTTCTGTAGATAAATGAATCAAGTCGTAATAAAACACTCCCTTAGAATAGAATAGAGTAGAAAAGTATTTATTAAAGAGCTTCAGTTATTTGCAGATGATACCTTAATATATATCTGTTACAAAGGAAGATCTTGAAAGCATTGACAACAGGCTTGAAATGAATAAACTTAAATTGAATATTTAAAAAAACCAAAGCACATTATGTCATTGATCCAAAAAATATGTACCTTGGCAATGAAAAAATTGCCTATGTAGCATAATTTAAATACCTTGGTGTATGGATAATAAATCGAAATTTCATGAGCATACAGCAAAGAAAATTGGTTTCGTAAGAAGAATTAGCCGATATTTGAGTATGGATACCGCTATAATCCTATATAATTCTCTCGTACTTCCACATTTTAATTATAGTTCTTCGCTAGTACTGCAGGAATGAAAGACAGGCTGCAACTTCTGCAAAATAAAGCAATGCGGAGTATACTGAAGTGTAAATGGGATACATCTACGCGATACATGTGGATGAATATAAATAAATAAACGCTTGAAGTGCCTGAATGTTTATACAGAAATATTGTATATCTTGGGGACGTCCAGCCATACACAACCTACGAGGAAATCACTATTTCAGGTCACAGAAATGGAATCGACAATTTAGCCAGATTTTCCCGCGGTTCTATCCATCTTCACTTTCTGCAGCACGAACACAAAATTTATGCACTAATTTTAAATATCTGCATACTACATTCACGTTCTCTTAATGTGCCAACTTACGTAACGGGCAATGTTATTAAAAACTACTTAATAATCACTGAAGAAATGTAAGCCAATTAGATTGAGACAAATCTATCAATATACTTTTATATTTCTATGAGTACTGAACTAAACCGTTGCGTGAGTACTGCATCAGTCCTGAAAAGGTTAAATAATGAGGAAGGGGGAACATATCTGGAGTTGCGTTTTGTTTCATTTTTGCGCCGAGCTTTCCGTAGTGATTCAGTACATTTTTACGGACTGAAGTACATGCATTTCCACCGATAGAATAAAAGAATTATGATTGTAGTGATAATGGCATGCACGTTGCTTTTTACACACTGGCGAATAAGGGCGTCAAACGAGCATATTACTCAGGCTAACATATTTTGAAGTGTCCTCTATTTCTAATTTACCCTTGGTACAAACTTAGTTGCAGGTAAAATCAGGCGTTCAATGGGATTTTTAGTTTCACCACAAATAATTGAAGAAAGCTTGCCTTAACATGGATCCTTGTAATTGTAAAACTCCAACAAAGCGAACAGTGTTTCTTTACTTATGGAACGATTATTTCACGTCAAGGAAGTACCCACCCGATAGTACATTTATGTATTTTACATTTCTGTTGAATTTTAGTAACATGAAACTTTCACGCAGCATTCTACAGTCACTTTACCACACTATTCCGAAGCAAATAGAATCAAATTATTTTAATTTTAGGGATTCAAAAAGTGCCAATTCAATGGGAAAAATCTCCTTACTATATACGTGAAAGGCATCTTGACAGGCACCCCGAATATCGAAATTTCTCTACAGGACCCAGTTCACTTCATGATGAACATATAAATGTTGATGCGGTTCTTAAGTTTATACAAGGAGTAAACGAGAGGACATGCAAAAAGTATAACAATTTAATTATCTCTAAGATCATATTTACAAATGTTTTTGCAGTTTCCATCCTCAGGATCTAAAACTCAGAGGTGACGTAAGTTTTGGTGCTCAAGAACAATTTGAAAACGAAGCAAAAATGGCTTTACGTCTTGCTAACTTTATTAGTGCTTTCTTACAGGTAAATTTCCATTAATTTTGTTATTGTAATTGTATAACAACTGAAGATATTCCATAGATTTCGGATCCTAATGAAGTTTACTCAGGGAGACGAGTGGCAGATAACCCTTTAACTGAAGATCAAATGATAGCTGAGACACTTTCTATAGTTATGGGCAATCAACGAATTTGGTACGCTACAACTCATTGGGATAGAAATAAGTTCACAAATAGAACATTCTTTGCACCGTTCGCTTACAAGACAGATTTAAATACCAGAAAATTTAAAGTAGAAGATCTTGCCAGGTTGAATAAAACTCGTGAATTGTACACACAAAATGAGTATTTTAAATTTCTGAAGCAACGTTGGTCTGGTAATTTTGAGGATTTAGAAAAGTTTTATCTAAAAATGAAGATCCGCCACAATGAAACCGGAGAGTATTTGCAAAAATATGAACACTACCCAATGTTTTACCGAGCAGCTAATTTGAAGCATGGATTTTGGTCTCAACCACATTTTGATTGCGATGGATACGTTAAAAAGTGGATAGTAACATATTCATCTCCATTTTTTGGGTGGGATAGTCTAAAAGTTAAACTGGAGTTTAAGTAAGTAGATAAGCACTTACAGTTTACCATTTTCTAACACATGTTCGATTGATTACTTTTAGAGGTGTTGTCACTGTCGCAATGGATATGTTGAAATTGGACGTTAATCAGTGCCCCGATATGTATTACGTCCCTAATGCCTACAAAAATACACACAAATGTGATCAACAATCCTCTTACGTAATACTATTTAATTTACTTGCTTCAATCAATCCATCAATACTTTTTCTTTTAGTGCGTTCCTATTTTAGGCCGTGGATATGAAACTGGTGGTTACAAATGTGAATGCCTTCAAGGATTTGAATACCCATTCGAGGATTTGATCACTTATTACGACGGACAGTTAGTAGAAGCTGAATACCAAAACATTTACACAGACAAGGAAACACGTTACGATATGTTTAAGTGCCGGTTAGCAGGTTCTTCAAGAACAAATGCTACCAGATCACTAATAATTGCCTTAATGATGCTAATGTTCATGATACATAGGTGTAGGTAAATCAGTTTTAATATTTGAGCTACTATAATCAACTTCTTCCAATTATGTGATAAAAACATATGTAGTATTTTAGATAGATTTAATTCATTCAATTTGAAAATTGTGGCCTTACTTCATTTGAAGATACTCTACTAACGAAATTTCATTTCCAATAATGTCTTCATTAGTTTAAAACAAATTCCAGAATTTGCTTTTGAATTTAGCTGAAAACATTTTTATAAGATGGAAACAAATGTTCGTCCGTTCGCTTATTTTGATATCTATTATCTTAGTTTGGATATTATACACCAAATGCTAAAGTTATGTTACGGTGCCTAGTTACAGACTTTAAATTTATTACAACCTTAACATACGCTGCTGACTTGAATAACTGAAAATGTTTTTTTTAAACACAATACACGAGTCGACCAGTATTATAATTATAGCCTAAACTAATAAAATAAAAAGTCATTTGTCTTCCACAAGAACTAGATGTCGTATGCACTACCAAAACAGTATACAAAATTTATATGGCTGGGTGGTCCCATTCCGGAATGGACCACCACATTTGAAATGATGTATACGTCGAGTGATTCATATTTTTATGTTGAGGAAGTCACTCAAATGTATACAAAACTGCTCTAAAAAAAACGCTCTAAAACATCTTAAGGTCCATTTCAGAATGCACTACTCATTTCACAATCTGTATACTATGCTCTAGTATGGCGTGCGACATCTAGTTCTTGTGCCATCTATGGTAATACTATGTTTTTCAACCTGGTTGACAACATATTAAAACGACTATACATCCAATTTGCATGCGCAAAGTCTTATATAATTCTCGAGCATTAAACACGATTTTTGGGATAGGAACAAAACTGTTCGAAAATCCAGTCTCTATGGCATCACGTAGGGATTTTTTTTTATAAGGGTCACTTGAAAATTTTCCATGAAAATCGAAAAAAAGTTCGCTGGTCCGCCATTTTTTTTTTTAAATATCGAAATTCCCCTACGAAATGCTATAAACCTATATGTAGTTTCTAAATATATGTTTATTTCATTTTTCGAATGAAGCATATGGCTTAATGGCTGTCAAAATTCTAGTACAAAATTTTGTATAAAATTTTAAATATGTATGCATTCATCTTTGCTTGAAAATAATTACGGAAAATACACCCTCGTATCGCGCACGCAGTGTTCTGGTGTTTTAAATGATTTATCTATTTACCGTGTGTTAAGTGATGAAATTAGCAAAACAAAGAATCTTTTGCAAATTTTGAATAAATCGAAAGTTATTATGTAAGAACTAATTTGATCAATTGATTTAATTGATCTAATAATTTCATGGTGTCTTTCTTAGCTCAATTATATAATACATACTAATAGCTCCTCTATTGCCATACATAGGAACACATTATGCCTTATACAGAGAACTAGTTCTTGACATATTATTTTCATATTAGAATTTGGTTTAATTGCTTTAACTAATATACATTTACACGGCGACAGTAACTTGCATAAGTAATTTCATTTAGACGTTTCCATACAAATCTACTTACGTAACTTTCCGCTTTTTGCACCCATGTAACTAAGTGTGATGATAATCGCGATATTTGAAGCTGGAAAATTATTTTAAACTGAAAGTAAGATGACAACACTACGAACGAGTTACCAGATTTGTCCAATTTTCGAACTTAAATTTACTTTGTTTTTTTAAATCCCTTGTACAAAATTTCAGCTCTCTAAGTACACATATTCTCGAGCTATCGTGAAGACAGTCAGTGATTCTAGTGGGCCAAAACTGTCTCCAGTGGCAATGTTTCTGGATGCTTAATAGTAACTTCTCTCAAAAATCAAGCTCTCAAGTCAAAGCGTCATAAAATCCAATTACGTATCCTATTTCCAATTTCCTTTATAAATATTTTGATAAACACCTTCCAGAGCGCAGGACCTAATTTCAAGGGCCTGGCTCTGTCTAGGACATTAGTATTGATTTTATTGAAGATTGCCGTATTGGCAGCATACTATCATTTCAGGGCCAACCATCAATTATGAAAAAAATAAGTAATATGTTGACAGGCTAATCTCAAATAAAGTACTCTTGGCCAAGTCTCATTAGACTAAAACTTACACACGACTTGGTTTCAGGTATTCCTTTATCCAGTCTGATCAGCTTATAGTTCATCATGATAAGGCATTAAGCTGGAGAGTGGAGATAACCCTAAAAGTGTATTTTCTGTAGTTAACATCGATCGAAATTAAGCATATTTTATCATATTTTCTGATGCTTGGCGCACAATGTAAGACTTTACATATGCAAATACATAATAACTTATCCGGCGTCCGCAGTTGGGTGAATTCGGATAAGTTTTGACCGGATATCTGAATTAACCAGCTAGTTACATGAGCTCCAGCTATTATCTGTGTTATCGCAAATAAGACTTATTTTAAAAAGCCCTTCGTTCGCAAACGTAAATCTTTTCCATTTTTATTCGTAAACGTTCATCTTAATTAAGCCTTATCGTTCCTTTTCTTTTGCAATACAATTGAAATTCAATGAGACTTGATAGATGATACTAATATTTTTCAATAAAGCTGATTAGTGTTACTTCAGTAGGTGAAAAGGAAGCATACATTTAAGATAACCTGTCTGAGTAGTTAATAGAGTTTCTCGGAATCTAAATACGCGAACCCAAAGACATTATTTGATGAAGTCCGTTTCATTGCTAACCTTTTCCAGATATTCAAATATTTGAAATTGAATTCGATTTCTATAGATCGAAAAGAGCTATATATTTTCATTCCGCTAAGCATTAATTACTGCTTATGTTTGTACGCATGCAATATCGCTATTTTTTATAAAAGTAATTAATTTACTCTGATTGCAAGTATTAACTCAGAATAATGTAATGCATACATCCAA
Source organism: Dioctria rufipes (assembly GCA_963924295.1). Lineage (NCBI taxonomy): Eukaryota > Metazoa > Arthropoda > Insecta > Diptera > Asilidae > Dioctria > Dioctria rufipes. The sequence continues at coordinate 117,187,827 of OZ002741.1, forward strand.
GAAAGTAGTAGCTCAAATACATAATAAAAATTCATTAGAATATTTTATAAAAAGCTCATTCTGTCCAAACGAAATATTTCTATAAATTTAAATTTTAAGCGAATCCTTTGGCAGTAAATTAGTAAGAATAGGCCATATTATAAGTAAAGAAAAATTCACACATTTTAAAATTCAACAAAAAGACGTAAGGTTCCTCCTCTCAGCTGGTATTATTCCTCTGAAAAAATAACAAAAAAGAACTGCGAAATTATCTGAAAACCTGTTCATATTAAAGTTTACCCATCCTTGGGTTATAGGAGATGAAGGGTTGTCTTCCTACCCTCTCGATATGAAAAAGGGAAGATTTCTTTCTCCCAAGAAAAGTACACAGTTCACAGAATTTGATGTGCGCATCATGTGAATCTACTCCTGTATGTCGGACAGTGGCAACTAGATCTAAAACATAAAAAAAACTCCATAGCACAAAGGTGCGTGTGATTTAAACGTTCCCCACAAAAGTAAGGCTTGTGTACATGCAATAAGAAACCAGGAATCTTACAATTATCCTGCACACATTCTTAACTGAATATTATTGAAGAAAAAACAGGAATAGAAATATAAACAGGGTGCAGAGCGACAATTCAAAATCAAGCGGGCCGGTAATCATCTTGTCGGTAACGTTATCACATTCAAGGGTGCAGTGTGCACTCGAATATAAAAAAAATCTAATAGTGTCGGATTTTTTTTTTTATAATATTTTCACCGCACCCTGAGAAATTAACATTAAAACCAGTTTTGAATTCAAATTTTTCCACTTATTCGACACGTTACGTTATCGTTATACTGTAAGACTAATATTGTTTTACTTAACATTCCGTCCATATTTTTTTATAGTGTACCTGTATTTTACAAGTTTTTTTTTTAAGAATATATATTTCGATTTAAGTAAGAAAATTTAAGGGTAATTTGTTTCTAAACAAAAGTTTGTACTGTGCAAATATGAATTATTTAACAAATAAGCATTTTTAAAATCATTTTATAGTACCGTATAGACAAAAACTACCCGCAGATAATTGAATTTCTTAGTCTTTGCTCATTAATTCTGGTTCTGAATTTAGAAGCAGTTCATGAAAATATTCTAGAATTACACTTCGCAATGTCAAATAAATAGCAAAATTGAACACAGATAATTAACAAATAAACAACATGATTAAGATGATCAAACTTTTTGTTATGTCTATACGGTTTTAGAATAGCTGAGAATAGAGGGTTGCGATACCCTTAAAATAAAGTAGTAATTTGATTATATATTGACATAAATAAATCCAATATTATTTTTACTTAATTTTACAGAAGTAATTTAAGAATAAATTTTTAAATATCAATATTTTATTTTTCCTACCAAATTTTGAATTTAAAAATACAGAACTTTGAAAAAATTGCTAACAAAACAAGTAAAAAAGCTAGAATTGGTCTAACAATGAGAGGGCCCCTACTAGTCATCACCGATTTCGTCCAAATTCACAGTATGAGTAGGACTTGACTAGAAATGAAAGTCGCGCAAGTGCGAGCTCCAGATAACCAAACGAAACCGAAATAATACATAATGTAGGGAACCTATGGTTTTGTAGGCCCCTTGTAAAATGATCAAATTTGCAAATTTTCGCGGGAGTTGTCGCGATTAAATTGCAACAGAATTTGAACGAAAATACCAAATTCATTCGGGTTAAATGCCAACCACAGAGGAGGTACGTAGAATTTCGATTATGTAAGTGGCATTTCTGTACGTTTTCAAAGATCGCCGGTATAGATTTAATTTTTTTTTAAATAGATAAATGACATCCGATCTTCCTGAAAGCTTGTACAGACAATCTTTTAGTAAAAGTGCATAAGAAAACAAAAAATTGAATTAATCGATAAGTTGTAGAAAAACATTTTGAAATTAATTTTTCAGAATTTTGGGGAGGAAAAATATGCTAAAAAAACAGGAAAAAAATAATATTTACCCCACCTCCATCACAACATCCGCATTTAGGATATGGGAAACTTTTCCCATTGGTGTATATGAATGACCTTTGACCTTAAATACTGCCACCGCTCGAAAATAATTTCTTATTATTATTTTTTTATTATAATAATTTACAGGGTGTCCCATACGTACAGCAGTAAGTTGTTTATCTACTACTCAGTCAAACACTAATGAACTTTTTAGTAAATTCTCAACGTTTGTTAAGAAATGGTCACAGAGATATTGAAGGCTTGAAATAAATGACGCTGTGAAAGTAAAACATCTTTTATTACACAAACCGAACTTTTAGGTTAACCAGTTGCAATTCGCTCCTCTCATTCCCCTTTTTTTGTTGTTTGTGTGAAGTTTTTCTTATTAAAACTTCAGTGCATACAAATCCCTCCTTTTTTATCATCTGTACATATATTAACTTAATTTAAATGAGACTATTTGAAAGACATTACAGCCTTTCAACGGGGGGCAGTATGTTCGAACCAAATCGGTTCGAATATATTTTTGTTTTTATCGATTACTTTTAAAAGGAAAATATCCTGAAAACAAAGCATCAAATTTTAGGAAAATTAAATCTAATTTGATTACTCTTAATCAAAAAACAGGTGCACAACCTAACAAAGCCATGTATTTGTCATCTACATAACACTTTGCACAAATACAATACAACAATATAGCCTCATTGAGCAGATCAAATTAAAATTCTTATCATATGATTGAAGCAATTAGATTCGTGCTAAAAACAATTGCTGAAAAACGAACATATGCAAAAATACCATGCTAAAATTGAGTTCTAAAAGCAAAACAAATTACAAATTTTCCCAAACATAAGTACAACATCTAACCAAAACATGTGTTGTCATGTAGCATACAATGCATGGCACAAATACAATCAGATCAAGCAGATCAATTTGCAACTCTATCATCATTATAAGTACTATCGAACAGGAATTTCTTCTCTACGTGATAGAGATAACATTTTTTGCAAATATACAGAATTCAATTTAACAGCAGCATGGGTTGCTTTAAATTTCTTGTTACTATGCATTTTTCTTCGTTGCTATGCATATTTTATCTCTAGTACCGTAAAATTACAGACGCACGGCCAATTCTTGTGATCATGCGCCTCTGCTACTCCATCATTGGTGTCGTGTTCAAGCAAGGGCTATATAAACAGCAATTTAACTTGACTCGATCTCTTTCTGTTGTATAGGGCGATTAAGAGAAGAGATTCATTGTCACGAAGCTCTAACTTGACAGCAGTGCATTCCATATTGGAAAGGTTACTTATTTTCACCTCTTCGAATTTAAGGTTTTCTTTAATGAGAAGAGCAGTGCGTAGGGTGGTCTCAGATTTGTCCTGGCGGACGAAGTTGTAGTGCTCAAAAGCTAACTTATGTCTCTCAGTGAGGAGAGTTTCAGAGAGGAACATAAACGTGGGTTTATGCTCAATGAGGAATAGGTTTAAGGCTGCTCTTTTGCTGTGCTTTACCAGCGAATTGCAGTTCAATGAAATGATTTTCAGCTTACTTAATTGCCTAGACATAGTCCAAATGCAAATTGAAGGTAAGCTGCTTGTTTTTCCGATATGGAAGAGAGCTTCCTGTATTTAGGAAGGAAATTATTGATTTTGCCCATAAGGGCGAAAAGGTCACAGCCAAAAAGAGGCTTCTTTGGTGCAGAAATCGTCAATTTCAGACACTCTGGGATTTCTAGGAGCTGCCTTGGGGGCAGGCCTAGGTGCTGCTTGGGGTTTGGGAGCTGCGGGTTTAACAGAGCTATTATTATTAAATGTGTTTTTAGAGGTTACCTGGGCGAAAGATTTACCTGGTTGCACGTAGTTCCTTGTGGCTTCCTTCACGAAGTCTTCACGTTGGCGACGTTCCTCATTCTTTTTAGCGCGTTGTTGTACGACCTCCTTGTATTTGGGGCAACCTCTATAGCTGGCTATGTCCTTTAGCTTTACAGTTGACGCAGAATGGGGCACCTTCCTTCTCGTTTTTCCTCTCACACTGTCCAGGTAAGTGTTCATTTTTGCACTTCACACACCGATAATCTACAGCGCAATTTCTTGCGACGTGGCCGAAAGCCTGGCAACGCTTACATTGGGAGATGCCTGAAGCGCGATATTTCTCCCAGTAAACAATTTGATTGAGAAGACGATTTGTGGCCATGATGAATTTCACGTCGTAATTACCGCCGAAATTAATTACGAAGGAATTTTATTCCTTGGTCCTGGGCGTTTTGAAATGCACAACATTGTTTATTGTAAAACCACGCAGTTTTTCCACGAGAGCTGCCTTCACATCTTCGGCGTGGTAAGTATGCTGGACTCCTCTCAGCAGTAGTGTCGTCGTCCTGTCACTCTTCGATGTGAACGTATAGCTCTGCACGCCAATATCTTTGATTATTCGGAAAAGAGTCGTCCTGGGTCATTGGTTTAATGATGCACTTGGTGCCCTTTGATGTCTTTATGAAGAATTTTGGCCTCATTGCGAGCTTATCGAGCTCGCAGTTGAATGCTTTAACATTCAGATTATGGCAGATAATCGGAGGGGGTCTCACTGCCTTTTCTACTTGAACAGTAGCTGTCTTAGGCTGGATTTCAAAATCCTTCCGGCTTCCAAGGATTTGGTAAAATCCACCAGTGTTTTCTTCCCTGTGTGGTTGGATCTTTGACCCTGCTGGCTTCTTTTTTGCTGGCGTTCCTGCTGATAGTGGCGATGTCACTGGGCTCCTCCTAGCTTTCCGCTTATTGTTTGCAACGATCGTGAAATCGTTTTCATCCTCTTCATTCTCAGACGAACTCGATTCTGATGAGGATGACCCGGCCGAGTCAGTACACATTGATTCCACATCGCTGGTTGGATTTCCCGTACTCAGAGCTGGCGTAGCGTCTCCACCGCTTAGCATGCTACTGGCTGCTTCATCAATGGGAACTTCCGGGGTACCCATTTCGTACTTAATATAAAGTTTTTTAAGGCTGTTTTCAACAGCGGTCCTTAGCGCTGATTTCTCAGCTTCAAAACAGGTCTTTTTGTCCACTTTATTATTTCCACTCATGTTGAGTTCCACTTGTTGTGTTATATATTCACGAAAGGTGTCCTTTTTCACCGCACTTGTTCACGTTTATTTAATTTGAGAAGGCCTTGAGATTTGCGTTTTTGTGTCATACATCAAAAATTTACTCAGTTTACACAAACACAAGGCTCTACTAACACTTTTTGATTAATGTGTCTCTATCACTCACACCACTTGCATTGAGATTTTCCTGTATGTGTCTATATCACTTTAATATTCACTGTTCGCAATATGTGTCTGTATTTTTTTTTTTTTTTGCACATTCACAATAACACGCGCACTCACGCGTGAAAATGCCGTCGGCTAAATCGTGGCCTGCAATACGGAATATTAGGATATTCGGATATTCGATATTTTACACAACACGAGCACTTCACTGAAACACTGCTGATCACTGACTGAACGCCACAGGAGCTGATATCCAGAACAACATGAACAGCATTGCTCAAATCTCGGACAATTTCACTTACACGGTGCTTGGTGGTGACTTCAACGCCAGGCACCCGTTGTGGAATGACTCTGTCGTAAGTCCGTCAGGCAAGGCTGTACATGACTGGCTTCTCTTCAACACCACCCATGACTTCGTCGTCGTCTCGCAGGATACTCCGATCTTCCCGCGATCTGGGTCAACTCTTGACTTCTATATCGCAACCTCTAATTTCATTAATCTGCTTCCCCAATTCTCAAATTACGTTTGTACAGCGCATATGGCTGAATCTGATCACTTGGCAGTCGAACTCTCAATCACCCCCAGCGAACCCTTAAATATTCTGACTTCAGATCCTCAAGCCTCAACCTCACTCAAAGACGTTGACTGGCAACAATTCCAAGACAGGCTCTCTCAATTTCTTGCAGGTAATCTCCCTGACGCGCAACGGAATCTTACGAACTTGGAAATTGACTTCCATATCGACTTCCTCAACAACGCCATTGAAGGAAATGTCGCCTTCTTTTCCAGTGTAGTGCCGAGCAAACACTACAAATACAAAAATCTCCCGCCTCAACTACAAAAATTATATAAATTTAGGCAGAAACTTAGAAAAATACTTAACCGTATCTTTCACCAAACCCTTAATAGCCACAACCCAGCCTACAAAACCGTGTTATCGCAAATTAATTGCTTGTCAACAATTATTGAGGAACAAACGAAAATGTTTCTTGATCAATTCCATTCAACCCGGTCCACACTGCTTTCAGGACATAAACAGGATTTGCAACAGGAAAGCAAAACTCCCCAAAACCATTTTAAGCGGCTCGAACGCTTACAATCTTCCCCAAGAAAAATGCAACGCTTTCGCGGAATATTTCCACTCCACCTTCAAAGACAACTCATCTCTAAGCGATGCTAACTTTAGGAACACCGTAGACTCGAAATCTTTAATTCCACAAACACGTCCTTAAATCCGGATGATTTAAGCATCTTTTCAAATCCTGCTCACGTTTTCGCCCTAATCAGGACTATCAGAGGAAAAAAGTCCGCCGGCCCAGATAACATTTCAAACAAAGTCATCAAAAACTTCCCACCTGTCGCTATAGAATTTCTGACAATTATCTTCAATAATTGCCTCAATAATTCCTACTTTCCTGATGTCTGGAAAACCGCGCGCATAGTCCCAATTCCCAAAAAAGGAAACTCGAAAAACCTTAATGAGTTCCGCCCAATCTCTCTTCTGTCAAACCTGGGCAAACTTTTCGAAAAAATAGTCCGCCAGCATATTGAAAATACCTGCCTCGACCTAAATATCAGGCAAGATACCCAATTCGGCTTCAAGCCCCAGCACTCCACTTTTCACGCATTGCTCAAATTCCTCTGATTCTACAAACGCCCTCAACAAAAGGGAGCAGACTCAGTCTGGACAAACGGGCTAATATTCAAAATTATCAACCTTGAGTTCCCGCCTTATCTCACCCGGGTTATACATAGCTTTCTGTCATCACGGAATTTCTACATAGAAATCGAAAATGTCAAATCCCAGGCAACATCAGTCAGTGCTGGCGTCCCCCAAGGTTCGGTCCTCGGACCAACTCTCTTCAATCTATTCACCTATGACCAGCCTGCCAACGACTCAAATTCCACAACACTACTATATGCTGATGACTCCCTTACGTACGCCCACTCCATGTCATCCAATTTCGCTGCTACGAAAGTGGAGCGGCATGTACTCAAACTTGACGAGTTCTACAGAAAGTGGGGCATAAAAATTAATATTAACAAATCTGAAATGATTTGCATCCGAAACCCCTCCACAAGGGGAAGACCCAATCTCGCCACACGAGCCAACAATATAGAAATTGAAGTCAATAACGAAAAGCTGCAGCCTTCAAAGAACACCAAATATCTTGGTGTCTCTTTCAATAACCTGTTGAGTGCGTGGAGTCAACTGGAGCAGACGTTCCATCGTGCGTGTTCTAATAGTTAATTAGCTTCACCAATTTCTAGTGCAGTGCAGTGCAATTTTTTAAAACAACATCGTCGCCAAAACAATAAAAAATTAATTAAAATCCGCCGCGCCGTTTTTTAATTCATTACAAATTAAATTAAAATAATACCAGCCAAATCAGGGCTTTTCTATGCCCTGCTGGCATTCCACAAGCCAGCAGCACAGTACGGTAATGTTTTGAACTCCTATGTACATCAGTGATCAGTGCAAGGTCATTAGCCCTTGTCACTGATCAGCAATACGGGTGTCCCCAGCTGTGGTCATTGAACTGCACGGTCTGAGGTATTGAAAGCAGCAAATAGGCATAACACTATTGCTGTTTTTTTTTACCTCGCTGTGTCGTTGACTGCAGCTGGTTGCCCTAAATAAATATTTGTGTTGTTGTGTGTCGCTCTTTCTTCTGCTTTTTTGTTGTTTTTGCTTTGAACATGCAGAATTTTATTTTAGAATTTTGCAACATTCGCGGATTGGGGGCAAATCGTTTTTCGGTGTACTGCCACCTTCAATCAAAAAATCCGGCAATTCTTGCGCTAAGTGAAACCAAGGTCGTTTCTGATGCTGATTCTCATCAATATCACGTCCCTGGTTATAGCTTAGTGCCTCTTTTTTCTCCACATAGGGGGATCGCAATATATATTCGGAATGATGTGGCCTTTACCATTCTAAAAGATTTTCCACCTTCTGCCAATCCCGAGTTTAATTACATCTGGATTAGGTTCAAACTTCACAGGCACATCATCTACTTTTGCTTCCTTTATCGCAGCCCAAATATGTCTGATGTCGACACGGTATCCGCATTTGACAATATCTCCAACAATATTGATCATCTGCTTTCTGTCTCCCCCTCTTCCGAAATCATCCTGGCAGGCGATTTTAATGTCCATAACATACCATGGCTCAGACATTCTTCTACCACAAGTCCTTCGGGCCGATTCGTTGAACTTTTTTGTGAATCTTTTAATTTGCATCAGCTAGTGGATGCACCGACGAGAATCCCTGATGCAGCTGGAGATAGGGCCAATTTACTAGATTTGTTTCTGTCATCTCACCCTGACAAATATTCCATCTCAGTCGGCTCCCCTCTTGGTAATTCAGACCACTGTCTAATCACGGCTCAATTTATCACCTCATCTCTGCGCCGCCCTACTTCTCCACCTACAAGTAGGCTTCTCTGGCACTATAAGAACGCTGATTGGGAAAGCCTCAATCAGTATCTTAGAGATATAGATTGGTCGGTCTGTTTTGCTTCGAGGGATGCTGATGAATGCACATTAGAACTTAGTAACATACTAAGTCTAGGCATGCGTGAATATATTCCGTATTCTTACAGCAGATCTCAACAACAGCAAAATCGCTCTTGGTTTAACGATAAGTGCAACCAAGCTATAAAAGCGAAAGAGTCTGCTTTTCGCGCCTATCAAGTGCATCCTTGTCCAGAACTGAAAGGAATCTACAAGACTGCACGGAACACCTGCAAGTCCATTATCCAGAGAGAAAAATTTCTTTTTGACCAGAATGTTAGACAAAGAATCTTGGCAAGCCGCAAAGGTAGTAAAGGTTTCTGGTCCCTGGTCAAAACCATCAGGAACAACTTCAGCAGTTCCTCTATACCTTCACTACTTAATAATGGTGAAGTGGTTGTTGACTCCCTGGATAAAGCTAATATTTTGGCTGCTAGATTCGCATCAAATTCTTTTCTTCCACCCACTTCACAGGCACCTGTTGTGCATCCCCCGTGCGGATGTGTACAAGAGCCAATACACATCCGTACGAGGGATGTGTTCAAGGTCCTTAAAGGAATCAACGTCTCTAAAGCCGCAGGCCCTGATGGTTTCTCGCCCCTATTAATTAAAAGCTGTGCCTCATCCTTGGCTAAACCTCTGCGCAAACTATTCTACCTGTCCTACTCGACAGGAAAATTTCCAACTGCTTGGAAACTAGCTCACGTTCAGCCTATTCCCAAGAAAGGAGAGGGTAGCGATCCCTCAAATTATCGACCAATTGCAATCACTTCGATTCTTTCAAAGGTTTTTGAATCTATCATTAACTCCAAATTAATGATGTATCTGGAAACCAATCAGCTAATCAACGATCGCCAATACGGCTTCCGGCACGGACGCTCATCTGGAGACTTGCTGACTTTTCTTACGGAACGTTGGAATCGTAGTCTTCACAATTTTGGTGAGTCCAAAATCGTTGCTCTAGATATTTCAAAGGCCTTTGATAGAGTCTGGCATTCAGCCCTTTTAGCCAAACTCAAAGCACTTGGTCTTTCCCCTCCTCTTCTATTATGGATTGAAAGTTTTTTATCTAGTCGCCAAATACGAGTTGTATTAGATGGCGTTATATCTGATCCTCATCCTATTAATGCCGGTGTCCCCCAGGGCTCTGTTATTTCTCCGACTCTATTTCTAATCTTCATTAATGATCTGCTTTCCCTTACTTTCAATCCTATCCATAGCTTTGCTGACGACAGTACCCTTGATTTCGCATACTCCTTTGACACCCTTGCGGATTCCAGAGGGAACGCCGCATGTGTTAAACGAGACTGCATGATTAGATCATTGAATAACGATCTTGACAATATTCTCGCTTGGGGCAAAGTGAATCGCGTCGAATTCAATGCATCTAAGACCCAAAGCTGTCTCATCTCATTAAAACAAGACCATCACTTAACCACTCCCGTTTCGTTTGATGGTGCATTAATTTCTGAATCACCGTCACTAAGAATTCTTGGCATTAATATTTCCAGTAAGTTAAGCTGGACAGATCACATCTTCTCGGTTGCCAAAGAAGCATCCAAATGTCTTGGTTTCTTGAAAAGGTGTAAGAAATATTTCAGCCCATCAAATATAGCGCTCCTCTACAAGTCCTACATCAGACCCAGAATGGAATACAATTCCCATATCTGGGCCGGGGCTGGTCGCACAGCCTTAGCTTCATTGGATATTGTCCAAAAGAGAGCCTGCAAGCTCATTGGCGATGTGGCAATTACTCGTCATATCGACTCGCTCGAGCACCGTCGCAATGTTGGAAGCCTTTCGCTCCTTTATCGCTATATGCATGGCCAATGTTCTGATGAAATATCTAGTCTGATCCCTTGTAGAATAGTTCCTGCACGCAATACCCGCGCTGCATCCCGCGCTCATCCTTTTACCCTTCAAATTACCTTCGGCCGTACACTTAAATTCCGTGATGCTTTCTTATCCCGAACTGTGCGAATGTGGAACAGTCTACCATCTTCTGTCTTTCCTCCGGCATACAACCTGCAAAAGTTTAAGGGCGACATACATCGGCACCTCCGCCACTCTCCTCATATCCCTTAATCCTTTCCCTATCTCCTTCCTGCCACGCTGTGCTTTGCATCATAGGGTATCCCCTGAGCTTGGCTTAATAATATAAAAAAAAAAAAAAAAAAAAAAAACAATCACGCCAAGCTAACCATGAGGAAAGCCAACTACGCTTACTCCCTGCTAAACCCTATTATCAGAAGGAGAAACGGTCTCCCGAAAGATACAAAGCTGCTTATATACCAACAGCTCATCCGCCCAATCATCTGCTATTGTTTCCCCATCTGGCACACCATTTCGCAATCATATATGAAGCAAATCAGCGCCCTCGAAAGAAAGATCCTGTACAGGAGTGTACAGGAAACCTGACGGACACTACTTTCCCAACACCTTTTTGTATGACAATGCAAACATCACTCCAATCGAGGACTATCTCCTTTCTCTAGCGGTCAAACAACTTGAGAAGATCTCTCAACATCCAAACCCCCTCATTAGCCAGCTTTCAACACAACTTCAAGTTGAAAAATTTCCCCTACCTATCACCTCTCCACCTAATCAACTCGGTAACGAGAAACATTTATTACCTGGGCGAAAGATTTACTTTCTTCACTAGTTCAGGAAGCCACCATCGTGGATAGGACAACATCCAGGCATCTCGATCATCGTGGGATTTATCAACGCTGGACCATTCCGGACTTTCGGGATAATTCTCACCATGCTGGAAGAAACGCAGATCTTCAACTCAGAACAAGTTAGAGAAATCTCTAACATTCCACAACTTCCCACACCCATCCAACTCCCTTATTCCTCTAAATCCGAAAACTACCAAACAACAGACAAGAACACAGCCTGCCGTCGCGCAACAGGCTGTAATAATTTCGACATCGTGTAACCTTAAGTTAATAAATATTCGAACAATTAAAGTGTGTAAAGTGAATCAAAGACAAAAGTGAATTCGAGGCTAAAATTAAAGCCTGTACGTAAACAATTTCAAATATCCCGGGATATCGGTTCGGTTTAAAATTTCGACATAATTCGTTAAAATTCGTTAATCGCGTGTGAAGTGCACTTGACTTGACTTGACTTGACTCGATCTCTTTTTCAGTTTGGCAGTGCAGTGATTAACTTGATAATTTTTTCTCAGTGGTATTCCCTAGTGTTGTGAATTTTTATTAACAGTCTAACACTTTGTTTGGTTGACAATTCAAATAAATTTTTCTTGTTCTGGGTTGCGACTAAAATAAAGATTCTTGTTACGGGTAAGGACTGTATCAAGAAAATTACTAATAAAACACTATTGTGGGTAACGACTACAATAAAGATTCTTGTTAAGGGTAACGACTGTATCAAGAAAATTACTAATAAAACACTTGTGGGTAACGACTACAATAAAGATTCTTGTTACGGGTAACGACTGTATCAAGAAAATTACTAATAAAACACTTTATTGTGGGTAACGACTACAATAAAGATTCTTGTTACGGGTAACGACTGTATCAAGAAAAGTACTAATAAAACACTTTATTGTGGGTAACGACTACAATAAAGATTCTTGTTACGGGTAACGACTGTAATAAGTAAACTACTAACATTAATCACTTTATTGTGGGTAACGACTACAATAAAGATTCTTATTACGGGTAACGACTGTAATAAGAAAATTACTAACAAAACACTTTATTGTGGGTAACGACAACAATAAAGATTCTGTGGGTTTCGACTGCAGTAAAACTACTCACCTCACTTTATTCCGGGTATCGACCAGAATAAAGAATATCCCAATCCCAACATCAGTTAAAATTATTAAAATCAAGTCAATCAACTGCCAAACATAGATCAGGTGAGTACAAAGTTATTTGCAACAGAATTACTACATTTATTATATATCTTATATTTCCCATTTATTGAATATTGATAAATTGAACTATTTGTATCTGAAATTTATTGAGTATTAAAGCTCTAGTTTAACAGTGAAGTGTAGAATTTGTAGACAAACGAATACAAACACTAACTTTATACCAGTGGCATCAATTTTTATCACATTATACATTCTTTGCATGTACGCTCTGACTACGGGCAGTACAAATGGAATGCAGACGTTTCCTTCCTTCCTTACTGCTGCGCTAAAATAAGCACTCAAATGCGTGAAAGGTAACAGTAAGTCAGAACCTTTACATGAATACTTGAGTATTTGCCTTGAAAGCTACTTCAAACTCAAGTAGGGTTTTTGGTTGAATTAATTCCAATTACTTGACTTGAAATTTACTTGAAATCACATTTTACCTTTGACAACTCTGCATTAGGTTCAATACATAGGTGCGGATTTTTAGACAAATATCGAATTCAAATTCAAAATTTATTTATTACAAACCCCGGCATGAGCGCCACGCAAATAAACGTTGAGTATAGCGAATAGAGTATTAAGACAAGGAATATTAATTATCTTAAATATCTTAAGTGCTGAGAATTACTACCTGAATTATCAACAATAATCTTCTCGTTCATCGGACGGACGAACAAGCAAAAATTTTGCTCTATCAGATTTCTGTGCGTTAAAAACAGAATGACAAACTTTGTATACCTATCCTATGAATTCATCTACGATATAAAAAGGTGTTGATTAGCAGATATTTAAAGGCTTAGATATATAATCCAGCGCTACATATTTCTGAAGAAGATGGGGCTCAGAAAAGATTAACCTCGAATTGTCGGCTGATTACCTATGCGCGGTTTCCTCCACCTTGAAAAAATGGTATAAATATAGTTTTTTTGTAATAACTACTCCCAGTCGTGATTCGGAAATGTGATACTATACATATTTTAACGTTCTACAATAATATGACATATAAGCGACAAAACAACGACAACTTTTTGTCATTTGTCGACAAAATTATCCATGCTGAGTTCAATTCGAATTGAATCCGAATTATTGCTCATGGAAACGTGAATTGAGTTCAATCCATGTTATGTGTATGAATTAGTTATAGGGCGGAATGGGTGTTTTATCCGGCTACTTTGTAATAAAATATTTTATCTGTCAACTCAACTCAACCCGTTCATGGAAACAGCATCCAGTTAACTCAGCCAGGAAAACTTAACGCTAACTCAATCCCTAACTCAATTCTGGTTCATGGAACGCAAAGGTATATAGAAGACCAGGTATTCCCATTACGAACCACGTTCCGCCATTTGGGTCCGAACGTATAGGAAAGTACAGTACAGAGAACACATTATAATCTCTCATCTCTGTCTTTTCAATAGAAATGTATATACGTTATAGGACGTAACACGTCACAGTTCTAGTACAATATTTAAGGAGCGTTTACAATGACAGAGTAGAGTGAACTTATACCAGAGTAGCGTGCATGCACAATAGAGAGTGAGCTTCATTCGGATTTTCGAAATCATATGAAAATTGTGTGACAGATTATCATGTGTTTACATTTGAAATATATTTCAAAACAGAACACAGTTTGTCGATTCATATAATTTAGTTAACGAAATGGTGTTAAATGACAGAGAATAATTCTACAATTACATCAGAATGAGCTATGAACAACTTAAATTATCACAAAATACAAATTAAAATTTATTACTGACACTTTCGAAATGAACGACTGCCATCTATATTCCATAAATAAGCCAATTCGAACATAAGAAAATTTTAATTCTTAATTGACTTTATTTTGTTAAAATCGAATCATAGAAATACTAAATACATTTTTAATTTCTTTGTAAAAATATTTATATTTTGTTTTTCTGTTATAATTTATTAATATGTCTTATTATCAGTGCGACAACTGTTAGATACTAGCATTTCGAAACAAATGTTAAAAGCTTTCGAAACTATCAACGTGAGATTAGGAATTGCTCCAATCTGACGCTACTCTGTGAAATCCACTCTGGTGAGTAGCGGAAGAACTTATATTAGAGTGCAAGCTTGAGAAAAGGAGAGAAAATGCAATCTGCTGACTCCACTCTACTCTTTCATTGCAAACGCTCCTTTAAGGTTGCTCCTCGAAAGACATTTTTTGGTCATTACTCTGAACTGTCAAAATCATATTACGACTACGACGACAAAAGTTGAATTTTGGCCGGATTACATTAACAACGCCGACGGTTCGGCGTGGTCGTCGTTTTATGTCAAAAATATTTAGAGACAGTACTGCATGTATGAAATGCATTACATTACCCACGCCGGCGTTGTCGTCGACCCATCTCTAATCCTAAATTTAACGCTGGCGCTCCATTGCTGCCAATATGCCAGATCTAAATCTATTATGAAAAAACATGACAAAATGAAAGGATATTTAAATTTCTGAAAATAAATGATATTATATTAAAAAAATGTAGACTTGAACAAGAAAATTGAGAGAAATTAAGATATGGCTCTGCCGCCCAGTGTTAATGTAACTTGCCCGGCGTTTTGTTCGGTATACAGGTATTTAAACCTAAAGTTGTTAAAAAAATACACATGTTTATTATTTTTATTTATATCTAAAAATTTCAAAAGGTTATTTCCTCCAGTGCGGCGTCCTCAGCAATATCTTTTTGCGGACACTTTCACGATATCTGAAAACAGGGAAAAAATAAAAACAATTAAAACTGGAATTATGAAAGAATTAATAACATCAATTTACCTATATTTTTCCCCGAGAAATTTATTTTCATTTGCATGCTGATGTCATTGTCGTTTAATAAGACGACGGACGGAGTTTTTAGTATTTTTTCCTTCAATTTTTTATCGCACGTTATTAGTCATCATACAACGAAATTTTGACAATTAAGGACTTGTTCACGAGCGCTGAACATTCTTACTCTTTCTAAATTTCGTGCGATACCAAAATTTATCGCAGCAATGCTCTTAGTTTGGTGCGACTTTCACCTTAACCTCAACATTTATGTTTGTTTACATTTGTAATCGGATACTAAAGCTCTGCAGTGATGTCGAAATTTATTATAATATGTAAATATATAAATATAAAAACATAAATATATGCAAATTTCACACTAATATCTGCTTGCCACTAAAAAACTAAACAAATTAAGTTTTAGTCTCTGTCAACCTTTTGAACGTATCGCGCGATAAAAACCAGTCGCAAATAGAGATAGATCTATGCAAAGAACAGGACGTCACCAAAATATCGCACGTATCGTATCGCGCTCGTGAACTGGGGTTTCAGTTTTTTATGAAATGTTTGTCCATAAAAAAATTATGTGACATCACAATATAAATGTGTGACATTTCGTTTTCACAATTATTTCCTCCTTATTGTGACAAATTTTCGACATTATTTTGTGATGACATTGCTACCCGGAGACCTTCTATTCTACCTCATCTTATTTGTTTTACTTACGGAACAGATGCAACTTTTGAAATATGCACGTTCATTTAATAACAGAAATTATAATATTTAGGCAAAATATATATTTAGCAATAATTTCCTGTGTTTCACAGCATCATCTGAGGCTTAAGCCATCGATATGACGGGCTTAACCCATCGCCAAGCCTTGACAGTGAAACTGGCCATAAGAAAAGCCCAATTCTGTAACGTGTTCGATTCCTAGCATTTTTTTTTTAATAAAAAAATATATAAAAAAATAAAATAAAAAATATATAAAAAAATAAAATAAAAAATTGGAAAAGAATATAAACGAAATTTGGGCTGTGTTCAACTCCGACCATTTTGATATTGCGAAATTTCTGATCGGTTTATTTATTAATCATTATGTGTTGTGAATTTGTGATGCATTTATTGTTTATATCAAAAACTGTGACTTAATTGAATACCTACAAAATTAATTTCGGTAATCATATAAAGGAGGATTTACATTATGATGACAAGCATTTTTTACAGAAATTCTGAGGGAGATAGTACATGGTATACGGAAATTTATTTATGAGTGACGAGAGAAGCAAACGCGTCCTGAATTTTTTCCGGACGTCGATTTGTCACTGTGTGCGTGTCCGGAATTTTAAAAATACCTCAAGCATAGGGAGATTTCTTAGTTACTGAAACTAAAACATTGTTATTGGCAACCCTAATTTATCAAATTCGACTACTGGTGGTGCTATTTTGTTGTTGTTACTATAAAGCGTGAAACACAGTGCTGGCTTTTCTAACCTGGTCGGGTTCACCAACTTTGTCAGTTCTGTAGAATGTAGGTTATCAAGCTCCCAATGGCAAAGTTGGTGAGGCCGGCTAGGTTGAGGTTGAACTCTAGTTAGTCTACTTTCTACTCTGTTGAAACTGTCAGCTTTGACAGGTAATTTTTGTAATCATTTGATGCCAATATTGTTTACGAAAAAAGTGTACAGGAAATTTGTTGAAAAAAAGTTTGGGAAACATATTTAACGTGAAAAGTTATTCCTGCTGAAGTAAAATATGACAAAATAATTTCAATTTTCAAGCTAATAGCCCAATCAACTGCTATCATACTGAAGTTGTCAAAGTTCGTATTGTGAGTTGCAAAAGTTTGCAAGGCTCATCAGGTTGAGGTTCTTAAAGTTATACTGAGGTCGAAGTTGGAAAAGCTAGCACTGTGTTTCTCGCTTAATTTTAATTCAAGAATAGGTAGAGGCATTGTTGATTTTATATTGGAGCGAAGCATTAAGCAGGATTTACATTATGATGGCAAGCAGTTTTACAGAAATTGTGAGGGAGCTAGTACATCGGAAACGGACATTTATATACATATCTGTCAAGTCAAATTATTTGTCGAAATAAACAAAAGTAATGTCGATTTCCATTGATATTTTAAGAAAAGTGCACTTTAATCAGTAAAAAACGAGTTCAATGAAACTAGTTCAATGAAACAACTTTTGACGCGATGAGAATGTAATCGTAGTATCCGTGTAATTTGTCAGATTGAAATTTTCTGGAAAAAATATCAGCACGAATAACGTAAAAATTATAAAAATTTTTACTTAAAAGATTTTGGTGTGATTGCGGATGAATTTGGTAGAGTAATAGTTGAAGATTGATATGTAATACTCAATGCTTAGAATATATAGCAAACAGGAATGGTTGAATTGAATTGTAATTTGTCAAGAGCAGGAGACTATACATAGGAGTAAGTGAGATGCTGGATGGAGAAATTGTCAAAGCTGTAGATTAATTGTCAAATGTGCTTTTGTTATGTAAACAGATTTGGTCAACGAGTTCTTTTATGAAATTTAACAAAAATACCGAATCAATTCTTTTCAAAACTATTTATCTTTGAACTTTATTTAGTGCAAAGTTTTATAGTGGCACTAGTGCTTGTAAAAATCTTCATATCAATTAAAAAAAAACAGAAATGAAGTTTTCGGTCAGTGCTTGCAAATATAAATTGGATTATAAACTAGGGAAATCCTGTTTGAGGCAACTGCACTATCTAAATTATCTTTTTTGTTAATAGAAGCAAAGATTTATATAAATTAATTATGTGAATTGTTTCAGAATAAAGTAGAAAGAGAACATTTTTTTACCACAGATTCTCCGCTCAAAATCTTTGTTTACTTTTTGCAAATTGACAAGTTTCTTAGAATAGGGATGGCGTGTAAATGCATGTAAAAATGGACTACCATCACAACCAGGAATTCATTACGCAAAATCTGGCTTATCACCATTCCTGTTTGCTCTATATTCTAAGTACTTAATGAACATTCAGTTGTGACATTTCTCATGTAGATGTTTGCGTTTTTTGGTGTAACACCGCCGATTTTTCCGGTGTAGCACCAGACTCATTTGACGTACACTTTTTCTAGTAGTGCAGGTCAATGGAACAATTTCGGTGTACACTGCAAGAAAAGTGTAACACTTCTGCTAGAAAACTAGATCAATGGAAATCGGTATTAATTTTGCGTTTGTAATTGAATATTGCGAAATTGAAAGTTATTAATTATTTCTTTATAGAAAATATTGAAGTTATTTCGGAAGTTGTTTTCCGACCACAAGCAGGGAGCAGTGCGTCATTCACTGCAGTGGTCCTTTTCCTTTATAATTTGCTAGAATTATTCCGCCTTTGAGATAATCCGCCATGTGAATTATATTCACCGGCGTAGTGGAGTGAAATTATTTTCATGTGAGCACTTGAGTGGATGGAGTGGATTGACGTTTACATATTAGCAGATTAATTACTGAATTTTGTTTACTACGAAATAAATAAAAATATCGTTATCATACAAAATGTTGATTGTAGAACTAAATTACAGCACTATCTGATATTTTGCGAGAAATTTTTTCTATATACTCTCGTCCTTTGCTTCTACCTCCTTCGTGCTTTTATGCAATATTTTAGAAATTGTAAATATAAACTTCTTTCCATGATCCGTCTTTGAATATCTACGAAAAATCGATTAAAAACTTGACAATTTCCAATTAGACAGTTTGACAATTTGCGATTTTTACCATAAAAACTAGAGGGGTGCGTACGTGTAATGTATTGCAATGATTGCTTCCGCAGCATTTAAATTTCAATTAAGTATGTCCCTCACAATTTCTGTAAAAAATGCATGTCATCATAATGTAAATCCTGCTTAAGGAACTACTCGGGCAACACTATTGTGCTGGCACGTCTCAGCACAAGGGGAGGAAATTCCTTCTTTCCTTTAAAACCTCTCGTGTGGGAAGGCCATATGAACCTGATATTGGCAACTCTTTCCTCTCATTTGAGTAAGCCATAGCCAACGAGGTAAGAACTAAAGGAGATGCAAATGAGAAAATATCGCGTACCCAATTCTATCACATAAGCGCCGTAAAATTTGTACACCTGTACACAATTGTACAACCTATGCGCAATTTTAATAGCTTTTATTTTCATATACTCAAAAGTCTTTACTGAATTTGCAAACGTGAACGTAGTTATTACCTCGTTGGCCATAGCCATTCAGGCAAAGCTGTTCGAAGATCGACATACGCAGTTATAGCATACACATTACTCGTCGTGCGTGGCTCTTTTGTTGCATCAGAAAGTGTGATTTTTAATGTTTCTACTAAAATTTCATAATTTCATAATTTTCCACAAACACGATTTTCAATAAATTCTAACGTGATTCAATGGTTTAGTAGGGGTAGCCGATGATGGTCCACATTTTGGCATTTACAGATTCTTTGAAATAATCAGCCATTTAGAGTTTTTACTTTCAATTTAGGTTACTCAACTGCTATTCCACTGTTTAACGACGAACGATGACGCATAGTTTTCATCCACACTATTGTCGTACAGCGTACGGAGAAAATCAACGAGGTAATAACTAAAGGAGATGCAATCTTTGGTGGTGAAAAATAAAGCTGAAGAAATTGTAGCTGGTGAACAAACAAAAAGGAACAAATGTACTTAAAAAGAAAGAATTAAAAATATTCACGGTACAGAGATACTAGGTATTCTCATTACGAACCACGTTCCGCCATTTGTGTCCGAATGTAAGTACGGTATGGCAGAAACACATCCAGGCCTCGAGGCTTCCTCGGGGTGTGTCAAAATTTCCATCACGGTTTTTAAATGATGCAACACAAAACAAAGCCAGCAGCTAGCCTCAAAAGTCCTAGCCGCAAAGCGCGCTTTGCTCAATGTTCGAAATTTTTCTCTCTCAGGCCTACTTCTGTCAACAGATGTACTAACAAAATTACAATGACAGCACCGAGCCTAGTGGTATCATTAACAACAAAATTTTTCAAGATGGCGGATGGACAATTTCAAGTTAAGCTTTTCTAACCCGAGGATTACAAGAGTCAGTAGAATTGAGACTGACAGCGTTTGACACTTACACAGGCTCGTGTAAGCCCCTACTGACTAGTTTGTACTACCAAGATTTCTGACCAGCCAATAAACCGTCAAAAGTAAAATTAATATGGCAGAAATTGAAAATAAAATGTAGATGTTAGTGGAAATTTGTGTTTATATTTCGAATCTTCTCTCTTTTGAGTGGGAAATGACTGAAAAGAGTTTAACATACATTTTGTAACGTCAGGTGAATTGTGAATGCAATGGGTATTCAGGAGTCGTTCAGGGCAAGGTCCCACGACTTTGAAATAATATATTTAGAACACTGTCAAGTCACTTCAATAGTCATTTATTTCCTTAACTACTTGGGTACAAAGTCTTATATCTACTTCTATACTAATGTAGTTCAATTCTTGATATTCATTACACTTATGTTATGTTATCACTAATATTACTATTGTATTTTATTCATTTAACTCTGCAAGTCCATTCTTGATATTCATTACATTTATGTAATTTTATCACTAATATTACTATTGCATTTTATTCATTTAACTCTGCAAGTCCATAGGTTCCACTATTTAAACGTATTACTTATACTCTAGCACTCACTTTATTAATACTACTACACTGGTGTATTCAGCCATTGAAATTCACTATTTGCACGGAAGTCCGTTACTTATATTCTTAGCACTAGTATGTTTAACCACTGAGAGATGTATCGTGCGAAATGTCATCATTTACGACCAATACGAATAACGTACGGATGTGTAGTTATAACCAACACGGATAGAAGCGGCTGAGTAATGCGTGTGAATATTATCACTACGGCCAATACGAATAACGTACGGATGCTGTAGTTATAACCAACACGGATAGAAGCGGGTTGAGTAATGCGTGTGAATGTTCACTACGGCCAATACGAATAACGTACGTATGCTGTAGTTATAACCAACACGGATAGAAGCGGCTTAGTAATGCGTGTGAATGTTATCACTACGGCCAATACGAATAACGTACGGATGCTGTAGTGCTAACCAGCACGGAGAGAAGTGGTTGAATGATTCGTGCGAATATTATCACTACGGCCTGTACGGATGACGTACGGATGCTGTAGTTCTAATCAGCACGGAGAGAAGCGGTTGAATGATTCGTGCGAATATTATTCCTATAGCCAATACGAATAACGTACGGATGCTATAGTTTTAATCGGTACGGAGAGAATGCGGTTGAGTGGTTCGTGCAAATATTATCACTACGGCCTGTACGGATAACGTACGGATGCTGTAGTTCTAATCAGCACGGAAAGACTAGGGACCGATGTGTTCAGTCGAGTTGCTGGAAGGCAACTGACTGCTGGTCGAGTGTGGCTCCTATTTTTATACTTTCCTCTGACGGACTGGACAGGTCGGCGGTCTACTGGACTTCAATCAGCTCGTTATCACACTGGCGCCTTTGACTGGTCTACTGGTCGGAAACTAAACTGGTCTCTGGTGATCTTCACTGGATGAATCTCGGTTGATAACTAAAAATATTTGCTCTGGCGGCTCCCTTTATATAGGCGTAGATCACTATGGTGTCGAGTGATCTGCCCACCGAGAAGCGCAGTCATCACTGATTTTCTGTGACGAGATTATCAGCAGGTGTTCACGTGGACATTTTTATCTGGTCGGGACTGGATGTGTTTCAATTAATGGGTGGTCATGTGACTTCATTACTATTTTAATGTACAGAAAAATGAGTGATTAAGGAGGAAATCGTTAGATATGCATATAGTAGAGTAATGTCTGCATCGAAGTATGAATAAGATAAAATAGCAATTTTTAAATTGCTCTATTGATTAGTATTCGTAGAGCTTAAAAGCACCTCAAGCTTCCTTGCCATAAGGGCTATAGGAGGAAGGAACAACATTTTTTAAATGCAAATTGTCACACGCGAACAAAACGTTCCACTCTATAGTGAAATCAGCTGATGCTGTCAAATATATCGCTAATACTAATTTATTGACCAGCCGCCCGTCAAGTAAATCCTACAAACACAGATCCATTGACCAGCCGCGCCAAGTAAAATCATACAGACTTTTAATTAATTGTGAATGAAACACTTTATTTTGTTTTGATCCTGTGAATGCGGAATAGTGTTATTGTTGATTGAAAGTTGCTGTGTTAATCTTACAGTTTTCTTCTAATTGCTAATTATGAATTGTGAATGCGGAATAGTGTTATTGTTGAGTGAAAATTGCTGTGTTAATCTTACAGTTTTCTTCTAATTGCTAATTATTTTCAACAGATTGACGGTTTTTGTGATTTATTAATGATTCTAGAGCAGTTTACAATACATATTTTTCATTAAATAATTAATTTTCAGAGCTAACACATACTGTAGAGTCAGCCATCAGCAGCTAGTGTACATATTATAACCCCATGTACTAACACTAATAAAGGAATCAGCAGAACTGAGCTGAGTGTTTTAAATAAAATCTTTAATATACTAAAGTACAAAACCTCTATTTTGACGCAAATAAATGAAAAAAGTGATTGTGTAAAAGTTTCTTTTAATAAACATCTTGGAATTTATTGGTTGCGGGGAGAAAATCCGGTGGTGATCTGTTCTGATTCCAGTGCTATCCCAGCTTTTTTCCTACCGACTGGTTTTTAAAAACAGTATTTAAGTATTTTATAGTTTATCGAATTCAATCAATTCAACCAAATTATTATTATTATTTAATAAATTCGTATTAGCAGTGACTAGGAATTTTGTTATGATCGTGGGAA
Organism: Dioctria rufipes; assembly: GCA_963924295.1. Taxonomy (NCBI): domain Eukaryota; kingdom Metazoa; phylum Arthropoda; class Insecta; order Diptera; family Asilidae; genus Dioctria; species Dioctria rufipes. Next base: position 117,211,120 of record OZ002741.1, read on the forward strand.
GAAATCTTTTATTTTTAGATAGAATAAGGAAAAAGGTTAAGGCTTGTTGATTGTTGTGAAAGAAAATATAGCAAGATTCATTCAGACGAGGATGGCTTTATCTGATCGTTGAAGAATTTCGCTTTGCAACTACACCAACAGCGAAACTTACAGATGAGCCTCCACCCCCTCTTTCGGTTGAAAAGTAGCCCTAAAGTTCCGCTGGGCTGAAAAATTACTATCCGTAAAAGCAGAAAGATAATTCACCACAGATCTTAGTCCTCGTTTAAAATAAATAGAAATTTTCTTAGATGATTTTACAGCTTGACTAGCAGTCGATAAATCTTCTTTGTGACAGATAATTTCTTCGCTTGGAAGAGATAAATTATACTTTTGGAGTCCATCACAATAGAATAAACGCAAATAATTCATATTTCATATATTGTTATTTTAGTACAGATTAATGAAAGTACTATAACTAACAGCTATCATCGCCAAACAAAATAGCCTAATTTTAGAGATGTGTCGTAAAAATATGATTAGATCAAATTACGATGGGCTGAAATCCAATATTATGGTATATTCCATGCGCGCGGTCAGCTATAAATTTGGATTTTTCCTTACGATCGAACACTGGAAGAAGAATAAATATTTGAAAATAATGTGTAGCCCTTAAGTCGGAAATCGATTAGAGGTGGGACCAATCCATTCATAAATGCATTAGTATTAGATTGTAGTCCTAAGTAACTGCAAATCTTAATGCACTGAATGTGGTAAAATTTAATGCAACTGCAAAATCAATGCATTGGAATTGTAAGAACCCAATGCAACTGCAAAATCCGTGCATTAAATTCAATGCCAATGCAAAATTCAATTCTTCATTGTAAGTTACACCTATATAAATAATTGAATATAATTGATTGAAAAAGCTAAATTAGTATAGTTACACATTATATTTAAAGCATATTAATAGCATGTACTTCAAAACGTTTATAACATAAATTTAGAATCAGTATCTTGTTAAAAATTTCGCAACAAAACTAAACGTTCAAAATGTATATCAAGAAACAACGTAAAATTTTTCTAGTCACAAACTATTCGATAGCTTTACTGGTACGATATGTAAAATAATTTGAAAGAAATTGATAGACAACCACCTGAACCTACAGAAAAATTTTTGGTCTTTGGAAAAGACAACTAATCATTCGACAAGAAAACTGAAAAAAAAAACTGCTCAAATTATTAATCCTTACAGACAAAAATTGATTTAAATTTTAAATATTAAAATGCTTTACATATAAATTTCTGTAACTAAACCAATTTCACTTTTATAATTACTGTAGAGGTGCAATTTACGATAAACAATTGAATTTTGCATTGGCTTTAAATTTGGAGTTGCATTAGATTCGTGCAATTCCAATGTATTGAATTTACAATTGCATTAGATTCTCACAAATTCAATGCACTGACCAAGAAGATACCAAGCTGTCATCACGTTGAAAATTATTACTCCCGGAAAAGTTTCTTTATATTTCTAGTATTATTTGGTCTATTCGCTTAGGAATTGGTTCATCTTCTTTTCTGGGCCTTGTGTCGCTCTCAGCACCGAGAAAGTGTTACTTAGAATTCTTTTCATCTTGTATGAAAGGCGGGCAAAGAACTGGTGTTGCGCGCCATTCTCTATTGTTCTTTTGAAATATTCTAAGAGTGAATAATTGTTATTTGGAAGGCTGCGCTTTCATAAATTACTCCTGGCTTACAATTAGCCCTCCTTCCGGCTTTCTGACTGTGGACAGTCCTAAGAGATCATTGTTATATTTTGTTACCCTATTGGTACACACTGGATCTGGGCCCCCTGTTGGAGTATTTTGGTGGCAACTCACTTCTGATTTTGCGAAGACCCTGGAAATCATAAATAATCATAGGAGCTCAATTAGTGGATCAACTACCCGGATCTTGAATAAGAACACAGAACCTCTGTTCTCAATGTGCATTGTGACCCTTGGCTTGTCTGGAACCACCTTGTGCGCATAAAAGGGTGACATCATATCCTCGGCTATTCAACTTTTCAGGGATTCAAAGGAGTCAGATAAGTTAAAACAAGCTACATATATTTGTATTGATTTAATTATATTAGAGAAAATGTTTGCGCATTACGTATTACATTGTAGAACTACAAGAAGATTCTGTCGCGTGAATTGATTTTGAATTGGAACCTAATTGTAATCAGATAAGAGATATCAATTCATAACATATATTATCTATATAATATTATATTTTATATTCATATACTTTAAAATTACTCAGGCGAACAATGAAATTGAATACTCAATTGTACTGAATTTGAAACCTTTCACTCTATGATGCTTAGTAATAATCCTTCCTCATATATTTTTCTATACTTGTTACTTATAGTTTTTCCGTTACCACTGCATTGCCTATCCTTGATACGTCACGGTATTGAAGTTTTTTTGGCTGCTATGCATTTTCTATGGTAATTTTATAATCTAACATCTATTTATACACCTATGCACATCCTTTAGTTGTCCTTATATTAGTATTTATTCAGAACATATTTCTTCTATTTATATACGTATGAACATCCCTTAGTTGCTCTTTATATTAATATCTATTCATAATATATTTCTTCTTATACAGTTTTTAGTGTATTCCTATATCACAATAATATTAATTCCCTGTTATCCCCTTTTATATTTACATTTAATTTCTAGGCTAGTTCTAGGCTAAATATCTTGTCTTTTATGAAGATTATTACATATTAATTACTCATACACTCGTCTCCCACTGAGCAGCTAGTTTTAAACAATACTCGTATCTCACATTCTTTTCCTTATTTGCGTGTATCATATATATCTTCTCCTATTAATCGTGAATTGACTTATATCGGCATTGCTAGTGCGAGTGGGTAGCGCTATTCTCTCAATATCATTTGCCTCTAGCTGCTATGTCAGGCATAGTTACTCGATCGAAGACAGTTAAAGATTGCTTCAACCTAACTGCTGACCTCATAGATGAATCTTTAGGTGGTGCCCCATTAGCTAGGTTAGTTTCCCCCGGCCAACATTTTCAAGAAAGACGCAATGACAGTTCAGTCATCATACTGCCTAATTCTGACATGGACTTTACACTATTTCAGCTGTATATACCTCCAAACCCAAGACTAAAGTTAAGAAAGTAAAAGCTAGGAAAGTAACAGCTAAGGAAGGAAAGGTTAAGGAAACTGCCAAGCTCAAGACTATAGCTAAGAAACAAAAGACTTGGGAAGTGAAATCTGAGGAAGCGAGAGGTAAGGAAGTGAAAGCTAAGAAAGCAGAGGCTGCTTGTGTCTCTGTTAAGGTTATTTGTGCTGTATGTGCTGAGGTGGACCCAATTAAGCGCAATAACGAGAGGACTGCTGGATGGATATCTTGTGAAGTGTTTTGGCGCTGGTTTCACTCAGTCTGTCTTGGAATCTCAGTGGCGGATTTCGGACTGTTTACCAAAACAAAAGTGTTGATTGGGTTTGCACGGCCTGCATTAACACAGCTAAATCACATCTAAATTGTAGCCTTGTGGTCTCTGTTGCGCCTGGTAAAAACAATAAGATTGCTCCTCCACATACATCACTTGCTGAGCTCAATAACAAGATCGATCTTTTGCCCAGTGGTATCCTTTCCCTACACTCAGAATTCGAAAAAGCTTAGCAGAAATATCGATCACATCAAATCGCACACTATCTTAAAAATAAGAAACGCGCGTTAATTATCTCCAATATTCCTGAAGATATGTTTAGCTCTGGTGAGAATCTGCTGCCCGCTTTGTGTGCTAGTGTGGGTCTACCCTAAGCCTCTCTAATAATATTGAAAAGGCGGAACCTTTCAGGGATCCCCCAGTCTCCTTGCAACCCCAGCTCAGAAAGCCTAAAGGCTTCACTCGATTCTTTAAGGAAGAAGATTGTGCTGCGTTTTTCAGGCATAGTTTCGGATACTTCGTGCACAGCCAATAACGCTGAAGCAAGAGTCTTTATTAACGAAGACCTTGACACAGACGAACTTGAGCTCTACACCTTTTATCCCTCAATGCTCCTTCAACACTAAAAAATATCTCTGAAATAAGGACTGGAGCCAGTGCTCTTCTCGTATGTGAGACCTGGACTAAGCCTTTTCACTCAGCAGAGATGTTGGAGATACCTGGTTACAGGTTGCATAGACTTGATCGTGCGGAAAATAGGGGAGGTGGCGTCGCAATATATCTGACTTGCTCACTGAGGTCGACATTGATCTTTGAGAAGATCACTGACAGCTGGGAAATCTTAGTCACTAAATTCTGGAATACAGATAGTGCTGATGACCCGAGTGCTCTGATGGTGGTCTATCGGCGGGTGCAAACTTTCACTGATAATGACCTTCCTACTTTGGGTGATTCTCTGAGCCTGTAGTCAGCCGGTTCTCGAGATTTATTGTTGCAGGATATTTCAACATTGATGTCAGTACTGACTCACATCACGGCAGTTGTCTTAGGGACATACTGAGTGAGGCTGGGGTCACTTTGGTCAGTGATGCGCCTACTCGTCATGGAGTATCATCGGCCCCCTCTCTTGATCTCTTGATTACTACACCCTTCATGTTACCGCTACTGTCTGGTCAATGTCCTGGTGTGTCAGATCATGAGATAATGTTTGCCACCTTTGACATATCATCTTCGCCCAGAGCCGAGCGCACATTCCGTAATTTTGCTGCAATCTAAGGCCGATATTATTGGTAGGGATTGGTCTTTTATCTAAAACGCTGCTGATCCTGAGGAGGCAGCTCTTCAATTTTCACACACAACAATGTCTCCCTCTAAACAGTCAGAATCAGATGCACTGATAATTTAATTCTACGCAGGCGAGATGTGGCTTTGTTATGTCAGGTTCGTGACATCGCATACACTTATTGGAAGAGGTACAGATCTCCGGATTACCTCAAGGCTTTTCGGCGTGCTCACAGGGCAGGCATCGCGTCAAAGCTCTTTAAGAGAAAACACCTTAAGAGACTTTGGGGGGTGGCATTGACTGGCGCAAAATCAGTCAAATGAGGCTTGGAACTAAAGCCAACACCCATTCCAGCATCGACCCGAAAAATTCGTCGATCATTTATATCCAATTCAACCCCTCACCTCCCCATCAGTAACCGCGACACATGACATGGCTCATCGGACCACGGTAGCTAGCCTTTCGGGCGCAGCTCGTCAAGGTAGTCTTGATTTACCGAATGCTGAGGTTAAATCTAATGCAGCTGGTCATGATGAGATCCTTATCAAGTTTCTCAAACTTATTCTCCCATTCATTTTATCACCGGTCATCCATCTCTTTAATAGATTAGTCACAAGCTCTATCTTCTCCAAGTGCTGGACATCGTCACCTACGGGCCCTAATGATTGGCGCCCTATATCGATTCTTCCATCAATTTCCAAGGTCTTTGAGGTGCTCATTGTTGATCAAATTTCATCGAAGACAACAACCTTCTGTCCAAGTATCAATCTGGTTTTCGTTATAAACATTCCACCACCATTGCAGTTGTGAAAATCACGACCGATATTCGCCATCTGTGTGATGAGGGAAACAGTGTAATACATATATTACTGGATCTCAGCAGGGCGTTCGATTCTGTTCCGCATGATTGCTAGGCTTGGCACTTCTTTTCGCTTTAGCTCCTCTGCAAGTTCCTTAATAGCCAGCTATCTTGCTGATAGGACTCTGGTTGTTGCTAGCGATGACCGTCGCTCAACCCCTCGGCCCATCCCCGCAGGAGTTCCACAGGGAGCTGTTCTTGCTCCGCTTTTGTTCTCCGTCTACATAAATGATATCGTCACAGCGCTTGGTGATGTGAAGCTCTACCTGTATGCTGATGATCTTCAGATTTATGAGGCAGCCAATGTCAGTAACCTCCCATCGCTGATACACCAGCTCCATTTCCATGTCTAGCAGTCATATCAAGAATCTTGGCCTCCAGACCTCCAACTTACATGGCGGCCTTCATGTGAGCAAAATTTGCTCAAGAATCTCCTACGGCCTCCGGTCTCTATATGCGGTCTCACACCACCTGTCACAAAACATTATGCTGTCCTTGGTAATCGCTCTTATCATACCGCATTTTTTCTATGCTGACGCTGCTTTTTATCCCCTGAGGACCTCTGAAATAGCTAAGCTTAACAGAGATCTCAAGTCCTGCGTATGATATATCTTCTGTCTCAATAGATATTCCCATATATCTCAGCTGCTACAGCTTTTCATGCCTGGCCCTCTTACCAAACTCTTTGAACTTAGAGTATTATATTTGATTTACAAAGGAAGATGGAGCGTGGTTCCAAGATACACCTGCGAGTTGTTCTCATGGAGCAATCTCAACACACGCTTACTAGGTTTGGATCCAATGATCTAATCGGTCATGGAACCTCCCTTTGGAACTCCTTGCCTGAACCTATTAGAAATACGCGCTCCGTAAAACAGTTCAAGGAATTGGCATTAATGCATTTTCCAGACAACACATAAGTCCCATTCCTATCCTATCCCGACAAATTCAATTCTAGTTGATTTTATTCTGGTCACGACATTATTATATTTTACTTTATGTTATGTAATGTTATTTTACTTTATGTTATGTAATGTTATTTTGTTTTAGTTTATTTTATTCATCTATGTTCATTTTATTTATCTTATTTTACTTGTTGCATTCTGTTCATTCCATTCATTTATTTAATCATTGATTTATTCAGTTAATTTTATATGTTAACTTATTCCTTTCTCTTTGTATTTTCTTTTTCTTTACTTTGTTTTAATCTTAATTTAATTTTAATCAATTTTAATTTCATTTTAAAAATTTTTATAAGTCTTCTAATTGTACCACCTCGTCTATAATTGTAGTACTTGATAGTTTCTGTTGCAGCGAGTTTGCCCGTTGTGACTTTGTACTATTATCTATTTTATACTGGATGTACCTAACGTTGTAACGTAGTTTAGGCTGAGGTTCTTTAATAATGCTTTTTCTATTCTATTCAATTGCAGTTGAATTGGATTTCCCCAATTCCAATGCATGGAGTTACATTTACAGTTGCATTAAATTTTATTCAATGCTAATGCATTAAAAAATAATATATATTTTCTAATCCTGCATCAATATATTTTCTTATCGTTGCTCGACATGATTGAATGCGAGACACTATACAGGTGTTATGTGCATTATATGCACCGGATGCTCTCTAAATTTCAGTATTCACAAGGTTGAAGCGATCAAATGTAGTTTTGGAGACCAATCAACGGAAATAATTCATATTTCATATATTCTTACTTCAGTGCAGATTAATGAAGGTCCTATCACAGCTATTAGCTAAATTCCATGGTGTTAAAAATAAACAAAACAGTTGTATCGTAACCCCCGGAATATAATACAAGTCGCCGAAGGCACCGACACATTAAAAGGCCTTAACTGCATGCAGTATGAGCTCACTCTCACTGCTTTTTGTATACTCGTCATGGAGGGAAAACTAAAAAATAGCATGTAGAACAAATTTATGAAAATTATAGCGTTTGAACAAAATACAAGCAACTTTCATGAGAAAAACTCCTGCAGTAAGACAAGGCAAGAAGACTGTGGATGTCGCCTGTTGACCGGCCCGCTGCTCTCTTTTTTCGACTTTGTCCATGGCTTGTATATTCTGGGGGTTACGGTTGTATCAAAAATGATATAACATGTTATATTATATTTGGTTGCATAATTTCTCTACTATTTTTTAATTTTTAATGTTATTCTAATTCGCAATGATACAAAACGTTAACGTACTTTGTGAAAATTGCAATCAATAACTGTAAACTTTGACAGCAAGAATTGTCAAATATCATAGTTCGACAAATAAAAAAAATTCACATGATATTTGCTCTTAGAACATACATATAGCAAACAGGAATGGTGTGATAAGCCAAATTTTGCGTAAAGAATTTCTGGTTGTGTTGGTAGTCCATTTTTACATGTGTTTACACCACTGACATATATAACATGGACTGCCTGATTTTCTATTTCATATGGGTCAACTTTTTTTGGCAGGGTGTCGCTTTAATATTCATATTAAAAGTTCAAAAAATTACAGAAGCATTCGAAATTATTTCTATTCTTGGAAGCTTATCTCCTACAACATCAAATATTTTTTAAACTTGATTTTTAAAGAAATAAAATTAAGCAATTTTTGTCTACCTGCCCCTAAAAGTAGCTATGGGGGACAGAGACAGGATTACAAATATTGTATTGCCATCTATTTTTATTCTATATATTCGTTTGGATAGAACTTTTTGTATAGAACTTATTATTTCAAGTTCAGTGGAATCCAGTCGTTAAACCAAAAAGAGACAACTATAGAAAAGTGATCCCATAATAATGTCAAATAATGTAAGCAATTTCAGTAGTATCAGCAGTCCATTTTATATATGTTGGCCGGTTTCACAGTCAAGGCTTAAGCCACAGCGATGGCTTAAGCCAAGGCTTAATAAATATTTCAGTTTCACAGTCAAGGCTTGAGTGAAATCACTGGCTTAAGGCAAGCTAACTTAAGCCCGTCATCTCGAAGGCTTAAGCCTCAGATTTTGCTGTGAAACATATAAGAAATTATTTCTAAATATATATTTTGCCTAAATATTATAATTTTTGTTATTAAATGAACATGCATATTTCAAAAGTTATATTTTAAAACTAAATTGAAATTTTCCAAGCGTAAAATAGTTATCTAATTAGCAGTTTTGAGTACTGTCTGGTAGCTAGTGTCAGCACTCCACTTGACTTTTTAAGAAGAAACCAAATAGTTTAGGATGCAGAGGATATAAGAGAGCAAGAAATGTGTAATATAATATCGCAAGGTGTGATCCGTGAAAAAATTATAAAAAGGCGCCCGCAACATTTCGAGAAATTGATTTTTATTCTCGGTTCCGGCTGTAGAAATATTCGGCTTTGATGGTTTACGTTGTCGAAACATTCTGCAACAATAATTTTGGATATGATATCCTTCAAGATAAAAACCACAACAAAGTGGTAAATAAAAAGTTCTTCTTCTTTTAGCTTAGTTTTTAATCCACAATGGCAGTTTTCCTTTCAGAAAATTCACAATTACCGCAGTGCTGACAACTTAAAAATTTTCATCCGCGGCTTAACTAAGCCTCAGCTTACTGAGTACTGTGAAACCGAGTAGGCTTAAGCCACACCCGTGGCTTAACTAAACTCTGGCTTAAGCCTGGACTGTGAAACCGGCCATTATTAGTGGTTTACACGCCATCCCTATTCTAAGCAACTTGTCAATTTGCAAAAAGTAAACAAAGGTTTTGAGCGGAGCATCTGTGGTAACAAATTTTCTTCTTCTACTTTATTTTGAAACAATTCACATAATTAATTTATATAAATCTTTGCTTCTATTAACAAAAAAGATAATTTAGGTAGTGCTGTTTCCTCAAACAGGATTCCCTAGTTTATAATCCAATTTATATTTGCATGCACTGACCGAACACTTCATTTCTGTTTTTTTTTTAATTGTTATGAAGGTTTTAACAGGCACTAGAGTCACTATAAAACTTTACACAAAATAAACTTCCAAATTAAATAGGTTTGAAAAAAACTGATTCCGTACTTTTGTTGAATTTCGCAAAAGAATTTTAGATTGCATAAACCTGTTCACAAAACAAAATCAAATTTGACAATCATTCACGCAGCTTCGACAAATTCTCATTCCAGCATCTCACTTACTCCTATGCATAATGTCCTGCTCTTGACAAATTACGGTCAGGTACATGAATTATACACGTTGCAACCATTCCTGTTTGCTATATATTCTAAGCTCCTCACCGATGTACACTTAAATCTCTTATCGTGATAGTTGTTATGTTTTAAAATACCGAAATGTTGAATAAATTGTAGTCACTCAAATTTATGCCGAAATTCAAAGAATTGTAGTCAGAAAAATTATGCCGAGATTCAAAGAACCAAAAAGGAGACAAACACAAATATTCTTTTCTTCTCAACACCAAATCTTTATTGTTTTATTACCAAACGACCGACGCTCTTCGAATCCAAAACTAAACTCTAACAACAAACTGTGCCAAATCCTTTAATCACTGTCGGCGTCATGCGTATGCCTCCCTTCCAGCAGCGTGTATCTAATCTTTTTCAACTTCAAATATGGTCATGATCTTTATATACTTAATATACATAATACCGCTGGAAGTCTGAGTCATGCACATGAGCCAATGGCTTTCCAATAAACAGTGGCGTAACAAATATTTAGTATTATCGATTTGGACAGTGGCGTGCCAAATTATTTCAAATTAATATTAATTTGTTTATTTCTTTTATAAGAAATTTTAATTACTACAGTTCGGCCATCCTGACATTAAGTCGACCTCGACTTATACTAATACATATCGATTCCTCTATTCAAATTTTATAAATTATTTATTCCAACTAAGTCACTGTCCAATTCTAAATTATATTACCAATTCAATTGACATTATAAAGTTAAAAATTTTTTTTTATCTCCAATAATTAATACATATTAATAATTTTTCACAAATACCAAATTATCCATAATAATAAAACCAAACAATACTAATTTTCATAAACAACAATGATCTAATTCTGCAAACAGTCGCATATACTGCTATTAACACAACTCATGTTTTTTTTTTTTTTATTTTATTCGCAATTATTTTATTCAACTAGCTTTCACATCAAACAAGTTAGTATAACAATGATAATAACATCTGATTCTCCAATAAATTGTATTGATCAAGAAATAAAACGGTTAATTTTTTACTTTATAAATTTTCATCTGACTGCTGGCAAATATACCTTTAAATGGTTTACTAGTATTTTGGAAGCCTTCAGGATCCTCAATAATATATCTGTCGTTGCCCAATGTTTTCCTAATGACAAAAGGGCCTCTATATTTTGGTATTAGTTTTTTATTAATTCCAATAGTGGTATCTACATTAATAATGTCAACTAGGTCGCCAACCGAATAAACCCTTGGTCGCTTATGTCTCAAATTATAATAATTCTCATTGTAACTCTGCGTTTTAATATTTTTGTCTACTACACGTGTTCTAATGACATTAAAGTCCTCTCTTTTCTCACTATCTGTCAATATTTCATCCAATAATTGTTCTTTTAAATAATCCACAACATTTCCTCTCTGCTCTATGCCAAATAATATTTTACTAGGACTTTCTCCTGTCGAACGATTCATTGTATTGTTAACGGCAAATTCTATGTCTGATAAAACATTAGACCACTCTATTCGCTTATTCTTATCAACCAATTTTGCTAACATTGGTTTCAGAACTCTATTAACCCGTTCTACTGCTCCATTCGCCTGCGGGCATGCAGTTGCTACCAAAACATGCTTGATATTATTATCTAAACAAAATGAAGCAAATTCTTTTGACGTAAACGCACTACCTCTATCTGAAATAATTCTTACCGGACGGCTTAATGCCCTAAAATATTCTTGAAGACTTTTTATGACTTCTTGTGCATTGGTAGATTTTGTAGGATATAACCTTAAATACCTTGTAAAAGCATCTACTACCACAAATATGAATTTGTACCTATCTCTCGTTCTCTGCAAAGGTCCAAAATGATCTATATGCAATGTATCAAATGGTTTATCCTGTTTTGGAATAGAATGTAACGTTCCACTAGGCTTCCCACTCATTGGTTGGAAAGCTATACATTTAAAGCATCTAGAAATATACTCGTCAACTCTTTTTTTAACTTTTGGAAACCAATAATTTGCCAAAATTAATCCTACTGTTTTATCTCCTCCAAAATGTCCCATGTTATCATGACATGTTCTAATGACATTATCAATTAAACATTCTGGTACATAAAATAGCAACCTCTGATCGTTAGTTTTCCTATAAACCAACCCATTCCTAAGTTCAAAATTTTTTTGTTCGCTTGTTTCTAATAATTGACGAATCACACTAATATTATCGTCCTGATACTGGTGTAGTGCTAACGTTTGTTCAAAAGTATTTTCTTCTAAAACCAGAATATTATGAACCCGACTTAATGCATCAACATGTTTCATTCTACTTGATTCTCTATGCATAACCTCATAATCATAATTCTGAAGCTCTAATGCCCATCTCGCTATCCTAGGATTAATATCTTTTTTGTTCAATGTCAAAGTCAAAGAATTACAGTCTGTAAAGATTTTGAAATGGATACCATGCAAATAAACTCTGAACCGCTGCAGAGCATATATTATTGCCAAAGTTTCCAATTCGAAACTATGGTATTTTGCCTCAGTTGGGGTTGTTCTCTTACTAAAATAAAAAACTGGATGCAATTTCCCATCCAATTTTTTCTGGAAAAGGATTGCACCATATCCTAATGCACTAGCATCACAATGCAATTCAGTTTCATCTTTCGGTGAATATAAAGCTAATACTGGTTCTCCAATTAACTTTTGTTTTAACGTGCTAAAACTTGTAACACAATTGTCATCAAAAGTAAAACTGATATCCTTTTTCAACAAATCATATAATGGCTTAGCCAACAATGCAAAATCTTGTATAAACTTCCTGAAGTATGAACACATACCAACAAAACTATGAACTTCCTTTATATTTTTTGGAATCGGGAAGTCTAATATCGCCTCAATATTCTTTTTGTTTGGTCTAATACCGTCTCCACTAATTTCGTATCCCAAATAGTTTATTTCCGTTTTAGCAATATGACACTTGTCTAATCTCAATTCTAAACCATTTTTACCAAGGATGTCTAACACCCTCTGTAATGTTTCAAAATGTTCCTCTAACGTTTCTGTTCCAAAAAAGATATCATCAAAATATATCATTACTATTCCCTTGGCTAGCAAATCTTTAAATAATGTCGAAATATAACGCTGAAACACGGAAGGAGCATTCACCAAACCAAAAGGCATCCTCCGAAACTCAAATTGTCCAAATGGAACAACAAACGATGTGTACCTCATAGATTCTTCATCTACATGAACATTATAAAAAGCGTTTTTTAAATCAAGGCTACTAAAATACTTTTTGCCACTTAATAATTGCAGATGATCCTCTATTAGGGGTATAGGAAAATGTTCTTTAATTGTAATTTTATTTAGTTGTCGAAAATCAATACACATTCTCAACTGGCCCGTTTTTTTCTTAACCAATACCACTGGACTACTAAAAGGAGAATTACTATGTTGAATTGTGCCTTGTTCCAACAACTCTTCTATAATATTATTTAATTCTTCCTTTTCAGCAAATGATATTCTACGAGGTTTAAAACAAAATGGTTCGTCCTTTTTCAAATTAATTTTTATAAAATACTTTTCGGAATAATGCAAATTTTTTGAATTTAAAACATCCAAATATTTTGAAAATATATTTTTAATTGTTTCTTCTGAATTAATATTAAGCTTACCTAATTGTAATTTATCCATACCATGCACACTTTCAAAACAGTTAATGTTAAATATAAAATTTCTTGGTTTGTCAACATAAATTTTACTATTGATTATTTGTACGAAAACTTCTGGGTTATTGATGAAATCTCTACCCAATATTAAGGCTGAGTTCTCCATAGTATTGTTGCTGACCACATAAAGTTTTAGTTTTAATTTAATTCCTTCGACCTCAGCTCCGCATTCGCCAACTCCAAGAATATCCAGTTTACTACTATTTAATCCTGAATAGTTTATTCCATCTTCATACTTCTGTCTGGGAAAGAAGTCCGCATATGAATCCAATATCAAAGAAATAGGGCTACCAGAATCAACCATTGCTTCAATCTTAATACTTCCAGTCGGCGTCTCGAACTTTACATCCACTTTGTATTCAGGTTGCACTTGTACTAACTTTGTTGTGAACCCCGGATTAGGAGAAGAGTTGCAATTGTCCGCCATGTGTCCCTTTTTTCCACATTTGTAGCATGTGCCCCATTCACGACGAGGCTTTCGGCAAGCTGATGCCCAGTGTCCCCGAAGTCCGCAATTGTAACATTTTTGGTTTTCTTTACTTCTGCTACTGTCATTAATATTTTTATTATGATTGTTGTAGGTACGCATGTCACGTTTGTTACCTAACGAATGTGTAGATTCACCTTTATTGGTTATTCCAATATTATTTAGAACGTTGACCAATTCTTTTAAATTTGCGAATTTCTGCATTTTCGCCTGAGTTCTAATGTTAACATCATTAATTCCATCAATGATGTATTCAACCAATTCCATCTCACTCAAATTTAGTTGATTTCCTAATTCCAATTTATGATGAAAGTAGTCCAAAAATTCCTCAGATGATTTCCATCTTCGCGCTTCAAATTGTCGTCTCAAATTGATACGGCTTGATATGCCACCAAATATTTCCGAAAATTCAATCATTAACTCCTCGAGGCTTAGTTGCATGTGCTCTGGCTTTGAGCGGAACCATGCTAAAGCCTTCCCCTTCAATTTTCCAATAATTATAATTTTAAGGGCACCTTCGTCAATCTTAAAAGTAACCTGCGCTGCCAATATTTGCTGCTTCCAATTTTCAAATGTTTCGCGTCCACCATCAAAATCTGGTACCAAACTTGGAATGAATTGAATCGAGGTATTTATATTTTGTAGTAAGCTGGTATTAGGGTTTCCCTTCTGTTTTTCCAGTAACTCAACTTTTTGGTTTAACAGATCCTTTTCCTTTTCCAAAATCTCCTTTTCCTTCCTAAGCAGTTCCATTTCCCTTTGAACCAATTCGTCAATATGACAGCTACTTGTGTTATCACTGGCTAACGCTTTCTTCAACCTTTTCTCCAACATTTTCTTTTTTCCCACACTACAAATACCTCTGGCTTTTAGTTCACTTTTTAAGTCTTTAACTTTCAACTCTGAGAGTTTCACCACCACCTCATCCTCACTACTTGAAGCCATTTCAAATAATAATAATTTTTTTGTTTTAATCACTCAAATTTTGCCAAATTCCACAATACTGTTATTTAATTTTTCAGTCAAATGTTTCAATAATTTTTTCCAAACTTCCTTAATTATTTTCACTTCTCAATACTAATCAAAATAAAACTTTTCCACAATTATCCAATAATAAATTTTTCTGCAACAAATCTCAATAATACTATATTTGCTCCAATTACACTCCAATCTCCAATAATCCAATAAAATATTTGCCGAATCACACTCGAATAGTAATACTTGCTCCAATAATAAATTCTGTTCCAAAAACAAATTCTGCTCCAATAATAAATTCTGCTCCAATCATTAAAAATTTACTCCAATACTAAACTTTTCCTAATTTCACTCAAAACTTCAATAATAATGTTTTTCACAATCCAAATTTTTCGCAATTATAATTCAATACCAGGAATTCTGAATTCTAAATCCTATCCCACTTCTGAGAATTGTAGTCACTCAAATTTATGCCGAAATTCAAAGAATTGTAGTCAGAAAAATTATGCCGAGATTCAAAGAACCAAAAAGGAGACAAACACAAATATTCTTTTCTTCTCAACACCAAATCTTTATTGTTTTATTACCAAACGACCGACGCTCTTCGAATCCAAAACTAAACTCTAACAACAAACTGTGCCAAATCCTTTAATCACTGTCGGCGTCATGCGTATGCCTCCCTTCCAGCAGCGTGTATCTAATCTTTTTCAACTTCAAATATGGTCATGATCTTTATATACTTAATATACATAATACCGCTGGAAGTCTGAGTCATGCACATGAGCCAATGGCTTTCCAATAAACAGTGGCGTAACAAATATTTAGTATTATCGATTTGGACAGTGGCGTGCCAAATTATTTCAAATTAATATTAATTTGTTTATTTCTTTTATAAGAAATTTTAATTACTACAAAATATGCTGTAAAATAAGTACATATTTATATAATTTGTATATTATTAAATATGTACACGTTTGTGACATAAAATAATTATACAATTTGAATCATGCATAGAGGATAGCTCTGAGCAAGATGAGAGACGACTTGAATCATTTTGCTATTTCGGAGGCTGTATAGATTTTCAGAATGGTAAAATCTTTTGTTATGGTCGTAGCATACGGCATGTAGCAGTATGATACATTGATGTCGTTTTCGTTTGAACATCAGTTTCGCTCTGGAGGCAACCTAAGTGCTGTCAAAGCGTTCGTTTGAAGCATAAATGAAGTCATGGGTTGCCTCTGGTGGCAACCCAGAAAGCATCAGTTTAACTCTGATAATTTACTCGGGTACAATCACACAAACAAAGTCTAGTTGTGATTTGATATTATTTAATTAATTTTAAAGTCAGCAATTATTATTAAGACCACTCTACTATTATTATATTATCCTCAAAATTATTACGCAAACAAATTACCAACAGTTTTCGCAAAAAGTTCATAGCTACTTTGACATTAGTATACATAAACAAGCGAACTTTTTCAGGTGCAGTCTGAAATCGTTCGATTGAACGGGGTTGCCTCCAGAGTGAACCTGGATGTTCAAACGAAAACGACATGAGACTAGAGACACCATATACATTCGGCCTACTGTTTTCTGTATGGATGGAGAGACAGGCGCGCTGAACGCACCCGAAAGAAAAAGAAGAAGGATTCGTGCTGTCAGGGAGAACGAGGTGAAAAAGCTTGCTTGACTGCAGATAATTGTGTAGAAGTTTGATTTTATCTTCGAGAAAGAAATCTAAAAATTTTCTTGTAATCGGGAGGAGTCAAAAAAATTCACGGCGTAAAGTAAACATCAAGCGGTACATGCTATCCTGGCAATTGAATATTAATCAAAGAACAGAAATTATATCTGGGACTTTGAGAGAAAAATTTCGTATATATCAAGGCCCGCGTATTGGGAATTGAATACACAGCAGCCACCTAATCATTATCAACGTAAGTTGAAAGCACATAAACAATTGTTAACAGGTAATCATTACGTGTAAATTCGAACAAGCAGAGTTGGCATGTGACCCCAATTAGGTTATACTGAGCCACAATTAGTCACAAAATGCGGCGGCATTGTAATCGCTACATACATCCTCGTGTATACACGCTACAGGTTCTGGTAATTGTATTTTGCGCCTTGATGCGATAGGCATAAAATTGAACAGGATTGGTGTACCTAATCTTGGAGAAACTAGATGACTGTCGATGTACGTATGTACGACATCGGGATGACTTTACATTGATGATTTTGGACGCACAACACCATCTCTGGGAAAGCCATTCCAGAAAACAACCCTTAAATTACACGGGTGTTCAACCAATCGTTGGCTCAGTTGGGAACCAAACTAAAAAACACGTACACCTAAAACAAGCAAGGAAACGATACATATTTTTGGTTATCAGCGGACGAAGCTGAACATTAGCGTACCGGAATCGACTGCAGTACTGAAGGATTAGTTTCTCTAGACATCTATGTATATAAGTAGTGGTAATAGTAGTATAATTATATTTCCTATTATATCTATATATGTATATGTAAAGAAAGAAAGAAAAAAAAACAAAAAAAGGAGGAATAAACGGAATGCACCTCTATCTAGCCATTTTGGCTTAGATTACTCTATTACTCTATATATTTAGAATATTTTACAGACTAGTCTAGGCATTATGCTTGCTTACTTCTTTACCTGAGTTCATTCACATGGCTATCATGCTTAAATTGTAATTACTTCTTACTTTCTTTTTTTTGCTCGTTTACAATTTTCTGCTGCAATTTCATTCATGCAGTGAATGTATAGTAAACTTGCAAATTGTTTTTGTAGTTTAATACTTTGCTATTGCATATTGCCTTTTTTGTGTATACTTTGTTGTGCACATATGTGTGTGCTGAGGGTCGCTTAACTTGCGCTCTACACTCGCAAGCGGCTTCAGCAACAAGCACGCTTGTGCCATTACCGAAACCTATAGATCTGAAGAATCCAGATCTAATACTCTTCAAGGAGGCGTAAGAAAATATTGTAATTGCAGCTCAATTAACTTAGAAGTTTACTTCCATAAGTCCGTGTCAGTGAATAACATTTGGTGGCAGCGGTAAAATTAATTGTAAGTAAATACCTGTGCGTACGAAAGTTACATAAAATTGTGTGTGCAATACACATATATATGTAAATTATATGTAACGGGTGCTCTGTTTTACATATTCTGATTTTAATTTAAAACACTTATCAAGGATAAGTGTTGCAATACAAAGTTAATCTTCAAATCTTTTGGGCACACTAATTATTTTTAAAGCTAACGTGAAAGAGGAACGGAGCCACAATAAGCGAATCGACTATTGTCAACACGATAACAACAAGATTTTAGTTGCTTCAAGGAGATTGATTTCAAAATAGAGGAATCATTATTGGCGTATAAGATAATGCGAAACTTTTACACATATTTATCATTATTGTAAGTCGATTCTTTTTCAATTACCTTTAATTATTTTCTTTTTGGAATATTTGTTTACTGTTAAGTAAAGTAGAAGGTTTATACTTTATAGTGATTACATAAATGAATAAATAAACGAAAAGGTGCGTGTGAAATTTAAAGTTATTGGATTTCTGGTAATAAAAAAAAATGCATAGTACACATATACATTTCCTGACAGATTTAAGAAAGAAAGAAAGGAAAGGAAAAGTATATTTATATTGAATCTATATACATATATCTGTTTTATGTTTTTGAGAGAACTATCAACGAATCTAACCAATAGGTGTTTTTTTTAATATTATTTTGAAATACTGAAATTGATCTTTAAGAAACTTGCCATGATGAGTCAGAATAAAGTTTTGACGAAAATACTTTAAAGAAAAATTTTTGTTGTGTAGGCGAAAGTAGTGGCCTTGCAGTCGAATTAACTTTCGGACAGATAATCTCAAATGATAAAATTGCATTTAGAGATAACCAAGAAGAAATTTATAAAGTGTCTTATGTTTCTCGTACTTATAAACCAACGAGGTAATAAGTAAAGGAGATGCAATCATATGTACGATCCGTGTACATGAGCGTACCCAAAATTGCCCTGCATTTGTGTATGTTTCACTCCGCCATTTTTGGTCTTCGCTGTCAAATCCACTTAGGAGGTTTGGATGGTTTTGGGCTTGGTGCATTGACGCAGGAAAACCCGTGAAATAACCGTAGGGGCCGCGAAGCAAATATTACTCACAAACTTTTTACCACTGAACTTTTCTTCAAAATTATTAACTTTTTTACGTTCACGTTTGCAAATTCAGCAAAGACTTTTGAGTATATGATGTAGTAATTAAAATTTCTTATAAAAGAAATAAACAAATTAATATTAATTTGAAATAATTTGGCACGCCACTGTCCAAATCGATAATACTAAATATTTGTTACGCCACTGTTTATTGGAAAGCCATTGGCTCATGTGCATGACTCAGACTTCCAGCGGTATTATGTATATTAAGTATATAAAGATCATGACCATATTTGAAGTTGAAAAAGATTAGATACACGCTGCTGGAAGGGAGGCATACGCATGACGCCGACAGTGATTAAAGGATTTGGCACAGTTTGTTGTTAGAGTTTAGTTTTGGATTCGAAGAGCGTCGGTCGTTTGGTAATAAAACAATAAAGATTTGGTGTTGAGAAGAAAAGAATATTTGTGTTTGTCTCCTTTTTGGTTCTTTGAATCTCGGCATAATTTTTCTGACTACAATTCTTTGAATTTCGGCATAAATTTGAGTGACTACAATTCTCAGAAGTGGGATAGGATTTAGAATTCAGAATTCCTGGTATTGAATTATAATTGCGAAAAATTTGGATTGTGAAAAACATTATTATTGAAGTTTTGAGTGAAATTAGGAAAAGTTTAGTATTGGAGTAAATTTTTAATAATTGGAGCAAATATAGTATTATTGAGATTTGTTGCAGAAAAATTTATTATTGGATAATTGTGGAAAAGTTTTATTTTGATTAGTATTGAGAAGTGAAAATAATTAAGGAAGTTTGGAAAAAATTATTGAAACATTTGACTGAAAAATTAAATAACAGTATTGTGGAATTTGGCAAAATTTGAGTGATTAAAACAAAAAAATTATTATTATTTGAAATGGCTTCAAGTAGTGAGGATGAGGTGGTGGTGAAACTCTCAGAGTTGAAAGTTAAAGACTTAAAAAGTGAACTAAAAGCCAGAGGTATTTGTAGTGTGGGAAAAAAGAAAATGTTGGAGAAAAGGTTGAAGAAAGCGTTAGCCAGTGATAACACAAGTAGCTGTCATATTGACGAATTGGTTCAAAGGGAAATGGAACTGCTTAGGAAGGAAAAGGAGATTTTGGAAAAGGAAAAGGATCTGTTAAACCAAAAAGTTGAGTTACTGGAAAAACAGAAGGGAAACCCTAATACCAGCTCACTACAAAATATAAATACCTCGATTCAATTCATTCCAAGTTTGGTACCAGATTTTGATGGTGGACGCGAAACATTTGAAAATTGGAAGCAGCAAATATTGGCAGCGCAGGTTACTTTTAAGATTGACGAAGGTGCCCTTAAAATTATAATTATTGGAAAATTGAAGGGGAAGGCTTTAGCATGGTTCCGCTCAAAGCCAGAGCACATGCAACTAAGCCTCGAGGAGTTAATGATTGAATTTTCGGAAATATTTGGTGGCATATCAAGCCGTATCAATTTGAGACGACAATTTGAAGCGCGAAGATGGAAATCATCTGAGGAATTTTTGGACTACTTTCATCATAAATTGGAATTAGGAAATCAACTAAATTTGAGTGAGATGGAATTGGTTGAATACATCATTGATGGAATTAATGATGTTAACATTAGAACTCAGGCGAAAATGCAGAAATTCGCAAATTTAAAAGAATTGGTCAACGTTCTAAATAATATTGGAATAACCAATAAAGGTGAATCTACACATTCGTTAGGTAACAAACGTGACATGCGTACCTACAACAATCATAATAAAAATATTAATGACAGTAGCAGAAGTAAAGAAAACCAAAAATGTTACAATTGCGGACTTCGGGGACACTGGGCATCAGCTTGCCGAAAGCCTCGTCGTGAATGGGGCACATGCTACAAATGTGGAAAAAAGGGACACATGGCGGACAATTGCAACTCTTCTCCTAATCCGGGGTTCACAACAAAGTTAGTACAAGTGCAACCTGAATACAAAGTGGATGTAAAGTTCGAGACGCCGACTGGAAGTATTAAGATTGAAGCAATGGTTGATTCTGGTAGCCCTATTTCTTTGATATTGGATTCATATGCGGACTTCTTTCCCAGACAGAAGTATGAAGATGGAATAAACTATTCAGGATTAAATAGTAGTAAACTGGATATTCTTGGAGTTGGCGAATGCGGAGCTGAGGTCGAAGGAATTAAATTAAAACTAAAACTTTATGTGGTCAGCAACAATACTATGGAGAACTCAGCCTTAATATTGGGTAGAGATTTCATCAATAACCCAGAAGTTTTCGTACAAATAATCAATAGTAAAATTTATGTTGACAAACCAAGAAATTTTATATTTAACATTAACTGTTTTGAAAGTGTGCATGGTATGGATAAATTACAATTAGGTAAGCTTAATATTAATTCAGAAGAAACAATTAAAAATATATTTTCAAAATATTTGGATGTTTTAAATTCAAAAAATTTGCATTATTCCGAAAAGTATTTTATAAAAATTAATTTGAAAAAGGACGAACCATTTTGTTTTAAACCTCGTAGAATATCATTTGCTGAAAAGGAAGAATTAAATAATATTATAGAAGAGTTGTTGGAACAAGGCACAATTCAACATAGTAATTCTCCTTTTAGTAGTCCAGTGGTATTGGTTAAGAAAAAAACGGGCCAGTTGAGAATGTGTATTGATTTTCGACAACTAAATAAAATTACAATTAAAGAACATTTTCCTATACCCCTAATAGAGGATCATCTGCAATTATTAAGTGGCAAAAAGTATTTTAGTAGCCTTGATTTAAAAAACGCTTTTTATAATGTTCATGTAGATGAAGAATCTATGAGGTACACATCGTTTGTTGTTCCATTTGGACAATTTGAGTTTCGGAGGATGCCTTTTGGTTTGGTGAATGCTCCTTCCGTGTTTCAGCGTTATATTTCGACATTATTTAAAGATTTGCTAGCCAAGGGAATAGTAATGATATATTTTGATGATATCTTTTTTGGAACAGAAACGTTAGAGGAACATTTTGAAACATTACAGAGGGTGTTAGACATCCTTGGTAAAAATGGTTTAGAATTGAGATTAGACAAGTGTCATATTGCTAAAACGGAAATAAACTATTTGGGATACGAAATTAGTGGAGACGGTATTAGACCAAACAAAAAGAATATTGAGGCGATATTAGACTTCCCGATTCCAAAAAATATAAAGGAAGTTCATAGTTTTGTTGGTATGTGTTCATACTTCAGGAAGTTTATACAAGATTTTGCATTGTTGGCTAAGCCATTATATGATTTGTTGAAAAAGGATATCAGTTTTACTTTTGATGACAATTGTGTTACAAGTTTTAGCACGTTAAAACAAAAGTTAATTGGAGAACCAGTATTAGCTTTATATTCACCGAAAGATGAAACTGAATTGCATTGTGATGCTAGTGCATTAGGATATGGTGCAATCCTTTTCCAGAAAAAATTGGATGGGAAATTGCATCCAGTTTTTTATTTTAGTAAGAGAACAACCCCAACTGAGGCAAAATACCATAGTTTCGAATTGGAAACTTTGGCAATAATATATGCTCTGCAGCGGTTCAGAGTTTATTTGCATGGTATCCATTTCAAAATCTTTACAGACTGTAATTCTTTGACTTTGACATTGAACAAAAAAGATATTAATCCTAGGATAGCGAGATGGGCATTAGAGCTTCAGAATTATGATTATGAGGTTATGCATAGAGAATCAAGTAGAATGAAACATGTTGATGCATTAAGTCGGGTTCATAATATTCTGGTTTTAGAAGAAAATACTTTTGAACAAACGTTAGCACTACACCAGTATCAGGACGATAATATTAGTGTGATTCGTCAATTATTAGAAACAAGCGAACAAAAAAATTTTGAACTTAGGAATGGGTTGGTTTATAGGAAAACTAACGATCAGAGGTTGCTATTTTATGTACCAGAATGTTTAATTGATAATGTCATTAGAACATGTCATGATAACATGGGACATTTTGGAGGAGATAAAACAGTAGGATTAATTTTGGCAAATTATTGGTTTCCAAAAGTTAAAAAAAGAGTTGACGAGTATATTTCTAGATGCTTTAAATGTATAGCTTTCCAACCAATGAGTGGGAAGCCTAGTGGAACGTTACATTCTATTCCAAAACAGGATAAACCATTTGATACATTGCATATAGATCATTTTGGACCTTTGCAGAGAACGAGAGATAGGTACAAATTCATATTTGTGGTAGTAGATGCTTTTACAAGGTATTTAAGGTTATATCCTACAAAATCTACCAATGCACAAGAAGTCATAAAAAGTCTTCAAGAATATTTTAGGGCATTAAGCCGTCCGGTAAGAATTATTTCAGATAGAGGTAGTGCGTTTACGTCAAAAGAATTTGCTTCATTTTGTTTAGATAATAATATCAAGCATGTTTTGGTAGCAACTGCATGCCCGCAGGCGAATGGAGCAGTAGAACGGGTTAATAGAGTTCTGAAACCAATGTTAGCAAAATTGGTTGATAAGAATAAGCGAATAGAGTGGTCTAATGTTTTATCAGACATAGAATTTGCCGTTAACAATACAATGAATCGTTCGACAGGAGAAAGTCCTAGTAAAATATTATTTGGCATAGAGCAGAGAGGAAATGTTGTGGATTATTTAAAAGAACAATTATTGGATGAAATATTGACAGATAGTGAGAAAAGAGAGGACTTTAATGTCATTAGAACACGTGTAGTAGACAAAAATATTAAAACGCAGAGTTACAATGAGAATTATTATAATTTGAGACATAAGCGACCAAGGGTTTATTCGGTTGGCGACCTAGTTGACATTATTAATGTAGATACCACTATTGGAATTAATAAAAAACTAATACCAAAATATAGAGGCCCTTTTGTCATTAGGAAAACATTGGGCAACGACAGATATATTATTGAGGATCCTGAAGGCTTCCAAAATACTAGTAAACCATTTAAAGGTATATTTGCCAGCAGTCAGATGAAAATTTATAAAGTAAAAAATTAACCGTTTTATTTCTTGATCAATACAATTTATTGGAGAATCAGATGTTATTATCATTGTTATACTAACTTGTTTGATGTGAAAGCTAGTTGAATAAAATAATTGCGAATAAAATAATAAAAAAAAAACATGAGTTGTGTTAATAGCAGTATATGCGACTGTTTGCAGAATTAGATCATTGTTGTTTATGAAAATTAGTATTGATTGGTTTTATTATTAGGATAATTTGGTATTTGCGAAAAATTATTAATGTGCATTAATTATTGGAGATAAAAAAAAACAAAATATTAACTTTATAATGTCAATTGAATTGGTAATATAATTTAGAATTGGACAGTGACTTAGTTGGAATAAATAATTTATAAAATTTGAATAGAGGAATCGATATGTATTAGTATAAGTCGAGGTCGACTTAATGTCAGGATGGCCGAACTGTAGTAATTAAAATTTCTTATAAAAGAAATAAACAAATTAATATTAATTTGAAATAATTTGGCACGCCACTGTCCAAATCGATAATACTAAATATTTGTTACGCCACTGTTTATTGGAAAGCCATTGGCTCATGTGCATGACTCAGACTTCCAGCGGTATTATGTATATTAAGTATATAAAGATCATGACCATATTTGAAGTTGAAAAAGATTAGATACACGCTGCTGGAAGGGAGGCATACGCATGACGCCGACAGTGATTAAAGGATTTGGCACAGTTTGTTGTTAGAGTTTAGTTTTGGATTCGAAGAGCGTCGGTCGTTTGGTAATAAAACAATAAAGATTTGGTGTTGAGAAGAAAAGAATATTTGTGTTTGTCTCCTTTTTGGTTCTTTGAATCTCGGCATAATTTTTCTGACTACAATTCTTTGAATTTCGGCATAAATTTGAGTGACTACAATGAATATAAAAGCGATTAAAATTGCGCATAGGTTGTACAATTATGTACAGGTGTACAAATTTTACGGCGCTTATGTACAAACAATATCAGTGTCATTGTGTTAGAATTGGGTACGCGATATTTTCTCATTTGCATCTCCTTTAGTTCTTACCTCGGTGTTATAAACGTAGAACTTTTCTTTAAATTTGTTATCCGATGATTTCGATAGTGAAGACGGAATAATGGAAACAGGAAACGATTCGCGAATAACTGAAAAACATGGGGTTAAGTTCAAAGTTGGAAAAACTGCTGAAAACGAAGCTAATTCACGCGGAAACGATACTAATGAAAAAGTAGAAAATTTATCGGAAGGCTTAAAAAATCTAGAAATAGGTCAAGGTGCTATTCGAAACATGAGTATAGAATTCCTGAAATTGAAAATGTCGGAAATAATAAAAAAATCAAAATGAGTTCGGAAAATATTATTAGAGTAATTACATATTTTGATATAATTTTATTCAAAATTGTGAGAACGCGATGAGTATTGCTACGAAAGAACAAAAAAGAGTGTTTATAGTTCCAATAATTAAAAGTAGCATATCAGGAAATGCGGAAACCATATTAATGAATAAGGGGCTAGTACATGGGAAGAATTAAAGCACGAATTGAATAGAGTTTTCGTCTTGAAATGACAAGATTAAGGCAACGGCGAAATAAAACTGTTATGCAATACACGCAAAGGGCCGAAACATTAACGCGTCGTCGCATGCATAGCCTTTTTAATGAAAGCTTAGAAGATACAACCTATTACGACCAGAAGATGGAAATAGAAAAAGATATGCTGAATCAAAACCCTCGAGAATACGTCCCAAGCCATGAAACAGAAATCTATATGTGTGCGTTCGGAGTCCGTTTTCTAAAGTGTTCTATATTGATACTTATGGAAAAGTGCTAAACATTGGCTTTATGTATGCCACAGAGCCTAAACTACTATCCATACAGGAAATTAGTCTTCTAGTAATTTACAGCTTGATTGCTTATCTTCCCAAAGGTTACACTTCCTATATACCTTACTTAACAAAATAATAAAATAGTTTTGATTACAAAGTAACCTTACCATTTAATGCTCAATACCTCTCAGCTCAGTGATAATTGCATGTGTGTATGTGCAGCCGGAGTCCGAATCTGTAGGCAGCTACATTCGATATCATCAGCCCATGGCATGCCATGACGGCACAGCAACATTACAATGATTACTCAGCTGAGAATTTTTGTTTGAGAAATCGTAGTCATTTGGTTAAGATTAATTTTTTTAAATAAATTTGTTAGGAAAGGTATGAAAATTTTATTACAGTTCAAAAGATAAGAAAGCTTAAGATTATCAGAACGCCATTTTTCGGTGTGAATAGTAGTTTAGGGTGGAGGAGCAATTCAAATCAAACTTTTGTCAGTTTTATATAAGAACACTGCAAATATTTTAGAATGTAAGGACTACGTTGGGCCTCGCATGTGGTAGGGAGGGAGTCTCTTTCATGGCTTGTGAAGTATTCTCGAGGGTTTTGGCTGAATGCATATATATTCGGTTTACATAAAGAATTTAGCACTGATGTTAACACACAACGTCCAAAAAGTTTAGCTGGAGCCAGCCAATTGGCTATGGAGGAAGATATTCGCTAGGATACAATATAATTAAAGAAAGAGAATATACAGATAAAAATTTGATTAGGATTAATCACTTTGATCATAAGTGTTATTCATGTGTTGGTACATGGCATATGGCTAGAGAATAATCAAAAGAATTTCGGACACAGACCAAATGGTTATAGGGATAGTAATAAATACAGGGTGATTCAGAACAAGACACCTTCACTAAATACCGATACCACGCGATTCCTGTATAACCGTAAGGAATCAATATACAAAAATAATACCACCAATGAATACAAAAGACATTTTAGTGATACTGGAAAGAAAGGATTTGTACCGCAAGTACCAATGAAAGAACATGGCTCAAATTTTCGGAAAAAGGAACAATCGTAGGGGGTATTGTTTCGAATTACAGCCCCCACATACCACTATATTACGATAAACAAAAGTATAAATTTTTAATTGACACGGGTGCACGAATAAATTTAATAAAAGAAAATTGTGTTTTTGAAGATGACGTTAATTTTGATGATATAATCTATTTTAAAGGAATAGGTCGGTTTAATCGTTGTAGTATTGGAAGCGCAAAAATAGAAATGAATTATTACAACGAAAAATTTGGAAGTGATGATCTCTTAAAAATTAAATTCTATGTAGTAAAAGAAGATGTAATAGGGTGTTATGATGGAATTGTCCGCAATGATGTTCTAAGTAAGATGAAATTCTCTATCGATCTTTATAATAATATACTATACAACGATGAAATAAAGATTACATAACTGTTTAAAAATAAACTAAATTTGGCATCTGAATATGTGAATAAAGTGATAAATAGGGAAAAGATGTCAAAACGATCTAAACTTCTTTCTAAAGAGGTTATTAATAGGACAGATAAAATCTGGCACCAAATTCGGAGAATGGTAATAGATTATCGCCATTTGAATGAGATAACTGTAAGCGATAAATTTCTTAACCCAAACATCCAGGAAATTCTCAATCAGCTAAATAGGGCAAAGTATTTCACAACCCTAGACCTGACCTCAGGTTTTCATCAAATTCTGCTAAGTAAAGAAAGTATGGAGAAAACTGCATTTACGACGCCTAATGGGCATTTTGAGTTTACTCGAATGCCTTTCGGTCTGAAGAATGCACCAGCTTGTTTTCAGCGAATGATGAATATGGTTTTAAGTGACTTAATAGGAAAGGGTACATTTGTATACTTGGCCGATATTGTCGTCTATAGTAAAAATCTTGAAGAGCATAATAGGAAGTTGGAACAAGTCTTATTGAGAATGAAGAATGCTAATTTGAAAGTACAATTAGATAAATCAGAATTTATGAGAAGGCAAGTAGGTTGTCTAGGACATAAAATTACGAGCAAAGGTGTCTCATCTAATGTGAAAAAAAATGATGCACTCGAAGAGCCTAAGAATCAGAAAGAGATGAAGTTAACTACTTTCTGGACACCTTTTGGTCGTTACAGATGGAAAAGAATGCCTTTTGGAATAGCCCTGCCCCGGGGGAGACAATAAAGGAAGCAATTATAGATTATAACACCTGCCTCAGAAAATTATTGATTAGACTACGTGAGGTACATTTAAAGTTGAATCCTAAAAAAGTGAAGTTACCTCAGAGATCTATGACATATTTTGGACTGATATTGGTGTAAAGCCGGATGAGAAGAAAGTTGAAGCGATTGACAAAATGCAAACGTCAAAGAACAAAAAGGAATTAAGCATTTTCTTTGGTATGATTACTTATCTAGCTAGATATTTACCAAAACTTTCAAACCTAAGTAAACCATTGCTGATCTAACCAAAATAGATACCGAATTTTTGTGGACCAGGAATCATGAAGCAATATACGCCAAATTGAAGGATGCTATAAAACGAGCCGCAGTATTAGCTTATTTTAACGTAAACAAATCAGCAGACATACAGTGTGATGCATCTGATATTGGGCTGGGTGCAGTCTAACTTCAAGATGGTAAACTTATTATGTACGCATCCAGAACCCTGACGAAAGCAGATATTAAATATTCTCAAATCGAGAAAGAGGCAATTGCGATTTTATTCGCATGCACGAGATTCAACCAATTTATCAACGGTAAGAAAAGAACAGTGTTATGATCGTAGCATACTGTATGCAGCAGTATGCTACACTGAAGCTAACAACAGCATGCTACATGTAAGCTATTACCTATGTGGACGGTGCGACGTGACTCGGCTTACCGAACGCCACCTAATTGACACAGGAGCACTTCCATATACCCGAGTTTTTTTTTGACAGCCGAAAGAAAGGAAGAAGGATCCCTTTTGGACGAGATATCTAAGCAGTGAAAAAGAAATTGTTTTAATTCTTGAATTTAAAAATAGAAGCAAAGCGTTTGAGCAGAGAATAAAAGATTAATAAAATGCTTGATAAGTAATCTGCCAGTGGTCAGAGAAGAAAAGATAATATAAGCTGAGATTGATGAAATAAAAGCGGAAAAGAAGCGGAAGGACCCATGTGAAGGATAGTTTGCCTCAATATAAATTATAACAAGAACATAAAGATCACGACCACAAAAGGCAAGGTATTGTAATTTTAAACTATTATAAATTGACCGGGAAGGGGAATAGGCTTCGTAAATGAGGACGTTGATGAAATCTTCTGATTAGGCGTCAAAAAAATCCTATTCATAAAAAAAGAAAAAAAAGAAACAGAAGTGTAGGATTAAGATTTAAAAATGAAGTCGATTTTTGAACAATTCAGTATGGAAGCTTACATATATGGTTTTGTTTCGAAGCAGTGGTTCAACTATAGTATACAGCTTGTGATGAAATTACTATGCACGTAAATAATAATTTTCTTTGAGATCTGTTGTAACAACAGCGATTTTTCCTCTGGTGTTTCAAAAGAGGTTTAGTAGATCAATTAGGTCGGAAGGAAGGGACCAAATACTGAGTTCTAATTTTATTAAATCATTATTGATTTTTTTTTGTTAATCGGTTTTGCTAATTTGACTTCTGGATAAATTTATATTGCAACGAATTGATGTATATTCCTGTAAAGGAAATCCCCACCAGACTTTCGTTTATATTCCTTTTTTGTTTTTTTTTTTTGTTTTTGTTACTATAATTACAGAAGCATCGTCACTCTCCAACAGGACTTCGTGGAGGAAAATGGTTCGTGCGACATAATCGTAGAATAGATACAAAGGTGACTGAAGATAGCCTTGTCTGGGATTTCTCTCCAGAATTTTCTTTTGTGTTGTATTAATATGGTCCAAGTGGAGAGTATATATTTTTTTGGCCTCATTGGCTTCGTAGTTAAGATCATGACTTAGGATAATTTTGTATGAAGTCAGAACTTAAAGACAGTGGTCTAAATTAAACAAATTGAATTTTTTTATAATGTCATGAGGATGTCCTGAATTTAATTGTTGTCTCCTCTCACTCTCCCGGAGCCCTCTTTGAAATGATGGGTTGACTAGGTCTGCTACTCCGCTCGGTTTTTGCAGGTCATTATCAATAGGAGCACTGAAAGTAATTTGCTGCTTTCAGTGTCATATGGGTGGATGGGGCAATGGCAGTGAAGGCAGAACATCTGTGCCTTAACTAAGTAAGAGTAAGTGGTGTAAAGAGTCCCTTCAGGACCGGATGTGTGTTGCAGGTGACAGCTGCAGGTTGTCGTGGAACCCCCCCACAGTCTCCGCCAATAGCCAAATGCCTATTACAAAAACACCAAAGAGGTTATAGCGCATTTTATTCAACTTAGCCCCTTACGATATTGTTATTAAACATGTGTGAAGTAAAAAGATGTACTTATCGGACACACTATCAAGATTTCCAGGCATTGTGTGAAAAAGTTTTAAACGAAATAAAAACAAAAACGGAAAGGATCCAATGATGTAAGAATTAATTCAGGTTGGCCAACAAAACGGAAGGATATTAAACAAGCTGAAGTAGAATTATTTTATAATATTCGAGATTTACTAGCTGTGCATGATAAATTAATCATTAAAGAGAATAGAATTGTAGTACCGAGGAGCTTACAAAGAAAAACAGCAGTGAAACTACAACGTTCGCATTTAGAACAAAATTATACTTTAAAATTTGCGCGCCGAACAGTATTTTGGCCAGCGATGAGCCGTGACATCAGAGAAACTTGCCAACAATGCGCAATTTGCAGGAAACATGAATGTAATCCGAAACATGGGTTACGGTTGGAGGTATACGAAAAATTTATAATGGTTGTGTTCTTTCGTAACCCCTGGAATATACAAGCCATGAACAAACACAAAAAAAGAGAGCAGCGGGCTGGTCAGCAGGCGACATGCAGAGAGTGAGCTCTTACTGCATGCTGTACCCGGCACGTGTCGGTGCCTTCGGTGACTTCATAGCTTGTATTATATTCCGGGAGTTACGGTTCTTTTGGTTCCGTGTAGTGTTCTGCAAAATAGACGATTGCGAATTGAATTTATTTGTAGAGTGCATAGCAGTAGAAAAAGTTTTGAAAGTATAGAGAAAATAATCAAGGTGCCAGAACTTCTTATAAAACGCTAAACCTGTCAAACTTCGTTCCGAAGCTGTATTTTAACATTTTACAAGGATATTCAAGTCATGGCAGTCTGATTATTTTCTCTATACTTTCGAAACTTTTTCTACTGTTTTGCATCTTACAAATTATTTATTATTCCCCTGTTTAATTTAAAAATGCAGAAATCCCCAGAAATTCCATATAGAAATGCTACGGAAAAGTCTGGGAATTCCAGTTCCATCTACCAAACAAAGACTTGGAATCTCGACGCAGTTCCCTTCGGCCAAAGAAGCGGAAATCCGTGCACAAATAGTACGGTACGGATTTCCAGCTAAACTTGTTAAAAATGACAAGAAAACGAACGGAATTCCATTCGAATTGCTTATAGAGCATGGAGAAATACATAACCATGGCACACGATCACGCCAACATATACGCTTACCTTATGCTAGAACAGACAGAAAATTAAAGAGTTTGAAACATACAGCTGTACCCATTTACAATGGATTACCAGAAGAAATAAAAAATACAGAGCAAGTGCACAAGTTCAAGAAACTAATAAAGAATTATGCACATGAAAATGTTGCAATAGTATGAAGTGTAAACTGATTACTATGTAACAAAGATAACTAGTCAATAAAAGGTAAAAGATGAAAAATATGAGAAATGCTCCTCACTAATGCCAGCCCTTGGCTGTCTGTGAAGATGCCCAAAGAAAAAAAAAAAAAAATAATAATGAATAGCCTGACTAGAGAGATGGAGAGAGTGGTGGAAAGGAGGATAAAAAAAAAAAAAAAAAAAAAAAAGACAAGTATTCCCATTACGAACCATGCTCCCCTATTAGGTGACGTAATGTTGTGACATGAATAGGAAAGTACGGCACAAAGAAAATAAAAATGTATATACATTAGTCACATAATTACGTCAGAGGCCATCAACTGCAATGTATCAAAATTTTAATGGCAATAATTGTCCTCTATATAGGTACCTTGGGTCTGTACGTTCATCGCACTGACTTATAATAAGAATGGACTGAGCGTTCTTGCTTCAAAAATGGCACAAATATTGAACAGGCTGTGAAAACACTTTATTTCGTACAATTGTACACCGATTTATAATTAGTTATTATTTGTCGATTGGAAACACTAAAGATGTTTTAAAATAGTATTGCATTAAATGAAAATTGTTTAGGAAACACGTTTTAATTAACACAAAAATTCATTTTTAATATTACTGAAAAATGTGTTCATCTGCAGATTTGAAGTCAAATATGCTTGAGCTTGTAAGAGATAGACGTATATAAGCAATATATTTGTCTCAATTTTTAAGTAAATTCCGATGTATTCCAATTAATACAGCCTTACTGTTTCTAAAATTGGTTACAGTTCAGTGCATATTTTGAGCCTTAAAGAGACAAATAGATTTTAGCAAAAAATTTGTGCCATTTTTGACTAGGAATTAGATAGGATGGCTCAGTCCATTCTTATTATATGTCAGTGTTGTAACCCTAGTTCCATCCATCGAATAATTGTATAACCAAAAATGAAGTTAAAACACCAAAGATATGTAGCCATTATAGCTTGAGGTACGCATGAAAGTACTATTGGTTTATAGAATTGTCTATTTCAATATGAGTAGTATGGTACGGACGAGACTGTCAAAGAAAACTCCCAGCATATAAAAACAAAAAATAAAAAGCTAAATACTTTCAATAAGTTTGTTAGGTATTAAAATTTTAGAAAAATGCCTTTAATCAACCCAGCCAATGGAAATGTATAGCTTATAATACGCTGACATAAGAATGGACTGCGCGTTCTTGGTTCAAAAATGGCACAAATATTTAACAGGCTGTGAAAACCCTTTATTTCGTACAATTGTATACCCATTCATAATGAATTATTATTTGTCGATTGGAAACACTAAGATGTTGAAAAATAGTATGGGATTAAATTAAAATTATTTAGGAAGTTAAACTTGTTTTAATTAACACAAAAACTAATTTTTAATGTTACTGAAAAATGGGCTCCTCTGCAGATTTGATGTCTAAAAATCAGATTTTTTGCAAAATCTGATGATTGACGTATATAGATAATTTATTTTTATGTCAATCCCCAAGTATTGCAATTAATACAGCCGTACTGTTTTCAAAATTGGTTACAGTTCAGTGTACATTTTGAGCTTGAAAGAGACACAGATTTTAGCAAAACTTTGTGCCATTTTGACTATAGGAATTAGATACGATGGCTCAGCCCATTCTTATTATGTCAGTGTTATAATACGAATTACATTTTTAGAGTTTTATGCTATGTTTAAATTTCTGTAACTTTCGAACTATCACTTTTTGAACGTGAAATTATCTGTTAGTAAAAGAATAGCATACGAGGAAAATTTCCCCACGAAAATGAAGAAAGCATCACTCGTAAGAAAATTATTTTAAGCACAAAGAAAACTAAAGTAAAAGATTTATTAAGACTTACCTCTGTATTTATAATTCCCCGTTTTAATAGAAGTAATTTTGACAAACAACGATTAAAACACCACAAATACGATTGAAATAAATAAAACTTTAGCTTTACGGGCTCGCGTGCGTATAAAATAATACAACCGCCGGTTAAATTTAGAGTTGAACAAATAAGATTAATTATATGTAGATGTAAATTATTAACTCTAACCACTTTTTTTAGTCTCTAAATTAGAAATCGAAATTGTTCCGAAGCAAAAGAATAAACAAATCTGGAAATCTCTCCAATAATTGACACGACACGCGAGTTTCC
This sequence comes from Dioctria rufipes, assembly GCA_963924295.1. Taxonomy (NCBI): domain Eukaryota; kingdom Metazoa; phylum Arthropoda; class Insecta; order Diptera; family Asilidae; genus Dioctria; species Dioctria rufipes. The sequence goes on from OZ002741.1 coordinate 117,245,112, forward strand.
CCGGCTTTTCGCTGTTTTTTTTTAGTTTGGTAGGTAGGTATAATTTCTTCTGTTTTATTTTTGTGTTTCCCCTTTTTTGTGACTAGAATTCACAGCACCGAAATTGTTTCTGATTTTTTTATAGCGAAACGAAATTTTTTTGGTATTTTTTAGAAACTGAACTGAATGTGTCTTTTTTGTTTTTCTGCCAGTTAATTATGATCAAAAATGAATTTTGTGACGATATTCCTCTGTTTTCAGATTCGAAATAACTCAGCCTGCTTTGATATATATGTATATATATTTTTCTGAAACAGATCCTTTACGTACATGTATAAACTTTCAAGCATTTCTAACCCGGGGGTTACACCTGCAAGTACAACTTGCATGCAAGCTGTACTTGCAGGTGTAACCCCTGGTTAAAGGCACAACAATGTTGGCAACTTAAGGCAGAAACACATCCAGTACTATGTTTCCATGAGCCAGAATTCAGTTAGGATTGAGTTAGCGTTAAGTTTTGCTGGCTGAGTTAACTCTTAGAATATATAGCAAACAGGAATGGTTGAATCGTGTAAAATTCGTGTACATGAGCGTAATTTGTCAAGAGCAGGAGACTATACATAGGAGTAAGTGAGATGCTAGATAGAGAAATTGTCAAAGCTGTAGATTAATTGTCAAATGTGCTTTTGTTTTGTGAGCAGATTTGGTCAACTTAAAGTTCTTTTGTGAAATTTATCAAAAATACCGAATCAATTCTTTTCAAAACTATTTATCTTTGAACTTTATTTAGTGCAAAGTTTTATAGTGCCACTAGTGCCTGTTAAAACCTTCATAACAATTAAAAAAACAGAAATGAAGTGTTCGGTCAGTGCTTGCAAATATAAATTGGATTATAGACTAGGGAAATTCTGTTTGAGGCAACTGCACTATCTAAATTATCTTTTTTGTTAAGAGAAGCAGAGATTTATGTAAATTAATTATGTGAATTGTTTCAAAATAAAGTAGAAAAAGAACATTTTTTACCACAGATGGTCCGCACAAGTCCTTTGTTTACTTTTTGCAAATTGACAAGTTGTTTAGAATAGGGATGGTGTGTAAACACATGTAAAAATTGACTACCAACACAACCAGAAATTCATTACGCAAAATCTGGCTTATCACCATTCCTGTTTGCTCTATATTCTAAGAGTTAACTCGATGCTGTTTCCATGAACGACTTGAATTGAGTTGACTTATAATATATTTCATACAAAGTTTCTGGATTTGTATTGAATAAGCTACCCATCCGTACTAATCTAACTAATACTTACACAAAACCCAACTCAACCCGACTGGTTTCGTGGATTGAACGAAACTCAACTCAATTCTCGTTTCCATGAGCGCTAATTCGGATCCAATTCGGATTGAACTCTGCATGGAAACATAGTACAGGCAAGCCTCAGGCCTGGCCTCTCTCAGGCTTCCTCGCAGCTCGCCTCAAGGCTTGCCTCAGAGAAATGAAAACAAAATGATACCACCGGGCTCTGTACAATATAGTGTGGCTCGGTGCTGTCATTTTAATTTTGTTAGTACATCTGTTGACAGAAGTAGGCCTGAGAGAGAAAAATTTCGAACATTGAGCAAAGCGAGCTTTGCGGTTAGGCCTTGAGGCTAGCTGCTAGCTTGGTTTTGTGTTGCATCACTTAAAACCCCGTGTTGGAAATTTTGACAACACCTCGAGGAAGCCTCGAGGCCTGGATGTGTTTCTGCCATTAGTTGGCGATAATGTCGCATTTAAAACACAGTGAACGCGACTCGACAAATGTTTTTGACAGCTATCTCTGTTTTATTTATTGTAAAAGAAAGGAAAATCGCTAGTATAGCTTATGCGGCATACTTAAAAATGTAAAGCTTAAAAAAAAAAAAGTAAAAAGAAGACTAAGAAGAGATTTCTATACATGGGATGACGTTTATTACACAACTTAACTTTTTCCGTCATTTTCTCTATTAATTCCTCCTCAAAACCCATAATTTGTCAAACTAATAAATGAAATTAATTTTATACAAGGTTTTAATAACTAGTTTATTTACTATTAACTTTTAATTTACTATGTTTCATAAATATATCCAAATCCACATAACATGAATGTCAATTATTCACTATCCACACAGAAATGTCAATACGTTGGCGACTAATTTATGTCGATTTCGATGGGACTTTGGTGCAACACCAGTATTGCACTTTTTCCGGCAGTGCAACACTGAAAATGTTCGATGGGACAATTTTTATAGCAGAAGTGCAACACAAGTTTTGCACTCACTTCCCCTACTTTGCACCGGATATTTTCTCGGTGTTACAAATCCATATTGAGGTCGAATTGTCATCTGCTCTGTCAAAGTGTACTGTCGCGATTATTTGTGAAATTTTGGAGTTAAATGAATTAAACATTTTTATTTGGGGAATTGGCTTTAAGTTATGAAAATATTTGTTTCTATATATCAATAAACAACATTTATTACGTTTGACAGTTCTGTGTATATAATTCGTGTGCCCACAAATACAAGGAATATGACAGAAATATGTTCGATGGACTTTAGTTCTCCCAGTTCTCCGCTGCCAGAAAAAGTGCAAAACTGAAATTGTTTCCCAAACTTTTTGTTGGCAACTTGTCGCGTCGCCCTCATTGTGTTAAGTATATGTGACTTCCATATATTCGAATCTTTGACAGCAACCACTTTACGGCGACTTTGTTGTGTCGTCCTCACTGTGTTTTGGCCTTAAGGAAATTGTCTTTGCATATTTAAATAATCGAATCATTACTTCTTTTTTAAGCAAAAGAAAATACTACAGCCATGGGATATTTTCAAATACACAATTAAATGTGAGTGAGTATGTGATGTTAAGTCGATTTCGAGTACAACACCAGTGTTGCACTTTGTTCTTCTAGCAGTGCAGCACTTGTCCCATGGGACAACTTTTATAGCAGAAGTGCAACACTAGGTCTACACTGAACCTCCGCTACCTTGCACTGGATATTTTCACGGTGTAAAAGCGGATTTTCATCATGATGGTATGCATTTTTTCCAGATATTGTGAGATAAATAACGGGTTTTCAATAAGAGGTGTTATTTTGATATTCAAAGAAAAATGCTATTTTTTTAGATAAACGATCAGATCTTTATTTCATTATAAAGAGGAAGGTATGCCGTTAATAATGGAAAATAACATCAGCCAAATGACCACCACGACCACGCCTACAGAACCATATCCTTTTCATGAAATTTTCCATAACCAAATCGCAAAGTGGCTGCCCTATGTCCTCGATAGCCTCACGAATTCCATCTGTGCGGTCTTGAATCGACGCTGGGCTGTTGGTGTAGACCTTCTCTTTCACGTGGCCCCAAAGGAAGAAGTCGCAAGGTGTTAAGTCACAAGATCTCGGTGGCCAATTGTGATCACCTCTTCGAGAGATAACACGGTCCGGAAACTTTTCCCGTAACAGATCAATGGTTTCGTTGCTTGTATGGCACGTAGCGCCGTCTTGTTGAAAGTAAACGTTGTTCAGATCAATACCATCCAATTCCGGCCATAAAAAATCCATTCACCGTAACTGTTGCTCCAGCCTCATTTTCGAAAAAGTAAGGTCCAATGACCCCGCGGGACCATAAACCGCACCAAACAGTCACACGTTGAGGATAGAGAGGCTTTTCAACAATAACTCTTGGGTTTTCCGAGCCCCAGGTGCGACAATTTTGCTTGTTGACGAAGCCATTGAGGTGGAAATGGGCCTCATCACTCAAGATGAGTTTTCGATGGAATTCCGGATCATTTTCATGCATTTCAAGGACCCAATCAGCAAATGCTCGACGTTGTTGATGATCGCCCGGCTTGAGTTCGTGTGTTAACTGAACTTTATAAGCCTTAAGACCCAAATCTTTATGCAAAATATGGTGTAATGACGTTTGTGGAATGCCTAATTCCAAAGAACGACGAGGAATGGACAAACCTGGGTTTTCTTCAACACTTTCGGGTACAGCAGCAATATTCTCGGCTGTTCTTGAGCGACGTGCACGGATTTTATTCTTCACATCACTAACTTGTCCCGACAGCTCGAATTTTTCTACCAATTTCTGTATTACGGTCCGACAAGGTGCTTCACGACGACCCAAAAATGTTCGAGTTTTACGAACCGCCTCTGCCACATTTTCACCATTTCTATAGTGAATTTTAATAATTTCAATGCGTTGTTGAATCGTGTATCGTTCCATTTTTATTAATGGCGTAGTTTCTACTTGTCAAATGTCAAAAAATTACAGCTCCAAAAGTGACATCTACCGAAATAGCGGGCTAATTAAAATAACACCTCTTATTGGAAAACCCTTTAGCAGAAGTGTTACACTTTTCTTGCAGTGTTATACCGAAATTGTTCCATTGACCTGCACTACTAGAAAAAGTGTACGTCAAATGTCATAACTGAATGTCATTGAGCATTACATACACTGACATATAATAAGAATGGACTGAGCCGTAGCCCCCGGAATATAATACAAGCCATGAAGTCGCCGAAATCACCGACACATTAAAAGGCCTTAACCTGCCGGGTACAACATGCAGTAAGAGCTCACTCTCACTGCTTTTTGTATACTCGTCATGGAGGAACAATTAAAATTTCATCTTAAACAGGTCTTAAAGCACAAAACTGTCGCTCCTACAGCCAAATGAAGTTAAAACAAATTGCAGCTAAATCTGTTTTCCTTCTAATGGTTAAAAAAAAAAAAATATAGCATGTAGAACAAATTTATGAAAATTATAGCATTTGAGCAAAATACAAGCAACTTTTATATGAAAAAGTCTTGCAGTAAGAAAGGCTCCAATTGTGTTTCAGGCCTAACATTTTGCCTCGCAATAAAGTGTAATCTGTTTCAGCCTTATGGCAGAAACACATCCAGGCCTCGAGGCTTCCTCGAGGTGTTGTCAAAATTTCCAACACGGGTTTTTAAATGATGTAACACAAAACCAAGCCAGCAGCTAGCCTCAAGGCCTAGCCGCAAAGCTCGCTTTGCCCAATGTTCGAAATTTTTCTCTCTCAGGCCTACTTCTGTCAACAGATGTACTAACAAAATTAAAATGACAGCACCGAGCCAAAGTATATTCTACGGAGCCCGGTGGTATCATTTTGTTTTCATTTCTCTGAGGCAAGCCTTGAGGCGAGCTGCGAGGAAGCCTGAGAGAGGCCAGGCCTGAGGCTTGCTTGGATGTGTTTCTGCCTTTAATTGCTGGAACAGAATGAACGGATCAGCCGGAGTAAACACGCAGCTAACTGTCAAACAACGCAAAAAATAAAGTGCTGCCTAGAACGAAATTGCCGCGACTGCGTTTAATGACATTCAATGCAATTTTCATATTTTAAATATTGTGCTTGTGGATATTTTTATATTGTTAAAACTTGTGCGTATAATAAGAGTAACATTTGAAACACCCCGTAGCTCAATAATTAATTTTACATTACAAATTTCATTCTAAACAAACGTTTGGTTCAGCTGTCAAAAAGTTTCAATCCGGCACTTGCGTAAAAGTTGAAAGTTGACCAACTTTCTTGCGGCAAATGCGGTAACTGCGTTCACTGTGTGCGCATTAATGTATTTGAAATGCATTCAACTTTTGCGTGACATTTCCATCCGGCATTGATCCGTTCATTCTGTTCCAGCGGTAAAGGCTGAACTACAATAAAAGTTAATAAATTTACGAAATTAAACGAGACTGAGGTTTACTTACGAAAAATTGATATTTTTAGCCTAAATATATCTCACATTCCGTAATATTTAATGTTTTCAATTTTAAAAAGTGGTAAAAGTGAAAAAATTAACAAGTAGAAGTTGATTTAATTGAGTATTTGTGATTTCTATTAATTCGCAATGCCAGTTTTATTCCATTTTTTAAGTTTTACATTGCACTTTTACTCATTTAGTAATAATTTAATTGTTTGGACACATTGCGTTCTTACGGAATGAGCGATTCTTAACGCACTATGTTAACGGAAAATTGGATTTTAAACTTAACGAAAGTTCCCCTCACACGATTTAAAATTAATTTGTGTACGCCTTTTAAATTAAAGGGCGCGTTTGCTTTACGTAAGTAAATGTACTTATGTATATTTCTATTGTAGTTCAGCCTTATATCAACCTGTTAAATTTTGACAGCTCGCTCTACAGCGCCACATTCTGCTTCGCAGCACAGTCAACGAATACTATTTTGAGATTAGGGCACTACCTGTTGAATTTTTATTCAGTGAGCAGTGACTCTTTTATATAAGGACTTTATGTCAATGGTAAAGCAAAGTTTATAGGTTCAGGGAAATTGTAACCTGCTTGTAATAATTAGATTAGTAAAAACTGAAAATCGAAGGTGTATATTGGTTAAATATTCAAGTAAATAAAAAATTTTCCAAACTGTGATAGAAAAGACGGTAGCTAAAATGTCTCAACAAATCCCAAAGGCAAGTGGTAACTTAGCCACTAGGATGGTGAATAGTCTAAAGAGCAAAGAATTTCGGGAATACTTAATGAGGTTCGATTCTGTTCTTTATTATTTTGATTTTGGTATATAACGTGATCAATAAAAATGGTAGTACCCATTTCTGGGGACCTGTAGCCAACTGGGGTATTCCACTTGCTGCTATTGCAGACATTCGAAAAGATCCTAAAATTATCAGCGGGAAAATGACTTTTGGTTAGTTCCCAATTGCGTATTGTATAAAAAGTAAATTGTAATTTTGATTTATTTTCAGCATTAACACTGTACTCAGCTATATTTATGAGATTTGCGTGGAAGGTACAACCAAGAAATATGTTACTATTCGCCTGCCATTTCACTAATTTCACTGCCCAGAATATCCAGGGAATGCGATTTGTTAACTATAATTATTTAGCCAATTAATAGTCATTAGTGGAATTTACAAATAGTTTCTGCTCGTACATATATAATTACGAAAAAGTGGACATGTCAAATAAACGATGTACACTAAACATTTACATTTTGATGGTGGGACGGTGAGAATTCGATATCCACTTCAATAAAATTTTTATTTGATGACATAAAATTACTTGTTGTTTGCATTTTCCCCCTCAGTACCTTTCTTTGAAGGACCCAGCACCGACATGTATAACATAGACCGCTGACATAACTATATGCAACTCTGTAAATATGCCTTAATACCTAGTGGCTGTAGCAAACACTTGCTGTGTGGCTCATATGCCGAGGTTTGTAATAAATAAACTTTGAATTTGAAATTGTTCACATTAATATGGGATCACTTCTATAGCTTTCTCTTTTTGGTTCAACTACTTTATACCGTTAAACTTAAAATAATTTCTATACGAATGAAATCCACTATAGTCCAGTTTCGGTCAGTGGATTATTAAAGAACCTCGGCTTACGCTACGTTGCAAAGTTAGGTACATCGAGTGAGTAAAAGATAGTTGGAATTATCGATAGAATACAAAATTGTTTAGCAAATGAGCAATGAACAGACACCATTATGGACTAAAAATAGCGAATAGTAACTGGGACAGCTAGGGAGTAGCACCCATGATTACCCATTAATAATTTGAGCTTGGGCCAAAGTGGAAGCAGTTAGATGGAGGGTCGTCTTCACGATTAGTAGGAGCTTAAGCCGAAAAGATGACTGCCAGATGAATGAGATATATGTATTAGCAATAGAAAAATAATGATAACAACTTATAGCCATAGTTCCCGATGGGATAAAGTGGAGAAGACCTGGGCCAAGAAAGTGCAGGATGCATTGCAACTAGACAACCTAACAATGCATAGCGACTCAGCGGAATACAGAAAGATGAAATGGACGGTTGGGGCAGTCTTCGATTGTAATAGAGTGTCAGGGGAACTAGAAGCATGTAGACCACGAGAGAAAGGGAGCAATTCATCTGGAGGCAGTAGCGTTTCCGGTTAAGCATAATAGTATCAAAATTAGACCTAAGACTACAATAAGGACTACGTACTAGACTATGGGAGTTGTGCAAAAAGGCGAAATAGAATTGAAGAAGAAATAGTAATTGAGTTAAGCCTAAGCTTACACTAAAGATTAGGAGCTAATATGTAGAAAGCGTATGAACGAAAGCAGGATTAAGTAAGACTAAAATAAAGGCGAATATTAAGGCACCATGAAGTAAAGCAGAGCTAGCTCCTTGAACTGCTTATAAGGGCCAGTTTTCCTGATGTATTCCGGAAGGGAGTTCCAAATATGCCATTGGACCGAAATCTGGTGCGGATTCTCTGAAGGATAAGTCGAGTTATTAAGATTGCTCAATGAGAGCATTTGGTTTATATATGCAGGTAGGGTGTACCATCTGGCTTTGTGAATGAAGCATAGGACTCTGAATTACAGGAGTTTAGTGAGGGGCTCAGGCATAAAAAGTTGAACCATGGAGGATATGTGAGAATGCAGTCTTAGTCGGAAATTGTATTTCACAACTTTTGAGTGCTCTATTAAGTTTAGAGATTTCCGAGGCATGCAGATGATACATTGCAACATCAGCGTAGAAGAAACGCGGCATGATGAGAGATGCTATGAGGAATTTTCTGAAGGACTGGTCCAGATGATGCGAGATTGCGCATAAGGGGCGGGGGTCATAGCAGGTCCGACAGCATAGTCTGAAGTCGCTATGTGAGATGTGGGTACATGAGTAGGCCGAGGATCTTGACATGATTGGTTGCGAGGGGATGATCAGGTTGTGAAGAAACAGGATAAGGAGCTCATCATTAGCGGTAGGCACATTTGCACGAAAAAAACATTTTATGGGTTGGGTTTTAGCAGAGCTGAGGGTCAGTCCACTAGTTCGGCACCAGTCAGATATGTCAGTGAGAATCACATTAAGGTACTCAATCAGGGGTAGGAAATTATTACCACAAACAGCTGCATATATATGAAGATCGTCTTCATAAAGGTGGTATTTGAAATTGCCTAACGCTGTGTAATATTATTAATGTAGATAGAGAACAAGAGTGGAGCAAGGACAGCTCTTCCGGGAAACCCGAGGTAATAAAAGATGAGCGACGGTCATCACTGTTGATGATTAGTATCCTATCAGTAATTGGAGATGGTCAAGATTGCTGTGGGGACATATCCAAATGTATTCCGAACTGCCAGTAATTTATTATCTTCAATGCATTCGCAAATCTGTTCCGCAACGAGCACCTCAAAGACTGGAGCGGAGAAAGGAGATGGGACGCCAGTCTTTGGGACATGTCGGTGATACAATTGCGGGAATGGGGTTGATGATTCCATTTTTCCAGTATTTGGGGAAGAGAGCAAGTAACGAGCCTGTTGAAAATACGGTTAACTAAGGGCAGAATGAAAGGGAAGATGATTTTGAAAAATTTAATTGGGATCTCATCATGTCTGTTATGGATGTAACTTCGAGGGAGAAATCTTGGACATGAAGCTCATCCTGTCAGCATGAGCTCACTCCAGTGATCTGCTTTGCGCAGGGCGGCATGCTCACATCTCGGCTAGTGCGACAGAGTTTTGGGGTGGGTATACCATGTTATGGTAGTAGCATACGGCATGTAGCAGTATGCTACACTAAGAATAGAGACACCATGTATACTCGACCCTTGTTTTCTATATGGATGAAGAGCCAGACGCGCTGAACGCACAAAAAAAAAAAGGAAGAAGACTTCCTTCGAGCGGGCTGTTAAAAAGAACGAAGTGAAAAGCCATCGAATTCAGTCGAAAAACAGAGGATAAGAGCGAGCATAGTGACATCCGGTGAACACAAAAGTCTTAGAAAAGAAACAGCACATGTGTTAAAAGATATAAGGTATAAACCAAAAAAAGAAGAAAAAAGTGGAATTCAAATACGAGGCAAGCGTTCGTGTTAAGCGCTTTAGGTTAAATTTAAACGCTTAGCTACGGGTAATGTTATGCAACTATGAAGAGTGATTCGCTTGGGACGTAAAGTCCCGACTATCAGCATGAGCTGACAGATCACTCGACGGGCAGCGTTGACTACAGGGCGGCACGCTAGTTCGCCTCAGCTATTGGCGGAGAGTGTGGGGGGGGGGGGGTCCACAAAAACCTGCCGCTGCCGTCAGCCATAATAAAAAAAAATTTTCGTGCCTATCACAACAAAGCCGGCTACCATTCGGTCCTGAAGGGACCCTTACGTCACTTACCTGTATCCCATCGAAGGCGCAGATGGTCTGCCTTCCTTGCCTGCCCCATCCTCCCATCTGACTCCGAGGGGCATAATTCTTCAGAGTCCCTAATTGACCTGGAAAGAGAGACTAGACGGACCTAGACGACCTTCATACGAGAGGGCTCCAGGAAAGTAAGAGGAGAAATTAAAACTCTTAACGGTTCATGTTCACGTTATAATTACTGATAGGTAATGCTTCATTATGGAAAATACATGATATGAATTCAAACATATGACATGTAGCAAAAAGGTATTGAACAAAGATTTCCACTAATTCTACATCCTGAGAAAAGTGTAATAAAAAGTCTTAATCTAGGCAGTTTCTTATTTCTCCATTTGTCCGCTCAAACATAAATGCAGCACATTGAGAATCTTTCTTAAGGCAATGAAATTCTTGGGCGAAACTCACTCGTTCTGAGATATACGTACATATATATATAAATATTGTAAACTTTTGCGAATTTTAGGTATAGCAACATTTAAACTACTTTGTATAATAAAAAATATGCACTTCGTATAAAAAATCTAAACATTAATTTTTTTAAATTTAGAAATTCCTAGCAGTACACCATATAGCTAAATCACTTTTTGAGGATTTCCATAAATGATCTATTTATGTAGTAACAAACTATTCGTCTAATCTGTGCATATGCATGTGATGCAAGGATAAAAATATAATATGTGTACATATGTGAGAGTGGTTTGATAAAAATAGAAAATAGAAAACTTGAGCCGTATATGTATATATATCTAGTATTAAATCAAGAGTACAATTATTTCAAGGTACATACATGTAAATATATCAAAAACTTAAGCCAAATAAATATAAATTAAGCCAAATAAATATTAAATCGAAGTTATATATAGCTACATGAAAAGAATATCAATAAAAAGGAAGTCCTACATGTGTAAGTCGCTACAGAAGCCGAAGTATGCGTATACCAAAAGAAAATGTGTAATATATCAATAATACTCACGGTGAAAATTCCACGGCATGATGAAGCGCTTCAGCATCCGCCATCTAGTTAAAAGAATTAAATTGGAATTTAATGCTTCGACTTGCTGTCTGTAGGCTCTATCACAAAAGTAATTTTTGTTGAGTTAAAATAATATTGCCCAGCGGCACTTGTCTCTACACATATATCTTGAACGAAATTAAATAAGAACGTGCGGAAAGTAATTATAATAAAAATTAAAATTTAAAACAATTTGCAAATTCATTCCATAGTGGACGGCTGTATCTATGTTGTGCAACTGAAGGATTATAATCTGGCATATAATCAGCATTTTTCCCTGTAGTAAAATCTACTGATCATTTACACTTTTTGTGCTGGATTTTGTTGACATTTTGGAGCACAAGTCCAAAGAAAACGATTGTTGGAATTTGACAATTGCTAATCCATATTGCTGCGAGTTCACAAAACTCTTCATTTCTATTAAATCTCTTAGAATGAGACCGGGAAATTGAATCCGTCTGAGGTTTCCCCCATGTAGTTTTTCGGTATTGTCGGGATGAATTTGGACCATCCTAATTTCTTTCAATTGCAAGTTTTAAAAAGCAGTCGTATATGATCTTGAATATCCACCAAGGCTCCTGTTCAACCGCTCAATTATACTACCACGATTTAAAGCGAAACCTAGTGAAAGTTTATCGATCTTGTCAGATTAATTTTATCCTGTCCTTCACCACTCGGAAATTCCTAGGGTATTTGAGTTATTTGATTTGTCCTAGCGATGTGAATGCGAAAATTTTACCTTTTTTTGGCAGGATTTCTTCGCAGATTTTCGATGATCAAAAAGTTTCTCCTGGATGTCTTTCACACACGTACTTGTTCGAGCAATATGACAGGAAAAGTGGTCTTCTTCTTCCTTGTCATCACCAGTCTGTCATTTGCAGCTTGAGGAAATGCATTTCTTTCTGTCGGGGTGCGTTCATTTTTTTTATGGGTGACGCAGCCGGCCTACACGCTTCAGTAATTCTTGGAGCATATTGCTATATGCAATACGCTAAGACCATAACAAGGCAGAGTGGTCTGCGCCACCCATGGTTCAGACAACGCTGAAAAATGGTCGACTGAGCTAGCCGGTCTTAAGCATAGGCCTAATCACTGCGGGCGCTCAATGTGTGTCTCGACCCACGACCCAATGCGTATTCCTCATCATTCGGACTCCACTTGACCGATGACGCATCGAGGACACATCCTGAAGTCTCGTCAGTCTTTGATCAGACCTCGACATCCTTCTCCGTGTGAGAAGCCAAAGCCACATCGACAAGCTGGCAACCTAAAAATCCATCCGGTCGATGTCTCTCTGCCCTCCCTCACCGAGATGCTGAGGAAGCCCCGCGATCAGCAACCTAAAGAACTGATCGCTAAGCTTTCCCGGCGCAACATCTCACCCTGATCTCCGACTGGCGATTGTTCAAGGGTGTCTCTCCAAGGCGTCGTCGAAGTAGTGACATGCTGACAGCCTTATACAGGAATGGATTCCAACAGGTATATCACCCACCATTGACGGAGCAATAGGAGGGCTTCGCGATATCCTATAGTTTACCAGTGAAGCTGGCTGGATGCCTTCTTAGGGCTACCAGGATCTAGACTTAGTACTGCTATATCCGACAGTTGTCGATTAGCGAGAGGTTGTAGACGGACGGAAAAAAAAAACCCTCCTAATGAGGCCGATCCGGAAGGAACTATAAAAGGTTATCTACTCATAAGAGGTAGAGGTGTGCTGATGAGATTGAATTCCATCAGGTATATTACCCACCATTGACGGGGCAATAGGAGGCCTTCGCGATATCCTATAGTTTACCAGTGAAGCTGGCTGGATGCCTTCTTAGGGCTACCAGGAATAAACGTGACAATAGATAGACGACGATTCTAGACTGATGATCACTGCCTGATGTCTTTGGCGTGATAGACTGCTAACAGTTTCCCCTGCAAATCTTCAAGCTCATAATAAGCGTTTCCTTTCTTGACTCTGACCCGACACTTGACAAACTTTCGCCCCAGTTTAGCACTCGTCTGCTGTTGAAAGTTGCTTTGGGCAAATTTCCTTCTAAATACCTCTTGACCAACTTTGAAATCAACAGGCTTCGCCCTGAGATTATAGGCTCGTGAACACTGTTCGAACGCATGGTGTAAATTTGCCTGCACTCTCGCGCGGATCAATCTCAGTTTGTCCTCAGCATCTACTCTCAACGGCTCATTAAGAGTTCCAAGGCTCCACAAGATGGAATAGGAGCTGCCATGTTCAATCATTTGTTGACCGAAAAGTGTTCGATAAGGAGAAAAACCAGTAGCTTGGTGAAAAGAGCTCCTGAGGGAACTAGCTACTTGGCTTAATTTCTCATCCCATTTCGTATGTTCCTTCCGGATATAAGCCCTAATCCCTGACAATAGAGACCGGTTTACTCGCTCTGAGGCGTTTGCTTGTGGCGAGTAAACTGCCGTTCGCAAGTGCTTCACCATATACTTATCCAGTAATCTGGTGAACTGAGTAGAGCAAAACTGGACTCCATTGTCAGAGACTATCGTTTCCGGGACTCCGAACACATGGAACACTTCCGTCTCAATGAATTGGCACACATTGAGTGTAGATGCATTTCTCCTAGCTTTGAGAATTGGAAATTTTGAAAAGTGGTCAAGAACTATCAGAATGCAGACGTTTCCTTTCACTGACCGAGGATATGGACCTAGAAAATCGATATACAGCTTTTGCCATGGTCGTTCTGTCACAGACTGGACTTTCATAGGTGGTCTCAGAATAGTATTGGGAGCCTTCATTTCCTTACACACGTCACAGGCGCCTATGTAGTTTCTGACTTCAACTATCATTCGTGGCCAGTACAGATGTCTTCGCAGACGTGTCAGTGTTTTCCTTATACCTCCGTGTGAAGCTAGTGGCGGATCATGAGCCCTTGAAATGGAAATGACGTCGGTGACAAGCCCTCGTGGAATCCAAAGCTTCCAAGCTTCTTCCTGAATCGGATCGCCTGTTCTCGGAACAGTCCGAATGTAAACGAAGCCATCCCTGACACAAAGATCTGGTAGTTTGCCAGAAGTCGTTTTAACCTTATGTCTCAGTTCCTCATATTCCAACGAGTTGAAATATGGCGAACTAAGGTCAACTTCCGGGCTAGGATCTTTATTTGTGGTCACAATGAATGCGTGACAGCGCATCAGGGACGACGTTCAGGCTTCCTTTTCGGTGCTCGATAGTGAAGTCGAAACCCTGAAGCTTCAAACTCCACCGAGCAAGTCTACCGCTGAGGTCCTTTTGAGACATCAGCCATTTCAAGCTCGCATGATCCGTCACTATCTTAAACGGCATGAGTTCTATGAAGGGACGGAACTTCTGTACGCTCAAGATTGCAGCTAAGCATTCTTGCTCTGTGACGGTGTAATTTCTTTGTGCTGAGTTCAACTTTTTCGAGACATAGGCTACTGGCTTTTCGTGGCCATCGTCATCTAGTTGAAGCAGCACTCCTCCAATACCTTGCTGGCTCGCCTCGCACTGGACAACGAATGGTTTGGTGAAGTCTGGCCTCACTAGCAACGGAGCAGAAGCAAGCTTTTGCTTTAAAAGATCAAGAGACGTCTGGGCTTCAGGTTTCCATTTGAACTGACTACGGTTTTTCAAGGTGTCTGTAATGGAGGCAGTTAAGTCAGCATAGTTCGGGATGAACCGTCTATACCATCCCGCCATACCTAGTAGGCGTCGGGCTTGCCGAACAGTTTTAGGTGACGGATAGTCAACTATAGCTGAAATTTTGTCAGGGTCAGTTCTAATACCTCCTTTTCCGACAATGAAACCCAAGTATTTGGTCTCCTTGATGCAAAACTTGCTCTTCTCGACGTTGATAGTGAGGCCAGCCTTCCTCAAACAATCCGCTACACGGGCTAGCAGCGTAAGATGAATGTCGAAGTCTGATGACAGAATTAATGAATCGTCTAGATAGACGAGAAAGTTCTCACGAAGATCGAAAGGAATGACTTTATCCATGAGGCGGCACATCGTTTGTGGAGCGTTGCATAGGCCGAATGGCATCACTGTGTACTGATAGAGAGGATGACCAGGTACTGTAAAAGCGGTCTTCTCTCTGGAATCAGTGTCTAGTGGGATCTGCCAGAATGCGTCTTTCAGGTCCAGGCTCGTTATGTAGTTTGCCGGAGGAAGTCGACTCAGAAGTGCGTCTATCTGCGGAAGTGGATAGGTATCCTTCTTCGTAACAGAGTTGACCTTCCTGGCGTCAAAACAAAGCCGGACCTTTCCAGGCTTTCTTACCAGAACAACTGGAGAGCTCCAAGGACTCTGGCTCTCCTCTATCATACCCAGCGATAGCATTCGTTCTAATTCAGCATCCATCAAACTTTGTACTGCCGGCGATATTGGATAAAAGCGCTGTTTTATCGGAGCTGCGTCATTCGTTTCAATCTTGTGAGTGACCAATGATGTTTTTCCTAGGCCTAGAGAGGCGAAAGAGGGGAAAAGCTGTTTGGTGGCTTCTAAGCGTTGTTGATCGAGACTAGAAACAATATGGCAGTCGTGTCAGAGATAGCTACTACACTTGGATTCACTTCTGCGACGATACCCAGGACATCTGGAGCCAACCCAAATAGACGCCAGAAGTCTATTCCCAGATATAGTGCCTGTGTGAGCCCAGTAACCACGTAAAAACGTACGTTTTGGGTCTTATCACGGAAAGTGACATCCAAGTTCACATGACCATGCACAGTTGTCATGGCACCATTTGCTACTTGGACCTGTGTCCGATGCTTCTTCCATTCGACATCTGCTTCTGCAAGCTTCTCTAGAGCTCCCCGACCTAGAATACTGACAGTGGCACCACTATCAAGTAATCCAGTCTCAGTTCGCCCGAGCAGCTTTAATTCGGCGAACGGTCGAACGTCGTCTGGCATCGACACTGAAATCTGAGCCAGTTTTTTTCTCTCTAGTCTCATCCGTCGACAGTATTCCCGCCAACGAACGGTTGATCGTTTCTTTTTGGGTCTAATATTCAGGTCAGGAAACATTATTTCAGCTAACTCTGCCACTGAGGAGAAGATTCGTTCTCTTGCTGCTTTGATACGGCGTCAGCGGATGTACAACAGGCTCACGCCCACTCGTCATAACAGAGCTTGGTGGCCGTTTTAAAACAGAAATGGCAGGAGGCCAAATCTCCTACTCAGCAACTTTGTCAGCTAAAGGCGCTGTAGGTGTTATCGGGATATCGAAAATTAAAGACTCTTCCAAAGAAGTGTGTTTAAGCATTAAACATTATATAACTTTATTGAAGAAAAAAAAAATGCAGCACAAATTCAATTTAATTAGGTAAATTTCATGCACTTTTGCTGCATCAGCAACACCTGCAGACAAATAACAATTTCGTGAGATCGAATTTCACGCATGAAATTTGTTGTCAATTAAATTTTTTAAATTGAATTTGTTGATTCTGCATATTTATCATATTAAAATTTGTATATAAATATCGATCTTTGTAAATAGAATTTTAGAATAAAGTTTTTATTAAATGAAAGCGTTGTTCTGTTGTTCTGGGTTTAATTAGGAAGCTTAAACCAACCAAATCGGAACTGTGTAGGAATCCTACACGGCTCAAACAAAATTGGTGACCCCGACGTGATATTAATCGCTACTTGTGTAACATAAGTAGTGCTATATCACGCACCACAAGCAGTCCAGACTCTCTTTTGGCATCCATTTGAGAGCTCAATAGTCAAATCTCGCTTTCTTAAGAAGCTGGATCTTCCTTCGTGCCAACTTACAGCCGAAGGATAAATCAAGGAATACTTCTGGAGCTTACCTTGTGTCAACAGGCAACACAATAGCCAACAGCACCCGGATTTCATTTGCAGCTCCAGCAAGTTGAAGCAATTACTACATAAGTAGTATACTGTGTCACGCAGTAGCACCTTCTTGTAGTCGGCATTCCCTCTGGCATTCCAGAGTTCAGCAGTCGCCCTTTTAAGAAGCTAGATCTTCCGTTGTGGCTACTTACAGCAAAAGAGTACATCAAGAAATAGCTCAGGAGCTCACTTTGTGTCAACAGGCGACACAATAGCCAGCAGTATCCGGACTCCGCTTGCACCCATAAGCAACCACAATCAGCTCACCATTCTACGATTCATACGATAAGTTTGTTTTGTGTGCCAAATGACAGATATTGCAGCACTCGCGTCAGCTCAATCAGAGCTTGGCCGTGCCATCAACCAACTCTTCGATAACTTTAAAAAGGAGAGGATTGAGCGGAGAACCAAGGAAGGCACTTTGAAGTACCAGACATCCCTGAATGAATTCATCATTCAATTCAATAAAAACATCAAGAGCTAGAATGCATCCAGCAAGTACATCCAGATCATGCGTACTTCACACAAGCATACCATGCACAAGTCCAAGAAATCTGCATGGACTTCCTAGGTAAAATAGACCAGAGACTGAGGGAGTGTTCCGCGGATGCACCACAGTCAAGTGCTCCAGCGACCACACCCACTGACGCTAATCAAGATGACTCAGCCAAGACTCTAAGGATGCACGCCGCAACAATAAAGGCGTTGGACAGATTGATAAACTCAATTAGAGAAGAGTTTAATACACCTCGTTCAAGGGCTTACTATAATCAGAAGCTTAAGTCGATCAATGACTACTGGGCTCAAATAACTTGCCTCCATCAAGAAGTAATAGCAGAATTGCTCGACTCTACGAAGGCACAAGAAGAATATAGAAGCATTGAAGATAAATATCAAAACCTGGCGATTGAACTACAGGAAAGACTAGATGAACAATCCATAGCGTGTAGTAATAGCATGAATGTAAAGCTTCCTAAGATAGCTCTTCCGAACTTCGATGGAACGAATACACAATGGAAACCATTTATGGATCTTTTCACTCAGCTAATACATCATCAGTCTATAAGCGCAGCAGAAAAAATGTACTACCTGAAAGCTCATCTTACCGGTGAACCAAGCCGGTTGATAAGACATCTACTTGCCACGGAACAAAACTACACCGTGGCTTGGAAGATACTGACAGACAGATACAATAACTCCAGAAGTATAATAACTGCACTTCTAAATGAACTGCTGTCACAAAGTACGTTGACAGTTGAATCTGGAGCTGGAATAAAGCGGATACATGATGTCAGTAAAGAATGCCTTCTATCACTGCAGAACATGGGGGTTAAGATCAAAGAATGGAATGCCATATTGATCCATATATTACTTCAGAAGCTAGACAAAGAATCCCGGAAATTATACGAACAATCTCTCCAGCGTCCTCGTGAAATCCAAAACGTAGATGACTTCTTCAAGTTCTTAGAATCCAGATTTCAGATGCTGGAGGCAATGCACACGAAGGACGAGCGCAAAAGGCCTGTTACATTTGTGACATCAACGCCAAGAACTCAGTGTCCCGTCTGTAAAGCAGAGCATAAAATTTACAGATGCAACAAGTTCCTGAATTCATCACTTGACAATAAGTTCCAACTGGTGAAGCAATTCAAGCTATGCCCTAACTGCCTGAAACCTGGACATCAGATTCAAGGATGTACTTCAGGAAATTGCACATATTGCAGGGGCCAACACAACAGTCTGCTTCACAATTCATTCCGCGACAAGCAAGAGACCGCCAAGCCCAATCATACAATACGACAGAATAACACGACACTGCAGTCAATTACTCCTTCAAAATTAATACAGCAGACTTCGAACAAAGCTACCACCAGTCTTAAGGCATCAGCCAAATCACAAGTCTTACTGGCAACAGCTGTAGTGGACATCGTCAATGCAACAGGAGGTCTGGTTCCATGTCGAATACTGCTTGATTCAGCGTCTCAATTACATTTCATCCAGGACAGTTTTGTTCAACTGCTGGATTTGAAGAGACAGAAAATTAGCATTCCGATTATTGGCATCGGTGGACACGAAACCATTGCCAAACACGAGACTAAATTAGCCTTACACTCTAGAGTAAATGATTTTACTACAACACTTACAGCTGTTGTACTGCCGAAGATCAGCGACTATCAGCCAGCAACATATGAGTGTACCTCAAGATGGGAAATTCCAGCCAATATCCAGTTGGCAGATCCCGATTTCTATCAGCCTCAAGCAATCGACATGCTGATAGGAGCTGACTTGTATTATGATCTCTTACAAGGTGGCCAGATTAGAGTATCCAACAATCTGCCTCTCCTGCAAAACACCCGCTTGGGCTGGATTGTAGCAGGGAGAACACCAAATACGTCGTCCATCAGTCGCTTCCAATGCACTATTGTAACTCAGCCTTCAGTGGCATCTCTGGAGAAACAATTAGTCAAATTTTGGGAATTAGACCAACATGATGCACCATCAAACCGGATGACAAAGGAAGAATACGAATGCGAGCAGCACTTTCAAGAGACATTTCAACGTTCTCCATCAGGTCAACTCATTGTCCAGCTACCATTTCGTGAGCCACCACATAAGTTGGGATCCTCAATTGAGATGGCAACAAAACGATTCTATTGTCTAGAACGCAAATTAGACAAAAATCAAGAGCTAAAACGACAATATCAGGCCTTCATGAGAGAATACGAGCACCTGGGGCACATGCAAGCAATACAAAAGGAACTCATCCCATCCGAGAATTATTACTTACCACATCACTGCGTTGTTAAGCCTGAGAGTTCGAGCACGAAACTGCGTGTAGTGTTCGATACGTCAGCAAAGACTACAACTGGCAAATCTCTCAACGACATCCTCAAGATTGGACCAACTGTACAATCAGACTTGTTTTCCATTCTAATAAGATTTAGAATGCACAAATATGTGATGACCGCAGATATATGCAAGATGTATCGGCAAATTCAAGTGGATCCCGAGCAAAGAAAATATCAACTTATTCTCTGGCGCGAACATAAAGACAGGCCTATTCAGACATACCAGCTCAAAACAGTGACATATGGCACGGCCTCAGCACCATTTCTCG
Source organism: Dioctria rufipes (assembly GCA_963924295.1). Lineage (NCBI taxonomy): Eukaryota > Metazoa > Arthropoda > Insecta > Diptera > Asilidae > Dioctria > Dioctria rufipes. The sequence goes on from OZ002741.1 coordinate 117,265,272, forward strand.
CTACAAGGTGTCTTAATCAATTAGCACTTTTGGAAGTCGACACCTTTCCTCGAGCAGCTAAGGTCATACGAACTGATACTTATGTTGATGACATCCTAACTGGAACAGACTCCATTGATGATACCATCAAACTAAGAGAGGAGTTAGTGGCACTTCTAAAAAGTGGAAATTTCGAACTAAGAAAGTTCTGTTCAAATCACCCAGATATATTGCGTACCATTCCTGAAGAATTAAGAGAAAAACTACTACTGCTCCAAGGAGACGAAGTCGTGAAAACCCTAGGAATGATTTGGCAACCAAAAGATGATGTCTTTCAATTTAAAACAATACACCATGAGTCAGATAAGACTACCAAGCGAACAGTTCTGTCAGACATCACTCGTATTTTTGACCCACTTGGACTAATTGGACCTGTGACAGTTCTTGGCAAACTATTTGTACAGGATCTATGGAAATCAAACATTTCGTGGGATGAAGAACTTCCAATACAGTTAAAAAAAAGGTGGCAACTCTTTCAATGCCAATTGAAAGAGCTCAGTTGTCTCAAAATCTCAAGACACGTATCATTCCCCGATCCAGTGGAGCTTCAATTGCACGCCTTTTCTGACAGCAGTGAATCGGCATATGGTGCATGCTGTTATATCAGGACGGTAGATGACTTCGGCCAAATACGAGTTCAATTGTTGTGTTCAAAGTCAAGATTAGCACCCCTAAAGTCGACAACGCTAGCAAGACTAGAACTGTGCGCTGCTGTCCTCTTAGCAGAATTGGTGGAGCGGATACGTCAATGTCTACCGAAGAATTTATCAAAGGTTTACTACTACACGGATTCAACAATCGTTCTTTCATGGATTGCTGCACCGTCCTACACTTGGAGCACCTTTGTCGCAAATAGGGTGGAAAAAATCCAACAATTAAGGACCGAACATCAGTGGCATCATGTAGAAGGTACCCAAAATCCTGCTGACATCATCTCTCGGGGCATGCTTCCAGCTAGACTACACCAATCAAAACTATGGTTCAGGGGCCCAGATTTCTTATTTGAACCAGCATCAAGGTGGCCTAACAAAAATTTTCAACCACTGCAAGAGGTGCCTGAAGCTCGAGAAAGAAAATTCGCATTTTCAACAAGGTTAAAGACAGACAATTATACGGACATAATTGCATCTGTCAACCATAAGAACTCCTTCACGAGGCTTCAACGAATCTTCGCTTACTGCATACGTTTCTGGAAAAATTGCAGACTACCAAAGGAGCGTAGATCAACAGGCCTTCTAACGATAACAGAACTGGACATGGCGCAAAATGGCCTAGTCAGAAATGTACAACGCATAACGTTTAGCAAAGAGTTTCAAAATCTCAAGGATAACAAATCGCTCGACACCAACAGTTCAATCCAATCATTGAACCCATTTCTGGACGAAGCAACTAGCGTCATCAGAGTTGGTGGCCGATTAAAACATTCCCAACTGAACGCAGAGGCAAAACATCAAATGTTACTTCCAAGGAATCATATACTCAGCGAGTTGTTGCTTAATCATCTTCACAGAAAGCACATGCATGCAGCTCCACAGACCTTAACAGCAATCGCAAGACAAAGATTCTGGATCATAGACATCAGGACACTAGCACGACAGATAGTGCACAGGTGCATTCGCTGTTTTAAATGCAAACCACAGAGCATCAATCAAATCATGGCCGATCTACCAGCCAGAAGAGTAACTCCTGCACAACCATTTCACACCACAGGAGTTGATTTTTGTGGACCGATTGTCATTCACCACAAGCTAAGACGAGCCGTCTCAGACAAAGCATATATCGCAGTCTTTGTTTGCTTCGCAACAAAGGCGGTTCATCTAGAAATCGTCAGCAATTTAAGCTCTATCGCCTTTATAAATGCACTAAAGCGATTCATTTCGCGAAGAGGACTTTGCGCGACAATTTTCTGTGATAATGCAACCAATTTTGTTGGTGCTAAATCCGGATTAAAGGAGCTTGATGACTTATTCAAATCACAGGAATTGAAGGAGTCCATACACGAACTTTGCTCACAAAATCGTATAGACTGGAAGCCAATACCTCCACGTTCACCGCATTTTGGAGGTCTCTGGGAAGCAGCAGTAAAATCTGCGAAGAAGCATCTTATACGGCAAACTGGAAATGCGAGCCTGACGCAGGAAGAATTGCATACTGTCATCACTCAAATCGAAGCTATTCTCAACTCACGGCCTTTAACGCCCATGTCATCTGATCCAAACGACTTGAACGCTCTGACCCCAGGGCACTTCCTGATAGGCAGGCCACTAACAGCCTTTGCAGAACCAGATGTAAGTGCCCTAAATATAAACAGTCTTACAAGATTTAGACGACTGCACCATATCCAACAATCATTCTGGAAGAGATGGTCATTAGAATATCTACAGGAGCTTCAACTAAGATACAAGTGGAAAAACAAACAACATGACTTAAAGAAGGGCACCCTAGTACTGTTAAAGGATATGAACTTACCCCCTCTTAAATGGGCTCTTGGTCGCATTATAGACACATTTAATGGACCGGATAATCACACCAGGGTTGTGAATGTAAAAACAGCATCTGGCATTTTTAAAAGAGCGATCCACAACCTGTGTCCACTACCAATTGAAGAGTACAACAATAACCATCAGAACGAAGATTCAAACAGTCAACAAGTTACCGAAACAATAACAAACGGAGCTACATACCTCCTACTGCAAGGACCACCAAGAACTAAGCCCGCGGCAACAGATGACATCACTGCCAGTCCTCCTGCCAAAAGGCGAAACCTGAGCTCTGGCAAGAAAGTCAATCCTCCATTAAAAGGCAGATTCTTACCTATAAACCCAAACTGGTCAAATTGGCTAACATTCTCAAAACAGGCAAAAACCACACAACCAAGCATAACGGCAGAAGGGAGCAAGGGTTTTGCGCAACAGACTCAAGGCTTAAGTAATCCACAACGAGGTAATTCGATGGCTGTCAGTTTTCTCCTGCTAACATCTTTGGTGCTGCCAATATTCGGAGCACCTTTTAATGAGCCAGTGGAGATAGCACCATTCACAGATAATCCTGGGTTATTCTTCGAATCTATAGGCCAGGCTCAAATAATAAACAGTGAATGGAACTTGCTGGTTTATTATAACCTAACAAATTACTGGGCCGAATTTCAAGGAATAAAGAATCATTGCCTAGAGATACTAAATCAGTTCGAGCATCAGCTTAGAGAACTAGAGGAAGCAAGTGACCTTTTATATAAACGAAGTGGTGGCCACAAAATGGTAAAAAGAGCACCTCTCAATATAATCGGAAATATTGCAAACAAACTCTTTGGAGTACTCGACTCCGAGTACGCTGAATATATAACGGGTGAAATTGAAAAAACACGGATGAATGAGAATTACCTCATGCAATTACTAAAAAATCAAACATCAGTTCTGGAATCTACTACAAATATTATGAAAGGCAGGGAACAATCCATTCAACAGCAGTTCAACTCCATAAAGAATCACATCTAAGCTTTACATAAGTACATAGGTAATGCCCAATACGAACAACAAAGTGCACAAACATTCAACTCATTGTCCATACTAACCACGCTAGTCCTGCAAAATTTTCACAGAATTCAAGGAGCATTACTTGATGTTTTAACGGATCATCACGACAAAATTAATCCTCTTTTGCTCTCTCCTATCCAGCTACAAGAACAAATCGCACAAATTAAAGAGCACCTTCCTTCCATGTTAACAATTCCTGGAAATGGAAAGGATGGCGGTTTGTTACTTTACAGCCTAATGACAGCCGCAGCAAGGGTGACAGAATCATATATCCTGTTCGACATACGAATTCCACTACAATAAGATGAATACTTTCAACTCTTTAAAGTAATCCCAATTCCTACACTCCACAAAGGTAACTTTATCTTAATTGAACCATCTACCGAATATCTCATCGTTAATCTACCGGGAGACCGATACTATCCCTTAATGCAATTCGAACTAGACAAATGCAAAACCTTAGACGATGAACGATATCTATGTGCTCAAAATCATCCGATCTACAACTTAAAATCCAGTGTGAGCCACTGTGAAATGGAGCTACTAAATCATCACCAAAAATTATCACCAACGTGTCGATTCCGAACCACAAAGCTCTCGAAGATATGGATTCAGCTTCACACACCTAACAACTGGCTATTTTCATTGGATGCGGAAACCACACTCAATATTGTCTGTGGAACCGAAGTCCTTCTCAAAATGCTTAACGGAAGTGGAATCTTAAGGCTACGACCAGAGTGCGCAGTCAAACAGACTTCCATGACGATTAGCGGACACGGCCGGTATCAAAGTAACCTTACCTCCGCACTTATCCCACGGATAAACATCAGTGCTTTGATAGAAGACCACCTGAGTTTAACACAAAGGACACCGCAACTAGCCTCATCCGAATTTCATCTGCAATCTAATGCACGAGAAATGAAGGAACTAACCTCTAGAATCAAGGGCCTCAAGGCAGCTTCAACCTTTCCCGAACAATTTAACGTCCATGATGTCCATCACTATACCATAACCTATCTATCAGTGACGGCTTTGCTAGCAATCTTCACCTACTTAATGTATTTGCGGTGTAAGAAAACCAATACCTTTAAACTACCAGGAGCATCGCAAGGGGAGCAGCATCAACCTATCCCAAGAAAACGCAAGGGCCTGGACCAGAAATTTGTGTTGGACACCAACTCAAGGGGGGAGGATGTTTAAGCATTAAACATTAAAAAAAAAATAATAATCAGCAAATTCAGAAGTCAATAACTTTATTGAAGAAAAAAAAAATGCAGCACAAATTCAATTTAATTAGGTAAATTTCATGCACTTTTGCTGCATCAGCAACACCTGCAGACAAATAACAATTTCGTGAGATCGAATTTCACGCATGAAATTTGTTGTCAATTAAATTTGTTAAATTGAATTTGTTGATTCTGCATATTTATCATATTAAAATTTGTATATAAATATCGATCTTTGTAAATAGAATTTTAGAATAAAGTTTTTATTAAATGAAAGCGTTGTTCTGTTGTTCTGGGTTTAATTAGGAAGCCTTCTTAAACCAACCAAATCGGAACTGTGTAGGAATCCTACACGGCTCAAACAAAGTGTCTAATAATGTCATGGGCTCTCCAGAAGTGGAAATGGGAGCTTGAAGATCTGCGGAGAAGTCTATTAAGTTCTCCGTCTCTATCAATGAAGTATTCATACTAGCAGGTGTTTTGCTGATATCATCAGAGTCACTGAATGATATCAGTGGATAATTCAGAGATTCGTCAATGTGATCTGCTAATGGAGCGGACCTTCCTCCTTGATCAAGGCTGGAACTGGAGTGTTCGTTGCAGTTGTCGCTCGCGACGTTGACCTGGTCGGAAGGAGGTGGTGGTATTCCCGACCCGTCTCAAGTTTTTCTGTCGACAGTGGCTGCAATCGGGCTTGAAAATGTTCTTGCGTCCGCATCCATAGCAGAACACAACTTGTTTCTCTTGCCGGTAGTCCTGATGGTAGTGACCCTGCTGATCACAGTTCCAGCATACTATAGTGTTTTTGGCTGCAATGCTTGACACGTCACCTAAACTGTGGTCACTGCCTGGTGTTATTGACAATTCAGGGTTCAAGGTCTGGAAATCGTCGATTTCGTGTACTCGTTGGTTCCAGAAAGGGTTCCAACTCCCAGCTGTCGCAATTCGTGTCTACGTGGCTTGGATACGAGTAACAAGCGATCTTAGCTGTCCTATCGTATCGGTGGGATGTAAGCATATTTTCTCCTGAATCTCGGGCAATAAATTCGACTTGACAATCTCTAGGAACTCTTGGTCTGGCATGGCGTTTGTAGCGAAGCACGCGCCCGTTGTCAGCCCTACCTACATCCATATCGCCATGAACATAGATAGGTGCTGCGACAGACGCCTCTTGCTGCAAAATCATCTTGGGATTGGTGCGGGTGGCCGCACAGCATATTGCCGCTAGCGGTCAGCCGGCTTGGGGAGGTTCTTGCCACCCACATCCCTCGATGCTTGAAAGCTGTGCGAAAAAAAAACACAAAAAAAAAAGGGCCACAACTGTGTTGCCAGACTTCAGACGGACGGACAGACAAAAAGAACTTTCCGTGTCTCATGGTGCTTCGCCTCCATTGGTGCAACCTGAAAACCTGAAAGGAAAATTTACGTAGAATACCATACCAGCGTTGCAGCACTGAAATAAAAAAAAAAATCAACGCCGTACCAGTGACTACCACCCGGAGAAGTTCGACGCCGAGAGAGGTATTGTGAGAGAAAGAGAAAACGTAGACTCCTGATGTAGGCGGAGTCCTGACTGGACTCTGATTGGGCCCATCGCCCCCATCCACCCTGGCTAAGACGTCGCAGTCAGTGTAGGATTCTTAGCCCCATGTATAGTTGTGTGTGTGTGTGTGCCGCTGACCTACCTGAGCATACTCAGAACCACCTCCGTTGTGTTCAGCAGTCACTCGCCCATGATGCTCAAGGCCTCATATATGAACAAAAAAAAGACTGTGCAGAGTGGAATGACAAGAAAAAAAAAAACCCCGAGAACAGGCCAAGGCTGGCGAGAAGCCGCCGAGGTGTCCCGTCGATGCTAGAAGGGGAAGTCGCCAGAAATCAAAAGGAAAATTATGCGTGTATGTATACGAAGAGAATTGACTTCAGGTAGTTTAAAATATTACATTATATTTCAAAAGTCTAAAACAGTGTGAGGAGAGGAAACCCGATCACATAATTTATAAATATACATCGGAATGAGCTTACACTTAATTATAGAAAACAAAAGCGCTTTTCCTGCCTTGAACTTATCTAGCCCTGACTCCTGCTCCTTAAAATTAATTGCAACTACCTTACGCTCAGAGGGAGGTAAGTATATATATGTATATATATATCCGAATGTTCCTATACTTACTGGTTAGGCCAGTCTATTATTCTACACATCTTATATATGTTTTTTTTTCTTTTTGTCGTACTTTCTTTTTTCTTTCAAAGCCTGACTTAACTAGGGCATCTAATTCTAATACAAATAAAACGCTCAACTAACCTTGGGATACACTTGGGACTTACTCTTACTGTATTCAGGCTCTAGGTTTCCTCTTCTTGTTAGCCGCAGGGATGGTATTCAAGCTCTAATCCTTTCGTTTCTTTCCGGTTTCAACCGTACTTCGGGCACGCTTTCCCACAAGGTTTTTTTTTTCTCTTCTTTTATAACACTTTGAAGGTAATTTATGCCGAAGTCGCAGGTAAGTGGGTTTAGATCACAAAATCGGAAGGACTTTTGGCTAATCCTTAAAGTTTCTTATCCACAGTTTCTTTATGTAGATACAAGAGAAGATTTTCCTCAAAAACAACAAGTAAGCAAATTTTATTCACAAGAAAACTTTCATTAATTCTTACAATTTCTTCTCCGTAGATCTTCACACAGTATATATGGAGATATTCTTCAAGAATCACAGGTGAGTGAGTTTAATTCAACATAACGAAAATTTTAATTATTTCTCAAAATTTCTTCTCCACAGTTTTTCACATACATATATATGAAGATATATATAAAAAAAATAATTCACAGGTGAGTGAGCTTAATTCACCATAAAAGAAAACTTTAATTATTTCTCAAAATTTCTTCTCCACAGTTTTTCACGTACATATGGACGAAGATTGTCCGCACAAATTGCAGGTGGGTAAATTTTATATACACGAAAACTTTCATTAATTCCAGAATTTTCTTCTCCATAGATTAAGCACTAATGTATATGAAGATATTCATCACAAATCACAGGTGAATGAGTTTAATTCAACATAACGAAAATTTTAATTATTTCTCAAAAATTTCTTCTCCACCACATACATATGGACGAAGATTGTCCGCACAAATTCCAGGTAAGTATGTTTTATGCACACGATAACTTTTCATTAATTCTAGAATTTTCTTCTACATAGATTTACGCGCTAAGGTATGAAGATATTCATCACAAATCACAGGTGAATGAGTTTAATTCAACATAACGAAAATTTTAATTATTTCTAAGAAAATTTCTTCTCCACAGTTTTTTTTTTTTACATACATATGGACGAAGATTGTCCGCACAAATTCCAGGTAAGTATGTTTTATGCACACGATAACTTTTCATTAATTCTAGAATTTTCTTCTACATAGATTTACACGCTAACGTATGAACGACGATTTTCCGCACAAATGTCAGGCACGTACCATTTACTTCGCGACATGCTACTGCTTTTTATTTTTTTTTTTACTATCCCAATTTTACTTTAATTTTTAGAAGATAAAGAAAAGAATCTCAACGCGCTCATAGAAAATAACAAAGATAATTCAGAAAAAAAAAACCCAGACGAACTCCACTAAACTGACTCAGCCTCCCTACATCGCAGCCGTTCCATGCTTCGCCACCGGCAGGCGCACATTTTTCTTGTTCGTTCGTTGGATCCCGATAATTCTTCGTTTCCTCTCGACTTACAGGCAAGAATCGTTCGTACCAGCGATTTGCTGTGTAGCGACAAATTTTTTCCTGAGAAATTCGGTCGGGCTTGCTGTAATGCATGGCGTTGGTATCGCGTGATGTTTTACAGCTGGGCGAGTTGCCGTTCGTTCGTTGGAATTTCTGATGACGAACGGTGCCTGCCTGGAAATCTTTTGTTGCGCTGATGCCTAAGTTATGATTTTAGATTTTCAGGTGGATTTGGGAGTGAGCAGATTTTTGCTGCGTTGCCAAATTATTTGTTTGAACAAATTTTATGTTTTCCCGGGTTTTGGATTTTTATATTGTTGCGTCTTTTCAGGGATTTTTAAAATATGAAGAAGTAGCATAGGGCTACTTCTTGCAAATATAAATTTCATCTTTTCAGGGATTTTTAAAATATGAAGAAGTAGCATAGGGCTACTTCTTGCAAATATAAATTTTACATTTTCAGGACTTTATTAATCTGAAGAAGTAGCATAGGGCTACTTCTTGCCAATATATATATAGATTTTAAATTTTCAGGAATTGTAATGTGGAGAAGTAGCATAGGGCTACTTCCCAAAAAAAAAAATTTTACTTTTTAACCCCTTTTCAGGTATCCAGGGAAATTTGAATATAAATAAAAAAAAATACAAAAGAAACGGAAAAGTAGCGTGAGGGCAGAACGCTACAGCGTGGGGACGACCCACCCGAGAGAAGAGTCTCAAGCCGGGCCCAAAAACAGCAAAAAAAAAAAAAATTTCCCCCCCCCCCCCGCACTAGCTGGGGACTAGGCAAAAAGCATTAGTAGCAGCGCCCAACGTGGGGACGACCCACCAGAGTCTCAAGCCGGGCATACGTCACAAACCTGGTTCTCTAATATGGAGAGGAGATAGGAAAGAATAAAATCCTCATATCGAGGCTAATCCAGACGGGATTAGAGGGGAAACATCTACTCAGTTAAGGTAGAGATGGGTTCTACTAGGATCACTGTCCAATAGAAATTTTCGCTCGCCACCGCAGAATTGGAAATATGAAGAGGGGACAGGAAAGAATGAAATCCTCATATCGAGGCTGATCCAGAAGGGCTATGCAAGCGGAATTCCTACCGTGGTTTCCTACGCGTAGGGTACCGTGTGGGTTGAGTTTGAAACATCGTCGAACAGGGGTTGGGATAACTGGTTGGACTACAAAAGGTGTATCACCCACCACTGATGCGGTAGTAGGAGGGCTATGTGATACCCTATAATTTGCAAGTGAAGCTTGCCGGATGCCTTTTTAGGGCTACCGAGATTGACCTTAGTTGTTCACGCTTAACCAACGCAGAGCAGGGAAATGATGCAGAAGGTAATTAAAATCTCAGGTCGCGTAAAATCATTCTGTCTGGGAGTGACTGGAAACCTAACAGCGCAAGGAGGTTGTCAACCGATTGAAATTAATGGAACCTACACAGGAAGGCACAACCAAAATAACAAAAAAAAAATAAAATAAAATAAAATAACATAAATATGTACAGGTAGGACGAGGAAAATAAATAAATAAATAAATTAGCGGACTAGTACACATGGAGTTCCTCAAAATTATAAAACAGCAATTATTACCATTGGCGCGTATACATAACATATAAATGCTCGAAGGAAAATTCCAAAATAATAATGTAATTATAAATCCAAAGGCGAAACACCTATACTTTGTGCGGGTATGATCTTTGTGCGTATATAATTATATAAGTTCAAAAGAAAGTCTAGAATAGTAATGTTGTAATAGATCCAAAGACGTAGATCTGTGGAATCGTGCGTATTAAATTTGTGCGTTTATGAATGTGTAAATTTGAATTAAAACTCCAAAATAATTACTTTATGATAATCCAAGGAGGAATATTTATAACTTGTGCGTGTATGATATTCGCGTATATATAGATATATATATATATTCGAAAGGAAATTCAAATACTTTATTGTAAGACATAAAAGAAGATTGATAACTTGTGCGTATATGATTATGCGAATTCAAACGAAAATTTAGGACATAGACCTTAAAATAGATTTAAAATATGCGATCTATGGATTACTCGTACCAAATTTATGCTTATGTAACTATATATGTTAAACGAAAATTCAATGATATTACTTTATTGTACATCCTAAAAGGGAGATCTAGAAATTATTCGTACTAAACTTATGCGTATATATATATTCAACGAGAATTCAAAAACAAAACCAGAACAAAAAAAAAAAATTTTACTTTGTTATAACTAAAGAAAGAAGATATATAAATTTGCGCGTACTAATATTCAAAATGCTAGATCATACGAAGGAGGTGGTTTGGCCACGCAGCGGCCCACCCGAACACACACACTACACACAACATTTCAACAATCCAGTTCTGCGAACTGGAACGAAACAAATCGTTTAATCTCTCTCTCCAACTCTCTACCGCTTGGCAACTTTTCAAAGGGTCTGACTCAGCGTAAACTTAGTAATGGAACGTTTAAACAAAAGAAAAAAGAAAGAATTTAGGGAATGTACGGGATCGGAACCTGAAGGCTTCCGTCCCACGTTAAGGACGTTATGACAAACAATCCTGTTGTCAAAATCAGGAAACAGTGCGAGTGATCAGCGATTCAATGGCCACCGGTACTCAGGAAAGAAGCCGTAGCGATGATGTATTGTGCGATAAATCCAAAAACCCAATGCGTACGATTTAATGATCGTAGCTAGCTATTCGACCTTCAGGTAACGATAACCATAATAGGGATAAGACTACAGCAATAATGACTAAATAACTACTCAAACATTATCATGATCATAACTAAATATCCAATCTCATATATCGGTAACTAACGTAGAAAGACCGTTGATAAGGTACACTTAACTAAGATAATCAAACTAAGCTAACAGTAACTAAGATCGAAGACTTAACCTAACCCTAACAGCTAAATTGCGGCACAATAGCCAAAATAATCTATGGGTAACTAAATAATAACCAACATATTTCAAATATGACTTAGATATAATCGAACCCTAACAACTAAGAGTATATACAAACAAAGTAATCTAAAAACCACCTCAGATAGTTTAAAGTAACTCCAATGAAACCAAAACTAAGTTTAGATAAGGTAGCTATAATAATCCGACGGTAATTAGGATACTCAATAACCAAACTATAACAACTAAAATGAAAGATAATATCTAAACTGACTCAAGCCTGATTGAGGTAGAGGCTATGACAGAACTAAAATAACTACAAACAGATACGCTAGAATCTAACTAACTATACCATAATGATAACCAGACGCTAATAGGCTATACTTACTTAAGGAAAATTAATAACTATCATACGACAAATGTAAAAATTCAAAAGCTATATCGCCATATGATAAATACAACTAAGGTTGTAAAACTAACTACAAGGTAACGACAATCTAATTAATAGCTAAGATATGATACAGTAATTTCCAAAATAACCCAAAAGAAAAACCAAAATCTCAAAATAAAATATCAAAACTATACATAATACAGACTTCCTTCCTGGAACCAGCGGATGTGAACGGAACCTTTAAGCTCGGAGTAGTATGCTTCGCATACGACGTTCACTTTCCACTGATCAGCTGAACACCCCGACACTTCTAATTGGGGAACGTACATGGGGGGATTCAAAAGAAATAAGGGAGAGGGAAATTCACCTGTCTTCACCTCACGTGAAACTCCGCTCCAAAGGTACCGCCCCGGTATTGTATCAATCACTCCAAGTCGGATACCAATCTAGAGGATGCTAACCAGCCATCCTCCCGTCAGAGTGATTGAGACAACCCCGAATGGAGTCATGGGAGCAGAGCGCCACGCAAGCGCGAAGCATATAGGGTGAACACGATTTGGAGAATACTGATCCGCTTCGAATCACAAGGCTGTCCTGATCTCTCCCACAAGGAATAAATCAAGCAGGTGGCTATTATCGCTCACCAACTTGTAGGTGAGAACAGGGCATTTGCGCGGTTCTTTTGGACCTAAGGTCGAGTGGTCGGCCATTCAGTTGGTGCGAACCGAAGCAACGCTTCCCAGTGGTACCCGCAAGCCCAAAGCCCGCGTACCACTGAATGGATGAGCACTCCGACGCATGAAACTATGGAACTCTAAAGGAGAGCGAAAGGAAAAAAAAATTAATAAAAGATTAATACAAGTTGGCTGACTTCACCACCCGAGCAAAGACCGATGTCATAAAGATGAATTTAGCTCATCAATTTACCGAAGCAGTGAGCCAAACCAAATCAGGAACAGATGATCGATTGTTCAGTGGCTACTAATACTCAGGAAGAAGCAGTAGCTGTTTTGTAATAGGATACCCACAAAGAAATAAAATAAAAACGAACCAGTCGCCATCATGTCCCGAATGGACGAATCACTGTAATTACTACCACAAATAAAAAAAAATACTGTCTTCTTCCTGGAACCAGCAGATGTGAACGGAGCTGAGGCTCGTAAAGCATGCTTCGCATACAACGTTCGCTGTCCACTGATCATCCGATCCTCATGCACTACCAGTGCTGATGTCTCACGACGGGCACTGACGGAGGAGTAGGAAAATTTGAAATGATAAAAAAAGAACATGAACCAGCTTTTCGAATCGATGTGGAAATCGTATGCCTTGCCAACTCAAGCCCATTGCCAAGGATACCGTAGAATCAAGGGGTGAACGCCGTTCACCAACTTAGCGACGGACCTGAGATATGGCCATGCTTCTCTAAATGTGGGAAAGCCTTTGTCGATGAGTGATCATCTCCCCAGTGTTCACGGGCTGAAGCTTTAGCCTCGGAGAGTACGCCTAGCGTACAAAACCTGCTCACTACTGAGGAAATGGATACTTCATCATGAAGGTTATGAATTCAAAAGAGATAAAAATGCATAGATTATTTGATTGATTAAATTGGCGAAAAGACTTTCAATTGAAATGGATTGAAATGATTAATATAAAACTTATTCGCAAAATTGTAATGAGACGAAGTGACCAAAAATGATTACTGAATAACTTGAAGACGAGGCAAAACGATATGAAACTACCGAAATAATTTTTGAAAGTATAGTGTCGAAAGATCTATTAACAAACAAAAAAAAATAAACAAAAGGTTTGAAGTAGGAATATCAAAGTTAGAACTTTACCAAAAAAAAAATTTTAAGCCGAGAAAACTGAAAGAAAGGAAAATCTGCGTCTTAGTCAAGAGAAGCTTGACTAAAGAGGAAACAAAAAAAAAATCCATTTGGGCGCCATTGTAGCACAAATGAGCGACCAGACAAAATCATCAATTAAAACTTGAAAATGCACTGAGACTTTTATCAAGAAAGGCTTGACTAAGCAATCGGAAAAATAAACTATGAAACTTTTACAGCAAAACCTGAATTCAAAGCTTGTATAGGAATGAATAATATTGATTGCACTTTAGTCAAGAGAAGCTTGACTAAAGGCCAGAGAAAAAAAAAATCCATTTGGGCGCCATTTGTAGCAAAGCACAAATGAGCGACCAGAAATAATAAACGAAATTGTAATTACGCTTTAGTCAAGAGAAGCTTGACTAAAGCAAAAAAAAAAAACCGAACTTGGGCGCCATTTGTAGCGAAGCAAACAAATGAGCGACCAGAAATATAAAATTTAAGACAAAAAAAAATTAATTAATTAAGAAATGATTTCCAACAATAACAATTGCAATTTAGTCAAGAGAAGCTTGACCAAATGCCAAAGAGAGAACAAAAAGCCGTTTGGGCGCCATTTGTAACAAAGAGCGCGCCCGTTGTCAGCCCTACCTACATCCATATCGCCATGAACATAGATAGGTGCTGCGACAGACGCCTCTTGCTGCAAAATCATCTTGGGATTGGTGCGGGTGGCCGCACAGCATATTGCCGCTAGCGGTCAGCCGGCTTGGGGAGGTTCTTGCCACCCACATCCCTCGATGCTTGAAAGCTGTGCGAAAAAAAAACACAAAAAAAAAAGGGCCACAACTGTGTTGCCAGACTTCAGACGGACGGACAGACAAAAAGAACTTTCCGTGTCTCATGGTGCTTCGCCTCCATTGGTGCAACCTGAAAACCTGAAAGGAAAATTTACGTAGAATACCATACCAGCGTTGCAGCACTGAAATAAAAAAAAAAATCAACGCCGTACCAGTGACTACCACCCGGAGAAGTTCGACGCCGAGAGAGGTATTGTGAGAGAAAGAGAAAACGTAGACTCCTGATGTAGGCGGAGTCCTGACTGGACTCTGATTGGGCCCATCGCCCCCATCCACCCTGGCTAAGACGTCGCAGTCAGTGTAGGATTCTTAGCCCCATGTATAGTTGTGTGTGTGTGTGTGCCGTTGACCTACCTGAGCATACTCAGAACCACCTCCGTTGTGTTCAGCAGTCACTCGCCCATGATGCTCAAGGCCTCATATATGAACAAAAAAAAGACTGTGCAGAGTGGAATGACAAGAAAAAAAAAAACCCCGAGAACAGGCCAAGGCTGGCGAGAAGCCGCCGAGGTGTCCCGTCGATGCTAGAAGGGGAAGTCGCCAGAAATCAAAAGGAAAATTATGCGTGTATGTATACGAAGAGAATTGACTTCAGGTAGTTTAAAATATTACATTATATTTCAAAAGTCTAAAACAGTGTGAGGAGAGGAAACCCGATCACATAATTTATAAATATACATCGGAATGAGCTTACACTTAATTATAGAAAACAAAAGCGCTTTTCCTGCCTTGAACTTATCTAGCCCTGACTCCTGCTCCTTAAAATTAATTGCAACTACCTTACGCTCAGAGGGAGGTAGGTATATATATGTATATATATATCCGAATGTTCCTATACTTACTGGTTAGGCCAGTCTATTATTCTACACATCTTATATATGTTTTTTTTTCTTTTTGTCGTACTTTCTTTTTTCTTTCAAAGCCTGACTTAACTAGGGCATCTAATTCTAATACAAATAAAACGCTCAACTAACCTTGGGATACACTTGGGACTTACTCTCACTGTATTCAGGCTCTAGGTTTCCTCTTCTTGTTAGCCGCAGGGATGGTATTCAAGCTCTAATCCTTTCGTTTCTTTCCGGTTTCAACCGTACTTCGGGCACGCTTTCCCACAAGGTTTTTTTTTCTCTTCTTTTATAACACTTTGAAGGTAATTTATGCCGAAGTCGCAGGTAAGTGGGTTTAGATCACAAAATCGGAAGGACTTTTGGCTAATCCTTAAAGTTTCTTATCCACAGTTTCTTTATGTAGATACAAGAGAAGATTTTCCTCAAAAACAACAAGTAAGCAAATTTTATTCACAAGAAAACTTTCATTAATTCTTACAATTTCTTCTCCGTAGATCTTCACACAGTATATATGGAGATATTCTTCAAGAATCACAGGTGAGTGAGTTTAATTCAACATAACGAAAATTTTAATTATTTCTCAAAATTTCTTCTCCACAGTTTTTCACATACATATATATGAAGATATATATAAAAAAAATAATTCACAGGTGAGTGAGCTTAATTCACCATAAAAGAAAACTTTAATTATTTCTCAAAATTTCTTCTCCACAGTTTTTCACGTACATATGGACGAAGATTGTCCGCACAAATTGCAGGTGGGTAAATTTTATATACACGAAAACTTTCATTAATTCCAGAATTTTCTTCTCCATAGATTAAGCACTAATGTATATGAAGATATTCATCACAAATCACAGGTGAATGAGTTTAATTCAACATAACGAAAATTTTAATTATTTCTCAAAAATTTCTTCTCCACAGTTTTTCACATACATATGGACGAAGATTGTCCGCACAAATTCCAGGTAAGTATGTTTTATGCACACGATAACTTTTCATTAATTCTAGAATTTTCTTCTACATAGATTTACGCGCTAAGGTATGAAGATATTCATCACAAATCACAGGTGAATGAGTTTAATTCAACATAACGAAAATTTTAATTATTTCTAAGAAAATTTCTTCTCCACAGTTTTTTTTTTTTACATACATATGGACGAAGATTGTCCGCACAAATTCCAGGTAAGTATGTTTTATGCACACGATAACTTTTCATTAATTCTAGAATTTTCTTCTACATAGATTTACACGCTAACGTATGAACGACGATTTTCCGCACAAATGTCAGGTACGTACCATTTACTTCGCGACATGCTACTGCTTTTTATTTTTTTTTTTACTATCCCAATTTTACTTTAATTTTTAGAAGATAAAGAAAAGAATCTCAACGCGCTCATAGAAAATAACAAAGATAATTCAGAAAAAAAAAACCCAGATACCGCGCACACACTTAGTACTCAGTACTGTCCTCTACCATTGCTCAAGACGAACTCCACTAAACTGACTCAGCCTCCCTACATCGCAGCCGTTCCATGCTTCGCCACCGGCAGGCGCACATTTTTCTTGTTCGTTCGTTGGATCCCGATAATTCTTCGTTTCCTCTCGACTTACAGGCAAGAATCGTTCGTACCAGCGATTTGCTGTGTAGCGACAAATTTTTTCCTGAGAAATTCGGTCGGGCTTGCTGTAATGCATGGCGTTGGTATCGCGTGATGTTTTACAGCTGGGCGAGTTGCCGTTCGTTCGTTGGAATTTCTGATGACGAACGGTGCCTGCCTGGAAATCTTTTGTTGCGCTGATGCCTAAGTTATGATTTTAGATTTTCAGGTGGATTTGGGAGTGAGCAGATTTTTGCTGCGTTGCCAAATTATTTGTTTGAACAAATTTTATGTTTTCCCGGGTTTTTGGATTTTTATATTGTTGCGTCTTTTCAGGGATTTTTAAAATATGAAGAAGTACCATAGGGCTACTTCTTGCAAATATAAATTTTACATTTTCAGGACTTTCTTAATCTGAAGAAGTAGCATAGGGCTACTTCTTGCCAATATATATATAGATTTTAAATTTTCAGGAATTGTAATGTGGAGAAGTAGCATAGGGCTACTTCCCAAAAAAAAAAATTTTGCTTTTTAACCCCTTTTCAGGTATCCAGGGAAATTTGAATATAAATAAAAAAAAATACAAAAGAAACGGAAAAGTAGCGTGAGGGCAGAACGCTACACGTTCTGCAACTGATCACGTAGCAACCCTAAATGATGGTGATACATAGCGAATAGTTCACCAGTCTTTTGCTTTCGAGACATCAGCTGTAATCGTATTTTTAGATCATCCTTGGGCACTCCCCATTCAGTGGACAATCCCATTTTGATAAATTCCCAAGTTGGAAAAGGGTTATGCCGTAATATCGACCAGTACCAGTCCTTCGCTAGTCCTGTTAATAACGTAAGCATGTTTCTAACTAGGAGATCAAAATCCCCTTCTAGAGCGGAGTGCGTGAGCGCTTCGACTCTAAAAATGAATTCATCCACAGAGAGCTCTGAGTTGTTGCTGTTATACGTCAGGTTCCATCTTCTGATAGGACTGCCTGATCGTCGCTGTCCTATATTTGCAGGGTGACGGATATATGGAGGTGGTTGAGGTGGGACAAAGTTCGGTCTGGGCTGACCAAAAGACTGACCAAAAGGCTGACCAGAAGCTGATGGTGGTCTCTGAAACGTTTGTCTCCTCAGATTGGGGAAATCGTTCGATGGTCTTGGATTACCCCTGGACGAAGGAGGTCGTGCAAAGTCCATTGGCGGTATTGCTGCTGCTACTTGCTGTCGGATACTATTCGTTAAGTCAGTCCGCACACCATTGAGGCTCTGTTCGAGACCTTCTCGTATTAGGTTTTGCATTTGTAGGCGTAGGCCTGCCATCAGCGCATCCGTATCGGCTGAGGTGTGATCTTGAGCTGTACGCACTGAACTATCTCGTCGAGGACTCGGGTTTACAAAAGTCCTTGAGTGCAAATCGGGCATTCCTGGTGATGAAGATCGTCGATTCAGTGGTGGTAAGTCGAAGGTAGGCAAGTCAAAGGTCGGCAATGAATCGCGCCTAGCCGACTTCGCGGGCTTCGCCTTCTTCAATCTTTTAGGAAAGGCACCAGTGTAACCAGTGAGGTCCTGTGGCGTGAGGCGACGTCTACAGTTAGGGCAACTAGAATGTTCACCTATCCAGGTCTGTATACATGCCTCATGAAAGACATGTCCACACATGGTCATGACAGGCTTCTGTTCGGCTGACCAGCTCGTATCTGTACAGATAGTGCATGGTTCAGGCAACATAGTCACACCGTTCGGCACAGGAGGTGGTGTCCGTACTGTAGCCATACTGAATTTAGTCGTAAGTCAAGTCGAGAGAAAAAATTTATACCCCAAAGGAATACTATACCAAAGTCGAATGTCGGGATGGCCAGCCAATTAGCAAAGTGCCAAATGACCATCTCACAACAAGTCTCAATCCCCAGCAAAAGTCACAATTGGACCACTGAAGTCCAACTGAGGTGGCCCCACGTTGGGCGCCATTTTTGTTATGCAACTATGAAGAGGGATTCGCTTCGGACGTAAAGTCCCGACTGCCAGCATGAGCTGACAGATCACTCGACGGGCAGCGTTGACTGCAGGGCGGCACGCTAGTTCGCCTCAGCTATTGGCGGAGAGTGTGGGGGGGTTCCACAAAAACCTGCCGCTGCCGTCAGCCATAATCAAAAAAAATTTTCGTGCCTATCACACAAAAGCCGGCACACATTCGGTCCTGAAGGGACCCTTATGTCACTTATCTGTATCCCATCGAAGGCGCAGATGGTCTGCCTTCCTTGCCTGCCCCATCCTCCCATCTGACTCCGAGGGGCATAATTCTTCAGAGTCCCTAATTGACCTGGAAAGAGAGACTAGGCGGACCTAGACGACCTTCATACGAGAGGGCTCCAGGAAAGTAAGAGGAGAAATTAAAACTCTTAACGGTTCATGTTCACGTTATAATTACTGATAGGTAATGGTTCATTATGGAAAATACATGATATGAATTCAAACATATGACATGTAGGAAAAAGGTATTGAACAATGATTTCCACTGATTCTACATCCTAAGAAAAGTATAATAAAAAGTCTTATTCTAGGCAGTTTCTTATTTCTCCGTTTTTCCGCTCAAACATAAATGCAACACATTGAGAATCTTTCTTAAGACAATGAAATTCTTGGGCGAAACTCACTTGTTCTGAGATATACGTACATATATATATAAATATTGTAAACTTTTGCGAATTTTGGGTATAGCAACATTTAAACTACTTTGTATAAGAAAAAATATACACTTCGTATCAAAAATCTAAACATTAATTTTTTAAAATTTAGAAATTTCTAGCAGGACACCATATAGCTAAATCACTTTTTGAGGATTTCCATAAATGATCTATTTATGTAGTAACAAACTATTTGTCTAATCTGTGCATATGCATGTGATGTAAGGATAAAAATATAATATGTTTACATATGTGAGAGTGGTTTGATAAAAATAGAAAATAGAAAACTTGAACCGTATATGTATATATATCTAGTATTAAATCAAGAGTACAATTATTTCAAGGTACATACATGTAAATATATCAAAAACTTAAGCCAAATAAATATAAATTAAGCCAAATAAATATTAAATCGAAGTTATATATAGCTACATGAAAAGAATATCAATAAAAAGGAAGTCCTACATGTGTAAGTCGCTACAGAAGCCGAAGTATGCGTATACCAAAAGAAAATGTGTAATATATCAATAATACTCACGGTGAAAATTCCACGGCATGATGAAGCGCTTCAGCATCTAGTTAAAAGAATTAAATTGGAATTTAATGCTTCGACTTGCTGTCTGTAGGCTCTATCACAAAAATAATTTTTGTTGAGTTAAAATAATATTGCCCAGCGGCACTTGTCTCTACACATATATCTTGAAAGAAATTAAATAAGAACGTGCGGAACGTAATTATAATAAAAATTAAAATTTAAATAATTTACAAATTCATTCCATAGTGGACGGCTGTATCTATGTTGTGCAACTGAAGGATTATAATCTGGCGTGAAGGAATATCAGCATTTTTCCCTGTAGTAAAATCTACTGACCATTTACACTTTTTGTGCTGGATTTTGTTGACATTTTGGAGCACAAGTCCAAAGAAAACGATTGTTGGAATTTTGACAATTGTTAATCCATATTGCTGCGTTTTCACAAAACTCTTCGTTTCTATTAAATCTCTTAGAATGAGACCGGGAAATTAAATCCGTATGAGGTTTCCCCCATTTAGTTTTTCGGTATTGTCGGGATGAACTTGGACGATCCTGATTACTTTCAATTGCAGGTTTTAAAAAGCAGTCGTATATTATCTTGAATATCCACGAAGGCTCCTGTTCAACCATTCAATTATACTACCACGATTTCAAGCGAAACCTAGTGAAAGTTTATCGATCTTGTTAGATGAATTTTATCCTGTCCTTCACCACTCGGAAATTCCTAGGGTATTTGAGTTATTTGATTTGTCCTAGCGATGTGAATGCGAAAATTTTACTTTTTGTGGCAGGATGTCTTCGCAGATTTCCGATGATCAAAAAGTTTCTCCTGGATGTCTTTCACACACGTACTTGTTCGAGCAATATGACAGGAAATGTGGTCTTCTTCTTCCTTGTCATCCCCAGCCTGTCATCTGCAGCTTGAAGAAATGCATTTCTTTCGGTCGGGGTGCGTTCATTTTTTTTATGCGTGACGCAGCCGGCCTACACACTTCAGTAATTCTTGTAGCATATTGCTATATGCAATACGCTATGACCATAACAGAAAATTTTTCCGAAAGTTCGATAGTGAGCGATATTTTCTGAATTGGCCGACATGGTTCCAACAGAAACCAAATCCAATTAAAAGCCCCTACCAGTGTTTCAACAAGCGAATGATAGGCTGCTCGACAACAGTAGGTACCTGTAAATTTTCTCCAAGAGAAAATAAAAACAAACCAGATAAATTAATATAGTCTACTATTCTCTCGCGGATGATCTGAGGACAATTTTGCCACTTAGGTAAATTTCGAAAACTACAATTTTTCCCTATTAATGAATTATATTTTGATTAATAGTAACTACAGTTCTTTTACCAACGTGAATTGGAGCCCGCCTTGTTATAGTAAGAATAAATAAGTACTCAAATACTACACGCTCGACGCAGCCTGACGCCAGTAGAAGCAACTACTCCAGAGGTCATATACGACCCTTAAGGTCAAATCGTCTCTCCTGGATAATTCGCAATTGCAACAGTTCAAAAGGTACCAGTAGTATAATTTCATGTTAATTTAAGAATTTTTATTAGATTAAATTAGCAGTGAGCTTATCAAAATTTCTCTCCTATACGTAGCTCGATATTCAAAAAATATTTCAAAAATTATCACCCCCCCCCCCCCCCCCCCAATATCATGAGCATTCATAGCGCAGGGGATGTTAGGGTGTAAGACTCGAAGTGGTCCAGCCCGTGCAAGCATATGTAGAGGCGGGAGAGGAACGGTGTCGACGGGAGTAAAACAATCGCACAAAAATGAAGAAAAAAAAAACGGATTGATTATCATAACTAACCCGGCAGGAAAATATTTAAGCGACGGCAAATTAGTAGTAATATCATTAAGCGGATAGATTGGCGGATCCCCTAGGGATACCACTCCTTCTCTGGTTGAGTAGTTTAACAACACTCCACGCTTGAGAGTGTCAGGTTGTCTGGCTTTCTACGTCTATAAATTTTTTTCAGGACAATGCAACACCTCTAGGGGGATCCTTCGAGGGATTGAAAAGCACGTGAAAAACTCTTGCAAATTTTTATTATATTTGTGAAACTTTTTGATTAAAGTAAAGTAAAGTGTTTTAGAAAGTTTTCCTGTAAGTTCGACTTTAGGTTTGACTTTGGTCAAGCCTCAAGTCGTGAAAATTTAAATATTTTTCTTTTTGAATTTTTTTGAATTGTTGATTTTTCCCGCCGGCCTTCTGCTATGGAAATAGTAGGTGGCCTCACAAAGTTTTGACTGTGTTCTCACGGAGGCATGTCTCTGTTGGCCAACTGGCTGGACAGAGTCGTGAGTCTGTTAGACGACTTTTTGGCTTTTAGCTAACTAGTTGACCAGATTCATGACTCTGCCCAACTGGAAGGTTAGCTAGATATGACAATCAGGTGAAGGGGAAGGAAAGAGGTGTTGGAGGATGAAAGTGATGCTGGAGACCTTCAGTAATCAGGAGTTGGCATACTGCTAACTGCCTGGTTGAAGAATCTCTAGTATTATTTTCAGTCTCTAGCTTCTCCAACCCGACTCTTTCCAGATCTCGGTGAGAACCCAAGTTTTTCATGCACACATTCAGATCACTTACCTTTATCGATTGACTTCTGACCTGATTGGAGAGGGTGGGCTTGAGACATCTTTGTGTTGAGAGTTAGCTCTTGGAGAGAGGGAGGAATCTTTCCTGATTTTTGAATTAGTCTTGCACATTTTGAGTTTAGCTTAGCAGAATTTTTTTAAGGAGTTTAGCTCATGAGAAATTGCTATGAATTCTTACCTTTTGTGATAGATTGAGTTCCGCTCACAACCAGATTCTTGATCCTGTATGGTACAGTTTATTTTGTCCCGAATATTTTTGCCGGTGTATATACTACATTAAAAGCGATCCTGAAATTAAGCTCCGATCTTTCCTTAAGACCTCGCGTTTGCGTTGGTACGATTATATATTGATTTTGTTTGGATCTTGGAAGTTTAATGATAAACTTTTTGAATTTATCTTACTAGAACCTTTATTACATGTTAGGTGTATGTTCATGTGAATTAAGAACCTGCACCGTATTAAAATTAAGTAACAATTCTGAAGTTACTCCATTACCTTTAGTTTAAGCATCAACCTTTAGTTAAAGAAATTTTTGTTTGAATTCGTTTTCTGATCGTTCTGTATCTGATTTTGAGTCAGATTTCTGTACACACGGTATACGCCCAGCTTGCTCAAATCTGAGCATTAGGGGGTATATTTTAAAATTCCTCTGGAGACTGTAAGCTTTTATAATGGCTACTCTGCGAACACCACCCCTCGGTGAAGTTCCCGTATCTAGACCAGACCAGTGTACCATCTGCCAAGACGGAGACTGGTCTGCGCACAGGAAGCCAGTTCTGATCCTCTGTGGACACTTATTCCATAAAGCGTGCTTGCGGACATGGATAGGCGAGCAAGGGAACTGGCCGAACTGTAGGTGTCCCCTTACACAAAAAGATTTCACCACGCACACAGGTATCGTTCCGAAAAGGAATCAGACTCGACAGGATAGCCAGATTAACACATCTCATCAGCTTCCGCAGCTGAATCTACCACCACCGACAAATCCGCCCTCAATTCGTAGATCCCTATTTCATGGCTTACAATAAGTAACGACGGCTCACATTCGTTCACGCATGAATAGTGAATGGCTGACTTAAGAATACAGATGCAAGATCTTATTCCAGAGGGAATCACACAGAGTATGAACGCTCTGCGGGACGAACTCTTTAACAACTTTCCTCAACCAACTCCTGTCGTGCCTCCCGTAGACACTTCTCGACCATCACCACGTATAGGACAACCTAGACCTTCGATAGAACGGCACAGCAATTGGAATAGACCCGGTAATCCTCAGAGGCCAGGGCCTAATCATATTCCCCAAGCACAGGCGTTTTAGAATGACAGAACTCAACGAAACGCATAGTCAAGACGTTCTGGAAGCCCTATTCGAGGATGGAACATCTCGTATAGTGGAGATGGTTCAAACTCTCAGTAGGTGAGTTTCTCTTCCGAGTTGAACCGCTCACCTACTCAGCTCTCGAAGGAGATTTTGACCTCCTAGTGAGGAATATGAGCACGTTGCTCGCAGGCCCGGCCATGGATTGGTATTGGTCATTACATAGACTGAACTCCACTCCAACCTGGGAATATATTAAAACAGCTCTCCTACCTGAATGGGGAGTTCCCAAAGACGATCTGAAGGTGCGAGTCCAGCTAATGTCCCGCAGGCAAAAATCTGGAGAATCTTTCGCAGCATACCACAAAAATCTAGTGCAGTTGCGTGACCAACTGCATACTCCAATGCTGGATAATGAGTCCTTGGAGATAGTCAAATCCAATCTATATCTAGAACAAAATATGTTTGCACCCCATCTATCGGCCAGTTGAGATCAGTTGTCACTCAAATACAAGCCACACAGCTGCGAATTGCTACGGCTTGTAGCTGGAGCCCTTACCGGAGCCAGCGAGTCAACGAGATTGACGACTGGCCAGTCTTTACACCCGGACTTGTCGTTAGGAACAGGCCGTGACACCAGCTTAGGCGACGTACCAGGCATTTCAACCAGAAATGCAGTAGTGTGCTAGAATTGTGATCAATAAGGCCACTTTTACCAGGACTGTCTGCAAGAGAGACGCAAGAATGTCTTTAAACCAAACTGCAGACCCTGTGCACAGAAAAACGAGAGACGGATGGAGAATCCCAGCACCTTTTCTCGACCAGTTTCAACGTCTCGGACGCAACTGCTATGAACCCTCCAGTTCAAGCTTTGAACAAGGAGAAGGGTCCGCTCCATCAGAAGGCCCCGGCAACGAAACATTGACTTCTCCGCTGATATTATTCAGTGACTCTGATGATACCAGCCCTCCTCTTGATTGTACGAATACTTCACTGATAGAGACGGAGAATTTAATAGACTTTTCCGCGGATATTCAGGCTCCTGTTTTCACCCCGGAGGAGCCCTTGACACTACTAGACACTTCTCTGGAAGAGTCTTTGATCTTTGACGACCCGATAATACCGACAGTACTTTTCGCTGGCAATGTCACTGAGCAGGAGATTCAGCCTTCTGCCGTTTTTGTATTAAAACGGCCACCAAGCTATGCTATGACGAGTGGGCGTGAGCCTGTTTTACATCCGCTGACGCCGTATCATACGCGACTGCAGAATTACAATGCAGTAAGAGGCCGCATCTTTTCTTCATTGGCGGAGCTAGCTGAAATCATGTACCTTGTCCTGGACCTTAGACCAAGAAAGAAACGATCGACTGTTCGTTGGCGGGAATACTGTCGACGAATAAAACAAGAAAGAAAGAAACTGGCACACATTTCCGTGTCGATGCCAGACGACATTGGACCGTATGCCAAAGCAAGACTACTCGGGCGAACTGAGACTGGATTACTTGATAGTGGTGCCATTTTCAGTATTCTTGGCCGGGGAGCTCCAAAGAAGCTTGCAGAAGCAGAAGTCGAAGGGAATAGGTATCGGACACAGGTACAAGTAGCTAATGGTGCCATGACGACTGTGCATGGTCATGTAAACTTGGACATCACTTTCCGTGGTAAGACCCAAAACGTGCATTTGTACGTGGTTCCTGGACTCACACAGGCACTATATCTAGCGTCTATTTGGGTTGGCTCCAGATGTCCTGGGTATAGTTGCAGAAGTGACCCCAAGTCTAATGGCTACTTCTGACACCGATTGCCATGTTCTTTCCGGTATAGATCACCAACGTCTAGAGGCTACTAAACTGCTTTTTCCTTCTTTATGATTTTCTCAATAATCTTTATAAGATTCGATAATAGGTTTTTATATATTGTTATTCCACTTTATTTTTATATTCAAATTCGGTTTCGCATTAGTTAATTTACATAACTCCCCATTTTTTTTTTAGAATTTCCGTGGTTATACTTTATTTGATTAATTTTGGAGAACCACCTATCTCTCGACGGGCTAAAAACGGACTCCCTGAGGTTTGGGCGAATTACACCCAGGTACCCACGATATCTTCACAAATAGCTTTTTTGTTATTTTATTGTTTTCTCACGACGTTGAAAAAACGTACGTGAGAGAATGCAAAAGTTTTTGATGCAAGCTATATGCATCTATGCAAAACTGTAATACGATATGCACTTGTGCGCCCGTCTTGAAATATTAATTTTTAAGAGGGCGCGAATAATTTTGATAATTGTATGTACATACATACAATTAGATTGGATTAAGTAGGTAATGTACGTATGTACATAGTACATACGGAAAAAAAATAAGAAGACACTGTATGTAGGTAAGTGTGCATATCGTGTGAGTGAAATGTGTGCCTGATAACAAAATGCAATTTATGCTAAATTGCATTTTGTTATAATGTGGGAATGCATTTCTAAATGCATTTTGAATTTTTATATGAAATTTTGAATGAGATTTAAATTGGAATGTTTTTTCAGGGTTGATTAATGGTACATCAATATATCGTATTGGACGGTATTATGGTTGTGATTCGGGGCATTGGGCACCTGAGTCACAACAGTTATCTTTTTTAGCTGCTCCATTTTTTTCTGTTAATGGTGGGAGTTCTGCTTCTTTTAGCTGCTCCATTAACTTTTCAGGATAAATTTAAGAAGTGTTAGATTAAGTGTTGAGTGCGATTTTGGGAAGCCATTTCAGTGTAATAATATTGATTTCACGATTGTGATGTGCGTTTTTGGATAGGTTAAGTGTAAGTCATTATGGGCGTTTGAAAGTTTTTGTCGCATTTCCATGTGTTTAGGTTGAAAACATAAGATATAGGTTAATTAGTTAATTCATCGATGTTTGGTTTTTGTTTTGTTTGCGGCGATTTTCAATATTTTTCGTTTAATATGGGGAAATAAATGTTTTGTGTTTTCATCGTTGGCCTTTATGTTTTTATTAAATGAGAAGTGTATTTAGTAAGTTATTTAGTTTTTGTGCTGATGAATGAATTTGTACCAGTAAGAAAAGCTGTGAATCTTTCTGTATGTTAAATAGAGCAAAAGTAAAGGAGTGGAAATTTTTGTTATCAGGAATAGCATTGTTTTCTATAATTCCGCTTAAAAGTTGGATTTCACTCCTGACAGTTCGAAGCTCCTTCGCATTTGTTATAGCATTGATAGAGTATATGCTATATTTGTCTGAATCGTCAACGTTTCAAACAGAGATCATGAGTTTCAGTATTGGTCTCTGCTGAAGTGTCGGATTTATGTCTACGTGTGATTTAAGTGTTAATCTAGGGAGCATTAATGTAAAAAAAAATTGGAAAATTGTTGATATTGAGGTTTTGAGTTATATATATATAGGGTCCGCCAAATAACTTTTTTGTTTTTGAAACAGGGCGCAAAACATCGAGTGTAGCTTCGGCTGTGTGGCACGTAGCGCCGTCCTGTTGAAACCAAATGTTGCCAATATCCTCCTCTTCAATTTTCGTTCAACATGGCCCGATAACGATTGCCATTGACTGTAACGGCCACTCCTTGCTCGTTTTCGAAGAAAAATGGCCCAATTATGCCTCTGGACCAAAATCCACACCAAACAGTGACTCGTTTTGGGTGTATCGGCTTTTCAATGTATGCGTGCGGGTTTTCTGTGCCCCAAATGCGACAATTTTGCTTGTTTACATACCCGCCAAGATCAAAATGAGCTTCATCCGAAAAGATGATTTTTTTGGCAAAATCGGCATCTTCTGTAAGTCGATCGCAGGCAATATTTCCCAGCGTTGTTCAAGCGTATACACAACCATATTCGTTCAGCGGAAGAATAAAACTAATTATCTGTCAAATCAGACATGAGCTAAGTGTTACCATTCACGAAATAAGCACTAGTTGAAAAAAAAAAAAAACGTTAGATGGCGGACCCTATACAAGTGGAGAGAACAAACAAATTGAATGAGGAAATTGTGAAAAATTTGAATTAGTTTTACTAGGTGTTGTTTAAAATTAATTAACTTTTGTGTAAGTTGTTTTGTTTGGTGAGATTGTTTTCTTGGTTAGATGTTACATATAATACATATATGTAATTAGGCTTGGATTGGAGGGAAAAGAGAGAAGAATTAGATGATATTCTGGTTCAGACTTCAATGTCGGTGGGTAGAAGTAATGTACTTGTTAAGTTCCCCTAGTCAACTAATCGGCTAAGCTAGCCCAAGGGAGGCGCAACAAGTCTGCGGCTTGCTCAGTGGAGTCGGGCTTGGGTTACTCAACGGCTCCTCCTGCGATGAAGCTTCGAGAAAGAGGTTCTAAAATCAAATTTTGGGAATTAAATTACGAAACCCTATATAAAATAAGCGCAAAGAAACAAGACTACAAACAAAAGAAAAGGGGGGGGGGGGCTTTACTCAGAATATTACTCAATGGCTCTTTAATTAAAATAAAAAAAAAATATATATATATATTTATATGTTAAACACGGAAAGGGAAAGCCTATATAATTTCATGAGGCTATTTAGTACTTATCTTCTCTAAAACTTGGTGAATCCTGGTAATTAGCTTATTAGGTGAACCACAACCTCATATCCAACGAGGTAGTAAGGTTATCATCAACAAAAGCAACGACTGACTGAGCAACCACACGGCCGGCACGTCACTTCAAACACTTAGCGCATGATAATTACTCCATATGATGGAAACGTACTATTGATATACACTTGCAGTGTGAATCAACTGTTGAGTTAAATTAGAACTGGTACTTTAAGTTTTATATCTTTCGTCCGACCTGGAAATAGTTGCCTTAGATGCGAGTAATGACAATATGTGTTTATGCTTATCTTTCAAAAGAAAATAACTTTGCGTAGTCGCAATAACCTATATCAATAATGATGATATGTTCCTGGGTACGCATTTTTCACCAAAACCCAGTTAGGGATAGCACTTTATACAAAAAAAAAAAATCTAAATAATGCCAGCAATCTGCAAAAAAAAAAGATATTCACGATTATCCGGGACTAATACGATATTTCGATATATATTTTTTGTATCCTTCGACAGACTTCACATAGCTGTGATAACATACATGAATAGTCACAATATGTTCCTAGCATGCTACGCACTCCGGGACACGTCTTTACTAGCCCACTTCTAGACTTCTGCAATATATATATATACATATGTGTTGGTTGTTACCTATGGTTCGCCTCAATGTGATTAAATATTTCTGTGTTGGAAATTGGAACGAAATATCAATATATACTAGCTGTATATGCATGTATACACTTTTATGTTTAAAGCAGGTACGTGCCGCATAAATATATGTACCTGGTTCCCTAAGGCTTAGAAAGCACTCTGCAACTATTCCACTAGCCGTACTAACAAAGCTGTCAACAAAAAAAAAACTTCGACCAACTCCAGCACGCCCTTACTTCGCTGGACAGTAATAACGATTACCCTTGTACCAAATCAGGTAATAAAGTTAATTCACAAACGAGGTAATGAATATGCCCAAGACGTTAAAGAAATATCCACTGTTCAACGTTACTGGTATTCTCTTTATTAGCTTGAACTAAAAACAATTGACAATACGATGCCGCTTAATTCAATCTAGTCACACGGCTGGATAATTTATGACGTTAAACAATAGCTTTTTTAGTGATCCGCGAACCTCTATCCCTGGGGAAAGCCTTTTTACTTTTTTATTGCTTTCTAACACGTGAACAATTCTATTAAATTCTCGTTTCCAGACTCCTTAGTTTCTCCGCTTCCTTTTCCCTTTGTGATTAGCTTTACACCACCATCCGGAACGTTTTATCGTTTCCTTTTCTTTTTGTTTTTTTTAAAGACTTTTGTTTCTTGCTTGTTATGTCCTATTTTTATACCCTAGATGAAATCATAGGGGTATACTAAGTTTGTCATTCCGTTTGTAACACCTCGAAATAATGATGGTAGAGCAAAATGGATTGGACACCCATTCATAATATTAAAAGTTATTTCGATTTTTGCATGTCCGTCCGTCCGTTCGTCCGTCTGTCCGTCCGTCCGTCCGTCTGTCCGTCCGTCCGTCTGTCCGTCTGTCCGTCCGTCCGTCTGTCCGTCTGTGCGCACGATAACTCGAGAACGCGTATACTTAAAGAGCTGAAATTTTGTACACTTTAAAAAAAAAGTTCGAAAATGAGACAAATCGGGCAACTCCTTCGTGGGGTTGCCATATAAAAATTTCGTTTTCCGCTATATATTTGAACACTGCCTGAGAACGCATCGACGTAGAGAGCTGAAATTTCGTACATGATGTTTCAACTATATTAGCAAATAAAATGCCAAAAATGGACTAAATCGGGCAACTCCTTCTTGGTGTTGCCATATAAAAATTTCGGTTTTTTATGTATACTTTGAAAATGATCAGTCCAAGACATTTTTATTGTACTAAGAACTTCTGCAGAATACGAAATCCTATAAAATTGGTTATTACCATTTTTTCTGTGCGACAAATTGTTCTAGAAATATATGCGAAAAACTACTTCAAAATCAATACTGGAATAGATCGGTGACCATACGAAATTTAATACGGGCATTCATCTAGGAGAATTGGTCTTAGACCAATTCTGGCTTTTTTACTTGTTAATATATAAAATCGCACTTTTCACCTCTGCAATTTTCCTCCTTACGTCCGTTCTTAATCGCTGTCACTTGTAAAAGGAAAGGAAAAACGAATCGTCGTCGCCTCCAGAAAAGTGATCTGCCACACCCTGTCGAGTTGCTTTTTAGCACTCACTTCGCTATTCGTCCGGCGTGTGTTTCTAGTCGAAAATAATTTGGCTGATTCGGCGTGACTGTTGTTTACACTAGTTTGTGGTGCACATTACCTAATTGCCCCTCGATAGACCGCCGATATTTTCCTTGTTCTTCTGTTATTTCTATTTCGATTCAGTTAGTTGCTTTGTCGGAAATT
Source organism: Dioctria rufipes (assembly GCA_963924295.1). Taxonomy (NCBI): domain Eukaryota; kingdom Metazoa; phylum Arthropoda; class Insecta; order Diptera; family Asilidae; genus Dioctria; species Dioctria rufipes. The sequence goes on from OZ002741.1 coordinate 117,296,382, forward strand.
TACTCGGTCAGTCTCGTTATAAGTTCTTTGTGCAAGTTTATTAATATTGTTCTCTTGGAACAGTTATTCCGTTTATTTTACACTGTTTGTTTTTAGTTTTGACACTTGGACAAAATTGTTATTATTTAAATTAAATAGAATTTTGAATTAGGTAAAATTTTATGTGGACTTTTGTTTTAAGTTATTGATCGGTGGATGGTTACTCTTTTGTTTCAACTTATTGACACTTTTAGGCGTAATTATTATTATGTGTTTCAATTTGAGGTTTTGCTTATTAAAGATTTCGGTTCTGAGAGTTTACTATTAAGGAGTCTGGAATACCTCTCCCACTATATTGTGGATTACTTCTCTTCAGAATAACTGCCCTTAAGGAAGGGAGGCTCGCATTATACATGTTACTACCTGGTTTCGAAAAGGAAGCAGCTGGTGGCTCTGCGTTTACAATTTCATTTTTTTTTCTTAACATTATGTGCTTACTTATGAATTCAAAACTTACTATAAGTAATTTCAGACTAGTATAAAATTTAACGTCTTTTAAGGAGAAGCTACAAAGCTTAATTCTTAATTAAAAGTTTAACAATATTAAATGAGAAATACCAGTTTAGAAATTTGTTTCAACAATTCTGCGAAGTGATTCCCGTAGCTGTCGTTTGCTGTACTGACTATTGTTCGCATCCATTGCCTGTAGTATGTCAAAGCCATGGAGAAGGACTTGCTTGGTGTCGCCTTGATTTTCCACTATTGATTATAGGTGTCATCGGTATATCCTGGACAGTTTAGACCATATCTGTGACGCCGTAATTACTAATTTCGGTGCTTCGTTTTTAAACGTTTTGGGATTGCATTGTTTTTTTTCCCAGATTTTGACTCTCGACCCAAACAGTTCCGCCGATAATAGGCCCCCTTTTTTTATCCGCTTTTTTTCTCAGGCTCCAGGTCATTTCTCCAGGACATCCAGGGATCCAACAGATGGCAGTCACGGGGACTTCAGGGGAGCTACAAAGAAAGAATTCTACAACAACAACAAAATTCTTTGTTATATCAAGAGATGAGACACTCAAAGGTAATATGATACGTAAGTTTTGTGAATTATATTAATCCTGTCATTATTTCAGGTATGTTTTCATTTTAGAATTTAAATTTCAAATTCGAACATAGCTATAGCTTTTGTTAAAGTAAGCTCTGCCATTTAAGTCTTATTTATTCTGTTTTCTTATTCAAAATAAATGTTTTCTTCTTTTTGGCGCTTATAGATTTCTTATTTACCCTCACCCGCTCTACCTCCCATTTTTCTTTTCCTAATGCTCGTAGGCTTCTGATTTTCTTCTCGGTTCTGTTTGCAGGACCTAACAATCCCACCCCTGCTTCCGGAAATTTTCTTCAAAATTTCCTGAATCATTCTGATTATTAAGAGTAGGTTCTGCAGTACAGCACTTTTTAAGGTCTTTGACGTGCCAAACTCCTGCTGTCTTACCCTCTACGTTTTCTAGTTGGTAACTTGTCGGAGATATCTTTTCCTTGATACTAAAAGGTCCAACGAATTTGGGTGCTAGCTTGGCCGCGAAATACTCAGCGGCATCCGAGCAAACATAATTTTTCTTCCAGACCAATTCTTTTGGTTTATATGAGACAGGACGCCGCCTAAGGCTGTAAACTTTCGCCCCCTTATCAGCCGCAATTTTCAAATGCTTTTTGACGCTTTCCAATATAACTTCCCTTTCTTTTACGTGCTTGACAACGTCTAATTCTCGATTAGGCATGAATCCAACTTCTGGGATTTCCGGACCATTCTCATTCAAGGACATTTCTCTCCCGAATAAAATGAAGTAGGGTGTAAGTTTTGTCGCTTCGTGCACCGACGTTCTTATTACGCACGATACTTTTGGTAAATGGTTGGCCCACGTTCTCTGATTTTCACCCACGTATGCCTTGAGCATAGTTTTGACCACCTGATTTACCCTCTCGGAAGGATTCGATTGAGGATGATATCTCGCGGTGAAAGAGATTGTGATGCCATACGACTTTGTCAGACTTTCAAACTTTTTACTCTTAAATTGGACACCATTGTCGCATATTATCCATTTCGGGACCGCAAATAAAAGCAACACTGATTCTTCCACAGTTTTCGCGACCAATTTTGCGGTAGATGAATGCAGCGGAAAAAGTAAGGTAAACTTACTGAAATAATCAACAACTGTTAGTATGAAATTGTGACCACTCGGTGACCTAGGTAGCGTACATATCTCGCGATATCGGCTTTCATCTTAGGCCAATAGTATTCTCTTGCTACGAAATGTAAGGACGTTTTTGTTCCTACGTGAGCTCGCTCATCATGACCAAGTTCAATGAGTCTTTTGCGTTGCGGCTTTGGTACATCTTTTCTCCAATAATCTTCTTCGGAAGCTAAAGCTGAGAACCGAGGTGAAATCTTTTTATATACGTTACCATTCTCTATCTTTCAGCTCGAAAATTTCGCTGGCTCAGACAATACCCGCAGCTTCAACCTCTCATACCACTCATCCTTTTCCTCTCCCGAGCTGCCGGCTACCATGATTTCTGCCCCCGGTATAGACCTGGAAAAAGCGTGTGGCACCGCATTATCTTTCCCTTTCCGGTGTATTATTACGAAATCGAATTGCTGTAGTCGAACAGCCCAGCGCGCTTCTTTCAAACGGTGAAGCCATACCAAAGAATAGTGGTCAGCTATGACAGTAAACTTGACTCCTTCAACATAGGCTCTTAGCTTCTCTACTGCCCATATAACAGCTAAGCATTCCTTTTCAGTCGTCGTGTATTTCCTTTCAGCTGACGTTAATGATCTGCGCAGGTAGCAAATTACCTTTTCGCCAATAATCAGAAGCATCAGTTTGTATGACAAATGGTAACGTGAAGTCTGGGCACGATAAAATCGGTGCGGTCACCAAACATTCCTTGATCTTTGAATTTCTTGTTTTTCTTCAATAAGCACGTCATGGGCGAAATCATCGTTGAAAAGTTTGGTACGAATCGCCTGTACCACGAAACCATTCCGATAATTCGACGCACTGCCGAGACATTTGTTGGTCTGAGGAGATTTACGATGCACTCGACCTTCTCCGGATCTACGCCGAGGCCATTCTCATTCGCAATATATCCCAAGTAACGAAGTTCGGCGCGACAAAACTGACACTTTTCTTGACTGACTATTAAGCCTGCTTTTTTCATCCGTCGGTAAACTTCTCTCAGTACTTCCAAATGTTTGTTAAAGTCTTGAGTGATAACGATCACGTCATCAAGGTAAACAAACACATATGGTTCTAAATCAGATCCTAGAAAATTGTCGATAAGTCTTTGCCAGGTAGCCGGGGAGTTACTCAATCCAAAAGGCATCCTGTTGAAATGAAATAACCCCCGGTTCGGGACTGTAAAGGCGGTGTACTTTTTTGAACCTTCTGCCATGGGGACTTGCCAGATAGCAGATTTTATATCGAGAGACGACAGAAATTTCGCATCGCGTAGTCGATCTAATGTAGCAGAAACGTACGGCAAGGGATAAGCATCTTTTTCTGTCACCTTATTTAATTTTCGGTAGTCTACGCAAAACAGATACGAGCCATCCTTCTTTTTTACAAGTATTATTGGCGATGCCCACGGACTGTTTGAAGGGTCCACTATGCCTTCTCTTAGCATCTGGTCAAGCTCATCATCAATGTGTTTTTGTACAGCCGGCGACACGGGGTAATATCTTTGTTTTATTGGGGTTGAGGTAGTTCGTATGACGTGCTCCACTACTCCGGTGCAACCGATACCTGATCCCATATCTCGGAATACCTTTTCCAATAAATTTCTCAACTTTGCTTTGCCTGCATTACTCAACGTAGGCTGGGGTTGTAAAGCGTTCGGGATTGTCATAACTTCTCTTGCTTCTATTGAACACAAGCGAATTTCTTCTGAAAAATGCCAGACCCCTTCCTTCAGACATGCCACAATACCCATCACTGCCCAAAAATCTGATCCTAATATTAGATTATGAGGCAGGCTTGGTACGACTCGCACCGCCAAAAAGTCTGACTTTCCCTTCGAGTTCGACTGGTAAGTTCACTATACCTAATACCTCGGAAGAATCCTCATTTGCTACTGAAATATATTCTCCTTCTACTCTACTTTGCACAATCCCTAGATCTTTCAAAAGTCACCAGGCCTCCTCACCCAGGATGGTACGTGTTGCTCCTGAATCGAACAGGCCAGTAACTGGAATTCCATAAATTCTGACAGTTAAATAAGGTCTTGAATCTCCATCTCTATTTCCTAGCAGTTAATCCGTAGGGCTTGGATTGTTTATCTCCCTTTTTGAACTATTCGAATCAACTTCTTGTGCTTGTACTTCATGAACAGAGTTCCTATCGCAATTTTCTAGGATTGCCGTAGTTACCAACATTTCATTGATATTCTTCTCGCCTAAGTTTAATTCGGTTTGGGTTCCTATGCTCACATACGAACGGATATTACCTTTTGTATTTAATTCACCTGCGGCATAATTATACGGAGCTTTGCTTGGGGACGACCTAGTAATAATTGAGCTCACTGTGCCGCCTCCTCGCGAGCTCTGCTTACGTTTCCCGGATTATACACGGGACACTGCTTTTTGTAAACCCCTGGTCGACCACATCCGAAACACTGCTTCGGTGCTTTACATCTCGTGTAGACATGTCCTGTTTTCTTACAATTATAACATACTAGACTTTTAGGCGATACAGGGTGTCTAGTCGTGTGGATTACTTCGTTTACCTCTGTGTTTACGTAAGCCAAGTCTGGTTTTAGAACATTATTTAGTTTCTTTTGAGGTGGTGGTACAAAGGCCTCAACCCGAGCTCTAATACCTTCCAGAATTCTGCCACACTCAACTAATTCGTCCACGGTTTCAACACTACATAAACCCAGTGGCATTTGATAGAAAGGATCGAGGTTTTTCATGATCATGCGCAGCGTCTTATTCTCTGATGGCTGCTCCAGTAGTCGAACGAATTGACCCTTCATTATCGCTACGTACATTCCAATTCTTTCTTTCTTTCCCTGTGTACGGCGTCTGATTTCGTCGAGTAGTTGGTCGTCGTAATCTGAAGGCAGGAATTCGCGTCTCATTTCTGCCACCAAACCCTCCCAGTCTGTAACCTTATCCCGTACCGCTCGGAACTAGACCAGGCATTACCAGCAAATAAGTCTACTGCTGACAAAAACAGCAGTTCTTTTCCCAGGCCTCTTGCCACTCGCAGATCTTCAACTCTTTCTAAAAAGCTATGAAGGGATTGGGTACGATCGCTAGTGTATCGAAGGTTCCATTTCGCAACCGGAACTGTAATTTTGTTGCTAAAACAGGTGGGAATATCTTGGGTATTGAGTGGTACTCCTAATCTGAGACTCTTCGCGAATGGATCTATTATTGTCTATATCTGAAACTTCCCTTATGGTCTCTGGAGATTCCACATTTTCAGGTTCCTGTTCCACCTTCTCATCTAATTCCCCGAGTAGGACGTACAATTTCCCCCTGATATCCGTCAACAATTTACTATCTTTGTCTTCTTTTGGAGCGCACAGGTTAACTCGTCTCAAAGCCCACTCTATTTAAGTAGCGATCTTTAGATATAGCGAAGGCCTCTCCTCACCCTGAAATTCGGAAATCAACTTGGTAATCTCAACTATCTTATTGTTTAGAGCTTCAGAATCTTCGTCAAACTCAAATAGATAATCTTCGACCAAAACTTTTTCGCCTTGCTTTTCCCGTTTACGCGCTGCTCTGAGGGATTTCCTCATATCTTCCACCGTCGATTCTGGTAAGCCTCTAATGACCATCTCGTAGGCAAGCTCCTCCTGGCTAAGCCTATTGATATCGTCATTAGCCTTACTTCTTGCCATAGCCATCGAGAAAAAAAAATTAAAATAAATCAAGGTATAAGAGTACTAGCCACACAGTCTCTCTCGAACACTATCTAATAGTGGTGGAATTTAAATAAAATTGTGACAAAAAAAAAATTGCTTTGAATTTCCTTTCTCTAAGCTCTATCACTTATCGGGCCCCACGTTGGGCGCCAAATTGTTACGTTCCACTAGTCAACTAATCGACTAAGCTAGCCCAAGGGAGGCGCAACAAGTCTGCGGCTTGCTCAGTGGAGTCGGGCTTGGGTTACTCAACGGCTCCTCCTGCGATGAAGCTTCGAGAAAGGGGTTCTAATATCAAATTTTGGGCGCCACGTAATTTTTCTGAAGGGAATTAAATTACGAAACCCTATATAAAATAAACGCAAAGAAACGAGACTAGAAACAAAAGAAAAGGGGGGGGGGGCTTTACTCAGAATATTAATCAATGGCTCTTTAATTAAAAGAAAAAAAAATATGTATATATATATTTATATGTTAAACAAGGAAAGGGAAAGCCTATATCATTTCATGAGGCTATTTAGTACTTATCTTCTCTAAAACTTGGTGAATCCTGGTATTTAGCTTATTAGGTGAACCACAACTTCATATCCAACGAGGTAGTAAGGTTATCATCAACAAAAGCAACGACTGACTGAGCAACCACACGGCCGGCACGTCACTTCAAACACTTAGCGCACGATAATTACTCCATATGATGGGAACGTACTATTGATATACACTTGCAGTGTGAATCAACTGTTGAGTTTAACTAGAACTGGTACTTTAAGTTTTATATCTTTCGTCCGACCTGGAAATAGTTGCCTTAGATGCGAGTAATGACAATATGTGTTTATGCTTATCTTTCAAAAGAAAATAACTTTGCGTAGTCGCAATAAATTATATCAATAATGATGATATGTTCCTGGGTACGCATTTTTCACCAAAACCCAGTTAGGGATAGCACTTTATACAAAAAAAAAAATCTAAATAATGCCAGCAATCTGCAAAAAAAAAAGATATTCACGATTATCCGGGACTAATACGATAATTCGATATATCGTTTTTGTATCCTTCGACAGACTTCACATAGCTGTGATTAAATATTTCTGTGTTGGAAACTGGAACGAAATATCAATATATACTAGCTGTATATGTATGTATACACTTTTATGTTTAAAGCAGGTACGTGCCGCATAAATATATGTACCTGATTCTCTAAGGCTTAGAAAGCACTCTGCAAATATTCCACTAGCCGTACTAACAAAGCTGTAAAAAAAAAAAAAAAAAAAACACTTCGACCAACTGCCTTTCTGTGTCTGCAATGTGTAACAACGTTGTACCGTCGTTGACCTGTTTGACCTTCCGGCCCTTGCAACCTATCACCAAAAACCTACCTTTAATCAGAAATATGGAAATTATTCTCCCTCCAGCACGCCCTTACTTCGCTGGACAGTAATAACGATTACCCTTGTACGAAATCAGGTAATAAAGTTAATTCACAAATGTGGTAATGAATATGCCCAAGACGTTCAAAGTTACTGGTATTCTCTTTATTAGCTTGAACTAAAAATAATAATTTATGACGTTAAACAATAAATATTTAAACAACTTAATTTCCAAAGCGATCAGACGACCAATGAATCATATGTATATATACGCCCTAACGGCCTCAGACAAAAGGGACAGACTCCACCGTCACCAACCAGCCGCGAATCTTTTCATACTAATAACTGTGTATTCGTAAATTGTATGTAAATTCCAAAGAACAGAGAAATATAAAAATGGAGAAATATACTCAGCTTTTTTAGTGATCCGCGAACCTCTATCCCTGGGGAAAGCCTTTTTACTTTTTTATTGCTTTCTAACACGTGAACAATTCTATTAAATTCTCGTTTCCAGACTCCTTAGTTTCTCCTCTTCCTTTTCCCTTTGTGATTAGTTTTACACCACCGTCCGGAACGTTTTATCGTTTCCTTTTTTTTTTTAAAGACTTTTGTTCCTTGCTTGTTATGTCCTATTTTTAATATATAAAATCGCACTTTTCACCTCTGCAATTTTCCTCCTTACGTCCGTTCTTAATCGCTGTCACTTGTAGAAGGAAAGGAAAAACGAATCGTCGCGTCGTCGCCTCCAAAAAAGTGACCTGCTACACCCTGTCGACTTGCTTTTTAGCACTCACTTTGCTATTCGTCCGGCGTGTGTTTCTAGTCGAAAATAATTTGGCTGATTCGGCGTGACTGTTGTTTACACTAGTTTGTGGTGCACATTACCTAATTGCCCCTCGATAGACCGCCGATATTTTCCTTGTTCTTCTGTTATTTCTATTTCGATTCAGTTAGTTGCTTTGTCGGAAATTTACTCGGGAAGTCTCGTTATAACTTCTTTGTGCAAGTTTATTAATATTGTTCTCTTGGAACAGTTATTCCGTTTATTTTACACTGTTTGTTTTTAGTTTTGACACTTGGACGAAATTGTTATTATTTAAATTAAATAGAATTTTGAATTAGGTAAAATTTTATGTGGACTTTTGTTTTAAGTTATTGATCGGTGGATGGTTACTCTTTTGTTTCAACTTATTGACACTTTTAGGCGTAAATATTATTATGTGTTTCAACTTGAGGTTTTGCTTATTAAAGATTTCGGTTCTGAGAGTTCTGGAATACCTCTCCCACTATATTGTGGATTACTTCTCTTCAGAATAACTGCCCTTAAAGAAGGGAGTTTCGCATTATACATGTTACTACCTGGTTTCGAAAGGGAAGCAGCTGGTGGCTCCGCGTTTACAATTTCATTTTTTTTCTCTTAACATTATGTGCTTACTTATTAATTCAAAACTTACTATAAGTAATTTCAGACTAGTGTAAAATTTAACATCTCTTAAGGAGAAGCTACAAAGCTTAATTCTTAATTAAAAGTTTAACAATATTAAATGAGAAATACCAGTTTAGAAATTTGTTTCAACAATTCTGCGAAGTGATTCCCGTAGCTGTCGTTTGCTGTACTGACTATTGTTCGCATCCATTGCCTTTAGTATGTCAAGGCCATGGAGAAGGACTTGCTTTGTGTCACCTTGATTTTCCACTATTGATTATAGGTGTCATCGGTATATCCTGGACAGTTTAGACCACATCTGTGACGCCGTAACTACTAATTTCGGTGCTTCGTTTTTAAACGTTTTGGGATTGCATTGTTTTTTTTTGCCCAGATTTTGACTCTCGACAAACAGTTCCGCCGATAATAGGCCCCCATTTTTTCTTTTTATCTTTTTTTTTTCTCAGGCTCCAGGTCATTTCTCCAGGACATCCAGGGACCCACCAGATGGCAGTCACGGGGACTTCAGGGGAGCTACAAAGAAAGAATTCTACAACAACAACAAAATTCTTTGTTACATCAAGAGACGAGACACTCAAAGGTAATATGATACGTAAGTTTTGTGAATTATACTAATCCTGTCAATATTTCAGGTATGTTTTCATTTTAGAATTTAAGTTTCGAATTCGAACATAGCTATAGCTTTTGTTAAAGTAAGCTCTGTCATTTAAGTTTTATTTATTCTGTTTTCTTATTCAAAATAAATGTTTTCTTCTATATGGCGCTTATAGATTTCTTATTTACCCTCACCCGCTCTACCTCCCATTATTCTTTTCCTGGTGGGGGGGGGGGGGGGGGAAATCTTAAGGAACATATATTTATTTTTTTCCCCTACTGCTCGTAGGCTTCTGATTTTCTTCTCGGTTCTGTTTGCAGGACCTAACATACTGACAAGAGAGCAACTGTTACGGTTCGAAGCTCAAGAGAAGGAATTAGAGGAAAGATCGCAAGAGCTAAAAGAGTATAAGGAGAAGTTAGAAAGCTACGAGCAAGACTGACAGTATATTGGAGAGCATCTCACGGCAGAGTTACAAAAACGAACATTAAGTAAAGAATCGCGAAAATTGACCCAGGAGTGGAATACAGCTGCCAAGTCCTGTACGAAAGGCGAAGCTTTAGACTTGCTGGTAACGGCTCGAGGTGATCCAAAGGGGCGAGATCCAAGCAGAACAATTGTTAGAAGAAGATAAAAGGAAGAACAAGTGTTACGCTTTGGGAAGGTGGGGAGGATTACGTGGTTGTAGATGCGAAAACAGCTTAGTATTTAAGACTAAATAAACGCCAATATCTTTTTTAAAGTATTACTGCTCTTCCCTTTTTAGTCTTTTACAGCAAACCGAGGTCACCGAAGCAAGAGAAAAGGGCACAGGAACAAACGCGAAGTCAAATATGAGCCGACATATACTGATCCCATCACGGACATGGCGACGAAGGTACGACTGAATAGTGATAGGCTGTCGTCGAGGCCAGGCAATGACGCCCTAGGATAGCACCGACTTACTCAACGCTTGGAATCCACAATATTTTATTCATCAACCCATAGCAGAACTAGTGGCCGTGCATCATCAACTAATGTTTAAGAATTCCCAATATTGTATTCATTAGTATTGTATTCAGTAGTCGCATAGCACTCATCGAATCTGGGCGCATATTACTTAAACTCCTCAACTCGCTCTCAAAGTTACGATCTGTCGTTCCGATTGTAGTAAGCTATTAATCGAAGCGCCAAATTGTATTTCGTAATGCCGTTTCGTGAAATACTATAATACATCCGCCTATTAGTAGTCTCAATCGTAATTAGTTTAAAGCTACGTAGTAATTGGTTCTACTGCCATCTCTTTGTCAGGTTACGAGCGGCAGCAAATTTTTCGAGGTGACGCCTGACATGCTCGTTCTCGTTGCTGTCAAGAATCGTGGGGACGATATCTTTTTATTCTCGTTCCCTGCTTTTTTTCTTTTTTGGCTCTTCTCGTACGTACCGTCTAACAGTCAAGAGCTATAGAGGAACTGCGGAGTTTTTTTGTTTTACGATTCGCCCAAATTATCGACACCGTGTTGCTACCTAGATTGGAATTTTTAGTAAGACAGGGATAAGGAGCTTCTACCTGGAAAAAGATGTAGACCTGATATTGTTTTTGGCGGACGTCGATTATTTTGCCCACAAATTATACGGATGATCGGGATGGAATTAGATTGAGGAGCGACAGATTCATGAGGTGTTTAACGCAAGATAAGTTGAGCTGTATTATTTTTTTTTGATTTACCTTTTTTTGATTTATTGAAAGAAATCACATTGTGCATATGAAATCGCAGTATCAAGCATATGCATATTTATCGCTATTTAATATATATATATATATATATATGAAATCAAACTTGGTTTAAGATAATTACGTCACATAGCATTTGCTCATTTATACTTTATTTAGTATAGATATATATGTTGGAAAGAATCCGACGTGGTTTAATGAAATCGCAGAATCAAGCACATGCATATTTATCGCTATTTAATATATATATATATATATGAAATCAAACTTGGTTTAAGATAATTACGTTACATAGGATTTGCTCATTTATACTTAATTTAGTATAGATATATATGTTGGAAAGAATCCGACGTGGTTTAATGAAATCGCAGTATCAAGCATATGCATATTGGTCGCTATTTAATATATATATATATTTATGAAATCTAACTTGGTTTAAGATAATTACGTCACATAGCATTTGCTCAATTATACATAATTTAGTATACATATATATAATATATGTTGGAAAGAATCCGACGTGGTCTAACGAAATCGCAGCGTCAAGCATTACATATTTATCGCTATATGATATATACTTATATACGTTGGAGGGAATCCGACCTTATTTAATGAAATGACAGTATCAAGCATAGGCATATTTATCGCTATTTAATATCTATATATATGAAATCCAACTTGGTTTAAGGTGGTTACGTTACATAGCATTTGCTCATTTATACTTAATTTAGTATATTATATATGTACTTGAAAGGAATCCGACTTGGTTAGAGAGATGCATTCCGTAGCGTAAGGGTATTCATATCTAGTTTAGTATATAGATTAGAATCTGAATTTGTTCAACGAAAATTATACCACTTATCATATATACATTTCTAACCTTTTGTTAATATATATATATATACTGGAACTCAGCCTGGTTATAATTGCATTTCGTAGTAGACGTACAGCTATATATTTCAGTATACTGTGGATCCCCCGGTAACATGTTGTTAACCTACTGAATTTCCCCACTCTTCCGAAGAGTTACACAGCGTGGAACATAAATATTTATAAATGTGCAATGCGTAGGTGATTATTTGGTTATTACTGACAACTCTGAGCATTTAACCTTTCTTCGTGGGAAACGTAATTTTTTTTTCTTACATGCACATGGATACTTCAGCATATGTAGGTTTGCTGTCGTAATTTCTATTTCATTATACGTCGACTAGCTGGCTTATCCCAATTAAGTTGTTGTCCCGTCCCGGTCCTATAGTTTCTTGGTATACCTTAAAACCAAGTGGCGCCCAAACCTTAGAAGGAAAGGAACTTAGTATGACGAACCCTCCCGTCTTCGCTGGCTGCCGGGGTTTGACTCTCGAAGACTGAGCTCGGTTTATTGTTACTCCAGCCCAACTGTGCAGGAGGTACGTAACAAATTGGCGCCCAACGTGGGGCCATCTATGAACAACACGCTTTGCATTTTTTTTGTGGAAGAAGGAATAAGTTCTCTATTTTAGTGATTTCCGGGAGGGATATACAACACAGTTGAGTAAGCGTAAATGATGGCGTAAGACTGACAGTGTATGTTAGAACATTCGGCAAGTTAATTTGTGCACATTTTTACGATTAGTTCCGATGTTAATAGTTGATAAAATAGTATAGTAGAACTAGGAGGATCCGTACCTAGAATCCAGGAGAGATCACATTGTTCAGCCAAAGCGGGCTGCGGGGCGGAAGTAAAGGTCAGCGTCCTGTGAAGTTGCACGTCAGTGCCCTATAAAAGGTTGTGATTTGCGAATAATTAGTCATATAGTAGAATTCGGAAAGGTAGTACGGCAAATTAAGTTTCTATGTAATCTCCTAACTCGTGGTGTAGATGATTCTGTTTTGAGCCTACTGAAATTAGTAATGAGTTTTTTTGGCTCACTTGAATTGTGAATGGACTCGTTATGTTGTTCGAACTCTAAGTTATAAGCGGTTGGATACCTTGTCAAAGCATTAGGTGTTGTCTGAAAGGTGCAATCTTTTTTTTTCCTGGAGTAGAGACCTATCTGCATACATTAGTAGAGAAAATTATTCGAAGTATATTGAAGTATCGTGTTGGGTTACTCGTTACGTTATATTACCATAAGATTAGAGTAATAAAAAAATTGTGAGTGCAGTAAATAGTTACTGATAGATATAATAAATAAGCAGGCAAGGAAAGGAATATATTATACTTGGTACATACGAGGTATGGAATTATAGGAAGACTAAGAGTGCAGGGAAAAGAAACGCTAAGTTTATCTAGATCTGGGGCCATCTCACACCGCCGAATTTAAGATTAATCGTAGTTCATTAGTGCTCTTGAATTAAGGACTTAGTATATAGAGATTACTCTAAGATAACACGTATAGCTGCATTGTACAGACATTGGGCGAACTAGAAACGAGTTTTGAAATTGCTTGGTAATTTCACAGTATTTGATCGCCTCCTAAGTTTTTTTCGTTATTGTTTGAGACTCCGAGTTTACTGCGGAAATGGCAGGTTTACCTAAAATGGAGTTGAATAGGTTATCACACGATGAGCTTCAGTATGAAATGACAATTCGAGGCCTAGCTACAGGAAATGTAAACGACGGCAATGAAAAATGAAGGATCGGGGGAAAGCTTCGAGGTCGAAGAATACTCATTTGGGTTCGAGGAGGATAAAAAAGCTGTCGAATCTAAGATTGAGGAGGTCAATAAATTATTGGAAGTTTTTAAGGGCGAAACGGGGGATAGCGATTTCAAAAAATTGTCCACTAAAATAGTATGGGCGTTGGTTAGGACGAGACGGTCACAGCCTTCTACTGAGGAGGAACAGGGGCAGAGAAGCAGACTCAAGGGAGCACTCATACTTTTGCTAGGATCCCTGCAGATGAAAGCCGAAGGGGATAATCCGAATGACGATAGCGAAGATGACGAAACCCTTATGGATAGTAGTCAGATCAACACTCGAAGAGTTTCGATATACAAGTGGGACCTTAAATTTTCCGGTGGCAGGGATGAATCCTTAAATTCCTTTTTGCAAATAGCTTTGGAGCTCACTGAATCTCGTGGAATAAGCAAGTCACAATTATTCAAATCGGCGATAGAGTTATTTTCGGACCAGGCCTTAATATGGTATCGCGCAAACAAACATAAGATTCGTAGTTGGAATGAGTTAGTAGTAGAATTGCGCAAACAATTTCTTCCTGCGGATTATGACGACCGTCTTCTAGAAGAAATCAAGAGAAGAACGCAAGGGCAGGACGAGAAGATTGGAACTTACGTAGCAGTTATGGCCAACATGTTCTCGCGACTTAGCATTCCACTGTCTGAGGACCAGAAACTGAGAATCCTAAAGCGGAATATTAGTCCCTTCTACCAAACCCAGTTGGGGTTGAGCGACGTCGAGTCAGTTGATGGTCTGGTAGAACTAGGAAGACGACTCGAAGCTATCCGCACATCCGTAGAAGATTTCGTACCACCACCTACTCGACGAAACGCTAAATTGCTGGAACCCGACCTAGCTTATGTTGCTGCACTGCAACCGACAGCCGCGATTAACTCCACCGAGACTATTCGACAACAAAGTCGCCGAAATTACCGATGTTTCAATTGTCAACGTCAAGGTCACATAGCTAGGTACTGTCAAGAGCGACAGAGGTGTTTTGGTTGTGGAAAACCAGGTGTTACTAGACCAAACTGTACCAAGTGTAGTCCAAGATCAGAAAATCAACCGAATAATAACCCACGAGCGGGAAACGACCGCAGAACTCAACAGTAAGCGGTACGTTGAGTTCAAAGTCAGGCCCAAAATCCGCAATGACAAATACAAACCAAGATTTCAAGAAAAACTACCTTGACCACTCCTGCTTCTTAGCTTTATTATCATATGTTTTCTCGCATGAATCAAACGACATGCGCCCTTATTTGGAGATTTCTATTTTTGGTACTAGACTAGTGGGTTTACTAGACTCAGGAGCTAGTAGGACGATCTTAGGGTAGGTGGGTTGGAGATTACTAAAGAACGCAGGCATGCGAGTAGATACATCTAATGCACAGAGCGTGAGCCTAGCAAATGGTCAGACAGTTGGTGTTATCGGCGAAACTTCCCTACCAATAGTACTAAGAGGACGAATTAGAGTTTTCAATGTACTAATAATGCCAGATTTACCTCTTGGTATAATACTCGGTACCGATTTTTGGAAAGGCATGGAGATATCAGCGAATTTAAAGGAAAATACTTGGCATTTTAATAGAAGCAACCGAGATTGTAAGCTGGCCTCCCTGGAGGGCGAATCTAAGCTGAATCCCGAACAAAGGGAAATATTAGAAAGATTAGTGAACGAATCAAAGTTTAAAATAACTGAAAGTTTGGGTTGCACTAACATTGTAAAGCATATCATCAGAACAGACTCAGAGCCTATTAAACAGAGGTATTACCCAGTCTCGCCAAAGATACAAAAACTTATCAATGAGCAGTTGACTGACATGATTAACAACGGGGTAGTGGAACCATCAAATAGCTCATGGTCCTCTCCGGTTCTTTTAGTTAAAAAAAGGATGGAAACTACCGATTCTGTGTGGATTATAGAAAGCTCAACAAAGTTACAAAAAAAGATGCCTACCCTCTTCCTTATATATCTGCCACGCTGGATAAATTGAGAGATGCAAGATATATTTCCTCTCTAGATATAAAATCCGCGTTTTGGCAAGTTCCAATGGATGAGGAGTCTAAAGAATTTACAGCTTTCACTATCCCCGGAAGAGGATTATTCCATTTTAATAGAATGCCGTTCGGCTTAACAAATTCACCAGCAACTTGGCAACGGCTCATCGATAAAGTGTTGTCAGGGGCATTAGAAGAAAGCGTATTTGTCTACTTAGACGATGTTGTTATAGTGACCCAAACTTTTGAACAGCATATTCAAGTACTAGCCGAAGTTTTTGATAGGCTCTCTAGGGCTGGCTTAGTCGTCAATTTCGAGAACTGCGAGTTTTGCAGAGAGGAACTGAAGTACTTAGGTTATATTGTGGGAAGGAGTGGTTTACAAGTCGACCCCGAAAAGGTGAAAAGCATATTGGATGTCCCAGTACCGAAAACAGTAAAAGAAGTGCGACGCTTTATAGGAGCAATATCGTGGTACCGGCGATTCGTACCCAATTTTTCAACGATTATTGCCCCCTTGACTAACCTCCTAAAGAAAAATCGCCCATTTGTGTGGAGTGGTGAATGCGGGGATGCATTTGATGTGATAAAAGGAAAACTTATTTCTGCCCCGATTCTGACTTGCCCAAATTTTGATCTTTCGTTCTATGTACATACAGACGCTTCAGCATATGGAATAGGGGCTGTTTTGACTCAGCGTAACGGAGACGAAGAACAGGCTATTGCTTACCTGAGTAGGTCTCTCAATAGAAATGAGAGGAACTACTCGACAACTGAAAGAGAATGCTTAGCGGTGCTCTGGGTAATCGAGAAACTTCGTCCGTACTTGGAAGGATCGCATTTTACAGTTATCACTGACCACGCTTCGCTGGTTTGGTTGAATAATTTAAAGGACCCTACGGGTCGATTAGCAAGTTGGGCAGTTAGGTTACAGCAATTTGATTACGACATTCAACACCGTAAAGGTAAAGAACATTTAGTATCGGATCTACTTTCGAGAGCCGTGCCTCAGGTTGACACCGTGAACTTTGGTAAAAATGTTACGACACAGGATAAGTGGTACCAAAACCTAAAAGTAAAAGTTCTAGAGAAGCCGGAGCGATATCCCGACTTTAGAATCGAGAACAATAGCATTTTTAAACACGTGCCGGTTAGGTACCCAGCTTTAGCGGCAGAGAGTGATTACTGGAAAGAAGTCATTCCTAAAGATAGGAGAAAGTCAATATTGTATGCAATGCATGACGATCCCATCGCAGGTCATTCCGGATCCCGGAAAACCTACGAACGAATAGCAACGAAGTACTACTGGCCCAAAATGAGATATAGTGTCGCGCAGTATGTAAGGTGTTGCAAAATATGCCAAACTACGAAGCCGGAGCTCAGAAAACCAGCAGGCCTAATGTCTGCTCGATGCAATGCCAAGTACCCATGGGAAATGTTGTGCATAGACTTGATTGGCCCTCTACCTCGTTCGTCAAGAGGATATTCATACATCTTAACCATTGTAGATCAGTTGAGCAAGTTCCCCTTACTCTATCCGCTGAGGTCCGCTACAGCGAAGTTAATCACTCAAATTTTGGAGCACAACGTTTTCTTAGTCTTTGGTGTGCCTAACGTCATAATCTGTGATAATGGTCCCCAGTTCAAGAGCCGCGATTTCTCCCAACTATGTACGAAGTATGGAGTCTCAATATCATATACAGCCTTTTACCACCCCCAAGCGAACCCGGCAGAACGGACTAATCAAGTCGTAAAGAATATGTTAAGAGCTTATATATCCGAAAACCATCGACTTTGGGATGCTCAATTAGCGAAGGTCGCATGCGCAATCCGGAGTTCTTTCCATGAGACCACGAAGCTCACCCCCTACTTCATTAACTTCGGCAGGGATATGATCACGAACGGAAAATGTATTAGAAAAGGTGCTAGCATTGATTGGGTATCCCGATCTAAGGCGCTCGAAGAAGTGATAGACGATGTTCGCAAACGGATGAGTGTGGCTTCGAAAGCGAGTAAAAATAGATATGACTTACGTAGGCGGGATATTACTTTCTATCCTAATGATACTATATGGAGAAGGAACTTTGCATTATCAGACGCGGCTAAGTACTTCAACGCCAAATTGGCGCCGAAATACATAGGGCCTTTTACTATATCCAAGCGGGTGTCCCCATGGACATTCGAATTAACAAATAGTGAAGGGAAGAGCCAAGGAATTTGGCACGCAAAGGATTTACGTCCGTATACTTCTGCGATGCCTACAGACTAAAGGACAGGCATTATTACTGGACTAGGTTAGCAAGATTAACGAGGAACCTCATATATTAGTAAATTAGGCCACCTGCTAGGGAATTAATTGGTTGGTGGTCAGACAATTCAAGTAAAGCAAATTTCCTGTTACCAACATATTCGTCCTATCGAGCTTTCTGACAGCCCTCCTTCATTACGAAGTTTTTTTTATGATCGCATTCAAGCTAAAGTACGAGGGTACAACTTTAGAGTTAAGTAGGGAAGTGATCTGGCAAAGTTATTATTTCCCTGAGAAAAAGATGTTTGTTGGGCCTCAGATACACTCCAGTTATTATTTCCCACCAAACAATCAGTTTAGTATATTAAACCTGTTGAAGACCAAGTATAATTTTCAAGTTAAAATAATTCTTTTAAAAAAGGGCTGGATCCCAGCACCTTCGAAGATCTTTACCTAAATATTGAAGATTTAAATTTTTTTTTAAATAAAGAACTCCACTATTCTTAAAGGGTATCAGTGATGCCAAATATCGGGTGGAATATTTTTATCTGTTGTATACCTCTCCAACTTGGGGGAAATCAAAAGGACTCGGTATCCAACAGGGGAAATAGTAGTATAGAATTTTTTATAATATGTTTTCTTTTGCACTTGTACTTGGGAATTGTCACCGCCTTATCTGCAGGCCGCCAGGGATAAACATAATTAGCTCTTATGGGAAAGTATGGGTAATTGAATGACACCGGTGTACGAATATTTACTTTTTTGGGTTCTTCTTGAGGAACCATTTATCCACTGTTAAAGCTACTAAGTATAATACGCGGTGTAGTGTTAGAGAATATTTAGAGTTAAATACGTTAGGTAAATGAAAGCTACTGAACTACGGCAGAGTAGGGCGAGGTCCATTATGGGTATTTCCTAGTGTGATAAATTGTTTAGGGCCGAACTATTAGGGACAAAAGTAAAATACTATATATCAATGTAACGTAGTTACTCTTGATGTCAGAAATTCTATCATAGGGTACCAAATATCGACCCTGTGACGTACAGAAAGCACAAACTTTACCTTTTGGAGAAGATTTCGATGAAATCTTCTGGAAGAAGAGGAGGAGTGTTACGCTGTGGGAAGGTGGGGAGGATTACGTGGTTGTAGATGCGAAAACAGCTTAGTATTTAAGACTAAATAAACGCCAATATCTTTTTTAAAGTATTACTGCTCTTCCCTTTTTAGTCTTTTACAGCAAACCGAGGTCACCGAAGCAAGAGAAAAGGGCACAGGAACAAACGCGAAGTCAAATATGAGCCGACATATACTGATCCCATCACGGACATGGCGACGAAGGTACGACTGAATAGTGATAGGCTGTCGTCGAGGCCAGGCAATGACGCCCTAGGATAGCACCGACTTACTCAACGCTTGGAATCCACAATATTTTATTCATCAACCCATAGCAGAACTAGTGCCGTGAATTCCCAATATTGTATTCATTAGTATTGTATTCAGTAGTCGCATAGCACTCATCGAATCTGGGCGCATATTACTTAAACTCCTCAACTCGCTCTCAAAGTTACGATCTGTCGTTCCGATTGTAGTAAGCTATTAATCGAAGCGCCAAATTGTATTTCGTAATGCCGTTTCGTGAAATACTATAATACATCCGCCTATTAGTAGTCTCAATCGTAATTAGTTTAAAGCTACGTAGTAATCGGTTATACTGCCATCTCTTTGTCAGGTTACGAGCGGCAGCAAATTTTTCGAGGTGACGCCTGACATGCTCGTTCTCGTTGCTGTCAAGAATCGTGGGGACGATATCTTTTTATTCTCGTTCCCGGCTTTTTTTCTTTTTTGGCTCTTCTCGTACGTACCGTCTAACAGTCAAGAGCTATAGAGGAACTGCGGAGTTTTTTTGTTTTACGATTCGCCCAAATTATCGACACCGTGTTGCTACCTAGATTGGAATTTTTAGTAAGACAGGGATAAGGAGCTTCTACCTGGAAAAAGATGTAGACCTGATATTGTTTTTGGCGGACGTCGATTATTTTGCCCACAAATTATACGGATGATCGGGATGGAATTAGATTGAGGAGCGACAGATTCATGAGGTGTTTAACGCAAGATAAGTTGAGCTGTATTATTTTTTTTGATTTACCTTTTTTTGATTTATTGAAAGAAATCACATTGTGCATATGAAATCGCAGTATCAAGCATATGCATATTTATCGCTATTTAATATATATATATATATATATGAAATCAAACTTGGTTTAAGATAATTACGTCACATAGCATTTGCTCATTTATACTTTATTTAGTATAGATATATATGTTGGAAAGAATCCGACGTGGTTTAATGAAATCGCAGAATCAAGCACATGCATATTTATCGCTATTTAATATATATATATATATGAAATCAAACTTGGTTTAAGATAATTACGTTACATAGAATTTGCTCATTTATACTTAATTTAGTATAGATATATATGTTGGAAAGAATCCGACGTGGTTTAATGAAATCGCAGTATCAAGCATATGCATATTGGTCGCTATTTAATATATATGTATTTATGAAATCTAACTTGGTTTAAGATAATTACGTCACATAGCATTTGCTCAATTATACATAATTTAGTATACATATATATAATATATGTTGGAAAGAATCCGACGTGGTCTAACGAAATCGCAGCGTCAAGCATTACATATTTATCGCTATATGATATATACTTATATACGTTGGAGGGAATCCGACCTTATTTAATGAAATGACAGTATCAAGCATAGGCATATTTATCGCTATTTAATATCTATATATATGAAATCCAACTTGGTTTAAGGTGGTTACGTTACATAGCATTTGCTCATTTATACTTAATTTAGTATATTATATATGTATGTACTTGAAAGGAATCCGACTTGGTTAGAGAGATGCATTCCGTAGCGTAAGGGTATTCATATCTAGTTTAGTATATAGATTAGAATCTGAATTTGTTCAACGAAAATTATACCACTTATCATATATACATTTCTAACCTTTTGTTAATATATACATATATACTGGAACTCAGCCTGGTTATAATTGCATTTCGTAGTAGACGTACAGCTATATATTTCAGTATACTGTGGAACCCCCGGTAACATGTTGTTAACCTACTGAATTTCCCCACTCTTCCGAAGAGTTACACAGCGTGGAACATAAATATTTATAAATGTGCAATGCGTAGGTGATTATTTGGTTATTACTGACAACTCTGAGCATTTAACCTTTCTTCGTGGGAAACGTAATTTTTTTTTTCTTACATGCACATGGATACTTCAGCATATGTAGGTTTGCTGTCGTAATTTCTATTTCATTATACGTCGACTAGCTGGCTTATCCCAATTAAGTTGTTGTCCCGTCCCGGTCCTATAGTTTCTTGGTATACCTTAAAACCAAGTGGCGCCCAAACCTTAGAAGGAAAGGAACTTAGTATGACGAACCCTCCCGTCTTCGCTGGCTGCCGGGGTTTGACTCTCGAAGACTGAGCTCGGTTTATTGTTACTCCAGCCCAACTGTGCAGGAGGTACGTAACACAAGGCTCTGATAAAGAAAATATTGTCTTTGGAGCAGCAACTGAAGGAAGCAGAAGAGGCGGCGGAGGAACTGGAGACAGAATTAAGAGCCGAGGGTCCACTGCCGCAAGAGAAAGTATACAGGCAAGAAGTCAGTAAGAAGTGGACACCAAGGAAACTAGTGTTCTGTGAAAAATAATGAGAAACGAAAGATAGGCATGATATTCCAGCTAAGAGTAGCTCATCGAAGGGAAAGACAAAAGAGCCAGGAAGCAGTAAATCATACGGATTGCTCAACAACAGTATGGCGGAAGCACATGGGAAAGTTATGGATATGGTATCCAAGTATATATCATTATTTTCTGGGGAAAGGTCACCAAAGCTGGGAAAAGAATTGTACCGTTTCCTGAATTGCAGCAAGGAACTCTACGATCAATTGACTACTGAAGATAAAGCTATTTTCATCAAATGTGTGAAATTTCTATCTACTATCTAGTGTGTTCCCAGGAGCCGAAAGATTTTGAAACTCTGCAGCAAGTTATTACAACTGCATATACGCCACGAAAATCGTTCAGTGAGCTACGTACGGAAATGCCGGAGTGTAAACAACGACCTGGAGAGGACATTCGAGAATTCGCTGACAGAATGAAAGAGCTTCTGGACAAAATTAAAACAGCTGCCACTGCTAAGTACCCAAATAAGGAAGGTGGACTAATAGCAGAATTGGAAGTTGATGCAGTGGCTACTTTTAAAGCAGGCGTAGGGAATAAGACAAAGCAAATGCATCTGACGAGAAGGAGATTCCAATCTCTAGATGAAGTACAAGAAGAAGCTAGTTATTTCGAGAAGGATGCAACGAGGCTCCAGTTCAGGGAACCAGAAGTCTCGGGATGTGGGCGAAAACTGAATTCCGCAACAATGCGAGATAGCTGGGGGGTTAATCGTTTCAACAATGATACCAGCAGACCATTCAGAGAAGCCAGACAGACGGGCAAAGAGTGCATATTGCTACGGAATGCCAATCAAGAAACAGCCACCATACTGTGAAAAACGCCAAAACTATGGTCACGATACTGCTAGTTGCCGAAGACAAAGTATAAGGTTCGTGGATACTTCAATTGGTTCTCCAGGACAGCTGCACACAGACCCAGAAATATTTTATTACCAATTTCGTAGAACCTGCGATCATTATACCGCGAACTGTTTGAAAAAATATCTAGCGGAACAAGAAGCTCTAAAGAAGGGAAACAGGGAGCGGCAGCGGGGGGAATTATCCGCAGCTGCCTTCAATTAACAGAATTTAAGACCATGAAGACCCCACAGAAAGACGCCTGTGTCATAGAGTTAAGTTTGTTAAATAACTGCATTATATCAGTAGAATCGGATATAGGAATAACAGGTAAATTAACATTATTAGTAGATACAGGTGCAACATGTAATATAATTAAGGTAAATCGCATTAAAGGAAACACGCCTATACAAACTCTCAAGAAAATAATGATTGGAGGGTTGTTTGAAGCACAAGAAAGCTTAATTGGAACTTGCAAAGCCACACTACGCATAGGTGGAGTAGAACAGCCATGCGAGTTTAACACCATTTATGACACTAATTCGATTCCAGCTGACGGTATTCTGGGGATCGAGTTCCTGAAGGACACAGCGGTCATTGATTGTGTAAATGGAAAACTGTCAGTGAAAGGCATGGAGAAAACAAAGGAAGAAAAACCTCTTTTCGGATGCATCACTGGAAAGGAGCAAATCGAGATCATAGAGTTGAAGGAAAGCACCCAGGACAATCATCACCAGTTTATCCAGATAGAAGTGTCAGTTTATTCTTCCCCAAAAGAGATTCAGCAACGAATGAAGAATCGAGCCGCAGCCTTGCGCGACATTACATCCAAAGTGGGTGTGGCATCAGATAGCCTCACAAAGTATCTTTCAGAAGGAGAATCTTACCAAGATGGTGAAATAAAAGAAAGACAGATGACTTTTCCAAAAGAAGATAATGTACGGCCAGCTCTAACAGCTGAGGAGTGCCTTTCGTACAATTGGTCGAGTCCCTTAGCACGGGAACGAATCAAAAAGATTTTTAAGAAGAAGATGGGGAGCAGAGAACAAGAAAGTGTAGCAGGAAAAAGGAGCTAGAAGTCGACCCCTTTAAAGCTACAGCTTACGCAGAGGCTCAGAGCAAAAAGGTACATCTTACACTGGAAAAGTATTACTTAGGAAGGTGCAAAACACTCAGGGTTCAAGAATTAAGTTGAACCCAAGAACAGAGCGGCTATTGGAAATTCCGGTCACAGGTGAGGAAGAGTTAGTGTGCATGGCGGAAGAAATTAGGCCAGGAGTGTATTGTGGGAATGCTATAATTAAGCCAAGAAATGGTAAAGGGTGGGTAGATATTATTAACGCAGGAAGGGAGCCCGTTGAACTAGTGAATTTCAGGCCGAGGCTTGAAAAATTGAGTAAGTATACTGTGCATCCACTAGGACGGGATAAGGGTAAGATTGATAATCGCGAACAACGGCTCAACCTAATGAAGGAATCACTGCTGCTGGGAGAAGACCTTAACTTCGACGAAAGAGAAGCAGTAACCCATTTTGCTAAGAATACAGTGATATCTTTCATTTGCCCGGCGATAAATTTTCATACACCCCGACGAAGACCTTTAAGTTACCGTTAATGGCTAATACGGCCCCCATACACAAAAAGCAATATGACATGCCAGAAGCCCATCGAGAAGGAAGAGTTCAAAAAATTACTCGAGGACGATATCATCGAAGCTAGTGACAGTTCATTTAACTTCCCCGTACTTCTAATTCCTAGGGAAGGAGTAGATGATAAAGCTTAAAGAAAGTATCCGCTATGTGTAGACTTCAGAGAACTAAACAAAGTCTTCATCCCCTTTTCTTATCCCCTTCCCCGAATTGAGGACATTTTAGATTGTTTTGGGTCATTCTAGATACTTCACCACGTTAGATTTACCTAACGGGTACCACCAAGTATTAATCGACCAAAAGACAGGGAAAAAACCGCGTTTAGTACCAATTTTAATCATTTCTATTATAAACGATTACCATTTGGTTTAAAAACGGCCCCCCTTTTTTCAATCCTTACTGAATGGAATTCTAACGGGACTTCAAGGGATTAAATGCTTCGTATATCTCGATGATGTCGTGATATTTGCTAAGAGTGTAGACGAACATAATAGAAAACTACGAGAAGTTTTTCAGCGCTTCAGAGAACACAACCTAAAGTTGCAGCTTCCGAAATGTCAGTTTTTAAGGAAAGAGGTAGTACATCTTGGCCATATTTGTTCAGAACAAGGGATAAAGCCTGTTAAATGGTTAGTAGAAGTCGTGCAAAATTTCCCAAAACCAAGAACCGTTCGTCAGGTTCAGTCTTTTTTAGGGTTAGCCAATTATTATCGGAAATATGTTCCGAATTTTTCAAAAATATTGGCACCCATTAATAGTTTATTAAAAAAGGGGTTAAGTTCACATGGGGACCGAGTGTGAAAAGGCTTTCAGTCGTGTCAAGGAAATTTTTATTACACCACCACTTTTGATATATCTGGATTTCACAAAGGAATTTACGGTAATCACTGATGCAAGCGGGAATCTTTAGGGGCAGTTCGGGAGCAAGAGGGCAAGGCAATTAGTTACGCTAGTCGTACTTTGAACATGGCAGAAAGAAACTACTCCACTACAGAGCGTGAGATGTTAGCCATTGTGTGGGCAGTACGGAACTATAGGTGCTACCTTCTGGGCAAACCTTTCAAAATAGTAACGGATCACCAACCGCTACGGGCAGTTTTCAAGGTGAAGGACACTACGTCGCGTATGCTTAGATTTCACCAAGTGGTAATGCCGATGCCCTAAGCACAACTCCAAGACACGTTGAAGAACCTGAGTCCTATCATAACAAGGAGTACCCATGCCTTGCAATAATTTGTGCTCAATCTAGGGAACAGAAAGAAAGGGAACAACCAAAACAAACACCATTGTGAGATTCTGAAAACGAAGATAGCAGTATTGAAGGGACTGAGATAATCACCGAAGAAAGACTGAAGAAACCAGAACCAAAACTGGTGACCAATCCAGAAGAAATTGAGCTAATTCTAAGAGATTATCATGACTCTAGGTTTGGAGGACACTTTGGAAGGAACAAAACGTTCAACAGGGCGAAGCGGTTCTACCATTGGAAGGGAATGAAGGCTGATATAGCTCGGTATGTTAAACGTTGTACGATTTACCAAAAAAATAAGCACACTAGATCCATCAAGATGCCATTAGTAGTGAAGGAAATCGCGGAAAGACCTTTTGAGAAAGTCTATGTGAGCTTAGTTGGACCTTTGCCAGTCAGTCACAAGGGTAACAAGTACATCTTGTCTATCATGGATGATCTGACGAGGTTCGTAGATTTCGTGGCAATACCAGACCAATAAGCGAACACGGTAGCCCAGGCCTTGTTTGAGTAAATTCTCAGTCGGTACTCGCTACCGAAACAGCTAGTAACGGATCAGGGAGCAAACTTTACTGGAGAAGTCTTAAAGGCTCTTTGTAAAATGTTGAAGATAAAGAAGCTGCAAACAACTGCCTACCACCCCCAGTCCAACGCTGTGGGGAGGCAGCATTCTGCGTTAGCCAACTATCTGAGGAGTTTCGTTGATCGGGAGCCACGAAACTGGTTCGAACTGTTGAGAACTGCAGCGCATGCGTATAATAAAACCGTGTATACCGGCACAAAACCTACGCCCATGGAAACGTTGTTTGGATTTGTAGCGGAAATACCCAGTAGCGTACAGCGCCAGCCTGAACCGGTATGCAATATGGATAAGTACCATTCGGTATTGCGGTTCAAATTGCAGAGAGCGTTTCAACTAGGGAAAATCTACTTAAAAGCAAGCTAGTGGCAAAGAAGTATTATGACAATTCAGCTAGGCCGGAAGTCTTACATATTGGTGATAAAGTTCTAGTAAAAGACTTAGCTAGGGCAAGGAAATTAGCAGCCATTTTTAAAGGTCCATACGAAGTAATTTACGTTCACAGTCCTGAGAACGTAACTATACTGCAAGGGTAAAAGCTAAAGCGGATTCATACGAATCATTTGAGAAGGTATCATGATTAATTTTAAGATTAGAGTTTGTTCGTCATATAAGGACGATAATCTGTGTGGATTGAAGCAAGAGAGAATAGTTTTACAATTTGAATATTTTATTTTCTTTAGTCTTTTTTTTTAGTTTCTTTGTTTTTCTTGCAGAGCAAGGTTATGCAGATGCGAAAAGATTGCCAATACAGGGAAGTAAGTAAGTATATGTGAAAAGAAAAAAAGGGGGAGAAGAATGATTGAAGATTTTTCTTTGTTTAAAAACAAAACAAAGGAAATATTGAAATAAAAAAGAGAAAATAAAGATTTAATAGAAAAGAGAGTAGAGTATATAAATATTAATTGAATGAAAAAGAAGAAATAGAGAATTTAAAGTAAATTTATTTTAAAAGATAAAAAAAAGAGGAATAGTAAACAAGATATAAGGATTTAAAAAAAAAGATGAGAGATTTTGAAAGAAATAATGGAAAATAAATAAGAAGGGCTTTTGAAAGAAAACATAAATAAGAGGTTGAAAATAGAAAGATTTAAAAAAACGGTTTAGAAATTTAAAAGAAAGAGAAGTTTTTATACAAGTTTGTGCAAAAAGAAAAGAGAATTGTTAAAGAAAGAAGGTGTAAGAGAAATAAAGATTGAAAAAAAGTGAGAATTGAAATATAGTAGAATAAATTAGGAGTTTATATTAAAGAAAAGCAAAATTTATTTAGTCTAAGAACTCTAGGATTACCCTAAATTTACATAGTTATAAAGTAAGGTTTAGCTTCGCGATGAAGGCGGTAATAATTTTAATCTTCACTTTGATAGCTGGGATACAAGCACAGAAGACAGGTTATAGCATCGAGCCGATACCACAGTGGGGAGTGTTGTTCGAGCGTCTCGGGATGGTTAATTTCTACACGAAACATTGGAATATCCTGTCTAAGTTCCAAATACCAGATCTTACTGAAGACTTAAAGTTCGTGAGCAACTGCAGAGGTTTGATAAGCGGATTATGTGCAGACGTAACCGATACTGGAGGCGTTGCAAGGTGTAAGGCAGCAGTCAAAGAGATAGGAGGCTGGGTGGAAAAAATTAAGCGAGAAAACTGTGTGCTGAACCTTTTCCGGAGCTTCAACGTAAATGCGAAGGCTTGCAAGGAAAGAGTTACAGCAAAGTGGAGCAGCTTAGTGAGAATGGTAACGAGAAACCACTGGTTATTTGTGATGTCCACGAAGACAAAGCTGGAAGTAAACTGCCAACATTCACCAACTTCCATCGGTGAGCTGGAGCACACAGGGGTATTATTCATCGAAGAACGTTGTCACCTGCAAATCGGTGACCTACGAATTCAAGCGGAAGATGCCGCACAGCGAAATATATCTCTATGGCAGCCCAGGCGATTAGAGTTACCAGCCTGGAACAGCATCGCAACACAGACAAACAGGCAGAGAGAGGAGGTAGTAGAAGGCAAAAAGGACGAAATACGATTGCAAGCTAGTGACAATTTTAATCAAGCATGGCGAGAGCAGGATGCCGCTATAAAGAGGGTTGAAGACAAAATCAGTACGGAGGAGGAAAGTAGACGTATTAGTCCACATCCAGTACATTTAGCAGCGACAACTACTACCGCATGTTTAGCCGTCATCAGCTTAGTAATCTTGATAGGAGTATTATGCCATTTGAAGCGCTGGAAGAAGAACTATACCCAAGCCGGCACTAACAGAGTGATTCTACCTATAGTTCATAAGTCAGAGCAGCAACCCAAGGCCCAAAATGCAAACATAACCATTGAGATAATCTTGCCCACGACAGCGAACTTGCCAACCACTAATCTGCCAACCATTGTGGGGAAACAACTTGTGCAGCTAGAGTAGCCGCCATAGGTTTAGTTAAGTATATATATATATTTTTTGCAATTGTATAACGTAAAAGTAATTTAAGGGCAACCTATAGTTAGAGATTAGCGTGTAAATTTATATAGAAATGATAGTATGTATATATGGTTTATAATATTTACTCATGTTCAGTGGAAAGGAATAGATTAATTATTATAAGGTTCAAACGTAGGAAATGATGAGTATGATAAGGTATTTAAGAAGTGGAGGAAGTTTCAAAGAAAAGACATGTGAAGTAAAAAACAAACAATATATATATATATATATATATATATATATAGAATGAAGGAATATAACAGAAGAATGTAAATAAAAAAAAAAAAAAGAAAGAAAAAAACTTAAGTATGCAGTATATTCATATTGTTATTAATTAGAAAAAGAAAAACGAAAAACAGTAAAGTAACTGTAAATAAACTAAGAGACAAAATAGATATGTTGTAATAACAGAAGAAAAAAGAAATGAGATGAAAGTAAGATAGAAATTAAATGTGAAAATGAAATATTGAGCTTAAAGAAGTTAAATGTAAAAGAAAATAAAAAGAGAAATGATGTAAGAAGATGTAAAAATGAAATATTGAACTTAAAGAAGTTAAATGTAAAAGGGAATAAAAAGAGAAATGATGTAAAAAGATGTAAAAATGAAAAATGTAAAAGAATCTGAACCGAACGAGGATAAGGATAGTTTCAGTTTTTAATTAAGATTGGTGCACTTTCCAGATCTAGTTCCCGGCGGAAACTAGTTTTTCCAAGGGGGGAGGGATGTTATGGCGCAATATACGGAAGATTCTTCCAGCAGCCAAGGGCGCATTTTAGTGAAATAATTAGCAATTGCTAAAGAGTAACCTCGCATGGTACTGTTCTGCAACTGTCGGTTATTTTGCTGACTAGCTCAACAGCTGGCTGCGATGAGGAGCGCTTAGTGGAGCAATCGACGATTACAATAATAATTAACCTCGCATGGTAGTTATTATGCAAAGTGATTGTTTACTACTGAGCGACTCTGGTGCTGCAAGCGGTAGAACAAACGGCAAGGTTGTTGTCGTTTGTTTACATCCGCGTTGTTCAGTAAAGTCTACTTCCGAATATTGGTGCATAAAAGACCAATGACTGGACTGGCGAGTGCCGTAAAGTGTACAGTCTTATCATTATTAGAGTCAGTTCAGGTTACCTAAGCGCCAGGTAGCTTATTTATATTGTAGTTAAGATAGGTCAGTTCGGAATAATAAAGTTTAGTCTTAAATTCAATTCGTCTGTTTTATTGTTTGATTGATTCGTGAGTTTGATTATTGCTAGAGGGTACGACAGAATCTCCCCACACTCTCCGCCAATAGCCGAAGCGAGCTAGCGTGCCGCCCTGCAATCAACGCTGTCCACCGAGTGATCTGTCAGCTCATGCTGACAGTCTGGACTTCACGTTCAAGGCAATAACTCTTCATACTTCCATAACAACAAATAATAATCTAATCTAATCTAATAAAGGCTTTGCAAAACCGATTTGTCTAGAGTACTAAAGACAATCCTACAGGGGAAGCTGTTTCTCACTAAATATCCCTGTTCTGTATTACTTAATATGTCTAAAGTTTACGGTAAAGATAATGATGAAAGTACGAACAAAATATTCTACAGTAAATCAGAAATTATTAATATGACTAGTTCAGATACTTGCTAAGCTGCGCGAGGGGGTGGGGACGTTTGTCCATGGGAAGGTGGGGGGTTGGCCATCATGATAGAAGAATGAAGAAAACGGTAAAGAGGGTGAAGAGCAATGGACAAAAGAGTGGATTCATGCCTGCGTGTTTCTTTTTATGTAGACTGTAGATTGGCATGGTATGCTGGATGAGAGGGTGAGGGGAGGGACATATGTTTGGTTCTGAGTAGAGAAAGAGGTTGGCTACCATATGCAAAAAGAATGAAGAGAAACGGTAAAGAGGGTGAGGAGCAATAGACAAAAGAGTGGAGTCAATTCTGGTTTTTACTCCCCCCCATATTTTTCACTAAATTATGTGGTGGGGGTATAATATTATATTTTGAAATGTTCATAATGCACTCACCGATACCTTTCCAATGAGTTATCGTACGTTAAGATTGGATGAAAAATAGTAAATTGATGTTTTTACAGCTCTACATGCACTACAAACTTAATTATTGCTAGTTACGTGCGATTCGGCTGCGGCTGGATTCTAAATATCAGAAAAAAATCGCAATTAATGAAAATGCAGGAATGTGTTAAATAAGTTAATAATTGTAGGATATACACCTCATTAAACTGCATGTGTAGTACATAAAAACAATTCTTTCCCCCGCCATCTTTTTCACTCAATTATATGGTGAGGGTGAAATTTTTTTATATATTCATGATGTACTCACCGTGGCCTTTCCAATGAGTGTTCAGATCACTGACATATAACAAGAATGGACTAAGCGTTCTGCTTCAAAAATGGCAGAAATGTTGACCCGGCTTTGAAAACCCTTTATTTCGTGCAATTGCACACCGATTCATAATTTATTATTATTTGTCGTTTGAAATCACTAAAGATGTTATAAAATAGTATCATTAAATTAAAATTTTATAGGTAGTTAAACTTGTTTTAATTAACCCTCTGCAGATTTATTGTCAAATTTCATTGAGCTTGTAAGAGATAGACGTATATAAACAATATAATTGTCTGAATTTTTATGTCAATTCCAATGCATTCCAATTAATACAGCCGTACTGTTTCCAAAATTGGTTATAGTTCAGTATACATTTTGAGCTTGAAAGAGATGAATAGATTTTAGCCAAAATTTGTACTATTTTTGATTATAGGAATTAGATAGGATGGCTCAGTCCATTCTTATTATGTCAGTGGTTCAGATGCTAAGATTAAATGAAAAATAAGAAATTGATGTTTTTACCACTACAAACACATACACCGTGCATACACCGATAACTTAATTATTGCTAGTTACGTCCGATTTGGCTGCGGGTGGATTCAAAAAATCACAATAAGAGGAAATTCAGCAATTTTTGAAATAAGTTAATAATTGTAGGATATACACCTAATTAAACTGCATGCGTAGTACAAACAAACAATTCTCCCCCTCCCCAAATTTTTTTCAATAAATTATATGGTAGGGGTGAATTTTTTTCACATATTTATGATGTACTCACCGAGGCCTTTCCACTGAATGTTCATATGTCGGTCCAATGAATGTTCATATGTCGGGATTGGATGAAAAATAGGATGTTTTACCACTTACATATGTACATATATAATGTATGGAACGTACACCAAGGAATTTTCCAATTAGATCGGGTCTTAAATATTTTGAATTTTGATATCTCCTGAACGCTAAATAAATAAATTTTAGTAATTAGAGCATATAAGTGGCTATTTCTCCTATATAGGAAGTCTCGATATTTCAAGGGAGTGCCGGTATAAGGCCATCCTCTCAAGGACACCCCATAAATCGAGAAAAATAGTGATGGTAGGGTGTCAGTTACAGTTAACTTAAGGTAATTAAATTAAATCCCATAGAAATATGCATTACCCAGGAGGTAGAGGGCAACAGCAGATTGGACACCCATGCATAATATTAAAAGTGATTTCGATATTTGAATGTCCGTCCGTCTGTCCGTCCGTCCGTCTGTGAACACGATAACTCGAGAATGCGTATATTTAGAGTCCTGACATTTTGTACACGGACTTTAAAAAAAAAAGTAAAATTAAGTTCGAAAATGAGACAAATCGGGGAACTCCTTCGTGGGGTTGCCATTCAAAACTTACGTTTTCCACTATTTATTTGGACACTGCCTGAGAACGCATTGACATAGAGAGCTGGAATTTGGTACATGGTGTTTTCATAATAATAGCAAATAAAATTTCAAAAATGGTCTTTTACATATACTGTGAGAACGATCAGTCCTAGATATTTTTATTGTACTAAAAATTTCTTCAGAATACGAAATCCTATAAAATTGCTTATAATCATTTTTTCTGTCCGACGAACCCTTCTAGAAATATATGTGAAAAACCAATTCAAAAATCAAACTTGCATAGATGGTGGGCCATACGAAATTTTATACGGGCATTCATCTAGGGTATCATAAAATTGGTCGTAGACCAATACTCGCTTTTTTACCTGTTTTTATTTTTTTTTATATTAATATATGATAATGGGTTATAACTCTGTAACCCGCTTCCCTAAATACCTTGCAATATTTTAAAAAATCATAAAAAATCTTTGCAATGAATTTAACAAAACGAATTTCGAAAATCCGTTTTAATTTGGCCGAGATATAAAGTAACACACCTATGTATGGGAGTTAATCAGATTGAATCTAATTTAGCATACCTCGCAATGTATGCATTTGTGTAAGCAGTCCCTAAACTAATAAAGATAATCACTTCCAGTTTTTTTTAGATGAAAGATAGCAGATTGGGGATAGTAATAGTACAAAAAAAGTGGCTTAATGTTGCAAAATAGACCCGCAATGTGGCGTTGAATGTAATCTAATTATAGGTAGTATTTTACAAAAATCATCTCAGATTCGGTAATTTCAATCGAAACTGGATTTGGTGAAAGGTATTATTTTTAAAACAAATAAGGGTTGAGAATATCCTGACTCACTTAATCCTTATTGTTAATTTCGGTACTAAAAAATTGGTTTGAAACTAATTTTTCAATAAAAAAAACCAAAATTTTCGCCGTTCTTGACCCCCCTTCGCCACCAGTAGGGGCTAACCGCTCAAATGTATAGTCGTCATGTTGGCGCATATGCTGGCTATAATGTAAAAAATAATCATGGACATCCAGGTAAGACTTCTCGAGAAACGTCGATTTTAGTGTGTGAAGATAGTTTGGAATTTTTTTTAATTGACCCGAGAAATGCTCGATTTGGTCGGCTTCCACCACAAGATAGATGCTATGAAAATATTAAATATAAACTTTAAGCATGTTTCTAGTATGAAATCGCATCTACAATTTGTGCCCTAATCGGATATCAATGTATAATGTATAGGTGGCTAGTTGGGTTAGAGCTGCAAATTCTTTTGCTGTAAGGCTTAATAAGCAGCTATCATCTAATCGTAACCCGGAATATACAAGCCATGAACAAAGTCGAAAAAACAGAGCAACGTGCCGGTCAGCAGGCGACATCCACAGTCTTCTTACCTTGTCTCACTGCAGGAGTTTTTCATATAAAAGTTGCTTGTATTTTGTTCAAACGCTATAATTTCCATAAATTTGTTCTACATGCTATTTTTTGTTAACTATTAGAAAGAAAACTTATTTGGCTGCAATTTGTTTAAACTTTATTTTGCTGTGAGAGCGACAATTTTGGGCTTTAGGACCTGTTGAAGATGAAATTTTAGTTTTTCCTCCATGGCGAGTATATAAAAAGCAGTGAGAGTGAGCTCTTACTGCGTGCTGTACCCGGCACGTTAAGGCCTTTTAATGTGTCGGTGCCTTCGGCGACTTCATGGCTTGTATTATATTCCGAGGGTTTGTTATGGTCGTAGCGTATTGCATATAGCAATATGCTACAAGAATTACTGAAGCGAGTAGACCGATTACGTCAAGCATAAAAAAATGAACGCACCCAGCCCGAAAGAAATGCATTTCCTCAAGCTGCAGATGACAGGCTGGGGATGATAAAGAAGAAGAAGAATCAATCTGTCTTACTTCTCGAGTAAAAGTCGCGTGCACAAATGAAATCAGAAAACGGATCATCAAAAATCCTCAACAACATCTGGCCCAAAAAGGTAATAATTTCGATAAATCTTGGTAGTGTCAAATCCAATAAATAAAATACTCTAAGAATTACCAAAGGGTGCTGGACAAAGAGAAAGAAAATTTTGCTGAGCTCTTTGAAAGAGAAGAACTTTTTGCTGCTCCAGAAATAAGTTAGCCGGATTGTTTTAATTCTGGCGTTTCTGTCTTCCGTCCAATTTTGTGACATACGCCATTTAACCAACTTCGCTGTTGAGCAAGGAAGTTTTGATGCAGGCGACCAAGGGCTTTGAAATCAATATTTCTCGGGCTGGTCACACCAAGATACATCTCAACAGTTCGTGATCGGTACTAAAAGTATTCGGTGGTATCCACATATGTCCAGCTTTATAATGCAAATCAAGCGTAGACTCGTTTAGAACGGAAAGTTTTCACCATAAATACGTAGAAGCAATTGTATTTCTTCACCAAGTAAACAGATCCGACAATACAATTCACATGTTAGAACCCTAAAAACGGACGGCTTTACAAAATTACAATTTGAACTTCAGTGAAGTTTTCAAAGGATTGAAAAGCGCACATATAAATGGTTTCTACTTTTATTGGTCGCCTAGAAATTTAATCATGAAGTGGAACCAGCTCTTCTGACTGGTGGTACTGACGATACAGTCGGACTACTACCAGAATGTACTGTGAGTTTACTAAAAGGTTGCGATGCTTTGCACAGTCGTCAGCTATAAAATGAATTTGTAAATTGTTTTAAATTTTAATTTTTATTATAATTACGTTCCGCACTTTCTTATTTAATTTCGTTCAAGATATAAGTGTAGATACAAGTGCCGCTGGGCAATATTATTTCAACTCATCGAATTAGTTTGTGATAGAGCCTACAGACAGCAAGTCGAAGCATTAAATTCTGATTTAATTTTTAACTAGATGGCGGATGCTGAAGCACTTCATCAGGCCGTGGAATTTTAACTGTGAGTATTATTGATATATTGCACTTTTCCTTTGACACATGTATATACTCCGACTTTTGTAGCGACTTGCACTGTAGAACTTTTTCGTCATTAATATTTTTTTTTTCATATATTTACATAGTTTCAATTTAAAGCTATACTTGAACATATGTATGTCTGATTTCATGGTATACTTACCTACACATGTATATTGGAACCCTGACCCTTTTGAATTTATTTATTTTGTAGAGCGCATCACCGCACACACACCATTAAATTAAAATTAAGTAAATCATACAAGACACCCATAAGGTGATTCACTGCAGTACATGCAGAAAGAATAAAACAAAAAAAGAACATTGATCAGGTAAAACACCCATAAGGTGATTCACAGCATTCTTTTGTATATGCAGAATGCCATACAAAATGTGAAAATAAAACAAAAGCTATGTCCACCTGTTTATGGACAAGCGAAGTGCATTAAGCACATATGAGTGTCATGTATCAATGAATACACGACGGCAAAGCTTTACGCTATGCCTTTGCTTTGCAATAAGAAAAGCAAAACCAACAGCATATGGTACGATAGAGTAAACGATCAATGAAAAGCATTACATTGTAGCTTTCTTTGTTTACTTCTACCTGGCTGAAACTTTGGGTAATGCCCGCTGTGCATTATTTGCATGCACAGCAATTATGATCAATAATTGAATGTAAGAATGGCTGAAGGTGTGTGATTGGTTGAAATTATAGAAATAAGTAATGTCAGCACTTTTCATAATGTATAAATTCAGTGTAATTATATGAAATAAATCAGAGTTTTTATTAAACTCCACGGGTGCGTATCTATTCTAGATCCTAACTGCGAGCTTCCTAGCTCCAACATGGATGCACCTAAAGGTAACTGGGCTCTCTAGCTCTACCTGTTTTTTATTTATCTGGCTATCCTAACAGTGAGCCCTATAGCTCCCACTTGGAATAGTCGCTTGGTTAACCGAGAGCTTCATCGCTCCTATCTGCCAAGCACACTGTTTCACAGCGCCTTAGGAAGCACTTGGACAGTGAAATAAGAAGACTTTAACATTTCTTTATTTTCATTGTCAGGTTTGAACAATAAAGGAGTAAGTTTTCTAAAATTTAATGCTTTATATATAACTAGCTATAGTTAATTTGTTGAATACTACACATTATCGAAAGTACCGGACGGAAAATTAGATCAAAAGCAATTTTTCTAGTTAGATTTAAGTGTATAGTTTTGAACTGGAAGATGAGAAAAGTATGAGAGAAATAACAATCCTCAATCAATAAATTATTGCAAAATAAAGTTTTCAAAGGAAATTTTTTTGAGATTAAGTGTAAAATAATATAATAATAATAATAATTAATTTAAAAACGCTTTTGTTACGTAGAGGTGTCATTCCTAATTACACCAAAGAAAAGAATCTTTTGAAGAAATTTTTATTTTTATCAGAATT
The DNA here is from genome assembly GCA_963924295.1 of Dioctria rufipes. Classification (NCBI taxonomy): domain Eukaryota; kingdom Metazoa; phylum Arthropoda; class Insecta; order Diptera; family Asilidae; genus Dioctria; species Dioctria rufipes. Next base: position 117,333,004 of record OZ002741.1, read on the forward strand.
ATAACGCCCCTCGCGTAGGATGAAGGTCATCTAGGCTCGCCTAGTCTCTCTCTCTCTCTTTCCAGGTCAACTAAGGACTCTGAAGAATTATGCCCCTCAGAGTCAAATGGGAGGATGGGGCCGGCAAAGAAGGCAAAACATCTGCGCCTTCCACAAGGTACAGGTAAGAGACGTAAGGGTCCCTTCAGGACCGAGTGGGTGCCGGCTTTTGTGTATTTGCACTCGAAAGAGCAACTGTGACTTTTCAATGCACCGCACCCCCCCCCCCCCCATGTCCAAATAATAATAATAATAATGTGCTAAGAAAACATCAAGCCAAGGTGATATCATGTTGTGAAATACGAATGATGTTAATAACTACAACTTCCCCGCTAAGAAAACTTATTTAGGCGCAGCACTTGAAAACAACAAAGCCAAGATGACGTCATTCTGATACCTACAACTTCCCCGCTAATAAATCGTCAAGCAAGAAAACAGCAAAACAATGGCATGGCGGTAGTACCTGCCAATGCCGGTAGGGAACCTTACTTTCCCTCGAGGTGAACAAAATATGAAGTACCAGCTAATGCCACTAGGGACCCTTACTCAATAATGGTGTTTGCATTCGAAAGAGCAACTGTGACTTTTCAATACACGCACCCCCTAAGCTCAATAATATCAATTTGCAGCGAAAACATCAAGCCAAGGTGATGTCAGGTTGTGAAATTCGAATGTTGCTGATAACTTCAGCTTCACCACGAAGAACTCTTCTTTAGGTGTAGCATTTTAAAACAAATAGCAAAACCATGATAACGTCATACGTGATATCTACAACTTCCCCGCTAATAGAAACCCGCAAAACCAAGGCATGCTTATAGTACCGACTAATGCCACTAGGGAACCTTACTCAAGAAATGATGTCTGCACTCGAATCCTGTAAAAGCCCAGGCGCATGCTAATATCTACAACTTCTCCGATAATAGAAGAAAACAGGAACAGAGGGCAGCAAATTAGTTTCAGTGTCCCGTTGTTGACCTGCGAGAAACTAGCGGACCCGGACGACCCTCATGCGAGAGGTCTCCAGGAAAGTGAGAGGAGAAATAAAGACTCTCAGCACATCACCATTACTTTATAAAGGAATATGCTAGTAAGTAAAATCTTGTTTGTTTTTTGTTCTTTCTTCTTGCAATTTCCGAATTTTCCTTCTGAATTAAATTAACATTACAATATATATATACATACTAAAACAATTTCGTGGCAAAATTTTCTGGTTCCGTTCTAAATTAAATTGAACATTATTCTTCAGAAACAAAACAACAAATAGCGAACATTTGGTAAATATGTACATACATTATATATATATATATTGATAAACATGTACCTATTCAATAAAAAATTCAATATCAAATAACCAATTCGATGAAATGTTTCGGAACTATTTTGATAGATTTTTCTGTTTTTTTTCTTTCTTTTATAAAATTTTAATACTGGTGTAAGAGTGGAGTATCAGTATTGTGCCGATAAAACTGAACTAACATAAAAAAACTTTCAATTCCATTGTTCGCGATTTGCTACTTTATAACAAAATGCCTAATAAACAAGATAATAAAAACGAGGGCTCTAATTCCACAAATCAAAATATTACTAGTGTAGAGACTGGTAAAGTAAATGCAACTGCAATAAATTTAACTAAGCTTTGGCACAAAATTCAAGACCTGATCATTCATTTGACATGTCTTACTAGTATTCAGTAAGAATTGAAAACCCTCTGGACAAAAGTAACCCAAGAATAGTCTAGCGATTTTGTTCTATATAATTAGTATTGAAAAAAAGTACTTACAGTCAATGTTCCCGACACGTTGAAGCGCTCCAGCTGCCGGCAAGTACCTGTATGAATGAAACAATTAACTTGCATCTCCCGAAAATTAGTATTGGGGTGCCGTGGGTCAAGAACAGCATTCCGTATACAATTTCTAGCCTAATTAAAGACATTAATAAGCTCACTAATATAACAATGGTCAACACTTTTGGTGCGGTGATTCCGTTTACTATAATCGCCCTTCATTTCCTTTTTTTGGTGATGCTGGAGTTCCTGATATTGATGATTCTGACTTTTCACGTTATTTTCTTACAAAATTTTCTTTGAACTTAGCCGACAATGTTACTTGCCCCACTAATGTCAATTTGGACCATGAGGACGGGCAGATAAACTACCACCACGTGGCCGAGTAAATGCACCCCATTCACTGGTCCCGCTGCCACTTTGGCTGCTGGCAGGTAGATTGGTCTTTTATGAACGCTTTCAGTTTTAAGTGGAAAAGCGCTACCTTTTGTACAGATGAATGGTGAGCAGGCCGTGGCTGCTAAGATTTTGTTGTTGTGGTTGAAAATAGTTCTATTGATTGAAGATGAGTCAGTATGAGGACTGAAAAATATCACAAATCTACTTACAGAATACCTTTTTATACTCGCTTCCACGTTTAAGTGGAAGAGCGCTACCTTTTGTACAGGTGAATGGTGAGCAGGCCGTGGAAATATAATAGTATGAGGACTGAAAAATATTCTAAATTTACTTACAGGCTGTATTTACTCGACGATGATCGCGGAAATTTATTTTTATTCACTCTCTGATGTTGCTGCTCGAAGATTTTCAAAATGACAGAGAAGATTTTCTTCTTCTTCTTTTCCTTTTCTCGTCAGAATGTCCCAGTTTAGCACTAGTCTGCTGTTGGAAGTTGCTTTGGGCTAAATTTCGACTAAATACCTCTTAACCCACTTTGAAATCAACAGGTTTCGCCCTGAGATTATAGGTTCTTGAACTCTGTTCGAACGCATGGTGCAAGTTTTTCTGCTCTCTCGCATGGATCAATCTCATTTTGTCATCCGCATCTACTCTCAACGGCTCATTAAGAGTTTCAAGGCTCCTCAAGATGGAATAGGAGCTGCCATGTTCAATCATGTGTTTTCCGAAGAGTGTTCGATAGGAAGAGAAGCCAGTTGCTTGGTGGAACAAGCTCCTGAGGGAACTAGCTATCTGGCTCAGCTTCTCATCCCATCTCGTGTGTTCTTTCCGAATATATGCCCTAAAACTTACAATAGAGACCTGTTTACTCGCTCTGAGGCGTTTGCTTGCGGCGAGTAGACTGCCGTTCACAGTGCTTCACCCCATACTTGTCCAGTAATCTGGTATACTGAGCCGAGCAAAACTGGACTCCATTATCAGAGACTATCGTTTCCGGAACTCCGAACACGTGAAATACTTCCGTCTCGATGAATTGGCACACATTGAGCGTAGACGCTTTTCTCATAGGCTTGAGAATCGGGAATTTTGAAAAGTGGTTAAGGACTATTAGAATGCAGACATTTCCTTTCACTGACTGGGGATATGGACCTAGAAAATCGATATTCAGCTTTTGCCATGGTCGTTCTGTCACAGACTGGACTTTCATAGGTGGTCTCAGAATAGTATTGGGAGCCTTCGTTTCCTTACACACGTCACAGGCGCCTATGTAGTTTCTGACATCAACTATCATTCGTGGCCAGTACAGATGTCTTCGCAGACGTTTCAGTGTTTTCCCTATACCTCCGTGTGAAGCTAGTGGCGGATCATGAGACCTTGAAATGGAATTGACGTCGGTGACAAGCCCTCGTGGAATCCAAAGCTTCCAAGCTTCTTCCTGAATCGGATCGCCTGTTCTCGGAACAGTCCGAATGTAAACGAAGCCATCCCTGACACAAAGATCTGATAGTTTGCCAGAAGTCGTGTTAACCTTATGTCTCAGTTCCTCATATTCCAACGAGTTGAAATACGGCGAACTAAGGTCAACTTCCGGGCCAGGATCTTCATTTGTGGTCAGGCTGTCACAATGAATGCGTGACAGCGCATCAGGGACGACGTTCAGGCTTCCTTTTCGGTGCTCGATAGTTTTGAGACATAAGCCATTTCAAGCTCGCCTGATCCGTCACTCAAGATTGCAGCTAAGCATTCTTGCTCTGTGACGGTGTAATTTCTTTGTGCTGAGTTCAACTTTTTCGAGACATAGGCTACTGGCTTCTCGTGGCCATCGTCATCTAGTTGAAGCAGCACTCCTCCAATACCTTGCTGGCTCGCATTGCACTGGACAACGAATGGTTTATTGAAGTCTGGCCTCACTAGCAACGGAGCAGAAGCAAGTTTTTGCTTTAAAAGATCAAGAGACGTCTGGGCTTCAGGTGTCCATTTGAACTGACTACGGTTTTTCAAGGTGTCTGTAATGGAGGCAGTTAAGTCAGCATAGTTCGGGATGAACCGTCTATACCATCCCGCCATACCTAGTAGGCGTCGGGCTTGCCGAACAGTTTTAGGTGACGGATAGTCAACTATAGCTGAAATTTTGTCAGGGTCAGTTCTAATACCTCCTTTTCCGACAATGAAACCCAAGTATTTGGTCTCCTTGATGCAAAACATGCTCTTCTCGACGTTGATAGTGAGGCCGGCCTTCCTCAAACAATCCGCTACACGGGCTAGCAGCGTAAGATGAATGTCGAAGTCTGATGACAGAATTAATGAATCGTCTAGATAGACGAGAAAGTTCTCACGAAGATCGAAAGGAATGACTTTATCCATGAGGCGGCACATCGTTTGTGGAGCGTTGCATAGGCCGAATGGCATCACTGTGTACTGATAGAGAGGAAGACCAGGTACTGTAAAATCGGTCTTCTCTCTGGAATCAGTGTCTAGTGGGATCTGCCAGAATGCGTCTTTCAGGTCCAGGCTCGTTATGTAGTTTGCCGGAGGAAGTCGACTCAGAAGTGCGTCTATCTGCGTAAGCGGATAGGTATCCTTCTTCGTAACAGAGTTGACCTCCAGGCGTCAAAACAAAGCCGGACCTTTCCAGGCTTCCTTACCAGAACAACTGGAGAGCTCCAAGGACTCTGGCTCTCCTCTATCATACCCAGCGATAGCATTCGTTCTAATTCAGCATCCATCAAACTTTGTATTGGCGGCGATATTGGATAAAAGCGCTGTTTTATCGGAGCTGCGTCATTCGTTTCAATCTTGTGAGTGACCAATGATGTTTTTCCTAGGCCTAGAGAGGCGAAAGAGGGGAAAACCTGTTTGGTGGCTTCTAAGCGTTGCTGATCGAGACTAGAAAGAATATGGCAGTCGGTGTCAGAGATAGCTACTACACTTGGATTCACTTCTGCGACGATACCCAGGACATCTGGAGCTAACCCAAATAGACGCCAGAAGTCTATTCCCAGATATAGTGCCTGTGTGAGCCCAGTAACCACGTAAAAACGTACGTTTTGGGTCTTATCACGGAAAGTGACATCCAAGTTCACATGACCATGCACAGTTGTCATGGCACCATTTGCTACTTGGACCTGTGTCCGATGCTTCTTCCATTCGACATCTGCTTCTGCAAGCTTCTCTAGAGCTCCCTGACCTAGAATACTGACAGTGGCACCACTATCAAGTAATCCAGTCTCAGTTCGCCCGAGCAGCTTTAATTCGGCGAACGGTCGAACGTCGTCTGGCATCGACACTGAAATCTGGGCCAATTTTTTTCTCTGGATAATTAGAGAATGCAATTATTGGAATGTGCGTTATGAATATGGAGGAGGTGATGTGGATTCATGACAGCGGAGTGCGTGAGCGCTTCGACTCGAAAAATAAATTCATCTAGCGAAAGCTCGGAGTTATTTCCGTTGTATGTCAGGTTCCATCTTCTGATAGGACTGCCTGATCGTCGCTGTACTACACTCGCCGGGATACGATGTGACGAAACTGGTGGAGGCTGGTTAAAATTTGGTCTAGGCTGACCATATCACCCATAGGAGGTGGCCGTGGAAAATTGATTGGTGGCATTGCAGCTGCTATTTGCTGTCGGACACTACTTGTCAATTCCGTTCGTAATGGATTCAAGCTCTGCTCGAGGCCTTCTCGAACTAAGTCCTGCATTTGCATGCGCAAGCCTGCTATCAAAATATCAGTCGCTGCTGAGCTGTAGCCCTGAGTGTTAGGTAAAGGACTGTTCACTCGGAAGCTCGAGTGAGAGAAAGTCATCGAGTGCAAGTTCTACCAGCCGGGGGACAGAGATTCGCGGTTGGCTGGTTGGCTAGTAGGTGCTGGCATGTTGAAGACTGGTACTGCCGGTCGAGTATTCTGATTAACAGGCTTTGTGTGAGTCTTTTTGGAGATCGCACCTACTCAGTGAAATCGTATGGCGTGAAAGGGGATCTGCAGATCGGGCAATTTGACCGCTTTCCAATCCACGTTTTCAGACACGCCTTGTGAAACACATGTCCACAGACCGTCTTCACTGCTTTCCTCTGTCCAGACCCGTCCTGGCAGATGGGGCGATTTTCAGGCATCTGTATTGGCGCATCAGTTGCTGGCGGTGGTGTTCGCACTGTAGCCATTGTGTATTCAGTCGTACGTCAGAGGCTACTACAATTTCAAAAGTAACTTTTTCCAAATAATTCAGAGGAAATGCCGAGGAAGAAGAATTGAAGGTCCGAAGAAGAACTGAAGGTCCGAAGAAGATCTCAAGTCTTCAAGGATTGAGCTTAAGAAAAATTCAAAAACTGGGAAGAGCTATTATAATTTCAGAAAGAATTCATCCAAAAGTTCCGATAAAGTGCAACAACAAAATTTTGAACATCACTAAAAGTTGGAGAAATTCTGGTAATCTACTACAATTCTAAATTCAACAAAATAAGGAAATATCACCATTGGCAGAACATTACTTGTACTAACGAAATCATACCATAAAAAGATATACGTGTTAATCTGTATAATAATTTCAGCAATGGAACTCAAGCGTTCAAAAAAAATCGACAAAAATCATACCATTTCTCCCTCACTCTTCAGGAGCTAACTTTTCACATAACAATCTCCAGGCCAGGCCGATCCCTCTTTCAGGTCAGAAATATTGATGCAAGCAAGAGTCGTGTTGGAGAAGCTAGAGACTGAAAATGATACTAGAGATTCTTCAGCGAGGCAGTTAGCAGTATGCCAACTCCTGATTACTGAAGGTCTCCAGCATCACTTCCATTCTCCAACAATTCTTTCCTTCCTCTTCACCTGATTGTCATGTCTAGGTTACCTTCCAAATGGGCAGATTCATGAATCTGGTCAACTAGTCAGCTCAGAGTCAAAAAGCCGTCTGACAGATTCACGACTTTGTCCAGCCAGTTGGCCAGCAGAGACATGTCTCCGTGAGAGCACAAACAAACAAAAATTTTGTGAGGCCACCTACCATTTCCATGACAGAAGGCCAGCGGGAAAGATCATTCTGAAAAAAAATTCAAAAAATTCAAAAAAACTAGACACTTGTTCAGACTCGAGGCTTGACCATAGTCAAATCTAGAGTGGAACTTCAATTCAAAAACTTTCAAAAACTTTACTCTACTTTACAAACTTTCAAAACTTTCAAAACTTTCCGTTATTTTAATCGTTACTAAAAATTCATAATACCAAAAACTTTACTTTACTTTCAAAAAATTTCTATTAATAAAACAATCAAACCTCAGGTCCACATGTATTCTCCACTAGATATGAGACTACCGAGTCAGATGATTTAGCTACAAGCCAAATGTCCATATCTCAAGTAGCCTCAGTCCCCAGTGTCAAACACATCTGAACACCGAAGTTGACTGAGGTGGCCCCACGTTGGGCGCCATTTTTATTATGAAACTCTCTTGAGTGACTGGCTTGGACGTAAAGTCCAGACTGCCAGCATGAGCTGACAGATCACTCGACGGACAGCGTTGACTGCAGGGCGGAACGCTAGCTCGCCTCGGCTCATTGGCGGAGAGTATGGGGAGGTTCCACGAAAAACCTGCCGCTGCCGTCTGCCATAATCAGAAAAAAATCTCGTGCCTATCAATAAAAAAAAAAAACAAACCGGCACACATTCAGTTCTGAAGGGACCTTGACGTCACCTACCTACATCCAATATTGAAGGCGCAGACCATATGCCTTCTCTGCATGCCCCAACCACCCATACGACACTGAGGGCAGCAAATTACTTTCAGTGTCCCGTTGTTGACCTGCGAGAAACTAGCGGACCCGGACGACCCTCATGCGAGAGGTCTCCAGGAAAGTGAGAGGAGAAATAAAGACTCTCAGCACATCACCATTACTTTATAAAGGAATATGCTAGTAAGTAAAATCTTGTTTTTTTTTGTTCTTTATTCCTGGAATTTCCGAATTTTCCTTCTGAATTAAATTAACATTACAATATATATGTACATACTAAAACAATAGCGAACATTTGGGAAGTAAATATGTACATAAATTATATATATATATATATATTGATAACCATGTACCTATTCAATAAAAAATTCAATATCAAATAACCAATTCGATGAAATGTTTCGTAACTATTTTGATAGATTTTTCTGTTTTTTTTCTTTCTTTTATAAAATTTTAATACTGGTGTAAGAGTGGAGTATTAGTATTGTGCCGATAAAACTGAACTAACATAAAAAAACTTTCAATTCCATTGTTCGCGATTTGCTACTTTATAACAAAATGCCTAATAAACAAGAAATGGCGCTTGCACTAGATTCCTGTAAAGGCCTAGGCGCTACAATTAATGTTTGACCCCCACAACCCTCACTGATATCTTCTAGAATCTGTTCATGGTGATGTCACGTTGTGAAATTCGAAAGAAGCTGATATCTACAACTTCCCTGCTAAGAAAACGTATTTAGGTGCAGGATTTGAAGACAGCAACACCATGATGGCTTCCTGCCGATATCTAGAAGTCTCCCGCTAATAAAAGGAAACAGCAAAACCAAGGCATGCTGGCAGTTCCGGCTAATGCCGCTAGGGAACCTTACTCAAGAAATGGCATTTGCGCCCGAAAAAATGTCGCTAATATCTCGAAAACCAAAACCCGTAGAGGATTTCTGATGAAAATTTCGTTCCCCTTCCCACCCCACACCGCCTAGAATCCATTGCCATGAACAAAAATAACTTGAATTATAAATGCGCTAATTTCTCTTATTATCCCCCCCCCCCCCCCACCTAACCAAAACCGCAAAAAATTCAAAAAAACTAGACACCTGTTCAGACTCGAGGCTTGACCATAGTCAAATCTAGAGTCGAACTTCAATTCAAAAACTTTCAAAAACTTTACTCTACTTTACAAACTTTCAAAACTTTCAAAACTTTCCGTTATTTTAGTCGTTACTAAAAATTCAAAATACCAAAAACTTTACTTTACTTTCATAAAATTTCTATTAACAAAACAATTAAACCTCAGGTCCACATGTATTCTTCACTAGTTATGAGACTACCGAGTCAGACGATTTAGCTACAAGCCAAATGTCCATATCTCAAGTAGCCTCAGTCCCCAGTGTCAAACACATCTGAACACCGAAGTTGACTGAGGTGGCCCCACGTTGGGCGCCATTTTTGTTATGAAACTCTCTTGAGTGACTGGCTTGGACGTAAAGTCCAGAGTGAGTCTAGAGTTGTGGTCTTTGAGATTGTATCCATGGACTACAATATCGTCCATGTATACGAAGCAATAGATATCTTAAAGGCTAGATAACTCATTATTCATGGCTGGTTGAAAGGTTGCAGGGGCTCCTTTTAAACCAAATGGCATACGATTGTATTGGTAGTGGCCATGGGGTGTGCTAAAGGTAGTTTCTTCCTGTCCTTCACATCCATTTTTATCTGGTGGAATCGACTGGGTAAGTCAAGAGGGTGAAATATTTTGATTTCCCCAACTGGTCTAATATATCAGTGATATTAGGCAGTGGGTACGCATCGCCAATAGTAGTGTCGTTAATACGGCGAAAGTCTACCACTAATCGGCACTTTTTGTTTCCATTTTAATCTGGTGTTTTAGGAGCCAGGAGAAGTGGGGAATTCCAGGGACTATGTGAAGGTCTGATGATGTCTGACTCAAGCATTTCTGGTATGTGCATATTTATCTCAGTTCGGCTTGCCTCAGAACTTCTATAAGCCTTGGTATAGATGGGCGGTTTGTCTTGGAGTATCTCGATTTTGAGGGTAATCGCATCTTTATACGAAAGGAAATCCGCTTCTAGATAGAAGAGTGTTGTAAAAAGAATTTAACATCACATTAATATTAATTGGTATAAGTTACTACTACTTAGACGATAATGTTTAGCATCACTTATTTGTATTAGTATAAGGCAATCAAACTAAACAGTAATCATACGCTGAGCCAGAGTAAAGAGCAGTTCCACTCGAAACTTGTAACCGTGCAGACCTCAATAAATAACCTTATATACAAAAGTGCTTTTTTATCTAAGTACAAAGTACAACATGGCGCAGCCGGTGAAAACGAAAGCAATTTAAAATAATTACGTTGGACGTGCGAAATTCTATTGATAAAACGTTAATTAAATAAAACTAAAGTGTAGTGACTAAACTTCGATTGAAAGTAAAATGGAATCGTTATTCAGGCCGCCGCCCCCGATGACTTTTGAAGGGAATGTTAAAGAGGAGTGGAACTGTTTTAAGGCCCTGTGTGATAATTTTTTTATAGCCACGAAAAAAAATAAGGAAGCTGAAGACATTCAAGTAGCAATCTTACTTAATTTGATGGGGGACAAGGCGATGGAAATTTTCAACACGTTTCAATTGGAAGAAACCGACAGATCTAAAATTATTAAAGTCAAGAAGGCATTCGACGATTATTGTAATCCCAAAGACTGCATAACAAATGAGAGATTCAAATTTTATAATAGGAACCAGCAATCAGGGGAATCATTTGATCATTTCGTAACGGAGCTAGTAAAACTCTGCAAAAAATGTAGTTTTGATGATACATCAGAGCCGATAGCGGATCAAATGGTTCGTGATCGAATAGTACTTGGAATCGGAAACCCGGAAGTACAAGAAAAATTACTTAGGATGGAAAAATTAACTTTAAAGAAAGCTATAGAGATCGGAAGAATATCAGAGGTAACACATCAACAAGCGAAAGAAGTCCAATATGCACACCCAGTTCATTATGTGAAGAAGGCCAACAACGGAGGGAGCAACTCCAAATCGCATCATGACAGTAGTGAGGCATCATCGTCAGTCAAAGACAAATACAATGATCACAACGGTAAAATGATTACAAATTGTAAGAACTGCTCTTTTACACACAGAATTAATAAATGTCCGGCGTATGGTAAGCTATGCTTTAAATGTAACAATAAAAATCATTTTTCCAAATTGTGTAGGAAAAAAAGTGTGTACGAAATAAATAACGCTGAGTCTATTTCAGACGATGAACTTGAATCTTTAGTGATCGATTCCATGACAATAGCAAGTATTCAGGGTCAAGACAGAGACTTTTGGTTTGTTGAACTTCTAGTCAATGGAAAATTGCTAAAATTTAAAATCGATAGCGGCTCCGAGGTAAATATAATCCCATTGAAACTTTTTAAACAAATATTTAAATCGGTAAATATTCAAACTACAAGAATAAACTTAGAAGCTTACGGAGGGTTCATGTTGAGATCCATGGGTACAGTGAGTTTCGAAATTCAACACTTGAATAATAGATACATAGAACAATTTGTGATTGCGGATGTGCAATCAAATTCAATATTAGGATTGAAAGCATGTGTGAAACTTGGGTTAATTAAAAGAGTGCATGACACTAAGTGCATCATGAGTGAAGACATTGGAAAAGAAAACATACTTAAACAATATAAGGATTTATTCAATGGGTTAGGTTGTTTTCCCGACAAATGTCAAATAAAGATAAAAAAGAATGTAGATCCGGTAGTAAAATATTCACGACGAATTCCATTAATTTTACAAGAAAAGGTATTAAAAAAACTAAATGAAATGGAAAAAGCTAAAATTATAGATAAAGTAGACAATCCAATGGGGGGGCCCCCATTGGAAAAACAAGACAAATCAATTCGGTTATGTTTAGATCCACGGGAATTCAACGCGCACTTAATAAAAAATTCATTTGAAATTCCAACGATAGAGGATTTAGCTTCTAAATTATCGGGAATGGAGTACTAGACAGTATTAGACTTGAAAGACGGTTTCTGGTAAGTTGAATTAGAGGAAGCGAGTAAAGTACGTTCGTAACACTATTTGGTTGTTACAGGTTTAATCGATTACCGTTTGGCTTAAACTGTGCACCTGAAAAATTTCAAAAACTAAATTCAAAGTATTTCGGGCATCTATATAGACGATATTTTAGTTTGCGGGAAAATTAAAATAGAGCACGATGAGAACCTAAAACGAGTTCTTGACACTGCAAAGAAAATTAACGTTAGATTTAATCCTAAAAAAATGCAATATTGTGTCAAAAAGGTAAAGTACTTGGGCCATATTTTCTCGAAGGAGGGTATTGAAATAGATCCAGAGAGAATTAAGGCAATTTATTCCACGCCAGATCCTAAGGACAAGAAGGACCTCCAGCGGTTCTTAGGAATGGTTAACTATGTCCGAAATTTTTTACCTAATCTGTCTGAAAGTACAGCTTCTCTTAGAGGATTGCTTAAAAAGATTCTCCAATTCTCTTGGTTACCAATTCATTCTAAAACCATAGAAAAACTAAAACGAGATCTGAGTCAGGCTCCTATTCTACAAACCTTTTGCGAAAATATCCCATCTGTAATTCAAATGGATGCATATAAAGATGGATTAGGTAGTTGTTTACTACAAAATAACAGACCGATATCTTATGCATCCAAAAGCATGTCACAAACAGAAAAAGCCTACGCGCAGATAGGGAAGGAACTTTTAGCAATTGTGTTTGCGTGCAAACGGTACCATACCATACATATATGGTCGGAAAATTACGGTACAAACTGACCATAAACCTTTAGTATCCATCTTTAAGAAAGATATTTCCCAAATTAACTCATCACGTATTCAAAGAATGCGGCTCAAATTACTACCATATGATTTGAATGTAATTTTTACACCCGGCAAATATATGTTAGTGGCGGATACGCTATCGCGCGCATATGATATAACCGACCAAAGCGATGTGGATAGCTCATTGAATGAAATAGTTCATTCCATTAACTTTTCCGATAATAGAATTGAAAAGATTAGAAAAGAGATACAAAATGATGAAAGAATGCTAATCCTAATTAAGTACTGCCTAGAAGGTTGGCCAGGTGATAAAATTAAAGTTCATGGCTTAGTGAAAAAGTACTGGCCAATAAGAAATTATATAGGGTCCGCCAAATAACTTTTTTTTTTTAAACAGGGCGCAAAACATCGAGTGTAGCATCGGCTGTGTGGCACGTAGCGCCGTCCTGTTGAAACCAAATGTTGCCAATATCCTCCTCTTTAATTTTCGTTCAACATGGCCCGATAACGATTGCCATTGACTGTAACGGCCACTCCTTGCTCATTTTCGAAGAAAAATGGCCCAATTATGCCTCTGGACCAAAATCCGCACCAAACAGTGACTCGTTTTGGGTGTATCGGCTTTTCAATGTATGCGTGCGGGTTTTCTGTGCCCCAAATGCGACAATTTTGCTTGTTTACATACCCGCCAAGATCAAAATGAGCTTCATCCGAAAAGATGATTTTTTTGGCAAAATCGGCATCTTCTGTAAGTCGATCGCAGGCAATATTTCCCAGCGTTGTTCAAGCGTATACACAACCATATTCGTTCAGCGGAAGAATAAAACTAATTATCTGTCAAATCAGACATGAGCTAAGTGTTACCATTCACGAAATAAGCACTAGTTGAAAAAAAAAAAAACGTTAGATGGCGGACCCTATATATATGTCGAAAACAATCTCCTCTTCTTTAAAGACCGATTGATAATTCCCACGTCAATGCGCGTTGAAATATTAAAAATCTTACACGAATCGCATATGGGTACCTCTAAAACCAAAGGCCTAGCAAAGATAACCCTTTACTGGTCGGGAATTTACTATGACATAGAGGAGATTATACGAAATTGTCAAACCTGTGAAAAATATAGGTCGTCTAACTCGAAGCATTTGCTTATATCACACACCATACCAAATATTCCTTTCAATAAAGTAGGTTGCGATATATTTCAATATAAAGCGAAAAATTACCTAGTCCTAGTCGACTATCTATCGAAGTGGCTAGAAGTTTGTGAATTACAAGATAAAACTTCAGGTGAAATTAAAAGACACCTAAAGAAAATTTTCTCCGCACATGGAATTCCTGAAAATTTAATAGCCGACAACATGCCCTTTAACTCATTTGAACTAAGGCAATTCTCGAAAGAATGGAATTTTCATATCATTAATTCGAGCCCAGAGTATCCTAGAAGCAACGGCTTGGCTGAGAAAGGTGTCCACATAGCTAAAACCTTACTACGAAAGAGTGAAGAAACCAATAAGGATTTTGAAAGTGCATTATTGGCATACAGGAACACCCCAATAACAGGTGTTAAATTCACTCCTAGTCAAATTCTTATGAGTCGTATGTTAAGATCAAAATTTCCAGCTAGTAACAAATCATTGAAACCTGAGTTATGTCAGAATATTTTTGCTAACACTAAAATTAAACAGGGAGCAACCAAATGCTCTCATGATAGACATATCCGAAAACAAAAAGAAAATGTATTTTCGATGGGTGATAATGTGGTGGTTCAGAAAGGGAAAATATGGGAGCCTGCTAGGATCGTAGGAAGCTATCACACACCGCGCTCTTTTATTGTTCGCACTGAAAACAATAGGGAAATTCGTAGAAATTCGATGCACTTACGGCCATCTCCACATGAACCCATATTTAGAGTAGAGGGGGATGATGAGGCGAATGAAAATGGATTAATAAACACTACCCAAGTAGCACAGCTTGCTGTATTTTGGTTTTGACAACCTTGCGCTTGCCAAATTAAAATCTTTTTAGTTGGAATGGAATTCCATCACAACCACTTGACAACGCTTTGAAAACATTTAGCCAGCAAAGTGGCGCACTGTCTTTCAGCTTTTTAAAGGTTGTAGTATCCATTATGCTTTGGTTGCCGCAGCTAAAAGTGAAGCAGTGACAATGTTTTGGAAACCATTTACCAACCTTTATATTATGATGTTAAATAGTTTTGGCAAACTTATTGCAACTAAATAGCTGTACCTTTTTAAACCATTTAAGAGCTAAATAAAAGCCATTTTGTAATTGCTAGAAAGTGACTTTTTAAATAACTATTTTGTTATTTCATTTGGATCATTTAGCTAATTAAGTTATTTCTTTACATCCCAGTCTACGACAATTTAGTTATATCTTGGTTTTCTTTCTGGTATTTTTAGTATATTTCAATTGAAATGAATGAAGTAAAAAAAGCGTCTTGTTAATATTCATTATAACCATATTAATTTTTAGTGCAGATATCTTTTAATATTTCAAGCGCTTAGTTTTGCGTAAAAGTGTTAACCACTGAAATTTTATCGTTGATAGGCAGGTAATAGCTTGAAAAATAACAATGCGCCTCGTAAATAAGTGATAAATAAAGACGTATAAAAATTTTGAAAAATATGATTTTGTTTATTTCTGCAATATAGGGTCATATAAATTGTTTTAACTTTACCCGTATAGTTTAAAATATTATAATGTATTGCTATTTTGCATTTGGCGGTATTGGGAAGTAAGTAAAAAAAGTGCAAAAGTTTGACATTTTGTGTTTTCAAAAGAGGGAACGCTATTTTTGACAAAATATGGCTGACAGTGGATTAAAGCTGCATAGTTTTAATTACAGCCATTTTAATAGAGCAATATACTTAACCACAGTAAACGAGCTAGGACATCTAATTGATTGTTTCGTGGTCTATCACCACAAACTAAAAAGGTGCCATGCCAGCTGATTTGCTTTAATTGTAGATAATTAACTCTGATTACAGGCCTAAATAGAATAAGACACGACTGCGACTTCTGCATTTTATGTTTACAGCTATATGGCTGTAGCATACTGTACGTACACAGCTAAATTGTTGTTATTTCAGCATCTTTGTTGTTTTTAGAGACAAAATGATCGTTTTAGAAAGATAAAATGCTTACAAGTTGGAATTACAGCTATCTAGTTGAAGTGTTTTACTTCAACACAGCAATAATTGCCACCATAGCTGATTGGATGCGTTGCAGTCTATCAATACAGCTAAAATGCTGGATGCCCACCTAAAATGCTGGATGCGTAATCAAAATGCTGCAGATTATTGTAATTAAGCCAAATAGCTCCATATATACAACTAAATGGTTTTTAGATTGGAAAAAAATTCTGTATTTACCGTTCCAAGTATGTTATTTGTCATAGCAATCCAAGCCTTTAAAGAGAAAGCATCGTGTAGAAAATAAGTGTTTTTGGAAATTTTTGTGTGTGCTTATTTTATACAAAAATGTACAAGATAGTGGAGACGATCGAGGAAAACGAAAAGACATTGTGCGTGGTTCCATCATCATGGGAAAAGAATAAAATTCTATATTGGCCGCCAGGACGGAAATCCATGACCATGCGAAAAGATCACCGAGTAATGTCGGACCCAAAAACATGGTCCAAACAACCACGTTCTGTGAAAAGGAGCAATTTTACATCTTTTGAAAATGCTCTACAAGTTGAAAAAAGCTTTCGCAGTTTTCAGATACGGAGGAGGAAGAAAGATTTCACAATTTGAAAGGTAGTACGACAAATTCTGTGCGAAGAAGAACAACGCTGAATGCCACAAGCAATATAGAGGAAGACTTCAATTATTTACTTCCGGCTAGTGTTCCAGCTGTTGTGAATAGTGCTCCTCTTCCTAGTTTACGATCAGCTACTACTGTTCTGCCACCCCCTGCAAACAATTTTATTGGTAGTATGGCTACCGAACAAGCTCTCGAGGGCCCAGTTATAATACAAAATTTTATGGAGAGTACATCACAAGCTTCTAATAGTTCGGATACCAACATAGTAGTGACAGATGGCATTTATGAAGTGCCTCATATGAATTTTTCATCACCACAGCGTAAATGAAATAGACACAAACTTAACAATTTTGAAATTTATGTAATTTTTAGTTGAAGAAGATATTAATGATCTCCTGAAAAAGCATGAGCAGTTGTCTCATGATGTATTAGAATTAAAAAAGGAAGTAGCTGGCTTGCACACAAAATTTGACAAATTAATTGAAATCATGCAGAAGTACATCCCACAAGTAAAACAAACATGTACATAGTGCTAGCATCAATTATGGTAATAAGTCAGTAATCTTAAATCTGAAGAAGTTGCTCCCCATTTTAAAAGAAGACCATTTAAATGAACTGGAATCTATATTAAAAACCTCGGAAGTCGTGGCTTCAGATTTTGTAAGTTTAAAGTGTTTTTAGATTTTTTATGTTTATGTTTTATTATTTGTGTATTTCAGATAAATAATATGAGTGAAATTGGTGGAACAAGTGGTACTAAGAATGGTACAAAAATAGCTTATATGGTAGCAGACAGGATATTTTCACGTTCATTTCTAACCGAGTGCTCGTGGACAGGATCTTCCAAATCAAATGAAAAAAAAAAATTACACGGTACAGCGTTGATGACATGGAAAGTTTCTTCCATAGAATTTTAAAGAATAGCGTTAGTAGCTTTAATCAGACAACTCCGGAATATAATTCAAAGAGAGAACGGTAGGGCAAAAACTCTATTACATTAAGACCCAAATTAAGCAAATTCTTATTTTAGTAAATGTACCCTGCAAACGCAAACATCATCATCATCAGCATCAGACGGAACTTCAGAATTAGTAGAAACCTAAAAAGTATTCCTAGAAACATGTGGACAAGAAGTTTAAAATATTCTTTAATAATAATGTTTAAAATATTCTTTAATAGAAACACTGCAACGGGAACTGCCATATTTTTTGTTTGTTTTTTTATTGTTTTTTTTTTTTATTGAATTGAATTTTCAAATATTATAGGTAGGTACATTGTAAATGGATTAGCTTTATTCAACTATAATCTAGATGTATGTATTAATAAACATTTAACCAAAGTTTTGTTGTTGTTCTTATTCTATTCCTTTATACATATTGCATAAATCTAAAGTGTGAATCAGAGGTATAAAAACAGTTTGGCTATCGATATCTTTCACACATGCTAATTTACATTTAATATTGTGCAATGCATATAACTTCGGAGAGTTATAATCACGGCCACTTTCACTTTTACTTGAAATTGCTTTCAATCTATTTTTAATATCCCTCGCATAACTTCCACTTCGCTTATATTTTTTTAACTATTTCAAATCAAATGCAAAACTCTGTACCTTCATATTAATTAATTTTCTTTGAAAAAATTAATCGCGCATTAAAGTGACACTTGGAACCAAACTATAAAAAATAGCTATATTCTAGATTTTTCTCTGACGAATATTTCCAATATAACATAGTAAAGCAATTAAGCAGCATTTTGGCTATATATTTCAACGTGTAGATATAAATTCAAAATGCTGCAAGGCTAAATGGCTTTTCAAATGCGTAAATGATAGATATCTCGGATCTGCTTTTGCTAACCAAGTGACAGCAAAATGTCTGTACATCTAAAAAGGTTTTCTTCAGCTATAATTATCAACGGATAAACCAAATTGATATCAAAGCTACTAGTCTGGTTTTTAGCTATTTTACCAGCGATATTTTACAAAAGAAGTGAAAAAATGCTGTCGAAGCAAAAATGTTATTATTTGGTAACTTTTTCAGCTAACTGGATTAAGTTATAACTAAAATTTGGCAAGAAAGTTATTCAATCATTTCGGCTGTTTTTATTGTTGCGAAAACGTTCCCACAGAGAGGCAAAAAGAAAACATTCCTGTACTAACTAAAATGCTGCAATTTTATCTGTGACAACGTTGTAACAACCAAATTTTAGCTGCTAAAACTAAACTCGCTGCTTTGTGCTACTTGGGCTCTGGACCAGCTACAAATACTAACCCTCAAAGCACAAGTCATGGAATCTCAAATAGTTCACCGTGTTATGTAAATAGATATGGGCGAATAAGTAAACCGGCAGTACGGTATCAGGCTACATTATCGGCTCTCGTTTTGTATTTTATATTTTTAGTACTCAGTTGGAATAACATTGAACTTACACTCAATCTATAATTATGCTTTAAAATAAAATAGAATTATAATTATTACCTGAGCACAAATGAGATGTATTAAAAAAAAAAAAAAACAAAAAAAAATCAACTATGTAATTAGGGAAACTGAATTTAAAGCTGAACTAAATCGCATGTGTAGAAGGGAGATGTTGTAAAAAGAACTAGAATTTAACATCACATTAATATTAATTGGTATAAGTTACTACTACTTAGACGATAATGTTTAGCATCACTTATTTGAATTAGTATAAGGCCATCAAACTAAACAGTGATCATACGCTGAGCCAGAGAAAAGAGAAAAGAGCAGTTCCACTTGAAACTTGTACCCGTGCAGACCTCAATAAATAACCTTATATACAAAAGTGGTTTTTTATCTAAGTACAAAGTAAATTGAATTCCCTACAGATGTTGCGAATACTCTCAGATTCCTCTGAATTGCAGTGATCCAATTTGATAAGATTTTGCAGTTTCATTATTCTGCCCTTAATTGGATCTCTTTCAGAGTCTGCGGAGATGACCAAAAAGTCGTCCAAATCTTGGTAAACTGGGTTCACCTCGTAAGGGCCCAGATCGGCGTCCTCCTCATTTGTGTAGAGGATTAGGACTTTTGCCATACCTTTGACTGGTTCGACGATCGAATTTCCGAGAAATAAACCTGGACTTATTTCCTTCTTGAAACAGACCAATTGATGTTGAATGGAAGGAGTTGGAATTTCAATAATATACTCTGATCGAGCTGGAATTTTGATTGATTTATGTAGATCCGATTGTTTCGGATTTGTAATAGGAAGAAGATCTGATTCCAACTTTTGTGAAATTTTGAAGGAGTTCTTCGATGATTCCGACTCGATAGAATAAGAAGAAGTTAAACATTTATTGAGATTCCTTGACTTCTTTGATTTATTCGTGGAATTCACCTTTTCTGAACGTATTGATGAAGGAGATAAAATTTTACTAGATTTAGCCTCCTGTGTGGCTATTAATGGAGCTACATTTTTATGTTCTAGTCTTCTATTTTGTAAAAATATTGATAAAGATTGATTGTTATAAAATTTTAGTTCCATTCCGTTTGGAACTGTTGAGGGAGGTAGATTTTGTTTTACCTTACCTTTTGGCTTCACTTCTTGTGAAGCATTGGATGGAGATATATTCTTATTATTTTTTCTATTGGAGGCTGTTATATCCGTATACAGTAAACTTTTAGTTTTAAACCTGCTTTCTGGGTCTTCGCTTTTCAAGAAAACATATGGATAATTGGAATAATATTCTCCGTAAGGATAGAATTCATTTGATTCATTCACTTCTAGAGAAATAAGTTTATTTTTGTAGTCGATACTCGCATTGTATCGAGATAAAAAGTCATGACCAAGCAGGCCATCGTATGAGAAGATGGAGTTATTTCCCACTTTTTGAAGAGGGTGTTCTAGGATGGTGTTATTATTATTCGAAGATTCTAAATTCAATTTAGCAAAGATGAGCCCTTCCGTATAAGTGGACTCTGTAAACAAAGTATTTATATTGTAGACAGCATCTCTGTAGGAAATGCTATCTGGCTTCAATTAATTAAGCTGATCTCTGCTCCAGTATCAATCAAAAAGGCAAGTCTTGTAGCAGAGCATATATCAACAGGCAAAGAAAGAGTTAAAGAAGTTTTATTTATTTGGATGGGGAAACGCATTAATTTTTTGCTGTTTAGTTTTTCGTCGATATTGTCCCGGGATTGCGATGAACTTGCGCCGTTGTTTCTATCTCGAGGGGTTGCCAAAAATGACCCCCCGCTGCATCCAGTTTTCCTGCCTGGATGCCGAAGAATTTCTATTATTCTTCTTGTTTGGGGATGGCGATTTTATTGAGATATTTGCATTTTGTATATCTTGGCGGTGGAGCTCGATTTTCTCGGATTACTGGCTGCTGCCAGTTCCTGTTTTGTGGCAGTCTATTTGCCGGTGGAGTTGTATTTAATTCCCGAATATTATTTTAATTTCCTGGGCTGCCGTTAAAATGATTATTATTCGCAGCTCTTGTCTTGCATTCCTCGATTGTATATCCGATCCGATGACAATATCAACAAGAAACCGTTGGAGATGTAACCTTATGGGAATCCGGAGGACGTTGTAATTGTGAATGTTTGGTATCAAAAGGGCTTTTTACAACAAGACAGCATTCTCGCCTAGAAGAAAAGGTAAAAACACAAAGTACCACGAAGATATTAGAACAAAGGCAAAGAAACTTATCTGACAATCCGGACGTCTCTACATCGAGCCCTCCAATGATCATCATCGTACCTCTTGGAATCAGCTAAAAAATAGAAAATGTAATCATTAATTAAAGTAGATTGAATATTTACATAAGGTTAGGATTCACACATAATGCGTAGGGCAGTAGGTTTGTTTACATGTACATTAGAGGTTAGGATTCACATAATTGGATAAATTAGATTTAAATACTTACGTTATGTTAGGCAACAGAAGACATTCACAAAACTAGCACAGAACATAAAACACGTAAAACCAATGAATTATAATTCACATGGGAGCTTATACTCACCATAATAATATGTATTTAGAAGATTTCTTTCTATTGCACCACTCCACAACTAGATTGACATTTGTCAGTGTTTTCCTCTTTTCTCCTTGTTTTTCGTTAAGTGAAACATTTGTTGATCCCATAATTTTATACTTAAAAAGAGATGACTTAGTTCAAGAAAGAGATAGAAGAGAAGAAGGGGAAAACCGTCTAGAAAATTGTAATTAGAAACAAAAAAAGAAAGGAAACGTTAAATTTAGAGAAACCGCTGGAATTCAAATTTCAAAAAAGATCGAAGAAAAATCAAGACCAAGTCAAAGTAAGTCCTGCGACGCGACGGTATCGGAAACTTATAATAATGAAAAACGGTGAAAATCAATTCAAATTATAAAAGATATCTTGAATTTTGTCGAAAACGTAATAGGAATGCAGAACCAAGCTGTACCAAGGTACATCAGTAAATGATTAGTTTTTGTCAACCCTGAACATTTTGTGTTAAATAGGATTTTCTTGAACATTGGTAGAATTGTATGAATTTTCAATATAATTAATTGCGATAATCGAAAATGAACTATTGTTTTTCATTTAATGGACCCATTTCATAAACCATAGGTAAAGTAAACCAGTTTAAAATTTATCTGTGTAAGAACATCTGTGGCTCGGTGGCTAACGCTAGCCGATTCAGTGGAAGTCGAGTTCGATCTCAGAAACTGATATTGTTTTTGTTTGGGCAATTAGTTCCTCAGTTATAATTTTCATATTGGTGCTTAGAGACAAAGGAATTCAGCAAAAATCCTTTTTTGTGTGATCGTCCTTGAACATTTGGTCCTTTGAGCTGGACATATAAGTCCTGTGAACTATATAATAATACAAGTGAACTTATTTGAACAATTAAACTCATATCGGACAATAAACTATATCGGTTAATCGTGATATTAAGAACATTGTGAGTGAAAATAATCTCAGCTCGCTTAATATCAACGCTGCAACAAGCTAAAATTGGTAAGTCGTTTTTTTTCTGTCTCTTTCATATATTTTTTATTTGCTTATAATTGCATAACAAATACGGAGGAATTAATTCTTCCGCAGTTAGCTCCAAAGGAAATTATGAAAAGGTTTTTCGAGAACTGTAAAAAATATGGGGCAGATAGAAGATCGAAAAGTTACTATAACAAGTAAAAAAGCTAGAATTGGTCTAAGACCAATTCTTATGATACCCTAGATGAATGCCCGTATTAAATTTCGTATGGTCACCGATCTATTCAAGTATTGATTTTGAAGTTGTTTTCGCATATATTTCTAGAACAGTTTGTCGCACAGAAAAAATGGTAATAACCAATTTTATAGGATTTCGTATTCTGCAGAAGTTTTTAGTACAATAAAAATGTCTTGGACTGATCGTTTTCAAAGTATACGTAAAAAACCGAATTTTTTCTATGGCAACACCAAGAAAGAGTTGCCCGATTTAGTCCATTTTTGACATTTTATTTGCTAATATAGTAAAAACATCATGTACGAAATTTCAGCTCTCTACGTCGATGCCTTCTCAGGCAGTGTCCAAATATATAGTGGAAAACGAAATTTTTATATGGCAACCCCACGAAGGAGTTGCCCGATTTGTCTCATTTTCGAACTTAATTTTACTTTTTTTTTTAAGGTCCGTGTATAAAATTTCAGCTCTTTAAGTATACGCGTTCTCGAGTTATCGTGCGCACAGACGGACAGACGGACGGACGGACGGACATGCAAAAATCGAAATAACTTTTAATATTATGAATGGGTGTCCAATCCATTTTGCTCTACCATCATTATTTCGAGGTGTTACAAACGGAATGACAAACTTAGTATACCCCTATGATTTCATCTAGGGTATAAAAAGCGGTTAAGCTCATATCAAGAATTATGGAAGGAAGCAACAGAAAACCACCGCGAGTTGTCAATGAAAAAATCAGCATAACCTTCATCAGTTAAAGGTCTTCCTTACTTCGATGATGATGTATATTCACAAACAGAGATTGATTTCATAAATAATTATGCAGCGATTGAAGAAAGATTTGAAAGGGTGTTTCCTACTGTACATCCTTTGACTAATCGTCTCAATGCTTCAACCACACTACAAACGTGTGAAGAGTCTATTAGGTTACCTAAGATTTCCATGGAAAAATTTTACGGTGATTACAGTAAGTGGCCTATGTTTCAAAACTTTAGTACACGATAATAAGTCCCTTGCTGCCGTACAAAAACTTGCTGCAGTACAAAAACCTCGAAATCGACATCAAAAATTGGGATGTCCTTATAGTCTATTTGACTGTGCAGAAACTACCTTCTGAAACTCATCAACTATGGGAACAAGGTCTTGCCAAACAAAAGGATTTGCCCTCTTGGAGTGATCTACAAGACTTCCTAAAAAGTAGATTTCGCACGTTAGAGGCTCATCCACTTCGAAATAAATCTTTTAGCTATAAGGAATATCGTAATGACGCTCTAAAATCTCGAAAACCTCAGCAAACTTTTCACGTTACTAGGCGAACTATTTGTTGTCTCTGTGCTGGTTCACATAGCATACGACAATGTCCAGAATTTTCTTTCTTGAATCCCAGTAGTAGGTTAGAAGTTGTTAAAAGCAAAGGCCTGTGTCTGAACTGCTTGGGTTTTGGACACATGCTAGCAAATTGTCCCAGTCAGCAACGATGTTCGCATTGCAAACAGCGACATCATTCATTACTGCATAGAAGCAATTCAGGGACTCAAGGAGCCCCTCATTCGGATCAAAGGTCACGTGAACAGAACCATACTAATGCATCGACTACCTTATCTAATCAGGCTCAGATTCAGTCGGCGTTGTCAGTATCAGCTTCTCCATTCACACCAACTCCTACTAATACAGTAACAGATACGTTAAATTCTTTCCTCATAAATAAAGTAATTCAACGAAAAGAAATTCTACTAACTACTGCGTTGGTCAGAGTTGTTACTCCATCATGAAGGCAACAAATTTTGCGAGCTTTAATAGACCAGGGGTCTCCGGCCTCTTTTGTTACCAAGGCGAATAGTCCAGCCTTGCATTTGCCAAGAGAAAGCATTCGAGCTGAGTTATCAGGAGTTGGTCAGACTGTTGCAGGCCAAGTGAATTCTAGAGTGCATATGGTCATAAATCCCCTAACTAATGATGCAGTCGCCGTAGAAGTGACTGAATTAGTGCTGCCGAGGCTGACACATCTACTTCCATCACAAAGAATCCAACCTACAAATTGGGAGCACTTTCTGGGATTAGAGTTAGCAGATCCTTCATTTTTCAAGCCTGGAAAGATAGACTTATTACTGGGTGTTGATGTATACACTAAGATACTAAACCTGGACCCGTCAAGGGAAAGGAAGGCTCTCCCGTTACACAGAAAACATCGTTAGGCTGGATTCTATCTGGAGATGTGATGAACCCGGCATGTACTACAGGAACCGTCAATAATTCTCATGTCATGACTGATCTCGACAATCAATTGAAGAATTTCTGGGAGCTAGAGGACCTGAAAGTGACAATGGTGTTAACAATTGAAGAACAAATTTGTGAAGAAATATTTGTAAATACTTACCGGCGTTTAAAGGATGGCCGATATGAAGTCGCACTTCCCTTCAATAACTCGAAATTCCAAACCGATTCGAATGGAGATGTGTGTCTTGGAAAGTCTCGATCAATTGCGTTATCCAGATTATATCAAATGGAATTCAGATTCAAAAGGAACTCAAATCTACAATCGAAATACGAAAATCGAAATTTAAATGAATACATCACTCCAGGATACATAAAAGAGCGTACACAGAACGATACAGTGTCAATACAGAGTCAACCTGAAGCGACATTACATTCACATGCGTATGTACCGCATCATGCTGTGCTAAAAGAAGACAGCACTACTACAAAGCTTAGAGTTGCTTTTGATGCGTCCAGGAAGACATCGAACGGAATCCTTCTCAACGACGTACTACTCAAAGGCCCTACTATTCAAGATGACTTAACATATTCGCCGCTTCGCTGGAGAAAATATCGAATTGCGCTCACGGCGGACATCGAAAAAATGTACCTTCAAATTCGTATGAAGCCAGAGCATACTAATTACCAACGTATCGTTTGGTGTCACTCTTCTAATGTACCAGTCAAGGATTACATGATACTGACAGCAACCTTTGGAACGAAAAGTGCTCCATAACTTGCTATCCGTGTTCTACAACAAGTGGCTTTGGACGAGAAGGATAAACTCCCTATTGGAACTCAAGCAGTGTTGAATGAATTCTACGTAGGTGATCAGTTATCTGGAGCCGATACCATCGAACTCGCAACTGAAGAGCAGAATCAGTTGCTTCAAATATTGCAATCAGCAGCAAGTACCATCAACCCTAGAAGCAGAGTGGATAAATTTCAGAGAAGAATTAACAGAACTGAACTCTGTTAAGCTGCTAAGATGGATACATTTTTCCGAATCTCACTCAAGCATTGAACTCCAGGCGTTCTTTGATGCCTCCAACATAGCCTATGCTGCAGTGATATATCTATGTATGTATAATACATCCAGATGGAATCAGGAAAGTGGCTCTAATATCTGCAAAAACAAAGGTTGCTCCTGTTAAAACAGTCCCCCTACCCCGGCTAGAATTGTGTGGTGCAATGCTATTAGCTAAACTATTGATCAACGTCTCAGATTCACTCAAACTTCCGCATTGTTTAAAATATGCTTGGACAGACCCCGAAATTGTTCTGGCGTGGTTAAGAGGACACCCATCCAAGTGGAAAACCATTTTAGCCAACAGAGTTTCACATATTTATGATCTAATCGAACACACGGCGTGGGGTTATGTGCCTTCAAAGGAAAATCCTGCGCACTTTGCAACCAGAGGACTTCGGCCATTAAGACTTAAAAGACATAGTATATGGTGGAATGGACCGTCATGGTTAGAATTACCTAAACCATCGTGCGTAGATAAGCTATGGGCGTTCTAGCGCAATTTCCCCCTTTAAAATACTCAGGGCAAAATATCGCACCAATCCGCCATCTTGGATTTCTGATTGTGACGTCACATGTATACACGGATGAGAGAACGAAGAGAATGTATGCAATACAGAGGGTATGTATGTGCTTATGTATTTGTGTATGCGTGTGTATGTTCATAAACGTAATAATATTATTTGTTACACCACGTTGTGAAATGTGGTTGCTTTCTTTAATTATTTGGATTTAAAAGATGATTTAAATGGGAAGTAATTTTCAATCCCTCAAATGGGAACCAACGAAATGCTTAACAAGCTACCAGGCTACCAGAAGCCATCAGAATGCAAAACAGGGGCTCGTGATCCTTACAATGCCAAGCAACCGCATCTTATTCTTCGTAGCAATCTTTACCTGCAAGCAGTGAGGCAAAGCTTGTTTTCAAGCTCCTTACATTTCAATCGCAGCAATTTCTTATTCATTTGCAATCGACTATCATAAATATAATTTGGTTTTGTATATGTGTGTAAACGTAATAATAAATTATCTGTTGCACCCATGTTGTGAAATATGGCTGTCTTCTATAATTATTCGGATTCAAGGGACAATTTCAATGGGATGTAATTTTCAAGTCCTCAACCAGTGAAATGCTTAACAAGCTAGCAGGTTTCCAGAAGCGTTCAGAATGCAAAAGAGGACCTCGCGATCTTTACAATGTCAAGCAACTGCATCTTATTCATTGTGCAATTTTTGCCTGCAAGCAGTGAGGCAAAGCTTGTTTTGCAAACTACGAACATTCCAGGCGTAGTAATTTCTTATTCATTCGTAATTGACTATCAGAGATATCATTGGCACTACAAATTATGTGCTCCTGATATAAACCTTTTGGGTCGTCGTTGAATAGAAGACAGTTTAGCATTAGTAAAATTTTTTTTATATTATTTATATATATTTATTAGCTCAAATAACAAATATGTCAAGAGAAGGAAATAATATTTTTTCGAAAACAAAAATACATACTGAAAATCTATTTAGTAAAGGTATATAAGTAAGTAGAATAAACGGGCAAGCTCATTCTTTACATTGTATTCATTAAAGTAAGACGTTCAGGATAATAAGTAAATCGTACAAAGTAAAATGGCATCTTTCACGGAAAATTTGAAAAGTGCGGAAGAAACATTAAAATCGGTTAACGAAGAAAACGTTGAAGATGTAGAAAGATGCATCAAAGAGTGTTCGAAAAATTTACGATCTCTAAACAGCGCTTTAAAAAATACTAAAAATGTTCGTGCCACAAACAATTTATTGAGCATTATTAGTAGAATGATGGCATGCAGAACGAAATTAACAGCTGCTTTATTACGAGGAGGAGGATATAAACCAGCACGCCCAAATAGGAAAGAATGGGCAGCCCACAGAATGAAATGGGAAGATATGAAATCTGTTTTTGGCGGAAGAATTAGAACTGCATGCATTACAAACTTGAAGCATAAAGATCCTATCGAATTTTTGGAGGATTGTGCCCCGATGTTTGTCCGCCGTATTGCAAATATTTTAAAAGAGGAAGCTTTTCTTAAAGTTAATGCTATATTTTGTGGTAAATTTGCTAAGTTTTCAATGGAGGAAGAAATCGCAGAGTGCAAATTTTTAAACACAAGGAATAAAGTAATTTCAAGAGATGCAAATCTCACGGAATGGTTTGCGGGAAACATTATGAATACCATCCTATCTGATTTGGATGAATTTCAGGAGCATGACTCTGGTTGAGCTTTGAGGGAGGTGGTAAATATTACAATTAACATCAATAAATATACACCCCTGTTGGGCTCATCTTACATAGAACTACCACTTGTTATAATGAAAATGCATGCTTGCGTTAACGTTCAAAATAATGAAAACGCGTGCTTTGCTTGGGCGGTGGTGTCTGCAATGTACCCTGCTCAAAAGGATCTTAATTATCAGGATTCTCGAACTATTCCTGTGGTCTTTCATAATATGAGCAATTACGATGCACATTTACTCATAAAAGATGTGTCTAACGCCATACCTGGAAATTTGAAAATAATTCCAAATAATAGAGAGAAATACATATCTATGGTAAAAATCATAGAAGGTTACGAAACAAGTTTTAAATTTATTGACTCTTTTCGGTTTATAGCATCATCATTGGATAAACTAGCATCTTATTTACAAGATAAAAGAATCGTTCGTTGAGAGTACCCGCATCTTAACAATACAAAGTTTAAGCTTTTAACAAGGAAAGGTGTATTCCCATATGAGCATATCCAGCATTGGGAAAATTTGCAAGAAACACAACTTCCACCTTTCGTTCAATTTTGTTGCACTTTATCGGAATGCAACATTACTAAGGAAAATTATGAACACGCGGTTATGATATGGCAAGAGTTCGAAATCAAAACAGTAGGCGAATACAGCGACTTATATTTAAAGACAGATGTACTTTTATTAGCAGACATATTTGAAAATTTCCGCGATACCTGTATAAAAGATTATGATCTGGATCCTGCGCATTATTACACCTCACCAGGATTAGCTTGGGATGCTATGTTAAAATATACGGAGGTAGAGCTGGATTATATCAGTGACGTAGATACCCTTATGTTTTTGGAAAAAGGCATCCGCGGCGGTCTAACACAATGTTCCAAGAGGTATGCAAAAGCTAACAATAAATATATGCTGGAATATGACCCAAATCAACCAAGTAATTTCCTTATGTGTTTTGAAGTTAATGCAATGTACTCTTGGGCTATGTCGCAATATTTACCATGTGGAGGACTTGCGTGGGTTAAAGATGTTGATGCCATTGATTTAAACACGCCAGATGACTCCTCACTTGGATATATCCTAGAAGTAGACTTGGAGTATCCTGAAGATATATACATAATAGACATATGGATTTACCTATGGCCCCAGAAAAATGTTCCCCACCAGGCTGCAAAGAGCAAAAGATGCTGGCCAATTTGAATAATAAGAAAAATTATGTAGTGCATTACAGAAATTTAAAACACTACTTATCAGAAGGTTTAAAAATTACGAAAATTCAAAAAGCTTTAAAATTTAAACAGTCAAACTGGATGAAAAAGTATATAGATCTGAGCGCGAACTTACGGAAAAACGCTAAGAATGAATTTGAGAAAAACCTATATAAACTTTTGTGCAATGCAGTATTTGGAAAAACGATGGAGAATGTTCGACTTCGACGCGACATTAAACTCAAAACAGCATGGGAAGGGCGATACGGAGCGGAAGAATTAATTTCAAAACCAAACTTCCATTCACGCATTATTTTTGACGACAATTTAATTGCGATCGAACTTCTACGAACTGAAGTGCTTTTCAACAAACCGATATACGTTGAAATGTGTATTCTAGAAAAATCGAAAACTATATTGTACGAGTTTCATTATAATTTTATGAAAGAAAAGTATGGAGACAAGTGTAAATTGTGTTATACAGACACGGACTCGCTCATATATGAGATCCAAGTTGAGGACGTATACGCAGATTTAAAAGAAAACTTACGTCGATTTGATACGTCAGATTACTCCGAAGACAACCCATATGGCATCCCACGAATCAACAAGAAGGTACCAGGTCTTATGAAGAATGAGAAAAATGGATCCATAATGTTAGAATTTGTCGGACTTATGAAAAGTATGTGTGAATTATATAGTGGCAAGATAACTCATTGCGCTTTGAAATTGTGTGATTGTTCCCCCTTTTTTGCCTGGCGGTATATGGATAAACCAAGTAAAAATTACATGAAGGAGATTTCTCGTCTAACAGACTGAAATTGATTGAAAATAATTTCAATAAATTTACAAAATGCATTTTAAGTGCAAAAAAATTATTGAACTTTTCGACCCAGCGATCAGAGAGGTCTCATCGGTATGGTTATCTCTGATCGCCTACCATAGAAGTTCAATGTTGGAGGTCACTTAAAATGCATTTTGTAAATTTATTGAAATCATTTTCAATAAATTTCAGTCTGTTAGACGAGAAATCTCCTTCATGTAATTTTTACTTGGTTTATCCATATACCGCCAGGCAAAAAAGGGGGAACAATCACACAATTTCAAAGCGCAATGAGTTATCTTGCCACCATATAATTCACACATACTTTTTATAAAAATTATTTATATGGGCAATTGGTGCAGGCAGCTGTTGGGTTCTCTGATTTTTCAAGTTATATAAATTTTTCAGTTTTGATATTTTACATTTCCCAGAGGTGATGCAATCGTTGGTATGTACATGCATATATGTACATAAAGCACTATAGTGTATTGTAATTATAGCAGTAGTGTAGTGCAGTTATTAGAATTTCCCTTAGGTTGAAAAATTTCTAAAGCAATTTGAATTCTTTCTCTAACAAAAATTAAGAAAATATATAAATGTGATTCGCGAGTGATAAAAGTAAACTCTCATTCATAAAATTCCTAACGATCTGCTACCCGATTATAAACCCAAGCAATAAAATTCAAGCCTATTTCGTTTGGCCTATAAACTACAAAATTTTTGCTGCCGATTTTTTTTCCTCATCGGGATTTTGAAACTATATTCACTTAATTCTCAACACCGATAAAGTTCTTTTTAAACTGTTATTCGAGCGTTATCCCATTCACAACAAGAAAATAACGGTTGTGCATAAAAGTTTAATCTCCCAAATTTCGTGCGTTAGATTAAAAATTCTAGTTTCTTACAATTAATATTTAAGATATTCATGCGTGTGGGTGTGGGTAATTAATATAAAAAGCATGCTAATATAACAATATGTACAACATAACAGCTACTTACCAATTGATTATCAAATCAAACTGGGTGTTAAAAAAATAAATGCAAAATTTGATGAAATAAAACCTGGAAATTTTTTTAAGTATAAATGCTTTAAAAATTATATTTTGTTTTCTATTGTGAGTCAGTTAGCAAAAACTTTTATGTTTTCAGTATTTCCAAAAATAATTTAAATATTTTCCAAAATGCATTGAAATGCCTATTTATTTCAGAAAAAGTGTGAAATAACTGAGCGATTTTCCAAATATTACATGTATTTGTAAAATTTATGACTGCTTGCTGGTAAAATTTTTATAATATCTATCCGTATATCTCATTAAATGTTCCACATTATTATATTAATCTGCTTTATTTTTAAATTGTCCATCAATTATTAAACAAACTTGCAACAGCTTTTCAATGTTTTGCAAAACTTCAGATTTGTAGAACTTTTTATGTTAGCGTTGCAATAAATAAGAAATTTTTGACATTTTACGAACTAGTAAACAAATTTTAATATTATTACAAATTGCTTTATTGTGTTCTGTTTGTTGGCAAAATACAATAATTTAAATAAACAATCTTTAATATTTCCACCAGTTATTTTAAAATTCGCTGAAATCACATTAAATCGCGGTCAATCTTAATATGCTCTGCATGCATATGCATATTAGAAACCTTTCGTTAATTTTTAAATGGGGGAGGAAAACTTAATTTAAAAACGCAAAATATTCTTTAGGTAAAAAATAACTTTTTATTAATTTTTTTTTCCCATGATTACAAAATTGTTATAAATGTGTATTATGCATAAAATATATTTTTTAAACAATTAAGACAAACATTTATTTATGTAATTAATCACATTTAGTCCAGATCCATAATGCTGAAATGCCCCCAGGGTAGCGTTTTTACTGAGTTAGCATTCACAAACCGCTTGTTATCAAAGGGGCTAAGTGTTATTTTTCTCTGAGCAGTGCTGAAGAGTACATGGTGATAAGATCAAATTCCATTCTGCTCGTGTGTCATTTCCTTATTCTCAAACAAACATTTTAAATAGTCGTCAAATGTGACTTTATTTTTTACTACGTAGCTTTTTACTCCTTTAGCTTTCTTAATAGTATTTTGATTTTCACCATCCGTCCGAATGCGTAGAGAGTACATTTTCGCTCGGAGTCCGACAAATTCTAACATTATGGATCCATTTTTCTCATTCTGGTACCTTCGTGTTGATTCGTGGGATGCCATATGGGTCGTCTTCGGAGTAATCTGACGTATCAAATCGACGTAAGTTTTCTTTTAAATCTGCGTATACGTCCTCAACTTGAATCTCATATATGAGCGAGTCCGTGCCTGTGTAACACAATTTACACTTGTCTCCATACTTTTCTTTCATAAAATTATAATGAAACTCGTACAATATAGTTTTCGATTTTTCTAGAATACACATTTCAACGTATATCGGTTTGTTGAAAAGCACTTCAGTTCGTAGAAGTTCGATCGCAATTAAATTGTCGTCAAAAATAATGCGTGAATGGAAGTTTGGTTTTGAAATTAATTCTTCCGCTCCGTATCGCCCTTCCCATGCTGTTTTGAGTTTAATGTCGCGTCGAAGTCGAACATTCTCCATCGTTTTTCCAAATACTGCATTGCACAAAAGTTTATATAGGTTTTTCTCAAATTCATTCTTAGTGTTTTTGCGTAAGTTCGCGTTCAGATCTATATATTTTTTCATCCAGTTTGACTGTTTAAATTTGAAAGCTTTGTGAATTTTCGTAATTTTAAACCTTCTGATAAGTAGTGTTTTAAATTTCTGTAATGCACTACATAATTTTTCTTATTATTCAAAGTGGCCAGCATCTTTTGCTCTTTGCAGCCTGGTGGGGAACATTTTTCTGGGGCCATAGGTAAATCCATATGTCTATTATGTATATCTTCAGGAAACTCCAAGTCTACTTCTAGGATATATCCAAGTGAGGAGTCATCTGGCGTGTTTAAATCAATGGCATCAACATCTTTAACCCACGCAAGTCCTCCACATGGTAAATATTGCGACATAGCCCAAGAGTACATTGCATTAACTTCAAAATACTTAAGGAAATTACTTGGTTGATTTGGGTCATATTCCAGCATATATTTATTGTTAGCTTTTGCATACCTCTTGGAACATTGTGTTAGACCGCCGCGGATGCCTTTTTCCAAAAACATAAGGATATCTACGTCACTGATGTAATCCAGCTGTACCTCCGTATATTTTAACATAGGATCCCAAGCTAATCCTGGTGAGGTGTAATAATGCGCAGGATCCAGATCATAATCTTTTATGCAGGTATCGCGGAAATTTTCAAATATGTCTGCTAATAAAAGTACATCTGTCTTTAAATATAAGTCGCTGTATTCGCCTATTGTTTTGATTTCGAACTCTTGCCATATCATAACCGCGTGTTCATAATTCTCCTTAGTAATGTTGCATTCCGATAAAGTGCAATAAAATTGATCGAAAGGTGGAAGTTGTGTTTCTTACAAATTTTCCCAATGCTGGATATGCTCATATGGGAATACACCTTTCCTTGTTAAAAGCTTAAACTTTGTATTGTTAAGATGCGGGTACTCTGAACGAACGATTCTTTTATCTTGTAAATAAGATGCTAGTTTATCCAATGATGATGCTATAAACCGAAAAGAGTCAATAAATTTAAAACTTGTTTCGTAACCTTCTATGATTTTTACCATAGATATGTATTTCTCTGTGTTATTTGGAATTATTTTCAAATTTTCAGGTATGGCATTAGACACATCTTTTATGAGTAAATGTGCATCGTAATTGCTCAAATTATGAAAGACCACAGGAATAGTTCGAGAATCCTGATAATTAATGTTGCAACTCTGGTGAGCAGGACCTCTGTATTTGCTGGTTAAATGACAGTGATCTCGCACCACTTTTTCTTTTTCCGCAAAGGGTTTCTCACATATGTGGCAATTCGTAGCATGTACGAAATTTTGTGACTGCTCTGATGTTAGCGGAATCATTGGGATGGGGCAAAGATGAACACTTTCTACGTTTTCCGCTATCTCTTGCAGCTGTTCAGCAAACCATTTTGCGCAATCGCGTCCTCAGTAGCTTTTATAATATAAGAGCGCATCATCATAGCAGCATTTGAAGTAGTATCCGACGCTGTGTGCTTCATGTTTTTGTAACATTTTGTATTTGATGTTTTTTCCGATACTGGTTTTAAGATGCATTCAAAATCGGCGTAGATAGTAAATGGGACACGTTCCTTTTTCTTAAAGTTTTCAAATTTCAACTTGCCTTCCTTTAGAAAGATCACTTTATAGTTGTTCATCTTTTTACAATCTAAAGAATGTTTCTCCAAATTAGTAGATACATAAAAATAATGAAGGCAGCGATCGCAAAAGAATTTTTTACTGTGATGATTAGCTAACTGAGACGATGCCAATCGAGACAAATTATTTATCCAAACGTAATGATGTTTAATTTGATTTCCGCCTTCAACCTCATCATAACAATTTTGCACCAGCAAAAGGTTAACGTGTTTCTTTTTCTTATCCTTGACAAGCCTTGTCGGTGCAACGGAAAATTCTCCTATACTCTTGTTGAGAACGTAAACATTTATGCTTATATTATTTTGTTTTTCAAACTTTCCTATGTCTGGCCTGCTTACAGGAAAGTGGATTCCTTCTAAATTTAATACAGTAGAGTAGTGTGGGTACTTTGTAACAATTTGTGGATCCTTTTAAGCAGGGTACATTGCAGACACCACCGCCCAAACAAAGCACGCGTTGTCATTATTTTGAACGTTAACGCAAGCATGCTTTTCCATAATAACAGGTGGTAGTTCGATGTAAGATGAGCCCAACAGGGGTGTATATTTATTGATGTTAATTGTAATATTTACCACCTCCCTCAAAGCCCAAGCGTGACTCTGGCTCCTGAAATTCATCCAAATCAGATAGGATGGTATTGTTGCGAGCGTGGCTCTTGGTCCGTTATTTAAAACACAATATTAAAAACTTTTATACAAGTTCTTTATTTCACTCTAATCATACAAAATTCATAAACTTTCTATTAATCAACTCAATTCTAATTATCGCTAATACTGTACTTTCAATTATCGCAATCTAATTACAACACTTTCGCACGTTTATTACTTTCACTTGTTAACACTGCAACGTCTAAGACAAGACTCTTTTTCTGGCTATGACAACTGTTATATTTATACCCTAGAAACTCTCCAGATTATTCTCGAGTGTTCTATTTTCCAGAAGCTTCTTGACTGTTCTATTCATTCTATTCCTGAACCTTCCTGTAGATACCATAATCAATTCTCCGAACCTGAAGTCGTTTACTCTCCATTGCCAGTACATAGATGTCACTAGTTGTCTCTTTCTCTTGCACGTAACACTGCCCCCTTCTTAAATTTGTTCGTCCCGAACAACAGGTGGTCCACGGTCTTGATGCTCGTAGTATTGACACAAGCGGTCCAAGTGAACAATTTTATGCTTGCCTCTTGTGCCACGCTGAATCCTGTATACCACGTCATTAATTCTAGTTACTACTGAATACGGTTCTTCCCAGTGTTGTTGCAATTTTGGAGAACGTCCCTTACGTCGTCTCGGATTGTAGAGCCAAACAAGATCACCTTCATTAAATCCTGTGGAATTAGCACGTAGGTCATAGCGGGTCTTCATCCGATCAGTACTTGTTGCTAATTTTGTCCTCGTGGCCTCGTGCACATCAGCTAATTGTTGTTTGAGCTCCGATACGTAGTCTTCTGGTAACTTTTGTTCACCTCTGGGGGTACCGAATTTGAGGTCGCTAGGTAAACGCATCTCTCTTCCGAATATGACTTTAGCTGGGGTTTGTCCGGTAGTACTATGAATAGCTGATCTATAAGCCATTAGGAATATAGGAATGTGTCGATCCCAATCGCGTTGATGATAGTCAACAACTTTCTTTAGATGCTCGATCAATGTTCTGTTGAAGCGCTCTACCATGCCATCAGATTGTGGATGTAGAGGAGTTGTTCTAGTTTTTCTTATTCCCAACATTTTACACATCTCCTGGAAAGTCCGCGATTCGAAGTTCCGTCCTTGGTCCGAATGAAATTCGTGAGGCACTCCAAACCTACTGACCCAATTCGTTATTATTTGTTCCGCAACTGTGGCTGCCTCTTGATTAGGGATTGCATAAGCTTCAGGCCATTTACTGAAATAGTCAATGGCAACTAAAATATAACGGTTACCGCCATCCGTTTCAGGAAAAGGTCCAGCGATGTCTACAGCTATCCTTTCAAAGGGGGCTCCGACATTATACTTATGCATTTCACCTCTGCTTCTGTGTTGCGGCCCTTTGCAAGCAGCGCAGACAGTGCATCTGCGGCACCACTCCTCCACATCTTCTCGCATATGTAGCCAATAAAACCTTTCTCGTATTTTGGAAATGGTTTTGTTCACTCCCAAATGTCCTCCAGAGGTTCCACCGTGCATTTCTTCTAGAACATCTTTGACGTTTGATGCTGGCACGACTATCTGCATTCGGAAATATTCGCCGTTAGGTGCTTCCCATTTGCGTTTTAATATACCACATTCAACATGAAGAGAGTTCCATTGAGCCCAGTAACTTTTCAGCTTCTCACTCCGTTCCGAAATATCCTTCCAGTCTGGTCTTTCCATATCTTCTTTCCAAGCGAGAATAGGTGAAATGTCCGGATCTTCTCGTTGTGCTGTTCTCAGGTCCTC
The DNA here is from genome assembly GCA_963924295.1 of Dioctria rufipes. NCBI lineage: Eukaryota > Metazoa > Arthropoda > Insecta > Diptera > Asilidae > Dioctria > Dioctria rufipes. Next base: position 117,370,080 of record OZ002741.1, read on the forward strand.
GTTGTCCCAACCTGTAGATGGTTCCACGGTTACCAACTGTATAGTTGCTGTTGTTTCTTTTTCTTCCACCCGGGCGCAATGTTTGCATTCAAGTTTGCATGGACGTCGTGAAAGGGCGTCTGCATTTCCATGGATACGACCTCTTCGGTGTTGGATCTCAAAATCATAAGATTGGAGTCGCTCTATCCATCTCGCCACTTGTCTCTCAGGGTTCTTAAACTGCAGAAGCCATTTAAGCGCTGCATGGTCGGTGCGAAGGATGAATTTCTGCCCGTAGAGATATTTATGAAAATGTTTCGTTGAACTTACAATGGCAAGTAGCTCTTTTCTTGTAGCACAATAATTTTTCTCGGACTTTGAAAGTGCTTTGCTATAGTAAGCTACTGGAACTTCTTGACCATTCTCCTCCTGCGAAAGCACTGCACCAATACCTTCATTGCTGGCATCCGTGTCTAATATAAATGTTTTTCCCAGCTTTGGATAGTGAAGTACTGGAGCTTCACAGAGCTGTTGCTTCAAATTTTCAAAACTTTCGTTGCATTTATCCGACCATATGAACGGCCTTCCCTTTTCTGTAAGTTGATGTAGGCTTCTTGCTATATCTACAAAACCTTTCACGAATCGCCTGTAGTAGGTAGCTAAACCAAGAAAACTCCGTAATTGATGTTTGTCCTTTGGAACTGGCCAATTTTTGACGGCTTCTATCTTCTCTGGATCGGTTCTTACTCCTTGTGATGAAACTATGTGCCCTAAATATTTAACTTCATCTTTGAATAGAGCACATTTACTCGCACTGAGCTTCAATTTTGCATCTTTGAGTCTTTGAAGTACTTCTCGTAAGTTGTTTTTATGTTCCTTGAATGTCCTTCCGATAACTATTAGTAGACAAGACATGTTTTCCAGGTTAAACCACGTAGAACACATTCCATTAGTCGTTCGAATGTGGCTGGAGCATTACATAACCCAAATGGCATTACTTTGAATTGTCATAAGCCACTGCCAACTGAGAAAGCAGTTTTATCTCGGTCGTCGGGATGTATTTCCACTTGAAAGTAACCACTCTTCAAATCCAATGTGGAAAACCATTGCGCTCCGGAAAGGGTATCCAACGTGTCATCAATCCTTGGTAATGGATAGCTATCCTTTCTCGTCACGTTATTTAGTTGGCGGTAGTCTACGCAGAATCGGGTGCTGCCATCCTTTTTCCTAACCAGAACAACCGGCGATGTCCAAGGGCTGTTAGATTCCTCTATTATGCCTTGTTTCTTCATGGAATTCATCATGTCTGCAACTTCTGGTTGTTTGGCTAATGGCAATCTTCGTGGTGTCTGTCGAATGGGCTTGGAATCTCCTGTATCGATCCGATGCTGGACAAGATTTGTTTTACCATAGTCATCATCATTCATTGCAAATAATTCCGAAAATTCATTGATCACCTCTTTGGCATCGTTGTGTTGTTGTTCACTTAAGGCACTGGACGAAAGAAGTTTCTAAACCTGTTGGGTAGTAGCTGGTATAGGTTTTGTCTCCCTGATATTACTACCATTATCCAAATTGACGATTTGGTAAACGGGTTCACAATTTCCAATTATAGCACCTTCTTTTAGTTGTACCTCATTTTCGGATGTGTTAAGCACTCTGACTGGTATTAATGTTGCACCTTCTGCCTTCACTAAAGTCTTCCCCACAATGATGCTCGATGTGACTTTTGTGGGGTTAGGCTCCACCAGATAGAATCGGCAGGTCCCGAAGTCATCAGTAAGCTTTGTCTATATTAGTGTCTCGGAGCATGGCGAAAGAGTAATATTTTCGCAGACCATCGTCCTTACTTTCGCAGGATGATCTGCTCCTTCTCCTAGTTTCATAGGAATTTCTATGTTCCCATATTTGAGAATTCGCTCTCCGACATCCAGATTTATTTTGTATGTGGTCATGAAATCTATTCCAAGAATGCATTCATCCATTATGTCTGAAACCAGAAAAGTGTGAGGAAATAGTAGTTCGCCTAGTTGAACATTTAAAGTTATTTCTCCAAACACCCGTGCTGCTGCTCCAGTTGCTGTTCTTAGTAGATATTTGGTGGTATTATAAAGCCATTTGTTCTTAACAAGATCTGTTCTAATAATTGATCTTGCAGCTCCAGTATCGATAGTGACTGCGCAGTTATTTTTGCCTACACTTCCATATATAACAAGACTGCTATTATTTCTCTGCAACTGGCCTACTTGAATGATGACTTCGGGGCTGCCGATTCCACCAACCAACTTCTGCCCCACAAAGTTGGTTTTTACTAGTTTTCCGACTGCTCAACAGGAGAGCTGATGCGACTAGTCGCTGCTTGATATCTAGTCTCTCCATGAATAGCTTGTTCCCTGGCTCGACATCTTTGGCATTCTTCTTTCCCTTCTTCAGGTGATTCCACACGTCGACGTTTTCTGCAGTCTCTTTGAAGGTGCCCTGATCTATTACAATTCCAGCATCGAAGGACACCACGTGAAGGCGGGCTCTGTGATGATTGCACTCTGTTACAAGTACATTCTTCCACTGAAATTTCTCTTACTCGTACTGCACTCCGTGAAGCTTGTCTGGCGGATTCATATGCTAATACATAGGCTAGTGCTTCTGCTGTTGATTTCTTTCCTGCTAGCCTTAACGCTTGTTGTAAATTTTGATCTGCAATAGCGTTCACAAATGCCTCCGTCGCCACTTCATTAAGGAAATCCGCATTTACGCTGGAGTATGAAAGATGCGCTAATCTTTCCACATCAGCCTGCAATTGTTGTAGTGATTCGCCATGCTTTTGAATCCTGTTGCGCGACTGTAGGCGATATACTTGCTGCATGTGTTCTTCTCCGTAACGTAATTCTATCGTCTGTACTAATGAAGGGTAATTACGTTGATTTTCAATCGAAACAGTTTGTAAGAGTTCTGATGCAGGAGCTCGAAGTGCTAACACCAGAGCTATAGCTTTATCTTCATCGTTCCATCCATTTACCTCTGAAGCTGCCTCGAATTGTCTTTTGAAAATATGCCAGGAATTTTGTCCATCAAATATTGGGGGTTTCATTCTACCTGTGCTGGATATTTCAGCTGCTACGTTTAGAGGCTGACGATGCTTTATTCTTTCTAGATCTGCTGTAACGTTTTCAAGTTGCTCAGTAAATTTTTGTTGTTCCTGCTCGATTTCTTCAATTTTCAAATTTTGTTCATCTAATGAGTTTTTTAGAAAATTTTTCTGTTCCTCCAAACCAGTTTCTAGGCAATTCTCCAAAGAACTCCTTTGTTCGTCCAAGCGGGTTTCCATAGAATTCTTCTGCTCATCTAACCGGGATTCCAAAGAATTCTTTTGTTCCTCAAAAGCATTCTTTTGTTGCTCAAAAGCATTCTTTTGTTGCTCAAAAGCATCCTTTTGCTCGTCCAGACGGGTTTCCATAGATTTCTTTTGCTCATCTAAACGGGATTCCAGAGAATTCTTTTGTTCCTCTAGAGAATTCTTTTGTTCCTCAAAAGCATTCTTTTGTTCATCTAAACGGGATTCCAGAGAATTCTTTTGTTCCTCGAGAGAATTCTTTTGTTCATCAAAACGGGCTTCCATTTTGCTCATTAAAGCACTCAAAAGCTGTTCCATTTTCATTGTAGGCTCTTCTTCAACTTCGGTTTCTTCCAAGTTATCTTCGAAAACAAATGTTTCAGGATTCTTTCCTTCCTCTATCAAAGCTTGTCTGAGTCGCTCGACTAGAACTTTCTTTGCACCTGTCGTTTGTAATGACCGGTTCCCTAACTCCACTTTCAAATCCTGCGTTCGAAGCTCCTCGAATTTTCGCCCCATTACTTTAGTAATTCACTTTAAGTTGAATATAAATTATTTTCAAGAACTTTCAAAATTTAACACAATTTCACAAAATTAATCACACTTTGAATTTTAAAGTCAATTGCCACCACTTTATTTCGCGAATTTATTTCACTTCTGACACCAGTTGTTGCGAGCGTGGCTCTTGCTCCGTTATTTAAAACACAATATTAAATACTTTTATACAAGTTCTTTATTTCACTCTAATCATACAAAATTCATAAACTTTCTATTAATCAACTCAACTCTAATTATCGCTAATACTGTACTTTCAATTAACGCAATCTAATTACAACACTTTCGCACGTTTATTACTTTCACTTGTTAACACTGCAACGTCTAAGACAAGACTCGTTTTCTGGCTATGACAACTGTTATATTTATACCCTAGAAACTCTCCAGATTATTCTCGAGTGTTCTATTTTCCAGAAGCTTCTTGACTGTTCTATTCATTCTATTCCTGAACCTTCCTGTAGATACCATAATCAATTCTCCGAACCTGAAATCGTTTACTCTCCATTGCCAGTACATAGATGTCACCAGTTGTCTCTTTCTATTGCACGTAACAGTATTTATAATGTTTTCCGCAAACCATTCCGTGAGATTTGCATCTCTTGAAATTACTTTATTCCTTGTGTTTAAAAATTTGCACTCTTCGATTTCTTCCTCCTTTGAAAACTTAGCAAATTTACCACAAAATATAGCATTAACTTTAAGAAAAGCTTCCTTTTTTAAAATATTTGCAATACGGCGGACAAGTTTGTTATGCATGCAGTTCTAATTCTTCCGCCAAAAACAGATTTCATATCTTCCCATTTGATTTTGTGGGCTGCCCATTCTTTCCTATTTGGGCGTGCTGGTTTATATTCTCCTCCTCGTAATAAAGCAGCTGTTAATTTCGTTCTGCATGCCATCATTCTACTAATGACGCTCAATAAATTGTTTGTGGCACGAACATTTTTAGTATTTTTTAAAGCGCTGTTTAGAGATCGTAAATTTTTCGAACACTCTTTGATGCATCTTTCTACATCTTCAACGTTTTCTTCGTTAACCGATTTTAATGTTTCTTCCGCACTTTTCAAATTTTCCGTGAAAGATGCCATTTTACTTTGTACGATTTACTTATTATCCTGAACGTCTTGCTTTTATGAATACAATGTAAAGAATGAGCTTGGCCGTTTATTCTACTTTCTAATATAAGTTAATGAATTTAATTCGGTCAGAACTAAAAAAAATAACACGAAATTTATTTCAAGCGATTTTATTGAAATTCAAATTACAACTAACTAAATCTAAAATCTAAAAATCTACTTTAGGGAAAAATACTGCTGGCTGAAATCCGTGTGAACGGAAAGTTGGCTGGTCAGCATAAAATGCATGGGAGTGAAATGTGGCCTTGCAACGTGCCGCCGGTATGTTGCCGTGGGTGAAATACGATTCCTTGTTGTGTTGTGGGAAAGTAAATTAAATGCGTCTTAACTCTTCCCCTCTTAAGTTCAAATGTCCTCATTTGTTTTAGAAGAATGGCGTTTCGTAAAATTTCCTTCTGGAAGGTCTCGGGATGATTGTTTTCGGAGAGTCTGTTGCCTCGGATGCTGCGTTTTGTACTGGTGTTTTAGGGCTCTGCGGGTTATCAACTGCGTTCCTTTCTGTATGCTCTATTTCCCCTGGATTAGGATTCTCAGTGTTGTAGGTTGAGTTTGAGATTCGTATTGATCTATTTCTTCTGCATTTAATTATTAGGATGACTATTGCAAGGATGGTAATGAATGAGATGAGGCCGTAGCTGGTAAACTTATGGATGTATTTTTCTGTTTGCAGCAATTCTATTTGGCTAGTATTATTAATAGGAATGTCTTTCATCATTTGAAGCGATAGTATTTCCTTGTATTGGCGTTCTTGAGGGGTCGGTTGGAGAATAGCTGGAAGTGCCTGGAGCATCGATTTCTCTATGGAAATGAAGGTTTTGTCGTTCACGGTTACGCTTGTGTTATGAAACTTGATAAGGTATGTCCCGTTGAGGTTTTTGGATTCGTTTGCTATGTTGATATTTCCATCGAATTGATTAAGAAGTAGTAATCCTTCTGAGATTTCTTCTATCGTTGGGATATGTTGATTGTTGGTTTGGTTGCATTTTGAAGGTCGACTTTTAAGTAGATTTGGTAGACAAGTAGAATTACTTATATTAAAAATATTCCTATAGTTACAGATTGACAAAAAGTTAACTGTTTTACACTCATTCAGAATACCATAGATTTTATTTTTATATTTTAATATTTGGTTGTGTTCGATTTTATTTATTTTATTGTTTCTTTTAACAGGTTTTATTAATAATTTATCATAGATTTCTGATGTTGTCATAGGTATGTAAACAATATAAAGCAAACATGTGCTATTAGTTATAATTTTAATGTCTGCGAAGTCTAGTGCTTCTTCAGGGGTGGCGTACGGTAAATTTTCTTTCTCTAGTGTTTCGATTGCTAATTTTATTTCCGAACTTGATAATATAAATGAATTTATGACTCCTATTCTAGCCCAATGAATGGCATACTTTATATTAATTATTTCTTCTTTAATAAGTCTTAACTTGTACTGTATGGTCATACCTAGCTGATCAATTATCCCATTATCTGTTTTTATAGCACTAGAAATTTCATTCGCAATTCTGGTGATATTATTTATTCTTTCGTTGTGTAGTTGGTTTATTATTGCTTGCTTATTGTTGTTTTCTAGAACATTGTTTATTTTATTTTTTATAATTTCGAAATCTTCATGATCGGGATTCCCTGCGATCCATTTCCAAACGCTACCAATAAAATCTAGTGATCTTTTCGTTTTATGGAATTTAATGCCGTCCAACAATGTCTGTGATTGTGTAAGTTCATGATTTAGATAAAGGTATAGGCGATGCTTATTGGTAATCTGTCTGTCCAGTACAGTGTGGATTGTGTTTATGAATTTTTGGTAATTGTCCAGTTCTATAACGTGAATTAATTTAAAGTTTCCTTCCTGGATTTTTGCCTTACCGGTACTGATGGAAATGATTTGGGAGTTCGTATAATCTAGTATCTGCACTTCCCCAGTTGTTATGCTGAGGGCACACCTGTAACGAAGAATTACGACCGGTTTAGTTCCTAATATTACTTTTATGTACTATTTTCCCTGATTCTGTTAGGACCGTAGTATTTCTATTTTCTCTAACTGTTTCTTTCTTGTATCTTACTGTTAGTTTGGAGCCAAGACGTTTGTTATGCTTAACATAAATGATCTGGCCTGTTTGGTAATTTTTAATGGGTTTGCGTTTTTTGTTATGGAATGCAATATCTTTTTGCTGTTTGTCCATTAACCTATCAATATTGCTAAGGCGAATTCTCTCGAGTTCTTCAGGACTTGCGTTCGGTGTTCTGCCATAAAACAGTTCTACGGGTTTTTTCCTCGTAGTTGAGTGAATGGAATGGTTGTATTCGTTTACAGATCTTTCCAATAGCTCCTCGAATGTTCTTTCGATTCCTTCTGTTTTCAAACACCTCATGATCTCGGAGAGGGTTGAATGGAATCTTTCGATCTTGTATGGAGGAACCTTGAAAACCCTGATCTTTAAACCGTCTTCCATCATAGAGATTATGGAGCGAGATTGAAGAGCTTTTTCATTATCAATCACTATGACTTCGGGTATACTGAAGAAGAATAGGATATCCCTAAGAGGCTGTTTTATGTCCTCTGATGCTTTAGATTGTATGGGTTTGCAATATGCGAGTTTTGTTAGTTTATCTATGGCAGTGAGTACTAATCTTTTCTCGGTTGAATAGATATCTATATGGAGTGTGTGACCAGGATAGTTGGGAATGGGTGTAGGGCAGATTACCTGATTATTAGGGTGGCGGTCTTTACAGGTCTCACATCGTTTGACTAGGAACTTGATTCTCTTACTCATTTTTGGAAAGTAGTATTTTTCAAGGACTTGGTCTTTATTTTCTTGGGCATTACGATGTGCTCGTCTGTGAATGGTTAGTATTCTTTCGTCTATTTCGTCATCGTTTGTAATGTCTTGTATCATTTTCTGCGTAAAGCGTACTTTGTGATTTCTGAAATGTTTTGGGTAGATTTGTTGGATTTTGCCCATTATTGCTTCTGTGGTTAAGATGCCGGTGATTATAAGGGGGTTTAGGTATCTTTTGAAAATATTAATGATATCTTCTTCGGAGTATTCGCGTCGTATAAGAATGTGTCTTGTGTAGTTTGGGAAAGGGTTTTTTATTTGGTAACTGTTTTCACAACCTTGCTGTAGTATCAGCTGATTTCGGAAAACGTTGACGGGGACTTCGACTAAAGGGATCAAGTCGTGTGAAGAGCTTTCATCGCTGTGCTGGGTTACCGACATTACGTTCACTTCAGTTATTGGAGGTATTCTTGATAGGGCATCGGCTACAACATTTGTAGTTCCTGGTTCATATTTGAGTTCATAATTGTACTCCTCCAGAATTGCCTTCCATCGTTTCATTTTAGAATTGTTGTTTCTATTGCTAAGTGCATATGTCAGCGGCTGATGATCTGTAAATATCCTAACCTCTTTGGATCCGTAGAGGAAGTTTCTCAGAGAATTTAGAGCCCAAATTATGGCGAGCATTTCTTTCTCATTCGCTGCATAGTTTTCTTCCGTTTTATTAAGAGTTCTAGACAGAAATGTGATTGGTCTCCCTTCCTGGGCTAGAACTGCACCGAGTGCGAAATTTGAAGCGTCGGTAGTAAGTTCGAACTCTTTCTTAAAGTTCGGGAAAGATAATATAACATCTTCTGATGCAAGAGAGTTTTTGAGTTTGTTGAAAGCTTTTGTAGCTTCCTCATTTAAAGAGACTGGTTTTGATTTTGAGATATTTTTGGGCACATGTCCATCTTACCCTCTTAAAAGCTCTGTAAGCGGTTTTGTAATTTTGGCATAATCTTTGATGAACCGCCGATAGTGGCCAGCCATTCCAAGAAATGATCTAAGTTCTTTTATTGTCTTGGGAGGCGGAAAATTTACTATAGCCTGTACATTTTTGAGATTGGTCTTAATACCATCTTTTGAAATAATGAATCCTAAAAATTCTACTTCGTCTCGTAGAAATTCGCTTTTGTCGAGCTGGATTTTCATATTGGCCGCTTCTAAGACTTCGAATACTAGTTCCAAGTTTCTGAAATGTTCTTCTTCGGTCTTACCGAAAATTACTATATCATCTATATAGATGTAGCACCTTTTGCCAATGTGATTTCGGAGAATATCGTCAAGAGCTCGTTGAAAGATTGAAGGTGCGTTTTTTAATCCGAAAGGTAGGCGTGTAAACTCATATTTCCCATGATTGACTGAAAACGCTGTTTTTTCAATATCAGATTCCTTTAATGGAATCTGGTGAAAACCGCTTTTCAGATCTATAGTAGTAAAGAACTTGTTATCGCCTAGGTTGGCTAAAACATCGTTGATTTCGGGGATCGGGTATTTATCGGGAATTGTGACACTATTCAATTTGCGATAGTCGATCACCATTCGATATTTCTTTTCTCCGGATGCATCTTCTTTCTTGGGGACTACCCAGACTGGAGAATTATACGGTGATTTAGATGGCCTAATTATACCGTCTGCAAGAAGTTGCTTTATTTGTTTGTCCACTTCTTCTTTAAGAGCCATGGGATAAGGGTATGTTTTAGAATAAACTGGTTCAGAGTTATACGTCCGGATCTCACCTTTGACTATTGTGGAGTAGGTTAATTTTTCATTGGGCTCGACGAATAATTTTGGGTGGTTTCCTACTATTTTATTCAATTTCCCTTTTTGGACTGGGCTGAGGTGAGACGTTCTAAGAGTGGTGATAACCTGCGATGTTTTAGGGTCAATGTTGTTAACAGACTCAGAAATGTGTTGTTTTAGCGGTATTTTTATATTTGGGTCGATGGTCATAAATTCTTGGTTTGTGTGAATTATTGCCTTCAGTTGTTTTAGACTGTCGTTGCCGATAATCCCGTCGAAGGATCGAAGGCTAGGTAATATGAAGAATTTTAATTTTCGTTCTGGTCCAAAAAGATCTATTAAGGCATGATGAGTAATTCTAACGTTGCCTGCTACCGAGCTTGCTACAAATGGCTTTTCATTGGGGATGGGATTTCTAACGTATTGTGGTTGAATATAATTCTTATTTGAGCCTGTGTCAACTAGAAATTTAAATATTTTTCCGCTCCTCGCTACATGCTCTAAATATGGCAGCGAAGAGCGTTTTAATCTAAAAAATGGACATCGTCAATCTCTTCTCTAATTTCTTGAAGTTCGCTGTGTTCTAGAGGCTTTGCGTTGTTTTCTAATTCTGAGATATCCTGCGAATTGGTATATTCAATAAATATTTGGTCGTATTCTGGGTCACTGTTGGACATCTGTTCGTGATAAAATTGAAGTTCGGGGCCTTCGGTGGTTTCCTCAATATGGTAGTTTCTTTGGAATTTTGCAGGCTGGTGTACTTGATTCGAGAGTGGCCTTTTATTAGCAAAATTTTGCGGTTGCTGTCTGTTTTGATAATTAACTTGTCGAGAATGGAGGGAACGATCTATGTCCATCGGTTCTGGTTTAGGATAGTCATTTCTAAAGGGTTGCCTTTGTGGTTGATTTACATGTTGTTGTAGGTATGGTCGAGGATATCTCTGCGGGTGCTCTTGAGTATACTGAAATGTTCGAGGATTGTGTAGTAATTCTGGATAGAAGTTCCTCGTTTGTGGAATATAGGGGTTACGCTGTAGATGAGTATTTATTCGTCTAGGTGGTACCGGGGGAGGCAGGGTGAATTGAGGGTTTCGAATATTACCATGGCTATGTTGAACACGATAGTACACATTCTCGAGTTTCAAACACAAATGCAAGGCTTCGGGTAAATCTGCAGGTCCTCTCATACTCAGGAGTCTTGGTAAATCTGCTTTGAGGCCTCTGACAAATGTGTCCAACGCCTTGTCGCGGTAGGCTTGTGTCATCACGTTAAGTGATTCCTGTCCCATATCCATCGAAGATAATTTGTTTAGAATTAAGGATAGGTGATAATAAACTTGTTGGTAAAATTCAGGAATGGAACCATTTTTCTGTACTAAGGTTGTCATTTGATATTCGAGCGTACCTAAATCTCTCTTATCTGCATAATGCAGCGTTAGGCATTTTGAAATTTCCTTCCAGTCTAAAGGGGTATTATAGGATTCTAATGCGGTGTCCGCGTTTCCAGTAATTTTATTTCTTATAACGTTAATTATGCCGTAATATTTCGGGGTTCCCTTGAGATCATTATAAATATTTAAAATTCTGTCCACGCTCTTCTTCCAAGAACTAAATTGTCCTGGTTGCCCTGAGAACTCACGTAAACTTTTGACTACGTCTGGTATTTTATCCATGTCTTCTAAGTTTTGGAGAAATTTAGGTTCTATGGTTTGATCACTTGTCGTACCGTTTAGACTAGAGTTAGTAAACAATTGAAAAGTTTGTTTGTTCTCTTTTCTGACAACTTCGGAAATAACTTGTTTTAATTGAGTAAGGTCGAAACTATTGGTAGGAATGTTATGAGTATCTAAAGAGGAGTTACTAGCAATACCTTGTGCTAGCACGGATGGTTTTATGACGTGTTCGTCAGGCATTTTCTTTTATTTTGGGTTCACTAAAAAAAAATTATAAATTTTCGTATAAAGCGTCTGATTTAGAAAGTCAACTGAGAAAGGGAATTTGTACCTTTACGTTAAGTTTTAAAGCATTTACTTCACCTATTGCAGAAAAAAAAATTTATTGATAGCGCACGGACATGAACTATAGTGGGCACTTCTAATAAAAAGCACAAAAATTCTAGAGAAAAAAAATTTTACCTGAAGAATTTCTACACTTATACTAGCTAATAGAATTTAGATTTCCTTTCAGATTCTTGTTGACTAAATGTTCCAATTTATAAACATGAGAATTGAGAAATTGAAATATTGTCGAGTAAAATCAATAAAATTTCTCCCTTTTTATTCGCATTCGGGAATTCGTAATTTATTATTTTTAAATTAAAAATTCGTAATTTAATCAATAAAATATTTGTTTTGTTCGCACTTTCAAGAATTAAAAAAAAAATCGTAATTTATTACTTATAGATTCAAAAATTCTCAATTCAATACTTTCAAATTATTATTATTTTTGATTGTTATAACTTCTTTTGCACTTAAATATTTTTTTCACTTTAATTTCAATTATTTATTCTAGATCTATAATTTTTTATTCTAATTGTAAATTTCTACGTTTTGTTTTCTTTCTTCAAATAAAAATCACGTAACTTACATTAAATAAAACAGATGTGTGGTTAACATCTGGAGTTGTAATCTGGGACACGTTTGTGGTATTTCTTCAGAGCCAATTAGGCGGCTGTTGATAAATATTACTAGAATCCGGCCTGGTTATCCTGGTTATTCCTTCTACTTAGCAACTCCGTTTTTTCCTGATAAAATGCAGGTGACTCCGGGGCCTCTTTTCCTAATTAATAACTCTGAGAGCTTCGAAAGATTTTATACTTCCTACTTTCCACAGTTGATGTTAGAAAGTTATCCAAATTATCGAAGGTAGCTAGTTTAATACTTTCACTTTGAACGTTAATAAATTGATGGTTACAGTTCAATAAAAGTGATCAATAGAAATGATGCGATGGTTACACTTTCACTTCGAAATTTATTTGAATCACTGATTAAACTTCAGAACAAAATATTTGATTTCACAGTTTTATTTTTTTGCGAAAAGAAAGAAAAATTTTAATCCTTTGGATTTGGACTTTAACTAATTAACATCACAACGGTCCCTGCTCGGGCGCCAGTTAATGAATTTAATTCGGTCAGAACTAAAAAAAAATAACACGAAATTTATTTCAAGCGATTTTATTGAAATTCAAATTACAACTAACTAAATCTAATATCTAAAAATCTACTTTAGGGAAAAATACTGCTGGCTGAAATCCGTGTGAACGGAAAGTTGGCTGGTCAGCATAAAATGCATGGGAATGAAATGTGGCCTTGCAACGTGCCGCCGGTATGTTGCCGTGGGTGAAATACGATTCCTTGTTGTGTTGTGGGAAAGTAAATTAAATGCGTCTTAACTTATACCTTTACTAAATAGATTTTCAGTAGGTATTTTTTTTTTTTTTTTAAAATATTATTTCCTTCTCTTGACATATTTGTTAATTGAGCTAATAAATATATATAAATAATAAAAAAAATTTTTTACTAATGCTAAACTGTCTTCTATTCAACGACGACCTAAAAGGTTTATATCAGGAGCACATAATTTGTAGTGCCAATGATATCTCTGATAGTCAATTACGAATGAATAAGAAATTACTACACTTGGAATGTTCGTAATTTGCAAAACTAGCTTTGCCTCACTGCTTGCAGGCAAAAATTGCACAATGAATAAGATGCGGTTGCTTGACATTGTAAAGATCGCGGGGTCCTCTTTTGCATTCTGAAGGCTTCTGGAAACCTGGTAGCTTGTTAAGCATTTCACTGGTTGAGGACTTGAAAATTACTTCCCATTGAAATTGTCTCTTAAATCCGAATAATTATAGAAGATAGCCATATTTCACAACATGGATGCAACAGATAATTTATTATTACGTTTACACACATATACAAAACCAAATGATATTTCTGATAGTCGATTGCAAATGAATAAGAAATTGCTGCGATTGAAATGTAATGAGCTTGAAAACAAGCTTTGCCACACTGCTTGCAGATAAAGATTGCTACGAAGAATAAGATGCGGTTGCTTGGCATTGTAACGACCACGAGCCCCTGTTTTGCATTCTGATGGCTTCTGGTAGCCTGGTAGCTTGTTAAGCATTTCGTTGGTTCCCATTTGAGGGATTGAAAATTACTTCCCATTTAAATCATCTTTTTAATCCAAATAATTAAAGAAAGCAACCATATTTCAAAACGTGGTGAAACAAATAATATTATTACGTTTATGAACATACACACGCATACACAAACACACAAACACATACATACCCTCTCTATTGCGTACATTCTCTTCGTTCTCTCATGCGTGTATACATGTGACGTCACAATCAGAAATCCAAGATGGCGGATTGGTGCGATATTTTGCCCTGAGTATTTTAAAGGGGGAAATTGCGCTAGAACGCCCATAGCTTATCTGCTATCGTGGCCCAAACAGAAGGATGTAGCTGACACAAATCTGGAAATAAGAAAAACTCCAGTAAGACGCATGCAGGCGATTGCTGATAGAATCGAAGAAAACTCTTCATTACTCAAAAGGCTGCTAAGAGTAACTGCATATTGCTATTGATTCAAATCAAAGGAAAAGGGAGACTTGAAATCATCAGAATTAGAAACAAGAATCATAATTTGGATAAAAGAAGCGCAATTCGAGCACTTTTCACAAGAAATTGTTTCCCTACATAAGAAACAACCTTTAAAAACTAATACTCGCCTGCTGAGGTTGACTCCGTTTATATACATTCTGACGGATTATTGCTTATTGCTATTAGGCGGAAGACTTAGATTTGCTGAGCTCAATTTCGATGAAAAATATCCAATCATTCTGCCAGACAAATGCCATTTGTCAAAACTCTTCATCGATCAGACTCATAAAGACAGATGGTGGGCCCTAATTGATTATGAGAGTCCTCGCAAAGAGATACTGGATCCTAAATGTTCGAAACACTATTCGTTTGCATATACACAAATGCATCTCTTGCCATAAGCAACGAGCTGCGACTCAAATTCAACTCAAGGGAGATCTTCCGCCTCCACGAGTGACAATGTCACGACCATTTAGTCATGCAGGAGTTGATTACTGGGGCCCTTTGATGTATTGCGATATCGAGGCAGAGGTTCGAAAACATACAAATACTATGTAGCAGTATTTATTTGTATGGGGATCAAGGCTATTCATCTAGAATGTGTCACAGATCTAAGTGCACAAGGGTTCATCGCAGCATTTAAGAGATTCACAGCACGAAGGGGACTATGCAGCGACGTGTATTGCGATTGCGGAACAAATTTCATATGTAATGTTGCATATTACGAAAAAATAAGAAACAAATGATTGACCAACTCAACATTGACATCTGAAGTCATCTTGAAAGAAAAGGGGTGAAATTTCACTTCATTCCACCAGGATCTCCACATTTTGTTGGATTGTGGGAGTCAGGTGTGAAATCTACAAAATTCCATATGAAGCGAATTCTTGGAAACGCTACTCTCACATATGAAGAGCTGTCCACCACATTAGCCCAAATCGAAGCGTGTTTAAGTTCGCGTCCTCTGTACCCCACCAGTATTGATCCAAACAACATGACAACATTGACACCGGAACACTTTCTAATAGGAGATATCTTTCTAACACCACTAGAGCCATCATTGCTTGACATCACCATCCATCGACTAGACAGGTGGCAACATGTACAACATCTGTACCAATATTTTTGACATAGATGGAACACCGAGTATTTGAGTCGTCTTCAACAACTACCGAAGTGGATGCAGAAACATAAAAATGTAGAAACCGGCGATCTAGTCAAGTTAAAGGAAGAGCGACTTCTCCCATCACGATGGATTTTGGGTAGAATAATTGACACACATCCAGGAGCTGATGAACTCGTGCGCGTAGTTACCATAAAGACAAAAGACTCTATCATGAAACGACCAGTCGCGAAAATATGTTTTTTTGCCAGTGGAAAATGTAGAAAACACTCGCCCTAAATCGTAAAACCGCAACCATACCTTGTGTCGAATATTCGTTCGTAATATGCATGCAGGCTTGCTTTGATCTCTTAAAAATTTAATTATGCACCAAAATATTAATCTGAACAAAATATTAACATACAAAACCTGTTTCGTACCTCGGATGTCATCCACTCCCACCTAAAAAAGTTCCTATCTAATCACAGCCAAGACACCTTTCCGTCATTTTGGTTAAAATTATAGATAGTAAAAGCAGTTGTTGTAACTTCAACGGTCCCAAGGCGGGGAGTATGTTTGGTATCAAAAGGACTTCGTACCACAAGACAGCTTAGAAGAAAAAGTAAAAACACTAAGTAGCACGAAGATATTAGAACAAATACAAAGAAACTTTTTTGACAATCCGGACGTCTCTACATCGAGCCCTCCAATGATCATCATCGTACCTCTTGGAAGCAGGTAAAAAATAGAAAATGTAATCATTAATTAAAGTACATTGAATATTTACATAGAAGTAAGGTTAGGATTCACACATAATGCGTAGGGTAGTAGGTTTGTTTACATGTACATTAGAGGTTAGGATTCACATAATTGGATAAATTAGATTTAAATACTTACGTTATGTTAGGCAACAGAAGACATTCACAAAACTAGCACAGAACATAAAACACGTAAAACCAATGAATTATAATTCACATGGGAGCTTATACTCACCATAATAATATGTATTTAGAAGATTTCTTTCTATTGCACCACTCCACAACTAGATTGACATTTGTCAGTGTTTTCCTCTTTTCTCCTTGTTTTTCGTTAAGTGAAACATTTGTTGATCCCATAATTTTTAGTTAAAAAGAGATGATTTAGTTCAAGAAAGAGATAGAGGAGAAGAAGGGGAAAACCGTCTAGAAAATTGTAATTAGAAACAAAAATAGAGAGGAAACGTTAAATTTAGAGAAACCGTTGGAGTGCAAATTCCAAAAAAGATCGAAGAAAAATCAAGATCAAGTCAAAGTAAGTCCTGCGACGCGACGGTATCGGAAACTTATAATAATGAAAAACGGTGAAAATCAATTCAAATTATAAAAGAAATCTTGAATTTTGTCGAAAACGTAATAGGAACGCAGAGCCAAGTTGTACCAAGGTAAAGGCTGAAACACAATACGATGCAGTGCAGTGCACTGCACTGCATTGAAATTTAGAGCCCATGTAATAGCATGTGGCAAGTCACATGCACAGCAGTGCAGTGCAGTGCAGTGCACTGTACTGCAACTTTTAGGCTAATTTCTAAAACACTGCACACTGCATCAGTTGACGTTTGTTAAATACTAAAGAATAGAGGAATTGTTCAATTAAAAATGGATTAATTAATTTTAAAATGACATTAGAACAAAAATGGGTAGAGTTTTTCTCAAAATAGTGAATCTAGAATACAAAAAATTTAGATATGAAATCTTCAAAAAATGATTGTCAAAGCACTGCACTGCATTTATTGTGCTTTACAGTGTTTTAGCCTTACATTAGTAAATGATTAGTTTTTGTCAACACTGAATATTTTGTGTTAAATAGGATTTTCTTGAACATTGGAAGAATTGTATGAATTTTCAATATAATTAATTGCGATAATCGAAAATGAACTCTTGTTTTTCATTTAATGGACCCATTTCATAAATCATAGGTAAAGCAAACCAGTTTAAAATTAATCTGTGTAAGAGCATCTGTGGCTCATTGGCTACAGCTAGCAGATTCAGTGGAATCCGAGTTCGATCTCAGACACTGCAGTGTTTTTTTTTCTGGGTAATTAGTTTCTTAGTTATAATTTTCATATTGGTGCTTAGAGACAAAGGAATTCAGCAAAAATCCTTTTTTGTGTGATCGTCCTGGAACAGTGAATTTGTTTTTGGAATTGCGTTAAAGTTCTGTGCAGAGTGTTGTATGACTGGGTATGTTTTCGCAGCATGTCCCAGTCCATTACATTTAAAACAAGGCAGATTGAGGTCCGTATTCTGTTGAAAGGGATTTGGGTTTACCTTGTAGGTCGTTTGAAAATTGGATTGTCTCAGTTGCAAACGTGATGCGTGCTCTAGGATATGTGACTTTAGTGAAGCGAAAGACTTATCAGACTGGACTTTTGCTAAAGTCTGTAGTTGTGGATTGGATAATCCGTCCTCTATAGCTCTCACTGCTTGACACTCATTATCTTTTAAAGTAGATTTTAAAAGAATTTTATCACTTGTATATGAGTGCGTTGCCTCATTTAGTTTGGATAGAGTTGTGCTAAGTCTTTGTAAAAAATCTTTTACATATTCTAATATTCTTTGCTTGCCATTATTTAATTGAGATTGCAGAGTAGATTTGGGAATTTTTAATTTTAAAGTTTGTTGCAGAATTGATTTCAATTCAGGCCAATCTGAGATTTGATTGTACCTATGTATATACACCATATGCCTCTGCAGATAATTTACTCCTTATTAAGCTAACGAATTTAGTTTTTGCGTTAAGTATGTCCGGCTTGCAGTTGAAAGTGAACCAAGATCGATACACTGAAATATACGTGATATAGATTTTTGTCCATGTATATTCTTGCAGTCTAAATCGTATTGTATTAGACTGATCCTGGTTTCCACATCCCTGCATAGCTTCAGTATTGGTTCCTTTTTGTGAATTTTTGGAAGGTGCTATGTAAAATGGGTTATTTGCGTTATCCCCATCAGTCGAAATGGATTTCAACCTATTAGACAGTTTTACTTTGATTAGGTTGTACCAATCCTCTGTCTTATTAGAGCATGATTGTTTAAAGTATTCATGAGTTTTGTCGAAATTCTCACGATCTTGAATGATGGATTCTGTTTTCTCAAAAGCAGCCCATTGTTCTTCCAATTTTCGAAGTTTATTGGAAACAAATTCCGAAGTTCTATATTTTTTGTTTGTCCTTTAGAATTTTTCTGAATTTATCGGTTTTCTCTACTTGTGATAAGCACAGCTCATCGAAAAAACTCCAGTAAAAACCAAGAAATATGTGTTCAAATAAAAATATTAAAACACTGGTTGGCTAATAATAATTGTGGTTGTGTTATGTATATTGTTGCTGATAAGCAGCTGATCCGTAGACGATATATGAGAAAACGAAATGGGAATTTAACTTTGGTTTAGTAAAGTATACACCTATATATATTTAATTAAAATGTCGAAAACCTTTCAGAAGTAAGAGCTCCGTGTTTCTCAAAGTTGTTTGTGTGCATATGTTTTTTTAATAAATATCCAGGTGGAATCGGTGAAAACAAATTTTTGTAGAAAAAGTAGGAAGAGACAGCAATAAGGAATTTTTGAATTGTTGGGTTTTTTGTTGTTTTTTTTTACATTTTGCAATAGGAAATACGAATATGATTTTTTTCCTCACTATATATATATATTTATTTTTACGCGAATTTATGAAATAACTGCGTGCAGCAAAAATCTCTATCTCCAACCAGTATCTTTCTCCTGGTCAATAGGCTTATGGGGCTCTATTGAAGGGGATCGAATACTGATTTATCCAAGTCCTCTGGCCTACAAGTTCACGAAGCCTTGCCGCAGAGGTCGCTTCGTGGAGTAGTGTATTTCGTTGCACGCACAAAAAAAAAAAAAAAACAAACAAATTTTTATAATAGGAAAAAAGAAAAGGAAAAAGAATAAATGCATATATGTATAAAAAAAAACAAGGATATATATGTATATACATAAGGAAACTTTTTTGATTGTTTTACAAAAACACAAAAATGGGAAAATTTTCTTACCCTGTTTTTATTCCTTGTAAATGTTCGTGGTGATTAGATTTTTTTTGCTGGATGATGTAGATAGTGTTGTGGTGAATGCTTCCTGTATTTTGGCTGATGAAGGCGCTGGATAAGTTGGCGGATGGTTTAAGGATGGTGATGGTACGTCACCCGTCCGGGGTGACGATTTCTTGCAGTCTTCCTTCTTTGGCACGTCGTGTTTGAGGCAGGGATGAAGTCTCGCTCGGATCTCACCATTTTTAGGGTACCCGGGCTATTTTTTGTTTGTTTTTTATTTTCATTAGCACTTTAATTATATTAACATCATTGATTTTCAATTGATTATTTGCACTGATTCGATGTATATGGGTAGGTACACCGCTGAGAAGCGGCCGCCGAAAGGAAATTAGGTTCACCTTAACTCCAATGCCAATTAAAGTTAGGGTTCTTGCTTTTATATTTTAGATATTTTAGAAAACAAAAAAAAACTTTTTGTTTGGTTTTATTCGTTAATTTTTCACTTAATGGAAATTTTATTTGATGTATTCTTAACAATTTGTTTTTGTTTTTACAACTCTCCTTTTGTTTCTCTTCCTTTCATTTTTACAACAATTTTATTATATTGCTTCTTTCGGTTTTCACGAAAAATCACTGTATCACCACCGATTACTTTACTATTTTTTATGGTGTTATATTCGTAGCATGCTACATGCAGCAGTATGTTACACTTAAGCTAGCAGCAGTATGCACTGTGTGCTACACAACGATTGTGCTGCCTCTCTGACAAGGCGGTGCGAGTGAACCCTGACTGGACAGCGTACCGAAAAGTTTTCACAAGAAAAAGAAGAAGAAGATTTCGGTTGGCGGACTTTTGAGAGTGACTTTGGGTGAAGAAGGCGGCTAGGAAATGTGGTGTTGACAAACGAAAAGAAGAAGAAATCACCAGTGCAATATATTCTGAACGGAAAATTCAAGTGACTCAGGAAAAAAATCGGTAAAGTCACGGATTGCTGGAATAAATACGGAAACTTCAAGAACTTCATTGAAATTCTTTGGAAGAGAAATGCCATTACATACATAGATACCGGCGTTGATAACGAACGAGGAATTCGCGATCCCGTTTCCAGGGAGCATTGCGCTCTGGTGCGTACATACAATTTAGCGAGGGCAAGGTCGAAACCTCAAGAAAAGGTTGTGACCAGAGCTTCGTTTAAAGAACAAGGGGAAACCCACATGAAAAACGTTGCCCGAGGAAACATCTCGTGGCATATTGAGCCCTCGTCCGAGTAGCGTGAAAGTTTGTTAGACAGTCTCGTGCCATAGACAAACAATTACCATTAAATTAATAATGAGGATGTAACCTCAAATAACTAAAAGGAGTACAAGGAAGAACAGGTGACAGGGGGTAAGGTTTTATGCTTAGCTCAAGTGGAAATTCTCAATAATATCTTAAAATTTTTATCAGGTCAGTGCCACGGTATGGCCCTCTGTTCGCGATTTCAGATGTAAGCCCAGATACACACGGAATCAGTCTAAAACACGGCATAAAGAGCAGGTTCTGATACGGTACGGTTGAAGACCCGGGTTCCTAGTACAGTCGTATATTTAAGAAGATAAAGAATATTTATGCAAAGAGTAGTAGTAGGAATCATATTTAGGCCATACAATGGATGTAAAGGAATTTGTGTCCAATTATAAAACAGTTGGAGACAAGACTCTAGGAGGCCTCCTCGGGATCAACAATCAAATAAAATTGGTGAGTACCTATTTGTACACATGCTCTTACATCCATACAAAAATTATATTAAGAAATGTCTCGTTTTTTTTTATGGTACACTGAAATTGGATTCAGTTTTTTTTCTCTTTTTGTGTAATTTTCAGAATCCAATCATGGATCACTTTAGATTATTTTACCAAACAAATATATTTACATTCCAATTAAGATTAAGACATTTGAACTAAGCTTATTTAGGATAGTTGTGAAGTCCATAGTACTGGTAATGAGAGTCATGTTCACTCACGATAGGGTGTAGGGTAGTTTAACAGTAGCCATTTTGCACGGGACATTTTTTTCTGTTAAACATACTTACCTACGTAACGACTAGTTATAGAGCTACATGAGTTAGAAATGGTACTCATTATGGTTAGACATTTTAATTACTTACACATAATTTAAGATTTTTGATTCATGAGTAGTATATGTACTTACCTCATACCTTAGAACTTAAATAAGTGACCCAGTCGAATGACATCTGAATTATATTTTAAAATTGTTGATTCATGAAAGTATACTTACCCCATACATGAGAATTTAAATAGGAACGATGTTAGCTGAGACGTATACACAGTAGAATGACATTTGCATTATAATCGATAAGAATAAATCCATTTTTTGTAGACGTTTGATTCATGAGGATTATACTTACCTCATACCTTAGAGTTTAACTCAGTGAGGTGTTAAGTGAAACGTACACCTCAATAATATATGAGGTTATGACAGGTTTACGTCCAGTACTTTATCACTAAATGAGAATTCCATTTGTTAAGGCTAAGTAAGTTGAAGTTCGATATTGGTGATAGCTATGAATTACCCCAACTTCTGCTAATAAAGCTAAATTTTTGTAACGCAATGTTGCACTAAGAGTTTGCTTTTCTTCTCCTTCATCCTCCTGGAGCCATCCTACCATGAAGGTTGACTAGGTCCACTAGTCTATCTCTTTACAAGTCTACAAGGGACTCTGAAAATATCTGTCCTCAGAGTCAGTTGGGTGGTTGAGGCATGCAGGAAGGCGCCTTCAATGCGGATGTAGGTAAGTGACGTAAAGGTCCCTTCAGGACCGAATGTGTGCCGGCGATTTTGGTTTAACGCACGAGATTTTTTTTGTATATGGCAGGCGGCAGCGGCAGGTTTCTCGTGGAACCTTCCCACACCCTCCGCCAATATCCGAAGCGAGCTAGCGTGCCGCCCTGCAGTCAACGCTGTCTGCCGAGTGATTTGTCAGCTTATGCTGGCAGTCGGGACTTAACGTCCAGTCGTCAATCACTCAACATAGTTCCATAACAAAAATGGCGCCCAACGCGGGGCCACCTCAGTTAGACTTCGGCGGTCTAAGTATGATGTGTGCTGAGGATTGCAATTACTTCGAGATATGGGCATTTGGCTTGTAGCTAAATAGCCTGAATCGGTAATCTCACAATCAGTGGAAGTTATATGCGGACTTGAGTCTAATTGGTTTGTGATGTGAATTTTTCTTGTAAAGTAAATTAAAGTTTTGCAAGTTTTTTTTTAAAGTGTAAGTTCGACTTTAGGTTTGACTTTGGTCAAGCCTCAAGTCTGAATGGTTGATTTTTTTTGAATTTTTTTGTAATGATATTTCCCGCTGGCTTGCTGCCATGGAAATGGTAGGTGACCTCACACTAAATTTTTGTTTGAGCTCTCACGGCGACATGTCTCTGTTTTGGGCAACTCGTTGGACAGAGTTGTGAATCTGTGAGATGACTTTTTCACTTGTAGCGAACCAGTTGACCAGATTCATGACTCTGCTTAGTTGGAAGATTAGCTGGATATGACTATCAGGTAAAGAGGAAGGAAAGAGTCGCTTGCTTACATCATTACTTCTGACCTGATTAGAGAGAGTGACCTGGAGATTTTTATGTGGAGGGTTGGCTCTTGGAGAGTGAGGGAGAAATCGCATGACCTTTTCTCAGTTAAATTTTTCGGAACGCTTGAATCACTATCAGTAAGATTTTTCTACCCTTTTGGTGCATTTCCTCTGAACGATTGGGGAACTTTTTTTTTTGAAATTGTAGTAGCCTTCTCAGCTTTTGGATCTTCCTTAAATCGATATCTCTGGTACCTCGATCTTTGAAGACTTAGCTGTCTTCTTCGAACATTCAATATTTTTTTTGAACTTCTTCGCATTTCTTCCAAACCCTTGGGTTATTTGTTTGAAATCTTGACTTACGACTGACAGATTATACAATGGCTACAGTGCGAACACCACCGCAAGCAACTGATGTATCGATACAGGTGCCAGAAAAGTGCTCCATCTGCCAGGAGGGAGACTGATCAGGCAATAGGAAGCCAGTGAAGATGGCCTGTGGACATGTGTTTCACAAAGCATATCTGAAAACGTGGATTGGAGAGTAGTCAAACTGCACGAACTGCAGATTCCATCTCACTCAGTATGATTTTACTGTGTATACTGGGGCTGTTCCAAAAAAAGCTTTTATGAGGCCTGTTAGTCAGGATCCTCGAACGGCAGCACCCGTGTTTGATTTACCACCCCTAACGGTCCCACCAGTTAGTCGAGTATCCCTGTCGCCTGGAATGCTAGATCCGCGTTCCATGAGTTTTTCAAATCCCAGCTCGCGACGAAATAGTCCACTACCTACTGCTCATGGTCAGATCTCAGCAGCGACTGAAGCCTTGCTGGCAGGTTTGTGCCTGCAGATGCAGGATTTGGTTCGAGGAGGCCTCGAGCAGAGTCTAAATACCTTACGGACTGAATTGGCAAATAGCGTCAGGCAGCAACTCTTAGCTGCAATTCCACCAGTGGATTTTTCACGGCCACCTACTTCTATGGGTGAACCAAGACGACCGCCAGAGTTTCACGACGGTCGTAGGCAGTCGTTTAACAGACCGGCATCATCTCTTGGCCAGCCTAGACCAAACTTTAACCAGCCTCAACCAGCTCCATCTCATCGTATCCCGTTAGGCCTAGGACCACGACGTTCTGGTAGTCCCATCCGAAGATGGAATATATCCTATAGTGGCGACAGCTCTCGACTTACTGTCGACGAATTCGTGTTTAGGGTGGAAGCATTGACTTACTCGGCCTTAGACGGAGATTTTGACCTCCTAGTACGGCATATGACAACCTTGCTCTCTGGTCCAGCGATGGACTTGTACTGGTCTCTCCTGAGGCAGAACTCCACGCCTTCATGGGAGTATGTAAAGACAGCTCTGTTAGCTGAATGGGGAGTACCGAAGGATGACCTTAAGGTCAAGGTCCAGCTGATTTTGAGGAAACAGAAAGCAGGGGAGTCATTTGCTTCGTACCATCAATACCTGGTACATTTGCGCGATCAACTGCAAAGTCCTTTGGCGGACGGAGAGTTTCTAGGGATCGCGAAGGCTAATCTGCTTCCAGACATTCAGCAGAAAATCTGTTTACATTCCACTAACACCGCCTACCAACTACGGAGTCTCGTGACTCAAATATAGGCTACACAGCAGCGAATGGCGACAGCGTGCAGTTGGAATGCCTATCGCAGCCCAAGAGTCAGCGAGGTGGATGAGTGCCATCCGACAGATGCCGAACAGCACAGGTCACCTGAACGCAGTAAGGAAGCCGTCCCAATATCTGCCCTAACAACACCTCATAACGTTATCTGTTGGAACTGTGACCAGCCCGGTCATTTCTACCAAGACTGCCGTATTCTGCTATGGATGCGGACGCAAAAATATCTTCAGGCCCGACTGCAGCCATTGTCGACAGAAAAACCTGGGACGGGTCGGGAATACCACCACCTTTTCTCGACCAGCGTCAGTTCAAGCCTTGAACAAGGAGGAAGGTCCGCTCCATTTGCAGACCTTAACGATGAACCGCTGAATTGTCCACTAATATCATTCAGTGATTCTGATGATATCAGCAAATCACCGGATGGTACAAACATTTCAGTGATAGAGACGGAGAACCTGATAGATTTCTCCGCAGATCTTCAAGCTCCCATTTCCACTTCTGGACACTATTAGACACTTCTTTGGAAGAGTCTGTAATTTTCGATGTCCCAATAACACCGACAGAACCTTTAGCTGACAAGGTTGCTGAGCAGGAGATTCGGCCTCCTGGCATTTCTGTACTAAAACGGCCACCAAGCTCTGTTATGACGAGTGGGCGTGAGCCTGTTTTACACCCGCTGACGCCGTATCATACGCGTCTGCAGAATTATAATGCAGTAAGAGACCGAATCTTCTCCTCAGTGGCGGAGTTGGCTGGTATCATGTATCCTGACCTGGATTTTAGACCAAAACAGAAACGATCAACCATTCGTTGGCGGGAATACTGTCGACGGATGAGACTGAAAAAAAAACTGGCACAGATTTTCGTGTCGATGCCAGACGACATTCGACCGTATGCCGAAGTAAAGCTGCTCGGGCGCACTGAGACTGGATTACTTGATAGTTTTGCCACTGTCAGTATTCTAGCCCAGGCAGCTCTAGAGAAACTTGCAGAAGCAAAGGTTGAATGGAAGAGGTATCGGACACAGGTACAAGTAGCGAATGGTGCTATGACGACTGTACATGGTCATGTGAACTTGGACATAACTTTCCGTGGTAAGACCCAAAACGTACGTTTTTACGTGATTCCTGGGCTCACACAGGCACTGTATCTAGGAATAGACTTCTGGCGTCTATTTGGGTTGGCTCCAGATGTCCTAGGTATAGTTGCAGAAGTCACTCCAAGTATAATAGTTACCTCTGACACCGATTACCATATTGTTTCCAGTCTATACTAACAGCGTTTAGAAGCTACTAAACAGCTTTTCCCTTCTTTCGCCTCTTTGGGCCTGGGAAAGACATCTTTGGTCACTCGCAAGATGGAGACGAATGCCGCAGCTCCGATAAAACAACGCTTTTATCCGATTTCACCAGCCGTACAGAGTTGGATGGATGCTGAGTTAGAGCGAATGCTATCCCTGGGTGTCAGAGAGGAGAGCCAGAGTCCTTGGAGCTCTCCAGTTGTTCTAGTGAGGATGCCTGGAAAGGTTCGGCTTTGTTTTGACGCCAGGAAGGTCAGCTCCGTTACGAAGAAGGACGCCTATCCGTTACCGCATATAGACACACTTCTGAGTCGACTTCCTCCGGCAAACTAGATTACAATCCTGGACGTGAAAGACGCATTCTGGCAGATCCCACTAGACACTGATTCTAGACAGAAGACCGCTTTTATTGTACCTGGTCACCCTCTCTATCAGTACACAGTAATGCCATTCGGCCTGTGCAACGCTCCACAAACGATGTGCCGCCTCATGTCATTCCCTTCGATTTTCGTGAAAATGTTCTCGTCTACTTGGACGACTTATTAATTCTGTCTTCAGACTTCGACACTCATCTCACGCTACTAGTCCGTGTAGGGGATTGTTTGAGGAAAGCTGGCCTCACTATCAACGCCGAGAAGAGTAAGTTTTGTATCAAAGAGACCAAATACTTGGGTTTCATTGTCGGAAAGGGAGGTATTACGAACTGACCCTGATAAGATTTCAGCCATAGTTGACTATCCGTCTACCTAAAACTGTTCGGCAAGCCCGACGCATACTAGGTATGGTGGGATGGTATAGACGGTTCATTCCGAACTATGCTGACTTAACTGCCTCCATTACAGACACGTGGAAAAACTCTAGTCAGTTGAGGTGGACACCTGAAGCCCAGACGTTGATTTGTTGAAACAAAAACTTACTTCTGCTCCGTTGCTAGTGAGCCCAGATTTCACCAAGCCGTTAACGAACGATATAATGGTATAAGGATACAGTGCGATGCGAGCCAACAAGGTATTGGTTGGGTGCTGCTTCAACTCGATGACGATGGCCACGAGAAGCCAATAGCCTACGTCTCGAAAAATTTGAACTCAGCACAAAGAAATTATACCGTCACAGAGCAGGAATGCCTAGCTGCAATCTTAACTATACAGAAGTTCCGGCCCTTCATAGAACTTATCCCGTGTAAGATAGTGACGGATCATGCGAGTTTGAAATGGCTGATGTCTCAAAAGGACCTCAGCGGTAGACTTGCTCGGTGGAGTTTGAAGCTTCAGGGTTTCGACTTCACTATTGAGTACTGAAAAGCAAGCCTGAATGTCGTCCCTGAAGCACTGTCACGCATTTATTGCGACGGCCTGTCCACAAACGAAGATCCTGGCCCGGAAGTTGACCTTAGCTCGCCATATTTCAACTCATGAACTGATGCATAAAGTTAAAACGACTTCTGGCAAACTGCCAGATCTTTGCGTCAGGGATGGCTTCGTGTACATTCGGAGTGTTCCGAGAACAGGCGATCCGATTCAGGAAGAAGAAGCTTGGAAGCTTTGGATTCTACTTGGGCTTGTCTCCGACGTTATTTCGGGAGCGCATGATCCGCCACTGGCTTCACACGGAGGTATAGGGAATACACTGAAACGTCTGAGAAGATACTTGTACTGGCGACGAATGACAGCTGATGTCAGAAACTACGTAGGCGCATGTGATGTGTGTAAAGAGACTAAGGCTCCCAATAGCATTCTTAGACCGCTTATGAGAGTCCAGTCTGTGACAAAACGACCATGGCAAAAGCTGTATATTGATTTTCTGGGTCCATATCCCCAGCCAGTGAAAGGAAATGTCTACATCGTAATAGTTCTTGACCACTTTTCTACGTTCCCGATTCGCAAACCTATGCGAAAAGCATCTACACTCAATGTGTGCCAGTTCATCGAAACGGAAGTTTTCCATGTGTTCGGAGCCCCGGAAACGATAGTCGCTGACAATGGGGTCCAGTTTCGCTCGGCTCAGTTCACCAGATTACTGGACAAGTATGGCGTGAAGCACTTGCGAACGGCAGTTTAGTCGCCGCAAGCAAACGCCTCAGAGCGAGTAAACAGTTCTCTATTGGCAGGGATTAGAGCATACATCCGCAAGGAACATAAGAAGTGGGATGAGAAGCTGAGCCAGCTAGTTCCCTCAGGAGCTCTTTCCACCAAGCAATTGGTTTCTCTCCCTATCGAATGCTTCTCGGTCAGCAAATGATTGAACATGGCAGCTTCTATTCCATCTTGGGGCGTCTTGGGACTATTAATGAGCCTCTGGGAGTAGATGCTGAATACAAAATGAGATTGATCCGTGCGAGAGTGCAGGAGATTTCAGAGTGGGTCAAGAAGTATTCAGATAGAATTTTGCCCAAAGCAACTTCCAACAGCAGACTAGTGCTAAACTGCGACGAAAATTTGTCAAGTGCCGGGTTAGAGCCAAGAAAAGAAATTCCTTATACGAGCTTGAGGATCTGCAGGGGAAACTGTTAGGAGTCTATCACGCCAAAGACATCAGGCAGTGATATCCATTCTAGAAGCGTCATCCATCTACTGCCGCGTTTATTCCTGGTAGCCCTAAGAAGGCATCCAGCCAGCTTCACTGGTAAACTATAGGATATCGCGAAGCCCTCTTATTGCCCCGTCAATGGTGGGTGATATACCTGTTGGAATTCAACCTCGTGAACACACCTCTACCTCTTATGAGTAGATCAACAATTTATAGTCCCTTCCGGATCGGCCTTATTAGGGAGATTTTTCTTCGTCTGTCCGTCTACAACGTTTCGCGAATCGGCAACCGTCGGACATGGTAGTACCAAATCTAGATGCTGGTAGCCCGCAGAACGCATCCAGCCAGCTTCACTGGTAAACTATAGGATATCGCGAAGCCCTCCTATTGCCCCGTCAATGGTGGGTGATATACCTGTTGGAATTCAACCCTGTATACGGTCTTTATCAATCTAAGGGATGAAATCGGCAACGTAACTACTTCGACGACGCCTTTGAGACACACCCATGAGCAATCGCAGGTCGGAGATCAGAGTGAAATGTTGTGCCGGGAAAGCTTAGCGTCCAGTTGGTTAGGTTACTGATCGCGAGGTTTTCTCAGCATCTCGGTGATGGAAGGCAGAGAGACATCGACCGGCTGCATTTTTTAGGTTACCAACTTGTCGATGTACTTTTGGTTTCCAACACGGAGAAGGATGTCGGGGTCTGGTCGAAGACTGACGGGACTTCAGGGATGTGTCCTCGATGCGTCATCGGTCAAGTGGGGCCTTATCGCAGCCCAAATATGTCTGATGTCGACACGGTATCCGCATTTGACAATATCTCCAACAATATTGATCATCTGCTTTCTGTCTCCCCCTCTTCCGAAATCATCCTGGCAGGCGATTTTAATGTCCATAACATACCATGGCTCAGACATTCTTCTACCACAAGTCCTTCGGGCCGATTCGTTGAACTTTTTTGTGAATCTTTTAATTTGCATCAGCTAGTGGATGCACCGACGAGAATCCCTGATGCAGCTGGAGATAGGGCCAATTTACTAGATTTGTTTCTGTCATCTCACCCTGACAAATATTCCATCTCAGTCGGCTCCCCTCTTGGTAATTCAGACCACTGTCTAATCACGGCTTAATTTATCACCTCATCTGTGCGCCGCCCTACTTCTCCACCTACAAGTAGGCTTCTCTGGCACTATAAGAACGCTGATTGGGAAAGCCTCAATCAGTATCTTAGAGATATAGATTGGTCGGTCTGTTTGGCTTCGAGGGATGCTGATGAATGCACATTAGAACTTAGTAACATACTAAGTCTAGGCATGCGTGAATATATTCCATATTCTTACAGCAGATCTCAACAACAGTAAAATCGCTCTTGGTTTAACGATAAGTGCAACCAAGCTATAAAAGCGAAAGGGTCTGCTTTTCGCGCCTATCAAGTGCATTCTTGTCCAGAACTGAAAGGAATCTACAAGACTGCACGGAACACCTGCAAGTCCATTATCCAGAGAGAAAAATTTCTTTTTGACCAGAATGTTAGACAAAGAATCTTGGCAAGCCGCAAAGGTAGTAAAGGTTTCTGGTCCCTGGTCAAAACCATCAGGAACAACTTCAGCAGTTCCTCTATACCTTCACTACTTAATAATGGTGAAGTGGTAGTTGACTCCCTGGATAAAGCTAATATTTTGGCTGCTAGATTCGCATCAAATTCTTTTCTTCCACCCACTTCACAGGCACCTGTCGTGCATCCCCCGTGCGGATGTGTACAAGAGCCAATACACATCCGTACGAGGGATGTGTTCAAGGTCCTTAAAGGAATCAACGTCTCTAAAGCCGCAGGCCCTGATGGTTTCTCGCCCCTATTAATTAAAAGCTGTGCCTCATCCTTGGCTAAACCTCTGCGCAAACTATTCTACCTGTCCTACTCGACAGGAAAATTTCCAACTGCTTGGAAACTAGCTCACGTTCAGCCTATTCCCAAGAAAGGAGAGGGTAGCGATCCCTCAAATTATCGACCAATTGCAATCACTTCGATTCTTTCAAAGGTTTTTGAATCTATCGTTAACTCCAAATTAATGAAGTATCTGGAAACCAATCAGCTAATCAACGATCGCCAATACGGCTTCCGGCACGGACGCTCATCTGGAGACTTGCTGACTTTTCTTACGGAACGTTGGAATCGTAGTCTTCACAATTTTGGTGAGTCCAAAATCGTTGCTCTAGATATTTCAAAGGCCTTTGATAGAGTCTGGCATTCAGCCCTTTTAGCCAAACTCAAAGCACTTGGTCTTTCCCCTCCTCTTCTATTATGGATTGAAAGTTTTTTATCTAGTCGCCAAATACGAGTTGTATTAGATGGCGTTATATCTGATCCTCATCCTATTAATGCCGGTGTCCCCCAGGGCTCTGTTATTTCTCCGACTCTATTTCTAATCTTCATTAATGATCTGCTTTCCCTTACTTTCAATCCTATCCATAGCTTTGCTGATGACAGTACCCTTGATTTCGCATACTCCTTTGACACCCTTGCGGATTCCAGAGGGAACGCCGCATGTGTTAAACGAGACTGCATGATTAGATCATTGAATAACGATCTTGACAATATTCTCGCTTGGGGCAAGGTGAATCGCGTCGAATTCAATGCATCTAAGACCCAAAGCTGTCTCATCTCATTAAAACAAGACCATCACTTAACCACTCCCGTTTCGTTTGATGGTGCATTAATTTCTGAATCACCGTCACTAAGAATTCTTGGCATTAATATTTCCAGTAAGTTAAGCTGGACAGATCACATCTTCTCGGTTGCCAAAGAAGCATCCAAATGTCTTGGTTTCTTGAAAAGGTGTAAGAAATATTTCAGCCCATCAAATATAGCGCTCCTCTACAAGTCCTACATCAGACCCAGAATGGAATACAATTCCCATATCTGGGCCGGGGCTGGTCGCACAGCCTTAGCTTCATTGGATATTGTCCAAAAGAGAGCCTGCAAGCTCATTGGCGATGTGGCAATTACTCGTCATATCGACTCGCTCGAGCACCGTCGCAATGTTGGAAGCCTTTCGCTCCTTTATCGCTATATGCATGGCCAATGTTCTGATGAAATATATAGTCTGATCCCTTGTAGAATAGTTCCTGCACGCAATACCCGCGCTGCATCCCGCGCTCATCCTTTTACCCTTCAAATTACCTTCGGCCGTACACTTAAATTCCGTGATGCTTTCTTATCCCGAACTGTGCGAATGTGGAACAGTCTACCATCTTCTGTCTTTCCTCCGGCATACAACCTGCAAAAGTTTAAGGGCGATATACATCGGCACCTCCGCCACTCTCCTCATATCCCTTAATCCTTTCCCTATCTCCTTCCTGCCACGCTGTGCTTTGCATCATAGGGTATCCCCTGAGCTTGGCTTAATAATATAAAAAAAAAAAAAACAGTCGTAGTCAAGTACGAGTAATGAGGAATGCTCTTATTGGGTCGTGGGTTGAGACACATATTGGGCGCCCGCAGCGATGAGGCCTATGTTTAAGAGCGGCTAGCTCAGTCGACCATTTTGCAGCGTTGTCTGAACCACAGGTGGTCTAGACCACCATGCCCTATTATGGTCGTAGCATGTTGCATGCAGCAGTATATTACACTGAAGCTAGCAGCAGTATGCACTGTGTGAAGAAGAAGAAGAAGAAGAAGAAGAAGAAGAAGAAGAAGAAGAAGAAGAAGAAGAAGAGTTCGGTTGGCGGACTTTTGAGAGTAACTTCGGCAAAGTCACGGATTGCTGGAATAAATTCGGAAACTTCAAGTGGTAAAAATTTTCAATTTGCACATCTCATTGAAATTCTTTGAAAGAGAAATGTCATTGCATACATAGATACCGGCGTTGATAACGAACGAGGAACTCGCGATCCCGTTTGCAGGGAGCATTGCGCTCTGGTGCGTACATACAATTTAGCGAGGGCAAGGTCGAAACCTCAAGAAAACGTTGTGACCAGAGCTTCGTTTAAAGAACAAGGGGGAAGCCCACATGAAAAACGTTGCCCGAGGAAACATCTCGTGGCATATTGAGCCCTCGTCCTAGTAGCGTGGAAGTTTGATTAGAAAATTTCGTGTCATAGACAATTACCTTTAAATTAATACTGAGGATGTAACCTCAAATAACTAAAAGGAGTACAAGGAGGAACAGGTGACAGGGGGCAAAGTTTTATGCATAGCTCAAGTGGGAATTCTCAATAATATCTTTAAATTTTTATCAGGTCAGTGCCACGGTATGGCCCTCTGTCCGCAATTTCAGATGTAAGCCCAGATACACACCGAATCAGTCTAAAACACGGCATAAAGAGCAGGTTCTGATACGGTACGGTTGAGGACCCGGGTTCCTAGTACAGTCGTATATTAAAGAAGATAAAGAATATTTATGCAAAGAGTAGTATTCGGAATCATATTTAGACCATACAATGGATGTATAGGAATTTGTGTCCAATTATAAATTTTGTTTTGTGAAATAGTTGGAGACAAGACTCTAGGGGGCCTCCTCGGGATAAACAATCAAGTAAAATTGGTGAGTACCTGTTTGTACACATGCTCTTTCATCCATACAAAAACTATATTAAGAAATGTCTCATTTTTTTTTATGGTACACTGAAATTGGTTTCAGTTTTTTTCTCTTTTTGTGTAATTTTCAGGATCCAATCATGGATCACTTTAGATTATTTTACCAAACAAATATATTTACATTCCAATTAAGATTAAGACATTTGAACTAAGCTTATTTAGGATAGTTGTGAAGTCCATAGTACTGGTAATGACAGTCATGTTTACTCACGATAGAGTGTAGGGTAGTTTAACAGTAGCCATTTTGCACGGGACATTTTTTTCTGTTAAACATACTTACCTACGTAACGACTAGTTATAGAGCTACATGAGTTAGAAACGGTACCCATTATGGTTAGACATTTTAATTACTTACACATGTTTTAAGATGTTTGATTTTTGAACTTAAATAAGTGACCCAGTCTAATGACATCTGAATTATATTTTAAAATTGTTGATTCATGAAAAGTATACTTACCCCATACATGAGAATTTAAATAGGAACGATGTTAGCTGAGACGTATACACAGTAGAATGACATTTGCATTATAATCGATAAGAATAAATCCATTTTTTGTAGACGTTTGATTCATGAGGATTATACTTACCTCATACCTTAGAGTTTAACTCAGTGAGGTGAAACGTACACCTCAATAATATATGAGGTTATGACAGGTTTACGTCCAGTACTTTATCACTAAATGAGAATTCCATTTGTTGAGGCTAAGTAAGTTGAAGTTCGATATTGGTGATAGCTATGAATTACCCCAGCTTCTGCTAATAAAGCTAAATTTTTGTAACGCAATGTTGCACTAAGAGTTTGCTTTTCTTCTCCTTCATCCTCCTGGAGCCATCTACCATGAAGGTTGACAAGGTCCACTAGTCTATCTCTTTACAGGTCTACAAGGGACTCTGAAAATATCTGTCCTCAGAGTCAGTTGGGTGGTTGGGGCATGCAGGAAGGCGCCTTCAATGCGGATGTAGGTAAGTGACGTAAAGGTCCCTTCAGGACCGAATGTGTGCCGGCGATTTTGGTTTAAGGCACGAGATTTTTTTTTGTATATGGCAGGCGGCAGCGGCAGGTTTCTCGTGGAGCCTCCCCACACCCTCCGCCAATATCCGAAGCGAGCTAGCGTGCCGCCCTGCAGTCAACGCTGTCCGCCGAGTGATTTGTCAGCTTATGCTGGCAGTCGGGACTTAACCCAGTCGTCAATCACTCAACATAGTTCCATAACAAAAATGGCGCCTAACGCGGGGCCACCTCATTTAGAGTTCGGTCGTCTAAGTATGACTTATGCTGCGGACTGCGATTACTTCGAGATATGGGCATTTGGCTTGTAGCTAATTAGCCTGAATCGGTAATCTCACAATTAGTGGAAGCTATATGCGGACTTGAGTCTAATTGGTTTGTGATGTGAATTTTTCTTGTAAAGTAAAGTAAACTTTTTGAAAGTTTTTTTTTCAAAGTGTAAGTTCGACTTTAGGTTTGACTTTGGTCAAGCGTCAAGTCTGAATGGTTGATTTTTTTTTAATTTTTTTGGAATGATCTTTCCCGCTGGCTTTCTGCCATGGAAATGGTAGGTGACCTCACAGTAAATTTTTGTTTGAGCTCTCACGGCGACATGTCTCTGTTTTGGGCAACTCGCTGGACAGAGTTGTGAATCTGTGAGATGACTTTTTGGCTTGTAGCTAACCAGTTGACCAGATTCATGACTCTGCTTAGTTGGAAGATTAGCTGGATATGACTATCAGGTAAAGAGGAAGGAAAGAGTTGTTGGAGGATGCTGGCGACCTTCAGTAATCAGGGGCTGGCACATGCTAACTGCCTGGCTTAAGAATCTAGTATCATTTTCAGTCTCTAGCTTCTTTTCTTCACTTCTGATCTGATTAGAGAGAGTGACCTGGAGATTTTATGTGGAGGGTTGGCTCTTGGAGAGTGAGGGAAAAATCGCATGACATTTTCTCAGTTCAATTTTTCGGAACGCTTGAATCACTATCAGTAAGATTTTTCTACCCTTTTGGTGCATTTCCTCTGAACGATTGGGGAACTTTTTTTTTTGAAATTGTAGTAGCCTTCTCAGCTTTTAGATCTTCCTTAAATCGATATCTCTGGTAACTCGATCTTTGAAGACTTAGCTGTCTTCTTCGAACATTCAATTTTTTTTGAACTTCTTGGCATTTCTTCCAAACCCTTGGTTTATTTGTTTGGAATCTCGACTTACGACTGACAGCTGACAGATTATACAATGGCTACAGTGCGAACACCACCGCAAGCAACTGATGTACCGATGTTACATACATAAAAACTCAAATAAACCCCAATCTAAAAACATCAATTGCATACCTACCTACCTACATCAGTACATTGCAAGTAAACATTTCACATATTCCGATCAGGAAATAAAACAAAAAGTTTACGGCATGGTATACCTACATACCTACATCAGTTTCCAGTGCATGTAAAAACAAACGGTATACGTACATACATAATTAATCATCAGTGATCTACCTCAATTATTTCAGTGAATGATGTGATAATACCACTGCGCGCAAGAATTCGCACGTTGAAATACGACGACCTTGCACCTAACTAGAACATATGTTTGTAAGTAACTAAATTGTTTTTGTAATAAGCCGCAAAGTACTGAGTGTAATTCGAGTAGGAAAGAAATTAAAATAAACAATGAGTTGAAAACCCGCAACATGGATTGGGTAAGATATACGTATAAATTTATAAAAAGCAACGAGTGCCGTGACTTCCATACTTCCGTAAATAGTAAAATTAAGTAATAGTTGTTAATGAAATACTTCCGACTTACACTTTGTATGAATTATACGTTAAATAAACAAAGTGCTTGGTCAGAGGTATTTCATATATTATTCTGTGTAGTATTAGTAGTCCTAGAGTAAGACAATTTTTATATAAATATACTGCAGAATAAAGTACAGTGAGTTCAGTTTTGAACCAGGTTTTCGCTAATTAAATAGGTGCAAAGCCTTATTTGGCTTCGCCTATTCCTCAGTCTTCTACAAGGTATACGTTAAATAAATAGGTGCAAAGCCTTATTTGGCTTCGCCATTTATTAACAACAAGCTTTCTTTGATGCAATCTCCTTTGGTAAGGGTATATACGAAGATCCTCGGAGCTGTTCAAACTTGTTGATGTGTATTGCTAGATGTATTATAGGGTGCAGTGCCCAGCCACTGTCTTTTTCCTGGAATTCTTCTAGCTGAGTGTTAATTGGATACAAAATATTTGATTTAAACCACTGCTCTAAATTATCATCTGCACTAATTGAAGCAGTTCTCGCTTGGAAATATTTAATGTCTTTTATAATTTCATTGTCACCAGTTTCTTTAACAAATTCACCGCAATTTATGCATGTTTCTATTGCACTTTTTAACAATATTGTCTTTATTCACTGAATTTTTTAAACACTCCATCACATCTTTTCGCAAATTTTCAATTATTGAAAAAATTTTATTTACCAACACCGAAGACATTTTTAATTTTTTGTATGTTTTTAAACTATTACTGAGAATCGCTAACAAGTGTTTGCTTGGGCTTTTATAGGAACGGTTTGTAAACATGAATGAATCCTGCTGCTACAATAATCATTGCACAGGATGAATTCCAACGAATTTGCTTACAGGCTGAGATGATATCGAATTACACGATAAAAAAGAAAACATAAATCATTCAAATTAATTTGATTACTTTATTCTGCTGGGCGAATTTGAAAATATGAGTGAGCTTGTTTACATGAATGTATTTCAAGATAAAAAAGAAAATGTGGAAACTTGTTTACTTTGTGCGAATTCCAATAAAACGTTTCGATCGGTACAATTCTTGGAACAATAAAATTTTTGGCTGCCTACAGGAAGCTCGGTATCAAATGAGATGAAAAGAATAAATGTGCTGATATAGCTTAAATTTGTTTACACAGGTGTGCATGACTCATTCAGCTAAAATGCGAATGTGTAAACAGGAAGTTTACGTATGAACCATTCAACTTAAATGCGAACTTGTTTACAGCGGTGATATCAACTTGAATGATAAGCAGGGGAAGCATACCTAATGTTTGGTAAACATTTAATATTTGATACCCAGAACCGATAAAGAAAGTGATCCAGAACTTCTGATATCTAAAAATCCTTAGCTAAGAAATATTCAAGTAAGGAGACAGCAAATTCACGGTAACATCATGCTGATATCTACAACTCCCCAGGGTAACTTGAATTATTAATAATATTAACTATATCTGAAAAGGTAAAATCGCTAATATCTCGAAAACCAGAGCCCGTAGAGGATTTCTGATGAAAATTTCATCCCCCTTAATACAGCCACCCCAACGATCTAGAATACATTGGCATGAACAAAAATGTTCTACTATTAACTTTAATTATTACTAATATTAGTTCAAAACCAAAAGCCTTCATTTAGACGCTCAAGAAAAATCTTAGTAAAAAAAGCCTACATTTACGCGCGGCACCCCATAAGCAAAAAAAAACTTGAATTATTACTAATATTAACTATATCTAAAAAGGTAAAATCGCTAATATCTCGAAAACCATAGCCCGTAGAGGACTTCTAACAAAAATGTTATCCCCCCTCTAACCACCACCCGCATGTTACAGTATCCGATGATGAAAAGCTGCAACTATTTAAAATTATCGGGAGAGGTCGCCCGATACAAATACCATTCCGCAGCTGAGATATATATGAGTATCCAGTACTACCGGAATCCACGCATCAAACCTGGTCAGTTAAGACTTCCACTTAACTGGAGAAACCTCGATTTATCATCTTAGCATTACAAACGGATCGAAGGAACGATATAACCAAAGATGCAAGCAAGTTTGATCACTGCAAACTCACCGATATTACAGTTCATTTGAACTCAGAATCATATCCCTACGATGATTTGAATTTGAAATTTGATTTGAATAGATACGCATTGCTGTATAAGGTGTATATAAAGTTTACACAATCATACTATGGTCATCAGTATCAGCCGTTCCTCACATGGGAGAAGTTCAAAACCGATGCTCCGATCGCTGTCATTGATTGCTCACATCAAAATGAAACAATAAAAACTGGACCTGTTGACATAAGACTAGAATTCAAGATATCTGAAAATATACCAGCTAATACAACAGCATATTGTCTGCTTCTACACGATCGAATAGTGGAATACAGTCCGCTGACAAGTGAAGTTAGAAAGTTAAATTAAGAAGATGGCTGTCATCGTAGACGTCCAAGGATTCAAAACAAACCGCAATGAATTTATCACTAAAGAACTGGCAATTTTAAACAATAAAAACCAGGTGCATCACTTTATATTTCAACCACCGTTCAGATACAAAGATTTGACTTCAGCAAAAAAGAGGCAAGTAAAATGGCTTCAACACAATTTTCATGGATTCCGCTGGGATGATGGCTACATACCGTATCACAAGCTGTACACTATAGTTGAACCACTGCTTCGAAACAAAACCATATATGTAAAGGGAGCTGAAAAAGTTCATTGGATGCAGAAGATAGTTGGAGAGGGTGAAATCATTATCAATGTCGAAGATGAATACAACTGTGGAAAATTAATAGAGATTAACACAAATGCGCCATCTTGCCAAGTACATATTGGACAATGTGCTATAAGAAATACTTTTATAATAAGAAATTTTATTGGAAATAAAAACAAATGTTTATAAAACATAAGACTTTTCAATACACACACCCCAGAACCCTAACTGACATCTTCTAGAACCTGTTCATGGTGATGTCATGTTGTGAAATTCGAATAACGCTAATATCTACAACTTCCCTGCTAAGAAAACTTGTTTAGGTGCAGCAAAACCATGATGACGTCATGCCGATATCTAGAACTCTCCCGCTAATAAAAGAAAACAGCAAAACCAAGGCATGCTGGTAGTTCCGGCTAAGGCAGCTAGGGTACCTTACTCAAGAAATGGCGTTTGCGTCTAAACAGATGTCGCTAATATCTCGAAAACCAAAGCCCGTAGAGGATTTCTGATGAAAACTCCCACCCCACACCGCCAAGAATCCATTTCCATGAGCAAAAATAACTTGAATTATTAATACGCTAATATCTCGAAAACCAGAGCCCGTAGAGGATTTCTGATGAAAATTTCATTAAGCCCCCCCTCGCTCTCTTTATTACCCCCCCCCCACATACCCACCATCCAGAATCCATTGGCATGAACAAAAATTTCCTACCATTAACTTTAATTATTAGTTCAAAACCAAAGCCTGCATTTAGGCGCTCAAGAAAAATCAATTATTACTAATATTAATTCAAAACTAGGCGCAACACTTGAAAACAACAAAAGCCTACATTTAGGCGCACCACACATCCAAAAAACGAAGCAAAAAACTTCCCAAAACTGTAGCATGCTGCCACGTGTGGGCAAAAGTGAAGCAAGAAACTTCGCAAAACCGTAGCATGCTGCCACGTGTGGGCCAAAAGTGAAGCAAAAAACTTCCAAGAGAACCGTACTCCACATCCAAGAAAGCCGTAGTACCGGAGCATGCTGGTAGTATCGGCTAATGTCTCACTGACATCTTCTAGAATCTGTTCATGGTGATGTCATGTTGTGAAATTCGAATGATGCTGAACTCTCCCGCTAATAAAAGACCGGAGCATGTTGGTAGTACCTGCTAATGCCGCTAGGGCGCAGTCAAGACCAAATGATACATCCCGGTAGTACCGGTTAATCCCGCTAAGGCGCAGTCGAGACTCAATGGCGCACCCAAGACACAATGCCCGAACAGATGTCGCTAGAAAACCGTAGTACCGGAGCATGCTGGTAGTACCTGCTAATGCCGCTAGGGCGCACTCAAGACCAAATGATACATCCCGGTAGTACCGGTTAATCCCGCTAGGGCGCAGTCGAGACTCAATGGTGCACCCAAGACACAATGGTGCATCCAAGGCACAAACCAATACAGTCAAAACACAAACCTACATTTAGTATGGGCTCAAACCACCTAGCGACGATCGCGCCATCTGTGGCGAAATCCTGGAGGCTCAAAAAAGTGGGCCAGAACTGTCCTAGTGTAACTACTAGTACTCATAACATTAAAATGCTCCCGACACTTGTCATACATAAAGAAATACGAGACTAGGTTACCCTTACCCAATGCACAAGCCTTTTCAAAATTCTTGAATCCGTTTATACAGTCTCTTTTGAGAATTTTTTCTTGTTTGCTTTCCTTTTGCTTGTGTCATTTTTCTTGTTTTTTAGTTTTTCTAATTGTTTTAATTCTTTAATTGTCCCTATTGACCTTTTATAACTTTTAGATTAGCTAGCAAATTTTTGTATACACCTTGTACAGCCTTTTGCCACCCTATTTTTAAGGAATTTTTAAAAGAGCCAATGAGCCAACAAATAAAGAGCTTATCTAAATAAAAAAAAATAAAATATTATTTTCGTAGTGACCGGACCTGTCAAATTGAGCTCCGATAAAGTACCACGAAAACCGGAATAATAAAGACCAAAAGAACTAGAAGTGTGTTATTGGCGATAACGTGCAATAACCACAATCGTCCGAAGTGAATTTAATAAAAAATATATTCTAAAATTTGTGAAAAAGTGTTCAAAATAAAAATTTTAGTAAAAATAATTTAATTTAATTTGGTCGTTGCTATGGCGACACAAAATTTTGAAATTTTTAATAAAATATTGAAACCGTTGGAGCAAGTAATAAATAAATAAATTTTAGTTTTGAAGATAAAAGAAAAAATTAAAAATAAATAAATAAAAATATAAATGTGTGAACTGCACCGCCGTACTCAAAATGAGTACGAGCAGCAGCGACTATGAGGGGACTGATGATTCCCTCAGATCAAGTGGAAGAAAGAAGAAGAGCAAGAATTCTTCTATTTCTCCGAAGAAAATAATAAAAGGCCCCACAGAAAAGGCCATTAAGGGCCCAAGTGAAGAGGCCAAACTTCAAAATTTTCAGTTATCTCCACAGGAGAAGACCGTTGCCAGGACATTCAAGCCTGTCCGTGAAGAGCCTGGGGCAACAGCCCCAATATCCACCGCTACTGTTGCAGCATCAGTAGTTGCAGCTGCAGCAAATCCACTGGACGGCTTCATTCATAAAAGAACATCTTACACGGCCTCAGCGCCAAAGCCTAGCGGTCTTCTGATGAGGCCACTGCGTGAGTCCACCAGCAGCACCACGATCCCCGGCGTTAGTATAAAGGATCTGTTATGCGCAGGTAAGTGGCAGTTCGATCACAAACACAGCGAATCCAGGAACATGAAGTTCACAGCATAGGATTCTATTTCCACTGCAAACATGATGCTAAGCTCTCATAATACAGAGCATATCGAGGCAGTAAAAGGTGAACATCAGGCCAATGCAGCCCCTGACTAAAGAGGAACGGCGTTCACATATGGAAAATACTTGCTGTCATATATGTGAAAAAACGTTTGCAGCCGATGAGGAACGAGTTCGGGACCATTGCCACTTAACAGGAAAATATCGAGGATTAGCGCACAATGCATGTAACCTCAGCTATCAGGATTGCTCCACAGTTCCAGTCATTTTTCATAATTTATCTGAATATGATGCCCACTTCATAATTAAGGATATAGCTACATCTTTCCCTGAAAAAGTTGATCTCTTACCAATTAACAAGGAAAGATATATCTCGTTCACCAAGCACATGTAAAGCAGCCACATAAAATTCAGATTCATCGATTCCTTCCGTTTTACGGCTGAAACTTTAGATAAGCTATCGTCATTGTTCCCAATGTATAAATTAAACATTACAATATCAGAAAGGCAGGGATTGGATGATGACATTGTCAAACTTCTTACACGAAAAGGTGTCTCCCCATATGATTTTATTGATGACTGGGATAAATTGGATTCCCGGAACTTGCCAACATAGGAAGCGTTCTTCAATAAAATGACTGACAGTGCTATATTCTCTAAGGACTACAATCATGCTGAAAAGGTCTGGCAGACATTTGAAATACAAACACTTGGTGAATATTCAGATCTATACCTTAAGACTGATGTTCTCCTATTGGTCGATGTGTTTGAGAACTTTCGGGAAGTTTGCATGAAGACTTACAATTTAGATCCAGCACATTACTACACCATGCCAGGCCTAAAATTGGATGCAATGCTAAAATACACCAAAGTGAAACTAGAGCAGATAACCGACGTATGATTTCCGCTACAGTTTTATGCAGCGTGAATTTGGAGAACAATGTAAAGTCATGTATACAGATTCTATAATATATGAACTTGAAGAGAAAAATGCATATGAGTTTATGCCCGAAAATATAAACATATTTGATACAAGTGATTACCCAGAAGACAATCAATTCAATTTACCGCTCATGCATAAAAAGATTCGTGGTCTAATGAAGGATGAGCTAAATGGGAAAATCATGAGCGAATTTGTAGGCTTTCGCTCGCAAATGTACAGTCTGCATATAAACGATGGTAAAACTGTAAAAAAAGCAAAAGGGAGTAAAAACTAAAGTAGTCCAGAGGCATATCAATTTCGAAAACTACGTCGAATGTTTGAATAATAAGATAGTATTAACTGCTAATCAGAGCTACCTACGATCGCATAACCATAATGTCTACACGATCAGCCAAAAGAAGATTGATATTTTATATATGGTATTCTTTTTATTCAATTTCCCTACTAAGCCGAGAACTTCCTAATAATATTACCCCACTACAGTGAGCTCCTAATCGCGAGGTTGGGCGTTTTACCCAGAATGCTAGATTGTCTTGAGAAAAAACATTTACATGGAAGGGCGTCAAGTTTTTGACCTTCATCCGGAAGTGTGTCTTGGGGGCTAAAAACTGTATTCCCTATAAGCAAGCACGTCACAGGGGATTCCATATTGCTATTCAAAACAGCTCTGATAACTGCTAAACAGCTTTTAAACAGGTCGGATAACGGCTTTACAGGTTTTCAAAACAGGTCTGATAACTGCTTAACAGCTTTTAAACAGGTCAGATAACAGCTAAACAGCTTTTCGAACAGGTTTGATAACAGTTTAACAGCTTTTAAACAGGTCAGATAACAGCTAAACAGCTTTTCGAACAGGTCTGATAACAGTTTAACAGCTTTTCAAACAGGTCAGATAACAGCTTAACAGCTTTGCAAACAGGTCTGATAACAGCTTAACAGCTTTTCAAGCAGGTCTGATAACTCCTTAACAGCTTTTAAACAGGTCAGATAACAGCTTAACAGCTTTTAAAACAGCTCTGATAACAGCTTAACAGCTTTTCAAACAGCTCTGATAACAGCTTAGCAGCTTTTAAAACAGCGCCGATAACAGCTT
The DNA here is from genome assembly GCA_963924295.1 of Dioctria rufipes. Lineage (NCBI taxonomy): Eukaryota > Metazoa > Arthropoda > Insecta > Diptera > Asilidae > Dioctria > Dioctria rufipes. The sequence continues at coordinate 117,413,399 of OZ002741.1, forward strand.
AATAGCTTTTCAAACAGCTCTGATAACAGATTAACAGCTTTTAAAACAGCTGAACAGCTTTTAAAACAGCTCTGATATCAGCTTAACAGCTTTTAAAACAGCTAAACAGCTTTTCATACAGCTCTGATAGCAGCTTAACAGCTTTTAAAACAGCTCGTATAACAAGCTGTTATCTGACCTCACTTCCGGTTGCTCTTATAGGTGCCATGAGAGGTCAGCGTCAAATTGACACCTCCGAAGCCACGCGCCAAATATCTGTTTCCAAGGCCAGGCACCCACGACCACCACCTCCAATACCACCACACACCACCACCGACCACCACCCCCACCACCCCCGACCATCACCGCCAATACCACCACACCCACCACTAACCACCACAACCACCACCCGTTGTAGTGGTCAAACATTATTCGAGAGTTCCGAACTTAGTATGGGAAATTGAATAAAAAGAATGCCGTATATAAAATATCATTTATTAAAAAATTTAAAAAATACTAACATTTAATTCTTAGTGTATCATTCAATGGTTGAGCTTCCTTAAATGGGTTTCCCTATAACTGTATTATTACTTTCTTTATTTTAAAATAATGTTTATCTCAGACCATAATGCAAATAAAATAAATTATTTCATTAAATGTTATTTTAGCTATAATACAGTTTTTATTTACAATGCATATCCTTAGATTATATGTTTTCTGCGTCTGCTCCTTGCTGTTCTGATTGAATAGAGTAATGTCCCCATGGTAGAGTATCAGTTGTCCCACTCATAATATACAGCTTGTTATCATATGGACCAATGCAATCTTCTTTTGGCTTATCGTGTAGACATTATTGTTATGCGATCGTATGGAGCTCGGATTAGCAGTTAATACTCTCTTGGTATTCAAACATTCGACGTAGTCTTCGAAATTTATATGCCTCTGGACTACATTAGTCTTTATTCATTTTGCTTTTTTTACAGTTTTACCATCGTTTATGCGCAGACTGCACATTTTCGAGCGCAAGCCAACAAATTCGCTCATGATGTTCCCATTTAGCTCATCCTTCATTAGATCAGGTATCTTTTTATTCATGAGCGGTAAATTGAATTGATTATCTTCTGGGTATTCACTTGTATCAAATATGTTTATATTTTCGGCCATAAACTCATATGCATTTTTCCCTTCAAGTTCATATATTAGAGCATCTCTATCTGTATACATGACTTTACGTTGTTCTCCAAATTCACGCTGCATAAAACTGAGCGGAAATCGTACAGGCATATCTTTGAAATTTCCATAACTGCCATTCCAATATAGAGAGGCTTATTGAATAAGATTTTGAGTCGCCTTAATTCCACAGCAACTAAATTCTCATCAAATATCGTTGCACTGTGGAAGTTGGGTGCCGCAATCCGAGCTTTTGCATCAGAGCGACCTTCCCACTTTACGCAAAGCTTGATATCGCTATGCTTGCGAACATTATCCATGGTCTTACCAAAAGCTGCATTATTCATCTTCTTATAGCTGTCCTTCCCATCATCGCTTGTAGCCTGCTTCCGTTTGGTAGTATTTAAGTCAATATATAGTTTAAGCCAAGCTGATTGGTCGAGTTAAAGAACCCGGTGCACTCTTTTCAGGATGAGTCCATGTGATAAGTATTGCTTCAAATTTCGGTAGTGTATAACATATTTAGTTTTAGGATGTAATGTTGTCAAAAGCTTTTCAAATTTTGCTCCAGGTGGTGCTGCATACTCAGAGCAAAACGGTAAGACCTTATGCTTATCATGTAGATGTTGAGGATAATCCAAATCGACTTCGAATATGTATCCAATTGGAGAATCATCAGGAATTTCGAAAACGTCAATATTGGGAGCATCAACCCATTTAAATCCTCCGGTTGGTAAATGCTGTGACATGGCCCATCCATAAAGGTTATTCACATCATAATACATCAAGTATTTCTCTTTCTCCTCAGGCCTAAAATCATCCATATATTTATTATTTGCTTTACTATATCTGTTCGGTCATTGACTTATACCACCTCAGATGCCTCTCTCTATGAACAGCAGTATATCTACTTCGGTTATTAACTCTAGTTTCACTTTGGTATATTTTGGCATAGCATCCCATGTTAGGCCTGGCATGGTGTAATAATGTGCTGGATCTAAATTGTAAGTCTTCATGCACACTTCTCGAAAGTTCTCAAACACATCGACCAATAAGAGAATATCGGTCTTAAGGTATAGATCTGCATATTCACCAAGTGCTTGTATTTCAATTGTCTGCCAGATATTTTCAGCATGATTGTAGTCCTCATATGATATAGCACTGTCAGTCAGTTTATTGAAGAACGCTTCCTGTGTTTGCAAGTTCCGGGAATCCAATTAATCCCAGTCATCAGTAAAATCATATGGGATGACACATTTACACGTATGAAGTTTGATAGTGTCATCACCCAATCCCTGCCATTCTTATCTTTTAGTGTTTAATTTATCCATTGGCAACAATGACGATAGCTTATCTAAAGATTCAGCCATAAAACGGATGGAATCGATGAATCTGAATTTTATGTGGCTGCCTTCCATGTGCTTGGTGAACGAGATATATCTTTCCTTGTGAATTTGTATGAGATCAACTTTTCCAGGGAAAGATGTAGCTATATCCTTAATTATGAAGTGGGAATCATATCCAGATAAATTGTGAAAAATGACTGGAACTGTGGAGCAATCCTGATAGATGAGGTTACATGCATTGTGCGCTGGTCCTCGATATTTTCCTGTTAAGTAGCAATTGTACCGAACTCGTTCCTCATCGGCTGCAAACGTTTTTTCACATATATGGCAGCAAGTATTTTCCATATGTGAACGCCGTGTCTCTTTAATCAGGGGCTGCAATGGCCTGATGTTCAGCTTTTCCTCTACAGCTATGGATGCAGTTCTTTGCAATTCTAATGCAAACCCTTGTTGACAATTCTTGCCTCGATATGCTCTGTAATATGAGAGCTAAGCATCATGTTTGCAGTAGAAATAGAATCCTATGCTGTGAAATTCATGTTCCCGGATTCACTGTGTATTTTGATCGTTTCCTTTAATCGGCTTCAATATTGATTCAAGATCTGCATACACACAAAACGGGACTGGTGTCTTATTTTTATAAGTCTTATATTCTAACCATTTCGTTTCCTCTGAGGGGAACATAATTCTGCAATTATTTTGCTTCTCGCATTCGGGAGTGTGTGATGCTAATTTTTCCACAGAGTAAAAGTAGAGCAAATATCTGTCGCATATATGCCTTTTAGCATGATTTTTCGAAGCTTTCTGTGATATGAGTCGGGAAAGCTCTTTAATCCAGGAGAAATAATATCTCCCAGCATCATCATCATCATCATCTTCATATGATCTTCATTCTTTGTATTATTATAATCATCTTGTACCATAAGGAGATTTACATGTCGCTCCGTCCTGTGTTTCGTAAGGCTAACTGGAACTGTGGTGAAGACACGCTCTTTCTCTAGAATGAATACGTTTATTGACAAATCATTGTGGTCTTCAAATTGCGTAATTTGCTAAGTGTCATGGGAAATGTTATTCCAGTTAAATTAAATACAGTTGAATAATGTGAATATGATTAGGTCATCGCGGAGTTACTACTTGCTGCTGCAGGATATAGAGCTGATGATACGGCCCATGCGTAGCATGCTTCATCAGTATTTTGTACATTGATGCAAGCTTTATTTGATGCAATCTCCTTTGGTAGGGGTATATACGAAGATCCTCGGAGCTGTTCAAACTTGTTGATGTGTACTGCTAGATGTATTATAGAGTGCAGTGCTCAGCCACTGCCTTTTTCCTAAAATTCTTCCAGCTGAGTGTGTATTGGATCCAAAATGTTTGATTTAAACCACTCCTCTAAATTATCATCTGCACTAATTGGAGCAGATCTCGCTTGGAAATATTTAATGTCTTTTATAATTTCATTGGCACCAGTTTCTTTAACAAATTCACCGCAAAACTTTGTAGAAACTTTAAAATTAAAATAATGTTTTAAGGTATTCTCAACACGACGCGTAAATAACTTGGCAGCGTCTTGCATAAATATCTTCGGATCGATATGTTTTAAATTTGCAATAACACCTTGTCGAATTCTGTCTGCGAACGCTGTCTTTATTTCCTCCCACTTTACAAAATCACTTCTTCTTACGCGAGTAATTCCTCCACCTCGACGGGGAGTTCTCAGTAATGCTCTCAATGCTTTAATTTGCTCGAGATAGCTCTCGAAATGTCGCTATCTAGCACTCTTATTGCACTTCCGAAATGAAACTTGAAATTTATGTATGTTTCTGTTGCACTTTATAAATAAGAGTTTTCCAATAAGAGGTGTTATTTTGATATTCAAAGAAAAATGCCATTTTTTGAGATAAATGATCGGATCTTTATTTCGTTATAAAGAGGAAGGTATGCGGTTAATAATGAAAAATAACATCAGCCAAATGACCACCACGACCACGCCTACAGGACCATATCATTTTCATGAAATTTTCCATAACCAAATCGCAATCGATAGCCTCACAAATTCCATCTTTGAGGTCTTGAATCGACGCTGGGCTGTTGGCGTAGACCTTCTCTTCCACATGGGCCCAAAGGAAAAAGTCGCAAGGTGTTAAGTCACAAGATCTCGGTGGCCAATTTTGATCACCTCTTCGAGAGATAACACGGTCCGGAAACTTTTTCCTTAAAAGATCAATCGTTTCGTTGCTTGTATGGCACATAGCGCCGTCTTGTTGAAAGTAAACGTTGTCCAGATCAATACCGTCCAATTCCGGCCATAAAAAATCATTAATAATCTGTCGATAGGGCAATCCATTCACCGTAACTGTTGTTCCAGCCTCATTTTCGAAAAAGTAAGGTCCAATGACCCCGCGAGACCATAAACCACACCAAACAGTCACACGTTGAGGATAGAGAGGCTTTTCAACAATAACTCTTGGGTTTTCGGAGCCCCAGATGCGACAATTTTGCTTGTTGACGAAGCCATCGAGGTGGAAATGGGCCTCATCACTCAAGATGAGTTTTCGATGGAATTCCGGATCATTTTCATGCATTTCAAGGACCCAATCAGCAAAGACTCGACGTTGTTGATGATCGGCCGGCTTGAGTTCTCGTCTTAACTAAACTTTATAAGCCTTAAGACCCAAATCTTTATGAAAAATACGGTGTAATGACGTTTGTGGAATGCCTAATTCCAAAGAACGACGAGGAATGGATAAACCTGGGTTTTCTTCAACACTTTCGGCTACAGCAGCAATATTCTCGGTTGTTCTTGAGCGACGTGCACGGGTTTTATTCTTCACATCACTAACTTGTCCCGACAGCTCGAATTTTTCTACCAATTTCTGCATTGCGGTCCGACAAGATGCTTCACGACGATCCAAAAATGTTCGAGTTTTACGAACCGTCTCTGCCACATTTTCACCATTTGCATAGTGAATTTTAATAATTTCAATGCGTTGTTGAATCGTGTATCGTTCCATTTTTATTAATAGCGTAGTTTCTACTTGTCAAATGTCAAAAAATGACAGCTCCAAAATTGACATCTACCGAAATAGCGGGCTAATTAAAATAACACCTCTTATTAGAAAACCCTTTAGTTTTTATTCTCTGAATTTGTTAAACACTTCAATACATCCTTCCGCAAGTTTTTAGTTACTGAAAAACTTTTATTTACTAGCGCGGTTGTCGTTGTTTTTTTTATCTTTTTAAACTATCACTGAGACTCACTAAAACTGGCTGATGCTCCCCGAGAGTTTGCTTGGACTTTTATAGGAACGGTTTATAAACATGAATGATCCTGCTGCTACAATAATCATTGCACAGGATGAATATGAACGAACTTGCTTACAGGCTGAGATGATATCGAATTACACGATAAACAAAAACTCGTTCAAATTAATTTGAGTTCTTTATTATGCTGGTCGAATTTGCAAATGAGATTGTTTACATAAATGCATACAAGAAAATGTGAAAATTTGTTTACTTTATGCGAATTCCAATGAAACGTTTCGATCGGTAAAATTCTTGGAAAAATAAAATTTTTGGCTGCCTACAGGAAGTGTGGTATCAAATTAGATGAAAAGAATAAATGTGCTGATATAGCTTAAATTTCTGTATACAGGTGTGCATGACTCATTCAGCTAAAATGCGCATTTGTAAACAGGAAGTTTACGCAGGTGTGTATGAACCATTCAGCTTAAATGCGAATTTGTTTACAGCGGTGATATCAAATTACATCATAAACAGGGGAAGCATGCCTAATGTTTGGTAAACATTTAATATTTGATACCAAGAATCCCACTGCCCCGAACCCCCATAGAAAGTGATCCAGAACTTCTGATATATACAAATTCCTCGCCATATTCAAGTAAGAAATCAAAGATGACGTCATGCTGATATCTGCAACTCCCCAGGGTAACTTGAATTATTAGTAATATTGATTACACCTGAAAAGTTAAGATCGCTAATATCTAGAAAACCAAAGTCCGTAGAGGATTTCTGATGAAAATTTCGTTCCCCCTCCCACCCCACACCACCTAGAATCCATTGACATGAACGAAAATAACTTGAATTATTAATACGTTAATATTTCGAGAACCAAATCCCGTAGAGGTTTTCTGATGATAATATCGTTACCCACCTATCCCTGTCCTTCTTATCCCCCCCCCATCAACCTACCATCTAGAGTCCATTGGCATGAACAAAAGTCTCCTACTGTTAACTTTAATTATTACTAATATTAATTCAAAACCAGGCGCAACAAACAAACAAAACAACAGAAGCCTACATTTCGGCGCACCACACATCCAATAAAACTGTAGCATTTTGCTGCAACGTGTGGGCACAACTGAAGCAAAAATCTTCCCACTTCCAAGAAAACTGTCGCATGCTGCTACGTGTGGGACAAAAGTGAAGCAAAAAAATGCACACATCCAAGAGAACCGTACCACACCTCTAAGAAAGCCGTAGTACCTGAGCATGCTGGTAGTATCATCTAATGCCGCTAGGGCGCAGTCAAGAGCAAATTACACATCCAAGACTAAGCAAGTCAAGACTCAATGTTGTATCCAAGACATAAGCCAGTCAAAACTCAATGGTGCATCCAAGACATTAACCAGTAAGCCAAGACCCAATGGTGCAGCCAAGACATAAACCAGTACAGTCAAGACACAAACCCACATTTAGTATGTACTCAAACCACCTAGCGATGGTGGAGCCATCTGCAGGGGAGAACTCTAGATAAAAAATTCTGGTCCAGAGCTCTACCCGTATATAGCAACTTTAAAGAATAGTCACACAACACCTCCATGATCTCATCGTAGAACACCTCGGATTTTACAAAACCAAGCGTTCTCTGTTCGATTCCAGCAAAAAAAAAATCCAACATTATTTTATTAAAAAAATAGCTAAGACAAGAGCTTGAACAGCTGACGGGGATCAGCCAACCATATGACGTCATCCCCTGGTCAGCCAGATGGTAAGAAAGGAACTCCCCTCAGGCAGGCCCTATGACGTAGACCACTAGACGGAATCCCCCAGTGGCCCAGAACCACCAAAATAGTTGGAATTTTCCGGACACTTTTTGTATGGACAAAGTGTCCCAGAATGAACATAGTGTAACTACTTTCCTATTTGGAGATGATGATCTTGCCGAGATATTAGCATTATTATATCTCGGCGGTGGAGTTGGACTTTCTTGGATTACTAGCTGGTGCCAGCTCCTGTGCTGTGGCTGTCTGTTAGCCGTGCTTGATAGGGGAAGTGCACCTCTTTGCTGAAAATTATTTTGATTTCTCTGGTTGTTGTCAAACCGGGAATTGTTCGCTGCTTTCGTTCTGCATTCTAGGGATATGTGACTGAGTACAGAACAATTTTTAAAAAATATTCGTAATTTGGACTTATTTATTTTACTTCAGATTTTAATTTAATTTTAAGTAATTTGACAAAAGTGTAGCAGCGGCGCGACGGACAAATGTTACTAGACTGACTGACTGAGTAGAAGTGAAATAAACGAGGCAAATTCCAAAGTAATTGTATAAAAGATTAAGTACTGAGCTGCTAATGATAATTTACAATAATGTATGCACCAAAATACAAATACAGTGATAAGCAAAATTTACCACTTAGATTAAACAAATCAATTCTATGACGTTATTGATGGCAATTTTAGAGAAGCTGATTTTCGCTGTAACATCACCGCCCACCTCGTCGTACGACGAAATACTTTACATATTTAATTGTTATTTATATACCACCCACCATTTCTAGGCTGGCAAAATAGTTGATCATTTGATGAAAGTTAGTTATCGGGTGTGGTCGGCAAAGGACAAAGTTTACTCACTGGACATTTGATGGAAGCTACCATTTATGAACTTCTGTTACTCGTCCAAGGCACCAGTGGGCAGGAGGTAGTTTATCGTCTCGAACTAGCACAAGCTGGTCAGGTAATAAGTTAAGCTGAGAAGTGGTCCATTTATTGCGTACCTGCAAATTGTTCAAATATTCCACGGACCACCATCTCCAGAAACTTTCATATGATTTGTGAAGAAGCTGCCATCTGTTAAGTCGATTGAGCGAAACGTCTACTAAGGTTGGTTCAGGAACAGTGACGACTACCAATCAAAAAGTCACGCGGCGTGAGTGCTTGCAAATCTGTTGGGTCTGAACTTATTGGATAAAGCGGTCGAGAATTTAAACAAGCCTCTGTTTATCTCAGAAAAGTGTATAGTTCTTCGAAAGTTAAAACTGTTTCTCCTATTACTCTTTTTAAATGCTCTTATATAGCCTTAACACCTGCCTCCCATAGGCCTCCGAATATTCCGCTGCACAGTGATTTCTTGTGAGCTAACTTCAATTAAAGGCTGAAATACAAACGAGTGCGACACGCACCTGTCGACGCCAAAAAATAATTTTCGAATTCATGTTACGACATTAGAACATGGTAAATGCTGTGCCACAAAAAATGTCGTCGTCAGAAAGTAGAGTAAATTTGGAGCACCGTCCTTTTAAATCTGGCATAAATGTAATAAGCTTTAAATACAACTTATACTTATTCTTAAAAAGATGTAAAAATTTCCCTGTAGACATCCCAAAGAAAGCAAAAACTCAACTCATTTATCTTGAAATGACGACGACAATGTCGCATTCCTGGTATTACATCTGTGGTAATCAACGACGCAACTTGGGGCCGACAATTTTGTGTCGAATTAAGGGCGCATGGCGGAATGTGGTGTCTAATGAGAATTTCTTGCTCATATCTCGTTTCCATTTTGTGTTCTAGTACAATTTCATCTTGAAGTTGTCATTACTGTTCACTTCTGCTGTGAGGATGTTCAGCTGTCATCAGCATTGTTATTGATGTAATTAGGTAAGATTGATTTATTAATTAAAAATTTAAGAAAGATTCTTTGTGGTGTTCTTTCTTGTTTCTTTTTCAGGAAATAAGACTTGATGCAGCTAAAGATAAGACAGAGAAATCACACTTCCCAAAATCTTGCCAAACTGTCTTTGCGGAGTTCCGATTTTTGGTTTGTCTTTCCTTGGAGTACAAAACTTTTATTATCCCCAGCACCAACCATCTGTGAAAAGCAGTGATTTTCGCTACATTGCCCCCTTCTTCAGACTCGAAGTTCCGACCGAGTCCTTATAAAAAGAAAACAAGAATCTCTGAAACGAAGTTTGTGACGCCCCACTGCTGATTCGAGAAAGCGAATTATGGAGTGGAATGTAATAAATAAAAAGTTCCTTTTGTGATTTTTTTTATTTTTGTTTTTTTTTTATTTTAGAATTTTGATGTTCCGGTCTTTTAAAAGACTGACATTATAGGATGTGCCGTCTTGATTTGTAAATTTCCGATATTTTTTTTTTGATTTCCGCAGGGCTTTCATCGAAATTACCAACCTCTGCACGGTCCCTGTATGATGGTCTTGCATCTCCAGGTGGATATTATTATCGGGCTCATTGGCAGGTTCCAGTACAAGGTCCTCCAGTATCTTAATCTTGGATGGTGTCTGCTGGGGCTCATCCACTACGGCCGCTGATCCTGATGGTGCTGGCATTGTCTCGGTTTGGTGACTTGGGCTTTGTGGTGGAGAATCGGTTATTTCAATCACCTCCGATTCCTCCAGTTGCAGGTGCTGCAGTCGCCTTCCCATCTTCCTGATCTGCCTGGCCGCTTGTAGCTGTTTAAGCTGCTTTTCCAGCTCCCAGATCTTCCTGACCTCGCGCTCGATGGTCTTGCCTGGTGTTGGCTGCGAGTTGGTGGTCTCCTTGGCGATATTGTTGGACGATTCCATTTTTTTTCCGAAGTTTAAATTCAACTGTGGCTCATAAAGCCATGAGCTTGCTATTTAAAGAGCCCTAACGGGTCCTCTTGGCTATTCATTATCCGGCTGGCATGAAATCTGGCGATCACGGTAACGGTTATACATGTGTTTCAATCGAAACAAAATTTGCTGAGACGAAAATTTATTTTCAATTTAACGGTCCCTTGTGGCTCAGTGCAGTAAAAATGTAATGGAATGCACTTAGATGAGGTATGTACATACATACATAGGCGCGTGCGATGATTGGAATTTCGGTCGGTGTATAGAAGGTTTTAAAATTTTCTCGCCGAGATAAAAATTTAGTTACCATTTTTAACGGTTTTTTTTTCTTTTGTTTTATATGACGTTGAGAATGCAATATTGTGGTTTGGGGAATAAATTGAAATTTTGCAGATGAAATTTTTGAGATTATATTTTTGTAGAAAGAAGAAAAAGGAAAAGAAAATTAATTGTATATGATAACGAGGGTTCTACAACAGGGATCTTTGAGGTTTCTACTGACAGCTTATCTCCGATTTTGAACAATGGAAATTTCTGTAGAGTGAGTCTTTTATTCGCAACGATTGCAACTTTTGAGCCAGGATGTCTCATGTTTTCACTCGTAAACAGCTGAGTTGTAGCCTTTCTCAATGAATCAATTCACGATTTGGTGGAGCTATTACTGCGCTGCAGGTGTGTGGCACGTAATCGATGTGTGGGCGTTTGGGATAAGGCTGTTTATTAGTGCGTTAGTCGGAAGTGGATGGTAGGTTAGATTGTTAATGGGAAAAGGGAGAATGGATTATGTGCTAGGGGGAGATAGATTTTATTTTCCGGCATTTGTACCGAAACCAGAACGCGAGGTACGAGATCTAACTGTGATGGGTTCGACTTTACCCTGCAAGTTTTTACCCAACCCTTTCCCTATCTCGAAACCACATTTTATTAGGAAATTCGGTACGGCTGGTTTGGAGTATTTAACCCACGGCGCGATACAGCTAATAGCATTTGTGTTGTCTACATTCGAGTCGACCCCAACGCTAAAGGTGTTATTAGCTCGAGTCTCTTCGCTACAAAATTTAGCTAGCCTGTCTATGTGGAGGACCTTTTTCACTCGACCTCCGGGGAGCTCAACTTTATAGAGGACATCGTTTAGTTTGGATAATACCGTGCCAGGACCTTCCCAGTCACGTTGCAGTTTGGGACTTTTGCCCTTTCGGCGTTTTGGATTGTAAATCCAGACTTGTTCGCCTTCAAAAAATTGGAGAGGATGCGCTCTAAGGTCGTACTGGGTTTTCATCTGGTAGGACGATAGAGTTAGATACTTCGAGTTAAAGAGTGGATTTTTTCAAGGGTTTGGATCAGCCTCTCGGCATAATCTATTGTTGTGTTACATCCGCCAGGTGCAGGGCCGTAAGAAAGGTCCGAAGGTAATCTCAATTCTCTACCAAAGTTGAGGCGCGCGGGAGTGAATTTGGTGCACTCGTGAATGTAGGATCGATATGCCTGAAGTGCGAAAGGGAGGAACTGGTCCCAGTTCGTTTGGCTAGTACTGACAAACTTGGACAGGTAATCTAGAAGCGTCCGATTAAATCGCTCAACCATCCCGTCTGATTGAGGGTGCAGAGCAGTTGTCCTGGTTTTTTCTATGCCCAAGCGTTGTAAAATTACTTGTAGAAGTTCAGACTCAAAATTTCGGCCCTGGTCCGAATGGAGTTGGAAAGGCATGCCAAATCTAGTAAGTACATTCTCGATAAGTCCGTCTGCTATGGTTTCGGTCTTTTGATCAGGAGTCGCAAAAGCCTCTGGCCACTTCGTAAAATAATCGATTACGACTACAACGTATTTGTTTCCTCTATCAGTTTTTGGGAGTGGACCCAGCACGTCAATCGCGATTCTTTCGAAGGGAGCTACTACGTTGTAAATTTGAAGATTTCCTCTGGTTTTTCTAGCAGGGCCTCTTTTGGAGTGACATAGGAGACACTTGGCGCACCATATTTCTACGTCAGCTTGCACAGTAGTCCAGTACCAGCGCTCTTTAATCTTCTCAACAGTTTTTCTTACTCCAAAGTGTCCACCTTCTGGTTTGCTATGTAAGTACTGGAGAATTTCGGGGATATGTGACGCTGGGGCGACTTTTACAAGAACATCCTCTTCTCCGTACCTCATGACGTGTAATATATTGTCCACTAGTCGTAAGGATTCCCATTTTGACCAAAAAGTTTTTAACGTAGGGCTTTCAGAGACGATCTGTTCTCTCGACGGTCTCTGGTTCTGCTGTAACCAGGCTTTCACAATTCGTAAAGTAGAATCTTGGTCTTGTTCCGAAGCTAAGTCCATTGCTGATTCGACGGCTACCAAGTCTATTGGTTGTGTCTGTTCTCGATTTTCCTTCTGATCACAATGAGTGCAATTTCCGCACGGTCGTCGTGACAAAGCATCTGCATTCAAGTGTTTTCGGCCAGGTCGATGTTCGATGACAAAGTCGTACTGTTGTATCCTTTCCAGCCATTTGGCCAGCTGTCTGTCGGGATCTTTGAAATTTAATAGCCAGCGAAGTGAGGCATGATCTGTGCGGATTCGAAACGGCCTGCCAAATAAGTAATGGTGAAAGTGACTAGTTGCTCGTACCACTGCCAACAGCTCTTTCCTGGTAACGCAATAATTCCCTTCTGGTTTGCTGAGCGTTTTGCTATAGTATTCGCGCACTTTTTCGTTTCCATCTTGAACTTGGCTAAGGACAGCGCCGATCCCTGTTTGACTAGCATCTGTATCTAGGATGAATTCTCCATTTGCTTGTGGAAAAGCCAGGATAGGAGGGGAAATTAAGCGAGACTTCAACTCCTCGAAGGCTTCTTGTTGTTCGTTTTCCCACAGAAATTTTCTTTTCTCCTCTGTTAGTTCGGACAGAGGTTTAGCGATGGTGGAAAAGTCCTGAACAAACCTTCTATAATAAGATGCCAGTCCCAGGAAGCTTCGTACTTCCTTCTTTGTCCTAGGCACGGGCCAATTTCGAATGGTTTCCGTCTTACTTGGATCAGTCTGCAAGCCCGTCGCAGATACCACGTGTCCTAGATATTTCACTTCTGGACGAAGAAGATGACATTTCTTCGGGCTAAGTTTTAAATTTGCAGCACGCAGCCGCTGAAATACTTTCCTTAGGTTGGTCAGATGGTCATCTATATCACGCCCGTGAACGATAATGTCATCGAGATATACAAGGGCAGTCTCTGTGCCTAGTTTACGAAATACGCCGTCCATTAATCGTTCGAAGGTTGCGGGAGCATTACACAGGCCAAATGGCATTACATTAAACTCCCAAAGACCGGCTTCAGTCGCAAATGCAGTTTTCTCTCTATCCTGATCACTCATTTCGACTTGCCAATAGCCACTTTGGAGGTCTAGGGTAGAAAACCAAGTAAATCCGGAGAAAGAAACGAGCGTATCATCCATCCTGGGGAGAGGATAAGAGTCTTTCTTGGTGATACCGTTAAGCCGCCTATAATCCACGCAAAATCTAGTACTTCCGTCTTTCTTCTTAACTAGAACTACAGGGGACGCCCAGGGACTGTTGGAAGGCCTGATAATGTTATTACTCTCCATTTCCTGTACCAATTCCTCGACCTCGGCCCTTTTTGCCAATGGAACTCTTCGAGGTGGAATTCTGAAAGGCTTCGCGTCTCCAACATCAATGTGATGTTTCGTGATTGCTGTTCGGCCCACGTCGCTGGAGCTAGTGGAAAAAATATCGCGAAATTCATCTAGAAGGGAGGTCAGCTGTTGCTTGTCTTCGCTAGACAGTCCCTCGGGCACTCCGTTGAGAATGACACCAAGAGGGTCTAGCTCTGCATCGCTCGTAGAAGCGACCGCGTTTGCAATAACGACCGGCTCCAGATATCCGATGAAGCTATCGCGAGGAATCAAAACATCGGAAGCTGATAGATTAATAAATCGAATCGGGATATTTCGTGTCTTTGACTCTACTAAGACGCGTGCAGCGTGTATTCCATATGGCAAATTTGGATTAGGGTCCAATAGTAAAATCGCTCCATCTTCCACGTTTTGCTCTCGGTTTACCGGGATGATGGTTTCACTATGAGCCGCCAGCAATATGCTTTCTGCAAGATTTATTTTTATCTCAGGATACTCGGGTTTATGAAGACTTATAGTTCCTTTTCCTATTTGAAGGACATTCTTTTCGAAGTCTAGCCTGCAGTGGTTACGGTCTAGGAAATCCACGCCTAGTATGCAGAGGGGTTCAATATCAGCGACTAGCATTGTGTGAAAGGTACGATAACTGCCTAAGTGAAGCCCGACCTTCAATTTACCTAAGACATCTATACTGTTTCCCGTCACGCTTCTAATCACGACATGCGATTTCTCAAGCTTTGTCAGTGATGAGCGGCTTAGAAAATTGGGATTAACAATAGAGACCGTGTCTAGGATAAAATTGCATGGCTTTTTGTTTAGTAGTCCTCGTATTGTGAGGCTATTTCCAGATGAACCTAATGCTTGGATAGTCACTTCAACTCGGTCCTCCATAGGTTCCAAATACTTGTCACTAGAAAGCTCATCGTCTAGAATTTCGAAAATGGTTTGAGATGATGGGGTTATAGCCAGGTATTCCGCGGAGTCGTCAACGTTGTTCCGGTGAACTGGGGCAGAAATAATTTTCATCGACTGGTGCCCCTGAGGGTCGATGTTGACGGGTTTCCCGAATTGCCAGAAACGGAAGGTAGTATCTTCACATGCGAAGCTGGAGTAAATGAATCATAAAGCCTGGGGGGCTCGTAAGTACCTTAGTCGTATGTTCACCGAGAGAGCCACGAACTTCTTGTTCTCTATCTGTTGTCACGTTTCTCGTCTGTTTTCTACGCCTTCCATAATTGCGTTTATTAGTTGAGGCTTGCGCGACATGAACTCTGATATTCCTTCCCACATTAATCCCTGTGGCTAGTTCTTGTGCTGCGTTCACTGCTTCATGCAGTGATTTTGGTCCCCGAACTCTGACCAAAGTCCTCAACTCGTCGTCCCGAATTCCTTCCAAAAATCGTAACGCTGCCATTCTGTCAACGATATCTGTTGGGCAGGATGGAAATGCAGTCGTAGCCAGTCGCTGTAACTCCAGTGCAAAATTTGCAAAACTTTCTCTCGGCCCTTGCGATCTTCCGCAGAACTGCACTTGGCTCGAGTAGGAGTCGACTCCAAAGCGCTGTTCTAGCAACGCGATTAGCTCTCCATATTGAATGCGATGACCTGGAGGGAAAACGCTTAGTACTGATAGAGCATTACCTCGCAGTTGTGTCGCCATGGCGTCAGCTTTCTCTTGCTCTGACCAGTTGTTATTTCGCGCTACAATCTCGAATTGTATTCTATAATCCGACCAGGATACTACCCCGTCAAAAGGATTTAGATTGCAGATTAGCCCGACTGGTCCAGAGCTGACAGCTCCTGCATTTGAAGTTGAGGGAAACGAAGGCTGTCGTTTAAAATTCGAAGAAGGATTTGGCATGAAGTTGAAGTTAGGCTGCCCGCCTAAGTTAGGATTAGGCTGTTGCATAAAATTCGAACTAGGTCGCTGAGTAAAATTTGAGTTAAACTGTTGGTCAAACATGGCATTAGATCGCTGAGCAAAGTTAGAATTAGGGTACTGAGCAAAAATGATGTTAGACTGCTGCGCCAAATTTGAATTAGGCTGTTGTAGGGAATAAAGCCTTTCGACGGAGTCTCTTGGTAAAGGAGCCTGTTCAACAGATTGAACAGCAGGCTGACTTCGTGCAGGGTTCAATGGAAAGTGGCCATTAATTGGCCAGTGACTCCAGCTTGAAGTGGGTTGAACAGGATAATTAAATGTGTGGTTTGTATAGGTCGACGGCAGGTGTCCCTGAGAAGACACAGAAGAATTGGGTAGCGAGCTGCTAATAGACACTGCAGGTGTAATTGAATGAACTATTGCTGCGCCCGAAGAGATAGGTGATGCTACCGAAGTTGTAGTTACAGAAGTTGTAGTCGACGTAGTAGTAGTTGTAGGGGAAGACGTATTTGCCAGAGAAGAAAAGTCTTCAAAACCTCGGTTAACGAATTCCGTCCCACTTAAAGTCTTATCCAACTCGTCCATTTTCTTCGATAGTTTAGTCACTTGATCAGTGATTCCTGACTCTATGGCTGTAACAGACGCAGCTTGTTCTTTTTGTAATTCGACCTTGATTTCGTTAGCAAGATCTTTCACCAAAGCTGCTGCCATGGCCTTAATTCCATCCTTCAGCTCCTTCAGCTGTTCGGAATCCATTTTGAGCAACTCAATTATAACAAAAGAGATCACAAAAAGCCGCAATTATACGTAAATGCCGTAGCAGTGTAGCGTTTATTTAAATTCTTGAAAAAGATTGATCTCCCAGAGGAGTAAAGAATTTCAATCGTTACGAAGAGTTTTCACTTCGTTTTTAAAAAAAATAACTTAAAATCGAAAATAATAGCTTAGTTAAAATCGCGAGACTTCGAGGAATTCATTCAGAAATTTTAAACACCTAAACGAATATTTGAGTGGGACAAAATATTTGAGGGAATATTTTTCAATACCCCACACTTGGCACCAATTGTAACGTTTTTGTTATCTGTTGGATCAAAATTTGCTCCGGCCGAGCGGTAAACGAGGGAGCAGCTTTGTTCTGATATTTAAAACTCCTTTAAGAATTTCACAGAAACCTTAGCAATTGAAAAAGATTACGACGATATATAATTTATGTTATGCAAGCAATAAGATTATTTTAGTTAAACGGAAATTTATTTATTCTTACTGTATTTCATTATTTTAAAAGAAAATTTATTTTACTGTATCTGACTTTGTACTCACCTGATCAGTGTTGGGCAGCTGATTCACTTGGTTCTCTATTAAGGTTTTTAGGATTGGGATATTTTGTTTTTATTCCAGTCGAGACCCAGAATAAAATGAGGTTAGTAATTCTGACTACAGTCGGTACCCACAGAAAGAATCTTTATCACAGTTGAGACCCGCGATAAAGTGTTTGGTGTTAGTAATTTATTCTTACTGTAGTCGCTACCCACATAAAGAATCTTTATCACAGTCGAGACCCGCGATAAAGTGTTTTGAGTTAGTAATTAATTCTTATTGCAGTCGATACCCACAATAAGAATCTTTATTACAGTCGAGACCCGCAATAAAGAGTTTGGTGTTAGTAATTTATTCTTACTGCAGTCGCTACCCACAGAAAGAATCTTTATCACAGTCGAGACCCGCGATAAAGTGTTTGGTGTTAGTAATTTATTCTTACTGCAGTCGGTACCCACAGAAAGAATCTTTATCACAGTCGAGACCCGCGATAAAGTGTCTTGAGTTAGTAATTTATTCTTATTGCAGTCGATACCCACAATAAGAATCTTTATTACAGTCGAGACCCGCAATAAAGAGTTTGGTGTTAGTAATTTATTCTTACTGCAGTCGATACCCACAGTAAGAATCTTTATTTTAGTCGCTGTCAGAAATAAGATCTTTAATCCAGTCGGTACCCAGAATAAAAATCTCGATTTTCAACCGTCTAACCAAAATAAAGCACTTGTTGGATTAGTATTAAATTCTTATTGCAGTCGCTACCCACAATAAGAATCTTTATTTTAGTCGCTTATCAAAACAATACCCTTAATCCAGTCGAGACCCAGAAGAAGAATATTTATTTTAATCGTCAACTAAATAAAGTATTTGATTTATTAGTAGGAATTAGAACACTGGGAAATAACACTAGGAATCGATAACCACTTGATCACTGCACTGCCAAACTGAAAAAGAGATCGAGCCAAGTCAGACTGCTGTTTATATAGCCAGAGTTTGCACACGGCACCAAAGAACGGTAGTCAAAGGCGCATGGCAACAATATTGGCATAGCAACAACTGGCATAGCAACAATAACTTGGCATAGCAACTGCACCTCATCATTTGTCATGAGTGTTACCATTTTAGTTATTGCCGCCACAGGCTGCTTTCAACTTATTATCTAAAAAAAAATATTTTGCGTAAATTCAATTTATTCCTAATTCAATATGGTCGAATTGAACGATAAAATAAGAAACTTTCGCCTTTTGTTGAATTAGAAATTTTCCTTACCGTAAATAATTTATACCTTCTTAAAAACCGTACCTTCCACCGACGTAGCTGGAAGCAGCGCGCACGAGTTGCTGGACTTGCTCTTAGATGTACCATCGCAATATTCCGCTGCACAGTGATTTCTTGTGAGCTAACTTCAATTAAAGGCTGAAATACAAACGAGTGCGACACGCACCTGTCGACGCCAAAAAATAATTTTCGAATTCATGTTACGACATTAGAACATGGCAAATGCTGTGCCACAAAAAATGTCTTTGCGGAGTTCCGATTTTTGGTTTGTCTTTCCTTGGAGTACAAAACTTTTATTATCCCCAGCACCAACCATCTGTTAAAAGCAGTGATTTTCGCTACAATATATTTAGGTTAGGTGTGATTTAGGTTATTAATTTGAGAATTATAAGGTAGATTAAATTGTAGTTAGATTGAATTATAAGCGTTAAAAACAAAAGGCTTGGTAGTCGATGGTAGGAAAGTATACAGGGAATCTGCCTATTACGATTCTGTTCTTGATAGCTCATACCTGTACCTTTCATTAATGAAGAACCAAGAAGACATGGTCTTTTTACAGTCTGACTGTAACATACTGCCAGTGGACACGAGCACTTTTAGTGAGGAACCAGGAGGTTCACATTCAATATGTACTCCCTGTTGTAGCATAGGCTTAGCATACCGCTCACTATGACCTCACGTTTATTTAGTTCCATACTGATATCGATAGTTAAATGTTAGCACATACTAGCACAAGGTTATTGAACTTTTGTTCGCACTCAATACAAAAAAAAGTTATAAGTTTTTTTTTTTATTTTACCTACTATTAGAAATTATTGCCAACTGATTCGGTGTTCATATTCTTGTAATATCACGAATATGTAATTGCTAATAGCGGCCTCCTCTACGATAAAAATTAAGAATACGCACATAAGTACTATGGAGGCAATAAAAAAAATATGTTTCACATATTTTTTTTCTCCCCGGGAAGCGAGAGAATGTAAGGCATCTCGCTGGAAGGCCTTAAGATTAGCATAAGTATTATTAAAAATATTTGAATTTTTAGACAAGTGATGTTGGAAACAAAGCAACTTAATATAAATAATAGCCGTCCAACAATTCTAGTAATAAAACAAAAATTATCCTTCTTTTTTTTAATAAGTACAAGATTGGCAATCTCGTTTAAAATCCATAATTTCAATCATAATGATATTTCGATAACTCAATAATAATTGAATAAATATGCCAATAAAATAAATATTAAATGAAGATACGAAATGAAATAAATAATAAATAATAATAAAAGTAAAAATCTAATAAATTAAACCCCGTAAGTTATAGCGAGTGAGTTGCTTCTCAGCTCCTAGCCTTAGCAATTTCATTCCCCTTATTTTTTCATGGTTGCTCAAAATTACGCCGAAATTGGGACAAACAAAAGAGGAAAGGGAGGAAAAAGGAGAGAAGGAGGAGGTTGGAATTTCCGGTGAGAAGTTTTTGGGCCACGAAGGCGGACAAGTACCTTCCCCACATACAATAAAAATTATAAGTTAAAATTTTAAATAAAGCAAGAAAGAAAGAATTTAAAAAGCGCTCAAGCAAAACAGTAAGCTCCATTCTGGGAAGCTTGAAGTCAGCGAAGGCAGCGAAGAAGGTGACGAGAATACGTATAGCAGACAGGAGCACATGGCAAGGTATCCGCAGCTAAAGTTAAATATTTAAAACAAATAAAAAGATATCAAAAATATAATTATAAAAATAACAAGACAAAATATTTAAAACTTATCAAACTAACCCATACAAAAATAGCAACATTTAACACCGTATTTACTAACCCTACTTTCGCTCAAATTCTGGTAACAGGACGGCCGTGTTAGGGACCACATAGGCAAATCTTTGTAAAGATTCCCAACCTGTTTAATAAAATTTCCTTATATTAAAATTTAAAAGAAATATTTTCATAAACTTCCTAACATCGCAGTACACTTCAAATATAAGCTAAAATCCCTAGACTTTTAGCTTACAATACATAGCTCCCATACAACTTGTTGGATATCTTCTTTGTAGAGCCAGCACCTCTGCAACAACAAAAAAAAAACAACCACAAAGAATCATTGAATTTATAAAAATTATAAATTTATTACCTAATTAATCTCCAATGGTTCCAGGATGTAAAAATTTTAGCATGTCAGCTCTCACGTCAATATAAATAACTATGTCACACAATGTTGACAACTTAGAGAAATGAAACACATTTTACGATAAAATGGAAGGAAAATACGTAGTGGAACGAAAATAGTGCCATCTACATTGCACTAGAGACATCGAATCTAACACAACTTCCATGATTCAATCAAATTTCCCTATTACCAGGAATCAAGTTCGGTGAAGTAAATATGATTCGCAATCTTATTCGATATACTGTACAAATTAATTTGTTTTCGTTGCAAGTAAGTACCTATATTTAACAAAGCGAAAGTCATTGTATACCATATTGATTGAAATTAACATAAATTCGTTTAAATTACTTTAAATATATTTAGCTTGATAGCAGCAATGACTAAAAAGGTAACACTGCATACACACATGATGAGTTGCAGTTGCTATGCTGTGTTATTGTTGCTATGCTAGGTTATTGTTACTATGCCAATTATTGTTGCCATGCGCCTTTGACTACCGTTCTTTGGTGCCGTGTGCAAACCATGGCTATATAAACAGCAATTTAACTTGACTCGCTCTCTTTTTCAGTTTGGCAGTGCAGTGAGTAACTTGATAATTTTTTAGTCGTATTTCCCAGTGTTGTGAATTTTTATTAACAGTTTAACACTTTGTTGGGTTGACAATTGAAATAAATTTTTCTTATTCTGGGTTGCGACTAGATTAGGAGATTTATTTGAATAGCGACTAAAGCAAAGATTCTTATTACGCGTAACGACTGTACTAAGAAATTTTACTAATAAAACACTTTATTGTGGGTAACGACTACAATAAAGATTCTTGTTACGGGTAACGACTGTATCAAGAAAATTACTAATAAAACACTTTATTGTGGGTAACGACTACAATAAAGATTCTTGTTACGGGTAACGACTGTATCAAGAAAATTACTAATAAAACACTTTATTGTGGGTAACGACTACAATAAAGACTTTATTGTGGGTAGCGACTACAATAAGGATTCTTATTACGGGTAACGGCTGTAATAAGAAATTTACTAACACTAAACACTTTATTGTGGGTAACGACTACAATAAAGATTCTTATTACGGGTAACGACTGTAATAAGAAATTTACCAACACTAAACACTTTATTGTGGGTAACGACTACAATAAAGATTCTTGTTACGGGTAACGACTGTAACAAGAAAATTACTAATAAAACACTTTATTGTGGGTAACGACTACAATAAAGACTTTATTGTGGGTAACGACTACAATAAAGATTCTTGTTACGGGTAACGACTGTAACAAGAAAATTACTAACCAACACTTTATTGTGGGGAACGACTGTAATGAAGATTCTCTGTGGGTTTCGACTGCAATAAGAATTACTCACCTCACTTTATTATGGGTATCGACCAGAATAAAGAATATCCCAATCCCAAACTCAGTAAAAATTATTAAAATCAAGTTAATCAACTGCCAAACATAGATCAGGTGAGTACAAGTTATTTGCAACAAAATTACTACATTTATTATATATTTTATATTTCTCATTTATTGAATATTGATAAATTAAACTATTTGTATCTAAGATTTATTGCGTATTAAAGCTCTAGTTTAACAGTGAAGTGTAGAATTTGTAGATAAACGAATACAACCACTAACTTTATACCAGTGGCATAAATTTTATCACATCTTACATTTTTGTATGTACGCTCTGACTACGGGCAGTACATTTAATGGTCCTTCGCAGCCAAATTTAAAGTCTAGTGGTATATATTCCAAGTTTTTCAAACATGACTACACTTCAAAAACTTTTCGCTAACCAAACCACTTCTGCAAAAATATTCGAAAAATCGTTCAACAACTACAACAAGACTGATGTAGAAAAACGAACGAAAGGACTCATTCCTGAGCGGTTAAGCGCCCTAAGCGAAATTTGGTCCGATTATAAGAATACACATTATGCAATTGTCCAAGCCACTCAGGCTTTAGAGGACAGCGAGATTCAAAAATACGATTATTTCACAAACGATCACTTCTCAAGTGCGGAAAATACATACTACACGTTTCGAGGTATTCTCAGAGATGCATTTGATGCATTCGAAACAAAAGTAGACTCAAAGCCAAGCACGGATAATGAATCTTCTTCGTTGCTGAGATTGCCTAGCATCACAATACCAAAATTCTCAGGGTCATATGAATCATGGAGGTCGTTTCACGATCTATTTCATTGCTTGGTTCATACAAATTCTGCACTATCACCAGTGCAGAAACTTCATTACTTGAAATCAAGTGTTTCTGGAGAAGCAGAACACTTATTGCGTCAACTTCCTATGACTAACTCGAGTTATGAAAGCGCATGGAAGATATTGCTTAACAGGTACGACAACAAGCGAGTGTTAATTAATGCTCAGCTAAAAATTCTATTCAATTTACCTGAAGCAACACAAGAGTCAGCCAGAGCTATAAAAACAGTGCTGGACAAATCTTCCGAATGTATATACGAACTCGAAGCATTAGAAGTCCCCACTAAGCACTGGGATACAATCTTGATTTATATGCTAGTGCAGTGCTTGCCAGCAGAAACTCATCGCTTATGGGAACAAGAGGTAAACAGTGCAGATGGACTGCCTACCCTTGAATCTTTAAAGACGTTTCTAGAAACAAGATTTAGAACTCTCGAAGCAATCTCAGACGCAAAACCAAATTCAACCAATAAATCAGCTCAAATACCAAGAGCATCAACTCACTTTACATCATCTGGTGACAGATGCATAATGTGTAAAGAGCAGCATCGATTATTCAAACGCCCCAAATTTATTAAATTGGACGTTGATTCAAAATTCAAAATTGTCACGTCTAATCGATTGTGCATTAACTGCCTTTCAAAAAGCCACAATACAAAATATTGCGCTAGCAAGTTTACGTGCCAGCGATGTGGAAGGAAACATCATTCCTTACTACATAGGAATATCACAAATCCACAGGGTTCACCTAAGCAATCAGACAACCCACAACTACAAGTACAACCTTGTAATTCGCCTTCCACATCCAAGGGATCAATTCAAACGCTTCACGCGAATCAAACAATGCGAACTACACAAGCCTTGCTTGCTACAGCATTGCTTAAAGTTCCATAAAAAAAGGGCACCATGTTCACTTTACGAGCTTAATTTGACTCAGGCTCTCAAGTCACGTTCATAACAAAGGCTGCTGCGCGCAAGCTGCAATTGGCCACTATGAACACATCGATGCAAATTACTGGCTTAGGAAAGTCAGAAACTATGAGTGTTAGCAAACAAGCATCAGTAAACATTCACTGTTATTCAACTTCGAATAAGATAACCACGATAAATGCCCTTATCGTGAACACCATCACGGACATACTGCCTCCGTCCACCATTCCAAGCAAGGAATGGAGCCACGTACATGGCCTGCAACTAGCAGATCCACTCTTTTTCAAGCCAGGAAAAGTCGACCTGCTTTTAGGAGCAGATGTTTATGGAGAAATCCTTTTAGAAGGGTTGCGAAAAGGCCCTCCAGGTACACCTATAGCACAAAACAGCACCCTAGGCTGGATCCTTTTCGGCACTTTAAAAAACACTCACACAATATCCACTGCGTCCACCTTAACAGTAAATGCTCAGTACGAAGAAGAGTCTTCCCTCGATAAACTTCTGCGGCGGTTCTGGGAAACCGAAGAAGTTACCCCAGGAAGACAACTGTCTAAGGCAGACCGCGATTGCGAAGAGTTTTATTAAAAAACTCATCTTCGAAATGCAACCGGCCGTTACGAAGTTCGCTTGCCTTTTATTAATGAAGCTCCCAGCTTGGGTGACTCTCGTGGCATAGCTCTACGAAGATTTTATTGTCTAGAGCACAAATTGCAACAAAATCCTGAACTTAGTCAGGAATACAAGGCTTGCATTAACGAATATAAATCATTAGGGCACATGATATTGGCTGATAAAGAAGCCAGTCGTGATAAATGTTATTATCTTCCTCACCACGCCGTCATCAAGGATAGCACTACGACCAAGGTTCGAGTCATCTTTGATGCCTCGACTAAATCCACTAATGGGAAAAGTTTAAACGAACAGCTGCATACGGGTCCAGTACTGCAATCTGAGCTTTTCTCAACATTACTTCGATGGCGAAAATATAAATACGCTATGTCAGCCGACATAGAGAAAATGTACCGAATGATTAACATTCAACCCCCAGATCAAAATTATCAACGAATAGTCTGGAGAAATAGTCCCAGCGAAAGCATCAGAGACTATAAGTTAACCACGGTCACATTTGGCACAACGCCAGCTCCATATTTAGCCATCAAGACTCTTCACCAATTAGCAATTGATGAAGCCGCAAAACATCCTATAGCTGCCAAAATTATACAGCGTGATTTTTATGTTGATGATCTGCTCACTGGAGCAGATTCCATCAACGAAGCCTTGGAAATACAAGCGCAGATGATTAACATTCTGTCGTCAGCAGGCTTTAACCTAAGGAAATGGGTAAGCAATTCTTCGGATCTCCTATCAAGCATTCCGGAAGAATATAGGGAAGTACAACTTCCATTACGGTTAGCAAGTGATGAATCTGTAAAAACCCTGGGAATACATTGGCACCCAGGAACTGACCATTTCACTTTGCAATATAAAAAATTCGCAGATCGCAGCTCTACAAAGCGTTCTGTGTTGTCAGAAATTGCTACACTTTTTGACCCACTAGGTTGGATATCTCCGATCATAGTTACAGCCAAAATTCTGATGCAAACCTTATGGCTTTCGGGATGCTCATGGGACGAGCCGACACATATCGACATGCACTGGCGACAATTTAAAGAAAAGCTATTTCACATTAGCTCAATCCATACACCACGGTGGATATTCACCACTAGTGATTTATCAATGTGCCAGATACACGGATTTTCCGACGCTTCCAATCACGCGTATTCGGCGGCAGTTTATATCAGGGCTATAGATCAAGAAGGAAACGTGCATGTTAATTTACTTAATAATAATAATAAATTCTCAACGTTTGCTAAACTGCAACGAGTCACTGCTTACTGTCTCAGGTTTATCAACAACTGCCGCAAAATAATTCCCAAAACTCATTACAACAATTCACTCCTCCAACCTGTTGAGATGGTTCAAGCAAAACAATTGCTAATCAAACTAGCTCAAAAGGATATATTTAAAAGCGAAATTAAGCAATTACAAGAAAAGCGTTTATTATCGCCCAAAAGTAAAATTCTCTCTCTTAACCCATTTCTGGATAATCATGGATTATTACGTGTCGGCGGTCGTCTACAAAATGCCAATATATCCTTCTATCAAAAACACCCAATCATATTACCGAGAGAACATAATCTAACATCAATAGTAATCAACCATTTTCATATGAAAACTTTGCATGGAGGTCTACAATTGGTTCTATCAACAATGCGAAATGAATTCTGGGTTCCACAAGGACGAAAAACAGTCAAAGCCGTCTTACACAAATGCATAATTTGCTTCAAACATTCCGCCACAAATAGGAATCAAATCATGGGGAATCTACCTGCCTCATGAGTTAACATATCACGACCGTTTCAACAAACTGGGGTGGATTATGCTGGCCACATCAGCTTAAAAATGTCCAAGCATAGAGAAAATCGGTTCTACAAGGGCTATATTTGTATTTTTATTTGCATGGCCACCAAAGCCATCCACATAGAACCCGTATCTGATCTCACCACAGCAGCCTTTATAGCAGCATTTCGACGATTTTCTAGTCGACGAGGACTATGTACGGATATATACTCCGATTGCGGAACAAATTTCGTTGGAGCTGATAGAGTTCTACAAAAGGACATTAAGATTGCCATACAACAAGCAAATCAAGAAATAGCATCAAAGGTAGTACACGACGGAATACGGTGGCATTTTAACCCGCCTTCAGCACCACATTTTGGGGGTCTCTGGGAAGCAGGAGTTAAGTCAATCAAGCACCATCTTAGGCGCATCTTAGGAAATTCAGCGTTAACTTACGAAGAATTCTCAACCGTCTTAGCACAGATTGAAGCCTGCTTAAACTCCAGGCCATTATGTCCCGTCTCAGACGACCCACGTTAACACCAGGACATTTTTTGATAGGCAGTGCATTGATCACTCCTCCAGAACCTATAAAAGAAAGAAACATTTCATCAATAACAAGATGGAATTATGTGCAATCACTACAACAACAGTTTTGGAGCAAATGGTCCCAAGGCTATCTAAACTCCTTGCAGAACAGGCCAAAATGGCAAACTCCAGCCTCCAATCCTAAAATAGAAGACCTAGTCGTCATAAAAGAATCCAATATGCCAGCATGTCATTGGATATTGGGATGTATTATCGATATACATCCAGGAGCAGACAAACTAGTAAGGGTCGTAAGTATTAAAACTCAAAACGGAGTTCTTAAAAGACCAGTTACAAAGTTTGCTATACTTCCTCTGGCCTAAAGGACGTTTCAAATGACTTCCCTCTTAACTTATTATTTTGTTCCCGAATATCTACCCTCCACCCATATTAGCGTCGTCATCAAAGTATATACAGCAAGTATTCAATCATAGCATTAAAATTTTCAAAAAAAATTAATTAATTTTCATCAACTACATATAATTGCATAAATTTCCTATGCAATAATCAGAATCGGTAAACAATAAAAAAATATTCAATAATTTCATATATCTATGTAAAAACAAAACAAAAAAAAAAAACACGATCACATTCCTCACCAAATGCACAAAATGCATTCTTGCTATGACGTATTACAATGAATTGTTAAAACAATAGCTAATTGTTGTCTGTAAAACAATTCTTTAACCGTTAATCTGATAAGCAGTTTGTGCCAAAGTTAAATAGGAGGAAACTACGGGTTAGTTAGTCCTTTTTAAAACCTTGTGCGAAACAGACTTGTATTTCAGATGATAATGGAATCCTCTTACGGGAACAAAGGTTCTCCTCCAACTCCAGGAAGAAGTATAGAGCAGGAAGTCAAGGAGATTTGGACCCTGGAAAAGACGCTTAAGCAGTTACAGACAGCAGTCCAAGTTAACAAAATCAGTCGACGTATGCAGTATTTACAACTTGATGATCCGGACATAATTGAAATAGAGGATTCACCACCACCGTCTCCAAGGCACCAACAACAAGAACCAGTTCCAGGACCATCCAGTGTGGGAACTTCATCAGGAATTCAAAAACCTAAGATTAAAATCTTAGAAGACCTAACGCTAGTGCCGGCCACAGCACAGAGCAATGATTTGTACCTGACATTGACCAATCCTACGGGGACCAGTGAAACCATTACCGTATCTTGGGATGCTCTCCGAAAATCGAAGAAGCGCAAGCAGCGATTCACCACCCAAGATGGCACACGGTACAACGTACGCTTA
Organism: Dioctria rufipes; assembly: GCA_963924295.1. NCBI lineage: Eukaryota > Metazoa > Arthropoda > Insecta > Diptera > Asilidae > Dioctria > Dioctria rufipes. The sequence continues at coordinate 117,441,431 of OZ002741.1, forward strand.
ATGAAGGATGGCACCATTAAAGTGTTAAGTAAATAAAAAAAAAATTTTCAAATAAAAGATTATAAAATAAAAGTGTTCGTTCTGTTCTCATGAAAGATATTTCCTTTTGGTCTGCGTTGTTAATTCATGACTAGGTCATTGTGAGAACATCACGACGTCACGAGCTGCCGGAGTTTTCGACTACTGTAATACGCCACAGAATTAGCATTTGGCTTTAAGAAGGTTACATTTTTTATCTAATAAAGAGGTCATTTATTACGAAGAGCAATCATTTACATTGATTCCTGTATCCCTCAAATCTCACATCTGTATGTCTTACGGAAATCACAGCATACAGTGACAGAATAAAAAATACAGAAGTATTAAGAGTATCTGTTGATTCTCATGAAAAATTTATATAATGAACCCCTGCAGAGTATAGCGCTGGGTTCCACGAGATTAAAGAATTTTCCAAATCTCTTATACAATATAGCAAAATAAATAATAAATTAATTGCAAAAGGATAACAGCTCTAACATTAGATACATTCAACTTAAATCAAACATCAAGTTCTCAATACATATCCAATGTTTATTTTTATTTTGGTTGTACAAGCCTTTACAGCACAATATTTGAAAGGCATCCAGCCTTTCAACGGGGAGCAGTATGTTGGATATCTTCTTTGTAGAGCCAGCACCTCTGCAACAACAAAAAAAAAAAAAACAACCACAAAGAATCATTGAATTTATAAAAATTATAAATTTATTACCTAATTAATCTCCAATGGTTCCAGGATGTAAAAATTTTAGCATGTCAGCTCTCACGTCAATATAAATAACTATGTCACACAATGTTGACAACTTAGAGAAATGAAACACATTTTACGATAAAATGGAAGGAAAATACGTAGTGGAACGAAAATAGTGCCATCTACATTGCACTAGAGACATCGAATCTAACACAACTTCCATGATTCAATCAAATTTCCCTATTACCAGGAATCAAGTTCGGTGAAGTAAATATGATTTGCAATCTTATTCGATATACTGTACAAATTAATTTGTTTTCGTTGCAAGTAAGTACCTATATTTAACAAAGCGAAAGTCATTGTATACCATATTGATTGAAATTAACATAAATTCGTTTAAATTACTTTAAATATATTTAGCTTGATAGCAGCAATGACTAAAAAGGTAACACTGCATACACACATGATGAGTTGCAGTTGCTATGCTGTGTTATTGTTGCTATGCTAGGTTATTGTTACTATGCCAATTATTGTTGCCATGCGCCTTTGACTACCGTTCTTTGGTGCCGTGTGCAAACCATGGCTATATAAACAGCAATTTGACTTGACTCGCTCTCTTTTTCAGTTTGGCAGTGCAGTGAGTAACTTGATAATTTTTTAGTGGTATTTCCTAGTGTTGTGAATTTTTATTAACAGTTTAACACTTTGTTGGGTTGACAATTGAAATAAATTTTTCTTATTCTGGGTTGCGACTAGATTAGGAGATTTATTTGAATAGCGACTAAAGCAAAGATTCTTATTACGGGTAACGACTGTACTAAGAAATTTTACTAATAAAACACTTTATTGTGGGTAACGACTACAATAAAGATTCTTGTTACGGGTAACGACTGTAACAAGCAAATTACTAATAAAACACTTTATTGTGGGTAACGACTACAATAAAGACTTTATTTGTGGGTAACGACTACAATAAAGATTCTTGTTACGGGTAACGACTGTAACAAGCAAATTACTAACCAACACTTTATTGTGGGGAACGACTGCAATAAAGATTCTCTGTGGGTTTCGACTGCAGTAAGAATTACTCACCTCACTTTATTCTGGGTATCGACCAGAATAAAGAATATCCCAATTCCAACCTCAGTAAAAATTATTAAAATCAAGTTAATCAACTGCCAAACATAGATCAGGTGAGTACAAGTTATTTGCAACAAAATTACTACATTTATTATATATTCTATATTTCTCATTTATTGAATATTGATAAATTAAACTATTTGTATCTAAGATTTATTGCGTATTAAAGCTCTAGTTTAACAGTGAAGTGTAGAATTTGTAGATAAACGAATACAACCACTAACTTTATACCAGTGGCATCAATTTTATCACATCTTACATTTTTGTATGTACGCTCTGGCTACGGGCAGTACACAACTTCCACTACTCACCTCAGACAACATATCATACTACATTAATATCATAACACAGTGCTCTTCTATCAAAGCCTTTAATTTAACCCACTATAAACTTAATGGTAAGTAAACAATGTACCTGCCCCCAATAGTATATCAGCATCATGTGAACTATTTTTTAAATATAGGAGTGAATCAAATATCATAACAGCGTTCGGATGATGCTTTAGAGAGATAAATATGAAGCGATATTGCTGATAACTTCCACTACTCATCTAAGACAACATATCATACTACATTAATATTGTTACGAAGTTGCTAAAACATAAATAAAAAATATTGTTTAGTACCATCATCAATATTGGTTAATGCATCATACTAGCATTATTGGCGACTTACTTTAGAGAGTCTCCAATTCTACGCATGCATCTTTAGTTCTGCACAGAAAGCTGGCCAGCCATCATCCATGAAAACAGTAAAACTAAAGAAGAAGAGAGCCTAAACCGAAAAGTAATTTAAAATTATAAGATTGTAATAACAAAATCTTTAAAGAACAAATTGTTAAATTAAAATTAGAATTTTTATTTAATTTCCTAAAATTATTATACAAAAATTTGTTTAGTTAAAGGAATCGAAATTAGAAAGAAAATGTAACTAGTTTAATGATCCTCGGAAAGTAACGATAGGGCCCACTGGAAAATAGTCTTTTCCGGGCATAGTTAGATTTTTCCCCACCTCACGGGGATATAAAAGAAAGGTCAAGACAGATCGTTGCTCTCTGTTCGGAAAGTCAAAGTTGAGCGATTAGATAGTTGTCAGAAAAATAGTGCGAGTTATTAAATAAATTCCAAATTAACAATTAAAATTTATTTTTGTTTTTTATTGTTTCCTTTCTCTGTGCGAGGTAACCAAAACATTAGTTCCGGTGAGTGTTTTTTTCTTATTTCTTATAAAAAAAAAACTAGCAAACACCGCGATTAGGACATTGCGGGCAAGAAGGTCAAGGTCAAGAGGAAGCGATCGAGCCTTTGTTCTTTTCGATCACCTTCAATAACCAAGAACCAGGAAAAGGCGAAACATAAATTATAATTTCAGGTAAAAACGGGCAATTGCCTTCAAGGCTTAATTTAGCTTGAACTGAAAATCTGACATACAAAATTCAACTTAATAATTTTTCAAAGCAGAACGGCGGAAAATTGAATTCAATTGATTCTGAATTGAATCAATCGCATTGACAGAGGAATTGAACTTGCACAACAAAAGCTTTAATTTCCCCTTTGCAGCACGAAATTGGAAATTCGCACACCAGTCCACCGATATTTATATAAGAAAGAGTGAATACATACCTGTCGCAGAGGTCCGCCATTTGTAAAAAAAAAATCCTATAAGATTGTCGACGAAGCAATTTGTTGAGGAAATTCCATAATCCTGCGTTGATTTCAGCCGCTTGACCACAAAGCACCAAGCGGGAAATTCATAAAAAAAAACAAAACATTCCCAACCTGGTGCCCCAAATCTTCACGGCATCTACGGTGCAATCCTACAAATCCTCAGATAGGCACATTACACAGCATAAGGGTACACTTTGGATAATTAGCTTGCCAAATTCTTTCAAGCTTTAGACACTAAACACCTCACCAACACTCAACACTTCGCGTGAAACACGATCGCGACTTTAATAAATAAGCACGGAAATTTTGCCACAGTAACCAGCGGTGCACTAGAAGCGAAAACTAAAACAAGTCCACCTTATCTTTGTCGGCTGACGCACGTTTACAAACTGCACAGTAAGCACTCAATGAGTGGAACGCGATAGTAGTACTTATCTCGTTCCATTCGAACTGTAAGCATAGTCGCTGTACTCTCAATTCAGTATTCCCCCTTATACGACTGCAGAGCAGAATCTTACGCTCACCCACTATTAACAAAAGTTGCAGTTTCCACCGAGAATAGCATCCAAGTGGAAGCTCTCTGAGCCATCATCAGCCCAGCTGATCTTCTCAAACGTGATACAGTTCCACATTTTGTTGCTGACCTATATTCGAAAGTGGTTGCTATCTTGTCACAACATTTTCCTAAGCGAAGCTTCGCAACATTTTTTTTTGTTAATGAAATCTCCCTCTCGGTAGAAGCAAATAAGGTAAACTTGTAGCATTGGTGTCAAGTGTGGGGTCATCGAACGGATATCGAAAGAATCCAGCACCCAGATAAAAACCACGAGATGGACAACAATAAAAGCAATGCATCAAGCGACAATAGGAGCTAATGGAGCGATAATACCACACAACTTCCATTTACCTTAGACCAGCTGGGCACCTTTCTCCAACAACAAAACCAGCAAATTCAGAATATTAGTTGTTTACTGTAGTAGAGAAGGTACAGAATTTGGAACTAAGCCAAGAAGAGGCGGTCAAGCGACGCATAGATGGGCTTGCTAATAGCCAAACTCCACCATTTAGGCTTAACCCTGTCTTAGAACAATCAACTGCCTCGCCAAATTCAAATGAGTTGATTAGTTTTACCGACGGAATATCAAACAATCCCAGCGATAATGATCAAAATTTCCAATCTCATTGTTCAACTCTTGTCGACCAGCTAGCTACAGATCACTCTCCGCAACGTCCAACTGATCTTGCCCAAGAACCAATCGGAGCTTCATCAAAGTATAATAATGTGATGAGCACTTTAGAGCAAGGACCGAATGCTATATCTCCAGATTCGCGAACAAGAAGGGTCACTTTTAGCTTACCAACAGCTAATTCTTCCTTCCTTGATCAACTGTTCTGCAATCAAAAGGTGCCAGGACAAAACACTACCTCAATGTATAATTCCAGACAACCTGCGTCGACTTTATTGGAGACAGGCATCCTGCCAATAACAAAAACCCAGCCTGGACCTAAGCCAGCACCATATGTCGCCCCAGCGCGCTTTGCTATGACTCCAAAAGACTACGATGGCAAAGAGCCTTGGTCTGTATACAAAAGACACTTCGAAGCCATAGCACGTGCAAACGGCTGTAACTCTGGACTTAAATCTCTATATCTCGTCCCTTACCTGCGAGGAACTGCATCGAGTACTAAAGATGATTATGAGGCACTCAGTCAGGCTCTGCACGAGAGGTTCTCAGACGAGTATCAAGCTGCCATAGCACACGTTCATCTACGTGGACGAATACAGAGACCGAATGAGAGCCTAACAGAATTCGCGACAGATGTGCAACGGCTGGTATATTTAAGTTTCAATGACGCTGATGAGCTTATTAGAAACAGAATCGGTCTCGGCCAATTCATGAATGGCATCGGTGATCCCGAGACACAACGTCGAGTTCGTGATTCTATCCCTGTGTCCTTAGAGGTAGCTCTCGCGATTGCTATTCGTGTAAAAGCTAGTAGAGATGCGACAAAGATTAGCCGACGACAAATGAGGTTCAGTGAACCTGTGATTCAACATAGGCAAGCTAAGAGAACTCGAGCAAATCAGCGTCAGCAGTCGGGAAACTAAGATCGCCCAGTTTGGAGGAGCACAAGCTGGGCTTCAAACCCACACAAACTTCAAGGAACAATGCTCCGAATTCACCCACTTATGCCAGCGTTTTACGCACCGAAACAATGCACAAGCCTTTTAGTAAATCTTTCAAAGAACGACCACGGAAAGCCAAACTACCTCGAAACCAAACAAAATCTACAGAAAAACAGCGTGAATCGAAACAAACGGTTTCACTAACACAGAAAGCTACATACTCCTCGCAACCTCTATCCTCTACCGAACAACAAATTATTGAAAAATCTGTAGAAGGGAAGGTAAAGTGGTACAATGCTAGAAAAGGCTATGGGTTTATAGTTTGCAATAAGAGCAATGAAGAAGACTTTGTCCACGCCTCTACAATAGCCGCCAAAAGTTCGGACCACGGTATTGCTTCACTGATGAATGACCAAAAGGTTATTTTTGACCTTATACCAGGGAGTAAGAGAAGGCAAGCCATTAATGTTATCGGTTCTGAAAAAACTGTTGAGCAGAATGCAGTTAATTATAAGGTAAATTCACAGCCATCGCCCATCAATTTTGTGCCCTCAAATGGAACGGATAGCAGATTGGGAGCCTGGACGGGACACGTCATCGATAATACGGCCAACACTACTGAGCAAGAGCATTACGAGAACTCGATAATCATTCCACCTCCAGCACCTTTTTTGACAGATGAGGAACCCCGTTTCCTACCACCGACCGGTACCACGAATGAAGCCACTTCGGTAAACTGCTGCCCACTGACTTGGAGGGGCTAGAGTTAGTGGAAGACGGAGCACCAATGCCTATTAAAATTTTCATTGGAACTACAGGAAAGCTCAGTAACCTAATAGTGGCAGGATATATAAATGGCATAGCATGTCCTCTGCTTATCGATACCGGTGCAAGTCAAACAGTTCTGCATCCCAAAGTGTTATTGGCAACAAATTACCCACAAAAGCTAAGACCATCGAATGCTCTTATTCAAGGGGTGAGCGGCGATACCTTCCCAGTAGAGGGAATTACGAAGGTAGAAACAACCATCGGTGGCTTTACTACTAGCCATACAGTTTTCGTTGCTACAATTTCGGATAGTTGCATCATCGGAATAGATTTTTTCGTACATTGGAGGTCAAGCCACTACGGGAAGTACGCATACCACCAGGAGAAGATGCTCTCATTGAACTGTCTGCCAATATCAAAGCTAATGAAGAGATCTTAGTAACAGCCATCCAGAATGCACCGGTGGCGCTCCATGTATTGCCTGCATTGGCAGTTTCTCAACATGGAACTGTGCTTGTCCAGGGAGAGCAATTTAGCTTGCAACGAACTTATATTACCTAGTACAAGACCTATTGTAGAATTGGAGACAAAGCCAAATATTATCACACTGAGTCAGGTCAAAGCATCTACTCCTATCTCCGACGAGTTACAAGAAATGTTTCAAAGGAGCACTTCCAGCTGCACAGCAACACCAACTGTGGAATTTTCTAGTAACCTATATTGATGTATTCTCTCATTCGAAAGACGATATCGGCCGTACAAAATTAATACGTCATAAGATCGATGTGGGTGATGCCCGACCTATAAAGCAGCCACCGCGAAAACTTCCCATGTCTCGCAGAAAAGAAGCTGATGAAATGATGAAAGAAATGTTAGATCAAGGAGTCGTGCGACCATCAAAAAGTGCATGGAGTAGCCCTGTCGTGTTGGTAAAAAAGAAGGATGGAACTCTCCGGTTTTGCATCGACTACAGGCGGTTGAATGAAGTGAAAAATAAAGACTCATACCCTCTTCCGCGAATCGACCTTACACTGGATGCACTTGGTGAATCTAAATGGTTTGCCACTTTAGACCTTCAGTCAGGATACTGGCAGGTCGAAATGCACGACGCAGAGGCTTATGGAGCTAGTGTTACAAGGACTACCCTACACCATTTGCCTTGTATACCTAGATGACCTGATTGTGCATGGAAAATCTTTCGAGGACCTACGACATCATCTTCAGCTCGTATTTGAACGCCTTCGATCTGCCGGCCTCAAGCTTTCTCCAAGAAAATGCACCATATGCCATGCGGAAGTCAAGTTCTTAGGACACGTTATCTCCGAAAAAGGTCTGGCAACTGATCCAGAAAAAATTTCTGCAGTACAACAATGGCCGAGACCGTCAAACAAGACCGAAATTCAGTCGTTTCTAGGATTGTGTGCATACTACAGACGATTTATTAAGAATTTTTCCGCAATTGCTAGACCCTTGACTAGCTTGACAGAGAAAAACACAAAATTTACCTGGAGCGAAGAGCGAGAGGCCGCCTTTAACACTTTAAAAACTAAGCTGACATCGGCCCCAATACTAGCACAGCCAAACGAAGAGGGCTGGTTTATTGTAGACACGGATGCGAGCCAGTATGCATGGGGAGCCGTGTTATCTCAAGTACAGCGAGAAGAAGAAAAAGTTATAGAGTACTATAGTAGGACTCTAAGCCGCCTTGAACGAAACTATTGCGTAACAAGGAAAGAACTACTAGCTGTAGTGAAAGCAATTGCCCATTTTCAACCCTACCTACTGGGCCGCCACTTTCACTTGCGAATCGACCATGCTTCTCTACGCTGGTTGATGAACTTTAAAGAGCCCGAAGGTCAAATTGCGAGATGGCTAGAGCGACTTCAAAGCTACGATTTCCAAATTCAACATCGACCAGGACACAATCATGCAAATGCTGATGATCTTTCCCGCCGCCCGTGCACTTGTGTAAATTGCCGATACTGTTTCAGACTGGAGGAACGTCAACTAGCAATTGCCCGCATGAGAGTGTTACCGGATGATATCGGTACCAGCTAAGACCAAGATGAAAAACTCAATACAGTATGAAACTGGCTGAAAGCAGGAAGACGGCCTCCCAGAGCAGAGATTACTGCACTACACCCAGTAATAAAGGCATACTGGTCAATGTGTCCTTCCCTGTGCTTACGAAATGACATAGCATATCGAGAATTTTCAAACACGAATGGGACGCATTATCAAATGCTGATTCCGGACTCCAAAAAGGACGAAGTTTTGAGTCAGCTACACAAGAGTGCTGTGGGAGGACATCTTGGGGCTGATAAAACAATCGCCAAAGTGAAAACCCGATATTACTGGGCTGGCTGCACAGGAGATATCATCAACTGGTGCCAACGATGTCCAGTTTGCCAACAACGTAAAGGCGCTGTGCCGAAAACTAGATCTCAGCTACAAATATATAACGTCGGAGCCCCATTCGAGAGGATAGCTATCGACATATTGGGACCACTACCTACTACGTCCCGAGGTAACAAATATCTCCTAGTAGAGATGGACTACTTCACTAAGTGGCCAGGAGCGATCGCTATACCAGACCAAACAGCTGAAACTGTCGTAGATGCTTTAATAGAGCATGTATTCTCGAGATTCGGATTGCCACTCCAAATACACTCAGATCAAGGAAGGAATTTCGAATCAGTTATTTTCCACGAAGTGTTGAGGAGATTCGGAATAGAGAAGACTCGAACAACACCTCTGCATCCCCAGTCAGACGGCATGGTGGAAAGGTTCAATCGCACCATCTTAGGTTATCTGTTCAAACATGTTGCAGAAAACCAGCGGGACTGGGATGAACATATCCCCTTCCTCTTATTAGCATATAGGTCAGCTGTTCACAACACCACACAACAAACTCCAGCAATGCTCACGCTAGGCCGAGAACTGAGGCTCCCAGTGGAAATGAGTATAAGCTTACCCATCTCAGAGGAACTAGAAAGTGTCGAATACTTAGCAAGTCTAAAAAAAACCTGTCGGGCAAATCCCTTTAAAGTGGGGGACCTGGTTCTGCTATACAATCCTAACAAAAAAGGAATGTGCCCAAAACTGCAAAGGGATTGGGATGGACCTTATAAGGTTCTTGAACAGCTCTCCGGTGTGACCTATCGGATTCAAAAAGAACTCAACAAAAAAATCACAGTAATTCACCGCAACCGCCTAATGTCCTACCGAGGTGCCAAATAGTAATGCCAACAGATCTACCCCAATCCATACAGCAAACCAAAATATCGGATCTAAATAAAAAGAAGTCCAAGCTGAGACATAACCTAATATGACTTAACACTATGTGTTAGATTAAACAATACAACAAAGACTTAAAACTACCACTAAATCTATATGTGAGAAATTAACGGATTTGTTAGTGTAACTATACCTATATGAATTATGCTTACTTCTAAGTATAGAACTAATCAAACCATTTTCTTTTTACTGCTTTTAAGCCAGGAATTGTTTTTCTCCTTCCATCTGACCCGGACGACATCATAAACTCTGCTCCAAGAATGAGAGGGCGTTTGGACTGCTGCACTACTAACTAGCAAGGCCCGGCCTCAGAGTCCCCAATAACATGCCGAGCTGAGGACAGCTCTTGTCCTCAGATAGGGGTAGTGTTACGAAGTTGCTAAAACATAAATAAAAAATAATGCTTAGTACCATCATCAATATTGGTTAATGCATCATACTAGCATTATTGGCGACTTACTTTAGAGAGGCTCCAATTCTACGCACGCATCTTTAGTTCTGCACAGAAAGCTGGCCAGCCATCATCCATGAAAACAGTAAAACCAAAGAAGAAAAGAGCCTAAAATGAAAAGTAATTTAAAATTATAAGATTGTAATAACAAAATCTTTAAAGAACAAATTGTTAAATTAAAATTAGAATTTTTATTGAATTTCCTAAAATTATTGTACAAAAATTTAGTTAAAGGAATCGAAATTAGAAAGAAAATGTAACTAGTTTAACGATCCTCGGAAAGTAACGATCGGGCCCACTGGAAAATAGTCTTTTCCGGGCATAGTTAGATTTTTCCCCACCTCACGGGGATATAAAAGAAAGGTCAAGACAGATCGTTGCTCTCTGTTCGGAAAGTCAAAGTTGAGCGATTAGATAGTTGTCAGAAAAATAGTGCGAGTTATTAAATAAATTCAAAATTAACAATTAAAATTTATTTTTGTTTTTTATTGTTTCCTTTCTCTGTGCGAGGTAACCAAAACATTAGTTCCGGTGAGTGTTTTTTTCTTATTTCTTATAAAAAAAAAACTAGCAAACACCGCGATTAGGACATTGCGGGCAAGAAGGTCAAGGTCAAGAGAAAGCGATCGAGCCTTTGTTCTTTTCGATCACCTTCAATAACCAAGAACCAGGAAAAGGCGAAACATAAATTATAATTTCAGGTAAAAACGGGCAATTGCCTTCAAGGCTTAATTTAGCTTGAACTGAAAATCTGACATACAAAATTCAACTTAATCATTTTTTCAAAGCAGAACGGCGGAATATTGAATTCAATTGATTCTGAATTGAATCAATCGCATTGACAGAGGAATTGAACTTGCACAACAAAAGCTTTAATTTCCCCTTTGCAGCACGAAATTGGAAATTCGCACACCAGTCCACCGATATTTATATAAGAAAGAGTGAATACATACCTGTCGCAGAGGTCCGCCATTTGTAAAAAAAAATCCTATAAGATTGTCGACGAAGCAATTTGTTGAGGAAATTCCATAATCCTGCGTTGATTTCAGCCGCTTGACCACAAAGCACCAAGCGGGAAATTCATAAAAAAAACAAAACATTCCCAACCTGGTGCCCCAAAGCTTCACGGCATCTACGGTGCAATCCTACAAATCCTCAGGTACACTTTGGATAATTAGCTTGCCAAATTCTTACAAGCTTTTGACACTAAACACCTCACCAACACTCAACACTTCGCGTGAAACACGATCGCGACTTTAATAAATAAGCGCGGAAATTTTGCCACAGAAACCAGCGGTGCACTAGAAGCGAAAACTAAAACAAGTCCACCTTATCTCAATGAGTGGAACGCGATAGTAGTACTTATCTCGTTCCACTCGAACTGCAAGCATAGTCGCTGTACTCTCAATTCAGAATTCCCCCTTATACGACTGCAGAGCAGAATCTTACGCTCACCCACTATTAACAAAAGTTGCAGTTTCCACCGAGAATAGCATCCAAGTGGAAGCTCTCTGAGCCATCATCAGCCCAGCTGATCTTCTCAAACGTGATACTGTTCCACATTTTGTTGCTGACCTATATTCGAAAGTTGATTGCTATCTTGTCACAACATTTTCCTAAGCGAAGCTTCGCAACATTTTTTTTTGTTAATGAAATCTCCCTCTCGGTAGAAGCAAATAAGGAAAACTTGTAACAATATCATAATACCACCTTCTTTCATCAAAACATTTAATTAAACCCACTCTCAACCTAATGGTAAGAAAATTATGTGATCACCCCAATAGTATGAAGATAAAATTATCATTTTCTTATCAGCTTCATGTGGACTATGATATCGGGGTCAATCAAATCTCATAACAGCGTGACTGGTTGAAAAATTTTATTGAAAATAAAAAACAATTCATCATAAAATGTAAGACTTTTCAATACAAACTCCTAGATACAAAAAACATTAATCGCTCAATTTGTCTGCTTTACTCGGACGTATTTGTTTAGGCAAGATATCAAATTACCAGCCGCCTGGCCACCTTTTCTAATGCTTTAATTTTCATTACTTATAATGATTTGATGTATCTTACCACCCCAAGCAACCGTGATCTATTTTTACACATCGAATATCATAACATGATCACTCTTGTTTATAAAAGACACCTGTTACGTCCAAGAATTTAGCATTTACAAAATTTCAATTATAAACTTTCAATTTATTTTCAAACAAACATCATGTGAACTTAACTTAAAGCTTAACTTGTAAAGTGTCATAATTTTGAAATTGTAACAACCAGCGAGTCATTCATCATTTATTTTCCCGGCTAATATACAGTCCATAACTTCGCTTGCAAATAGCAAAATTATTATTCAAAAAGGCTTGAATAATCAACAAAGGTTCTTCAAATCCGGATTTAGCATAGCAGATAAATCATCGAGGAATTGCTGCAGAAATTATTTTGCAACACGTGTTTACACATTTATCCCCTCGTATCTCGAACTCGCTGGAGGCTTATCGCATTTAATCTCAAATTGTAAACAAGATCATTTCGCACATTGCTGAACTGCTGCCCGCTAAAGCAAAATATTAAAACATTCATCGCATCACTGCTTGCAGTGCAACTGGAAATTACGGGACAAGAGCAGCAGTAATCTCATCAGCATCATCGGCCGAATTTCTTCTATAATTCGCTGCAATTTATAATTTGTTGAATACAGCAGGTAGCGTATATAGAAAATCCTCTAAAGTAAGGAATTCATCTATAATACAAAAGGCAGGTTTGTGAATATATTTTCCAATTCAATTAGCAGTATATCCCACACATAATTTAATTCATCACATCACGTAGAATTGAGCGTAAGTGAGCAAATAAATTGTCAGCATTGAATCTGATACGATATCGTTTATTTAAAGTGTAATTATGTCGAAAATGGACAGTGCGAGCAAGTTGGCAGATTTAAAAGTGCACCGCGATACATTAAAAGGTCGACAAACTAAAATGAAGACCTATATTGACAAAAATGGTAAAGAAGCGTGCATAGCCGAGTTGGACACGAGATTAGGTTTATTAGAAGGCTATCTATCAAATTTTAATATAATACAATCGAATATTGAGTCTTTGGACGTTGAAGAAACTAAAAATTGCGAAAGAGAGATCTTTGAGGAAACGTATTGTGAAATTAAAACTAAAATATTGACTTATAAATCCGAAAAGGAAGTTCGGGGCTCTCTCGCCTTAAATACAGATCACAGTTTTAGTGTCATTCATCGTGCGAAAACTGCTCGCCTTCCTAAATTAGAACTGTCCAAATTTTCGGGAAAATTTACTGAATGGCCAGACTTTTTTTCAATGTTTACCATCCTTGTGGATAAAGATGAAGAGCTCACTACCGTGGAAAAGTTCCAGCACTTACGCTCATGCTTGTCAGATAATGCCCTGAGAACAATACAGTCTCTTGAAATGACTTCCGAAAACTATGAAACAGCTCTAGAATTACTTAAAAAACGATTTGATAATAAACGTATAATTTTTCAGGCGCATATAAATGAAGTTTTTAAGCTTCCCTCAATTCAAAGATGTTCTGCTGGTAACCTTAGAAATCTCAGCGATGCCGCTAATGTACACATGCGTGCCTTATTGTCGTTGGCCTCCAAGGAACAAATAGCTGATGGATTATTAATTCATGTCATCACCAGTAAGTTTGATTCACAGACTCAAGTCAAGTGGGAAGATGAAGCTCAGCTTGATGTCATCCCGTCATGGACCGAGCTCTCATCCTTCATCGAGCGACGCTGTCAAACAATGGAGAATATTGCCCAGGCTCAAGGATACGCCCACCCCACAGATGTTAAAAAGGCAAGTACACATTTTAATTCTTCTAAAAGAACTAACAATTTACAGAGAAAAACTTCATTACTAACTTCAAATTCTATAAGTGTTTGCATACTCTGTAAAGGGGCTAAGCATCCTATTCCTAATTGCCTTAGCTTTATTGCATTTCCACCTATAAAACGCTATCAGGAAGCAAAACGCTTGGGCTTATGCGTAAACTGCCTCCGTATTGGTCATTCTGTCAAATCATGTAAATGGGGTAGATGCCATCATTGTTCCTCCAAACATCATTCTTTACTACACATGTCGTCATTAAACGCAGATCCAGCAACGAGTTCGCCTGAGACAATTGAGGATCATTCTAATAACAATACTACAAGCATAGCCTCCCTACAAAGTGCTCATATTCCAAGCTCCAGTCCCACTTCGCTTAATGCTTGCTATGATATAAAAAAACTCGGTGTAGAACAACAGTCTCCTTACATACTTCTGGGAACTGCCTTAATAGAAGTGAAAGATGGTAACGGCTGCTTTATTAAGACTAAGGCTCTTCTTGACTCTGCCTCCCAACTGAATTTTGTGACAGAGCGACTATGTCAAAAGTTGCATTTAAGGAAAACTCGAGTATACATCCCTATTAGTGGAATAGGAACGTCAAATGCTTCCGTTAAATATCGAACCACTATTACATTAAAATCCCGAATAAATGATTTTGTCACCAGTATTAGTGCTTTAGTTTTACCAGCAATTACCACACATCAGCCTGATCGCCACCTTGACGTAAGCAGCTGGAATATTCCAAAAAACGTTCAACTTGCGGATCCCTGCTTCAATGAGCCTCAGAGAGTGGATATGCTAATAGGGGCGGAGCTATTCTTCGACCTTTTAATGGTAGGTCGAATACAGCTTAGTGAGTGTCTTCCCAAGTTACAAAAAACTATACTTGGATGGATAGTTTCTGGACCATGTAAAGAGGGAACAAACCAATCAACCTGTCATATGACAGCAGCTATTGCTAATCGCATCAATTGCGATCATTCGTTAGACAGCCTCGTGAGAAAATTTTGGGAAATAGAGGATTACGCCTCTTCAGCACCTACTCAGCTTACAATTGAAGAGATAGAGTGCGAGCAATTTTATCTGAGTACCTATAAAAGGGATAAGTTTGGTCGATTTGCTGTCCGCCTACCATTTCGAGAAAATCCACTAGTGTTGGGTGACTCTCTTGAAATTGCTAAAAAGAGATTTTTCCGTTTAGAATACAAACTATCAAAAAACCCTGCCTTAAGCGAAAAATATTCAGCCTTCATGACGGAATATATAAACCTAAAACATATGGAACCAGTGGAATTTTCGCAAATTTCCGGGTCAAGCCACTATTTCCTTCCTCATCACTGCGTACTAAAGCCGGAAAGCACCAGCACTCAATATCGCGTCGTTTTTGACGGCTCCTGTAAGACTTCAACAGGTCGATCACTCAACGATATCCTGATGGTTGGTCCAGTCATTCAAGATGACTTACTCAGCATTTTATTGAGATTTCGAACCTACCTATATGCTATTACTGCTGACATCTCCAAGATGTATCGGCAAATTGAAGTTCAAGCACCTGACAATCTTCTGCAGTGTATACTATGGCGTGAACCCTCTTCAAAGAAGCTGCAAATCTATCGGCTACTCACTGTCACCTACGGAACTTCATCTGCGTCATTCCTAGCTACTAGAAGTTTGAAACAACTTGCGGTGGAGGAATCGTCAGAATTTCCAATTGGGGCGCAAATTGCTCAAAGGGACTTTTACGTCGACGACTTGCTGACCGGGGCCAATACAGTAGATGAAGCTTTACAAATAAGGACCCAGGTGGAGGAATTGTTAAAACGAGGTAGATTTCCTCTCCACAAATGGTGCTCGAATAATCAGGAAATTTTAAGGAACGTACCAGAAAAATACAAGGAGAAATATCTTAAAATCGGCCAAAATGAAGTAGTAAAAACACTTGGCTTAATTTGGCAGCCCAGTAATGACTCACTTGGTTTCAGATTTTCCAACGTAGAAAGCATCACCACAGTTACAAAACGATCTATTTTATCAAAAATGGCAAGCATTTATGATCCCCTAGGACTAATAAATCCCATAATCGTAAAACTAAAGGTATTTCTTCAACAAATATGGAAACTGAAGTTAGATTGGGATGAGTCCCTTCCAATTGCACTTCATACGAAATGGACAAGCTTTGTCGGACAACTCCACTTAATAAACAATATAAGTTTTCCTAGAAATATTGCAATATACTCCGAATACCTAGAACTACATGGATTTGCTGACGCCAGTTCTAGTGCATATGGAGCATGCGTATATATTCGATCTCGAAACAACTCTGGTATAATTTCGTCTCAATTGCTATGCGCCAAATCACGAGTTGCACCACTAAAAACTATATCTATTCCCCGCCTAGAATTATGTGCTGCATTACTACTAGCTGAATTGATCAGTCGCGTGCATCGCACACTCTCAAAAAGTATAGAAATTGTATTTTGCTGGTCGGACTCCTCCATAGTCCTATCCTGGATATCTTCACCACCTTGCGAATGGGAAATATTTGTTGCCAATAGGATATCCAAAATTCAGAAGTTAACTAAACCTTACTGCTGGAAACATATTTCAACTAGTGAAAACCCTGCCGACCCAGTGAGCCGAGGTACAACACCGCAAGAGCTTTTGACATCGAGTCTCTGGTTCCAAGGTCCAGAATTTTTATTAAAGCAGCAAACAGGCTGGCCCGAGCATTTTGTTCCTATTCGTAAAGATCTACCTGAAAGGCGTCGAACCAAGATCTCACTAGTCACTGCAACGGCTGAAGACATAATTGCAACATCAAAATATTGTAATTCGTTTATGAAGTTACAAAGGGTCTTTGCACTTGTATATCGTTTCTGCAAAAATGCTTCAGTCATCCCCCTAAATAGATCATATGGTCCAGTGACAAGCGAAGAACTTAATGCTGCACTAATCGCCATCATTCGTTTCGTACAGAAGACAACATTCTTCGAAGATTATACATCATTAATGACCATTAGAAGCTTAGCAAAAACTAGCCGGCTAAGATCTCTTAACCCATTCTTAGATTCGAATGGGCTCATTCGGGTTGGAGGTAGGATACAAAGGTCCGTTCTTGATTACGACGGCCGTCATCAAATACTATTACCACGGTCACATCCGTTCACCAAAGCACTCGTATCACACTATCACATTGCGAATCTCCATGCTGGTTCCCAAACACTCTTGGCCATAGTTCGAACTAGATATTGGCCAATTGGCGGCAAACACATAACAAAAGAAGTTGTGCACCGCTGCATTAAATGTTTTCGCACGCAACCAAGAAGTATAGAGCAGCTTATGGGACTACTACCTGCAGAACGCGTAACTCCCAGTCGTCCATTCACCTACACCGGCGTTGATTTCTTTGGGCCTTTTTTTGTAACTCAGCTAGTTAGAGGTCGTCAACCAATCAAGGCATACGGATGTATCTTCATATGTTTCTCAACGAAGGCCATTCATATCGAACTGGTATCCAATCTAACTACAGAAGCCTTTTGAAGCGCTTTAAGACGTTTTATAGCTCGTCGGGGAAAAATATCAACAATATTTTTGGACAACGCGACCAATTTCACTGGAGCCAGCAGGGAGCTGGAAGATTTAAAGAATCTCTTCATGTCGCAGGATCACTACGAGCTCGTAATGGAGATATATCAAAGAGATGGAATCAGCTGGAAGTTTATTCCACCAAGGTCCCCACATTTTGGGGGCCTATGGGAGGCTTCAGTTAAGGCAGCTAAACATCATATTCGTCGAATCGCAGGAGCCTCCGTTCTTACTTACGAGGAACTAAACACGTTGCTTTGCCAAATTGAAGCAGTCATAAATGCGCGACCAATTGTTGCGCTCTCTTCTGATCCCAATGATCTTAGTGTGCTCACTCCTGGGCATTTTTTAATTGGAGAGCCCTTAGTTTCAATACCTGAACCCGATATCACAGACATTAATATTAATCATTTATCTCGTTGGCAGAAAATACAAGCTATGCAGCAACATTTTTGGAAACGTTGGAGCCGTGAATATTTACAGTCCTTGCAAAAAAGGTCTAAGTGGAACGCCTCTCCAGTCAACATAGCCATCAATACTTTGGCCATAATTAAAGATGATAATCTACCCCCGCTCAAGTAGACTTTGGGTCGTGTTGTAGCAGTTCATCCAGGTGTCGATGGAATAGTTCGTGTTGTTAGCATAAAAACACAACATGGGATCTTCAAACGGGCTCTAACTAGAATATGTCCGTTGCCGCTAGATCAGTAGCTTGATTATTTGGAGCTAATAAACTCCAAGGGGCCCGGAATGTTACGTCCAAGAATTTAGCATTTACAAAATTTCAATTATAAACTTTCAATTTATTTTCAAACAAACATCATGTGAACTTAACTTAAAGCTTAACTTGTAAAGTGTCATAATTTTGAAATTGTAACTTATACTTTGGTATTACATTTTTTCTTTTGCATTTTGTCAGTACTGCTTTGTAAAATTATATATATAGAAGAGCATTGAATAAAACTCTCTCTCTTTTTTACAATCGTCAACCAGCGAGTCATTCATCATTTATTTTCCCGGCTAATATACAGTCCATAACTTCGCTTGCAAATAGCAAAATTATTATTCAAAAAGGCTTGAATAATCAACAACACCTACAGACCACAACTTACGTTATAGTTGTTGTTGTTGTTGTTTTTACAGCAAAAGAAATTTTCAATTATAACTTCCACTACTCATCCAAGATATCATATCCTACAGATTAATATCAGTTGTTGTTGTGTTTAGCTAAAGAAATTGGGAATCTTTCGTTAATCGCTCAATTTGTTTACTTTACTCGGCTGCAGTGCGAATTTGTTTACATTATACAACTGCGAATTTATTTACTTAACTGGACTGTGCGAATTTGTTTATGCAAGGAATCAATTTAGAAGCATTCCACCTGAAGAGCAAAATTATGCATTTAGTAATTTCCATTACTTATCTTAGTGAACATATCTACCTACATTCGCCCCAATTAGCTTCGCCTGATCTGTTTTTAGATATATGATCATATGGTGCAATCTTGTTAATATCATCAAATCTTTAATCCACAACTTTGCTTATAGTTTTTGTTGTTTTTTTGTATTTTTTTTTGTTTTTCAGCTATTAATATTAATTACACCTGAGAAGGTAAGATCGCTAATATCTCGAACCACAGCCCGTAGAGGATTTCTGATGAAAATTTTACCCCTCTAGTACTAATACTATTGGCATGAACAGAAAATATCCTAGGGTTAACTTGAATTATTACTAATATTAATTATACCTGAAAAGGTAAGATCGCCAATATCTCTAAAACCATAGCTCGTGGAACATTTCTGATGAAAATTTTGTCCGGCCCTAGGTAAAGATCCCCTAGGTAAGATCGCCAATATCTCTAAAACCATAGCTCGTGGAACATTTCTGATGAAAATTTTGTCCGCCCCTAGAACTTAGACCCCTAAGGCTGAACCTTCTAGAATCTATTGGCATGAAGAGAAATATTCTAGGGTTAACTTGTATTATTATAATACTATTACAAATTACACTAATTCACTTAGGGAATTCCACAACATTTCTTGTCCACATAAATACACAGTTGCACACATCCACCCACGCCTTAGGTAACATTTTCTCAGCCACCAAGTAGCCCAGCCCAACATACCACAGGCACTCATACTAAAGTAAACAACTGAAACCAAACTCAACTCAAGCTGACAAGTATATAGCCCCGATATAAATTCGCATAGGGTATTTCACATCGTTAATTAATAAACATAAGCCGCACACATTCTACCCAAGCCTTGGTACAGGTAACATAGCCCAGTCCAACACACCCCAGGCAGTCCTAGTCATAGTATCAGATATTGCCGCTAAAGCTCTCAGCCAACCTCCAGTACCAGACACAGGAAGGGGCACCTCAATGTCAAATTGTAGCCTCCAAGACCAGATCAAACTTAACCAGCAGCCTCCACCAATAAAGCTGGGGTGGGAAAATATATAGAGCTACGATCTCCGTGATGAAAAATAAGTGAACTCCAGAAACAAAATCTAATAACCTGTGCTATTTCCCTATGCTGGAGAGTGCTGAAAGTGATCTCGTATCCCCAAAACTCTAGATGAAAAATGTTGATGTCAACTTATAGGCTACAAGTCTGAGATGGAAAATAAGCGAACTCCTGAAACAAAATCCATAAAATAATTTCATCATGTCCACCTAAAATATGAACACAGATTTATGTTAGAGCGACACAGATGTTTTGGCAGGGTAAGCTGGTTGAACAGTATGGTATTCACTAAAACTTTCTACTATATTATACACACCCACCACCCATAAAATAAACATCAAGCACCACTAAGCTTAACCCAATCTCAACCGCCACGATCTTGGCAAAAGGTAATATCAAATTACCTGCTAAGTTATGCCATTACACCTGACAACCAAACATTATTCTTTTACTGCTCCCATACAATTTCCATTATTTTATATCACAGCACTTTCTTCTATCATCAATGCTTTTAACTTAACCCACGCTCAACCTAAGCCAAAATGTTTATAGCATATTAAGCAAACAACTGATAATACAAAGTTCCAACCAGGCAAGTATATGACCAAGTCCACCTCAAGCATATGTGTTAGAAAGAGACTGATGGTGTGTTAGAGAGAGATAATTTCAAAAGTAAATTTGGACTTCCATAAGAAATAACATGGGATTTTGCTGTCGAACTCTCATCGCTTAACCAAAAAAGATCACTATGCTAAACAGTTACTCTAGAAAGATTTCGTGTGGTAGCTCTGAACATTTTATTATACCAGATCGCCAAAAAATCAGGTTTTAACTTCACCCATACGACTTCCACTACTCATTTAAGTCCGCATATCATACTATATTAATATCATAGCAATTTCTTCCTGCAAAGCTTTAAATTGTTAAGATTTTACATTTTCTATAAGGTGTGGCTACGCAAACAACTTTCGGGCTACGCTAAAAAACTACTCTAGAAAGATTTCAAGTGGCAACATTGACCATGCAATTACACTTAATCATAAAAAAATGTTTGATAAAACTTTTACTGCACCCATGCAACTACCACTACTCATCTAAGATATTCCTCAAATCAACATATCATATTACCGCCTTCTTTTATTAAACCCTTAAATCCATCCCAATATTACGGCAGCTTAATGTTATTGTCATCGATTCAACATTTTTTTATGAATTTCAGTTTTATTTAAGCCTTGGATCATGAAGCCGTGAGAAAACTTTGCCTTTGCCCCAATCAAATAAACACATATATACCTCGAATCCATTGTACAACATACATCGATTCAATCCCTCATACCATTTGTGTGCGTTGGGAGTCCGCTTTCTATATTGACACTTATAGAAAACTGCCAAAAATTGACTTTATAGGCTCTATAGCATAACTTACTATCCATAGAACAAAAGAGTATTTTAGTAATTTACAGCTTAGTTCGTAACCTCCCCAAAGGATACACTTACTATATACCTTACTTAACAAAATAATAAAATAGTTTTGATTAAAAAGTAACCTTACCATTTTAAGCTCACTAACTCTCAGCTGAATGTGTGTCTATGTGCAGCCGGAATCCGAATCTGTAGGCAGCTGCATTCGATATCATCAGCCCGCGGCATGACTACTCAGCAGAGAGTTCTTGATTGAGGAATCGTAGTCATTTAGTTAAGAAAAAAATTTTTAAATAATTTTTGTTAGGAAAGGTATAAGCATTTTATTATGGTTTCTAAGATAAGAAAGTAGGCTTAAGATTATCAGAACAACACATTTCTATATGAATGGTACTTTAGGGCGGAGGAGCTATTCAAATCGGCATAAGACCAGATTTTATGTAAACCCCGAATTTCTTTAAACTTTCAACACTAGTTCCTTTTTACTCATAAATCACAAATATTTAATCAAAATTTTGCGCAAAGTTATAGTTTCAGAGATAATCGACTTTAAAAATCGCGAAATTTGCACTATATTTCACAATATAATTTGACATTCCCCCGTAATTAATTAAATCTTCTTCTTCTTTTTAGTATTAAAAAGAGGCTGTGGTAGGTATATACATACCTTCCGAACATTCGGGTTACCAGCATTGCGTTTTTTTACTCATTACGAGTTGATGTAGCATTTACTTAGAATGGAGTAGAAAAATGTTTATTAAAGAAGCACACACACACACACACAGGCTGGCGGGGGCACACACACACACACGCGCGCGGAGCGAAGCGGAGCGCGCGTGTGTGTGTGTGTGCCCCCGCCAGCCTGTGTGTGTGTGTGTGTGCGTGCGTGCGCCCGTCCCTGTGTGTGTGTGTGTGCCTGCATGTGTGTGTATGTGTGTTAAATGCTGATTACTACACATCAATTAATATTCGTAATGAATAAAAAAACGAAATGCTGGTAACCCGAATGTTCGGAAGGTATGTATATACCTACCACAACCTCTTTTTAATACTAAAAAGAAGAAGAAGATTTAATTAATTACGGGGGAATGTCAAATTGTATTGTGAAATATAGTGCAAATTTCGCGATTTTTAAAGTCGATTATCTCTGAAACTATAACTTTGCGCAAAATTTTGATTAAATATTTGTGATTTGTGAGTAAAAAGGAACTAGTGTTGAAAGTTTAAAGAAATTCGGGGTTTACATAAAATCTGGTCTTGTTCCTTCAAATCAAAATGCTGTCTGTTTTACATAAGATCACTGCAAATATTTTAGAATGTTAGGACTCCGCTGGGGTCTCATGTACTAGTGAGGGAGTCTGTTTCATGGCTTGTGAAGTATTTTTGAGGGTTTTGCTCATACCAGTCATGAAAGCTCTTATCTTAATTCACAATATTCTTGTTAATACGCCTCAGCTGCACACATACATATCCAACCAAAGATCCACACCCATGATCAGTAAAGAGATCCCACCCAGCCACTAAAGCACTCAGCCAGGAAGTTATATAGCCCCGTTCAACAACATGCCTGATAATTCCAGGCAACCATACTATACTCGTAGTATATAAAGCAGACAAACTAGCTCCAAGCTGGCATATATATGACTAAGTCCACCTCAAAGATGTGTGCTGGAGAGAGACAGATGTTGTGAGAGAGCGCGATGGTTTCAAAGTACGATATTTAGTAAAGCTTTCTGATGTGTTAGAGGGAGATATATTACAGCACTCCACTACTCATCCAAGACTAAATTAATATAATCATACCACCTTCTTTCATCCAAACTTTTAATTTAATCCACTCCCAACAAACCTAATGCTTTCATGGTAAGATTTACAAAATAAGTGAATTACACCACTCTCGACCATCGCCATGGTCTTCACCAAAGCTTCAATATCCTACTAGAATTATGTCAAAGCTTCTAACTTATAGTACCACGGTCTTCAGTATTGCATTTGGAGAATTATCAACTGTTTCTTCCTTCCTGATACAACACCATTTCGGATGATGATACTTTAGAGGATATATGTAAATATAAAGCGGCATTGCTGATAAGATTTTTACTCAGCGGACTTTCTAATAACAAAAAAAAAATCGCTCAACTTGTTTACTTTTCTCAGCTGTGCGAGTTTGTTTGATATAAAATTACCAGTCAAGCCATTACACTTGAAGACTAAAAGTTTTCTCACAAGGCTGAACCAAATTTTCATTACTCATCTAAGCCGCCACATCATCCTACATTAATATTATAGCTCATCAAAGCTTTTAATTTAACCAATTCTCAACTTAATGTTTACAAAAACAGCCTAGACTTGAATTATTAGTAATATGAATTACATCAGAAAAGGTATGATCGCTAATATCACGAAAGCCATAGCACGTAGAGGATTTCTGATAAAAATTTTCAGTACACGCACACTCCTACACCGAAAATTTTTTAGGCTTTAATTTCCATTCTTACCATCCAAAGCAGCCGTGATCTCTTTTTAGATATCGAATATCATGATCACTCTTGTTTATAAAAGATACATACGGACCACAACTTACGTTATAGTTGTTGTTGATTTATTATCAGCAAAAGAAATTTTCAATTATAACTACTCATCTAAAACCAAATATCAGTTGTTGTTTTTTCAGCTAAAGAAATTGGGAATCTTTCATAAATTTGTTTACTTTACTCGGGTCAGTGCGAATTTTATTTACATTATTCGACTGGAATTTTGTTTACATTTTTCGACTGTACGAATTTGTTTACATTACTCGGCTGTCCGAATATATCTATGCAAGGAACCAAATTATAAGCATTAAACCTGAAGAGCAAAATTAGGCAAAGTCAACATATCTACCTACATTCACCCCAACCACATTCGCCTGATCTATTTTTAGATATATCATCACATGGTGCCATCTTGTTCATAAAAGACGCCTACAGATTAATATCATCAAATCTTTAATCCACAACTTAGGTTATAGTTGTTGTTGCTTTCGTTTTTTTTTCAGCTACTAATATTAATTACACCGAGAAGGTAAGATCACTAATATCTCGAACAATAGAGGATTTCTGATGAAAATTTTACCCCCTAATACTGACATGAACAGAAACTTCCCAGGAATTATTACTAATGTTAATTAGTGCGAATTTTGTTTACATTATTCGATTTTGTTTACATTACTCGGCTGCGATTTTGTTTACACTATTCGGCTATGTGAATTTGATTATCGGCCTGAAGACGGACATATCCAAGTCGACATACCTACCTACATTGGTTGTTGTTGTTGGCTTCATATCCTCCTAAAAGAAAACTTCTAGATTATGTCAAATTTTCAGTACAAAAGCGACCTCAGAACCATCTCCCCTCCCTCCCCAGATATCTTAGTGATCCAGAACTCTACCCATATTATAGCAACTTTAAATAATATTCACACAACACCTCCATGGTATCATGGTAGAGCGCCTCGGATTTTACAAAACCAAGCGTTCTCGGTTCGATTCCAGCAAAAAATTCAACACTATTTTATTAAAAAATCAGCTAAGACAAGAGCTTGAACAGCTTACTGGGGGGCCAGCTAACCTGTCGATGTCATCTCCTGGTCAGCCAGACGATATGAAAGTAATTCTCCAGGCAGGCCCTGTGACGTAGACTAGACGGAATCCCTGGCCTACAACCACCAAAATAGTTAGAATTTTCCGGACATTTTTTGTATGGAAAAAGTGGTCCAGAAACGCCATAGCGTAACTACTGTTTATCATTCATTTTAATAACTTTTTTTAAAATCCACTGCACTTGCACTCGTTTTACTACAATTTTTTGCTGGAAATGCTACATAAAATTTTCAAGAAGTGGAATCTCTTATCTCTTATGGTAGTTTAATTTACATGAAACTAGACTCGATTTACAATCGAAAGCTTGAGGTTGCTTTCAATGACTGTATACGGTTTGCGTTCGGTTTGCGTCGTTCTGCTCATATCACACCTTACAGACCATCGATCTTGGGTTGTACTCTGGACTTTTACTTAAAGGGTAAAGCACTAATTTTCCTACACAATCTTATTCGTTCAGGTGAGCCGGAGTATTTATCTTGTGAAGTTAAATTTCTGCAATCTTTGAGAGGACACAAACTTCTGATTCCACGTTTCAATTCATCCATCCTAGAAGGATCTTACTTTGTCCAGGTTACACGCCTTTGGAATTCCCTAACTCCTCATGCACATAGTGCTACTTCTGTCAGTGAATTCAAGAAACTTATAATATAATTTTATTTTTATAATTTACAAATTACTATGGTGATTGTGCGATTGTGTCGAACTCTTTTCTTTTCTTTTTATTATTATTTTCCTACTATGTTTATTTAAAAAAATATTTTTTTTTCTCTTTTCTTTTCTCTCTGTTTTATTAATTTTTCTTTATTTTTGTTTTTATTTTTCATTTTTCTAATGTATTGTAAGTATTCAATTTACTTTATAATTTATTCAGTTAACCTAGCCGTACTTTAAAATGTACTATTATAAGATTTTCAATCTTGTGTACAATTTCTTAATAAATGATTGATTGATTGATTGATTGATTGAATCGCTTGCTGTGCACAAGGAGAGTAGCTAAGAATGCAACTATAGCTCATGTACTTTAATAAAACGATGATTATACTTTTGCACTCATGTATGTTTGCTCCCGATTCTTTAAAAATGTTAAAAACTTTGGCTTCATATGTAGGCTATTTATTTTTTAAGTTATCAGTTTGTGCAGAAAATTGCATTTGGAATTCATACAAAATCTGGAAGTTGCAAAGTTTCTGCTCATTCTTACTGTTTTTATTTAATAAAACTAATTAATCTATAAGTAAAACATATCCAGTAATTGAACTTTAGATATCAATATAAAAATAAGACCTAAGAGTGTAAAAATAACACTTGATATATTTTATGATTAGAGTAAAAATAAATTAAACAAAAAACTTAGAAATAATATTTGTGCGCTTACCAAATCCGAAGTCGAACAACTCATTTCCTCTTTTCTTTATTAAGTCCCTTCGATCACCTGCTCATTGCAATCCTTTCATTATTACATTTATTTGTTGTGGAACAATTGAATTTTTCAGCAAGAGAATACTTTCCTCAATCTGTTCATCGCAGAATTTGTTGATATCATTTGGTAGACTAGTAGCTGCTTTATTTTTTTCCTTGCACAGTTTGGTATGTATCAGAAAATCTCTTTCTTTTAATATTTCAAATTTCCATTACGGATATGATATATTCTGCTTTTTTTTGGGATATATATTAAATCTATTCGACCGACTTTGCTATTCTCTACAGCCACTTTTTCAGATTTCCCATAGTTGTTTCCAAAATGTATGTGGAGAAATCGTGTAAATTTTTTGTTTTATATATATCTTTTGTTTCATTATTAATTTACGAATATGTTAAGAATAAAATATACTGTTGTTTTATTTATTTTAATTGAAAAATAACATAAACTCTCAACTGCTCCTTTGAAAGTGAGTGTACTGATCCAACTCAGCGTAATTATGAAATATTAAATTTATTGTTAGGATTGTACGACCAAAATTCTGCCTGTACGGTCAAAAAGTTGTGTCCGTATGACTTTTCAATATTAAAAAGATGGCAACGCTGATTAGTTCTACGTAAGTAGATTTACGTAAAACTAGTCTCAAATGGCACGGTCGAAACGGGCCCATTAAAACGATAATGCATTGGCAAACGAGATAATTTAGTCTCCAGGAATTAATAGAACTATTATTAACTTATTAAAATATAAATGCCAGAGCTGGTGGTCGCTAGAAAAAAGTGAATTTTATTGTTCGATGAAATGGCCATTGAAAATGAGCTGAAGTAGATTTCCCTACAAGACATTATTAAAGTGTTCACAAATTTTGCCAACGGAGATCGTGAATAATTCGTGTACATGACCGTAATTTGTCAAGAGCAGGACATTATACATAGGAGGAAGGATCATTTGTCAAAGCTGATTGCATGATTGTCAAATGTATTTTGTTTTGTGAACAGATTTACTCAATTTAAAATTCTTTTGGTAAAACACATAACGCTTAAATTGATTCAAAGGTAACCATCATATCTTAAAAGGTACTGTAAGAAATCTTGCAATTTGAATTTTGCATACATAGCCTTTACCAAAATAAAATTTTTAAGATAAGAAAGATTTGATTTAATCTCACTTCAATTTAAAGCTATAATGGAAGAGACCTTGGATATAAAACCACATCTTTACAAAAAAAAAAAACCAACAAAGCAAACTTTGGGAACAGCGAAAAATTTGATTAATCAAAAATTAAATATAATTCAAAATAAAAGTAAGTCTATTTCAAAAGAAAACATCACCGATATTAACAGCTTATTAGCTTTAGAAGTAGAGCAAGAGTATTATAGAGCTCTTTTACAAATAAATTAAATACATCGCCATCTTTAACTAATTTCAACAAATTTAATGTATATGAACTAGAGTTAAGTTTATTATTTTTCTTTTTTTATGCTCCGTAGGGAATTTGTTTTAGTTATGTTTTCATCATAAATCAACTTCTTCATTTGATCCTTATTATTAGTACCGGTAATGATTATTAAAAAGTACTAACAGTATTACAAAACATATTAAAGTGATTCCACTTAAGCAAAAACAATATAACAAGCTCTGATAAGTTTTATCGAATTTTTATATCCTAGCTAGATGATGAAATCATAGGGTATAATAAGTCTGTCATTCCGTTTGTAATGTACAGAAATAATAGCAGAGCAAAATAGATTGGACACTCATACATGAAATTAAAATTTATTCTGATTTTTGCATGTCCGTCTGTTCGTCCGCACGATAACTCGTGAACGCAACTAAGGCTGCCGAAATTTTATACCCGGGCTTTTTAAAAAAAACAAATAAATTAAGGTTACAAAATGGGACAAATCGGGCAACCCTTTCTTCATATTGACATACAAAACTTTGGGGTTTCATTATATCTTTGGACACGACGTAGAGCGTGAAATTTTTTGCACGGGGTTTTCATAAAAGTAGTAAATGAAATTTTAAAAATGAACTAAATTGGGTAACCTCTTCTTGGTGTTGCCATACAGAACTTTTGATATTCACTTTGTTTTATTTTTATGCTCATATAACATTATTGGTCTTATACCAGTTGTATCTTTTTCTCGAGGTAATTGTCATAAACTTATGTAAATCTTTTGTGGTATGAATATACAATTACAAACTTTATTCAATATTGGAGTGGCGTACGTGCTGTTATTTTGTCGTATGTATATGGAGAAAAAATAACCTTTGATAAGTTGGCGTATACGACAAACTCATACTGAATTAAATTAATTATAGCTCCTAAACTACTTTAGTAGGAAGACTAATTCAAGCAGTTTTAGTAAATCGGAGAAACAAATGTACAAAAATAACATAATCCTATCGAGCAGATATTTTTTAATTGATGGTAAAACATTAAAATGTGTTTTTCTGCATTATGACCAGATGGCGTATACGACAAACCAATATTCGTCCGACGATTTTTATGAAATTTATAAGGCATTAAGCTTCATTTGACATTGGAATCAGGAAAATCGTTCACTCACTCCGTTCTCGAGATATGATTTTTTAAAAATGACGTTTCATCGTAAAATCACGAAATTTCTAAACTCCTAGCAGGGGGTGGGGCATTTAAAGGGGGAACAAAAAAATATGGGTGAGTTATTTTGGTATTTCATACCAACTGTGAAAATTTGACCCAAATCGGAGATGGTCGGGTTCAAACAAAACGTGTGGAATGGCTGCATACATGTACATTTTACACACATTTCACGTCATTTTGTTAACCTAAATTTTAATTATAACGAAAGCAATGAATTTCAAAAATTATTATTCTTTTCTAATTAGCACTAATTGCAAGTTCATTGGATTCATAAAATGTATTTTTTTTCCTTGCGCAGCTTTGAAAATGCTTAGGTAATGTCTACCAGGTAAAGATTAACTATACCTGGAATAATTCTCAGATAAGAAAAGAGTTCAGTTCTTCTTTAAAACTCGAGTAGTCAGACCAGTGAAATAAATTTTATAAAAACGTATTGATTGCGGTTTTTCTTTCTTTATTAATAAATACGAAAGCAAATATAACTCCGCCACACATGCACACTTGCTTATCTTTTTCCACGCTTAGGAAATCGCAGTCACCTAAAAACCATAAAACCACACTGAATGTGCAAGACATCATAAACTAAAAACAAAAAAATTCCGAGGAAAGAATTGCCGCATCACATCTTTTCTCCATTTGTCAGGCAGTAGACAGACAGCTAAACAATCCAAATTCAAAGAAAACATTTTCAGAAAACAAATGCCTATCGCTAGATAAAAATAAGAAATGATTGCAGAGCATTACCAAACTATTGTGTCTCTTACTCCTCTCTAAGATAAAAGCCAACTGCGATGACGTACCATAGTATCTTTTTTTACTTTGACCACTTCTCCCAGATAACACAGAACATGTTCTAAACATCTTCTTGGAACATATCACAGGATATGAGAACACGTTCTCTGACTACACGTATTGATATCAAAAAACATATTCTTTCCATATGCTTTTTATAAGACTCATGTCCGCCCTGCCGAGCGAAATACTCGGACGTCGGTCAAAAATGATCGTGTGATAATCGGTGCGTATCCGAAAGAACATATTCAGAACGTATTCTAAAGTATATAAAATTGATATAAATGAGCATCCACAGAAACGTATTCGAAACGATATTAAATAAATATGGATGAAACCCATATTCGCAACGTTTTCAAATGAATATAAAATTAAAA
Organism: Dioctria rufipes; assembly: GCA_963924295.1. NCBI lineage: Eukaryota > Metazoa > Arthropoda > Insecta > Diptera > Asilidae > Dioctria > Dioctria rufipes. The sequence goes on from OZ002741.1 coordinate 117,471,820, forward strand.
AAAGCATAAAAGTGAAATTTGTATACTTTATTTGCTTTACATAATATAAAAATGTATTCAATACATGAAAATTATTCAATAAAAATATATCATATAACAAAAAATAAAACCTATAAAATGAAATCCAACTTAATACAAAAATTCAAATGCGTATCACGAAAACTATAAGAGAACTTCCACTCAAAAAATTAATTAATAATTAAATTTTCTCCACTTTTAAGTTTTAAAACAGTAACTGCCAACATTAGCCACTATATCTCACCCCATACAGGACATTAGAACTAACTGACTGAGAACATTAACCGAGATTCCTTTCGAAACGAAAATTTGATATAAAATAATGTACCGAAAACGTATAATTTTTATGTCGGACGGTGCACAAACCCGAAAGCTGCTGCACCGTGGCAGGAACGAAAATTCGATTTGCCAAAATGCATATTAAAAATATATTCTATTCATATCCAGTGGAATACTTTTATTGAAATTGAACGAAGTTTACCGATTTGGAGCAGATCGTCTGTGTCCAAAAAGTATCTCTTTAGAACATGTTCCATTTTGTTATCTGGTCTGTTTTTACAAAACAGTGTTTTTTTTTCTTTATTTAGCCCATTCTATCTCTTTTTGGCTTTACTAGTGGATGTACCAAGGTATATAGAAGACAAGTATTCCCATTAAAATTTTGACACATTGCAGATGATAGCATGTGACGTAATTCTGTGACTAATGTATATACATTTTTATAGGAAAGACAGATAGAAGAGAGAGTATTGTGTTGTAATCATATTATTCTTGATCGCCATGTAATAAGCTTGTTCTGATGTTACACGATGATTTGTCCAAGTTTATTTATTCGTCATGACTTGTATCGTAGTTATGTTGAAGAGGCAGAACCCTGCCGTACTTATTATTGGATGGCTAAGAAGCAGCTGTAATAATGATATTAAATGGCAGAGTATGCTGTTTTATAATGTATGGCAGAGTATGCCGCTGTTATACTTATACTAAGGCTATTATAGGCTACTATTAAGCTATTATAGAGGGATGGCAGAGTATGCCGATGTTGTATTTTGCTAAGGCAGAGTATGCCGCTGTAATAGCATGATGGCAGAGTATGCCGATGATCTTGAGAAATTAAAAGACACCTTTCGATAGTCAGATTAAGTCTAAATTTTATTGAACAGTAGCAGCTTATTTATATAAAATGATTACAAAGGAATCAATATTTCTTTACAATTCTAAAGGGGGGATTATTGCAGAATTGCAATATACAAAATTAATAATCAGAAATTGTAGTATCAGAATTTCTGATCACATAATTTCTGAATGAGTCAAAATGTATCGATATGTATGTAAAGCAATGACTTCAGGTATGAATATTTTATCAATGAAGAATTATGCTTGCATAGCAGAATTTGCTTGCGTTGCAAATTCTTCTTGAGGTCGAGCAAACTTTGTTTGTTTTTATTTTGTTTTAATTATCGTTTCGAAAATTGTTTATTTTCCTTGTCTGTGGTCATGGCTTTACAGTGCATTGGTTCGGTATGTAATCTTATCTATTTGAGGTGACATAAATTTGAATTGAATGGTTTAATGGTTTATACATACATACATTACATCCTTACCTTTATAAATAAAAAAAAAATATGTACATAAAAATTTTTTTTTTTTGTGTATTTATAGTATTGACTAAATGTATTTTATTTTTAATCTATTTAATTATCCTAAACTCTACTGAGTTATTACTATTGAGTGTCATCTAGGTAACTTATGCTTTTATTAGTTTTATCTTTTATTATGTGTAGATAATGTCGTTAGTTATTATACAATTTTACAATATTTTTAGTAATATTTGCTTATTTAAAATTACATTTTAATAGATTACTTATTCTTGAGTCTGAGCCAGTTTTTTTTTTTTTTTATATATATATATATCTGGTATGCCTCGACGAACTTTGTTGATTCGTATTATAGCGTTAGAATGTAAGTTAACAAAATTTTATGTTGTTATGTGAAAAATAAAAAAACATCCGATATGGTTAACTACTCAATTTATTCTGAAAGCTTTTTACAATATTTTAAGAAGCATTCGATAAGCGAATGCAGAAAATTGCTTACACAAGATATTTAGTAAAAATTCAAAAATACCAAAATGCTTATTTCTGCCAAATGGTAATTTGATGATTTTGTTGACAGGAAATGAACTCGGCACGTGTCGTGGGGGCATAGGCAGCTGACCAGTTAACTCCTCCCTCCTGAATTATCTGCGTCCCGCAGATCAAAAGTTGACCTTTAATGGTTGCAGATTTTGGATGCTGGGTGTGCTTGCCAATGGGATTGTTGGCTGGATGATGTCCAGTTTCCCGCTCTTTCCTTTAAACTTGCAAACTAGAAATATACCAGATATTATAATTAGGATTGTGATTAGGCTAATATCGGTTATGAAGGATATTCCATGGTTGGTACGGAGGTATTGCAGTTGTCGTCTATTGCTTAGATGTAGGTCATGAAGATAATCGACGTCAATATTTAAACTTTTCTCCTCTGGCCTGGTTTGAAAAATCGGTGGTAGAACATGGAGTGCTCTCATTTCTTTGTTTACAAATTCTCTGTTTTTAATCCGAATTGTTTCATTCTTATACTGAATTATAAAGGTTCCATTTAACTGCCTGGTTTGGTTGTTTTCGAAAATCTCTCCATTAAAATTGTCAAGAAATATCGTATTATCATTTATTGCTTCAATTTTTTCGTCTTTACTGAACCGATAGTCACACTCGGCATGTCCTCCTTTTATTAATTGACTGATGCTATGGTTATGCGGTAATTTTGCTAGTTGGATTTCTTTGGATATGCTTATATTTGCTATAATACTGCACTTATCCCTTATTCCAAAATTTTCAGCTTGGTTGATTAGTAGTTCCTCAAACTCTAAGTACACTTCCTTTTTATTTTTTGTTGTTGATCTAATATTGTATTCAATGGGGGTTGTTTTTGGAAGTGCAATTATGTATAGGAGAATCGACCAATTAACTACCATAATAGGTTCTGCGTATTCGATGGCCTCTATTTCATTCCCATAAGGGAGTGTCTCAACTTGGACTATAAGTTGAGTTATTTGTTCTTTGTCCAACAAATTGGTGTTTACGATTCCTTTTTTAGCCAAATGTTCCGCTAGTACTATTTCGTCAACTTCGTTTTTTAGAATAGTCAATCGGTTAAAGAGCACTTGTGCGTGTTTATCAGTATTCTGATTATCCAGTTCTTCTACGATTTTGTTATACTGCTGTATCATTTGGGTTGTAGATTCCATTAATTTGTAGTTGATCTTGTATTGCTCGTTGTTATTTGAGATTATGTCGTTTTGGCTTTTGATGATTGTATCCCAATCGGTGGCATCGGGTAAAACTGCTATCCATTTCCACGCAGATCCTATCCAATTGATAGACCTCTTTTTCTTTGGTGGTACACCCTTTAGCTTATGGATTAACTGCTGTATATGCTTTATTTGATGGTCTAGCTGCGATTTGAGGATGTCAGTTTTTCCTATGTCTTTCACGTCTGATATTGTCATACCGAGCACTTCCTCGTAGTTGGTTAAGTTGATCAACTGTACCAGTTTAATACTGCCGCTTATTATTCGTCCATTTCTTTGTTTGATGGTTGCAATTGGACCCAGATATTCGATATTAATATTAAATGAAAACGAATGTTCTATTGGTTTATGTTTTTTATATGAGACTTGTGTACGCGTCTTCCACTAACTGTAGTAATGGTGACTTTATTATCTTTAGCAACAATTTCTGCCTTAAATAATGGCTTATGTTTGCCCTGAATTTGTTTTATAGCTACGTATACAGTCTGTCCTGGATTGTAAGTTATTGGTTTTTGTCTTTTTGGGTTTTCATTATTCAACTTAGCCATTTGTTTCTTCTTTATTCGTTCTTTTAAATCCTCACTGACCTTGGTCCTGAAATCTAGCAAGTTTTGGTAATTTATTCGTTGTAATCTACCGAAGAATATGTCACTTGGTTTCATTTTGGTTACGGAGTGTATTGTATTATTGTACCGATCCACGGAGATGTTCATAATTTCCATTAGAGTTAGGTCTGGGTATTCTCTTCGTAAGCATCTTGCAATTTCAATTATGGTGGATTGAATACTTTCTACTGTACCATTTACCTCATTTTTCTGGCAGGGTGTCCTGTACAATTCGATACCCAATGTCCTGATATAGTTGGATATGGTTGGGCTGATAAAGCTCTTCTCTTTGTCTATTACCAAGATTCTAGGTACAGTGAAGAATTGTAGAACTTTAGTCAGTTTATCTCTTAAGTGTATCACTGATTTGTTCTTTATTCGGAAGAATTTTGCGAACTTTGAAAATTTGTCAACACATGATATGAACTTCTGTTCTTGGAATTCAATTACGTCCATGTGCAGTATTTCCGAAGGATAGGATGGAACAGGTGTTTCTTGTAGCTCTGTTTTATTGGGATGCCGGTCGTATTTATTGGAATTGCAGATGTTGCAAGATTTAATGTATTTTTTTATTTCCATTGCCATGTGTGGGAAGTAGTACTTTTCCAAGATTGGACTTTTATTTTCTTCGTGATTCCTATGGGCTCTTCTATGTTCCTTTTCAATAATGTTGGTTTTCAGGGTTGGCGATGTCTTGGACAAATCTTTGCGTCATGCGAATTCTATACTTGCTGAAATGTTCCTTATATACCTCCTGGATTGTTTCAATAAATTGCTCTGGAATTTTTAAACCATTGAGAAATTTTGGATTAAGTTTTTGTTTTAATGTATTTGTCAGAGCATCCTCGGTTACTTCCTGGAGTTTTATATAATGTCGACGGTAACCTGCGTGCGGTTCCGCGAAGATGTACATATTCTTTCCTTGTTCTATAATAAGCTGGTTTTTAAAGACATTTATTGGAGCTTCACAAAATGGAATAAGGTCGGTACTGTCCTCCTCTGCGCTATGTGTAGCTTGAGAAGAAGATGATGTAAGAATATTGGCTTCTAATTTCAATCTTGAGAGTGCATCTGCGACTTGATTTGTTTTCCCAGGTTTGTAAATGAGTTCGTAGTTGTACTATTCAATTCTTGCCTTCAATCTTTTCAATTTTGCGTTAGTGTTTCTATTGCTGAGACTAAAGGTCAAGGGTTGATGATCAGTTAGAATTTTTATCTTTCTTGCTCCGTATAGGTAATTTCTGAGGTTGTCCAATGCCCAAACTATTGCTAACATCTTCTTCTCATTCATTGCACAATTTTCTTCTGTCTTATTAAGCGTTCTGGATATGTACGTGATAGGTCTGTCTTTTCCAATTTCTCCCTGCGAGAGCACTGCTCCGATCGTATGGTTCGAAGCGTCAGTTGTCAGTATAAATGACTTATCGAAGTCTGGAAAAGCCAGTATTTCAGGGGATGCGAGGAGTTCCTTTAATTCGTTGAATGACTTCAATTCTTTTTCGCCTAAGTGGACTTTTACTTTCTTTGATTGATTGGATTTAATTTGTCCATTTTCTCCCCTTGTGAGATTCGTTAATGGTTTCGCAATTTTAGCAAAATCTCTAATAACCCGTCTGTAATAAGATGTTAAGCCAATAAAACTCTTCAAGTCTTTTATATTGTCTGGTGGTCTAATTCCTCTGATTGCCAATACTTTCTTTTCGTCCGGCTTTATTCCCTCGTTTGTTATCATGAACCCCAGAAACTCTGTTTCGGTTTTTAAGAATTCTGTTTTGTCCAGATTTATGCGCCAATTAGCTTCCTTCAACTTGGAGAATATCTTTTCAATATTTTCCAAGTGTTCAGCTTCGGTTCTTCCAAATATAATTATGTCGTCGATATAGACATAACATATTTTTCCAATGTATTCCTTTAAGACATCGTCTATCATCCTCTGAAAGATTGCAGGGGCATTCTTTAGTCCAAAGGGTAATCTGGTGAATTCGTATTTTCCGTTCATAGTTGAAAATTCTGTTTTCGGGATATCTTTATCCTTCATCTTGATTTGGTGAAACCCTGATGTTAAATCTATAGTTGTGAAGAATTTTGAATTTCCTAAACTAGCTATTGTACTTGATATATCTGGAATGGGGTAAGTGTCAGATATAGTTACCGCGTTAAGTCTTTTAAAGTCAATAACAATCCTGTACTTCTTAACTTTTTCTCGACAATCCAGATGGGTGAATTATATGGGCTTTTCGAAGGTCTTATTATTCCGTCCTTCAGTAGCTTGGAAATCTGATTTTCTGTGGGTTGTTTATTTGTAGCCAATTCGGGTCTTATGAAGTTTTTGTTAGCACCTGTGTCGATTAGAAATTTAATAATTTTGCCATTTCTTGTTTTATATTCTAAGTATGGTATGCTAGAGAGGCACCCATCATAAAATTTAACTCGAGATTTTCCTTATCGTTCAGTTCCGGATTCTCTTCACCATTTTCTTCTTCGTATGCTTGAATATATTCTTTATTCTTCATAAGAGGGTTCCTCTTCTGTTTGCAATATGTTCACTCTTTGTTGTTTATGCGGATGGTTGTCAGAACTGGGGTATCTTTTGTACGGGAAATTATTACTGTAACCTGGTCGATTCATATAATTGATCTGTCGTGTTTGAAGAGATTTATCGACTTCCATCGGAACTGGAGGAAAATTGATGGTTCACATTTGCATAAAATTCGTCGAGGCTCATACTCCCTTGAGCCAGAAAATTTAGCTGGTGTTCTAAGGTGCGAATGTCCCTTTTGTCTGCATAGTGGAGTGATAAATATTTTTTGATGGAATACCAGTCATCACCAAATATATTATAAGAAAAGAGCCCTGAATCCGCTGGACCTCTTATTTTCTGTCGAATGATTTGCAAAATTGCGCGATATATAGGCTTATCTCGTACTACTTCATGATCTTGCAAGATGTTTTCCACATTATGTATCCAAGAGATGTACTGGACAGGATTTCCGTCAAATGTTTGTAATTCCCTCACACAATCAGGTAATTTCCAGATTTCTTTCAATTCTTCCTCGTTTCTCGGAGTTCGTAGTGGTATTTCCTGTTTCTGACCAAAGTGTACCTAATAATAAGTTAAGAAGTTGGTGAGATATCCGAGTGTTTTACATTTAAAATGCACACGGCAAGAAAAGGAAGGAAGAAAGAAAAAAAATCGAAAAAAAATCAAACTCTTTAAAAATTTTATGAATAAAGATAAAAAATGTGAAAGCGCAAGTTGCATGCACCGAAACAGAATGGCAAATGTTTCATTTTCGTAAATAAATGAGAAGGGGCGGAGTTTTCACGTTTTACTCTCATAAAATGCTCCCGCGCTTTTGAGAAAATCGGATTTCATGAAATATTGATAATGTTAGGACACATGTTGTTTTTGTAAAAGGACTAGAAGGACACATGTTGTTGCTGTAATCCTATGATATTTGAACAGAACGTGTTTCTGTTTACATTCGTTTTGCTATGAAGAGATTAAGTGGGAGAACTCATGCTGAATTCTCTGATATTTTCGGGAAAAATGAGAATTTCATTTGAGAGGAATTTTACATCTCCTTTCAGCATCTGGGCCAAAGCGAAATTTATATTTTTCTTAAAAAAGTGAGGTAGTGTGGCCCGAAGTACATTATTATGAATAGGTTGAAAGGATTTTGAGGGATTTAATAAGATTTTGTCGTTCGGGTAATCCTACGTTCTCTCGAGTTTTGTTTTTAACTCGTTGTCTCAGTTGCACTACAGTAGTGCATAGACAAGTTCTTTTCCCCCATTCATGCAAAAGATGAAAGTATATGAAATTAGTTGTTTCATTCTAAAAAACACCAGAAATTTGCCCATTTTGCTCTACAGCTTCTTAACTTATTATTACGTAAACTTTGTTTCTGACTTGAGGCTATCACTGGGTTTGATTTTGCTTGTTCCAATGCTTGGAGTCTGCGGTCGACATCTTTGGTTAGCTCTATTTGAGAATTGACTGCTGCGGTCAGTGGCTCCAATGCTTTGAGTCTATGATCGATATCTTTGATTAATTCTATTTGAGCATTAATTGCTCCGGTGAGCTGCTTAACCATATCTTGAATTTGTTCCATTTTTCTTGACTATAACAATTTCAGATAAATACGATTCTCGTTTGAAATTTTTCAATGAAGAGAGAAAAGGAAGGGGGTTATTCACTTTTAACCGATTTGTTTCCACTTACACTTTTCCTTTTAATTCTTACACTCTTGATTTTATTTTAAATAATTTTAATTCACTTAATTTTTTTTCTTTTTTTTTTAAATGAGAGAAAAAAACCCTAGGATTTTTTATAATTAGCCTTTTTAATTTTCAATACTAAATCTAGGCACTTCTGAATATCTTAATTAGTTTCCACTCAGTAGAATAATTTTTATCGTCACTTTCTAGTTTATTTATTTCTTCGAGAGAAAAAATGTATTTTCGTTTAAATTTACTTACATTAAAAAGAAGACTTTCATTGCGTGGGTGCGCACGTCTTAATTTTCCCAATAGCGAGAATAAATGTAACCTTTCGGGTGTTGATTGTAATAGTCGAATTCGTCCCCTTTTGGCTTGCAGCTTTAAAATTGCCTGCTACCTACTCGTGGTAATTGACTCACACCGTTGCTGCAGAAAAGATGCTGGAGAAGACGTATAGTTCCATTTTAGCCACTACGTTGAAGATTGTTAGCGGCCTACTCGTGGTACGAGCTTTCGTCACAAGCACTTCAAATAGAAAAAGGAAATTATTATTATTTTTGAACTAAGTTTCACTGCTAATTGCTGTTGAACGAAGATTTTTTGTTCGATAGCGTATTGTTTTCTTTAATAATAATTCCCGGACAAAATTTAATTTGAACTATTTCACTTTATATGTAGCAACGGTCCCTGCTCGGGCGCCAGTTAACAAAATTTTATGTTGTTATGTGAAACATAAAAAACATCCGATATGGTTTACTACCCAATTTATTCTGAAAGCTTTTTACAATATTTTAAGAAGCATTCGATAAGCGAATGCAGAAAATTGCTTACACAAGATATTTAGTAAAAATGCAAAAATATCAAAATGCTTATTTCTGCCAAATAGTAATTTGATGATTTTGTTGACAGGAAATGAATTCGGCGTGTGTCGTGGGGGCATAGGCAGCTGACCTGTATGTAAATATGACTTGTATGTAAATATATATTCTCAGAGGTCCGAGTGTGTTAACTGAGATCTTTTTGCAACTACTGGCTGGTATGTCCGTTATCACTAGATGTTCATTTGTGTAATTTTTGAATTTGTTCTTTGCACAGTTATCACACTTTTTTATGTACTTCTTTATCATTTTGTAAAGATTTCCATATGTGCCTTTATTGCAGCGTTTAATTCCAGCGTGTCCACCATGCTTATTGTCATGCTCATGATATTCTTTTACTAATTCTTATTCAATCTTTGGAGCCTTGATCCTTATTGGGGGTTTATATAGTATTATCTTCAGTGGTGTTGCCTTACAACATTTATCATTCTGCTGCAGCTTATTGAATTTCTTCTTTAATTCATTTATAGCATCTTCTTTTGCGAGTGATAATTCTTTAATATTATTCCCGTTCATCTTTTGTATCAGCTTCTCCATGATGTAACCACAGTTAAATGCAGGATTATCGCTGTACTGAACGGTTACCCCTTTCTTATATATTGCAGGAAAACTTTTGTCTATCGCATTTTCTTGTGCGTACGCTGTATCAAATTGTATCCTCTTAATATTTCTTATGTCGCAGATGGATGTGCATTCTCAAATATAGTGATGGTCTGATTCTACGCTATCTCTTTTCTCCATTCCGTTTTGCTGCTTTTTCGCCATATTACGTGTGATAATGTTTATATCTCTTGGTATCATTTCTCAGAGTCCATTTTTATTCTTGACAGGGCATCTGCATTTGTATCTATTTTTCCCTGTTTGTACACAATTTCAAGATCATAATCCATGAGGATTTGATTAGGCCTCATCATTATTGAAATATTCTTGTTGCGAAAGATTGCTCAATATGAGTTGTGTTACTTACCGCCTCTATCGATGCCTTTGATTAAGCTGACATAATGGTAGGCTTACTAAGTCTTCTTTCAAATGTATTTAGTTCAATTTGATTATTTTTATTCTAGAAATCCTGAACTTGCATGTGACGTATCCTTTGTTTTGAAAGCTTGCGTGAGCGCTTTTTCATTTTATATTCATCGTTCTGAAAGTTAAACGTTGAATTTCAGAGACTCCTTGCAAGTTATCCGAATTTTGACCGATTGTTCGTCTACATCAGTGATTCTGATTTCCTGTTTGTGGAAGTGAGTTTGACAAGCTGCATTTTTGTAGTGTAGTGTCTTCTTATGGACTTTGCTTTGTAATTTCGTTAATTCAGTGAATGGTTTCTTGAATATTTCCATTTATAAATTACTCCCTTTATTTTGTATGTCGTTCTTTATAACGCAAGGAAATCTCATAATATATATAAAAAAAATCGCATTAGATGTACTGATTTATTGCTAGATTCTAATCTACAAGACTATATTTAAATAATTTGACTACTCATATAACTGTCTATTTATTTATTTTGAAGCTCAATGCTACCCATCAAAATTATCTATAACTGTTTATATTTTTAAGATATTTTGTCATTCTCTATGTATTCATAATTTATCTATTCAAAATCAATTTAAAGCTATTTATAAATCTAAAGGAAATATGATATGTTACATTGAAGAAAACCCTTTTTTAAAAATATTACAATTCTATCTCTAAAAGCTATCTATACAATCTATAAACACGAATGTAAAAAAAATTAATCTGTTAAAGCTATACTCCAGCTATATCTATCTACTAGACGCTCCGTAGTGTTTACGCTTTTCTTAATGTTGGTGTCTATGTATATTTTTAGAAGTCTTCTTCCAACATAGCTTGCAGCTGTTATCAATATTATTATGATGACAATCTTCACAGCAGTTGGTACGTGCAATACGTCGTGAATTGAAATTGTTTGCACTACCGGACTTGTCGCTGCTGCTGCTGCGTTTTGGGCTACAATCACTTCCTTTGATTGTGGCTTTCCCATTTGAGCTTTTTTATTTAACTTTTTTTTTGAGTTTTGTTTTTGTATATATAAGAATGATTCTATATAGCTTTGTTATCTGATGCCGGAGCTTAAATGCTATACCGCCCCTTTTTCTTCCTTGTTTTTGGATTTGCTTCTTTCAGTTTATTTACTGATTTCTGCTTTTCTTTATGCTGCGCGATCGTTATCGCTTTGGGACCAGCTGTGGGATCACTTTGTATTGCTTTTTGTAAGCTGATTATTCTCTTTGTTGATTTTTTTTTGTGTGTAGAAAGTATATATACTGCAGTTGGTTTTAATGATCTTGAGTGAATTTTTTTACAGGTACTTCTATTCTAGATGGTTTGTATGCCGGAACATTTTCATTTTTTATTGCTGTGGGCGTGTATTTATTTTCTATTTTCTGCAGTGGCTTGGTGATTACTTCTATGGTTTTTGGAACGTATTCCAGACTCTTTGTTGTTTGTAGTAGGTATATACCTTTATTCCAATGTAGTTTCTATTGTTTGTTTTTTGCATGTTCCTTCTTCTGTTTGTCTATTTCATATTGCTTTTTCCGTTGCCCGTTTCTTGGTGCATATTAGACGCCTTGATTCCGTCCTCTTACGTACGGTGATGTCAAAAATTCTCCACTGATGGTTCATTCCGCAGGATCGCCATTTAATAATATTATTCTTGATCGCCATGTAATAAGCTTGTTCTGATGTTACACGATGATTTGTCCATGTTTATTTATTCGTCATGACTTGTATCGTAGTTATGTTGAATAGGCAGAGCCCTGCCGTACTTATTATTGGATGGCTAAGAAGCCGCTGTAATGATGATATTAAATGGCAGAGTTTGCTGTTTTATAATGTATGGCAGAGTATGCCGCTGTTATACCTATACCAAGGCTATTATAGGCTATTATTAAGCTATTATAGAGGGATGGCAGAGTATGCCGATGTTGTATTTTGCTAAGGCAGAGTATGCCGCTATAATAGCATGATGGCAGAGTATGCCGATGTTATATTTCGAGAAATAAAAAGACACCTTTCGATAGTCAGATTAAGTCTAATTTTTATTGAACAGTAGCAGCTTATTTATATAAAATGATTACAAAGGAATCAATATTTCTTTACAATTCTAAAGGGGGGATTATTGCAGAATTGCAATATACAAAATTAATAATCAGAAATTTTAGTGTCAGCATTTCTGATCACACAATTTCTGAATGAGTCAAAATGTATCGATATGTATGTAAAGCAATGACTTCAGGTATGGATATTTTATCAATGAAAAATTATGCTTGCATAGCAGAATTTGCTTGCGTTGCAAATTCTTCTTGAGGTCGAGCAAACTTTGTTTGTTTTTATTTTCTTTTAATTATCGTTTCGATAATTGTTTATTTTCCTTGTCTGTGGTCATGGCTTTACAGTGCATTGGTTCGGTATGTAATCTTATCTATTTGAGGTGACATAAATTTGAGTTGAAAGGTTTATATATATGTACATGTGGGAATATTTCGATAAATTATAAACTCCGATTGATACAAATAAAAACAACTATAATTAAATGAATTCAGTTGTATAAACGTTAATTTAATATCATAATAATACTGATGGGAGTGGATGGCGGTGGCGGCGATGACGTCTGCTGCTACTCCTTTTGTTGCCGGTACGAGAGTGTCTCGTGTTCCCCGTTTCTCTGTTCCCTCAACCCAGCAATGCCATATCGGCGGGTACGGTCAGCAAATGGGTGATGTGGGATTTAAAATTTTGGAATCCCACAGTTCGGCCGTCCTGAAGAATGTTCGCCCTCGAACATCACGCCAACAAATAAGCTCCGAATACTTCAAATAAGGGGAACTGAAAATAGACAAGCATAGTTCTGTCGTGTTTTAATCGTATCGTAGCTTTTAGTGTCAGTCAGATTTATCGATCTCGTATCTGTGCGCTTCCGATACACATTCAAGGTGCTAATGTATCTCTACTACTACTATTTCTCTAATTAGCTCTCTCATCTGAACTCACTCTGATACCTCTGTATCAAATGCTCCCTTACATTCTCGTGATACCTCCGTATCCGAAATAGCTTCTTAGCGCTTTAAACAACTAATGATATCTCCGACCTTCAAATCCTGAACAAGTACTTCCTCGGTTAGTCTTCGCAGGGATAAAAATGTCACATCTGGGTTTTAAATTTGGGAGATATTGCTATGAACTCTCTTGCTGAACTTCGTCATCGCTCGAACTGTCGTCGTTAGAGTTTTCATATATCTCTTCATACAATGTCCATGGCTTCATGCAGTCACAGCTCACGGTCGTTTTTCTGGGTCCCTCGTGATTTCCAATTTTTGTGACGTCATAACGACTAGTGATGTGAAAATACAATACAGGGTACTTGATCTAAGCCTCTTTTTATTTTTAGGCATTTTATACAATAGTCCTTCTCGATTTATTAGTAAAAATCAATAACGACACTAAGCTATTATTTTTCGAACTAAAAATGTATATTACAATTTAATTGTTTTATCTTTTATTTTAAATAGAAAGTCCAACAAACTACAAAAAGTTTTTAGAATTAAAAAGTCATTTACTTCACAATGGTTCTCTGTGAGCGCCTAAGAGTATGCAACTATTTGACAAGTCGGTGTAATCAATTATTTTTGATCGTTACTGTACCCGAACTTTATGGTTTGAACACTGACTAAAGCTCATTTAGTACATAATGTGCAACTGTAGAAAGTAACAACCAAAGCACTTTTCACCGCTGATAAACCAAATTGCCAACCTTTAGAGCACTTATTTCAGCAATAATTCACTTCTGTAACCAGCAACAATTCGTAATTATACAAAATACCTGATTTTTAATTTTCCCCTTTGACAATTCGGTTTCGCTATAAACGTTGATACTGCAACGCTGAAATTTTTATTCAGTTCTACACAAGCTGAAGTGTACGATTCCAATGCGTATCCCACGTTGGTTTCGATGCCTTTCTTAATTGCAATTCCTCCGTGCAATTACTCGAAGTTTTTATGTCGTACTCCTACGATTTATCCCTTGCGCTCTTGCGGCAGATTAACTCGCGTCTCGCCCCTTTCCATCCATCCATCCCGGTTGAGCCCCCAGAATTTGTGGGAATCTTTTGATAAATTATAAACTCCGATTTGATACAAATAAAAACAACTTTAATTAAATGAATTCAGTGGTATAAACGTTAATTTAATATGATAATAATACTGATGGGAGTGGATGGCGGTGGCGGCGATGACGTCTGCTGCTACTCCTTCTGTTGCCGATACGAGAGTGTCTCGTGTTCCCCGTTTCTCTGTTCCCTCAGCCCAGCAATACCATATCGACGGGTACGGTCAGCAAATGGGTGATGTGGGATTTAAAATTTTGGAATCCCACATACATACATCACAGTGTTCTCTGTATCGTACTTTCCTATTCACTTCACGATATTATGTTACCTAATGGTGAAACGTGGATCGTAATAGCAATAGCTTGTATTCTATATACCTTGGAATGTACGATTCTCGGATTTCTATATACAACGCAGCGAGCATATACAGGGAAATACTGTTACAGCAATTGCCAATAAAATCAGTGCCACAGGTATACTTATTAGCCGTTTAAGTCTTAAGGCCTAAACACAATTGTGATGACCGGCGACAACTGCATGCAACAACCACTGTCAATAAATCCAAATCCAAACATTTACTATATAGGAAAAAGAAATAGATGAATCGTATATACTTCGTGTACACTAGCGTAATTTTTCAAGAGCAGGGCATCATACACAGGAGTAAGTGAGATGTGAAGGACCACTAGTGTCAAAGCTGGACCATTTTGGTCAAATGTGCTTTTGCTTTATGAACAGGTTTACTCAATTTAAAATTCTGTTGCGAAATTTGACAAAAGTACGGAATCAGTGTTTTTTAAAAACTATTTTCTTTGAAGTTTATTTACTGCACAGTAAAAAATTTTCTAGTTGAATTTAACTGCGTGCATGTCTAGTTATTATATCTAACTGGATTTCTATTTAAAATTAAAATTCAACTAGGATTCCGGACATAAATAAATGCTTTCTTATTTTTATTTCTAGTTTTTTCAGAATTCGAGAAATTCAGTTTTTTTCAAATGTGTTTCCAGTTAATTATTTGAAGGTTCAGTTATAATACATTCCTGGACTGCATATCTAGTTCACTCAAATGGAAATCTATTAAAGGGAACTGATTTGTAGTTGTGTTGCAATGACTCATGCAACTGCATATCTAATTCACTCAAATGAAAATCTATTAAATTGAACTGTACTTGGGCTGTCTTGTTCGTACTGATTATCCAGTCAAATCTACCGAATTCTATTGAATTTTAAAGAGAAATTCAATAGAGTCCTCATTCTTTATTATACACGCGGACTGAGTTGTGTTCATTTAGTATTGTGAAGTGAAAGTCGACGGAAGTGTTAAGGTGGTTCAAGTATTTTTTAAATACTTTTTATAATTTATAGTGAGATTGTCAGGTAAGTAAAGTGTAAAGGCCTGCAAAGGCTGTAAAGGCCCAATCAGAACTGCGATTTCGACTGCCGTCAAAGTCGGACGTCGAAGTCGGAATTTTGGTTAGATCTTAACTCTGTTAAGTGCGTTATTCTGCATGTTTAGACACTGAATTAAATTAAAATTGTTCGCTTTAATATGCGAATATGCTTAGAAGTTGCTTTTATGTTCGCTTTTCGCCTGTTTTAAAAATGTGCTCATTAGATCATTTGAGTAATTTTTCGTCAGAGGATAAAAATTTTTATAAACAAGTTCATAGGTTTTTACATTTCGAAGAACTTTTCAGTTAATTAAAAACGTTTGAGAAATAAACATGAAAATCTGAAATTTTTTTATGGAAAACCTATGAACGCAACCAGATTATACTCATTGTTGAACTGCATATCTAGTTCACTCAAATGAAAATCTATTAAAGTGAACTGATTTGTAGTTGGGTTCCACGACATAAGACAGTTTGGCACATAGATTAGTCCAAAATAGCAAAATAAACAATGGACAATAAAATCTATGTAGCAGTCATACCACCATAGAGCTTATATACATCATTGAAATTTAATTACAAACATTCAATAGTAAAGCACTTAGATTGCACAACAATATCAAAATATTCAAAACATGTATAGCTAACATATTATATATTAATTCTAATAAAATATTTTATCTTTTTTTTTCAAATACTTTCATAGATAATTTAAGGATGCTCGCAACTGTCTTAAAAAAACTACCCAACCGCCAAATAAAAAGGTCATATTGCCAAATTTCCACAGATATGGAGGATTGGGAAGAAAAAAACTTCAAAACATTTTTAATGCCACTAATACAGTGGATCAATGTAAGTTTGAAAATAATTTTTGTTTTGTACTCTTCGTGTTTTCTGCTTGAAGATGACATCAATACCATTATAAAAAAAAAAAAAGTGAGGTTCAACCCATAATCATCTGTAGATCTGAGCGACCTTTGGAAACGGGAGTATTTTATGTTGCTTTACAGGATGTTTTTATAGAGACAGGATAAGATGTACGCCATGCCTTCGATATATTGTATAAGGCTCACTATGTATACAATTTTAAGTACCGTACACATTTGACGAAATTTTTCAATTTTTTTGACGCTTTTATCTATAAAAGCAAAAAAGTAAACCCATTAGGGGTAGTGTCCCTATTTCGCAAAAGTCTTGCCGTTGATTGATTGAAGTGAATGTGTTTAAGGATATACCTATAATTTGTTTTTAAATGGAACTATTGTTTTTTTTTTAATTTTTCAGTCCACTTTTACATATACACTACATATGTATTTGTATTTCTCTTATTCTTAAAATCAATAAATAAGTGTATATTTAAATTATCCAGTTTTGGCTTATTATTTCCCCTCAAATAATAAAAATCATTTCCTGATAAGAACATGTTTACAAGGATATTATACAGGGTGCAGGATGTTGAAACGAAAATTGGCGAGGATAAACAGGAATGTAGTTTTCGCAACCGCAGCAGATTTCTAGTGAAATTAAATGAAAATTTTTAATTTCACTAGAAATCTGTTCTGATTGTGAAAACTAGATTCCTCTTTAATTAAACTGAATTCGGCTTAAATTGACTGTCAACTTAGGCGATATATCTAACTGATTCGGTCGGCTGGTTAAATTAGAAATCTTCTTCAATTAACTAGAAAAACATTTTGAAATTTAATAGTTAGTCTAGTTGACAAAAGGGAAATACCATTTAAATTTACTTGAAACCCAGTTCATAAAATAAGACTGGATATATAGTTTTCATGTCCAGAAATCTGTTACATATTCACTAGAAATCCAATAAAGAAGTCAACTGGACTTCTGCTTAAATGGTTCCAACTAGATTTTTCACTAGAATATCTAGGAGATCCACTCTAGTTGAGTTTTAATACGGATCTAGTTGAAAATATTTTACTGTGTGCGAAGTTTTATAGTGCCACTAGTTCCTGTTAAAACCCTCATATTAATTAAAAAACAGAAATGAAGTGTTCGGTCAGTGCTTGCAAATATAAATCGGATTATAAACTACAGAAATCGTGTTTCAGGCAACTGCACTATCTAAATTATCTTTTTTGTTAATAGAAGCAAAGATTTATATAAATTATATATATATATATATATATATAAATTAAATATAAATAAAGTAGAAAAAGAAAGATTTTTATGCAGACTTTGTTAACTTTGTGAAAATTGACAAGTCGCTTAGAATAAGAACGGAGTGTAAATACATGTAAAACATGGACTAGCAACATAACCAGAATTCATAACGCAAAATCTAGCTTATTACAATTCCTGTTTGCTATATATTCTATGGTATATATTCGGAGTACAGGTCAGCATAACACTTGTTCTCACAATTTGGTAAATAATTTACGGTCAAAATAAAAGAAAATTTTAGCCACAATTTGGTAGTAAAATAGCCCACGGTGACTAAATTCGTACCGGTAGCAAAATGAAAATCTTTTTATCTAAATTCGTTTCTTGGTAGCCACGAAGTGGCTAATAGGGCGTTTTCAGTTCATAGAAATCACGTAATTACGCTGTTTCAGTATGATTTCGACGAAATCACGTAATTTCCAGTACAAAAAACTAAATTGAAATCATCTGATTTTTGCGTAATTTCAATGAAATCTCTTCGGAAATCACGAAAATTTGCTCGAACGCGCCCGTTTTCGGTTCCCACTTTTTCTCAAACTGTATCATTTGGTATTTGTTGTATACATTGTAAGGAAGAAACTTAAAATGAAATACTATATTAATAGTTGCTGACATTTGTATGACAATATATTCTTTTAATTACAAAAGTCTATTTTATGTAATTAATTATTTTACATGCCAATTTGGTATTTAAGTGTAGCACCTGTCAAACGAAATCATCTCAGCGGTAGTGAAAACACCTACAGTGATTTCGAAATCACTTCATCTAAATTACGTCATTTCGAAATAGTGAAAACGCCCTATAAATTGAAACACTGCTTGTGGTTCTTCTACATTTTTTCATGAACTTTTATAGCTTTTATTCTAAGCACAATATAAAAGTTTTGTGTCTTTGACATGAAGCCCTGCTGTGATATGTATAATAGTTCGAGTTATCTACTGCAGCGCCGCAACTGAGAAGTTAACCCAACAGCCCTTCGGTGAAGTTGCGAATATTTACACAAAGCTTTTACCTTCATTTTATCACAGATAACTAAATACAGATAGAGAATGGCCTAACTAAAAATTGACCCACTTACAATCAGCAGCCAACTACTCATAGCCAAATAAAGGTTTTGTCAACAGCCAAGTACCTAAAGCTTTGTAGAACAGACAACAACACTTTGCTTTTTTTAGTTTTCCAAACAGGCTTTTAAAACTTATATAAAAAGCACTCGTATGCGACGTATGTTTTGCATACATACTGTTATTAAGAATTTACTGGATATTTTTTCGTTGGAATATGTATAGGGATACACTATTGAGGGGCAGCTCTGTGGAAAATGTCTTTTGGTATTTTATTTTTGGACTTAATTTTTTCTGGCCATTCGTATTTAAATTTGGTATATCATCGGCTTAATAAGAAAACACCGTAACTCCACTTTTTTTTTTAAAAATGCGATTTTAAATTAAATTAAAAGAAAATATCATTTCTCACGTTTCAGTAAAATAACAGGACTCCACTTCAGTTATAAAGCCGGCAAAATAACAAAAACGTAAACCACTTATTTGGAACTGTCAAATTTTCATACCGAAAAACAATTAACTCCAGTATGCGCCATACTATTGAACGACGTACACTGACTTCCTCATCTAAATTCTAAAATTAATTAGTGTAGTATTGTACAATTTTATAAAAAACTGCTATTTCTTGAAATAAGGTAAGTCTTTTAATTATTCCTGACATTTTGAGTGGTACAACAAAGTGCGCAAATTGCATAAAAACTAAAATTAAAGTACTTATTGGAGTTACGTGTTTTTCTTTTTCGAATTCCGAAGGTGCGACTGGAGTTACGCTATTTTCCTCCAACAAGTTTTATTTTTCGTTATTATTGAATAGTTTGAAAATGAATTCTCGCGGAGCTTTGATGGTGCGTATGGTTCTTGGAAGTAATGAACAAAGTAGAGAAGAGTCATTATTGGAAAAACCGATAACCGAAAGCAACGATTCTTCAGAGCATTTTTGTGCCACATTACCTGCAGAGCAAAATATTATTGAATTGGAGAGTCATCCAAAAGAAGTAGATTCAGAGCAAATTAATAATATAATTAATTCGGAAATGTCTGATTTCTCCGCAATTAACTGCATTATAATTTCTGAAGAAAAGGAAAGTATCGGAAATATAATTCCTTTTGTTGTGACACATTCAAATGCCACTGGTTATGATGAAAATAATGTAGAAATTTTGGCTGAATTAATCCCTGAAGATAATGTGAATGATTGCGTAATGATTGCTGACCATGAAAATAGTGTGGAAATTTCGACTAAACGTCACAAAGTCAACCACAAAAAATGGCGTGACAATGAAAACCAAGTCGAAAGGGAATTAGGTCATGTTTACAAAGGTAGAAAAAAAATTTATGGAAAGTGGAACTACGATATTGCAAAGTGTTCGCGAAAATTGGGACCAAGGTGTCAATGTGCTTCAACAGAAAGATCTATGATGAAATGCAAATTTTTTTCTGATTGTGAAAGAGATCACATTTTTAGACTCTTTTGGGGATTAACATGGGGCGAAAAAAGGACTTTTGTCTAATGTTTAATAGATCAGGTTGATACAATTCGACCAAGAGATATAAAAAACAAATTAATAAGCCGCAGATTAAATACGTTCCATTATCATCTAAAAAGAAATGACAAAAAGTTACGGGTTTGCAAAAAAATGTTTTTGAACACTGTCGGTGTTAAAGAAGCAGCTATGCGAGCATGGAAAATAAAAGATCCTGATGGGAATGTTAGTAAGAAAGAATCTAGCAATATTTCATGTCAAGAAACGAATAGCTGCACACAAGTGACAAAGAGTGTTTCAAATAAGTCGAATGCAAGGAACGAGTTATTCTACAACCAGCAAAAGGCCTTAGAAGAACTCTTCTCAAATCTTGCCACTGTAGAGTCTCACTATTGTAGATCTTCGTCCACTAAACAATACCTGAACCAGTTTTCAGATCGAAAGCTGATCTATACAAGGTTTATAAAAATGAATGGTGTGCATCTCAGAATATCTCACCGTTATGTACTTGTAAGTTTTTTCTAATGTTTGAAGAAAAGAATTTGTCTTTGTTTAAACCCAAAAAGGATGAGTGCAATACATGTATCGCTTACAAGGCAGGCAATATCTCCGAAGATTTATTTAATTTGCATCAAGCAAAGAAAGAAGAAGCCAGATCTGAAAAAGCAAATGATAAAGCATCAGATAACTTTGTATTTACCATGGATCTGCAGTCGGTTTTGTTATGCCCCAAGTCGAATGCGTCAAGCTTATACTACAAAACAAAGCTTGTAGTTAACAATTTTACAATTTTTGATTTGAAAACGCGAGATGGTTTTTGCTTTGTTTGGAATGAAATGGAAGGTGGCCTTACAGCGAATGAATTTTCCAGCATTGTTGGCGAGTTCATCACATCAAAATTTCCTTTACCTTATAATTCAAAAAAAATTATTTTATATAGCGATGGCTGTGGTTACCAAAACAGGAATGCCGTAATGTCGAACATGCTCCAAAATATTGCAATGCTTCACAACTTGGAAATAGTACAGAAATTTCTAGAAAAGGGCCACACACAAATGGAGGTCGACTCTATGCATTCGTGCATCGAACGAGTGTTACGCAACAGACAAATTAGCGTTCCCATTGATTACGTTAATGTGTACAAAGAAGCTAGAAAAATTCCAAAGCCTTATGAAGTCACATACTTGAAACACACATTTTTTAAAGACTGTCAACACATTCAATTTTTTGCTTCAATTCGTCCTGGGAAAAGATCTGGTGATTCCGTTGTAGTTGATTTGCGGGCATTGAAATATTGTCCAGATGGCGCTATAAAATATAAACTTAGATTCGCCGAAGATTGGAGTGATTTACCGTTAAGACGAAATAAAAGCATACAGCCTCGAGCTATTCATGAGCTACCAGGAGATACTGGATGCCGATTACCACACATTTTACGAACTAGAAAGGAACTTTTTTTTTTGTTTTTTTATTGAACTATGAATTCGGATTTATTTTATCCATTTTTTTTATATTATATAGTAAATTTTTTAAATTATGAATTTAATTTTAATTTTGTTAGGTTTTTCTTTTTTGTACTGAATTTGTCATTAATTTTTTTCTAATAAATTTTCTTTTCGTTAAATTATGTCTCTTTATTTTTATCCTTTGTAATTGCAGTAACTCCATTATAAACTATCCCATACGAAAAACGCGTAAATCCATAAAAATTATAAATATAGGATTTTATTTTAATTGAAACTTATTTCTACTAATCTATAATGTGTTTTTAAATAAAACTGCATCAAAATATTGCCAAAAATCTTGCAGTATTATCAAAAAAAAACTTTTTCCTCTCTCCTGTAAAATTTTCTAAAATGGAGTTACAGTGTTTTCTTATTAAGCCGACGATATGTTGACTAGTGTTAAAAGGGTAAAACTTGTGGTTAATTTGAAATTTACGGCTTCAAATATGTTCCAGCTCAGCTGGTGAAATACAAGCTAAGAAAAAGCCTTACATTTGTAGCATTCATTTTCAGAGCAAATATTTTGGAAAGCGATTTAAAAAAAAAAAGCAGTTCCATCTTTAAATCTAAAATTTCATTCTGTTGAAATTTCTCGATCACCATCTCCATACTTCGATAAGTCGAGAGCTACAAAAACATATGAGAGGAAATTCATAGAATCGGACTTCACCATAGAAGAATTAAATCAAGCGTCAGCGGCTTTAAATAAAAGACCGAATTTTTCTTCTTCACCAATACCATGTGTGCAATGTCCAAAGCATTACAAAGAAATTAAATTACTGAAACAGCAAATAAGAACACTAAAAACGGAAAATAAATCGTTCAAAAATGAAAAAAAAAAATTATTGCGAAGAAACATGAAAGTTTTTAATAAAAGGGTGAAAAGGACCAAGAATAAAAATAAGAAAGCAAAGAATTATAAAGAAATATTAACCGAAATTACAGAAAGATTAGATAATATAAATGAAGATACTAAAGTTTTCTCCAAAATGATATTATTACTGCCAAGAACTTATTCAGAGGTTGAAAAGATAAAAGCGCAATGTATTTATTTTCTTTCTATTCTTCTATTCTTTCTATTTTTATTTTAGTTCTCTGCCGGTTATAGTTTCCTTCGTGATGTGCTTGGACTCCACAAGCCCCACATAGCTTCTATGCATAATTGGACAAAAAGTAAAAGTTTATCCCCAGGTGTCAATAAAAATATATTGCATGAAGTAAAAACACAAGTTGAT
This sequence comes from Dioctria rufipes, assembly GCA_963924295.1. NCBI lineage: Eukaryota > Metazoa > Arthropoda > Insecta > Diptera > Asilidae > Dioctria > Dioctria rufipes. The sequence continues at coordinate 117,494,896 of OZ002741.1, forward strand.
AACCTTCCGGAAAAAGCTAAAGAAGTTATTATTATATTATATGATGAAATGTCTATTCAAGAAAATCTTGTATATAATATAAGTCGAAGCAGGATTGATGGAGCGGGATATAAAAATTTGGCAAAGCATTGTGCTTGTGTTTATGGTATGAAGTATCTCCAGAAATTTTAAACATGTTCTTCACTATATCATCCTCTTTGACTGGAAATATTTTAAAAGACGAATTAATTAGATGCTTGGAGTTTTGTATCCAACTTGGGCTTAATGTTCGAGCAATTACGTGTCGTGTGATCAGGGTCCCATAAATAGGAAGTTGTTCAGTGAATTGCAAATATCTGAAGATATGCCATTTTTTCAACACAATGCTATGGCTATATACGCCTTTTATGACATTCCACATTTATTCAAAACTTTTAGGAACAGATTGCTCATGGGTGAGATTAGTACTTCCGATGGGATAGTATGCTGGAGTGTCATTGCATTTATATATAATTCCGAAAAGGGAAAAAGCACAAAAGTGTGCCCAAAACTAATTTATTCTCACATCAGTCCCACCGACTTTCAAAAAACGAGTGTTCGACTTGCTGTGCAGGTCATCAGTCACAGCGTTGAAGCAGGTATTTAAAGTTTTCTAACGCTAAACAAATTTCCTTAAGAATTGGAAGGAAAAGCCGAAGCTACCGGCAAATGTTTCAAGAATGAATCGATTATTCGATATTTTAAACGGCAATCCCCCTTAGTTTCGCTTTGCAATTTTTACTTAAGTTCGGTTATCCAATGAAGTCCGCTAGTTAATTTAATAGTATTATCTTGCTGGTCAAATAATATCCGGCATATACATTTCGTATTTTTCTGATTATTAGTGAAATGGTTTTTTTTCCTATTCTGCTCTGCAGTTTGCAGTGAAATGGGACCCAAAATAGATAAAGTACTGCGTAGCGGATCTGTTTTTGAAAGTCAAATCACCTTGGAAGATCTGTGCAATAGAATAAAAATGCTGGATTCATCAATGGATACTAAAGGGTTTTCCAATAAGTGTATTCCGACTAATAAAAAGCCCAGTCCCAAAGGTAAGGAAGATTTTCGCCCAATTGGTGTACTTCCGTTTTGCTCAAAAGTCCTTGAAAGGTTACTCTGTGATCAGATCAGGAGCTTCTTAGCTAATGAGCCTTTATTGCATGAACTTCAGTCGAGGTTCCGAGGTCATCATAGCACAACAACGTCAGTGCTTTACCTTACTGATTACATCAGATGCAATTATGATAATCGCCTGGCATCCTTGCTTGTCCTACTTGATTTCTCAAAAGCTTTTGACAGTGTTAACTTTAATGTATTATGTTGTAAACTGAAATCAGAGTTCAGCTTTGGCAGCTCGGCAATAAGTTTAATATCTTCTTATTTAAGTGATCGTTTTCAGAAAGTTGTTACCTCATCCTTGGAATCGGGCTACAAAATTATTTCCTCAGGTGTTTCGCAAGGCTCAATTCTTGGTCCTCTGCTGTTTTTATTGTACATAAATGATCTACCTCAATGTGTGCAGAATGTAAGTATTCAAATTTATGCAGATGATGTCCAACTTTCGGTATCCACTCCACTTGCTGACTTCTTTGACGGAGTCTCCAGATTGAATGATGACCTGGAAAGGATCTTAAATTGGTCGCAGGTAAACAAGCTCAGCTTAAATGCAGTTAAATCTCATGCAATAATTTTTAATATCAAACGAGTTAATACGTCCGATCTGAGTCCTGTAAACCTTGGCAATGACGTGATTCATTATTCTCAATCCGTGAATAACTTAGGTATATTACTTAATCAAACCTTGAGTTGGGATATGCATATTGTTAAAGTTGTGGGACGAATATATGGTATTCTTCGCCAGCTTTGATTTTATGCAAAATTTACTACCCAGACCATTAGGCTGCGGTTGGTGATAGCCTTAACATACCCGTTATCTTATATGGGTGCCAGATCTAGAGTTCTTTAGACAGTATCAGTAGAAAAAGTTAAATGTAGCGTACAATTCATGCTCGCGCTATGTTTTTAATATAAATCGATTCAGCCATATAATGGGTTTTCCAATAAGAGGTGTTATTTTGATGTTCAAAGAAAAATGCCATTTTTTGAGATAAATGATCGGATCTTTATTTCATTATAAAGAGGAAGGTATCCCGTTAATAATGGAAAATAACATCAGCCAAATGACCAAAACGACCACGCCTACAGGACCATACCCTTTTCATGAAATTTTCCATAACCAAATCGCAAAGTGGCTGCCCTATATCCTCGATAGCCTCACGAATTCCATCTTTGAGGTCTTGAATCGTCGCTTGGCTGTTGGCGTAGACCTTCTCTTTCACGTGGCCCCAAAGGAAGAAGTCGCAAGGTGTTAAGTCACAAGATCTCGGTGGCCAATTGTGATCACCTCTTCGAGAGATAACACGGTCCGGAAACTTTTCCCGTAAAAGATCAATGGTTTCATTGCTTATATGGCACGTAGCGCCGTCTTGTTGAAACGTTGTCCAGATCAATACCATCCAATTCCGGCCATAAAAAATCTTTAATCATCTGTCGATAGCGCAATCCATTCACCGTAACTGTTGCTCTAGCCTCATTTTCGAAAAAGTAAGGTCCAATGACCCCGCGGGACCATAAACCGCACCAAACAGTCACACGTTAAGGATAGAGAGGCTTTTCAACAATAACTCATGGGTTTTCCGAGCCCCAGATGCGACAATTTTGTTTGTTGACGTCTCTGCCACATTTTCACCATATTTATAGTGAATTTTAATAATTTCAATGCGTTGTTGAATCGTGTATCGTTCCATTTTTATTAATGGCGTAGTTTCTACTTGTCAAATGTCAAAAAATGACAGCTCCAAAAGTGACATCTACCGAAATAGCGGGCTAATTAAAATAACACCTCTTATTGGAAAACCCTTTATCTGAATACTCCTATCGTATCTTGGGTTGTACATTGGATAATTATTTGAAATATTACACCGCCCTTATGGTATTCATGATATGCAAGAATTATGTTCCACAATATTTACATGGGAAAATATGCCAATTTCGGTCAGCTCGTAGCCTTCAACTAGTTATACCTCGGAGTAATTTCATTCAAACTCATTCATTCAAACTCATTGCCTACTAATGTGAAACGTTTGGCAACCTTCAGCAATTTTAAAGAATCAGCTTTTAACCATTTTGCAAGTCTCACTTGATTTTTTTGTTTTGTTATACATGGAACATGTAATTTTAGCATGATTAATTAATTTTATTTTGTTTTCTCTCTTCTTTTCTTGTGATCCTTATTTTCTTCTTTTCTTGTGATCCTTATTTCTATTTTCAAATTTTTTTGCATTTTTCCCTTCTTTTTCTGTCTCTTCAAGCAATGAACTTTTGTTTAATATTATTTGGTTGTCAGTAAATTGTGCACATCCAAGCTTTAGTAGATTGTAGTAATATCCTTATTTTTTTTTTTTTTTTTTTTTTTATTGTTAATTTGATGGATTGATTAAATTTGAGTAATTACATGTAAAAGAGCCTTAGCTCAAATGTAATATATATTAATAAACGAATTCGAATTTGAATTTTAATCCCCCATTGATGATGTATTCGCAAGACTTTCAATTTCTTTTAAAAATGAAAGACTACATCTACCATGAAACCATTTACCTCTAAAAGAAGTGCTTTTTTTTTGTTTCAGTGGTTTGTTAATATCAATTGAGTCTACAATAAAAGTATTTTTATCAATTTTTGAGTTAGATACAAATATTTTTTATATCTACGGTCGGAAATTTAACCAAGATCCATTGGAAAATCTGTTTGCACATATAAGAGCAAGAAATGGTAATAAAACTAATCGCAGCCTATATGAATTCAGTCAGTTATTGGGAAAAATTATAACAATTAAATTACTTTTTACTTTGACTTTTTCAAATTGCGAGGATGACAGTGACGAATACTTTAGTTTGGATTGGGGTGCAGTCCTTTAAAATCAGGAAAATAGCTTAACTCTAAATAATTCAATAAATATTTTGCAGAACATAAGTGAAATCGATGAAGAGGACTTAGACAGATCTTCCTCGATAGAAGTGCCGCCCGCGAACTACAGCACGCAGAAATTCCTTTAGACACGAGTGATGTTGCTGTGAAATACTTTGCTGGATATTGCTTTCTTAAATTAATGAAAATACTGGTCGTCCCTTGTATAAAATGCACAAATGAAATGACCAAAGCAAATACATCTTGTACTGCTGTTCCTTCAGACATATAACATATTAATTCAAACAAAACAGTATGAAAATTGCAAAGAAGATAAGTTCTTAATAACACTATCAGAGAAATTTTATGAAATATGTAAATTGCAAACGAAAATTGTCCGATCCATTTTTGAAGTGGACTCAAATATTCAAAATATAAAGTCAGTAATTTCTAAAAAATGTGTTAACTATACAAACAAAAGTTTCGAAAGATGCTTTGCTCACAGTGATAATTGCTACGACCATCGCATGAGAATTATCAACTTTATGATTTTAGTTCTAATTAGAAAAGATTGCGCATGGGTTATAGATGTATATTACTCTAATAAAAAAAATCGTGCACAAAGTAGAAAAAGAAAAATTATATCCATATTAAATGAATAAAAATTCCAATAAAAGCTTAATGCATAATTGAAATCATATCAAATGTTAAATAACTTAATTTTGAAAATGTTGTTTTTTTATATAATGAAATTTTTTTATGCAGAATAACTTTCCTCTATTCATAAACACTTATGTAAAATAATATCTAACAAATAAACTATTTAAAAAAAAAATGTTTTTATGGTATAAGAATAGAAAATAAAATATTCACTCTGAAGTTTAAAATAAATTGAACTTAGTCGTACAATTTTCAAAAATTAACGTAAAATTTTTCAATTTAAAAAAATAAATTTTTTCTCTTCACTCCAGGATTTCATAGTAGTTACGGCTTCTGTTTCTATGGTTATGCCCTACGAGGTTCTTGATTTCCATATGCATCAGCTTGCTTAACGATACTAATCCAGAGATTGATTGGCAATGTTACCTTCCCGTTAAATCTAGCGCTCCTCTACAAGTCCTATATCAGAATGCAGTTCCCACATCTGGGCCGTATCTGGTTGAACAGTCTACCATCTTCTGTCTTTTCGCGGGCGTACAACCTGCGAAAGTCCAAGAGTGATATACATCAGTACCTCCGCCACTATCCTCATGTCTCCCAAACCTTTCCTTATCTCCTTTCTGCTATGCTGTGCTTTGCATAATATGGTATCCCCTAAGCTTGGCTAAATAATATAAAAAAAAGAAGTTTGTGTAGAGTGTGGTAAAGCTAATTCAACTTTATTTTTTCGATTTCTTCATCGAACTTCTCCAAACATATTCACTAGGCACTCGACATATGCCTGCTAGTTTTTAGGATGCTGGGTATGTGTTGTGTTGATTGAGATCTCTCTAAAGTTACATATCAAGGATAACTGAGAAAATGCGTCTCCAGATTTGGTTATACGGAAACTGACATCTTATTTTATAGCATTAGTTTCGAAAATTTGTTACGTCTCTCGACCAATTGGGATAAGCTCAACAATCACATATATGTATTTTTGCTGCTTGTAATTAATTAAATCATGAATTTTAAAATTGTTTCATGTAAAACTAAATTTGTAAGAGCATTATGGTATTAAGCAGTAACTGTTGGAATAACTCTGTCAGTATTATCGCCTTCTTCATTAGCTCTATACCGATCCTCTAAAGTCTTTCCAAACCTAATTAACTTCTGTCATGCAAAAAGGTCAAAAGAAATGAAGATGGTAGCTCGCCAATTGGATGTTAGAAGTATTCGTGCGGGCTGTCTGAATTGGGAAGCACTATAATATAAAGACCCTTTTCGTTAATTCAAAACTTGACGAATGCCGAATAAACTTGGATCAGTTTTGGACAGCCTTGCGTTCTATGAGCCGGAAGAGGCAGACGCGGCAATTTGAGAGTGCCCTTCGTTTTTCAGTTTTTAGACCAGAGCACATCGGCAGTAGATAGATTTTTTAGAGAAGTCATAGTTTGGTCGAACTTTATTTTTATTAATAAACGACATCGAGTAATCAAAATAGTTTCGGTTGTTCTACCATCGCGAGACAGACCAAAAGTTAAAATAAAATAAAATCAGGTGCTTTAGTTAAACTCGAGGTTCTATGAAATGTATTCAAATTTGAATGTTATTTGCAGTATTGCTTTCTCCCAAGTGTTCGCTCATTTCTGTAAGGTTTTTTTGCAAGATATTGTTGGTTGTGGGGTGTAATTAATTTTTATTTAAGTAAAACTGTGGTTGGATTGCTTATGTAATTATTGAGCCTCCCAATTGAAAAAAAAAATGTGGCGCTCAAAAATCAATAAAAAAAGTAACCCTCCCTTCTCCTCCGAACTACCTAACACTAACAGGCCTGTTACGTCATGAAGGCCCATACATCACACATTCTTTCCCTAACAATTGCGCGTACATTCTTAGAGCTTAGGTTCATGCGGTTATAAATTGTTGTTGTTTTCATTTTAGCCGCGTGGCATATGGAGTGTGCAAAATTTGTGCGCTCCAGGGTCGAGATAGACGCTCATTTTACTTCATAAATATAATCAGTCGGTGAAAATGGCTTCAAAGAAGAGAACTGCAATAGTTAGTGCGTTTATGTATTTAAATTTAAAGTATCAAATCGGAAAAGAAAATTGTGGCAAAAAAATTGGTTAATTAATAGAAGAAAATACAGTGACATAAAATTACTTAAAGAGCTAAAAATAAATAATCCAGAAGATTTATATAATTATTTACGAATGGATGCAGAAACATTTGATAATCTATTAAAATTGGTTAAACCAAATATTGAAAAACAAAATACTGTAATGAGAGAAAGTATTTCAGCAGAAGAACGACTCATAGCAACATTAAGGTTTTTAGCGACTGGTCGAAGCTATGAAGATTTAAAATTTTCGATGGGGATTTCTGCACAAGCCTTAGGTCGTATAATACCTGAAACCTGTCGAGCTATTTTTGAGGTGCTCCGTAAGGAATACATGAAGGTAAAAAAAAATAAATTTATTTCAGTATTTCAATTTCACTTAATTCGTGTTAAAAAAATCATACAAGGTAATAGTTTTTTACTAAATGTCATCCGTGTACCCGTTGTCTTCTTAAAGAATAGTACTGACATAGTGTATACTTTAAGATGAAGCCTCTTCCGTAAAAAATCTTGTGATGGTTGTGGTGTAACACAAATGAAACTTTGATTAACCAAAGCTTGGTCTAATAAAGCTATATTTTCTGTAAGTTTATTTAATGCGGCCTTTTGCATTACCTGCGTTATTAATCCTTCAGCCATAATTTTTTGCTCCTCGTTTTTAATGCTTCCAAGTTTTTTGCTACGTACTGTCCAAAGGCTTCGTAATGGTCTTCTACTTTTGCGTCACGGTTTTCTCTTAACGCGTCAGTACATGCTTTTAAAAATTCTGTTTGTTCGTTTTGCACTTGTTTTCCTTTATTGAACTACGTTTTTCTGACCATAGAACATGATGCAATTCCTTTGTCAATTTCAATAATCTGAAAATTAAAATTTGAGTACATACAACATTTTGTAATTTTCAGTTTCCAACTACAAAAGAGGAATGGGCGAAAGTATCAAAACGATTTAAAACTAAATGGCAGGTGCCAAATTGCGGAGGGGCACTGGATGGTAAACATATTCGAATTAAAGCTCCGCCAGGAACGGGCGCTTTATACTATAACTACAAAAATTTCTACAGCATAATATGAATGGCATTAGTGAGTGCAGATTATGAGTTCCTATATATACATGTTGGCAAAAATGGAAGAAATTCAGACGGTGGTGTTTTTGAATACACGAAATTAAATGATATAATGATAAATAATACAATAAATTTTCCGACGAATAATGACAACGAAGAAAATTTGAATTTTGTGTTCCTTGGAGATGAAGCTTTTCCCTTAGGGAAACATCTTTTAAAGCCATTCCCGCAAGCTGCTCTGAATTATGAAACTCGGATATATAATTATCGTATTTCGCGAGCTAGGAATGTCGTAGAAAACACTTTTGGATTGATAACAACAAAATTTCGTATTTTACACTCACCAATGGGAGTATCGGTGGAAAATATTAAATATATTGTATCCACTATTTGTGTTTTGCATAATTTCTTACAACGCTCAGGGCGGAGAAATTTTAAACCAAAAACATTTGATTCTGAAGATACAACTACCCACGAAATACTTCATAATGGAAGCTGGAGAAATGAAGACCCACACTTTTTCATTCTGTTAAGAACTAACAGAGGAGGAGTCATATCAGATGCCACAGCAAATCGAAAAAACTACTTAAATTATTTCCTTGATAAAGGTCAAGTCCCTTGGCAAGATGCAATGGTAAAGAGCGGAAAAGCCTAAATTAGTATCGTTTACCATATAAGAAATAAAAAATCCAACCCAGCTTTAAAATTTTTTCTTACCTCTTCACCTTTACCAGAACGAATATTTTTCTCCGTTTGGTTTTCTTCACTCTCCAGATTTAAAAAAACTTCTTCACTGATGTTGTCGATGCTCTCTTCAGCTATTTCCTGCTCTATCGTGAAAGTTAATAGATCATAATACCATAAAGATGATATGTATATTTCATCTGCAGATTTTCCACTTCTCTTAGAATTCTGAACTTTTTTTAATTCTTTCCTAAAAGAACTCCTTAAGGACTGTATTTTTTTTGTCACTGTTTCGCGATCAGCGGTATCATAATAATTTCTGTAGAATTCAACAAGCTCTTCGTAACCCTTATTTTTTAAATTTCTATTTTTATATTCATTCGATTTTATTTTCCACAAAGATGGATGCTTTCTATATATGTCTATTAAGTTTATAATTACGTCTTTAGAAACACATCTAATATCAGACATCTTAAAATGTTTTAATGAAATCACTCAAAAATCACTCAAAAATCACCTTATTTTATATATTTTGTGAATAATTTTCTTATTAGTTTTAAAACGTTGTTAACGTTACGATGTACACGCGCTGAATAACACCAGAAAGGCAATCGCGTTCGTGTATGGGCAAAAATCATACAGGAAAACCGTACGGTTTTCTAAACGGCATTACAGAGTAAAGTGTGGTTCGTGTTGTTGCCCATACACATACGGGCTTTCCTGTATGGTCGAGGAGCGTACGCGATTACGCGCGAGTAATCCCTTGTGTGTATGGCTACCTATTGTCTACTTAACGAAAAAGAAATGCCTGTCTACATTCATAAGCATTGATTTAGCGCCCCACGTACCCGAATAATCTAAAATTCCAATTCTTTAGATCGTTGCCAGCCACAACAACGATTAACGCATATAAATTCTAAAGAAAGATCCTCAATTTAATTTCCTAGAAAAAAACTTAGGTTTGCTGGCGCTCGCTATGTCCAGGCCAGGCGCGCGGCTCGAGTCAAATCACTCGTCTGGAGCTTATACCGGCACCGTTGCCTAATGTCGGCGACCAATTCCTAAATGTCGTCTTGTTATTCCTCCTCTGTTCTATTGCTTGCAACGTTGCAAATAAAACTACTCTTGAGTGTTGGTAGATTGAGGGAATTCTCCCATATTATGGGAATTTTCATCCCAAAAAATTGTAAAAGGGAAAAGGGAATAATCGCGTCTGCTAGAAGAAAATCGTGGGAAAAATTATACACAAAAATATTGTCTTAAATTTTACACAAAAAATTGAATTTTTCTACATAATTAAGACAAAATTGAGCATGGAATATTATTCAAATATAAAAAATTGAGACAATACTATATATTTCTTGAAATAGCACGTTTAAAATCATGAATCAATCACTTATGAAATAAAAGCTTTGAGCACTTGAATGGGTATAAGCGACGAGATGAGAAAACAGCGATTTTGAAAGAAGTACAATTTAAGCGCTTTCGATGTATAATTTGGAACTCTATCCAGAAAAATTAGTAAGTAACTCAAGAGCTTCTATAGGCGTCACTTGGAAGTTCTATAGAAGATTAGTCTATTGAAGTACTTCTTCGGAAGCATGCACCGCTGCCTTTCTCTGCGATGATTATTCAAAATAAAGCTTTTCAAAAGAAATCTTCAAAAATCTTCTTCGCCCATCATAGCATACCTCCTGGAATGTTTCTTTAGAACAGTGAAAACAGTGAAATGCTTTCCTCTGTGTAGTAAAAAAGTAATGAACTGGGATAGAGAAGGGAAGCGCTACAAGATTCTAGGAAAGCGTTTCAGAAAGTCTTTTAGAGCACTCTTTTTCCCAAAGGGACTCTCCAGAATACGTACTACATATAATTAGTATAATGCAATGAAGAATACGAATAACAGGAACATAATACTTTTATAGAGGAAGAAGGCTTTCTCATGAGTGAGCTTTTTGCTTAACTGTTAGATATGTAGTTTATTTGAAATTGTAATCAGTAAAAATGAATTTGTTTTGAAATCTTACTCTAGTTGTTCCTTGTGGTATATTTCTATGGGTTTTCATCCCAGGGAAAACTGTGGGAAATTGCATCATAATCTGTGGGAAAAGTACCCGGAAATTCCCATTTTGGAGGGAATTTTCATCACAACCACCTACCAACACTTTGAACACAAATTTATGCAAAGGCCATAATTATTTGTTCTACCACAGATTTCTAGACTGTTGGTATTGTATATGTATGAATTACAGTATTGCTTTTTTACTAACAGTGTGTATTCAAAACACGCCTGTTTGGAAAACTATGCTACAAAAAGCAAAGTGTTGTTGTCTGTACTACAAAGCTTTAGGTACTTGGCTGTTGACAAAAGCTTTACTTGGCTATGAGCCTATGAGTATTTGGCTGCTGATTGTAAATGGGGTCAACTTTTAGTTAGGCCTTTCTTTATCTGTATTTAGTTATCTGTGATTTTATTTTTGGAGTAATTCAAATTTATTTAACAGCTGAAGTTCCGCAAATTTAAAGAGAAATAAAGAAAACAATCGGTGGCGACACCTTTCGTAACAAGCAAAGTTCTAGTTCTATTATATACTATATACAAAGCTAGAGGCATTCGAAGGTACTCCGAGCTGTGCCATCAAATTTTCTAACTTCATGAGCTTGACGTTACTTGGCTAGCCGAGCTATGATTCGAAAATAACAACTATGTTGTTATTCCAGTGGAGTTCCAAAATCTGTATTTCCCCTCCTCATTTTCACACTTAAACAATCATCATTAATTTCGGTGGCAATTTCTGCAACACCGCACACAAAAAAAGCCGGAGAACTGTTAACTGCGGTAGCTGTGGTGTTGTTATTTCTGCCGATGTAAACAACAGTAACGTCTACAACCGTAACTGTGATGAACTTCAATCACCCTATGTGATAAAAGGTGGAGGGTTAATATGCCGGAATACGTGATGAGTGAAATCTATTTTGTTATAAATGGAACTCAACAGAGTCGTATTATTTATTTCGAAAATATAGGGGATTAAACTGCGATATATGTACATATATATATCGTTGGATTCGTTAACCCCTACCCAGCGCCGGGAAACACGTAGTTACTAGTCAAAACTGTCTGATCTAGCGGAAGTAAAGCTGCGGGCGTTATTCATGAGAAAACGTGACTATAGACAAAATTTCGTGAATCCAGCAATAACATATTTATATAGGTACCTTAATGGAGTTGGTGATTTAATGATTTTCCACATTTTTTTAAAGGTGGGATTATAAAACTAATTGAAGGAAAGTTAAATACAATAAATTTTGAAATAACTTTAAAAATCTATCTGCAACGCAGGTACATACTGCATGCAGAGATTCCTAATAGGACAAAAACTATATAGTTATTTATTTTATAAGAAATTAGAAAAAATGCAATTAACGAATTTAAATTTAAAATAGGTCCTTATGCTTATCTAAGCTGAATAAATTATTTTAATACCTTTTTCCTTAGCTTTTTTAATGCCTAAAACCGTAGGCATTATTCGATGAAAATTGTCTATAGCAAATGTCTCTTTTAGTTAAATGGACAAGGAGAACTCATGCGCTCTTCAGTTTTTCACGGGGATTGTACATCAATTCACCTCTGACGATAGAGCTCTCAATTAAAATTTTCCTTTTTCACTTAAAAAATCACAGTAAACTACTTTTGAATGGCATTTTGCAGTAATTAATATTTTGATTCATTCGCGTAAATATGTTATAATTCATGTGGTGACTTTCTTCTTACATTACGTTCGATTTTTCGGAGCTGTGCTAATTTTTGGAGAGTTTTTACGCTTTTCAATTAGTAAAGTGACACAAGTATTGTGAATTTACAAGTGCTAGTATTATAAAACCCAAGAAGTGTTAACGCTTAAGATCATCCTGTAAATGGGCAGCTTTTAACTTTTGTACTACTTCATTAACTCTTGGTAAGCGATTCAAATAGACTAACTACATATTTCTCCGTATTATCAAAGAGAAGGGGGGCTTCTACACAACTTGATATCTGTGAAGGTTCGATGAGCCTTTAATGCTGATACTAATAGTTTCTTTACTTCTTCGAATTTATAAACCATTTCACAAATGTTCTTTGGAGATTCAGCATCTATAATTTCTACTGAAGAGCCTTTATTATATGTAATATTCCATTAAAAGATACCCAGGGGGATGATGTACGTTTTCTGCAATATAAGTAAACCAATACATACAAAGTTTCTAACACAGCAATAGCGCGTTTTGGTGGAGAGCACGAGGCTATTGTTTATATTACTTCCAATGTAAACAGAGAAATGCAGCTTTTATTCCTATCATTAAACTTAAATGCACCTACAAAAACTACACTGGTTTAAAGTTTTACCAAATGTAAGGCATCCATGCGGGATATAAACGGACTTGTTTAGCTAAATTAATGTTACTCCTGCTCAAGCAGGACAACCGGGAGCATTGCAGTGAACAATAAGTACAAATATAAATACATATGTGCGGTAGTTAAATACGAATGAAAATTCCATGTTGCACTAAAAATTAAATTAAAAAGTAACCATATCTTTTACAATATTAATAGTGTACATATGTATGTATATGCAGTTATATTATAAAGCATATTCGTCTGTCAAATCAAAGCTATAGATTTGGTATATAAAATATATCTGTTATTGTGGGAGGAGCAGGATCTCATGCAGGGGTTGCCACCACAGAATGGAATTATAGTTGTAGATTTCCTGATTGAGTGATAGATTTGAAAGGAACAATTATATGATATGTATTTCTGTATATCTCATCTAAGTAAATATGTATGTAAATAATTATGTCAATGAATTATGATTGTATTATTTAGAAAAAAGAATCTGAAATATTAATTTTTAGCGTTACGTACCTCAAAAACGAAAAACGGAACCCACTGACATGCATAACATAGACTCTTCACACTACCGCTATATCTTAGATTAACATACGAACATTTTACTAAAGTTTTCTCTTTAACTACTTTCTTCCGCTGAACTTCAAATTATAAGTTCTATACGAAAACTTCCATAGTCCAGTTTCAGTCAGTGGATTTTACAAAAATATATATAGAATTGAAATAGATGGCAATACAATATTTGTAATCTTTCCCCCATACCTACTTTTAGGGATGGGCAAACAAATGATCAATTTTATTTCTTTAAAAATCAAGTTTAAGGAATATTTGATGGTAATAGGAGACTATTATACTGGAGTATACTATTTGGTATGTATTTGGAATTTGTTGAACTTGTAATATGAATATTAAAAGGAAAGAGAAATTTTAAATTCAGATAATTGTGACATCCCTGTCAACAAAATCGGTCCCATATAAAAAAGAAAATGAAGCAGTCTATGTTATACATATGTACATGTCAATCAGGGGCGGATCCAGGATTCTTGTGAGAAGGGGGCGCAACTATGGTTTAAAAACGGTACAGCCTGGAAACATGTCAAAGTTCCAAGACACTCGCCACCGCTCGCAAATATCGAATGCACAAAATTTATCATTTAAAATTTTCGAGTCGAACAGATAAGCTACCACTCTTAATAAAGAAAGTTGCTCAACGTTCAACTTTTGTCACTCTCGTAAATCAAACGAGGTGTTAAATTATTTATTTTGCTTTGGTTTGTAAATGGTGGAAACGTAAAGCTTCCGTATCATCCATTTCGGTTAGTAAAAATAGCGGAATACATTTTATTAAAATTAATTCACGAATTTATCATAAATTGTAACTTTGCAAAATACAGGAATTAAGGCGTTACGTACTTTGCGTCTATTTAAAATAGCAGTCACAGAATAGATGCAATACAGACCTTGTAAGTATACAATTTCATGGAAAAGTTAAGAACGTTTGACTAATAAGCCAAGCTCAGACGGTGTACCGTAAATCAGTGCTCCATCAAAATAAATGGGAGTGATAAAATTAAGATTTTGTTTTAAAGACATCAAACAGCCTTGGGACTAAAATGCCTTGAATTCTATGCGATTCGCTTTACCTTAAGCGGGGATATCAATGATCTTAATCATGCAAACTCGATTCACAGTTGTGGCATACTCTCTGGAGTCCCTAAGAGTGTTAAAGGAGTAAGCGAAATCAAGCGTACTGTGATAGGCAAAACTATGGATAAGCTTAAAAGTAAGGAAAATCAGATCATTAACGAAAATTAAGAAGAGGGATGGAAAGACATTTATAGGTGAAGTTCTGGGGAAACTCTATCTAGTACACCGGTATTAGGCTATCAGATAAAAAACTTTAAATCTATAATAGAAGAAGAGGGAGAGTCCAGGTGCTTTAAGTTTAACTAAAAGAGGTGGATGCTAAACTTTATCAAAGACTTTTACAATACCTAGGGTAACGATTTTGGATCACCACAGTTGTGAAGGCTAGGGTTCCACCGATCCGTAGGAAAAGCCAGCAAGTCTCCAGATGAGCGTGCAATCCGGAGGCCATATCGACGATCATTAATGAGCTGTTTGATTTTTTGATACTTCATTAATTTGGAGTTAATAAAAGATTCAAAAATCTTTGAAAGAATCGAAGTGATTGCAGTTGGTCGATAATTTGAAGGATCGCTACCCTATTCTTTCTTGGCAATAGGCTAAACCAGTTGGAGATTTTCTCGTCGAACGAGACAAGTAGAATGATTTGCGTGGAGGTCTCGCCAAGGATGAGGTACACCTTTTAATTAACAGGGGTGAGAAACCATCAGCACCTATGGCTTTAGAGACGCTTATCCCCTTAAGGATCTTGAATAGAGCTCTCCTAAGAATGCGTATTGGCTCTTGTATATATCCACACGTGAGATACAAAATAAGTGCCTGTGAAATGAATAGAAAACGAGAATTTGAGGCGAATCTACCAACCAAAATATTAGCTTCATCCAGAGAGTCACCAACCACTTCACCATTGTTAAGAAATGAAGGTATGGAGGAGTTGGTTAAACTGTTCCTGATGGTTTTGATCAGGGACCAGAAACCTTTGCTATCCTTGATTCCAAGATTTTAGTCTAGCATTTAAGAAGAAATTTTTCCCTCCGGATAATGGATTTGGAGGTGTTTTGTTTAGTCTTGTCGTCTTGTTTCAATTCTGGACATGAATGCAATTGATACGCACGAAAAGCACACTCGTTCGTTTTTATTACTTGGTTGAACTTATCATTAAAGCTATAGCAACTTTGCTGTTGTTGAGACCTGATGTAGGAATAAGGAATGTATTATTATTATTTTTAATGATTCTAAATCAAATTAACAAATGCAAGAAAAAAAAGCAACCGCCTCGTCCGGCAAAAATAAATAAAAAAATTGAATTTACAATAATTATTTGTGCGCTTTCATCGTTACTGGTTTAATGCCAGCTGAAAGCAAAACGTGGCTTAGTAGGCTAGTGACAGCTCAGTGCTAAGAGCAATCGCCCGGCAAGCGGAAGGTCCCGGGTTCAAACCCCGGACGAGGCGGTTGTTTTTTCTTCTTGCATTTGTCAATTTGATTTAGAATCATTAAAAATAAAAGTTCTTAAAGTTCTTCTTTCTAGATTATTACTAATAACTTCAATATACCTTATATAAAAATAGGTAGGTTTTTCTCCCTCAAATGTAGGGAATTCTTGTCCCTCCCCTAAAATTTAGGGAACATTCCCCAAAATATAGGGAATTTTAAAATGTTTTTTTTTTTGTTTTTTCCTTAAAATGTAGGGAATAGGTGATAGCACCGCACCAATCTCGACCACAGGTAAGGTGATAGAAGACCACCCCCTTTAAAAAACATAAGAATGAGCTGAATAGCTCATTTCTTATGGTACATACTATTAAGTAGCATGGAAGTTATTTTGGTGCGCTGGGCATGCTTAAACAAATATTGAAAAACAATATATGACTTGTTTTCAAGAACAATCTGGGAGTTATAAAAACGAAAATATATTTCCATAAAAAATGTAGGATAATACCTAATTCGTTGATTGCTCTCTTCGAATATCCAAGAGAGCTTAACATTTCGGAAATTTTAAGTACTTTAAAGGTTTTCTGGCGCCAGATACCTAAATTCATTGAATGTTCCATTGATTTGGGGAAATTAAACTGATTTTCCCTTTCTATCAGAGAAAATTACATTTATTTTTAGGGAAAAACATGTCTAAAATTTAGGGTATAGTCCTAATATTTTTTACAGTGTAACTTAAAAATAACAAAAAGATTAACTTAAAAGTCATTTGATATTCATTTATTTCGTTCTCAATACAACCTAAATAAATCTATTGTGGATTCAATTATAATTTCTTAACCTTATGTTTGTAATTGTCTCGCATATTTGCCAGTTGAATTTAAAACAAGAAAAATATTTAATAAGGTCTAGGGAAGGCTGAAAAATATTTCTGTTAGAGTTGGTTATTAACTGTTTCGCATACATAATACTTTCCACGGCTTAAACATTTAAGCGATTTCGTTTTCTACTTTTTACATCATTCAAAATTGAAAAAATACACGTTCAGAAGCAGCAATTCACCTATTCTTTAAACATAATAAAAGTCTTGAATAAAACTAGTAGCCTTTTGTATATGTACTTTTATTTTCACAAGTTAATTCTGACAGCTGTTTCAGTCCAACTGGACCATCATTTGAGAATAGACAAGTGCTAGTAGCAGTACAAAAGGCTACTAGTTTTATTCAATTATCATGTTTCACAAAACGGTTACAGAAAATTCGATTAATTATAATAAAAGTCTATTTATTTGCTAATATTTTTCCAAAATTTAACCATATTTCCATCATTATATAATAGAATTTACTTTCTCTTTGAAAAAAAAAATTACCAATGGTCTCCATTGTGAATTTAATATATCTGTAGATTCATTAAAAGAGATAGCTTTTACTATCAGACAAATTTATTAAAGCTTTGATCTGTTCGTAAGAAGTTAACTAACGGGGAAAAATATTTTAGTGGCAGTAATGGCAAATAGTCATAGATTTTCTAACAGGGTGATAGTCATAAAGTAGCAAACCTGATCTCATTGTTTTCGTCATTGTCAGTTTTGCAGTCTGCACTTGTATTGGAAGATTTTCTGTCCTGTAACTATTCAACAGGACTGTTCGACTTGGAGTTGATACTTCCAAGTAACACTTCTGTGATACTGTTCGCTTATTTACATAGATGAGGGTGGTGAATACGTAAATCCTTCACTTTTTGTGGATACAGGTGTGAAACGTTTTGAACTACTTTGGTTTAATTCCGTTTCTTGAGCGTTGTTAAGAAGAGATTTTCACAAATTGTCTATCCAAAGCGAACCCAAGATTGGAAAACCTAAGTACCTAAGTAGTTTTATATCCGGAAATATGTGGCCCATCTATAACTCGAGTAAAACAAAAAACAGAAGTACCGAAAGTTTATAATCTTGCTGAATTGTCTCTGTAGCAATGCTGCCGTATCACTTTTTCAAAATGTAGCATAGATTATACTCAGCATTTCGAAATTAAATGTAACACACTGTAAAAAGGCGTCACAATGCCCCGCATACTATTAAAACTGTTATTCATACATACCCAGGCTTTCATTTCAATTCAAAGAATATATCCAGTTTTATAATCGCTTAGTGCTAGTGGACTATACGGCGGATGCGAGAGAACCTCCCATATGCGGTCTAGCGATATCTTTATAGAACACAACACCCAACCTATTGGCCAATCCTTGCCGCTCCTGATCGATCGCTTGTTTTTAATCTGGTCAGTTGTTGACAGTAGAGGTCCGACCCACCAAACGCACAGAGAAATTTTGGGCCGTTGATCCGGGCTTGGTGATCGCTTGGGCCGGTTCACAGCGATTGGACCACAATCTTCTTCGGCTTTCGTTCTCGTATGTGACCAATTTTTCATCGTTAGTCACCATCCACTTTAAAACTGATCGATTTCTTTACGTTTCAGCAAAGAATAGCAGACAATAAGTCGGTCCAACCTGTTTTTTTGCGTCAATTCGTGTGGCATCCATACATCAAGTTTCTTCTTGCCTTATGAGACTGGTTCCAAATGATTTTCTGGCTAATCTGCAGTTCCTGAGCAATGGAATAAGTCCTCATATTTCTGTCTGACTCGATGACTTCCGTGATTTTATCGACATTTTCGACTAGCTTACTAGCTTACTAAGCAGCCTAACGTGATTCACCGAATCAAAGGCCTTGCTGAAGTCGAGAAAAGCCAGTATTGCTATGTGGTCGTTGTCAATCGAGTCAGTTATGTCAGATACTACTCTAAGGCCGCACTGCCAACATGATACGAGGTTGTTTTGTTTCAGATAAGAAGCCATTTGGACATGCATAAGCTTTTGGAGAACCTTACGAAAGAAACAGAGAAACCTAATGGGTCTATATTCAGCCAGTTCGGAGGACTTACGAGACTTAGGGATAGGCAAGACATTCGCTTTTTTCCACGTTAAAGGAAGGTGAGAAGTAGTCAGGCAAGCGTTAATTATATGGACGAGAATATCGACGATATGCGATAAGATTATTTTTATGAATCGTGGAGAGATATGTTCTGGCCCAGTGGCTGAAGATTTAATGCTATTAATCGCATATATAACCTCGTCTGCATTTACGCACCTAAAGGAAAACTCACAATGAAATGTGTTGGCTTGGCTTAGCGGCACAAGATCAGGTAACTGTTGCGCTTGGGCAACAACTTGACTTTGGATTGAAGTGAAAAACCTGTTTAAATAATCGGGATCCAGGTTACACATGGGCTGGTCTCTGCCATAATACCCAGAGTTTAGTAAGTTCCTCCATAGTTTCCTTGGATGCTGATTGGGGTTAAGTTGTGAGCCAAAATACCGGCGCTTCGCTGCCCGACTGACCACAGTTACTCCATCTAGGAAGATCCGATAACGATTCCGATCATCGTTGGATTTAGTATGTTTGAATCTCTGATAGAGTAATTCCCTCTCTGCGATCATTTTTCGGATCTCATCCGTGAACCACGGAGAGCAGCGGGAATGAAAAGTACGTGTTCAAATTGGGACATACTTATCATAAAGATATTTTAGAGAAACAGTTAAGTGCTCCGCCTTATCATCTGCATTTAGTAAAATACTCTTACAGTAGCACATACATAATGTTTATGTAAACCAAATGTTACTGCCTGTAACCAGTGAACGCTGATTTCCGACAAAAATTACATTCCAATTTTCACATGCAGGTGATTGTTGTCTGTCTGATGCTCGATTCACCGACATAATAATTTTTTGTGCTAGCTTTTTAAATCTGTTTATTTGTCCACAGCCAGCAGTCTGTTTGCTTCTCTAATCAAGACTCGATTACCGCCACAAAAACTCTCCTTGCCGGATGCTTCTTCTTCAGAAATTTTCGGTTGTGCTGTCACAGTCAGGGTTTGTTCGCACAGGTGGGTACATAGCACAATGTAAGTGCTGCTGCTGGCGGTCGGTGTACCAGTAACAAAATTCAGATTAAGCAAATGGAACCCCCGCTAAAGCTATTTATATATAGATGGATACCTTTTATCTTTTTAAATAAAATTACTCCTTTGCAGCAGTTTTTAACCCTTTGCACTCGAGGGCTCCGGAGCGGAGCCATTAAAAATTTGTCTTCAAACTCGAGGGCTCCGCTACGGAGCCAACGCAAATAATTTTCAAAATATAAGAACAAAAATTAGTCTAACTTCAGTTATTCTTTTAACAAATTACGAATTAAATCTGATCTCTCTTTTCTTCAGGCAAGTTTGATCATGTAACTGTAAAAACCGTTACTTTTCATGTGAAATAGCAAAACTAATGCAAATTATAAAAGCGTCTCTACGATAATAGGGTTAGATAATTGGTTCTCGTTGTATGGGTCTGTGTTCTTTTGATTCTTTTTACCGTTAGTTACATCAGCCTCGTTTATAGTAATAGCTATATTTCATTTAGTCTTCTGATGTTCATTTGTAGAGTGTTTTAACTCGAGTTTACAGACTTTTGTTTTTATATTCTGGATTCAAATTTATATCCCCCGATATGGCAAATAAAAGAAAAATGAGTGAAAATTACAGTGACGCTGAAAGTAGTGACGATGAATTAGAATTTGAAGTTCACAACGAAAATAATAATAACAGTACAGATGTTTATAGTCGTGATAACGCAGACAATATTGAACTGAACGATGAAAGTGATAGTGATAGTGATTGTGATATAGTGCCAGCTATGCGACGAAACATACCGAGAATTGAAAGTGAGATTGAAGGGATTGAAATCGACAGAGAAGAAAATATGGAACATATAGCAGATTCAACTGAAAACAGCGAGTGGATAGATGTTACAGAAGTGGATGATATTCCATTTACCATCGATTTCAATATTTCAACCCGATCTGCCGGACCACAAATTTCCGACGATATAAAAGAACCATTAGATTTTTTTCGATTATATTTTACAGATACATTGATTGATTCTATAATAAAAGAGACAAATGATTATGCGAATTCAAGAATACGAGGAATGCAATTGTCGAAAAGATCAATATGGAATACATGGACTGATGTTAACAGCGAAGAATTTCTGGCCTTCATTGGAGTGATCCTGAATATGGGAACCATGCCACTTTCAAATATTCAGGAATATTGGTCAACCAAATTCAACAGTAAAATTCTGTTCTATTCAGAAATCTTTACACGAGATAGATTTCAACAAATTTTTTGGATGCTTCATTTACATAAAAATGCACCAATAGGTAGAAATACTTGCATAAGGACCCGCACTCAAAAGGTCAACAACTTTTTGGAATACATCAACTCAAAATTCTCCGAATTTTTTATACCTTATAAATCGATTTGCGTTGATGAATCCATTATAAAATTCAAAGGGAAAATAGCTTTCATAACATATAATCCCGCTAAACCCACTAAATGGGGAATAAGAATTTACGTTTTGGCAGACTCGAACACTGGATATGTTTATTCCATTCTGCCTTATTACGGTAGCATTACAACTGAGGATCTGATACGCCCGGATTTACCTATTAGTTCCAGAATTCCCGTACACTTGTATAAAAAATTATTGGACAACATCCCTAATGCTGAAGGTTATCACATGTATACCGACAGGTATTATACGAGTATACCCCTTGCAGAAGAACTGCTAAAGATGAAGTGTTTCCTTACCGGCACTATAAAAACAAACAGGAAATATTTACCAATGGTAATAAAAAAACCGAAATTTTTAAGGGGCAAGAAAACAACAGCCTACAAGAAAGATAAAACGCTAGTCCTGGCTTGGAAGGACAAAAGGATTGTAACTTTGTTAAGTACCTGTAATGTAGCGGATTTAACATCGGTGGATAGAAGAGTACGTGGTGGCGCATTAGTAAATATACAAAAACCAAAAATTGTTATTGATTATACCAAGAACATGCGTGGAGTAGATCGGGCCGACCAATATGCTGCAACATATTGTTTTTTGAGAAAATCCCTCAAGTGGTGGAGAAAACTATTTTTCTGGGGGATGGAAATGTGTGTAGTAAATTCATATATATTATATAAGACTGCTAAAAAGATAAATAACGAAAAACCCATGTCACATTTGAAATTCGTAAAATTGTTGGTGGACCAGCTGGTTGGGAATTTTCGACAAGGCAGCACATCTCGAAGCCCCACATACACACCAAATATGGAGAGCAGGCTCAACAACAAACTACACATCATACATTCTGGAACCAAGAGAGATTGTGTTGTGTGTTCGAATAGAAAAAATCCGGGCGGGAGGCGTCAGACACATTATTTTTGTGATACCTGTAAAGAAAAGCCAAGATTACATATTGGCGATTGCTTCGAGAGGTATCACACCATGGAGCATTATAAACTGTAAAATTTTGTCAATAAATATGTAATAACCAATTTGCACTGTTTAACCCTATAAAATTTTTTTCCCGAAATAAAAGTATAGACAAAAAGAAGTAAGACATTCCATAGCTAAAACAAGAAGATCTATATAAAGAAAAATTAATGACATCTTTTGAAAAGCATCAGGAACTTAAATTTTTTAAAAAAAAATTTTAAATAAACTCACCTACAAGTTGACATATTAGATGTCAGTAAGACTCTTGTATATAGAACTAATGATTGGGAAACCACGTTTGACTTAGTTAGTTGTTGTATTGTAGAGGCGCTCCCGCAGACAAAACCATACTGCTCTCATATTTACAGATGATTTATCGACTTCCAGATGCAACCAAAGGGCAAGCCAGCAATGCCTCGGTCCAATATTAAATCGACGATGCCTCAACTTGATGCAGAGAAAGCCTCAATTTTTTCCTTAAAATGATTATGCATTATTTATAAGAGTGGACGCGTTTATGAGCAATGAGCAATCATTTCTTATTAGGAGCTTACAGTAAATATTTCGGCAACATATTTATTTAGTCTGGTGGCAGATTGGAGTTATTTTCAGATATGTACAATGCTCTCCTGTGTGCTGTTGTCGAGCTCCAAAATGCATAAAAATTCTAAGGAAAAATTTTCAGTAAATTTCTAAGAAAAAATTGAGGGCTTTCCTACATCAGGTCCAGGTATCGTTGATTTTATATTGGAGCGAGGCATTGCTGGCTTTCTACGGCATCAAGTCGAGCCATCTGCATTGCTGGTTTTCTACTTCCGATTCTTTGTATGTTATTAGTTTGTCTATGCTTTTACGGATTATCCTTTCAACCCCTTGTCCATACTTAAGTTGCATAGCTTTTAGCGACTGAGCGAAGCAAAACTGTTCCAAATATTACAAGTGGAGCCATCTGATATTATAACATGGAATCACTAGACACTTTATACACAAGGGTATGACAAAAATATGGAATTAAACATTTTTTGTACATGAAGATGCAGCATTAGCTGAGAATGTAATTTATCGAAAAAGTAATGGCTTTGACCCTATCGTTTTTTCGCATGCAGGGTGTTTCCTCAATGGTGGTACATAGAGTAGCAGGTGATAGTACTCACCTAGACAATCAAACAATTGTATGGCAGAGTTACAGGGTGATTAAGAAATTATGCTAGGTTTTCAATAAACACCCTGTATCCTAAAAAGTACAGGGTATACAGTCACCGTCTAAAGCTGATTGTATACAGAACTTCATGACTGTTCAACCAGGCCCGTACTCTATGTCCTAACTGTAGTCATAACAGTTATTAGCTTCTAATCTATTCATGTCATACCGAAATTAGACGAAATTTTTTTTTTGTATGACGTGTTTTCAGTCACTTAGAGAACAAATTATCTTTGAAAATATTTTTGAGAATTGGTTAAGAGCTAATAACTCCTTAACGGCTACAGATAGAGCATAAGCTGTAAAGGTCAAATTAAAGAGGAGAGTCCACAGTTTACAGTTTTTATAGAAAAACGTTTTGTTAAATACCTTTTTGGAAAAAAAAAATAAAGGTAAAAAAAAAAAAGAAGAAAATTCGAAATTTTTAGTTTAGACAAAAATTACTCCTGCAGGGAGAGGAATACGGGCCTGGTTTAGCAGTTGTTGGAAAGGTCATGAAGTTCTGTATACAATCAGTTTTAGACGGTGGCTGAATACTCTGTACTTTTTAGGATACAGGGTGTTTTGTGTGAAAACCTAGTATAATTTCTTAATCCTGTGATTCCGAAACGGTTGTTATGCCACCCCCCGTGCCATACAATTTTTTTATGGTCTAGGTGAGTACTATGACCTGCCGCTCTATGGAGCACCGTGATGGAAACACACTGAATAATTGTTAGTAAGCTATATTTGATTTATTTATATTTGATCCTACTACCGTTATCTTTTTTATATATACTATAAAAAATTGATAATAACTGTACTTTTATGAATATTTTGGTAAATTAGTGACTTCATGTCCATGTACTTTGCTCCCAAGAAAACACTATTGCAATGTGATGGTAAATTCGATTGAATAACTATAAATTACAATACTTTTTAACTATTCTACTAGATAAAACTTCTTAAATAAATCAGTTTTCACTGTAAAATAATTTTTACTGCAATAAAATATTATGCTATAAAGTAATCTGGAATTATATCTTTCTATCTCTAAACTCATTTCGATGAAACTCGGAATGAAATCGCATCTATATATTGTCCCCGTATCTATATCTAATTAGTTATGAATACGATAAATGGTTTCGGAGATAACTGCAAAAAAAGTGAACCAGTCCTTGGTAAAGCAGTGAAAATTGCCGTTTTTGATTTAACACGATAAAAACCGATATTGAGACTAACGGATCAAAGAACTAACCCCACCAACCGAATACCCTCTCCCCCCTCTTTAATTTGATACTCCACATGATATATTTGGGATAACCTGTATGAGGCGTGGTACCATCCCCCACCCCCAAAGAAACCCTCACGCAAAAATTGTTCACCTGTTTTTTCTCCCCAATGTAGCAAACGCAAATAAAAAAACCGTGTTGCTCTACGACTCTTCCATGCAAAGTTATGCACTCGTCAATATTGCGAAAAAAAATTCTACCGTTAAGGCTGGCCAACACCTGTAAATTACCGTTAACTGAAATAAAGTATAGGCTGCACCAAGCACGAATACCTAATTCTCAGTTTTATTTTTGGACCTCTATAGATCCTGAACTAACCCGCGCAACTTTTTCAAAATTAAAAAAAAAATGGTGATTTCTGTTTTCGTTTCCCCCCTCTCGTCCACCTTCCCTTACTGCCCACCAAATTTCCCCACTAACCGTCTATATCCGTCTCGAGTTCCCATTTTTTTATTGTGCTATAATCAATAAAAAAATAAATTAAAAAGCAGCAGGACTCTTCTTTTATGCACATATCATCTATTTATATTGAATGTTTTTTTCCTATTGAAATTGCTTCGAGTTGCTGGTAATATAATAAAAAAAAAACTTCGAGTGCAAAGGGTTAATATATACTAGGTTTATCCCGCCGGCGCTGCCCGGCGTGAGTGGTTAGTTGAGTCGCGTGTTAGTTTGAGTTAGAAAATATTTTCTCTAGCCCTTCACAAAAGCCCGATTTTGAAAACCTTGGCTGGACTTGTCGAACTTTAATGCTTGTAGAATTTGAAGGAAATAACTAAATTGGCTCAAATAAACTTTGGACGATAAAGCAGGCATGTGGAATATCGGTTTTGGAATACCAGGTCCGTGCGGTTTCAGTGACTGAAACCAGATTGTGTTCATTGGGAGTGTCAATTTGATCACATTTTATTTTTTTTAATAGGAAAATTAAATCTGAGAATGCTGAAATTCAGTATAGGCAATCCTTTTATGAACCCTTTTATAGAAAAAAATTAAAAATTCAAAGAAAGGTTTTTTTTTTAATACGTTAATAATTGTTGGAGTTACACCTGATTTCTCGGTATACATAGTACAAACATTTTATTTTCCCCACTTTTTTGTCGCTAAATTATATGGTGGGGGGCGAAATTTTTATACATGATCATGATGTACTCGCCAAGACATTTCCAATGAGTTTTCATATGACAAGATTGGATAAAAAATAGGAAATTGATGTTTTACCACTTACATACATAATGTATGGGACGTTCACCAAGGAATTCCCTAATTAAATTGAGATTTAAATATTTTGAATTTTAATATCTCCTGAACGATAGGAGATAATAGCTTCAAATAAATTAAAAAACCTAAAGAACATGAGTAGACTGCAAAAATCTCGGTTTTTGGCCTTAAATCACCGGAAAAATTGGGGGATGACAGAAATCTTTTTTCATTTCTGTAATCTACTCATTGAGAGCTTTCCATTGAGTACTAAAGTGTCGGCGTAGGTTCCAAAAAGAAATCGCTATTTTCTCAAGCCCCTTACAAAAGCTCGAATATGAAAATCTTGGCTGGACTTGCTTGTAGAATTTGAGGCATATAACCGAATTGGCTCAAATAAATTTTGGACTATAAAGCAGGCATGTGGAAATCCGCTTTTAGAGTACCAGCTCCATGCGGTTTCAGTGGCCGCCCACAAGGTGTCATCCATTGGAAGTGTAAATTTTTCACATTCTATTTATTTCTTTTAATACGAAAATAAAATCTGAGAATGCTGAAATTCAGTATAGGCAATCCTTTTATGAACCCCTTTATAGAGACAAATTTTAAATTGGAATAATCTTATTTCATATAACGAAATTTCGAAATCACTATTAAGGGCGGATATTTGAGGCTCAACATTTTCTGATTTCGAGTTTGCAAATATGCTAAAAAAATCAAAAAAACATAGAGCTAAAAAAATTTTAACATTAGTTAATTATAACGGAATTTTTAATTAATTCAACTATATGAGTATGCAAATTAAATGACATGATGAAATCTAGGTATGACTATATTTTAAACCGTTAGTCGGGCATCTTTGAAAAAAAAAACACAGTAAATTAAATCACTTCAACCATTCGAAAGATTCTCCATATAAATGAGAAACGAATCTAATTAGAATCAAATTTAGCGAACCATGCAATCTTATTTGATTAGTTGCTCCTATATAATTCAAAATAGTGACTTCTAGTTTCTTTTAAATGAAAGCTAAGAGATTGCAGATAATTTTAAGAGAAAAAAAAGAGGCTTAATTTTTGCAGGATATACAAAAAAAGAGGGCGCTTAATGTAATGTAATGGCCGATGAAAGGTGGCATCTGACAAAAATCATCGGCCATTCGGAATAGCATCGAAGTTTAGTCAAAAGATTTATTTTTAAGATAAATAGGGGTTGTAATTAACTTCATTAAGTAATAAAAAATTGATTTGAAAATAATAATTTTTCAAAAAATCTAAAAAATTTACCGTTTTTATCTCCCCCCCCCCCCCCCCTCCCTAGCTGAAGTCAACCCTTAAGTTTACATTCTCCGTAATTCCACATAACCTAGCTAACTGTGAAAAAGAAATAGTTAAAAATTCAACAATTACTTACAGAATACTAACGACTTTGGTGTGTGAAGAAAATTTGAACTGTTTTAAAATTACCAAAAAATTGTTCAATTTCGTCTTCTTCCACCACAGATGAGATGCTATAAAATTTTTAAATATAAACGGTAAATGGTGTTTATAGTATGAAATCGCATCTACATTTTGTCTCATAAACTTATATCAAATTAGTTTTTCAATCCGCTAATTACTTTCGGAGCATACACGAAAAGAAAGGAAACGGTCCTTTTTGATGGTATAAAATCACCGTTTTTTGAGTAAAAAAATGGCATTATTTTAATTTCACACTTGTGAAGAACCGTTAGTTCGGAGAATTTTTTCACCTTAAAAAGAAATGTTCACAACAGTTATATAATGCCTATAAATGAAAGAACGGGTGAAATGCGTGCAAATCATATGAATTCGGGTGTATATGACCTAAGGGTAAAAAAACAAATGTTTAACGGTAAAAACGTCTCGATAAAGTTTTTAGGATTTAAAAAAAAGCCCACCACTCTCCTACACTGACCTCCCACTTTCATTTGATACCACATACGCTCCAATTTGGACTACCCCACACCCCTACCCCTGAACACCCCACCCAAAATTTTGTTCAACCTATTTTTGACCCTGAATTCGATAAACAGAACAAAATTAACCGCATCACTTTACTACCCTTCCCCGCGAAAATTGTCGATAAAAAATAACGGTAAAAAAACCGTCATTAAAATCATGTGATGAAAAGAGTAACCCCACCACTCTGCGGCATTTTTCACCCTTTTTCTTTTGATACCCTACAAGACCTATTCCATACTCCCGTCCTTAGTAAGGAGAATGGAACAAACCGCATCAAAATGTCCCGTTAATCCCCGTCATATTCGTAAATAACGGTTAACCGAAAAATTAGATAGCCTATTACACCCACGCATACCTTTTACGAAAATCTTATTCTCAGTTTTTCGATCCGATGTCTAGATCCTGAGATCCTAAATGGAATGATTTGGTGGTTTTGAAAAAATTACATTTTTTCGAATTCCTCCTTTCCCCTCCCATGTTCACCCCCGCCCTGGCAAAATAAATTTCCATCTGTCATAAACGTTATGTGCTCAGATTTTTTTCAACACCCCATACACTCCCCTTCCCCCCTCCGTGTTCAAGTTATTCACGAAAACCATGAAAACACCCTCCATCAACCCTTTCTAATTACCGTTAGACATTGAAATTGAAAAAGAACTCTTCTTTATTCCCTCCATAGACTCTTGTGTTTCGAAATAATTTTACTTCAACCCTGTACACAATGATTTTCCATTAGTTTTCTTTTACAGAAATTTTCACATTTTAACCCAATCAGTCTTTTATGAATTAAGAATTTCATGGACTTTCATCGTCGCGTCGGTAATATAAGCTTAATAACGCATTAGATGGACTCGAGAGAAACCGTCTGAGTTCTCTAACACACATTATAGCAATTACTGTTTCCGTTTGAAGAATATTTATCATTTCATCTTTATTCAAATTTGGTTGTGAAAATATACGCTCAGCTATGATCCAACAATTACTTCTAGCTTAGAAAACATTTTATTGCCAAGACCATTTTTCAAATCAACACCTTTGCCCCAAAATTCCTCTTAGGCTAGACTTCTATCCAAATTTAATTCTACCAAATTGAGCCATTCATGACCATGTTCTGTATTTCACTGTCTTCAGCTAAGTTCGGAAAGTAAGAAATTACCATAAGAAGGCCATCTGTCAATTTTTCTGGATTAATTGCTTCGACTGCTTTTACAATTGTATCATTAAAATTTATTCTTGAAGAATTAGATTTTACTTACAGCATTTCTAAGAAATGCTTTTACTCTTCCTAGGAGATCACCACACAACACTAATCACATTACACAGCCACTACACTTTTAGGTAAGCATCCGTCATTGCGCCCCCTCGTCCCGAATTGTCCTGAAACTTAGTGTCACAGCAGCCCTTGAAGAGGACCTCACTCAACGAGTGTAGGATATCGACTCTCTTTTCTATAATTAACTAGTTTGACGCTTCAAAACACTCGAGACCACAATGACGGGCCACTACACCAATAGTTATCTTACTGGTGGTAGTGGTGATTAATCAGCATGCACGGGGGGGGGGGGGATTGTAATTTTCACGCTTACACATAATTCGATGTAATACGAAAGGTATTTTTTTTTTATTTCTGTAATTGTATCTTCAGAAAGAGCTCCGGAATTAATTATTAATTCTGCTTTTGCTCCAATATAAATATCTCGTAGTTCTTTGTAGTGTTCATAGTGCGTTAAAATTTTTTTTTCTAAATATCTGTCAAGATACACCTTTTTATAAAATTGGACAATACTGTTTTCTAGTATGCCTTAATTATTGACAATAAGACAAGAACCTGTGAGTTTTCGGATTGAAACTTCAAATGAATTTTATTTACTATATACATACGCCAGAAATGTAAAATAGACTTTATTTACGCTATTTACTTCATTTATTTTTATAGCTAAGTCTTGATGGTATTCGAAATATTTTTAAATTTATTCGTTGAATGATTTCCTATTTATTCAGAACATAAATACAGAATAAATTTAATTATGAGCTGACAGTTCTTGTCGCGCTCGTGTCGTTCCCAGTGATGGGACCTCTACTCCACTTGAAGCGCTGATTAGGATTGAAATAGAATGCTTCGCAGCCACCCCGCAAAAATGTGGTGATGATGTGTTAAAATCGTAGCCACCAACATGGTGAGCACAATGGCCATTGGTGATTACGTCAAGATGAAATTTCAACTAGTTTTGTTACTCTGTATTAATAATAAATTGATTCCATAAAATAATTATTTTTTAATTTTCTCACCACCGTAATTAATTTTCTTTGAAACTCATGATGTTCAGCATATAAAATTTTAAAACAAACAAAATAGTAATCAGCTGCCAAACGTCAACGTAGGGTAATTGTGGTAAAGTTGAAAGTCGCCCAACTTTTGCGTCATGGCTACGATGCCTATGTTCATTGCGATCATTTAATGGCATTGGCTTCTAACTTACTCCTGTGTGATGTTCGCCTGCGTTTTTTTATTCATTACTAATATTCAATTGATGTGCGTGCAGTAAAGCAGCATTTAGTTAGAATGGAATAGAAAAACATTTATTAAAGGAACACACACACACGCGGGCAGGCTGGCAGGGACAGGGTGTGTGTGCGTGCGCGCGCCTGCCTGCCTGTGTGTGTGTGTTTCTTTAATAAATGTTTTTCTATTCCATTCTAACTAAATGCTGCTCTACTGCACATCAATTGAATATTCGTAATGAATAAAAAAAGCAATGCTGGTAACCCGAATGTTGTAAGGTATGTATATACCCACCAATAAGGTGCATTGGCTGCTTGTTGCTACTTAAAAGAAGAAGAAGACTATATTAATTATCAAATTATATGGCAGTGTACAGTGCAAATCTCGCGATTTTTAAAGTGAAATATCTTCGAAAGTATAAGTCTCCGCGAAAAATAATTGTGATATTTGTGATTTGCGAACGAATTGTATGTTATTCACAAAGTTGTACTTAAGCCTAATTTTCTACGAATCTAAACTGTGGATTTTTTTCCCCTATCTGCTAAAGTTTTTGTTATAAGGTGAGAACAAAATTGAGAACATTGTGTTATTTAATCAATTTGTTGGATTTCACCCAATTCTCGAAACTATTTTTGTCGGTTTAAAAATGAAATTCGATTTCTTTTCACACAAAAAATAGATCCTTATTTTTTTTTTTTTTTTGTTACACTTCCTTGTCCAATGGCGTCTTCTTGGTGAATGACGAAAATACAACTTTTTAGTACAACTGGCGCTAGTCGTCCTACCTCACAGGGTGGCACTTAACAATAGATTATACATTCAACAATTGGCGCTAGTCGCCTTTACCTCACAGGATGGCACTTAACAATATAAATATTATACATTTCCGGCCACCTTGAAATGGTTACATTTTAATTGGGTCGGCACAATACATGACACTTACTAAGGACTAACATCTTCTATCTACTAATATACATATATATTTTGACAACATAAGAATAGTTGCAACTGTATATTTAATTTCAAGAACTGGATTTGATTAATTCCAAATTACATTGCATTTCTTAATTTTATAAAAAAAAAAAAAACAAAGATTTGTTGAACACAAAGTCACTGACTATTCCTTATCATCATACGTGTATATTAATCAAGGTTTTATTTTGGCAAGACAGCAATTTTTCCTACCGTTCTTTTAAATATTCCACTTGGGGTTTTAACCGTGATAACTCGAACGTGATTATCACTTCCTGGGTGAGTTTGAAGAACTTGTCCAATAATCTATTTTTTAGAAGGAGCACTTTCCTCTTTTAACAAAACCATAGCTCCTACTTGAACTTCCCGTTTGGGTACTAACCATTTTTGTCGATGCTGAAGTTCTACAAGGTAATCACGTGACCATCTAACCAAAATTTTTGTATGTTGTGAATGAGACGCTGATAACGAGACAGCCTGTTAAAATTTAAACTCAACAGAGTTGGTTCAGATAACAAATCGGGAGTTTTACCTCCAGTCAAAAAATGAGCTGGGATTAATGGCATTAAATCAGATGGATCTTCTGACATTGGCGTAAGTGGTCTCGAATTTAGACACACTTCAATCTGAATTACTAAAGTATTCAGCTCTTCCACCGTACAAATATTATTTTCTAGTACTCGTTTCATATGAAATTTTGCACTTTTGACAGCAGCCTCCCACAAACCACCGAAATGTGGACTTCGAAGAGGTATGGTCGTCCACATAATTCCTTCACTTCAACAAAACTTTAAAATTTCCTGTGTATTGACCTCAATATTGAAGAGGTGTTGTAACCTTTTGAATTCATTATTACCTCCAACGAAATTGGTTGTATTATTGCTTATAATCTGTTTCACTGGCCATCGTCGGGCAACAAATCTTCGTAAAGCATCAAGAAGCACTTCAGTCGTCAAATCGCAAGCCACTTCTAAATGAATTGCCTTTGTTACAAAACAGATAAAAACAACTACGTAAGCTTTACCTGTAACTTTTGAAAGTACTTTATAATTTATAGTAACTGGACCACAATAATCGATACCAACTACTCAAAGGGATTTGATTGGCAAACTCTTTCCTTGGGCAATTGACCCATCACTTGATTAATGATTACAGGTTTAGTGCGAAAGCATGTAATGCATTTGTGAACAACATCCCTGCATATGTATTTTCCACCGATAATCCAAAATTGTTGGCGTGCATAGTTAAGGAGGATTTGAGGACCAGCTTGCAGGTGTCTATGATGGGCCTTTTCAATTATCAATCGAGTTAAGTGTGACTTGTTT
Organism: Dioctria rufipes; assembly: GCA_963924295.1. NCBI lineage: Eukaryota > Metazoa > Arthropoda > Insecta > Diptera > Asilidae > Dioctria > Dioctria rufipes. The sequence goes on from OZ002741.1 coordinate 117,527,676, forward strand.
GTCAGCAAAATTGGGTATTTTTGATCGTAATCAAGCTCTGAATTAGTCAATCGCCCACCGACACACAATAACCCATCCTTGTCCAAGAACGGATTTAGTTTCAACAACGGACTTTTACGAGAAAGTTTTTCATTTTTGGACAATTGCGCAATTTCATTGTAATAGGACTGATTTTGAACAAATTTTACTAAGCCGTATAGTGCTTCTTCCAATTCCTTTGCATTAGTCTGTTCAATCATTCTCTCTTGAGGAGAGACCTTCACATTCTTCCAAAATCTTCTACAGAGAGACGCTATTCGGAGCAGTCTTGTCAGACTAGAATAACTTTCGATTAAAGTACGCTCACCTTGGGTATTGATAAGAGCCGTGCAAGTAAGGAACTGCCTTTTTTTCAAGGTTTGGAACGCCCAAAGAAGGAGATGACTTCCACAAAAAACGCGGACCGTTCCACCACATTTCATTAGACTCCAAGTCAGAAGACTTCGTTCCCCGTGAAACGACATCAGCGGAATTATCCTTAGATGGCACATATGCCCAACTATCTATACGAGCGATGTCTTGAATCAATGAAATACGATTAGCAACAAAGGTGCAAAAACGATTCGGATGTGATATAATTCTGTACAACGTAATTTCAGAATCATAATGTAATGTGAAACTATCGAACGTAATATCAATACACTCTAATATATTTTTTACTAACTGAGCCAATAAAAGTGCTGCACATAACTCCAAACGAGGTATAGACAATTTTTTCAATGGATCTACCCTAGATTTGGAAGAAATTAACTGGCAATGAAATTCATCGCGATCATTTATAGTTTTTACATAAATAACACATCCATAGCCTAACTCAGAGGCATCCCCAAATCCATGCAGCTCTATAGTTTTATACTTCTTCCCGACGAATCCATTTTAACGTGTTTTAGATAATGTGATTCACAAGCCTTCTCCTCCAAGGAGAAACTCGACTTTGAATCGATGTTCTCCGTTTCCCAAAACTTTCGTAATCCCTGAGATAACTCATCAACTTCACAACAAACCAATATAACAGACTGTTGAGACAAACTTTCGATTCTACCACTTGCTACATAACCGAATTGTGCATTCTATTGGGCAGAACTTTTCCCACTCGTACTTGATTGGAAACCAATTCATAAAGAATACATCTGCCCCTACAGGCATGTCCACTTTCTCTGGCTCATAACATAACAGATCGGCCAGCTCAATATCTCGTGGAATTAAACATTTATCAAACATCACCGGTTCCACTGGCACTTGGTTTGTAATATTTGATACCACCTAGCAAGTGAGATCAACCGTATAATTGGTCACTCTCGATTTAATTGTTAGATCTACTTGACCCCTTGCTGTTATCAAATTTCTCCTAATACCATAAAGTGGAACACTAACTGGATGTTTTTTAACTCTCAAACCCTGTCTCAGTAACAAAATTAGATTGACTTCCTGAATCCAACAAAACACGACATGGCATTGCGTTGACGTACTGATCTCGAACCCAAATAATGACAGTGGGTAATAAAACTTGTAACTTATTTTTCACCTGAGCCTTTGTATTAGATGCACAAGTAATTAACATCGCAGGAGACGCTGACCTGTCTTCTGCTTTCTCACTTACTAAATTTATACCAGCGACATTATACTCACTTACATAATCCTGATTCGTAAGAGAACCCTGATTAATTTTATTTTGCGCGGGTATAAAATTACTTTTTCTAACAATAGTATCTCTTTTTACTGTTTTTGAATTCAAAAGGGTGTGATGCTTATAATGACATATCCTACAACCTGACGACTTACACGTCTTATTCTGATAATGTTTACTCAAGCAATTAATACATCGATTTTCTCTTAAAACCCATTTCATTTTTTTACCATATGATAAAGCACTGAATTTTTCACATTTTACAAAATTCCATGTGAATCAGAACAATAATAACATTGAAAAGTTTCCGGTCTAGTTGAAGCTACTAAGGCTTGTAAAGGCTTATGCTTCTTAAACTGTATACTGTTAGGCTTATTACTATCCGACATTGCATCTAACATTCTTATTGTTGATTCCAACAATTCAACAACATTGATTAACGAAAATACCTTTACAATAAAACGTTTACTTTCTATATACTGTCGCGCTATAAGATCGCAAAATTCAACCAAATGAAATACCAAAAACAATTCCCAATTTTCGACTGGCACATTTCACGATTTCAATGCATTATATGACCTTTGAAAAGAATCTAAAAATTCTCTTAAGGCCTTGGAATCATTTTCTCGTGATACACATCTTAAATGATAAAGATTATGTACATATTCTTGATTCGTTCCTCATTATTAAACTTTTCAAAAATGTTTTTCGATATTTTATCGTAATTCTCAACTGTTGCCGAAATGCCATCGATGAAGTGGTACGCACTTCCTTCTATAAGACAATCTTTGTGAAATTTAACTTGCTTTGAAAATTGATTGTCGTTGTGAACTAAATCACAAAATCTGTCTGTAAAACCAATCCATGAATTCAGTTTACCGTCAAATGTGGTAGTGAAACTTCAGGTAAAGGTAACGAAATCACTGACTCACTGACAACCTCATTTGGTCTGTCATTACTATTGACCTGTTCATTATTAAAATGATCACTTAACTTCAGCACTTTAGTTTCTACATACGAAAAATCTTCTTCAAAAACCGTTCGAGCCTCACTTTCTAATTTCTCATCATCTAAAGCTTCTAACTCTGATTGCCTATCATCGAATTTCTGGTACAACGACTGAATTCTACTTTGAATAGACTTTATTTGAAACCTACTTAATTTTTCTACGTCCCCATATAATTGGTTTTTATAATGAAAAAGAGTCGGCTTGATTCCCCGAATGGAATTTTTAAAATATTTTACGTCTTTTGTCATTTCTACGACTTATACTAAGCATATAATTCCAAAAATATAATTTACACATGGTGGCACTTAACAAGGGATTATACATTCAACAAGTTGTACTAGTCGCCTTACCTCACAGGGTGGCACTTAACAATAGATTATACACAATTTAATAAAATTCAATACCACAAATAATCATGAGCTAGCGCAAGCAGCTTACTAATGTTGTCAGGAGGCAGTTTTGAAGTCCTCTTAGGCTGTGTTCACCCTGGTTTGAAGCGGTGCGGTTGCGCGCGTAACAACTTCAAAACTCTAGAAACAGTAAGTAAGAAACCGTAGAGGCGATAATGCGCTGATTTCTGTTCAATTCGAACTGGTTTCGAGCGGTTGCTATATGAGCGTTATACCCTAGGCAGACGGGCAAAATCAATGTTTGTTGTTTGATTTGTTCGTAATTGAATTTTTCAAAAATCGTTTTACCTTTTAATTTGAATTATTAAAAACGTGCTCTCAATTACATATAAAAATTAACAGGACTTTCGTTTTAATTCTCAAAATCTTGGGTAAGTTGATTTTTGAAAAAAATCAATTACGAATGAATGAATGATCCATCTGCCTAGGGTAGTAAACATGTCCAAGTCAAGGCCAATAGAAAGGGAAATTTTTGGTGAATTTCATCATTTAGTGTACACCCTGAGAGATTTTATGTATACTTTCGTATGACGAGTGCTAGTTTTGGTTACATTTTAAATAATATTGAGAGTAAAATAAGAAATATTCACGAATACAGTATCCCCAATTACACCTGTTGAGCGTCTTGCCGTCACTTTGAGGTAAGTAAAACAATTTCAATTCCAAATAAATTTTAATAGGAAAGCAGATTTAAAACTTGAATTGGGTACAATATTAGTATTTATCATTGCCATCAGTTATAACCGATATGGGAGAAAAACGAGTGGAAGATATATCTGAATGATCAGAGCTTATTAACGATATGGGTTGGCCGTCAGTATGAATAATGCTACTATCCCACATCGTTGAAAGTAATGTTTCCTCTTGTAAGCGGGCACGACTTTTTCTTTTCATGGAAAGGTTCAGAAGCTCCTGCATTTTCAGGCGGAAAAGAAACTTGGTGTAATTAGGTCGCTTTCATATTGGCGAGCGATGAGCTGTGAGAGGTAAAACACATGAATGTTTTCACATTGAAGAGCGGTGAGCGGTGAGTGTTCAGCTATCTCGCCGAGCAGTGTTTTCATAGCTCAGCTGAACTTAGCGGTGATCGGTGGCTGTGTGCGTTGTCCATTAGGTGTGGTGTGTAATGTTTTTAGAGTGAACATCTTCAATAATGTTTATTGTGAAATTTAGAAGATGTTTGTAGGATGATTGAACAGGAAATGGTAGTCTTTATCTGAAGTCCTTTCTTCTTCATGGGCCATAAATTTTGATTTTTGTTTCCTTTAATATTTAAAAATCAATCCACATCGCAGATCTTCTTCTGCTTTTTTTTTCTTTTTGGAACTGTTTTTGGTAAATTTGGTACCCAGTCTTCTTCTGTTAGTTCTACAGGTATATTTTACACAATATTATCATTCAAAAGATTTTTTAGCTCTGAATCTAGTTCGGAGGAAAACAATTCGCCTTCATCTCCTTCTAAGTTTCCGGATATTTCAAGAAGGTGTACAACATCTTTAAGGAAAAGAACCTCGTTGAAATGTACCCACTTTGAACACAAATTAGATGTACCACTCCCGGATTTAACTTTAGCTATCGCATTGAAATCCTTGAGAAACCTATGGCGCCAGTTTTTCCACTTTTTTTGTGTAAGAGCTCCTCTGAAACTAAAGACAATAATATATATAAAAAAAAAATAAAAAAATAATGTTTTTTTTTTAGATTTTTGGCCAGTGGATGCTCAATCAGAGCTCTTGCCATGTCCTTTCGAATGGGTCTCAGCACATGCCTATGTTAAAAAGCAATGAACTGGAATAGGGAAAAGGAGCGCTACGAGCTTCCATGGAAGCTCTTCAGGAGGTTTTTTAGAGCGCTCTTTTCACATTGCGTATATACAAATCCTGCTTTCTCTTTTTTACCTAAACCTCTACTCAGCTATCTTTCTGATTAAAAAAAAAAAAAACAGTAAAATCGACCTTTTTTAAGGAAGACTGCCTATTTTCGATGGTTTCAGTAAGGAATGCAGTTCCCAAGAAGTCGTAAATGGACTCAAACAAATGAGATATGGTCACTGTCTGAATATTCTCAGAAACCTTGAATTTTGGAGATCTCTGACATGGCTCATTTGGTTGCGTGCGTGCGTTTACAAATTCTCAGGATTCATTAATAAATTGAATTGTTTTTCTTAGGACTTTTCCAGCTTTGTAGCTTGTGGTTTTGTTTTTATATATTTTGCAGCATTTTTCCATAATTAAGAGCAAAAGCCTACTTTGGAGAATGATTTTATTATCTTGAATATTTTGGAAATAGGAACGGTATATAATCTTTAAAAACTGGCGTAATGTACAATAAAATTGAAAAAAGAAATGTAGAGGAAAAGATATTTCTGGGAAATTTTCATGCCTTTTATTATATATGTATGTACTTTTCTCTGGTAATATGCTGGATTTAAAAATTTTAGTTACAAGTTTGGAGCCCCTAAATTTCGCAGGTAGTACAGTATGAAATTACAAGTAACTGTACTTTACGCTTTACATGCGATGCATAAAATGAACTGGCAATTTTTAGTTTTGTCCAAAATCTGTGAATTGCGGTAATAAATGGGGGATTACGTTTTCGACTCTGTTCAAGTAATTTTATGGTTAGGTAGTGTACATATACGTATTTTTATAATTTTCTTAAATATTAAAGTTAAACTTACCGGGTGAAATGTTGTCAGATTTCAGAAGATTTTTCGAACCAGTGAGGTAAAAAAATAAAACAAGACTTAAACGAAAAATAACAGTCATAGCAAGAGTCAGTCCAATTTATGTCCACAACAAACTACTTCTATCTGTATTCAAGGAAAAGATCAACACACTAATTTGGCAGGTCCAATCTTTTCGCAGTAATTGTATTAACTATTAATTTAAATGTGATATTTATTTGTGAATTAATTAATTAATTGAACTTCAGAAGATCTCATTCAACCAAGTGGGAGCTATATTGTTGAATGCAAATACATTCTCGAAAATGAGTTGTGTTCGGAAGGAACCGATATAGGTCCTGGTCCTTAAAAAAAGGAAATATGTTTAAAACTATAAAAGTGAATGGCAGGCTATGTTTCCTTGGGTAAAAAAAAAGTGGAAAAAAAGCCTTTTGCAAAGATCGGAGTCATTTACAAAGAGGAGATCAAAAGTCACAAAATTAAGATAAGAGAGGAACAAAAAATAAAAATATTACTGAGGTTTTTGAAAATAGTGTCAAGCTCAAGTCAGAAATTACTTATGTACTCTGTTGCGTAGAAAATAACCTGCCACTTTCAAATATTGATTCTGTGCCTAATTTAATTCAAACAGCTTGCCCAGATTCTTGTATTGCTAAGCAAATAATGCGCAGTCATAAGAAAGCAACTGAGCTTATAAACAAAATTCTAAGATCTCTTAAAAGCAATTCTTAAACATTTGCAAGAAACCCCGTTTTCACTAATTATGGATGAAATTACAGATGTTATTGCCAAAAAGTGCTTAGTTTTAGTTGTGAGATATTATGATAAAAATCGTTGTAAAATTTGTGATAAAATTTTGGAACTAATCGTATTAAAACATTCAACAGCAAATGAATTACAAATGCAATAAAATGTTTCTTCGAAAAAAATAACATGCCAATAGCTAATTTAATAGAATTAGCTACGGATAATGCATCTGTAATAAGTGGAAAGTTAAATGGTGTCAGTACACACCTAAAAGCATTAAACATGTATTGTTTAGGTTGCACGAGTAATACATTGCATTTGTGTAGCTCATATGCGGCAAAATTGTTTCCTTTTCAAATTGAAGATTGTATTAAAAATATTTACGCACATTTTTCACATAGTCAGAAACACCAAGAAGATTTCCATGACTTCCAAAAAGCTTTTAATGCTAAAGACCATAAACTATTAAGAATGTGTAAAACAAGGTAGCTCAGTTCAGAGCAGGCTATAAATAGAGTCCTTGAGCAGTGAGACCACCCTTTTACACTATTTTACTCTATATAGTTTTGAGAAAAATGATTTAAGATCAAGAAATGCTATAGAAGTGCTAGATTTCCTAAAACATTACACAAACAAATTATATTTGCTCTTTTTAAATTATATTTAAAAAATGGTTAATAACATGAATAGATTATTCGCTGGAGACTATTTATTTAGATATTTTAGAAAAATTTGTACAGACGAAATATTTGACAACATCCGTAAATTTTGAAAATCCACACATTCATCTATCAATTTCTCAAATGTTTTTTGGCATTAGATTTGAAGATTTTGTTTTATCAAAAAAGTTTTGCGAAGAGGGCTTAAAGCCCATAAAAGAAAAATTAGTCAGTTTCTATATTGAACTTTGCCGTCAACTAAATGTTTAAACACAATTGCGACAACCAACAGCTATTGCAATAAAAGGAACAATTTTCTCCAGGAACGTTGTATGGAGCGTGTATTATATATGAGTCTGGAGTTGCCGTTGTCATCGACCAATTTACTGAATTAATTCAATTACGAAGACCAGAGAGGCCGACGGGCGACGACAGTCATACGAACAATTTTCTCTGGGAACGTTTTATGGAGCGTATATTGCATAGGAATTCGTCGGCCGCTCTATCGTCACAATTATGTTTAAGCCTTAAACGGGCGGTTTTGTAATGATTCTAAATTAAACGTATTTCAATACCTTAGTCCAGAAAAAATTATTACGGGAAACATGTCATCTATTTTAAATTTTTTAATCGATTTTCCTTCTTCAAATGTATACACTGAAATACTTCATAGTCAATTCCGTAAAATACTCGGAAATAAAGATTTAGTTGCAGGTTATTACGACGGCGATGTTTTAAGTTTTTGGTTAAACATAAAGAATTTAAAAAATGGACTTATACTAAAGAGCAATGGCAACAATATGATAAATTTATGCTGTCTACCTCACAGTAGTATTGCTGTTGAGCGAATTTTTTCAACATTAAATATGATAAAAAACAAAAAAACGAATAGACTTTGCATTAGCACAGTAAGAAATAAGCAGGGCAGAACAAAAGATACACAAAAGAACGCCTCATACATTTTCATAGAAGATTTATAAATAAAGCGAACAGTACAAATAGTTCACTTCAATCGACAGAACAATTGGTTCTCCCTAGTATATGGGAGTTCTAGAACAAGGTAGGTACACAAAAGAACACAGCTATTATGCTAAGTAAGGAATTGATAAAGACGCTAAAGGTGAAGTCATATATCAACCCAGTGATGAGTTATTATCATTTGCATTTTGTTACGAATTCCAGCATGGTGCTTCTTTTTATGAAAAAAAGAAAATCAGTAATGATTATATTTATGTAATACATACAATTGTATGTTGGTAATAATTGAAAGAATGTTGTTTCTATGTTCCTTGAGTCTTATTAACTTAGTAATTTGAATGAAAGTTTTTTCTGTTTGAAAGAGTTGGTATTTCAATACATTTTTACACTTTTTTGTTTTTTTAATAAAATTATTCGTTGGAAAGTGGTATTTGTAGTTCTACCCCATTTTTAATCAACTCCGATTTTTGAGGCAGCCTACTCCGCTAATTCTCGCCTGTGGTCCCACCACTGGTCGCTCCTATTGTATTTTCACGAACGTTTTGCCGACATTTTTTACGGTGTTATTTATCGTGTCACTCACATTGTGTTTTAGCATTTATAATAACTAAACTTGTTGTGAAACGTCACTGGCGGACGAAGTCGAAAACTTTGATTCGGACAGGCCCCTTAAATTCATATAATCTGAATTTCGTTCTTTTGAAGGCGCAATATTTTGATAATATGATCCAGGAAAGTGTGACCACTCCCCCTGCTCCAACCTAAATACGCTTCTGATGACTTTGTATGTATCTTACCCGCGTGTTACACGAGATAGTACAGCTTGTATGCAAGCCTCCCTTCTAATGAGATTTTACCCGGGGGTTACACCTGCAAGTACAGCTTGCATGCAAGCTGCACTGCCATACTTCTTGCACATGTAACCTCTACTGCCATGCTGGCAGTACAGCTTTCAGCGAACTTGCATGATAAACAACCACGGCAGCTGAGGTGATAGTAATTTGACATTATGCAGTTTTCAAGATGGCGGAAAAGAAATGCTTGAGAGAATTTGATAAATTTATTCTGGAAAAATGAGATTTTCTGGGATCATTTCCATTACATCATTTACCAACACCTTTCTCTTAACTTTTTCTTTGGTATTTATCATTCTGCTACTTCCTTTATTGCTATAATTTTCCAATATACGCATGACTTTACGCCTCAATGCCATTTTTATACCCTAGATGAAATATATAGGGTATACTAAGTTTGTCATTCCGTTTGTAACACCTCGAAATAATGATGGTAGAGCAAAATAGATTGGACACCCACGCATTATATTAAAAGTTATTTTGATTTTTGCATTTCCGTCCGTCTGTCCGTCTGTCTGTTCGTCTGTCCGTTCTGTCATTGATATCGCATCTTTCATGTTGCATTTCCATGCGCCATGTGTCTGCTACGCTGCATCCAGTATGAAAGCTGCGTAAGGCAAATGCTGTTGTAGAAAATTATGTAATAACAGCACGCTCTTCAAAAAAGGTTCACATATAAGTAGTTGTTCTATGCCGATTCTGGCAAACTTTTTTAAGCCTACAGGATTTCGCCACAGACGGCGCCACCGTCGCTAAGTGGTTTGAGTCCATACTAATGTAGGTTTGCCTCGGCTGTATTGGTTTGTGTCTGGCTGTATTGGTTTGTGTCGTGGATACACCATTGTGCCTTGGATGCACCATTGTGTCTTGGATGCACCATTGTGTCTTGGATGTACCATTGAGTCTCGACTGTGCCCTAGCGGGGTTAATCGGTACTACCAGCATGCTCCGGGATGTGTCATTTGGTCTTGACTGCACCCTGGTGGCATTATCCGGTACTACCAGCATGCTCCGGTACTACCAGCATGCTCCGGTACTACCAGCATGCTCCGGTACTACGGTTTTCTTGGATATGTGGTGCGCCTAAATGTAGGCTTTTGGTTTTGAACTAACATTAGTAATAATTAAAGTTAACGCTAGGAAATTTTTGTTCATGCCAATGGATTCTAGATGGTTGGGGTGTTGGTATTAGGGGGAACTAAATTTTCATCAGAAATCCTCTACGGGCTCTGGTTTTTGAGATATAAGCTATTTTACCTTTTCAGATATAGTTAATATTATTAATAATTCAAGCTACCTAGTATAGTTTTGTTCATGCCAGTAGATTCTAGAAGGTGCTAGAGGGGCGGTGGTTAGAGGGGGGATAAAATTTTTGTTAGAAATCCTCTACGGGCTACGGTTTTCGAGATATTAGCGATTTTACCTTTTTCGATATAGTTAATATTAGTAATAATTCAAGTTTTTATGCTCATGGAGAGTTCTAGATATCGGCATGACGTCATCATGGTTTTGCTGCACCTAAATAAGTTTTCTTAGCAGGGAAGTTGTAGATATCATCATCATTCGAATTTCACAACATGATATCACCTTGACTTGATGTTAGCAAATTATTATTATTGGGTTTAGGGGGTGCGTGTATTGAAAAGTCACACTTGCTCATTCGAGTGCAAGCACCATTTCGTGAATCAGCTTCCCTAGCGGCATTAGTCGCTACTACATATGTTGTTCATCTCGAGAAAGTAAGGTTCACTAGCGGCATTAGCCGGTTCTACCAGCATGCCTTGGTTTTGCTGTTTTCTTGTTTGATGATTTATTAGCAGGGAGGTTGTAGATATCAGCATGACATCATCTTGGCCCGATGTTTTCTTAGCAAATTATTATCATTATTATTATTGGGTCTTGGGGGTGCGTGTATTGCTCCTTCGAGTGCAAACACCATTTCATGAGCAAGGTCCCCCGGTGGGATTAGTCGGTACTACATATGTTGTCATCTCGGGCTTGGGGGTATGCGAGATTACTTTCAGCACTCTCCAGCATAGGGAAATAGCATAGGATTGCGATTTTGTTTCTGGAGTTCGCTTATTTTTTTCATCTCGAATTTTGGGGATAAGAGATCACTTTGGGAATACGAGATCACTTTCAGCACACTCCAGCATAGGGAAATAGCATACGTTTTCGATTTTATTTCTGGAGTTCACTTATTTTTCATCTCGGAGATCGTAGCTATGAATATTATAAACAAGAGTGATCAGGCTATGATATTCGATATCTAAAAATAGATCACGGTTGGTTGGGATGTTAAGAAATATGAAGTAATAGAAATTAAATTTTCGATGAATGTGTGTGTGTGTGTGTGTGTGTGTTGAAAAGTCGCTATGGTTTTCGAGATATTAGCGATCTTACCTTTTCGGGTATAATTAATAGTAGTAATAATTCAAGTTAACCCTATGATATTTTTTTTTCATGCCAATAGTATTAGTACTAGGGGGTAAAATTTTCATCAGAAATTCTCCATGGGCTATGGTTCGATATATAAGCGATCTTACCTCCTCAGGTGTAATTAATATTAGTATAGTTGTGGATTAAAGATTTGATGATATTTATCTGTAGGTGTCTTTTATAAACAAGATTGCACCATGTAATCATATATCTAAAAATAGATCAGGCGAAGCTGGTCGGGGTGAATGTAGGTAGATATGTTCACTTAGATAAGTAATGGAAATTAGTAAATGCCTAATTTTCCTCGCAGCCGAATAATGTAAACAAATTCACACAGCAGCCGAGTAAAGTATACAAATTGAGCGATTTATGAGAGATTCCTAATTTCTTTAGCAGAAAACAACAACAACTGATATTAATCTGTAGGATGTGATGTCGTAGATGAGTAGTGAAAGCTATAATTGAAAATGTCTTTTGCTAAAAAAAAAAACAACAACAACTATAACGTAAGTTGTGGATTACAAATCTTTTATAAACAAGAGTGATCATGCTATGATATTCGATATCTAAAAATAGATCACGGCTGCTTGGGATGTTAAGAAATATGAAGTAATAGAAATTAAATTTTCGATGTAGGTGTGTGTGTGTATTGAAAAGTCTTAGGTTTTATAAAAAATAGTTTTTTATATTAAATAAAATTCCTTTTTGGGGGGGGGGGGGGATAAATTTGAAGCTTTGATGAGCTATGATATCAATGTGGGATGATACTAATATAGTATGATATCTTGACTTAGATGAGTACTTTCAGTTGTATGGGTACAGTAAAAGACCTTTCATAAAATTTTTGGTGCTAAGGTGTAATGGTATGACCAGTGTTGCCCACACGAAATCTTTCTAGAGGAACTTGTTAGCCTAGCCTGAAAGTGGTTTGAGCAACCACATCTGAAAAAATTACATATTATCATTAGCTTGAGAGTGGGTTAATTAAAAGCATTAACGAGCTATCATATTAATGTAGGATGATATGCCGACTTAGATGAGTAATATAAATTAGTAAAAAAATTTCGGTGACCAGGTGTAATGAGCTTGAAATATAATATAACTTCTTGCGTAAACAAATATATTCAAATAAAATAAATAAATCGATTTATGTTTTTTTTTGTCTAGGGCTGGTGAGCATAGGAAGGTAACAGAGTTATTTACCCTGATATCATAGTTCACATGAAGCTGATAAGAATATGATAATTTTATCTTCATATACTATTAGATTGAGCACATATTTTCTAACCATTACGTTGAGCGTGGGTTTAATTAAAAGTTTTGATGAAAGAAGGTGGTGTTATGATGTTAATGTAGTAAGATATGTTGTCTTAGATGTGGAAGTTATCAGCAACATCGCTTCATATTTATCTCTCTAAAGCATTATGCGAATGAGTAGTGTTGTATGAAGGAAGAAAAAACTGATAATTTTTCAAGCCTATAGTGAAGACCGTGGTGGAGTTTGAGAGTGGGTACTGTAAGTTGTGTATATATTAATTGTGTTGTACATTAATCTAGTAGGATATGAAAGCTTTAGTGAAGAGCGTGGAAGAGTATAGTGTTATTTGTTTAAATCTTAAGGTTTAAACTTTTTAACCTCCAAGCAGGAACTTTTTTTTTCTTTAAGTTGGCTCGGTGGCTAGATAAGAACGTGCTAACTTCATCTTTATAATATAATATAATCTTGTGGTGGGCATAGGAAGGTAGCAGAGTTTTTTATAAATCAATGAGTTACGCTGTTATGAGATTTGATTGACTCCTATATCTAAAAAATAGTTCACATGAAGCTGATAAGAAGATGATAATTTTATCTTCATACTATTGGGGCAGGCACATTGTTTACTTACCATTAAGTTGATGGGTTAATTTAAAAGCTTTGATGAAATAAGGCTGTGTTATGATACTAATGTAGTATGATATGTTGTCTGAGGTGAGTAGTAGACGTTGCATGGGAGCTGTGAGTAAGCAGTAAAAACCTAATCAGCAATCTCGCTGGATATTTGATAATTCTCCAAGTCCATAGTGAAGATCGTGGTGGGGAGTTGACAGTAGGTACTATAAGTTATGTATTAAGTTAAAAGTTTTGAGGGATGGTATTTGGTATTTATCTCCTCGAAATTGTGTTGTGTGAGTATCAGGAAGGTCGAAAAAAGTTGATAATGCTTCAAGTACAATAGTGAAGACCGCGATGTTGAGAGTGGGTATTTTTAATGATATAATTCTAATAGGATGTGGAAGTATTATTTATTCATCTTTAAATCTTATCATGTCTGAAAAATTACATAATATAATTATGAAAGCTTCATGATATATATCAGCAATCAACAAATTTGGTTGAAAGCAACACACGGTGTGAGCCATAATCATTCTTGCTTCAATTATCGCTATTAAGCGGGTGTGCCACAGAAAATATATTAAGTTTAGTCTAGTCTAAAATATGTATTGTAAATAAAAATTGTATTATGGTTATAATGCCATTTATTGAAATAATTTGTTTTAATGGTATTATAGCTTAAGTCTAAAGTCTTTTTTCTTTAGTTCAACAAAGCCAGGATTTCATAGATATAGACTGAACCTTATAATGAATATTCCTTATGCCTTTAGACCAACGTGGCTTTAGAAGTTTCGTTGATCACCATTTTCACATATAACATATCTCCATCTTCACTTTTTGCGATCTTTGTTGGAATATCCTGATTTTTCGACCTGTTGGTAGGGGACAGTCGACTCATTTTTGGATGAAAAACTTTCTTCTTTATTTCTGGAAAGCATCGATTTCATAGATATAGACTGAGCCTTATATGAATATTGTTTACTCCTTTCGTCCGTAGGCTTTAGAAGGTTTGTAGTGTCCTTAGAACTCATGTTGAAATTATTGTGTAATTAGCTTGCCAAGAAAATGTGATCTGTTTGGGTAAAGAGCAAAATATCAGTTGAAAAAACAAGTTATGAAACTACTATTTAAATGTATGTGACACATGGTCTGGGAGGCAGCAATTTGTCCTTGCCCTCTGATGTCACATTAACCTTTAAAACCGAATGTGTCTACTATTGGGTTCACTTGGATGATGATGAATAGTGCAAGTTGTATGGGAGATTATAATTAGCTGTGACTAAACAGTAAAGAAGAAGATTTCTGGTAACAGTATGTTCCATACATAATCTTACAGGTGGTCGAAACTTTTTTAAGAATCTGGTACCTGCATTTCCTTATAAACCTTATATAAATTCATATGAGCACAAACCGAGCTATAGATTTTTGTTCTAGATGATAGCACATTATATTAGATCGGAAAATAAATATCACCAAAATGAAAGGCTATAAGAATTCGGTGGCAGTATGTTCCATACAAAATCTAACAGACAGAAGAAAATTTTATTAGAATCTGGTAACAGTATGATTAAAAAAAAATCCAAGATTTTATGCATTTCCTGATGAGTAAGCCTTATATAAATCCACATCTGTTAAAAAATTAGTTAGGGTATATACTGATTATAAAAATATTCATATCTCCAAAACGAAGCCGAGAACCATTTTTCTAAAATCTGTTCTATGAGAAAGCATATCATAAAGCATCTAAAAATATATAGTGATAAACAAAGTTTTATAAGAATTTGGTAACAGTATATTCTCTACAAAATCTACTAGGTAGTAGGCAATTTTATCAGAATCTGATATTTTCTCTTACACATATTTTCTTCTTACACAATAATTTCAACGTGAGTTCTAAGGACACTACAAACCTTCTAAAGCCTACGGACGAAAGGAGTAAACAATATTCATATAAGGCTCAGTCTATATCTATGAAATCGATGCTTTCCAGAAATAAAGAAGAAAGTTTTTCATCCAAAAATGAGTCGACTGTCCCCTACCAATAGGTCGAAAAATCAGGATATTCCAACAAAGATCGCAAAAAGTAAAGATGGAGATATGTTATTTTTTGAAAATGGTGATCAACGAAACTTCTGAAGCCACGCTGGTCTAAAGGCATAAGGAATATTCATTATAAGGATCAATCTATATCTATGAAATCTGCTTACTCACAGCTCCCATGCAACATCTACTACTCACCTCAGACAACATATCATACTACATTAGTATCATAACACAGCCTTATTTCATCAAAGCTTTTAAATTAACCCATCAACTTAATTGTAAGAAAACAATGTGCCTGCCCCAATAGTATGAAGATAAAGTTATCATATTCTTATCAGCTTCATGTGAACTGTTTTTTAGATATAGGAGTCAATCAAATATCATAACAGCGTAACTCCTTGAAAACATCAAGTCAAGGTGATAACATGTTGTGAAATTCGAATGATGATGATATCTACAACTTCCCTGCTAAGAAAACTTCTTTAGGTGCAGCAAAACCATGATGACGTCATGCCGATATCTAGAACTCTCCCGCTAATAACAGAAAACAGCAAAACCAAGGCATGCTGGTAGTTCCGGATAAGGCCGCTAGGGTACCTTAATCAAGAAATGGCGTTTGCGCCCAAACAGATGTCGCTAATATCCTGAAAACCAGAGTCCGTAGAGGATTTCTGATAAAAACTCCCACCCCACACCGCCAAGAATCCATTGGCATGAGCAAAAATAACTTGAATTATTAATACGCTAATATCTCGAAAACCGGAGCCCGTAGAGGATTTCTGATGAAAGTTTCATTACCCCCCTCCCTATACTATAATACCCCCTCACAAACCCCCAACCCCCATCTAGAATCCATTGACATGAACAAAAATTTCCTACTATTAACTTTAATTATTACTAATTTTAGTTCGAAACCAAAAGCCTACATTTAGGCGCTCAAGAGCAATCATAAAAAAAGCCTACATTTAGACGCAGCACCCCCATGAGCAAAAAAACTTGAATTATTACTAATATTAACTATATCGAAAAAGGTAAAATCGCTAATATCTCGAAAACCATAGCCCGTAGAGGATTTATAACTAAAATTTTATCCCCCCTCTAACCCCCGCCCCTCTAACACCTTCTAGAATCTATTGGCATGAACAAAACTATACTAGGTAGCTTGAATTATTAATAATATTAACTATATCTGAAAAGGTTAAATTGCTGATATCTCGAAAACCAGAGCCCGTAGAGGATTTCTGATGAAAGTTTCGGCCCCCTTAATACGCCCACCCCAACCATCTAGAATCCATTGGCATGAACAAAAATTTCCTAGCGTTAACTTTAATTATTACTAATATTAGTTCAAAACCAAAAGCCTACATTTAGGCGCACCACATATCTATCCAAGAAAACCGTAGTACCGGAGCATGCTGGTAGTACCGGCTAATGCCGCTAGGGTGCAGTCAAGACCAAATGACACATTCCAGGGCATGCTGGTAGTACCGATTAATCCCGCTAGGGCGCAGTCGAGACTCAATGATGTATCCAAAACACAATGGTGCATCCACGGCACAAACCAATACAGCCACGACACAAACTAATAAGCCGAGACACTAACATACATTATTATGGACACAAACCACATAGCGACGGTGGCGCCATCTGTGGCGAAATCCTGGAGTCTTAAAAAAGTGAGCCAGAATCGGCATAGAACAACTGCTCATATATTTTTAAGGGACACGCCGTTCATCAATACAGCAATTACTTGGTGCAAGCTGGGACAACTTACATCTAAATGTGCTAAACCTTATAAAAACGCAGTCCACTAAAACGAGCTAGTGGCCCCTAATAGAAAGCTCTACACATTCTCTCTCTCTTGCTGTATTATGCTACCTAAATTCTTCACAATGATAGCTTCCTTTGGTTGAATAAAACGTAAAAGAGCTTTCAAAAAGTGATCCGGATTTATATGGAGATGGAGATTTTATTATCTAGTTGAAAGTTGTCTCAGATGCAAGGGAGCTTTCTGTACGCATGCTGCATGCGTTTTTGCTTGAGCATTGCATGTACAGCTTTTGCGTCAATCATTTTAATAATGGCCGATATTTGGATGAGATATTAATAACACGACGACGTAATAAAAGCTATTCATTTATAATTTAAGCACTTTACTTAGAAGAATGCAATTCAATTGCTCTTTTGGCGAACGGCTTGCTATTGTGCAAAGTTCATATGCATAATGTAAGTGTATAGTGCATTTACGTCTTTGGCAAACGGAATGCCTAAAAGTCTGTGGTGTGACAGAATTCTCGTCTCCAAGTTATAGTGTAATTAAATTTATCTATATCATGCTGAGCGTAAGTCAATTATATGTAAAATCATTTTCACTTGGCAGAGAATTATTTTAAGTTGAATGGCTACTTTTGGTCACCATACCAGTGCTTAAGGTCTTAAAATGACTTTGACGGCTTGCTTTTCACGAAATTCATCGATAAGAACATATCGTGCTTGAAAGGGAAAAACTAAGAAAGTAGGTATATGGGTAGGTATATGTATATAATTAATTAGCCAATTGGAATTGCTAGAATGGTGGTTAAAAATATTCGAGTGTGCTTCCTTTCGTGCTACCATACCAAGAATGTTAATTTAATTGAAATTCTAGGTCAGATCGTACATACAGAGTATATGTATATATATAATATGATAATTAGTACCATTGACTTTACTTTTGTTTTCTTCAGAATTGAATTTATCAGACTTCAGTCCAACTACTGGGCACTACGCAGTTCAATTTTATTGAAGAAATCGGGAACTTATTTCCATCATTTTCGAATGATGTTCTTAGAAAGAAGGAAATTATGCTTTCATTATTTGTGAATTTTGTTTTCATTGCACTCCTTTATACAGCTGTTCATATAATCCATAGACAAATCGAGTATACGGATTGTGTATAAATGTACTAAATGTATATTTTTATATACATATATATATATGTACATATGTACATATGTTCTTATCCATATGAGTATATGTAACAACATAGTGTTTCATCTTATATGTAAACACATTTTGCTACGTAAATTCATGAAAAAAAGTGTTGACAAGCATTTTGAGGTCATTACTACAGAATAAAATAACAGTGGAAATCGGTTGACGCGAAATCGTGGTATCCGAGATTCTTATTTTAAGAGTCGTCTTATATCCACACGCTAAAAGCATTTTTATTATTAAAAAATTTGGGTATAGCCATTGCATCTTCTTTTTATTCGTTCTGAGTATTCTTCACCTTGCATACGTTAATGGTCTAATTATTTCCACAATTTCATGCTCGATCGACATTTGAGCAATGTTAATCAATATGGTCATCCAGGTTCAAATATTTTTCGTGCGTCATATCCGTGGCAAATCTCAGAGTTTCAGACACAGAAAACTATTGTATAAGTTAACGCCTTCAGAAAAAGAAACTCCCAGTAAAGGAGGCATTTCTAAGAAAATCCAGCTTGATTGACATATTTTTTAAGTGTTGTGGATGTTACACATCACTAGCAAATATAGATGTAATACCAGAGACAAACTTACGGTTTCAATATTGCAGCTTGCACTAAACCGCAAGTGGGTCTCTATATTCCAAGAAACAGCTCTGTATACACTCGGTGTACGCTCAGTATGTAGAACATTGAAAGTCAATATTGAAATCGTGAAAAAATTTGCGGTATAGAAAGTTTAATGCAATTTGACCCTAGTTATAAACCATGATAATTTAATACACGAACCCTTCAGAATCGAATTTTATACTGCAATGTTGGCTGCAACTTCTTCTGATATTTAATTTGTGACACTTGTCAAATTGAAGAATCTATTTCGTTTTAATTTTCCATATAGACACGAATTTCACAATATTTGCTCGCGTTTTGTACATGCGCGGAACTTTCTTAAGTCAAATGATCAATTAAATGACAAATCAAACGATAAATTAAATGTAAGCTCTTTAATTAATTTCCAGTATCGTAAACCACAAGTGTGTCTCTGAAAATCTATTATTCCAATATGACATAATTGCAATATAAATATCTCAATTTAACCAATATTATTTCCCTTTTATTTTTATTGTAAACTAAGCTAGGTGTGTGAGCTGCTGTGTAATCCCGGGAACGCAGTAGACGTACGCGTCAACCGGTCGCCAACTCTCCTCGCACATGTCTGTATCCTGATATTATAGTTTGCGGTCCCACAGACGGCACGCAGACGGTAGTAAAATTCCAATTTTGTTCCAAAGCAAGCTAATCAGAAAAAGAAAAGCTCTTATTGACAATTAATAAAGAGTATTGTTAGAATGAATATTAGAGCTTTTCTTATTTTTATAAAAAGTTAAGATGTCATTCTTTAATAATAAAAAAGAAAACGAAACAATTATTTTTTCTTTTGAAAACTGTTAACTATACTTGCGGTGCCGTAGACCGAATGCCACCGTTCGTGTCCTGGCAAAAGGTGCCACTTCCGAAAGGTTAAAATCGCAATTCTGTCGCCGGTATAAGGAGTTCAAAATTGTCACTACATTAGTATCATATTTAAATTAAGATCTCGCTATAAATTGCCTGAACAGAAACTTTCTGTAGGAGGCTTTCAGGTTCTGCCCTCAGCAAAAGGCCATACAATGTTTGTGGTGTTCTATGGTAGAACAGCCATTATTTTGTGGTAATAGAAAAATTTTCAGCAAAATAAGCAAGCAAGAATTTGAAATGTTTTCGGACTAAGCGATATTTCGTGTTATTCATTTTACAAAATTAATTAATTCACATGAAAATCATTTCACGTTTGTTTGGTGTTATGAAATATTTTATGTAATTAGTTTTCGTGTTAAGTGAACTCTATTGTAATTATTTACAAACATTTTGAAACAAAATCCAAACGATATTAACACATTATGTACCGCTAGTGTTTGTACGAAAAGTTCCTCTGGTATCGGGTGAATTTAGAAATAATTAATCATAAAAAGCATAAAATAATAAAACTGGTTTATCTACAAAACGGTTGCACGTAGGCAGGTATATGTGTAGGATCAATTCAAAGGTAACATTCTGAGGTTGCCAAATATTGCAAGAAAATGTAAGGGATTTTGGCGGAAAAATCGTCAAAATTTAAAAAAATCAGGAAATTTTCTCCAATTTTTTTTTAATTTGACGTCCCATAAATTTAAATTTTACACAACTGAATTTTTCCGTTCTTGTTTTGTCGCGTGTGATTATTTTTTGTCTATAGTCCTCGCGGCAACGCCAGTAGGTTAACACATATTTCAATTTTTGTTTTTGAATTGTGTTTTCATAGTTTTTATTTTGCAGTTTTTGAATATATTAGGTCGTAAATAAATATATATTTATGTACTACAATTATTATTATTTAGAAACTATTTCAGACAAGAAAAAAAACAAAAACATTAAAAAACTATTAGTATACAGCTATATTTATATCGTGTATTCCTTTTAGAAAATTATATATTTTTGCATAAATAGTGAAACATGGATTAAAGTGCAGATATATATTTACAAGAGAGCTATGAGGATATACTTTCAGAAATGCCCGTACCAAGACAACGAGTAATGCAATTACTAGATTTAAGTAATTCGAACGACTAAGTTGCAAATGAAAATTTGGATTGGTCCGAAACTGATATGTCAAGAGATCTACAGGATGTTCGAGGGGCATCAAGGGTGAAAATATTTCTAGAAAATCTCGACAGCATAGAGGATGTAACATCGCTCTTCATTAGTGATGATCTTTTATCCACTATATGTCAAAGAGACAAATAAATATTACGCCCAAAATCATCACTAATATAAAAGAGAGGACAATTCTGAAAAGTCGCATGACGTAACTAACTAAATATGAACTGAAAAAATGGGTTGCCCTGATAATAATTAGAGGATTGCTAAGAAAAAATTCTATATGAATACTGGTTTACTCACCCTCTTATTAAAACGTCTATTTTCCTGAAAATTATGAGCCGTAATAGATTCATGCAAATAATCCTTTCTTTATTTCTCAGACAATGCAAATACAACATCTAATTCAAATCGCTTGGTAAAAATTCAAAACATTGTCAACAATTGATACAGGTTTTTACTCCCACCCAAATTTTGTTGCTAGATGAGGGAATAATTCCATTGCGTGGTCGCCTAAAACTCAGAGTATATTAAACTATTATTATTGTTATTATTCTGAAGAGAGCGGACGTCAATTTGTGCTCCAATCTAAAAATAATAATAAATATTGAAGTTGGTCCGAAAAAGTGTTTAAAGTGCGAATAAGTAATATTAGCGACACCAGCTGGGATTAAGAAATGCATTTAATTAGTTTTATTGGAAAAAACTATCATAAATTAGTGTAAATAAATTGATAAAAATTTAAAACGTGAGGACAGTTTTGGACTTGAATTTAATTTTGTCGTTGCCATGACAACATAGCAACCGAAAAAATTTGTCTAGTACCATAAAAGTGATAAGAAAATATTTTAAGAACAGTAAAAATAATTAAAAATGGAAAAGATACATACATTTTTTAGTGAAAAATTCAAAATAAAGCTCGACGGCTGATCTGAAAATCAGTGGGAGCAGCAACGGTTCTGGAGGACTCTTAATCCCCTCAACTAAAACCAAAGGAGTAAGAAGAATAGTAAAGCTTCTTCTTCTTCTACCAAGGACAATCTTGGAGGGGCTACTGAAGAGGCCAATAAGGGCGCCATTGAAGAGCCCAAAATGTCAAAATTGTTGCAAACTCATTTGGAGAAGACGGAAGCTGAGGCAGCAGATGTCTCGCGAAAAGTCTCAGAAGTATCAGCTCCAACAACAAGCAGCAGCTCATCCAGTTGCCGCAGTAACGAATGTACCTCAGGAGTTCTTGACGATCTCAACGTCAAGGTTTCTTCAGGAATTAGTTGACGTTGTAAAAATAGCTTCGAGCTCTGCATCGAAGCCTAATGGTGTTCTGATGAGGACACCGCTGTCTACAATTACTCGGAATGCCCCGAAGAAACAGCCAGCAACAACAAAAGGAACAACAGCACGAACCCAATCAATAGCTACAGGGATCTCGTATGCGCAAGTAAGTGGTGGACAAATGCTCGAGGTGTACACCACGACCTTCTAAAGCGATACCAAGCTTATGATTGAGGGCATCGAGGTGGAGGGTAGACACGTCGTGCCATTCCCATTAAAAGAGAAGTCAAGGTCGTGTTTTCGCGGGTCCCTATATACAAAATATGATACACCTGTAGACAATATTAAATAATAACCTGTAGACATAATTAAACAATAATATAATAAAATATTTAAAAAAGCTGTCGTTAATTCTCGATTTAAAAGATTTTCATAGTATTGGACAAAATTACTTAAAATCTTTAAGATTTTTGTAGGATTTATAACCCATTTTAACAAACAAAAAATATATAAAGCCTTTCGCAAAAAAGGAACGCACGTATGTTTACGATTGTCGAAGCTTGCTTCATAGCATTTACGAAATGTGAATTTCTTTTGATAATATAAAATTTAAAATTGCGAATATTTCGTACATATTTTTAGAAAGAGATTGTGTAGTATTACACTTTCGTAAACTTAAGGATAATAACTCTAAAAATACTGTCTTCCAGCTACCGAAGAAAAAATAAAGAATACAAAAGATTTGCCTCCTTATTAGTGTCTAAGCAGGATAAAACATATTTTCAGGCTTTATTTAGACTAAAATAAATTAACAAATTTTTGAAAAAATTGTTATATTGATTGAAGCAGAGTAGTAGTATATGCAGTATGATTCTATTAAGAATTTCTATAGCCTATTTGAATGCATTGAGTTATCTGATACCATAAAATGACATTAATATTTTTTTATTGGATCTCCTTTAGAAAATTGTACATGCTAGTAATTAATTTTAACAAAATTTATTTTGGCATATACGATTTTCCTTCAGGTTTATATTACTTAACCATAATTATTATACAATCCCTAGTAATATGAATTTATATCATTTAATTGTAACATAAATGAAACAAAGCAAACCGAAAAACTTCTATCATACAGTTTTTATTTTTGAAGACTTAAAATTTAAAAGCTGATTTACTAAAATCATAAAATATGCACTTACGACTTTCCAGTATACAGATGATATATTCCATTAAATACAAATTTACAAATTTTTTGAAAACATCAGATTGCTCAGACTTTGCTTTCTTTTTGTACCTTGAAATTTTTAAATTTTATACAGAAATAAATGTTAATATAATTTGAATATTTAATTAAAATATAAAATGAAGGAAGAAATTATTTTCTATGTTTTAGTGTGGATTTAGAAGCAGTCTTTTTTAAAAAGATTTTTTTGACATATATTTTCTGATTTTATTTGATTAGAGTATAAATTTTGGCTTTATTAGAGCTATAGCGGGGGAGATCCCCCCCCCCCCCCCCTTGTATCTGCCAATGACATCCAACGGGTTAATACTTGGCTGAACTATGTGTGTATATCGGACGCGAGAGTAAAACAAATAGTAGCCGAATTACTCTGAAGAAACACCCTAGAGCTGTTAACTCATGGCGTAGCCGACTATTTCCATTGTCCTTAATGGGAAGGTCAGTCGTGATAAATTATTTGATTACCTCGTCCATCGTTCATCTGCTAAAGTCAGAGACGTTTGATGAAGACTTTGCAGGTTTTCTTCAAGCAAAATCGATAGACGCCTTTTGATGTGGAAGACGTTGGATTGCTGAAAGCAGTCAAGATAGGTGGATTAGGTGTCTCTAACTTGGTTTTGAAATCAAGGTGTCTCTAAGTGCATGCATCCCAAAGGGTGCTATGCCAGAGAGACACCTTGATTTTTCAACTGTGAGTGAATGTACTGGGACGGATCTGCATAGGGGTGTACTACCACCTGCTCTCTGTTCGACCACCCTATCCTCATGACCGGCAACAGGATCTAATCTCAACGATTCAGACTTGGCGCATCATTAGGCCAGCATTTCACTTTAAGTGGAATGCTCTACGCTACACGCAATTCGCGTCGATTCCAGTAAGGTTCAATCCTGAATTAACAGATCCGGTGTTCAGTAAAGCTCGAGATTTTGAAGCTGACACGTATCCACTGACAGTTCTCGGAGATATTATTGATATCTCCGGAAACTGTCAAATACAGACGAATACTTCTCAGCTACATAACCTGGCTGCTTCTGCGCAGGATACATTTCGCCAACTTGGGACCAGTGGAGTTGGAAGATGCTTTCGTTCTGAGCAAACCACCTCACACAATTTTCAGTACGCTCAAAACACGTGTGCTCTGTGACGTGCCTATGTCTGTTAGACTTCCGGAGTATACAGGATACTACAGATGGCGAAAACACCTTGGTGTGAATATGGGCGTGATGGAAGGGATAACTTGCAGAGTAGTCTACAGTTATGTACACTTAGGATTGCTTCTAAGCATTCTTTCTCTGTGACTGTGTAGTTTCTTCATGCTGAGTTCAACTTTTTGGAGACATGGGCTATCGGCTTCTCGTGACGGTGGTTATGTAGTTGTAACAGCAGTCCACCAATACCTTGTTGGCTCGCATAACACTGTATAATGAACGGCTTGGTGAAATCTGGACACGCTAACAATGGAGCAGATGTTTGTTTCTGTTTCAACTGTTCCAGTGAAGTCCGGGCTTCAGGTGTCCATTGAAACAGACTGGGATTCTTCAAGGTGTCAGTTATGAGGCCCTTAGTCAACATAGTTCTCTATATTTCAACTTTCCTAACGATAAAATCCAAGTATTTAGTCTTCTTCGCTACATTGATAGTGAGGCCAGAGATAGCATTCGCTCTAATGCGGTATCCATCAAACTCGGCACTGCCGGTGAAATTGGATAAAACCTCTGTTGTATTGGGGTAGCATCGTCTGTTTCGATCTTTTTGAGTGACCAAGGATATTGTTCCCGAACCCAAAGAGGTGAAGGAAGGAAAAAGCTGTGTAGTGGTTTCTAGACGTTTGTATTCCTGCAAAGAAATAACATGGCAGTCACTGTCAGAGGTACCTAAAAGACCTTGTGTTACTTCAGCAATTGCCCCTAGCAAATCTAAAGCCAACCTAAATAGACGCCAGAAGTCTACTCCCAGGTACAATGCTTGAGTGAGTCCGCGAACGTGAACGACGTAAAAGCGTGCCTTGTTGGTCTCAAAAGTGACATCCAAGTCCACATGACCATTAACATTCGTCTTGGCACCATTAGCCACCTCCACTTGAGTTCGATACCTCCTCCCACTCTTAGTTCGCCCGGCAACTCTATTTTGGCATACTGCTGAATGGGATCTTCTTTCCACATAGATCTAGATCTGGTATCATAATACCTAGAAGTTCCGCCACTGAGGAGAAAATGCGGTCTCGTACCTTATTGTAATTTTGTGGGCACGTCTAATATGGCGACAACGGATACAAGACAGGGTAATGCATACCTGATATCACACAGCTTGGTAGCCGTCTTAATACTGAATAAGCGGCAGAGCCTCCTGCTCAGTAATATCACCTGAAGTAGTCATGATCTTCGAAGGAAGTGCATATTAAAACTGTCTTGGGCTCCCTAAAGTTGAAAACGAGAGCTTGCCAAGAACTCCATTGGGGATGTCAGATTCGGGCGAGAAAGGTGTTGCAATTATCGACCCGTTTCTCATTTTTCTGTAGACAATGTCTATAGTTCGGCTTAGAAACATGCTTTCGTCATGGTACAAGTGAGAAAGTCAGATACTAAAATGCATCCTATATTTTATTTTTCCAAGAAAACTTCAGATGTAGAATCGCGTTGTCATAGCTATGAGCTTGAGACATTAGCGAGTATTTATACTGTACGAAAGATTCGTATATATCTATATGGAACCAAGTGTAAGATAATTACTGATTGTAATGCGTTAACTTTAATGTTGAGTAAGAAACTTATTAACACAAGAATTAACCGCCGGGTTTTGGAATTGCAACAATTTGACTATGAGATAGAACATAGAGCTGGATCGAGAATGCAACATGTAGATGCATTAAGCCGCAGTAATAATATCTTAGTATATCTTGGTACAAGTGACCTTGCTGGTCACAACTCCAACAAATCGCTGCCTGTCTATCCGGGATAGCAGACAAGTCTCTTAATTGGTATCACACCCAGGTAATATTGGCAACTCGGGAGAGTAATTTTGTGGGTCCTCGACCTCGTTCACTCGCTGATTTCGATAATTACTCCAATTGCAAGCTGTTGCAATTCGCAGCTTGGTAGCTTGAATTTGAGTGACTAGATATCGTATGCGCAATGGTATTTGTTGTGTGTAAGCAGATCTCGTTCTGGATAGCAACAGATTAGATTTGACTATCTACAGGAATTCACTAGGTGGCATGAAAATTCGTAACTGTTCACGGTTCTGAAAATACACAGCGAATGACATAAGCTGAACTCCGAATTTCAGGCCATTTTTGGGCACTCTCCATTCGGCTATCAATCCAGTTTTAACATACTCCCACGTAGGTGTAGAGTCGGGCCTTAATAAAGACCAGTGCCAGTCTTTAGCTGGTACTGACAGTATTGCGAAAATGTGTTTTTGAAAAGACAGACCTTTATAGATATCTCCGAGGAGCTTGACGGATATCGTGAACCGGTTAGGCTGCT
Source organism: Dioctria rufipes (assembly GCA_963924295.1). Classification (NCBI taxonomy): domain Eukaryota; kingdom Metazoa; phylum Arthropoda; class Insecta; order Diptera; family Asilidae; genus Dioctria; species Dioctria rufipes. Next base: position 117,554,689 of record OZ002741.1, read on the forward strand.
CAGGACCCGTCAGCCAGACTGAAGAAGCCTGTAGAATTCTTCTCTCGACGCATTTCCCAGACGGTAGGCTTGAAAAAAGACCTGCTGTTATGTGGCGGGCATCCCTTACCTCTCTGCACTGGTGGTGATTGGTCCACTGCTGCCAAGGTAGTTGATGTCGAGAAGGTGAATTTCGACCTTTTTGGCTTTTAAAGCCCCGTGGCCAGACGCTATTCTGCCGGTCCTTCTTAAGGCAGAGAGTGTTGTGGTGGCTTCATACATCGATTCCATTCTCAGGGCATATATCGCTTTTGGATATGTCCCTGAAAAGAGGAGGAAGGTGAGAGTTGCCCTCGTTCCGACTGGTAGAGCTTCTTAATAAGCCTCTCCTCATTCCATTTTGAATGCCTGGTGAAGCTTGTGGATGAATATTTTAAGGGAGTACCGCTAAAGGCTTCTCCCTTAAACATATCACAGTACGCTTACCGTAGGAGTAGATCTACGGAGAGGGCTCTCCATACAATTCAGGAGAACCTCTGGCTGCACATGGGGCATGAGACCGCTTGTTGTGAACTGGATGTAAACCACGATCATTAGACCCATGCTTACATATGCCTTTTGTGTATGGTGGCCGAGGACGCTTGTGGGGATTGCGACCCGGAAGCTGGCGAGCCTGCAAAGGCTTGCCATCTTGGGAATTACGGGCTCCATGCGATCTACGGCTACTGCTTCTGTTGAGGTCCTACATAATCTGCCACCCCTGGAGCTTGTCGTTCAGATAGATTCCAAAAGGCTGTGTGCAGATTGCGCTCATGGGAATCTTGGGAGGACGGCTGGACTGGCTCTTCTCATTTCTCTCTGGCGTATGGGCTGGACTTGGAAAACCCTCTGACCAGTATCCCACGTAATGCCAGGACACCTGAGCTTCGTATCGGGCGTCGTTTCTCTCTAAGCTCTCCTGTAAGGAAATCATTGACAGAGGGAAGTGTTTTATCATGCCTTCCCCGCTCCGCTCTAAAACTTTTCAGCGACGGCTCTCTCACAGATGAGAGAACTGGGGCGGGTGTCTACTTTCCTGAACCTGATATTGGGATGGAGTACTCACTTGGTAGACACACAACAATCTTCCAGGCTGAAGTCTTCACTATATCAATAGCAACAAAGTTAGCCCTTGATATGCAAATCAAGGTGAAGGACATTGCTATTCTTTCGGATGCGTTTGGGTTACCGGGGGATAGAAGGTCGTTTGTGTATAAGTTGGTATCCACAACAAGGTGTCAATTCTGTAGGTCCCTGGTCACATGGAGATCATGGGGAATAAGAGGGCTGACCTTTTATCGAGGGCTGGCTCTTATTCTCTGTTCCTCGGACCGGAATCCGCCGTAGGCGTTGCCTTCTCGAGTATCGAGTCTCTCATCAAAGCAGAAGTGCATAGAAAGCATCAGCAGAGATGGGCAAACCTGAGTACTCGTAGGTGTTCAAAACTGTTTCTTGATGGGTCCAATGGGAATATCCCCGATTTTCTCATGGTGCTCGGAAGGAAACAATGTAGAAATGTGGCTGGCATCATCAGCGGCCACGGCTCACTTCCCGCTCATCTAACAAGGATGGGAGTTCTTGACAGCCCTGAGTGCCTGTTCTGCCTGGAGGGAGAGTCCCAGACCACCGAACACTTTTTGTGTGCGTGTCCGGCCTTCGTCTGGTGTAGGCTGGATACTCTAATGTCTGCCCTTCTATCTGTGGATGAGCTGAAAACCTGCATATCCAAGACCTGATGCGCTTCATTAAGAGGACGGGAAGGTTCTGGTGAATAGCCTTCTAGCAGGACAGCACAATGGGTCGCTATGGCCTCCGTGCTTGGGATAGGGTCTCCTGTGCCACTGCCTTAAAAAAAATTGTGAAAATATTTCATACTAACAGGTCAAAGTCTCCTTCTAAAACGGAGTAGGTGAGTGCTTCCACTCGAAAAACAAACTCATCTACTGAAAGCTCTGAGTTGTCGCCACTATACGAAAGGTTCCATCGTCTGATAGGACTGTCTAAGTGTCTGCGCCAGTCTGAGCTCGTTTACTTAGATATGATTGTGCTTGGAGTAGCAAATGTCACCATGGGTGGAAATGAATATCTCGGCTGACCAGCTGAGAACGAGTGTCTCTGGCGCGGGTCTCTAGAGGACTCTGTGAAGGGTCTAGGTGGAATGATACGCTCTCCACAACAGGCGCGTATCAATACCTGCAGCCTGGGGTGGGGGTCACAGCTAAAAATTCGAGGGAGGAGGAAAAATCAGAAGTAGTTGCTTTCAAATTTTTTTTTTTCGGTTTGATTTGGAAAACCTGTCGATAATATTATCCACATCAATATCGACATCAGAGTGGACAGACACTAAGGACTCATATGCAGATACTCTTTCTAGTGCAAAGATCGTAGAAATAGATGCGACGCAACCGATTCTGTCCCGGGTGAAGTAAATGACTGAGAGTGAGAGGTTGCACCTTGATTGACATTCAAAGAAATAGGAGTAGAAATGCATGATATGTCACTGACTTTTTCTTTTGATGGAAACTTAACTGATCTTGCTTTCTTCTGAAAAAAGTTATCAAAGGTCTTTTCAGTCTTCTGATTTCCACTTTCGTTACTATTTCTACCTCCATCGCTAACTAGTGCAGCTAATTTATTCTTCCATTGTCCATAGCATTTGGTGCATGAAAAATGTAAAGAAAAATTTTCAGATATTTCTCAGGAAACTGAATCCTTGTGCCCCTGTCCAACGGAGTGAGATATGCCGCCTTATTTGTGTCTAAGCAGGATAAAACATATTTTCAGGCTTTATTTAGACTAAAATAAATTAACAAATTTTTGAAAAAATTGTTATATTGATTGAAGCAGAGTAGTAGTATATGCAGTATGATTCTATTAAGAATTTCTATAGCCTATTTGAATGCATTGAGTTATCTGATACCATAAAATGACATTAATATTTTTTTATTGGATCTCCTTTAGAAAATTGTACATGCTAGTAATTAATTTTAACAAAATTTATTTTGTCATATACGATTTTCTTTCAGGTTTATATTACTTAACCATAATTATTATACAATCCCTAGTAATATGAATTTATATCATTTAATTGTAACATCAATGAAACAAAGCAAACCGAAAAACTTCTATCATACACTTTTTATTTTTGAAGACTTAAAATTTAAAAGCTGATTTACTAAAATCATAAAATATGCACTTACGACTTTCCAGTATACAGATGATATATTCCATTAAATACAAATTTACAAATTTTTTGAAAACATCAGATTGCTCAGACTTTGCTTTCTTTTTGTACCTTGAAATTTTTAAATTTTATACACAAATAAATGTTAATATAATTTGAATATTTAATTAAAATATAAAATGAAGGAAGAAATTATTTTCTATGTTTTAGTGTGGATTTAGAAGCAGTCTTTTTTAAAAAGATTTTTTTTACATATATTTTCTAATTTGATTTGAGTTGAGTATAAATTTTGGCTTTATTAGAGCTATAGCGGGGGGGCGACCCCCCCCCCCCACCCCGGCCCTCCTGTATCTGCCAATGACATCCAATGGGTTAATACTTGGCTGAACTACTTAGGTATGTATATCGGACGCGAGAGTAAATCAAATAGTAGCCGAATTACTCTGAAGAAACACCCTAGAGCTATTAACTCTTGGCGTCGCCGACTATTTCCATTATCCTTAATGGGAAGGTCAGTCGTGATCAATTATCTGATTACCTCGTCCATCGTTCATCTGCTAAAGTCAGAGACGTTTGATGAAGACTTTGCAGGTTTTCTTCAAGCAAAATCGATAGACGCCTTTTGATGTGGAAGACGTTGGATTGGTGAAAGCACGCTCTGTCTGCAGTCAAGATAGGTGGATTAGGTCTGTCTAACTTGGTTGTGAAATCTCTAAGTGCATGCATCCCAAACGGTTCTTTGCCAGAGATTCACCTTGATTTCTCAACTGTAAGTGAATGTACTGGGACGGATCTGCATAGGGGAGTACTACCACCTGCTCTCTGTTCGACCACCCTATCCTCATGACTGGCCACAGGATCTAATCTCAGCGTTTCATTAGGCCAGCATTTCACTTTAAGTGGAATGCTCTACGCTACACGCAATTCGCGTCGATCCCAGTCATGGTCAATCCTGAATTAACAGATTCGGTGTTCAGTAATGCTCGAGATTTTGAAGCTGACACGCATCCACTGACAGTTCTCGGAGATATTATTGATATCTCCGGAAACTGTCAAATACAGACGAATACTTCACAGCTACATAACCTGGCTGCTTCTGCGCAGGACAGATTTCGCCAACTTGGGACCAGTGGAGTTGGAAGATGCTTTCGTTCTGAGCAAACCACCTCACACAATTTTCAGTACGCTCAAAACACGTGTGCTCTGTGACGTGCCTATGTCTGTTAGACTTCCGGAGTATACAGGATACTGCAGATGGCGAAAACACCTTGGTGTGAATATGGGCGTGATGGAAGGGATAACTTGCAGAGTAGTCTACAGTTATGTACACTTAGATTTGCTTCTAAGCATTCTTTCTCTGTGATTGTGTAGTTTCTTCATGCTGAGTTCAACTTTTTGGAGACATGGGCTATCGGCTTCTCGTGACCATGGTTATGTAGTTGTAACAGCAGTCCACCAATACCTTGTTGGCTTATATTACACTGTATAATGAATGGCTTGGTGAAATTTGGATACACTAACAATGGGGCAGAAGTTTGTTTCTGTTTCAACTGTTCCAGTGAAGTCCGGGCTTCAGGTGTCCATTGAAACAGACTGGGATTCTTCAGGGTGTCAGTTATGGAGGCCCTTAGTCAACATAGTTCACTATATTTTAACTTTTGTAACGATAAAATCCAAGTATTTAGTCTTCTTCTCTACAGTGACAGTGATGCCAGCTCTCCTCAAACAATCTAATACGCGGGCTAGTAAAATAAGTTGTGTGTCAAAGTCTTGTGACAGAATTAACGAATCGTCTATATGGAATAGAAAATTTTCACGATTACCGGGATAACTTAGTCAATAATGTCGCACATACTCTGTGGAGCGTTGCATAGTCCAAGTGGCATCTCGCGGCAGCGGATAGGCGTCCTTCTTGTTAACGGAGTTGACTTTCCTGACGTCAAAATAAGGCCGAACTTTCCCAGGCTTCCTAACCAGAACAAGTGGAGAGCTCCTAGGACTCTGGCTCTCCTCTACCACATCCAGAGATAGCATTCGCTCTAATGCGGTATCCATCAAACTCTGCACTGCCGGTGAAATTGGATAAAACCTCTGTTGTAACGGGGTAGCATCGTCTGTTTCGATCTTTTTGAGTGACCAAGGATATTGTTCCCAAACCCAAAGAGGTGAAAGAAGGTAAAAGCTGTGTAGTGGTTTCTAGACGTTTGTATTCCTGAACAGAAATAACATGGCAGTCACTGTCAGAGGTACCTAAAAGACCTTGTGTCACTTCAGCACTTGCCCCTAGCAAATCTAAAGCCAACCTAAATAGACGCCAGAAGTCTACTCCCAGGTACAATGCTTGAGTGAGTCCGCGAACGTGAACGACGTAAAAGCGTGCCTTCTTGGTCTCAAAAGTGACATCCAAGTCCACATGACCATTAACATTCGTCTTGGCACCATTAGCCACCTCCACTTGAGTTCGATACCTCCTCCCACTCTTAGTTCGCCCGGCAACTCTATTTTGGCATACTGCTGAATGGGATCTACACTGAAATGCGGGCCAGTCTTTTTCTATCAGCATTTTTTCTTTCCACATAGGTCTAGATCTGGTATCATAATACCTGGAAGTTCCGCCACTGAGGAGGAAATGCGGTCTCGTACCTTATTGTAATTTTGTGGGCACGTCTAATATGGCGACAATGGTTATAAGGCAGGGTAACGCCCACCCGATATCACAAATCTTGTTAGCCATCTTAATATTGAATAAGCGAGAGAGCCTCCCGCTCAGTAATATCACCTGAAGTAGTCATGATCTTCGAAGGAAGTGCCTATTAAAAGTGTCTTGGGCTCCCTAAAGTTGAAAACGATAGCTTGCAGAGACCTCCATTCGGGATGTCAGATTCGCTCGAGAAAGGTGTTGCAATTATCGACCCATTTCGTATTTTTCTATAGACAATGTCTATAGTTCGGCTTAAAAACATGCTTTCGTCTTGGTACAAGTGAGAAATTCAGATAATAAAATGCATTCTATGTTTTATTTTTCGAAGAAAACTTCAGATGTAGAATCGCGTTGTCATAGCTATGAGCTTGAGACATTAGCGAGTATTTATACTGTACGAAAGATTCGTGTATATCTATATTGAACCAAGTTTAAGATAATTACTGATTGTAATGCGTTAACTTTAATGTTGAGTAAGAAACTTATTAATACAAGAATTAACCGCCGGGTTTTGGAATTGCAACCATTTGACTATGAGATAGAACATAGAGCTGGATCGAGAATGCAACATGTAGATGCATTACGCCGCAGTAATAATATCTTAGTATATCTTGGTACAAGGGACCTTGCTGGTCACAACTCCAACAAATCGCTGCCTGTCTATCCGGGATAGCAGACAAGTCTCTTAATTGGTATCACACCCAGGTAATATTGGCAACTCGGGAGAGTAATTTTGTGGGTCCTCGACCTCGTTCACTCGCTGATTTCGATAATTACTCCAATTGCAAGCTGTTGCAATTCGCAGCTTGGTAGCTTGAATTTGAGTGACTAGATATCGTATGCGCAATGGTATTTGTTGTGTGTAAGCAGATCTCGTTCTGGATAGCAACAGATTAGATTTGACTATCTACAGGAATTCACTAGGTGGCATGAAAATTCGTAACTGTTCACGGTTCTGAAAATACACAGCGAATGACATAAGCTGAACTCCGAATTTCAGGCCATTTCTGGGCACTCTCCATTCGGCTATCAATCCAGTTTTAACATACTCCCACGTAGGTGTAGAGTCGGGCCTTAATAAAGACCAGTGCCAGTCTTTAGCTGGTACTGACAGTATTGCGAAAATGTGTTTTTGAAAAGACAGACCTTTATAGATATCTCCGAGGAGCTTGACGGATATCGTGAACCAGTTAGGCTGCTCAGGACCCGTCAGCCAGGCTGATTGTTCTAAGAAGGCCAAATGGCTCCTTTACGGGATCGAAGGAAGAAGCCTGTAGAATGCTTCTCTCGACGCATTTCCCAGACGGTAGGGTTGAAAGAAGATCTGCAGTTATGTGGCGGGCATCCCCTGCCTCTCTGCACTGGTGGTGATTGGTCCACTGCTGCCAAGGTAGTTGATGTCGAGAAGGTGAATTTCGACCTTCTTGGCTTTTAACGCCCCGTAGCCAGACGCTATTCTGCCGGTCCTTCTTAAGGCAGAGAGTGTTGTGGTGGCTTCATACATCGATTCCATTCTCAAGGCATATATCGCTTTTGGATATGTCCCTGAAAAGAGGAGGAAGGTGAGAGTTGCCTTCGTTCCGACTGGTAGGGCTTCTTAATAAGCCTCTCCACATACCATTTTAAATGCCTGGTGAAGCTTGTGGATGAATATTTTAAGGGAGTAGCGCTAAAGACTTCTCCCTAAAACATATCACAGTACGCTTACCGTAGGGGCAGATCTACGGAGAGGGCTCTCCATACAATTCAGGAGAACCTCTGGCTGCACATGGGGCATGAGGCCGATTGTTGTGAACTGGATGTACACCACGATCATTATACCCATGCTTACATATGCCTCTTGTGTATGGTGGCCGAGGACGCTTGTGGGGATTGCGATCCGGAAGCTGGCGGGCCTGCAAAGGCTTTCCTGCTTGGGAATTACGGGCTACGTGTGTTCTACGGCTACTGCTTCTGTTGAGGTCCTACATAATCTGCCACCCCTGGAGCTTGTCGTTCAGATAGATTCCAAAAGGCTGTGTGCAGATTGCGCTCATGGGAATCTTGGGAGGACGGCTGGACTGAATCTTATCATTGCTCTCCGGCGTATGGGCTGGACTTGGAAAACCCTCTGACCAGTATGCCACGTAATGCCATGACACCTGAGCTTCGTTTCGGGCGTCGTTTCTCTCTGAGCTCTCCTGTAAGGAAATCATTGAGAGAGGGAAGTGTTTTATCGTGCCTTCCCCGCTCCGCTCTAAATCTTTTCACCGACGGCTCTCTCACAGATGAGAGAACTGGGGCGGGTTTCTACGTTCCTGAGCCTGATATTGGGATAGAGTACTCACTTGATAGACACACAACAGTCTTCCAGGCTGCAGTCTTCGCTATATTAATAGCAACGAAGTTAGCCCTTGATATGCAAATCAAGGTGAAGGACATTGCTATCCTTTCGGATGCCTTTGGGTTACCGGGGGATGAAAGGTCGTTTGTGGATAAGTTGGTATCCACAACAAGGTGTCAATTCTGTAGGTTCCTGGTCACATGGGGATCATGGGGAATAAGAGCTGGCGAGGGCTGGCTCTTATTCTCTGTTCCTCGGACCGGAATTCGCCGTAGAGGTTACCTTCTCGAGTATCGAGTCTCTCATCAAAGCAGAAGTGCATAGAAAGAATCAGCAGAGATGGACAAACCTGAGTACTCGTAGGTGAACAAAACTCTTTCTTGATGGGTCCAATGGGAATATCCCCGATTTTCTCGTGGTGCTCGGAAGGAGACAATGTAGAACTGTGGTTGGCATCATCAGCGGCCACGGCTCACTTCCCGCTCATCTAATAAGGATGGGAGTTCTTGACAGCCCTGAGTGCCTGTTCTGCCTGGAGGGAGAGTCCCAGACCACCGATCACTTTTTGTGTGCGTGTCCGGCCTTTGTTTGGTATAGGCTGGATACTCTAATGTCTGCCCTTCTATCTGTGGATGAGCTGAAAACCTGCTTATCCAAGACCTGATGCGCTCCATTAAGAGGACAGGAAGGTTTTGGTGAATAGCCTTCTAGCAGGACAGCACAATGGGCCGCTATGGCCTCCGTGCTTGGGATAGGGTCTCCTGTGCCATTGCATTTAAAAAAAAATTGTGAAAATATTTCATACTAACAGGTCAAAGTCTCCTTCAAACACGGAGTAGGTGAGTGCTTCCACTCGAAAAACAAACTAATCTACTGAAAGCTCTGAGTTGTCGCCACTATACGAAAGGTTCCATCGTATGATGGGACTGTCTGAGTGTCTTCGCCAGTCTGAGCTCGTTTACTTAGATATGATTGTGCTTGGAGTAGCAAATGTCACCATGGGTGAAAATGAATATCTCGGCTGACCAGCTGAGAACGAGTGTCTCTGGCGCGGGTCTCTCGAGGACTCTGTGAAGGGTCTAGGTGGAATGATACGCTCTCCAAAACAGGCGCGTATCCAGACCTGCAGCCTGGGGTGGGGGTCACAGCTAAAAATTCGAGGGTGGAGGAAAAATCAGAAGTAGTTGCTTTCAATTTTTTTTTTTCGTTTTGATTTGGAAAACCTGTCGATAATATTATCCACATCAATATCGACCTCAGAGTGGACAGACACTAGGGACTCATATGCAGATACTCTTTCTAGTGCAAAGATCGTAGAAATAGATGTGACGCAACCGATTCTGTCCCGGGTGAAGTAAACGACTGAGAGTGAGAGGTTGCACCTTGATTCACATTCAAAGAAATAGGAATAGAAGTGCATGATATGTCACTGACTTTTTCTTTTGATGGAAACTTAACTGATCTTGCTTTCTTCTGAAAAAAGTTATCAAAGGTCTTTTCAGTCTTCTGCTTTCCACTTTCGTTACTATTTCTACCTCCATCGCTAACTAGTGCAGCTAATTTATTCTTCCCCTATAAATTAAAAGTGAATGTGAAGTTAAATTAAACAACACTACTTGAATTAATACGAAAGTACAAGCAATGCAATAACAACTACCGCAGGCAGAGGAAAGAGAGTGGTTTTCATTTTTATAGTTTATCGTAAAAATTGTGAAGAAAACTTGTAGAATCAATTTTAATGGCATTAATCCAACTGATCGTTTTCAGCAACCAATAGTATATAAAAACTCGAAAGAAAAATGTTCAAGTAAATTTCTAAGAACAAATTGTATGCTTGCCAGATCAGCCAAGGCACCTGAATCAATATAACTCTTTGGAACCATTGTCCACAGCATTTGGTGCATGAAAAATCTAAAGAAAAATTTTCAGATATTCCTAAGGAAACTGAATGCTTGTGCCCCTGTCCAACGGAGTGAGCCACCAGAATCAATTCACCAATTCGTTTTTTACCATTGTCGATGAATAGGTAGCGGAAGGTCCCGGTTTCAAACCCCGGACGAGGCGGCTGTTTTTTCTTCTTGTATTTATTAATTTGATTTAGAATTGTTAAAAATAAAAGTTCTTAAAATTCTTCTTTATCCATCATTGGCTGATTCTAACAAGCGTAGGTTCGATTCCCGCTTTAGATAAGGATGCCATCCTTGCAAGAGGTAATAGGGTAGCTCTACAAACTAAAAAAATTGTATCTACAATTTTTCATTCTCCTAACGGGTTTCGAGAAATTCGGCTTAAAAGGACATTCCATCTTCAAAGTGCAGGGTTTTGCATTTTTGCTCATATCTTTGAAACTACGCAATGTTGGATAGAGGTCTAACACTCATTTTAAAGCAAGACTTTTTTTCCCAAAATATCACATTTTTTTACTAAAAGTCCGATAACTCGGAAATTTTTCTAATATTTTATTTTATTTTATTACCTAAATAAAGCCTAATTTAGTTTTCTTTTAACTGCTTTTTGTTTCAACCCTTTATCTTTGTCTACTCAAAAGTTACCGAATCTAACATGCTGCCTTTGTTTTTAATGCTTAATCCAAAGTTTCAAAGGAAACGCAAAAAGTAAAAAAAAAAAAAAATATTTAAATTTGGCATGAAATGGAATTTATTATTAATTTTATCATATTGCTTGCATCCTAACTATAACCACATTTCGACATACAAACTAAAAAAGCAACTAACCTAACTTAGTCTAATTTAGCAAGTTTTAAAAACTGCCCCCGTCTCACTGCAGACATAACAAAGACCTTTTTCTTATAGACTTCATTACATCAGTCATTTCCAACTGTTCTCTTATAGAATTTCCTGCTTCCTCAATGCGATACACTAACTCCTCTTTGGTACTTACTTCCTTTTGGTAGATAATTTCTTTCTTTTGTCCCCATAAGTAAAAATCCAGAGGTGTAATATCTGGTAATCTGGGAGGCCAATTAATAGCACGCAATCTACCGATACATCTATGAGGAAGTTTTGATTTAACCACAGTCTAACGTCTTGTGCACAGTGACTTGGAGCACCATCAGGTTGGTACCACATATTCCTCAATATAGACAACGGAATATTTTTGAGTTCATCGGAAATTGTGATTTCCAGAAAACTTAAATAATTTTCGCTATTCATCCTATCAGGGAGATAACAAAGACCGATGAGTCTCCGCTGGGTTGAAGAGATTTTTACTTTTCGAGGGTTCTCTTCAGCCCACGTATGGGGATTGTAGAAATTAAGACATCCAGTTTTTGTAAACTGGCTCTCATCTCTCCAGATTATCTTTTCAAGAAATGTATAATCATCTAAGTTCCGTTCAAGAAGCCAGTTGCAAAATTCCCGCCGCTTTTCAAGATCAAGCGGAAGCAGTTCTTGCGCAGGAATAAAATGGTATTGTCACTGACTTTCATCCCTTAATAACCGCCATATAGGCGTTTTTGAAGAGGAATCCGGCTGATACTTATTTCATGATTTTCTGTAAGAAGTTCCATTACCCGGTCTCTCAAATTTTGAACAAAGCTGATTCTGGACCTATCTCTTCAATGTTCAAAGAGAGTTTCTTCTCTTGCTCTTCAATATGCTGTAGCGAAAACTCTCCGATCAAGTAACCTTCTCAAGGGAAATCCTTCCTGATAAACACGCTGCGATGCTACGGCATTTCTATCAGACAAACCAGAACAGTATAAAATATCTGCATATTTTACCGGTAATGTATACTGAAGAATAAATGAAATTTTAACGGGATTAAATAAGATTTCATCAACAGACCTGTACAAAATGTGGTACCTGTATCGGCAATTGTTTGTTATTTACATAAAAAAGGATACTTATATTATGTATAAACGATTGCCGATACAGGTACTCAGGTTCAAAGACTTATCTGATTGTTAAGGGATGGATAAATTCAGAATATTAATGTACTTTGAGGTTCCAGCAGTCTTCCTACCTTGTAACGGACAGTGTCGTTACAGGATCTATTAGTATATTATCGCAACACATATTTGCCAAAAGATAAGAACTTGATTAAAATATTAAGTATATTATCATCCACACAGATGTTTAAAGTAAAGGAATTTCAGTAAAATAAAAGAATGTAATTACGAACAGAAATGAAGGCCCACAAAAACAGGGAGATCTGAGAAGCCCATTTTAAACACTTCGGAAAATCTCCATGCGCATATAGCCCAGAGAAACCAATAATCTTAGTAAAATAATCGGTTGAGTAAAGAATTAAATCAGAACAATTATAATTAATTATGAACGTAGTTAAACAAAATTTGAATACTTGCTTAGTAATAATTGTATGTACAAAGACGTCAGGAATCAACCTCTCTATATGTTGCTTCACTCGACCCTGTATAATTCCACACAGGCATAGCAGTTACGCTATAAGAGTTCTGGCCAACGTTTTCCATACAAAAAGTGGCAGCTTTTTTCCCAACTTTTTGGGGGGTTCTGGGCCATTGAATGGATTCCGTCTAGTGGACTACGTCACCGGGTCTGGATCATGGGGGATTCGTTTCCTATCATTTGACTTACGTCAGAATTTCTGGTTAGCTCTCCCTTGGTTCCCCGTCAGCTGTTCAAGCTCTGGATTTTGCTGGAATCGAACCGAGAGCGCTTGGTTTTGTAAAATCCGAGGCGCCCTACTATCAGGCCATGGAGGTGTTGTGTGAATGTCCTGTAAAGTTGCTATATATGCGTAGAGTTCTCGGACAGAGGTATCAGAACGTCTTTGCGGGCCTGAACATCAAATTTACAAACACACATACACACGCACACAAACACACACAACACACGCGCACACACACACACACACACACACACCATCATAGCACATGAGCTTTATTTTTTTTTGAAAAATTAAAACTTTCGTCTGAATTTTGTAGTTTGAAATATGAAATAGTCATTATTGGTGAGTTTTATTTTTTCGATCAAAAATAAAACTGAAAATAATATTTTAGGTCGGCATTACTAATTTAATAAATAAAGAAAACTATTTACTACCCAAAGTGTTCGAAAACCAATTCTAGTAATAATGAAATTAATCAGAACTCTTTTGCTCTGATGGACGAATCAGTCAAGGTACTGGTACGACGATGGTTTAAACGGTTCTGTGTACCGCTATACTCTAGGTTTATTTATTTTGCACCAGAGTGCCCTTTTTCATATCTTCCAAATAGTCGAGGTACATAAAAACCTTGACTGATACGAAGTGTAATACAGTTCTCTGTACTGCTACACTTTCCAGATATTGTTAACAAACGACGCCACAAAAACAAAAAAAAAAAAACAGTTTAGGCTTTACCCTTTTGAACAATAATAATTTATTTTTTCACAAATATCACTTATTAAATATTATTTCCTAAAGCTAGATATGAATTATGAAATACCAACTCAACAAAGACAAAAAAATGAACATAAAATTTCTCACGTAAAAATTTTCACGAGCCAGAACGAGAAAAACAAAAGTGTCCAATTACGGCTGGGTGTTACGTGAACACTCTTGAATTCTCATTCTTGAGTGAATTTTTCGTGAGAAACTAAATATGTAATTTACATATATGTAACACGAAATTAAATTTTGAAGATAATTTTGAATGTTATGCTAATTTTGAAGTTATGGTAAGTTAATGTTTGTTGTAAATAAACATTCTCCCTGGCGTTGAATAATAATTCAACTCAGTTTCCAAAGGTCTCAAACGTCCAAGGATGCATTGAAATTGTATGATGTGTCCGCCCTTCTTTGCGTTGGTGTGGTGTTGGTACAGGTGCCATCTTCCTGGATATTATTGCACATATTTCGTGACGATGTTTCCAGATCAGAATTGAGATTATGACAATTATCAGTATTATAGATACATAACGCACAGAGAATTGATCAACATCAGTTGATAGTGTGTTTAGTGAAAGGTTTTTTCTAAACTGTGAAGTTTCACCTTTGATGGAATCAATTTCAGAGGTGTATGACTGATGTTGAACAATGTTATCGAGAGTAGAGCCCTTTTTAGCGGCTATGATGAATTCGGTGAGATTACTTGTTGTTATATACGATGACCTTGTATTGGTAGGATAGACACTATTTCCACTATTTTCAAAATTCCTGTTCCTTCAATTACATACTGAGTAGTATTTTTGTCACTTATGACATTAATAGTGATTTTTTCGCTCAATCCATATATCCACTGGTTTAGACTATACATTTGGATCCAATGAGGTCCATCCTTTACCTTGACTATCTGACAGGCTGGTGACTGTGGCAGGTGGTTAAAAAAGTTTATTTCGCTGGCACTGATATTCGAACCCTTTATATATAGGGGGTGTTTCTTTTTCGTCGGTGATGAGACATAGTTGCAGTTCCTGTTCTGTGAGGAAATAATAGATCCCGACGGATGTTTATGACTAAGAAGGGGAGCGATGGTTGGATTGTCACAAAGGTGTCATTAGAACTTTTCAAGCAATAATAAGGGAAGAGTTAACTTGAATATAATATATCGTTCAGCGACCTTTCCCTCGATAGTCTCGTAATGATGCCTCGTAATGATGAAAATAAATTAGTTTTGATTTTTATTAATTCTTGTTTTAACTCCAGTGGTGAAATCAATAAAGGACTGATTTTCCCGTGATGAGTATCGATAATGACGGCTAAGATTGAGCTTTGAATTCTGAAGATGCTGGACACTGTGAGAATTGCGGACAAGGTTAGCAATATGAATGATTGTGATAATTTTTCTTGGTACGTCTCTTCCCTTATGTCGCGTATTAACTGGGTTATTTGGGCAACATGCACTTCTATTTGCTAAAACTGACGAACAATAGATTGTTCTTCTTTCTTCATTATGTTCAAGGTGGCATCCATGATTGATGTCTGATTTATCAGATCCAGCAAGTGATTTTCATTTTTTCCAATATCATTTATCGTTTGTGCCATCTTTTCGGGATACTCGAAATCTAACACACCAATAAGCTCCTCTGGTGCAATTTTGAAGAAGAGCAAACTCCTTCCAATAAACTGTCATGTCGTAGAAAACGACGAGTTTCCATTCGTTAGCTACGATCTTTCCAGCTCCCAGATTCTCAAAGTAGATTCCTGGGTGGTGAGTGAATGGTTTTGTTTCGATAGGAGAACTATTCATTGATGGGAGCATTAAACAAGTCAAAAGTAAAGTCACAATAGCAGATCCCAACGATCTCTGTTATTTTTTTCTAGAATTGGCATCTTCTCTTGGCTGAGTGGGTTCGTACGATGTTGTGGGTTCTTCTCTAGTTGTTGTAGTGGGTTGAGGTGTGATTGAACTTGATGTAGTAGTAACGATTTCCTTATCTAATATCTCGTAGCTGCAGCATCATCGGAGGATTGCGTTTCTATCGAGAGTACTGTAAGCCTGTGTATTTGGCGTCGGATGATTCCAAAAACGGATGTCTGCTACCCGAACCAATCCATCATTTCCTCTAATCGTGTTAATAATACGTGCGAGTGGCCACTTTATTGCAGGAGTGTTGTCTTCTTTTACCAAGACCATGGTACCAAGTTGGACATTTTGACATCGTTGTTTCAATTTATACCTGTGCCTGCAGAATTCGTTTTTAATGTGTGAAACACGTTTCCAACGAGTGATGAGATTAGCATTTGACAACTTAGCCTTTAGATCAATGGTACTTGTCAATGGTTCTCCGATGAAGAAGTGCCCGGTGTCAACGCTGTCAAGTCATTCGGATCAGAAGACATGGGTGTGATTGGTCGAGTATTAAGCACTGTTTCTATTTCCACAACAACTATTTCAAGCTCTTCGTAGTTTAATGAGTCTTATGCAAGAGTCTGTCGCAAGAGACGTTTCGCTGATTTGACTGATTCCTCCCAGAGCCCGCCGAAATGTGAAGATCGAGGTGAAATAAAACGAAAATCAATGGTATTTGAGCTGCATGCTTCTATAATTTCGTTTCGAGAGTGACTGGATTCTATCATATATTTCACTTCTTTCAACTGATTTTTGGCCCCAACAAAATTTGTTGCGTTGTGACAGTAAATTGCTCGGCAGTGTCCTTGTCAAAGAATAAAACGTCGTAGAGCTCCCAAAAAACCTTGTGTGGATAAGTCACTCACTATTTCTAAGTGCGTAGCATTAGCAGAAACAGCAAAACATAGTGATGTATGATTTCTATGGCCTTTTTCCCTGAATTTTAAAATGATCCACAAAAGTCTACGCCAGCATTTACAAATGGTCTTGCTGGTTGGCCTCTATCTGCTGGCAAAGTACCCATCAACTGTGTTTAAGGTTTTGGCTTGGATTTAGCACATTGAACACAGTGTTGTACCACAGATCGAGCTAGAGGTTTGACCTTCGTCTAATTCTTCTGCGTTTAAGACAAATGTAGTTGCAGCTTTCCTCATGTGTCTGATAAATCGAAGAACGTACGCCATGATTCGTTGGACCTTCGGAAAAGAGTTCCTGTGGTTTATATGACTGAGAATTGTTTCAGCTTCTTTAATTTCAGCGGATGACGCCACTACATGTGCTCGTCTTCTTTCGCTGTCATTCGCAACCATTTTCTTTGTATAAGGCGTCGGCCATAATGTTGCAGCACTAACAAGAAAGTTGGTGCATAAAACCAGATGACGGAATTTTCCAATTTATCGGGAGCCATTCCTCTTGACAAAATGTCTGCAGGATTATCCTAAGATTTGAAATGTCGCCATTATTCCGAAATGGTTAACTGCTGGATTACTGCTATTCGGTTAACCACAAACGTTTGATATGACGATGATTATGATTTATTTATTTATTATTTTTGAATTTGTCCAGAGATAAAAAGGTGCGTTTTTGATTTTCAGATCCCTTTTTAGCCGTGCAGCTAGCTCCACTGCAAGTTTCGCTGCGCATAATTCCAGACGTGGGAGTGTGACCTTCTTGATTGGGTAATTCTTGATTTCGCACATAACAGTCGAACAGCTATAATATTACCTCTGTCAACGGATCCTATGTATGCTGCCGCTCCGTACGCCTTTTCTGATGCATCTGCAAAAATGTAAATTTGAATCGTCTTAGGGCTTCTTTGGAAAAGTACATGTCTTGGAAATCTTACGTTATTTAGTGCCTTTAAGCCCTCTCCAATAGGAATGTAATTCTTGCCGAAGTGCCGCATCCCAGTCGCATTTTATAGCCCATAATTTTGAAGGAATATCTTGGCAACGAAGATTACGGGAGCCTTAATGCCTAAAGGATCAAAGAGATGCGCTATGTCTGATAAGGATGTTCGTTTGGTTACTCAAGTGCTTATTTTCCATGTAGTTTTGATGCAGAGATTATCGCTCTTTGGTAACCAGATTAATCCTACTGCCTTTATGTGATGTTCTTTGTGGCTATAAAAATCCAACTGCAGTTCTTGTTCTTGTTGGGGAATGCTCTTTAAAAGAATGGGGTGATTCGCACATCACTTTCCCAATTTAAAGCCGGCTGTTTGAAGTAAAAACTGTAGCTGCGATTGAATTTCAATTGCTGTTGTGAGATTATCGGCTCCAATTAAGACATAATCAACATAGAAATCTCGTTTGAGTACTTCAGCTCCGATAGGATAATATTTTGCCGCCTCCTCTGCTAGCATTTACAGGCATCTGCTTGCCAGATAAGGAGCACAAGTGGTACCATATGTAACCGTTGTGAATTTTTACCTGTGGGTACATCTTTCAATATCCGCGGTAAATACGAACCTGGGCATGCGAAATCTTAAGAGAACTGAAAGGACATCATCCTGAACTGTGGGAAATATTGCTGGATGTCTTAGCCGATCCATCAAAGACCACTCGAAGCTCAGTTGTCGAACTCTCTGGTTTAATGACACAGTGGTGCGGCAGAAAGTTGTAGGGTTTCATGATTTCATTGAAATTCACTTCCTGCGTGTGTCCCAATTCGATATACTCCTCCATGAACTTAACATACTGTTTTTCAAGTTCTTCGTTTGTATCTAATGTTTTGCCTAAGGCCACATAACGTTGAAACGCATTATTCTTCCATTCCCCTACGGTTTGAGCATCGACCTTGAACAGAAGTTTGACTATAAAGCACCCTTCGTTATTTCGTCGTGTGTTTTGTACGAAAAATGCTTCACATTGTCTTTCTGCGGTAGTGAATACCTTAGCTGACTAACATCTAACATACGAATTTTTTTCATTACTGAAGCACTTCATCTTCTGAGCATATTCCACATATTGCTTGTGTTTGTGGTGTCTGTTGGGCTCGTCCTGCTATTGTCCAACATAAAAATGTATTCTGCATACATCGCCCAATTTTATCTACCCTAGGGATAGAATCGAATTACATAATTCTACCCTAATTAAAAGATCTATTTTGCCTGGCTGATTAAACTGTACGTCCGCTAGTTGTATGTTAGCTGATATTGGCCAAGAGGTAATGTCTATTAACTGGGAGGGCTGTGGTGAAATCATTCGGATTAGTATATGTATCTCTAAAGTAATGCTGAAGCCCTTGATCCGAGATTGTAATAACATATTAACACGTTTTTCCGCTTGCTGTGACGAGAAATCTGGGGTTCTCATAGCTATCATTTATGAGCTTCCATGCGGTGGCATAGTTTGCCTCGTTATGGTTAAATGTTGGACCTATTTTGCAGCTAAGTTGTGCTACTAATGTATTTGTATCGGCCTCTGGGTTACGTTAGCTGTGACATAAGCTTACCAATTTGTCATGTATTAGCTCTGCCATCTCGAAGTATTCTCCCATGGTATCTGATAGGTACGAGTCATCCAAATCTTCAAGTATCTTGCTGCGAAAATGTTGAGTCTTCTACCAGTGCTGCTTCATTACCTTTATTTTTATTTGATAAAAGTGAGCGTGTGCGGTTGTGCCTATAGTATGATGTGATCTAGCATGTGCTGTAAACCTTGCATAAACGAAGTCTGCTGACGAAGAATTCCAGAGTTGTTTGTCTTGAATGAATTAGATATGACTCCGGTATTGTTATCCTTAAGCACTGGTTATTGTTTTATGTTGGCTGCTGCGCCTCCATCAAAAGCTTCCTTCAATCTACACTACGTTCGTACTTGGATTATTAGCTTGTCGGATTTCTTCTTGTTCGGAACCAATTTAAATTAACTGTTAAGATGAAAGTGTTTGTAGCCAGCATAAGTATCAGTATGATCGCAGCCGAGTAAACACGCGTTGACTTAAGCTCCGTTGTTTTCGCTCACGTTCGTGTTCCACAAAAGTTAAGCAGTTGTCTTGCGTCTCTGAGTTTAATTATTGCTCTGTGCTTTTAACTTTGAGTGTTTATTGTTTATTGATATAATTTTCCACAACTGAAAATATGCCATCCAAGAACATTAAAGTGCAGGCGCAAAACAAGGTCATTGGATGCTCGAGTAGTAGTGGACAATCGACTCCCGCTACAGCAAAATCTCATCGAGTTGCAGCTGATAATACGCCCGGTAAAACAAACCGCTCTGAATCGGTCATATCTACAGATATGCTGGAACTTCTGGAGAGAAAAATTTCAAGAGGGCTTTCATTAATTATTACCGAAAGATTTCAGGAGATCGAGACCAGTATCTGTGAAAAAATAAATAGTCTTACAGCTGCGATTAGCTCACTAAACACCGACTTGATTGCTGTTGCAAATGCTCACGAGCACATTCAGCATGAATTTTCTGCTATTCGAGCTTAGCTTGATGATTTTCGACGCACGCAGCGCTTGAGTGACGCTATTATTACAGGCATACCATACAGCAACAACGAAAATCCGCATAAGTTACTAGTGGGTATCACTGCAGCAATTAACTTCCATGCATCTGAGTATACTCGAGTATTTCGTGCCAATAAGAAAAAGCAGAATATAAATGGACCCTCTAGTGCAAGAGCCAGTACCCTCATTTTAAAGTTTTCATGTGCAGCTAAACAGAGTGCTTTTCTTCGGAAGTTTTATGCAAAAAAAGATGTAACATTATCGCAAATCGATCCAAGCTTTAAATCAGACCTAAAAATCTATGCGTATGAAAGCTTGTCTGCAAAAAATCACCAAATTTTTCAGGCAGCTCTTCGCTTACGTAAATTGAATCCGATATTTTCAGTGACTACTCGCCGTGGTCTTGTTTCTATTAAAAAAACTAAGGACAGTATGCCGGTCACTGTTGATACGCTTGATGCACGGGTTTCTAATACCATCGATGCGGACCCTGATGGAGCTTTGTTATGATAAATTTAGTTCTCACGCATTGTTTTCTCTAATAATAAGGTTACTACTCATTTTTCAATTTTAATTCTAGTTTTTCTTTTAATTAGATTAGATTGAACTTTATTAGTTAGATATATATATTTATTTATTATTTATTTATTTTCAATCATTTTTTCAATTTTTGTTTTTTTACATGGCTAAGTTTCTTTCACGAACTGCGATGATATATGTACATCTGCGTGTGGTTTGTCTTGTTCTACTCAGCTGTGAGAGTGATTCGACAGTTGTTTTCTTCCACTGGTGTATCGCGAGCTATGGCATTGACAGTGCAATTAATATTATTATTAACGTTGTTCCAGGATAATTATGCAGGTTTGGACAGGGTAAGGTTCTAATTTAATATTATGAGTGGTCGCTTTCAGGGTTTAAATGTGTGTTCATTAAACGCTCGTAGTTTGCGCAATAAAATTGATGATTTGTGTTACATTTTCACTGGGACTGACGTACACGTACTTCTGGTTAGCGAAACATGGTTAAGCGAAGTCATTCCATCCTCGCACATCTCAATACCGGGTTATAACGTGTTTCGGAATGATCGTAGGAATCGTCTGGGGGGAGGAGTGGCGATTTACGTCAAGAATAGTCTCAAATCAAGACAGGTTTTTCTCATCTGTGGGTGATGTAATTGAGTTCGTTGGGGTGGAAGTGGATTGTTGTGCTAATAAATGCATCCTATCTGCCGTGTACTGTCCTTCCAGCAGTGGCTCAAGAGTTCGGGGACACACTATCATATTTTACACAGCGTTTCTCAAATATGATCGTCGCAGGTGATTTTAATGTCGATATATTATGTGATCTTTACCCTGTGAACCAATTCATTCATCTTCTTGATACACTGAATCTGAATGTGGTGAACAAGCATCCTACCTATCATTATACGTCGAATCCTTCCCAGCTTGACGTATTTCTTGCTTCAGACATAAATATAGTTAACTTCCAAAACCAAATTTGCCCTTTTAGTAACCTGGACCATGACATACTTTTTCTTTCCCTAAATCTTCCTCTTAACCCATCTCCTAGGACTTACTCCTATCGTGACTTCAATCATATCGACACGGCAGCCTTGTTTGATGAGTGTTCTGGTTTACCATGGGATTCTACCTACTAGCCAAGTCGACATATTCTCCTCCTTGTGTAGCTATCTATTCAATAAATATGTGCCAATTAAAACTAAATCTATGCGTGAGAATCGCTCTCGCGGAGTGTTCAAGCTCTTATTAATGAGCGGGAGTTCTTGTACCAGCGCTACAGGTGGCTTAAAACGGGTGAAGCTTTAAACATGTACCGTGCTGCACGAAATAGGGTCACTATGGCTGTCCGCATAGCTAAACGTCGATACTTTAGCACCAAATTTAACAGTGACTTGCAACCAAGAATTTTGTGGCAGAACCTAAGAAAAGCAGGAGTTTACGGGAAGGATAATACTAACTGCGAGCAGGATCCCAATAATCTAAATAGATTTTTTACTACTCAATTGAACGATGAGCTTGCTAGGACTTCAAACTCGAGTTATATAGATTCTACAGTAAGTGACGCCAATTGCATTACCCCATCTTTTTCATTTCGCGGTGTAGATCGAAGTGAATTGATTACTTCGATTTATGCTATTAAATCTCATGCTGTTGGACCTGATTGTCTGTCTCCGCGTTTTATTAAAATTTTGCTTCAAATGATCGACACATACATTCTTCATATCCTGAACTCTTGTTTAATGTCCTCTTATTTTCCTAAGTCTTGGAAAGCGGCTTTGGTATTGCCAATTGCCAAAAACCCTTCTCCGGAATATCCTGATGATTTTAGGCCAATCAGTATATTAAGTTTCATGTCCAAAGTTTTGGAAAAGCTAATTAGCTTCCAGATTAATGGTCACTTGGAAAGTAACAAGCTCTTGTCATGTTGGTAGTCCGGTTTCCGGCGTTCTCATAGCTGCGAGACAGCTATACTTAAAGTGACTAGTGATATACGAGCAGCCTTAGACCAGGATAACGCTACCATTTTAGTTCTGCTTGATTTCTCAAAGGCTTTCGATAGTGTAAATCACAGCTTGTTACAGCATAAGCTATCTAATTTTCTTGGATTTACTGCTTCCGCTTCTGCTCTGACAGGGAGTTTCTTGTCAGAACGCCATCAACGGGTGAAGGTGGATGATAGGTTGTCGGATTCACTTCCTCTCCCGACTGGTGTACTTCAGGGTTCAATCTTGGGGCCGTTGCTATTTAGTTTATTTATTAATGACCTTCCTCCAGTTGGACGTGATGTCAGGATGCACTTATACGCAGATAATGTGCAGCTTTATCTAAACAGACCTATTGGCCTGTTTGAAGATGGCATCGCGCGTGTTAATGACGATTTGAGTAGAATCGATGCATGGTCCAAGATTAATGCATTGAGATTAAATCCCTCTAAGTCTCAATATATTATTTTTCACAATAGTCCACTCCTTTCGTCTGATATCCCACCCGTAATTCTGGACGGTAAAACATTATCTCGTGCTAGTAAAGTGAAAAATTTGGGTATTGTGTTGAACCAAAATATGTGCTGCTGTGACAATACAAAATCAAAAACTAGTAAAATTTACTCCGGACTTCGAAGGCTCTGGCTCTCAGCCAGTATTTTGCCACAAGCAACTCGTTTAAATCTGGTTAAGACACTTATTCTGCCGTTTAATTTTCCCTCGACTTGATAGTGATTGTACCCGTAAAATGGAGGTCGCGTTCAAGGATTGCTTACGTTTCATCTTCGGACTTCGCAGATATGACCATGTCTCACCTTACCGCGATCAGCTGGTGGGCTGCCCGCTCACTACATATCTCAAGAAAAGAGCGTCAGTGTTCTCTTTTAACCTGCAAAAAAATAATGAGCCATACTACCTTAGAGAAATGTTTAATTTCACTAATTCACATAGAAATAGGAACATTATTTTTCCTCGTTTTACTAGGCTTGTCATGGAGGGCTCTTATCTTGTCCAGATAGCGCGCTCTTGGAATGCTCTCCCATCCAGTATCGAGCATGCACGTACTGTCAATTCCTTTAAAAGCTTCGTTGATGCACATTTCTTAATTAGACTTGATTGTCTTGTCAGGATCACTTCTCACAGCAGTGTACTATCGTGAATTATTGTAGCTTTCTTTTTGTTTTTTTTTTGTTTTTGTTTTTCTATGGCATTTGTGAGTATCTAATTCTAGTGTCTAGTATTCTGTTTTTGTAGTTCATTATAACTTGTTTTTGTTACTCAGTTTTTAATTTTTCAATTTAAGCGCAATATTTATATATTTATTATTATTATCATAAGTTACTTCTGAATTGTTTATAGCTTTTCCTCCATGGTTAGTCCAATTATTTTTAGGTATAATAAAAGATTGTAATCTTGTATACTATCGCCTCTAATAAATGTTATGCTATGTTATGTTAAGATGTATTGGTTGAGATTGTCATAACCAAACCTTATGCCCTTATAGTAGTCATTTGCAAAATATCTTATTATCTATCCTTTCGAGATTTTCCAACAGCTGGTTCAGATTAATTAACCGTGTGTTCAGATATTCTGCAGTTTTACATGTAACTGCATCCTTTTTGTAGTTCACTGCTATACGTTTAATTTCCTCTCCCGTTGGCTTTCGACGGGCTGTAAGCTCATCTGAGCTCATGATGGCGTTTATGAAAAGCGGGAACCGTTCCTTCTACGAAATGATGATAATAAATCGGGTAATAGTGAAAAACTTCACAAATCGCGTCGGGGTACCCAAAAATGATCAGAACTCTTTTGCTCTAATGGACGAATCAGTCAAGGTACATCAATCTTGGCTGGTACGACGATGATATAAACGGTTCTGGGTACCGCTATACTCTAGGTTTATTTATTTAGCACCAGAGTGCCCTTTTTCAGACCTTCCAAATAGTCAAGGTACATAAAAACCTTGGCTGATACGAAGTGTAATACAGTTCTCTGTACTGCTACACTTTCCAGATATTGTTAACAAACGACGCCACAAAAACAAAAAAAAAACAGTTTAGGCTTTACCCTTTTGAACAATAATAATTTATTTTTTCACAAATATCACTCTTCAAATATTAATTCCTAAAGCTAGATATGATAGACCGGGAGATGATGACAGGGAAATCCAAGTCATTTGTTACAAGTATGGCGACCCTTAAAGGATCGAATTAGGTGAATTAAGAAACGAAAATCATAATTTTAAGGTTGGCCGGCGCGGCATAATTACAGACTAATTAATTAAAGTTGTCAGAAAAATTACGCCATTCTAACGATTTGTTACACAAAAGAAAAATTACGCTATTCTAACGATTTGTTACACAAAAACTCTTACATTTTTTTGTAGTCCATGAAAATAAATATGGCGGTAGCGCAATGACTTACTTTTTTGGCGCGGCTTATGGTCCGCCGTACTAATTAAAACGCATAAATAAATGTTTTTTTTTTTAAACATTTGTGACAGGATATTTTTATTTTAAATGACAATTATTGAGTAAACATTCACGAGAATCACAATGCCATAACATTACGACGGTTCCAAATAGCCGCCATACTGCTGCAAAAACGTAGATTTTTTAATTATGCAAAAATTATGCAAATCGTTTCGCATAATTAAAAAAATCTACGTCTTTGCAGCGGTATGGCGGCTCTTTAGAACTGTTTGTATTGGTACGGCATTGTGATTCTCGTGAATGTTTACTTGAATATTATCATTTAAATAAAAAAATTATCCTGTAGCAAATGCTTAAAACAATATTCGTTTTAATTAGTATGGCGCAGATTTTTTCTTTCTAACCTACGTAAGCAGGATCAGAAAAGTGTGTAGACTTAAGGTCTACCAGGTCATCCAGCTTGCTAAGATCATCCGGACCTAAGTTTTGACTTCCGTTTTCGTGATCGATGTCGAAGTCGAACGACTGAAGTTTCATGCTCCATGCAAGTACGTTTTTTTTAACTCTTTGGGAAATTCCAAGTCTGGTGGTCGGTAATGATCATAAAGTGGAAGCCTTTGATGTATGCTCGTATGCTCTAAATTTCTTCACGCTCAGTACCGCACCGAAGCATTCTAGCTCATTGATACTACAATTTTGCTGGGCTGGATTCAACTTTTGAGACATAAATGCAATTGGCTTTTCGACATCACCCTCCGTTTGTAATAAGACACATCCTACTCCCGTAGGGCTAGTTAGCATCATACCTTATATAGAAGGACATCGAATAATGTAGATTAAGAGCCAGTGAGTCGAAGATAAGTGTTCTTTTCGTTTTTGAAAAGCTTCTTGAGCCTCCGAAGTACACTGAAACTTCTAACCATTTTTCAGAAGCTCTTTGATCGAAGCAGCGATGCCCGAAAAGTTTGTACCATGCAGCCCAAGCAAGTAATGGAAAATCTGTCACCCCTGGATCTTATCATTCAGGCAGATGGCAAAAGAGCTGTGTGCAGGTTGCGCTGATGGGAATGTTGGAAGGACGGTTGCACTGGCTCTTCTCATTGCTCTTAGGCATGTGGGAGTAGCTTACATGTTGGCCGAACTGTTGATGGGCTAAAAAAATTAACAATTGCGGACAGTTTTTCAGGATCGACCCTCAGACATAGCCAAGATATCGATTTCTCGCAGAGCGAACTTACTCCTCTCTACGCTTATAGTCAGTCCTGCCTGACGAAGCAGGGAAGCAACTTCCCTCAGTAGGTCCAAATGGTCCTCGAACGTAGTGGTAGTAGTAAGTAAGTAGTAAGTAAGTCGACGAACACATGATCTTCGAATTGAGGAGGCCAGCTCCGGTCAAAGTGCGACAAATAAACTATATCTGAACTACTCCACGGTTATTCAGACGTCTCAGGGGGTCGAGAGCGGACCTACCCATCAATTCTTCACCCTATTAATATGTAGGTGTACTCTCGACTTATTTCACTTACTGTAGGGATGGCCCACATCGAAGCCCAAGTCCTTACACGGCGGCGATAAACTAAGGAATATCTCAACTGTTCTCAGTGCCGTCTGCGTCACGGGTGAAGCATTCGACCCTGCTCTATTATGGTTGCTTATGGTGGCTCTAAATTAGTTCACTTAGAAACGTATCCAGAAGGGAACGACTGTGAACTGATACAT
Organism: Dioctria rufipes; assembly: GCA_963924295.1. Taxonomy (NCBI): domain Eukaryota; kingdom Metazoa; phylum Arthropoda; class Insecta; order Diptera; family Asilidae; genus Dioctria; species Dioctria rufipes. The sequence goes on from OZ002741.1 coordinate 117,581,304, forward strand.
GGCCGCTGTAGCAAAATAAATGTAGAATTGCGAACTGAAGAAAGAAGAGTCCTTCATGAGTGAGGGACTGAAGTTGAGAGGTAAATATGAAAAAGGTTTTATTGAGGTTAGACGTGGTTTGAAAAAATAGTGGCATGGAAGAAGGAAGAACCGTTCTAGTAAAAGCCACAACAAATAAAACCTTAAGTAGGCATATTATTTTTGAGACTAAAAACCAAAAAATATTTTTTTGAATGGAACTTTAGTTCAACAAGTTATCAGGCATTTTACATATAAAAAAATCAGCTTTTCAAAAGAAAACAAAGATTTTTAAAAACTGTCATTACCATCATTTCATCAATTTCTGATAAAATGCGTATTAGATGCGCATTTTATATGGCTCTAAAAATAACGCAAAAGTAGAAGAAACTACAAAATTTAATATCAGCGAGGTGTATTAACTTAATGATCACGGAGATCAACAACTTTTAATGTTAATTTATTGCTCAAGACGATATTATTTAAGCAGGAAAAAAGTATGCAATTAATTACCATTTCGTATTATTATTATCGTGTAGAAAAGTAATTTCCGTTTAATTTCGCGTGTGTGACTCAGACGGAATTGTTTTTGTATAAATCAAATACCTGGCAACGCAAATTAGAGTAGCTAATTTATGCGTATATACATTGATTGTCAGTTTTTAAATTGATTTTTGTTGGAATTTATTTCTTATAAATGAAAAATAATAATTACTTAACTAATAACCGATTTATTACATGATTCAAGGTTTGTTTTCCTAACATACTACGTTATGCTAACTCCGCTAACTCCGACTCGTGGAACCAAATTCTAGAACAATTCTTTACAAAAATAGCATCGAGTAATAAAATTGAAGTTTGACTCGCGGTGCTGCCGCTGTTATAAAATTCATTTGCTTAAGCATTCGCCACATTGATATGCATATACATATATTGCAAGTATGAACAAAGTAGTGGTATTAACCATTTTATGCAAGTTATCTGCGGCAACAGCACTCTAAGAGGCGTCACTTCGATTCTTCGATTCTTATTTATGTATACTAAAATTATTATATATATCACGCGATTTAATGAACAAAATGGTAAAGATATTGACACCTTCCACATGGGAACTGCTGACTTGGTCACCGGACAGGACTACATGTGAAAGCACCATAAAACCAATTTTTATAAAAGTTTGTCTTGAAGAAATAGTTAGAATTTTTAATGATATTAGTGAAATGACGACTTTTCTAATTTATCAAATAATAGTTATTTATAGTCATTCAAATTCATATTCGTTTTCATATGTGGAGACATTTATTTTCGAAAGAGTCTGCATGTTTTTCTTTGTTTTCTCTCGCCATGGTGCCATGGGCGACCTTCACAAAAGCTCTCGAGTCTTTGCAAGTGTCAACATAACACTGATGTAGAATACGAACTAGAACATCTTGCTAAATTTCTTTACATTCTTTTATTTGAAAACATGGACAAAACCATTTTGTAGAAGGATAGGTAATTAAAATAGCGTTGACAATAGCAACTTTAAGTATTACGCTTAGAAAAGGGGAGAAGCAAAATTATTAATCTCAATATTAAGTTAAATCCAACTTGAAAGAAAAAATCATTTTTTAATTATATTTTTGTTTTCAGTGTTCCACCTTCAAATGTACATTCTGACCTTTGTGGATGAGCTACCGAACATGTAATGTGAAATGTACTCTTAAATATGAAGTTTACATCAATTCGTAATTAGAGCAGAAAATATAAAATGCATAGGTACATACATCTAATGCGTATGTACAAGTTATGCTTGGCATAGTTTTAAATTGGTTCTTGGTTCTTGGTTTGTAAAATGTTGGAAAAAAAGGAAAATAATTACATATATAAAATTTAGATCTCCGATATATAGAATTTTATTACAGTGGCGTCGTGGAGAGCATTAACAAAACTGAGGGGCCATTTAGACTATCATTATTTCGCTAAAGTTCAGGTGAATTTTTGATTGTTTCCTTTAATATAGTTGTTATAGGAGATTATCGATCACATTTACTTTTTTAAACAATTGAGTTGCACAGTTTTTACTGAAACCATCCAATTGTTACTTGATATCTTATGTACCCACACATAAAGAAATAAAACGACTCTAATCTTATTACTGCTCTGTGTTGCGCTTTAGCGGTGCACATTAGCAACCCGGTAATGGTGTAAAGATCTGTGTCCGCATTTTATCTGTACTTTAGCATGAAACTTTAGCGGAACAATGATAGTGGTAATGGACCTTTGAGTTTTTCGAAGTTAGTGAAAATTGACCTTAAGTAAATGAATTTAGAGTAGTGGAGTTGCCTTGTGCTCTAACATTATTGATGACCCCGGTGAATGCCCAAACATTAAAGTTATCGTCAAAGGACACAAATTTCGATATTGTTCGAATAATTATTTTTTGTACAGGAAGTTACGTATTTCATTCAATAATATTCGTAAAAAGTCTACAATTGCACCTATCAAGAACATATATCGGACAGTGCAGTAGTAGGCTTAGAAATAGTTAGCTGTGGAGAATGCGAAAGGTGTAGATAAAAAAAACTGTATATTCGATGATATACGGATGATATATTTACTGCTATGAGAATATTCACAATAGTAAATTTGTATTTCAATATTAAATTGTGATCTCCGTCCAGCAAACAATATTTATCTTCCGGAATATCGAAAACGTTTCGCTCTTGAAGATATCTCCATCTTCCAGGATATCGTATTCCAATTGGGGGAATCACTCCTGTCGGTAGAAAATCGTCCACTTATACGATACCGCCAGGCAGAGATTTTGGCGTGGCGGTAAGCAAATAAGAATTTTATTCTTGAGAGTAATAAGAATATTGTTACCAGCGTAGCCTTAGTTCGATATTTAAAACACAAAATTTCAGATATAACACATAATTTTTTTCAAAACTTAGAATTTTAAGTCTTCGTAACATTAATATACAGATTACCGGAAAACAACTTGAAATCAACGTCATACGGGGCAATATTTCAGTTCGTTGGTAGAAGTTCTTGACGACACTGTGTAAAAGCTTAACGTGAGATACCACTAGAATTAATCCTTACATAAAGCATTACGTAGCAATAAAATTGTAATGTGTCAGATTTCAATATTTTAATATAATTTATAAGGTTGATGCAGAACGTGCTAAAAATGTTTTGTTTTTCATAATTAAATCGTAATTTAGTTTATTTTATTGTGTTATTCGTGGAACTATGCTAAATTAGCAGAATTAATGTCAGCCTGGCGATCATTGACAGCAGGTAAACGCGCAGCAAAAAAAAATCGGTGATCGCTGCACTCTGACTTTATGTCTTGGCTCTTTCTCCTTTCCCTTTCACTGATTGCCTTCCCAGGCTAAACCAAATTACAGTATTGTCAAACATATCATTATCATAACAAAAAGTAAGAAAGCTAGCATCGGTCTAAGACCAATTCTTATGATACCCTAGATGATTGCCCGTATGTAATTTTGTAGGATCAACTTTCTGTGCAAGTATGATTTTTGAATTGGTTTTTCGCATATATTTCTAAAACGGTTCGTCGGACAGTAAAAAGTAGCTATAACCAATTTCATAGGATTACACATTCTGAAGAACTTTTCAGTACATTTAAACCGTCTAGAACTGATCGTTTTCGCAGTAGATGTAAAAATCCAAAATTTTTATATGGCAACACCAAGAAGGAGTTGCCCGATTTAGTCCATTTTTCAAATTTTATTTACTATTGCTATGAAATCACCATTCTACCTCACCCCAAATTTTGTATGACAACCCCACGAAGGACTTGCTCGATTTGACTCATTTTCGAACTTAATTTTACTTTTTTTATAGTCCGTGTACAAAATTTCTGATCTCTAAGTATAGGCGTTCTCGAGTTATCGTGCGCACAGACGGACAGACGGACGGACAGACGATCGGACGGACATGTCAAAATCAAAATAACATTCAATATTGTGCGTGGGTGTCCAATCCATTTTGCTCTACCATCATTATTTCTACGTGTTACAAATATAATGAAAAACTTAGTATACCCTATAGATTTGACCTAGGGTATAAAAATGATTTAAAACCTTTCGTCTATATGTCTGTTCATCTGTCTGTCTGCCTGTCTGTCTGTCTCCGTTTGTCCTTCCGTCTATCCGCATGAGTTACTATTAATTCCCACGATTTACCGGAAACTTACAAAATTCTTAAGAAAGCTAAACCATTGGCTTCATAAAGTATTAATTCTCTAAAACATAAAGCTCCCACATTTTACGTTGCACCGACAGAATAAAATAAATTCACGCAGGGAGGCGTACGGCCACATCTTAAACTAGATCGATAACTATAATTGGGGTAGCTGGAAAGTAAAAATTTTTATTATAAGGGCACCCAGACACACTCAAGTATGTGAGGAGGACTTTACTGTTGGGCGAAGTATCAATAGATAACCACTATGCGCTTACCAAATAAAGCTGGTAAAGCCAAATATCTACCTAACAGTTGCAAAGTACTACACATGGTAACTTGGCGGCCTCATACAGCATTGAACCATTAACGTTCAAATTGTTTAATTAAGTGATTTAAGATACGACTCAAAAATTTGTATCCATATATCGATAAGTAGATTGATATAAACAACTAGATAAATGAGGCTAAGAAATTTCTCTAGGAGTAAGGGTGCCCTCCGTACAAAACGAAGCAAGGAACGATTTCCCTTTTCTCGTAACGCCATTTGGACAGCTAGTTTCTGAGCGTGTTCCGATTCAATTTCAAATTTAAATACTTTTAAAATTCTACAAATGTCACGAGCAGCAAAAGATTACTTTGCAGAGATAGCATCACAGCCTCCAGGGAGCTTCTTCGAGGGAAAATAATACATGTAAGCTGATGTTGCGTTTATACTATTGAAATATATTAGATAATACTCTTATATACTTAACATTGTTGTTGTCGTTTCCTATATCCGCGTTTATTCAATTAAATAAGTTAGTTTTGAAATGAGATTTAAGATTAAGCGAAATACACATCTGTTGCTTTTTTATTGAAAAAAAAAAACATTGACTTAACCTAACTGTATAAGCACATATTGCAGAGTTTATTAGTGCTAACTGCAATCTTGAAATAGTATATTAGTTCAAACTTTATACACGTTGCTGGATCAATTTGTCAATGCTAGCGAGAGAGACTGGGACTTAAAGAAAAATAAAGAAATCCATTATAACGTCATAATGTGCTGAGCTTTTGATTTTTTTCCTCTTCTCTTCCGGAGCCCTCCTCGAGTTGATGGTTGAATAGGTTCGCTTTTTTTCTGTTTCGGATCATCATAGGGACACTGAACAAAATAACTGCTATCCTCAGTGTCGTTGGGTGGACGCGGCAAGCAGAAAGAAGGCAGAACATTTGCGCCTTCACAGGAGGTAATGGTAAGTGTTGTAAAGGTCCCTTCTGGACCGGAGGTTTTGCTACTTTTGTTTTGAAATGAAATTTTTTTTGTATATGACAGGTGACAGCGGCAGGTCTTCGTGGACCCCCCCCCCCCCCCCCCTCTACAGCAATAGCCGAGGCGAGCTAGCGTGCCGCTCTGCATTTCAACGCTGTCTGGACTTTACGTCCAAGCCAATCACTCAACATAGTTTCATAACAGAGAGTTAAAATTTTGTACACGGCGCGTTTCTTCAAAATAGTAAATATAATTTCGAAAATGGACTAAATTGTGCAAAATCTTCTTGGCGTTACCATACAAAACTTTATTTGATTTATATGATGTAATTTAGAATCGTTAGAAATGAAAGTTCTTAAAAAAATTCTTCAATTCTCCATTTATTTACCTTTTGTTTTCATCCAGATTAGGTTTATTATTATTGGTCTTACACCAGTTATAAACTTTTCTCTTGTTATTCATTAGCGTTCTTTGAAATGAGTAATAGTGGATGTTGTGAATAGATCTTTTTGGGTTTCGGAGTAACTATGTACACTATGTTTTAAAGTTTAGCTGTTTTCGTTTATAATATATTGGCTTAATGAATTAAATACATTAATTACATATTGAAAATAATTAAAAAAAAAGTTTTACCAATGTTATCTATTAAATCGAGTGTTTTCTTTTTATGTATGTGAACTATTATAAAAAAGAGTTGTTTTTTCTGAGTAAATCTCATAAAAATTTAACGAAGCTTTGGAAAAATCCCCTTCTTACAACCTGCTAATGCAATAAGTTGATCCTGATCAACCTCATAAGAAAGTGCTCTCTGAAAGTAGATTCATTGCAAATTTATTGCAACCAATTATGGACACAGACATTTTCCCGGGAGCATTCTTCGAATACCTATTGCTATCGAAAGTCTTTTAGATTCAAAAAACTTCTAGCTCCAACTATAATTATCGGTATTGTTATACTTATGTTAGCAGCTACAATACAACAGGAACGTGTGTGGAGATTGGGGTATAATGATTCCAGTTTGAGGTTATAGTAGGAAACACGTTTTAAAGGCCTTTACTCCAACATGATGTGTGAGATACGACTAATGAATGATGGTAAGCGAAGTATAATGAGCTTTACTTATACTTAATTATTCAGGGTGGAATAATTAAGTAGATGTCATTATACTTCATCTTTTTGTACCATCAGAGGACAGCCATTTGTAAAATTCATCATACATAATATATGTATATACATATGTATAAAAAACTTCTCCTAAAATCGATTTTCCAACAGCATAGATACATGTAGAGATGCCGATAAATATTTGATAGTATTTTATAAAGCTAAACAATGTTATGCACTCGTGTATTGTCATGAAATTATAAATTCAGCCTCAGAATGCCTGACTTTGTACATAAACAGTGTATATATATATATAGCCAGTCTTTCATCACAATAAACATCCCTGGCCCGATGGTTGTCTTCATAAGTATTTACACAAGAAGTGTGTTTCACTTTCAATTATAAATTGAAAAATAAAACGACCTAGTTTTTTCTTAACAATATATCGAACTGGCAATTTGTTAGCATTAAAAAAATCATCTTAGAGTATCGATGTAAGCAATTGAAAAACTCGGGAGGACTGAGTTAACTATTTTTCAATGTTGATTTAAAGTTTTCAATTGAATGTAGGACCAAAATAAAAATGCAAATTTTTTAGGAAGATCTTTAGGTGTTAAAAAGTGATTAAAGGGAAATCTGGCATTGGAAGATTTTATTTGAATTTTAGGTGTGGGAATTCTTCTGAGGGGGCGGTTAGCCAAAATGTTTTTTAGATTTCTTATTTAGTGTTAATGTTAGCCCTGTTACTGGTAATTATACTGGTGGATATAAAACCTGCATTTTAATTTTTCAGCAATTCCCTCAAGTAGAAAATCTGGTAGTTGGAATATTTCATCACATCAGTGCTATATTTTAACGACTTAAAATTACAATGTTAGTTAATTTTTACAAATACAATAGACGTATATATAAAGTAATATTTTGTATCTAATTGCCTCTTTATCTTGTTTAATTTTTCACTTTTCCAGAGCTGTAATTATTATTGCATTGAAAATAATTATTGTTCCGTGCGTGACTTGTCAAAAGACAATATATCACATATACTTCACTATCTTTATATTTCAAACTAAATGATAACAAACACTTCCAGTATAATTATCGATTATTAATAACAACTGTCTTTTACCCTTTTCTGCTTTTGTTTCGTACTTTAATGTCCAGTGCAGTCATTATCTACTTTGCTTGAAGAACAAAATTAAATATATTATATATTGATATCTTATAAATAGGTACAATATTACATAAACTTGACGGGGACACAAGGTGTTTGATAGTGCTGCCAGGCTGTACACGAGCATTTCCTCTATTATAGTAGTCAGCGAAAGATCCCACAGGTTAGATCATTTTGACTATAAAATTTGGAGCTCTCTTACGCATGTAATCTTTCTTCGCATTCATTGCAACAATCGAAGTCAATGTTTTTCGTTGCGACATAAAATGATGAACCAAAGCATGGGTCAATAGGCTTAATTCGTTCAATCTTCAAATAAAAGGGCGCTAAAGCTCGATAGAGCTGCTAGCCTAAAATTCATCCATGATTTTATTGGAGACATGGAGAGCTTTCAAAAATTCTTGTTTAATTCCAGAAGCTCGCCGAATCTATTGAACCTGTGGTACAGAAAGGAAACTAACCAGGAAAACATTATATAAAAAATTTTAATTTTTTCTACAAGAAATCTTATATGTTATTTCTATTCTAAAATTGGCCTTACAAATTATAATTGTTGTCAAAATTACACGTTTATCTTTCGCTACCCATACTTTCCTTAGTTACATATTTAAAAGGACCCTCTGCATTTTAATTACTTCCAGCTACTCTAAAAATAGGGGCCATCATATAAGCGACTGTAGAAAGGGTCAGAATAACGAGAATTCATATAATGCAACGTCAGTAGTTGTTTTATGGGGGAATGAGACCATAGCTTTTATTTGGAACTCTCACCCGCAGTGGTGCCACCGTCGCTAGGTGTATGTGTGTGTGTGTGTGTGCCCATGCTAACTGAGGAGCGTTGGTTGTGGCTTGGCTACAAGAAATGAGGGATGTGAGTTTGCGTCTTAAGACTTTTTTGGGGATACGAACGAGATCACTTTTAGCACACCCCAGCATAGGAAAATAGCATAGGACATCGATTTTGTTTCTGGAGCTCGCTTATTTTTCATCTCGAGTTTTGGGGATACGAGATAACTTTGGAGATACGAGATCACTTTCAGCACTCTCCAGCATAGGGAAATAGCATAGGTTTTGGATTTTGTTCCTGGAGTTCGCTTATTTTTCATGTCAGACTCGTAGGCGCTAAGTTGACATTAATATTTATGCCAATTTCTAGAAGGTATGAAGGTAACCCGAAGATATTTTCTGTTCATTCCGATAGTAGTATTAACGGGGGGGGGGGGGGGGTGTAAAATTTTCCACAAAAATCCTCTACGGCTGGAAAACAAACACTATAACAGCTATAATCGAAGTTGTGGATTAAAGCAAACCTTAATCTGTAGGTGTCTTTTAAAAACATTGCGTCATATGCTGATACATCTAAAAATATATCAGACAAGGCTGATTGGGGCGAATGTAGATAGATATGTTGACTTAGATAAGTAATGGAAATTAGTAAATGCCTAATTTTGCTCTTCAGGTGGAATGCTTCTAATTTGATTCCTTGCATGAACAAATCCGCACAGTCCAGTAAAGTAAACAAATTCGCAGTTGAATAATGTAAACAAATTCGCACAGCAGCCGAGTGAAGTAAACAAATAAGCGATTCATGTTTTTTGATGTTAAGATTCCCAATTTCTTTAGCTGAAAAAAACAAGATATGATATCTTAGAAGAGTAGTGGAAGTTATAATTGAAAATTTCTTTTGCTGAAAAAAACAACAACTATAACGTAAGTTGTGATCTGTAGGTGTCTTTTATAAACAAGAGTGATCATGTTATGATATTCGATGTGTGAAAATAGATCACGGCTGGTTGGGACGGCAAAACGCATCAAATCATTAGAAGTAATGGAAATTAAGGCATTAGAAAAGGTGGCCAGGCAGCTGGTAATTTGATATCTTGCGTAAACAAATACAGCCGAGTAAAGCAGACAAATTGAGGGATTAATGTTTTTTGCATCTAGGAGTTTGTATTGAAAAGTCTTACATTTTATGAAAAAGTTTTTTTTTTTATTTTCAATAAAATTTCTCAATCAGTCACGTTGTTATATTTGATTGACCCCGATATCATAGTTCACATGAAGCTGATAAGATGATGATAATTTTGTCTTCATACTATTGGGACAGGTACATTGTTTTCTTACCATTAATTTGAGAGTGGTTTAAATTAACAGCTTTGTTGAAAGAGGGCTGTGTTATGATATTAGTGTAGTTTGATATGTTGTCTGAGGTGAGTAGTGGAAGTTGTATAGGAGCTATTAATAAGCAGTAAAATCCTAATCAGCAATCTTGCTTGACATTTATCTCCTCTAAAGTATCAGCCGAATGGTGATGAAGGAAGGAAGAAATTGTTGATAATTCTCCAAGTCCATGGTGATGATCGCGGTGGGGGGTTAAGAGTAGGTACTGTAAGTTATATATTAAGTTAAAAGTTTTGATGGATGGTATTTGGTATTTATATCCTCGAAATGGTGTTATACGAGTATCAGAAAGTTCGGAAAAGTTGATAATGCTTTAAGTTATATAGTGAAGACCGCGATGTTGAGAGTGGGTATTTGGAATGATATAATCTTTAAATCTTACCATGAAAGTATGAAAGTATTAGGTTGGAAGTGGATTAAATTAAAAGTTTTGACGAAAGAAAATGGAGTTATTATATTAATATAGTATAATATGTTGTCTTAGATGAGTACTTGAGAGCTGTGAGCACACATATGTGGAATATGTTGTAGATGAGTAGTGAAAGTTGAAAATGTAAGATCCCCAATTTCGTTACTGAAAAACAGCAACAACTATAAATAATATATAGCAAATAAATTTTTCACGCAACATTTATTCACATAAAATTCATTATTTATTTTTATATCTTAAGTTATAAACTTTTTTCTATGTGTTTCACATCCAAGAAGCGATCCAGAGCAAATGTCTACCATGATACTTTTCTGCGTTAGGCTATGAGAGTTCGGCAGCAAAATCCCATTTTATTTCTATGGAGGTCCAAACTTACGTTTGCAACTATCTCTCTCTAACACATCATTTGTCTTGCTATAACACATTAGGAAGCTTTAGTGAATACAATATCACTCTCACACAACATCTGTTTCTTTCTAATACAAATATTTGAGGTGGACTTGGTCATATACTTGTCAGCTGTGGATATGTATGTATGCAAAACTGAGGTGAATTAATGTAACGTTGTCTAGTGTAACAGAAAAACTTTCATGGGTGATATGGGGCTTGAATCGATGTATGTTACGCACTAGATTGGTGGTATATCTGCTTATTTGATCGAAGCAAATTAGTTTCACGGCTTCCTGACCAAGAATTAAATATAGTTGAAATTCATAAAAATGTTGAACCGATGTCAAGAACATCGTGATCATTGCAGCATGTTATGAAATCCGATATCTAAAAACGAATCACACGAACGTTATTGCGGTGGTAAAAACATGAAAGCATTAGGTTGGGAGTGGGTACCATTTAAGGCATTGGTGAAAGAAGGCGGTAGTAGATATTAATGTAAGATGACAAGAGGCATCAGTTAATTTTGGTGAGCCTCAGCGATAGTTCGAATAAAAAATATAAATGTCAACCATGCTAATAAATGAAAGTTTTTCTAGCAAAAATGGTGGTGCAACGGCATATGGAGAGCTATTGGACAAAGTAAATCGCCGAGAGTGTTATTGAAAGCCACCAGTCGAGATGGAGAAATTACTCAGCGTGTGACAAAAAGTAATTTTGTAAAGTGGGAGGAAATAAAAGCAGTATTCACAGGCAACATTAGAACGGGAATTATTGTAAATATAAACCATACAGAACCTAAGCTATTTATACAGGATGCTTGTGATTTATCTATACGCCGTATTAAGAAAATTTTAAAACGCCATCTCAATATTAAAGTTAATACAAAATTGTGTGCTGATTTTGTTAAGGATATCAGTGACAATGAGGCTATAAATCCATACAGGATTGTTAACAAATCCCATCTTATGCAAGTTACCTCTGAGAAATGAGTGCCCAGTAATAATTGACACCAGGGGGGCTTTCAGAGTAGGCTTGTTTAGATCGAATATCTTTTCGGTTAAGTTCTTCTCCTTGTTCTTAGTGTTTGAGCTGAGGCAGTATCTTCTCACAACAAGAGCGATTGCCGCCTGGGAAACCGTTACGTGTTCGTATTCAATATGGGGGTTTTCGCAGAAAACGTCTGCTCCAGTTTGTTTTTCTTGTGATTTGGAGCCATCTGTGTAGATAAAATGTGTCAGTTGAGACTGACTTCAAAAATTCAAAGATGGATTCGAATGGAACTCTTGTTCCACGGTGAATCCAGATCTGATTGAGATGCAGTCTCTCAGACCTGCGACTGACGCATTGTTCTTTATGTAAATTTGCGCAGGGTGAATGTTGAGGATAACCTCAAAGGCCCTAGTGCTAGTTGACTTGGTTGCGCCGCTTACACTAAAGATGTACAGTGCTTGAACCTCTTCAAATATCTTACGATGATTGGCAAACTTCATTGCTTTCCACTACACCACAGAGTCGTAGGTTACCATGGGTCGGATGACGCTAGTGTACGTCCATAGGATCGACGAGACTTGGGTCCCCACTTTTCCGTTTGCTCTATGACTTATTGCAAGTGCTCTAAAAGTTTTTTTCGCCATGTCTTCTAGATGTTTTTTCGAGTAAAACATTATATCCATTATAATGCCCTGACCTTTATTTCGAAAAGTGTGAAGCAAAGAGAGGGTAGGTGCAATCTAGGAGTGCTAATTTTTTTATTAAACAGGCAGAGATCGGTTTTCAGTAGATTGATGGCAAATTTGAAATCCGTAGCCCCGTCTATGTCCAATCCAATCGGATTTTGTTTTACACCAGTCCATAAAGTTCAGACTTATAACTATCGATAACTTGTATCAGCAGCTCATTTCTGTAGCGTTCTGTAGCTATTCTGGCTGCACAGAGGTCTAATATCGGCAAGGTAGTTTGCTTCGTTTGAATTTGGGCATAGTAATCGTAATATTACAATATCATCCTTATGAACAGCCCTTAAGTATGCTGCAGTGTCATACGCCGTTTACTTTTGGCACTCTGTGAACTAGCACGTATCTTGGGAATTTGATCTTGCTTAAAGTTTTCAATCCTTCACAATTTAACCCATAATGAGTGTAACTCTTATGGTAAAGCTGCATCCCAGTCTAATTTGAGCATTCACAGTTTCTATAGTAATATTCATGCTGTTACTACAACTGAACCCATTATCCCTAGGGGTCAAAGGAAGGATGAGCTTCAATTGGTCTTGTATTGCTGTGGTGTTCGTCAGATTCTCTGAAGCGGCAAGCACGTCATTAACATACAAAATCGTGAGCCAATGCCTTGGCACCAAGAGAGTATCCTATAGCTTCTTATTCTTAAGCTTCTTAAGCCTTTAATTTGGATTGTTTCTCCAACCTATTAGTTCAAAATTCGGCTCAATCTCATCAACTTGTAACTCCCGATACATTTTTTCTATATCGTCAGTGAAGAGAATCTGGAATTCGGAATCTCAGGAGGATAGAAAATACATTATATTGAATAGTGGGTCTCGTGTTTAGAATATTATTGAGAGAGATGTTGGAAGTATTTTCAGCTACCCGAGTTTTGTGGTGGGGCTGTTAGGTTTGATAACACAGTGAGGAGATGGAAATCAGTATAGAGGCTCGACTTTAGCAAGATCAATTTCCTTCATGTGACCAAGACTTATGTATTCACTCATAAATTGAGCCTTCAGATCTGTACATTTTGTCATTCATTGGAAGCCGATATCCTTTTGTTGTTTGGCTTAAGTGTCTTTCGCAGCGTATTACTGCAGTTCTGAAGTTGTTGATATTAGCTAGTCCAATCTCCCGAACCTTTCCTACCATTGATCCAATTCCTGCTCCTCGATCATCGCACATGTTGCCTGAGCTTGAGGTTCATTTTTTATTTTACTGCCTTCTGTCTATCCGAAGGTGGTATTCAGAAGTGTCGGTAATGCCTCGCTGAATTCGATCTACCCGATGGATAGCATCGTGTAGTATAGCTCCGCACCGATTAAAAGATCTATGGAATATGACGCATTTAAGTCGGGACTGGTCAGTTGAATATTGTTTGGAATGGGACATTTTGATATGTCCATAATCTGTCAGCTGAGTGGACATTATGCGTGATAAATCATGTGCCTCCAATTTTATGTTGAATTCATTGATTCTTGATTGCAATGCTAGACTAACTTTGCGTTGGACTTGTTGCTTTCATTGCCCGATTCATTCTATGCACATTGATTCGGGAATTTTCGTTAATCTCAGTTTTTTAGCCATTTTTCGCTGATAAGGTTTACTTGCAATCCTGATCCCAAGACCGTTTTGCACTCAATAGCTGGTCCGTTCCCAGCACTCACCAGGGCTGTACTAAGGATTATATGTACACCTGTTGGGAGAGCAGCTCGTTTATCAAGGCGGTGACGAGCAGTCTAGTGTTCTCCGACCTGGCATTAATTGATTTCCCTTCAGTTATATAACTTATCTCTGTTGTCTTGAGATACTTAATGAGCCTTTCTGCTTCTCCCGAGAGGCTTGAATTGAGATACCATATCTTCTAATCTTCTACAATAAACCAACTCCGCGAAAAGATCATATAATTGTCATCATTTCAAATAATCTCCGTCGAACGTTGGTAAGGAGATTTTCGGTAGTTTTATCCTGATCGCATTGGTTGCGGTAACTAATTCGGTAATTGCTGTGATACTATTATGCCGGTCTTACAATATGAGTTTAAGCTTTCGCTCAGTTGAACCCGAGCAGTATGTTTAAACTATAGCTCAAGTCAAAATTGTTTCGTAGTTTGTTTTTATGCCCAGCTTAGCTGAACTAGTTCAATAGAATTTTGGAATACACCGTGATGCCATGAGCTGATATTTTGGTCCGAATTATTTTACAATTGCAACATATTACAGGAATGAATAAATAACGCACAGTCACTGCGATTGTTTTGAGAAGAATGGCGTTTCTCTCATGTATAACCTAAACTTTGATTTAAACGGCAAAATTCGATGACCTAAGTTCAAGTCAATTTTGAACCAAGTTCAATAATTGAATCAGTACCGTGAAACAGTCAAATCAGTTGAGCAAATGCTTAAATGTAAATCTGAACCAAAGCTGAAACCGAACCTTTCTTTATTATTCAAATTAATTTAAACATAGTTTCAGTACTCAAAATTTGTGTAATCGTATTATGTATTATTATTTGGGCTACTTATTAAATTTAAATTTGTTCTACCTTACAGGCAATAACTTTTGAACTCATTATATTCCTACTTCTGCTGTTGAGTTAATACCCATTAAGCCATATAGGCTATTAGAATTAAAAAACCGAAATTTCGATTCATCTCAATCGAATTTTTAAACACGACATTGTAGTTTCAGCTAGTATGCCAGATCGTAATGGAAACAAAAGTCGACGAATCATAGTCGAGTGTAGCAAATTAAATGAGAAAGCAGTTGGCCATACCTACCGCTTGTCAAATATCATGTAAATACTAATTGCAATTTAAAGTTCCGTTCAAACTTAGATTTGCCAAATGACTTCACCAAATTAAATTAAACTCAGGTGATAGAGCAAAAACAGAATATCTTGCCCATAAAGGCATTTTGAATATGGCCGAAACGCAGTATGGGCTCTTATTCGGTGTTTGTTGCAGCTTCCCCTGCTGTACGTCTGGAGACATTGTGTGGAATCAGGATCTATAAAGTCTCAGTAGAATTTTGACCCCGTCTTTGGTTTCCCGACGCAGAAAATCGACACAGGGGTTTTATTACGCCTATTGTGCCACATCCATAGCAAAATCACTGATGTGGACCTGCGGAACAGTTGTGGTAATGATTTCCGTCCACTTCGCAGTTCCAGCAGTAATTCTGGGTTTCCGAATAGCTTCGAATTCTATTTTCAGCAGAATAGGTGGCAGGGTTGGTTGGAAAGCCTCCACTGATTCGTGAGGTACGATGCCAGTATATGCCCTGGGGGAAGACTGTCGGAGTAAAATTCAAGCACCGTCCCACGAGGTGCTGGCTCACGTGGTTCTCTAATCTGCAACCAGAGTCTTTCGAATCTGTTACGCAGATCCCTTGCGTTTGTATAGCGAAGGAACTCTTGTTCTCCAATAGAGTACAAGTTCTTGTACTTGGATTCTTGTCGTAGTTTAGATATGGCACTGGTTCATGGACTAGTACCTTGTGGAATTGTGCAAGGGTTCTTGGACCGTTGCACTGTTTAACTGCCGATTACAGTGCCTATAATTAGCGTGGTGTATGAAATAGAGACGACATATAGTAAAAACATAATTTTCTATTAAAAATCAAAACTTAATTAATGCTTTATTTTCCATTATCGGCTTTCTATATGATCAATTTGCTGATTATTACAAATAAGCGATTGATTGTACTTTCTTAGTTGCGCTGGAAATAATTTCCAGACGAAATTTAATACTGATAAAAATTGATTTGTATAAAAAAATGCCGATATTTCCAAAGCGAGTGAATTCAACGTATTTACAATTCGTGGTATCTTTTGTAATTGCTGAATATACAAAATTATTGTGAAACTGTGAATTGAAGAAATGTAAGAATGCAGGAAATTGAACATTATATTAGGACTAAGTAAGTGAGAAAAATTATATTGAAATTATTGAATGGAATGTAAATGCGTTGTTGTAGGTATGTATGCTATGTGTCTGCTGCCTGTACATCTTTCCCGCGTTGAACAGCTTGTTCAAACATCGAGTGGCTTGATTTCGTTTGGTAAATATTGATTTCTTTGTAGTTCGGCAATACCCGCGCTTAATTTTTTGGGCTCATCTGAGTGAGCTTGATAGTGTATAGGGCTGTGCTTTATTTCTTTCAGGCGCTTTGATGAAATAGTATCCCCCAGATTCTCCGTTGGCAGAAGTGATAGTCGCATCGCGCCCGGGTAGACATTGTGGGCTTGAATTATAATGAGCTATTGCTTTATTGCGCAATTGCTCTGGATTTTCAGAATTCCAGATCCTTCAAGCATCTGCGTTGATACAGTTTTTTGGCATGCAACATTTATGGACGTTTTTTCTTTTAATGAGTAAATCCATCGGTTGGAATTAAATAATTCTATCCACTTGGAACTGTTTTCGGTCTCCATTATCTGACAATTCGGTGAAGGTGCTCCCTGATTTATGAAACTCATTTCACAGGCGCTGATGTTGGCTCCCCTTCTATATATAGGGTGTTTCAGATTACACATGTAAGTAGCCTTTTCCATGGTTTCACATGTGGCTAATTCTTGTTCGCTAAGCGGGTAGTATTGGTCCCGATTCAGGTTAATTACTATGAAATCAACCGAAGGTTTCGTAACCATGAAGGTGTTATTGATTTCCACTGGAACAGAAATAATGCGACATAGTTCGAATTCTTCATATACAACCAGTGGCAATTTGATTCTGAATATTACGTATTTGTCGGCGACTTGACTTTCTATAGTCATTAAACTGGTCGCTGGTAAATGGTCCTTTATCGTAATTAGTTCTTCTTTTAACTGTCTCGGAAAAAGTAGCTGAGGATTTATCTTGCCGTGATGTGTGTCTATGATCACGTCTAGGATGGTAGTTTGCACGCGTAGATAAGCTGATGTCATTAACGTTTACTGTATCGCTGATGACATAAATAGCTGTGCTAGTCTTTGTTGATGAAGCTCTTGTGTGATGTTGTTGATGTTTTTGATTATTTGACGTAGCCGAAAATCTACTTCATTGAACTGGTGCGTGATGATTTCTTCGCCCTTCTACAAAATGCACTGCATTCCACTCATTAGAGATCAAATGAGTAGAGCCCAAGTTTTCGAAATATGTGCCCGGCTGAGTTTTAAACGGCGATATTTCTACTGGTGAATTTCCTAGAATCGGCAATATGAGACACGCGAATAGGAGCGTGGTGATATTTTGGCAGGTGCAGGCCCTGCGTCCACTTGATCTTTGTCAGCGCTGCGTCTCGGAAACCTTTCCTGTGTTTCATTCGCTCGTACGTCATCTTTATCATCTATTGGCAAAGGTGCCAGTTTATGTATAGGTCTTCTAAGAGTTCCAGACGTGGTTTTGACGTCAGTAACTCGAACCAAGCCGTCCTTTCCCTGAATTGCCTGGGCAATCTTTCTGAGCTGCCATCTGAGGGGAGGAAAATTATCTTCTTGGATTAACACCATCATACCAGTGCTAGCGTTCACGGATTGCTGCTTCCGCTTGTGTCTTTGCTGCAGCTCACATATGTATTCGTGAGAGCATCGACGCCAAAATTCGTGCCGTATATGTGACACCATTTTCCATCTTCCCACTGGACCCACTTGCTGTGTACTTGAATGTGGATCCATTCTTGAAGTCAGGGCCTACCCCACAAGAAAATGTCCGGGTGTTAATGCTGTTAGATCATTCGGATTGGATTGGGTTATTGGCCTCGTATTCATTATGGCTTCGATCTCAGATGTGAGCGTAGTTAACTCTTCATGTCAGAGAAGCTGCAGCAACACCCTTGTATAATAGGGACTAGGCTGATTTTACTGCTGCTTCTAATAATCCACCGAAATTGGGTGGGGGGGGGGGGGGCGTGGTGGGATGAAATAGAACTCCATACCCTTTCCATGGCTCATTGAAGTAATTTTATCTTGAGACCTATTTGAGTGTATGATGTGTTGAGGATCATTCAGCTGATTTCTGGCTCCTACGAAGTTAAGTTTGTGGCGTCGCCTTTGTAACGAAGCAGCAGAGTACTGCGATATATGATTTTTCATGGAGTTTCCCACTTAATTTGAAGTATATCCAAATGGAACCGCAAAAGTCCACTCCGGAATTTATAAATGGTCTAGCGGGCTAAACTCTTGCTGCGGGGAGATTTCCCATTAACGGAGTCATGAGCTTTGGCTTGACGTCGTTGCAACGAACTTAGTTATGCACGATCGATCTGGCAATAGTCTTCCCCCTGATTGGCCAAAATCTTTGTCGTGTAAGTGCTAGTAATGTTTGGGTGCCAGCATGAATGTCTGAAATTAGTAGCTTGGTGACTGGGTTAGCACAAGGCAGCAATATTGGATGTTTTGACTCGTATGATAGATTTGAATGTTCTAGCCTTCCTCCTACTCGTATCATATTTTCCTCGTCAATGAAGGGTGCGAGGCTATTTAATGAACTACTATTGTTAACCGTTCCAGGTCGATTCAGTTGGTTGATATCATCCATGAATCCTTCTTGTTGTGCCTCATTTATGATACGATAAGCGCTTCATATAATTCCTGAATGCTTATTGAAGCCTCGCTTCTTTTATGTTGATTTTTCGGTCTTGCATTATAAGTAAATCTTAGAATATATGCCATTATTCTCTCCAACCTCTTGATTGAATTTCCGTGATTGATGACACTGCTGAATGGTAAGCATTTTCTTAAGGCAGTTAACAAAATCTTAGATTTTTTTCCACATCGGTGTCCACTTTGGGATAGTTAGACGGCCAAATCCGGTCTGAGCCATGTAAAAATGGTGGTATATAAAACCAAATGCTGCAGTTAATTTTGCCTCTAAATAGAAGCTACTCTGTTGGCGACGAAAGTATGAAATGAAGAAGACTCTGTAGTAATCCACGCGAGAACAATCTCTGAATCTGCCCCAGGCTGTTTTTATTGCAAAGGCATCTGTTTCTGGTTGTAAGGTCAGGCCAAGCGTCTTGATGAGTTCTTCCGATTCATCGTTAGAGTTGAGCTCTAGTGCAATGCCATCTTTTGGAATGTTTTGAAGTAATTATGGGTGATTTTAACACCACCTTTGCAGATTGAAACCAGATGATTGAAGTCAATTCTTTAATTGTCGTTTCATTTCCTTGAACTCAGATAAGTTGCTCGATCTGGTCAATACATCGTCGACGTAAAAGTCCCTTTTCAAAACTTCTGCGGCCAATGGGAACCATTCTCTCTCCGTGTCTGCTAAAGACTGCAGACATTTTGTCGTCAAAAATGGAGCTGAGGTTAGTTTGTATGCAAAGTCTGAAGGTTTTCAAAGGTTTATCTGGATTGTCTCTCCAAAAGATCAGCTGGTAGTTTCGATCGTTTTCATCAAGTAGAAATTGTCGTTACATCTTTTCGATGTCAGTCGTGAACACGAATTTTGGTAGCCTGAATCGGATAAGAATCGAAAATAATTCATCTTGGGTAGTGGGACCCTTGTGTAGGATATCGTGTAACGATATATTAGATGAAGTTTTTGCCGATGCATCAAACACCACTCTAAGCTTGGTGGTGTTACTGTCAGGCTTTAGCACACAATGGTATGGTAAGAAATAATGCTGCTTGGCGATCTCAGTAGGGTTTGCTTCTTATGACCAAGTCTGCAATATTCATTCATGAATTCAACGTATTGCGACCTTATTGTAGGGTGTCTGCGATGTCCCTGGATTCTCCTAGTTTTATTGAATCAGTTAAAAATGGTAATTTCACGATGAATCTTCCTTCTCTGGTTCTTTTGCCGTTCTGATTGAAGTGGTTTACGCATTTCTGTTCTGTTGCTGTTAAGTTTGAGCATTCATCCGAAGAATCAATTTCTTCTAGCTTCCAAAACTTCTCAAAGATATTTTCGGTTCTTTTGCTTTCACTGCAAATTCCACACGTAGCTAAAGCAGCTTTCTTTCCCCGGATCGCTCCTGAAAAAACCAATCCAAACGCAGTGTTTTGCAATGTTGGTAGGTTTGGACCAAGCTTATTCTGTCCAATGGATAATAGTTCGTAATAAAGCTCAGCACCTATTAAAAACTCAATCCGACCAGGCTTATTGAACTCTGGGTCTGCAAATTTTATATTTTGTGGAATTGGCCAAGAGTTGATATAGAGTATGCATTCGGGTTGATATGCAGTAATATTGGGTAGAACAAATGCTTCCAAAGGAGTTGATAAATTGTTTACTCTTGAACGTAAAACACGTTTGCACGATGTTGTGCCCTTTGGGTGTGCTCTCCAATGCCACTGATGTACATTGCTTCTGTAACTTGTCAGACATAAATAATCTTCCGTCATAAAGTTTAGTTGCGACCGGGAATCAAGAATAGATCGACACTGTACTACAGCTCCTTCTTGCTTGACCAATTCTATTAAAGCTGTTCCTAACAGTACATAGGTGGAGTCAGGTTGATTAGTACGAGCTGCTAGCATTGTCTTCTCAGCTATTATGTCGCTGGTTACTGTGTGAAGTACATTGGTATCACTCTGCAAAGGAGATCGCATCACTTCCTGGTTGCTCGTTGGATTGCGTTGTGTACTTGACCATGCAAATTGGTCAGTCTTGACATGTCGCGTTGTCGTATCCACGTATAGCAGTGTATTGTGTCTTTTGGAGGATTTGGCACAGTTGTTTTTCGAAGTGGAGCGTGTGACTGAATGGCCTTTCATGCAATTAATACACAAATTGTCTTTTTTAAAATGCTGCAAGGATTTTTTGGATGTTGCAATAAGAACTCTTTAAACGAGTACAGAGGGTGGTTTTTCTTCCATATGACCCAAATGTTGACCCTTGTCGAGGTTAGGGTTGCTGTTCTTGAATTGTTCATGAATGATTTCTGTATTACACGGCAGCCATGCCCAGATGTATGTTTGCTTCTTTCCAATGCTTCCAATGTTTGAAATTGCATATCAAAAATTTCAATAGCTGGTTGATGGTGGGTAGCTCTCTTGGCGATTCCAAAGACTGCTCGTAAAGTGAATGAGTATCTTTATCAAACTTCTTGATACTTAGATGCACAAGTAATGGACTCCAAGATTCTGTAGCAATTCCCAAGTTCTTCAAACCATGGATGCATTCCTTTGTGATATGATGAATACTCTTCAATCCAGTTGCTGATTCATGTTAAAGATTTGGTTGCGTTAAGAATCTATTGAGAAGTGCTGTACATAACAACCTTTTGTTCTTGTAGCGTGACTGAAGGATATCCCAGGATGTATCGTAGTTGTTCTGAATTGCTGCAAGATGCTGTGTTAATGCTCTTACTTCACCACTTATGCTGCTGGTCAGGTAAAATATTTTTGTGCCTTGCTGATGCCTTAGGAATGAATTAGTTGCTCGTATAAGTCCCGAAACTGTGTCCACTTTAGGTATTCACCATCGAAACTAGGCAAAGTTATTCTTGGTAGCTTGATGCTTGCATTATCTGTTGAAGTCGTCTTGGATGCTTGCAGGTGAAAATAATTAATTTTTTGTGTAAGCGAAATGATTGCCTGCTGTATGCGTTCCTACCATTCAAAGTAATCCTCGATGATGTATCCTACCTTGGCTGGATCTTCCGTTAGCTCCCATACCAAAGTGTTTTATTGTTGGATTTGAGCCTAATAATGATCGATTGTCTTTAGCTCCACTTTATAATACTGTTGAGACTGCTGTTGATCTTCGTAGGGAAGGCTGGTGAGGAGTCGATTTAAAGATTGCATGACTTCTTTTTGTTTCCCTATTACTCTATGAACTTCATGGGAGCTAGTCATTTTGTCTGCTTCAAACAGGGCGTCTATCTTGAGTGCATCTTGTTGCTTATTCTGATTCAGAGACTGCGATGGTGCATTCGTTTCCTTCTAAATGATGGGAAGCTTCGTGCTGGTGTTATTTTGTATTATCAGCGTTGATCCCACCTCCAATGCATCTATGTAGCTTGCCATCTGCTCTTGGTAAGCTTCGCAGACATGTCTGACAGCATTGTAATAGTCTTTCATGTAGTATTGCTGATGCAAATCTTCTCCATGCTGAGTGCTTATAATGTTATCTGCACCTTCAAATTTATCCCATGCCTCTTGTAGTCTGAGCAATCTTTCTTTGAAGTAAGGCAGATCCTTTCGGCTTGAGGAATCTTTCCTCTATTTTCTATTATGGTCTGAATCTCTTTCCAGTTGCTTGTTGCTGATTTGCCAATTGATCCATGTTTATTGAGGCTATCGTGTGCAAAAGATTCGAAGTTGTCTTCTTGAAATGGCTGATGGTAAAATACAACGATGTGCTTGTATCTCGTCGGGCTGACCAAAATGTTTGTATAGCGAAGGGACTGTTTTGTTCTCCGCTAGAGTACAAGTTCTTGTAGTTGAACTCTTGTTGTAGTTTGGATATAGCACTGGTTCATGGACCAGTACCTTAAGGAATTGTGCAAGGGTTCTTGGGCCGTAACACTGTTGAGCTGCTGCTTATACTGCTTATATTTAGCGTAGTGTATGAAATAGAGACAACGTATAGTAAAACCACAATTTTCTATTGAAAATAAAAACTTAATGAATGCATTATTTTACATTATCGGCTTTTTATATGATCAGTTTGCTGATTATTACAAATAGATGATTGATTTTACATTTTTAGTCGCGCCGGAAAGAATTTCCAGACGAAATTTAATACTGATAAAAATTGATTTGTGCAAAAAGATGCTGATATTTCCAAAGCTCATTTACAATTAATGGAATTTTTTATAATTGCTGAATATACAAAATTATTGTGAAACTTTGAATTAAAAAAATGCAAGAATGTAAGAAATTGAACAAATTATATTATGACCAATTAAATGAGAAAAATTATATAGAAATTATTAAATGGAAAGTAAATGCGTATTTATATGTATGTATGTTATGTGTCTGCTTCCTGCACACCTTGGGTCAAGCACGTTGTTGACCTGGTATAATAAGGGAGCTTGTTACAACGCTGGCTTAATATTTCTCCGTAGAGTTTCTATTAGCTCTGAATCTGGAATAGGCGATATCCTCTTTGATTTGAAAGACTGCACGGCCCGTCTATAGTCACTAAAAGATTCACGCAGATCTTTCCTTCTATTTTCAACTAGCTAACAAGGTTATGGAATACGAACTATCCACGCCAAAGGTGCGATAAAATGCGAGTTTCCGACGGAAAACTGGATTGTGGTTGTGATTACCCCCCAACGCTCTATGCACTGCGGGGTAATGGTTCAAGTAAAGCGTTTAGAGGTGATGTAGAAATGCCGACAGCTTTAGCCGGACGATATGTAAAAGCAGACAGTTCATAAAGCCTATGGCTGAGTGAGGAGCCGGGGGCACTTGCTGACACTGAACTCAGGCGGTCAAGTCTGTCGTTGACGGAGAGTATCGGGTGCCTTCCCTGTAGATGGGCAATCAGTGGCTGTGACATGCTGTATCTCAATGGGGATAGATGAGACGTATCAGAGCTTAGGTGGAGACTCCTTATCACCTTCGGGGTGCTGAGGAAGTGGCCCGGTGCAAAAGTTACTGAGACTGAAGTCTTAGGGATCGTAGTGAAAGTGGTGATTGTATTGAGGTCGCCGAGAACGGCTTCAATTGGGGCGGGAGTACCAGGTAATGAGGCAGTTTCTATGACGGATAGAAGATCTTCTAGGTCGTGAATCAGGGCCTCTGCTTGGTCTCGTACTATTGGTGACGTTATTGCTAGTCTGCGTGCAACATAGAGTACATGATATGCTTGGAATCGGTAAAGAGATCGAGCTTTCTCATCGTAAATAGGATTTGCCGCCAAGTTATGTTGCAGGGCTGTGATACGATTGCACAAGAAGCACTCTTCCACCAGCGGTTTTTATGGGCATGCGAAATATGTGGGATTCTAATTGGATTGGCACACACTCTGCTTGGTACAGGTCTATGAAGTGTTCGTGGGCATCGTGTTCACTGGTTTTTAGACCCCGAAAGGCATATTCAACTGCCAGCTCTTCTACGAACAATTGGTTAAAGTTCATGATATATTTTCTTAGAAAGCAAAGTAAGCGCAGTTGACGCAGGAGAATTATTAAAAGTAATTTGTGACAAAGAGAAATCGATATTCAAGAGTTGGCACTCAATCTTGAAGTGTCCCCGATATCCGTATTGAAAACACTCATGAGATCTTGGAGGTGTTCTCCTGGTTGAATATGCTTGGTATCTTCCTTATGACACTGGCCCTATTCTGGGTAGAAACGGTCCTGAATTCTGTTTGGGCCCGCCTCTGCTCAAATCGTCCGTTGGCCATCTTTGGTGCACTTACTGTGTTCGGCTTTCGGTCTTCTTGCCATACCCTCGAGTCTATATATTGAAGTCTTTTGGCATCTTTTTCGAAATTACTCACTTCCTCTCTCACTTCTTCCAGTGACGCAAACTTTCGCCCTGTAAGGTACACCCAACACACCAACTTTAAAGGTAGCAACAAATCCGCCTCCAATTCGACTAGTAATCCCTTCTCCCCTCCTGGAGCTGAGACAGCCTCCTTTCTCTGATCGCGCAGTTCTATCGTTCGATCCGCGAACTCACTGATGTCCCCTTCAGGTCTCTGTATACATACTAGCATATCAGTGCGTAATTTAGTGAATGATTTTCGCGGCATATATGCGAAATTTTATTGCTTGCTGTACAGTTTCGAAGTCTTTCGTCTTCTGGGAGTTTATCAGGTAATATGCATCATCCGTCAGCCGATATTTTACACACTTCATGAAAATAACTTTTTCCGCGGCTTACAGTCGGTTAGAAAGAACTTTGCAGCAACAAAGAATTCGATATATGTACTTCCTTCGCTAGCTTCGGAGGCCTTTCCCCAGAGAACATTGGCATGTATTTTGATAGCATGTCCATAATTCTATCATATGCATCAGCCATGTTGTACTTTAGTGGTCTGTCTACGTTGATCTTTGTCCCTATTGTTCTTTGTCTCAATTGTCAGCTATATTTTGCTATCTGTCCTTCCTTCCACAGCTTCCCTTAAATTGTTTTGCTTGTCCTGGAATACTAGTTTACTTATTTTTCACGCTCCTCTCATCGCGAGGTTTATAAAAAGCTATTATAATACAGAAATCGATACGCCTACAACTAAATATTAATACGCAAACTTGACTAGACTCAACATCCCGACAAAGATCATTCTCGATAACTTTGATCTTCCACTGGAAGTACTTAAAAAAACTCTACTCAGGACCATTAAACTCGGACAAAACAACGATTCGAGGCTCATCTAATATTATTACTTTGCATGCTATTATCTAACGAGAAACGAAAAAGTAAAATACAAACAGCAAATCCACATTCGGACCACGCTCTCAACACTCTAAGTTTAAGAACTAGGCTGAAACGTGAAACCTATCAAATCAATTTAAAAGAAAAAAACCCTTACTTTTTAAATTTTATTTTAACACACAACAAAAATACAACAAACCATACTTTATTTGAGACTTTGTACTGAACCGTGTTGAACCCAGGATTATTCCCGTTAATAATATTGCGACTATTAAAAATGCGATAACTTGAATACAGGCGCGTACGATTAACTCCTAAACTGAAAGGCGACGTTTATTAATTACTAATTTTCACGTAGCTAATACACATCTATTACAATTATCGTAAAAATATTATAACTTACTTCGAACTTTATCACATCTTGAAATTAACACGTTTTATCTGAAAAAACAAAAAACAATTTTTTTTTAGTATTTATACGGGATACGGGAGTAGCTTGTAAAAGCACAACTCCTCGATCGCCGCTAATGTTCGTCGGAGAAGCTAAGATATCTTTGCTCATAGTGTGTGTGTTTGGAGTAGCTTAGATAGCTACTGAATCCTATTTTAAATAAATCACAAAACAAACACAAGAACAAGACAGAAAATCATCAAACACAAATATTTAAAACACTGTTACCTTTAATTGACCGGCTGCGCCATTTGTCGTATGCCAATGCAATCGAACAACAGAAAATATTAATTAACCACGATCACTAAAACTCTTCCATAAATACAACGCTCGAATTTTTTTAACACGTTTATAATTCTTTATTTACCGTAAACTGACCTACCTTAACAATCTAAGAACGCGAAATACTTCAAACAATTATTCCGTCTTCTGAACTGACCTAACTTAATACTCTGTAATCTGACTCGAACAGTAACTTCCGAGCGCGATGACTGATAACTGAACGGCATTCTCCAGCCCAGCCATTGGTCTTTTATGCACCCATTTTCGGAAGCAAACTTTACAACACGGATAAGTAAAAAACGACACATCCTTGTCGTTTGCTCTACCTGTTGCAGCCCCTGAGTCGCTTAGTAGTACACAATCGCTTTACATAATAATTATCATGCGGGGATAATTATTATCGTAATCATCGATTGCTCCACTAAGCGCTCGTCGCACGCTAATTAGGAAAATAACCGACGAATGCAGAGCTATTCCATGCGAGGTAATTGTTTAGCAATCTCTAATTATTTTACCAGAATATGCCTATGGCTGCTGGAAGAATCTTCCGTACATTGGGCCATAACACGGTGACGGAGCGTGCGCTTACTACTCTTCCGACCAACACGATTAACTCGCGCTTGTCGTCAGAGTAGCCTACGCGGGGGTACGTGGCCGGAGCGTGCGCTCACTACTCTTCTAAGTAGCCAATATGGGGGGCACGGGCCAGAATGTATACATACGCTTGCCAAATCTCAAACCAACACAAAGAATGTGCGCTTGCCGTTGAATTGGCTAACACGAATTGCGGATAGGACTGGATGGGAGATGCTCTTGGTCGAGCTGCTGGGAGGCAACTAACCAATCTATTAGGGAGTGACTGACTTGTATAGCCAGTTCACTGGTAGTCCTCTAGTGGGGGTCAAGTCTTCGGGCATGGAGTTAAATTCTCAGTGTCTGCGATAATTATTTGCGGGATCCGGTGACTTGATTGGATGACTTGTGTCTGCCTGAATGTTCGGTGATCAACTGAGTGATTTCGCTACTGGCCGGTGGCTATTTATAAGTACACTGGTTGCTGGTGACGTGTGCAGAATGCTTGATGTTGGTAGCATGCCACCAGCTCGGGTCACTGCTGGGGTTTTAGTCAACAGCATGTTCCTCTCTCGGCGGCTGGCTTACTTTCTTGGGGTGCACTTGTTTGTCTCATATTACTTCGTTGCTGAATGTATGTCACTTCGTTACAACTGTTGAAAGGTAACACGAAAAGAGAGCTAAAACCTTGTATGTTTATTATTCATATAATGTAAGTCCATTTAATGCTTGTACCCCTCCAATAAAACCCACCAGTACTATCAGTTTTAGGTAAAAGATAAATTTTCACGGAATACCTACACTGTAAAAAACGTATACAATTGTTTCCAGAAAGCTCAGATATTTTTCCGTAAAATATAGGGAATATTCCACTTGTGGCAACAATTATGTACATCTTTTACAGTGTGACTTTGATAATTCTTTTCCCAATTGATTTCTACAAAAAGTCGTATATTCCCTATGAGGCTTTTATTGTTCGTTTTGGATACCATTTTATAAAAAACAAGTGGAAAAGTTGTAATTGGTCTAAGACCAATTATAGTATACCGTAGTTGCACATAAAAGGTAAATATAGTGAGAACCTAAAGTTCTGTATAGCAACACCAAGGGTTGTCCGATTTAGTTCATTTTTGAATTTTTTTTACTATTTCTATGAAAACGCTACAAAATTTCATCTATTTATGTTGACGCCTTCTGAGGAAATATCCAAATATATAGTGAAAACCAAAGTTTTTTACGGCAATATTAAGAAAGGGTGACCCGATTTAGTCCAGTTTTGAACTTGCATTTGCAATTTGTATGTACAAAATTTGAGCTCTCCACGTTGACGCGCTCTCAGGGAGTGAATACATAAAATGAAAACCAAAACTCACCAAGAAGCGATTGCTCCATGTAATCTATTTTTGAAATTTTATATGGCAACCCTGCAACGGAGTTGCCCTATTTGTCCCATTTTCGAACTTAAATTCACTTTTTAACTGTTAGATGAAATCTATAGTGTATAATAAGTTTGACATTCCGTTTCTAACGCACATAAATAATTATGGTACAGCAAAATGGATTGGACACCTAATCATATTGTTATGAGCGTGTCGTTTGTTCGTTATTTAAAACACAATATTTCAGCAATCATTCAAAAGTTCTTTCTTCTATTTAACTTTACTGTTTTCTCTCACAATTCACAAATTATTATCAAATCAACTCTTTAGTTATCCAAATAGTTTATTTCGTTCATTTCATTGTCTGAAATAAGACTCCGCCTCCTGAAGGTGAGAAGCGCCGTATTTATACTCTACAATTTATCCTAGAACCTTCCCGTAAGTTCTATTCTCCGCCCAAAGTTTACTAAGATGTCACTAACCTAAAGTTGTTTCTATTTCCATATATATATTGCTTATGTCACTTTGTTGCGCATAACACTGCTTCTTAAAATTGTTCGCCCCGAACAATAGGTGGTCCACCATCTTGATGCTCGCAGTATTGACATAAACGATCCAGGCGAACGATTTTCCGTTTGCCTCTTGTACCACGCTGAATCTTGTATACTACTTCATTAATTCTATTTACCACGGAATATGGTCCTTCCCAGTGTTGTTCTAATTTTGGAGAACGTCCTTTTCATCGTGTCGGGTTGTACAGCAAAACAAGGTCAATTTCATTAAATCCGCTGAATTAGCACATAAGTCTTAGCGGATCTTCATCCGATCAGTATTGATGGCTAATTTAGCTCTCGTGGCCTCGTGCACAATAGCTAATCGTTGTGTAAGTTCCGATATATAGTCGTCTGGTGAACGAAAGTTACCTCTGGGTGTACTAAACCTGAGTTCGCTTGGTAAACGCATCTCCCTTCCGAATACGACCTTACCTGGAGTTTGTCCGGTCATCTTGTGAACAGCTGATCGATAAGCCATTAAGAACACGGGAATATGTCGATCCCAATCGCGTTGATGATAGTCGACTACTATCTATATATTATGCTCGACCAATGTTATGTTGAAACGCTCTACGATGCCATCAGTTTGTGGATGCAGAGGAGTTGTCCTGGTTTTTCTTATGCCCAGCGTTTTGCACATCTCCTGGAAGGTCCGTGATTTGAAGGTCTGTCCTTGGTCCGAATGAAGTTCCTGAGCTACACCTATACCAAATCTACTGACTCAATTTATTATTACCTGATCCGCAACTGTGGTTGCGCCTTGATTAGGGATATTGTATAAGCTTGATGCGATTTACTGAAATAGTCAATAGCATCTAATATGTAACGGTTACCGTTATCTGTTTCTAGCGATGTCTACGGCTATCCTTGCAAATGGGGCTCCTACATTATACTTATGCATTTATCCTCTGCTTATGTGTTGATGCCCTTCCACATCTTCTCGCATATGTAACCAATAAAACCTTTCTCGTATTTTGGAAATTGTTTTGTTCACTCCCAAATGTCCTCCAGATTTTCCACCGTGCATTTCTTCTAGAACATCTTTGACGTTTGATGCTGGCACGACTATTTTCATTCGGAATGATCCACCGTTAGTTGTATCCCACTTGCGTTATAATATATCGCATACAACCTGAAGAGAATTCCATTGAGCCCAGTAGCTCTTCAGCTTCTCGCTCCTCTCTGAAATATCCTTCCATTGTGATCTTTCTATGTATTCTTTTCAAACAAGAATAGGTGAAATGTCTGGGTCTTCTCGTTGTGCTGTTCACAAGCTCTCGTTGTCCCAACCTGTCGATGATTCCACCGTTATCAACTGTATATTTGGCGTTGTGTCTTTTTTTTTTTCATCCGGAAGCAATGTTTGCATTCAAGTTTACATGGACGTCTTGAAAGGGCGTCTACATTTAAATGGATACGACCTCTTCGGTGTTGGATTTCAAAGTCATAAGCTTGGAGTCGCTCTATCTATCTCGCCAATTATTCCTCAGGGTTTTTAAACTGCAAAAGCCATTTATGCGCTGCATGGTCAGTGCGGAGGATGAATTTCTGCCCGTAGAAATATTTATGGAAATGCTTGGTTGACTTTACAATAGCAAGTAGCTCTTTCTATGTAGCAAAATATTTCCGCTCTGATTTTGAAAGAGTTTTACTACATAAGCTACTGGCACTTCTTGACCATCTCCCTCCTGTGAAAGCACTGCACCAATATCAAAATTGCTGCAGCTTTGTATAGTGAAATACTGGAGTTTCACAGAGTTGTTATCCGACCATATGAATGGCTTTCTTTTTCTGTAAGATGATATAGGATTCTTTCTATATTTGCAAAACCTTTCACGAACCGCCTGTAGTAGCCAGCTAAACCAAGAAAACTCCTTAATTTATGTTTGTCCTTGGGAACTGGCCAATTGTTGACAGCTGATATTTTGTCTGGATCAGCTCTTACGCCTTGCGATGAAACTATGTGCCCCAAATATTTAACTTCATTTTTAAATATAGCACATTTATTCGTACTGAGCTTCAGATTCGCATCTCTCAGTCGTTGGAGTACGTCCCATAAGTTGTTTTTATGCTCCTTGAATGTCCTTCGGATTACTGTTATGTCATCTATGTAGACAAAACATGTTTTCCAGGTTAATCCACGAAAAACACATTCCATGAGCCGTTCGAGTGTGGCTGGAGCATTACATAATCCAAATGCCATAGCTCTGAATTGCCATAAGCGACTTTCAACTGAGAAAGCACTTTTCTCTGGGTCCTCAGGCTATATTTCTACTTGCCTTTAACCACTCTTCAAATCATCATTCATTGCAAATAATTCCGAGAATTCATTGATCTCCTCTTTGGCATGGTCATACTGTTGTTCACTTAAGGAACTGGACGAAAGAAGTTTCTGAGCCTGCTGAGCAGAAGCTGGTATAGGTTTTGTCTCCCTGACATAACCATCATTATCCAAATTAATAATCTGGTAAACAGGTTCACAATTTCCTATTATAGCACCTTCTTTTAGTTGTACCTCATTTTCGGATGTGTTGAGCACTCTGACTGGAATTAATGTCGCACCTTCCGCCTTCACTAAAGTCTTACCTACAATGATGTTCGATCTAAATTTTGTCAGGTTAGGCTCCACCAAATAGAATCGGCAGGTTTCGATGTCATCAGTAAACTTTGTCCATAGTAGCGTCTCGGAACATGCAGAGAGAATAATATTCTCACAGACCATCGTCCTTATTTTTGCAGGATAATCTGTTCCTCCCCCGAGTCTCATAAGAATTTCTATGCTGCCATATTTGAGTATCCGTTCTCTGACATCTAGATTTATTTCATATGTGGTCATTAAGCCTGCTCCAAGTATGCATTTAACCCTGAAGTCTGAAACTAGGAAAGTGTGAGGAAATAGTAGTTCGCCTAGTTGAACATCCAAAGTTCTTTCTGCAAAAACTTGCGCGGCTGCTCCAGTTGCCGTTCTTAGTAAATATTTGGTGGTATTGTGCAGCCATTTGTTCTTGACAAGATCCGCACTAATAATTGATCTCGAAGCTCCAGTGTCGATAGTGACAGCGCAGTCATTTTTTCTTACACTTCCATATATAACAAGACTGCTATTATTTCTCTGCAACTGGGCTACCTGAATGATGACTTCGGGGCTGTCGTCTCTACCAACCAACTTCTGCCTCCCGAAGTTGGCTTTTACATGTTCTCCGACTGTTGAACAGGGAAGCTGATGCGACTAGTCGCTGTTTGATTTCTAGTCTCTCCCCAAATAGCTTGCTCCCTTGCTCGACTTCTTTGAGATTCTGTTCTGTCCTCCTCTTCTGGTGATTTCATTCGACCCCGTTTTCTGCTGCCCCTTTGAAGGTGACCCGGTCTATTACAATTTCTGCATCGCAGAATACTACGTAAAGGATTGCTCTGTGATGGGTGCATTCTATTGTAAGTACATTCCTCGACTGAAATTTGTCTCAATCGTACTGCACTTCGTGAAGCTTGCCTGGCATATTCGTACGCTAATACATAGGGTAGTGCCTCGGCTGTTGCTTTTTTCCTGCTAGCCTTAACGCTTGTTCTAAATTTTGATCTGCAATAGAGGTCACAAATGCCTCTGTTGCCATTTCATTAAGGAAATCCCCATTTACGCTACAGTATGAAAGATAAGCTAATCTTTCCATATCAGCCTGCAGTTTTTGTAGTGACTCGCCATGCTTTTGAGTTCTGTTGCGTAACTGCAGACGATATACTTGCTGCATGTGCTCATCTCAATAACGTAATTCTATCGCATGTACTAGTGAAATGTAATCACGTTGCTTTTCAATCAATTTGTCTGCATCGCTCCATCCATTTACTTCGGAGATGCCTCTCTTGAAAATAAGCCACGAATTGTGTCCATCAAATATTGGAGGTTTCATTCTGCCTGTACCTGATATTTCAATTCCTTCGTGTCGAGGTTGTCGATGCTTTATCCTCTCCAAATCTGCTTTAGAGTTAGCAAGCTGCCCCGTGACATTTTGTTGTACTTCCGATACTTGTTATTTAGCTTCCGACACTTGTTGTTGAACTTCCAACACTTCCTGCTGGATTTCTGCAATTCTCACATTTTGTTCGTCTAATGAATTTTTCAGAAAGTTCTTCTTTTCCTCCAAAAGCGTTTTTAGACAATTCTGTAAAGAAATCTTTTGTTCATCCCAACGGGATTCCAGAGAACTCGTTTGTTTGTCCTAACTGTTTTCCAGAAAATTCTTTTGCACCTCAAATCCATTCTTTTTTACCTCAAAAGCATTCTTTTGTTCCTCCAGAGATTTCTTCTGCTCATCTAAACGGGATCTCAGAGAATTCTTTTGTTCCTCAAAAGCATTCTTTTGTTCGTCCAAACGGGTTTCCAGAGGATTCTTTTGTTCGTCCAAACGGGTTTCCAGAGAATTCTTTTGTTCCTCAAGAGCATTTTTCACCTGCAGGGTTGAAAGCTCCATTGTGGTCACTAAAGTACCGAAAAGCTGTTCTATGTTCATCGAAAGCTCTTATTCAGCTTCAGGTTCTTCTTCTTCAAAAAAAGAAAATGTCTCAGGATTCTTTTCTTCCTCTATCAAAGCTTGTCTAAATCACTCGACTAGAACATTCTTTAGACCTGTCGTTTGCAATCACCGCGCTTCCCCAACTCCACTTTCAATTCCTCTATGCGAAGCATCTCTAGTATGCGTCCCATTACTTTAATAACTCACACTTTAATATAATATTATCCTTCGGAATTTTTACTTAAAGAAGGAAAGTTTCACACAATTTCATAAAATTAATAACTCTATGAATTTCAAAGACAAATGCCACCACTTTATTTCGTGAATTTATTTTACTTCTGTTTTCTCTCACAATTCACAAACTAGTACTGTACTTCATTAGTACTGTACTTATAATTATCACATTCAAAATACTTAGTTTGCTTCGCTCACTTCACTGTCTGAAATAAGACTCCGCCTCCTGGATGTGAGCTGAGAAGCGCAGTATTTACTCTGCAATTTATCCTAGAACCATCCTGTAAATTCTATTTTCCAAACCCAAAGTTTACTACGATGTCACTAACCTAAAGTTGTTTCTATTTCCAACAGATGTCGTTTGTGTCACTTTGTTGCGCGTACCAATATATTAAAAGTTATTTTGGTTTTTGCATGACCTTCCGACCGTCCGTCTGTCTGTCTGTCTGCCTGTGCACTCGAGAAAGCGTATGCTTAGAGAACTGAAATTTTTTACACGGACTTTAAAAAAAAAAGTAAAATTAAGTTCGAAAATGAGATAAATTAAGTTCGAAAATGAGATAAATCGGGCAACTATTTCGTGGGGTTGCAATACAAAAATTTCATTTATTTGGACACTGCCTGAGAGCGCGTCGATATAGAGAGCTGAATTTTGATACATGGTGTAGTCATAGTAATAGCAAACAAAATTTAGGTTTTTTACGGATACTGTGAAAACGATCAGTCCTAGACATTTTTATTGTACTAAAAACTTCTTCAGAATATGAAATCCTGTAAAATTGGTTGTAATAATTTTTTCTGTCCGGCAAACGGTTCTATGTTCTATGCGAAAAGTTCTTTTTGAGAAATATTGTATAACAAACCGCCTTTTTTTAAATTTAGTTTTTGCAAAAAGTGTTAAGTGACTTTAAGGAAAGTGTCTGTTTGTAAAATGTATTTCGGCCAACTGTACTATACCAGAATGGCAAAATGATAAGAAGAACATAACATGCAATGATCCCATTACATACCGATCATCAGTTCTGAATACTATTATATACCTAAAAACCTAAAAATAGAGTTTAAAATAAATATAGAAAACATAAATTTTCGATAAGCTAATTCATGACTGGCTTATTACCCAAACAGGTGAAGAAAATTGTATCGGCAATTTTCTTCACATTCCATACATTTTCCAAAAAATATTCCCATAAAACGTCCTGGGAAAGACAAAAGTATCAGTTTTCAACCAAGCCCTTTTAATAGAAATTATTATCACGATAAAACTGTAAAATACAAAATATATTAAAAGACAAATCGTACCTTCATTACGATATATATATACATACATACATACATATCACAAAAAAAAGCTTTCCCGACAAGGAATGCGCACCGCATAAATACATTGCATGTATATGCGCACCGCAATTTCTAAACGACAAGACGGTGGGCAATGTTTATAAAAGCATCAAGTTACTTTTTAAGCCACCTTCCATCGAAGACATTCTGGACAAGTTTAAACAAGTCCAGAATGAAAATTTTAAAATTTTCTCCGGGTAAGAAAATGCAATTTAATCATTTTCTACCCTGAATGACGGGACTGAATCACCAAAAAGAGTGATCAAGTCATGAGTTGATTTTGGTCCGTCGGAAAGAAAATTAAAAAAGATATACGTCGTCGAGTAAGCGCGCGATAAAAGGTGGCGAAAAGATAAAGTAGATCGATTTCAAGTGAAAAACAAGAAAGGGAATATCAAAATCTGTGGAGAGTTTTTTGAAGGGCAATTAAAATAAAATACAATTGAGAGGCGATAAAAAAATTGAAGATACGCGGATGGAGATTATGAGTTTAGGAAAAAGGAAGGTCGGTTCGGTGATTAGGCAAAACCAAGTGAAAATAAATTGTAAAAACCGTGTTTAAACCAACACCTGAAAAGGGAATAGTGTGTGTAGGTCTTGTGTAATTTTCGTAATTAAAAACACAAATACCTAAACAGAAATTGAATAAGTGTTTTATTTAAAAAAGTGAATGCTCTTGTAATTTTTGGATACGTCGTCTGCGTTCCATCCAATAAAGCAGGTAGGTACGTAACAAAATTGGCGCAGTCGGTAGAATAGAGAAGCCAGGTTTTTCTAACTTAAAAGAAAAAAGAAATAAGACCTTGAAAATCCGCTATACTGCGAGCAACAAGGGGTTAATTATATTAGGCCTGCTTGGTCTATACGCCCCCAACGCTCGGGGTAGTTCAACAATAGCTGCCTCTGCCTACTAGCAAGCAGACATCTCATCATCAATGTACAAAGTGCCAACGTGGGAGATTAGCGGGCTTCATCCCAGCCCAGGATTAGAGAAGTTCGCACCAAGAAATCCAACTCTGCCCTCAAGGTCCAGGAAGAAGTGTCATCAACAGCCATTTATCTGCGATTCAGAGCCCCTTTCAGCTATTATCCAGTATAAGAAGGCCAAGGGGCCCCCCGGTAGCACAAAACTTCAAACAACCAAAGGACGATAACGATCCTGAATTGAGAGGGGATTCGAAGTAGGCAAAAGCCGCTCTCTCATTTCTAATCAAGGGAAATAAGGCGGCAGGACCCCCTAGCTGTAAGTCATCAACACGGTGGTCCATGAGCGAAGAAAGCTCCCACCAAGAAACACCGCCGGAAAACCAACTTCAATCGACTCCACAACAATCTTCCTCGCCGGGCGACGCACAGGAAGCTCCGCCCCGGTACAGAGGAAGGAACATCTGGAACAGAGGGTGCTAATGAACCCCCCCCCCCCCCCAAGTAACAATTTAAATGCTATTTAGTTTTACTCAGGTTTTATAATTGTTTTATTAAGGTTTTGAACTTGCTAAATAGTTTTATGGTGATTGTAAGTAATGCCAATTGGTCTTCTAGAACAATTGATTTTATTGTGATGTTTTATAAAACTCCTGGAGAGTAGTAATAAAATTATTTAGCATTTAAGTCCATTTGTACTTATAGAAGTTTTATGGCTGTCTTCAATTCAACTAGGATAAAACCATTAAGCACCAAAATAGTAATTAATTACCTCTTAATTTTGTTAAGGTTTTATAGCATTCTTCAAAACTATTGAATAAAACTTTGATAAAACTAAAAAATAAGACTTATATAGGTTATATTAAGAAGCACAGAGAGCTACCTTAAATCCAATATAAGAGACAATTTGGTTTAGAGAACTATTGGGTTATGTAGCCAACTATCATAAAATTATGCATAGAGGTTTTAAGAATGCATTTCAAAATTCATTCATAAAATCATTATAGGATTAATAGGCTTATTCAAATGCTGAAATATTCTGAATAAAACGAATAGGTTTATCGAGGTGCCTTCGCCAAAGTTGTCAATTGTTTTGGAACGCCATGTTTGCGGAGAGTAATTAAAAGAGTAGTTAAATATGTCGGAGTTTGCGCAAAAGTGGAAAAAAGTTAAACGAAGTGGTTTTTTCAAACGAAGTGTTAAAAATAATTATCTTAAAATCGTGAATGCGAATATAAAGGAAAATATCAACGAAAATCTGAGATCACCGGTTCCATCACGTTTTGTACCAGCTCGAATTGTTTTAAGTGTGGTATCTTCACAAATTACTAATATTAAGGATCCACTAATAACTGATGTGGAAACCGAAGAAATAAAAAATAATTGGTCGACTGGATTAGAAAAATACGACGAAGACCTTTATAATAAAGATGAAGGACACAAAAATCAAATGTCACGAAGAGAACTCCTAGTATGGTATAATAATTTTAATATTAAACAGAGTGCTTTGAAAGGATTAATGCAAGTGCTTAATAATCAATTGCCAAACGTACTACCACCGGACCCACGAACATTTTTGCAAACAGAGAAAATAATTACACTTTGGCATATTGGCGCCAAGGATTTTAATTTTGCATTGAACGAGCT
Organism: Dioctria rufipes; assembly: GCA_963924295.1. Taxonomy (NCBI): domain Eukaryota; kingdom Metazoa; phylum Arthropoda; class Insecta; order Diptera; family Asilidae; genus Dioctria; species Dioctria rufipes. The sequence continues at coordinate 117,618,931 of OZ002741.1, forward strand.
TTTAGCAATATAAAAGAGCCTGTACAAATTGCAATTAACGTAAATTTAGATGGCTTTTCTAATTATAAGAGTTCTAAAGATGAATGTTGGCCAATCTTGTTCAACATTCACGAAATGCAACATTTAAAGCCCATGATTATTGGGATTTATTTCGGTAAAAGCAAACCGAATGATTTAAATGAATTCCTGACACCTTTAGTGGACTTGATGAAAGATGTTTTAGAAAAAGGAATTTATGTAAATGCCCACAAAATTAACGTGCAAATCCGACGTTTTATTTATGACTCTCCAGCTCGAGCCTTTGTTAAAGGTAAAAAATTAATGTGTAAAAAATCTATACAATTTTAAATATTTATTTGACTTTTTTATAAATATCCAGGTGTGGCTTATTTCAACGCCCAAAATTTCAAAAATGTGCCACTATTGGTGTTTATTCATATATTTCTCATTGCAACTATTTTACTCGCGTTAGTTGCCATAAAAGAACTGATGCAGGCTTCCGTGCAAAAATTTATGGATCTCATCATGAATACGATACACCTTTAGTGCAAGGATTTTTCCATTGGTGATTCGCTTCATTTGATTGATCTTGGGATTATGAAAAGATGCTTAATGGGATGGCGGGATGGAAGTTTTGGTAATTATAGAACTAAATAGTTTGCTCGAGATATAGCAAAAATATCAAAACTTTTACTACAGTATAAAATGCCCGCTGAAATACATCGTGCTGTGAGGGGCCTTGATTGCCTTGCACATTGGAAGGGCTTAGAGTTTCGTACATTTTTGTACTATTTGGGAATTATTGTATTAAAGAAGTTCTTACCATCTGATGTTTATGAGCATTTCTTGGCTTTCTTTTGTGCGATAACAATTTGTTCTTCCGAAAGGTATAAAAATTTTCTTGAACCAGCTCACAAATTATTGGAACACTATATAGAATACTACAGAGATATTTACGGAGAAGATTATATCACAAGTAATGTACATAATCTTTCCCATCAGGTTGATGGTGTAAAAAGGTTTGGTGTTTTAACAACATTTAATGCATACCATTTTGAAAGTAAACTTTATGAAATTAATACGAAGTGGAAGTAAACCCCTAATTCAAGTTGCGAAAAGTTTAGGCGAACTAAACCAAGTGCAGGGATATGATACTAGAAGAAACGTTAAAATATTTCCAATTGTAAAGAAGCAAACTTATGATCATGACTTTAGTACTCAAGATTTTCTAAGTGCGCAATCGAAAGCAAGTTTTTTTTTCTAAAGTGCAATTGGATGCCTTTTCATTAGTAATGAAATGGAAAACAAATGGCTCCTAACTATGAAGAACGAAATTGTAGCAATGAAGAGAGTAATCAGCCAAAAGAACGTTGTATCTATCTACGGCTGCAATTTAAAAAGGTTGGATAAATTTTTTGAGACTCCAACAAGATCAACGCATTTGAACATTTATACTTCTGATTGCGAGGAAAATGTAGAAAAGGTTTATAGTTTGAATGAAACAAAATGTAAACTTGAAGATATTCCATACAATGAGAATGAAACAGTTGTCTTTATTCCATTACTTTACACTTTGGGATATATTTAATTACATTTTCTTTAAAATTCAATATATGTAATATTCTTGAAACCCGCAAAGTAAGACAAAATAAGAAATAAAAGATATTCAAAATATTTTTAAGAATTTTCATTTATAAAATAAAAAAAAAAACTGTCTCTCAAAAAGGAATTTTGAGCAGTTTGAAAAAATAGTACATACTGTTATGCAGGGTGTTTCAGTTAAGGATGCTCAAGGAGAAAGATTTAATAGAAAACAATTTTATTAAATTTTGTTAAATGATACCGATTTTCTCTCCAACAACCATAATAATTACATATAGCACTTTCTTACAATATTTAGAAAACCCAGAATGTTACATTTTATTCCATTCTGCAAATGTCCCCACATGCCACCGTTTTTTTGTACGATTTTTAAAATTATAATAATAAAAATAACTTTATCTAAAAACCGATGAAGGCTAACATTCTGAAGCTTTGAAGTCTTGTAATAACGTACTAATGGTTAGTACTATTTTAAAATTTTTGACTTTAATGTCCAACAGAGGGGTTATTTGAAGTATATTGCAAAGTTTAGATGGTTCATCTGAGATGAAAGTATCATCTTCATGAGGCAGATATGTAAAAATAGTTTTAGGGTGTTAGAGGAAATGTACCGAAAATCACAAATCCACTCTAACTTCTAAACGCCACGCCCTCTTTGCTTCCAGTTAGTTGCTTGTCTTGACACCTCCCATCTCTCCACTCCTTCGTCATACTTAACTGAAGAACGCTGTAGATAGCTAATACTAAATACAATAACTATAGAAGTCCATCAAGTACCTATTATAAAATTACAGTATAAAAAGTTGCATCTTGGTTTTAAACACATTGATGAAATGATAATCACAGCACACTAGATTGGATGAGTTCATGGAAATTTCATAAAAGATACATAAAAAAACTCTTTCTTAGAGTATTTAAAAAAAAGACTATGATCCGTTTAAAAAACAATATAGGTATCGATAGCTACTACTAAATAATATTATACGACATGGAGGTAATATATATATATATATGTAAATATACGTTTCAAAGGAACGCCCGTATTGCATCGCATTTATTCAGCCGTCTTTTTCATGAGCTCACCGAATTTAGTGTGCTGTAATTATTAATTTGTTTCTAGTTAAACTTCAAAAGCCAGACAAATTTTATCAAAGGCGTTCATTTGCAATAAGTTCGAGATCGAAGGACAAACTTTTCATCCTGCCATTTTATAACACAATAGTTATAACTAAAGGAAAAGAGGTCATGAAGTAGTATAAAAGGGCAAGATGAAAAGTTTGATCTTGGATCTTGAACTTATTGAAAATGAATGCCTTTAAAAATTTTTCTGGCTTTTGAAGTTTAACTAGAAACAAATTAATAATTACAGCACACTAAATTCGGTGAGCTCATGAAAAAGATGGATGAATATAAATGCGATCCAATACGGGTGTTCCTTTGAAACGTGAACCACATTATGCATCCATATATTACCTCCATATCATAGTAATTCGTGTACTCTCGTCAGTTAAAATCCATTTATTAATATTAATCCCTCGTATTTCCTTTTGTATCATCCCGGCCTTTTTGATCCATTTCTATATTAGGAATGCTTTCTTCCTGGCATTCTTCATTATTAGTTGAAGTATTTCTCCATTTCTTGAATTTCAAGCATTTGGGTCGATTTTTATGTTTTGAAATTAAAGTTTTCCCCATTACTCTTTGCTTACTATTTTTCATAATTCTTTTAAAGAATGTGTCACACTGTGTTTCAATGAAATCTTTATCAGCTAACATTACTGTTTTCAAAAAACACTTTCTAAAATTTTTAAAAGATTTTAGTGCTACTTTTGTTGAGCCATCGCCCAAAGAAGAAGTTCCTTCCTCTACTGCACAACTAGTACTTTCGCATGTAGATCTTGTATTTCCTGTCCATGAGCATTGACGTAAAAATTCTCTTGTAATGAAATAGTCTATCAATTTATAGCAACAGTCGATCCCATTTGCCTTGCCGTTGTTTCCACAGATAAACTTTATATTTTCCACTACACAATTAATAACGCTCTAATTTTTTAGTTGTTCTTCTATTTCATTTAACTTTTCGAAGGAATTTATGGGCTCCGTCAATATACAGGCATCTGATGTTTTCAATGCTTCGCAGCTGTTTTTGATGTACTAGTGCTGTTCTTTGCCTGTAATTTAGCAATACTTTGCATTATCTTGTGCTGGTTCTCTAAAAGTTTTGTTACAATGCTTTCTTTTTCAGAATCCTGTTCTCCATGTTGTAAAACAAAAACTTCTGCCGTATTCCCATCTGTTTCTAATACTGATATACCTTGCTAAAAAAAAAACATTATCTTGTGCTGGTTCTCTAAAAGTTTTGTTACAATGCTTTCTTTTTCAGAATCCTGTTCTCCATGTTGTAAAACAAAAACTTCTGCCGTATTCCCATCTGTTTCTAATACTGATATACCTTGCTAAAAAAAAAAACGAAAATACACTAATTTGATATTACACATCATAATTCGTCATACCTATTCTTCATCCTCTCTAAGTAAATATGTGCCATTTCCAGTTGTCAAGATCTGTGGACTAATTGCTTCATTTCGTAGAAAAAACTGTGTAGAAATTTTATTATTTTAAACTGTTGAAGAAGGGGCACTTGGATATTCGGTCTACAGGTGAAAGAAAAAATAATATTAAATATTTGTTGGAATGGAATGTTACACATTATTACCAGCAATTTCACTATTAAAGTCTGATTTAGATGAATTGGGCTGAATTAACTTTGACCTCATTTTCGTTTTCTTTACTATTAGATTAAATGTGGCATCGTCAATTTCCGTATCCGACTTTTCCTCCATTCTTTCCATTTCTTTTATCGCCTCATTTCGAGTGGAAGATTCTCTCTTCCTGACACAATTTGTTTTTTCCCACTTTTCATTTGGAACAGAATTTTCAATCTGGCACAGCTTAGCAACTTGGCTTTTTAGTGGTCAATGTAAAGTAGGTACCATTAACCTCCCATTCCATTTACTAGGTACTACACATAAACAGGCCTCGCCATTTTCAATGGTTTGTACTATTTTAAACGGCATAATCCTATCTGGTAAATATATATATATGTAATCCTTATGATACTGCTAAATTTTAAAGAAAGAATTGAGTTCTTTAACATTAAAATTTCAGTTTGCAACAATATTTTATCATTTTATTTATGTAGGTACAAATTTACATACCAATACAATATTTATTATGTACTCCTCGATGGAAAGAACGTTTAGGCACAACGTACGCTTGTAAACTGAAACGAGATGTCAAAAACAAGTCATCAAGTCAAAACAAGATTTATCCGGGATATATATAAAACTAAATAGATTTATCCAAGAACAAATATCAATATTTGAGTCTAAATAGAATTAGAACGGTTTTAACTGAGATCAAATAGATCTAAGTAAGAACGAACGGTTTTATTTGCAACTAAATTAAAGTCAAGCAAATTTGTTTTGCCTTTATAAGCAGCCAGTTGGCTGTAATGTAAAGTCGAGATATTTATTGTAATAAAAACTATTTTTAATTTAAATAATCTCAGAAATGTATAGATTTAAATTAGTGAAATATTTACGCTTCTCCGTACGAACAATGAATATAGGTATTATAAGCCTATTAAAAAGCATGGTAAAAGTTAGATAAAAGTTTTATGTTCGATTGTAAATAAATACATATATATGTATATACAAGTGTCATACATGCAATTAGTATTATAATGCGTTTATATAAAATTAAATGGGTTTATTTAATATTAAATAGAATTATATCCTCCTACGAGCACTCAGAAAGGTTTTGCTTAAAACTAAATGGATTTAAAATAGCATAGAGTGTTTTAATCGAAGCCATGTTAAAACCAAACGGTTTTATTACAGCCGCACTGTGGCAAATAGGCCTTAAGGTAAAATCTCCATCTTATGCTTAAAATATATTATTGAACTTTTCGACCCAGTGATCAGAGAGGTCTCATCGGTATGGTTTTCTCTGATCGCCCACCATAGAAGTTCAATGTTGGAGGTCACACCAATTGCCCATATAAATACTTTTTATAAAAAGTATGTGTGAATTATATGGTGGCAAGATAACTCATTGCGCTTTGAAATTGGGTGATTGTTCCCCCCTTTTTTTGCCTGGCGGCATATGGATAAACCACGTAGAAATTACATGAAGGAGATTTCTCGTCTAACAGACTGAAATTTATTGAAAATAATTTCAATAAATTTAGAAAATGCATTTTAAGTGCAAAAAAAAACAAATATTGAACTTTTCGACCCAGCGATCAGAGAGGTCTCATCGGTATGGTTATCTCTGATCGCCTACCATAGAAGTTCAATGTTGGAGGTCACACCAATTGCCCATATAAATACTTTTTATAAAAAGTATATGTGAATTATATGGTGGCAAGATAACTCATTGCGCTTTGAAATTTGGTGATTGTTCCCCCTTTTTTGCCTGGCGGCATATGAATAAACCAAGTAGAAATTACATGAAGGAGATTTCTCGTCTAACAGACTGAAATTTATTGAAAATAATTTCAATAAATTTAGAAAATGCATTTTAAGTGCAAAAAAAAAAAAATATTGAACTTTTCGACCCAGCGATCAGAGAGGTCTCATCGGTATGGTTATCTCTGATCGCCTACCATAGAAGTTCAATGTTGGAGGTCACACCAATTGCCCATATAAATACTTTTTATAAAAAGTATGTGTGAATTATATGGTGGCAAGATAACTCATTGCGCTTTGAAATTGGGTGATTGTTCCCCCTTTTTTGCCTGGCGGCATATGGATAAACCAAGTAGAAATTACATGAAGGAGATTTCTCGTCTAACAGACTGAAATTTATTGAAAATAATTTCAATAAATTTAGAAAATGCATTTTAAGTGCAAAAAAAAAAAATATTGAACTTTTCGACCCAGCGATCAGAGAGGTCTCATCGGTATGGTTATCTCTGATCGCCTACCATAGAAGTTCAATGTTGGAGGTCACACCAATTGCCCATATAAATACTTTTTAGAAAAAGTATGTGTGAATTATATGGTGGCAAGATAACTCATTGCGCTTTGAAATTGGGTGATTGTTCCCCCTTTTTTGCCTGGCGGCATATGGATAAACCAAGTAGAAATTACATGAAAGAGATTTCTCGACTAACAGACTGAAATTTATTGAAAATAATTTCAATAAATTTAGAAAATGCATTTTAAGTGCAAAAAAAAAAAAAAATATTGAACTTTTCGACCCAGCGATCAGAGAGGTCTCATCGGTATGGTTATCTCTGATCGCCTACCATAGAAGTTCAATGTTGGAGGTCACACCAATTGCCCATATAAATACTTTTTATAAAAAGTATGTGTGAATTATATGGTGGCAAGATAACTCATTGCGCTTTGAAATTGGGTGATTGTTCCCCCTTTTTTGCCTGGCGGCATATGGATAAACCAAGTAGAAATTACATGAAGGAGATTTCTCGTCTAACAGACTGAAATTTATTGAAAATAATTTCAATAAATTTACAAAATGCATTTTAAGTGCAAAAAAAATATTGAACTTTTCGACCCAGCGATCAGAGAGGTCTCATCGGTATGGTTATCTCTGATCGCCTACCATAGAAGTTCAATGTTGGAGGTCACACCAATTGCCCATATAAATACTTTTTATAAAAAGTATGTGTGAATTATATGGTGGCAAGATAACTCATTGCGCTTTGAAATTGGGTGATTGTTCCCCCTTTTTTGCCTGGCGGCATATGGATAAACCAAGTAGAAATTACATGAAGGAGATTTCTCGTCTAACAGACTGAAATTTATTGAAAATAATTTCAATAAATTTAGAAAATGCATTTTAAGTGCAAAAAAAAAAAATATTGAACTTTTCGACCCAGCGATCAGAGAGGTCTCATCGGTATGGTTATCTCTGATCGCCTACCATAGAAGTTCAATGTTGGAGGTCACACCAATTGCCCATATAAATACTTTTTATAAAAAGTATGTGTGAATTATATGGTGGCAAGATAACTCATTGCGCTTTGAAATTGGGTGATTGTTCCCCCTTTTTTGCCTGGCGGCATATGGATAAACCAAGTAGAAATTACATGAAGGAGATTTCTCGTCTAACAGACTGAAATTTATTGAAAATAATTTCAATAAATTTAGAAAATGCATTTTAAGTGCAAAAAAAAAAAATATTGAACTTTTCGACCCAGCGATCAGAGAGGTCTCATCGGTATGGTTATCTCTGATCGCCTACCATAGAAGTTCAATGTTGGAGGTCACACCAATTGCCCATATAAATACTTTTTATAAAAAGTATGTGTGAATTATATGGTGGCAAGATAACTCATTGCGCTTTGAAATTGGGTGATTGTTCCCCCTTTTTTGCCTGGCGGCATATGGATAAACCAAGTAGAAATTACATGAAGGAGATTTCTCGTCTAACAGACTGAAATTTATTGAAAATAATTTCAATAAATTTAGAAAATTCATTTTAAGTGCAAAAAAAAAAATATTGAACTTTTCGACCCAGCGATCAGAGAGGTCTCATCGGTATGGTTATCTCTGATCGCCTACCATAGAAGTTCAATGTTGGAGGTCACACCAATTGCCCATATAAATAGTTTTTATAAAAAGTATGTGTGAATTATATGGTGGCAAGATAACTCATTGCGCTTTGAAATTGGGTGATTGTTCCCCCTTTTTTGCCTGGCGGCATATGGATAAACCAAGTAGAAATTACATGAAGGAGATTTCTCGTCTAACAGACTGAAATTTATTGAAAATAATTTCAATAAATTTACAAAATGCATTTTAAGTACAAAAAAAATATTGAACTTTTCGACCCAGCGATCAGAGAGAAATCTCCTTCATGTAATTTCTACTTGGTTTATCCATATGCCGCCAGGCAAAAAAGGGGGAACAATCACCCAATTTCAAAGCGCTTGCCACCATATAATTCACATATACTTTTTATAAAAAGTATTTATATGGGCAATTGGTGTGACCTCCAACATTGAACTTCTATGGTAGGCGATCAGAGATAACCATACCGATGAGACCTCTCTGATCGCTGGGTCGAAAAGTTCAATGTCTTTTTTTTTTTGCACTTAAAATGCATTTTGTAAATTTGTTGAAATTATTTTCAATAAATTTCAGTCTGTTAGACGAGAAATCTCCTTCATTAAAACATATTATTTTAAAATTATTTTTTTTTTCACGAATTTAGCACGTTTCATTATTAAGAAAGAGATAACATTTCCAAACTTTTTTTTTCCATTTCTAACTTATTAACAATAATTACAGTATAAATAAAAAAATTTATTTTACAAATATTTCTTAAGTTTTCCTAGTTTTTGAGGCCCATTGTTATTTTTCGAGCTATCCTATATCAGTAAACTTTCAATCGCCGTAAAAGTTGCTACATTAAATTGTTAAATTTGCCCTTAAATACCATATATTTACACACATGAAATTAAATTAAATTAAATGTCAACATTTTATTAAATTATTATAAAGTGGAACTTATAAATCTATTTGCTATCATAAAAGTAAATATACATTTGAATATTACTTTTTTTTTAAGTTTCAAGTGTAAAAGATTTGCTGAAATAGTATTTCTAATGCCATTTTATCTTAAAAAACGTTTAAAGAATAGCTTTATGATAGTTGGGATAGCATTATGCGGACAGGTTGATGAGTTGAAATTAAGATGTTTTCTTTCATTAACAGTTTTATGAAAGGTTTTAAAAGAACTATAAATTGTCGCAAAGAATAATCCAGATAAGACCAATTAGGTTTTGTAAGGTTTTAAAAATAGGCCCTGAAATCTTATTGTAATGTGGCCCTTTGAGTTTTATGAGGGCTTCTTCATGGGCCTATTATCGTTCGTTTGACTAAATAGCTTTATTACAAGTTTTATAAAATAGTATAGAAAATGTTATGCGGACTATTATAAAACTAAAATTGTTACTTGGGCCAACAAGTTCAACAAGCCATGACCCAACACAGGGAGCTACACTTATGGGTGGGACAATCCTCACAGGTCCCCAACAAGTAAGAATTTTAGTTTTATAGAATATTTAAAGGATTTGGAAGAGAAAGTGCGAAACTCCTCCGAACTCTCAGTAATTCAGTGCGACGGAGTAGATAAGTAACTAGCAAAAGTCTCGTGAACGAAGGCTTGAACAAATAGCTGAATTTAAAGAAAATACTGAGAAGTTCAAAAGAAGCTTGTAAGAGTTTGGTGAATTTTCGCACTCTCTTTAAGTCGAAAATAGAAATAAAAGTGTCTCAATCAAAGTGCCAATCGGACAGTGTCAGTGATTCCACCGCGAGTGATATCTTATTAAATTGGCTGGGCGGCCCCCGTTTTGAAGAGCAGCATAGAAGATACCAGTTTCCCCACAGTGCCAAATTCCAGGCGAAAAATCTCAAACCATGGCAGATTACGCGACAATCGCCAAGTTAACTGCCCAGCTAGTTCTTTTATTCTCGGGAGAACAACACGAAAAATTCAGCCTTGAGCTTCAAGCATTTCTAGGATGTTGCAGGCAGATGATTCAGTGCATTTCGGTGGATGAGCTAACAGCTTTTTTACAAATTTTTCCCACCAGACTTCGAGGCGAGGCTTATCAGCTTATTGCCTCAAATATGCCTACTACATTCAAAGAAGTAGAAGAAATGCTTAATCGCAAGTACCTGCCTAGAGAAACTTACCAAGAATTGGTATATAAATTAAGCACAACTACACAGAGAAAAATTTGACGGTGCAATTTCGATTTTGATAAAAAATTTAAACAAATAAGGTGTACTTATTTTTTAATTGTATCCATCTGGTCGGATAAAATTATGTTTATATCCAAAGGGTTAGAAAATAAAATTTCCAAGCAAAAGAACGATAACGGTTCTATTCATGGCGGTTTGTTTTATATCCTTTGGATTATAATGTTACACCAAATCGATGGAATACTGTTGCATGCGGGAGCATTTACACTTTCTGGGAAACAATTCGGGTTATTTCACTCCGTTCGATGTAATTTTTAATTCAAATGTTTGTAATCTACAGATTTTTGGACATTAATCATTTGCTTTAGAGCACTCGTGGAGTTAAGTTTACTAATTAAAAATGTCGCAGATCTTGATGATCTTTTTTGTTTAAACAAATCGCAATTATTGTGGCATTTGCAATGCAATAAATTCAAGTGTTGAAAACGAAAGTAAAATAGAATGAAATGTGTTTCAGAGTATTCCAATGTATACCATTATATATGTGAAATTAAAACAAAACAATATTTTTTTTACAATTTTTTGTCACACATTTTTAGAAGTTCTTAGCAAGCTTCGTTTCAAAATAACTTCCCTGAATAAATATTGCACTTCTTTTTATAATTTATGCGTCTTTTTTTTCCGTCTAAGTGATAATCCTTTCAGATTTCTATCGAGATATAGCTGTTCAAATGGAGTTTAATTAGGAAGAGTACTCACAACCGTAGAGAGGCAGAATTCTTTTCTGGATTCTTTACCTAAAACAAATTAAGTTGGAAGTAAATGTACTTAAGGAGGTAAATGACTATTCCTTAATATTGTAAAGCCTTAAAGTCTCCATATACAAATAATTTATTTCTTATTTTATTGAAACGGAAATGGGTAAAAAGTTTCTTGGTATTATAAAAGCAAGCAATCGCTACCGAAAACACTCCGAATTAAGTTTGTCAACCTTGTAATGGAGGAGCACTTGATCAAAGTTCACGGTACATATTCTTCAGCAGAAAATAAGATTCTGTGGCGCAAAGCAACATCTTTTACTTTCCAAACTTATGTGAAAATCATGATCCACAAAATTTTGTAAGTTATTGATGAATTTTTTTACATATTTCATTTTGTTTTATTTTATTTTAAGGGTATTTAAAAAGGATCCTTAAACATGTTGTGGACAATGAGATATGAAGCAAAACATAAACAGTTAAAAGACTTTGTAATTTTACCTGCTAACTTCAGGAAAATTTGTAAGATAATGGCAACCGAGCATCAAAAAGTCAATTACGCAGTATATTTAACGAAAATTCTTGAGTTGGAATTAAATTTTAAGGTAGAAACACGTGAAGTATTATAGAAAACATTAATTAACATAAATATATTTCCTGAAAACATTATTGAAAAGCTACGGAAATATAACGGAGAAGGGAATATTATAAAATACGTCAAATATGATCATCTATATATAATAATATAAATGTATAATATAAATAATAATATAATAATAATTTTTTATTAAGAGCACAATTGAGATACAATTCTCATTAATTTGCGCAAACTCTGAGTTAGAAAAATTCAACTGTTATAATTTCATATAAGTATGTACTTAAACTACAATTTAATGAAAATTAATCAAGATTAATCAATCAATCAAAAAAGCAAACTAGGAGTTAAGATCATTGTTAATAAAAATATGATAAGACCAATAATAGTAACAATAGTATTAGAAAATTCGGACGTGAAAAGATATATAGCTATAGGATGAAAAAAGAGTAATAATAAAACAATAGAACATCATGCATGCAACTGTATAACAGATAGCAGTAATATGTAACGGACATAAGATTATGAGCTCCTAAAGTGTTGTAAGGCTCTCAATCTGAAATCCCCAGGACTGGAACTCATACGAATATCCAGAGGAAGACTATTCCAGACTCTGACACCGTGAATGAAAAAGGTGCGCGAACTAAAAGAAGTATGAAACCTTGGAAGATTAATTTGTTGGGTGCGACGTGATGGGAGGAACCCTAGAAAATTTTTTAGATAATTAGGACAATGATTGTTTATTATCATATACATCATGACACTAAGTCGGAATATTAAATAATTATCCAGTGAGCAGCCAAAAATCTGCCTAGAAAATTCAGATATATGATCATATCTCCGGAGACCAAAAATATATCGCACACAAGCATTATACGCCACATTAAGTTTCCTACGATTAATGCTGTCAACATTGGAATATATGCAGGCGCCATAAGATATAATGGGAATTAAAAGTGCTTTGACAAGGCGCTCACGGAGCTTAGAAGGTGTATACTTTGCATGACGCCATAAGTTTCTTAGGCCACCATAGACTTTGGCAACAGTTTTGTTAATGTGATAACGCCATGTCAACGTTGCATCCGCAGTCATGCCCAGATTAGTCACCATTTCACTATATTCTATGCGGGTACCATTTAGATACAATGCCGGGACACTCACGGTGGTAATTGGTCTATGAAAAAGTATTATGCTTTGCGATTTAATTGGATTCAGCAACAGTTTATTATCCACAGCCCACGCACTAATTCGAGATAAATCATTATTGAATTCATCAACACTGACGGATAAATTGTCAACGTTGGCTGGAAGAAATAGTTGAACGTCATCAGCATACAAAAGTATTGAACAAGATTCCGGGATAAGTATCAAATCATTAATGTATATGGTGAATAATAACGGTCCCAAGATTGAACCCTGCGGTACACCTGAGCAAAGAGGTAATAAACCTGAAGTTCGATTGTGAGCTACAGTAGCTTGTTGTCTACCTGTGAGATAGGACCACATAAAGTTAGCTGCTGAAGTACAAAAATCAAACTGACTAAGTAGTTTATAACATAAGATACGATGATCCACCGAGTCAAAGGCCTTCGAAAAGTCGAGTAAACATAGAACTGTGGGTTGTCGTAGTTCAATGTTTTGTCGCACCTTCTCAATAAGACAGAGCAGATTAGTAATAGTACTGTGTTTAGCTTTAAAACCAGACTGTTGATCGGAGATTAGATTAGTATTATCAATGAATTCCCGGATTTGACTGTATAACAAGCGTTCCAATACTTCCGACAGCACGGGAAGAATACTTATGGGTCTAAAATCTTGAGGCGTAGATGCTTGACTTTTTTTTTCGTTGGGTATACTTTTGCAACCTTCCACTGAGCTGGGAATGAGGATGTGGTAATTGCTGTATTAAATATATGCAAGATAGGCCTAAGTATGTATGGGAAAATAAGCCTAAGGAAGCGAATGTCTATGTTATCAAGGCCAATAGCATTAGATATAATAGATTTAAATGCCAATACCACTTCGTCAAAGGTCACATTACGAAACGCAAATCGACCATTACTGGCATCATACGATAGCTCATGAGAATCTGGTTCCAAGGAAGTATTATGTTGTGCACTATTTATAAAGTAAACACTCAATTCATCCGGATCGAAACTGCATGAGTTATCAGCCTTAGGAATAATTGCTGCCTCTTTGATGTTCCTCCAAATCATCTTAGTTGGTAGGTTTGGGTGTTCAGGGCCAGCCAAATTATTGATAGACTGAGAAACAATTCTGCTCTGAAATTCATCACGCACGTATATAGCGACACCCCCACCTCTCGAATAACTACGATCATTGCGAAATAGTTGATATCCAGCTAAACCCACCGAATGGTCAGGGATGCGGGCAGTAAGCCATGATTCCGATATCGTGATAATGTCCAAATGGCTGTCAGAGAACGTTTCCCTAAATTCATCACAGTCTGAACCAAACTTCTAACATTAAGGTGGCAGATATTCAGGTAAGACTTACCAACAGCAACAAAGCGTTGTATAGTACCCCGTCCATCCACGGTATCAGAATCAGAAACCTCCGGTAAGTTTAACACAGAAGCCATTGGGGAATCCAGTATGAGAGAAAATCCCTAGCATTGACACAACACTACCTTTCTGAGAAATACCTACATGCATGATGTTTACAAGAAAAAACAACAAGATAAGAGAGCTATTATATATACTATAAAAAATGTAAAAGAAACTAATGAAATTTAAAAAGATAGAGAAAACAAAAGAGACTAAAATGAAGTTAACTATCACAAAAAAAAATTTTGTCATTATGTCACTGTTTAGTAAATGGCTCCTATCAGCAACTGCGTGTATATAGAACACCGTTTCTATAGTGATGATTGTGTATTAATCAAGGTCTGCAACCGATCGAGAGAGGTAATCTTTGTTGGAATTTCATCTCTGTTTTGACTACGTCGGATGAAGACAATGCCATGGACAGTAAATGCCGATGCAAACACTCCGTTACGTTTAGACTTCATGCATTCTTTAAATATTTGTAAGTTTGTAGCAGAGAGGCACTCTCGTGCATAAATGTTATTTTCACCGCTGAAACCAATCTGAGAAATTTTTGGCTTTTTTTTCCTGATAGCTTTGATGAAATCCATCTTCATACTTGGGCTACTAAATTTAACAGCTATAGGGGAGATCACAGCTTTATTCACATTTATTTGATGATCAGCAGTACCATTATTTGAAAAATTACTTGATTTGCGATTACCACGCAATCTAAAAACGGTCATATCTGGAGGAATTGCATAGCTTATTGCAGCTGAGAGATTTTCCACAATTACTTTACTATTTTCACTCCGTAGGTGAGGTATTCCATAAAAAAGAACATCTTTGGATTTCGAATTTCTATCCATAGTATCACACTTGCACTCAAAGTCATCAACTCGTTTCAGCATATTATATATCTCAAACAACTTAAATTCCCCGAGGTTTGGAAAAATTATCCATATTTTGGAAAATAATTCTAATGTTATGTTTTTATATACATATAGAGCTAAAATATACTGGATTCACTTATAATTTAAATGCTTTTAAAATTGAACAAACCGAAAACTTTAATATTATATCCTTAGAAGAACTTACAGAATTAGAACCCTTAGAATTTGCTTTTTTATTAAAAAAAACCAAACTTAAGTTTCTTAGTTCCAAAATACGAACTACCTAATATAACATTTTAAAATAAATAACATATATAAATAATTTTGAAGCGTTTTTTTCTCACTATCCCTTCGTTGCATTTATATATGATGGTGAGCATATAAATCAGTGGAAATCAGCTATTCTTCACACATTTTTTTTTTGTCATAGAGGAATATCAATTAACATTGGCTGCAATATTGATGTCTCTTTATATAGTATATTATTTACTTCATGATCGCTGTAAATATATATATACATTATCGGAGTTACTAGTACGCTTAACAAATTAAAGTTCTTGATGTTAATGGTGAGAAATTTATAATTCGAATTGGGTGCAAAGATAGCTCCCTATTAGTAGTCTATTTCGGAGTTAATAAATATAAAAAGTTCTCTACTTAAAATGTACAAATTTGTAAACTTTACTTACTATATACTCTTTTCCCATAAAAAATTATGTTCAATACCGATAAAAGTATTTTAAATAACCTATTAATTATATCCACTCTATAAGGATATGTTTTTAACGCTTTTAGGAGTGAATGAGGAGACACAATTCGGTTCATCCAAAAGTATACAAATAATAATAATAATAATAATAAGCTTTTTATTTAAAACACACATGAGTACAAACTCGTTTTCCTGTGTTTACTCTTAATAATTATAACAATAAGAGGAAAAAAATTTAGTAAGAAGAAAAAAAAAAAATATAATATAATGTATATAGAACCTTTAAAATTAAAATTTAAAATTAAATTCACGTTGATCCTAAAATCCAGGAAAATTAAAAAAAAAAGATAGAAAAGAAATATATTATATATACATATGAAATAAGAAAAGTGAAGAGAATATATCAAATTGAAAAAATTGCAAAATTACAATGACTTATAAATTCGAAAAATACTCAAAAACTGATTGTTTGAACCTGCAGAAAGCACCATGACGTTTAATTGAAATTGGTAAAGAATTCCATAGTTGGATGCCATAGATGAAAAAGCACTTAGAACTAAAACCAGTTAAATGGCGTGGAACTACAAGTTGATTCGAGCGAGGAGATTGAGAAAATTTAATTTTAGCAAGGAGATATTCAGGTAAAAAGTTATGAATTATTTTAAAAGTGTACAGGCATACGCGATATTTAAGGTAATTTTCCAAGGTGCAATTCAAAATACTTTTTGCCAAAGGCGTCACAGACACTATGGGATATCTATTTATAATACCATAAACATAACGAGCGCAAGAATTATAAGCAACATTCAGTTTTAATCTGCTTCTATAATCGAGTGGGCAATAGACCACATCTGCATAAGTAATCAGAGGGATTATTAGACTAATAATGAGCTTTTTACGCAAGGCAGGTGGTGTATATCTTGCCTGCTGCCAGAGTGAACGTAAGCCACCGTATATCTTAGCTGTAAGTACATTAACATGCTCATTCCACTTTAGTTCCTTATTGAAAATAATACCAAGATTATTAACTGTATCTTGAAAGGGAATAGGGGAACCATTGAGTAGGACCAGAGGCATACAGGATGTGTCAATGGAATTCTTATAAATTACAATTGATTTAGATTTGCAAGGATTGAGAACCAACTGATTATTTTTGGCCCAAGCGGCCAAACAAGATATATCTTCATTAAGTATGGTAACACAATCTTGAAGCCCATTTAACTGAGATGACAAAAATAATTGAACATCATCAGCATAAAGCTGAATTGAAGCTCTAGTTACACTTAGTTCAATATCATTAATGTACATACAGAATAGAATTGGTCCCAGAATAGATCCCTGGGGGACACCTGAAAGAAGCCTTACTAAATGGGATGTACGATTTTTAGATATGACTTTTTGAGAACGATCAGCTAAATAGCTTTCCATTAAACGTAAGGCAGGTGAAGAAAACCCAAAGTAATAGGAGAGTTTCTGAATCAATATCCCGCAATTTACGGAGTCAAACGCCTTAGAGAAATCCAAGAGCACAAGCACAGTGGCTTCACGTTTCTCAACATTAATACGAATCTCATCACATAAATGGAGAAGTGCAGATGTAGTACTGTGTTTAGAACGAAACCCCGACTGGGATTGGGAAAGGAGATTAGCTTTGGATAAATAAAGTTTCATCTGATCAGCAAGCAGTCTTTCTAAAACCTTCGATAATATCGGCAGAATACTAATCGGCCTGTAATCCTGAACATTGGACGGGCGTCGACTTTTAGGAACGGGAAGCACTTTGGCTACTTTCCAAACTGAAGGAAAGGTATAGGTTGTAATGCAGGTATTAATAATGTGCATTATAAAAGGTAGCAATATTGGGAGTAAAAGTTTCAAGAACTTAGAGTCAATGTTATCTGCTCCAGTAGATAACCCCTTAATAGAGGAAAATGCCAATATAATTTCAGTTTTAGTAACATTTCGGAAGGAGAAAATTGGCTCAATATGAGGACCTTGAAGAACTGGATTGAGGGGATTGCTTGACATGTTTGTATTGGCACTGGAGAAATAATCATTCAAACTATCTGGATCAAGATCACAACTTTGTTGATTGGATTTACAGGGTGTCCAAAGGGATGGACTTTATTCGACACCGTTTCGGAGATAAAATCACTCCTAATTTTTCTCTGTGTAGGCAGTACCAATTAGAAAACCTGTCTTCAAGGCACGAGTAAAACAAATGCTGGCACTCGGTAACGAAGCAGCAGAATCTAAATACGGCGTTACAGTGATCACAGCTGTTAAAATGCACCTCGAGGACTTTGCAAAGAATGCATTGAAAACAGGTGTCAATAACCCTTATATGTGCCTATATTTATTAACCATGGCTGACGGCACTGTGGAAGACCTAGTACAAGAAGCACTTAACATGGAACGTCTCCAGCAAACGGCTCTATTCTTGCAACCTAGAGGGCAATTTCAGCAGAGTGTGATTAAAGACAGAATACCTCATTCAATCAGTGCACGAGCAGCACATCACGCACAATTTAGCGAAACTAATTCACCGGCAAATCACAGCGTTTGTAATCCTGGCCATAGAGTAAAGAAATCTATAGAGACCGAAAATGTATGGCAGAAATTCTCATAGATATTGATATAGATGGCACAAGAACTAGATGTCGCATGGCATACTAAAACAGAGTATACAGATTGTGAAATGGGTAGTGTATTCTGGAATGGACTATAACATATTTTACAGCATGCCAAAAGCAAATATTTTTATAATAGCAGTTTGTAAACATTTAATCGACATCCTCAATACTTCAGATACGAAAAAATATGAATCACTCGACGCATACATCATTTTAAATCTTGTGGTCCATTCCGGAATGGACCACCCAGCCATATAAATTTTGTATACTTTTTTGGTACTGTATGCGACATCTAGTTCTTGTGCCATCTATGATATTGATCACAAGAGCCGAATCTAACAGCGCCCCATTTTTGAAACTATACTAAAATAAATGTATTTGCTTATCATGATTACCGCCATCTGGCTGTTCAGCGCTATATTGGTTCCCTATGCACTTGCGTGTATTCTGACATGGAACTTTGAAAGTTCTTTACTTTATAGAGAAATACTTCACACGAAGCTTGATCGTGTGCATGCAAATGTATTTATTAAATCTGTCTTTCTAATGAAAATATTTTTGCCTTGTTTTTTTTGTGATGACTGGAGAGCTACTGTACTGCATCGACTTGCATCAGAGAACTACAATAGAAGCAACACTAAAAATTGTGGATATGATTTTTCACTTGTGAGTATAGAGAATAGTAGATTTCATATTTTTCATTGTTATCTTTATGATTTCGTTTCAGATTTAATTGATCTGCTAATAATGATAGACAAATTTGTTTTCTCGCATATTTTCATTTGAGCTCACGATAAACGTGTGTTTAGGAAACTCTAAAAAATGGTTGCATGTAGATGGGTATACTTGCAGAATCAAATGAAAGGTAAAATTCTGAGTTTTCCAAATCATTCAAGAGAAAGCTATAGTGATCAGTCATTTTGGCCAGAAAATGGTTACAATTTTAAAAAATTTGCAAATTTTTTTCAAGAACCGTAACGGTTATGAATGTTTTAAGAAAATCATATGTAAAAGATTATTTTCTGATTTTTTTTTTTTTAATAATCAAAACCAAAAATTAAAAACTGATTTTTATTTTAAAAATCGAAAATAAAACGCTTAAAATTATTTTCATTTCACAAAATTGTTTTTTCATTTCACAAAATTGTGAAAAATATTTTTGAGGTTGGTATTAAATATGCGTCGAAATATGCCGAAGATTGTACGACATATGGGAATGGATGGAAATTACATACGCGCTTTCAGCTAAGGTATCATAGGAATTGGTATAGATTTTTTGTTGATTTTTATATTTGATTTTTAAAATAAAAATCAATTTCAGAATTCTATTTTAGATTTTTAAAATAAAAATCAAGTTTTGATTTTTATTTTATAAAATTATAATTATTCTTTCTGATTTTTAAAATATAAACACAAAAAGAGAGTTACTTTTTATAATTTCGAATAAAAATCATAAATTTAATAAGTATAGAAAATTTCTGAAGATTCGGTAATAAGAATCATAGTGCTACATACATCCCAATCAATCCTCCCACAACTTTTCCTAAATGACTAGGGTGAACCCGCCGGCGATGCCCGGCGAGAGGGTGGGATGGGTGTGACGTTTTGCCCGTAGGTAGTGGGAGGGGTTGGCTATCATTTGAGAGAAGAATGAAGAGAAACGGTCCAGAGGGTGAGGAGCAATGGACAAAGGAGTGAAGGCATGTCGGAAAGTTTTTTTGTATGTAGACTGTAGACTGGCATGGTGTGCTTCGCAAGGGTATGAGGGGAGGAAGAAATGATTGCCTGTTTGTAGAGAAAGGGGTTGGCTACCATATGCAGAAAGAATGAAGAGAAACGGTAAAGAGGGTGAGGAGCAATAGACAAAAAGGTGGAGGCAATTCTGGTTTTTACCCCCCCCCCCCCCATCTTTATCACTAAATTATATGGAGGGGGTAAAATATTTTTACATGTTCATAATACACTCACCGAGATCTTTCCAATGAGTGGTCATACGTTAAGATTGGATGAAAAATAGTAAATTGATGTTTTACCACTTACATACATACATAATGTATGGAACGTACAGCAATCCCCAATTAGATAGGGGCTTAAATACTTTGAATTTTGATATCTCCTGAACGCTAAAAGCTAAGTGAGTATAACTTTCTCCTATATTTCAAAAAATTAAAAATTGGAATAACCGTTATTTCATACAATAAAATTTTCAAATCACTTTTCAAGGTAGAAATTTGGCGCTCAAGAATTTCTGATTACGACGTTGTTCGTCGCAGGAGTTTGCAAATATGTTCAAAAAATCAGAAAAATTCACAATAACAGAATATCGAAAAATTTCTGAAATAAGTGAATAATTGTAGGAGATACACGTGCTCAAACTGTACGCGTAGTACAAATAATTCCTTTCCCCGCTTTCCTTTTCACTAAATTATATGGTGGGGGTAAAATGTTTTTACATATTCAAAATATACTCGCCAAGACCTTTCCAATGAGTGGTCAATCGCTAAAATAGGATGAAAAATAGGAAATTGATGCTTTACCACTTTTCATACATACATACCTACATGCACCAAGGAATTCCCTAATTATATTGGGACTTGAATACTTTGAAATTCGATATCTCCTGAATGATAAGAGGTAATGACTTCAAATAAATTTTAAAAATTATAGGACATAAGTAGCTATACTGGGCTTCTGCATTGCAAGTCTATGTAGTTCAAGGGGGCGCCGCTAGGAAGCGCAGACTGCAAAAATAACGGTTTTTTGTCTAAAATCACCCGAAAAATTGTAGAATTTGAAGGAAGTAACCGAATTGGCTCAAATAAATTTTAAACGATAAAGCAGGAATGTCAAAAGCCACTTCTTGAAATAGACTGTCCAGTTGCTTTATGTGGCCCCCACCAGGAGTCGTCTAATGGACCTTACATTTCCAGGACATTTTAATTTTTTAAATAGGAAAATAAAATCAGAGAATGCTAAAATTCGGTATAGACAATCCTTTTATGATCACAATTGTAGAAAAAAATTAAAAATTGGAATAATTGTTATTTCGTATAACGAAATTTCCAAATCAATTTTCAGGACGCTGATTTCGGGCGCCAAATATTCAGATTTTGTCACGTATGTCGGAGGAGTTTGAAAATATGCTAAAAAATACAGAAAAAAATCATAATAAAAATTACGCTAAAGAAATTAGCATATTAATTAAAAAATACTGTGATTTTTAATTAATTCCTTAATATGAACATGCAAATTAAATGACATATGAAATCTATGTATGACAATATTTTAAAGTGTTAGTCGGATAGCGTTAAAAAAAAAATACAATAAATTAGGAACAGTAGTATATTACTTTTAAATTTATAACAGGACTTACAGGATTTCTGTAAGTCCCGTTAAAATTAACACATTTCAAACATACGTGAAATTCCCCATATAAATGAGGGACGCATCTAATTAGAATCTAATTTAGCGAACCATGCAAACTTATTTGGTTAGTTATTGCTAAACGGCTTTGAATAATGTCTCGTAGTTTATTTTAGATAAAAGCTAGTGCATTAGAGATAATGTTTAGAGAAAAAAAGTGGCTTAATTGTTGAAGGATATACAAAAAAGATGGCGCTGAATGTAATGTAATGACCGATGAAAGATAGTATCATACAAAACTCATCGGCGAATCAGTAATTAGAATCGCATCGAGATTTAGTAAAAAGATTTATTTTTAGGACATAAAGTTAAATCTAATTAGTTTTCCGATCGGCCTAATAGTTTAGAAGAAAAATTAATAAGAGTAGAACAACCTCCTGCCGTGGAAATATGTAAATCAGGGTATATATACAAGTTATGTAATCATGGGTTATACGCAGATTATTAAAAGTTATTTTGAGTTTTGCATGTCCGTCCATCCGGGGGAAAAAATTTGCACATGGGCTTTTTAAAAAAAAAATTAAATTTGAATGTTACATTTCACATAATGATATGAAACCTACATAGCAATCTTCCAAATCCGTCTCATATATTATATTTTTCTTTATTTTTTTCCATATACATAGGTACTCTAATAATAAATATGCCAACCTTGCTTTATGTTGAAAAAAAATGCTCATAATAAGCATCAAGTCTCACTTTTATTGGTAAATTTATTTCCAGTATAAACCAAAAGGATAAACCAAAAGCTTGAAAAAGATTTGTGCTTGGTTCACTTTAGCAATGAAACCGCCATATATATAAAAAATAAAATATTAAAAAAAATTCATGCTCAACACTCGAACTCACAACCCCTAAATTCTCTGACCTAGCGCCCTACTGGCTAAGCCAAACTATCTTACTTGGCTTGCGCTATAAATGCATATTTCAATGAAATTGTGTACTTCTTAGCTCAGTTTCAAATGCTTACATACACAAATGAAAATTAGTTTCGAATTATAATATATGAGGGGGTGGGCAAGAACCCTATTACCCGGCACCCTACGAAATTCGTAATAGTCTTAAAAAATCAGAAAAAATTCACTAAGATGAATTTAGTAAAAAGAATTTTGAAAATAGGTTAAAATTTGGCCGAGATAAAAAGGGTGATAGTTTTCAGTAGCACACCTATGTACCTATGTGTGTGCATCAAATTAACTTAGCTTGCCCCGCAATGTAATTATGGGAATGAAATTTGTTATTTTGGGAATAGGGTGATTAAATTGGCCCGTAGGAGCCCTGCCCGGCATCGGAAAAAATTGAAAAAAATCCTCAAGATTCCCAGGAGTCATAGTTATCATAGAAAAAAAGAACTATAAAGATCCAGTTAAAAATAGCTAAGATAAAAACAAAAGTATCTGAACAAAACGGCTTAAATTAAGGAAATTCCTGTTTTTCATGGCGTTTTCTGACCGTTTTGGTCGTTTTCAAAGTTCTTATTTCTACTATTACTACTTAATTACACACTTTTTCAGGATAATGTCAGCGGATAAAATGAAGCCTGTTTTATTGGGAACGTTTATTTCTAATTAGTTTTCAGATCGGACAAATAGTTTAGGAGAAATTTTAATAATA
Organism: Dioctria rufipes; assembly: GCA_963924295.1. Lineage (NCBI taxonomy): Eukaryota > Metazoa > Arthropoda > Insecta > Diptera > Asilidae > Dioctria > Dioctria rufipes. The sequence continues at coordinate 117,642,448 of OZ002741.1, forward strand.
GTATATATATATATATGGGACCCAGATGAGGAACAACTTTGAACTTCGGGCGGAAAAGCTCAGTGAGAAAATGTCTCAAATTGAAATTAAAAACTTACTAATAGATAGAGAATTTTGTTAGCTTTAATTTGAATGTAAAATTTTTTATGTAGGCGCATCCGTTATGATGCAGGGTCCGACAAAGTGAAAAAGTGGCTTTGTGGTAAAGTGTAAGAGGGTGAAAAAAATATACTACGAAGTATACTCAATTGAAATTTAAAAAACGCCATTGGATAGAGCTCAACGGTTGCTTTAATTAGACACCCCACACGCCATATTTGGGGCTTGCGGGGGTGGGGTAACAACTCCCCCCCCCCCCGCAAAATCCCCCCACAAAAAATTTTTTTTTCATAACTTTAATCCCTTTATTGAAACAAAGACGAATCTGAAGTTAGTTTTTTAATCCGACGCCCACTCACCCCTCCAGAGCTGGTTTTAGTTTAGATTCAAAGGGTGAACTTCCTTTGTTCACCGTTTTGACAAAACCACCCCGATTTTGATGAGACATAGCTACTTACAACCCCGAAGGTGTTTCCTTTCGATAATGATTTGGTTTATTTCATTCTTTTGGGTGGCTTCGGCTAAAAAAGGAGCCAACTGACCAAAATCCCAGATTTTGGGGGTGTGAAAAAACATCGGGTAGATGTAAATTGAATACCCTGTTAAATCAACCCAATACCACCCTTAAGCGATATTAGTGCACAAATGGATAGTCCTCGAATGGATCTTTCATTTGGCACACTGAAAATTTTCCTCGGACACCCCCCTCCCCCATTGCACCCCATAACATTTTAGGTTACGTTTTACCTTCCCCCACCCACAAGGTAGGGTGGAGGGGGTGAAATATCAGATTCGTAAATTTTGAAGTGTTCTCTTTCCAACGATACCCCACTCGACCTAGTGGAGTTGGAATTTCATTTGTAATCGGCCGATCAAATGACCCTTAAGTTTTTGAAAATCATCAAGTTTATATGAAAAATTTTCGAAATTCGAAAAAAAGATAACTTCATGATATGGCAAATTATAAAGTTAATGTACATAAAAAATTTCATCCCCCTGTGAAAAGAAATACCGAATCTAGAGCGATTTAAAAAAAAACGCTATTGCCCCACCTTCCGCCCTTTTCTGGGCGTTTCGAAAATTATGTGTTTCTAAGTTTTTGATATTTTATAGCCACGCCCATAGGCTTTCCAACGAATCTTAAAACATCTCGCTAGACCCTCAGGGAGTGGAGAAATAAAGGAAAATCTGAATTTCGAATATTTCCGAAAACCAAAAGATAGCTTATCAAAGGATCTATAAGGTGTATAAATTTCATCCCCCTACTCCTTAAATTACTCAAGTTAGGGTTAATACCGAAAATTCCCCCCACCCTATTTTTCTCCCCACTCAAATGTCCAAATGAACTGAAACTTGAAAAAATTGGTTCAGAATAAAAAAATCTTTCAAAAAAGTGCTATAATTAAAAAATCGTACGATTCAAATAAAAGTTATTCGATTTCGAAAATGTCTAACTTTAACCATTAAAATGTAAATGTTCGAAAACGAATTTCGAAAAAAAAACCCTCCAGGACAAGAGCTAAATGTTTTCGATTTAAATAAAAAATTTTTATAAAAATCGGTTGTTTTCATTCAGAAACCTTAAGCATGTTTTTCACTCAATCACTTTTTACTTTATATGAGATTTTTTGGTTAGCAAAATGAAAATAATTGATATTTTCAGTTCCTGATTTTTTACTTTAACTGCTGACAAAATGGGTATGGAGACTTGGAGATGTGATTGGACATTTATTGGAAATTTTAGACATGATAATTATCTTCCCAGAATGTGCAATAAGAAAGTTACAGGAAGTTAATGGAGAAAGTATCTAAATTCACAAAACCTCCCCTCTACTGCCAAAACGATGCATCAAACCGCAGTTTTCTCCATATGAATTTCCTTACTATATGGTAGAATTTAAATTTACTTAAAAAATTATTGCAAATGTATTATTTATTATCACAGTTTTGTTTTATACGGCCTTTGAAAGGATACATAATATACATATAACATTAAAAATATCGAATAAGCTGTAAAATTTTTGGAAACTGATTTTTGAACTGTGCTGTTGATTCAGCTTTATGAATAATATTATCATTATGTAATATTTTCAACTTATTTAAAGTATGGATGACTGATGCTATAGCCCAATATAATATTTGTGCAGCGGGTCTTGTTTCAAATTTTTGAAAGTAACTTTGTTCTACTATTGTTTGTATTCTTTGTTGAATTCTAAGCATATTTTCCTAATTTTGTTTTCATCAGCATCATACAATGATGTAATAATATCCCATGAAGCAATCAGAAGTGTCCTGATCAAATTTAATTATTGTATTTCGCACACATTTTCCTAAGTGAATAGAATCATAAAATGAAGCTAATCAAACAGAATCATGTGGAATGTTAGATGATCCTTAGATCCTTGGACGTGGGAATTCGAAATTGGACAGAATGTTTGACCTAACACATATTCTAACAAAGATTATGAAATAGTATTTTTTTAATTTTAATGGGGTGGGCTGGGCTCCCTAATTTTGTTTTTTTTTTGTTTTTTTTTTTGTATCATGAGTTTGTATCGGTTACTTTCAAGGATTCCAAAATTTTTTTAGTAAATCCGTTATAAAAATAAAGCCCAAAATGTTCGCAAAAATACCTCTTCCCCTGAACTTCTATGTTTCTAATTTTGATACTATCATGGTTAATAGGTTCGCAGTACAAAATAGTTCAGGGGGGAAAATGTTTTTTCGGCCATTTTGGGCTTTCTCTTTATAACAAATTTACTTACCCCAACCCACCACCATTAAAATTAAAAAAAAAAAAATATTTCATAATCTTTGACACGTCACGTCGTTTTCGATAAAAACTTGTATGACAGACAGACAGACGGACACACGAGGGGCTTAAAAGGTTTCCATTTTTATTCCTTTTGTTGTACGGAATCCTGAAAAGATGTAGATGAATCTTGTAGTTACTAAGGATCATCTAACATTTCAAATGATTCTGATTCAATAGTTTAATTTTACGATTCTATTCATTTAGTAAAATTTGTGCGAAATACAATAATTAAATTTGATATAGACACTTCTGATGGTATTGCTTCATAGCTAATAAAGCAATGCATGAAGCTGATGCACACAAAATTACGAAAATGGGTTTCGAATTTAACATAGAATACACAGAAGAGTAGAACCAAACAACTTTCAAAAATTAAAAACAAAATCCATCCGTGCTTTAAATATGTAAGGTGAAAAACTGAAAAAATATTACTCATAAAGCTGAATCAAAAGTACAATTCAAAAAACATTTCACAAAATTTAACAGCTTAACGCATATTTTTTATGTTAAATATGTGCCCTTTCACAGCTCCTATAATACACCGCTGTCACTTGATTATACATTTGCAATAAAAATTTTAAGTGAAATTAAATTCTACCATACAGTACGGAAATTGATATGGAAAAAATTGCGGTTTGGTGCTTCGTTTGGGCAGTAGAAGGGAGGATTTCTGACTTTAAATACTTTCTCCATTAACTTAATATAACTTTTTTGTTGCGCATTCTGTGAAGATAACTGTCATCTTAGATGATAGTAAAGCGTCTAATAAATGTCACATTACTTTTCCGAGTCTGTATGCCAATTTTGTCGGCACTTATAGGACGCCAAAACGAAAAAATTGAAAAACATTTGCTAATCTATTTAAATTTTATCTATTTTTCCGCCAAAATGAATGATTATTCTCTTGCAAGATTGGGAAACCTCAGAATAGCCTCATTCTTTTTTCCTGATCCAGATCAAAGGAGATTATTGATTGACGTGAGTGTCAAGAACAAATGAACATGATGTTCTAAATTCATATGAAATCCTCACATTGCTATACTCTGGAGAGTAAAAATTTAAAATTTGAACCAAATTTCGACGTTTTGTGGAAATTGAAATCACGGCAATTTGATAATGCTTATATGTAAAATTATAGCTACCTACAGAAATTTTTTTTTTCCAAATAAATTTCAAATTTCCAATGAGCCACAATAAAACGCAGCTAATGCTCCATTTCCTTTGATCCTGCAAGTATACCCTCGTTCATTTATCCCTTTTGTAGAGCCTCCTAAACACACGTTTATCGAGGGTTCAAATGAAAATCTGCGACGAAGCAAATTTGTCTATCATTATTAGCAGATCAATTAAGTCTTAAACGAAATCATAAAGATAACAATGAAAAATATGAAATCTACTATTCTCTATACTCACAAGTGAAAAATCATATCCACAATTTTTAGTATTGCTTCTATTGTAGTTCTCTGATGCAAGTCGATGCAGTACAGTAGCTCTCCAGTTATCACAAAAAAAAAAACAAGGCAAAAATATTTTCATTAGAAAGACAGATTTAATAAATACATATGCATGCACACGATCAAGCTTCGTGTGAAGTATTTCTCTATAAAGTAAAGAACTTTCAAAGTTCCATATCAGAATACACGCAAGTGCATAGGGAACCAATATAGCGCTGGGCAGCCAGATGGCGGTAATCATGATAAGCAAATACATTTATTTTAGTATAGTTTCAAAAATGGGGCGCTGTTAGATTCGGCTCTTGTGATCAATATCTATGAGAATTTCTGCCATACATTTTCGGTCACTATAGATTTCTTTACTCTATGTCCTGGCATAATAACATTCACACAGGTCTCCCGGCAAAGCAATATGCCCACGAATTCACAAAGTCACATACAGACGGCACAGTTCACACAGGCAAACACAACGCCGATTAAAAACCAAAAAACCAAGATCGCCAAATTCGAGTTTAATGTACAAAATAAAAATAATTATTTAAACAGTAGTTACGCTATTACTCCACTTTTCCATACAGTGGCAACTTTTTTCCAAAACTTTTTTTGGAGTTCTGGATCACTAGAGTCTGGGCTCGGAGATGATTCCGTCTAGGGACTTAATCACCAGGTCTGGATCATGGGGGATTTCTTTCCTATCGTCTGACTGACGTTAAGCGCGAATTACAATTACGACTTCGACTTCGACTGCGACTCCGACTGAAATTAAACTTTGCTCAAAGAGCAAAGTTGGTGTTCGCTGCGGCCAACTTCAGTTCAATCGCAGAAGTCGGGACTTCTGGTTTGGTCAAGGAGTTGAAGCTTTAATTTAATTACAAATTTCACCTCAGCGTCGACTTCGACTTAAATCAATTCGCAGTCGACAGATCAGCCGTAATTGTATTTCACGCTTTAGAATGTCTGGTTAGCTGTTCTTGGTTCCCCGTAAGCTGTTCAAGCTCTGTCTAAGCTGTTAATAAAATAATTTTGGATTTTTGCTGGAATCGTACCGAGAGCGCTTGATTTTGTAAAATCCGAGGCGCTCTACCATGGGCCCACGGAGTTGTTGCATGAATGTTTTTAAAAGTTGCTATATACGCGTAGAGTTCTGGGTCGGAGGCATCAGAACACTTGCGGGTCTGGACATAAAATTCACACGCACCTACACCCATACACACATGGACACACACACACTACGTCATACTAAAACTTTTTCTACCAGGCGATATTCAGCACCATGTTATTAAATTAGAAACAACAACAAACTAACGTAGGTAGATATGGTGACTTAGATAAGAAATGGACTAATTTTTGACCTTCAGGTGTAATGCTTCTAATTTGATTCATTGCATAAACAATTCGTACAGCCGAATAATGTAAACAAAATCGCAGTCGACTAATGTAAACAAAATTCGCACAGACCCGAGTAAAGTAAACACATTGAACGATTTATGAAAGAATCCCAATTTCATTAGCTGGAAAAAAACAACAACTGATATGTTGTCTTAGATGAGTAGTGGAAGTTATAATTGCAAATTTCTTTTGTTGTTAAAAATCAACAACAACTATAACGTAAATTGTGGTCTGTATGCATCTTTTATAAACAAGAGTGATTATGATATTCGATATCTAAAAATAGGTCACGGCTGCTTGGCATGGTTGGAATAAAACCTTATCAGAAAATTTTCGGTGTACTGAAAAGTCTTATCAGAAATCCTCTATGGGCTATGACTTTCATGATATTAGCGATCATACCTTTTCTGATGTAAATTATATTACTAATAATTCAAGTCTAGGCAATTTTTTAAGCATTGAGTTGAGAATTGGTTAAATTAAAAGCTTTGATGAGCTATAATATTAATGTAGGATGATGTGGCGAATTAGATGAGTAATGAAAATTGTATAGGTGCAGCCTTGTTAGAAAATTTTTAGTCTTCAAATGCAATGGCATGACTGGTAATTTTATATCAAACAAACTCCCACAGCTGAGAAAAGTAAACAAGTTGAGCGATTTTTTGTGTCTATTGGAAAGTCTTCCGCTCAGTCAAAATCTTATCAGCAATGCCGCTTCATATTTATATCCTCTAAAGTATCATCATCCGAAATGGTGTTGTATCAGGAAGGAAGAAACAGTTGATAATTCTCCAAATGCAATAGTGAAGACCGTGGTACTATAAGTTAAAAGCTTTGACATAATTTTAGTAGGATATAGAAGCTTTGCTGAGACCGTGTCGATGGTCGAGATTGGGTAGTGTTATTCACGTATGTTTAAATCTTACGATTAGGTTGATTGGGAGTGGATTAAATTAAAAGTTTTGACGAAGAAGATGGTATGATTATATTAATTTAGTCTTGGATGAGTAGTGAAGTGCTGTAATATATCTCGCTTTAACACATTAGGGAGATTTAGTGAATATCGTACTTTGAAACCATCTCGCTCTCTCAAAACATCTGTCTCTCTTAAGCACACATGTTTGAGGTGAACTTGGTCATATACATACCAGGTTGGAGCTTGGTTGTCTGCTTTATATATTATGGGTATAGTATGGTTGCCGGGAGTTATCAGGCTTGTTGTTGAACGGGGCTATATAACTTGTTGGCTGAGATCTTTAGTGGCTGGGTGCGGTCACTTTACTGATCATGGGTGTGGATTTTTGGTTGGATATGTATATGTGCAGCTGAGGTATATTAAAAAGAATATTGTGAATTAAAATAAAAGCTTTCATGATTGGTATGAGCAATACCCTCAAAACTACTTCACAAGCCATGAAACAGACTCCCGCACTAGTACATGAGAGCCCCAGTGGACTCCTAATATTCTGAAATATTTGCAGTGATCTTATGTAAAACAGAAGAAATTTTGGTTTGAATAACTCCTCCGCCCAGGAGCTCTCGGTTCGATTCCAGTAAAAACCCAGCATTATTTTATTAACAGCTTGGACTAAGCTTGAATAGTTGATGGGGAACGAAGGGACAGATAAACAGATATTCTGGCGTCAGTCAGACGATAGGAAAGAAATCCCCCATGATCCAGACCTGGTGACTAGACGGAATCACGTCAGTGCCACAGAACTCTCAGTGATCCAGAACTCCAAAAAAAGTTTTGGAAAAAAGTTGCCACTGTTTGTATGGAAAAAGTGGGCCAGTCGCCCCATAGCGTTACTACTTTAAACAAAATTACTTGTAGTTTTTGTGATCTAAGAGGCCACACATATGCAGATTGCCTCAAATGAAAACATACGACGTGAACTGTAAAATGTACGGCCATAATATACGTGACTGCCGAAGAAACCTACAAACCAACGCGCTAGAGATCCACAAGGGCCTAATAACTGACGAGTATACAACGTGTGGAAAATATGATGTGAATTTTGTGATCGTACTGGACATGTAGTAAATGCATGTAACCAAAAGCGAATATGGGAAGCCCGGAGTCAAGGAAACGACGTACGGTTAGTCGACCCAAAATTCCCCGGCTCGACTTCAAAAGAACATATAAAATAAAATAAGGTCCCCTCAGACGCCTGATTCCTGTGTCGCTAAAGTAAAAATTCCTTTAGACATAGGCCTGAACGGCCAAACTAAATTAGTAGTCGACACAAAGGTCGATAAAAGACATCAAATTAATTAACCACAATGAGGCATGCACATTGCAGACCTCATTTGGTACCGGAAAGACGCTGGGAAATTGCCAGGGAAACTTCGTTTTTAAAAACAATATTCCCTGCAAGTTTGAAGTCGTAAAGAGCTTGCACGGCCTTTCCGATTATGGACTTCTAGGAAATAATTTCCTAGCGACCAACTGTAATGCTGAGGGTCGTAAAGAGGCACTAAGGTTTCCTCACACTCCTGACGAATTTTATTTGCTTTGCCATTAGAATTTGAAATGGACAAACTAGATTCTGAAAAACCAGTCGAAGTAAGAACACTTGCAGAAAAGGTAGAGTCTAAACAGGCTGAACTAACTATCTGCACTGTCTTCAAGGCTTCTCAAAAAAGCTGGCTGCCACGGAGCCCAAAGAACATGATATGAGCTGTCTGGGTAAACAAGAGGTCGACGAATTCAGGCAGCAATTGGTTACCTTTAAGGAATCGATATACATATCTGCGCGGTCTCAAATTGTTGCCCCAGTCCCGTTAAAAACTCAAGAAGAAATGCTATGTTTATCCCAAGACATAAGCGATGGAGTCTTCTTGGTGCTGGTTAGTATTAGTATTCTAGTGCTGGTTAGTATTCTCAACAGCCATCAAGTAGTCATACATAGCTTAAAGTTACAGCTATATCCAATAAACGACTACACAATAGTCCCATTAATAAGCACAGAAAGCTGCAAAACTACGCACATTGCTATATTTAAAACAAAAGAAGTGTCAATGTCAAATAGAGATGGAGCTGAGTGTTTAAAGCCTGCAAAGAAGATGCATATAACCCTCCCGTCCAAGATCCCAAGATATAAGTCATATTTAAATAAATCAAGGCCATACAAGAGCGATAGCGAGTCCCTAAAGCCTATTCCACCGTCGTCTAGCATTGATAATTCTGCATGGTCAAAACTCACTACCATACACGCGAATGAGTATCCCACACAACCTAAGACAACAATCATACAAGTGTACAAAACTCAGCCTTCGACAAAGCAGGAAGCAAATACCCTGCAACATGCTAATTACAACACAATAACGATTCAAGGGCAATTAAATAAATTATATCTAATTTCAGGAATCAAATTTAAGATGAAAAGTAAGTCAAACCAAGGTTCAGCCAACACAACGGCACTATTACAGCATGTACGCTATTCATACCCGGATTATGAGACTCTGAAACACCCAAAATAGTACCCGCGTATTTCTAGGTTAGAGCAAGAACTCAGCCTAGACCCAAGTTTAACCGCGTAAGAGAAAATTTCGATATCAGAGCTCTGCGAAGAGTACAACGATATCTTCTTCCTCAAAGGTGATAAACTCACCTATACAAATGCAATAACGCATAATATTCAATTGGTGCAAGATCAAGCACCAATCAATGAAAAAATGTACCGCTTATCTAAAACACAGCGGAAAGTAATTAATGAGCTGTTAAAGGGGATAGTCCAGTCCAGCAAAAGCCCTTAGAATTCACCTCTACTAGTTGTCCCCAAGAAGGCGGGACCGGACGGTGAAAAAAGGTGGCGCGTCATTATCGACTTTCGTAAGTAAAAATGAAGAGACAATAGGCGACGCATATCCGCTACCCCGAATCGACGATAATCTTTACCAACTAGGTCATGCAAGGTACTTCACCACCCCCGATTTGCCCAACGGCTGCCATCAAATTCTTGTCGACAAAAAAGATCGACACAAGAGAGCCTGCGTACAAGCATTTCCTGTTCCCAGAACAGTAATGCAAGTTCAGTGTCATTTTTAGGACATGCCAATTACAACAGGAAATTCATTCCAGACTTTTCCAAAATGTACGTCCAATTACGAATTTGCTCCGAAAGGATGTAAAATTCCCTTGGACTGAGAAATGCCAAGAAGCATTTCAAAGCATAAAAAATGCTATAATTTCTCCACGACTTTTGAGTTAAGCCGATTTATCAAAATCATTTAATCTAACTACGGACGTAAGCAACGAGGCTCAAGGAGAAGTCGGAAAGAACCAGCCCATAGCCTAAGCCAGCCACATTGAACAAAGCCGAAAAACACTACTCCACGATAGAGAAGAAGTTATTGGTTATTTTCTGGGCTACCAAGAATTTCAGGTGCTATCTTCAAGGCTGGAAATTCACGGTCCATACAGACCATAAACCTCTCAAAGGTGTCTTCAATGTGAAAGACCCTACTTCCCGTTTGGTGAGATTTCACCACAAATTATCTTAATTCGATTACAATATCGAATACAAACCAGGGAAGTACAACACTAATGCAGGTGCATGAAGTCTCATCGCACACGCTTAAAAGAAGACAGTTTAGGCAACACCTTAACGGTAAAAGCCCTGGCCCACGACACGATAGACTCAAATGCGGAGGAAGATAATTCCCCAAAGTCGAAAAATAAGAAGAAATCTGCTCATTGTTTCGTCGTGACTCGCGCTCAGAAGCAAAAGTTTCGAGAGACTACAAATAGCTCCAGCACGGTGACGGAAGAACACACGAATCAAAACTAAATTCAAATCCCAGAGGCACATATAGAAGACCCCACATCGCTTGATCAAAAGGTAAGTACGGGTAAGACACCTGAAGTAATCACTATATAGTACACTGAAGTAGATAAGCTATGGGAGTTCTGGATCACTTTTTTGAGCCTCCAGAATTTCACGACAGATGGCGCCACCGTCGCTAGGTGGTGTAAATCCATACTAAATGTGGGTTTGTGTCTTGGATGTCCTGGTTTATGTCTTGGATGTTGGGGATACGAGACCACTTTGGGGGATACGAGACCACTTTTAGCACTCGCCAGCATAGGGAAATAGCATAGGATTTCGATTTTGTTTCTGAAGTGCGCCTATTTTTCATCTCGAATCTTGGGGATACGAGACCACTTTGGGGATACGAGACCACTTTAAGTACTCTCCAGCATAGGGAAATAGCATAGGATTTCAATTTTGTTTCTGGAGTTCGCTTATTTTTCATCTCAGACTCGTAGCCTCTAAGTTTTTCATCTCGAATTTTGGGATACGAGATCACTTTCAGTTATGAAGGGGGTGGGAAGCTTTATTGATGGATTTGGTCTTGACTGCGCCCTAGTGGCATTAGTCGGTACTACGGTGTTCTTGGATAGATATGTGGTGCGCCTAAATGTAGGCTTTTGGTTTTGAACTAATATTAGTAATAATTAAAGTTAACGGTAGGAAATTTTTGTTCATGCCAATGGATTCTAGATGGGAGGTTTGTGAGGGGGTATTATAGTATAGGATAGGGAGGGGGGGGGGGTAATGAAATTTTCATCAGAAATCCCCTACGGGCTCTGGTTTTCGAGATATTAGCGTATAAGTTATTTTTGTTCATGCCAATGGATTCTAGGTGGTGTAGGGTGGGAGGGGGGGACGAAATTCTCATCAGAAATCCTCTACGGGCTCGCCATTTCTTGAGTAAGGTTACCTAGCGGCATTAGACGGAACTACTAGCATGCCTTGGTTTTGCTGTTTTCTTTTATTAGCCTGGAAGTTCTAGATATCAGCATGACGTCATCTTGGTTTTGTTGTTTTTAAGTGCTGTTGTAGATATCAGCATCATTCGAATTTCACAACATCATATCACCTTGGCTTGATGTTTTCTTAGCAAATTATTATTATTATTGGGTCCTGGGGGTGCGCGGGGATATGAGATTACTTTCAGCACTCTCCAGCATAGGGAAATAGCATAGGATTTCGATTTTATTTCTGGAGTTCACTTATTTGTCATTTCGGAGATCGTAGCTGTAAATATTATAAACAAGAGTGATCATCATATCTAAAAATTGATCACGGTTGCTTGGGATGTTAAGTAATAGAAATGTGAAGTAATAGAAATTAAATTTTCGATGTAGGTGTGTGTGTGTGTGTATGTGTGTATGTGTGTGTATTGAAAAGTCGCTATAGGTTTCGAGATATTAGCGATCGTACTTTTTCGGGTATAATTAATAGTAGTAGTAATAATTCAAGTTAACCCTATGATATTTTTTTTTGTTCATGCCAATAGTATTAGTACTAGGGGGGTAGAATTTTCATCAGAAATTCTCTACGGGCTATGGTTCGAGATATAAGCGATCTTACCTCCTCAGGTGTAATTAATATTAGTAGCTGAAAAACAGAAAAACAACAACAACTATAACCCAAGTTGTGGATTAAAGATTTGATTATATTTATCTGTAGGTGCACCATGTAATCATATATCTAAAAATAGATCAGGCGAAGCTGGTCGGGGCGAATGTAGGTAGATATGTTCACTTAGATAAGTAAATTTGTAAATGCCTAATTTTCCTCTTCAGGTGTAATGCCTCTAATTTGAAGCCTTGCATAAACAAATTCGCATAGTCCAGTAAAGTAAACAAATTCGCAGTCGAATAATGTAAACAAATTCACACAGCAGACGAGTAAAGTATACAAATTGAGCGATTTATGAAAGATTCCTAATTTCTTTAGCAGAAAACAACAACAACCGATATTAATCTGTGGGATATGATGTCTTAGATGAGTAGTGGAAGATATACTTGAAAATTTCTTTTGCTGAAAAAACAACAACTATTACGTAAGTTGTGGTCTGTAGGTGTCTTTTATAAATAAGAGTGATCATGTTATGATATTCGATGTGTAAAAATTGATCACGGCTGCTTGGGATGGTAAGACACATGAAATCATTAGAAGTAATGGAAATTAAAGCCTTAGAAAAGGTGGCCAGGTCGCTGGTAATTTGATATCTTGCGTAAACAAATATAGCCGAGTAAAGCAGGCAAATTGAGCGATTAATGTTTTTTTTTTTGTATCTAGGAGTTTGTATTGAAAAGTCTTTATGACGAATTGTTTTTTATTTTCAATAAAATTTCTCAATCAGTCACACTGTTATGAGATTTGATTGATTCCCCGATATCATAGTTCACATGAAGCTGATAAGAATATGATAATTTTATCTTCATACTATTGGGGGCAGGTACATTGTTTACTTACCATTAAGTTGAGAGTGGGTTAAATTAAAAGCTTTAATAGACGAACACTGTGTTATGATATTAATGTGGTATGATATGTTGTCTGAGGTGAGTAGTGGAAGTTGTATGGGAGCTATGAATAAGCAGTAAAATCCTAATCATCAATCTCGCTGGAAATGTGATAATTCTCCATGTCCATAGTGAAGATCGTGGTGGTGGGTTGAGAGTAGGTACTGTAAGTTATGTATTAAGTTTAAAGATTTGCTGGATGGTATTTGGCATTTATCTCCTCGAAATGGTGTTGTATGAGTATCAGGAAGGTTGAGAAAAAGTTGATAATGCTTCAAGTTCAATAGTGAAGACCGCGATGTTGAGAGTGGGTATTTGGAATGATATAACTCTAGTAGGATATCTTACCATATCTGAAAAAATTACATAATATGATTAAGAAAGCTTCATGATATATATCAAAAGTGATACCAATGGATTACATAAGGAAAGTATGTTCACTTCATCTGCAAACAACAAATTTGGCTGAAAGCGACACACGGTGTGAGCAATAATCATTCTTGCTTCAATTATCACTATTAAGCGATGTGTGCCGCAGAAAATATATTAAGTCTAGCCAAGTCTAAAATATGTATTGTAAATAAAAATTGTATCATGGTTATAATGCCATTTATTGAAATAATTTGTTTTAATTGTATTATAGCTTAAGTCTAAAGTCTTTTTTTCTTTAGTTCAGCAAGGCCAGGATTTCATAGATATAGATTGATCCTTATAATGAATATTCCTTATGCCTTTACTACAATGTGGCGTTAAAAGGTTCGTGGTGCACCACTTTCACAAATAACATCTCTCCATCTTTACTTTTTGCGTTCTTTGTTGGAATATCCTGATTTTTCGACCTGTTGGTAGGGGACAGTCGACTCGTTTTTGGATGAAAAACTTTCTTCTTTATTTCTGGAAAGCATCGATTTCATAGATGTAGACTGAGCCTTATATGAATATTCTTTACTCCTTTCATCCGTAGCCTTTAGAAGGTTTGTAGTGTCCTTAGAGCTCATGTTGAAATTATTGCGTAATTAGCTTGCCAAGAAACAGTGATCTGTTTGGATAAAGAGCAAGATATCAATTGAAAAACAAGTTATGAAACTACTATTTATATGGATTTGACCTCTGACGTCACCTTAATCTTTGAAATCGAAAGTGTCTGCTCTTGGGTTCACTTGGATGATGAGTAGTGTAAGTTGTATGGGAGATTATAATTAGCTGTGAGTAAACTGTAAAGAAGAAGATTTCTGGTAACAGTATGTTCCATACATAATCTTACAGGTGGAAGAAAATTTTATAAGAATCTGGTAACTGCATTTCCTTATAAACCTTACATAAATTCATATGTGACCAAACCGAGCTATAGATTTTTGTTCTAGATGAATGCACATTATATAATATCTGAAAATAGATAGCAGCAAAATGAAAGGCTATAAGAATTTGGTTGCAGTATATTCTATACAAAATCTAATAACCATAAGAAAATTTTATAAGAATCTGGTACCATGCTCAGTTCACAATTTAAAAAGTAGAAGAAAATTGTATAAGAATCTGGTAATAGTATGTTCCATACAAAATCTAACAAGCGAAAGAAAATTTTATCAGAATCTGGTAAGAATCCGGTAACAGTATGTTCCATACAAAATCTAGCAGGCAGAAGAAAATTTTATTAGAATCTTGTAACAGTATGTTCCAAAGAAAAATCCAAGATTTTATGCATTTCCTGATGTGTAAGCCTTATATAAATCCATATGTTCTATATAAAAAATCGGTATATAAATATCTGTTAAAAAATTAGTTAGGGTATATAGTGATTTTAAAAAATTAATATCTCCAAAACGGTGTGAGAACCAAAATCCAAAATCTACTAGGTAGCAGACAATTTTATAAGAATCTGGTATGTTCTATGCAAAATCTAAAAGGGGAAGGGAAAATGCACGAGAGTTTGGTTAGTGGTTAGTGTATTCCCGAATGCTGAACTGTTAAGATGGATATTGAAGAGTTTTTAGGAGAATATAATAACATTTTACTCGATGAGCATAAGAAACAAATTCAAGAATGCTATAACTTTTTAAAATTATATGAAAATATTGAAAAAGTCGAGTCAAAATTTGGTGAACACTATATAAGCTGCCCTTGGTCAAGAGATGATTCAACGGATGGACCAGATACATGTGAATGTTGTGGTGTTGCTAGATGCCTAAAACAAGTTGTGAAGCTATATAAATTCTACCAAACATTGACAAAAAGTAATTACGAGGCATGCCTTAAAAAGTGCGATTTAACTTAGCACTAGAAATTCTCATTTTGTGTACTTGGAGAGCTCATAAAGGATCATGTAAACTTACACTGTATGCAGATGTTGATTTCAACAACAGATTCAT
This sequence comes from Dioctria rufipes, assembly GCA_963924295.1. Classification (NCBI taxonomy): domain Eukaryota; kingdom Metazoa; phylum Arthropoda; class Insecta; order Diptera; family Asilidae; genus Dioctria; species Dioctria rufipes. The sequence continues at coordinate 117,657,892 of OZ002741.1, forward strand.
CAAACACAGGAAATTTTGATTACATACAGCTCTGTACCATAATATTATAAGAATTAATACTTTTTAATTTGTAATAAATGATATTTTATATATGGCCTTCTTTTTATTCAATTTCAAGTCCGGAACTCCCGAATAATGTTTGACCACTACAACGGGTGGAGGTAGCGGTGGGTGGTGGTGAAGGGTGGTGGTGGGTGGTGGTGGGTGGTGGTGGGAGGTGGTGGGTAGTGGTGGAGGGTGGTGGAAGGTGGTGGTGGGTGCCTGGTCTTGGATGGCGCTTGAAACGGATATTTGACGCGTGGCATCAATGTGACGCTGACCTCTGACGTCACCTTTACCTATGAGACCAACCGGAAGTGAGGTCAGATAACAGCTTAACAGCTTTTCAAACAGCTCTGATAACAGCTTAACAGCTTTTAAACAGGTTAAATAACAGCTTAACAGCTTTTAAAACAGTTCTGATAACAGCTTAACAGCTTTTAAAACAGCTCTGATAATAGCTTAACAGCTTTTAAAACAGGTCTGATAACAGCTTAACAGCTTATAAAACAGGTCTGATAACAGCTTAACAGCTTTTAAAACAGCTCTGATAACAGCTTAACAGCTTTTTAAACAGCTCTGATAACAGTTTAACAGCTCTGATAACAGCTTAACAGCTTTTAAAACAGCTCTGATAACAGCTTAACAGCTTTTAAACAGCTCTGATAACAGCTTAACAGCTTTTAAAACAGGTCTGATAACAGCTTAACAGCTTATAAAACAGGTCTGATAACAGCTTAACAGCTTTTTAAACAGCTCTGATAACAGCTTAACAGCTTATAAAACAGGTCTGATAACAGCTTAACAGCTTATAAAACAGGTCTGATAACAGCTTAACAGCTTTTAAAACAGCTCTGATAACAGCTTAACAGCTTTTTAAACAGCTCTGATAACAGCTTAACAGCTTTTAAAACAGGTCCGATAACAGCTTAACAGCTTATAAAACAGGTCTGATAACAGCTTAACAGCTTTAAAACAGGTCTGATAACAGCTTAACAGCTTATAAAACAGGTCTTCGCTTAATAGTGATAATTGAAGCAAAAAAATGATTATTGCTCACACCGTGTGTCGCTTTCAGCCAAATTTGTTGTTTGCAGATGAAGTGAACATACTTTCCTTATGTAATCCATTGGGACCACTTTTGATATATATCATGAAGCTTTCTTAATCATATTATGTATTTTTTTTTCAAATGTGGTAAGATATCCTACTAGAGTTATATCATTCCAAATACCCACTCTCAACATCGCAGTTCACTATTGAACTTGAAGCATTATCAACTTTTTTTCAACCTTCCTGATACTCATACAACACCATTTCGAGGAGATAAATGTCAAATACCATCCAGCAAAACTTTTAACTCAATACATAACTTACAATACCTACTCTCAACCCACCACCACGATCTTCACTATGGACATGGAGAATGATCACATATCCAGCGAGATTGCTGATTAGGATTTTACTGCTTATTCATAGCTCCCATACAACTTCCACTACTCACCTCAGACAACATATCATACCACATTAATATCATAACACAGCGTTCGTCTATTAAAGCTTTTAATTTAACCCACTCTCAACTTAATGGTAAGTAAACAATGTACCTGTTCATACTATTGGGTATGAAGATAAAATTATCATATTCTTATCAGCTTCATGTGAACTATGATATCGGGGAATCAATTAAATCTCATAACAGTGTGACTGGTTGAGAAATTTTATTGAAAATAAAAAAACAATTCGTCATAAAGACTTTTCAATACAAACTCCTAGATACAAAAAAAAAAACATTAATCGCTCAATCTGCCTGCTTTACTCGGCTATATTTGTTTACGCAAGATATCAAATTACCAGCGACCTGGCCACCTTTTCTAATGCTTTAATTTCCATTACTTCTAATGATTTCATGTGTCTTACCATCCCAAGCAGCCGTGATCAATTTTTACACATCGAATATCATAACATGATCACTCTTGTTTATAAAAGACACCTATAGACCACAACTTACGTAATAGTTGTTGTTGTTGTTTTTTTCAGCAAAAGAAATTTTAAAGTATATCTTCCACTACTCATCTAAGACATCATATCCCACAGATTAATATCGGTTGTTGTTGTTTTCAGTTAAAGAAATTGGGAATCTTACATAAATCGCTCAATTTGTTTACTTTACTCGGCTGCTATGCGAATTTGTTTACATTATTCGACTGCGAATTTGTTTACTTTGCTGGACTGTGCGAATTTGTTTATGCAAGGAATAAAATCAGAAGCATTCCACCTGAAGAGCAAAATTACACATTTACTAATTTCCATTACTTATCTAAGTGAACATGTCTACCTACATTCGCCCCAATCAGCTTCGCCTGATCTATTTTTAGATATATGATCATATGGTGCAATCTTGTTTAGAAAAAACACCGACAGATTAATATCATCAAATCTTTAATCCACAACTTAGGTTATAGTTGTTGTTGCTTTTTTGTTTTTGAGCTACTAATATTAATTACACCTGAGAAGGTAAGATCGCTAATATCTCGAACCATAGCCCGTAGAGGATTTCTGATGAAAATTTTACCCCACTAGTACTAATACTATTGGCATGGACAAAAAATATCCTAGGGCTGGAGAGTGCTGAAAGTAATCTCGTATCCCCAAGCCCGAGATGAATGACATATGTAAGTACCGACTAATGCCGCTAGGGGACCTTGCTCAAGAAATGGTGCTTGCACTCGAAAGAGCAACTGTTACTTTTACACGCACCCCCAGGACCCAATAATAATAAGAAAACATCAAGCGAAGGTGATATCATGTTGTGAAATTCGAATGATGCTGATATCTACAACAGCACTTGAAAACAAAAAAACCAAGATGACGTCATGCTGATATCTAGAACTTCCCCGCTAATAAAAGAAACAGCAAAACTAAGGCATGCTAATAGTTCCGACTAATGCCGCTAGGTAACCTTACTCAAGAAATGGCGAGCCCGTAGAGGATTTCTGATGAGAATTTCGTCCCCCCCTCCCACCCTACACCACCTAGAATCCATTGGCATGAACAAAAATAACTTATACGCTAATATCTCGAAAACCAGAGCCCGTAGGGGATTTCTGATGAAAATTTCATTACCCCCCCCCCCTCCCTATCCTATACTATAATACCCCCTCACAAACCTCCCATCTAGAATCCATTGGCATGAACAAAAATTTCCTACCGTTAACTTTAATTATTACTAATATTAGTTCAAAACCAAAAGCCTACATTTAGGCTCACCACATATCTATCCAAGAAAACCGTAGTACCGACTAATGCCACTAGGGCGCAGCCAAGACCAAATCCATCAATAAAGCTTCCCACCCCCTTCACAGAACTGAAAGTGATCTCGTATCCCAAAACTCGAGATGAAAAACTTAGAGGCTACGAGTCTGAGATGAAAAATAAGCGAACTCCAGAAACAAAATTGAAATCCTACGCTATTTCCCTATGCTGGAGAGAGCTAAAAGTGGTCTCGTATCCCCCAAAGTGGTCTCGTATCCCCAAGATTCGAGATGAAAAATAAGCGAACTTCAGGAACAAAATCGAAATCCTATGCTATTTCCCTATGCTGGAGAGTGCTAAAAGTGGTCTCGTATCCCCCAAAGTGGTCTCGTATCCCCAACATCCAAGACATAAACCAGGACATCCAAGACACAAACCCACATTTAGTATGGATTTACACCACCTAGCGACGGTGGCGCCATCTGTCGTGAAATTCTGGAGGCTCAAAAAAGTGATCCAGAACTCCCATAGCTTATCTACTCACTGATTAAATTATTCAAAAAGATATGTAAGCTTCTAAAGGTAAAGGACTTACAGACTTCAGCATACCACCCACAGTCTAATGGCACACTATAGCGAGCCCATAGACCCTTCATAGAATACCTACGAAAAATCGTAGATGAAAATCGCAAAACATGGGACCTATACATACGAAACGCTACATTCGTGTATAATAATAGTATACACGAGGATACAAAATTTACCCCAATGGACTGCCTTTACGGCTTCACAGCGGATGTCCCATCCAATTTAAGACGGGATCCCGAACCCATTTACAACCATGAGAGCTACTATCATATATTAAAGTATAAGCTCCCAAAATCCTATACCACGGCACGAAAAAACAAACTTATTGGCAAGCAAACAGCACTCAAAGGGGTACTACGATAAGACAGTTTGGCCCCAAGCTTTTCATATAGGAGACAAGGTCCTCATCAAGAACGAAAGCAGAAGGCATAGGCTTTCCCAAATCTGGACCTCCTCATCCAGTACACGTCTGGAGAAATCGCCGAAAAACCCTATGCTATAACTCATCTCAATAGCTCGGGTATTTTTTTCGAAGATCTAGGAAGCCTCATGGTGTATCATAACACCTGGAATGTCCTCACGGAGATAGATCTGGATTAGCTGGATATACAAATAAGGCTAGCAGAACATGCAGAGCACTTAGTGCATAAACTCTGCATAAATATTGCGGACACGGGAGAACTGTGTAACGTGCAGCAATAACATATTTCCGCTATAATAGACAGTGTACGAAAGCGAACGAACACCATTAAGGAAATGGTACCCGGATGGCGCAAGACCAGGTCTTTATTTGACGGAATAGGCGGTGTCATGCATTACTTATTCGGCACCATGGACAGTAATAACGAGAAGGAAATTTACAGCCGGTTAGATGAAATTGAATCAAACGCACAAGCCCTAGCAGACCTAGAGAAACAACAAGTTAGATTTGTCAAAACCACCTTGGAACAGATTCAAAAACCGCTGGCTTGCTAATGGATCTTCAACAAAAAATAGTACACTAGAATAACGATCTCCACAATGTGGCCGAGGATATAACTAGAAGGCACTTGAGACAAGAAATTATATCAAGTTTATTGCTCCAAATCATTGAAGTCGAATATCGACAACAAGCCCTTCTGGATATAATAATGGCTGGTAGGACAAATCATACCCATCCACTCCTCCTGTCGCCAAAAAATCTACTGGAAATATATCGAAAGACAACCCCGAATTGTCCAAATGACCAAAATTGTCTGTCTGTCCTATATCAGACAGCAGGAGCTCAGTCACTCCTCATGCAGAACAAATTGGTGGTGAGAATAAATCTCCCAATTTTTGATTCACCAAAAATGAGGCTACAAAAAATTCAATGTTTCACTGTGCCAAAAAAGGTAGAATTATTCATTAATTCGAGATCCTGGTTATTCATACGTTGCGAGCAGGGTACAAACATAGGAATTCCTCCTATTAAGAGGCGAAGACATGAAGAACTTCAAAAAAATCACAAGTAACTTGGAAGAAAACACGTACGTAGGACGACTAAATACGCCTATAATCAAGGCAACAACATCAAAAGAATTTGCCATTAATCCTTTAAATGAAATGCCCAATTGCAGGTTTAGAGCACAAGCTCCCCAAAAGGGCATGTTGATAAAATTAAATAAGCCAAATGCGTGGTTATTTTATAGATATTCGCAACAAATGTAAACCCATCAAAAAACAACACATAAAAATGATAAAATTTCACTTTTCTCCATATGAAGCATTAATATTCTTAAATTATTTTTCCTAGTTTCTTGGAGACTAGATTTGAATAGAAGAGAATAGAGAATTTAGTGCGTATGTTGTTATTGCATTCATTTTATCTTGAGGACATTAAGACTTGAGGAAAAATGATCTCAGAATATCACTCGGTAGAAATAAATAAATAAATATAGCTAAAATAATAGTATGGAAGAAAGAATGCATACAAAAACAAAACCCAAACAAAAAAGGGCAACATAAAAGGGACATGCATTAGAATTGGATATTAACAAAAATATATAATTGAGCCTTAGAAGTGGGTAGATATAAATAATAATAAATAAACTAAATAAATAAAATATGTACCTACTTATACAATAAACGGGACGAAAAATAAATCATTTGAGATTATGTAATATAAGGTAATAATGTACAAACAAATGGCATACCAAATAAATAACGAAATTACCAGGCTATATAAACAAAATAATTACAATTTAAATAGATTGGTAGCTATTAACTAAAATAAGTAATCTAGCCTGGCTGATAAGATACCGCCTAATACTAGACTAGGATACTACATAAAGTTTTAACTAGGGTAAACAAAAACACACAAAAAAACACTGTGAGAATAAATAACCAAAATAAAAATTCTGTAAAATCACCGAACCAACCGCGCCGACCTATAAAATAACGCCCATATTAAATGATAGCCCCACACCACATCAACCTAGATAAAAGCAAACAAAGAGAGACTAAAAACAGAAATTAAGAATAATAATAGGAAAATACGAAAAAAAAAACAAAAACAGAAATAACAACCACAGAACTAGCAACTGATTACTTCTATTTCCTTTTTAATAAAAAATACAAATATACAAAACTAAAAAAAAATAGAATGATAGGAAAGCTAATAAGAACAAAAAATGCAAATAAGAAATTTTCGATAAGCTAATTCATGCTTAAAGCATGATTAGTTTATCACTCAAATAGGTGAAGAAAATTGCATCAGCAATTTTCTTCACATTCCATACATTTTACAAAAAAAAAATTCCCATAAAACGACTTGGGAAAAACAAAAGTTTCAGTTTTCAACCAAGTGAACTTATTATCACGATAAAACTATCAAATAAAAATTATATCAAAAGACAAATCGTACCTTCAATACGGTTTGTCGAGAAAATTACAATATATATACATACATACATACATCGCATGTATATGCGCACCGGGATTTTTAAACGACAGGAGGGTGGCCGATTTATAAAAGCTTCAAGTTACATTTTAAGCCACCGTCCATCGAAAACATTCTGGACAAGTTTAAACAAGTCCGTAATGAAAACGTTAAAAAAAAATTCTCAGGTTAAGAAAATGCAATTTAAGCATTTTCTACGCTGAACGACGTGGACTGAATCACCAAAAAGAGTGATCAAGTCGAGAGTTGATTTTGGTTCGTCGGAAAGATAATTAAAAATATATACGTCGTCGAGAAAGCGTGCGCATCAACATAAACCTAGATAAAAGCACAAAAAAGAGAGACTGAAAACACAAATTAAAAATAATAATAAGAAAATACAAAAAAAGAAAAAACAACCACTGAACTAGCAACTGATTACTTTTATTTTCTTTTTAATAAAAAATAAAAAAATAAAAAAAAAATACAAAGAATAGAAAGATAGGGAGCTAATAAGAAATATATGTATATTAGGCTGGTCACCATGCCCAGTCCTCGTCATCGGGATCGCTCCTAGTTGCAGCTGCCTCATGGGGGGGGGGGTCGAATATGGGATGACAGCAGGCACAAGGCCGTACTTGCCAACAAAGTCCAGAGTTCACCCTGGAAAGAAAAACAAAATAATAAGCAAAAAACAGATTACATGAAAACGGATAGTATGCCTTACCTGCGACAACCCAGGCTTACCCCTGATGCGGGTTTAAAGGTATCAATACCCGATAATGTGTCCCTGCTACAGCCTTGGCGCCCCAGACGGTGAAAGTGTGCTGTCCTCGCCGCAGAAGCATCTGGAGAATGGGACCCCGCCATGAGGGGTTTACATGTATGACGGATATTCCACATGTAATCGAGGTAAGCCCCTCAGGGCTGTAATAGCGCGGCCGGTGTTCCAGCCTAAGGGTTTTCTCCTTGCGTCTATCGGAATCCACCCTAATGATCAAGAGAAACGAAATCAGCCAAGCAAAACACTTACGTAAGTTGCTGCAACAAAGTACCTAACTTAAGTTCAGCGGAGTGGATATCCGACACCATGAGATAAGAAATCACAAACTAGTGAGCAAAAAAAAACAAAGAGAAAAAAAAGGGAATCATAATAACAAATATTTGAGACCAAACCTTTGCCCCGCAGAGTTATTCAAAGAATAACTCTCTTATATGCAGGGTGAAGGATTGTTGTATACAGAAAAACATAAAAAGAGAGTTTAAAATAAATATAGAAAACATAAATTTTCGATAAGGTAATTCATGCTTAAAACACATTCCATACATTTTACAAAAAATATTCCCATAAAACGACTTGGGAAAAACAAAAGTATCAGTTTTAGAAATATAGAAATTATTATCACGATAAAACTATAAAATACAAACTACATCTAAAGACAAATCGTACCTTCATTACCATATATATATATACATATATATGCATATATACATATCACAAAAAAAAAGCTTTCCCGACAAGGAATGCGCACCGCATAAATACATTGCATGTATATGCGCACCGCAATTTCTAAACGACAAGACGGTGGCCAATGTTTATAAAAGCATCAAGTTAAATTTTAAGCCACCGTCCATCGAAAACATTCTGGACAAGTTTAAACAAGTCCAGAATGAAAATGTTAAAATTTTCTCAAGGCAAGAAAATCCAATTTAAGAATTTTCTACCCTGAACGACGAGACTGAATCACCAAAAAGAGTGATCAAGTCGAGAGTTGATTTTGGTCCGTCGGAAAGAAAGTTAAAAAAGATATACGTCGTCGAGTAAGCGTCCGATAAAAGGTGGCGAAAAGATAAAGTAGATCGGTTTCAAGTGAAAAACAAAAAAGGGAACATCGCGTTTGATCAAAAAATAAAAATCAAAATCGGTGGAGATTTTTTTAAAGGGCGGACGGAGATTAGGAGTTTAGGAAAAAGGAAGGTCGGTTCGGTGATTAGGCAAAACCAAGTGAAAATAAATTGTAAAAAAGGTGTTTAAATCAACACCTGAATTTTCGTAATTAAAACCAAAAATACCTAAACAGAAATTGGATAAGTTTTTTATTTAAAAAAATGAAAGCTCTTGTATTTTTTGGATACGTCGGCCTCGATTTGTCCAATAAACCAGGCAGGTACGTAGCAACACCATTGCAGCATTCCACAAAAAATAATTCGCGCAATATTGCAACTAGCGCAATGTTGTTCACCTGAACATAAATAAATTCAAGCAGAGCAAAGTCGTGCTTCTTTGCTTAAAATAAAACGAAAATATATAATATTTCGGCGTAAGCAATTAATGTGTATAAATTGGTTGATGTTTTTTAATAAATTAGAGTTTTTAGTTATACGCACGAAGGTAATTACTCTTTAGAACTTTTCTACGCCCGCAAGCGTAAGCAAGCGTAATTCAACCATTGCACATACGCCCCCACAAGTGGTAAGCGTTACAAAACTGTTCGGTTCCCTTACCGAACAGAGTTCTATGTGCATGAATTCTATCAATTAGATTGTTTTGATAGATATTGGTAATATGACAGTAAGCAATTTTGTAAAGTATTAGTAATATTTTTTGTAATATATAGAATAGTCTTTCCCATGAGAATAAATTTTTTTAAGGTTTAGTGATGTAAGCTTTTTTAGAAAGTATAAATATAGTGCTTCTGGAAATAAAAAAATTAGAGTTCAACCAACAATTCCAAGGTAGTCTTATTTGCCAGATATTGAGCTTTTCAGCTCCAACATGGCTAATATATCAGGCATTATGAGCTCTTCATCTCCTACTAAATCATATCATCATCAGATATTGAGCTTTTAACTCTAACTTGGTGGATTCTAGAAAATAAAATCATTGATCTTTCCTCTATTGACAGAGCGTCATCAGCTTATTACAACAGGAATACTACAAAATTATCTACATGGCGACCCAGCTGACCGGAACCCTACCAATGGGCCAAGGCTCATCTCGATTAAGGAATACAGGAGCAGACATCGGAAATAATAACCCGAAATACAACCACAAAAGGAAAACCCCACAAAACTAGAGCTGGCGTCGAGGCGTTCAGAAAGGAAATCGGCGAGTATCACTGTCTAGCTGTAATATCTCAAGGGGAGCAGAAAAGGAAGTTCCTGATAAAAATCGCGGAACTAAAAAAGCAAAGGAAAAAGAAAAGAAAAGAAAAGCAAAAAAAAAGAGGAATACATAAATAACCATAGTATCGGCTGACATTAAGCCCTCCATTTTTTTCTTGCTGATTTACCACTTTTGTTTGTCCTCAACATGAGTAAGAAACAGTCAAAAGAATCTAGGGAAGAAGTTATAATAAATGATAATGCAAGTTCTGTTATAAATAGCATTGAAAAAGAAAATAGATTATTTTCTTATTTAGAGCTAATATTACTCATCTTAGGCTATCTCTCTCTCTCTTCTCATTGCTCCTTGGCGTATAGGCCAGACCTGGAAAACTCGGTATGCCACGAGATGCGATGGTACCGGAGCTTCCTTTTGGGCGTCGCTTCTCTGGGAGCTTTCGTTTAAGGGAATCGTGAGTCTTCCCCGATCCGCTCTAAAAAATTTGACCGAACGCTCTCTCACTGGCGAAGCAGCCGGGGCTGGTGTTTGCTTGACTGAACCTGATATTGGGATGGAGTGCTCATTTGCAAGATACACCACTGTCTTTTAGGATGAAGTCTTTGCCATCGCAATGGCAGCGAAGATAGGCCTTGATATGCAAATCTTTGCTATGCTTTCGGATAGTCAGGCAGCGTAGATGGCTCCGAGTGACCCTTGAATTACATCTAAGTTACTACGGGATTGCAGGCCGTCTGCGGATGAGTTGTGTATCCACAATATGGTGTGCCTGGGTCTCTGGTCACGTGGGGATCATGTGGAATGAAAGGGCTGACCTTTTAGCTAGAGCTGGCTCTGATTCTCCGTTCAGTGGACCGGAACCCGCCTTCGGGTCTCTCATAAAAGCGGAAATTCATAAGAAGCATCAGCGGAGAAGGAAGAACCTGAATACTTGCAGGTACACAAAACTGTTTCTTGATGGGCCCAATTGGAATATCTACGGTTGTCTTATGAGGCTCGGAAGGAAACAATGTAGAAGTGTGGTTGGCATCATCACCGTCCACAGCTCACTTCAGGCTCATCTACCAAGGATGGGAGCTGTCGACAGCCCTGAGTATCTATCCTGTCTAGAAGGGAAGCCTGAGATAACCGAACAATTTTTGTGTGCGTATCCGGCCTTTGCCCGGAGCAACCTGGATACTCTAGGGTCTGCCCTTCTATCAATAGAAGAATAGCTGAAAACCCTTCCTCACCAAGACTCGATGCGCTTCATTAAGAGGACAGGAAGGTTTTGGTGAAAGCGATTCTAGCAGGAAAGCACAATGGGCCACTTTGGGCTCCGTGCTTGGGCTGTGATCTCCTGTCCCACTGCCTTAAAAAAATAAATAAATAAATAAGATAAATGTATATATACATAGATATGCCAGTTCGGAGTAATCAGTAATGTAATGTAAATGTAGTGTCGTTTGTGTCATATGTCCCATGTTATCAGCAAACCAAACACTTATTTAGGTTTAAAAACATAATGAAGCCGGAAATGACTTGTTATACTGAAAACTGAATAGACGGCAGTGACACACGAAGGGGTAACCTTACTTATTTCCGAGAAATTTTTGCTAGAATGGAATGAAAAATGACGAGTTTTTGTTCATTGATTTTTTCGTGATTTGACTGAGGTTTGAATGTTTTTCAATAATTCGCAAATTTTTGCCACTTTGACTTTAAACAAATATTTTAATTGTATTGATATTTACGTTTTTTATACATAGGTATTTCCAGATATTTATTATAATCCCACATTTTAGGAAGACAGACAAAAGTCTCGTTTTGACATCTATCTTATAAGTGAGTTTGAGCTGTATGTATTCAGTTAGAATAATAAACGCTAGTGGATAAACTATTTCATCTTTATTAAAATTTTTGATATTTTTTTTTTGTATTTTTTCATTCCTTACCATGGAATCAGGAGAAATAGAATGGTGATCACAAACGAGTGAAAGTTTCCCACGTTGTTCATATTAGCAGGTCGTGTATTATTCGGTAACTTTCTATAACACACTCTGCAGAATATAAATTAATATGCTAGAGACGTCAAAAAAACCCTCCACCGATTATACTGAATGACAAAGCAATCTAAATCTTCAAAGCATAACGTAGAGAGTAAAGTTATTTGTTTGAGCGGTGAAGGATTCCTACACAGTTCAGATTTGGATGGTTTAAGAAGGCTTCGTAATTAAGCCCAGAACAACACGACAACGCTTTCATTTAATAAAAACTTCTAAATTCTATTTACAAAAGCTCGATATTTACATACAATTTTTAATATGAGAAATATGCAGAATCAACAAATTCAATTTAACAAATTTAATTGATAACAAATTTCATGCATGAAATTCAATCTCACGAAATTATTATTTGTCTGCAGGTGTTGCTGATGCAGCAAAAGTACATGAAATTTACCTGATTAAATTGAATTTGTGTTGCATTGTTTTCCTTCAATAAAAGTTTTTGACTTGTGAATTTCCTGATTGTTTTTAATGTTCAATGCTTAAACATTATTCATGATATAATATATTTTAGAATTGAGTATGATTATGCACTTAACAGAAAGGATACCTAAACAAATTTGATTGAATAATAACAATTAAAAATCTTCATATTGGATATTACCTACATTCATAAAAATGGCGTCGATGTGGTAGGTACTAATTAAGTCGTGTTGGTGGAATAATTGTGTTGACTCAAACTATCCGTTGAGATTCGCTCCGAATATACATTGAAATGGTTGCTATATTTCACGGAACAAGGTTATACACCGAAACTGAGCTCATTCTTTCAAAGGAATGAGAATATAGAAGACTTAACTGAAATTGTATATTATCTCCCAGTTAATGATTATTATTCTAATTTTAGTGTCTACAACCATAATTTACCTTCATTTGTTTTGTCAGTAATTTATTCATGTATTTGAGGGATTATAACCTGTTCATACCTGAACAAACAAATTACAACACTACGACTACCCTAATTCAGCAACTTCATAGCTCTATAATTTTTTTTTCTCGATTCACTAACCCAAGTCGCAACAATAATATTCAATAACTTTTTGTCTGTATTGTGAACAAATTCCGCACTCATTGGACTCAATATCTCAAAGAACGCAGCGTAAATAAAATGTTGTTGCTTAACATGAGTCAATGTATTTTGTGGGCCAAATATTTTACTTATATGTAAGCCTTTATTTTTTATGTTTAAAGACTTTTGGGACAAAAAAGTATTTAGTCTGGAATCAATTTATTACAACGAGTTTTATTTGCTCAACTTTTTTTCTCGCCTCTTCGGTTTCAAAGAATCTTTAAAATCACAACGATTTACGGGCTTAATTTAAGTTTAAGCAACGTTACATAACCAGTACACATATACATAGGTATATTGTTTGTTTCTTATTACTAATCAAAAGGCAAAAGCCATAAACTTTCAAAAATACATTATAGTGGGGTGCACTTGGAAACTCTTGATATCTGGTATACCACACATCCTCGCAAGTAAAAAAATTAACTAACTAGCATTAAAAAATAGTGGTTTGCTTGGATAAATAGCTCTTTATAAAGAACCTAAGTTTTTCTGCCTTTCGGCTCGTTCGATTCGTGCTGTACTGTATAATTCAACTATTCCAGTGATATGAATCTCACATTGGACAAAATGTTTATAAAATTTGACTAAAAAATTGGCGATAATTCCAATTTTAGTTCTGTATACAGAAAATCATCTACTACCATAGCAAAATTACCTATTAGTTTTATGTGAAGCGGATATAGAAGAAGAACAAGTATAGATTGTTAGATTATATAATCCGCGATTTTTTTTTTTTTAATTTTGGATATTTTTATTGGTAATTGTGGTCTCTTTGTTACAGTTTATTATTTTACTCACAATCTGCCTGCTATGAATACTCTCATTTATAGTAATAAGCTTTGAATTATATAAATATTGAATTAGAAAACATTCTAAATATTGTAGCTCAATTCTGTAATGTACCTATTTGATCTGTGTAGTAACAATTCATTTCCGTGGTCGTGATCTATTCTATTCACATATACAATACAATCTATCTCTCTCTGGATAAAATTGCCTTTGAAGCTCTTAATTTTCACTTCACTTACCTATCAACAGTCATTCAGTTCGTATCACCAATTCAGAGGTCGTTTAACAAGTTCATGGTCATCTAGCTACAGTCCACTTTTAAAATCAATCAATGCAATTACAGTACCTACAGTAAATTAAAGTAAATAAAGGTCAAATTTCATTCAGTTCACAATGTTTTGTTTTATTCATCAACATTTTTATACTTCTACACAAGATTCAACCACATTTTCAAGTCACATAGCTAATATCATCTATAGAAATCGAGGAAATACAAGATAAGTTCATTCTTTCTTTAAAGTTAAATGAAATAAAATTAACTTCTACATATTTTGCAAGAAATATCGAGAGCTTGCACATTGAACTTTACCTAGAAGGAGGTGTGGAAAAGTGTGCATTAGTGATATGCACATGATTAAACGATCATGGTTTTGTGCCAATTCATTGCTAAACGCAAGTTTTCTTACCGTTCACCTGTTTTTCATTTTAGACAGAGTTGAGTCTTGGGAAAGTATATTAGGGAGCATACATTTGATTGATATATGAGTTGATTTTCAAATTTAGAAATATAATGTATAAATGAATTTTAGCAATATGAAATATCACAGCTTCGATATTTTGAATCATGAAAATAAAACTAAATGTTGAAAAAAATTAGAAAAATGAATTTGGCACAAACCCTAAATGCCTATAAGTTTAGCACATCGAAAAAAAGTTGTACACCAAACGAGAGTACTCTCAAACATGATATATTTCATCCCCTAACCCGTGGAGGGCTACAACCCGTAACCCAAAATGTACTCTAACAAAAAAATAATTATCAAAATCCGTGGACGCCTGACGATATTATACGCGAGCATAAAGAAACACATCACATCACACTTAGGTATGAATTACCCAAATAAGAAAATAACTCACATGAATTCCTGACCGTTAGTTGTCAAAGGGCGAGTCCCCCGAGTATGCCGACGATGTAACTACATACATATGCCAATAAATTTATATAGCATACAATGCTAATATTGAACTGTAATTGAAAAATCATAAAACCCACATCGAATGAAAACTGCCAACATAATATACTAAAAACAAAGAGTTCTAAAGAAAACCTTCTCGATTTGCCTTGCCAAGCCAGGCAGTAGACAGGCAACCTCCCAAGCAATCCCACTTCTAAGAATAATGTTCAGAAAACAAGTGCCTGAAGCTAGATGAAAATAAGCATGAAATAAATGCAGACGCAGAGCTATTCCATTACCCTTGAGTCTCCTACTCATTTCCAACTTCCTAAAGTATACATCACTACAACCATTCATTATAAAGTATAAAGTGACGAATTCGCCCGCCCAAGTATATCCGAAGCCGATGAAGTATATTAATACATGCACATGGCATAAAAATATTAATTTGTAATAAAAAACGTTAAGAAGAATAAACTTTGTCTACGTATAATATTTAGTTGTATAACTATAAGTCAATATGCTGAAAATGGTACAACTGTGTCCATCTAGCGAGGCGAGGTGAGCCATCAACAAATTGGCATGTTTATATACTTTATAATCAATGGTATGGTAGAATATTTTTGACATTTCTAATAAACGTTGGCCATAAGATCGTGATATGCTTAACGCAAAAACCTGCTGCGGCCAATTCTAAAGGGTTTTTGACAAGTAGAAACTACGCCATTAATAAAAATAGAACGATACACAATTCAACAAAGCATTGAAATTATTAAAATTCACTATAAAAATGGTGAAAATGTGGCAGAGACGGTTCGTAAAACTCGAACATTTTTGGGTTGTCGTGAAGCACCTTGTCGGACCGCAATACAGAAATTGGTAGAAAAATTCGAGCTGTCGAGACAAGTTAGTGATGTGAAGAATAAAACCCGTGCACGTCGCTCAAGAACAGCCGAGAATATTGCTGCTGTAGCCGAAAGTGTTGAAGAAAACCCAGGTTTGTCCATTCCTCGTCGTTCTTTGGAATTAGGCATTCCACAAACGTCATTACTCCGTATTTTGCATAAAGATTTGGGTCTTAAGGCTTATAAAGTTCAGTTAATACAAGAACTCAAGCCGGCCGATCATCAACAACGTCGAGTCTTTGCTGATTGGGTCCTTGAAATGCATGAAAATTATCCGGAATTCCATCGAAAACTCATCTTGAGTGATGAGGCCCATTTCCACCACGATGGCTTCGTTAACAAGCAAAATTGTCGCATCTGGGGCTCGGAAAACCCAAGAGTTATTGTTGAAAAGCCTCTCTATCCTCAACGTGTGACTGTTTGGTGCGGTTTATGGTCCCGCGGGGTCATTGGACCTTACTTTTACGAAAATGAGGCTGGAGCAACAGTTACGGTGAATGGATTGCGCTATCGACACATGATTAATGATTTTTTATGCCCGGAATTGGATGGTATTGATCTGGACAACGTTTACTTTCAACAAGACGGCGCTACGTGCCATACAAGCAACGAAACCATTGATCTTTTACGGGAAAAGTTTCCGAACCGTGTTATCTCTCGAAGAGGTGATCAAAATTGGCCACCGAGATCTTGTGACTTAACACCTTGCGACTTCTTCCTTTGGGGCCACGTGAAAGAGAAGGTCTACGCCAACAGCCCAGCGTAAAAAAGGCAAAAAAAGACTGCAAAAATGTTTGACAAATATCCAAATCCGTCACTATTCGGCACTATTTATGGAAGAAGCATTATGTCGCATCCCTTAATAGTACGAAGAAACTTAGACTGATCTCAAAAAAAGATACGCAATATAATTAAACACGCAACAAAGAATTAGGAAAACAAAAAAAACAATCGGGTTGTTTGGTCTACATGATGGGAGGCTCCAGAGTAAATCTGGAGATCATCAGCTGTACTTTGTCCATAGTATTAATAACATCATTAAGGGACAGCATGAATAAAGCTGGTGAAGGAACAGATTCCTGTGGAACAAGTGCTATGTAATGTTGGTTGCACTGAAGAATGAAGGCAATTACCATAAAAAATCTTCGAATTGAAGGAAAATCAATGTGTGTATGAAGTTTAGAGATCATATGCGTATGAGGAACTGAATTGTTTATAGCTTTTCCTCCATGGTTAGTCCAATTATTTTTAGGTATAATAAAAGATTGTAATCTTGTATACTACGGCCTCTAATAAATGTTATGTTATGTTATGTTAAAGTGCTAAAGTCAAGAAGGTATGTATCACACGTACCTCTACTATCAGTAATCACTTTAAGCTGTACGGTAAAAAATTTGAGGCTTAAATTAAGACTTTTAGGTTTGTATATAACTCCATTCCAAAGAAGTTTGACATTAAAACTTATACAAAGTCTTAATATTATTAAGATGAATCAGTTTTACATTGATATTTCCACACAGTCTTAAATAAAAACCTTGAACTGCCTTAGGTTTAAGCCGGAGGGTTTCAATTTAAATAAATTGTGTTGGTTTTAAATTTAAACTAAAGTTTACTGAATTTGACGCAGTGGAGTTTAAATTTTGGAGTAAATTCGTTTTCAATATAAACTAAATTTTTTTTCAAACTGACGCAGTGAAGTTTAAATTTTGAAGAAAACTTCTTTTCATGATTATCATTGTAATAGAATTCTCCTTAAAATATTACATGATGGTTTCGAAATAAAAGGTAAACTTTTGAAGTTTCAAATTTATTTATTTACCTCACTATATGTATACTTATAAATAAATATAAAATTTTATATGCGAGTGTAAGGTAAGAATAACAATTTATTTATTGTTCTTTATATATATGACTTGTACTACTCTATGAAAAGTTAAAAAACGCTAGTGTGTTTAAAGCACCGATATGTAGGTATAATATGGACTGACTACGTTCATAGAAATATACTGCAGAAAGTGGGCTCACTTCTATATAGCATTCTTTTTCCGTTTGAGCCTCAATTACCAATTGAGAGATAACTGTAAACAACACATAAATAAGTGGTTAAACAAATATAATAAAACTATTTTTTACTTACATGAAAAATCACCTGCAACTACTAAAGGACAAATGAACTTCACTCCATGGATGCGTACTCTTCTGAATAACTGCCTGACTTACAAAAGTCGTACTTGCTCTAAATATTAAAACAGTCTTGGTTTCATCATCGCAACAATCTCACTAGTTTTTAGTATTTAAGTTGAAAAAGATATAAAAATAAAACTTCATAATTATTTTGTATAAAACATTTCGGACTCATTTCAATTTTTGAGTTTAAAAGAGTTGCGATTTTTATGAGTTTTAAGTTGAGAAAATACTACTAGAAACATGTTTGAAATTCAGGCCAGTATAGAACAAAAAATAAACCCTTTCGGCGTGAATTGAAAAATAAGAGAAAATTAGACCTAATTTCAAATTTAAATTAAGACAAAACTGATACAAAAAGTATAGACCTTTTACGTTTTCTTGTTGTTATAAAATGTCTTAAAATACCATAAGACTTTCTGTTGGTTTTACAAATAAACCAAAATTTTTAACCGCGTAGTTAGTGCTAGTCGAGTGCAATAGTATTCTTGAAACCAGATCGAAAGAAAATTAATTTGTACTGACGTCAGCAGAAATTCGGTCCGCAATTAGGATCTCAGCCACAGGGTAGGTAGAAGAGAAATATGTATCATATATCGTATAGGTATCAATTCCAAAGTATTTGATGATGATGACAATTTTGAAGGGGACTGGTAGTGATTAAACCTAACTTCAAGGTCAGGTAAATACAAAATCATTGTGTCCAATTGTGTTTAGAAGTATTTAGTACATCAAAATCAGAAACATTATAAGACTAAAACCATTAAGGATAGATGGAGAATGGGCATCATTATATGCTGTATTATTAGTATTAAGGGTAATGGCAGATTAAGAGTAGATTACAGTTTGCGCTGTGATACATTTAATTGTCAATAAGGATTCGATTTCTTTAGACTTGAGCTCTAAGTCTTTCCCATTCATGCTGCTAGCCGTTATCATTCTGTTGCTTTTCTTCACTTCTTTTATACAGTTCTACAATGTTCTTTATTTCCATTTTTGAAAATCTATATACTTCTGTACTTGTGAGTGCTTCCGATGTAAGTTTGTGTCTTTGAGGATGATATTTTAGCTGATTCTTAAAGATCTTGGATCATTCAACCCTAAAGTTGCGGGGTGTCACTAATATTTATCCAACGACCAAATCCGAACATCCATACATCACATATGTAATTCTGTATATGAACCGGTATGATCAAACAGCCTTCCGACAAGTTCTCTTTATGAAGAAGTCTGAACCCCACGTTTATGAACACATTGATGTATCTAATAAGCATAACTCAGTTTGAGAAGCAATGATAGAGATTAAATAAGTTAAAAGTAGATGTTTTAAAATACATACGTTTCTAAAAATTATAATTATTATTCCATCTCAAAATCACTTTTTTTTATTTTTACAGAAAATAATTAATGGCGCAAATGAAATGTACTCGATAGCATGACAAGGGACGGAGAAATTCCCGCCATCTTTAACCCAAAGAGGGTAAGGGCTCCATCCGTTGTGGTGACAGGGGACTCGCCAAATGGACCTTTTGGTGGTTTTACGAATATAATAAATGCTAGCAATCCACAAGTCACTCGCTCGGACTCGATAAATTCAAATCAGCCCGATGGCGGTGAGAGTGGAACAGTAACTATTCAGCAACAAGGCAATAATAATAACAACAACAACAATAATAACCTCGGTAGGGGTGATTCTGAGACCCCAACAACTGAATTGCCTCAGGCAAATAGTACTCATTTCTGCAAAGAATCATGCTGTTCGGAATTGGCTCAAAAGGTAATTAATATAGCAATAAAACCCCATAGATTTTATAAAAAATTTTTTTTTAGATGTACTTTGGCGTATGTGTCACTATTTTAGTTACGGCTTCATGGGTAGGAGCAACACATTGTATAAAATTTTTGTACTTAAACCGAAGTACCTACACAACAGTACCACAGAATATCGAAGTTGGATCAGATGAGAATTCAACAATTTTTCATAAAACCGAGACAACAATGACCTCCACCATTTTTAATGCACCCTTTTTTGCCTCTTGGTTTTGTACGAATTTCGCTTTTCTTTTTTTTCCGATTTACCTCCTGGGGCGTGTTGCGGTCAGAAAATGCGACAAACCGAGAGAGATATTAGGTGATGTCCTAAGAGGATTTCGAGATAGAGGATTTACAATAGGTAAGAAACTGAATGGAATCTGTTCACTTAAAGTGTTTGAAGGAATTCGAAACCATAATAAATAATACTTCATACTGAAATTATCGAAAAATGAACAAAATAAGTTAATTCGTTCATCACATTTTCCTGATCAATGCAGACCACTCGTAGAAGTTAATATGCATTAAATCATAAATATATTCTAAATTTGGTAAGATATTTTTTCTTTTAAAATGTTTTAGTAAAGAGAATGTTCTCTCTTGTCCCAGTATAATTGGACAGCTTTAAGTTGGCATGTAGAAATGTCTCAAAATGGCGTGGATCTCTAACAAAGGAGAATACAGTTTCTCTTTTTGCTAGACTATCAGCAAATGCATGACTTCTGTGGCTTTCGAGTCTCGGTATCTATATGAAAATCAAATTCCTATCTTCCAGCCAATGCATTGAAAGTTTGTATATAATCCCAGACTTTCCTGGACACCATGGTGAATGCTTAAAAGCCTTGAGAGCGAATGGGATATTCTGGAGAGCAGAGCCATTGTTATTGCCATACGCATACCTAAATATAGCATTCGCATTTTTATTTAAACCAAGTACAATTAAGTTTAACCCATGAGCAAATAACTTTAACCCAAGCACAAATAAGTTTAACCCAACAGCAAATAAGTTTAAGCCAAGAGTAAATAAGATTGGGCAAATAAGTTTAACCCAAGAGCAAATACATTTAAACCAGGCTTCAAACATTGACATTAATATGAACAATATTCGAAATTTCCGTTCAGTGCAAAAGCTGCTCTTCCATTGCCTTCGGGATGAGTAAAACCATATCTATAACGTAATTGGCGCAGTAAGTCGGTGTAATTTGTTACAAGCTATTTTCAATAATTGCGAGAATGTTATGCTCTCTACTTACATCACCTAAAACTGATCATGCGTGCGCCTTCATTTTAGAGAACCAACTAAAACAATAACGGTTTAATTGTTGATTATTTTTTTTAGAATAAATAACAGTAAAACCTTGTCACTATAAAATGAAAGGATGCATTTTCCAACAGATTCTGCAGATTGCTAATTTTTTTGCATCACTCATCACAGTGTTTGAAGCAAAAGTGTGGATTGCAGATTTAAAGTCATTTTCTTCTAAAAATTTTTAATTAATTAAGATGAGTAGTGACAGAGATTTCAGCGCAGGCAGCTCTGATGAATGGCAACCAGCTGCCCAAGATGGGGAGTAGTCAAGTAAAATCGGAGGTAAGAAAGAGGTGTATGTCGTACGCTGTTATTAAAAAAAAACTAAGAAGAAAGTTAAAATTATTCTAAGATCAATTGCATCATGTAAACCATATATAACATAATCCCATTTGTAAATCGGAATTCCTTTATTCCAATATAGAGGTAGTTCACGATACCTGTATCGTGAACGAGCTTGTTGGGGATGTGTCTAATCCTTATACCGACACAGTAAGTAGATTTTGACTGTCGTAATGAAGATGATTGCACTTACGATACTTGTATCATAAGCTATGTAGTTGTGATTGTGCTCGGTTTTTGTACCGATACAATACCACTGTATAAAACGCAGAATGAAAACGCCTGTTAATTGAAATTTATAATTGAACTGATCGATTTATTGATTCTTGCAGTCATTTATATATAAAATAATTACATATATTACACTATTAAAGTTATGCTTACAACTAGGGTCAATAACATTACTCACACAAATTAGGTAAAACAAATGCATTGCTGACAAGCACAAATTCGTCGCATTCAGAAATAATAAAAACGAACGACCTTTTCTGGCACTTCATTTCTCTTATGTCGCAAGCCAATTTGTGTGTTGTCAGCAAATGCCTTTATGCTTTTGAAAGAAGGTGAATGTTCTGCGAAATGCAAACTGATACATGTATGTATGAAATTAGGTAAATAAATCACCTTTAATCATTTAATAAAAGAAAATGAAATTAGACGACTTAAGATTAAACCTTCTCCCCTGCATTGAACGTTGAGTTCAATATTCCATAGTATTAGGCATCGAAGGTTACACTAAACTCAGGATGACTCGATTTAGGCTCGGTCTCGAATCTTCTGATTGATTTTCTTCGTGCTGGTTTTGGTTTGTTTTTGATTCGTTGACAGATAGTCGCTCTGAATTTCCAAATGATAACGGTGGTTAAAGCAGCCACGAATAGCAAAGCGGCATATGCTATAGTGTATTGATGAACATCATGTGCTTGAAGATGGGTCTCAGGTGGTAATTCGTTGTATAGTTGTTTAATTTGTTCCTTTATGGCATCTAGTCCTGCCCAATGTCTATGATAGTGATATGTCTCGTTATCTTCTGATAGCAAATGTTGGGTGGCTATAACATCCGATAAATTTCCAGAGGACGTATGGGAGAGTCGTGAAATTGATAAATAAATGCTATGTCCCTGTATTGTTATCAGCTCTTGTTTGATCATGCAATCGCCTTGAATTTTCAAAATTCCTGTTTTCTCCAGAATTGTTTGCGTGATGTTGTTTCCACAAACTACGTTAAGTGTGGTTTTGGTCTTAAGAGCATAGATCTATTCATTTGGATGATTCAACTGTATCCAGTTGGGTCCGTCTCCAACCCTTGAGACTTGACAGCAGGGTGATTGCGGCAGGTGGTTAATTAGGACGACTTCACAGGAACTGATGTTTGACCCTCTTCGATATATTGGGTGTTTTTGTTTGCAGATGTGCTGACCTTCAGCTATGATGGGGCAAGATTGAAGTTCGTATTCCGTTATCGGATAATATTGATCCCGATGCATATTTATTACCAAATATGGGGTTGATGGCTGAATGGTGAAGAAGGTGTTGTTGACAAATACTGGTACCGAGACACGTTTGAATAATTCAAAGTCTTCAAGGGTCAGTAATGGTATTCTGAGGCGGAATATCAAGTGCCTTGTTGCTATTCTTGCTTCGATTGTCATCAAGTTGTAGAATTTTAATACTTCATCCTGGGTTACTGGAAGCCGTATCGACGATGGCATGTGTTTCTTAATAGTTGTCAGCTTTCGTCTTAATTGAGGTGATGAGATGAGCCGTGGACTGATTTTTCCATGGTGAGTGTCAACGAGTACATCTACAATCGAGGCTTCAATTTGCTGGAAGCGTATGGCGGATAAGGTAGCCTGCATTGCCACAGATATGAATGCTTGTGACAGCCTTTCTTCTATAAGTTCCTTTGTTAGACCATTGACCTTTCTTGCGAGACAAGTTATATGCTCCCCTAAGTTTTAAAAATGCTTATCGATTATGTCCTGGTTTTTTTTTCATCACATTTAATGTGGTATCTATCAGCGATGTTTGATTCCTTATCAAAGCTGTCAGGTGCCCTTCATTTTGCTCTATGGCTTCAATGGTATCGCATATCTTATCTGCGTAGTTCGAATCCAATACTCCGAAAAGTGCACTTGCGATGTTGCCCACAAAATTCAAGGCTGCTCTTTTTACTCTGGTGGTGGCATTACCTTTGGGCTGAAGTAGTTCATTGGTCTTTGATATATCTTCGATGAAGTTTCGAAAGTGGTCGACTGTACGTAAACAGCTGTCCCTCTCTGTCATCAAATAACAGATGTAATTTAATGTCTGCGTTGAATTTGCAAGTATCTCGAACTCATTCCAATAGTGCTGGGTGTCGTAGTAAGCAATTACATTCCACTCACTTGAGATAATGTTTGTAACACCCAAATTTTCAAAGTATATTCCCGACTGTGAGTGGAATGGACTCAATTCAACGGGACTACCATGTGTCAGTGGTAATAAAAGGTACATTAGTAGTATTGTGGCTACCGCTGAGCCTAGTGACCGGCGAGCCTTTTTCTTCGAGGACGAGTATATGTCTGGTGACTGATAATTGCCATCGGTATGCTTCGAATTAGATATAGTTTGTTGTTGTCGTTTAAGGGTACTTGTCAATTTGTAGTGATCTAGATTCTTCAATTTAGTACTGTGCAGGTTTTTGACGTTGGGCAACAGTTCTGTGGCTTCGTCTAAATCGTAGTCCCTTTCGATAGGTAATGGCGCAAGCTTATATATGGGCCGACGTAACACTCCACTGGAGGTTCTAATATCAGCTGCTCAAACCAGACCATCATTTGCATGATGGATTTTAATTATTCGACCTAATGGCCATTTTAATGCCAGTATATTGTCTTCTTTTATAAGTGCCATAGTGCCAGGTTGAACATTTTAGCAGCGTTCCTTCCATTTATATCTATGTTGCAACTGATTCAAATATTCGCCAGACCACCTTCTCCATAACTCATTTTTGATATGTGTAACGAGTTTCCATCGTGTAATAGGGTTTACATTAAGTGGTTTGGTGCCCGAATCTATCATACCAACAAGGGGTTCTCCAATAAGAAAGTGTCCTGCAGTCAAGGCGTTGAGATCATTAGGGTCAGAGGACATTACGTTGGACAAGATGTTTAGCTGACTTTACCGCAGCTTCCCAGAGCCCTCTAAAATGCGGTGCTCGAAGGGGAATTAAGTGAAAATCGATATTCTTCGTACTACATATTCTTGTTATCTTTTCTATTGCAGTTTCAGATCCAATCATGTTCTTTACTTCTTCTAATTGGTTTTTGGCACCCACAAAGTTTGTCAAATTATCACAGTAAATGTTTGCGCAGTGACCTCGTCTACCCATAAAGCGTTTAACTGCCCCAAGGAAGCCTTGTGTGGTTAAATCGGTGACTAGTTCGAGGTGAGTTGCCTTGGTAGCAAAACAACAGAATACTGCTATGTAAGACTTCTGTGGCCTTTTTCTTCTGATCTTGTAGTGGGTCACTGATCCGCAAAAATCTACTCCTGAATTGATGAACGGTCTTGCTGGCTGAACTCTATCTGCAGGCAAATTACCCATTAACTGTGAAAGTGGTTTGGGTTCTGCCTTTGCACATCGTACACAATTCTTTACTATGGATCGCACCAGAGTTTTCCCATTTATTGGCCAAAATTTTTGACTCGCGATTGAAAATAGCGCCTGAGGTCACACATGATAGTTATCTTAATGCAGCTCGCTTAGCAGTAATTTTGTGAAAGGATATATGTATGGCAACAATAGTTGATGTTTGGCGTCATATGAAAGATTTGAGGCTTCAAGTCGGCCTCCAACTCTGATGAGTCCTCGAGCGTCTATGAATGTGGTGAGACTGCTAACAGAGTTGTTTTTGTTAACTTCTGCAAAGCTTTTTAGATGGTCGAGATCATCTTTGAACTCTTGCTCTTGTATGTGCCTTATTATAGCTACTTGAGCTTCGTTAATTTCGTGTATGGAGAGTGATTTACCCGTACTACTTGCTTGTTGTTGATTGCAATGTCTCATGATATTTATGAAGCGTGCAATATAAGCGAATGTATTACGTTACTTCCTGAACGAATTTCCATGATCGATTTTATCGATTATGTATGTTCAATCTTCGGCTGCTGAGACTGATAACGTGAACCCCTTTTTCTCCCTTTTTCTTCTGTTTTCACGTATGGGGGTGGCCAAAGGTCTTCAGTGCCATGTAGAAAGGTGGGCCCGTAAAACCAAAGAGTTTTTTGGGCTCGATGCCTTGGGAAAGAATGTCAGCAGGGTTGTCCTTACAACTCACGTGGCGCCATTGCGTGGGAGCACTTACGTCCTGGATACTTGAGACTCTATTTGCAACGAAAGTATGAAAGTGTGATGATGAAGAATTTAGCCGTGCTAGGACTATATCGGAATCAGACCATAGGAATACAAGGTCTTTCCTCAATCGTAAGTCCCATTGGATGCGATTAGCCAGTTCCGCTGCCAATTTAGCTGCACAGAGCTCTAGTCGAGGTAATGTTTGTGTCATTGGAGCTATCCTAGATTTAGCGTAAAATAGGCGCACTACAATAATGTTGTCCTTATCTATGGATCTTATATATGCAGCTGCACCGTATGCTTTCTCTGAAGCATCTACGAAGACATGTATTTGCACTACTTTGGGGATTCTATGAGAAAATACATGCCTTGGAAAATTTATGTTGCTCAGAAACTATAGATCCGATCGGAATTTAATCCATGACGTATGTAATTCTTGGGGTAACGCTGCATCCCAATCAACTTCGAGTGTCCACAACCTTTGAAGAAATAATTTAGCATTCACCCCAACTGGAGCCATAATACCTAATGGGTCGTATAGGTGAGCAATATTCGAATACGTTATTCGCTTTGTCACCTTACAAGATTTAATTTGTGAAGTCTTTACACGGAAAGAGTCGGTCTTAGGAAGCCGGATCAGACCGACCGTTTTAATGTGCTCGTCCAATTTATTGGATATCTTGTCGGAGCTTTTGATCTATTGGAGGTATGCTCTGCAGCAGGCGCTGGTGATTTGCACACCATTTTCTTAATTTAAAGCCAGATGTGCTAAGTATTGATTGGAGCTGAGTTTGGACGTCAAGAGCTGCTGATAAGGTGTCTGCACCTGTGAGAACATCATCCATGTAGAAGTCACGTTTGAGTACTTCCGACCCCACAAGATAAGTCTGAGCCTGATCCTCTGCCAATCTTTGAAGACATTTAGTGGCTAGGTGTGGCGCATACGTCGTTCCGTATGTTACTGTTGACAGTCGATAGACCTAAAGCGATTCACTTGGATCAGGCCTCCACCAAATTAGTTGATATTTACTATCGGATTTTTCAACTTCTCTTTACCGATACATTTTCTCGATATCAGCAGTAAATACGAATCGCGGTAATCCAAAACGTAAAAGAATGGAAAAGACGTCATCCTGTATAGTTGGACCCGTGTATAGTATGTCATTTAAGGATATGTTCTTCGATGTTTTGGCTGAAGCGTCGAATACCACTCTAAGTTTTGTGGTGCTGCTATCCGGCTTCATGAAACAATGATGAGGCGAGAAATAGTATGATGCCTTAATGATGTTGATATTGACTTCCAGCATATGACCAAAGCGAAGATACTCCTCCATAAATTCCACATATTGTGTTTTAACCATCTTATTATTGGCTAACTTTCGTTCCAATGATATAAATCATTGCAAAGCAATGTATTTCGATTCCCCTAATCTAGTAGGTTGAACTAGAAATGGGAGACTTACGATAAAACGTCCACTTAAACTTCTTCTTGTGTTTTGATTGAAGTGTATCTCACACCGTTTCTCTGCCGTGGTAAAATTCATGGAAGACCCTTCAGTCTCTTCCAACTTCCAAAAACGCTCAATTTGCTGATCTAATCTTTCATCTTCGCTGCATATTCCACAGATTGCGTCAGATTGAGACATATTGTTGATCTTCCCTGCCACAGTCCAACTAGAAACAGTGTTTTGAAGTGTTGGTAACATTTCCCCCAACTTTATTTGGCCAATTGACAAGAGTGAATAGTAAATCTCTGCACCAATCAAAAGATCAATAGACCCAGGTCGATCGAAGGTTGGATCAGCTAACGCGATGTTTTGAGGTAGCGGCCAAGCTGAAGTATCTATTGACTTAGTGGGTTGAACTGAAATGATTTTTGATAGCACATGGGCTTCAATGTGTAATTGCTCTGGAATCTCTGTTAATTCTAATTGTTTCGCCATATTCTCGGTCATGAAGTTCAACTAAGAGCCTGAGTCTAAAATGGCTCTATATTCCACTTTTTTACCTCTGTTGTTAATTAGATTAACGACTGCTGTGCTGAGGAGAACATAGCCCTTCAATGACTGAGCTGTTTTCGTTGTCAACGATATTAATTGCTCGTGTGCCTGATTGAAATGTGTTGATGATAATTTGTTGCTTGTTGGGTGCGCAGCAGTTACTTGACTCTGAAGATTTTTGCTTTGCGTATATGATGATCCTGATTTGGAAAAGGCGTTATCAGTATGCAATGAAGTGTTATGTCTTTTTGAACACTTGGTGCATGCTCGGGCTGTACAAGTATCGACCCGGTGACCTGCATTGAGACAGTTGAAGCACACATTGACTCCTTTCACATGAGCAATGCGCTTGAGTGGAGTTAATTCTTGAAATCTCCGACATGCAATCCGACATGCAAACAGCTGATGATTACCTTTGCACATTACGCAAAATGAATGGCAGCGCGTTTCTAAAAACACTAAGAAGCCCTTCATGGATTGCAGTGCTCTGTCCTGGGCCAAAGATTGCTCGTAAAGCGTGTGTGTAGTGCGGTCCAGTCTCTTTATTAATAGATGATGTAAAAGTTGATCCCAATGGCTGATTTACTCCCAAGTTTTCTAAGCCGAGTAGGCATTCCTGGGTTGTGTCATGCAGGGCCTTTATAGCAGAAGAACTTTCGTTGGTTATACTTGTCTGCGACAGCAGTCTATTTAGTAGTGCAGTTACCAATAACCTAGGGTTCTCGTACCTTTCGGTGATAATCTTCCACGCAGCAGAGTAATTTGTATCAGCAATAGTAAGATGTTGCACTAATTTCTCGGCTTCGCCTGATAAGCTGGTTTTGAGATACCACATCTTCTGGCACTCCGACATTGTCTGTTTGTGCACTACTTCAGTGAAAAGATCATGAAATTGCCGCCATTTCAAGCAATTGCCATCAAAACGTTGCAGAACAATTTTAGGCAGTTTTATCATAGAATTTGTACTCACATCTGCTTTGTGGGCATGGCTCTTACTACCCACATAATTGTGTAGCTGTGCCAAAGTATTTTGAACTTCTTCCACTAAACTGAAGTATTCCTCTGTATCATAATTTATTGTTGTGGGATCATCGATACTATCCCAGATTTTGTAGTGGAGCCGTTGAACATCATCTAAATATTATTCTATTGTTTTGATCTTAAGCTGGCAGAATTGCTCTGTATAATCTTCCTTGATTGTAGCTAATCTTGCTACTGTTTTACGCAATACACTAAGTACACTTGCCAGATTTTAACTTTTAAATGAACAAAATAGCATCAAAAAGTTGTAAAATCAAAATTTGGTATTATATATATTATAATAATTGTTGTGATCATTGGAACACATTTCTAGTATATAATATATAATAAAAACTCATCAATATTTTTAAATAAATTAAACTAAAAGTACTTCCAAAGTGGACTTATACCACTGAAAGAACCGCGCATTTATTTATTATTTAGAGACGTTCAATTTATATTATAGTGAAAAAATTTCAGCCCTCTTGCACACGATGAACTGGGTGAAAACCGCTGCGAACAACAGCAAGGGCAAAGAGGCACAAAACACCAGCAAAGTCGAGGAGGAAGGTATTTTCGTCCGAGTCATGAATCACGGGAACTTTTAATTACATATTACGAAGAAGGTATGACGATTAAAGAAGCTGCTCACAAGACTAAAATTAATGTTAGTACTGCAAAAATCATAACAAGAGTATATAAAAAGGATGGCGAATTGCTCGGTGACCGTCGTGGTGGAAAAAAGCCTCTAAAATTAACAGAGGAAGTATTGGCAGCTATAGTGGAGAATTTGAAAAGAAAATCCAGGCAAAACAGCTCGGGCTATTCAGAGAAATTTGCATCGGGAAAAGGACATCGAAGTGGCCTTTGTGAACTTAAATTAACATTGAAATTAGCATCAATAGAAAATGAGCAGAAGAATTCGCCACGCACCATACAATTGAGGAAAATCTATGCCCGAGAGTTCTCGGAATGGGCTTCAGGGGGTAGAGATAAGACAATATTCATTGATGATTGTGGTTTCAACTTACATCTTAGAAGGTCGCAGGCGCGCTCAAAGATAGGCACCCGGGCTCGGGATGTAGTTCCAGCAGTACGAGGGAGAAATGTGACCTTGGTTTCGGCGATGAATAACCACGGAATACTTCATTTTAAGATTTTAGCAAATTCTACGAGTAATTCCGAAAATTTTTGTATTTTTCTCCGTGAACTAGTTGAAAAGCTCCACACGACGTCTTCTCTCAGCGCCGCTTTCTTAATTATGGATAATGCGAGAATTCATAAAACACAGCAGGTTCGCGATGCCTTATCTTCGACGAATTTGAATATAAAATTCTTGTCTCCATATTCTCCGATGCTTAACCCAATAGAAAAATCGTTCTCTAAAATGAAGGCGCACGCACGAGCAGTTTTAGGTAATGTAATTGTAAGTAGAGAGCATAACACCTTTGCAATTATTAAAGATAGCTTGCAACAAATTACATCGACTTACTGCGTCAATTACGTTATGGATATGGTTTTACTAATCCCTAAGGCAATGGAAGAGCAGCCTTTGCACTGAACTGAAATTTCGAATATTATTCATATTAATGTCAATGTTTGACGCCTGATTTAAATGTATTTGTTCTTAAGTTAAACTTATTTGCCCAATCTTATTAAAAATATGGCATTGCCAAAGCTGAAATTTTCTTTTAATTTCAAGTTAAGTAGTAATCCGTTCCTAAATTTATTTAGCCCCCGTTGAGAGGAGCTTGGACTGTTGCGATTTCGGGATGAAGCTTTGTCAAAAGTGGGGTATTATGTGACATATAAAGAATAAAAGGAAACTTGTTTGAATGCACTTTTAAAACATCGTACATGAATTTCTCCAAAACGAAACTTCGATGTCATAAATATAAAAATTATTTTAAGAGAATCCTGTAGGTGCATTATTAAATGAAATGAAAACTTGGCTTGCACTTTTTACTGACGTTTCGCTAATAGTTTTGCCATTACAACTTAGATTCTAGGAATATGGGTGCTTACACTTATCGCCGAGCTTAGCACTGAATATTTGAGTTCAAGGTCAAAGAACAATGAAATCAATCACCGCACATGTAATTAATTTTCGATTTTATATTCTCCAGGATAGTATCTAATCTCTTCCTTTTTCTTTTCTTAGATTGATGGAAAATACCATTCCTTTGTAAAAAAAAAAAATATTCTCACAATTTAATATATCTTGCAGGACTGAAGGGACTTATATAACTCTATTTTTTCACCTAGTTTAATACACTTCAGCTCTCAAGTAAAGCCGTTGGTACTATTGAAGCTACAATTCTACTTTTGTTTTTAAGAAATAAAGAAATTGACAATTCACACTTTTGGAACTCCCTCTAGAGTTGTAAATTAATCGACGGAGCTTTGAGCAATAGAATTTGTCTACACTTATAGAAAATCGATTGTAATGCAATTGCTTGAATTTTCATATGATAGGCTTCTTATAGATATACTCACATTAATCCAATTAATTGAGACGATTCATTTATCTGTACTATGTGCCAAAAATAATAATAGAATAATAAATATAGAATTATTGCGGTGAAATTATACATCGTTATCGATACCTGGAATATATGCTAAGCTAAACTGAAGCTGTCGCAGCTCTACTATTTTGGAAAAACAATCACTTTAAAGTGATATCCATACAAATTCCACATATATTGAGAAAACAGTTAGCTTTATATGTTCTTAATGTATCTAAGATTTTTTTCGGAATGTGAAAACTATGAACTTGGTGATGACTACTTGAAGTGTTTGGTTTTGGAAAGAAATACGAAAAATAACCTCAACAATCGAACTTAAACATGTGAAAGACAGAAATTCAGGTATTCATTTATAGAGCATCGTCAAAACTAACTTCTTCTTTTGATGAAATTTATATATGTAGGTAACTAAAACCAAAATGTTGAAAGGATTAATCGTAATTGTTCGCTTAATTGAAAAAATCTATGTGTACTAAATCGACAGATTTAAAATATTTCCTTTGGAAATATCTTATTTTTAATCATTTCAGGGTTTTAGGTGAGTTTTTCCCAAAATTCATAATGGTAAATTGATCTCAAGGAAAACTTGACCTTTCTTTAAAAAAAACCCTGTTCAGAGCCTGTATATATTTTTATGAGGACGGTTAATATAATAGTAAATAGTTCGACCTTATTTAAAACTGGATAATTGCCGAACTATTATAGCTATTTTTAAAAAATTTTGAAAAAGTTTTGAAATTTTTGTTCAGGTTAACCATTGTGCTAATTTCATCGGAACGTGAAATTTCGAGGTGGGCAATTTCCTAGCCAGTTGAAGAGCCATTACTTCTCCTCCAGTAAGAGAGTACAACGAGTTCCTTCGATTAGACTTTTCTGAGTGTTAACTTGTTGGCTAGTATGAATTACAGTACAATCGAT
This sequence comes from Dioctria rufipes, assembly GCA_963924295.1. NCBI lineage: Eukaryota > Metazoa > Arthropoda > Insecta > Diptera > Asilidae > Dioctria > Dioctria rufipes. The sequence continues at coordinate 117,690,229 of OZ002741.1, forward strand.
AATTTAAATTAAGAATTTGTCAGTTTTTCCCACGTCTCAGCTTTACTAGACTAGATTGGCTACCTATAATTTTTATTTTTGAAGTTATACCGTTGGACGCACTCCATTCGGTCCAGTTAAATTTAATTTTTAAAATATTGATTCAGGTCCCATTGCACCAAACACTTCACATTTCGAAATACTTTAAAAATTATAATAAATAATACTTTAAAAATTATAATAAATAATACTTTAAAAATTAGAATTAAATACGGTGAAATGGCTGAAATGGTAAGGGGATGAAGAGCGAATCTTGTGTTTACTAATTCATTTGAAATGGCGGATATATTGAAAAAATTTCAAAAAAATTTCAAAAAAATTTCAATGAATAGAAGGAAAAATTTTACATTCATTTTTTAAGAATTCTAAATAAAATTGTAAAATACAAGAGAAAAATACAACCGTTGTCTTTTCTTTTGTATTTAATAACTTGATTTAGAGTCTTGAAAAAATAAATGAAAAATTTTTCAATTTCATCCATGACCGATTCTAAAAATTGTGAATTCGACTCCCGTATGGAGCAGATTTAAAGAAAAAATTGTAATTTATAATAATAATATATAATATAGATGAAATCATAGGGGTATACTAAGTTTGTCATTCCGTTTGTAACACCTCGAAATAATGATGGTAGAGCAAAATGGATTGGACACCCATTCATAATATTAAAAGTTATTTCGATTTTTGCATGTCCGTCCGTCCGTCCGTGCGCACGATAACTCGAGAACGCGTATACTTAGAGAGCTGAAATTTTGTACACGGGCATTAAAAAAAAAAAGTAAAATTAAGTTCGAAAATGAGACAAATCGGGAACTCCTTCGTGGGGTTGCCATATAAAAGTTTCGTTTTCCGCTATATATTTGGACACTGCCTGAGAACGCGTTAACGTAGAGAGCTGAAACTTCGTACGTGATGTTTATACTAGATTAGCAAATAAAATTTCAAAAATGGTCTAAATCGGGCAACTTCTTCTTGGTGTTGCCATATAAAAATTTAGGTTTTTTACGTATACTTTGAAAACGATCAGTCCAAGACATTTTTATTGTACTAAAAACTTCTGCAGAATACGAAATCCTATAAAATTGGTTATAATAATTTTTTCTGTGCGACAAACCGTTCTAGAAATATATGCGAAAAACAACTTCAAAATCAATACTTGAATAGATCGGTGACCATACAAATTTAATACGGGCATTCATCTAGGGTATCATAAGAATTGGTCTTAAACCAATTCTAGCTTTTTTACTTGTTTTATAAATAAATTAAGAATAAGCCTTCAGTCAGCCTGGCTCGGTTATTAGGCCAGACGTTCTTTATTAGTATATCACAATCAGACGTAGGATCTAATCAACTAGTGTCGCGTATTGATTATCAAATGATTAATTTGTGGGGGAAATTCTAAGAACCAGTTCTCTCCTCAAAGTCGACAGCTCAATTTGTTTTGTTTGTTGCTACGTGAAAGTTAAGAGAGTGTATTAAAGCCAATTCATATAAAAGCTAAGGCCTAACCGCAATGTGTATAAGCTTGCATCTGGTAGACATGAAAATATCATGAATGCTTCCTTAACATTTGTATAGTATTTACACAAACTGTCAAATTTTCTTATGTAAAGTACGATCATGAGCGTACAGACAGAAGTTGACAAAAGGAATTAAAACTTGATGAACGGCTTCTTATTCCTATTTTGGGTTACCACTATGAAAAGCACCTTCTCGCGTCTTTGCATATGCTAGGATATGCACATTGTCGTTAGTCCTTTATTTTACCTTTGATGCTTTTCTTTTTCCATTCTTGAACAAATTTTTTTTTACTATAATTTTCTTAGGTCGATTCCTTAATAGATGTTTGACGTTTTGCATTCTTTGGATTCTCACTACCTACCTCTATGCCTTATCATTACGAGCGTTGTATGCCACTGATGTGATGGCACTTTTCGCCACGAATGTGGCTTGCGCATATCTATTATCTTGGGTTATTTTGCACGAGCAATTTGTTGGAGTTAGGGTAAGACCTCTAGTTTTAAGTTCAATCCAAATAGCTTAGTAAATATTTTCCTATAAAGATTGTTGCAGTTATTCTTTGCGATACAGGAATAGCATTGCTGGCTTACATGGATGGAATTACAGGGAGCCCAACACTAGGAGGAGTTGTTCTAGCAGCATTAGCTGCTGCTGGATATGCTGTGTTTAAAGTACATATTTATAAATACACGAAATATAAAATATTTTCGAATTTTCTACTTTTAAATTTCAGGTGATGTTCCGGAAAGTGATGGGGGATCCACCAGTCGGACAAGTGGCATTCACATTTACAACCCTAGGTTTCTTAAATGCAGCACTCTTGTGGCCAGTTTGTGTGGCACTCTATTTCACGGGAACGGAGGTAATGCCGTCTGATCGACTGCCTTGGATAATTTTACTGATAGCTAGTATACTATTGTTAGGTAAAACAATTGAGATGAGTTACTATATTTTTAAATTTTGTGTTTGTAATTCTTACAGTTTTTCACATTCTCACCCAGTTCAGCTCTGCTGTTACATATAACATGTTCGTAACTTTAGGTTTAATAACCGCTGTACCAGTTTCAGGGGGTAAGTTGTCTTTAACTAATCAGACATCTCGACAAAAATAGTTATTTTACCATTTCTTAATAAATAAATTATATATGTACCTACTAACATTACAAAAAGATATATTATTCTTAATATATATAATATAGGCTTCCTTATATTAGCTCTGTATAAGTCTATAAAATAGTATGTAATTAAGACATTATTAAAGGCACCATTTTCCATTCCTTTTTCAATGCAAGAACGATATCAGCGTTTGTGATTTGAATGTAAACTTATTGCAAACACTTCCTTATAACATTTCATTCCATACCCTGGTGAAAAATAGTTAATTTCCTCTATTTAGATATGTATGCATAATTGTATACTTGAAACATCAGACTTGGTGCAAATTTATAAATTCTTCCTGTGCATGCGACAAGAGCTGTAACCCGAGCTCACAGTCACACCCTTGAAGTCAAATTCGGCCGTACTGTGAAATTCCGAGAATCCTTCATAAGCAGAACAGCACGAATGTGGAACAGTCTGTCTTTCCCTGTTTTTCCTCTGCGGCTTATAGCTCCGCAAATATTCCAGCGTAATGTACACCGCCATTATCGTTACTACTGTTACTTCACCAATCAAACTTGCACATACGGCCATTCATCTAAGGTATTATAAGAAAAGTCTTATTGTTAGATCAATTCTACCTTTTTGACTTGTTCTTAATTATAGTGATATAACTACTGCTCACTTTACCCTTGTTCCTTGCATGTAGGGCAGTTCTTAAAAAGTGTCGAAATCTGGTATTTTGTGGAAAATTGAGAAAACTCAATAATTTCCACGACTGAATTTAATTTAATCCTTAAAATGTCAAAGTCGAGCGTTTTGAACATAAAATAAACAAGAACACCCCTAGATCGAACCACATGAGCATTGTTTTCTAAGATTATATGCTGGTTTTCTTTATGGGGGGTAGTAAAATTTTGACAATTTTTAAAAAGGGTTGAAATTGTTTAAAAGTAATTACATGAATATGAAAATATTATACAAGCAGTTAAAAATTAAATAATGTTTTAAATATTTGTAACATACATATGTATGCATGTATGCACGAAACGAAACTGTTCTTATTGAAATACATAGGCTCAAGTATGAAGGAATTCACTAAATGTACCCATCTAATTCAATATTGAGGTTAACTTTCCTGCAAAATTGGACTTTCAGGTCAAAAACAATAATAGTTAAAGCCTTAAAGAGAGTATGTGCATACACCCCATATTGCATTATTTATGTAATATTGCCTTAAAAGTGAGTTTAGATTCAACTTGAAAGTCCATCAATTCCATTTCCTTAAACTCATCCTTAAAATTTAACGAAGTTTAGGAAAAGTATAAGCAAATTTTCCTTAGACCTGTAAAGTTTTCCTAATTAAATGCGCCGGCAATATAACGTAATGTTTACCTTAATAATTTTCTTCAAATTATTTGTGATTTGACTTATAAAATTGTTACCTTATCTTGTATTATTAATTTATTCAAAATCAAATGGGCTGTTGGGCTCTATCATCCGGTCTCAAGACTACATCAAACAAAATAGAAATTTCAGTTAATGTGAATCAATAGTTTCACGTTCTGTTCTTATCTAGAAAGGTGTGATTTGATTTAATTTAATCGGTTTGAGGAGGTATAATGCTTGCAAGACCAACATGAATAATATTTCGAAGTGTGCTGATAGCCAATATTATTCTCATACATTTTCTTACTTTTTAGAAGTATGAGTTTGAGAATTTTGCCGAAGTTCAATTCTTTTTCTTTTCTGCAATTCTTAAGAAGGCTATAGTTTTCTTCCTTTATCCACCCCGATCTCGAATACCCATACATTTATACGGACAGACGCTATGCTTGACTACGTTACACCAATTTTTTAGCTCGTGTAAATTTATTAACTTACATATAAAAATAATAATAAACCCAAGACCCGGCAGTGGCCGATATGGTATACATGGAGGACATACGACACCGGACATTAAAAAAAATTATGTCACTTTATTATTCCTGCATACAGAGGCGGATTAACCAAAAGGCAGAGCACGGTTGCAAATTCTCAATTTTGATGAAGTAAAATGAAACGAGATCGATATGGCAGGGACGGTTTCAAAGTCATTATCGACAGGCTGATTGCAGAACTATAAAGATATGATTCTGCTTACGAGAACTTGAGTAAAAAGGTTGGCTTTCTCATGAGGCTACAGCTTGGAGTCTCCAGATATCCGCGAGGGCGCACGGAGCTTGAAAGCCGTCTACCTAGGATATTCAGATGAGATTTTGACAAAAAAGTGTCTGCATCTGCGAGCTTATTTGTTAACCGCTGAGGCTACACGCGGAAACTCCTTATCGGCCCTGGAGTTATACAATTACATCCTGGGAAAGGGCTTTTGAATTTCTGTAAATGTGGAAATAGCGCTCCGGATGTTGTTGTGTACACTAGGGTCAAACTGATCCACGGAATGATTGAGCTCCCCCTCAGAGAAGACCAAGCTCAATTCAGCCTCTCTGCTATACGTACTACAGAGAAAAAAGTTCGTCGCATGCAAATAAAGTCCCTGTACGTTCAATTATTTAAAAAAAGGGCCCTGACTCTGACTGGTTAGATATCCTGGGTCTTTGTATCCGGGCATGAATAAAGTATTAAAACTAGTTAAAGCAGAAATTTTTACACATAAATTTTTAGTGATTTATTAAGGCAAATAAACAGAAAAAGTACTTCAAAAATTTCAAATAAAAGCTTTTTCTTTTGAAGTGTTTTTTTGTGTTCTTCTTATTCTACTGCGAGTAGTGGATATTAAAGTTGGATGGATAGATTGAAGAGAGATTGAGACCCCGGCAACGGCAGGCCACAACAAGGCTCATTGTTCACCCTCCAGACTTATGAGCAAATGCTCATAGGTCCCAACTAGACCTGAAAATTGGATCCAGATTTGCTAATATCTGGATATCCGGATCTGAAAACTATCCGATCTCTGAAATCTAGATCCAAAATATCCAAGCAAAAGAGGTTAACAATTTCATCCAGATTGCATTGTTTCATTGGGAAAATATAAATATCATGATAAAGGGCTTTCCAATAAGAGGTGTTATTTTAATTAGCCAGATATTTCGGTAGGTGTCACTTTTGGAGCTGTCATTTTTTTACATTTGACAAGTAGAAACTACGCCATTAATAAAAATAAAACGATACACAATTCAACAAATCATTGAAATTATTAAAATTCACTATAAAAATGGTGAAAATGTGGCAGAGACGGTTCGTAAAACTCGAACATTTTTGGGTCGTCGTGAAGCACCTTGTCGGACCGCAATACAGAAATTGGTAGAAAAATTCGAGCTATCGGGACAAGTTAGTGATGTGAAGAATAAAACCTGTGCACGTCGCTCAAGAACAGCCGAGAATATTGCTGCTGTAGCCGAAAGTGTTGAAGAAAACCCAGGTTTGTCCATTCCTCGTCGTTCTTTGGAATTAGGCATTCCACAAACGTCATTACGCCGTATTTTGCATAAAGATTTGAGTCTTAAGGCTTATAAAGTTCAGTTAACACAAGAACTCAAACCGGCCGATCATCATCAACGTCGAGTCTTTGCTGATTGGGTCCTTGAAATGCATGAAAATGATCCGGAATTCCATCGAAAACTCATCTTGAGTGATGAGGCCCATTTCCACCTCGATGGCTTCGTCAACAAGCAAAATTGTCGCATCTGGGGCTCGGAAAACCCAAGAGTTATTGTTGAAAAGCCTCTCTATCCTCAACGTGTGACTGTTTGGTGCGGTTTATGGTCCCGCGGGGTCATTGGACCATACTTTTTCGAAAATGAGGCTGGAGCAACAGTTACGGTGAATCGATTGCGCCATCGACAGATGATTAATGATTTTTTATGGCCGGAATTGGATGGTATTGATCTGGACAACGTTTACTTTCAACAAGACGGCGCTACGTGCCATACAAGCAACGAAACCATTGATCTTTTACGGGAAAAGTTTCCGGACCGTGTTATCTCTCGAAGAGGTGATCACAATTGGCCACCGAGATCTTGTGACTTAACACCTTGCGACTTCTTCCTTTGGGGCCACGTGAAAGAGAAGGTCTACGCCAACAGCCCAGCGTCGACCTCAAAGATGGACTTCGTGAGGCTATCGAGGACATAGGGCAGCCACTTTGCGATTTGGTTATGGAAAATTTCATGAAAAGGATATGGTCCTGTAGGCGTGGTCGTGGTAGTCATTTGGCTGATGTTATTTTCCATTATTAACGGCATACCTTCCTCTTTATAATGAAATAAAGATCCGATCATTTATCTCAAAAAATGGCATTTTTCTTTGAATATCAAAATAACACCTCTTATTGGAAAACCCGTTATTTCCATTTTCCCAATAAAACAATACAATCTGGAGGAAATTACCCATCTTATATAATTAAAAAATGTACATATTCCAAAAAAATGTCAGCGACCATCTCTGCGATAATATCAAAATATGTACTGGCAATCTCCGCCTGTCATCATGGGACTGATAACCAATTTGTATCTATCTGTACAGCCGGAGCGAAAACAAAAGTTATAAAACATTTTTGGTTAACATATTTGAATTTGATATTTCGCATAATTCGGTCTTTCTAACGAAATTGTAAATTCTTCAATTTATAAAGGAAAAATTAAAAAAAGGCAAAAATCAGGAATGATAACGATTACTGATTACGAAAACTCATGAATGATTTTTACTTTTGAAAACAAAACAAAACCTGCAGTTGACCTTCATTCCTAATGGAAAAAATAAAAGGTATCTCATAACTCGGTGAGTAACTCTAATAAGCGATGAACATTTCTAACTATTATTAGCCAATGAAAATGTTAGTCCAACAAAATCAAATATAGTTTAATAGTGTTAGGCTCCTTTGTCTATTGGCTTGGTAGGGCAGTCAAGGTTCTTGTACCTTGTCTGTTGATTGTAGTGTATCAGACGATTGTACCTGAAAAGAAATTGGTTAAATAAAAACACCTAACTCTCACGATTTTAAGAACACAATAAAAAATATTTAATTTTCCGCATCTTATTTATATAAATTACAATTTGTTATGATTGCACCTTTTCATCATTTTACAATTCATAATTACATAATTTGCAGTGTCATCTGACGCCGAATTCCACCCTGTGACTATGAAGCTTTTGTGATAAACGGCTATGTGGGAAAATATTTTTGCATTGCAAGCTTTTCGAGTGAAAAGGTGCTATAACGGCAATATAAAATTAAATTAAATTACATCAAATTTTACGCGAAATGCATCGGAATTTTTCTTAAATCTAACAAATAAGTTTGCTTTTACCACTTACATATTTTAATTTATTCCGAACGTTTTCCATTTCAGCATTGGACGTCGTTCTGTATAGTGCTCAATTTGCTGGTATGAAATTAGCTGGTGTGATACTCATTGCAGTAGGATTTTTTCTAGTAATGTTTCCAGAAAATTGGCCCGATTACATTACAAGGCTGTTAAGGTAAGTCTTTATAAAAGCTTATTCCCAAAATATACTATAGCTACAGGATTCCTAGCGGTATTTCTTCAATAAATTTTCAATTAATTTCTATAAAATTATGTTCAAAACTTTTTATATCGCTAAGTTTTATTTTATTTGGAGTGTAAAAATTTATCTATCTTTGAACCAGTTTAGTATATTGTGAAGCTCTCTTGTAATTTGAATATTTTCCGTTATTATTTTTTACTGTGACTCATAATCTTATATATTTTTATTGTATTGTATGCTTTTCTCTTCTTTCTTTGTCTTTCAGGTTCGAAGAAGAGAAAATTCAACAAGTTATTTTGTGTTTATTGAATTAGAAATTAGAAAATATAATTCAAATATAATAATATGTAATATAATTCTTTATACGAAATTTTCCAGAAAAATTGGTCGTGCAATCTTCCACTACCAGTGTTGTTGTGATTTTGGTGAAATTGATTACGAAAATTCGGTAGGGAATATTATTAATTTCTTTCAAAATTAAAACAGAAATTATCTAAAACTGATAATTAAAAACTACTACTTCCTGATATGGTTTTACAAATTCACATCTAAAATAATACTTTAAACAGTATGATGATACTGAAGTAAAAATATTATGTATAAAACTACTTCATCAACCAATTGAAAACTCTTCCTTCTCTTTTAATACGTAGTTTTTTTCTGTTTTATTTTTTATTAACTCATTGGAATATTATAAAGCTTTATTTTGTGAGTATAAAGGCTCAAAATATTACGTCATTTTACTAGAATTTAAGCATTTTTTATGAAGTGTATAAGTTACAGCTTTTAAAGCTCAAATATAGTAGGTATATATGTACATCTTGTAATAAAACAATCTATATTTAGAAATTTTTTACTTTTTCTTAAGAATTTAAATTGTCCCACTTTACTAAGTCGCTAATCAATTTTGAAAACCTCCTAATTACACACCCAGAGCAAATCAGTAGTTCTGTGTATACAGTCGAGTTTTGGAAAAGCTCACTAAGGAACTTAACAGTGTTAAGAAAAAATAGTAAGAATAGTTTTTTATATATTAGACTGGTGCTGTCAAAATTTCTAAGCAAAGACCTTTTTATTTCTACCCATTCACTTTAAAAGGATTTCTCCATTGATGTGACAGTTTGTAGGTGCCACTCCTTTACAATGTATTGCCGTTATTCATTGCCTTTAGAATTACGTCTTTATAAACCATTTCCTTTGCAAGAAGTTGTTTAGGTTTCAGAATAGACAGAGATCCATAGAAGTATGGTGGATTTGAAAGGACCTCGTAGTGTGTCGCTTGCTTTATGTGATTTGGCGCTTAGGCAAGGAGGAAGAAAGGTTTTTCCAGGCTTTTGGGTTATTCAAAAACACGTATATTTTCAGTCATTGTTTATGCTCATTTCAAGAAGCTGAGTGAAGGATATGACACTCGCAAACCCAGAAAACTTGTTGAATTTTAAACGGGTTTGAAGATGATTATACACTGATTTACCAATTTGAATATGATAAAAGGCTTGCCTATTTGATAAGATGGCAATATCCCTCTTGCAGACGAATTAATACTGTCTTAAGTTTAGCCCAGAAAATTGAGAGATGATTTTCATACCAAAATCCTCATAGAAACGCCGACTCAAGTGTCACCCATGATTTGGAACTATCTGTGAATAGTTTAAGGCGGAGTAAGGTCCATAGTAGACACTGTGATTTTCATTTCGTCTTGCTGGAGCTGTCACCGTTAAGTTAACATTTAGTATATGCAGTTGCAATAGTTTACACCAACTCAAACTCAAATTCATGCTGATCTCTTGTTCTACGGTATTCCAGCTGTAATTGAATTTATATGGACGTATATTGAATTTAACAAGTGCCCTAGTATGAAAGCACCTAACTACGTTAAAGGCAATATTGAGGCAAATTTTCTGCATCTTATCCAATACTTTGCGATACTTGTCTAGATCCATGACTTTCTACCACACTATAGCTCTACAGGATAATATGAGTTGGATAATATTTCTTTCGTATTACTCTCCGATAGGTGACAGAAGCTCTACAAGCGTTATTCTTCCTGTTTCCAAGTTTCGTTTCAAGCTTAGTTCTTGTTTGGTTTTATTTCTATATATTTCATTCCGTCTCTTAGTCCCAACCTGTGGTTGCCTGTATATCATGGTATCTCTTCCAGGTAAGCGTTAGCAATAGGTCCTCCACATAACAGCCGGACATACCACAAATACCCCTCTAAAAGGGTACTCGTATCGTTTTTATTCCAGTTTGCAACATTTTTTCTGTTGTTTAACATGCGTGCAATGCAGTGATTCAGAGCATGGTATAAAGAGTAAAATAGAATAGTAATATACCATCGGTTAAGAGCTTGACTCATTTCATGTGTGGTATCCGCGATTCGAGCAGAAAGTAATCACTTAGATTTTATCATTCGAAAAAGTTTGTGTGAGAAATTTAACTAATTAGTGTGACAACCTTCGGAGCGAGTTAATATATTTTCAGACTTACATACTTGTTTATAATTAGACATTATTATTACATAATTACCAGAAACTAATAGTATTTTCCCATGTTTGACTCTGGTGTTTCAGCTAGGGTACTCAAAAACAAGCCCATAGATAAATATCAATATTTATTTCTATTTCTGATAACTGCAATTTTTATCTGTTATTGTGTACTCTATTAAAAGAAGAATACTTAGTTTTATAAATAATATAATGATAATATTTTTATTTATTATGTCAGCTCGCTGTTTGGAGTACTATGGAAAACGCCATAAATTCAATTTAGCTATATCTTCATGTTGCCATTAAATTTATGAATATACACGAAAATCAAAATTTATCCATGAATACTTGGGAAGAATTATCCGATTTTGACCATCTTCAAATGTAGTTCTACAATTTATATAAAATGCCTGTAACTATAATTTTAACAAGCTTCGTCCACTCAACACACTCGTCTACAACCATATGATTTCATTTCAAACCATGATCCCAAAAGAAAATATGTAGGTATTTACATACATATAATAAAATATGATAGAATAGAATATTTAAATTGTGGACTAGAAGCATAAAATGATGATAACAAATTAAAGTAAAAAAAATGAACTAATAGGAAAAAATTCTTGGTGAATGGAAAGCTATTTTTCAAAAAGGTTAATCCTGAATGCGTAAACTATAAGCTATATTTGGGAAAAAATCACAAGTCGTCTTTGCAGGAATTTGGAATGGGACAAAAATTCCCATATAATTTTCATAATATTTTCTCGCAATATACTTGATCCATGTCCAAGCATAAATAACAGATCCAAACTATTAAGACAGAACTACACGGCGAGAGACTATGTCTTCCAGATGCCACTTTTTCGGTCTCTGGAGACGCAGAGACCTATATACCCACTTTTGAGACGCAAAAGCAAACGGGTCTCAAGGTTCGGCCTCCGGTCTCCAAAGTTTGCTCATTTTTCATCTCCACGTTTTGGGAGACTATTTGTGTGTTCTGCTTTATCAGTGAACTGTACTTGAAAAGGAAAAAGAATAGAGTGGAGTGAATTTAACGAATTATTACAAAGAAAGGTTATTGTTAGTTTCTATTTAATTTATTATGGGTCATTCCATTGAAAGCACGACCATCACCAATTTCGTTATTCTTTTTATGAAAGTTAAGTTATTATGAGATGAGAGTACTTTGGTTCTAATTATGATAGAGGCATTGTCTGTAGCTTATTTTGATGAGAAAATTTCAATGTTTTTCGAATATACAAGTACATAGATACATAGTTTAGTAATTTTAAATTTAGTTCTTCAGAATTAGTAAAAAATGGAATTATGAAATATTAAACTTTAGTAAAATGACGTAGATCAAAGAGGACAAAAATATACGAATATTACAATGAAAACAATTCTACAATTATGAATGTAAAATTAATTGTGTTTATTACCACACAATCAATGCTTTTTGTATTTTTTATTTTAGTTTCATTAAAATAATATTATATCAAAACTTCAAAAAACCGAAAATAAAACACTGACAATAAGACGCAGTTTATCATACTTAGGGGCACACAAAAATATTTCACTTTCAAATGTTGTGGTTGCATTTGTCGATCTGAGCCAGTTTTATATTAAATAGTAAAATTCTTTCTCTTTTGCACTGATTAAAACTACGGCGCGTGCAATTGTACAATTCGAAAACTCTGATGGCTGGACTCAATGAATGCAGCCAATGCTTTCTAAAAACTTACTGATCAAAAACGGGACTTCAATAACTGTATATAGGTTAAAAAACATATGATAAGCATTATCTATTTGACATTGCAAATTAATTGATTTTGTGTTGCTACGTAAGATGAGAGATTTGTCGAAATAATTGTGGTAAGACAAGCATTCTGAAATTATTTTTCCTTTATGACGACCTTTACCCATTATCGGTAATAGAAGTAGGATAGAATTATAAGATTGTATATCTAGATAAGATACATTTGAAAGTTTGTATCCGATTTCAAAAAAGTTATGAAAAAGCTATATGCTTTGTGCATGAAAGTGAAGGAATGTTTTATAAATAATAAAACCTTCATCTATGAATATTCTGCCGTAATGCGCTCCTGGAAATTCGCTGAAAATTTATTATTATTTTACTGTAGTGTATATGATCTGCACCATTGATTATAGACTGTAAAAGATATCTGCAGAATCTTTTCGGTTTTGGTTGACATCAAACAGAGCTATCTGCTGTGGTTGTAACGGATCCTACTATTCTGTCAGCTCAGAGTTGAGTGAAGTGAAGCTGTTAGCCTTGGGTTCAGCTACTTTCATGTAGTGCGAAGCGGTAAACACTTTTCGGAGGGTTTGACATTGATTAGCCAAGGTGGAATAGGTCGATGGCTACGTGGCTGAAGAGGTGCTTTATAACGAGTATGCGAACTCTGGATTCCAGACGCCTTCCAGTTTCAATTAGACTTCCTGAGTAATGCGGAGCTCTGCTGCAGGTGATGGTTTTTCTCACGCAACTCGTGGGACGATATATGGAACTATCTAAAAATCATACCATTTCAATGTGTTTAAAGGATCCACGGATGTATGAGATGTTGTCCTCTTGGAAAATATCCTTTTTCTGGGAGGCACGACATGGATGGGCTCGTTGGAGCTGAAATTACAGTATCGAAAGTCGCTGAAGGTAGCAACCAAAGCGGTTCTTCCCTTGGCAGGAATCACTGAGGCGCAGAGAAAACAGTAGCACGAGGTCTGTGCTGCGTCTATTTCTCCCGCCGTTACCTTGCTGATTTGCGTAAAATAGTGCTGTTCTTAGTGGAATCTTGGGTCTGGAAAGACCACATCCCCAATTTATCGTAGGCCCAGGATGTCAACATTCTGTATGAAACCGCGCTTATTCCCCCTATAGTATGTATTGGTGCGCCGAAAAACCTTTCCGTGACTTTGTTGCCTCATCTGTATAACAGGGACACTACATCGTTCAAGCTGTCCGTCAAAAAGGATGGAGTCAATAAGGAATTACTTATTGTCTCAGCAGATTTCCCGTATGAATCTATTGCTCACACTGAGATTGCAAGGCGAGCGGTAGCGTAAGTGAGGTCTAATCGGCTTGGTATCCTGGTAACCAACAAGGTGAGAAAGTGCTGGGGGACATTTCGGCGAAATTGTCCACTGTATCAGGGGAATGAACTAACCCATCTGTTCCTCGCCTGGAGGGTATCACGAGAGGAGTCTCCATCTGCTCTCCGCTACAGAGATCTCTGTGCGGGTGCTGACCACATTGAGGTGGAACCATATAGGAATCTGAAGCGTATTAATTGGGGAATATACCACAGGAAACAAGCTTCCACACTTCTTTCTCCGGCTATAAAAATCAGGAGTATTGCTATATTGGAGAAGGCAGTAGAAAAGTTTCTGTTCGTAGTGATTGAGGCTTTTGAAGATTCCTCTCCCATTAGAACGGACAGTCTGTGTAAACTCCGAGAGGCTTTGAGAAGGCTTTTCAATAAATCCAGAAGCGGGACTGGTTCTAAGGAGACTAGAGGATCTACCGCGAGACCCAAAGTAACTACAAAGGCTTGTTCAGACATCAAAAAGAAAGGTTTTTGTAGATTTCTGCGAGGACGTCTGACGGGTACCACGAACCATTTAGGCTACTCAGGGGTCTTAGGAAAGACTGAGTATTCTGAGAATGGTTCCATCACGGCGCTGAAGGAAGAACCCCTGACGTCGCGTTTATGTAGTTTCAATCATTGCTACACTCTTGACCCACCACCGAGTAAACCGGGTAACATGCAATGCAAAATTCACTGCTAGCAATACTTTGTCGAATGTAAAAAGCTATAGCTAGGCAGGCGTAGATTTTTATAACGTATATGAAAATATCAACAAAAAATGTTTTTCTCAGACTTCTGACAGTCATCATCTGAAACACAGATAAAATCAAAATAAAAACTAAATGAAAATAAATTTATATCCGGACTGTTGGAAGAAAAGAACAAGAGGACTTTTCCATTTCTTTACGCCCCATATGCCCTTATTTTCTTTATAGCTTACCCGCATGGCTGAATGGAAACAAAATCAACTGGGTAACTAACAAGAGCACCCTTAAGGATACAAGATCGCAGGCGGTACCATATTCAGAGGATCAAGCAACCACATCCTACCGGCTGCCGTCGCACTGCCATAATGGTGGCGTTATCTCACTTACTACTATTATCAGATTACCTTCGCTGGGAGAATCTGCTTTATGATATAAGCGTTGCTACAGTCCCACCAGTCTGTCGTGTGAGTGTTACAGCGGACCGCTTCTCAACACTGCGCGGCATAGGTGATGATGCACTAACGGTTATTGTGACTGTGATAACAGCCTCTCATACGCTTTCCACTATTGAAGCATCATCGTTTCTCCGTCATCTCGAAGACTCGAATATATTAAATATTAGTTTTCAGTGGTTTGTTATACCTCCAGCCTGTATAGGCTGACAAGAATTCAACTGCAAAGATTCCAAGACGATAACAGCAAATCTTCCACGACATCCGGTCATATTGTCATAGGGACAATAAGTCTCAACTGCAACAAATCCAGGAAGATAACAGTAAATCCTCCACGACATCGGGTCATATTGTCATAGGAACAATAAGACCGCGTTCCCGACTTCTGTCCAAACCAAGTAGAGCCAATTATTTTCTGCTCTTGCAGGAACAGCACTTACTCATCCTGTCCCACTGCCCAAGAGGAGGAAATATACTATCGCTTAAACAATTTATGTCCACCATTGTCGCCATCTACTCTATCGTTTACCTAATTGATGGCAATTTTCGTCGACAGCTAACTGTGCCATATTCAAGACGATTTCGATCGGTAATGACTACCAACCAAGCCGCACGCAAGAATAGATAATTGGTAACCAATCGATTACCATAAGCCTGTAGACTTTTTCTCTGGACGCGTTTCCCAGACTATAGGCTTGAAGAGGCCCTACTGGTGTATAGCGAGCACACTATATCTTCCTGCACCGGTGGTAATTGGTCCCCTGCTGCCAAGGTAGTTGATGTCGAGAAGACGAAATGGTCAATTTCAACCTTCTTCACCTTCAGAGCCTCTGGTCCAGGCTGAATTTTCCTTCGTAAGGGAGAGAACGTAGTGCTGGCTTCTTATATGGATCCAATTTTTAGAGCACGTATCACGTTTGCATATGTCCTTGATGTATGGAGGAAGTTGAGGGCTGTCTTCCTTCCGAACCCTGGTAGGGTATCATATATAATAAGCCGCTGTTCATTCCTTCTGAAATGCCTGGAGAGGTTGCTGGAAGGATATAGTAAAGGAGATACCCTAAAAGCCCTTCCCTTAAGCACCTCGCAGCGCGCTCACGGAAGAGGCAGATCAAACTACATGGCTCTCCATTGAAACGGAGACTGGATCACATACTGCTTACTTTGGGACCTTTTCTGGACATCGAGGGGCCTTTGAGAGTTCCACCACCATTTCTCTGTGTAAGGCTGCTCGTTGGCATGATTTTGAGTGCACTATCGTGCGATGGATCGACCAAATGCATAGACGAAGATACTTAACCGTGGAGTTGGATGGCCGAACCTCTTTCAGTGCAATGGTGAAGAGAAGCTAAGCACAGAGTGGTGTTCTTTCCCCGGTACTCTGGTGTATGTTGGCTCGCTCAGTCCAAGGGTGGATTCAGACATTTGTTCTAGGGGGGTGAGGGATGATTAAAATATTTTAAAATTAGATGTGGAAATAAGAAAGAAACTGATTACTTATATTACAAGGTGTGATGGCCTTGCAGCCGTGGGCCCATTAACATTAGTTGTTAATTAGAATACGTTAATTTTAAGATCTATGTAAATTTCAACTAATGAGTAATAAATAAATAAATAAATAAAAAATACGGAGAATGATTTGATTACAAAAAAAAAGTAATCAGTTCATATTAAATTCGATTTATTCCCTTTCAAAGTAGGTACTCTCCTTGGCTAGCGATGCACTTATTCCAACATTGATTCCATGATTGGAAGTATTTCTGGAAGGGTTATTTCGGAACGGCCTGCAGCTGTTCTGCCGTGACCCTCTAAATGTCGAAAAAGGTGTTTAACGTTTTTCTTCTAGTGCAGTTTTATTTTTGGTAAGAGCCAAAAGTCGCCAAAATTCGGAGAGTTACGGTGGCTGTGGACAGACAGGATTTATTTTTTATTTATTTATTTTTTTTTCAAAGAACTCGCGTATCGAGAGCAAGGTGTAGCACGGAGCGTTGTCGTGATGAAAGAGGAAGCCATTGAATCATTTTTCTGTCTTATCACAGACTCTAGCGAGATGTTCAATTCTACTCTAAGCTCTCGAATAGTCAATCGCCTGTTTGAACGAATCCGTTTTGCCAGTTTTTGCATGTTTTTGTGTGCTTTTGAGGTCCAAGGACGTCCCGATCATTGCTCGTCTTCAACCCACTAATTTTTGCTTTTAAATCACTCAAATCATTTATAAACAGTATTCAGAGTCAGTTCATTATCTCTATATACTGATTATAACTATTTATGAGCTTCTTTAGCACTGTCTTCCAACTAAAACAAAATGTAATATTAACACGTTGTTCGAAATCCATATTGTGAGACAGACACGATAAACATGACGTTACTCTTCCTACTCTGGAAGCCGACTGACAAGTCACAACTTATTTAACCTTAACATTGACCTTCCGAAAGAATCAGGCTATCAGACGGATAGCTTCACCGAAATTTTTGATCACATCTTGGCTACAGGTTTCATGAGCTCATTGTTAGTATTGTTATATCGTACATAGAGTGGTGAAATGGCTGAGTGAATTTGAAACAATACAAAAGTTTGATACACCTGTAAGCACTATTAAACAATAATGTAATAAAGTATTTAAAAAAGCTGTCGTTAATTCTCGATTTAAAAGATTTTCGTACTATTGGACAAAATTACTTAAAATCCTTAAGATTTTTGTAGGAAATTAATTAATAAAAATTCTTGCATACCCGAACAATGAAGTACAGCTACTATCTGTATCAATTAGTTTGCTACTAACTGGGTGCATTTCAAAGTAGAACTTGATCGATAAATCTTCAATTTATAAGTCGAGCGTAACAACGGAAACTGGTGAAGTACTTATAGCGCTAACAAATTATCTTCGATGCACAGATCTTGCTAATAACGTCATAGTTAAGAATACGCGCTCTTAATTATGAATATATTTGTGCAAGGTGAAAGATGAGTGCGGAAAGTGTTATTTTTAATTTACGTATAATAAAGGAAGCAGGGGAAGTACAATCAGTTACAAATGATTTGTTCAACTAAATTGATTTAATTCGATTAATAGAATTTTAAGAAATATTACCAATATTTCCGAAGGCATGTAGGTATCTATAATAAAAATAACGTGAGTGCATATAAAAGAATTTTTCATAACATATACAATGTAAAATAGACATCGATATTTTCACGTCAATGAACGCACATCATTTAGATTTGTTATTTCCTGCTATTAATCAAGTTGGGACTCGATTTAAATTCAATCAGAAATTATGGAAACGGCAGTAGGCTAATATAAATGTTTAGTTCCTCAGCAATTTTTTAAAATATTGAAATGTATTGGGAATATTTTTTATACCTCGCAGAAATTGATAATTATTCTTGTGACCATAGTACATTATCAATCACCCTTAGCGTTGAACAATGGGTTAAAGATAAAGAATCGAACCCATCTTCGCATTGTTTTGTCTGTTGAATATGTACTTAAACACTGATATATTTGTGGTGTTTAAGATAAATATACTTCGTTAAGATTTTACTAAAAAGTGAATTGATGGAACGAACATTTACCCCAATTCTATTGTTATATGACACGATTTGCAGAGTGTCTTCAATTTATCAAAGGTATTTGCTTCGATGTTTTATTATAAATTAAAAGTGAACGTATAATCTAACTGCTATATTATTTTACCAAATTCAAGAAAACATAAGATATTGCGCCGTGTGGACAAAAGTACTTAGTACCCGTTCAGGGAATGATTTAGTATCAGTTCTTAAAAAGTTATTGACAAAAATTATACTGAATGGCTCACGTGGCGCACATATATTTCTGTGGGCTGATTCATGTATACCTCAAAACCAAAACAGAATAACTTCGACAGCTATATTGCAACTTTTGAATGACAACAAACACAACAAGTTTGTTACTCAAAAGTTTTCAGAACCGGGCCATTCGCAGATCTAGGAAGTAAATAGCGTTCACTATGTTACATATAGTGTTAGATAAATATTAGAAGAATACAGAAATCACAGCTCACTATCATTGCTCAGGATTTTAAGCAACATGAAATATTGTAATGTGATTTTACGAGTAATCGAAATAAACTCAACTAGTTTCAAATGTTTTGCTAAAAGAACAACTAAGCGTTTTGTTTTCAAAACTGACGATTTAATTTATGGAACATGTGAATTTCTATAGCCTATTCGAATGCATTGATTACCTATCACCACAAAATAAAATTAATATTTATTTATTGGATCTCCTTTAGAAAACCGTATGTGCTAGTAATTAGTTTTAACAAAATTTATTTTGGCATATACGTTTTTCTTTGAGGTTTATATTAGTTAACGATAATTATTATACAATACCTATAGTAATTTGATTTTTTTTTTTTAATTTAATTGGAACATCAATGAAACGAAGCAAACCGAAAAACTTCTGTCATACAATTTTTTATTTTTGAAGGCTTCAAATTTAAAAGTTGATTTACTAAATTCATAAAATATGCACTTACGATTTTCCAGTATACAGATGATATATTCCATTAAATACAAATTTACAAATTTTTTGAAAACTTTAGATTGCTCAGACTTTGCTTTTTTTTGCACCTTGAAATTTTTAAATTTTATACACAAATAAATGTTAATATAATTTCAATATTTAATTAAAATATAAAATGAAGAGAAACTCCAAGAATTTTTGTGAAGGAAGAAATTATTTTCTATTTTTTAGTGTGGACTTAGAGGCAGTCTTTTTTAAAAGATTTTTTTTATATATATATCTTCTGATTTTATTTCATTAAAAAAATGTGGAATTCTCACGGCGACGTAGGCTCGGTAACTTTATTCCTTCAAAGCTCTTTGGACACGCTCTGTAACTCTCTCCTCATGTCAAATCCTCGGTGTCAACCTTAACTTGAAGCCAACGTGGGGAATGAATCTTGAAGAAAAAGTTAAGGAGGCTATGAGTGCCTTTGCTCAATACAGGAGAAGCTTATGGTGCGCGTGGGGAATGAATCCTAGTGGTGTGCACCTCGATTGTGACACCTATGATCATATATGCCTGTTATGCATGATCGCCGAGGACACAAGTGGGGAGTGCGATCCGTAGACTAGTTGACCTGGAAAGTCCTACTTGTCAAAAAATTACGGGTTTCACGCAGTCCATGCCCCTGAGGACTTAATTAATCTGCCACCCATAGATCTTGTCATTCAGGCAGATGCAAAAAAGGTTTCGTGTAGATTACACTTAAGCGAATGATAGAAAGAAAAGACCGGAGTAGTTCTTGCCATTGCTTATTGGCATATGGACTGTAACGGGAAAACCCTGTGGCCTACATACCACTAGACCGTAGCAGACATTCGTGATTGGCGTCTTTTCCTTCTGGGTTTTCCTGAGAGAGAATCGTGGGGTGTGGGAAATGCATTATCGAGCCTTACCCTGTCCGCTCTAAAAAAAATTCCCCGACGGCTTCTTTCCCAATGACCGAGACGATGCTGGCGTTTCATTCCCCGAACTTGACACTGGGTTGGGGAACTTACTTGAAAGTTACACCACTGCATTGCAGAGTAAAGTTTTCGCCATCGCAGTGGCAGCGAGGGCTATCTGATATGGAAATAAAGGCTAAAGTTATCGGGGGACTGCTGGACGTCTGCGGAAAAGCTGCGTATCCCAGTGAATTCTTCGGTTCATGGAGAATGAAAGGACAGTCCTCCTAGCCAGATTTGGATCCGGTTTCTTTTTTTTTTTACTGGAACCCGATGTAGACGTGGCCGCCTCGGTGATTAGATCAATCATCAAATCGGATGTTCGTATGAATCGTAAGGAGCGATCGGCGAATCTGACTACCTACAGGTGTACATTACTTGATCTTTATAGACATAATAGGAATTTCTCCGACTTTTTCTTTGAGCTCGGAGCAAAACAATACAAACTGATGTTAAATGTAGTTGGCGTCATCACTCGCCACAGCTTGTTTTACGCTTATTTAACAAGGATGGGAGTTATTGCCATCCATGACTGCCTGTCCTGCTTGGAAGGAGAGTCTGTACTGCTCCTTTAGCAACGTTATAACGTACGTACAAGCAAATTTGAATTTAGTGACACTGAAGTGATTACACTGATAAATTCGGATCAAGATCCGTGTTCGAATCTCCCATCAAAACAAACAGTACTCACTTCCATTTAACTTTCAATAAAATGTCACACCTATTTTTTCCTTCCAAAATTTCCCATAATTAAGATCAGATTATGTATACAAGGTATTAGGTCAGAGATCCAAACACACTAGAAAACACACTTAATGACATTGATTTATAATGTACAATTTTCAAGAATAGTTGTATTGGAATAAATATCAATATATAAGTTTAGCAATTGGTCGTTTCTTTCCGGGTGTGTTAGTTCAAAGGTTTCTTTAAGTACTTCTTGGAAAACTCCGGTTAAACAAAACAAAACAAACATTTTTTATTAAAAAGCGATGTCTACTTTTATGTTTTAGTCTTTATTTTGAATGTGAAAAGGCAACGTTTCGGACCTAGGTTTGGTCCATCATCAGGCCCTATGGAATAATTACAAATATTTATAAATAAAAATAAAAATATAAGAATGACAGGTTTTTTTAATAGGTCTTAAAAAAATGTTTTTTTCTAAATGGGGGGAATGAAAAAATTGTACTCTGAAAGTATAAATAATCTTAAGTATGGTAAAGTTCAAAGATAAAATGAAAAGCGAGATTCTTAAAGTTAGAAAAATTTAGAAGAATTTTTTTTATATATATCATTTATGCATTCAACCCAACTGTGATTGCTCGACGATAATGTGTCATATATATGTATAAATATGTGTGTGTGCTATTACATTACGAGCAACAGTGATGCTCAGAAGAATTTTTTCGTAATATCATGTAGTAGACTGTGATAAATTGGGTCGAGGCATTCGAGGTCACGTTTGATGTTTACCACTTTATTGCAGTTTGCAATAATGTGGCACGTGTCTTTGACTTCTCGTTTTCTTCTGTTGTTTTCGTTCATGATGATATGAGCCTGATCAAAGTTAAAGATGTGCTGAGTTTCAAGGTTATGCGCAGCAAGCTCCGATGATGGTGTTTCCTTGTTAATATAATATTTATTTTGGTCAAGTCTCGTTTTTAGGCACTTAGAAGTTTGTCCAATGTAGACATTTCCGCAGTCGTTGCAATCTACTTTGTAGACTACATTAGATTTCTTGCTGATCGGTACACTATCTTTAAGGTTTGTGAAGATCAGTTTTTGCAACGGCTGGGTTTTTTTCATAGCTATCCGCATGTTGTCGATATGGTGTCCCATGTTCCTTTTAATATGCAGGGAGAGCGGGAAAACGTAGCTGAGTCCCCTATAACGGTAGTTGAGGTAAATAAACACTTGATTGGGTATTCGTATTAATCGACGATGCAAATGAAAGTTTTCGAAGAGCCTCCTTGATAAACTTTCTGTTATGTGTGCAGGGTAGTTGTTTTTACACGCAATACTATTGACAATATCTGCGTTCTTGTAGTGGAAACTTGGATGACTCAGGCTGAGAACTCGATTAATGAGACTTTTTAGTACATTCATCTTCAATGAGTGTGGATGAAACGAGAGGTAGTTTAAGATCCTATTTTAGGAACAAGGCTTATAATACCAATCAGTCGATGTTGTTCCATCGTTTTTGTGGATAAATTTTATATCTAAGTAAGGGATAGTTTTTCCTTCTTCTAACTCAACCGTGAAATTGATGTTATTATGCATTGAGTTGAATTTGGTCAAGACGTTACTAATTTCATTTTCAGGAGCAGCATCTATAATATCGTCAACGTATTTATGTATGAAAATTGGTCTTGTATTCAGATCATTTAGTGCTGATTTCATGAGCATGTCCATCGATATGTCAGCAAGTATACTGGAGAGTGGGTTTCCAATTGCTAAACCAAACTTTTGTGCATACAATTTACCATCAAAAGAAAATAATTGCATTCACAGGCACTAAATTGTACTATGTCCTTGAAGAAAGTGTGGTCAATCGGAGTGAGTTCCTGAATTTCGTGCCACTTACTGTCAATTGCATCTAGAGCAAGGTTAATGTCAACGTTGGTATACAAGGATTCTACGTCGATGGATACTAGTTTATTTGGGGTAGTGTTTTGTTGCTGATTGAGTTCTTCAAAGAAAAAGAATTTTTTAAGTTTAAGTCCGGATCAAGAACGGGTTTTAGAAAAAATATAATTGTTTTTACACCAGTAAAATTTATTTCTTTAAACACATATAATATATAGTTATGTCACCTTAAGGCTGATCTTCTATAAGAGGAAAAAAAGTGTTCTTGTGAGTAAGATATACTCAGTGGGTACAAATAAAATCTGCAATATTCTATACATACTAAACTAACTCATAAGTATACAATAAACTGGTAGCGGGACGCACCAACTAGAGATTAAAAAAGTAACCTAACTTCAATCTACTTAGTCACATAATTAGGTATATTTAAATTTAAAAAACACCCACCTTTATTCTACTTATCATGAATCTAGCACTAAATATTATTTTTCTCGGATATTTAATATTCAACTAAGCGCACTAACCACTTGCAATAGACTAGGCAGGTACAAGAAAAGATCGCGTCAGAGATGCCTTCTTAACCAAATTCCTTTTATTTTAGATGTCGTTCAATAATGAGGGTTAAGTTTGCCTTGATATTTCGGTTAGTGCTAACTACCTAATTTCTAAGAATTATCTACTATATTTTCCTAGCTACGTGAATGCTCCTGCTTCGTGCAGGGCTAAATCAGATGAACATTATTTGCGTTATTTATCAGATATATGAATAAATAACAAAAATGTTAAAAGTGACTCATCGATCTAAACCTTGGCACTTGAGGAATTGGCTATAAGCTAATGTTAAGACCCTTTGTTCTAATGACCAGAAATAAAATGTTAATGTTAGTAATATTATCTTAATTTCAGTCGAGTCCCGAAGCAAGATTCTTTATTTCCGTCGAGACCAGAAATAAAATGCTTAGACCCGAAATAATATTCCTTAAGCCAGTCGAGACCCGGCTTAAAGTGAATGTTAGTAAATATCTTAACTTCAGTCGGTACCCGAAGCAAGATTCCTTATTTCCGTCGAGACCAGAAATAAAGTGTTTTGTTAGTGAAATATTATCTCAGTCGAGACCCGAGATAATATTCTTTAAGTCAGTCGAGACTAGGCTTAAGGTGAATGTTAGTAAATATCTTAACTTCAGTCGAACCCGAAGCAAGATTCTTTACTTCCGTCGAGACCAGAAATACAGTGTTTAATTATTTGTTTAAAGGTGATATATCAGTCGATTCCCGATATAAGTGTTAGTCCCTAACTATCCAACTGACCTCAAGTGATGCCAAGTACAAAAAAAGATCGAGATCAGTCAGTTTGTCGTTTGCTTGCACACGACATCACTGATAGAGTAGCAGATGTGCATGATAACAAGAATTGGCATCCATTTGTTAAAGTACGGTACTAGCGATAAAATTTGCATATCAACGAACAAAAATGCATAGCAACAAGAAATTTAGAGCAACCTTTGATGCTGTGTTAAATTGAAATATATTTGCAAAAAATGTTCTCTCTATCGCGTAGAGAAGAAACTCCCGTTCGATAGTACTTGTGATGGTGATAATGATATTAATTTGATCCGCTCGATGAGGGTATACTTTGTAATGTATTTGTGCAATGTGTTATGTAGATGACAATACATGGCTTTATTGCGTTGTAGCTACTTTTGGGAAAATTGTAATTAAATTGAATTTATTTTCTTTTCAGAACTCAATTTTAGGATGGTTTTTGTTAGTTGTGATTAGAAACTCTATGAAATCCATAGAGCTTCATGCTTTTTTTTTTTTGCTTTTCAGCAATTATTTTTTAATATGCATGATTCGACCTGAGTCGATCAGAGCCTGAGATAACCGAACACTTTCTGTGCGCTTTTCCGGCATTTGCCTGGGATACGCTGGATACGCTTGGATCTGCCATCCTATCTGTGGATGAACGGAAAAACTTACCTCGCCCAGCCATGATGCATTTGATTAAAACGACAAGGTTTTGGCGAGAGGGTTTTAGCAGGTTAGCACAATGGGCCGCCTTAGCCTCTGTGCCTGGAGTCCGCATCCCTCTGCCTTTTGAAACAAGGTAAGATGTGTCTCTATACTTACACCGAAGTCAACTTAGATTTAATTTGGTTGCTTTGAATCAGTGTAAAATATATTTTGTCCACATATTTAGTTAATCAGATAAAATAATAATTAAAATGCATTTGCCAGTTACCGAAGCCCTGAATCTTTTCTTAGAATTTTCCTGGAAAGGTTTTCTTTAGAAGTTCATGCCTTATTGGAGTCCGACACAGAATGAAATTATTGTATATGAAAATATTTTCTGTCGGCCATCAAGAGTGATTAAAAATTCTGCACAAACATTTCCTCTAAAGTTCTATAA
The DNA here is from genome assembly GCA_963924295.1 of Dioctria rufipes. NCBI lineage: Eukaryota > Metazoa > Arthropoda > Insecta > Diptera > Asilidae > Dioctria > Dioctria rufipes. The sequence continues at coordinate 117,715,643 of OZ002741.1, forward strand.
ATAAATAAAAACCTGGAATGAATGCCCGTGTGTAATTGGTATGGTAACCCATCTGTGCAAGTCTAATTTTATTTTTGAAGTGGTTTTTCGCATATATTTCTAGAATGGTTTGTCGGGCAGTAAAACTGATTGCAACCTATTTCATAGGATTTCATATTCTGAAGAACTTTTCAGAAAAATAAAAACGTCCAGGACTGATCGTTTCAACAGTATACGCACAAAACCTAAATTTTTATATAGAGGTTGCCGGATTTAGTCCATTTTGGAAATAATATGTGCCATTGCTATAAAAACATCATGTGCCAAATTTCAGCACTCTACGTGGACGCGTTCTCAGGCAGTGCCCAAATAAATAGTGCAAAATGAAATTTTCATAGTGCGCCCTACGAAGGAGTAATCCGATTGGTCCCATTTTCAAACTTAAATTACCAGTGTAAAAAATTTCAGCCATCTAAATAGACGCGTTCTTGAATTATCGTTAGGACAGATGGACGGACGGACGGATTCAATCTATTTTACTCTACCATCATTATTTCTATGCGTTACGGCAGGACAAACTTAATATACCCTATGATGTCATCATAATAAAACACAAAAGCGTGGCCCAAGACAGAAAATAATACTACATTTTTCTTTGTGTATATGTTATATAGGTGTCGCAACTTTAAGTAGTTATTTCATCGTTATTCACCCGCTGAATGGAAGTATGCATTGTTAATAAAAATACCATAAAACATTGCTTAAGATATCTCTCATGTCTGGAGGTGTCGGGCCTAAATTTGTATGAATAGTTAGCATTCCCCTTCACGAAAATAAGGGACATATGCATATGTGGCCACCCCACCTGAAAAGGATCACATTGAGGTTTGGGCTGATTTTGGATTCAATTATCTCTGATTTTCAAGAGTATATCTAACATCTCCTGTTTTTTTCCCCTACCACGCCTTACCTGCCCCCACCACCCTACCCAAGGTAGAAATTTCGTGTTTTTACCATGAAATGTTATTTTCAACAAATCATATCTCGAGAATGGAGCACCCGATTTATGTCACCCATAGGCTAAATGCTTTTTATTTTTCATACAAAAGTAGGGAAGCATCGATCGATAATTGTTATACCGTAGATGATGAAATCATAAAGTACACTCACTGACTTATAACAATGGACTGAGCGATTTGCTATTTCATGTGGCACATATTATGTTTTTATTTACATCAGGGTTTGAGCACCCTTTAAAACGTTTACTACATAAAAACACACGTAAAACATAACCAGTCAGCTGAAATTTTACACCTTAGAATCGAATGAAATTAAAAAATATATCTTCTTGAGTCCAAGTGATATTTTAATCGCTTATAAGGAATTAAACCCATTCCGACTCCAATTTTCAAAACGTTATTTTTAACTGAATCTTGCGAATTGGCAAGAGAGACGGAGCATGGTAAACATTATCTTTACCTTATTCTTCCTACGGTGAATGCATCTGCAGCCAACATAAAACATCAAATGGCATAAGAGAACGTTCAGTAAACGATATTTTGTGTTGGTAGCTCCAACTCTGCCATAGGGCGAAAGAGAAAACTGTAAAACTTTTGTGCCATTCTTTCCTATAGGAAAATGGTAATACGCTCAGTCCATTGTTGTAAGTCAGTGGTAGCTCCAAATATGTCATAGCGCGAAAGAGAAAACTATGAAACTTGTGCCATTCTATTCTATAGAAAAATGGCAATGCTCTCAGTCCATTGTTATAAGTCAGTGACCATACAACGTTTGTCGTTCCGCTTGTAACGAATAGAAATAATGCTTCTACAGATAAATAAATAGAACACACACGCATAATATTAAAAGTTCTTTTGATTTTTTCATATTCATCTGTCCGTCTGTCTATCCTCATGATAACTCGGGAACGCGTATACTTAAAGTGAAACAAAAACAAGAACCGACAAATTCAATTTATTCCACTTTAAAACGAGATTTTTGCTCCAATGATTAATTAAATCATGGGAAATAGGATAAACTAAGAATTTTACTGAGAAAATAATTACATTTATTTCAGATTCCTAAGAAAACACAACTTTTATATTTTATTTTTTTTAAAGTGGAATAAATTGATTTTTCCGGCTTACATTTTTTCGGCTCTTGTTTTTGATGTAAAAGTGCCTTTAGAGAGCTAAAATTTTGCACATGGGCTTTAATAACAAGTAAATTTAGGTTTCCATACAAAAATTTGGTTTTTCACTAAGTATTAGCACACTTCCATAGAAATATTAAATATAATTCGAAAAAGGGGCTAAATCGAGCAACCCCTTCTTGGTGTTACCATTTAAGAATTTAGGTTTTTAACGTATATTTTCGAAACGATTAATCCTAGACGTTTTTGTTGTACTCTTTAGAGTACGAAATCCTATGAAATCGGTTATAATCATTTTTACTGGCCGACGAATCGTTGTACAAATATGTACGAAAAATCTTTACAACAATCAAACTTGCACAGAGTGGTGACCATACGAAATTATATACGGGTATTCATTTAGGGTATCAGAAGAATTAGTCTTAGACCAATTTTAGTTTTTTTACTTGTTAAAACTCCTGTATTTGTTAGCAAATTAAGTTTATTCAAAAGTTTTTATTCACCTAGGAAGGAGGACTGAGCTGAGTAAGTATACGTAGTACATTTTAAAATCTATTAGTCAGGTACTACGTTGAAATATATCAATTTCAATCAGATCAGAACAGATTCTATATTGAAAAGAAGTATGACAAATTCATCTCAAATGTGATATGTTATTTGCGTCATTGCCTTCCGTTTCGTTAGCTTGGTTTGTGTAATGTTTTGCTGATGTGCTAGCTTGCTGCCATTGCAGTAACGCAACTGTGCAAATGTAAGCACTCTCTCGAAGAACATAGAATTCCTGTTTTAATTTCAAAGTTTAATTTTAATAGATTCTTCCCTTTCTCCAAAAGTTAATTTTGCCTTAAGATCGCGGCCAAATTCAAATCCGTTGAATATATTTCATGGGTCCTAAAGTGGAGGAATTAATTCGTAAAAAACTACTTCAAGAACAAGAAATACAAGCAACAAAAAAATGGACTTCTAAGTATATTATGTAATGTAAAGCAATATTACATCGTATAAATTTTAAGCACCCAGTGCTAAAAGCAATTTCAAGAAACGATTCAGATTGTTTAACTCCAACTTTTATACCTTTAATCACACTTATCCCAAACCTTATTGATCTGAATGGGGTTATTTGAATAATACTAGAACTCAATTTTTATATCCTAGATGATGAAATCATAGGGTATACTAAGTTTGTCATTTCATTTACAACGTATAGATATAAGGATGGTAGATCAGTATGGATTGCACACCCATGCGTATTGTTAAAAATTATTTTGATTTTTGCGAGTCCGCCTGTCAGTCCGTCTGTCTGTCCGTCTGTTTGTCTTTTTGTCTGTCTATCCATCCTCACGATAACTCGAGAACACTTTAGTGCTGAAATTTCGCACAGACTTTAAAAAAAAATTAAGTTCGAAAATTGGACAAATCCGGGCAACTACTTAGTAGGGTTGCCATACAAAATTTTGGTTTTTCACCATGTATTTGGGTCCTGCCCGAGAACGCGTTGGCCTGAAATTTGATACATAGTGTGTTCATAACAATAGTAAAAAAATATCTCAGAAATAGACTGAATCGGGCAGCCCTGTTCTTGGTGTTCACATATACAAGAATTTGTGCTTTTACTGTATATTTGGAAACTGCCTGAGATCGCATCGACGTGGAGAGCTCAAATCTTGTACACGGCGTTTTCATAAAACTTAAAAATAAGGTTTCAAAAATGAACTAAATTGGGTAACACCTTCTTTATGGTGCCATACAGAATTTTAGGCTTTCACTTTATTTAACTAATAAGATCATATGAGTAGTTGTTCTATGGGAGTACCAGATCACTTTTGTAAGCCTCCAGGATTTCGCCACAGATGGCTCCACCGTCGTCCACCGTGGTTTGGGTCCATACTAAATGTAGGTTTGTGTCTTGGCTGTATTGGCTTGTGTCATGGATACGCCATTGTGACTTGGATGCACTATTGTGTCTTGGATGCACCATTGAGTCTAGACTGCTCCCTAGCGGGATTAACCAGTACTACCGGGATGTGTCATTTGATCTTGGCTGCGCCCTAGCGGTATTAGCCGGTACTACCAGCATGTACCGGTACTACGGTTTTCTTAGATAGATATGTGGTGCACCTAAATGTAGGCTTTTTTATTATGATTTTTCTTGAGCGCCTAAATGTAGGCTTTTGGTTTTTGAACTAATATTAGTAATAATTAAAGTTAACGCTAGGAAAGTTTTGTTCATGCCAATGGATTCTAGATGGTTGGGGTGCTGGTATTAGGGGGGACGAAATTTTCATGAGAAATTCTCTACGGACTCTGGTTTTCGAGATATTAGCGATTTTACCTTTTCAGATATAGTGAATATTATTAATAATTCAAGCTACCTAGGATAGTTTTGTTCATGCCAATAGATTCTAGAAGGTGTTATAGGGGCGCGGGCTACGGGCTCTGGTTTTCGAGATATTAGCGACATCTGTTTAGGCGCAAACGCCATTTCTTGATTAAGGTACCCTAGCGGCCTTAGCCGGAACTACCAGCATGCCTTGGTTTTGCTGTTTTCTGTTATTAGCGGGAGAGTTCTAGATACCGGCATGACGTCATCATGGTTTTGTTGCACTTAAATAAGTTTTCTTAGCACGGAAGTTGTAGTTGTGTGTGTGTGTGTGTGTGTGTGTGTGTGTGTGTGTGTGTGTGTGTGTGTGTGTGTGTGTTGAAAAGTCGCTATGGTTTTCGAGATATTAGCGATCTTACCTTTTCGGGTATAATTAATAGTAGTAATAACTCAAGTTAACCCTATGATATTTTTTTTTCATGCCAATAGTATTAGTACTAGGGGGTAAAATTTTCATCAGAAATTCTCTATGGGCTCTGGTTCGATACATAAGCGATCTTACCTCCTCAGGTGTAATTAATATTAGTAGTTGTGGATTAAAGATTTGATGATATTTATCTGTAGGTGTCTTTTATAAACAAGATTGCACCATGTAATCATATATCTAAAAATAGATCAGGCGAAGCTGGTCGGGGTGAAGGTAGGTAGATATGTTCACTTAGATAAGTAATGGAAATTAGTAAATGCCTAATTTTCCTCTTCAGGTATAATGCTCCTAATTTGATTCCTTGCATAAACAAATTCGCACAGTCCAGTAAAGTAAACAAATTCGCAGCCGAATAATGTAAACAAATTCACACAGCAGCCGAGTAAAGTATACAAATTGAGCGATTTATGAAAGATTCCTAATTTCTTTAGCAGAAAACAACAACCACTGATATTAATCTGTAGGATGTGATGTCGTAGATGATTATTGGAAGTCATAATTGAAAATGTCTTTTGCTGAAAAAAAACAACAACAACAACTATAACGTAAGTTGTGGATTAAAAATCTTTTATAAACAAGAGTGATCATGCTATGATATTCGATATCTAAAAATAGATCACGGCTGCTTGGGATGTTAAGAAATATGAAGTAATAGAAATTAAATTTTCGATATAGGTGTGTGTGTGTATTGAAAAGTCTTAGGTTTTATGAAAAATAGTTTTTTATATTAAATAAAATTTCTTTTTGGGGGGGGGATAAATTTAAAGATTTGAGAGCTATGATATCAATGTGGGATGATACTAATATAGTATGATATCTTGACTTAGATGAGTAGTTTCAGTTGTATGGGTTCAGTAAAAGACCTTTCATAAAAATTTTGGTGCTAAGGTGTAATGGTATGACCAGTGTTGCCCACACGAAATCTTTCTAGAGGAACTTGTTAGCCTAGCCTGAAAGTGGTTTGAGCAGCCACATCTGAAAAAATTACATATTATCATTAGCTTGAGAGTGGGTTAATTAAATGCATTAACGAGCTATCATATTAATGTAGGATGATATGCCGACTTAGATGAGTAATATAAATTAGTAAAAAAAATTTCGGTGACCAGGTGTAATGAGCTTGACATATAATATAACTTCTTGCGTAAACAAATACATTCAAATAAAATAAATAAATCGATTTTTTTTTTTTTTGTGTCTAGGGCTGGTGAGCATAGGAAGGTAGCAGACTTACTTACCCTGATATCATAGTTCACATGAAGCTGATAAGAATATGATAATTTTATCTTCATATACTTTTAGATTGAGCACATATTTTCTAACTATTATGTTGAGCGTGGGTTTAATTAAAAGTTTTGATGAAAGAAGGTGGTGTTATGATGTTAATGTAGTAAGATATGTTGTCTTAGATGAGTAGTGGAAGTTATCAGCAATATCGCTTCATATTTATCTCTCTAAAGCATTATCCGAATGAATAGTGTTCTATGAAGGAAGAAAAAACTGATAATTCTTCAAGCCTATAGTGAAGACCGTGGTGGAGTTTGAGAGTGGGTACTGTAAGTTGTGTATATATTAATTGTGTTGTATATTAATCTAGTAGGATATGAAAGCTTTAGTGAAGAGCGTGGAAGAGGATAGTGTTATTTGTTTAAATCTTAAGGTTTAAACTTTTTAACCTCCAAGCAGGAACTTTTTTTTTTCTTTAAGTTGGCTCGGTGGCTAGATAAGAACGTGTTAACTTCATCTTTATAATATAATATAATCTTGTGGTGGGCAAAGGAAGGTAGCAGAGTTTTTTATAAATCAAGGAGTTACGCTGTTATGAGATTTGATTGACTCCTATATCTGAAAACTAGTTCACATGAAGCTGATAAGAATATGATAATTTTATCTTCATACTATTGGGGCAGGTACATTGTTTTCTTACCATTAAGTTGAGGATGGGTTAATTTAAAAGCTTTGGTGAAAGAAGGCAGTGTTATGATACTAATGCAGTATGATATGTTGTCTGAGGTCAGTAGTAGACGTTGCATGGGAGCTATGAGTAAGCAGTAAAAATCTAATCAGCAATCTCCCTGGATATTTGATAATTCCCCAAGTCCATAGTGAAGATCGTGGTGGGGAGTATACAGTAGGTACTATAAGTTATGTATTAAGTTAAAAGTTTTGAGGGATGGTATTTAGTATTTATCTCCTCGAAATGGTGTTGTGTGAGTATCAGGAAGGTCGAAAAAAGTTGATAATGCTTCAAGTACAATAGTGAAGACCGCGATGTTGAGAGTGGGTATTTTTAATGATATAATTCTAATAGGATATGGAAGTATTATTTATTCATCTTTAAATCTTATCATGTCTGAAAAAATTACATAATATAATTATGAAAGCTTCATGACATATATCAAAAGTGATACCAATGGATTACATAAGGAATGTAGGTTCACTTCATCTGCAATCAACAAATCCGGTTGAAAGCAACACACGGTGTGAGCAATATTCATTCTTGCTTCAATTATCACTATTAAACGGGTGTGCCACAGAAAATATATATTAAGTTTAGTCTAGTCTAAAGTATGTATTGTAAATAAAAATTGTATGATGGTTATAATGCCATTTATTGACATAATTTGTTTTAATTGTATTATAGCTTAAGTCTAAAGTCTTTGTTCTTTAGTTCAACAAAGCCAAGATTTCATAGATATGGATTGATCCTTATAATGAATATTCCTTATGCCTTTAGACCTAAGTAGCTTTAGAAGTTTCGTTAATCACCATTTTCACAAATAACATCTCTCCATCTTTACTTTTTGCGATTTTTGTTGGAATATCCTGATTTTTCGACCTGTTGGTAGGGGACAGTCGACTCATTTTTTGGATGAAAAACTTTCTTCTTTATTTCTGGAAAGCATCGATTTCATAGATATAGACTGAGCCTTATATGAATATTCTTTACTCCTTTCGTCCGTAGGCTTTAGAAGGTTTGTAGTGTCCTTAGAACTCATGTTGAAATTATTATGTAATTAGCTTGCCAAGAAACAGTGATCTGTTTGGGTAAAGAGCAAAATATCAATTGAAAAAACAAGTTATGAAACTACTATTTATATGTATGTGACACATGGTCTGGGAGGCAGCAATTTGTCCTTGCCCTCTGATGTCACCTTAACCTTTAAAACCGAATGTGTCTGCTCTTCGGTTCACTTGGATGATGATGCAAGTTGTATGGGAGATTATAATTAGCTGCGACTAAACAGTAAAGAAGAAGATTTCTGGTAACAGTATGTTCCATACATAATCTTACAGGTGGTAGAAAATTTTTTAAGAATCTGGTACCTGCATTTCCTTATAAACCTTATATAAATTCATATGAGAACAAACCGAGCTATAGATTTTTGTTCTAGATGATAGCACATTCTATTAGATCGGAAAATAAATATCACTAAAATGAAAGGCTATAAGAATTCGGTGGCAGTATGTTCCATACAAAATCTAACACACAGCAGAAAATTTTATTAGAATCTGGTAACAGTATGATTCAAACAAAATCCAAGATTTTATGCATTTCCTGATGAGTAAGCCTTATATAAATCCACATCTGTTAAAAAATTACTTAGGGTATATACTGATTATAAAAAATTCATATCTCCAAAACGAAGCCGAGAACCATTTTTCTAAAATCTGTTCTATGAGAAAGCATATCATGAAGCATCTAAAAATAGATAGTGATAAAAAAAGTTTTATAAGAATTTGGTAACAGTATATTCTCTACAAAATCTACTAGGTAGTAGGCAATTTTATAAGAATCTGATATTTTCTATATAAAATCTAAAAGGAGAAAGCAAATTACTTGAGAATTTGATTAGTGGTTAGTGTATTCGCGAATGTTGAACTGTTAAGATGGATATTGAGGAGTTTTTAAGAGAATATAATAACATCTTACTCGATGAGCATAAGAAACAAATTCAAGAATGTTATAACTTTTTAAAATTATATGAAAATATTGAAAAAGTTGACTCAAATTTTGGTGAGCACTATATAAACTGCCCTTGGTCAAATGATGATTCAACGGATGGACCAGATACACGTGAATGTTGTGGAGTTGGTACATGCCTAAAAGAAGTTATGAAGCTATATAAATTCTACCAAACATTGACAAAAAGTAATTGCGAGTCATGCCTTAAGAAGTGCGATTTAACTTAGCACTAAAAATTCTCACTTTGTATACTTAGAGAGCTCATAAAGGAACATGGAAACTAAAACTGTAGGTAGATGGTGATTTTAACGACAGATTCATCAAACAGAGGAAATTTTGATTACATACAACTCTGTACCATAAGATTATAAGAATTATTACCTTTTAATTTTTAATTAATGATATTTTTATATATGGCCTTCTTTTTATTCAATTTCCCATACTAAGTCTGGAACTCCCGAATAATGTTTGACCGCTACAACGGGAGGTGGTTGTGGAGGTGGTGGTGGTGGTGGGTAGTGGTGGGTGGTTGTAGTGATATTGGTGGTGGTATTGGCGGTGGTGGTGGTGGGCGGTAGTGCGTGGTGGTGGGGGTTATGGTATTAGCGGTGGTGGTGGGTGCCTGGTGTTAGATGACGCTTTGAAACGGATATTTGGCGCCTCGGAGGTTTCAATTTGACGCTGACTTCTGACGTCACCTTGACTTATCACCTATAACCCATGTTACAAACTGCAAGCTTAACAGCTTTTCAAACAGCTCTGATAACAGTTTAACAGCTTTTCAAACAGCTCTGATAACAGCTTAATAGCTTTTAAACAGCTCTGATAACAGCTTAACAACTTTTCAAACAGCTCTGAACAACTTTTCGAACAGCTCTGATAACAGCTTAACAGCTTTTAAACAGCTCTGGTAACAGCTTAATAGCTTTTCAAACAGCTCTGATAACAACATAACAGCTTTTCAAACAGCTCTGATAACAGCTTAACAGCTTTTCAAATAGCTCTGATAACAGCTTAATAGCTTTTAAACAGCTCTGGTAACAGCTTAACAGCTTTTCAAACAGCTCTGATAACAGCTTAACAGCTTTTCAAACAGCTCTGATAACAGCTTAACAGCTTTTAAACAGCTCTGATAACAGCTTAACAGCTTTTCAAACAGCTCTGCTAACAGCTTAACAGCTTTTGAAACAGCTCTGATAACAGCTTAACAGCTTTTAAACAGCTCTGATAACAGCTTAACAGCTTTTCAAACAGCACTGAACAACTATTCAAACAGCTCTGATAACATAGGTCATAGGTGATAGGTCAAGGTGACGTCAGAAGTCAGCGTCAAATTGAAACCTCCGAGGCGCCAAATATCCGTTTCAAAGCGTCATCCAAGACCAGGCACCCACCACCACCGCCAATACCACCACCCCCACCACCACGCACTACCAACCACCAACACCACCCCCAATACCACCACCCCCACCACCAATATCACCACCACCACCCACCACTACCCACCACCACCACACGTTGTAGTGGTCAAACATTATTCGGGAGTTCCGGACTTAGTATGGGAAATTGAATAAAAAGAAGGCCATATACAAAAATATCATTAATTAAAAATTAAAAGGTATTAATACTTATAATCTTATGGTACAGAGCTGTATGTAATCTAAATTTCCTCTGTTTGATGAATCTGTCGTTGAACTCAACATCTTCCTACAGTTTTAGTTTCCATGATCCTTTATGAGCTCTCTAAGTATACAAAGTGAGAATGTTTAGTGCTAAGTTAAATCGTACTTCTTAAGGCATGCCTCGCAATTACTTTCTTGTCAATGCTTGGTGGAATTTATATAGCTTCACAACTTCTTTTAGGCATCTACCAACTCCACAACATTCACATGTATCTGGTCCATCCGTTAAATCATCATTTGACCAAGGGCAGTTTATATAGTGCTCACCAAAATTTGAGTCAACTTTTTCAATATTTTCATATAATTTTAAAAAGTTATAACATTCTTGAATTTGTTTCTTATGCTCATCGAGTAAGATGTTATTATATTCTCTTAAAAACTCCTCAATATCCATCTTAACAGTTCAACATTCGGGAATACACTAACCACTAATCAAATTCTCATGCAATTTGCTTTCCCCTTTTTGATTTTGTATAGAAAATATCAGATTCTTATAAAATTGCCTACTGCCTAGTAGATTTGTAGAGAATATACTGTTACCAAATTCTTATAAAACTTTGTTTATCACTATCTATTTTTAGATGCTTTATGATATGCTTTCTCATAGAACAGATTTTAGAAAAATAGTTCTCGGCTTCGTTTTGGAGATATGAATTTTTTTATAATCAGTATATACCCTAACTAATTTTTTAACAGATGTGGATTTATATAAGGCTTAATCATCAGGAAATGCATAAAATCTTGGATTTTGTTTGAATCATACTGTTACCAGATTCTAATAAAATTTTCTTCTGTGTGTTAGATTTTGTATGGAACATACTGCCACCGAATTCTTATAGCCTTTCATTTTGGTGATATTTATTTTCCGATCTAATAGAATGTGCTATCATCTAGATCAAAAATCTATAGCTCGGTTTGTGCTCATATGAATTTATATAAGGTTTATAAGGAAATGCAGGTACCAGATTCTTAAACAAATTTCTACCACCTGTAAGATTATGTATGGAACATACTGTTACCAGAAATCTTCTTCTTTACTGTTTAGTCACAGCTAATTATAATCTCCCATACAACTTGCACTACTCATCATCATCCACGTGAACCCAAGAGCAGACACATGCGGTTTTAAAGGTTAAGGTGACATCAGAGGTCAAGGACTGCTACCTCCCAGACCATGTGTCACATACATATAAATAGTAGTTTCATAACTTGTTTTTTCAATTGATATTTTGCTCTTTACCCAAACAGATCACTGTTTCTTGGCAAGCTAATTACATAATAATTTCAACATGAGTTCTAAGGACACTACAAACCTTCTAAAGCCTACGGACGAAAGGAGTAAAGAATATTCATATAAGGCTCAGTCTATATCTATGAAATCGATGCTTTCCAGAAATAAAGAAGAAAGTTTTTCATCCAAAAATGAGTCGACTGTCCCCTACCAACAGGTCGAAAAATCAGGATATTCCAACAAAAATCGCAAAAAGTAAAGATGGAGAGATGTTATTTGTGAAAATGGTGATTAACGAAACTTCTAAAGCTACTTAGGTCTAAAGGCATAAGGAATATTCATTATAAGGATCAATCCATATCTATGAAATCTTGGCTTTGTTGAACTAAAGAACAAAGACTTTAGACTTAAGCTATAATACAATTAAAACAAATTATTTCAATAAATGGCATTATAACCATCATACAATTTTTATTTACAATACATACTTTAGACTAGACTAAACTTAATATATATTTTCTGTGGCACACCCGTTTAATAGTGATAATTGAAGCAAGAATGATTATTGCTCACACCGTGTGTTGCTTTCAACCGGATTTGTTGATTGCAGATGAAGTGAACCTACATTCCTTATGTAATCCATTGGTATCACTTTTGATATATGTCATGAAGCTTTCATAATTATATTATGTAATTTTTTCAGACATGATAAGATTTAAAGATGAATAAATAATACTTCCATATCCTATTAGAATTATATCATTAAAAATACCCACTCTCAACATCGCGGTCTTCACTATTGTACTTGAAGCATTATCAACTTTTTTCGACCTTCCTGATACTCACACAACACCATTTCGAGGAGATAAATACTAAATACCATCCCTCAAAACTTTTAACTTAATACTTAACTTATAGTACCTACTGTCTACTCCCCACCACGATCATCACTATGGACTTGGAGAATTATCAAATATCCAGGGAGATTGCTGATTAGATTTTTACTGCTTACTCATAGCTCCCATGCAACGTCTACTACTGACCTCAGACAGCATATCATACTACATTAGTATCATAACACAGCCTTCTTTCACCAAAGCTTTTAAATTAACCCATCCTCAACTTAATGGTAAGAAAACAATGTACCTGCCCCAATAGTATGAAGATAAAATTATCATATTGTTATCAGCTTCATGTGAACTATTTTTTAGATATAGGAGTCAATCAAATCTCATAACAGCGTAACTCCTTGATTTATAAAACACTCTGCTACCTTCCTATGCCCACCACAAGATTATATTATATTATAAAGATGAAGTTAACACGTTCTTATCTAGCCACCGAGCCAACTTAAAGAAAGAAAAAAGTTCCTGCTTGGAGGTTAAAAAGTTTAAACCTTAAGATTTAAACAAATAACACTATCCTCTTCCACGCTCTTCACTAAAGCTTTCATATCCTACTAGATTAATATACAACACAATTAATATATACACAACTTACAGTACCCACTCCAAGCTCCACCACGGTCTTCACTATAGGCTTGAAGAATTATCAGTTTTTTCTTCCTTCATAGAACACTATTCATTCAGATAATGCTTTAGAGAGATAAATATGAAGCGATATTGCTGATAACTTCCACTACTCATCTAAGACAACATATCTTACTACATTAACATCATAACACCACCTTCTTTCATCAAAACTTTTAATTAAACCCACGCTCAACATAATAGTTAGAAAATATGTGCTCTATCTAATAGTATATGAAGATAAAATTATCATATTCTTATCAGCTTCATGTGAACTATGATATCAGGGTAAATAACTCTGCTACCTTCCTATGCTCACCAGCCCTAGACACAAAAGAAAACAAAAATCATTTTATTTGTTTACGCAAGAAGTAATATTATATTTCAAGCTCATTACACCTGGTCACCGAAAATTTTTTACTAATTTATATTACTCATCTAAGTCGGCATATCATCCTACATTAATATGATAGCTCGTTAATGCTTTTAATTAACCCACTCTCAAACTAATGATAATATGTAATTTTTTCAGATGTGTCTGCTCAAACCACTTTCAGGCTAGGCTAACAAGTTCCTCTAGAAAGATTTCGTGTGGGCAACACTGGTCATACCATTACACCTTAGCACCAAAATTTTTATGAAAGGTCTTTTACTGAACCTATACAACTGAAACTACTCATCTAAGTCAAGATATCATACTATATTAGTATCATCCCACATTGATATCATAGCTCTCAAAGCTTTAAATTTATCCCCCCCCCCCAAAAAGAAATTTTATTTAATATAAAAAACTATTTTTTATAAAACCTAAGACTTTTCAATACACACACACACCTACATCGAAAATTTAATTTCTATTACTTCATATTTCTTAACATCCCAAGCAGCCGTGATCTATTTTTAGATATCGAATATCATAGCATGATCACTCTTGTTTATAAAAGATTTTTAATCCACAACTTACGTTATAGTTGTTGTTGTTGTTTTTTAGCAAAAGACATTTTCAATTATAACTTCCACTACTCATCTACGACATCACATCCTACAGATTAATATCAGTTGTTGTTGTTTTCTGCTAAAGAAATTAGGAATCTTTCATAAATCGCTCAATTTGTATACTTTACTCGGCTGCTGTGTGAATTTGTTTACATTATTCGGCTGCGAATTTGTTTACTTTACTGGACTGTGCGAATTTGTTTATGCAAGGAATCAAATTAGGAGCATTATACCTGAAGAGGAAAATTAGGCATTTACTAATTTCCATTACCTATCTACTTCATATTTCTTAACATCCCAAGCAGCCGTGATCTATTTTTAGATATCGAATATCATAGCATGTACACTCTTGTTTATAATATTCATAGCTACGATCTCTGAGATGAAAAATAAGTAAACTCCAGAAATAAAATCGAAAACGTATGCTATTTCCCTATGCTGGAGGGTGCTGAAAGTGATCTCGTATCCCCAAAGTGATCTCGTATCCCCAAAACTCGAGATGAAAAAAATAAGCGAACTCTAGAAACAAAATCGCAATCCTATGCTATTTCCCTATGCTGGACAGTGCTGAAAGTAATCTCGTATACCCCCAAGCCCGAGATGACAACATATGTAGTACCGACTAATCCCACCGGGGGACCTTGCTCATGAAATGGTGTTTGCACTCGAATGAGCAATACACGCACCCCCAAGAGCCAATAATAATAATGATAATAATTTGCTAAGAAAACATCGGGCCAAGATGATGTCATGCTGATATCTGCAACCTCCCTGCTAATAAATCATCAAACAAGAAAACCTTACTTTCTCGAGATGAACAACATATGTAGTACCGACTAATGCCGCTAGGGAAGCTTACTCAAGAAATGGTGCTTGCATTCGAAAGAGCAAGTGTGACTTTTCAATACACGCACCCCCTAAACCCAATAATAATAATTTGCTAAGAAAACGTCAAGTCAAGGTGATATCATGTTGTGAAATTCGAATGATGATAACATCTACAACTTCCCTGCTAAGAAAACTTATTTAGGTGCAGCAAAACGATGATGACGTCATGCCGATATCTAGAACTCTCCCGCTAATAACAGAAAACAGCAAAATCAAGGCATGCTGGTAGTTCCGGCTAAGGCCGCTAGGGTACCTTAATGAAGAAATGGCGTTTGCGCCCAAACAGATGTCGCTAATATCTCGAAAACCAGAGCCCGTAGAGGATTTCTGATGAAAATTGCGTTCCCCCTCTAACCCCCGCCCCCGGAACACCTTCTAGAACCTATTGGCATGAACAAAACTTTCCTAGGTAGCTTGAATTATTAATAATATTAACTATATCTGAAAAGGTAAAATAGCTAATACCAACACCCCAACCATCTAGAAACCATTGGCATGAATAAAAATTTCCTAGCGTTAACTTTAATTATTACTAATATTAGTTCAAAAACCAAAAGCCTACATTTAGGCGCTCAAGAAAAATCATAATAAAAAAGCCTACATTTAGGTGCACCACATATCTATCTAAGAAAACCGTAGTACCGGTACATGCTGGTAGTACCGGATAATGCCGCTAGGGCGCAGCCAATATCAAATGACACATCCCGGTTATACCGGTTAATCCCGTTAGGGAGCAGTCGAGACTCAATGGTGCATCCAAGACACAATGGCGTATCCACGACACAAGCCAATACAGCCAAGACACAAACCTACATTTAGTATGGTCTCAAACCACCTGGCGACGGTGGCGCCATCTGTGGCAAAGTCCTGGAAGCTTAAAAAGTGATCTGGTGCTTCCATAGAACAACTACTCATATGGAGTATAATATTTTGGTCTTATACTTTTCTTCTGTTATTATTAAAAATGCCCTACGTTAAAATATGTTTCCCTTAATTCGAAAAATTTATGAGTTGCTATATGTGCCGCTCCGCAAGTGCGGAAGGAAGTTTTTCGCAAATCAATCTTATTAAAACTAAAACCTGAAATTTTGAACGCAGATACGTTACATTCTTTAATGGATGTAAAAAAATGGTTGTAACCAAAAACATTATATTTGTATTATAATTACAAAGAAAAACGAAATAATGCACTGATAGCCCAGGTCGTACTGTTCAGAAGTACAAATCTATTGAATTATACGAAATATAAAACTCTTTTTAACCAATAAATAAGAGCGAGGTATCCCAGCGGAAAATAGAAACATACAAAAAGGCATGAAGCAGCAATTTTTAGAAGCTTGGAGGCGGTTACCTTCTGTATCTATATACGTATCTTTTTAGCCATTAGAGAGATATAAATTTGTCTGTTTTCTTCCCGCGTGCTTCTTTGGAATATTAATGGCAGATTTGTTTGTTATTTTAAAATCTTTCCACGGCAGTTGTGTAGAAGCATCTCCGATCTGCGTTCGTCCAATTTGACACAGTACATAAAAAGCTTCCTAAAAGCTTCCAGAAGCAATTGAACAAAGCTTTTCTAATTTGCATCCTATAGAAGATACTACTATAATTGTCCATATTTATTGTACCGCTTAAACCGCTTAACAGCGGACGGGCGTTTGCCACTCCATAAATAAAGGCTCTTTCCATGTTCACCCTTTTTTTTAAAGCAGGGGGAGAGGGGAGAAATCCTAAGCACGAAGGCCAAAGCGGCATTGTGTTATCCTGCTAGAAACCCCATCACCAAAATATTCCTGTCGTCTTAATGAAGAGCATCACGTATGGGTGAGGAAGACTTTTCAGTCCATCTACAGATAGGAAGGCAGAACCGAGAGTATCCAGCCTGCTCCGGGCGAAGGCCTGACAAGCACACAGAAAATGTTCGGTTGTCTCAAGCTCTCCTTCCATGCAGGACAGACACTCAGGGCTATCAACAACTCCCATTCTTGTTAGATGAGCTTGAAGTGAGCAGTGGCTGGTGATGATGCCAACCTCAGTTCAACATTGCTTCCTTCCCAGCCCCATGAGAAAACCAATGATATTCCTATTGGGTCCATTAAGAAAAAGTTTTGTGCACGTGCTACTACTCGGGCTCCACCACCTCTCCTGATGCTTTCTATGAACATCCGCTTTGACGAGAGATCCGACACTCGAGGGGTAGCAGCTACGGCGGATTCCGGTCTTGGGAACGGAGAATCAGAGCCAGCCTTAGCTTAAAGGTCAGCCCTTTCATTCCCCATAATCCCCATGTGACCAGGAACCCACTGAAGTAAAGCCTTCTTGTGGATATACGACTTATCCACAGACGACCTGCAATCCCCTAGTAACTTAAATGCTACCCGAGGGCCACTCAGAGCCATCAAGGCTGCCTGAATGTCCGAAAGGATAGCAATGTCTTTACCCTTGATTTGCATATCGATGGGTATATTCGCTGCCATTATGATCGCGAATACTTCAGCCTTCCACTTCTAACTCAGTGCATAAATAAGATACTTCGGCTAATCTACTTTCTCCAAATATCTACATATCTACGTGGAGCTAAAGAAAGTTTTTGTAATTTCCCCATTTGAACAATTTTTAAAATAAAATAATTTGTATATAGTCAGCACATATCCACAGGTTATTACCTTCCACTCAATCAATTTGTTGGATATGCACTAAGTTCATTGCTCCATATGTGAATTCTTCGCTAATTTCATACGCGCATTTCCTCACCGTCAGCAAATTCCATATTTTTACAACAGTGAGGAAATTCTCGATTAGCATGAATTGTTTTAATTTAATTGTAAAAGGGAACAATTTAAAAAAAAACGTTCAGTTTGATTTTGACCATTGGTTATAGCATCCGTGGTTTATGTACCGCTTATACCCCATCAAATAACAGCCAGGGTTTAAGATCTTGACTGCAATTTCTACGTGAATTAAGTGAATTAAGAGAATTTTACACCCTTTCTGGGTATTAGTTTCCACTTATAGGATATTCTGTACATTTTCCGTCTTTCTTCCAAAATATAATTATGATATTAATTCTGTCTGAATATATTAAGAAAAACGGGAAAACGGGAGTAATAGAATATGTATATACTACAGACCTGAAGTAATAAAAGGCGTTTGAAAGTAGCAATTACACAATTGAAGTGACCGTTTTAATACGTTGAATTCAATCAAATGAATTAATAAAAGCAAGTAGAATAGACATTTCATTACAACTGAAGTTTTCATTAAGGATGCTCTTTACTGTGTATTATGAAGGTATTGGAATGTTATTGTGCTATCCACGACAAAAGCGGAGAAAATCTGGCATCTTTAATATATCCCCGTTCCTATCAAATTTGTTGAATAGAACAAGGAATTTCAGTACACTCATTTAATAGATTTTGACATGTAAAAGTGATAAGCCAAAATTTGTAGATTAAATCAAGTGGAATTTTCGGTGCATTACTACAAATTGATAGGAATAAGGGGAAATTAAACATGATGGGGTTTTCCCGCTTTTATCGTAGATGGGTATTTTTTTTTTACTGTCAGAACCAGTATAACACAAGTTCCCTGCAGTGACACGTTTGATGAATAAACGGTTAATAAAACATACTTTTCATCACTTAGTCGGGTAATCGTCGCTCCAGGTCAAAATTTCAGGTAAATTAACATGCCCGTGCATGAGTTTTTCCTTTTTGCCTTTCAAACTTAGAATTGTACTGATTCGTAAATATCACTGCAGTTTCAATTTTCAACTTTAATTCATGTTATGCCGTTGATTTGAATAAGTACGAGTGGAATTAAATAGTGTTTGGGATAATAAAAAGTGATTTTACAGAGTAAATTTTTAGAAAAGTGCAATTTTTAGAATAATTTGAAAGAAAAAATAATAAAAAGTGATTTTACTCAGTAAATATTCCTGATATATCACAGTAACCGATTGAACTTCCTTTATTAAAAATTCATTCTTTTCTGCTGGATTGCTAATATGTATATAACTTGAATCGAGTAAAGTCGAAACGAGTACTACAATAGCTGAATTACACAAAAAATCTAATTTGAAATTTAACATGAAATTTAGCTAAAATAATTCGTTTCGACTTTAGTCGATTCCAGTTGCATATAGTATCACCCCTGAATCTGCAAAAATTGATTCGTCCTCAATATTTTCATCGAAAATTGTTTATTGTTGTTTTTCCCGATGATAATTCACCGATGTTTTGATCGACACTGACTCCTGCAGAAAGGCGGTATTGTATCCATTCCCCGCTGGGACGTAGCCTTCTCACATTGTGCTTACTACCAGAAAGAAAGACATATTTTTAAGTAACAACAAAGTATCAACACTCGCGTTTAAGAGTTGATGCACAAAAGTTATGTACATCGGCAACCATGCGACGTTTCACAAGCGAGTGCACATTTAAAAGCTTCAAGCGATCCTCATAGGGTGGAAGAATCAATGAATTATTCCAGGGTATGTGCCTGAGAGCGTAGGAAATTCCGCTGAACAGACTCGATACGGTCGATACGTGTACGGTATGGAAACCAGACCTGGCTAGCTTAAGAAGTTGTCTCATAAAGCAAGTGTATAAACGGCCAGCA
Organism: Dioctria rufipes; assembly: GCA_963924295.1. Lineage (NCBI taxonomy): Eukaryota > Metazoa > Arthropoda > Insecta > Diptera > Asilidae > Dioctria > Dioctria rufipes. The sequence continues at coordinate 117,735,491 of OZ002741.1, forward strand.
TAGAACTATTCTTTGATACAATGTAGTTTATGTAAGAGATAAAATTCAGTCTTTGGTCACATTTAACACCCAAGTCGCAGACAGCATCCACATGACGAATCGAGGAATCCAAAAACCCATAATCATAATGATGGTTTGTGATTAATATGGAAAATCATAACCTCACATTTATGGGTATTGAGTACCAAAGGGCCGACGACGTAAACATAGATATCACGCAGCACACGCAAATTTCTGAATTTGTTTCTAGACATGCCATCACAACAATTTTGCTACGCTGTAGTTCCTTATGTGTTTATTTAAGTTACAGTTATTGATCAAATCGCAAGTGAGTAACCGCCCAGCCGTCCAATCAGAAATTTCGCAATTTCAAAATGGCTGTAACTATTGCATTAGTATTGGTATGCTGCCCGTGCTGCGGTTCGAAACTTGGAATTTTTCTTCCCCCCAAATGTCCCTCAACCGTAAAGAGTATAGCGTTTACGTCTAGGCAAATTATTGCATTTACTTCAATCATAAAATGTGGTCATTTGTACTTGTTCACAATCGTTGACAGACTTAATCTGAATGAAAAGTTTAACGTCGTCAGCATAAATTAAGACTTTGCAAAGCCTCACAACAGAGACAATATCGTCAACAAACAGCATAAAGAACAACGGGCCGAAGTGACCAGTGAGGTGCGCCAGAAGAAAGCTCTTAAGATCGGAAAAAGTTATGCTTCCAACTTTTTTCAAAGTAATTTGCTCTATCAATTCCTGCCCATACCCATAATTTCGCAAACCTGTTAAAGGAATTAATTTTATTCAAGTTTTTAATAACTAGTCGCGTCGCCCTCGTTGTGCTAAGTAATATGGGGCTACCATATATTCGAGACTTTGACAGCAAACAACTTACGGCGATATTGTTGTGTCACTCTAACTAAATTTGGGACTTAACTGTTTACCCATGTCATTCTTAACTTTATTGATTTGTGTGAGACCAAAGGATGAAATAGTGTCCTGGAAGAGTGATTGCCTTCTTCTTAAGTTACTAAGAGGAGGATAGTCATCGTCATCTTCAGTTCGAACCCATTATATATTGGGTAAGTTGAAATCATCAATAAGGAGTGATTCGTCAAGAGATTCCATCCTACTATGGATGGAATTAGACGTTGAAATGTAGGTCGTAACTATTTTGACCTTTGTCATCAACGATATTTGTGGAGTCTGGAGGAATATAACAGCAGAGTGTGTTAAGAGAGAGAGAGAGAGCTTAAGAGCAATAAGTCCAATGACAAAAGTGTTTGAAAATTGGGAAGCTAATTTGGCTGCAATTAAGCTTGTTTTTACAATACAAATTTCATTTATCTCAATATTCCCTAAAACCAAGAAGTTCCATACGTTTTTAAGAATTGCTAGTAGTACGTCTGCTAATATATTCTACAGATATGTACAGTATTGTATCTACTTATAAATACTCGGATAGCATAGATAATTTCGAGAATTATTGAAATAGCATGGTTATTGGTATTTGCTGGACCATGTAAATGATGAATACAAACACTTCTATCAGCTGTTGAACAGTGCCGTTATTTCTATTTGTGATGGAAATTCACTGATTTGCAATCTATCTTTTATTTCGCTAAAAGCGACTTTTGTCACCCTTAACCTCCAAATATTCATTGTGAAATGGTTGACATCATTGTAGAAGAGAAACTACTACAGTCCTTTGCATGGCTGAATCTTTTATTTCTTTCACCCTATTTCCTAACACCGTAATAACATTATATCGATAGATTCGCGTAGCCGTACGTCGAAACCCAAAGTTCTTTTAATTGTACACTGAAATTTTGCATTCCTCAATAAACTATTATACCTTAGGCACACAGCGCTCTTTATGAAGAAATAAATAACGACTTATTAGTCCATAATGATGCATCATAAACTGCAGACACACAGCCATTTCTTAAATTAAGTTGTACTGTTAAACTGGATTTGATATACTTATGACAATAAAAAAGGGATGTGGATCAAATCAACGCGATAAACTTTGTTTTTATTTATTTTAATTTTTATTTATTTTTATTCTATTCAATTTAACGATCTGGAAATGAAAAGAACATATTATTAAAAATTATATTTTGACACAATATACTTTGTGCTTTGCATTTCTTCTTTTTATTTTTCAAGTGAGCAGATGCACAGCAGAGACTCAGATTTGTATTATATGCCAAATCTAGCACATTTTTCCTCATTATAGAAAACAAAAGTTCATTAGTGTACATCATTATGATCTGATTTTCGAGCTATAATGACGTATACTATGTGAAACACGGCATTTTAATGAATAGTTAGTACTAATGATTCATTATATCGTGCTGTGTGTTTAGGGTATTAGTTATTGCTCTTTGTTCAGCAGTTAAGCCTAAAGGGGGAAGCACAATGTGGTGGTCACCAGTGTTAATAATGTTAAAATGTTTTTTTTACTCACAGAAACAAATTGTCCTGCCCGCAACACACGGTCGTCATCAGTGATCAGAATAGGCTTTATTCATTCCAAATCTAATAAAGGCACTTTAACATTTTTTTACATTTGTCAGTACTGATGAGCTCTGATGACCATTGCATTACGTTTCTTTCTCTGGAATCTTGTTGACCTTTCTCTCATCAAAACGAACATACATCTTAAAATCACAGGAAAATGTATACTTACAATGGTATTACCTATGCAGGTCCCGTGAGTGGTGTGATAGGTCATACTTAGTCTAGCAAGAAAATTGATGAGGGAGGAGGAGGGGAATCTTAACGGTTTCCGAGATAACGGGCCTTAAAGATATATGAGTATGTTTATATAGATCACCATGTAACTTCTGAACGTTACACCCTATGATGATGATTTGAACTTTGGTAGATAGACAATTGTTGGACTTTTCTAACGGTTTATAAATTTTTTCCCTCCTCCTCTCCGGTTTGAAGTTATGGCCCAACAAATTTAAAATTTCAGAATTCTTACTTGTTTTTTTTTTAATTTAACTACTGTTTTTATCAAAAAACCCGTCATCAATACCAATTTCTCATATTGGATTTAAGAAGTCCAAAGCTTTAAAATTACCTATCACACTCTGTACCGAAAATGTAAACCTTTCTGCGTTTTTTGCACTTTTTCTTAAGCATATCTAGAGAAAATGGCTGAGAAAAGTCATTTCCAAAAAATAATTGCCTACTTTCTGGCACTTAATGAACTTATGCAGGATTCAGAAACACGGAGAATTGGGGTGTTTGGGAGATGATGATTTTCGTTTTGCACAATTAAAACTCCCTAACTTCCCATTCGAAATTCTCTAAGATACTTGGTGGATTAGGGAAAACAACAGAAGTGCGAAAAAGTGCGAATCGTCGGGGACGATAGAGAGTATCCCTTTTTGTTGTAGAGAGTTGGCCTTTTTTTAAATTTGAGGTACATGTGTTAATACAATACTTGCCACAGTCGAATAAATTAATTTTTTTTTTAATATAAGTAGTTTTTGAGGGATGTAGGAAGGTAGGCTTTTTCGAGTTTTTCCGGTATAACGGGAGAATGGAGATAAGGAGAGGAATGTATATGATATAAAAAAATTGAAGCTCGTGGCAGACGAGGAAATGGGAGCGGATTCGCGGACACTTAATAAAAATAAAAAAAGAATTGCAGGAGTTACAATAAGCTACAAAACTTTGATAATTACGTGTGCAATGCATGGGTGTTATGGGCTATATTTTATTTCAATTAACGGTAAATTGCAAATTTGACGGGAATCGGCGGTAAATATTTTTGCCGTAATACCGACGGGCGCCTAACTCTGTGTTGGAGGGCTGTAGAGCATTGGGTTTTTTTCGGGTGGACTTAAGGTTTAGAGTACAAAAATATAGGTGAGGGAGGAGGTTGTTCATAGTACGTAATGTCTGGTATCATAGTCATATTACACAAAGAGAGAGGAGAGGGTAATCGAATGGTGTAGTTTGGTTTTTTCGTTTAAACGTCATAACTGACTTTTTATTCGAAAAACGACACCCCAGTTCTTACATTTTACACATACTGTTTAAGTTTTTTCGTTTCCATTCATTAGTAATGGGGAGTGAATTTCCATGACAGACTAGTTCTTCACAATGATGAGTTGAAAATATATTCACTTTTGTACTAAAAAACGGTAATGTTTCTAATTTAAAAAGGACTGATTCACTTCTTTTGGATTTCTATGCAAAACCAATTATCGGATTAAAAACCAATTACATTTAAACTAGGGGACAAAATATAGATGCGATTTCATTCTACATATAATCTTTACCGTGCATATTTAAAAATTAAATTATAGCATCTCTTCTGCACTGGAAGACGACTAAATTTGCCATTTTCGCGTGATTTAAAATTTTTACTATGTACCTTGAGACACCAAAAGACATATTTCTCTGTAAGTATTCCATGGGTTTCCGTAATTTTTGTTTGATTGTTTTTTTTTTAATATAGCCAAGATATGAGGTGGATCCATAATTTAATTTAAAAATTCCCAGGTTGCTAGGTACCTTCACAAAACAAAACAAAAACAGACAATTCCCTCAGTTGAGAACTCTTCATATTAGATATTAAAAGAAGTAGTACATACCCTAGGTAGCTCAACTTGCTTTGATTCGAAATATGAACATGAGGAAGCTAACACACTTCCTACTAAATTTGTACTTGATGTAGCCGTATGTGTTGTATGGATTTCGCTGATCAAAAGACGCCATTTTTTATACCCTAGCTGATGAAATCATATGTAGGTTTTACTAATTGTGTCATTCCGTTGGTAGCACATAGAATTATTGATGGTAGAGCAAAATGGATACACCCAAGCATAATATGAAAAGTTCTTTTGATTTCTGCATGTCCGTCTGTCGACGCGATAACTGGAGAACCAGCGTACTTAGAGAGCTGAAATTAATTTTGCTCACGGGCTTTAAAAAAAAGTAAATTTTAGTTCGGAAATGGGACAAATCGGGCAACTCCTTCGTAGTGTTGTCATAAAAAAAGTCGTTTTTTACTATACCATATATTGGGATACTGCTCAAGAACGCGTCAACGTAAAGAGCTGAAAGTACTGTGCGTGATGATTTCATAGGAATAGTACATATAATTTCAAAAATGGGCTAAATCGGGCAACTCCTTCTTGGTGTTGCCCTCTGAAAATTCATGCTTTTTACGTATACTGTGAAAACGATCAGTCTTAGACATTTTTATTGTACTCAGAAGTTCTTTAAATTATAATATCCTATGAATTTGGTTATAACCATTTTTAGTGTCCGACGAACCATTTTAGAAATATATGCAAAAAACCAGTTTAAAAATCAAACTTGCACAGATAGGTGGGTAACCATACGAAATTACATACGGACATTCATTTAGGGTATCAAAACAATTAGTCTTACAACCAATTCTAGCTTCTTGCTTTGTTTAGAAAGTGATCGACTAGGAGCGACGGATCTGCCTGACCTTCCTTAAGCACCCAACTGCTTCTATTAGACAGTGTCCCGAATATGTTGGTATAACTCCAAAAAATTTAAATAAATCTATATATGCGAATGAAAACAGTAGTTTTATATGTATGTCCAAATGTAAAACACGGTGTTATTTTTGATAATAGCATCGCACCAATTAAGTATTACATATGTCCGTACACTGTACAGCCACATTAAACAATATGAGGACTTTTAGTGGTTACACGACAAAGTTTTTTCCAGTGCTGGTTTCAATAATAATTTAAGTATGATTGCCTTACATTTATTTCACCTCAATTGTGTAATTCGCCTTGTAAAAATTTTACGAATAGATTCCACACATTTGCATATCTCCAAATTAACTGTAGAAAACTAAGCATGTTTATAGTGGTTCCTGCGGAGGTGAGTGCGTTTCTGCTTTTAGTATACCTTTACTTAGAATTGCCATTTGACACAAAATCAATTAATTGCACATCGACTGTACTATATGTATTAACTTAAGCATCAATTTGATCTACCTAATTTAGAATTATTATTTTTCGTGCACTCTGCTAGCTTTAAGTATTTTCTTCTAATAACTCGCTTACTCTTTATGAATATTTTATATCCTAAGCTTTTCACTTCTTTAATCCAACTATAGGAATTTATTTTCTTAAGACTTAAGGAAATTTTATAAACTTTCCATAAAACGCGGAAATGCCAAAGACTTTGTCAATTTATGAATTTCAGTTTAATAATATATTATGTTCATATTTGTACAGCGTATCGATAGAAAAAATAAAATAATAATAACAAGTAAGTCTTTAGAGCGAACAATATTGATCTTATAATATGATAATTTAAATGGATATTTGTGATTGAATTCAAAATATTCTGTCTACATATTTATATAAACATATTGCATTTCAGTTTCCTCGGGCCAATTCTGAAGTGGAATTTCATAAATTCCACTTTCAAGGTGAAAATATAGTAGGTATGTAGGTATATATGGTATGACCGATTCGAGCGGGACTTTCTGTGTTACTACGTCATCAGGAGAAAATGTCATTTCCAAGCAATTTGTTTTGAGTTATTCATATTATATTATATCACTTCGGGAAAAGTAATTATGTGCTAGTGGGGAAGCAAAGAAATTTCCAAATAGAAATTTTTTTCACTTTTATAAGGGCGATTGAAATTGAGATGAACAAATTTGGACATTTGTCGCCAAGGAGGCAAGCATCCAATTGATACTTGTTAACCTTTGTATCATGGTATGTATATACACAAGCTATATAGAATACAAGTTTTCCCATTAAAATTTTGGCACATGTTTAGGGACGTAATTTCGTGACTAATGTGTATACAATTTCTATAGGAAAGACAGAGAGAGCGCGGAGAGTATTGTGTTCTCTGTACCGGGCTTTCCTATACATTTTCACGATATTTTGTCACTAATGGCGGAACGTGGTTCGCAATGGGAATACTTGTATTCTATATAACTTGGTATATCCATATATACATACCTACATATGAGAAGTTGCAGAGACATAAAGGCAGAAACACATCCTGGCTTCGAGGTTTCCTCGAGGCGTTGTCAAAATTACCAACAACGGTTTTAAATGAGCATAGATGGCACAAGAACTAGATGTCGCATGCAGTACCAAAAAAGTATACAAAATTTATATGGCTGGGTGGTCCATTCCGGAATGGACCACAACATTTGAAATGATGTATACGTCGAGTGATTCATATTTTTTCCTATCTGAAGTATTAAAGAAGTCGATCAAATGTATACAAAACTGATATTATAAAAACACTTGCTTTCGGCACGCTCTGAAATATGTTATGATCTATTCCGGAATGCACTACCCATTTCACAATCTGTATACTCTGCTCTAGTATGCCGTGCGACATCTAGTTCTTGTGCCATCTATGAAATGAGGCAACAGAAAATCAAGCCAATTGGCTGGATTACATTAACAACGCCGACGACCGACGGCGTGGTCGTCGTCGTCTTCGTCAAACGCCGAACAAAACGCCGGGCAAGTTTTTTAAATAATAATAAAAAATATATTTTCTTTTCCTTCAAGTCCACATTTTTTTTTTTAATATAAAATAATTTATTTTCAGAAATTCAAATATTGTTTAATTTTTTCATGTTTTTTCATAATAGATTTAGATCTTCCATATTGGCAGCAATGGAGCGCCAGCATTAAAATTAGGATTAGAGATGGGTCGACGTCCACGCCGACGACGACGACGTAATGCATTTCATACAAGCAGTACTGTCTCTAAATATTTTTGACATAAAACGACGACCACGCCGACGTCGGAGTTGTTAATGCAATCCGGCCATATCAGCTAGCCGCAAAGCGCTCTTTGCTCAATGTTGGAAATATATCTCTCTCAGGCCTACTTCTGTCAACAGATATATTTTTTTTTAATTTGAAATATATAATCAACATTTTTGAAAATCAATAATAAATTTTTTATAAAGGGATTGGAGCAAAGAGAGCTTCCTATGAAAATAATATTTTTTATAAAATCAAAATTACTTCAAATTATTAGTTTAACATATTGGATGCTGAAACCTACTAGGTAACTTATTACGTTATTTTGAATAAAAATGTCACCAAGGAGACACTTAGGATTTAGTTCACAATGTCATTGCAAACAGTGCACTGCAATAGCAATTTTTGCATTGGTAGCATTTTGCGTGCCTGATTAACCTCATTGCCCAAAAGTGAAATCAATTACAGAGTGCAGAAGAACCAGTTTTGGATTATTATACCCGAGAAAAATCATAGGGTATACTAAGTCTGTCATTCCGTTTGCAAAGCATAGAAATACTGCTGCTAGAGCAAAGTGGATTGAACACCACGTATAATATTAAAAGTTATTTTGTTTTTTACATGTCCTTCTGTATGTCCGTCCGTCAATCCATCTCTTTGCACAATAACTCGAGAGCATGTTTAAGTAAGAAATTTTGCACACAGCCTTTTCAAAAAAATGTAAAATTAAGTTCGAAATTGAGACAAATGGGGCAACTCCTTCTTGGGGCTACCATACAAAAATTTCGTGTTTCGATATATTTGGACGCAGCCTAAGAACGCATTAAGGTACAGAGCTGAAATTTTGTACATTGTGTTTTCATAAAAAAAAAAAAAAACAACATTATATATTATTACAAATATGGGCTTAATTGGGCATTTCCTTCTTCGTATTGCCATATAAAAATGTAAGTTTCTTTACGTATGCTGTGAAAATCATCAGTCCTAGACATTCTTATTGTACTGAAAGAGTTCTTCAGAATGTGAAATCATCTAAACTGGGTTACAATCATTTTTACTGTCCGACGAACCATTTTAGAAAAAAATGCAAAAAACCTCTTCAACAATTAAACGTGCACAGAGAGGTTGCCATACGAAATTACCTAAGGGCATTCATCTAGGGTGTCATATGAATTGGTCTTAGACCACGCTTAGCTTTTTTACTTGTCTTTATTAAAATTTGGCCCGTGACCACGATTAGGTGAAACAAGTAAAAGTAAAGGGAAGTTCGCTAAGGAAAAATTGGCCATGGAAGTCAGAGTATATGCTAAGTGATAGTAATGAGTAAAGGAAGCATAGGTTTTTCACAAATGAAAGCTTACACAAATAAAATCCTGCGCAATTAAAGCTCAGAGAATCGTGCTCATCCCGAACGTTGCCAAACGAGCTCGGGAGCGGCGGTGCTAATTCTCTCAATTTGATACGAAAACGTGTGTCAAACAAATCTTCTAAAGTTAGAATAAATCGTTTAAATTATATGCGACAAGTTAATTGCATTAGCAGACAGGATTTTCAAGTAGCCATTAATACATTCGCAGACGTTCTTTGTAAAATAACATACAGCGCTTCAACTTACAATATAGAGTATTTCTTGGTGAGAGGTCCAAATGAAAGGAGGTGATACTACTCATCTGTACAAACAATAAAGTGTATGGCAGGGGGACTATCTCAATCATTTCGCAGTTACAGGATAATTAAGGAAAGCAGTTACGCTAGGATAGTTCTGACCCACTGTTTCAGCTTCCAGGATTTCACCACAGATGGCGCCACCGTCGCTAGGGGGGGGGGTGTGAATCCATACTAAATATGGGTATGTGTCTTGATTGTACTGGTTTATGTCTTGGTTGTTGGTGTTACGAGATCACTTTTAGTACTCTCCAGCATAGGGAAATAGCATGGGATTTCGATTTTGTTTCTGGAGTTCGCTTATTTTTCATCTCGAGTTGTAGGGATACGAAATCACTTTGGGGATGCGAGATCACTTTTAGCACTCTTCAGCATTGGGAAATAGCATAGGTTTTCAATTTTGTTCTGGAGTTCGCTTATTATTCATCTCGGACTCGTGGCCTCTAAGTTGCCATTAAGATTTTTCATCTCGAATTTTGAGAATACGAGATCACTTTGGGGATACGAAATCACTCCTCGCACTCTCCAGCATAGGAAAATAGCATAGGTCTTCGATATTGTTTCTGAAGCTCACGTATTTTTCATCTCGGAGATCGTAGCTCTAAATATTTGTGAAGGGGTGGGAAGCTTTATTGGTGGAGGTTGCTGGTTAAGCTTGATCTGGGCTTAGAGGCTACAATTTGACATTGAGGTGCCCCCTCCTGTGTCTGGGTACTGGAGGTTGGCTGAGAGCTTTAGTGGCAATATCTGACTAGGACTGCCTGGAGCATGTTGGACTGGGCTATGTTACCTGTACCAAGGCTTGGGTAGAATATGTGCGGCTTATGTGTATTAAGTAATGATGAGAAATACCCTAAGAGAATTTATATCGGGGCTGTATACTTGTCAGCTTGAGTTTGGTTTTAGTTGTTTACTTTAGTATGAGTTCCTGTGGTATATTGCCTTGGGCCAAAACCCTCGAGAATACTTCCCAAGCCATGAAACAGTAACTTATATGTGTGCGTTCGGAGTCCGTTCTCTAAAATGTTCTATATTGATACTAATGGAAAAGTGCCAAACATTGACTTTATATTTTCTATAGAGCCTAAACTACTATCCATACAGGAAAATAGTCTTCTAGTAACTTACAGCCTGGTTGCTTACCTTCCCAAAGGCTACATTTACTATATAACTTACTTAACAAAATAATAAAATAGTTTTGATTACAAAGTAACCTTACCATTTTACGCTAATACCTCTAAGCTGAGTGATAATTGCATGTGTGTATGTGCAGCCGGAGTCCGAATCTGTAGGCAGCTACATTCGATATCATCAGCCCACGACATCCCATGACGGCACAGCGGCATATACAATGATTACATTACAATGATGGTTCAGATAAATTTTTTTAAATAATTTTGTTAAAAAAGGTATGAAAATTTTATTTCGCTTCGGAAGATAAGAATACAAGCTTAATATTATCAGAACACCATTTTTCGGTATGAGTAATAGTTTAGGGCGCAGGAGCTATTCAAATCAAACTTTTGTCAGTTTTACATAAGAACACGGGAAATATTTTAGAATGTAAGGACTCCGTTGGGCCTCGCATGTGGTAGGGAGGGAGTCTGTTTCATGGCTTGTGAAGTATTCTCGAGGGTTTTGGTTGGGCTGAGGAAATGTTCTCTAAGACATGGGTGGATGTGTGCAGCTGTGTATTTATGTAGATAAGAAATGTTGTGAAATTCTCTAAGTGAATTAGTGTAATTACTATTAGTAATAATTCAAGTTAACCCTAGAGTTTTTTTCTTCATGCCAATAGATTCTAGAAGGTGTCAGGGGGGGGGGGGGGGGGTGTCTTAGTTCTAGGGGTGGACCAAATTTTCATCAGAAATCCTCCACGAGCTATGGTTTTAGAGATATTAGCGATCTTATCTTTTCAGGTCTAATTAGTATTAGTAATAATTCAAGTTAACCCTAGGATATTTTCTGTTCATGCCTATAGTATTAGTACTAGGGGGGTAAAATTTTCATCAGAAATCCTCTACGGGCTATGGTTCGAGATATGAGTGATCTTACCTTCTCAGGTGTAATTAATATTAGTAGCTGAAAAACAAAAACAACAACTACTATAATCGATGTTGTGGATTAAACATTTGATGATCTTAATCTGCAGGTGTCTTTTATAAACATTGCGCCATGTGATGATATATCTAAAAATAGATCAGGCAAAGCTGATTGGGACGAATGTAAGTAGATATGTTCACTTAGATAAGAAATGGAATTTAGTAAATGCCTAATTTTGCTCTACAGGTGGAATGCTTCTAATTTGAATCCTTGCATAAACAAATTCGCACAGTCAAGTAAAGTAAACAAATTCGCAGTTGAATAATGTAAACAAATCGCACGGCAGCCGAGTAAAGTAAACAAATGGAGCGATTAATGTTTTTATATCCTGGGAGTTTGTATTGAAAAGTCTTACATTTTATGAAGATTTTTTTTATCTTCAATAAAATTTCTCAATCACTATTATGAGATTTGATTGAACTCGATATCATAGATCGCATGAAGCTGATAAGATTGTCATATTATTTTCTTACCATTAGGTTGAGAGTGGGTTTAATTAAATGTTTTGTTGAAAAGAAACGGGATTATGATATTAATGTAATATGATATCTTGTCTTAGATGACTAACGGAAGTTGTTTGGGAGCTGTGAGTAAGGAATAAAAACCTTATCAGCAAAGTGGCTTCATATTTATCTCTCCAAAGTATCATCCAAGCTGGTTGTATGAAAGAAGAACAAATCCTGCAAGCCCATAGTGGTGGGGGTTGAGAAAGGGTGTTGTAAGTTGCCGATTAAATTAAAAGTTTTGATGGATCGTTTTTTGACATTATATTAATATAGAAGGATATGAAAGCTTTAGTGAAAAGCGTGGAAGAGGATAGTGTTATTTGTTTACCTTTAAATCTTAAGGTTTAAACTTTTTAGCCTCCAGCAGGAATTTTTTCTTTAAGTTGACTCGGTAGCTAAATAAGAACGTGTTAATTTCATGAGCATATGAAGGTAGCAGAGTTTATTATAAATCAAGCAGTTACGCTGTTTTGAGATTTTATTGACTCCTATATCTAAAAAATAGTTCACATGAAGCTGATATCACAATTTTATTTTCATACTATTGAGGCAGGTACACTGTTTACTTACCATTATGTTGAGAGTGGGTCAAATTAAAAGCTTTGATAGAATAATGCTGTGTTATGATATTAATGTGGTATGATATGTTATCTGCGGTGAGTAGTGGAAGTTGTATGGAAGCTATGAATAAACAGTAAAATCCTAATCAGCAATCTCGCTTGATATTTATCTTCTCTAACGTTTCACCCGAATGGTGGTGTATGATGGAAGAAATAGTTGATAATTCTTCAAGTCCATGGTGATGATCGTGGTGGGGGGTTGAAAGTAGGTACTATAAGTTATGTATTAAGTTAAAAGTTTTGACGGATGGTATTTGGTATTAATCTCCTCGAAATGGTGTTGTACGAGTATGAGGAATGTCGAAAAGAAGTTGATAATTCTTCAAGTTTAATAGTGAAGACCGCGATGTTGAGATTGGGTATTTGGAATAGATTCACATGTCGTTTCATCTTGTGTTTCGTTGGTCTAACTAGAACAGTGCTGAAGGACCGCTCTTTCTTTAGGATGAATACGTTTGTTGATATATCGTTCTGGTCTTCAAATTTTTTAACCTGTTGAAGCGTCATTGGAAATGTTATTGCAGTTAAATTTAGCACAGTAGGATAATGTGGATATCATGATGTCCTAAAGGAGTTAATATTTCCAGGGTATAGCGCTGATGTTACGGCCCACTCGAAGCATGCTTTATTAATATTTTTTACATTGATGCAAGCTTGCTTTAAAGCAATCTCCTTCGGTAGAAGTTTTTGGAATTATACATACTTAGAATGAGGTAGAAATAATTTTGATTGTAAGTAGTATATGGGGATTAAATGTAATTTGATTAGGCAGCAAAATTTATCGAAGCATGAAGAAAGAAATGAGGGAATCAAGCAGACAACCGTCCTGCCGGTAAAATGTAATACTGGCACGACTAATCTAGGAGCCGTCATTGAATTCGGCGAGAAGGAGAAAAATGAATTTTTACGTATGTAACTCGATCCGTGGATAGACGTGTTTTATAATCTCACCTCGGAATAATAAACGTTTTTTATCTATTTAATCCGTGTTATGATCTATTCAGCTGAATCCCAGGTATCCTGACAACGTCCCGTTTTCGTAGCATTATTAGTTAACTAACTTTTGTGCGCATAACAATTTCAGAAGTGAAGTCTAATTCACGGTTCAAACGTCGTAGTTCACCTACGCTAGGTGCGGGAAAATTATACCAGGAGTCAGCATCGTGTTTTATAAATTTTCCTACGTTTAGGAAAATTAATAAAAAAAGAAAAAAACATTATTCCGCCAACGCTTACCTAGTGAAAAATTTTCTTAGTTTGGAAAAATTAAGGCGGCATTTTAAAAACCGCATAAATAATTTGTGGAAAAACAAAACGAAATTTGCGGAAAAAGTGTTTGGTATTACTGCACGACGTCATAAATCAGTTCATGGACATAAACGCTTACACTCTCAAAACGTTGAAGTTTGAACGTTTGAAGTTTTAAATGATCAGTGTTGCCGTACGGTATAAATTGAATTTTGGCAAGTTGACGTCTTCATGTATTTTCGAACGAATTAGTGCGTGAAAACCGTAAAATACCAGCCGTAAATAATGATTCGTTAAAAATAACATAGTTAAAGAAAAAGCACAGAGAATTAAATGCGCCATCGTCAGGTACAAAAACGGAGCTTGTATGTAGATTACGTGAATTGCTGAACAATACAGTTGAAATGATATTCCAGTAAACCAAGGCGGTGAAATTGAAGAGTTGTGGAACGAGATAGGGAAACTCTCTGCGTCAATGCGGAAGCTATCCAATGAGGTCATGCAAACTGCGGTAGGTAGAGGTAGAAACGTTTCCGCCGCTTCATAATAAATTATTTTTCGATATCAACATCAACATTTCAAAATATGCGCTTTAATATTGATATTTTGCCTACGTTCAATCCAACGAGTGAAGACTCGCTTACGTCGGACCAATTTATAAGACGGATAAGCCTATTACAACACGCTTATGGTTGGGACGAAAAAGCAATCTTATTTGCAGTACAAACGAGACCCCAAGGTCCAACAAAAATTTGGATTGGCAGCGTACTGATAATATATGCAACTTGGAATACATTTTCTAACAATTTTCTGAAAGCTGTTCCAACAAAAATCGATGAAGCTGTTCCGTCTCGGAACAAAAACTATACATTTAAAATTTACATACTAAAAAACTCTACTCTTTCGCACGACGACAATGCACGGGGGATAAACCAAAACATCTTCCACGATGACTTACGGCCTTTTCAAACATTCTAAAGCTAAAAAGAATTCAAAAATGGGGCATTAATAAAACATAAACAAATAGAAAAGTCTCAGATCATTTAAGGGTCTGAGACTTTAATTGAAACAAAAACTTACACTAAACGTTACGTTTCAATATTCCCACGATGTCTCAAGCATAGTCTTAAGGGAACGCGTTGCTCCAGATGCCAAAAAATCTGGTCAATCGAGAGAAAATTGTCCTAGTAACAAACGTGATACACCCAAAACTATACATCGTATTTCTATTCAGGATAAGCCGACAACTGTTATTAAACATTTAAAAGTAAATGGCGTATGCGCAACGGAACGTTTGGACAGTGGTAGCGATTGTTCACTTATTCAAGAATCGACCTTCTCTTTAATGAAAGCTACGAAACTAAACAAACCGTATAATTTAACGGGCTTTGGAGGTGCAATCTTAAATGTAGAAAAAAAAGTCTCTAGTGTTCTCGAGATGGATGGTGAAAATTATAATGTGGATCTACTCGTAGCTGAAGATCAAACTTTTCCGGAACCTGTGTTATTAGAAACAGACGCCCTGTGTGGGAAAAAACACGATTAATTATTGAATCGGAAGAATGCCGTATCGAAAGGACACCTTAATTTGAAACTGGACAGAATCATAGAAAAAATATGTTAGAATTGCTCCACCACACACTTCAACGATACCCCGAATGCCTCGCAGAAGATTTATCGCAGCTAGGTAGATGACGATTGAAGCACGTGGACATTAAGTTAACAACTGATATACCAATCTAACGGAAACCGTACCGTGCATCATCCACCAAGAGGGTAAAAGTGAGGGATATTGTCAATGGTCTGCTAAATGAAGGAATCGTTCAGAAAAGTGAATATGCTTATGCATCACCGATTGTACTGGTAATAAAAGCAAACGGAGAAGACCGTCTTTGTTCGGAGAACCGGGGCTTAAACGACATTATGGTAAAGGAGGTTTTCCGATGCCTCTGAGTGAGGAACATCTAGCTTCCCTTGCAGGGAACAAATATTGTACGACGCTTAATCTAATGTCTGGATACCACTAGATTGCCATCAGTGAATCATCTCAGCCATACACAGCATTCGTAACCCACGACGGACATTACGAATTCAATTGTATGCTATTTGCCATCGTAAATGACAATGAACGAAATTGCTCACCGTATGCAACCAGGTGAAATTCTAGTATGCTTGGATGACGTAATCATCCCCACTACCAATGTTGAAGAGGGTATTCGAAAAGTGGACCACTTTTTACAAATCTTAAGCGAAGTGGGTTTGAAACTGAGATTGAGCAAATGTATTTTCCTTTCCGAAGACATTTCTTTCCTAGCACATCGAGTTAGCAAAGATGGAAAAATTCCGGGTGAGAAAAAGTTGGACGCCGTGAAATATTTTAAAGAGCCAACAGATATTCAGGATGTCAGACGTTTTCTCAGTTTAATGGAATTTTTCAGGAAATTTGTGCAAGTCTATTCAGTCATCTCTCGTCCAATTACGAAGTTGCTCAAAACAAAAGAAGGTGTAGGATTCGTATGGGATTTTCCGCAAAGCAACACTTTTGAACAATTGAAGAAAGTATTATACAATGACCCGGAATTGACCTTATATCGACCAGATGGTGATCATCAAGTTCACAAGGATACTAGTTCAGTTGGATACAGAAAGAGGAGAACAAGTCGAAGCCTGTGTTTTACTACAGTCGAAATTGAATGGATTCGGAACAAAAATATCATAGCCATGAGCTGGAGACACTTCCTATCGTCGAAACACTTGAACGCTTCAAAATGTATTTACTTGGAAAACATTTCGAAATAGTGACTGATTGTACAACTATAACAACTACGAAGAGTACCAAACTGTTGCTACCACGAATTGCTCGCTGGGTTTTTGAAGTTACAAGAGTATGATTACACTCTTATTCATCGATCTTCGGCGCGAATGCCTCAAGCCGACGCTTTAAGTAGAGCACATGTTGAATCAGCGAGGGAACCAAAAATCGTCGAAAATGATATTAACCGAATCGAGATATCAAATGAAGACTGGTTATTAAGCATGCAGCAGCAAGATTCGAAGTTAACGAAAATTATAAAAGCATTACGTGGTGAAAGTCAAGACGATCAAATTCGACGACGATGCAGGATATTTTGGCCTCGAAAAAACAATACAGCGAGTGGAAAAGATTCCACGGATACGAAAATACACCAAGGATTGTATTTTATCATGCTATAATAACGGCCGATGGGGTAAATCTTAGGCCCAGATATACTTTGAGGATGATATTCCAGTACCATTTCGTGTCACACATCTAGATCCTCTCAGACCGTTTCCACGGACTAGATGTGGAATTGTTTATATATTAGTAATCACCGACCGCTTCAGCCGGTACACCATCATAAAGCCAACAAAAAGTGCGAAAAAGGATCCAGTATGTGTTGTTCTGAATGAGTTATCATCGTTTTTTGGACCTCCAATTCAAATTGTCACGGATAGAGTTACTGCCTTCACGTAAAATCATTTGAGGAATATTGCGATAAAAATGGAATCCGCCATGCTAAAATACCTGTCCGAACACCGCGAGCAAATGGAGCCATAGATAGTGCGAATCGATCAATACTAAACGTTCTACGAACATCCGTTGAACAACCGAATAAATCAATGACTTCAAAATTTGCAATGCACACTTAATACAATGAGGAATGCTGGATTCTGCGCTAACGAGATTGTGTTCGATTTTCCGTTACAGGATATCACGAAAAACCGAAACGAATTCGTGCGGAAAAGGAAAAGTGGAAAGCTAGGATCGACAAACAACATAAAACACCACGAATGAGATCTTGTCGTTATAGAAAATATCGCTGCTGCGACCGGTGAAAGTCGAAAGTTGGAACCATTATATCAAGGACCATACATGGTAGCTCGGGCCCTTGGAAAGGAAGGTGACGTCATCAAGGACATAGACCAGGTCCCAAGATCTCAACGGATATTTAGCTTCAGCTTAACGGCTATGCGAATAAAGCCTTGGTGTTCTTTAGCTCCAGAACTGCAAAATGAGAACATCGACAACGATAATTCCATATTGACTGAAGAGCACCGACTCGAGACGGCTCGAGAAAGGGCCGACTGTAATCGTACTGCCGACAAAATGTAAGCCTGGCACGGCTAATCTGGGAGCCATCATTGAATTCGGCGAGAAAGAGAAAGAAGGAGAAGAATGAATTTTTACGTGTGTAACTCGAGCCGTGGATATACGTGCTTTATAATCTATCATCTCGGAATAATAAACGTTTTTTATCTATTTAATCCGTGTTATTTTCTATTTAGCGACTCCCAAGTATCCTAACAACGTTCCGTTTTCGTAGTTTTATTAGTTAACTAACTTTTGTGCATATCAGTAGTAACCTTCTGTTTGAAAAGACGTGACTTCTTTTATTCCAAGTAAGAATACCGGGACAAGTAGCCAAGTTTTCAAGAGATACAGTGGCAACTTAGCCAGTTATCCCATTGGTAAGAACACCAAGGCAAGTTGCCGAGTGGTAACTGTAAAAGGATATTGTGAGGATTGAGGCATTCGGCCAGATCCTAAGGTAATCACGGCTTGATAAATATTACTTTTTCATCATGAGCAGATCAGGATTACTAATTTTATTATCGGCGACAAGCATAATACCTCATGGCCTCTCCAACGACTGTTCAACCAGCGCCTATCCTTTCCGGAATTATGGTGGTCTAAAAAAAATTTTTAAATATAATTTCACCGGAAAAGTTAAGATCGTCTCCCCCTCCATGTAATTTGTTATTTGCGTCGGTGCTATCATCAGGAATCATCCTGTATAAATACGTTAATCGCGATTGATTTGGATGCTCTCCGCTGAGGAGATCCGAATATTTTGAGCGGAGCCTGACCAAATTTTTATGGGTGCACCTTCAAGGGATGGTTTTCGAAAAAGAAATTTTCGAAATTGTTTTAGAAATACCGGATATTTGAGGTAACATCCATAAAACAAAATCGATCAAATTGGAGTCGGATAAAAAATATGCGATCAAAGTAGAAAAACAGGTAAAAGAAGAACCGGAATTATAACTTTAGACCGCTATAACTCTGGAGAGGAAATATTTAATGTCATAGGTAAATTGTGCTATATGTTGATTTGTCGAAGTGATCTTCTGTTTTTGAACATAATATACCTTTACAAGCGACTTGTGGTCGATAAAAACTGTAAATTCCTTACCTTAGATATTTGAACAGTTTAATACCAAGATAGATGGCGAGTAATTTGCAGTCAAATGAGACCTAGTGAACTCCTAGGATATTCTTGTTCGGACTAATATTTATTCCACTCTTGTTTAAGCGTTTACAGAGAGTACACTCTAAAAACTTTTTATATAAAATTACTGGTTTCGTACAGTAAAATTACATTAATCATGAAAATCAATGGCGAATTTACCTTTTTTAATAATTTTCTATTATAACTGGTAATTTTACCACTGTTTTCGATTGATTTTTACTAAATGTCCAGAAAATTTACTTTGAGTCAGTAAAAATTCTATTGTAAAAATACGCAGTTGCCGCTGTAATATCACTCTAGCTTCGGAATAATGCTTTATAAGTATTAATATTAAAACACACAATAAAACTGGAGAATAATATTAATGCAGAAATTTTATTGTGGTAACTGTAGTAATTTTGCTGTGGTAGCTGTAGAAACTGGTAAAAACCCACGCCACTGTATGATCTGATGTGTATGTATGCATTGAAGTTTAGTAATATTCGGACATTATTCAAAAAAACACTAGAAGTGAAAAAAGGTATGTGAGCAAAATCACCTCGTTTTTAAATCCATCAAATGTTATTGTAATTAGATCCACTTGGGCAAAAGCTATGTGGTAGAGGTTTAATAGATACCTTGCTCTAGCCCTATCTAACTATGCTTCAGATCTGGGCGAAATATGTGCATGGTTTGTTACTCATAATAGAAAAAGATTATAAGTGGTATATTAGAAAAATCTTAGTATCAGTGGAACAAGCGATTATCGCTGTACCGCTTTTGTTCGTAATTTATTTTTCTCGCTGTTTTTAGTTAAACGATTGCCTTCACGTTTTGTATCAAATCTAGTACGTGCGAAAAATTGCAGGAAGATGTTTGACTTAACAACAAAAAGTCAAAATCAAGAATATGGCGAACAGGATTTTTCTTTCGCCCTTGTGAACCCAAGTAAAATTTCTACCATTTAGTATAGTTTCCAAACTGTAGTAAAAATACACGGTTTAATGGAAAAATTACGTATGCAGTAAAATTACGAAAGTAGAAGAAAGATATATTGCTGTATTTAGCAAAATTCTTCATGATTAAGTAACTTTACTTAAAACGAGTAAGGGGCGTTTACTCTCTGAAAGTAAACTTACATTTGTGTAGTATTTTTGCTAGCCAAATAATTGAATTTTACATAATAAAGTTAGTGTACTCCGATTATAGCAGGCAACTGCGATGGCTTTGTATTTTGTAGTAAATTTTTTCGAAAATATTTTTGAGTGCAGGTACGTGTGTTCGTCAAATGATTAGTCAAAACCTTCAGAGCTTCATTGCTAAATCGTTGCAAGGTATGTGCTACATTTTTAACCATAAAAGGCAATAAAAAAAACTCATATAAGCTGTAACGTGTTATTACGACGGCAGTCTTATACACCTACCTACCCCAGTGCTGCAGGAATCTGGTGGTATGTCCTAACCAGGTTTACTTTAGAAAAAATTACATTGCTGTAAAAACATATCCAGAAGTCCTAATTGTCGGAATCTATCCCTAATTTTGCCATGCTAAGTCGTTTTCGTTTCAGAAGTAATAACTCTATTGAAAATACTGTGCTTAACCGGAATATTAAAATCTGGGGTTGCCTTTAGGGCAGAGACCTCGTCAAGAATGGCACTGAGTTTACCGCCGATCGAAAAGTTTAGCGGAACATGGCATGGCATGTCGCATAAAACATTGTTGAAAGGCCGGTGTGTTTATCTAATAATTTGTGTAACAAATCTGCCCCAAGGATAGCATAGTCTGCAGCCAGGGGCGGATTTCCCTATAGGCCGAGTAGGCCCGGGCCTAGGGCGGCAGATTTAGGGGGCGGCGATTTTTTCTTGTAGTTGTAGGTATTTCATTACATTTTTATACTTTTTCCTTTTTTTTTAAATAAAATAATTCGTTGGAAAGTGTTATTTTTAATTCTACTCCATTTTTTTCAAATCTACTCCGATTTATGAGGCAGCCTACTCCGCTAATTCTAGCCTGGGGTCCCTTCACTGGATATAGATCATTCAATTTTTCGTGTTTTACAGGGAGTAGGGGGGCGGCAATCTTCCATAGGCCTAGGGCGGCCAAGTGATCAAATCCGCCCCTGTCTGCAGCAGCAATCATTAATGTGTATGGAAAAGTACGTATTTAGCTTTGTATTTATTTGAAGAATACAAAGAAAAAGAGCCCGAAAGAAAATTTGACATCAATTAAGCGAGTTAATCACAACACTTTTTGATTTTGCTAAGTTGACAAATTTAATGAAAACAAAAGACCAATTTGTCAGCGAAAATCGTAAAAGCATATGATATAGTAACTTTGCAATAAGTTCTACAAATACCACATTTTTCTAATGGAATGACTTCAACTTTAATTGTCCGTATAAGTACATGACAATTGTATTATATCAAGTAAGATAGATTCTTGTATTCACTTGTTGTGAAATCTCTCACTTGATTGTAAGGAGGCGATTCAACCTGGTCAAACCCTAATAGCGGCATTCAAGCCACATATGAAGCTCTTGCCTTAAACTGGCACTCAGCATGACGTTGAGCTTTACTAGAAATTAACTGGCCTTTGTCAAACCTAACCACTAAAGTCTCGGAAGCCTGTATAGAGCCCTAGACTATATATAACTATACAGATATTCCACACGAAACCGACCATCTCCGATTTAGATGAAATTTTCAGTTTGTATTTTTTTCTTTTCTTCTATCATGCCGATGATTTTAATACTAAATGTCATTTTCAATTTTCATATTTCATGAATGGTTCACCGGTTTTTCTGATCTAATTGTCTAATGAAGCTAAATATTTTAAATACATATACAGCGATACTGAACGAAAATTTTCTCAATTACAAAAAAAAAAAAACATTATTTACTATTGGGAACATTTAACACTTTTACATTGAAATCATAAGCTTTATCTAACTATGTGCAGAAAATTACTGTGTGCTCGCTTTTAGTTTGAATATATTAACTTTTAAAGTCTCGTGAGTGTTCGCCATCGAGCTATCTTCTGGCGACCCAGCCTCCCAAAATTCTTTGATTATGGGTTATATGTCTCATAGCTTAAAGGGATAACATAATATGTATGATACATTGATTAATGCTTTTGTTCCTCGTAGTATCGGATTCAATATACGCGTATGTCGAATAAATGCTAGAAACTCGATCCCAAGCTGATAATATAACTTGTGTGACGCAAACTTGGCTGAAACCTGCAGTACCCACATCACTACTAAACATTGAATGTGACCGTTTATTTCGACAAAGATAAAAAGGAAGAGGTGTCACAGTTTATATTAGAGCTAATGTACTGGCAAAAGTCTTTTCATCTAATAAAATTTCAACAAAAAAGCTTCTATTTCTCTGGCTACTGAAAACAAAATTCTCATGGGCTCAATTTATAAACCTCCATCGGTTGCATTATCAGATCTTTGTGTGATTAACTTATTGATTACCTCTTGTTGTTTTCCCAAAATTGTTCTATGTGGAGAATTTAATGTATTATGTATTAAGGATGACCAATCCGGTGAACTTCATTTCTCAGGTACTGCTCTTTACTTTATATTTTCAAATCTATTAACCCATCAAACTTGACCCTTATTAGGCAACTTTCACTTCCATGCATTTCTCATCACGACCTCATATGCGTCAGAACTCGACTTGGTAGCTATCCAGTCCTTATATGCTGCATTGATTAATATGTAGTTGAACCTAATTATTTTAAATTTGGCATGTTCTATTGTCAGACTTATACACCGGATGAAACAGACGCGATTTCTTAACGATTTGGAATGTTTTAATGCACTGGCTAATATTTTTAATAGTCTTATTCGCAGAGCAAAGTAGCAGTATTTTCATTAAAAATTAAACATTAATATCCCAAACAGAAATTATGGCGCAATATACGTGAGCTTGGTGCATCGAAAGCTAAGGCTGTAGAATGTGACCTCAATTTAGACCAACTCAATAATTACTCCACCAGTTGTTCTATGCCTGCAACATCAGTTAGTCTAAAAGCGCGCAGTAGGTTTTTGGTGTGTAATATAAAAAAAAAATATCCACAAGTATTAAGTTAAAGAAATCTCCACGCCCAAAGTGAATAATAATATGTTGAAAACGCTCCTTATTCAAAATTGAAATACCTATTATAAAATACATGTCTTAAAAAACAGATAGGTTTTCTCCGAGCACAAAAATGCACCTAATCCCTTGCCAGACGAAGTTAAAGTACTGAAAATTTTGGATTTTCCAATAATCTATATAACCACATGAAATTTGGCTCGGACAGAGCTAAAATCCCTCAGCACAAATATTTGACTATCAGAACCAACTTAACACAAGCTCACTGCATGGACATGTTTAATAAATAAACAGTCTACAATACATGCGTTTCATCACTTAGTCGGTGTTAGTATTAGTATGTTAAATTAAAGATAAACCAAACACCAGATGAAATTACATGCAATGCAACATTGACCAGAAAACATTAAAAGAAAATTAGAACTAACAAGCAAAGAAGCTAGAATTGGTCTAACACCAATTCTTATGATACCCTAGATGAATGCCCTTATGAAATTTCGTATTGTCACCCTTCTGTGCAAGTTTGATTTTTAAAGTGGTTTTTCGCATATATTTATATAACGGTTTGATGGACAGAAAAAATGATTATAACCAATTTTATAGGATTTCGTATTCTGAAGAAGGTTTTAGTACAATAAAAATGTCTTGGACTGATCGTTTTCACAGTATATGTAAAAAAAATCAAATTTTTATATGGCAAGACCAAGAAAGAGTTGCGCGGTTTAGTCCATTTTTGAAACTTTATTTGCTAGTACAATGGAAACACCATGTACCAAATTTCAGCTTTCTACGTTGACGCGTTCTCAGCCAGTGTCCAAATATATAGTGGAAAAACGAAATTTTTGTATGCCAACCCCACGAAGGAGTTGTTGCCCGATTTGTCTCATTTTCAAATTTAATTTTACTTTTTTCTTCTAAAGTCCGTGTACAAAATTCCAGGTTTCTAAGTATACGCGCTGTCGAGTTATCGTGCGCACAAATGGACGGATGGACAGACGGACGGTCAGACGGACGGACATGCAAAAATCAAAATAGCTTTTAATATTATGCGTGGGTGTCCATTCAACTTTGCTCTACCATCATTATTTCGAGGTGTTACAAACGGAATGACAAACTTAGTATACCCTATATATTTCATCTAGGGTATAAAAATAAATATTATATAGACGTTTTTTTAAAACATTCTTAGAAACGTCAACAGAAAAATGCTCGGCCATATTATTAACAGCAATACATATATGATTAATAGGTTCTCACATGCTAAAGTTAGACCTTGAACATGCAAATAAAACATCAAATTGTGCCTACTATCATGAAAAGAGGAATTTGTCAAGTAATAACGAATAGTCAATATGCGCTTTTAAGAGTTGCGACGTTTCTGAAGCGAGTGCATATTTAAAAGTTTAAAGCGATCCTCATAGGGCGGAAAAATTAATGAATTATTCCAGGGTAGATGCCTGAGAGCAAATCGTGTGTACCGTAAAATGGATACCAGACCTGGTAAGCATAATCAAGAAGCGGTCTCACAAACCAAGTGTAGAAACGCAGTGTAATGGTGGGATTCGAAAACTCTCGACACCAATGTTTTATAAAGCCCAGCATAGAACTCCTTTTAGATACCACGAAGTTTATATGGAAGCAAAAATTCAATCTTTGGTCACGTTTGACACCCAAGTCACAGAGAAGACTAACACGACGAATCGATTAATCCGAGAACCCATAATCATAAGTGATAGGTTTCTGATTCCTGTGGAAAATCATAACCTCACATTTGTCGATATTGAGTAGCAAATTATTGATTTTGCACCAATCGCAACATTTGTGGAGGTCACAATCTTTAAAAGATTTAATCTGAGCGACAAGTTCAATGTCGTCAGCATACATCAAGACTTTGCAGTGCTTCACAACAGGTAAAATGTCGTCAGTAGATAGAATAAAGAGCAACGGAGGCAAGTGACTCGCTTGAAGTAGGCCGGACGAAGCTTTCATGACTCCAGAGATGGAATGGCGGAAATAGTTTTGGTATGTTCTGTTATCTAAATATGACTCCGTCCATTTTAGGAATGTTAAGGGAAACCCATACTTTTCCATTTTAAACTATATCACGGATTAAGATAACTTGTCGAAAGCGTTACTAAAGTCAGTATATGTATATACAATCTGTCTGGTAGGATTTTGTAAACACGCCAATAGTATCCGAGACGAATTCGTATAAGTTGGGGGTATAGACCTGCCCGAAATAAATTCATGTTAGTTTGAAGAAAGCAAGTTCTTATAGGAAATTGATAGCTGGTAGTAAGTGATAGATTCAAATAATTTGGGCATCCAAGATAATTTCGCAATAGGCCAATAGTTAGAAATATCATTTTTACTACCTTTTTTGTGGATAGGTATGATAAGAGTTTTTCTATAGCTGCGGGAAACAACCACTATCAAGTGATTTTTGGAAAATAATTCTCAGCGGAGCTACCATTGCAAGGCAGCATGACTTAAAGAAGGCAGGAGGGATCCTATCAGGACCAGTTTGTGAAGTCATTTGGAAGCCCATTAATATGATCGAGTATATCCTCTTCTGAAATTGAAGGGATAGCGAACAAACGTTATGCGAGTCATTCATATGACTAAAGTTGCTATTACGAGGATGGAAATTTGACGAGGAAAATGCGTTTTCAAAACCTCAATTAAACATATTGGAAATTTCAGACGAAACCTCACTAGCAAAATCTTTGTACCTAATAGTATTGGGGTAGTTTTCGGTTTTTTTCTTCATATTAATATACTTAAAAAAGTTACGTGGGTCACTTAATAATTTCGCACTCATACTTTGAATATACTCATTATAGAGTGAAGAGGAAAGATCTTTGAACTCATTATATGATGTGAGGAAGTTGCTCTGACTTATAATGTCTTTGTCCCTCATATAACTTTTCCACAATTTATTCTATCTATTTTTAAGACATTTCAGTTCTGTATTGAACAATGGCGGAGATCTTTTAGAGATCCGCTGACGCTTACGGAAATTATGTAAAACTTAGAAACATGTTCATCAAACTATTGCAAGATAGCAATGTGTTGAAATCAATAGAGGTAATTTTACTGGAAAGATCCGAAAAGTAAGCTTTTCTATAAATGAAAAAGTGTTGTGTTTCGTCACAATTTACGAGTTTTCGGTTTCATGGAAATATGTAATTAGTAGAGGGGTGTGAAATTTCAAGACATTATAGCTGACTAGTTCAACTAATAAGTTACCCGCATCACTAGAAAATACCAGGTCTAACTGCCTACCCATGTCATTACTGATTTGGCTGAGACCAAGAGATGAAATAGCGTTCAGGAAGACTGATTCCCTTGTTGTCAAGTTATTAGGAGGAAGAACGTCTTCGCAATCTTCATTTAGTACTCATTGAATATTGTGTAAGTTAAAATCAATAGTAATCCGTCAATAGGTTCCATCTTACCATGTATAAAATTAGATGTTGAAGTAGGTAGATCGTAGCTATTTTGACCTTTGTGATCGACGATATTTATGGAGTCTACAGGAATATAGCAACAAATTATGTCATATATTAAAAGAGACAGCTTAAGAGCTATAAGCTCAATATCGAGAGTGTCGAAGAGACTGGGAAGTTCAATTTGGCTGTAATAATAAGTTTATTTTTACAGGCGAGGAGTATGCCACCACCACGAGCTTCCGAAACAGTATGTTTATCTCTTCTAAAAATTTTATAAGAATTGTCAAGTATTTTAGCATCGCGTATACCATGATGCAGCCACGTTTCAGTGAAAGCAACTAAATCGAAACAAGTCGCGACAGAGGATTTGAAGATATGTGCGATTTTGTCCGAATCCACCCTACATTTTGATAGTAAAGGGAAAGCTACTTCAGATTTTGGAATAACTTTGTTTATTTTAGCAGTCTCAAGACGCTTTGTGGCGCGGCTAAGCCCTTACTAGACTAAGATAAGGTACTGAAAATTTTGGATTTTCCATTAATCTATATAACAAATAGTAAGCCGTTCCAAGAGCTCTTGAAATACCTGAAAACACATATCGGATTCAGACAGAATTTTTGTTTCAAAAAATATATTTTCTGTTAAATTTTGATATATTTATGTTAATATAATTTACCAACTATTGGGATAAACACTTTGTTCAGCTTTACCTCCATTTCACAGCTTTAGAGGATGTGACTACACTCCACCTTTTTTGAAAACATTAAAAATAAAACCTTTTAAAATATTGGAAACTAGATCAGAATTGCAGTAGACATTTTCTAAATTTGGAAACCAAGTCTTAATGAAGAATATTATTTACTAATAGAAAATTTCGTCTGTGTTATATACCGGACAAATGCTGTGATAGTTGATCAAGCCCGATATGAAAATTTTTGCAGATCGTGCAAGCCTTCATCAGGAAGAGTTTTTAGAAATATCGGAAGTAAGTAATATTTCGTAAAAGGTTCATGAGACTAATTGCTACATTTACACTAATATTTCGTGTTACCATAACTTTAACGTCTCATAAGCACAGTCTCTTATTTACCCTTAGACATATGTAAGTAGTGAGTTCCCTGTGAACATTTGTATATCTCAATAAACTGCTTACAATTTTTTCTATTATAGTTTTCGAAGGAAGTCTTCTACCCCCAAAAACGCAGTTCTGTTGTAACGAATATACAGAAGAAATTATATATGTTGTATATGGAAGAATACAGTGAAAAATTAAGAAATTAAATTAGTGGTTGACTGTTAGTAGAAAATAAATTTCAAATTAAATTGCTCGAGGGAAATTGCACTCCATAAGGAACAAGATATCCATAAAGTTAATGTAATTGAAGAAAACTAAACGAAAATGATATGCTCACTCACTTATGTGATTCATCAGATGAGAGTGAAACTGAATGTGATATTTCTAAAAGTAAAACACGAATACTGGAAATTTTGTTTGATATTTGGCAGTACTTTAATTTCGTCTGGTAAGGGGTTAGTCGAGCGCAAAACGTCCTGGGACTGCATATTTGTGCTCAGGGGAAAATCTGTCTGTTTTCAAGACATTCATTAAGTGGTTATAATAAGTATTTGAATTTTTAAAAAAGGTTATTTTCAACATATTATTATTGAATTCGGCCGGAGAGATTTCCTGCCAGACGATTGTTTTTGACATTGCCCTTTCTTTAACATGTATTTTTTGGTTATACTTAACACCAAAAATTTACTACGGGCTCTTGGTCTAAGTAGTTTGTAGAACAAATTCTCCTTGAAATGACAACAATGAGGTATTTAGTGTTTTAATATTGTTACGTGCAATAGAAAGAGACAACTGGTGATATCTACTGGCAATGGAGAGTAAACAACTTCAGGTTTGGAGAATCGGTGAAGGAATCTTCGAGAATGTTCAGGAATAGAATGAATAGAATAGACAAGAAGGTTCTGGAATAGAACACTCCAGAATAATCTGGAGAGTTTCTAGGGTATAAATATAACGGATGTCACCGCCAAAGCAAGAGTCTTGTCTTAGACGTTGCAGTGTTAACAAGCGAAAGTAATAAACGTGCGAAAGTGTTGTAATTAGATTGCGATAATTGAAAGTACAGTATTAAGCGATAATTAAAGTGTAGTTGATTAATTGAAAGTTTGTGAATTGTTAAGAATAGAGTGAAATAAAGTAACTTGTATATTAAATATTTAATATTGTGTTTTAAATAACGAATGAAAAGCCACGCTCGCAAAAACTGGTGTCAGAAGTGGGATAAATTCGCGAAATAAATTGGTGGCAATTGACTTAAAAATTCAAAGTGTGATTAATTTTGTGAAATTGTGTTATTTTGAAAGTTCTGGAAAATAATTTATATTCAATTTTAAGTGAATTGCTAAGGTAATGGGGCGAAAAGTCGAGGAGCTTCGAATGCGGGATTTGAAAGTGAAGTTAGGGAACCGGTCTTTACAAACGACAGGTGCAAAGAAAGTGCTAGGGGATCGACTCAGACAAGCTTTGATAAAGGAAGGAAAGAATCCTGAGACATTTGTTTTCAAAGAGAACTTGGAAGAAACCGAATTTGAAGAAGAACCTACGATGAAAATGGAACAGCTTTTGAGTACTTTAATGAGCAAAATGGAAGCCCGTTTTGATGAACAAAAGAATTCTCTCGATGAACAAAAGAATTCTCTAGAGGAACAAAAGAATTCTCTGGAATCCCGATTAGGTGAACAAAAGAATGCTTTTGTTGAACAAAAGAATTTTCTGGAATCCCGTTTAGATGAGCAAAAGAATGCTTTTCAGGAACAAAAGAATTCTCTGGAATCCCGTTGGGATGAACAAAAGAGTTCTCTGCAGAATTGTCTAGAAACTTGTTTGGAGGAACAGAAGAATTTTCTGAAAGGTTCATTAGACGAACAAAATGTGAAAATTGAAGAAATCTAGCAGGAAGTGTTGGAAGTTCGACAACAAGTGTCGGGAGTACAACAAAATGTCACGGAACAGCTTGATAACTTTAAAGCAGATCTGGAAAGAATAAAGCATCGTCAGACTTTAACCGTAGCAGCTGAAATATACGGCGCAGGTGGAATGAAACCTCCAATATTTGATGGACAAAATTCGGGGCATATCTTCAAGAGACAATTTGAGGCAGCTTCAAAGGTAAATGGATGGAATGATGAAGACAAATCCATAGCTCTGGTGTTAGCACTTCGAGCTCCTGCGTCAGAACTCTTACAAATTGTACCGATTGAAAAGCAACGTGAATACACTTCATTAGTACTGGCGATAGCATTACGTTACGGAGATGAACACATGCAGCAAGTATATCGCCTACAGTTACGCAACTGGATTCAAAAACATGGCGAATCACTACAACAACTGCAGGCAGATGAAGAAAGATTAGCGCATCTTTCATACTCCAGCGTGAATGCGGATTTTCTCAATGAAGTGGCGACGGAGGTATTTGTGAACGCTATTGCAGATCAAAATTTACAACAAGCGTTAAGGCTAGCAGGAAAGAAATCAACAGCAGAAGCACTAGCCTATGCATTAGTGTACGAATCCGCCAGACAAGCTTCACGAAGTGCAGTACGAATGAGAGAAATTTCGGTGGACAAATGTACTTGTAATAGAATGCAGCCATCACAAAGCACTCCTTCACGTGGTATTCTGCAATGCTGGAATTGTAATATAGGCCGGGAAACCTACAAAGGGACTGCAGAAAACGCCGACGAGTGGAATCTCTAGATGAAGAGAGGAGAGTGGAATTGCAAAGATATCGAGCTGGGCAGCAGACTTGCAATAGATTGCAGTTATCACTAAGCACCCTTTCACGTAGTGTTTTTCGATGCTGGGATTGTAATAAATTGGGACACCTTCAAAGCGACTGCAGGAAGCGCCGCCGAAGGGAATCAACAGAAAAGAAAGGGAAAAGAATGTCCAAGTTGGCGAACTAGAGAGCAAGCTATTCTTGGGGCGACTAGACTCCAACCTAATGGCTTTGAGATGCAACATAGGAAAGGAGTTATCCATGGAAATGCAGAAGCCTTTGTAGAACGTCTATGCAAACTTGAATGCAAACATTGCGGCCGGGTGGAAGAAAATGAAACAACAGCAATTATACAGTTGGTAACCGTGGAACCATCTACAGGTTAGGACAACGAGGACCTGAGAACAGCACAATGAGGAGATCCGGACATTTCACCTATTCTCGCTTGGAAAGAAGACATGGAAAAACCAGACTGGAAGGATATTTCGGAACGGAGCGAGAAGCTGAAAAGTTACTGGGCTCTATGGAACTCTCTTCATGTTGAATGTGGTATATTAAAACGCAAATGGGAAGCACCTAACGGCGAATCATTCCGAATGCAGGTAGTCGTCCCAGCATCAAACGTCAAAGATGTTCTTGAAGAAATGCACGGTGGAACCTCTGGAGGACATTTGGGAGTGAACAAAACCGTTTCCAAATTACGGGAAAGGTTTTATTGGCTACATATGCGAGAAGATGTGGAGGAGTGGTGCCGCAGATGCACTGTCTGCGCTGCTTGCAAAGGGCCGCAACACAGAAGCAGAGGAGAAATGCATAAATATAATGTCGGAGCCCCTTTTGAAAGGATAGCTGTAGACATCGCTGGACCTTTTCCAGAAACGGATGGCGGTAACCATTATATATTAGTTGCCATTGACAATTTCAGTAAATGGCCTGAAGCTTATGCAATCCCTAATCAAAAGCAACCACACTTGCGGAACATATAATAACGAATTGGGTCAGTAGGCTTGGTGTGCCTCACGAACTTCAGTCGGACCAAGGACGGAACTTCGAATCGCGGACTTTCCAGGAGATGTATAAAATGTTGGGAATAAGAAAAACCAGAACAACTCCTCTACACCCACAATCTGATGGTTTGGTTGAGCGCTTCAACAGAATATTGATCGAGCATCTAAAGAAAGTAGTTGACTATCATCAACGCGATTGGGATCGACATATTCCTCTATTCCTAATGGCTTATAGATCATCCATTCATACCGGACAAACCCCAGCTAAGGTCCACCTGTTATTCGGGACAAACAAATTTAAGAAGGGGGCAGTGTTACGTGTAATAGAAAGAGACAACTGGTGACATCTACTGGCAATGGAGAGTAAACAACCTCAGGTTTGGAGAATCGGTGAAGGAATCTTCGAGAATGTTCAGGAATAGAATGAATAGAATAGACAAGAAGCTTCTGAAATAGAACACTCCAGAATAATCTGGAGAGTTTCTAGGGTATAAATATAACATATGTCACCGCCAGTGACATATGTCTTGTCTTAGACGTTGCAGTGTTAACAAGCGAAAGTAAGAAACGTGCGAAAGTGTTGTAATTAGATTGCGATAATTGAAAGTACAGTATTAAACGATAATTAAAGTGTAGTTGATTAATTGAAAGTTTGTGAATTGTTAAGAATAGAGTGAAATAAAGTAACTTGTATATTAAATATTTAATATTGTGTTTTAAATAACGAACCAAAGGCCGCGCTCGCAACAGTATTCTAGTTTTTTAAGTGTAGGATAAGTAATAATATAATAATAATAGTGTAATTTTAAAAGGAAAAATAAATCATAATCCATAATACAAGTACTATTACTAAGTAAGGCTAACAAAAATCCCAGTGTCTGAGAAGAAAATTTATTAGCTGAGAATATGGGTACATAATAACTTAAAAATAATTACTATAAAGAGAACTAGAATAATGAAAAATTAAAACTACTGTATCGCAACAATGTAAATAAGTCATTGCGAATCCTGAGGTTGCTGATGGTCCTCCTTTGAGGAATTGGAAGAGAGCTCCATACTCTGGCGGACTGGACAACTAATTGGGTCTCACTAGTGCCCGAGCAGAACAGTGGCATAAACAGAGATAATGCTTTCGCAGATTGAGCACAGGTAAATTTACTGTAAAGGTAATCTGGCTGTTTGGTTACAATTAAATTGCGAAGAAACATTACAGTTTAAAATTTAAGGTAAGAGTCCAATTTACAGACCAGAGTAGATGTGGGATACGCAGTAATATGACTGAAACGCCCTAGACCAAAAGCATAACGTGAGGCAGAGCTGAATGCTACATTTATCTTACGCAAGGAATAGGAATCCAATTTGCAAAACAACTCACAGCCGTAAGTTAATAAGGGGACCAGTAACGAAGATCCTCATTCATTCTGTACACAACATTCTCCATAAGTGCAAAAGGTAGAGTTGAATTTCATCTGCACACATATGAGAATTACACTCATGCAGGATAAGTGGAAGAAAACAGGAAAATAACAATAGGCCGAGAGGCACTCCATTATGAACGGGTAGAAAATCAGAGACAGTATCCCCACAAAACACCATTTGTACTCGTCCGTTTAGGTATGACCCAATAAATTTGCATACAAGACAAAAGAAATTAAATATTGTACGCAGTTTATTCAACAGATACCTGCGGTTAACCTTATCAAAACCTTTTGAGAAAGCTAGAAGAACGATCAAAATGAGATTATCACTGTCCAGGGAACTTCTGATATCATAGATGTTCTTTAATAATGCTGTGGTGCAGCTGCGCTTTGATCTAACTTGTAGGATAGACGACAAGTTTTTGCTATTTGAGATGCAGATCATGTGGCTATGCAGGATTTTTTCCAAAACCTTAGACCAGAAGGGTAATATGCTGATAGGGCGATATTCAGGATAGCTGCAAGATCTTTTGGGGATTGGTATAATTTTGCTGAGTTTCCAGACAGAAGGAATAGAGGATCTTAAAAGGACGTTGTTAAAGTAATATATCAGGCTTGTAGTTATAACATGTAGCAAAATTTTAACATTCTTTGGATGCACATCATCAAGTCCAACTGAATTTGATATCCCTCACATCACTGCTGCATAAAGATCCATCTCATTGACCAGCGTAAAATAAAATCTTTCAGATGAATCAAGACCAATAAAAATGCTTGCTAAATAATCGCTCATATTAGAACCATCAACTTCAGTAGGATCTGAAGAGGAGGAAAACGTTTTATTGGGCTCATTAGAATCCAGAGTTATAGTTATGCTTCTAGACTACCCTACACCAATGTGCCTCAAGTTATGCCACAGATTTTTAGTAGGTCGCTGAGTATTAAACTTAGAGTTGTGAAAATGCCTCTTAGGTCTTAAGATCTCACTTTTTACTCTTTTACGTAGGGACCGGAAATTTTTCCAGCATTCAGACGTTCTATAACGTTTCCACCTGCGATATGCCTCCAGGAACGATTAACTAAAACGTTTGAAAGAGCTCTCACCTTATCCAAGCCAGAATAGCTATCCACACTCATACAAATAGGCGTCACTGATACACGGTATTTTACACGGTGTTTCATCGAACAAACCTAATGATAATATCATAGTTTCAGAGTACTGACTGTTAACGAGTATTCATTTTGGTAGTAGGCTGCGGAGTTGATTATAATTGAAAATTTTTGTTTCGTGGCCTTCGTTGCACTTTCTAACATGTAGGAGGCCATTCTGCGTTCTCACTGAGTGAAGTTCCCCTTGTTTACGATGCTTTATTGACTCACATAGGAGGTAATGTTAATGTAAACAGGGCTATCGGAAGAGAAGCCCTCCAGATGCGATAACGTGATGCCTTTACGTTTTCAAAGGCAAATAAGAAGACTTTTTATTCAGAATGACTGGAGAAACGAGCTATTATTGGTGTTGTTTTTCCCTGACACTGCGCTTATATGCGAAATGCATCAGTGAACGTTGATATGTTATGGTCGATCAATGCAACAATACTTTTTACAATAAGCAGTGTGCTCTCTCTAGGCAGCTGGCGTATTGCGCTTATTACAACATCATTTAGCCGCTGTGAGCGAAGGAGATCATCAATTTGTGATTTAAGTGAATATTCTGCTCTTGGAGCTTAATTATAGACTCCTCTTGCCTCGAGGTCTTATCATTCAAGGCACGCATGGATTCATCAATTTTTGCCATAATTCGAACCTCGAACTCTTGCATTAGGCCGCTAATTTTTTTAAAGTGATTGGATTCCAGAGACTTCATAAGCTTAGCAAGTATAATCGGTGATATGTTTGCTAGGCTGATATTGTCTCCTTTTGTAAAGCTGCGAGTGAAGATCAGGTATCCATCTTCCGGATTTGAGGTTGATGGATTCTTCTCTTTTTTTTTTGTCCCCTAACCGACATGTTGATTATACAAGAACGGCTTTCTCACAGAATACTACTATGAATACAGCAAAGCAACTGTTAATTACGGGAGATTGAGCACAATATACTTTTTTGTCTTTTATTTTTTGTTTTAATTGAAAATTTTATAATGAAATCTCCGAAAAGACAAAAACAACCGTTCACTAAAACCAATAATATCTGTGTAAAAATTTAATAGCACTCAGAGCTCAAAGAAAATATTTGAGCGATGCATAAAGTGACCTTGTGACATAAAATGCAACTCCTCCTCCTGATTGCTCCAGGCGATCATTACGAAAAAGATGCCATCCATGTAATGGCACAAGCTCATTGCAAATATAAGTCTTCAACCGGATCTCCGAAATACCAATAATATCCAGGGAAGAAAAGTTAATATGCCTTGAGTCTCATCAATTTTAGGGTAGATACTCTGCGCATTGAAGTGACAAACCTTCAGTCCTCGGCCTGTTCATATAAATAAATAATAATCGCGAAAATTGCAACAGTAAAGGTTACAGATAAAACACAAATGAAAAACTTATTAGAAAAGGGTAAGACTAGATTGCAATAAATACAAAATCGAGATAAAACTAAAATATTAGGAAATATCATTTTAGAATTTATAATGAGAAACACCCCACATCCAGTTGTTTATACCATGACAAAGAAATAATTTTCCGCATTGTTGTACACTTCACAAGATTAGTTTACCTCGCAAATAATTAAGAAGCCTAGGTTCAAATACCTGTACTTGTGTTTATGGTGCAACGGTACAAAACCTGTGCGCAAATATTGAATTCAGAAGTGGCCTTAGCAGACTCAGTACGGGTACAAGATTAAAGTCTTTCACTTATAAAACAATATTTATTTATTGGTTGCTCTTGCTTTGTTTATATACACAAAAAGTGTTTATCGTTCATACAGTGTCATTGCCTTCATAAAATAGAATTGATCACGTTAACAATTTCTTACAGCGTAATGACTTGCGTTAACATTAAATTTCTTCGAGTACAACATAGCTTACGTTTGCATAAAATTGTTTTTTTGCACCTATATTGACTTTTTACATCTATATTAATTCGCTATGCAAAAAATTAAATTGGTACTGAACAATTAAATTAATTATGGATTTTTGTTTACGTAGAGTTCACTAGGGTTCAGCATCCCCCCACGTTGAATGGCTAGTTCAACTATGATGCTGGTTGCATCCCCAGCTTGGATTGATTCAATGATGTTGACCTGGGTATGGGAATGATGCGTAGGCCCCATTGCTTCAAAATATGTTCCTGGTTGCGATTGGAAAGGACTTACTTCTATGTGTGGATTGCTCAAGACTGGCATTATCAAGCAACTTAGAAATAGTGCACTTCAAAGGGAGGTTGTATAGTGGCGTTTTTTAGAAGTAGACGGGCCCTGATCTTGGTCTCTGGAAGTTAATTTTTCTTCGTTCATTGTGTCACTGGTTTGTTTGTCTTTGATCTTGTGTTTAGTATTTCGTTCCTTTCCGGATGCATCGGTATTTATTTTTGCGAATCCGTTTCGTCTTCGGCTGGAGCACTTATTGAACGATTGGCGATGGAGCAAGTTTATGTATTGGTCTCCTCAGTATACCAGCTGTTGTCTTGAAGTCGGCTACACGAATTAACCCATCCCATTCCCTTGATGGTTTGAATGATGCGGCCTAAGGGCCATTTTAGCACGGACAAGTTATTTTCCTTGATTAAGAGAATCATTCCGGTCTGAGCATTGTCACATGGTTCCTTCCATTTATAGCGATGCAGGAGTTCGTATAAATATTCCTTAGACCAACGTTCCCAAAATTGATTGTTTAAGTGAGACACCAATTTCCAACGTTGAAGTAAGCTGCTCTGTACTGAGTGAGCCTATGGATCGACAGTGCTAGTCAATGGTTCTCCGATTAAAAAGTGCTCAGGAGTGAGAGGAGTAAGATCGTTCGGGTCGGCTGATAGTGGAACTTAATAATGCATCAATTTCCATTACTATTGTCTTTAGTTCCTCGTAGGTGGCAGAAACCGATGCTAATCTTCACTGAAGCAAGTGTTTAGCAAATTTCTGTCATTTGGTTTCTTGCTCGCACAAAATTCGTGGCATTGTCACAGTATAAATTCCTTCAAATGCCTTGTCTACTTATGAACCGTTTAAGGGCGCCAATGAAGGCGTCTGTAGTTAGATCGCTTACCACTTCGAACTGTATTGCCTTAGTAGCGAAACACCAGAAGACTGCAATATATGATTCCTGAGACCGTTTGTCTCTAACCTTGAAGTGTGTCCAAAACGGTCCACAGAAGTCAACTCCTGAGTTGATGAATGGTCGTGCTGGCTGAAGTCTATGTGGTGGAAAATTTTCCATAAATTGGGACAACATCTTTGTTTTCGATCTAGCACAACGAAGGCAGTTTTGCACAATGGATCGTGAAGTTGTCTTTCCCTTTATGGATCAGGAACGTTTGAGCACCAATATGAAGATTTATCATATGGATATGAGTCAATAATAACCTTGTAATGTTATGAGAGTACGGAAGCAGCAATGGATATTTGGCATCATATCCGACACGAATGATTCCTTTTCCATCGATAAATAGACTGAGACTGCTGAGAGTGCTATTGTTATTGACATGATTGATCCGTCGTAATTGAGTCAAGTCTTCACTAAATCCTCGAGACTGTGTTTGCTTCATAATGACTCTCAGCGCGTGCCCTAGTTCTGCCACCGTTAGCTAGATCTTCCCTTTTATACTTGTATGCTGACGAATATTTGCAATAAATTTCAGCCCATAGGCAACAACTCTTTGTAATCGTTATGATGATTGATTAGGTGGACGAATTGTGTTGGTTCTTCGGTAGCTGCTAGAATTGTTTTCGATTGTTTTTTCTCCAATTCAGTATCAGTTATTGCGTTTTTTTGTTAGCCATATACCTTCGGGGCCATGTAAAAATATTTGCCCGTAGAATCATAGGTTGCAATTTGATAACCTCTCTGGTAAAATTTCCCGAGAGACATGATCGGCAGGGTTCTCCTTTGATGGGCCTCCATTGACAAATGGCTCTTAGCTCTTGAATAGCTGCACTACGGTTTGCCACGAGCAGCGAGCAGCGAGCTCTGTAGCACACATAGTTCCAGGAGAGTAAGCTTGTAGTTTTAGTAGGAGCCCTTGATTTAGCATATGATAATTGTACTGCTATTGTTCCATCGTCTCCCATAGACCATACATAGACTGCGGTTCCATATGCCTTTTGCGAAACGTCCGAAAAAGCGTGTAATTGTGCTGATTGTGGTAATTTTCCAGCGAATCTATGGCTTGGTATCTTAATATCATTTAGAACCTTCAATCCTTTACGAAATTTTAGCCATGCAGAATGTAATTCGATTGGCAAAGCTGTATTCCAATCGAGTGTTATTCTCCATAATATTTGAAGGAAGATTCTTGCGGTTACTATAACGGGACTCATTACTCCGAGTGGTTCGAATAAATGTGCATTGTCTGGTAGGATTGTTCTTGCTTTCTTCTGCACATACAGTTTTGATACAAAATTCATTTAACTTGGGTAACCACATTAAGCTTACGGTTTTTATTTGTCGTGAATTAAAACCTGACTGTACATTTTCTCTCTGTCCGCTGTAAAGACGTATCGTGGCATACGAAACATCAGTAGTATGGAAGAAAGATCTTCTTGGAGCCTCGGGGTATTACATACGGAGACGACTGAAATTTGGATCGGCTAGCTCGATGTTTTCCGGAATGGACCTGGAGACCGTATTCAATGAGTATGGTTGATAAGAAGTTATTTTTGGTAATATAAAGGCTGCTGCTTGCCTTCACCGATGCCTTGGATGCTCATATAATCAGATGTTCTTTTTAAACCAAATTTTCTGAATAGTCTTTGCGTTATAAAATTTAATTGTGAACCAGAGTCTAAAATTGGCTTGCATCCTACATTATTGCCTTAGTTATTTCTTAAATTGACGATGACAGTACTTAGCAGAACGTAGCCTCTTTGATTCGAAGATCTTTGTGCTGCTAGGATTGTTGAATTAATACCAGCTGCGTAATAATTGGTTGGTTGGTTGGAGTGAGATGATTTAGTGGATTCTTCAATATGAGCCAGTGTATTATGCGTTTTGGAGCGTTTGAAGCAATTTCGTATAGAGCACTTGATTGCTGGGTGTCCATCTCTCATGCAATTGATATATAAATTATTTCTTGTTAAGATTTAGTACTTTGTAGCTGGTAAATATGACAGCAATTCTTTACATAGATATAGTGGATGTTTCTGCTTACACGCAAAACGATTGCTCCCATTAATTGTCGATTCGAAAGAAAACGATTTTGAAGAATAACTGGTTCTTTCTTGAATTGCGTACGGCTTATCTCTTCCTCATGCTTCTAGGTCTTGATTCCAATGATTGCTCGTACAACGTGCGTGTATTTTTATCCAACTTCTTTATGAGTATGTGAATGAGCAAGGGACCCCATGGTTCAATGGGGATCCAGAGATTTTTTAAGGCAAGAATGCATTTATTTATTTTGTCATGCAGTACCTTGATTGCTGCAGCCCCGTCGTTTTGAATGATTGGTTGTGCCAGAAACTTATTTATTAATGCTGTCACCAAGAGTCGTTTACTGCTATATTGATTTTTTAGTATGTTCCATGCCGTATCATAATTTCCATCTTATATTGATAAATGGTGTATTAACGTTTTTGCTTCACCAGTTAAATTGGAAATCAGATAAAACATCTTTTGTGCGTTGCTGATGGGCTGATTATGAATCAATTGGATGCATAAGTCATGGAACTGTGTCTACCTTAGGTAGTCGCCATCAAAATTGGGAATACTTATCTTAGATTATTTTGATGCTGTACCAAGATCAGATGTACCCTGAGGTTGGGCTGATCCAGCGATATGATGGTGTCTTGAACCCAGTCATCAACTTTAAGGTAGAATTCTGCCTTATATCCATAAAGTTCTTCACTTGAAGCGGATTCCCATATAAGCTGGTTATTTTGAGTGATATCTACCCTATTAGATTGAAACAATTTAAGCTAAAGCTCATAGTAAGGCCGTGGAGTTGTTAGATGTACCTTGGTCTCAATGTCACGAATGTAATGAACGAATGCATTCATTGCTGATCTTCGCTTCTTACCTAATTTCACGATCTCTTGTCATTCGTCTGTAATGGTGAGTTTGAAGACTGTATTATCTCGATCATCTTCCGAAGGTTTTGCTGTGCTCGCGACTGCGAATTTCAAATTAGTCTCCTTCAATTTGGCCTTAAGCTCGTTTTACACCCCTTCAATTTCCCTGTAGTAGTTATTTTTGAAGTATAGATGTTCACTATTACTCTGTTTAACCTTGTTTAATTTCTCGTTATTATTCGTGAAGGCGGTCCATAGTGACTCTAATTGATCTAATACCTCATTCAAATATTCTAGATTCCCGCGAGTCACACGCTCCGGGGTTTCAATGTTGATAGACTGCAATAAGTATTCGATTTGATCTCCTATCTCGGATTGGTAAGACCCTAATGCCTCCATGATAAACACCTCATCGTCTGTAGAATTTTAGATGATATATATATTATACTGATCTCGGCGCGATCACGTCGGGATTACCAAAATATATTTATACCGCTACAAAGAATTAATTTGCTGCCTTTTTGCACACTGCGCTGGGTTCATATACCTCGCAGATAATTAGAAAGCCCAGGTTCAAATATCTGTACTTGTGTTAATGGTTCAACGGTACAAAACCTATGCACAAATATTTAATTCAGCAGACTCACTACGGGTATAAGATTAAAACCTTCTTGCACTTATAAAACAATATTATTTTATTGGTTGCTCTTGCTTTGTTTATACACACAAAAAGTGTTTATCGTTCATACAGTGTCATTGCCTTCATAAAATAGAATTAATCACGTTAACATTAAATATCTTACAGCGCAATTAGTTGCGTTAACATTAAATTTCTTCGTGTCCAACGTAGCTTACGCTAACATATAGTTTACTTTTTACAACCAAATGAAAGGAAAGCAGACATATGACAAAAATGAAATTGGTATTGAAGAATTAAATTGATTATGAGTTTTTGTTTACGTTCAACAACAGTAAGGAAATCAAAAATATGATCATAACCAAAACTGTTATCAAAAAATTACTTGAAATACAATCAATTGCATGCATATCATGGTGATGTATGATGACTTCTACGCATCGGTTGCCGCTGCAAGCTGTTTTAGTACAAAACATCAGAAAATAGGCTGGGCAATTTCCTCTGGTGACATTCGAAAGCATGTAATTCCATTTCGTTAATACAACTCACAAATTGCTTTTGAAGTACCTCCATTTTAGGTACAAAAACCTATCCCTATTTCTGAAGTTTAGCAATCCCCTTATTTATTGTTGCCACTGACTCTAGGGATTTTTTTTTTTTTTACTTTTTATACTCCTTCCTCCAATACTCTTATTATTGACGCCTGCGTGATTGTAACATGGATATTGGCCGCTGTCACCCTTATAAAATAATACTGCTGTTTAACCCGGGGATTTTGTTCCTACCAGTATTCTAAAGTACTAAAAAGTATTATGAAAAACCAAATTGCATTTTATACCAACTCCACTTAAAGCCTGCTGCGACTGGTTCCGATCAGACTCAAAGTCCCTGTAACAAAAGCTCCAAACACTACTTTAATGCCGGGTTTGACCGAAATGAGTGGTGCAATAAAAGAAACACGCAATTGAAGATTCACTTCTCTATTTATTTTCATACTGTTCTTTTTTTTTAAAAGTTTTTCTATTATTTTTATCAGAACCATATAGACATATACTAGAAGAATTTCTCAATCATTTTACAATTGTTCTTTGACATCAAATTAATTCTAAGCCTACTACCTAGACTGTTTCGCAAATCACAAAGTTCATCGTCAGTAGTTACGCTATGCGGGTACGAGATCACTTTTTCCATGCAAAAAGTGCAAGGTAGATTCCAACTATTTTGGTGGCTCTGGACCTAGGCTCTGTGCCCCTGGGGGATTCCGTCTAGTAGTCTACGTCACAGGGCGTGCCTGGGGGGAATCCTTTCCTACCGTCTGGCTGACAAGGAGATGACATAACTGGTTAGCTGATCCCCGTCAGCTGTTTAAGCTCTTGCCTTGCCTGATTTGTTAATAAAAAAATGTTGGATTCTTGCTGGAATCGAACCGTGAACGCTTGGTTTTGTAAAATCCTATGCGCTCTACCATGAGACCATGAAGGTGTTGTGTGAATATTCTTTAAAGTTGCTATATATGGGTAGAGCTCTGGGACAGAGTTTTTATCTAGAACTCTCACCCGCAGATGGCACCACCGTCGCTAGGTGGTTTTGAGTCCATACTAAATATATGTTTGCGATTTGGATGTACCATTGAGTCTTGACTGGCTTAAATCTTGGATACACTATTGAGTCTTGACTGACTTATGTCTTGGATATGTCATTTGGTCTTAACTGCGCCCTAGCGGCATTAGCCGATACTACCAGTATGCTCCGGTACTACGATTGTGCTGTTTTCTTGGTGCGCCTAAATGTAGGCTTCTTATATTAGATTTAGCGTGTGTTGCGCCTAAATGTAGGCTTTTGGGTTTGAACTAATATTAGTAATAATTAAAGTTAATAGTAGGACATTTTTGTTCATGCCAATGGATTCCAGATGGTTGCGGTGTGGCTATTAGGGGGGATAAAATTTTCATCAGATATCCTCTACGGGCTATGCTTTTCGAGATATTAGCGCTTTTACCTTATTAGATATAGTTAATATTAGAAATAATTCAAGTTTTTTGCTCATGGTGTGCTGCGCCTAAATATAGGCTTTTTCAGGTTGGTTTTGAATTTATATTAGTAATAATTAAAGTTCATAATAGGAAATTTTTCTTCATGCCAAAGGATTCCAGATCTTTGGGGTGGGAGAATTAGGGGGATAAAATTTTCATCAGAAATCCTCTACGGGCTCTGGTTTTCGAGATATGTATTAGCGATTTTACCTTTTCAGATATAGTTAATATTATTAATAATTCAAGTTACCCTGGGGAGTTGTAGATATCAGCATGATGTCGGCTTGGATTTGCTGTTTTCTTACTTGAATATTTGTTAGCGAGGAATGTGTAGATATTAGAAGTTCTGGATCACTTCCTATGGGGGTGCTGGGCATCAAATATTAAATGTTTATCGAACATTATGCATGCTTCCCCTGTTTATGATGTAATTTGATATCACCGCTGTTAACAAATTCGGATTTAAGCTGAATGGTTCATACACACCTTTGTAAACTTCCTGTTTACCAATTCGCATTTTAGCTGAATGAGTCATGCACACCTGTGTAAACAAATTTAAGCAATATCAGCACATTTATTCTTTTCATGTGATTTGATACCACACTTCCTGTAGGCAGCCAAAAATTTTATTGTTCCAAGAATTTTACCGATCGTAACGTTTCATTGGAAGTCGCTTAAAATATAGCATGAACAAAACTATCCTAGCTACCGTGAATTATAAATAATATTAACTATATCTGCAAATCGGTAATATCTCAAAAACCAGAGCCCGTAGAGGATTTTTGATGAAAATTTTATCCCCCCTAATACCACCACCCCAACCATCTAGAATCCATTGGCATGAACAAAAATGTCCTACTATTAACTTTAATTATTACTAATATTAGTTCAAACACAAAAAGCCTACATTTAGGCGCAACACTTGAAAACGCAAAATCATAATAAGAAGCCTACATTTAGGCGCACCAAGAAAAGAGCAAAACCGTAGAACCGGAGCATGCTGGTAGTACCGGCTAATGCCGCTAGGGCGCAGTTAAGACCAAATGACACATCCAAGACATAAGTCAGTCAAGACTCAATAGTGTATCCAAGACATATGCCAGTCAAGACTCAATGGTACATTCAAAACACAAACATTTATTTAGTATGCACTCAAAACCACCTAGCGACGGTGGTGCCATCTGCAGGTGAGAATTCTAGATAAAAACTCTGTCCCAGAACTCTACCCATATATAGCAACTTTAAAGAATATTCACACAACACCTCCATGGTCTCATGGTAGAGCGCATAGGATTTTACAAAACCAAGCATTCTCGGTTCGATTCCAGCAAGAATCCAACATTATTTTATTAAAAAATCAGGCAAGGCAAGAGCTTGAACACCTGACGGGGATCAGCTAACCAGTTATGTCATCTCCTTCTCAGCCAGACGGTAGGAAAGGAATTCCCCCAGGCAGGCCCTGTGACGTAGACCACTAGACGGAATCCCCAGGGGCCCAGAGCCTCGGTCCAGAGCCACCAAAATAGTTGGAATCTACCTTGCACTTTTTGTATGGAAAAAGTAATCTCGTACCCGCATAGCGTAACTACTATCGTCAATTTCGCAGTAAACCTTACAAATTCTTTGAGAACCCGCTAAGTGCAAAGCACTTTGTATTAATCGCCACAGCACTCTCCT
Organism: Dioctria rufipes; assembly: GCA_963924295.1. Taxonomy (NCBI): domain Eukaryota; kingdom Metazoa; phylum Arthropoda; class Insecta; order Diptera; family Asilidae; genus Dioctria; species Dioctria rufipes. Next base: position 117,779,933 of record OZ002741.1, read on the forward strand.
ACCAGCAAAACAGTGGATTTTAGCAATACTTATAAGGTGGCCTTGTAATTCATCCTGACCGGGTAATTTGTTATGGTATTGTAGTGTTTCCATCTGATAGGAACTTAATCTTTTGGGCTGTTGCAAGATATGGTGAAGTTGATAACATAGTGTTTGAGTCTGTTTGATTAAATGGTATTTGCCTGAAGGAATTATTCAAATCAAAATTTTGGTTGCCGATATCGTTGTTTAATGAATCAGTGTTTGTTGGTAAGAAGTCCCCAGGCGCTGGCTGAGAGCACTGCAATATATCTAGTATTTGGGAACTATCCAAGTCAAAGTGTTGGTCAGCGATATTGTTGATCGATGGATCAGTTTGTTAATCGATATCCCCAAACTAAGATTTAAGTCGATTTATTGAAGGATTAACTTCGCGGCTCTTTAGTTTAAGTATGAAGAGAATCTCACAACGTTAGATGACTTCATAAGGGCCCTCATAAGGAGATTGTGTTGCACTCCGCCCTGATTCTGTCCTTACGAAGACGTGAGAGCATTTGTCCATCTCTTTACATCTCAAGATAGATTGTCTAGAGTGATTTGAAGCTGGGACCGGTCTGATGTCTGCAAAGAATTCACGTAATATGACAATATATTCTTTCTGGAGCAGGAACTGTGAATTTTGAAAAAAAATCCCTAAAAAGACGCAAGCTCTCCTCGTAAACAACCTAGGCGGGTGTCGCAAGAAATTCTTTTCTGAGCACTGTTCTAAGGGCCAACAATACGGGAGGCAAGGTTTTGGCCAAGATGTTTCTCTATACGCCATTAAAGTAGCTTTCAGGGTCCGGTGCCAGTTTTCTAGAAAACCATTCGCTTGTGGGTCGTAAGCCTTTGTTCGGTTGCGCTCAAAACCCAACAATCGTGAAACCTCAGAAAACAAGGCTGACCGGAATTCTGAGCCCTGGTCAGTAATAATCCAGCATGGTATTCCAAAACGAGCGATCCAGACTTGGTAGAGGGCTTCTTCCACTGTTTCTGCATTGATGCCGACTAGCGGGATTGCCTCAGGCCATCGCGTGAACTTATCGATGATAGTGAGGCAATACCTATATCTTTGGGAAACGTTCAGAACAGGGAGAAAATTCGCTTAGATTGTCTGAATATGTCTAGAAATTTTGGTTTGTTGATAGGCCAGAAAGGATCGTGGCCAGATATTACTATCCTTATTCATGGAATGCCAAAAATATCTTGTCATGATCATTTTGTTAGGGGCTCAAGCACTTTGATATGCTATTTTACTGGTTCTAGCACTTGTATTGCTAGGTCTGTGCATTTTGAAGCTGCAGGGAGGAACACAATTCTTAGCTCGCTCCCAAAATTTCGCATGGTACCAGCAATATTTGTTATTTTGGCACTGTTATTCGAAGCTTGTGGTCGCAGCTGCGGTCTATGTACAAACTCATATCTAGGAGAGCTTTTTTTCGAAAATTTCTTGGCGATAGCTCAGAGTTTTTTCGACTAAGTTTTCTAAGTTGTTTTCTCTGCTAGACCATTTCTTGCAAACGTTCGAATCGTCCCTGAGAGAACTAATAGCATACACTTCTAATTGAGTATTGACTTTAGCTATTCTATCGGCGCAGTTTGCTAGTTCATTCAGCCCCCCCCCCCCCCCCCGGAATATAAGCCAAAAAAGCTTTCATCTGCGAAGGCAATCGTTGCAACCAAAGAGATTTCAAGACCTTATCCCCCAGCTTTAAACCATCCAAGACCCGCATCTGACGTAGTAATTGAGAGGATCTTTTGCCCAACAAGGACAGTACAGTTAATAACTGCTTGATTTTGTGCTCCTCGCTCTTCAGGAGGGTAGGATACCATATCGTTGACTGGCCTTACGACGCTTTCGTCAAGAGAACTGATTGCATGGTAAAACATAGTTTTTTTGTTGATTTATCCTGTCGAGAGTAAACTGCAATTGAATTAATGTTTCCTGTTTGAGATGGTATTTACATCAACTGCTTGGAATGACCCTGGCAAGTCCTCTAGAGAAATACAACGCTCTTCCATATTGCAAATGTCGAGTTGAGTGAAACAAAATGACCGAAGAGGGCTAAGTGATTTGCGTAAAGTTTGCACCAACAAATCCGTATAACGATGTAACCTCTGAATTACATAGTATATATGTTCGTATATACTATATAGAGAAAATACAATCAGCAACAAATGTGAATAAATAATCAATAAATAAATGTGAATAAATATTTGAGCATGGAAGAATTTTAAAAAGAAACAACATTTAATTAACGTAACACAAACAATAATCGCATTTATTTAATTAACTCTATGATAGTTAGCGATACTTCTAACCTTGTGACAGTTGTTGCAAATTCCAACCTTGATATATTCGGAGAAGTCGTGGACGTCCTAATTTTATTCAGAACAAAAAAAACGTTGTTGCCATTCTGACACTTGTAGCGGCTGCTTTTGTTGAAGTCGCTGCTGAGACTTTCGATATTGGCCACCAGGGAGTATCATACTACACGGCTGTTGCTGCTGCTGTTGTTTAGGTTGCCTTTGATTGCTGGTACAGGAACATGCACCACCAAGTTGAGGTTGTTGCTGTTGAGATGGTTGTTGAGGCTTTTTATCTTTGCCAGTTGGCCATGCGGTACCAAATGGTTGTTGCTGTTGCCTATTATGTTGCCTTTGTTGCAGCTAAGTTTGGAGAACTGTTGGATCTCTATAAGCTATATGAAATTATCTGAAAGACTACTATATTTAGTGAAAATATTATGAATCAAAGTTTATGGGGTTATAAATGCCACAAATGCTGGAAATTAACAATGAGGTTGGAAATTGATCTCCTTTCAAAACTTACGTAGCTACGAACTGCATCGGAAAAGGCGTACTTCAACAAATCTGCTTTTTCACGACTTTTGGTACCAATGCAGAAGTTCAAAATTTTCACCGGTTTCCTCCTGGCACTCTGTGTTACTGGTATTTTTCATCCCAGGAGCTGAGAATAGCTCCCTTAAAATGACTGACAAATTTGGCCCTCGCCTTGCAGGATTAGAAAACTTAGAAGAAAGAAAAAAATCTATTGATTATGTGGAGGAAGAAATAAAAGATGCTGGATTAGAAAATGTTCAAATTGTAGATGCAGCAGTGCCAAAACGGATTAGAGATTCCGAATACGCCGTAATATCTTCTCCAAGAAATATGATGCTTCCTGTACTTAGTTACGGCTCATCTGTTGGAACTCTTAAAGAAGGTATTTAGGCGGATGTTATTGCTCATGCTCGGGGTCGCCAGTGCGAAGATGTGGTAGCAGCTGGTAGCCCACTTAAAGCCTGCTAGGACTGGTTCAAACCAGACTGAATGTCTCTGTTACAAAAGCTCCAAATACTTTAATGCCGGGTTCGACCGAAATTCGTGGTGCAATAAATGAAACACGCAATTCAAGATTCAATCCTCTATTTATTTTTATACTGTTACTTTTTTTTTATTGTTTTTATTTTTTTTTTTATCAGAACCATACAGACGTATACTAGACGTATTTCTCAATCATAATACATTTGATTCTTTACATCACATTAATTCAACTACATAAACTATTCCACAAATCACAAAGTTCTTCGTCAATTTCGGAATAAACTTTACAAATTCTTTGAAGACCCGTCAGATGGAAACCGCCTTGTATTTACCGCCACAAACTCATTCAGAGGAGATTTCTATGACATTTTCATATATATAGTGGCTCTTGACAAAATCGTCGTTCTTTAGGAGTTATCGATTCCCACGCTTTCCCCACAATCTGCAACCTTTACTATCTCATTTTCCTTCCCCCGCATTAAGAAAATAACTCTAAAGAGATTGCCAAACTTTACGACTGATATCGGACAGCAACTGTAGGTTAAATAAGAACAATGGAGCGCGAATTGACAAATCAAAAAGACAACCACCCAGAAAGATAAAAAGACGATAATCGCATTGAGGGTCAAAGATCAGCCTCAACGCCCAAAAGAAGACAAACAAAAGGGCAAAATCATAGAAAACATAATAATAGTACGTTTTCATTAGGCAAAAATTACGTTATTTCGATGAAATCGTCGAAAATTATGCAAATTCCCATACATTTTTTTCAGCTCGTTTTGACGTAATTCCTACAAAATTACGATCGAAATTACGTATTTTTCGCCGAACGCATCCCTAATTTCTGAAACTGTGGTTCATAGCAATGATATTTTTCCTAAATATTCTGTTCTTGGTCTTAATAATATTAGCTTTTTTACTTCTTCTATTTGATTTCCTTTGATAGACGTACTTGATAGAAATATTAAAATAAATCTATGCTAAAAAGATATAAAAAGAATTGTCATATTCTCGTTTGTACAGTAATAAATGTTAATAAATGAACGACATTGGCTATCGCCAATTATACCCGTGAAATTGGTTACTTTATACCCATGTAGGTAATAGTTTGTTGCATTATCCTAAATAATAGATTTCCATACCGAAGCTGTTCATCTTTTGAAACCAGAAAATAAATCACTACATGCCTAGACTTCTGAGCCAGCAAATACATTACGACCATATGCAGAGATATATTCCTGAAAATTTATACAAACAGAAACTTGACTCTACAAAAAGAGGTTCAAAACAATTCGCAAGTAGCCCCACTACAAATCTCACTAGAAACTAAAAAAAAAGATAAAAATACAACCCAGGTAGCCCAATCATTATGAGCGCACTGATGAATGTAATGCTGACTTTTGTTTTATGTAGCACCGGGACTTACTCATTTACACTTCGCAATTCAATGATTGCTGAAAACCATTTATTTCCCATTCACTCGTATATAAGTTGCAGTAACCATACAATTTATTGATGAGCTGATAGATAAGTTAGCGAAGAAACTCATCGAGGCACTTGGTATAAAAGTTACTTGACTAAAAAGTAATGTTAGTGAACATGAAAGCCCTTGCCCGCACAAAGAATGCCAAATATATGTTATTGAACGGAGTCAATGATGGTGAATTAAGATTAGAAGGGAAAAAAATCGATCAAGTCTATGAGATGAAATACCTATTGATAGTGAACTAAAATTTACTCAGCATATAGACAGAACATTTAAAAAATTGTCAAAGAAAATAGGTTTTTTCAGTAGAATTAGAAAGAATATTGACTTTTTGACAGCAATCAACATATACAATGTAATGATAAAACCGCACTTCGAATACTGCTCAACTATATTATTTATGGGGAATCAAACAATAATTCAAAGACTACAAAGGCTACAGAACAAGACGATGAGTATGATCTTATGTGTCAACAGATACACACATGTTCAATGGATGTTGGAAACTCACAAATGGATGAACATTACCCAACGAATTATATTTAACAGTCTTTTATTTGTTTTTAAAATGAAATATGGAATATTACCAAATTATTTAACAAAAAGTTAAGTGTACGTAAGTGAAGTTCAACTATATATAATTTAAGGAATACTATGGATTTTAGATTAAGTTCGCATAGAAATGTTAGAGACCAGAAATCACTTATGTACAAGGGATTACGAATATTCAACAGTCTTCCAATAGATGTTAAGTTAAAAAAAAAATTAATGAATTTAAAAGAAAAGTTAATAACTTTGTAAAATTGAATTATTAATTATGGGACCATGATATGTGAAATTGATTGAAACATTTATTGTTTGCGTTACTGTAATAGTTATATACTAAATAAATATCATCTATCTATAATTAGCGTTGTCTATCAGGGAAGAAACGAAATTATTCCAAAGTGCTATCACGAGAGGAATACTAAAGTAAGCACAAAATATTTACTCTGAAGAGATCATAGAAAATTTAATGACAAATTTAGTCAATGTAGAATGTATAAATAATGACAATATACGCACACAAAATTTCCAAAAACAATAATAAATAAAAACCGGCCAAGTGCGAATCGGACTCGCGCACGAAGGGTTCCGTACAATCGTACGAGATTTAGCACTATGTATTTTATTTATTTTTTCAAATGAAAGTAGGCGTCATTTGAAAAAATAATGCCTACTTATGACAATAGCTGTGTTCCATTGGGCTGTGTAAATTACTCGCGAGCACTTTTCGAATGGAACGCAAGTTATTGTTGTCAAGAGTAAAACATAACCTCCAATTTTAGACATTGCTGTTATATTTCTGTTATATCAAACTTCTTATGAAAATAGTTATGATTATTAACTATATTACTCAAATTAATTTCATTAAAGGCTATTGAAAATAAAATTATGAAAAACTGGACCTATATTCGAGCTACTTTCCTCGAGCAGTATGCACCTACTACCTAGAAAATTTAAGGATAAAAACTCGTTTCTGTTCGATATTTATTATATTAAAAGTTTTTACCGTATTTATTTTCATAACGATAATATAGAAATTTGAATAATTCTCCTGTTCTCGACGAGTTAAATAATTTTATTTGTTTTTTTATAAATTTTCTTTCAAATTTCATCTATCTGACATTTCAATAACCACTTAGAATCCAAATCCACCTAGCGGAATATTTTTGCAAAACTACTCAGCTCATCTACTCGCCGACAAGAGCAGGAGTAGTTGCGAGTAGGTAGAAGTACTTGGGAGTACTTTACACAGCCCAATGGAACACAGCTAATATTTATAATGAATGAGAATAAAATGAGGAGAAAAACTAATGACATTTGGCATGTTTATAGCCTGTATATTTCTCTAATCCAATCGACATTCAAAATTAAACTTTAGAATTTTTGATCTTGAAATGTGGGTCCTTTATTTTTATAATATGACTGCCTAGGGGATTATTTGAGGTGCCTTTGGAAAACATCATTGGCGGCGTTAATTATAAATCTTAATTGCAAAACAACAAAGGAATGCAAAACATCAAAATATGGTTTCTTTTTTGTATCTATAAAACATTAATTTATATCACAGAGCAATATCTAATGTTTAATGAGTAAGTTTTATTTATTGTGATCAATTGAAGGAAAAGCTACTTCTCAATTTTGAAGGAGCGGAAGAGACTGGCGTATTATAAACATTTCTGATATGTGAAATAAAAGACTTATTCAAGTACCATTACAACGGGATGTTAATAATATTTAAAAACACAATCTTTCCGGTAAACCAACTTTATTGCTAGAACGCTGGAACTCAAATGAGCAACTTACAGTATAATCAAATTGTATATATAGGAAACATAAGTTAGGTAAACTAGAAATTTAAGTGGGGGAGAAGTAAATAAATGTTATGTACAAAAGGTACATAACAAAGTTGATAGTTTGTCATCAGTGATGCACACATTCTCCAGTCACGTCGCAAAACCAGTGGTGGCGTTACATGCTCCCCCTCTGGCTCCGTGTTCGTCTCGACAAGTACCAGAAGATTTCGTCTGGTCATCCTTCTTGGGTCGTCCTCGTTTACGTATTCTGGATATGAGTTCAGTCATAGGAGATTCTGGTCCAATATACGGAGCAAGAGTTGAAGTGTGATATACCCTAAGTGTCTCAGTCGATGACGTTGCCAATGCTATCTCGTTATTGCTTGGTCCATGTTTCCTCACTAAGAGATAAGGGCCATCTCCTTTAGGGCAAAACTTGGCACTATACTCATTCTTGATACTGCTTATTGGTTGAATTGCTAATAGTCTCCTGGATGATATGAAGGATCAGGCTGTCTTTTTCGGTCGGCTATCGTTTTCATACGTTCAGTCTTCTGTTACCGGACTTCCTTGGCAGCTTGTAAAACATCTGGTAGTTGTTGTAAGTACGGGATTATTTCCGAAACTAAGTTTTCACCTAGAACTATGGCCATAAGATCATCAAATACGTCTTTCGGAGTTCTTAATTCGCGTCCACAAGTTAGGAACGCGGACGAACAGCCAGTGCTCTCATTGTAGACTGAGTTCATAGAGAACCTTATTGCTGGAAGCTTGTCCGGCCAGTCTTTATGGTTACCTGCAACCAGTATGGACAGCTAAAAGAATGGTGTACACAAAGACAAAATATGACTTTCTGCATGACAGCACTAACAAATTCTGTCTAATTTTCGGTCACCGCTCGCCGTGGGAAACCGGACATCAAAAAAATTTCGTCGATAAGTACTCTGGCACAAATATCGGCAATAGCCTTCTCTAGTGCAAAAATCTCGATTCACCTTGAAGCATTGTCCTCCACGCAAAATATACACATCTTATTATCTTCAGATATGGGCAAAGGTCCAAACAAGTGGAATGGTAAGGTTTCAAGCCTTTGGCTACTGACTTTAGACTGCAAGAGTCCAGCTGGCTTCTTGTTGCTAGCCTTGTATCGTTGACAGTGAGGGCAGCTCCTGCTATGTTCATTTATGTACTTTCGAACTCCTGTCCAATAATAGCGGCTGGCGATGCGATTATAGGTCCGTTGAAACCCTCAATGTCCTGCTGTCGCGTCATCATGGTATGATATCAGTGATCAGTGATATCGGTGATCTGTTGTAATTGTTACCTCGGCATCTTCTATGTAACCACAAAATTTGGCTATAGCCCACACGATTACAGAGCATCACGTTCTGTAGTCGAATAATTGCGTTCTGATGAGTTTAGAAGACGACTGGCTTATTCTACAGGGTGCCCTTTCGATCTCTCCCCCAGCATAAAAACTGCTCCTACTGCGTAATTGCTAGCGTCTGCCTTTAAAGTATAGGGTTTACTTCCATCAGCTTGTTTTAATACCGGCGAACTAGTTAATGCATTCTTAAAATTTTGAAAAGATTTATTTTGTTCTTGTCCCCAATGCAGAGCAAAATGGATTGGACACCCACGTATAATATTAAAAGTTGTTTTGATTATTGCATGTCCGTCCGTCCGCACGATAACACGAGAATGCATTCACTAATAGAGCCGAAATTTTGCGCACAGGCTTTGTAAGAAAAAATTAAATTTATGTTCCAAAATCGGACAAATCGGGTAACTCCTTCTTAGGGTTGCCATACAAAAATTTTGTTTTTTACTACTTATTTGGAAACTGCCTGAGAACGCGCGGACGTAACGAGCTGAAATTTGGTATAGTAAATGACATTTCAAACTAAATTGGGCAATCCCTTCTTTGTGTTGCCATATAAACATTTTGGTTTTTTACGTATACCGTGAAAACGATAGCCCTAGACGTTTTTGTTGTACTAAAGAGTTCTTCAGAATATGAAATCCTATGTTATAATCCTTTTTGCTGTCCGGCGAACTATTCTAGAAATATAAGCATAAAACCACTACAAAAATAAAACTTCAACAGATGGATCACCATAAGAAATTAATACGTGCATTCATCTAGGGTATCATAAGAATTGATCTTAGACCAATTCTAGCTTTTTTACATGTTTTTTGTTTGAATTACCCTCTAGGCAGTATTGTAATTGCTATTATTTAGTTGAAAGTGAATGATAACTATTCTCGCACTCCCTTCTAAATAACAAAGAAGGTAATGAATCTTCTCCATATGACTCATTGAAAATTATTGTGGAAAACAGAAAACGATCTCCATAGATATAATAGATAGAAGTTACTTTTGGAAAATTATTTTCCCCGGATTGAGAACGTACTTCTGCGTATATTATCCTGAGTTTCATAGAGCCTGACAGGTGTGTTGTGATATGTTATTTTATTTGGTATCCTTGGAATAACAAAATGCGAATGTGCTAATATATTGTTATTTATAAAAATAGAACTTGAAATAAGGATATCAAACTAGAGGCACTTCATTTGCGGGTGGAGCGCACGTTATTTAATTTGATATAAGTCAAACGTAAACTGAATATTCTTTAAGCCAAATTTACGCGCGGTTGTTTTTTGGCGTGTAGTCTCATTCAGGCTATTATAGTTGCATAAAGTGCACCATCAAGGGAACCAATATATACAGCATGAATTATGTTTTCCTGAAAAAGAAAACGTGCCTAGAACGGCTTAAGAGGCAAGTTGAACACCATTTAAGACAAAGTGTTATATTGAAATACTTGGAGGTATGTTACAAAATTTAAGGAACCAGGCATCAGCGTAGTGACAGTCTGCTTTTTAAACAAACAAACAAACAACTTGTCAGTTAAATTAGTGATCGGATGTTTGAACCAAATCCATTGAACTACACTAGTTTCCCCAATCAGAATGAAAAAAATTATCTTCAACAAATCATCACGCTCTAGCGCCAAGCTTACTAACCCTATAAAAAAACAACTAAAAAAGCTAGCTACCCTAGATGAATGCCCGTATTAAATTTCGTATGGTTACCGATCTATTCAAGTATTGATTTTGAAGTTGATTTTCGCATATATTTCTAGAACGGTTGGTCGCACAGAAAAAATGAGTATAACCAATTTTATAGGATTTCGTATTCTGCAGAAGTTTTTGGTACAATAAAAATGTCTTGGACTGATCGTTTTCAAAGTATACGTAAAAAACCTAAATTTTTATATGGCAACACCAAGAAAGAGTTGCCCGATTTAGTCCATTTTTAACGTTTTATTTGCTAATGTAGCAAAAACATCATGTACAAAATTTCAGCTCTCTACGTCAACGCGTTCTCAGGCAGTGTCCAAATATATAGCGGAAAACGAAACTTTTATATGGCAACCCCACGAAGGAGTTGCCCGACTTGTCTCATTTTCGAACTTAATTTTACTCTTTTTTTAAAGTCCGTGTACAAAATTTCAACTCTCTAAGTATACGCGCTCTCGAGTTATTGTGCGCACAGACGGACGGACGAACGGACGAACATGCAAAAATCAAAATAACTTTTAATATTATGAATGGGTGTCCAATCCATTTTGCTCTACCATCATTATTTCGAGGTGTTACAAACGGAATGACAAACTTAGTATACCCCTATGATTTCATCTAGATTATAATAATATTGTACCTACTCGTAACATAAGAAAGTAGGGCTGTCTAATGGATCTGATTTAGTTGTTAGATTGCTGTTATGAGATATAGCTTTCAGCCGACATAATGTGCCGAAAAGCTATTTTTTATTGTACTATATGGTCTCGCAGCATGAAAGCTTGAGCGTAGAATTTGCAGGTTAAGAGCGTATCGCAGCGGAGCGTAATGATAATAGGCAGGCCCAATACACATTTCACATATTAAGATTTGGCTGTCAATTTTCACTTTTGAACCAATGAATCAGCTCAGATTTCAATTTATTTCTATATCTGATAAGAGACTAGAATGAAATCTGAGCTGATGAACGCTGATGACGGTCGCATTGTGTTTCCTGAGATATAAAAAAAAGGAAAAATTTTTAAACATTATATATTGTGATGCTATTTTATTCATTGAGCCCAAATACGTAAACGTAAACTATGCGCAATTCAATTTGAGCATTCTTTATGAATTCTGTTCCAACGCTGCAATAATGTCGGGCCATTTTCATTCCGAAAACGAAGCATTATACATACAGTATAGGCTGCGAAATGTACCCTGGTAGCCAACGCTCATCAGTTTACAAAATCTTAGTACCGGTGCGGGCAGGGGCTTTTATGTTCACTAACATAACTTTTTAGTCAAGTGATTTATACTGAGTGTCTCGATGAGTTTCTTTGCCAACTCATTTATCAGCTCATCAATAAGTTGATATGGATACTGATCTGTATGTCTAGTGTATCTAATATACTAGTGAAAGGGAGGCAAATGGTGTTGAGCAATCATAGAATTGCGAAGTATATAAATGAGTTTAGTCCCGGTGCTAGAACAAAAATCAACATTACATTCATCCAATCAATCATCATGAGCTCATCAGTGCGCTCATGATGATTGGGCTACCAGGGTAATGTCAACTACCACTACACTGACAGTTAACGTTTTTCAGTTCGACTTCAGTAAAACTTATGATTGGCCTATTGCCACAACAAGCATTTTTATCACTTACGTTTAACTTGACGGAGGTAAATGTTGGATCGCATATGAAGAAGCTAAGCGATTAATATGATGATCGCCGTAACGATAAATATTCTTATGTTCTTGCATTTGATTTCTAATCGTATACAAATTATTTTTTGTTACCAGATTTATTTGCATATCTATCGCTTTCGTTTAATTAACGTGGGTAAAGGTTCTATCGCATATGAATCGTGTAAGCAATTTATTTTATAATCGGTATGGTTTTATTTATTTTTGGGTTTGGATTTTTTTATGCTTTCCCTGCTTTTCTTCTCTACCGCACTTGAAGAAATAATAACTTAAAATGAAGCAATTTACAAAGGGAGAGTACTGAAATATGGTCGATACCAGTAAAATTGCTTTAAATATAGTTACATGGTATTTCCCCACTAGGAGGTAAATACAGCAGGAAGTGATAGTACTCACCTAGCATATCAACCATTAAGAAGTTACAGGGTGATTAAGGAAAAAAGCTAGTATTTAAAAGTATTTTAAAAAGTACAGGGCGTATGGTTACAGTTAAGAGCTCATTGTATGTAGAACTTCATGGGCTTTCCAAGGATTGCTCAACCAGCCCCGTACCTTCTTCTCTCAGGAGTTATTGGGGTCTAAACTAAGGATTTCGGATTTCCTTACATTTTTTTTACTTTGACCCCTATTTTTTTTTTTTTTTTTGCAAAACGGTTAATAACATAATTTAATGTTTAAAACTATAAGCTGAAGACTCTTCTCTTTAATTTGATCTAGTACACCTTTTATCTGCAGCCGTTATGAGTTATTAACCCATAACCTATTCAGGTCATACCGAAGTTAGACGATATTATTTTAAAATGACATATTATCAGCCACTAAGGGAACAAATCACCTTCATTGGCTCCTACCATTTAGGTTGAGGCTATCTAATTTCCGGAAATTGTTATTTACCTAAAGTCTCTACAGTGCGTCAATGACTTTATTTTCCGACTAAATGAGCTGCAAGGTGTGAATAACATCTTAAAAAGTGGTTTTAAAACTTTAAAACGGCTATAATCTGGATCTCTGTAGAATCTCGAAGGACCATATAAATCTCCGATTAAATCAAACCTCAACATAGAGTTAAGACTTGATCGGTGAATGTAAAGAAAACGAACTTTCAGCTATAAGTTATTAACTGGAAGTTGAAGAAAATTTACTTTGTTTTATATTTATACTATAATAATTTTGCGACAATAAACGATAAGTTCATTGGGTCATAGTTTTCGGAAAATAATTATTGTTAAATTTGATATGTTAGCATTTTCATCGTGAGTGCCATGAGAAATGCGTGAAAGTAAAAAGCGTTCAACGTGGGTACAACTACAAGTTGGGTCGTTAAATTTTCTTGTAACCAAAATAAAAAACAACTAAGCATGTCGGTACACAAAATAAATATTTTTTATTATCTTTACAATAACTAAAAATAGTTTATGTTCAGGATTGAATTTTTTTTATTATAAATGAGAATTAAATTTAAGATAATTTTTAATACGCTCAAATTAATTTAACACGAAAAATTTAAATTAATTTTAAATTAAATTGTTGTCAAAAATATTTTTTTTAGTCTTTGGCATTTCTATAGAAAATTAAGGTTGTGTTACTTTTTTCACTCGGTGATTCATCAACTTTTTTCTTGATTTGTTTTTTCACTCCGCTCTTTTATTTTCTGTGCCTTTTTATAAACAAATCGATTTTTCATTATATTTGCAGAAATATCATCTTGTTGGGTCACAATGCGAGGTGAGTCTTCTTTCCTTAAAGTCATAATTCATACTTGAATAAAAAGTTCTAATCTAATCAAATCTTATATTTTATACTCTTCATTTCATACTTTTGAATATTCTGTTCCTTCTGTTTTGATTTCTATTTCATATATTTTCTTTGCTATTTTCTCTCCACGAAACAAATTTTCCATAAGAGTGCCTACTCACAAGGACTTCGCTTTGTTTGTTTCGGATTTATGCACTATTTGTCTTTCTGTCCTTATTACTGGAGGAGAAACTTTGTAACATACTTTATCAAAAACACAAAAACAACACTCAGGATATAAACTGCAACAATTATTTTGTTGGTTTTATAATTTTTAACCGAAGAGTGTCATTTTTAAATTGCTTTATATGGAGAGTTTTTCGTAATGCTGATTCTCTTCTTTTTGTAGGGACACATCCGTGTCTATTCTTAATATCTTTGTCTGTCACTATTTTCTGTGAGATATTTCTCTTTCAAATGAACTTGTGTTTTGGAGCGTTTTCTTGATCTTTTGATTATTTTATTGTGAAAAGTTTGCAGTTTCAATAATTCTTGTCGTTTAAGTTTCCTTCTACAAATTTTATTCTAAACTTTCAGTCGCACTTTGTTGAAAAATATCGGTGTTGGCTTTCTTTAATCAGGTAAGTGAAATTTGTATGAAAATATAGCTAAACGGCCGGCGGGCGTGTAGTGTAATGAGTGAAATTATATTGCGCCTGTGGACTCATTTTTATTAACAGGCTTTAATATGTAAGCGTTTTAATAAAATGCATATTTTTTAATATGTCGCGAAAGCATAAACGATTTAAATAAGCTGTACAGTTTACTACTCTGTCAATGTGGACATACTCACAATTTTGTACTAATATGTTATGGAAAATAGATTTCCTGGGATGACTGTTTTGTTCATACATACCTGCAGCGTTTTTGAATTTAATGCTCTTATGGTGCCACAAATATTGTAAAGTTAAAAAATGTTAAATTAAGTATAATCTGGAAAGCAAGTAGAGTAAGAGAGATAAGGAAACGAAAAGAAAAAAATCTCTTTAGAATTAATCCAATTTTAGTCATTTGTATCAAACAAACGCCATTAAAATTTACAACTGGAAATTAGCGAGGATATACTACTGAGACACGAATAACAGCAATAAAGTTAATCTAGGTTTAAGCTTCACCCATTGTTTCCGAATTTGTTTATAAATGGTATCGAAAAAGTATCGGGGAGCACTTTATCACGCTTTGCGATTTCCAATGTAAGACCAGAAACAATATTTGTTCCAAAATAGTCATGAGCTACTGTTGTCCAAATATGTACGGATTTCCAAAAGTGTTAAAATGTCTGAATGGTCATTCATTGTTAGTTAATATAATTTTAAACTTATATGCATAATTTCATTGAATTACATTAATGTTTATATGTAGCTCAAATCGAAAATAGTATTTTTTGGCTATTGTGAATTTTCAAAATAAACTGTTTCAACATTTTCTTTCATAACATTTCAATTGAACAAAATCTTTCATTTTAAGCAAACTTAGTTATATACTTATGGCAGTGAAAGACCTTTTAGAAAAACATATTTTTGTATTTTTTATAAATTTTTCAAGTCGAAAATTCAGAACCGTAACTCCAATTTTTTCACTTCGCGAAAGAAAAGTGGCACGCTGATTACTTTATCTGCTATATCATAATCTGTAATCATTATCTTTATAGCAACTATAAGTTTTGGAAAGATGCCTCTGTTCTCGAAATGATATTTTCGAAAGTGAAGTTTTTCTGCAAATTAAAACGATAACGATCTTTAGCAATTATTTTTTTGTAATTATTTTTTTCGATAATCTTTTAAAGACTATTTTCGCTAATTTAATTATTTCAATTGAAAGCAACTTATTCTTTTATCTATACTACGATTTAACTTTATTTAAATTCCAAGGGTCAAGTACAATACATACATGCAATGCGATCCAAAATAAATCTATGCGGTGTTGAAAAGGATAATGTTGATCGTCTTTACACAAAGTCCTCCTTGTTTGTTTCTTGTTACCTTGTTTCTTAAATTATTTAGGATTACTGATAATGTCAGCAATTCGGCGAAAAATGCTCAATTTGAAATAGAAGAACTTTAACTTTTACGATTCAAAATTAAATTATTAAATGCAAGAGAAAAAGCTTCTTACGGTTTTGATGCCGAAATTTTCCGCTTTCCGGACGACTATTCTCACCCCTGAGCTAACAAGACATATTCCTTTTCTTCTTGTGTTTATTAATTTGTTTCTCCTATTTAGCCACAATTGCTTTCAGCAGGCATTAACCAGTAAACATGAAAGCGCACAAATAAGTAGTCGACTCTTTGCAATTTTTATTTATTTTTATTTTGCCGCATACGGGACTCGAGCTCATCATTTTTAGAATCCCTCATATCTAGATGGAATAGAAGAATTTTCGAGAATTTTTGTTTTTATGATTCTAATTTAAATTATTAAAAATATGCACAGAACAACGTATTGTAATTATTCTCTTGAACACACAGCAGAAAATTGTTATATGCATGACTGTTTTTTACATAGGTATACTAAATTTTTAATATTTATACCCAGATTTATCCAACAATCCCTCATTAACGGGATATATCTGAATCCGTTTGCATTTTAATTGATTTATATTGGATGTTATTTTCCGTTTGTTTTATAGATTATAAACTGTAATCTTTGGGGGAAATAGTGTGAGAATTAGTCTGGTTGTTGGTATGCTGGGTACAGGACATAATTCCATAATTTTGCAGATACTTTTATTTAATAATCATTAATAATTTCCAGAGAAATACCACTAATTCTTTTACGATTTGAATATTTTACAGTTGGTCAATTTCTCGTGTCTATAGATTGAAATTCACTGAAAATAATTTCAATGAATTTCTATAATGCATTGAAAATGCAGAAAAAAAATCGAACTTTTCGACCCAGCGATCAGTGAGGAGCTATCTCTGATCGCCTACCATAGAAGCTCGATAATAGAGTCACAAATACTTGTTTTTCAAAAGCAAGTGTGAATCATATAGTAGCAAGATATCTCATTGCAATTTTAAAATTGGGTGATTATTCCCCTTGTCGCAATAACGCACTTGATAAACCAAGTAAAACCCTATTATCGAACTTCTATAATAAGCGATGAGAGATAACCATACTGATGAGACCTCTCTGATCGTTAGGTCAAAAAGTTTGATTTTTTCTGCATTTTGAACTTCATTCTATACGGAGGAGAAATTGTCCACCTACAAGTTATATTGGTTTATTCAGTTCCTTATAGCGACAAGGGAAATAATCAGCCAATTTGAAAATTTCAATAAAAATCTTGTTACTATGATTGCTTTTGATAAAAAATATTTACATGGGCAATTACGTGACAATATTATCGAACTTTTATGGTAGGCGATTAGAGAAAACCATACTGATGGCACCTGTCTGATCGCTGGAATACTTTGCAGTCTGGCTGAGATATCAAAAATTCGTATTCGATAAATATCGCTTGTCTGTATGAAATATATTATATAAATAAGTAAATATGGAGATAATATACAATCCTAAAAAAAAAAAAGCCTTATACAAATTGTAATGATGTACCGGGTATTCCAGTTTGAGTATGGAGTACTGAAACCAATAAAAGGTGAAGTGATTTGCAATTGAAAATCTTATATTAATTCTTTTTTCGAATTCATGTTATTTTCGAAATTACGGGGGATATAAGATTTTTTTCGAAAATGTGGTCCTTAAAACGCTTTTTTGGCTATAATTGAGCTCGATTTGCTTATTGAACCGTTGTATCATAAAACGAGTGTGATCAAGCATTCGCATTAGTGTAGTTATTAGTATTTACGTAGAGAATACTTAACTAGACAATGCATTATAAGTTTCATTAGAATAATTATATTTTTGATTTTGGTCAAGCGTTTTGAAAAATGCCAATATATCTTTATTTTTTACTTTATTTCTTTCGGCGGCAATATGTGTAAGGTTAAAGGGGTGATATACAAAACCTATCATGTTTTTTGCCATGGTTGATCTTCTATTTCTGGTGCGATTCCTGAACTTAAAGGCGCTTTGTTTTGTCTTCATGATGATTTTCCTGATCCAGATTTTACGTTTCTAGGAGAGGTTATTGGCCGCTGACACGTGAGGTTCGACATTGTTTTATTTGAATTAAGAGTGCAAATTACGTTATTAACAGCCCTAAACGTAAATCTTAAAATTATCTAGTAGGTTTTACTCGATTTTCTAGCTTAGTTGCTTAGTTTTCCCACCATTATAAAAATTTTAATTTCGAAATAAGTTCGCTCAAGTATGGGCGAGGTACATGTTGCGTGGTATGTTTTCACTAGGCTAATAATATTGGATGTATCTGAAAGGTAACAGGTTAGGGTTTATTTTCTGTGATTATGGAACAGTTTGCCAATATGACTACCTTACGACATTTTCGGACGTATTTTTCGAAGAGAAAAACATTTTTGTATTTGTATCGTTAATTTCATATTTATCCATAAACTTCTTTGAAAGCAAATATTGGAAATGAAAGCCAGTAGTGATACGAAGAAAACAAGACCAAAATGGAGTTCAATAAGCAAAACGAGCTGAATTACAGCCAAAAATGCGTTGCAATAACCACATTTTCGAAAAAATCTTATGGCTCCTGTAATATCGAATATAACCTGAATTCGAAAAAAATATATACCATTTGCAACTGTAAATCACTTGATCTTTTGGGGCTTGCAGTATTGCATAGTCAAAGTGGAGTCTCATACATAACTGGCTGCAATAGCTTTGAACTGATATATTGGTAGATATTAATGTACTTCTTTCCGCACCAGCTACCAGGCGCTATTTTTGTTTGGTTCATTTTATTTGCAAACGTAGCTATTTGCATGCAAACAATTGGTTGTACGAATAAAATTAATAGTAGCTTTTCTGCAGAGAATTTTATTATCTTTATTTTTAGATACATAGATTTGATTACAGTAACAAAAGCAATACCTTTAATGGTCGGTACCTATCTCATTATGAGAATAGTCCATCGAGTACCTGATCTCCAAAGTTATAATCGCTCGACAGATAATCGATTGTATACAGCAGAAAAGTGTACTTTACAAAAAAAATTTATGCGAAGCGAAAAATTTGAAACTCCAGCTCTGAACTTTCGTTTTAAAAAATTTATAAAAAATACGATTTTTTTTTTTTTCTAAATGGACTTTTCACTGAAATTAGTCTATAACTAAGTGCCGTTAAATTCCATTCCTTGGTCACATGGGGATCGTGACGAATGAAAGGCTGACCTATTAGCTAGGGCTGGCTCTGATTCTCCGTTCTTCGGACTGGAACCCGCCGTAGGCATTGCCACTTCGACTATCGGGTCTTTCATCAAAGCGGATGTTCATAGCAAGCATCCGGAGAGATGGGAGATCCTGAGTACTGCAGGTACACAAAACTGTTTCTTAACTGGCCTATTAGGAATTAATAAGATTTTCTCATGGAGCTTGGAAGGAAACAATGTAGAACTGTGGTTAGCATCATCACCGGCCACGGCTCGCTTCACACTCATCTAAAAAGGAAGGGGGCTGTCAACAGACCTGCGTTGCGGAGCAGGCTGGATACTCTTGAGTCTGCCCTTCTATCTGATAGATGAGCTGAAAAACCTTCCTCATCAAGACCAGGGCCCCTATTCTGCATTCTCACTCACTCCACTCACTCACTCACTTACCCGATTCCACGTGTTTCTTTATTCTACGATTCCTCAAACAAAAACTCTCAGCTGAGTAACCATTGCAATGTCGCTGTGCCGTCATGGCATGCCGTGGGCTGATGATATCGAATGTAGCTGCCTACAGATTCGAATTCCGGCTGTACATACCACATGCAATTATTAGTGAACGTAAAATGGTAAGATTATTTTGTAATTAAAACTATTTTATTGTTTTGTTAAGTAAGGTATATAGAAAGTGTAGCCTTTGGGAAGCTAAGGAACCAAGCTGTAAATTCCTAGAAGACTATTTTCCTTTATGGATAGTAGTTTAGGCTCTATACCAAATATAAAGACACTTCAAAAATATTCACCACGAATGTGGTGGATTATTTTATTTTACAGTGTACATCGCATTCCATTTGTTTTCTAGAATACCTATAGAGGCCCAGGGCCCCTATTCTGCAATCTCACTCACTTATGACTGTATGAGAGAAGTCACTCACTTCGATCTCACTCACCCACCATTAAGGTATTCTAGAAAACAAATGGAATGAGATGTCCACTGTTAAATAATATAATCCACCACATTCGTGGTGAATATTTTTTGTGTGACTTCATGGCATGCCGTTCGCTGATGACATCGAATGTAGCTACCTACAGATTCGGACTCCGGCTGTACAATACACACATGCAATTATTACTCAGCTGAGCGTTAGTGAACGTAAAATGGTAAGGTTATTTTGTAATCAAAACTATTTTAGTATTTTCTTTAGTTAGTTATATAACAATTGTAGCCTTTGGGAAGATAAGGTACCAAGCTGTAAATTACTAGAAGACTATTTTCTTGTATGGATAGTAGTTTAGGCTCTATAGCAAATATAAAGTCACATCAAAAATATTCACCACGAATGTAATGGATTATTTTATTTAGCAGTGTACATCTCATTCTATTTATTTTCTAGCATACCTAAATGGTAGGTGAGTGAGATCGAAGTGAGTGACTTCTCTCATACAGTCATAAGTGAGTGAGAATGCAGAATAGGGGCCCTGATGCGCTTCATTAAGAAGACAGGAAGGTTTTGGTGAAAGGGATGGGATCTTCTGTCCTACTCCCTTAAAAAAAATAAAGTGCCCTTAACATGAAAAAAAAAATCAAAGTAAAAAGCTATGAAAGAAAATATTGAAACAGTTTTTCTGAAAATCCAAAATAACTAAAAATTACTAATTTGAATGACCTCGAAACATTAATGCATTTCTCGAAATTTTGTATAATAGTTAAAAATGTGCATATTATGTATCAGATACCTTCACCAGGCTTTCAAATACATACGTTATATCTTTAGCACAAGTGTCGATCTTGCAGCTTCTAAACACCTTCTGCAGGTAAGTGAATATAAAAAGGGCATACGTAGAGTTATTTTTAATTTATGTTGAACTTTCTTAAATAAACAACAATGCCATATCAAAATTACGAGTGTTAACTAGTATGTGATTTGTAAATAGCTCCTGTTTTAGTATTCATAGTAGTTTTTTAGTTGAGTCAAAGATCTTAGACTTCCTGTTTGTGAAGTATACCAACTTCTTAAACTACAAGCTATGAATTTTCTTTACGAATGCTTTACGTCGAATTAACATTAGTCAGACATTGCTAGAAAACAGAGTCTGTTCTCCTTAGTCCAAAATAATTTAATAAAGACAGAATACATCCCAGTAAAATAGCACATAGGGAACAGTAAAAATTCTACTGTTCTATTGAAATCTACAGTACGTTCTTTACTCTCTAATATACAGCTATCTGCTGGTTTCTTCGTATGGACTTTTCCGTAAAGGCAGTCCTAGAGGAAAATATCTACTGTATTAACTTGGAAGATCTTGACGTTCAGTACTGCACGATCTTTCTGACACTACACACTTGTTGCTTGCATACAAGCAGCACTGCCATACTTCTTGCACGTGTGATCTGTACTGCCATGCAGGCAGCTCAGCTTTCAGCGAACTTGCATGATAAAAAACCATGGCAGCTGAGGTGATAGTAATTTTACATTATCAGCTTTCAAGATGGCGGAAAAGAAATGCATGAGAGAGTTTGATAAATTTATTCTGGGAAAATGAGACTTTCTGGGATCATTTGCATTACATCATTTACCAACACCTTCCTCTTCGTTTTGTCTTGGGATTTTATCACTCTGCTACTTCTTTTATTGCTATAATTTTCCAATATATTCCCTGGGTCCGGGGATTACACGAGATAGTACAGCTTGCATACAAACCTCCCTTCCAAAGCGATTTTTAACTTGACAGCAGAAGGCCGTTCGGTTGATGTCTTATCATCTTGCATGCAAGTTCATTTAAAAAATAGCATTGAGGCGTAAAGTCATGCGTATGGTGGAAAATTGTAATAAAGAAAGTAGCAGAATGATAAAAACCCAAGAAAAAGTTAGGAGGAAGGTGTTGGTAAATGATGTAATGTAAATGATCCCAGAATATCTCATTTTCCCAGAATAAATTTATTAAATTCTCTCAAGCATTTCTTTTCCGCCATTTTGAAAACTGTATAATGTCTAATTACTCAGCTGCCATGATTTTTCATCATGCAAGTTCGCAAGAAGTTTGCAAGAAGTATGACAGTGCGGCTTGCATGCAAGCTGTAATATTACGTGTAACCCCCGGGTTAGGGAGATGAAATTGTGCAAACGCGCTTTTTAAATAAATGTAAGTTAGAAAATGAGACACATTAGATAACTCCTTCGTAGGGTACAGTGTTTTCATAAAAATAGAAACTACATTTTCACAAATTGACGAAATCGGGCAACCCTTTCTCGGTGTTGCCCTACAAATCTTAGGCTTTTTACTTTATTTCATTTTTATCTAGGGTATAACATTATCGAGGCTTAAGGGTATAATGTTACTGGTCTTAGACCAAATATAACTTATTCAGTTGCTTAATTTTCGTTAGGTAAATTATCCATATAGTAAAATAGTAAAAAGCAACTACGGATATATGGTAAAATTGATATATTAATTTATTTATCCTGAAAGTTGAGTTTTAACCATTCCAGGTTAATAACAAATTTAGAATTTATCCAAATGTATACTGACAATCGCAAGTATTCAAGGAAAATATATCAAATTATTTCGACTCGATTATTCTACATTAATTGTTCTGCCCGTAGATAGAGCGAACACGCAAAATTTTAACGCAAATTCAAGATCTATTAATTAAGCAGCTAATTTAAATCTTCTCCACACCAACTTCACTAAACGAAAGCTAAACCAAATACTATAAATGAATTGATATTAACGAAAATGCAATTCAGAAATCGTTTCAACTTTCGCAAGTAGTTCAAACTGTATCCAAATACAATAAATACAACACTATTATTGTGAAGTGTATTAGAATAATAACACGATAAATAATAATAGTACTTATATGACAATAAATATGTTGCAATTGACACAGTTTAGCTCAATACTTGACACTCGAACAATTAACGTCTAATTTTAGTATGGTTTGGAAATGGGATCTTCTTCTTTAAGTCGATACCCGAAACAAGTTTTTATTTTAGTCGATACCAACAATAAAGTGAAGTCGGTATTCGAAATAAAATCTATATTTGTGAATGTAAAATATATTAATGACATAGCTGTAATAAAGTGGATCGATGTGTTGCCCAACTAACAAAGAGCTCGTGACAATTAAACTTGTCATTTAAGTTAACTTAAGGTCTAAGTTAACTTAAGGACAAGTTTGGGAATAAGAAGAAATTGTTTCCCATTTGAATGTTAGTAACTAGAAAATGAAAGAAAGAAGAAGAAAATAGCTAAAAATCAAACTCAGTTTAAAACTTTTACGAATAAAGATAAAGATTTTACTCTCATATTTACAATTGCTTTACTTTAAGAGATTAAGTGGGTGTGACTGATGCTGATGCTGGATTCTATGATAGTTTTGGGAAAAATAAATTTTTGTTTTATAGATATATTACATTTGCCTTCAGCACCACGTTGGCCAAAGCGAAACTTATATTGTTCTCAAAAAATTGAGATAGTGTGACCCGATGTACGAAAAATTCATTATTAAGCATAGTTTGAAAGGATTTTGAAGATATTAAAGGAGATTTTGTCATTCGGGTTATCCTACGGTTCCTCAATTTTTTGTTTTTAACTCGTTGTTCCAATCACATTTGGACATGTTTTTTTTACCCATTCATGCAAAAGACAAAAGTAGATGTCATATATATTCCTGTTTTTTCTTCAAAACAAGGAATTTTTCCAATTTTGTTTGACTATTTCCAATAATTTGTGCACGGGAGCAAAGAACGGTATTCAAAGATATGTACATAGTACTTCTTTATTTCTTGTTTGAAGTATTACCATTTAATATAAAAATTGTTGGTATATTATTTCTGGCTAATTACAAATTTTTATTTAAAATTTAGAATAAATGATAAATTTTTAATATTTTAAACATTAAAAATTTTGAGCTTAAAAGCCGAGTATTGAGGACCGCGATAAACTAAATTTTAGTGGATTTCCATTATCGGGCCGTTCTTTTAGGAGCTAAAATATGACAGCAGAGACTCAGAGATAAGAGATACTAAAAAGTCACTCTTTTCCAATATGTTGATGTTTTACAAATTTTTTGTGTTTTTTTCTTTTTTTTGTACATTTATAAGAACTCTTGTAATAAATATTTTTACGGCCCGGATCGATTAATTCGTTGGAGACTTACCGGTCTCGCTAAAATACAGGATAAATTTTCAAAAAAAAACTCTTCGTGCGCTAAATTTTATATGAAAATTTAGTTTATGAGGACGTCAATACTAGGCTATACCAATTATTATGTGTGAATGTAGTATACTGCCTAAGTTTTCTGAGAGAAGCAGGATGGATCTAGGTAAAGAGTCCATGATATATCCTGAGTTTCCTAAGGGAAGCAGGATGGATCTGGGGCGGCTTAAAAGGTTATCCCATGAGGTCTAGGGTCACAATCGACCCACTAAGTGATACAGGCTAGTCATGTAGCACCACTCCTCTCACCTAATCTAACCTAGTATACTGCCCTCGTGTAGCTTTTGTTGACTGACTAGTTGTACGCCGATATTGTTTCAATTTAGGCCTCTGGTAAAAACCGTCGAGATTTCCCAAGCCATAAAACAGATTCCTTCACTACTACATGAAAGCCCTAGAATAGTCCTAACATTGTAAAATGCTTGCAGTGTTCTTATTTAAAACTGACAAAAGTTTGATTTAAATAGCTCCTGCGCCCTAAACTACTCAGTATACAGAAAAAACGTGCTCTGCTGATCTCAAGCTCACTTTCGTATCTTCCCAATCGTGATCAAATTTTTATATCTTTCCTAACAACTTAAAATATGTATCTTACCCAAATGACTAAGTTTCTCCAACCAAAATTTTTCAACTGAGTATTAATTGCATATTTGAACGTGGCGTGATCGGATGAATTTGAATCAATCTGTTTACAGATTCGGACTCCGGCTGCACATACACAATTGCTACTATTGCTCAGGTGAAAGTTATTGAGGGTGAAATGGTAAAACTAAAGAACTATCTTATTATTTTGTTAAGTAAAGTATATATTAAGTGTAGTTCTTGTGAAGGTAAGCAATGTCTAGTCACTTTACCATAAGAATCAATATAAAATATTTTAGAGAATTGGGTTAGCACACACACAATTAGATTTCTGTTTCCTGGCTTGGGAATCATTTTTCCAGGGCTTTGCACTGATCCATTTTTCCGTAGGTCGGTATATTTGTGTTGACATCCAAGTCTTTTGCTGGTTTTGTTAACATTAGGATTCTTACGAATTCTGAGTATTTGTGCTAAATACCTAAGGGAAGATGGTGAGTTAAGTATCGCAAGCAATCTTGTAAAAAACCACAGTTATGGTAGAAAAAATTTAGCTTAAAGAGTTTTAAATTATTACTTATGGAAGTAGTAAATTTTCGCAGTTATAAGGACATTTACTTAACTTTATACACTAAAAGACATAACAGTAGCTCTTTGTTTGTTAAAACTATCTTACAACGTGCAGCCATTTGTGGAGGAGAGCATTTGCAAGTTTATTCGTAGCTAAGGGGCCGCCATCTGTGGGAAGTTGTGTCTTAGTTAAAGTGCAACCATTTGTATCTTGCTATGGTGATGGTTTGAAATTATCTTATGGCTATTCGTTGGACAGTGGCGCCACCCATATGAATACTGTATGTTATGGATTAAACAAAAATCTTTGATGGATGGTATTTGGCATGATATAAATCCAGTAGGATGTGTAAGTTTTAGAAGTCTCGTCCAGAGCCACACGAGTTCCAAATGTAGTTTTAAGACAACAGATTGCAGGCATGTGTTTAATTAAGTCAGATGAAAAGTATACCTTTCTGGAGATTGAATCGATGTATGTTGTGAGAATTTTGTACAATAAATTGCAGGTAGGTGTATTTAATTTGATTGAAAAAAGTATCACGCTGGTAATTGAACCGATATCGCTTGGATTATAAAATAAAAGTAAGTGTAATTCTCACGGTTTCCTGACCAAGGTTTAAATTTATCGTAAAATTGCCCTTGAAATTCATAAAGATGATTACAAATGTTGGCTAGACCGCAGATTAGAACATGTTAATTTTATCTTCGTAACATGATCGATCTTTTAATACTTGTGGTGGGCACAGGAAGGAATGAACAGAGTTTTTTTTATAACCAAGAATTTACCCCGTTATGAGACCATTGCGTCTTGTTATGAAATTCGATTGACTCCGATATCTAAAAATAGTTCTCGCGAAGCTGCTAAGAATCTTACTACTTGTGTATTCTTCGTAATATTAAGATAGGCACAACATTTTCTTACCATGAGCAATAAAGGGTTGATAGTGGGTTAAATTAAAAGTTTTGACGATACCGCATGTACAAATCATACCTACATACCGTAACAATAAATGCGTATGCAAGTACCACAATAGTGGATATCGAAAACATAACAATAAAAAGCAAACATAATATGCAAAAATAAACAACAAGAAAAACAAATCATAAATGAAATATGATCGGAATAGCCACGCGCCATTCTACGATACATTCATAAAAATACATTAAGTGTATCAGAGTAAAAGTTGTAAAAGTAACAGGATCATAATTGGTTACCGTTTTACCGTGATAAAGCGTGCAGTGTATTACCCAGAGAACTCTTGTAAATGTAATTGCTTAATGACTAAACCGAAGACTGTGTGTCATTTCACTTAGCATTCTTTCAATAAAATCAACTCAAAATTCAAGTATTTAAGCAATGTTATGCTTGTTTAAAGATAGGTCCGAACAATTTTACATCCCCGGCTATTCTCCGATTTTCTTCAAACTTTGTTCACTAGTTCTAATTTACTCACACATCGCGAATATCAAAATAATTTTGAGCGAAAACTTATAGTTTCCGAGATATTCAACGTTTAAATTCCCGAAATTTGCACTACACACTTCACAACACATTTGAGCCGTGGAGCCAACATTTTGTTCACCTTTATAATTTATAAGGGCAGTTTTACTCTAAATTTATACCTTGGTCAGGAAGTCGTGAACATTCATACAACATGCATCGATTCAACCTCCAGCAATCCTACTTTTTCAATATCATGATAAATACCATCCATCAAAGCTTTTAATTTAATCCTCAGCTTACCCCACCCACTCTCAACCACCACCACGGTCTTCTCTATAGACTTGGTTAATTATTAACTTTTTCTTCCTTCTCCATACCACACTATTTCGAGATATTGTTTTTTTTATATTATTAAGCCAAGCTCAGGGGATATCCTATGATGCAAAGCACAGCGACACGACGAAAGTGGCGGAGGTGCCGGTGTATTTCACTCCTGAACCTTCGCACATTGTAAGGCTGAGGAAAAACAGAGGATGGTAGACTGTTCCCCATTCGCACAGTTCGGAATAAGAAAGCATCTCGGAATTTTACTATACGGCCAAAAGTATTTTGAAGGGTGAGAGGATGTGCGCGGCTTGCAGCGCGAGTATTGCGTGCAGGACTTAATTTACAAGGGATCTGACTAGATATTTCGTCAATATGGGCCATGTTTGTAGCGATAAATAAGCGAAACACATCCATCCTTGTGGCGGTGCTCGAGTAAGTCGATATGACAAGTTATTGTTAAATTGCCAATGAGCTTAAGGGCTCTCTTTTGGAAAATATCCAATGAAGCTAAGGCTGTGCGGCCAGCCTTAGCCCAGATGTGAGAATTGTATTCCATTCTAGGTCTGATATAGGACATTAATAAACACTAGGAAGAGACACGGAGAGATAACAAACCCCTGGGATACACCGGCATTTATAGATTGAGGTTCAGATGTAACGCCATATAATACAACACAAATTAGGCGAAGACAGAAAACTTTCAATCCATGCTAGAAGTAGATTAGAGAGACCAAGTGCTTTAAGCTTGGCTAAAAGGCAGAATGCCAGACTTCAACAGAGGTTTTTGAAATATCCAAAGCAACAATTTTGGACTCACAAAAATTGCGGAGACTATGGTTCCAATGTTCGTTACAGAAGTTAGAAGGTCTCCAGATGAGCGTCCAGTCCGGAAGCCATATTGGCGATCATTGATGAGTTGATTAGTTTCTAGATACTTCATTAATTTGGATTTAATGATAGACTCAAAAACCATCGAAAGAATTGAAGTGATTGCAATTGGTCGATAATTTCTCGATAATCCTAGGAATTGCTACCCGCTCCCTTCTTGGGAATAGACTGAACATGAGCTAGTTTTCAAGCAGATGGAAAAATTCCTATCGAATACGACAAGTACAATAGTTTGCGCCGAGGATGAGGTGCAGCTTTGAATTAATAAGGGCGAGAAACCATCAGCTCCCGGAGCTTTGGATGCGTCGACCACCTTAAGGACCTTGAACAGATCTCTCGTATAGATGTATATTGGCTCTTGTACTCATCCATACCGGAGATGCAAAACAGGTAATTGTGAAGTAGGTGGAAGATGAGAATACGAAACGAATCTAGCAACCAAAATATTAGCCTTATGCAGGGAGTCAACTACGACTACTCAATTCTTAAGTAGTGATGGTATGGAGGAAGAGATGAAGTTGTTCCTTATCGTTTTGATGAGAGACCGTAAACCTTTGCTACCTTTGCAGCTTGCCAAGATTCTTTGTTTAATACTCTGGTCAAAAACAAATTTGTCTCTGTGGATAATGGACTTACAGGTGTTCCGTGCACTCTTGTAGACTTGTTTCAGCTCTGGACAAGGATGTAATTAATAAGCGGAAAAAGCAAACTCTTTAGCTTTTATAGCTTAGTTGTACATATTATTAAACCAAGAGCGCTTCTGCTGTTGCTTAGATCTGCTGTATGAATACGGAATGTATTCACGCATGCTGAGACTTGGAATATTACTAAGCTCCAGAATGCAGAATGACACCCCCTGAAACAATACAGACTGACCAATCCATCTCCCTGAGGTACTGATTGAGACTTTCCCAATCAGCATTTTTATAATACCAGAGAACCCTGCTTTTAGGTGGAGAGGTAGGGCGGCACAGGTTGGAGATGGTAAATTGAACCGTGATTAAACAGTGGTCTGAATTACCAAGGGGGAACCGACAAAGGTTGAATATTTGTCGGGGTGAGATGAAAGATACAAGACTAATAAATTAGATCTATCGCCAGCTGCATCTGGTACTCGCATTGGCGCATCCACTAGTTGATGCAAATTGAAATATTCACAGAACAGTTCTATGAAACGCCCCGTAGTACTTGTGGTAGAAGAATGCCTGAGCCACGGTTTGTTATGGACGTTGAAATCACCAGGTAATATGATTTATGAAGTGGGGCAGACAGAAAGGAGATCAATATTTTTAGAAATATTGTCAAAAACGAATACCGTGTCGTAATCAGACATATTTGGTTTGCGATACAGGAAATAGAAGTAAATGATGTACCTGTGGAGTTTAAAACGAATGTAGATGTAATTAAACTCTGGATTGGTGGATGGAGTGTCCGTAAGGATGGTAAAAGCAACATCATTCCAGCATTCTGCGACCCCACTATTTTGGGAAAAAAGAAGCACCAAGCTGTAGCCAGGGAAATGAAATGACCTTGGTTTCACTTATCCCAAAATTTTCCGGATTTTTTAATTAAGGTGGCAGTATACCGAAAAACGATGTAACGTTGGGTATTGGTGTGCGGGCAGTCAGAATATTGTCCGGGGCCATTTTGCCAACGTTGCTAGGTTCAAATCGCTGTTCTAGCGCTGCGGTACGGGCGGTCTTTTATACTACCTAATCCACAATACTTAGCCTATATTCAAACACTGATTTACACTTGCTTATAGCTACACGGCGTGGGTGCAGGATAGGAGCTTGCGCTTACTGTTCTTCAGACCAATACGATTAACGTGCGCTTGTCGTTAGAGTACCCAACACGTGATATATGGGATGGAGCGTGCGCTCACTGTTCTTCCGACCAACAGGATTACATGTGCTTGTCGTCAGAATAACCATACGGGGACGCAATGTATGCGTGCGCTAACTACTCTTCTGACAAGCACGATTAGCGTGCGCTTCGTCGTCACTGATCAGTAGTGAGCACACTCTCAGCGGCTGGCTTACTTTGTTGCCTGATTGCTGCTAGACGATTTGTTTTCTCTGGTGTCTAGCTGGAATATATGTAACTTCGTTACAACGATTTGCTCCCCATCCACGAATGTTACAGATATCTAAAAGAAAATTCTGCATGCTCAAAAGAAAAACAACAAAAAAAGCAGAAGAAACAGCGACCCAGAAATTTGGGCGCCACCAGCAGCAGTCAACGACACAGTGAGGAAAAAAAACAGCAATAGTGTTATGACTATTCAGTACCTCAGACTGTGCAGTTCAATGACCACAGCTGGATACACCGGTAATGCTGATCAATGACAAAATATATAAAATATACTTCAGGGAGATAAATATCAAAGGAGATTAATAGAGATCCATCGATTGGACTTTTAAGATTGAGTTTATATATTTATATATATATATATATATATATATATATATATATATTTATTATATATAATCGTTAAATAAAACCCCATTATTTGAAACAATTTTTTTTTATTTCATCCTTCATATTGTGTTTTAAAGATAAATAATGAATTTGAATAATTTCTATATAGACATCTGTTGAGATTAATATCATTCAAATTATCAAAGATTTTAGTTTAACCCACAATTTATCCTACTCACTATTCATATGGGTGCCGCCGCTGTCCACCGAAGAGCCATAGAATAATTTTATGGTATCACACTTGTGTATAGAACTAAGGAAAAAATTTTCAGTAACTTTTTAAGAAAAAATTGCGGCTTTACCTACATCAGATCCAGACATCGCTGATTTTATATTGGAGCGAGGCATTGCTGGCTTACCTTTTGGTTACGTCCGCTCTGCAGTAGTAGCGCCTCTACAACAACAAGGTACTAGGTCCAATTGCTTTTCGCAACCACTATGTAGTTCTATACACAAAGGTATCACCATGGCAAGGTACAAACCATCTCTCCACAAATGGTTGTACTTCAGCTAAGACACACAACTTCCCACAGATGGCGACAGTTAAGCGAGAATAAACGTAAAAAATCTCCTCCTACAAATGCTTGCACCTTAAAGGCGCTTTCACATCGACACCGAAAATTCGCTTTTGCGTTCACATCAAAAACCGAAATTTTTTTTTTTGCTTTTTTCGGTTAAATAGAAGCAACATTTAATTATCATAAAGGAAGTGATGACAGCTCATACGAAAAAGCGTATTTTAATTTTATTTCGAAATCCCTATCCATATTATAATCATATAATATAAAATAAAATAAAATAATATAATTATCAATGTAAACACAAAAGTGAGGTTTAGTACGACCGAAAAAATTTTTCGTCCCGAAACGTTCCACATGTGGAAAGCGAAAAGGAATTGACAGATGTAACCGAAATTTCGTTTTTCGGCCGAAAAAAGATAAAAGTTGTATTTTTCTTAAAAACCGAAAACCGAAAAATGTAAACCGAAAAACTCAATTTAATCCACTTTAAAACTAGATTTTTGCTCCAATGATTAATAAAATCATGGGAAAGAGGATAAACTAATAATTTTACTAGGCGAAAAACGAAATTTCGGTTGCATTCATAAATTCAGATGCTATCGACCCGGATAAAATATGCTAAATTTCTAAAAGTTATTCTTCCGTAGATTGTCTCTCCCATTCTTACCATTTTCAACACTTGTCTCACTATTTCCGAGTTTCCCGCATCATGGAAAATTGCGAATGTATTACCTATAGCTAAATCAAAGTCTCCCGAAAGCCTAAATGACTATAGACTAATAAGCATCCTATGTTTTCTGTCCAAGGCTCTACAGAAGTTGCTGTACTCACAGGTTCTGGAATACTTAGACACCAACAATCTCTCAACCCGATGGCAGTCAGGTTTTCGACCTTCCCACAGCTGTGAGACTACTCTTATGAAAGTGTCTACCGATATCCGTAAATGTCTGGACAAAAACTCGTTTGACCGTGTTAACCATATTGGACTTCTCCAAGGCCTTTGATAGCGTGCATCACACTAGGCTTCTATCAAAACTTTGCACTAATTTCAATTTTGCTTCCTCGGCCGTAGTTTTAGTTTCCAACTTTCTTATTGAGAGATATCAAAAAGTGGGTGTCGTTGATTACTGGTCTAGTTTACTACAATTGTCTTCGGGGGTACCGCAAGGTTCCGTACTTGGTCCCCTTCTTTTCAGTCTTTATATAAACGACCTCCCTGAAAGCATTCAGTATAATAATATACATCTCTATGCCGATAATGTGCAACTATATTTCAGTCCGCCTATAGGTCTGATTGAAGATTGTGTCGATTGCATAAACTCTGATCTGCGTAGAGCTGGCAGTTGGGCAGAAGACAGTCTGTTAGTTTTAAATCCCAATAAATCTCATGCAATGGCAATCTATAGACAGAGCTTGGAGGGATACAACCGACATCCCCGCTATTACCCTGAACTCTGTCAATTTAATGTATGTCAACGCAGTTAAGAGTCTTGGAGTTCTTCTTAACGCTTCTATGAGTTGCTGTAACTAATTTAATAGCATAACTAATTTAATAGCATAATTAATATTTCAATGACGAACTGACCTTCATGCATTCTTCAAGAAACGTAAACATTTCCATTCCGCGTCATAGATATTCCGTCTATGAAAACTCCTACTTTGTTGAAGTTGTACGTATTTGGAACTCAATTTCAGTGGTTATTCAGAGGACGAGCGCTGCAAGAGTTTTCAAGAGGTTTTTTTTTTTCAATATTTTCCATTTTATGGTTGATATTGTGGTTTTCCGGTCTGGTTTCCTGCAGTCGTGCTACGTGTGTGAACGCAATTTAACTACTTTCTAAATAACTTCTATTTTCTTCACTTTTCTCTATATTTGCTTAATTATCTTAATTATAACTATAATTATAACTTATAATTTTAACTTACGTATTTCTTTATTTTTGCTTTTAATTGAATTTTAAATTATATATAGCTATTGTTTATTTTCTGTTCTTGGTATGATATAGTTAGTTCCTCTTTAGTATAGTACAGAAAAAGATTATATTATCTTGTTGTACAAACTCCTAATAAAATTATTTGAATTGAATTGAATTTGAATCTGTCAATTTCTTTTCGGTTTCCACATGTGGAACGTTTCGAGACGAACATTTTTTTCGGTCGTACTAAACCTCACTTATGTGTTTACATTGAAAATTATATTATTTTATTTTATTATTTATTATATTATTATAATTTCGAAGTAAAATTAAAATATGTTTTTTGTATGAGCTTTCATCATACAACTTTTATGGTAATTAAATGTTACTTCTATTTATCCGAAAATATCCGAAAAAAAGTTTTCGGCTTTTGATGTGAAAGTGAAAGCGAATTTTCGGTGTAGAACTTACCGGTTTTCTCTTTTCGGTTTCGATGCGAATGTGCCTTAAGACACGCGACTTCAACGATACGCCTACAGATGGCGGCACTTTAGTTGAGATACAAAATCTCACCCATAGGTTGCTGACTTGTGACTGAAGCACAAACTCGGTTCCATATTTAGCCGTACCCATAAAATAGTTACTCGACCCTACGAAAATTTATTCGTGTTGTTCTTTAGGTATTTTAAATTTTTGTATTAACTTATTTTCTTTTGTTTTTATACTTTTTTGTTATTACTTTTTCATTTAAGTGATATTTTTAACATGTTGTTCCAGTGAATTTTTATTTTGATTTGCTTTTATTTTTAATACCCTACAGGAAATCATCGGGAATACTTCTCACTATTTCATACTTTTGTAACCTATAGAAATAATGATGCTTAAAGTTAATTTGAAACGCACGCATGGAATCGGAAATAGTTCGATTTTGCATGTCTGTTGGAGATAGTGGAACGCCCTGTAAATGTATACAGACATATACATAAGTGAGTAGTGGCGAATATTCAAATTAGGAATCATGGACAAATCATTTAAAAATATTTAAATCATATATAGCTATTATTACACTGAAGGTACCAACGATTTCACCTAGGGTATAATGTTATTGGTCTTTGAGAATTATAATCTTTTTTATTGTTGTTATATTCTTTATTTTATGATTGTTTATATTCTCGTATTTTTTAAATTTTGCGTTATTTACATATTTGTATTTCCGTGAGTATTTTTCTGTTATACTTAATTTTTGTTTTTATTTTACTTTTAGCTTCTTCTAATTATTATCTTCTAATAAATAACCTTACTTCTTCTACATGAGACGTTCTTGGCGAACTAAATACCTAAATAAATAAAAAAAATATATTTGGGCGTCTTCCACGTATACTGGCATCCACAATACTCAAAGTAATCTGGTGATCACAAATCACTATAAAGTTGATGGGTTGCTATATTCGTTATGTTGCAGTCCAACTAAAATTGTAGGTCCAATTACTGAAATTATAAATTATCGAAAAACAGCTGAATTTATCCATATGTCAGGAGATATAAAAAAAAAAAAACAAAGCTCTTCATAGTTTGAACCAATTACTTTGAAGAAAAAAAGCAAAACGTCATTCATATAATGTAAAATGAAGGCAATGCTTCTGCTTTGATTACAAAAATTTTATATTCGATCTTTACATATAAGTAAATGAGTAAGTTTTATTGATTATCCAACATAAAAACTCGCCAATACAGGCCCTTGTCAATTTTGTAACAGTACCATTTTCTATTTTCAGAGGCTTTGCTAAAGTGCTGACAAAAACTGCTATGTTGTCTTGTTTTGGAATTCAGTGTTTTTATCACAATGTTGTACAGCCTGGACGTTGTTTTTCAAAATTAATTTCGGGGAAATCTGTTTTAAAGTGGTTGATATATTTCATCCCTGGCTTAATAAAAGCACTGTTGGGTTTCTGTCAGCCTACTTTAAGTGCTTTCATATGCTTGCAATATTTCAATTAGCCGTCATCTATTTTCTATCTAATTTTGTTCACTGCTACTTCAATGAATACCTTGCACATATTCATCATTCTCCAGTGTGGAAATATTTATACCAATTTAGATACAATTTCGAAAGAAATTTTCGTTGATTTGCTGAAAGATATTTATTTTTGATGTTCGCAGATATTATACACACACAACCGGATTGTTCTTTATTAATTGCAATAAATGAGTATTGAAATATCTATCCATCTGTCCAGTTGCGGGAAATGGTGGGAATTTTAGAGAAACTTTAGAGATCAGACGTTTTAAAAGCAGTTTAGTGGCACTCAGCGTTTTTGTCTATTAGTTCTGTGATTTTCTTTGCAATTTAAATTTTTATGAAATTTTGTTTGTTTTGATTTTAAACACGAAATCACCCTGTTTAGATTGAATATGTGCATTTTTATATCTAACACGTTATTTTCGTTTTATTTATATTTTAACACGTGCATTCTACTTCAACTCTCTATTGGCTTTCTGACAATATTTAAATTGCATAAAAAAAAATTGAATCATCATTGCTACATTTAAATGGAACACAAACACCAAAAAACGTGCAAACATATTACTTTTTAAAATAAAAATATAAACCACCAGTCGTCCAGCATTCTGTAGACGTGATATAGTGGTTACATCGCCGCCATCCAGATAGGCAAAGATTACCAGATATGTAAGAAAACAGTTTTTCTTAAGAAATATTTTTTCGGTAAGTATAGTTTTGTTACTGTTTAGATACATTAAAAAAAAACTTAATAGATTATTTATTGATTGATTACAAGATTCTGCATTTAGAAAAATTTGTTTTAGTAATTGCAAAGATTGTTAATTTTCGGAATCGTATGTTGTGAAATTATGAAATTAATATATGTGTATTTTAATTTTATGGTTGTTTTTGCAGCTTAGGTATCTTAGTTATTCGTAAATATAGTACACGTAGAAAATCTAAGAAAATGACACGTTATCACAGTATCAGTAAAGTAAAAAGGTAGAACACAACATGTAAAGCTTTTCCAGTTATTCACTTTATCTAATCCTTCACTACTATGTAGTACGTAACTAAAGCTTTTTACTCAGATTTAGTATTTCTATAAAAATTTTACTATATGAATAGGCAGATATTATTGTACATAACATACATTGGGTAGAAGTGACGCATAATTCATTTTTTGTATATTTATTTTCAATACATCTATAATTTTGCAAATCTATAGTAAAAAGAAAAAAAAGAATTAATGATAATCTTTAGACTTGGTATCTATTCTTAACTCACCTATTTAATTAAATTTAAGAATTTTCTGGTAATTTAAATGACTAAATATTCGTTTAAAATTTCTTGTAGATGGGGTCGAGGTCCCCGCAGCGGTTCTCTAACGGGCCAACATCCAACTGTCATCGATTATCGGACGGGCTACATTCGTTCCCATCTTCGGTCCCCGTCCGGCCGTGTGAGATGACCGATTTATCACCAACCTTATCACAATCGAATTATATGGTTACAGCAGCAGCAGCAGCGCCATTTGGTGGGCACCCTTCTGCGAGTAGTGGAAGTGGTCTATTTGCTTCTTATTTTGGCAGTGACGATTCATCTAGCAATAAGAAAAAATCTTCTGAGACAACGTTCTTTAGTCTGGGCTTTAGGCGTAAGTCATCTGCATACTATGCAGCGACCGATTAAGTTCTTGACGTCGACCTTATGTTTTTAAATCAATTATAGTTAACGATATGTAACAAATTAAATTAAGATAGCAATGAAATGGAGCTACATATATGGTATATTTGCAAAAGCAAGGTAGAGACTCGAGTAACATTACAATATTATAAGGGGTGTTAGCGTTTTTCATTTGATCTATGCATATTTACACGCACGCCTTGGAAACGAAATTGACAGTAGAATTTGAGTATGGGAGCTAGGTATATGGTAGCCTTGTTAAATCGTTTAATGTTAGACACACTCGAGGAGTATATAAAAGATCTGTTTAATGAAGTCAAAAAAAGTTCAGAGCAGCTCGGATTAGAGAAGGGCAGCACACCTTAAACCACACATTTCTGAAATTTCTGAAAAATTAATGTCAAGAAACTTATTTTTTTCACCAAAAGACACAATTATTTAAATTATTCCAAGAGAATAGTCAAGAAACGTACTTTTTTTTCCACAAAAAATCAAAAAACCACAATAGTTTTAATTATTTATGAGAATTTTCAACACGTGTATATTTGTCAAATGCCTGCTGTTCCTTCGAAAAAGTTAAAGCAGAAAATCTTGCTCTAAGTCACTCCAGTTCACTTTAGAGCAGACTCATGAAACAGTTTAGTTTAGAGAACATTAGACCAGTGCTCTAAATTCATGAAATACGAGTTTCTGGTCTTTTCTGCCCTCTTATGCTCTAAGAGTAACCTATAGCAGTTCATAATATATTATCAGGCAGCAGAACAGTACGGTAATTATTCCATTCATTTGTCCTTTCTGCAAAAATTGCATTAGCGTTTGTTACTGGTCTGCATAGGAGGCGCCACCTGAAATCAAGCCTCACACGAAGGGTTTTTGTGGCATATTTTCGAAACTAGCAGGTTTTAATCAAAAATATTTTACAGTTATATTCCTCTTATTATTCCGCGTCCAACGAGTGCTCATTTATCAAAATCGGTGACAAAAAATTTTAATCGAAATTTCGCAAAAAAAGCAGGGACTATATGTAGCCTTTGCACTTTTTTCATTAAAAAAATCACTTGTCACCGATCTTGACGATTGAGGGCTTATTTTAACGGGGAAAGGAATACAAAACGATGACAAAAGGAATTTTGCTAAATAAATGTCTAGTTTTTAAAATAGAGCAAAAAACTGCATAGGAAGCGCCACCTGAAATCAAGCCTCACACGAAGGGTTTTTGTGGCATATTTTCGAAACTAGCAGGTTTTTATCAAAAATATTTTACAGTTATATTCCTCTTATTATTCCGCGTCCAACAAGTGCTCATTTATCAAAATCGGTGACAAAAAATTTTAATCGAAATTTCGCAAAAAAAGCATGGACTATACACTTTTTTCATTAAAAAAATCACTTGTCACCGATCTTGACGATTGAGGGCTTATTTTAACGGGGAAAGGAATACAAAACGATGACAAATGGAATTTTGCTAAATAAATGTCTAGTTTTTAAAATATGCACTTTTCTTGGCTACTGAACTGCACTGGCTATAGAGGGTGTTTCCACCTAGGTGGTTCATACAGCAGGGGTGATATTACTCACCCAGGTAAACAAAAAATTTTATGTCATGGGGGGGGGGGGCATATAAACCGTTTCGGAGTTATAGGGTGATTAGAAAAATATGCTGGGTTTTCTTAAAAAGTACAGGGTGTGCGGTCACCATATAATTGTATACAGAGCTTCATGGCCTTTCCAACGACTGCTCAATCAGCTCCATACTCTAATTGTTATTGTGGTCTTAAGTAAAAAAATAGGATATTTTACCTTCTTTTTACTTTGCCCCTTACTTGTTTTTTTTTTTGTAGAAAGGTGGTTAACATAACTTTTTTTATAAAAACTATAAACTGTGGACTCTCCTCCTTAAATGACCTATTACGCCCTATGTGCTATATGTAGCCGTCAACGACTTATTAGCTCTTAACCTCTAGTCAAAGCTATTCTCAAACATATTCTCAAAGCTAAATTGTTCCCTTAGTGACTGAATATAAATAATTTTAACAAAAAATTTCGTCTAATGTCGGTATAAAGCTATTCACGATTTAACGGCTACAAATACCACATATCGTGTAATAGCCCAAATTAAAGAGGAGAGTCTAAAGTTTACAGTTATTGTAAAAAAAAGCTATGTTAACGACCTTTTTGTAAAATTAATAGATGTCAAAGTAAAAAAAGTGTAAGAAAATCTGAAACTTTAGTTTACACCACAATAACTTCTGAGAAGAGAATTGTATATGTTTGATTGAGAAGTCGTTGGAAAGACCATGGAGCTCTGCATACAATGAGCTATTGACAGTGACCACACACCCTGCACTTTTTAAGATACAGGGTGTTTTGTGAAAACCTATCATATTTTCTTAATCACCCTGTAACTTCGTAACGGTTGATATGCCGTCCCCCACCCCTGCCATACAGGTTTTTGTTTGCCTGAGGCAGAACTATCACCTGCGCTCTATGGACCACCTAGGAGGAAACACCCTTATATTGAACGTAGTAAATTGCCATAACATTATTTTTGGTTTCTTTATTTTGCCGTGTTACTGTGGGCTTTGTGCAGAATTCTTCTATAGATTGCTGTAACATTCAGTGAATAAGAGGTAAATGACGTACAAAAATCTGACGGTTGCAATCGGTGTATGAATATTAATAATATTCTTTATGTTTAATTTTATGTATAAATGGCTGCGTAAAATTCAAATAAAACCTCTCTTTTGGTAGAGGGGATTATACTAGATGATAATGACAAAAATTAACAGACAACTTTGAAATCCATTCAACTGTATATTTTTCTAGTCCGAGAAGTTAATATACACATTATGGGTAAAAACCTTTCGAGTTTGTGTAATAACTTTGAAACCTGGGTAAAAACTTTGGACTAAACATAGAGACCATTATAGCGAATTGTCTCTGCTTGGTGCGTGGGCTACCTCAGCAATCCATTTACTCTTTAAGATTAAGGACAAGAGTGAGTAAGTGAGTGACTAGGCTGATAGACCTGCTAAAATGGTTAAGCTAAATCTAGCCTATTATCGAGCTTGATTATTGCTTGCAAATCTTATTCGATGATAAATATTTCTCCGCTAATTTGCAACCTTGAAGCTGCAAGTATGGGACTCTGACGTATGATATGCATGAAGATTTCTATTTCTTCTTCATACAGTTGACACAGTTCGTTGTTGTAAGATTTGACTATCTTCCCTAAGAAAGTAACGCACGGAGCCTTATCAGTGATTGCATTAATAAATAGCAACTGTGTGTTAAGTTCGTGCATCTGGAGAGGAGAATGGGTTAAGAATGTTTCGATTGCCTTATAACATGACGATATCCAGTTGCCTGTCTTCCAATTTTTCTAATTCTTCCTAAAGTGGCTTTTTAGCAAGCCAAACGATGGGTGTATGGACTATCAACCCCGGTTTTAGTCAATTCGTCTGCTTTTTCATTTCCTTTCGCTCTTTTGTGTCCAAAGTAGAGCTACTTTGTTGTCCCTAGCCAGCAGCTCGAGTTTCGTGTGGCAGATCCACACTAGTGTTGACTCATGTCTTGAGATTACAGAGCCAGGAGCACAGCTTGGCTGTCTGAGCCCCAACTTCAATAGCGCTTACCTTCGCATGAAAGATGGAAGCCCAGCCAAAAAGCAGAATGGAGAGTTCTTGTTCTGAATCCACTACCCCTGAGCTTGTTTTGTTATCCTTTCTGAATCCGTCAGTAGATTAGATTTGTTAGATTTGTAGACAGGTGCGCAGGAGTTAGCCTCAAATTTACTGCGACCTAAAAGATCTATTGTGAGTCTCCGTTCAATTAACTACCTTTCTAGATACGTCAGTACATAAAATATGAACTGGAGTCCTTTGTCTAATATTTCCCAATAATGGCTACCTGGTAAGTAATTTATTTATTTCTTGGCTTTAAGCCAAGAATAGTTTCCAATGCTAGCTGAGGACATGATGTGAATTCACTAGTGGCCCCTGACCGGACCATCCTGTCCACCTTACCAAAGTTTCTCTTGGTACTCGCTTGCATCTTTTTGTCCACCAGATGTTTGCTCCATAAGAAAATATGAGCCTGACTAAAACTTGAAAGATTCATAAGGTACTTTGCGGTTCAAGCCCCACTTTTACCCGAAATATATTTCGCATGAGTTGACTAACCATATAGCTTCGTGGGTTAACATTTTAAGATGGGAATCCCAGGTAAGTTTGTTGTTTGGGAGTGCTCGTAAATACATATATTTTTTTATTCTAGTATAAGTCCTTTTAACCTGAGCTGGGCACTGATAGGCCCTTTTTTGCTGTCTAGGTTTATGATCCCATGATTGATAGTCCCATATTCCACCGTCATCTAGTAACGATGTTAAAGACAGTTGGCATATGCTCGGGTAAGACTTTTGCATTAGGTTTAAATTCCACATCTTAGCTCTGTTTCCTTTATTGCAGTGCAAATATGTCTGATGACGACTGGGTATATATTTTTCACAATATATCTAATAATATTTCTTATTAAATGTCTCCCCTTCTTTCGAAAGCTGGCATACGTGGATACATTTCGTATTCTTACAAGAGTATACACCAACACAATCGTTCTTACTTTCATGATAAGAATAGCTAAGCCGTCAGTATTTAGGCGGATAGTTTACGGATACATTACCTGCCTCACATCCGAGATTTAAACACTGCATAGCATACACTATAAGAACATCCTGAACGGAGAGAGAAATTTGTTGTTTGACTGTCGTATTATACAACAAATTTTTGGAAACCAAAAAAGCAGCGTGGTATTTTGGCTTATCTCAAAATCATTACAAATTGCTTCACCAATGCGTCCACACTTTCTCTGTTGATAAATGTTTGCAAATTCACTTCATAGAAACCTGTTTTGGTCCTGCATATTACGAACTTGCATGCAAGATGATAACCTGGGGGTTACACGAGATAGTACAGCTTGCATGCAAGCCTCCCTTCTGCCCCGAATTTAAACTTGACAGCAGAAGGCAGTTCGGTAGATTTGATGTCATATCACCTTGTATGCAAGTTCATTTAAAATATGGCATTGAGACGTAAACTCTTGCATATATTGAAAAATTATAGAAATAAAAAAACTAACAGAATGATAAAGGCCTTAGAGAAAATGGAGAGGAAGGTGTTGATAAATGATGTAATACAAATGATCCCAGGAAATCTCATTTTCCCAGTACAGATTTAACAATTTCTCTCAAGCATTTATTTTCCGCCATTTTGAAAACTGTTTAATGTCAAATTACTATCACCTCAGCTGCCATGATTTTTAATCGTGCAAGTTCGCTGAAAGCTGAGCTGCCTGCATGGCAGTAGGGAGAACAGGTGCAAGAAGTATGGTAGTGCAAGTTACATGTAAGTTGGTCTATCTCTTGTAACCCCCGGGTAAGACATCAACCGAACTACCTTCTTCTTTCAAGTTTAAAATCGCTTTGGAAGGGAGGCTTACATGCTAGCTGTACTATCTCGTGTAACCCCCGGCTTAGGTACTTTAATGAATGTCAAAAAAGAGTATGAAAGTTCATTGTCGATAAAGACGATAAAATCCCATATAAGCTCTTGTTGTTGAATACCTTTTATGTTGTTATTCTCACTCTCGTGGTTATTTTTGTAATTATTTAACTAGTCTGATTCTTTATAAATTAATCTCCGCGAGATCGTTAAACTATTGTTAGATTTCTTCCAACGAGCAGCGAGTATACATCCTTGGTGACTTTTGTGATTTACATTGAACCGAATTTATTTATATTTATTTTATACTTATACTACTTGAAAAATTCACTTAATCTAGTTCCAATTGATTCAATAGTTATTGGCTTTGTTTTTCAGTTATTGGCCACAGGAATATTAGTATTAAGATATTTTTTTCTAGTGTACGAATAAAACAATAAAAAGAAATTTTATGTTGAAGCTACTTATATCAAAACATTTCCAATGAAACCTTCACAGAGCTTTTATGTCTTTATTGTGCCCAAGGGTACAAAAACTTTGCTAAGGATAGCATAATCATGTGCGTAAATCTAATGCTTGTTAGTGTTGGTTGAGTTTACACTATTATATCATACTAGTTCACATCCATGGTATAAAGCGTAAGAAAGTTTGTTCCATCTCAGTATGAGAGAAACAGTTTTTCTTTTTACATTGCATAATCAGTTGCCTAAATTTTGATAGCTGTGAAGAAATCATAGGCGAATAAATCGAGTTGAGCTTTTAAGTGCTTATTTAATAGAATTTAAGAAAAGGAAATCTTTTAAAATGGTGAATTGTGTAATAAATGGTTGCAGAAATGAAAAAAAAAATTTTTCATACATTTCCTTGGAAATTTGGCAACTAGTGACGTTGTGCTCAGATGGAACATACCTGATACTCCATATACCATGGTTCACATCTAGATTAGATTAGATATAGATTACAGCGTAATTTGCTTTAGTCTTTTGACGTACATACTCCCGTTCTGGCGTAGCTC
Organism: Dioctria rufipes; assembly: GCA_963924295.1. NCBI lineage: Eukaryota > Metazoa > Arthropoda > Insecta > Diptera > Asilidae > Dioctria > Dioctria rufipes. Next base: position 117,823,053 of record OZ002741.1, read on the forward strand.
TCAGTAAATTGTCTACGTTGTAATACGCCTGCTTATATTCAATTAAAGGTGCTGTTGTATTTCTAAGGTATCGCAATCTCAATATTTAAGCATATAATTGAGATCTGGTCTGTAATTGATCGCCCGTATGTTATAAAACATTCTCCGATAATGTACCACAAAACTTTCAACTTGCAACTTTCAAAATGGCGATTCTTCGATAGCTGCATTCTATGCTGTTGCGCTTCATAAGACCAAAAGATTTCTGTCGTCAAGAATAATATTGATAGCGTCACTTTGCACAATACTACCTTTCGAAATTTTATTATAATATATAACGCTTTCTCTATTTAGTCTTATTAGTATATATAATAATTCCTTTCCATTTCATTGCTGGTTTTCACTGAACATCTACTGGCTATCCATATTATCGTATTCTCATCCTGCTAAAAACTAGTTATTCTCATCCTACCTAGTTTACAGGTGAAATGCTTATTTTAAAAGAATTCAAAGTAGCTCATCCACAATATCTTGCCCTACAGGTTTTCTTTCGTGCGTTCTTCTTTTACTTAAAAATATATTTATATTCCATTTAAAATTTAATACTAACTACATATTTATATTGCACTGTTCGTAAAATTTATCTTCTAGTATCAAAAGCATAAGAACCCCTTGAATTTGTGTATTAAGATGAATGTAGTAACTAGTGAATTTTTTTAAACAAGATGGAGACCACGACTAGTAACAATATTAGTATCAACTCAACATATTTCAACTTATAATGAATTTGTAAAAATTAAATTTAAACGTGTAAGAAAATTTCGAACTGTTACATCTAAAGCTGATATTAAAAAAAAATCAATCAGAAAAATACAATACAATACAACATTTAATATTAAACATAAGATAACTTTTAGAACTATCTATGTAGCAACTCTAGGTAACTTTTAGACTAAAATTATTGATTTAAAACGTGTAAAATAATTAAAATTTGTTATTTAAGAAAATTGTTTAATAAAAAACTTTCCAGATATTTGTGTCCCATTTAAATTAAAAACTCAAGAAATTAAAAAAAAAACTAAGCAGTTATTTATACATAGATATGTACTAAAGTTGCCACCTGTCTTTTTCACGTTTCAACCAAGATTTCCCAGTATTCCCCTACAAAACAGAAAACAGCGCCACTTCTATTATTATTACGAAAATTATATAAGTATAGAGCTATGAATACATATTATATAGTTTTACAATTGTTTCATCATTCTGATAGAATCTCATTATACTAGCTTGCAAAAAAAGGTTTCTTATGTGGCATTTGAACCCGGAACCATTTGATCGTTGCGAAGTAAATTTACTATGTTTTCTGAGGTTTTATCGTTTTTTGTTAGTAAATTTATACTTTAAAGATAGAGTTTGTTTTTGATTTCGCTGTTATCATTTTATTTTCTTGGATTAAAAAACTCACAATTACGTTTTAATTATATAATTTAGTTGTTATCATACAAAGATTTGATCTCCCAAATCAGAGTAAATCACATTAATGTGGTATCGTTTAATTCATAATTCCTCTTTAACAACATGGTATTACATACAACTATTCCTGAAAAAAAAAAAAACTATGAGTAATGGGATTTCATAAAAACTACATCCAAAATTTATAGAAATTTCGAAGTTTCGCACGCTTGGAATTAATTCAAATGTGCAGACATGCCATTGTCATCCAAATGGGAAGCCCACTTTCTCTCATACTAGAGGATCTACTGAACAACACCCTCGTGAGTTTACAATTTGAGCTCAATATCGTATAAAAGATCTAACGATGAATAGAAGAACTGTTTATGATAATTTCACATACCAAGTAATTTCTAAAATTGAGGTACTCAAGAGGTAACACACAAGACTTCAGTTCACAGTTGAAGATGAGCAAAATATTCCTATTCCGTAGCTGCACATTAGACTACTGCTAGAAAATGTTACCATAGTTGCAGATTAGTATTAAAAACAAACATGTTTCTGTACACTGATTAACTTCAATTCATCTCACCCAAAATACCAAAAAATTAATCCTGCTAAAAACTTTATTAGTACGGTCCACACAAAAAAGCATCATGATCATAAAAAAAAAATACACTTTATTCCACGTTACTTCTTACACAGCCGGAAAAAGACTCATCTTCTCATTTCTTAAATATTTTCAGTCCTATATTTTATACTTCTCGACCTTCAAATTTATATATCCATACATATACATTCACCTGACTGAACTAATAAAATACCTGAACCTTTTCCTTGCATATAGGTACTTAAAAATGAACGAAAATACATGCGACTATGAATCATAAAATGTGGAAAATGTTCGGGGTTGTAAACTACTTATCTTAAAGACCAAGGATGCTATAAAGAATTTCTTTTCCTTAAGGGATGCGACTAATAAACTAGTTATTCATTTTCTTAGAACTAGGTAATTTGCTGGTTCGTGTTGTGAATGCAGCTTACAATACTAAGTTTGATGTTTGCATGTCCGTCTGTCTGTCCATTCGTCCGTCAGGCCGTCTGTCTGCCTGCCTGTGTGCCCAATAACTCACGAACGCGTGTACTTATAAATTTGGAATTTTGTACGCGGACTTTAAACAAAAAAGTAAAATTTAGTTCGAAAATGAGACAAATCGGGCAATTCCTTCGTGGGGTTGCCATTCAAAAATTTCGTTTTCCACTAAATATTTGGACACTGTTTGAAAACGCGTCGACATTGAGAGCTGAAATTTAGTGCATGGTGTTTTCATAGTAATAGCAAATAAAATTTCAAAAATGGACTAAATCGGGCAGCACCTTGTATTGCCATATAAAAAAATTTATGTTTTTGCATATACTGTGAAAACGATCAGTTTTAGACGTACCGAAAACTTCTTCAGAATCCAAAATCCTATAAAATTGGTTATAATCATTTTTTCTGTCCGACGAACCGTTCTAGAAATATATGGGAAAAACCACTTCAAAAATCAAACTCGCACAGATGGGTGACCATACGAGATTTCATACGGGCATTCATCTAGAGTCTCATAAGAATTAGTCTTAAACCAATTCTCTATTTTTTAATTGTTAAAAATGAATTTTGTTTAAAATGAACTCATTTCAGTACACAAATTACAAAGAAGAGCTCAATTTATGATCATTTTAAGCTAAAAGTCAGCCCTCCATTTATGATAAGCCCGAGTTAAAAAGGAGTTATTTCTTTATGATCATACTGAGCTAAAAACGAGAGCTGCAGTTTTAATCAATTTGAAGTTCAAAACGCATGCTCCTCGCTTAACATATGCCTATGTTAAAATGAAGTGAAATGATGCTGATAACCAGCGCTACTGTAATACGGAAAGAGCTATCCGTGATTACTCGTTGCATGATCGCCTTACTGGGATCAAACTCATTAGTCCAACGTTCCATTAACCCCAGCATTGAGTTTACGTTGTTTACAATATTACTAATGCGATAATTTTCTTTTTAGTAATTTTTACTTCTTTTATTTTATTACCAACTCAGAAGAAATATTCCTTTTCAGAAAACTGTTTTATTAACTCTAAAATATCTAAAAAACAACCTCGACCGAACGCATCAGATTAAGATCAAGAGCCAGCAATCAAGAAACGCATTTTTATTATAATTCTTACAATTATGTATATATATACAGGTATATATGAAAATAATAATTCAAAATTCAAATTTTAAAAGTACAATTGATCAATGGCTAGAGCCCGAAATGTTTCCTTTATTGGGGTAATTAATATGTAACAGTATGGCATGAAGTAATTCAGCAGTCTACAATGAACTCAAATATTTTCAGCGACTTTCTTAAGGGCTTACTTTAGAAATTGGAAGACGATAATCTGGAAAAAATTTGGTTGATTTCGGACGACGGAAGTACCCACAAGACCCATGATGTAAGTGATTTTGTTAGTTAGAAATGATACACTCTTCTTTTTCTACTACCATATTCTCTAATGCTGAACCTCATCGAAGAAGTCTTTTCTAAGATCAGGTTTAATACAAGATATATGTTAGCTGATCATTTAAATCGTAAATAGTTGGCAGATGTAATTAATAGCTCTGTTGGAACTGTGACTTCTAAAAATTGTTATAATATCCTTGTTACTGGTTAATGCCAGCTGAAAGCAAAACGTGGCAGAATAGGATAAACACAAATTAATAAATCAAGAGGTAAAAACATCTGTTTCGTTAGCTCAATGGTTAGAGCAGTCGCCTGGAAAGCGGAAGGTCCCGGTTTCAAACCCCGGACGAGCGGTTGTTTTTTCCTGTTGTGTTTGCGATTTGATTTAGAATCGTTAAAAATAAAAAGTTCTTAAAAAAATCTTCCATTCCGTTATAATTATTATTTCAATAATTATAACTCCTGCTTCCAGAGAACCGTTATAGACTAGGTTATATGTGCATATATGTATATTGAATTATTATTATTATTGAATAATGTTTTCATATTTACCTTCATGTGTAATTATATGAATCATAATAACATTTTTGATTTCTTACTATGTAATTACTATTACTTGATTTGAAAAAGGGTGAATTTGATTGTCACATAAGCAATTATACTGAAAAGGAAACTACATGCACATGTTGTTATCGCCGTAGTGGTAATCGATTTTTACAAATCTATGGATATGCTTTGTCACATGAAATATCGATAGTGGTATACCTGATAAAAAGTCATCGCTTATTGGCGGTGGGTTAACAAAACTTTGTTTTAGGGTTCCGTACCTCAAAAGGAAAAAACCGGAATCCTTTTAAGATCGGAATTGTGTCCATGCCTCTGTCTGTCACAGAAGTTTTTCTCAAAAACGACGTTACGTAAGAATTCGAAATTTGACAGAATGTTAGAATATTTTGATGTCAAGGACTATGATTTTTTTTTAATTTTTATGCGGGTAAGTTGGGCTTCCTATAAAAAAACTTTTTTTTTTTGTATTATGTATGGGTCTCGTTTGAAGTTTTTCTTTTTTCAAATTTTTTGGTGACTTGCTCATAAATAACGCTCATAATGTGTGAAAAACACCGCCACCGTGATCTTCTAGGCTTCTAAAGTTAAAATTTTGTATTATCAGGATGAGTCATAGATAACATAAAAACTGCAGCATTTTTCGCCAGTCTCATGATTTTTTTTTTTTGCGTTTGCAATTTTACTAATGAAATCAACTCTTATAGATTACTCTCGCTTCTGGAAACTTGACAATGCAGTAGTGTTCAAATAACTAATGATAATTATTTACTAATGTTTAAGCACAATGTCGCACAATTCAATCATTTTTCAGTTATCACAGGCAAATTTGAATTAGATTTAAATACATATGTTTAAATTCGGTCGATCGATTGTTTGTTGATAAAGTTCTGACTGCGCGAACTCGACTCCTTCTTGGCCGAATTTTTTTATACTCAACTTTAAACTTGAAATTAAGCAAATGGATATGCTTTTCTTTCAGCCCGCCCTATTGCTCCATATATTATTAGAATGAGGTCGTTACGGAAATTGCAAAACTAAAAAGCTTACCAAGCCATAGCAGAAATAAAATAAATTCAAATCATTTTAAATACAGGATGTTTCTTCCATGGTGGTCCATAGAGCGGGAGGTGATAATACTCACCCAAACAAACAAAAAATTGTATGACAGGGGGCGGGGGCATATCATCCGTTTCGGAGTTACAGGGTGATTAAGCAATAATGCTAGGGTTTCACAAAACACCCTGTATCTTGAAAAGTACAGTGACACGGTCATCGTATAAAGCGGATTGTAATCAGAACTTCATGGCATTTCCAGCGACTGTTCAAGTAGCCCCGCAATTCATTTCTTCTTTGGAGTTATTGTGATCTAAACTCAAAATTTCGGATTTTCTTACCATTCTTTTAAATTGGCCTTTATTTTTTTTGCCTAAAGGTCATTAACATATTTTTTTTTATAAAAACTACAAACTGTAGCCTCTCTTCTTTAATTGGACCTATTACATATGCTATCTGCAGTCGGTAAGGAATTATTAGCTCACAACCTATTCGGGTCATACCAAAATTAGCTGATATTTATTTAAAATGACGTGAAAGGGGACAAATTATCTTCGAGAATAAGTTTAAGAACAGGCTTGAGAATAAGTTAAGAGCTAATAATCCTTTAACGGCTACAGATAGCACATAGGGTGTGATTAGTCAAATTAAAGAGAGTTCACAGTTTACAGTTATTGCAAAAAAAAAATAGAGGTCAAATTAAAAAAAAAGGTAAGAAAATCCGAAATCTTGACTTTAGACAACCATAACTTCGTTGGGAAGAGGGGTACGGTGCTGATTGAGCAGTCGCCCTGTATTTTTTAAGATACAGGATGTTTTGTGAAAACTTAGCATAATTTCTTAATCAATCACCCTGTAACTCCTAAATGGTTGATATCTCCTGTGCTCTGCAGTGCACTGCACGAAACCAAAAGAACACAGCAATACATATGTACCTACATATATGTAGACAGTTTTCATGAAATTCAAGGAAGGCGTTGATTAGTAAAGAAATAATATACTAACATTTGACGATTTTATGACAAAATAATTGAATACATTGAAAGAATAGTTAGATAGAGTCTATGAACTCTTTTGATTTGGCATTTAAAGATGTGAGTTGATGCACAATTTACCCGAATTACTACACCCAATGAGTGCATTTGCTATAGCGAGCACATCCAAAGTAAATTGCAATGGTATTAATGAATGGATATCAGTTTTCCGAATTTTCTTGCTTGGAATCAATGCATATCATTCGAATACTTTCAGAAGCAAAACGGAAACGCCCTCAAAAACTTTCCAAAACTCTCCCCTTGTGACAAAAACTTTATATGGCTGCGATATACTTATAGTAAGCAAATAATGATACTATGGATTTTTTTAAATTTATTGCAAGCATATCGAACAATTCGCCCATCTTTAATCAGTCGTCATGTAGTCTATGTTCGTGCCACGTAGTATTTTTAAATTAACAATAATTAAGTCTTGTTAAAATCGCACTTAGTAAATACTTAGTAAATAAATAATAATATTTTTTTAGTTTAGAGAGAGAATTTAGTCCATGAACAATTTCATGGAAAGATCTTGAAGGACGCACTGCATCACCATTCGAAAGGAAATTTAAGGCATCAAAACGATTTCCTATAGTTTGTCTCAGAATTACAACAGTTGAATAACTAGGGCTAACCGAATATTCGGGGAATTTCTTGAAGATTGCGGGATCATTACAGAACCTCTGAGTTAGTTACTTTGGAAAGATTCCTATTTTCAATTTGCTGAATATCAAAAGCAAGCCTTAAATCAGCTGAGGCAAGTATTGATTATGTAGCCTACGTGCTTGCTATTATATTTAATCGGCATACAGTAACTTCACTTTATACTGGTGCCAACAAACTATACAATATTTCCCGAGAAAGATGGTCAAGTTGGTCAACTTCCCCTTGAGAGGGGAACTATACCAGTCACATGCTAGATGTGCCAGCAGTAAGAATAGCATTGAAAAGATTTCTTGTAGTTATCTGTTAGTGTATTTTCAAGGTATAAATTTTAATTGGTCACTGATTGCTCGGTCTTCACCTGTACCATAGATAAAAGAAAATGATCCCAAAAGTCGCTTGATGAAAAATGGTGCTTTCAGACTTTGTAATTAAATACAGGCTAAAGTAAAAGTAGTATCATGTAAATGCTCTTAATATTAACCCTGTGGTACTTACTATTCAAGAAGATACCGTCCCCCACTCGTACAGGTCAAGAAAGGATCAAAGTGTTAATATCATAAATCTACTTTTAAGACATAGACCTTTAAGGCATAGTTTTAAAGAAAGATCAATAAATGTATGAATATTGGAATTTAACTATGTAATAATCTATGTTATTAGATATTTTTCAAATTGAATTCTTGATTAGTTTAATATTCTGTGAAACATCTGTTAAAAAAATGTTATTTTCATGAATAAAATTACTAAAAATACTCTATTTTATTTTACATTATACTGGTTTTATGTTAAATAATATATGTATAATGATTACACATACATATATGTATATACGTTGTACATGTTTTACATTTCAAATTATACTAGCTGGTCCGGCAGAAGTTTTTCTGCTCTTTACGGGAGGTGGCGAATGAGTTTGACTGAGTTAAGTCCCTGTATAAGTAAATCTGAACCGAAAGGTCATTGACGCGTCTGGAGGATAAGCAATGGTACCGGAAAATGGCCGCGCCCATGATCAAGCGCGTGGAAGCGCGGAAAATTGCAGTTAATTTGAATGAAGAAAAATTAACTGCTTGATGCTTAAAAGCGGTACATTGGTAATGACAATTCAAACTTAAAGTTCGTACATTGAATTTTGAAAATAAAATCCTAGATTTGAATATGAGACATAAGAATTGACATTTTAAAAAGTAATTTCAAAAACTGTAGACTGAAAATACAGAATCATTATAAATGAAAATCGCAAATCAATATTTTGATAATTAAAAATTGGAAATCAAAATTCAAAATGCTTCCACTTTCACTATAAAGATTTCATGCAAAATATGTTAAGAATAAATAGGTAATAATAATAACCATTTTTATTTAAGTATGCAGCTTTAAGTACATTATAAAAAGTAATAAATGTTCATTAATGACATATTATTTATTTCGTGTTTATCTTAACCCTAAATCATGAGCAATATATTTTGGTAGTCCATGAGGTCATTAATGTTTTTCAAACACGTGAACACGCAACATATACGGGTCTGTAAGAAAAACATGGATTTTCCAGACCTAATCTCGCATATGGTCATTGTTTGTCCTGGCGACTTATTTATGGTCATCGCTAATGCGATTTATGCGAAATTGTACACATTTAAACGGAATTGGTGTCCCGGTTGGGTGGAGTATCACTGGACTGCGTATCAGTAAATTTTCCGTTTAATATGGTCGCTTTAATGACATTTTTCATAAGTTTTTTTAATAACTAATCTCGTTCCATTTTAACGCCTGGGTGTTCAGGCCACACCGAGTTTTCCATCTGATCCCCCGATGCTTTTCCTTTCCAACAACGTATTTCCTAGAAATACATCAAAGAATGTAAATAAAAAAGTAACACATAAAAACACTTAACTAAAGACATCCCATTGATCCAGTGACATTCAAACCCCCTTCCATTTATATTTATCACCTGAAATAGATAAAATTCATTATTTTAATGAAAACTAATAAATAAGAACAAACTCACCGAAAACTACGTACCTCCGTGTATTTACATTTTTGACATGTCAAAATGTCATTACATCACACCAGCTGTCTTCACCCTCGCCGCAATCAATGCTCAGAGGAATGAAATTATGAAAACAAGCATAACATAGCTGTTAAAAGCGGCTATAAAACGCCCACAGCAAAAGCAAACATTCCCATTTCAGAATATAATCTGAAATCAACAGAATGTACTCTGAGCTTCCCATATAAACCTAATTTTGCTTCCTAAGTAGGAATTTACTTCTACTGCAGTAATTTACTTCTGTTTCATTTCTATCCTTCACCTAAGTAGGAATTTACTTCTGCTTCATTTCTATTCGTCACCTGGGCAGGAATTTACTCCTGCTGTAAAAGTCTACTTCTGCTTTATTTCCATCCTTTACCTGAGCAGGAATTTTTCCATGCTGCAGAAATCTACTTCTGCTTCCTTTTCATCCACACCTAAGAAGAAATCTAATTCTGCTACTGCTGCCGTGTTTACATGGGCAGCAAAGACAGAAACCTTCATTCTGTTTTGCCTACGGGGCACATTGTACTTCAACTCTCTTTTCCACGCAAATATATCTGGAAATTTAATTCTGCTTTAACACTGCAGCCCTACACACTGCAGCATACACATTGCAGCGATATGCAACAGCGCTACAAAGGCATTTGTTTTCTGCCCTTATTACCCTACACGCTTCATACTCTTCTACGCTGTAACACACTCACAAAAAATCTTATTCTGTTCTGTTTCTTAGCATTAATTTTTAAATTTCACGAATCTTATGACAGATTTATTTATTTATAGAACTTATTTATTGAATTTTAGTTGAAATTTAATTGTTGAATTGTTTTAGTTTGGGATATTTTTGACTAGTTTAAGAATTGAATTTTGTGATATAGTTTTAAGCATTATACATATATTGAAATAAAATGTTATATTTGAATTGAATAAGGGCTGAGTTACCTATTTATGAATCGGTACCCCCTTTCGCTTCAGCTCAGATCTCGCACTGGGAGTATTTAAGTTTTGAAGCAAAATTGTTGGTAAACAGATTTTCAAATGTAAGTTTTGTGGTGAAATTCCTGGTAAGTCGATTGAGTTCAAAACTCAATGAGATAATTTACGCTTTCATTTTTATGTACCACTGTGCAATTGATTTAAACGAAATTAATTCATCAGACAATGTTTTTTTTGTTTTTTGAAGTCGATTTCGTCAACTTCGACATTTTTAGCAGCCAAAATCGCTCGTTCAGTCAGACATTGATGCGATAATTATCGCAATTTGATTAATTGTTCTATTTTCAGTAAAACTACCTTTTCTTTTACCTATATTCAGCAATTGTTTGTCAAATACTTCAGCGGATAAATAAATTTGTATGTTAACAAGCATGTTTATTGTGAGTTGCACTATATGAACACTTCGCCACAAATTAATGATTTTAAACATGAGTTGATCTCATCCAATAACAACCGATAATATGTGTATAAAATTACTTAGCAATAAATTAGAGCGCCACTATATAATCTTTCGTTGCCACTTAAGAGTCAGTACCAAGATTTGCAAGTTTCATACATTTTTCAATGCGAATTTCTAGCAAACTATTTGTACCAGAATAATGATTTATATCTTAAATTAAAGGTAACGAAGACGTCTAGTAAATAACGTCGAGAAAAATAAATAAAAATGTATTGGAATGGAGATATTAGCTCGGAAACTTGTAAAAAATGTTGAAAATTGATTTTTTTCAAATCAAATTCCTGTTAGTAGGTATTCTCATTTCTTTAGATTGTGACTATTTTAGAAAGATATAGCCTAATCTAGCAAATAACGTTGAGTTTTTTCATTTTTAGTGGCGCTTTTTTTTAATTGTTTAACTCTAATAATACCAGTTTTTTTTTTCGATATTTCACTGACGAGAAATTGCAATATTTCGTTGAAAGTTGTGAAAATATAAAGCAAAATAGTGTAGTGGTTTTGTTGTCAAACCGAGTAATCGTTGTATCGACAGACTCACTGAGAATTTACTGCTATGTATCGAATGTACACTCGATCTCGATGTAAACGAACAGTCCTCATTAAACCTCCATTGCAGTAAGAAGTCTAGTTTCAGTTTCAGTTCCTAGTTCACCCAAAAATTTAATTCTGAGCGCCCAACAAATCAGAAATGGGATTATACCGTAAAATAAATTAACAATTTTACAATTAGTGCGGAGAAAATTATTTTGCGCAAGTTTCGAGAAAAATATCCAAATTTTTTGTTCACGAGGTATATGTATCTCTCATGTGAACTTAAAGTAAAAATATCGTGTAAATTATAAGCAGTTCATGATTTTTTTTCTATTAAAACGGATCGATCGATCATAAGTGATCAGAAAAATTTGTGTGTGTAGAATTATCAGCAAAACTTGTGATACTCAATGGCTGCTCGTGCGGATACATTTGCTGAAAATGCCACAGTGAATGACCTCAAGGAGAAACTGGTACAACTGGGACTTCCTGCAAATGGAAATAAAGCAACACTAAAACTCAGGCTGCTTGAATCAGTAAGCAATCTTTCAGAGGACCAGCTTTTAACGCATTTTCCAGAAAATCTCCTGCTTTTAGAACAATCTGAAGGAGACCAGCCTCCTACTGAAGAAAAGTACGGAAAACAACAATATCGACGATGCGCTTGATGCTTCAAAACAGCGTGAAATAGCAGAATTGAAAAAACAACTTTCTGAACTGACTATAGAAGAAACAGCCGATTGCGTTAGTTCCCGATCTTTCGTGAATTTTCGAGACGTCGAAGAATCCCTGATACGGTTTAGTGGAGACGACAGTTACTCTATTCAAAAATGGATGCAACAATTCGACGAGTCAGCTGAATTTTTGAGATGGGATTCCAGAATGAAATTAATTTATGCTAAAAGACTAATGACGGGCACGGCGAAACATTTTCTGCGAACTTCTTGTTTTACATCATGGGATGATTTAAGAAATGCTCTTTTTAAAGAATTCAGCAGCAGTTACCTTGCGCAGAAATTCACAATCGACTCCGAAACCGAAAAAAAAGAAAAGATGAGTCATTACAACAATACGTATTTTCCATGCAAGAAATCGCATCATTGGCAAGCATCGAGGAAACTGATATACTTGAATACATCATTAACGGTATACCAGACTCTAACGTCAATAAAATGCTGCTGTTTGGTACAAACAGTTTAGAAGAATTAAAACTCGTTTTGCGTAAATATGATAAAAAGAAATTGCAGTCATCGACCGAAAATAATCAGCAACAAAAGGTACGATTTGTGGAAAATAAATCATTCAACGATGCACGATGTAAGCAGAAATGCTTTAACTGCAATGAATTTGGACATATGAGTAACAACTGCCTAAAACCGAAAAGAGATAAGGGATCTTACTTTCGTTGTGGCAATAGAGGTCATCGAGCAAATGAGTGCAGCGAAATGCGTAAGCAGGTGCTAGCAGTTAATAATTTCAAAGATCCAGTTGAACGGGCGGATAATTCAATCCAACAGCAGAAACAATCAGGTTATCAGTATGTATATTCAATTTTTAACAATTTCGAATTCAGCATTAGGTATGTGTTTGGAGCAGTAAATAACGATGATGCGGCCTTCACCTGTACGTTGCAGACACTTTTGGACTCCGGAAGCGGTATAAGCTTTGTGCAAGAAAAATTTGTACCATCATTCTTAGTGACGACAGTTGATACCGAAAAATGCAAATTTCAAGGAATAAATGGTAGCTTGCTTGATGTTGTAGGTATAGTATATCCTTCAGTAAGTTTTAAAAATAAAAATGTTAATATAAAATTGTTCGTGGTGAGAAATAATACTATGAAATATCCAGCTATACTGGGTAGAGATTTTTTAGAAATGAATAGGTTAGAATTAACTCATAGTAGCGAGAATCAATATGCAAATAATATTGGGACTTGTGATCAGACTCAACGAAACTCAATTGAAAATGATTTTCAAGAAATTTTAAATATAAATCTTTTAGATGACGATAACAAGGTTTTATTAAATATTAATAATAAATTACCATTTGAAATAAAAAATCAGGTACACGATATTGTCTCAGAAGCCTGTGTTGAAGATTGCGAGAATACGGGAGCGAATATTAAACAGGTAGAAATGGTAATTCGGTTAACGAAAGAAGAGCCATTCTATTCAACACCACGTAGATTACCTTATACACAAAAATTAGAGTTAGGAAAAATTTTAGAAGATTTGAACAAAAGAGGAGTAATTCGAGAAAGCGATTCACCGTACGCATCACCAATAGTTCTTGTCAATAAGAAAAATCGTGAGCTCAGGCTCTGTGTTGACTATCGCGAGCTTAATAAACACACAATTCGCGATAACTACCCATTACCGGTCATCGAAGATCTTTTGGACAGGTTACGTAGTAAGAATTATTTTACGACAATAGATCTTCGTAGTGGTTTCCATCATATAAAGATAGCTGATGGTTCAATCAAATATACTTCTTTCGTCACTCCTCTAGGCCAGTTTGAATACCTTAAAATGCCCTTCGGGTTGAAGAACGCACGTTCCGTGTTCCAGAGATATTTGAACACTATCTTCAAAGATCTTATAACCCAAGGTAAAATGCTCATTTATATGGATGATCTTTTAATTTCAAGCATATCAATAGAGAAGCATGTTGAAACTCTTAAGGAGGTTATGCAATTAGTTAAGGATAATTCGTTGCAATTGAGACTTGACAAGTGTAAATTTCTTTTTGAAGAAATTGTTTATTTGGGCTATCATGTGAGCGCAAATGGAATACGTCCAAGTCCCGATAACCTTCGTGCAGTGAGTGAGTTTCCGATTCCTAAAAGTGTAAAAGAGGTCCACAGTTTTCTCGGGTTATGTTCATATTTTCGTAAATTCATTAAGAACTTCGCAACGCTAGCTAAATCATTATACGATCTTCTTAAGAAAGACTCTATTTTTAAATTCAGTACTGTAGAATTAGAAACATTCGAAACACTTAAATCTAGGCTTATGGAATCTCCTGTCTTGTCTATATATAGTCCGTCAAATGAAACCGAACTGCATTGTGACGCCAGCAGTATAGGATTTGGTGCCGTATTGGTGCAGCGACAAGCTGATGGTAAGTTCCATCCAGTCTTTTATTTCTCCAAGAGAACTACGGACGTCGAATCAAAGTATCACAGTTATGAACTGGAAACTTTGCCAATTGTCTATGCCTTGCGGAGATTTAGAATATATTTGATCGGAATTCCAATAAAGATTGTGACGGATTGTCAATCTATCACATTAACCCTAAATAAAAAGCTATTGAATCCAAGGATATCTCAGTGGGCTCTGGAATTGCAGAATTTTGAATACAAACTCGAACATCGGTCAGCAAATAGAATGAGCCACGTAGACGCCTTGAGTAGATGTACAGAAATATTAGTAGTCGAAGATAGTCTTTTAGATTATGCTTTGGCAGCGGCGCAAAATAGGGATCCAATCCTTTCAAACTTAATGTATGAGTTAGCAAATGGTGAAAGCAAAATGTTCGCATTGATAAATGGCTTAGTCTATCGGAAAGGTAATTCCAATGATGATGTCATGTTTTATGTCCCCGAACTGTTGGAAACACGTGTTATTCAAACTAATCACGAGTCTTTATGTCACCTCGGAGTCAATAAATGTTACGAATATCTTAAGAAATCATACTGGTTCCCAGACATGAAAGCTTAAATAAAAAAGTATATTGATACTTGCTTGAAATGTGCATATTTTTCCCCGAAAGACGGGAAGATCGAAGGAAGCTTACACAATATTCCAAAAGGGAATATTCCTTTTGAAGTCGTTCATATAGATCATTTGTTATAACCCCGTTTACCGCCGTGCTTTCTTGGGAGAGAAGAGCGGCACAGGGGGAAGGCTCAGGATCTTTTCAGTACAAAAAAAAAACACTTTTGATTATGAATATTTGTTACACAGGATTTTATTTTATTAGAGGAAATTAAAATTTCTCATTTTTCGTTCCTGATCTGTTTTTTCTCTGGCAAACACTACAATTCGGGTAAATAATGTATACTATTATTACTAATATTATCAGTAATGATAAGTAACCAAGCGTGTAATGGTGTACTGTGTGTGGATCTATTGGTTCCAGACTTATTTCTTCTTGTTCCTTTAAGGTGTTTATTTGCTCGGATAGTTCCTTAAGCTCGTTAGAACTAGAATATTTGATTAATCCAACACTATCAGATTTCGGCTTAAATTTAATAGTTCGGTTAAAAATTTGGGTTATGTTTAATGAAGGTACAAAATAATTTTTCAATTCAGTTACGTTCATGTTGTATGCTTTGATGGTTAAGTATTCTGTTCTCAAGTAGCAGTTATTACTTATTTCAATGATTCCGGTTCCAACCAAAGTATGGGGAGTAATATGTTGTTTACATATCACGTCTACTGAAGTATTTATTCTGGTTGCGAATAACCATTTATTTGCTTGAGACAATTGTACCCAGAAGGTTGTTTGGTTAGAGGTTCGGAAATCACATGATTGTAACCTAGAATATTCTCGTTTGAGTAGATTGACCTCACATACTGAATTATCTTTATTTCCATTAAAAATAGGGTGGATTAGTCGACAAAGGAACTGTGCTTCACTATCAGTTGCACAACTTCCTAGTTCGTGTGCATCCATATTATAATAGTGTTCACGATTATAATCGACCACTAGGTATTCAGTACTAGGTTGGATGAAAGTGAAATCTTCTTTATAGATTGTAGGTAGTGAGTGAGTTTTGAATAATTGGTAGTCTTCCTTATAAGGAAGCGGAATTCTAAATTCGTATATAATTTTGCCATTATAAGCAATGGTACTCATTTTTCCCAAGCGATATATAGATAACAGATTCGTTTCCCTTAGTGTACTAGGTAGTCTAAGTTCACTGGAGATTTCTTTCCGTATTGTGATGAGGAGTGTTTCCAATTGACTGGGAGAGATAACTGAGGGATGTGGTTTTCCGTGTCTGACATCCGTTACGAGGTCAATAATTGTACTAACTACTCCTTGGTATCTTAATATCAAAAGAGTGTTAAGGGCAGTAAGCGATTCAAGTTCAGCGACAATTCTATTAGCATATGTTACGTTGTGAAGTTCATCCATAAAACCTCTAAGTGTTCTATATTTGTTGTTTAGAGTTACAAATTGCATTTGTATATCGTTTATCGATTTATTAAAGATATTGGCGGTGGTTTCCAATATCAAAGTTTGGTTTTTTATCAAAGACTTCAAATATTCTTCGTTATTTTTTAATTTTTCGATTTCCCTATCATAATAGGTAGCATCTTCTTCATTTAGGATGCCAAAAAGAGGTTTGCCTATTGTTCCCACTATACCTAATAACGATCGCTTTATCCTCAGTTTTGGATCTAACAGGATAATGTTTTGCTCAATGTCATGTATCAGGTGATTCATTTCCAACACCGTGTGATTACAGACCTGTGAAAACGCTGGTTCGTTCCTTAACACATCGCACAAGTCATTAATTTCCATTGTGTGTTTCTTTAAATAGGTTACGCCCAAGTTTATTCCCAATAGGTCATAATATATTACAATTTTCCATTCGTTAGAATAGAATTCTATGTTTCCTAGATTTTCAAAATATATCCCCGCATTGTATATCGGAGTAATCTTGATTCCGTTAGATCGAACTGCGGTTATAGTTGCGAGGATGATTAACGTCCAAATCATATCTGGAAAAATTTTAGAGTTAAGTTTGATGTGGAGAGCAATAGTTTGGAGCGTACCAGCGATCGGAAAGAACCCAAGCATAAGCATTATAATAAATAAGTCAGTATTCAAATAATGGACGGTTAGTTACATCTACACAATTTATTACGATTAAATAGTCTTCTAAGCAATAGGCTTAATTATTAAGAAAGTGTCAGACAACCTTAAACTGGACGAATAACTTTCAGCGACTTACTGAGCTGAAATTACGTTAATTTTCGATTTATTTTGGCTAATTATTACGTGGGCTAGTTATTGGTAGATTGCTGATATATAAATTTAGTCAGAAGATAATGATATTATATGCATTCTACAAATGGTTTTAAGTTGTTGTTGTGGACAATTTTCATTTTATTTCCGATCTTTATCTTAGTTGTTTCTTCGGAAATTAGTTTAATTACCTCATAGGGTCCTTCCCATAGGGCTGAAAATTTATTCTGTCGCACGTGTTTCTTTAGTAATACCTTTTCTCCCACGTTAAATGATTTCTTCCGTTTGTTCTCGTCGTAATATATCTTGGATTTTTCTTTGTATTTTACGATATTTTCTCTCGCTAATCGATATCCATGCTGTAGTCGGACTTTAAGCTCGTTCGCATAATTTTCGTAATTGTAAGTTGTTTGGGGTGATTGCTTTAGAGTAACAGGTATTTTTGGTGGGTAACCATAAAGAAGTTCGTAAGGGCAATAGTTCGTACTGCTATGAGGAGTAGTATTGTACACGAACATTGCATACGGGATCCATTCATCCCAAGTCTGAGAGTCATTATTAACGTAGTGTCGTAAGTATTCCGCTAAAGTGCGGTGACTTCTCTCCAGAGCCCCATTCGTCTGTGGATGGTATGGAGTAGTCCGTATCTTCTTTATTTTTAACAACTTGCACACTTCTGAAAACATCTTACTGACAAAATTGCTACCCTGATCTGTAAGCAATGATTCGGGAATACCATGTCTTGATACGATATTTTTGAAAAATTCTTCTGCGACAGTGTGTGCCTCCGCGTTACTTATAGGAACTGCATCTGAGAATTTAGTTAAATCATCCTGAAAGGTGAGGATGTATTTATTTCCTTTATAACTCACAGGAAGCGGACCTACAATGTCCAAAGCTACTCTTTCAAAAGGTTGCGAACTGGTTGTGGTTATTTTCATGGGTATGCTGTTAAGTTTGTTTAACTTATTCTTTTGGCATGATTCGCAGCTTTGAATATAATTCTTTATATCCCTGAGCATACTTGGCCAATAGTATTTCATTCTAACACGCTTGAGTGTTCTAGTAAAGCCTTGATGTCCACCTATTGGAGAGGTATGATATTCCTTCAGTATTTGCTGAATATCTTCAGAACTATTTACGTGAATCTTTGTATTTCGATAAAGGAATATTTTTATTTTCGTATGCACTTTTAATTCGTTCAGAATTTTCTTAAAGTCCAATAGTATGTCATTACTATACACAGGTATTGAGATGTGAAACTCTGCAATTTGATTTCTTTCACATGACTTCAAGAATTGTTTTAAGGATTTTTTCATATATTCCTTATCCTGTTCCGTTCTTATGGGGATAGGTATTCTGGTTATATAGAAGAATTCATTATTCAGTTTAAATGATTTGTGTTCACCTATCTTAATATTATTGATATTAGGGAAGAGCTCTTTTAGTTCAAGTCCTTCGGTTGTATTGAATAAAGGTAACAGAAAATATTTATATTCCACTTTTCGTGTTATAAGGGATTCCAAGTTCTCAGTTAATTCTATAGAATTTGTTTTTGTTGTATCGCTATTTGTACTAAATTTTTTTTGGTCATCCTTTTCTTTCGGGGAGTTTACTTCAAGCCGTTTTTTTGTTTGATTTCGGGTCAGAACCCGTATAATTTTATCGTCATTTTCAGACTCATTGGTCTTTATTCGACTTAATGCATCCGCATTAGCATTATATTT
The DNA here is from genome assembly GCA_963924295.1 of Dioctria rufipes. Lineage (NCBI taxonomy): Eukaryota > Metazoa > Arthropoda > Insecta > Diptera > Asilidae > Dioctria > Dioctria rufipes. The sequence goes on from OZ002741.1 coordinate 117,842,026, forward strand.
ACCAGGTTTATACTTTATTTCGTAGTCACATTCCTCCAATAAAATTCGCCACCTCATTAGTCGGGAGGATGGTTCCTTCAAGTTTATGAGCCACTGTAGGGGCTTGTGATCTGTTAGAATGACAAATTTTTTTCCATATATATATGGTCGGAATTGCTTTACTGCGTAAACTATTGCCAGTAATTCCTTCTCCGTCGTTGAATATCTCGTTTCCGCTGGATTAAGCGTGCGACTGGCATAACAAATAGGGCGATCATTTCCCAGTTTACCTTGTGAAAGCACAGCTCCTAACGCTACGTCACTTGCGTCGGTTGTTACCAGAAATTGTTGTTCAAAATCTGGGTAGGCCAATACAGGTGCATGGATAAGTTTGTCTTTCAATAACACAAATGCCTCTTCACAGAAGGCATCCCATTTAAAGGTCTCATTTTTCTTGAGTAGCTTCGTTAAAGGTTTGGAGATTTTGGAAAAGTCTGGTATAAATCGTCTATAATAGCCTATGAATCCTAGGAAAGATTTTACATCCTTTTCTTTTTTTGGTCTAGGGTATGTTTTGACTACGCTTATTTTGTTGGGATCTGGCTTCAGACCGTGTTCTGAAATTATATGGCCCAAATATGTAAGTTCTCTCTCAATGAAATGGCACTTATCAGGCTGAAGTTTAAGGTTATTTCCTCTCAGTCTGTCCAAAACATGTACCAGTTTCTTATTATGATCCTTCAGATCATACCCGTATATAACAATGTCATCCACGTACACAAAACATTCTATTCCTTGCACACCCATGAGGACATTGTTCATTAGCGTCTGGAATGTTGCCGGGGCATTTCTCAGACCAAATGGCATTCTATTATACTCGTAGTGACCAAAAGGAGTACTAAAAGCAGTCTTCTCTCGGTCACGTTCATCTACCAAGATCTGATGAAATCCCTTCGCCAAATCGAGAGTGCTAAAATATTTTGATTTTCCTAACTGGTCCAAGATATCACTTATATTTGGAAGTGGGTAAGCATCTCCGACTGTAATGTCATTGAGCTTACGAAAGTCTACTACAACCCTCCATTGTTTGTTGCCTTGGCTATCTGCCTTTTTTGGTACGAGGATAAGTGGAGAATTCCACGGACTCTTGCTATGTCGTATGATACCTGCTTCATACATTTCATTAACTTGCCGGTGGATTTCATCTTTCTGGGACTCCGGCAACCGGTATGGCTTTATATACACTGGGGCTTTATCCAGTTGAGTTTGGATTCTATGAGATCCGGCATCAGTACATGTCAATACATCGCCCTCCAAGAAAAAGATGTCATTGTATTCTCTACAAATATTGATTATTGAGGTTTTTTCCTCGATATTACAATGATCGAGCTTTAAAAATGATTTCAGTTTTTCCAGTCGACGATTTACGGGGTCTTCATCGCGACGATAGTTCAAAATATTATACCTATTAAGTTTTTCATAGTCCACAGTGATTTCACGAGTATCTACAATGCTTTCTGTTTCGTTGCTATTTAAAAGTAATATTTGTAATTTATTATTACGGGGTTTAGTTACCGTTGCTGCGAGAAATATTCCTGGCAATATCTCCTTATTTTTTATAACGATTTCTTCGTCCACATGAATACGACATGGCATTTCTATTATTGTCTTACACCGAGGTGCTATTACGATTTTATCGCAAGTAGCCGGAGCTACTCTCGCTGCATTTTCTCCTTCAGATTTATTATCCATAGAAGGTAAGGCTGTCCTTTTTTCCTGCTTTAAAAATGAGTCTAAATTTGCACAATTGAGCAACGGTCTTGAGGATTTATTGTCCTCCCGTGCTACCGGAAAACTTTCAATGAAACTCATCTCAGGTTTATATAACCTTAACTCCAGACATTTTCTATCATAGTCGATAATACAGCGATATCGCTTCAAAAAATCGTTACCTAACAGACCATCATATTCCAAGTCTATACACGAGGGATCTAGCAACAGAAATGATTGTTCAATAGAAAAATGAAATTGTTCATTTGACAGTATTATTTCACCGTTAATAGATCCTAATGTAGGGACTGATTTCCCCGTTATTGTTACTACATTAGAATTTTCTAAGTAAATTAATTTTTTAATCTTTTCGGGACTCGTATCTGATTTAATTAGGCTAACTTCAGCTCCAGTATCAATTAAAAATCTTTTAAATCCAACTTTAGATGGCTCGAATTGTACATTTGCTACAAGACCAGCTTTAGTGTCTTCTAAAGACGCTTCAATAATAGTGATTTTATTTATGTTGTTTATTGGTGAACGTCGGCTCTGACTTTGATTCGAGAGGGGGTGCCGACAACTTCCGCCCGAATCTCCTCGTTTCCCATTTCTCCAAAATGTGGATTATTTTGCCTTACGGCGTATTGAGTAAATTTAGCTCCACGATTACCTTGAGGTATATTTCTTTGCGGGATTGTTCCATGCATTTCCTCATTTGATTTAGAGGTATTCGGCTGGTCTTTCCTATTGTAATTATTGTGGTTACTATAGACAGGTGGTATATAGTTATTTGGTAGGAACCTGCCTTGGTTTTGTTGTCCATGCCAATTTCTAGTATTATGGACTTGTTGGTTTGGGTAGTTCATTTTTCTCACGTGTTGAACTTCCCTTTTAATTGTGGGCCTATCTATATTGGGAAATTTACCCCTTTGATAACAAGTATCTTGTGTATGTCCCCTCTTTCCACATATAGAACAGTTGGGAACAGGCCTAGTATTTGGTTTAAAAAAACTTGAAGCAGAAGGGGTGTCTTTTTCAGAGCGCAACTCTTGCTCCATGGCATATGAAATGGCCTTTTGTAAATTTGTTTCGTTGTGCGCTTTAGAAAGTAACTTAAGATTCGAATTTCGTAAGCCATCCTCGAATACTTGTACAGCCAACTTGGTGTTTTCGCTTAACAGATAAGTTTTGGCACCTGCATCTGTTACTTCGGAGTAAGTACAGGAATTTAAAGTATTCAACATTTGTGTTACCCTATCTCCAAATTCCTTAACAGTCTCTTTATAACCCTGTTTGGCTTTTATCAATTCGTTTTGAGCCATGGCTCTAGATTTATCTTTCTTAAATTGAGCTTTAAGTGCTGTTATCAAATCATTCCAAGTACCATATGTTTCATATTGTACTAAATCGAAAGCGGGTCCTTGGAGCTTAGTTTTTATAACTTCAAGGAAAAATTTCTTATCTGCTTCAGTCTTAGCTGAAGAAAAAAGTATTTTGCCACAAGCGATGAACTTGTTCAACGTCTCGGGATTTCCATCGTATTCAGGCACTAAATTGTGTATGTCAGACAAGCTGACGGATAGTGCTTCGGTATCTGGCATATCTTCGTCGTGAAAAGGAAGCTCACTAAAACCGAATATTAGAGCGGCTCTTTCCCGTGTTTTATGACGAGTAAAAATTACGCTTCTTGACAAAGCGAAACCACGCCGCTTAGCAATAGATTTCTTATATCTTCCCGTTATGTTTGTTATAGGTTTTACTCTACTCGAAGAGTTATTCTAATAAGAAGGATTTCCCTTTTCGCTTGCTAGCTACTGTTAATGTTACTGTATAAATTTTTTTTTTTTTTATATAACCATGTAATTAATTCTTTGACATTACACAACGTGTGGGAGACGTGATCTCCCTTCGGTACCAAAAGTGTGAGATCTTCGTATCAGACACGCAATTCGAATGAAACGAAACAATAAAAGTATAATTATCAAGCAGCTTTGTTCGATTTTAAATGTAACGAGACAAAAAATTCATTTTCTCTTTTCACAGAGAAGCTCTCCTCAACAAAAACCACAATCATTCACGATTTCCATAATAACAATGATTAAATCTATTGAAGATATTTTTTTTTTTTTTTTTTTTTATAGGAAGGAAAAAAAAATATTTCAATATTTTAAAGTTGTTTATAAGAGCATAGACAATTAAATAAGAATTACTCACATATCAATTAAATGTGCTCTAATTTCGCTTTACGTGATGAAAATATATTTTATGGAAAGTTGATTTAATAAACTAAATCTCTTTTAATGTACGTTAAGTATATCCCGTTGCTCATTATATGGACGATGTAACGTTCCAATATTTCTATGTTTCGTGGTGATGTGTCTTACAATCGGAACTTAGCGTTGCACAGTCATATTTCACTTGCTTTCTTCTCTTCCCCCTTTTTTTTTTTTTTTTAAATAATAAAAAAAAATATAACGGTACACGCCAAACTTAGAAAAAATTTATATATTTGTATAATAAATGACTATTTAAAGATAGCTCTTATCTCTTCCATATATGTTTATAGTTTCTCTGTTAGTTTTAGAGGGAATATATTTCTCACTGTCTGGTATTTCTCATGTGTTTATTGGGAACATTCGCTATTAAGTAAGAAAAATCTTTATCTCCCTTTTGTCAACACTCGAGTATAGTGTAAATGGTCAAATTTGCGTATAATTAACACCTTTGGGTACTCATCTATGTACATGCCATAATCTTTCGATTAAATTCAACGAGGAAAAATCTTACAGAAATTAACCACGGACTCAGTGTCATTTACTCACTAGGAATCACTAAATCGACGGTGGTCAAAACCAACATAGACCTCCACAATCACAAAATCCGATCCAGGCATGAATATTTGATTTTCCACCAAGATATTTGAAGAATTTCTAATTATTTTACAATTTATTCGACAAAATGAAAACTTCCCGTCGGCAAACCGCGATACGGAAACAAACCACTGATCAAAGTAAAATGATTTCACTAAAGTATTTGCACTTTTTTTTTTTCTTATATGTACATATATACTAGAAATAATTCCAATTTACTAATTAGATTTTTTTTTTTTTTTTTTTTATTAGGTATATTCTTGACTACTACAATAGTAATATTATGTAATTATGCGAGAGAAAAAAAAAAATTCTTACTTGGTATATACAAAGATTCTATTCTCCGTGTAGTAAGTTGGGCATCAAATGTTCTGACCGACGTCTAAGTCTGTTGAATAGTTTTCTTTAACTTATAGTTGGTTATAAGAGACAGCCCGTCTCTTTCGGGATCACACCAGTGATGGGTCGGGACCGTCCGTCCACCGACCTTTGATTTTTTTATAATATTATTTTTATATGTGCTTATTTTTCTCACTGTTTACTTTTAGGTAGTTAGTAAGCCCAGTTTGTATGCGTTTCTTTATTTTATTATTATTTTTTTTTTTTTTTATATTTTTGTTTCTATTATTATCGTTTTTGTTTTTTTTTTTTTTTTATTAAAAAAAATTTCAAGTTAGGTTCTTTTTGTTTGGCGAAATTATTTATTGGTTTTGTTACGTTTTATTTTGATTTTTGACTAAATTTAGGCCACAATGTTCATATTATATTAAACACTCATATTTCATATGAAAAATGTTATATATATATATACGACCATTTGCACATCATTTTCAATTAATTAAGATTTGATAAACGCCGAATCAATTAATCTCATATCTCAATGGATTTATTTGCTGTGTCGTATTCTTCTTATTTTTTTGAACTCTTTTGACATATTTAATATACACTTGGGTTCATCGTCTTTTAATTAAAGCATTCGCAATTTTTTATTTTAACACTTTTGTAGTGATAATGGTAGTCTTTTCAACAAAAACCGTTCACTTGATTCGCAAGTGCAAACGTGAATCCTTGGTTTTATATGATTAATAGGAATCATTTGCCGGGTTTTATAATTATGGTGTGATATCTTAAAAGATAAGTCACAAGTTACTCAGCTCTATTCAGCTGATTCCATTTAATATCCTATGGATATTGTATTGATTGTTGGTAAAGCAGGGAATTTTTTTTTTTAAATAATAAAACCATTTTATTGGTTATTTTCGCGAAATCAATTCTCTTTGTTTTGTATTTGCGAGGCGCTCTTTTCAAATTTATTTAAATATCGATTAATTGCAAAGAACTATAACTTTTCACTTTAATTCAGGCGATTAATTTTCACTTTATGAGGGATCGGCACCGCTGCCACCAGTTGTTATAACCCCGTTTACCGCCGTGCTTTCTTGGGAGAGAAGAGCGGCACAGGGGGAAGGCTCAGGATCTTTTCAGTACAAAAAAAAAACACTTTTGATTATGAATATTTGTTACACAGGATTTTATTTTATTAGAGGAAATTAAACGATTACACTTTTATTTACTTGCACGGATACATGTACTCTTTCAAACAATATCTGTTAATTATACAATTCAATTACAAACAAAACTTCTCGACTTTGAAACCCGCCGTGCTTTCGCTTTGAATACCGATCCTGAACTTCGACTTTCTTTTGATTGTCGTATATTTTTATCACGAAAAATAACTAACGCCCTTGCGTCAGCAAAAAGTATGAAGAATTTTCGTCATTGGTGCGTTCAACTGACCAATAAGACGAAAAGCAGTAAAAATAGAACGAAAATAAGCAAAAAAATGAAAAGATAAGACGATATTTGTTGGCTTGGGTCTTGCAGTAATTTGATCTTGCTCTTGATATTTTTGAGCGATATGCAATGTGGAGTACATTAACTCCGTGAATTATGTTTACAAAAAAATGTCAAAAATGTCGAGTAAGTATTTTATATAAGTGGGCTATTTATGCGAAGTTAAGTATTTTACGAGAATAAGTAATAAGAATATTTATGCATTAGGAAAATTTATGAAGGTAAGTATTTATGCATGTTGCTGTAATTTTAAGTGTTTGTGCAGGGAAATTTATGGAGCGTGCACAGTGTGGTATTTTGAGACCACAATTTGAATGCTCATGGATTTTTAGAAATCCTCAGGAGGTAAGTAAATGTAAATGAAATGGTTGTGATTTTGGAATCACAACACATTACGGTCCATTAGCAACCTCGAAATTAAAGAAAAAATATATTCTTGCAGTTGTCGACGGCTTTACTAAGTTTGTAAAATCTACTTACAGTAGACCAACTACAATAGTTTCTGACCGAGGTACGTGCTTCATTTCTCAGGAATTTGTCGACTTTCTTTCATCAAATAATGTGAAGCATCATAAGATAGCTACTCTTTCGCCTCAGTCAAATGGCCAGGTTGAGCGCATCAATCGTTTGCTTACTCCAATGCTATCGAAGGAGTCAGGAACAAGTACAGCAGACTGGTACGAGAACCTAGTAAAAGTAGAATTCGCACTAAATAACACAGGGAATAGAACTACGGGGTTTACTCCCAGTAAATTACTATTTGGGGTTGATCAAAAGGGTGAATTTTGCGATGGTGTTATGGAACACTTAAATGATTATGCTTATGGCGGCTCTCGTAATCTAGAGGAAATAAGGAGAAGGGCTTCTGAGCAAATACTCAAAAATCAAAATTACAATAAAGCATATTATGATCGAAGGCATAAAGTCCCGCGTAAGTATGGCGAAGGTGCCTTTGTAATGGTAAAAAATGTCGTCACAACACCTGGTATAAACAAAAAATTGTTAGCTAAATACCGGGGACCCTATGAAATAACAAAAGATTTAGGAAATGATAGATACGTTATAGCAGATATTAATAATTTGCAATTGACACGGTTGCCGTATAAAGGTGTTTGTTCTGCTACAAATATGAAACCGTATATCTTATTTATTGAGTAGTTGAGTCAGGTCACAAGACAAAAGGAAGGAAAACAAACATAACAATTGATAGTCCAGTTACTGTATGATATCAGATTTTTGATTATATAAATGGAGCTCGATTGTTAGTTATTATCATTATTTTGCATGTTATTTAATTTTAATAAAGCGATTCTATAAGTAAATTTTCTTGTGATATAAATTATAGTTACGACTATGCTCGATTTTTATATTTTTCATGTTTCATTAGCATAGACCTTGTTTGTGTATTAAAAAGAAAGAGAAACGATATGATATAATTTGAATATTTAAGTTCGATCGAATATGTATATGATCTTATAAACAAAAGGTGTTGTATATGTATATATTATTATGTTTCATGAGAATGTGAGTACAATTTAGATAAATCTTATGTGAAAAAAGAAAGGTGTACGATATGCTAAAAATGTTACTGAATATTAGAGTTCAATCGAATATCTACCTATGTATATTATCTAGACTTGCATTATGTATTTCTTTACGTGAATTTTATCATTTTATCTGTAATAATTGACTATGTAAGGGTTGTCGATATAACCATTAATCGGGGCGATTATAAGTCAGATATGGCCGAGTTGTAGTGGTTTTGTTGTCAAACCGAGTAATCGTTGTATCGACAGACTCACTGAGAATTTACTGCTATGTATCGAATGTACACTCGATCTCGATGTAAACGAACAGTCCTCATTAAACCTCCATTGCAGTAAGAAGTCTAGTTGCAGTTTCAGTTCCTAGTTCCCCCAAAAATTTAATTTTGAGCGCCCAACAATAGTATATTTTACAATTATGTGCAAAATAAAATTTGGGAGAGTTAATTCTCATTAAAAATTGTCAATTTATTTGAACTGCAAGTTTTCATTTTCGTCTTAAATTGTCGCATATTGGATTTCTGTCTTTAACGCTACATGTCTCTAATGGGACTTATGGTCTAGGTCTAGGCTAATTTTATATGAATTTTCATACTTTCAGGACACAAACCTACGAATAGTAAGTTTTATTGCCTACAGGCTCGCTGGTATCTAAATTGAAATTTTTGTTGAGTACTGACTCCTCTTAAGTCTTTTGGGGTCGATTTAATGCTTCCAGTGGATGATTATGTGCCATTGTGCATCCCAGATAATAATGTGAGATTTTGAAGTTCTTTGCCCATGCCTGAGTGTTTTCTGATGTTACATACTGCATTTTCATTGGTTTGTATATTTAATGGCAGCTTTAGTACCGAATGAGCTGTTCTGTTCCATCCAAGAAAGTTTCAGCGATGCTACATAAAGCAAGTGCTAATGCGATGTTACCTTGAGATCTGACTTTGGCAAGGATGAGCGAAATTAAGACGTTTAACCAGTTCCACCTGGCGCCAAAGATAACCTAATAAGTAGATACGAAGCAGCCGAACAAAATTGAATAATTTTCGTAGTTTTTAGAATTAAACAAATAATGGGGGAAAAGAACTTGGCTATGCACTATAGTAGTGCAACCGAGACAACGAGAAAAACAATATCGAGAGAACGTAGGATTACCCGAACGAGAAAATTTTATTGAATCCCTCAAAATCCTATCAAACTATTCATAATAATGTACTTCGGGTCACACTACCTCACTTTTTTAAGCAAAAGATATATTTCGCTTTGGCCAAGATGCTGAAAGGAGATGTAAAATTCCTCTCAAATAAAATTCTCATTTTTCCCGAAAATATCAGAGAATTCAGCATGAGTTTGTTCCACTTAATCTCTTCAGAGCAAAACTAATGTAAACAGAAGTACGTGCTGTTCAAATATAATAAGATTACAGCAACAATTGTGTCCATTAAAGCAACAACATGTGACCAAACTCTGCCAATATTTCATGAAAACCAGTTTTCACAAGAGCGCCGGAACATTTTATGAGAGCAAAACTTGGAAACTCCTCCCCTTCTCATTTATTTGCGAAAATGAATCATTTGCCGTGCTGTTTCGTTATGCGAGCCGCGCTTTCCATTTTTTATCTTTGGTCATAAAAATTTTAAAGATAGTATAATAGCACGTATAATTTTACCACTCAGAATTTGTTTACAAAAAAGCTGGATTTGATTTGAACGCGTCAAGTCCCTGGCATGCCCGGCCCGACGGTAATGTACATACACTCACACGTCTCAACTCTATCTCACTGTATCCTTTTCTCATACCTGATCCTACCAAGCATTCCAGTTATATATACTTACACACTTCTTTCATCTATATCTGCAATTCACTCACTCAGTGTTTTCTCTGTAGCTAAACAAATTAAGGCGCGCCCGTGCAATAAAATCCCTAATTATTTCTATATACTTACTTTTACATCCCTGAGATGTCTCAACAAGCATACCATTCCTTTTTCATAAAATCCATTCATTTACGAGCTTGTTTATCACCCATGCCAGGGAGAAGACATTCGTCGCCAGATGCCTTTTTTACAAATCCCCTTGAGTCGGCGGGTTTTTCGGACTCGTTTGTTATAATAGTTTTTTTTTTTTTTTGTTTCTTCCTTTTTTTTCTTACCGTCTATATTTTAAATGTAAAGCACTCAGCAATTTCACCTGCATCTCAACTTATTATTAAGTTAACTTTGCTGGCGCGTCCGAATAGAAAAAACCTCCTTTTTTTCTGCAATCGCAAACATAACTCGTATCATAAGTTGCCTTTTGTACGTTTGACAGCAATTTTTCATTTGTCGTAACAAATAAAGCCAAATTTTTAGTATTAAATTGTTGTTCACGTTGCATGTCAATATTAACCAAGTAATTCTCTGATCGATTAGGTGAAGGCATTCCAAAATTTATAAGTACAAGTGGTTCAGTCGAGATGAGTATGCACATGTGTCTTCGATCATAAGCAATATGCCTCGTTATACATTTCTGGAGTGAATTAAAGATTTGCGTTGTGATTTGTTGTTCGAGTTCTGTACAGTACATCTTCACTCATTGAATCTTTATATTGTTACGAGCGTGGTAGTTTGTTATTTAAAACATAATATGTCAGATATCATTAACAAGTTCTTCTTTTATTTAACTTCACTGTTTACATTTATAACGTTTACAAACAATTATATTATCAAATCAACTCTTGATATTTATCACTAATTCTATACTTCTATTTACCGCAATCCAAATAGTTTATTTCGTTCACTTCACTGTCTGAAATAAGACTCGCCTCCTAGAATAGAATAGAATAGAATATTTTATTTAGCGACTATTATGTACAATTCTTTCTTAGATATGTTCTTAACTATTAAAGTTTAACTCTAACTATAAATGTTATACTTACGACCTAGTATAACATTTGGCCCTGAGTTCCTACGATGATTGAACTGTAGTTCGTTATCTATTGCCTATGAAATATCTATTATTTATTTTTAACATTAACGATCTTATTATTTAGCCCTGCATTAAAGCTACCTATGACTATGTAATTCAAAGTATTAATCCTAAAAAATGAAATTACACCTGATTAACTCTAACTTATATCTTTGACAGGCTAACTTATTTATATCTTAGCTATCCTCTGTGGTAATTTCGTTCCAGTCTAGTTTGGTAGAAGGGGATACCATCCTGGGTGATCGCAAAAAGCTCTTCATGCTCCTGAAAGTTTATGATGAAGGGGGACGGGTACTCATTTGCTGCATCCATGCTACGGTTGTCTGCTGCCAGTTCTACCATTAACGGGTTAGAATGATGCTGAATTCTGTTGATGGTCTTCTTGGCTTGCCCGATGAGGAACTCGTCCAGAGGAGAAATTTTTCCGGACTCTCTCGCTGCCTCGTATAGCTCCTTGTTGCTGAACATTCTGAAACGACTTTTAAAAAACTTACCAGAACATGCTTTTATAATTTTTCTCTCAAGGGTTAGTATTCTACCTAATGTTGTCTTGTTGATAGTGAACCAAATGCGGAATGCATAGGATATTACCGGTCTGATTAATTGCTTGTATAATAGGAATTTAACTTTACTGGACAGGCCGGATCTTTTTCGCATAAGGGGACTAATGAGACCATAGGCTATGTTGGCTTTCTTAATTACGGCTTCTGCATGTTCCCTGAATTTGAAGAGTTTGCTGAATCTAACTCCAAGATACTTAATCGAGTCTTTCGGTTTGATCTCGTAGCTACTGAGAGTTAAGGAAGCTTTTTTGCAAGTGCTTGCGATTCTGAGAGTCCTTGGGCTTACGAAAGAGAATAAAGTCGGTTTTATCAAGTTTTAACTTGAATCCCCACCTAGTGTAATATTTCACCAGGTCCATTAGTTTTCTTTTGATGCTAAGAATTGCATAATTTGGACTAGAGGCGGATGAATATGTGATAGAATCATCCGCGTAAAGTAGAGTGGTTGTAGTTGAGTCGTTAGCTGGCTGATCCGATGTGAAGATGATGAAGAGGATCGGGCCGAGAACGGAGCCTTGGGTTGCACCTGCCAAGATAGGATATAGGTTTGAAGAAGTTCCATTTAGTTCAACGAAAAATTGTCTGTCAGATAAGAAGTTATAGACGAATCTTGTGATTTCTGGTGGGAATTGAAAGTGGATCATTTTATAAATAAGCCCTTTGATCCACATTTTGTCAAATGCCTTGGCTATATCTAAGCTGCATGCCGCTGTGATTAGGCCTTGGTTAGACCCTTCTTCACGTCATTGTGCAGTTTGAGTAGTGCGTGCGTGGTAGAGTGACCAGGTTTGAAACCAAATTGGTTTCCTAGATGTGAGAAACGCCGTATTTATACTCTACAATTTATCCTAGAGCCTTCCATAAACTTTCTTCTCCGAACCCAAAGTTTACTAAAATGTAACTAATCTAAAGTTTTTTTCCATTCCCAACAGATGTCGCTTGTGTCACGTTGTTGCGCGTATCACTGTCCCCTTGTTAAAATTGTTCGCCCCGAACAACATGTGGTCCACGATCTTGATGCTCGCAGTATTGACACAAACGATCCGGATGCACGACTTTACGTTTGACTCTTGTACCACGCTGAGTCCTGTATCCTACGTCATTAAGTCTGAGGTCGCTATATAAGCACATCTCCTTTCCGAATATGACCTGAGCTGGGCTTTGTCCGGTTGTATTGTAAACAGCTAATATATAAGCCATTAGAAATATAGGAAAATGTCGATCCCAATAGCACTGATTATAGTTGTCTTAGATGTTCGATTAATGTTCTGTTGAAGCACTATTCCATGCTTTTATTTTTCTTTAGTTCGTTATCATCTTCATAACCATTGTTTTTGATTCCTTTGCCCTCAATTTTCATGCCCTTTTATCGCCGTTGTCATCTCTGTTATTGCCGCTTTTGCACTTCTTGTCATCATCATCGTCAAAACCTTTGTCTTTGCCTTTTCGGATCTTCATTATACCTTTACCATCGTCATAACCAGCATCCTTAGACCCTTTATTTTTTGTCTTTTTCTTTCCTTCATTGTCCTTGTCTTTGGATTTTTTCCTTTCTTCTTTTGAATTTCGTCATTGTCAGCGTAGTCATCGTCGTCTTTATCTTCCATCCGTCCGCAATATTTCCATTCAGGATTGCATGGACGTTCTGAAAAGGCTCCGGAATTTCCATGCATATGTCCTTTGCGGTGTGGGATTTCAAAGTCATGAGGTTGCAGTATAGTCTCGCAAAAAAAAGTTTGTTCCCTAGCTCGCCACCTTCTCCCTTTTTCTTCCGTTGATTGCATTTGTCCGCATTTCCTACAGTGGTTTTGAAGGTGTCCCAGTCTACTAAATTTCCAGCATCGAAGGATACCACGCGAAAGAGTGGTCTGTGATGACGGCATTCTGCTGCAAGTCTGCTGCCCAGCTCGATATCTTTGCCCTTCTTCTATCCTTTCTTCTTCTGGCGTTTCCATTTGTAGGTGTTTTCTGCAGTCTTTTAGGAGGTGTCCCGGCCTATTATAATTCCAGCATCGCAGAATACCACATAAAGGAGTGCTCTGAGATGGCTGCATTCTATTACAAGTACATTCCTCAACCGAAATTTCTCTCACTCGTACTGCACTCCGAGAAGGTTGTCTGGCAGATTCATACGCTAATGCATTGTATAGTGCTTCTGCTGTTGATTTCTTAACGCTTGTTCTAAATTTTGATCTGCAATAGCATTCACAAATGCCTTTGTTGCCACTTCATTATGGAAATCCATATGTACGCTAGAGTATGAAGATAAGCTAATCTTTCCACATCAGCCTGCAGTTTTTGTATTGACTTGCCATGCTTTTGAATCCTGTGGCGTAAATGCAGGAAATATACTTGCTGCATGTGCTCATCTTCATAACTTAATTCAATCGCCTGTACTAATCAGATGTATTCAAGTTGCTTTTCAATCGGTATAGTTTGCAATAACTCTAACGCAGGACCTCGAAGTGCTAATACCAGAGCCGTAGCTTTGTCTGCATGCTATATCCTCTCCAAATCTGCTTTAAAGTTATCAAGCTTCTCCGTGGCATGTTGTTGAACTTCCAAACTTCCTGCTGGATTTCATCAATCAGTTCGTTCGTCTAATGAGTTTTTCAGAAAATTCTTGTAATTCCTGTAAACAAATTTCTAGACATTTCTGTAAAGAACTATTTTGTTCATGCCAATGGGTTTCCAGAGAATTTTTTTGCTCATCCAAGTGGGTTTCCAGAGAATTCTTTTGTTCTTCAAGTGCATTCTTCACCTGCAGGGTTGAAGGCCCCATTTTGGTCATTAAAGTACCCAAAATCTGGTCTATGTTCATCGCAGGCTCTTCTTCACCTTCAGGTTTTTCTTCGCAAAAAAAAATTTATCAGCATTCTTTTCTTCCTCTATCAAAGCTTGCCTAAGTCGCTCAACTGGAACATTCTTTAGACCTATCGTTGGCAATGACCGTTTCCCCAACTCCACTTTCAATTAATGTATGCGAAGCTTTTCTAGTTTGCGTCCCATTATTTTAATAATTCATTCATAAATTCATACAAAATTATCTTTCGGAATTTTCACTTAAAGGAGGAAAGTTTCACAAGATTTCACTAAATTCACCATTCATTGAATTTTAAAGTCAAATGCCACCACTTTAATTAGCGAATTTATTTTACTTCTAACAGCAGTTATTACGAGCGTGGCCTTAGTGTGTTATTAAAAAGAAAAACGCAATATTTGAGATATCGTTAACAAGTTGTTCTATTACTTAAATTTACTGTTTACTTTTATAACGTTTACAAACAATTATCAAACCATCTCTTTATATTTATCGCTAGTAGGTACTGTACTTCACTGTACTGTAATCCAAATAGTTTACTTCGTTCACTTCACTCTCTCAAATAAGACTTGCATCCTGGAAAAACAATTTTTTTTTTTGAAAAACAATTTTTTATTGGCCTACCAAATATAACACTCTAAGTTACTTGCTAAGTAATCCTAAGAACTTATAATTAGACAGAGATTTTAAATCCCTTTACCCTAATTTATACCTGAAGAAATCCTACTTATTTAACATATGTTTGTGTCTAATCCCTGCTGAATTATTCTGCGAGAAAAATGGCCTTACAAAAAAAACTCGCGATACCTAACTTATACTAAAAATTACAAGAAGGTGAATCTTAATTCAATCATAAAATCTAAGGGTGACTATAAGCTGACTTAAGTAATTTATATATATTTAAGCTACCTGAGATTTATTCTACCTGAGTTATGTATAATATGTCTTAACTAAGGAGGAAATGTATTTTACTTTTAAGGATTAACGTTTTCGTTCTATGACGATTTAATGTAACCAGTACGTTCTGAAAACCCCAATTACTGTGCCGTGTTATAAACCAGGTGTGACAGGTTTAAGTTGTTGGGTCTGTGGTAGTATGTGAGCTCATTTGCGTTGTTGTGAAGGGAATTGGTGTTGTTCAGGTGCTGTATGAGTACGGGCAGCTGGTATCTGTAGTCAGGGGATTCCAGGTATTCTGTAGGGAAATGAAGACAGCCCTCGAGGATGGGGTTTTGAAAGTGATCAAGTCTTTTGAAAAAATTGAGAGATTGCTTGATTATTATTTGGTCAATTCTGGAGATTTTGGTTCTTTCGTAGAGGGTTTTATTATTGAAGTAGTGGTTGGAATTTGGTTTCCTGAAGAGTCCTGTGCACCTTCTTAGGATTGACCTTTCAAGTATGCGGATGCGTTCCATTTGGGCTGAAGAGATATCCGTCCAGATAGGGCAGGCGTATGTAAGAATGGGTCTAACAAGTTGTTTGTAGCAAATGATCTTAATCCTTTCGTTAAGAGCTGCTTTGAGTACTGGTCTCAGTTTAATGAATGCAATTGTGGCTCTCTTTATAATATAATCTATGTGGCGGAATGGTTTGAAGTTTCGGGTAAATGTGAGGCCAAGGTACTTCACGGTCTCTTTTTGTGAGATGCGGGTGTTATTTATGTGAATGTGCATATCTCGAAGTAGTCTCTTTTGGCGTTTTGTGGAGGTTTTGATTCCTGTGAAAGCAATAGTTTCGCATTTGCTCACATTTAGCTGGAGTTTCCATTCTGTGAAGTATTTCGAAATGGACTGAAGATAACGGTTTATTTTGTTTATCGCGAGTGTAGGGTTTTTAGAGCTAAGGTAAATTATGACATCATCTGCGTAATGCAGAGATTTTATATCCGAAGAGATAGACTCGGGTGATGGAAAGTCAGAAGTATATATATTATATAAGATTGGTGAGAGTATGGATCCTTGTGGAAGGCCTAGATCGGGGGAGAAGTCATTTGAGAATTCTTGCTCAATTTTAACTTTAAAGGTTCTATTTGAGAGGTAGCTGTATACTACCTTGCAGATGTGGGGGTGGAAGCTAAATGTGTTTAGCATTTTGTGGATTAGTCCTTCGATCCACACTGAATCGAATGCCTTTTCAATGTCTAGAAGACATGCTATTGTGGGGGTTTTTTGATTAAGTTTGTGAGCAATGTCGGTTTTAATTTTTAGGAGTGCATGTGATGTTGAATGCTGCTGTTTGAACCCAAACTGGTTTATCGGGATTATGTTGAATTCCTCGCAATGATCGATAATTTTTTCCTTTAGGAAGCACTCATAGATTTTTCCAAGTGCTGGTAGTAACGAAATTGGCCTGTAGCTAGATTGTAAGTTTGGGGGTTTTTGCTGTTTGCGGATGGGAATAATGTTGGCTTGTTTCCAAGCTTTAGGGAAGTAGCCTATATTAAAACAGTGGTTTAATATTATAGAAAGTTTTTGAGAGAAGGACGGCGGTAGTTTTCTGATGATGAAGTTGGGGATGTCGTCTGGACCGCTAGACTTTTTGTTCTTCCGGCTGCGAATATATTGTGTTGTGTGTTTTTCGTTCGTGAAGTCGAGATCTCTGTTATTCTGATCGGTGAAAGTAGGTCTTTGTTGGGTTCTGCTGTTGGAGTCTGTTGCTGTGTGTAGAGTGCTGAAGGTTGTTATAGGATGTGTATTATTGCGGATTTGTGTTTTAATGCTATTAGATATTCTTATGGTGTTGGTATCTTGATACATGGGGTTAGTGTTGACGGTGCTGTTAAAATAGTTCCCTAGAAGATCGGCTTTTTCCTTGTTATTTGTTACTGTGGTGGGTGTGTTGTTAGTGGTTGTATTCAGGTTGGGGAACGTTCGGGAGCTGGGGATATTGGTTATGTTTTTTATTATTTTGAAGGTGTTAGTATCCATTTTAATATTAGAGAGTTTTTGGGTCCAATGGTTATTGTAGTGTGAGTTAATTTGATTTTTTATTAGTATGTTAAGTAGGTTTATTCTAGCTTTCAGATGATTGAATGAGGAATTATATCTGTTTCTATGAAGGATTTTTCTGAGTCTGTTTTTCGTGTCGATTATCTTAATAGTGAGTTCTGGGAGTGGGATTTGGGAGCTTTTGTGGATCGTGCATTTCGGGGTAGAGGAATCTATGGCGCTATTCAGGATGTTGGTTAGTCTGGTAATTATTTCTTCTATTTCCTCGATATTGAGGTTTCTATCTATTGGGATATTTAAGGATTGAAGTTCTCTGTTTACTGTCCGTCTGAGCTTCTGTGTATTGGTCCTGCTGTAGTTACGTATTATTGTTGGATTTGGTGGGCAGTATGTATCCGAGACTATAGTGTTAAGAATTACCGCGTCGTGGTCGGACTCGAAGGGTGTAGACTCCAGAAAGGGGTGAAAGCTAGTGTTTGTGTCGATGTTGAGGTTAGCAGAAGTTACGAAGAGATCTAGATATGTATGGGTGTCTGAGACGTGGTGAGAGGGGTCTCTGCTGGATAATAGGTTTAGGTTAAGGTTGACTGCATTTGAGGTATACCAGTTGTAGAGTGCTCTTCCTGAAGTGTTGGTGGTGGTGTTTAGCCAGAAAGGGTGCTTAGCGTTAAAATCGCCTCCAATTATGACGTAGCCTGATTTGTTTGGTGGGATAGAGTTTGTTAATTGAAAGATTTTAGACAAGTCGCTTGGGTTTAGGGCGTTCGGCATGGTATGTGTGTGATAAATCGCAGAGATGATGAATTCCGATTTGTCGCAAATGAGCTTGATAGTTGTTTGTTCTATTGAGGAGAGCTGGTCTTGAATTTGTATAGTGGTGAAGTTGAGCGAATTATGAATTAATATGCCCGTACCGCCTCCTGTTCCGGTGGGTCTGTCAGTACGAATGAAAGTGAAATTCTTGAAGTCCGGTTTATGTTTTTCTTTAAGCTTGGTTTCTGAGAGGAGCATTATATGGGGTTTGTTTTGTTTGATAAATGTTTCCAGGTTATGTCTCTTGGTTTTGCTCACAAGAGAGTTGGTGTTTAGAGCTATTATTTTGAGGCTATGGATGTTTAACTTGCTTGTCCGGTGCCGTGCGGAGCTCATTGGGCTATTTGGAATAGAAATGAAATGAGAGCAAGTTTCTTCTCGTCAGCAGAGTTGATGGATTTGTACTGGGGTAGGAAATCGTTTATTTGCCGAAGGATGTTTGAGAAGCTATTTCCGAACAAGGATTGACACTCTTTGTCGAAAAATGAAAGCGGGGAGCTATGAGGCTGAGTAGGTATGTGTGTCTGGTTTCTGGAAGGTGCTTGGATGTTTGTGCTAAGCAGGTTAGCGAATGAGACGTTAGGTTGAACATAATTGTTGACAGAGGCTCTCTTGAAGGAATTCTCTTTGCGGAGATTTTCCTTTTTCTCCTGAAGTCTTTTCAGTATTGTGAGATATTGAGGGCAATTCCTGTAGCTGGCAGGGTGACCGTCCTCACCACAGTTAATACATTTAGGCGCTTCATCTGACTTTTTTGGGCATTCACCCGGAGAGTGGCTTGTCGTGCATTTCACACAACGATAAAGCATTCTGCAATTCGCAGCAGTATGTCCATATCTTTGGCAGTTTTTACACTGTAAAATTTCAGTTCTTTTTAGGGGTTCCACAGAAACTGATTGATAAAGAAGGTAATTTACCTTTAAGAGGTCCTTTAAATTACCTAAATGGGATTGTTGGATTAGCCACATGTCAAGCGTTTTATTTAATTTAATGGAGTTCCTCGTGCTAAAGCGGGAAACTTTGAGGATTTCGGTGATACCTCTGCTTGTCAAGTCTTCCAAAATATCTGCCTCATTGAATGGGCCGTCGAGGCCTTTAAGAAGGACGCTATGCGTCTTAATATGTTTCGGGGTGTACGTGAAGTACTGTTTTTGGGAGCTTTCTAGGAGCTCTTTAGTTTTAATGAAGTCACTGGTGTTTTTCACGCGAATGTGTGTGACGTTCTTATTAATTTTCTTGAGGGTGAAATCCTTACTGAACGATTTCATGGTGTCGATTGTGGCTTTCGTTTCTATATTATATGTGACAATGGGTGGTAGTTTTTCCGTAATAATGTTGTCTGTCATATCTCGGTCCAGTAAACTAAACCTATTAGCACTAGCACTTTTCATTGATATGGGGTTTTCAGAACTTACTTGTGTCTTATTTGGGGCGACTAGTCTCCCGGTAGAGCTGCCAGGTTGTTGGTTCCCCTGCGACTGATTTGCTGTTTTAGACGATGATGATGATTGGCTGCTTTGCTGCTGCATAATCCTCTGGAGGTCTGCTACTGTTCGCCTGAGTTCTTCAATCTGCTTCACGTATGGTGCGATGACTGCCTCTTTAGACTCGCCAGGCGAAAATGGTGTTGACTTGATTGTCGAGTCACTGCATGTCTCCTCATCTGTATCCATATCGTCATTTGTCTTCTCTTGTAGACCTGTTGGTTTTGTATTTCCTGTTTTTCGCTTCTTCCCACGAATTTTGTTTTTACCCCCCATTACTGGGAGCTTTTTCTGAAATAATAGGCCAGGGAAGTCCCCGGCCGCAAAATGTGGTTCAGACACTGTATCTACTATGTTGTTATTATCGGAAATATCTAAATTACCTATGTCGTTTTTGAATTTGAGCCAGCGCCTAATCTCCTTGGCTCGTTCACGTCGTTCCTTCCTTTTCTTTACTTCTACTATCCTTCCTTCCTCCTTTATTCTGTCTATGATATCCACTTTGTGCGTTTTGTCTGCTTGTCCGCTTCGTCCGCTTAGTCCACTCGATGTTATTCGAATGGTTGCATCCTGGATGTAAGAAGCGCCGTATTTATACTCTACAATTTATTCTGGAATCTTCCCGTCAATTCTATTCTCTGAGCCCAAAGTTTACTAATATGTCACTAAACTAAAGCTGTTACCATTTCCAACAAATGTTGCTTGTGTCACTTTGTTGCGTGTAACAATATTTTACCCATAATTCAGTTGAGTTTGTTGGAACACTGGTTGTCAACAATATAGAGAATGATTGTCGAATTTGATGTGGAGAAGAACTAAGTCCTGCATCGTGAAGTATCGTATCCAAATGGTTGTCACCTTGAAGCAATTGCAGTTCCCGGAAAGCGTCATAATTTGTAGCGTATAATTGACCATTAACTGTTCTCAAATATTCGTATGATATCGCTCCACGTACATTTATTAATTGCAATCGTAAATAAAAGCACTCACCTTGTTTTGGATGACCAGTGTTTATTCGGCCTGATATATTTGCTGCAAATTTTCCGCAGTAACAACAACACCTCATTTATTTCATGTAAGATATGTTCAAACTTCAGGATAGAGTAATGTTCTTGCGAATTGACCGTAAATATTTTCTTATTTAAGCGCCACGTATCGGATCCTAGCATAGCTATGGACTATCGTTTCCACAAAAAAAAATGTGTATTGCGAGGATATGACTGCAATCGGTGAAGTCGTTCAGAAGTTAACCATTTTATATATAAATTTAAAAATCGGTATATATTATAAATTAAAATTTAATAGAAAACTATACTATTAGAATGTCAATGAATTACAATGTAATGTATAAGTCCTTTGCATTTTTGTCATAGTTTTAAAGCAAATCCTTGTAAATCGAAGAATAAATGTAAATAGGGCCTCCCGATAAAAGGGTCCTTCAATTTTAATATAAAAAATGGTAGAATGAAAATAAAAGTTTTTCAATTTCTTACGATAAAATACATTTAGATATAAATTAGATATTTACAAATGGTGGTACATGAGATTCATCCAAATACATTAGTATATTTGTTCGAAATATTACATAAAATATCACATTTAAATAATGCTGTGATTGGAACATTCTAACAGTTTGGCTTGACTCCTGGCCTGCAAGCGAATTTCACAAGGAGATTGCTTCCAGGGCTCAACAGGACATGATTGCTTTAAGTGTATCTAAACTGAAAGAAAATTTATAAAAATAACCCAAGGGCATTATAGAAACCTCTGGTATACCATTACCCTTATATTTAGGCTGACCCAACCAACAATTCCATTGCCTCCAGAAACAAGAATTCTACATTGTCTGGGACTACTGCCCATTGTAATGCTTCTTGTGGTTCTTTGCCTCCCATGACTTGCAGAGGATGAAGAATACTACGTAAAAAGGTTCCAACAACAAATTTTGAACTTAATAAAGGCAGTCGTACGTGTTGCAATACCTACAATTTAAATAATAATTTGATATTCTTTGTGTCGTGTTGTTATATTACTCACCTGAACCAAATGTCTTCTATCTGCAATATTGAAGCACGAAATAACGGCATTAAAAACCTGCTTGACAGACATTGAATATTTATTATTATATATATATTATTAATATGTATATAATACTATTAGTAATTTTATTCAATGGTGGCAGTTCATAAATTACAAATGTCAAGAATATGTTTTACAATTTTTTTTTGATAGTTTCAGCTGTCAGCTGAGTTTGACCAACTAACAAATAGTTCGCTTCAATCGATAGAACAAATTTGTTATCTCCAATGTATGGGAGTTCTAGAACTACACAAAAGAACACAGCTATAGTCTTTTTATACCGATATCAAATGTTGTCCACACTGCGCTGGTTTCTTGGACATGTAATTCTTTCGACTTTTATTAAAGTCCTGGCATAGCCAAACTACTGACATACAAAGACTGGACACGTAGAACAAAAATATGCAACTCTTTACTGGAATATAAAATTAACGATGCCTGGACGATGCCTCGACTTGGCACTTGATGACGTGACCAAAGGGTAAGCCAGCAATGCCTCGCTCCATACAAAATTACCGTTACCTCGACCCGATGAAGGGAAGGCCACAATTTTTTCTAAAGCTGACTTCCCACGACACGTGGTTTCACACGCCGCGCCGTGGGAAGGGTCCGGCTCGAGGTGGCGCGAGCTCGCCTGTGCTGGCGCGCCCGATCCATTTCGAGAGGCGCGGCGCGAGCGTGCGCGAGGTGGCTCGAGGCGGCGCGTTAATTTACTCTTCATTTCGGCGGCACCGCGCCGCAAATCAACTCGAGCCAATACGCGCCATGGGAAGTGTATAGGCGCGGCGCGGGTTGACGAGAGCTCGTAGTAGGCTTCCCACGGCCTGTGATTTCACGGGCCGCGCCGCGCAAGCATGAGCTGGCTTGGCTCGTGAAACCACGCGCCGTGGGAAGCCACCTTAAGAAATTTACTAGAAATTGCTTCATTCGAATTTTTATGCATTGGCCAAGGCCGGAGCATTGCCTCGCTCCAATATAAAAATCAACAATGCCTGGACCTGATGTAGGGAAGGCCGCAATTTTTTCTTAGAGACTTTCTGGAAATTTTCTCCTTAGAACTTAAACGCACTTTTTGAGGGCGGCAGCAATTGTTAAGAGCGTATTTATTTTAGAAATTTATTCAAAATATTTCCGTAGAATTTTTATTCATTTGGTGGCCGACTACAGGTACACAATAATTTCATTCTGTGATGTAGGTAATTATGCAATATATACATACTAATAAAAAATACGAAATGTTTCAGGTAAAATTAACCACAAGTGAGTACGTGATTGTTGAAAAATATGATACGAGATTTATTATAAGGTAAAAAAAACCAATTTATGTAAATTATTTCGATAAATTCAAAAATATTGGAAAAATGCATGAACTTATCTGTATGATTCGGACGTCAAGTAGATTTTATTATACCCTAGAATCTAGATGAAATAATGGACATAGAGTAGGTATGTATACCAAGTTTGTTACTCCATGTCAAATGCATAGAAATAATAATTGTATGTACCGCAAAAAAGATTGGACAGCCACGCATAATATTAAAAATTATTTTGATTTGTCCGCTCATCCGTCTGTCCGTCTGCATGAAAACGTGAGTGAAATTGTGAAAATTTTAGAAAAAAAAAAATACAGTCCAGTCTGTAGGAAGTTATACTTTGCAAGGCATCCGCTGCTGGCAATTTTAGCTGTTAAAAAAACTAAAATATTTGATCGGTCTTGAATTTCTCTACGATATATTTTTCATTAACTTTTTTGGAAAAATCAATATTAGTTATCGAGCAAAGAAGTAAAAAATTGCTTCTTGCGTCTACGCTCATGACAATTGTTGTCGCCCTCCAAAAGTGCGTATAAATTCTGAGAAGAAAATGTTCAGTAAATTTCTAAGAAAAAATTGCGGCCTTCCCTACATCAGGTCAAGGCATCGTTGATTTTTATATTGGAGCAAGGCACTGCTCTCGGCCTCGGCCAATGCATAAAAATTCGAAGCAAGCAATTTCTAGTAAATTTCCAAGAAAACATTGTGACCTTCCCTTCATCAGGTCAAGGCAACGGTGATTTTAAAGGAGCGAGGCATTGCTGGCTTACCCTTTGGACATGTCATCAAGTGACAAATCGAGGCATCGGTAATTTTATATTCTAGAAAAGCGTTGCATATTTTTGTTCTACGTGTCCAGTCTTTCTATGTTATTATTTTGTATATGGTCTTGTCGTTTGAAATTCGTTTGATTTCATATGCATTTGTTCGACCATGTTGCAGTAACATAATAAGTCATTAGTTTTATTATCGATTTGTCAACATGATCATTATCTTGAGTCCTTCTAGTTAATTTCGTGCAATTCTACAGTGCCAATATAGTTTTCTGTACTTCTTCATCTAATATGCAAATGTTTGTTCCAGTTGAGTTTATCATCGGGGGCTTCTCCGAGATTATTACTTTCCTTGGATACTGAGTCTTTTTGCCAAAGAGGGTAGGACTAACTATATTCCCTATTTCCCTTCTTTCATGCCAGGTTTATTCATTTCTGATTAAATAGTTGGTTATTAATTATTCCTAATAAAAAGGTAACCTATTATTATTGGATTTGATTTTTTTAATATTTTGTGTTAAATTTAACCTTTGATTAAATTGATCGTATGTAGTCAATGTAAGTTGAATTCTCACTTAGTTCATTCCATATTTATTTCATATTGCGACTACAAATAAATTTGTAAAAAACCATTCTTGAATATATAAATAATCTTAATTATTTCATTATACCACAGATAAAACCACGAGATTTTCAGGCGGATTTAGTCACTAACCAGGATGAAGCCTTGGGCTGCACTGCTGCCTTCCACAAGCGGCCGAAGTGAGAAGTTCGTGGAGGTATGAAATTAAAGTTGATTTCCGTGGCCTGACAAAATAAAGTGATTCTTTGTTGGGATTTTTTATCGTATATATAGATTTCTGCATTTCCTTCAGCTGATTTTGTGCTCTCACAAAATTTGTTGTATTGTCACATTTAAGGGTTGACAATGTCCTCGTCTAGTTATAAATCACTTAAATGTTCCGAGGAAGCTTTCGATGATGGGGTCACTGGCGACTTTAAGATGTACAAGATTTTTACGGCTGTTTTCACACTGCATCGTACACTTATTCACTCTTTTTGGTTCCTATCAAACAGTTTTGATGCAAAATTAATAGCTGTTGGGAAGCTAAGTCAGTCCAAATGGTTTTATGCAAGCTTCTGAGAAGGTATGCAAGGTTAACACGAGGTAAATATCGTCCTTTGGCTTTGAATATTTTTGTGCAATTGTGAATGATTGATTGAATACAGCTGTTTGAATAGGTTCTGTTCTTTCAACTCGATAGTTTCTGTCAGGCTGTCTGAGCCATTCATGACGTCGTCCACATAAAAGTCTGTCTTTAATGCTCGTGAGCCCAAAGGATGCTTTGAAGTATGCCGATCATCTATATGTTGTAAGCAGTCCAAAAATGATGCTGATGCTAATCCAAAGGTGGCCGTGCAGAGCTTGTAGTATTTGAGTGGTTGATTAGGATTTTCTCTCCATAAAACTAATTCGTACAGTTGATCATCTTCATAAAGCGGCCAGTCGGCTTGCCGATACATCTTCTCTATTTCAGCGGTGAGTACGAATCTTGGGAGCCTGAATTGGATTTGGATAAAGAATAGTTCATCTTGAACTACTGACCCTTGTACAATGTATCATGGATATATTAGATGATATCTTTGCCGTTTTATCAAATACCACACTGACCTTAGTGGTAGGTACTACTATCAGGTTTGGTTAGAAGTAATGTGGTTTGTTGATTTGACTAGGATTTACTTCTTTCATCTGATTTAAAGATTCGTATTCACCAATGAATCTTATGTATTGTTCTTTGACTTCAGGACAGCAAGCAAATTTCTTCTCTAGTGAGAGAAAACTTATTAGTACAATTTTTTCCGACTGTTCAAGCAATATTGGGCGTAATCAACTATATTTGTAATCAAATTAGTAATCATAATTAGATCAATCCTGACTACACCAACCATGGTTATCCATCAATCATATAACCATAATCATGATTGTATATGAAACTTTTCAAGAGATTTTAAAATTTAGTTCTAAGAAAACAAACAATATATATGGTTTTCCAATAAGAGGTGTTATTTTGATATTCAAAGAAAAATGCCATTTTTTGAGATAAATGCTCAAATCTTTATTTCATTATAAAGAGAAAGGTATGCCGTAAATAATGGAAAATAACATCAGCCAAATGACCACCACGACCACGCCTACAGGACCATATCCTTTTCATGAAATTTTCCATAACCAAATCGCAAAGTGGCTGCCCTATGTCTTCCATAGCCTCACGAATTCCATCTTTTAGGTCTTGAATCAACGCTGGGCTGTTGGCGTAGACGTTCTCTTTCACGTGGCCCCAAAGGAAGAAGTCGCAAGGTGTTAAGTCACAAGATCTCGGTGGCCAATTGTGATCACCTCTTCGAGAGATAACACGGTCCGGAAACTTTTCCCGTAAAAGATCAATGGTTTCGTTGCTTGTATGGTACGTAGCGCCGTCTTGTTAAAAGTAAACGTTGTCCAGATCAATACCATCCAATTCCGGTCATAAAAAATCATTAATCATCTGTCGATAGCACAATCCATTCACCGTAACTGTTGCACCAGCCTCATTTTCGAAAAAGTAAGGTCCAATGACCCCGCGGGACCATAAACCGCACCAAACAGTCACACGTTGAGGATAGAGAGGCTTTTCAACAATAACTCTTGGGTTTTCCGAGCCCCATATGCGACAATTTTGCTTGTTGACGAAGCCATCGAGGTGGAAATGGGCCTCATCACTCAAGATGAGTTTTCGATGGAATTCCGGATCATTTTCATGCATTTCAAGGACCCAATCAGCTAAGACTCGACGTTGTTGATGATCGGCCGGCTTGAGTTCTTGTGTTAACTGAACTTTATAAGCCTTAAGACCCAAATCTTTAAGCAAAATACGGTGTAATGACGTTTGTGGAATGCCTAATTCCAAAGAACGACGAGGAATGGACAAACCTGGGTTTTCTTCAACACTTTCGGCTACAGCAGCAATATTCTCTGCTGTTCTTGAGCGACGTGCACGGGTTTTATTCTTCACATCACTAACTTGTCCCGACAGCTCGAATTTTTCTACCAATTTCTGTATTGCGGTCCGACAAGATGCTCCACGACGACCCAAAAATGTTCGAGTTTTACGAACCATCTCTGCCACATTTTCACCATTTTTATAGTGAATTTTAATAATTTGAATGTGTTGTTGAATCGTGTATCGTTCCATTTTTATTAATGGCGTAGTTTCTACTTGTCAAATGACAGCTCCAAAAGTGACATCTACCGAAATAGCGGCTAATTAAAATAACACCTCTTATTGGAAAACCATTTATTATAGAAAGATCCCAGACACTGTATGTATTAATTGGAGTCGTTGTAAGGAATGTAAGTGTGTCTATTGATAAAGACTCTCGCATATCTGATCTTCAACTTAAATTCGAGGATGTTACTGATTATTTATGCAAAAACATAGCGAACAAGATTAATAATAATCCTTTTTAACGCTTTAATTTTACGGAGCTTTTCATATTGCCTAATATTGTTATATGCTAGTTCGAATAAATAAAGGGGAGACTACAACTGTTTTCGAATAATGCAATTCGATTTATTCTGAAATGCAGCATATATATATACAAAAGTTAGAAGCATGCTCGTAGCTCTGCAATGGTTAAGTATTACTAACATAACAGCTATAAAGAAAATAAAAGATCAGATTCACAGATTTTCAATTACCATTCCACTACAGATATGTGCTTACACACATTAATTTAATTTCAATATTATATTTCGGAATAGAAATACAACAAAATCTATTTTCTGATAACTACAAATTTTAAAACTCTTGCAAACCTAAAAATGTAATCATGTAATCATGATAATCATGATAAGTCAATAATCGCCAAAAATGATTACTTTTCTGATTAATACTATCAATCTGTAATCACGATAACAGATTAGAGATTGTAATTATAATCGTTAGTTATCAGTCAGATTACATTTTGCCCATCACTGTCTTCAAGTGCAAAGGGGTGACGCAAAAAAGATAGACTCACAATAAATCGGCCCTCGCTGTACCTTTGAACATGTTCGTACAAGTGATTTACGCACCTTTGCTCTGCAGCAGCACTCCTTCGTCTGAAGAGTTGATCTCTTCTAGTTTACTATTGATCTTCTGTTTGCTCATGTTCCATGTATGTGCTACATGGGGCGTAAAATTGGCTTTCAATTAGCTTGCGACCAGCGATTATTCAGCCGAAAGCAGTATTTTTGCAATTTTCCCAAAGCTGTAATTGTCCAAATGAAACTATTTCGTCGGGTTTGCTAGGTTGAACTCTGCGTTGAATGAACCCTTCTGTGCGGAGAGGTCAGACACCCTTGAGTTAATCTGCAAGTTCATTGTGTGCTGAGTTCGTTGCCGACTTTTGCCTATACCTTGAATGCACACTTGTTCAGAGGCTCGGCGGAGCCCAAGTCGGTTTGCAAGACTCTGAGTAATGCAACTTATTTGAGACCCAGAATCCAAAATAACTCTACATGGAATTAACAGACTTCTTTGAGTGCGATGATGTCAAGCCTAATAGTTCGGCCACAGAAACAAGCGCGCGATTGACACGCAGTTACGTTCCCACCAACCAACACCTTCCCATCATCATATCATTACCTGCCGCCACACATAAATCAGCCACTTTGCATATTTACCGGAATAAGCGTAAAATAGAGCACCTGGCCATCAACCTGTGAACCTGATAAAATTGCACCTTCTCAAAAACAACCTAGATGCAGATTCAGCATAATTATTGAAATGTTAAGTTTCAATTATAAAAGAAGTACAGTTGACAGGCAGTCTTTTGGCAATTCTTGTAAAGTTCGGTTGAAATAAATATTAATTAAAAATCAAAGCTTCTTTCTATATAAATTTTATTATTTTTTTGTTATTCAATTACTCGGCGAAAAACGTATTTGGCGCAGTCGGTAGGATAGGCGAAATGTGAAAGGCGAAAGGCGAAAGGCGAAAGCCGAAAGCCGAAAGGCGAAAGGCGAAAGGATCACGGTTTAAAGTAAAAATCGAAAATACGTGATAAATTAAAACGACGGTTTATCGTTCTTAATAATTCACTTGTCAACGGATTCGTGGCTATTTTTATACTTTCGTTTCTTAACGGTCTCTTAGCTTCCTAGTTAATTAGCAAAATGAATAGTGTGGCACAAACATTTATATAACGAAGGATTATCGTTATTAACATCGACGAAGGAATATTGTCGATTGGAAAAGCTACCAGGACTTGAACGTTCCAACCTGAATCGCCTACACCAAAAGAACATGAAACCTTTCATGCTCATAATTCACCTGTAAGTCAAGTATTTGAATATATATTTTTCCTTTCAATTAACTCCTTATATACATATGTTCGAGACCAGATAAGTGAAGAAAGTGATAGTGATAATAGTATACCAGTGAGTAGTGAAACAGAAACCCTACAATCAAATAATCTAATATACCACGAAATGGCAAACGTTAATAATAATCCTATTGCCGCCGGGCAAGTACCAAACCCTCAAATACAAGCTGAACTTCCAAATCAAAATGAAGTTCAGAATCAAGCTCAAAATCTAAATCCAAACCAAGCAGTAGCTGTAAGAGAGGTTTCCGACTCCTTGAGAGTCCCTGACGCAATTAAAGATCTCCCTAGATTTCATGGAAATCCTAGACTTCTTTATGATTTCATCAATAATTTAGAAGAAATTCTGTCTTTAATAGCTGTAGCAGATGGGACACCTTATGCTCAGATAATATTACGAGCAATTAGGAATATAAATAAGGCCGAGCTAACGAGGTCTTAAACATGTACGGAACTTCACCAAGTTCGGAATACATAAAAGGAAATTTAATCCTACATTATTCAGACAAAAGAAGCGAAACATCTCTTATGAGAGACCTACATAATTTAAGACAGGGAAATAGTAGTGTAGAAAAGTCGAAATTATAGAAGTACAAGCCACCATATTTAACCATGTCCAAATTCATGAAAACAACCTGAACGTAGTGACAGCTAAAAGTGCCCTGTATTCTAAGATGTGTTTAAATGCATTTCTAATAGGATTAAAGGAACCTCTTGGCTCAACAGTCCGTGCAATGCGTCCTGAAACTTTAGCAATCGCTTTTTCATATTGTGTAAAAGAACAGAACATCTCGTATTTGAGATCTCCACATTACAGCGGATCTGGAAATAGTAATAATAGTAACAATAAAAGAAATGCGTATCAAAATAATTCCAAGCTTAATTCTCACTGAATACTTTATATACCATTTAATTCTCATTCAAGAACATTTCCTAACCAACGTACTTCGTAATCCCTCCAATCACAATGCGCCAGTTAATTACATCCATAATAGAAATAACTCATTCAACCAACAATCATTTAATAACCGACCGTTTAACCGGCAACCTTTTAACACACGTCCTCAATTTTCTCGACCGCAACAACAAACATTACCACCCCCAGAACCATTAGATGTTAGTTTAGGTAACACACATCTTAGATCCAACAGACAAAATCAACCCCAATATAGACAACAATAAAATAATTATTTTAGACAGACCGGACCACCCAGAAGTGAAGAATTATTTAATATTTCGAACCAGAATTTTACCCGACCTGATATAAGAACACCTAATCATATGCAAGAATTGGATAATTTCTATAATGCTGAACACTATGATGAAGAATTTGTTCAAATAGATGACTCAAATTTTCAATTTCCCGTCTCGACGACCCAATCGAATACATATATATAAACAAGGATGGATTTATTCTTCCTTATATCCAAATAGCATCCCCATTTGGTAGACCCCTACAATTTTTAATAGATACCGGAGCTTCCTCTTCATTTATAAATCCAGAATTCGTTAATCCCAGAGACGTTAAATTAATTAACCCTATCAATATAAATATAGCATTAAATAAATATAAAATCGAGAAACAAGTTATTCTATCAAACTGGTTATTTCGACGGGTTATTAGGACTCGATGTCTTAACTTTACTACACGCTAAGGTCGATTTGGCAGATCAAATGTTAATAACAAAAAACACAGTAATACCATTACGTTTCAAGCCAAACTTTATGTCTAAAAGATACGTCATCCCTTGAAAATCTAAATCTATAGCCCAGTTGCCAGTAGATTTCAAAAACGGAAATATCTTCATTAGAACCACTGAAATTAAACCTGGTTTATTCATATCCGAAGGCCTTTATGAAGCCGTAGATTGGTTCAGCTCAGTTCTAGTTTCTAACGAAACAGGCGATGATCTGGATTTATTCCTGGAGCAACCAATAAAAGTCGATTGCCTTCCATCTTCCGAATTTCATGAACTACTTAATTTTAATGTCCAATTTGAAAATGAAAATACAAGTACAGTTAACACCGACGACATAAACAATCTAATTCGTACAACCCACTTAAAACAGGAAGAAAGAAAATCAATTTTAAAACTTTGTAAGAATTACAAGGATATATTCTTTAAGAAAATGGCAAAAACTAAGTTTCATAAATCGAATAAAACATCGGATTTCAACTACCGATGAAATCCCAATACACACGAAATCTTATAGATACCCTTATGTCCATAAAGAAGAGGTGAAAAGACAAATCAGCGAGATGCTGGACCAAAATATAATCAGGCATAGCTATTCACTGTGGAGCTCTCCTGTTTAAGTTGACGGGTGAAGGCCCCTCAAATGCAGAAAGCGCGAAACATAAAATTTTCATTACATTATCTAAAAGTGAAGTGGTAAACGCATGTGTGGAATTAGTTTCGAAAGAATCACAACCCTTATTTTTTTTTATTTTCGGTCTTTCAAGGTCTTAAGGACCAGATTTTTAAACAGCTGGGAGCTCCCGCGATAAACTCCAGAAACATTATGGACTTCATTCTGCAAAAACAAAGTAGTCTTGAAAGAGGAAATAAAGAGGAAAGTTAAGGGAAAATTAATATCTCTAAAAATAGACACGGCTACACGGCATGATCGCGGAGTTTTGGTTATAAATGCTCAATTAATTCTAAATAAAAAAATTTCCGTGTACACACTCGCAATGATTGAGTTGCGTAAGAGGTATACCGCCGAAAATATTAAACGCGCTGTTGAGGATGTTATTGATGAATTTGGTATTAAAAAAAAAACAAATTTACACAATAACAACAGACAATGGGCGAAACATATTAAAGGCTGTAAAATTACTTTCGGAAAGAGATACTGGTGACAGCCAAAATACAGAAGAATTTTATGAAAATGACATAGAAAACTTTTCATTGGAAAATGTTCTTTCTGTACGTTGCGCTGCACACAACTTACAGCTTGCGAAAACAAAAGCTACAAGGAAGTAGTCAGGCGTGCTCGTAAAATTGCCAAAACTTTAAGGACTGTTACAATATTAATTTTTTAAACTTTATAGCAAATTATCTTCAATTTTTAAATAGATACACTAAAACCTCGATCTGCGTCATTAATTGGGACCCAAAAAAGACGACGTAAATCGAAACGGCGCAAATCGAAATTAATTTTCCTATACATAAATATTTTGTTAATTAGTACTAAAATAAAACATTTCCTTGCATCAAAAACTATTTTTATTTCAGTCATATGTATATAATACATAAACCAACATAAATAAAATATAATGCATACATAAATTCATTAAATATTATATTAATTCATTAAAATAACAGAAAAATTCATTAAATAAAAAAAAGTAAAAAATCCTTTACATTGCACAGGAATTATAATTTATAAGTTTTTAATTTTTTTAATTCTAATTCGATGAACTTGACGATTCTAAGTCGATTACTATTTCTGTAGACTTTAAAATTCCCGAAATGTACACTACACACTTCACAAAATATTTGACATTTTTACAAATAATTTACTCTTCTTCTTCCTTTAAGTGCACAACAAGCATGAAATTCATCTTAAGGCTTAAACACAATTGCGACGACAGAGCGATATAACGACAGACGACAACGAAAAATTCGCTACGAAATAGGCAGTCGAAAAATTTGGAACACAATTGCAACGACAAGCGATGAGCGACGATTGTGAAAGAAGAAGTTATTGAAATTTCATTTGTTAAATGTTTCGAGCGTATTAAAATGAGATTTTTATCAAGAATATTTTATATTATATTGAAAGAAATGCAATTAACCAAAGTGTGAAAAAAACTGAAAATGCGGAAATTAAGTAAATTAAACGCTTTAAAATATCCATCCAACCCTTGTCTTTTTTGTCCACTTGTCTTGCCTATCTTGTAAACTATAAATTATTTTATGGATTTCTTACTTCCTCGAACAATTTTTCCTCAAAGCTCATTATTTTAAAATTACCGCGGCGTGCTACCACCTAAAAAAGACAAAAGTGAATTCCACAACCATTTCATTCGATTAATTTTGTTGGTAGGACTGCAGCGACGACGTCAAAATTAGAAACTGATCAATCCCGGCGATAATGTCGTCGATCGCTCAACGTCGGTCGTCGCAATTTGGCGCATTCGCATAAGATGCTGTGTTTTTAGAGGTTTGACAGCGATATATCGTCGTCGTTTGTCGACTGTCGTCGGAATTGTGTTTAAGCCTTTATTGATGGGTATATATATACCTTCTGAACAGGCGGGTTACCAGCACTTCGTTTTGTTATTCATTCCGAATATTCAATTGATGTGTAGTAAAGCAGCATTTATATAGAATGAAATAGAAAAACATTATTAACAAGCACACACACACACACATACACGCAGATGCGCACACACACACGTGAGGGCGGAGCGGAGCGCGCGAGTGTTTGTGTGCGTCTGCCTGTGTGTGAGCGTGTGTGTGTGTGTGTGTCCCGTCTGCCGGCCCTGGCTGACAGTTTGTATGTATGTGTGTGTGGTTCTTTAATAAATAAAAAAAAAAGCAAGCTGGTAACCAGACTATTCAGAAGGTATGTATATACCCATCAATAAGATGAATTTCATGCTTGTTGTGCACTTAATGGGAGAAGAAGAGTAAATTATTTGTGAAAATGTGACATATTTTGTGTAAAGTGTAGTGTAACTTTCAGGAATTTTAAAGTTAAATTTCTCATAAAATATAAGTTACCGCGCAAAATTATTTTGATATTCGTTATTTGTAAGTTAATTAGAATGAGTGAGCAAAGTTTGACGAAAATCGGAGGATGGCCGTGTAATGGAACTATTACGAGTGATTCGCTTGGGACGTAAAGTCCCGACTGTCAGCATGGGCTGACAGATCACTCGACGGGCAGCGTTGACTGCAGGGCGGCACGCTAGTTCGCCTAACCTATTGGCGGAGAGTGTGGGGAGGTTCCACAAAAAACCTGCTGCTGCCGTCAGCCATAATCAAAAAAAAATTCGTTCCTATCAACACAAAAGCCGGCACACATTCGGTCCTGAGGGGACCCTTATGTCACTTACCTGAATACCATCGAAGGCGCAGATGTTTTGCCTTCTTTGCCTGCCCCATCCTTCTATCTGACTCTGAGGGGCATAATTCATCAGAGTCCCTAGTTGACCTAGACGACCTTCATACGAGAGTGCTCCAGGAAAGTAAGAGGAGAAATTAAAACTCTTAACGGTTCACGTTATAATTACTGATAGGTAATGCTTCATTTACCCGCAAAGGCACATACGTATATGTACAAGTATATCACTAGCTCAAAGGTATATGAAGGTAAGCATATCAAAAATTAGAGCCACATAAATATAAATATAATATTAAATCAAAAGTACTATTATTTCGAGGTACATACATGTAAATATATCAAACTTGAGCCGTATATGTATACATATATAGTATTAAATCAAAAGTACCATTATTTCAAGGTACATACATGTAAATATATCAAACTTGAGCCGTATATGTATATATATCTAGTATTAAATCAAAAGTACCATTATTCAAGGTACATACATGTAAATATATCAAACTTGAGCCGTATATGTATATATGTCGTAGGCATTTAATAAAATTCGACTTTTAATTAAAAGACTAGTCATTTAATTAAATGCCGGCAATCAATAAAAATCGTATTGATATCTTTCTTTTACCATTATCTACCTAGGCATTTACTTAAATGTCGACATTTAATTAAATGCCGTCTGGCTCTCCAGGCAAATAATAAAATAAGCAAATATATATCAACGCACGGCACGTGTATGTGTGTGTATGTGTATATGTGTGTATATGTGGGTGTGGGTGTGTGTGAGTATGGGTCGCAGGCCTGGGTGCGACCTCCCCCTTCACCACACATCTCCCTCTCCTAGTATTTGGTTAAATCGGGTGGTATTACACTATCGGCGAAAAGGCTTGCGGATCGTGCGTTGATATATATTTGCTTATTTTATTATTTGCCTGGAGAGCCAGCCGGCATTTAAGTAAATGCCTAGGCAGATAATGGTAAAAGAAAGATATCAATACGATTTTTATTGAATGTCGACATTTAATTAAATACTTAGGCTTTCAATTAAAAGCCGAATTTTATTAAATGCCTACGACATATATATATCTAGTATTAAATCAAAAGTACCATTATTTCAAGGTACATACATGTAAATATATCAAAAACTTAAGCCAAATAAATATATATATATACATAGTATTAAATCGAAGTTATACATAGCCACATGAAAAGAATATCAACAAAAAGGAAGTCCCACATGTGAAGTGCTACAGAAGCCGAAGTGTGCATATACCAAAAGAAAATGTGTATATATCAATAATACTCACGGTGAAAATTCCACGGCATGATGAAGCGCTTCAGCATCCGCCATCTAGATAAAAGAATTAAATTGGAATTTAATGCTTCGACTTGCTGTCTGTAGGCTCTATCACAAAGTAATTTTTGTTGAGTTAAAATAATATTGCCCATCGGCACTTGTATCTACACTTATCTTGGACGAAATTAACTAAGAACGTGCGGAACGTAATTATAATAAAAATTAAAATTTAAAACAATTTACAAATTAATTCCATAGTGGACGACTGTATCTATGTTGTGCAACTGAAGGATTATAACACTTTTTGTGCTGGATTTTGTTGATATTTTCGAGCACAAGTCCAAAGAAAACGATTGTTGGAATTTTGACGATTGCTAATCCATATTGCTGCGTGTTCACAAAACTCTCAGGCGGATAAATTTCCCTTTGAAAAAGTATTGAGTTTATACCATATTTTAAGTATTCCGCCACTATGACTGTATTAAATGCTGACAAATGTGGATACCACCGAAAATTGAACAAATCACGGAGCCTTATTTCAAGCAAAGGGTTGCACTGGTATAAGTTTTCTCCGTATATATAAACAATCCAGTTAAGATTGTTCAGATTTCTTTGCACTTTCTGCAATAAGGTACAGTGGCTGCCACTAATTAGTATAGCGTTGGTGTAATTGATACATTAGAATAACCTTAGACACCTTTTTGAATAGAGTCGACTGTTGTTCTAGCCAAGTAATTTTTCCTGCCGAAAAAGTGGCGGATTTTGTGCGGGGCAGACGAAAATAATTAGATTATTGGAATATAGGTCAGTCTTAGAACTGAAAAATATTTTGAAGTTACTTACAGGCTGTGCTTACTAGCAGATGATTGCGGAAATTTAATTTTGGTTCATTCACTGATGTAGCTGCTCGATGGATCAAAAATGACAGTGAAGATTGTCTTCTTCTTCTTTTCCTTTCTTCATCAGCATGTTACCCCGAGCTCGAGGAAACGCACTTCTCTCGGTCTGGGTGCATTCGAATATTCTGATTGACAGCCGCCGGCATACACGCTGCAGTCTCTCGTCTAGCATATTGCTATATGCAATACGCTACGGCCATAACAGGGCAGAATCGTCTGGGTCACCTGTGGTTCAGACAACGCTGAAAAATGGTCGACTGAGCTAGCCGTTCTTAAACAGAGGCCTCATCGCAGCGAGCTCCCAATGTGTGTCTCGACCCACGACCCAATAATGAGATTCTAATCAATCGTCTTCGACTGCGACTGTCGCTTTTACTTGACCGATGACGCATCGAGGGCACATCCTAACTTGCTAATAGCCATATCCAGGTTTGGATTCCAGCAGGTATATCACCCAGCATTGACGGGGCAATAGGAGGGCTTCGCGATATCCTATAGTTTACCAGTAAAGCTGCCTGGATGTCTTCTTATGGCTACCAGGAATAAACGTGAAAATGGATAGGCGACGTTCCAGAATGGTTATCACTGCCCGATGTCTTTGACGTGATAGACTCCTAACTTTTTCCCCTGCAGATCTTCAAGCTCGTATAAGGAGTTTCCTTTCTTGGCTCTGACCCAGCACTTGACAAATTTTCGCCCCAGTTTAGCACTCGTCTGCTATTCGAAGTTGCTTTGGGCAAAATTCCTTCTAAATACCTCTTGACCAACTCTGAAATCGACAGGTTTCGGGCTGAGATTATAGGCTCTTGAACCCGGTTCGAACGCATGGTGTAAATTCTCCTGCACTCTCGCACGGATCAGTCTCATTTTGTCCTCAGTATCTACTTTCAACGGCTCATTAAGAGTTCCAAGGTTCCTCAAGATGGGATAGGAGCTGCCATGTTCAATCAGTTGTTGACCGAAAAGTATTCTATAAGGAGAGAAACCAGTAGCTTGGTGGAAAGAGCTCCTGAGGGAACTAGCTATGTGGCTTATTTTCTCATCTAATTTCGTATGTTCCTTCCGGATATAAGCCCTAATCCCTGACAATAGAGACCGGCTTACTCGCTCTGAGGCGTTTGCTTGCGGCGAGTAAACTGCCGATCTCAAGTGCTTCACCCCATACTTATCCAGTAATCTGGTGAACTGAGTCGAGCAAAACTGGACTCCATTGCCAGAGACTACCGTTTCCGGGACTCCGAACACGTGGAACACTTTCGTCTCAATGAATTGGCACACATTGAGTGTAGATGCTTTTGAAAAGTGGTCCAGAACTATTAGAATGCAGACGTTTCCTTTCACTGACCGAGAATATGGACCTAGAAAATCGATATAAAGCTTTTGCCATGGTCGCTCTTTCACAGACTGGACTATCATAGGCGGTCTCAGAATAGTATTGGGAGTCTTCCTTTCCTTACACACGTCACAGGCGCCTACGTAGTTTCTGACATCAACTGTCATTCGTGGCCAGCACAGCTGTATTCGCAGACGTTCCAGTGTTTTCCCTATACCTCCGTGTGAAGCTAGTGGCGGATCATGAGCCCTTGAAATGACGTCGGTGACCAGCCCTCGTGGAATCCAAAGCTTCCAAGCTTCTTCTTCCTGAATCGGATCGCCTGTTCCCGGAACAGTCCGAATGTAAACGAAGCCATCCCTGACACGAAGATCTGCTAGTCTGCCAGAAGTCGTTTTAACTTTATGCCTCAGTTCGTCATATTCCAACGAGTTGAAATATGGCGAACTAAGGTCAACTTCTGGGCCAGGATCTTCGTTTGTGGTCAGGCTGTCACAATGAATGCGTGACAGCGCATCAGGGACGACGTTCAGGCTTGATTTTCGGTGCTCGATAGTGAAGTCGAAACCCTGAAGCTTCAAACTCCATCTGCCGCTGAGGTCCTTTTGAGACATCAGCCATTTCAAACTCGCATGATCCGTCACTATCTTAAACGGCATGACTTCTATGAAGGGATGGAACTTCTGTAC
The DNA here is from genome assembly GCA_963924295.1 of Dioctria rufipes. Classification (NCBI taxonomy): domain Eukaryota; kingdom Metazoa; phylum Arthropoda; class Insecta; order Diptera; family Asilidae; genus Dioctria; species Dioctria rufipes. The sequence goes on from OZ002741.1 coordinate 117,880,494, forward strand.
GCTCAAGACTGCTAAGCATTCTTTCTCTGTGACGTTGTAATTTCTTTGTGCTGAGCTCAACTTTTCCGAGGCATAGGCTATTGGCTTCTCATGGCCATCGTCATCTAGTTGAAGGAGCACTCCTCTAATAACTTGCTGGCTCGCATCGCTCTGGATAACGAATGGTTTGGTGAAGTCTGGGCTCACTAGCAACGGAGCAGAAGTAAGTTTTTGCTTTAAAAGATCAAGAGACGTCTGGGCTTCAGGTGTCCATTTGAACTGACTGGGGTTTTTCAAGTTGTCTGTAATGGAGGCAGTTAAGTCAGCATAGTTCGGGATGAACCGTCTATACCATCCCGCCATACCCAGTAGGCGTCGTGCCTGCCGAACATTTTAGGTGACGGATAGTCAATTATAGCTGAAATTTTGTCAGGGTCAGTTCTCATACCTCCTTTGCCGACAATGAAACCCAAGTATTTGGTCTCCTTGATGCAAAACTTGCTCTTTTCGACGTGGATAGTGGGGCCAGCCTTCCTCAAACAATCCGCTACAAGGGCTAGCAGCGTAAGATGATTGTCGACTTCTGATGACAGAATTAATAAATCGTCTAGATAGACGAGAACGTTCTCACGAAGATCGAAAGGAATGACTTTATCCATGAGGCGGCACATCGTTTGCGGAGCGTTGCATAGGCTGAATGGCATCACTGTGTACTGATTGAGAGGATGACCAGGTACTGTAAAAGTTGTCTTTTCTCTGGAATCAGCGTCTAGTGGGATCTGCCAGAATGCGTCTTTCAGGTCTAGGCTCGTTATGTAGTTTGCCGGAGGAAGTCGACTCAAAAGTGCATCTATCTGCGGAAGCGGATAGGCATCCTTCTTCGTAACAGAGTTGACCTTCCTGGCGGCAAAATAAAGCCGAACCTTTCCAGGCTTCCTTACCAGAACAACTGGACAGCTCCAAGGACTCTGGCTCTCTTCTATCACACCCAGTGGTAGCATACGCTCTAATTCAGCATCCATCAAACTTTGTACTGCCGGCGAAATCGGATAAAAACGCTGTTTTATCGGGGCGGCGTCATTCGTTTCAATCTTGTGAGTGACCAATGATGTTTTTCCCAGGCCTAGAGAGGCGAAAGAGGGGAAAAGCTGTTTTGTGGCTTCTAAGGGTTGTTGATCGAGACTAGAAAGAATATGGCAGTCGGTGTCAGAGGTAGCTATTACAATCGGATTCACTTCTGTGACTATACCCAGGACATCTGGAGCCAACCCAAATAGACGCCAGAAGTCTATGCCCAGATATAGTACCTGTGTGAGCCCAGGAATCACGTAAAAACGCACGTTTTGGGTCTTACCACGGAAAGTGATATCCAAGTCCACATGACCATGCACAGTCGTCATGGCACCATTAGCTACTTGGACCTATGTCCGATACCTCTTCCATTCGACATCTGCTCATGCCAGCTTCTCTAGAGCTACCTGACCGGGAATAATGACAGTGGCACCACTATCAAGTAATCCAGTCTCAGTTCGCACGAGCTGCTTTACTTCGGCGTACGGTCGAATGTCGTCTGGCATCGACACGGAAATCTGGGCTAGTTTTTTTCTCTCTAGTCTGATCCGTCGACAGTATTCCCGCCAACGAACGGTTGATCGTTTCTTTTTGGATCCACTATCCAGGTCAGGAAACATTATTTCAGCTAACTCTGCCATTGAGGAGAAGATTCGTTCTCCTGCTGGCTCATATTTCGGCAGACGCGTATGATACGGCGTCAGCGAATGTACAACAGGCTCACGCCCACTCGTCATAACAGAGCTTGGTGGCCGTTTTAAAACAGAAATGGCAGGAGGCCAAATCTCCTGTTCAGTAAATTTGTCAGCTGAAATGGCTGTCGGTATTAACGGGATATCGGACATCAAAGACTCTTCCAATGAAGTGTCTAACAATGTCATGGGCTCTCCAGAAGTGGAAATGGGAGCTTGAAGATCTGCGGAGAAGTCTATCAGGTTCTCCGTCTCTATCAATCGATCGTTTGTACAATCCTGTGGTTCATTAATAGCATCAGAATCACTGAATGATATCAGTGGACAATTCAGGGGTTCGTCAAGGTCTGCTAATGGAGCGGACCTTCCTACTTGTTCAATGTTTGAACTGGAGTGTTCGTTACGACTGGTGCTCGAGACGTTGACGCTGGTCGAGAAAAGGTGTTGGGATTCCCGACCCGTCTCTCGTTTTTCTGTGCACAGTGTCCGCAGTTGGGCTTAAAAATGTTCTTGCGCCCGCATCCGTAACAGAACACTTGCTGTATTACTTGCAGGCAGTCCTGGTAGTAGTGACCTGGCTGATCACAATTCCAGCACACTACTGGGTGTCTGGTCGAAAAGGCTGACACGTCGCCTAAGCTAGTGTCACTGCCTGCTGCTATTGCCAGTTCGGGGTTTAAAGTCTGGAAGTCGTCAATCTCGTGTACTCGTTGGTTCCGGTAAGGGTTCCAACTACCAGCTGTCGCAATTCGTAGCTGCGTGGCTTGAATTCGAGTAATGAGCTATCTTAATTGTCCTATCGTATCGGTGGAATGTAGGCATATCTTCTCCTGAATCTCAGGAAGTACATTAGATTTGACAATTTCCAAGAATTCCTGCTCTGGCATGGCGGTCTGCAACTGATCACGCAGCAACACTAAATAATGGTGGTACATGGCGAATAGTTCACCAGGCTTCTGCTTTCGCGACATCAGCTGCAATTGAATTTTGAAATCGTCCTTGGACACTCCCCATTCAATTGACAATCCAGTCTTGACAAATTCCCAAGTTGGAAAAGGGTTGTGCCTCAATAGTGACCAGTACCAATCCTTTGCTTAGTCCCGTCAATAACATGAGCATGTTCCTAACAAGGAGATCAAAATCTACTTCTGGAGCGGAGTGCGTGAGCGCTTCGACTCGAAAAATAAATTCATCTACGGAAAGCTCGGAGCTATTGCCATTGAATGTCAGGTTCAATCTTCTGATAGGACTGCCTGATCGTCGCTGTCCTACACTAGCCGGGATACGATGAGATAAAGCTGGTGGATCACCCATAGTAGGAGGTGGCCGTGAAAAATTTATTGGTGGCATGGCGGCTGCTATTTGCTGCCTAACGGTACTTGTCAATTCCGTTCGTAGTGCATTCAAGCTCTGCTCGAGGTCTTATCGAACCAAGTCCTGCATTTGCATGCGCAAGCCTGCCATCAAAGCATCCGTAGCTGCGGAGGTATGTCCACTGCCAGAAGGCAGTGGGCTATTTCGTCGCGAGTGGGTATTTGTGAAGGTCATGGAATGTATATCTGGCATTCCAGGTGATATAGATTGTCGACTAGGTGGTGGAACTGTCAAAGGTGGTAACTCTAGTGACGGCATGGGAGGCAATGGATCGTGACTGCGAGATTTTCCGGGCTTCGTCGTCTTCGGAACAGCACCTGTATACTCAGTAAAATCATACTGAGTGAGATGGAACCTGCAGTTAGGGCAGTGTGACTGCTGCCCGATCCACGCTTTCAGACACACATGTCCACAAACTGTCTTCACTGGCTTCCTCGGTCCTGTCCAGTCGCCCACCTGACAGATGGAGCACTGGTCTGGCAACGGTACCGGTACACCATTTGCTCGCGGTGGTGTTCGCGGCGTAGCCATTGTATATTAAGTCGTAAGTCAGACTTTCAAAGAGATTACAAACCAAGGGTTTGTAAGAAATGTCAAGAAAATTTAAAGAATTCAAAAGTTCGGAAACTGACAGGCTCTTCAAAAATAAAGATAACGAAATACTGATTTAAAAAGCCGAAAATTCGGAGAAGTTGTCAAAAAAAATTTAAGAAAAATTAAAGGCTCGGAGAAGTTTGTAAAGTCTTCCTAACTCGAGTTAACAGAAATATTGATTTAACAAAAGGAAATCCAGGCGTTCGGAAGAGATAGCTAACTCCTCGAATAAAAATCTTCTTTCTAAAAGTTCAAGACAATGCAAAATTTTCGGAGAAGTCACCAAAAGTTCAATTAAGCGTTCATACAAAAAATTCCAATCAAAGTCATACGATTTCTCCTTCACTTCCAGGAGCTACCTTTACACATAAGTAGTCTCCAGGTCGCTCTCTCTTTCAGGTCAGAAATATTGATGCAAGCAAGTGACGCGAATGTGTGCATGAAAGGAAATGTTTGAGTTCTCACAGAAATCTGGGAATAGTCGGGTTGGAGAAGCTAGAGACTGAAAATGATACTAGAGATTCTTCAGGCAGGCAGTTAGCAGTATGCCAACTCCTGATTACTGAAGGTCTCCAGCATCACATCCTCCAACAACTCTTTCCTACCTCTTCACCTGATTGTCGTGTCCAGCTAACCTTCCAACTAGGCAGACTCATGAATCTGTTCGACTAGTTAGCTGAAAGCCAAAAAGTCGTCTCACAGATTCACAACTCTGTCCAGCCAGTTGGCCAACAGAGACATGTTTCCGTGATAGCTCATTCAAAAAGTGTGTGTGAGGCCACCTACCATTTCCATGACAGAAGGCCAGCGGGAAAGATCAATTCAAACAAAATTCAAAAACTTTCAAGAATTTAAAACGTTACATTACTTTAATCATCCAAATCAAAAATATCAAAATCTCAAAACGTTACTCTACTTTCAAAACTTTAAAAACTTTTAAAAACTTAACTTTACTATACAGAAAAAAATCCAAGTAACAAACAATTAGACTCAGGTCCTCATATAACTTCTACTGATTGTGAGATTACCGAGTCAGACAATTTAGCTGACAGCCAAATGTCCATATCTCGAAGTAATCTCAGTCCTCAGCATAAGTCATAATCAGACCACCAAAGTCCAACAGGTGGCCCCGCGTTGGGCGCCATTTTTGTTATGGAACTATGAAGAGTGATTCGCTTGGGATGTAAAGTCCCGACTGTCAGCATTAGCTGACAGATCACTCGACGTGCAGCGTTGACTGCAGGGCGGCACGCTAGTTCGCCTCAGCTATTGGCGGAGAGTGTGGGGAGGTTCCACAAAAAAACCTGCCGCTGCCGTCAGCCATAATCAAAAAAAATACGTGCCTATCAACACAAAAGTCGGCACACATTCGGTCCTGCAGGGACGCTTACGTCACTTACCTGTATACCATCGAAGGCGCAGATGCTCTGCCTTCTTTGCCTGCCCCATCCTCCCATCTGACTCTGAGGGTAATAATTCTTCAGAGTCCCTAGTTGTCCTGGAAAAAGAGACTAGGCGGACCTAGACGACCTTTATACGAGAGGGCTCCAGGAAAGTAAGAGGAGAAATTAAAACTCTTAACGGTTCATCTTCACGTTATAATTACTGATAGGTACTGCTTCATTTACCCGCAAAGGCACATACGTATATGTACAAGTATATCACTAGCTCAAAGTTATATGCAGGTAAGCATATCAAAAATTAGAGCCACATAAATATAAATATAATATTAAATCAAAAGTACCATTATTTCAAGGTACATACATGTAAATATATCAAACTTGAGCCGTATATGTATATATATCTAGTATTAAATCAAAAGTACCATTATTTCAAGGTATATACATGTAAATATATCAAAAACCTAAGCCAAATACATATATATATATATATAGTATTAAATCGAAGTTATACATAGCCACATGAAAAGAATATCAACAAAAAGGAAGTCCCACATGTGTAAGTCGCTACAGAAGCCGAATTTGTATATACCAAAAGAAAATGTGTATATATCAATAATACTCACGGTGAAAATTCCACGGCATGATGAAGCGCTTCAGCATCCGCCATCTAGTTAAAAGAATTAAATTGGAATTTAATGCTTCGACTTGCTGTCTGTAGGCTCTATCACAAAGTAATTTTTGTTGAGTTAAAATAATATTGCCCAGCGGCACTTGTATCTACACTTATTAGAGGAAATCCAATGGTTCTTGAATTCCTACAACGTATGGAGAGGTCGAAAACTACTAGTAAATTAAAACTCGTCGTGTTCGATTTTAACTCTAAATTTTATTCGACTAGGCTCTATCACAAAGTAATTTTTGTTGAGTTAAAATAATGTTGCCGAGCGGCACTTGTATCTACACTTATTAGAGGAAATCCAATGGTTCTTGAATTCCTACAACGTATGGAGAGGTCGAAAACTACTAGTAAATTAAAACTCGTCGTGTTCGATTTAAACTCTAAATTTTATTCGACTAGTACACTTAATTTATATACAAAAAATGATGACAATTAGAAAATAAATTAAGGATGCATTACAAAAATATTGGAACATGAAAAACAAATTATTAAGAAATTCTCGTAATTAAAGAAATGCATATGCGCATTATGTTGCATCACACTAAATTCATCGCCCATGCTATATGTAGGTTAACAAAGAATGCACGCGGAAATGTAAACAAAAAATGCAATTGATTATTGTGATTGCGAGTGAAGTTTGAATTGCTGACCTTGTTATTGGCACAGGTAAGTGAGGTAGCCATTTCTTTAACAGAAGAAATTACTTGAGTTAATCGGGCGTCAAAGTTTCTTAGTTTCTCAGATATGAGAAATGCTGATTGATTAATTTTCGTGGATAAAAGAAGCATCTGTTGATTGGTTGAATGCAAAAGATTGTGCTGATTCTCTTGCAAAAGCTCAATATCAGTATATACTTGATCATTTACTCCAAAGATGCTGGTTAAAAGACTGCCAAGTATACCCCTCTTAGATCTGCCCTTCGGCTCCGTTGTACTGATAACTTCTTTTAAGGTCTTAAAGAGATGATTTCTTCTTGAGGATACACGTTCAAACAGTGTTTGGCAGTGCGTCATTTTTGTGAGCTCTCTTGTTTGTTCACACATATCTTTTATCTGGTTCCAAGTATTATCAATGTTTTTCTGATCAGTGATTATTTCTGCTTTAGAAAGTGCGACCTGTAGGCGAAGGTTCCCACGTTTAATTTGTGCGTGCCCCAAGTTCTCCAGAAAGAGCCCCGGCTTGGGCTGGAATATTTCATAGTCTTGGGCGAAAACTATCGTTAACCAATAAAGTAGAGACAAGGTTGTAAGCAGCAGGTTCTGTGCCCAGGTGCAAGGCGCAATGGTGGGTTTCCTTTTCCTTTTTGGTTCTGTGGATGAAATTTTATCGAAATGATTGGGCTGTGGCCACAATTTTGGCTCTGACTGCAGAATGGAGCAGGATTTTCGTTTCTTGTTATTTTTATTTGGAGCAGACTCAAGACTTCTTGACACTGTATTTATTCTCGCCTCTGCTTTAGTTACTAAAGTAGTCATTGTCGTGATTGAATTTTGAGCTTCGCTTGTGTCTTCTGAATTTAGTATGGAAATAGGTAGTTGACAGATCTTGTGAATAGGCCGTTTCTTAATACAGTTTTTGTATTGCACCGAAACAATTCGAACTACGCCATCATCTCCCGGATATATTTGGGTAATTCGCCCTAGTGGCCACCTCTGTGGTGGTAAAGTATCTTCTTTTACCAAGACCAATTCTCCGATCACTGGATTTTTCCCCAACGTCTTCCATTTGCTTCTCTGCTGAAGCAACGATAGGTATTCTTGAGACCAGCGCTTCCAGATATCTTGATGCAGTTTCGTGACTAACTTCCATCTCTGATGAAGTTCTTGTGTAGCTACTTCAGATTGTGGTGGTGCTATGAGCGGTCGTCCAATCAGAAAGTGCTCTGGCGTCAACGGTTCCAAGTCTGTGGGATCGCTGGAATGTCGCCCTATTGGTCGTGAATTCAAGCAGGCTTCTACTTGGCACAGTACCGTGCTGAATTCTTCATACGTTAGCAGCGTTTCTCCTAGAACTCTTTTTAGATGTCCCTTCACTGATTTTACTCCAGCCTCCCATAATCCTCCAATATGAGGACTAGCTGCGGGAATAAACTTCCAGTCAGTGCCATCATTAGCTGTGGTCTCTGCCGCTTGCTTTGTAGATCGGTTGATTGCTAATTGTAGCTCCTTATCCATCGTGTTTCTGGCACCGACGAAGTTGGTGCCATTATCACTAAATATTTGCTTGCAGGTTCCCCGGCGAGAAAGAAATCTTTTATAAGCCGCTAAAAATGCATCAGTGGTGAGGTCGGTGACTAATTCCAGGTGGACTGCCTTTGTTACTAAACAAATGAACAAGGCAATGTATCCTTTATTGGTTTTAATTCCTCTGCCTTTTGATGCTTTTGTGATAAATGGACCAGCATAATCGATACCACAGTGGGAGAATGGCGGCGACGGAATGATTCGGGCTTGCGGTAAGCTACCCATGAGTGGAGTATTTCTGTTTTGACGAAATCTTGCACACCTTATGCACTTATGATTCCTTCCTTGGACTACTCTTTTCCCATCAATGATCCAGAAGTTCATCCTTATGTAATTTAATGTTAATTGTGTACCACCGTGTAACGTTTGCTGATGTGCATGATCTATAATTATATTTGTTATATGGTGTTTTTGTGGTAAAAGTATTTGGTGCTTGGCATCCATTGGCAGTAGAGAATTCTTTATTCTGCCGCCTACTCGCAAAATTCCCTCATTATCAAAAAATGGATTAAGCGAAAGAAGTTTACTTGTCTTTCTTATTGGTTTGTTTTTGCTCATTGCTTCTACTTCATCCGAAAATTCCTGCAACTGCACAATTTTGATGATGCGATTCTTGGCTTCAAGGAGTTCATCAGAAGATAGATGTGCAAGATTTCTTTGTGTTATGGACTTCTTACAATTTTTGATGAACCTGAGACTATAAGCTATAATCCTTATTTGTTTTGTGTATGTTGAGCAGGTAAAGATTTCTTCTGTCTGAATTGTTGCTTTTAATGCCATGACTTGCGTTTTCACTTCTTTATCAGTAACTATATTTAGCTTGTTGGATGGCCATGCATTGGGTGTTTGACTGAGCCAGAGTGGCCCTCTCCACCAAAGATCTCGAATTACGAGCTTGGTTGGGCTAATTCCCCTCGAGGCAATGTCCGCAGGATTTTGATCTGATCTCACATGTCTCCATATGGCCTTGTCAAAGTTATTGTGTATTTCGGAAACCCTGTTTGCTACAAACTGCTGCCAGGTATTCGGATTCTTTGCAATCCATGCCAATGTGATTTCAGAATCGCACCAAGCGAATACTTCCGGTGATTCGATATCCAAAGATGTGATGGTTGATTTTAACAATTGTGTTAACAGGACAGCACCACAGAGCTCTAGTCGTGGTATTGTAACTTTTAGTTTTAAGGGCGCCACCTTGGTTCGTGCTGCTAGTAGCGTTATATGCACCTTCCCCAGAGAATCTGTTATTCGGGAGTATACTACGGCCGCATATGCTTTTTCGGAGGCGTCGCAGAAGCCGTGGAGCTGAATATGTTGCCCAGGTTGGTATTTGATCCACGGCGGAATTCTAATTTGTTGTAAATTTTTTAGATCTGCTTCGAGTTGCCTCCAAGAGTTTGTTATTTCTGTGGGTGGAATTTGGTCCCAGTCTATCCCAGCCTTCCATAATGATTGCATGAGGAGTTTAGCTGTTATTGTTACTGGTGAAAGGTACCCGAGGGGGTCAAATATTGCTGCAATTTTTGATAGTAAAGTCCGTTTGGTTAGTTTTGTAACCTCTTCCTCTGTTTTCAGCTGGAAGAAAAGTTCATCCTTTTTGGGATTCCAGTGTATTCCCAGTGTTTTTATGGCATTTTCTTCACCAATTTCTAGAATTCCCTTTTCCATAATCTCCTCAGGAATGTTTCTTAATAATTCCTCATTGTTTGAGGTCCATTTCCGAAGATTGAATCCTCCTTTGTTTAGGAGCACAATTATTTGACTTTGAAGTTCCTTGGCTTCTGATACAGTATTCGCTCCTGACAGCATGTCGTCTACATAAAAATCTGTCATTAGCACTCTTTTTCCGACGGGAAGTTGTTCGCCTTCATCTTGAGCAAGCTGCATTAGGACCTTGACTGCAAGATATGTGGCGGGAGCTGTTCCATAAGTAACGGTGTTTAAGACAAACTCTTGAATGCGTTCGTCAGGATTTTTTCGCCATAATATGCGTTGGTAATTTCGGTCTTCTTTTGCCACCATAATCTGCCTGAACATTTTTTCAATGTCTGCAGTAAAAACAAAACGATGCTTCCTCCATCTTAACAGGATTTGGCTTAGATCTTGCTGAAGCTTTTTTCCGGTATGAAGGAGATCATTAAGGCTTGACCCAGAATCTGTCTTGCTAGATCCATTAAACACTACCCGTAGTTTTGTAGTTGTACTGTCTCCTTTGAATACTGCGTGATGTGGCAAGTAATACACTTTTCTCTCAGTGTCTTTATAGCTTGTTGTGGGGCTCATGTGTCCCAAGGTTAAATATTCTGTGAGAAATTTGTTGTATTCTGCCATGTCATTAGGATTTTTGCTCAACCTTTTTTCCATTTGTAGCAGGCAAGCAACAGCCTTGTTTTTTGAAAAACCTAATGTCCCTAAATTTTTCCTGAAAGGTAGTCGTACTATATACCGTCCATGTTGGGTTCTTTTATGCGTATTTTCAAAGTGCTGCGTACAATCATCGTTTTCCTGACTGGGTGTGGTATTCTCTATTTCCCAAAATTGTTCCAGTTTCTGGTCTATTTCACTAATTGACAGAAAACTTGAGATTTTGTTAGTTTCCTGAGAGGTATTGGGAATATTTCCAAAGAGGATCCAGCCCAGTTTTGTATTTTGTGCAGTTGGTTGGCCTTGTATAACACCATCCAAAATTATATTTGCATAAACATCAGCTCCAAGAATCAAGTCAACTGGACCTGGTTTATTGAAGTTGGGGTCTGCTAAGACCATACTTCCGTACTTGGTTGAATCAACTTCTGGTATTATTCCATCTGGGAGAAATGAACACAGTTTTTCTAACACCAGTGCTTCTATTCGAAGTAGGGAGTTATTCTTGTATGGCAGTAGTATTTTAATGCTCACTTTGCTGGTGGCTTTTGCAGTTTTCGCATTGTTGACACGCATAATTGTTGTTCTGATTCGCTCTTTAGGTAGTCTTAAATTTTGGACAGATTCCTCAGTGATTAAGGATGCCTGTGATCCAGGATCAATCAGCGCTCTTAGAAGCTCTGTTTGGCCAAATCCATTTGATACTCTTACCATTGCAGTTGGGAGCAACACGCTAGGGATTTTAATCTTGTTGTGTAAAGTTGTAATATCCTCATTTTGCAAACTGAACTGCCTCGTGAGCTCACAAGTTTTCTCTGAGACTGCTGGTTCAGCCTTAAATTTGTTTTTGGCAGTATTATCATTGGCATTGTGCAAGAGCGTATGATGTTTTTTATTGCAATAGAAGCAGGTTTTGCTGGTTCTGCACCTTTCAAATTTCTTATGTGATAAACAATTTGTGCATAAACCCTTTTTGTTTATAAATGAATTTCTATCTTGCACATTTAATTTTTTGAACTCTACACATTGGAATACACTGTGATCTTTACTGCAGAAAGCACATATATTTTTTGATATAGTAGAAGAGTAGAAAGACTTCTTCTTGTTATAATTTATAGCTTCTGACTTCACTTGTTTTGAACTTTTTATACAGTCTAGGATCTGGAAACGTTTTTCAAGGAAGTTAAGTAGCTCTGTTGTAGTTGGCATTTCCCTGGGATTGGAGAGACTCTCTTCAAACAAACGCAAGCTTTCTGGATCTAATTTCTTCATGGTGATGCAGACAATAATTGGACCCCATTCTCCTGTCCTACAGTTCAAATTATTCAATGCTTCTAAACACTCTTTTAGGGTGTCATGAAGCATTATGATGTCTTCTTGGCACCTGTGCTCTACACTTTTTAGGTCCATAATGGTGTTTATATAGGTAGTAATAATTTTTCTGTTGTTATTATACCTTGCTTGAATAAGTTGTAGAGCGGTTTTGTAGTTATTATTGCTTAACTGAAGGTGGCTTATAACTTTCCTGGCTTCACCTTCTAGATGGTAAAGAAGGTACTGCATCTTTTCCACTTCGCTTAAGCAGGGGTTTATATGAATGATATTGTTAAACATGTCAATAAACGGTTTCCAAGTTTTATAGTCTCCGTTGAACTTTGGAATCTTCATCGGAAGTAGTTTTGGAAGGTTATTGAGTCTGGCAGCTTCCAAATATGGTAGAGAATGAGTAGTATCCCGAAGACTTGTTTGATTGGGGATTTCATTAACTGTATCTGAAGTAACGGATGCTGCAATTGTTGGAGGCGGCAGCGATATGTTTGGAAAATTGGCCTTACTGTACTCATTAAGTGCCTGTTGCGCTGCTTGAAAAAATTTTTGCGTTTTCGTGTAAAGATCTTTTATAAAGTAGGAATGTTCTTTATTGAGGGAGATCTTTAATTGCTCGTGGTTCTTATTAAATTCTTCCCAATATGTGTTTAAAGCATCGTTTTTGGAAGTTAGATATTCTGGAGTCTTTCGTGAGGAGCCGTCTTTTGGAATATTTATCGATAGTTTCTCGATATTGTCGGCCAGTTGTTTTTGTAGCTCTAGTAAGTCTTCTGGAGTCATGACTACTGATGGATTAGGCGATAATTACAGGAGATGTCTGGTGCTGTATGGTGTATCCCACAAATATTCAAACTTAATTTGAGTCTGGCTGCTTGAAGTTGAGTGATAGCTCGAGAAGATGTCTGAAGAAACTTCTTGATCGCTGGCTTGCTATAGCTTCCTCAAAGTGTTCTTTAAGACGCTATGTATAAGTATGTAGTAGAATATTCTGATGATGAACAAAGTTCTTGATCGCTGGCTGGCTATAGCTCCCTCAAAGTTGTTACGAAATACGGATTGCAGAACACAGAGCTTCATATGTAATTTACAAATAAGTATGTAGGAATAGTTGCTAAGCCAGAAGTTATCTTATTCTTTAATTGTCTTTAGTTAGTAACTGCATTGAATTTACAGAATGAATTGAGTTAGTTTATTTAAGTCAAATTCACTTTTCTTCATAGGTCTGACTGCATAATTTGGAGCTCCTAGTTTTACGTGCTATTATTCGTATTAAATTGATGCGCGATAGATACTTCTCCCCAGGTTTCCTAAAGCGAAAAATTATAGACCAATTAAATTAGCGTCTGGGTAAAGCAGAAGTCTCCACCTTATGCTCTACTTTGCCATAATTAATTCGGAACGCCATCCATACAAATTGTGAGAATCGATAAGTTTTCTTACGTTCAGTGGCTGATTTCGATATCGAATCTTGCCGATGAGGGGGCTTGAGTGATGGAAGACGATGGAGCTTCTCTCTCTCCCGGGCGGATCGCCAAGTAGTTAAGATTAAAAAGAATTAAAGTAAAAAAAAAATAAAATAAAACACAGGAAGAAAGGACATTCACAGCAAGAGTGGTTGAATAGGCCTGTTAATAAATAAAATTTAAAATAATTAAAATTCAAAAAAAAATTAAGCAAGATAGTGAGTGGAAAAGGCAGGAGTACTGAATACCGGACACAAAGGAGGGCTGACGGGAACTTGGGAGAGATAAACGGAAAAAAACGGAACATGTAACAGGAATCATTTTTCATACCGCTAGGGGTTCCAGCTACGCAAGAAGACATAGCTAAGTACCTTTTTTTATTAGATTATTTATGAATTTAGAGATACGAAGAAGAACTTACGCATATATTCAAATTGAAAATACTTAGCATTTAATTTACATATACGTATATTTCATTCATGAGCGCGATTGTACTAATTCTGCTAAACATTAAATCTTTATAACGTTATACATACTGCAGTCTACTTTCTTTGTCTTGCCGATGTGAGTTTCGTGATTTAACTCGTATTCAAAAAAAAAAAATCACGTGGCGCCCAAAGGACCTTTGTTTTAACCCATCCCATCTCCAGTAGCAGCCAAAAGGGGTTAGGAGCCCAAGTTACGCCATTTCGAGGTCCGCGTAACATTTTGGCGCCCAACGTGGGGCCTTTTTTCAATAAGATCATTAAAAAAAAAAAATTATAATTAATTCGTATACCTATGTCAGTATGTACATATAATAGACAATCCTACACGCAAAAAGAAAATCATTGGCAAAGAATTCGAGAACTTCGAGAATCGTTGACTGCAGAATTGAATAAATATCCAAGGTCGCTTGTAATAACAACTCCTAACAAAAAAAAAAAATTGTGTACCTACTCTCCAATTAACAAAAGTTTTGATAAGTGAAAATAAAATGTTATTTATAAGTGTATGAAGTAGCGTTCAGAGATCAGCACAACAATTCTATTTGGGGCCATCGATTGCAGGCTCATACGTTCATCCAAAGCGCAACGTTGGTTTACAAAACTTACTGAAGTGTTATCAATTTTGGTTTCTCTCGGTCTATTGTGATATGATCGTGCACAGTGGTTCGTGCTTTGTTAGAGAATAGTAGTGGTTGTGTATTACTGATTGGAATTAGTTGCTCTAAAAATTTTGCTGAAAATTGTTATCTGCAGTTGGAAAATAGGAAATTTCACTAACTACACATTCTTTCCACCGCATAAAAATTGGGGGAGCACCTGTGCGAATAGGATTTAGTTTATGTATTTCCTTCGATTATAAGTGATCGAAGCATAAATCACGAGCAAGTGCATTCGGTGCTTTAGTGCAGTGAAGTTCTGTTGCTTCGGAACACATACTATGTTCCTGTTGTCATCGGACATACGTATATGTATGGCGAGATAAATCTGACGTGACCAGTTATGGAAATACATACTAGGAATTTCTAAACAATTTGAAGCGGTAAAGCCCATCAGTTTATTTATACGTATACTTCGAGAAGAGATATTTAATTTATCGAGAATTTAAATGTGTCCCGGCGATGTGGATTACAATGAGTGAAGTGGATATTGTCAAGACTGCGTAAAAGGTTATTGCTCAGCTGTAGATTTGAAGGTCGTTGACCTCTAACAAGCAATACGAAATTTGGATTTGTAGCTGGTGTAATCAAGGTAGAGTAATTCGTTTATTTATATTATTTCCACAGCTTTTTGGCATTCAATAGTTCTTTCTTTTGTAGCGTATAATTTTTATGAAATTTGGTTTTTCCACAGCTTTTAGTATATTACAGTCCTTTTTTTGATATAATATTTTTTTAAATTCGGCATTTTCTACAGCTTTTAGTTTAATACAGTTCTTTTTTTGTGCATAAAATATATTTTTTTTGATTATGTTTTCTCCGCAGCTTTCGGCATTTTATACTTTATAGTTCCTTTTTTGTTATCTCATAATCTTTTGTTAAGGTGTTTCTTAATAAATGATTGTCAGAAAGTGGGTAACCATCGAAATTGGTAGGCCATTGTAGGCTACAAGAGCTTGAGTGAAGCGTTTTGTATAGGTCGTTGATCTTTTTTTATCTCCAACTAGTTAAAGTTGTTTTATGAAGTGTGATTAATATGGAGGTTAATCGACTCACATGTGATGAATTGGAGTATCAGTTATCCGTTCGAGGGCAGCCTACTGGTAGCGTGGGGGAAATGAGAAAAACGTATAGGAAAGTGATCGAAAAGGAAAAAGCAACCGATCCGGCAGGGACGGAGGATTATCCTTTCAAGTTTGTTGAAGATAGGAAGGCGGTACAAAGTAAAATAGCTAAAATCAAAGAAACTCTAGAAGACTTTGAAGGGGAAGAAGGTAGTTCGGAATTTAGAAAAATTAAAACGAGGATCTTGTGGGCACAGGATAGGGTAAAACGCTCCTTGCCTCAAACGGAAACTGAAATTGAGGAGAGGGAATCGCTACAGGCTGAACTCACGAAGTTGTTAGGATTACTAGAGTCCAAGGCTGCAGAATATCATTCCTCCAGTGAAGATGAAACTAGCGATGGCGAAGATAAAACGAGACTCGAGAATCCTAACGCATCTTCAGGGAAAGCGATTCCTGACGGATTAGACATATCACAGCCTGTAATAATTAGAAATAGTTTGCCGATACACAAATGGAACCTTAAGTTCGCAGGAGAACCTAATCAATCGGTTAATTCTTTTTTAGAAAGAGTGCAAGAGCTATCCGAGGCTCGTGGTATTTCCGAGGCCCAGTTATTTTTGTCAGCTCTTGACTTATTTTCAGGGAAAGCATTAATTTGGTATCGCTCAAACAAAAGCCGAGTCAGCTCTTGGTCAGCTCTTGTCGCTGAGTTGAAGAAAGAATATTTACCGCCAGATTACGATGAAAGGTTGCTGGAAGAGATCAAGAGGAGGACTCAGGGGAAAGATGAGTCGATTGGTACGTACGTCGCCATTATGGAAAATCTTTGCTCTCGTTTATCAGAACCACTTACGGAAGGTCAGAAGTTGAGAGTCCTGAAGCGTAATGTTAAGCCCTTTTACCAAACTCAGCTGGGATTAGTTGAAGTAGAAACCATACAGCAACTAATGGATTTAGGTAGGACATTAGAAATGGTTAGGACTTCTGTTGAAGCATTTGTCCCGCCCCCTTCGCGACGTTCTGCAAATCTATTGGAGCCAGAGCTGGCCTATGTTGCTTCGAACGAAAATTCTCGCCTCGCTCCCATTTCGGAAGGAAGTGATCATAATCATCACAGGCGCTATCGATGTCTGAACTGCAAAAGAGAAGGACACACAGCTAGGTATTGCCGTGAAACTCGCAGGTGCTTCGGTTGTGGTGCGGCCGGGATAATCCGATCGAGGTGTTCGAATTGCAACACAGTTAACCACCGCAATCAAGGAAGTCAGGAATCGGGAAACTCGGGCGGAGCTCAGCAATAGGCGATGGGCAGGGCTCTGGACAAACTTTAAACGTCGCCTTGAGAGTTAAGCAAGCAAAGAAAAATTTTTAGCGATATAAGAGATCCATTAGTACCCAACTTTTTAGATTATGTTTTTGCGCACGTTGAGGATGATAATCGTCCTTACTTAAAGGTGAATATTTTTAAATTAGAATTAATCGGCCTACTCGATTCGGGTGCGTCTCGAACAGTAATAGGAGGGCAATATTGGGTTTTACTGAATAATCTGGGACTGACATTACATACCGCGGAAGCGAAGAGAGTTACATTAGCAAACGGCCAACGGGTTGATGTTAGTGGTAAGTTGAACTTACCTATAGAGTTACAAGGTGTTATACGGGTAATTGATGCTTTGGTTATTCCAGAGTTGCCTCACGGGTTGATATTGGGATTAGACTTTTGGAAGGCTATGAATATCTCGGCAAACTTGAGTAGCGATACTTGGAATTTTACAGAAGGTAGTGATTCCTTTCATTTGGGCTCATTGGAGAGTCGATTCAAGCTATCGTCAGAAGATAAGGACCGGCTAGACTCAGTAATTTGTAAAGCGAAAGAGAAGATGGGAAGCGGCTTGGGTTGCACAACGGAGATCGAACATATTATTCGTACTAGCTCACCACCCGTGAAACAAAGATACTATCCTGTATCTCCCAACCTCCAAAAGATCATTAACGAAGAATTAGAGAATATGCTTCGTGACGGTGTGGTGAAGCCTTCGAAAAGTGCTTGGTCATCGCCAATTATAATGGTGCGGAAGAAGGATGGCACCTATCGGTTTTGTGTAGATTATAGAAAATTAAATAAAGTTACTATCCGAGACGCATATCCGTTACCTTATGTGTCGGCGATCCTTGACCGTCTTAGAGACGCTAAATTCATGTCGTCTCTCGACATAAAATCAGCCTTTTGGCAAGTGCCAATGGAGGAAAAATCCAAAGAATACACGGCGTTTACCGTTCCAGGTAGAGGCTTATATCAGTTTAAACGTATGCCATTTGGGTTAACCAATTCTCCTTCCACTTGGCAAAGATTAATAGATCGAGTTATAGGGAATGGATTAGACGATCACGTATTTGTCTATTTAGATGACGTCATAAATATCTCTCGAACTTTCACAGAACATCTTCAAATACTAGAGGAGGTATTCAATCGGCTGCACGGAGCCGGTCTGATAATAAACTATGATAAGTGCCAGTTTTGCAGGTCAGAATTAAAATATTTGGGCTATGTGGTGGGCGAAAATGGTTTGCAAGTCGACCCTGACAAAGTCAAGAGTATTCTGGATATACCACCACCTAGCAATGTGAGGGAGGTAAGAAGCTTCGTTGGTGTAGTTTCTTGGTACAGACGATTTGTAGAACATTTTTCTTCGTTAGTCGCTCCGTTGACGGCCCTTTTAAAAAAAAATAATAAAAAATTTTTGTGGAATAAAGAATGTGATGAAGCTTTTCTGGCCATAAAGGAAAAGCTAGTGACCGCTCCCATTTTAACTTGTCCCGACTTTAATTACCCATTTGTCGTACATACTGACGCTTCTGGTTTCGGTATTGGCGCTGTCTTGACACAAGAAATTGATGGCAAAGAATCCGTAATTGCTTATCTCAGTCGTTCTCTTACTCGAGGTGAACGGAATTTTTCAACTACCGAGAGAGAGTGTTTGGCCGTGTTATGGGCTGTAGAGAAATTGCGCCCATATATAGAAGGTACCCATTTCATAGTTATAACGGATCATGCGTCCCTGGTTTGGTTGTCAAATCTGAAAGATCCGACTGGTAGACTTGCTCGCTGGGCAGTAAAAATGCAACAATACGACTTTGAAATTGTCCACCGAAAAGGTAAAGAGCATCAGCTTCCAGATCTACTTTCTAGATCTGTCCCCATAGTCGATTCTCTAGCTTCCATTGAGTCGAATCGTACAGGACAAGATAAATGGTATGCCAACATGCGTGAGAGAATAAAACAAAATTCTGATTGCTATCCAGATTGGCGAGTACAGGGCGACGAATTATATAAACACGTAAAGGTAGATTACCCCATATTAATATCTGAGTCAAACCATTGGAGGAAAGTAGTCCCGAAATACGAGCGGCGGCAGTTACTTGAAAGGTTTCATGACGGAACAACGGCGGGTCATATGGGTATCCAAAAAACTTTTAATCGCATAGCTCAGAGGCATTATTGGCCCAAGATGAGAGACGATATTAAAGCGTATGTAAGGAGCTGTTTGGTATGTCAGAAGTCCAAGCCAGAGCGTTGCAGACCAGCTGGTCTTATGACACCCAGACACAATGCTAAGTCCCCCTGGGAAATTGTTAGCGTGGATTTGATTGGCCCCTTACCAAGATCGAATCGTGGATACAAATATATACTGACTGTAGTAGATCAGTTTAGTAAATTCCCACTCTTATTTCCATTACGTTCTGCAACAGCTAAATCGGTAGTCCAATGCTTAGAAGACTACGTTCTGCTGATATTCGGAGTGCCGAAATTCTTGATATGTGATAATGGCGTTCAATTCACCAGCCGAGAGATGAAAGATCTGTCTAAAGGCTATGGGTTTCAGATAAAGTATACTGCCCTATATCATCCACAAGCGAATCCCTCGGAACGCACTAATCAGATTATCAAAACAATGTTGAGGGGATATGTGTCCGATAATCATAGGGAATGGGATAAGTATTTAGCAAAGATCGCGTGTGCAATTAGGACTGCTGTCCATGACGTAACCAAGCTCACTCCATATTTTGTGGTGTTTGGCAGGGAAATGATTACTAATGGAGGTGACAGAGATGAGTTGAGCAATGATGTTGAACGTGATCCTGTTATTCGAGAAGAAGCTCTTGCAAAGGTCAGAAGTGATGTATGGAATAGATTAGAGAAAGCCACTAAAACTAGCAAGGCTAGATTTGATCTGCGTAGGCGTGATGTACAATACTATCCTAACGATGCCGTACTTAGGAAAAATTTTGTTTTGTCAGACGCTGCCAAGTATTATAGCGCAAAACTCGCACCCTAGTATATAGGACCGTTCTATATTCTACGCCGTTTGACCCCTTGGACATACGAATTGGGAGACCAGGCTAGGAAACCACAGGGCGTATGGCATGCAAAAGATCTGCGTCCTTTTATTTCGCAAGGAATTGAGAAATAGTTGTATTATGTGTTAGTCTCTATGCTTTATGTCTGTGCCGTCCTGTCGATAAAGACCGTTTTGCCTCAAGTTTCCTTTACGGTATATTTTCAGAAACATGATGACTAGGAACGTACACACGGATGAAGGCCCAAGCTCGGCTAGCCTAGGAAAATATGGGACATATTGGCACTTTTATATCCAGTCAGGCGGATTTGCTGCAGATGCCGTAATAGAAAAAAAGAAAAAAAAACGGGTCGGATAATGCGAAGAAGATTTTGAGGAAAATCTTCTGGAAGTAGAGGAGGAGTTGTTACGAAATACGGATTGCAGAACACAGAGCTTCATATGTAATTTACAAATAAGTATGTAGGAATAGTTGCTAAGCCAGAAGTTATCTTATTCTTTAATTGTCTTTAGTTAGTAAC
This sequence comes from Dioctria rufipes, assembly GCA_963924295.1. NCBI lineage: Eukaryota > Metazoa > Arthropoda > Insecta > Diptera > Asilidae > Dioctria > Dioctria rufipes. The sequence continues at coordinate 117,900,775 of OZ002741.1, forward strand.
TGCATTGAATTTACAGAATGAATTGAGTTAGTTTATTTAAGTCAAATTCACTTTTCTTCATAGGTCTGACTGCATAATTTGGAGCTCCTAGTTTTACGTGCTATTATTCGTATTAAATTGATGCGCGATAGATACTTCTCCCCAGGTTTCCTAAAGCGAAAAATTATAGACCAATTAAATTAGCGTCTGGGTAAAGCAGAAGTCTCCACCTTATGCTCTACTTTGCCATAATTAATTCGGAACGCCATCCATACAAATTGTGAGAATCGATAAGTTTTCTTACGTTCAGTGGCTGATTTCGATATCGAATCTTGCCGATGAGGGGGCTTGAGTGATGGAAGACGATGGAGCTTCTCTCTCTCCCGGGCGGATCGCCAAGTAGTTAAGATTAAAAAGAATTAAAGTAAAAAAAAATAAAATGAAACACAGGAAGAAAGGACATTCACAGCAAGAGTGGTTGAATAGGCCTGTTAATAATTAAAATTTAAAATAATTAAAATTCAAAAAAAAATTAAGCAAGATAGTGAGTGGAAAAGGCAGGAGTACTGAATACCGGACACAAAGGAGGGCTGACGGGAACTTGGGAGAGATAAACGGAAAAAAACGGAACATGTAACAGGAATCATTTTTCATACCGCTAGGGGTTCCAGCTACGCAAGAAGACATAGCTAAGTACCTTTTTTTATTAGATTATTTATGAATTTAGAGATACGAAGAAGAACTTACGCATATATTCAAATTGAAAATACTTAGCATTTAATTTACATATACGTATATTTCATTCATGAGCGCGATTGTACTAATTCTGCTAAACATTAAATCTTTATAACGTTATACATACTGCAGTCTACTTTCTTTGTCTTGCCGATGTGAGTTTCGTGATTTAACTCGTATTCAAAAAAAAAAAAAATCACGTGGCGCCCAAAGGACCTTTGTTTTAACCCATCCCATCTCCACTAGCAGCCAAAAGGGGTTAGGAGCCCAAGTTACGCCATTTCGAGGTCCGCGTAACAAAGTGTTCTTTGAGACGCTATATAGTAGTATACTAACTTTGATTTAACGGCTCGAAGGACCATGTGTAAACGAAATCCAATGGTTCTTGAATTCCTACAACGTATGGAGAGGTCGAAAACTACTAGTAAATTAAAACTCGTCGTGTTCGATTTTAACTCTAAATTTTATTCGACTAGTACACTTAATTTATATACAAAAAATGATGACAATTAGAAAATAAATTAAGAATGCATTACAAAAATATTGGAACATGAAAAACAAATTATTAAGAAATTCTCGTAATTAAAGAAATGCATATGCGCATTATGTTGCATCACACTAAATTCATCGCCCATGCTATATGTAGGTTAACAAAGAATGCACGCGGAAATGTAAACAAAAAATGCAATTGATTATTGTGATTGCGAGTGAAGTTTGAATTGCTGACCTTGTTATTGGCACAGGTAAGTGAATTTAGCGTGAATTTTTTACATATTGAACTAAAATGAAAAGGTTATTGTTCAGCACTGAACACTTATCTTGGACGTAATTAACTAAGAACGTGCGGAACGTAATTATAATAAAAATTAAAATTTAAAACAATTTACAAATTAATTCCATAGTAGACGACTGTATCTACGTTGTGCAAATGAAGGATTATAACACTTTTTGTGCTGGATTTTGTTGACATTTTGGAGCACAAGTCCAAAGAAAACGATTGTTGGGATTTTGACAATTGCTAATCCATATTGCTGCGTGTTCACAAAACTCTCAGGCGGATATATTCCCCTTTGAAAAAGTATTGAGTTTATACCATATTTTAAGTATTCCGCCACTAGGACTGTATTAAATGCTGGCAAATGTGGATACCACCGAAAATTGAACAAATCACGGAGCCTTATTTCAAGCAAAGTGTTGCAGTGGTACAAGTTTTCTCCGTATATATAAACTATTGTAATGGTCGTAGCGTATTGCATATAGCAATATGCTACACGAAATGCTGACGCGTGTGAGCCGGCGGTGATCAAGCATAAAAATTGAACGCACCCCGACCGAGAGTAATGCTTCCTCACGCTCAGGTGCCATGTTGACATGAGTGGGAAGTAAGAAGAATACGATCGTCACAGTGGTGTCAAATCTTCTTCAACACGTCGAGTTAACTACCTAGCAAGACTTTTCCACAAACATCGGCGAGGAATTATACCCTGTAAGTAATATTAGACCATTTTTATTTTCTAGTATTAGCTTATTTCTCATTAGCAAAACAATTTCACGTCACCGCACCTAGAATTCGTCAAAAGTGAAGGATATAAAAATCCAGATTACGTCAAAGTTAGAGGAAACAAAAAGGGAACGGAAAATCCGAAAGTCATGCTCTTTAATAAAGAAATGAATTTATATATATGAATTAATGAGAGAAACTACCAATGTGGGAATGATTACATCAGAAAGTCATGAATTAAAGAATTGAACCATTTGAAGACAAAATCAATTATAATGAAAAGTGAAGAAGCAACCATTTTCTGAAAAAAAGGAAAAGAGAAATTTTTATGTCTCGGATAAAATTGATTGCAGACTTTGCTAAGGACTGAATACACAAAGTAAGCAAGAGTACAAAGGTCTGAACAGTAATGAAAATTCGGTTCTATCACACCAAGAGGCGCATACAGTGTGCCGAGATATTATTATCTACCAAAAATTGAGTAAACTGAATTGATAAAAATGAAGCATGTGTATTATAAGCGTAAGTAACTTTTCACGCCGCAGCCCCATATGATTCCTATTAAAAAACACTGATATGACATTTATTTAAAAACGGAAGGATTGCTTTCAACCACGGACAAGTACAACATATGTGCCGCACCCGAAAGCCGCCCAAATAATTACATGCAGTGAAAATTAAATGCTCGTCTGAGAACGACACGTGCATCCAGTAATGAGATCCTGTTCTGGGGACAATCTATTGTCTGCCGCAAATGGGTTATTAAGAGCAGAACAAGCAGGAAAGCACCCGGATTTGGAGCAACATGTCTGATGGCGATATGTGTTTTGTACGGCGACCGGAAAACGTATAGCTGAACCCAAGAAATGATGCTGTCTTAACCGAACTCTATGGGAAGATTATCTCTAGTGCTCAGTTTTTGATATCTTAGGCAACCGGATAGTATCTAAAGTTCCTACATAAAGATTTAAAGAGTCTGTATCCAGGTCACAATTGGATGTAGATTTTAACAACTGTGTGTGCCTACGAAGTGTGCCTTTACGTTAATATCAATTTTACACTTTTAATTAGAATCCAGTAGTATATTGGAACTTCCTGGAGGCGCCTCTACGATGGATCCACAGAATTCATTCCATGTAAGTGTTCCGTTTGTTTTCTTTTTGGCAATTTATTCGAATATATATAACCTATACCTCTTACCATTTAAAAATTTTGTTTGGCATACACACATAGTACTGCCCAATTTATTTAAATATACATAACATACTTCTTAAAATTTTGGAGAAGAAATTTTTGTTTAGCATAAACCAGCATAAGGTTCAAGATTAGTTAAGTGTATAAGGTATAAATTTTTCTCTTGTTGCTCTTTAAGAAGAATTCCTTTTTATGTAGACAATCGATAAGGGTGGAATTTTTTTATATAGAATGTAGCCTTTTTTATACGTTAAGAAGGGATTTGTTCTCTCTCGGTTGACGCATGCATGTCTTGACTGCCTAATGAATTGGTTGAAATATATAGGGCGTCACTTAAAAGGATTACTGAATCGGGAATAGTGAACCTTGATTAAGGGAATCAGTTGTGCTAGCTCGCAGTGCACATTTATTTGGAGCACAGTTAAATTTAAGGTATGTAGTCATTAGAAAAAACTGAAGTTACGCTTAAGACAGCCTAATGTAAGTCGCTGAGCTTTATCTTATATACATTTTTCAAGTTCCATATTAGATAAGAATTAAAGAAAAACACGCAAATTATTTTTAATATTACTTAGAATATCCATGCACATACTTACCGCTAACCATGCTGTAGCATTTGTAACGTGATAATATTTACTTTTGTCTTCCTTCGAATGTTGTATAACGGTAGTTGTCCATGTCACAAGATTACCGCAGCATGTAATAGGTTTCGCTTAAAATAAAGGGAATTTTTGTAACGATTATGACGTGCTGAGTTTCGATTCAGTTCTCCTTTCACATCCCGGAGCCCTCTCATCCGCAGGTCATATAGGTCCGCTTTTATCTCTTCCATAGGTCAACAAAAGGGACTTTGCAAAGAGTGCCACCCAAAGTCAATGGGAGGATGGGGCTTGGCAAGAAGGCAGACCATCTGCGCCTTCATAAGAAATAGGTAGGTGACGTAAGGGTCCCTTCAGAACCGAGTGTGTGCTGGCTCGTTTTTGGTATGTAGGCACGAAAATTTTTCTTGTTTATGGTTGATGACAAGCGGCAGGTTATCTCGGGAACTCCCCCACACTCTCCGCCACCATTAGCCGAGGTGCTAGCGTGCCGCCCTGTGCTATCGCTGTCATCGAGTGATCTGTTAGCTCATGCTGGCAGTTTGGACTTCACGTCCTAACCAATCACTCGTTTACATACTACCATAACACTATCCAGTTAATATTGTTCAGATTTCTTTGCACTTTCTGCAACAAGGTACAGTGGCTGCCACTAATTAGTATAGCGTTGGTGTAATTGATACATTAGAATAATCTTAGGCACCTTTTTGAATAGAGTCGACTGTTCTTCCAGCCGAGTAATTTTTCCTGCCCGAAAAAGTGGCGGATTTTGTGCGGGGTAGACGAAAATAACTAGATTATTAGAAAATAGGTCAGTCTTAGAACTGAAAAATATTTTGAATTTACTTACAGGCTGTGCTTACTAAGAGATGATTTCGGAAATTTAATTTTGGTTCATTCACTGATGTAGCTGCTCGATGGATCACAAATGACAGAGAAGTTTGTCTTCTTCTTCTTTTCCTTTTCTCATCAGCATGTCACCCCGAGCTCGAGGAAACGCACTTCTCTCGGTCTGGGTGCATTCGAATATTCTGATTGACAGCCGCCGGCATACACGCTGCAGTCTCTCGTGTAGCATATTTCTATATGCAATACGCTACGACCATAACAGCCGCGGATGTTAAAGAGTTCCAATTTCTTTGTAGCAATTGATAGCGTTATCTATAGATCTTGTCACTTTTAAACTTCGATTTTCGTCAGGGTCATTATCTGCAAAAATGTCCATTGCCTGTGAAATAAGTTGCATCGCTTTCGAAATACAACCAGCCGTTAACTGTTTTTCTTCTGGAACCACATCAGGTATATCAATATCGTCCACCAAAGAACGTTCAACATTTTTAGAAATCAAATCTTCATTATAAAGCTCTTCATCGTGTGATATCCATATCTCATTTATATCATCTTCCTCCATGCCTTCAAAGTTTGCTTCTCTAGCTACTTCAGCAAGTTCTCTACGAACGGTTGATACAATATCAACTTCTAAATCTTTAGATACGGTTTCTGGCCACAGTGGACTCCAAACTGCGTTCATGCATGTTTTTTTTACTTCCATCCAGGAATGGTTTATATTTTCGATATCCACCAAGATATTATAATTTTTCCAAAACTGTTTCATGGCGGGCATATCATCCCCATCAGTTGATGCAATAAGCTGGCTAAACGTTCGTCGTAAATAATAACATTTAAAATTTGATATGACACCTTGATCCATCGGTTGTATGATGGATGTCGTGTTTGTTGGCATAAAAACAAATTTCACATTTTCTGAAATATCGTCTAGATAAATTGGGTGTGATGGAGCATTGTCTACCAATATTAACATTTTAAAATCAATATTTTGAGTACGACAATAAGTTTTCAAATCGGGGACAGCGCAATTTTCTGCCCAATCTTTAAATAGAGCTGCAATCATCCACGCTTTTTTATTCGAACGCCAAAAAAACGGAAGTGCACTTTTATCCACATGTTTAAAAGCCTTTGGATTTAAAGAGTGGTGAATCAGAAAAGGCTTAAATTTGAAGTCACCTTCTGTATTTCCTCCTAGAAGAAGTGTAAGCCGATCTTTACTTACTTTATATCCAGGGCAAGATTTTTCAGTTTTGGAAATGAACATTCTCCCTGGTAGCCGTTTCCAATAAAGGCTAGTTTCGTCTACATTTAGTACTTGCTTCGAAGAATAACCACCTTCTTCAATAATCGCTTTTATTTCTATTTTAAATTTATTTGCAGTTGCAATCTTGCAGATTCTCCTTTCAAATCAACATTATGCAGTTTTGCTCTACTTTTGAAACGTTCGAACCAACCTTGACTGGGTTCGAATTTTTCTGATTTTTTTCCGCTAGATGATGGAGAATCCTTTTGAATATCGTTAAAAATACTTAACGCTTTGTTTTGAATCATCATTTTGCTCAGTGGCATCCGGCGCTGATTTTGGTTCTCTATCCAAATAGTAGAGGGACTCCATTTTTACCAGAATGGAACTTCTTACTTTGGTACTGGTTTGTTTTGATTGCAATGATGTAGTGGCTTTAGCAAACTCTCTTATTTGCTCAGCATCTCAATTACAAATTGTTCTCACTGTTGTAGGAGCTAATCTAAGATTTCTGGAAATTTCAACAGCCTTTTCCCCAGATTTAAAACGATTTAACACTTCTAATTTCAGTTCCAAACTAATTTGTTTGCGCTTTTGACTCATTTTTTATGGTCTCTAATTTATTTTTTAAACAACACTTTTAATTTATATAACCAAATCCAACACTTTTAATTTATTTAACAAAAACCAACACTTTTAATTTATTTAATCAACACTTTTAATTTACTCTTGAGATAGAAGACTATGTAATTTTATGTAATATTGCAAATTATGAAAAAACTTACTGTGAATTATAAGCTTGTATACATAAAGATTGAACTACAGAATTAAATGGGAAATCCCCTTTATATAAAATATAATAAAAAATTTTACGACGCAAATAAAAATTTTAACGACGCAACTCTGAAATCACGAAAATTCAAGAACGGCGCAACTTCGAAAACAACGCAAATCGAAACGACGCTAATCGAGCTTTTAGTGTACACGATGTTACATCTTAAAATAAAAACACCAGAGCTTGATGTTCCAACTCGTTGGAATTCCACGTATAGGATGTTGGAGCGTCTAGTGGATTACAAAGACTTTTGGGAGGGAAACCTCAATGAAAATTTAAAACTAACCACTAGAGAATGGGCGGAGTTGGAGGAAATAGTGTTGGCGCTGGCGCCTTTAAACACAGCCACTTTAAGACTCCAACAGGAACAACTGCTTCTTGGTGATTTCTATATATTGTGGCTAAAATTACAACCAGAATTGAAAGCCTTGGGAAACAGGACAGCTGGAGTAATCAGGGCTTGTCTGGAGAAAAGAGAAGTTCAGTTGATGGAAAATGAGGCACTTTTTTTAGACCCCAGATTGAGGCGCCTGCTAACAATAGAAAAAGGGAAGTCGCGAAAAACAATTTAAAAAAAATGACTTTTCAAATGCTTTCATTGAGGTATGTTAGAAAGAAGTAAGCTTAAAATACCAGTAAATTACTACCACTTCTTTTTCCACTAAATGGTTTAGAATGTTGTTGTGGAACGTGTTATACCAGATGCAAGCAGCGCTCAAAGTAGCATGAAATTTGATGAAAGCGCATCGCAAAGCACTTCTTCTCTTCTCAGAAGTTCAATAAGAGAAATGGAAATTTCTGGGTCCTCTTCTGATGAAGATTCTCAGCATTAATCTAACCAGGAATTAATCAGGGCATATCGAGAAATTCACCAGTACAAAGAGAAAAGAGCTGACATTGAGACCGACCTTATTGAATAGTGGGAAGAGAAGAAATACGTCTTTCCATTCCTTCGAAAAATGGCTTTCGTTTTGCATGCTGTGCCTGCTACCCAAGTGAGTGTAGAGAGGGCTTTTTCTGCACTAAAAATTATTTTGGCTGATCTACGGTGGAATTTGTCGGAAGACAATTTGAGAACAATAATGATTGTTAAATTAAATTCCAATTGCACCGAATAATTACTACATACAATCAGGTAATGAGCAAACCTTCCGATAATTTTCCAATCGCGCTCTTGAATGAATATTAAATATTAATATATAAAACTGTTGACTTAACTCTTCTTAATTTCTTTTCAATATATTCTGAAACTTGCTATAGCTAATATATCGATCGTCTAGTTCAATACTAGAACAAATAAAAATTAACTGTTTCGAGATAATTGACATTTAAGTTGTAATGAAATGGTTTTTTTTAAACAATTTCAGTTCTGTACTGGAATTGGATTTGTATCTTGTTTTCATTGGCAAGTCATCATTTGGGAAATATACATTCAAATAGTGAATATTTTACTTTACTAATTACAGCGAATTTTTTGACTTGTTGCAGTATTGAACTAGATGATCGATATGCAGCCAGGTTTAATGATTATTAGGACTTTACTTGCAGTATGTATTATTCGCTATTGCAAAATCAGTACCATCATTTAGTGCAAACAAGAAAGTTTCAGGTAAAACATTAAAAAGTTATACCACATTGTAACGTAATTTCGTAATCTTTTATAAAAATTTAGCGTCTGTATATCACATATATTTTCATGATTTTGATATGTAAAATGAAAAATTAATATCTGCGATTATAATTTGTACTGCAAATACGACAACGGTCTTAAGATTCATTAGCGTGGTAATAACAAATCAAATCGATTGCGCATATTTCTGAACAAAATATTTCTTCTTCGATTATTGGGTATTTATGGCTAAAATTTAAAATCAGTCTTGGTAACAATTTGAAAGACAGATAAACAAACAAAGGTCTTCATTGTACACCATCTGAGGCGAACTCCTCACAAATTTAGTTATATAATGTACTCAAATCTGCATACATTGTAAATTTTAGATTTTAATTTTGAATTCGGATTTCTTTTGATAACTACTCCTTTTCTCTTAACTATACTTAATAGTTCATTATGTGTAGCAGCCATAAAATAAAACTTAAATTTATATCTTACAAGGAGATACTTTTATTCCTATTCTGAAATTCATTCATTTGTATATGTATAGTGTATGGGATACTCCCAAATCTGGATTTCAGGAAAAAACTAAATTTTATTATTATTGTTTTTTGTACCGCGACAATTCAATTGTTTTAATTGCCGCCCGTTTAGTCGAACGTTGCCTAAGTACAATACCTATGCAACCTTATGTGTTACCCTAGTAAAAACTAGTGCAACGATTCGTGGAGAACTGGGTAAGAAATGAATGAACGCCTGCTTCGATAAAAGTGAAAACTGTACTATATTTTATTTTACACAAAATTACGTTTTTATAATAAAAAGATGCTTATTTGACATTTTCGTAAACCCTAAAATCTAAGCAACATAAAATTTTATCATTTCATATTTTCCCACACCTTATCACCACAAAATATTTTTGTCGGATTTGTTGTATAATTATATATAATTGGTGAATGAAAGTAAGGAAATAAACGCAGTGGAAACAGAAACTGTAGTAAAGAAGAATAGTACTTGCCAAAGAATTTATCGCGATATTAACCGATTGCAAAAACTACATTAAGAAATAAGCCTAGATGAAGAATTAAACCCTGAGGAGAGGGGCAAAATATGGGAAATTTGTGAAGATTATGAAGATATATTTCATTTGAAAGATGATCTTTTGACGTACACTCCAGTACTAAAACATAAAATACAGGTAAAAGAAAACCAGGCACCAATTAACCAGAAGAATTACAGATTACCACAGAGTCAAAAGGAGATAATAAACCAACAAGTTCAGGAAATGCTCAGAAATGATATCATAACTCCCAGTAAAAGCCCATGGAACTCCCCATTACTAGTAGTATCACAAAAGCCTGGCTCGGATGGTACCAAACGATGGAGAATTGTCGTCGACTTCCGCAAGTTAAATGAAGTTACTGTCAAAGACGCTTTCCCGTTACCGAGAATAGAAGAAATCTTAGATCAGTTGGGTCACGCAAGATACTTCACAACTTTAGATTTGGCAAGTGGTTATCATCAAATACAAGTAGATAAACGAGACAGAGAAAAAACTGCCTTCAGCACTAATTATGGACATTATGAGTTTAAACGGATGCCTTTTGGACTCACCGGAGCACCAGCAACGTTTCAACGCATAATGAAGCATATCTTGATGGGTTTGCAGGGATTTAAATGTTTCGTTTATTTAGATGACATTGTCATCTATGGAAAAAGTCTGAATGATCACAATGCCAAACTGTTGGAAGTATTCCAGAGGCTAAGGGAAAATAACCTAATATTACAACCGGAAAAGTGTCAGTTCTTACGTCGTGAAGTTGTCTATTTAGGACACAAATGTGGTAAGGAAGGTGCCTTGCAGACCCTGCGAAAACTTTAAGTGTCCAAAATTTGCCAACTCCCAAAACAGTTAAACAAGTCCAATCTTTCTTGGGATTGGCAAATTATTACAGGAAGTTCATTCGCGATTTTTCCAAAATAGCAACCCCAATAAACAAACTACTAAGGAAAAATGTAAAATTTAAATGGTCCGAGGAATGCCAAAATTCTTTTTGTGTACTAAAGCATGCTTTAGTTACACCTCCGCTTTTGTTATACCCTGATTTCTCTAAGCCGTTCATATTAACTACCGACGCCAGTAATGATGCTTTGGGAGCTGTGCTCTCTCAGGGAGAAGTAGGCAAAGATCAACCCATAGCATACGCAAGTCGAAGCCTGAACCAGGCAGAAAAAAATTATAGTACAACAGAAAAAGAGCTCCTGGCCATTGTGTGGGCGGTCAAAAACTTTCGATGCTACTTGTTGGGAAGAAAATTTACGGTTTATACGGATCATAAGCCTTTAAAAGGAATATTCAAGGTAAAAGATACCACTTCGCATCTAGCTCGGTTTCATGTGAAATTGTCAGACTATGATTTCGATATTGAATATAAGCCCGGCAAATATGCGCTGTCTAGAATTTCACCTCTTAGCGCAGAATTAGCAAGTTCCGCGACTCAAGATCAGGAAAACAGCAAAAGCAACTGCTTGGTGGTTACACGATCTCAAGCCAAACAGGGCCCCTATAACTTGCCTTTAATATCAGGGGAGCCTCAACGTATACAGGACATACCATTGAATCACACAACCAAGGTTCCTTCTACTATGGAAGTACACACACAGAAGACTCCCCTCAGTTCAGACGAAGAAGCTGATGATATAACAAATGAGGAAGAAATTAGCACTAAAGACAAAATTCGAATCTTGAAAGATAGGAACGAAATTGAGACTATCCTACATAACTTCCACGATGCATCTCTGGGCGGTCACCAAGGTGTGTGGAAAACATTTTATAAAATCCGCAGAGAATTTAAATGGAAAGGTATGTTATCGGATATAAGTAAATACATAAAAAACTGTATTAAATGTCAACGTTATAAAGCTAGTCGTAAAAATAAAATGCCCATGGTAATAACAGACACCGCTCGCGAACCTTTCGAGAAAGTTTATTTGGACCTTGTAGGCCCTTTAGAAGAAACGAGTGAAGGTAATAAGTATATCTTAACTTTCGAAGATGATTTGACGAGGTTCATGGACTGTGTCGCTATACCAGACGCAGAAGCATCAACAGTAGCGAAGGCATTTTTTAATGAAATAATAACGCGCTACAGAATCCCCAAAGTACTGGTTACAGATCAAGGGACAAACTTTACAAGCGATTTGTTCAAAAGAGTATGTAAAATGCTTAAGGTCAAGAAAATACAGACTACCGCGTACCATCCGCAAAGCAATGGAGCTTTGGAGCGGTCTCATAGGCCTTTGGTCGAGTATCTGAAAATCTTCGTTGAGTCTAACCCCCGTACATGGGATGAACATCTTAGGGCAGCAATGTTCGTACGAAATAACAGCAAACATAGAGGTACTAAGCTAACGCCTATGGACTGTTTGTTCGGTTTCACTGCGGAAATTCCTAACAATTTGCAACGAGAGCCTGAGCCAGTATACAACTTTGAAGACTATTACTTTAAATTAAGAAGTATTGTACAACAAGCATATGCAATTGCGCGTAATAATTTACTACAAAGTAAAGAGTACTCCAAAACCCAATATGACAAAACGACTCGGGCTTTTAATTTTCGATATTGGCGACCAAGTGCTGCTAAAGAACCCGGTTAAAAAAGGAAAGTTTTCTCCTGAATGGTTAGGACCGTACAATGTAATTGAAGTACCTTCGGAAGTAAATACAGTGATACGAATTAAAAACGGTAAGCGGCGTGTACATAATAATAGATTAAAACTTTGGAAATAAGTAAAACAAACAAATATTTTTTTTTCCTCTTATTCTTTTTTTTCTTCACTTCGATTTCTTTATCTCTAGTTATATATACAAAGAAAGAATCTGTCCTAACCGCTGAATTTTCTTAGGTATGAAAATACTCCGTTTTCTAATAACCACACTTACGTGGCAGTGGGTCACCAGTACTCCCTTCGACATAAAACTACTGGAGCCGGAAAGGGAAGTCTTGATGGAACCAATAGGAAATGCAGTATTTTACCACACGACGTGGACGGTGGTCACTCGCATGAAAATGCCCAATTGGACAACAACCATTGATTTTCTGAGGTACTGCGATGACAACCTATTAAACTTGTGCAGTTTCAAAGGTAAAAATAAAGAGGGTAGGTGCAATTTCTGGGATAGTTTATTTAAAAGAAATATAATAGACGTCCAGGAAGAAATATCTGAATTGACCTCTTTCTTAGCGCGACATCGCGAAAACCGACGGTTATTGGATATTGGTGGGAAAGTGAGCAAGTTTTTGTTTGGTACAATGGATAATGACGATGCCAACAATATCTACAGTCGCCTCGATGCGTTAGAAAACCAAGAAGATCAATCCATTCATCTTCTGGAAAAACAACTCACTTTAATGAAGTCAAATTTTGAATCGCTATCGTCGCCAATACTAGACTTGACAAATAATCAGGACCATTTAATACAGGTGGTCAATAGTTTTCTTCTAGAAGTTAATGGCACTATGAGCGAGTTTGACGTGGAAATTCATAGAAATAGAATACAAGCTGAACTGAACGAGATTATTCTGACAATGTTATCTCAGTTACAGCATGTACAAAACACTCTTTCGAAAATTTTCACAATTATAAATGCATTGCAACAACACCGATTACACCCACTTCTTTTACGTTCAGAGAACTTGGAAAATTTATATAAAAACATAACCTTGTATTCCCAGATTAACCATTTACTTCGAGATACTTCCATTATTAATGAGGTAATATCGGTACAAAGCCTCTACCTGCCCGATCATATACTTATTAAAATTGTTATACCCGTAGGTACCTCGCCAGATTTTTACATCAGCAAAATTCACCCCCTTCCGTTCCAAAAAACCGATGGAGTCTACGCTTTGTTAGATATTGACGCTGATTATCTTTTCAAAAATAATATTACTCAGCAGACCGTTGTTATGTTTCAAAGTGAGCTCAATACTTTATGTCGTCTTCTATCTACATATCGAGAAACTGAACTCTATCTCTGCAGACAGAGTAAGCCCCATTCTATTGACCACCAATTACAGGAATCATGTGTTAACAGCCTTTATAAAAACCAAAATGAAAATGTCCTCACATGTAAAATTATTACCACAGCCTCCCAATGTTGTGACGGAATTAACCGCCCCCAACCATTGGCTGTTTGTATTCCACGAAGACAAAATTCTACAAGCTCAATGTCCAAACAGAGTTTTCCAAAAGACTCTCTCCGGGCCTGGCATCTTACATCTTAATGCATCTTGCAAATTTACCCTAGGACACTGGGAGCTCCCCACAAGAGGTAACTCAATTAATGTACTAAATACGTACGTGTATGCAAACCTTTCCCTCCCCAAATTAAATTTCGAGGACTCCTCACTCAAGCTATCTATCTTTAACGCAACCAAACTAAGAAATCTAACCATAACCTCATCACATCCCAACTTTCAAGAAATACTTAAAAAAGCTGCTCTAAATTTCAAAGAATTAGACAATGAGATAAGGCATGCAAAACACGAAAAGGTACAGTCTGCTCATAAAATGTTTACATATACTAACACCGGGCTTCTCTCGTTAGTAACTGCCTTTCTAATAGTCGTAAGAATTTATTTATATTGGAAAGGAAAAGCATCCTCAAAAATATCAAAATCACATTCTACGATAAATATATCCTCTCCAATAATAACAGCATCCACCCTCACTGCTATCCCACACGAGGTTGCCAGAATTTCTTCAATGGAAACACCAACAACGCATCCAACAACGGAAAAAGTTTATGAATTGCCTATAGAACTTGCACCAGCACCACCAACTTTTAAAAATAAATATCGCAAATCGTTCCGCATTCCCTCACACACAGTCTCAAATTATTAGATTACATTATCATAAAAAAATAAATAAGTAAAAAGAATCGCTATAGGAACTAGATTTAGCATTTAAAAATTTTGTAACACATTTTTGGATATGTTAATGTACTAGAATAATTAAGTTAAAAATGAAAAAATCAATTTTGTTGCACAAAAAAAAAAATTTTTTTTGTTACAATTAGTTTTAATTATTATTAGGAATTTTTCTTTTTTTTTGTTATTATTATTCCGCTGAAGATGTATAATTAGGTACATTAATTAATATAAAATATATAGTTTCTCCTAAGTTAATCAATATACCTGTATTTGTTAATAACTCAGATGATCAAGCTACTCGTAAACTTCTGTGCCAGCAGCACTACATTCTTTTTCTTTTTTTTCTTATGTTCCATTACTACTAGTTTAATTCCTTCTCTCGACGAAAAATGATGCTAATCCTTAGTATCATTTTTCTTTTACATGGGGGGAAGGAATGTTGTATAATTATTTCCTCATTTAGCGAAGATTAATTTCAAAACATTTTCTAAATGTTTTCATGTTATAAATTAATTCATATGTAAGTGTCTTTGCAATCGTAACAATTGCAAAGATAAATAAAATAAAAGAATTTTACGTGCACTGATCAATGCCCGGTCAGCATAAATAAAAAATGACCTAGTGGCTGATCAGAATTTATTCCAATAATGACCTACTTCGCAGGTAAACAAAGCGAAGTAGGAAATAAAAATAATCTTGTTTGGAAACATAAAAATATTCTGGCACAGAAATTACATGTAGTCGATTCTGCATTTTTTTTTGGAATGAACCAATTAATTTCGGATAGAGTAGAAGAGTTGTGAGTTGAGTCTTGTGTGGAAAGTTAAAGAAGACAGAACAAGCGGTGTCATTATTAAAGTATCGAAGCGGTTTAGTTATTAAATTTTATAAGCGGTGTAATCATTAAAGTCGTGTAGTTATAAGAGTTTATAAGTGTTAAAGTGTAAAAATAATAAATTAATAACTACGAAAATAAAAGCTTAAACTGTGTGCCATTTTCGCCTTTTTGTAATCAAAGCCTCCACATCCATTATCTCGCAGTGTGTACAAACCTAAACACCACAGATTCAAATTACATGCAATACCTTTGTCGGATTCTAGTTTCATTGCCAGACGATTTCGTGGCGACAAGAATGTGGGAAATGTCTAGTCAACAAATTTGCTGTAAGAGCTGTAAAATTTAGCAATAATGATGAATGTTATATACATACATTCATCTGTTTGCTAAATTTTATGGAATTTTAATACTTTTATTTCTATTACTGACTTATATGGTATGTGATATTCAACATCCTCCCCCGCGTTGAACGTTAAGTTCAACCATTTCTACCGTTTCAGGTCGGAGGCTGAATTGAGAGCCTGCATTGTTGGGCCGTGTTACTCTAGCTGCCGGGGTTGGAGGCAATGGTCGTCTTGCTGGGTGTTGTCTTGTGAGATGCTTCCAGAGGAGATAACTACAGATGATTAGAGTTATGAGCAGCCCAATGTATCCGATGGCAAACTGATGGGCATCTTGATGAGTGATAACCTTGGTGGATTCTTCTGCAACACGTAGTTGTTGTAGATTATCCTTAAGCTCAATAATGTCATTGGAGATATTTTGATGTTCTGAGGGTTTATAATAGAGCTCTGCAATCTCAACTGGACCTAAAAGTTCAGTTAGATCCTTGGTAGGAATAAACGATGTTCTTAATGTAGAAGGGTATAGGTTATGTGCTTGGATAGTAGTTGATTCATCCTTGATGGTGCAGCCATTGCTGATATTGAGTACTCCTGATCCTGATAGGGATTTTTGTACAACTGTGTTTCCGCATACAATGTTTATTGTTGTTTCTTCCTTCATGATGTAGGTAGATCCAATGGTTTGAACTGACAAGTTGTATCCATCGGGGTGTATTATAGGATTTGTTAATCTTGCAGGTAGATAATGATGGAGAGTTTGTGAGAAATCCAATTTCACAAGCGCTGGTGTTGGCTCCCTTTCTGAATAGAGGATGATGCTGCTTGCACAAATGATTGAAGTGGCCAATTGTAGAACATATTGCCATTTCTTGTTCTGACAACGGATAGTATTGATCACGATGTAGATTGATCATGAGGAATTGAGATGACGGCTCGATGATCACAAATGAGTCGTTAACCAAAACTGGAACCGAAACAATTCGTAGTAATTCGAATGGTTCGTAAGAAAGTAGTGGTAGTTTCACTCTGAAGATCAACTGTGTTTTTGCTACACGCACTTCAACGGTCATGAGGCTGTAGAGTTCTAATAAATTACCTTGATTTGCTGGTAACCGCAAGGTCGGTGGTAGATTTTCTTTGATAATAATTAATTGATTTCGAAACTGCTTCGGTGTTAGTAGTGTGGGATTCATCTTTCCGTGGTGAGTGTCTATAATGACATCCAACAACATTGTCTGCATTCGTTGATAGTTGGTGGTTGCCAAAATTAAACGCACTGCCAAGGCGTTGAAGATTTCTAAGATTCTTTGTTCTTGAACTTCCTTGGTTATCCCTTTTAGTTGGAGAATGGTTCGATTTATATTGTCTTCAAACTCTTGTAGTCGGCCTGCCATTATCTCACTAGATTTTTTGATTACATTTACCGTTGAGTCCACTATAGAAGTTTGGTTTTTTAGTAATTCCAGTAAATGTTGCTGATTTCCCTCAAGATTATTTATTATTTGAGACATTTTTTCGGCATAGGTCGAATCCAATACTCCAAATAAGGAATGTGCAAGATTTCCCACAATATCTAATGGGGCCCTTCTATGTCTTGAACTCGAGTCACGGGTGAGCAACGCATTGTTGTTTTCGAGTTCTGTTACTGTGTTAGAAAATTGAACAACTGTTTGTGTGCATGCTTGAGTACTGCTTGTTGAATCACAAATCTTCCTTAGATTGTTTATCCCATTCTTGATGTTTTCAAGCTCCTTCCAGTATGATTCCAAGTTGTAGTATATAATCAGTTTCCATTCGTTGGTCACGAGGTGAGTGGATCCCATGCTTTCAAAGTACAATCCTGGTTGAGTTTTAAAAGGAGATAACTGTATTGGACTGTTCGCTAATATCGGTACAATCAGGCATGCCAGAAGAGCCACACTTATAGGTGAGATTGCACGTCGGGATTTTTTGGCAGGAGTCCCATGTTGCGGTTCTCTCTCTTCGTCTCTCTTGTTGCCTGAAGGAAGAGTGCTCTGGATATTAGGATCTGCTGAAGGCTCGACTCCAGCGGAAATGTTTAGTTCTTGTTCTATAGGTAATGGAGCTAATTTATGTATCAGCCGTTTTAACATTCCGGATATTGTTTTGACATCAGCCACTCGAACCAAGCCATCTGGTCCCTTAGTAGTGTTAACTATTCGTCCTAATTGCCAACTTAATGGAGGGAGATTGTCATCCTTTATCACGACCATAGTCCCTGGTTACACGTTTGCGCAGCGCTGCTTCCATTTGTAGCGATGCTGCAACTCACATAAGTACTCCCTTGTCCATCGCTGCCAGAACTGGTTTTTTAACTCTGATATTTGTTTCCAATTTTTGAGCAGAGACGTCTTTGAAGAATGTGCATTGGGATCAACAGCACTTGTTAGTGGTTCGCCAATTAGAAAATGACCTGGTGTTAGCGCACAAAGATCATTTGGATTGCTTGACATTGGCGTTAAAGCCCTTGAGTTCAAAATTGCCTCAATCTCTGTCATTATTGTCGTTAATTCTTCAAAAGTCAGGGAAGCTGAAGCTACACTCTTTTTAAATAAATGCTTAGCTGACTTTACTGCAGCTTCCCATAGGCCACCGAAATGAGGAGCTCTTGGTGGGATAAAATGGAAGTCAATGCCTCTATTTGTGCAGAACTGTATTATTTTTCCTTCAGCATTTTTGCTATACACTGCTTGTTGAATCTCCTTTAACTGGTTGCTGGCTCCCACGAAGTTAGTTGCATTGTCACAGTAAATATTTCTACAGTTACCTCGCCTGCTCACAAATCGCTTCAGGGCTCCAACAAATGCATCGGTACTAAGATCGCTTACCACTTCTATATGGACTGCTTTGGTGGAAAAGCAACAAAATATGGCCACGTAACATTTTTGAGGTCTCTTACCTCTCAGCTTGAAATGAATGGAGAACGGTCCACAGAAGTCAATTCCCACGTTGATAAATGGTCTTGACGGTTGAACTCTGTGAGCAGGAAGATTTCCCATAAACTGCCCAAAGAGTTTCGGCTTAAATTTGCAGCAACGGACGCAATTTTGAATTATTGACCTGGCAATAGTTTTTCCTTTGATGGGCCAAAATTTTTGTCTTGTTATTGCCAGTAGTGCTTGGGCGCCTACGTGTGAGTTTGTTTCATGAATATGAGTCAGTAATAATTTGGTTACGTGGTGACCATATGGTAGAAGAATCGGATGTTTAGCGTCGTAAGGCAGTTCGGATTCTTGAAGCCTTCCTCCAACTCTTATAATTCCCGTTTCATCTAAGAATGGGCTAAGACTGCATAAGTTGCTGTTTGCATTAACGTGCTTACTTCCTTGAAGATGGGCTATGTTTTCTTCGAAACCTTGCTGTTGAACTTCCTTTAGGATCACCATTAATGCACTATCTAATTCTTGAATGCTAAGCTGATCGTTTTTACGTTCCTTCGGCAGTTGCCGATGTTTTTAATAAATCTCAGGATGTATGCCAACGTTCTTTGTAAATATTTGAACGAATTTCTGTGCTCAATACCTTCTAATATAGAAATCCTCGTCGTGATTGTTGATAGCACCACCTTTGCCTGTCTCTTTTCCAAGTCTGTCGTCAAATTTGATGGTTTCAGCGGCCATGAGGATTGATGCCCATGTAGGAAGAGTGGCCCATACCACCATAGAGAATTGTTCTTTAGGCGCTCTGGCGTAGTTCCCAGTGAAGCTAGATCCGCAGGGTTGTGTTTTGATGGTACATGGAGCCACTGATCGGCTGTACTTACTTCTTGGATTGTAGCTATGCGATTCGCTACAAATGTGTAATGTGAAGATGATGATGAATTTAGCCAGGCTAGCACTATTTCTGAATCGGACCAACAATAACAGGGGTGATTCCATTTCAAATCCCTTTTAACTCGATGCATTAAGTTGGCTGTTAACTTTGCAGCGCACAACTCTAATCTGGGTATTGTTACGTTTTTCTTTGGTGCTGCTTTAGATTTGGCACATAACAATCTCACTATTATAAGTCCATTCTGAAGAATAGATCGTATATATATTACAGCCCCTATTTCTTGTTCAGATGCATCTGAGAAAGCATGTAATTGCATAGAGCACGGCACATTTCCTGAACTAACATGTCTCTGTATTTTTATGTCATTTAAGACACCAAAACTCTGACGAAAGTTGATCCAGATAGAGCAATGTTCGTCTGGTAGTTTATCGTCCCAGCCTAGGTTAAGTGCCCACAATTCTCGTAAGAAAATCTTCGTCTTTACAATAACCGGACTCATGAAACCAAGAGGATCAAATAGATGAGCTATGTCTGACAAAACACTTCTCTTGGTAATAGTTTGTTCATCTGTCCATTGAGTTTTGATAACAAACTCATCAGAACGTGGTAGCCATGTTATTCCCAAAGTTTTTACGTGGCAGTCATTATCGTCATGGAGTTCTAGCTGCGGTGCCCTGTCTTCTGAAGCGATATTTTCCAATAATGCAGTGTGGTTCGCGCACCACTTACGTAATTTGAATCCTACAGATTGGAGAATTTGAGTTAGTTGTTCTTGTGTTTCCATGGCTTCACTGAGACTATTGCAACCAGTCATAACATCGTCGACGTAGAAATCTTGCATGAGTGTCGAGGCTCCCAGAGGGCGTTGCTCTGCCATTTTCCCCGCCAGTCGTTGGAGACATTTCGTCGCCAAGTACGGAGCCGTTCTTACACCGTAGGTAACCGTAGATAATTGATAACATTTCAACTGCTTGGATGGATCATCTCTCCAAAGGATTAATTGATATTTCCTGTCATCCTTGTCCAGTATTACTTGACGGTACATTTTTTCTATGTCCGCTGTGAACACATACCGTGGTAGACGAAAGCGTAGTAATATGGAGAAGAGTTCATCTTGAATAGTGGGCCCAGTATATAAGATGTCGTTCAATGAAACATTCGATGACGTTTTCATCGATGCATCGAAAACTACACGAAGCTTCGTGGTGGTACTATCTGGCTTAGTCACGCAGTGATGTGGAAGGAAGAAGTATGGTCCTGAGATTTCTTTTAAACTGATCTCTTCCATATGCCCAAGATTTTTATATTCGTTAAGGAAGTCAATATACTGCGCCCTTATATCTGGGTTTCTAGTCAGCTTTCTTTCTAACGAATAAAATCTATTAAGCGCGATGTCTTTCGACTCTCCTAGATTCGTTGCTTCATTTGCGAAGGGCAGCCTTACCACAAAACGACCTGTATCATCCCTTCTCACGGATTGATTGAAGTGTGATTCACACTTGATTTCTGATGCCGACAAGGTTGGGTTAGTAGAGTCAACTTCTTCTTGTTTCCAAAATCGTTCAACTTGTTCATTTAGTTTGGCTTCTTCTTCTTTGGAGCAAATACCACACAAGACATGGGTAGCGGATGTGTTCGACGTTTTTCCGCTGACTATCCAACCTAATTTAGTGTTTTGCAGGATGGGAAGGGTATCTTCTAGTTTAATCTGTCCAGCTAGGAGTAGTTGGAAAAAGGTGTCTGGTCCTATAAGCAAGTCGATTCTTCCTGGACAACTGAATCCCGGGTCTGCTAATTCAATATTCCGTGGAATGGACCAGTTTGTGATATCCAAAGACTGAGATGGTTGATGTGTTGTTATTTCTGGCAGAATATGCGCTTCGATTCTGGTTGAGAAGTTACATGTTCTTGATCGCAGCTCTACATTGATCCTCTTGTGGGCCTTCTGCGGACGTTGACCAATGCCTTGAATTTGTAATGGGTCAAATGTTTCTCTTAGTGACAGTTTCTTCGCCAGCTGCTCTGTTATAAAATTCAATTGAGAACCGGAATCTAGTATTGCCCTGCACTCCACTTCCAATCCCTCGTTATTTCGTAACCTTACAATCACAGTGCTCAACAAAACATAACTCCTTTGCGACTTCGTTACTTGTGCAGCTAAAGTGGTTGGTTTTTGAGAAGATGAGCTGATTGGCGAAAGGTGTGAGTTTTGTTGACCCGATGGTGGGCATACCTTGTTTGATTCCTGTGTCTTCTGTAGAGTTTCTCCTCTTGTGTTGTACTGAATTTTACCTTCTCTTTCAAGATGTAATAAGGTGTTATGTTTTGATGAACACGTTTTACAACCTCTAAGAGAGCAATTCTTAACGGAATGGCCCCCCTTCATGCAGTTTACACATAGATTATGTTTTCTAACCATGTCAAGCCTGCTTGATGGGCTCTTGGAAAGGAAGTCCTTGCAAGAATATAATGGATGACTCTGCTTGCAAATAATACACTTGCTCTTCATTGAAGTTGCCATGAATGCGGAAGATTTCGACTGATTTGTAAGTTTCGGGCTATTTCTTACGTTGCATAAAGTTCGCCCTCCAAGAGCTTCTAGGGACTGAAATCGAGTTTCTAGAAATTTCAGGAAGTTCCCAATTGTGTCTAGTTCTCTTGGTGCATCTAGTGATTGCTCGTATAAGCCATGTGTAGTTTTGTCTAATTTTTTGATTACTATATGTATTATCAAAGGATCCCATGTTTCTGTGTGCAATCCTAAATTTTTCAGTCCATACAAACATTCATTGGTTGTGTCGTGCAGGCTCTTAATAGCTGCAGCCGATTCAGCTTGAATTGTTGGTTGTGGCAGTAGTCGACTCAATATCGCCGTAACAAGTAACCGCTTATTATTATATCGGTTATTCAGGATACCCCACGCATCGTCGTAGTTCTCATTAGAAATTTGCAGATGTTGAATGAACGCCCTTGCTTCTCCGCTCAGATTGGTTTTTAGATAGAACATCTTCTGAGTGTTGCTTATAGTTTGGTTGTGTATTAGCTGGACATACAAATCATGGAACTCTGTCCACTGTAAATAGTTGCCATCAAATATGGGCAGAGAAATCTTTGGCAATTTAATCAAGCTTTCTTGAGGTCTTGAAGGTGCAGGCTGTTCGGTGGATTTATCTTCAAGAATTGATACTTGCTGTTGGAGTGAAATGATAGTATCTTGCGTCCAGCCATCAAGGTTATAGAACAGATCTGATTTATAGCCCAATGGATTGTCTTCATTGGCAATTTCCCAAATTTGTTGGTCATTGTCAACCATCTCTCTCTGATATTGTTTGAGTATATCAATTTTTAGTTTGAAATATTGGCTTGGATGCTGTTGATCCTGCCTTGACTCAATATCTCTTATTTGGTGTGTTGTGAGCCGCATTAGGGCCTTTTGCTTGCGTATTAGCTTGCAAGCGTCCACATCCATAGTTTTGCCTTCATATAGTTCTGAAATTAACGAAGGTTTGCGTCCGTTGTCATTTTGTTTAACATTGTCATCGCAGTCGTCGTCGCTGCTACCTTCCTCATCATCTAAATTACCACTGTTCTCATCAGCCTGCTTATTGTTGCTGCTGGATGCAGCGCCTGCTGAGCTTGTCGCTCCATGATTGCCTTCTTTAGTAGTAGCCGTGGGCTCGCACATAGCTTGATGTTCCAATAATAACCTGTTTAGTGTAAGGTACACCTGTTCTAGCTTCTTGAAATACTCGTTTTTGAAGTAGTGTGAACTGGCAAGCCGCTCCTGGAATGGAGTGAGTCTTTTGTGGTTTGATTGAATTATACGCCAGTATTTGTCTAATAACTGTATTCTCTTTGCGATGTAATCTTCAGTTTTACGGTCTAATGAATCCTTGCCGAAATTTATTAGTAGCCTGTCTAGTTTACTACCAATATCATCCTGTTCTTGCAGCATCCGTGCAACTTCTTCATCAGCCATGGTTCGAATCCGGATAAAACTTCTTGATTTTAGCCTTTGTAATGATCCTCTATGATGTGCAGCAGTAATAGGGTTCTACTATAAATTCACCTTCGATGCTGGTGTCTGCGGCCTTCCTCGCTATGGAAGCAGTGTAGTGCAATTCTCTTAATAGAGAATCACGTCGGGATCACGTCGGGGTCACCAAATGTTTTTTGTACCGCGACAATTCAATTGTTTTAATTGCCGCCCGTTTAGTCGAACGTTGCCTAAGTACAATACCTATGCAACCTTGTGTGTTACCCTAGTACAAAACTAGTGCAACGATTCGTGGAGAACTGGGTAAGAAATGAATGAACGCCTGCTTCGATAAAAGTGAAAACTGTACTATATTTTATTTTACACAAAATTACGTTTTTATAATAAAAAGATGCTTATTTGACATTTTCGTAAACCCTAAAATCTAAGCAACATAAAATTTTATCATTTCATATTTTCCCACACCTTATCACCACAAAATATTTTTGTCGGATTCTAATTACATGCAATACCTTTGTCGGATTCTAGTTTCATTGCCAGACGATTTTGTGGCGACAAGAATGTGGGAAATGTCTAGTCAACAAATTTGCTGTAAGAGCTGTAAAATTTAGCAATAATGATGAATGTTATGTACATACATTCATCTGTTTGCTAAATTTTATGTTTGGTAAGTCAGGCAATTTAGTTTTAAACTTTAACTTGAGCAGATTAAGTGGTGGTCAAAACCCGATTTTGAAAAATTGCAATATAAACGATTATGTAAAGGAAGAGAAATATGAAGTCGAAATCGACGAAAATGTGGATATTTCAAGTTTTGCAAATACTTTGCACAGCACTGTATATTGAGCATTTATAATATCATCAGTATACTTAAGGAATTCGGAAATTTAACTTTCGAAATTTTCTAGAAAAATTAGTTTTGAAGTTTTTAATTCTCATAAAATCGTTGTTTAATAAAACCCTTTTGGTTGTATCATTTATAGGCTTGAAAATCTAGTACTCGTGAGTTTTCAACACTTTGTAAAAAAAAGTAAGTCAGTATCACCGTTTTTGTCAAAATTAGATTTGAAGGATTCTTCTGGTATACCAACGATATTAAAAAACAAAATTTTTTCAGGCATATCTAGGTTAAGTAGGGGAGAAAATAATTTAGAAACTTTGATTAACTCAGTGGCGGATCCAGGGGGGGTCATGACCCCCCCCCCCTAAATTTGAGAAAAAATATTTAATTAATTGAGTTATTTGAAAAAATATATTTTTTATTTTATACTTTTTTTATTTATATAATTCAACTTAAAAACAAATTTTTAATCCAAAACTTAAAAAAATAAAAATTTATTTCAATGAATGCTAATACATCACATGCATATGTATGTGTATAGGTTTTTCTCGGAATTTGGGTTTCGGACCTCAGAGAAACACTTCCCAAGCCACGAAACAGACTCCCTCGTTACCACATCAGAGCCCTAACTTAACTTAGTCCTAACTCCTGTTATATTTCGGGGCTTACCTTAGCCGAAGGCAATCACTCTACGCCGTTTCAGGAAGCTATGATTAAGACAACTTGCACACTTTTATTTTATTTATATATATTTTTTTTACTTTTGCTTTGTTCACAAACTTTTTCTTTCACAAACTTCCTCTTATGGTTATTTTCACAAAACGTTTATTTTTTTTTTCTTATCGCAACTTCTATTTTCTTTACCTGTTTACAATTAGTGTTCAGCCTATCGCGGCGGACGATGGTTGAAATGAAATTTGCTATTTTGATAAATATCAAACCATCGTCTTGCTATTGTGCATACATTGTTGCATCCACAATGTATGCCGCTCGCGACAATTTGCTGAAAGGAGGCTTTTTGGTGAAGACTTGATCGTTTAAATCTTCACCGAGTAAATTTTATGCGCCCGATATGTATGTAGGTATATATGTACATACATATCGTATTTTTATTTTCGACAAATCTTACTGAAGGTAAGATTTGTCGTGGGGCTTTTTCCTATTGAAATTTAAAACTCTTATTTGTCCCAAGTCGTTCTATGGGAAATACTTTTTGTTTTTAACCGAGGAATTTGAATCAATTGCTGATGGCAATTTCTTCGCCTTAAAGAGAGATAAGCCCCTTTTCAGGTAATTTTGGTATGTAACACTCCTAACATTCTAAAATATTTGCAGCGTTCTTATGTAAAACCACTGACATTTAAAATATGGACTGACTACGTCCATAGAAATACACTGCAGAAACTGGGCTCATTTCTATATAGCGTTCTCTTTCGATCTAAGCACTAACTACTAATTCGCACGTCACATACAAATGTGACCTAACTCAAAATTTGACGTTTTTGAGTTAATTACACCATGAAATTGGTATATTTCTATCTGATTGTTTTTGCCGCTAGATAGCGATAGTATCACTTTTCTGTTACTTAAGAACAGAGATATTCTTCATAGAACAGTGTGTCAGTGTCACTTTTTGAGTTGTGACGATCTTCATAACAAACGTAAATATGTTTTCGAGATTTTAAGAGTATTATTTTAAATTGTGTCATTTTTCCACAAAACAGCATTTATTTCTTACAAATTTTATTATGAGTTATGACATTTTTCCACAAAGTTCAAAGTACGGAATTTAATTCTTAAAAATCGTATTTTGAGTTGTGCCACTTAAAAAAAACTTCTAAAAATATTTATTCGCAACAAAGAAAAGCGACACAACTTAAGAGGATGCGGGATTAACAGCTAACCTCGCCAACTGCGGTAACAAAAACTTAAAATTTCTTCTATATATAAATGTTCAGAAATATATTTACTAACAAATTTAAGAGTTCAGACTATTTTTAGCAAACAATTACTACGTTAAGCTAGAATTAATTCTAAGTACAGCTTTTGAGTTGGGTCACTTTTCTATGTAACGTGCGAACTGAGAAAGGGCTGTAAACAATAATTAAATAAGTGGGTTTGTCGAAATAAATGTTTTTAAATTAATTATTTGGGTTAATAGAAATTCGAGAGGTTTCACTTTTCAACTTTCCGCCAATGGATTTTTCAATGTTGGCACCGACATATGAGCTATTTTTGACACAAAAAATTGTACCCGCAAGAAATAGCATATCGAGCAGTCCATATTATATATGCCAGTGTGGAAAACTGAGAACAGTTTGGCTTGAATGACTCCTGCAGTTTGCACCCTATTAAAAAAATTAGTGTTTGTAAAAAAAAAGTATACTAACAAATGACACATCATCCACACCTGCTTAATGCGGATTTCCTAGTTCCAAGTACTGCAGTAAGTACTGCGGTGGGTATGCAAACCGACTTACGGCGTTGGATGGTGTTGTTTTGTTTTTTTTTTTTTTTTGCTCGACAGATGTAATTTGTAAGATGACCCCCCCCCTAATTTCAATGCTAGATCCGCGCCTGGATTAACTAAATATTTACTGTACATATGTTGGATATTTTAAATATAGACACTTTTTCTTCTATTATATCTTTTTATTTATATTGATATCCAACTGCACAGAAGAACAAAAGAACTCACAACGGCGGGAATACAAAAATGTCTAGAACTACATACACTTTTCAATTAATTAAAAACCTGGTTACAACCGCACAAGTCCGCTTCTTAATTTCGACTCCCCTTCAACCGTGCCACAAAATAGCTTTTTTCATTTTTTTTACAACATGTTCCCACAGTCTAGCTTAGCCGCGAGCTTAGGCTTCGTATTACCGGCAAACTTTACTTCAAGTGTGAAACTAGAGACTTGTTTGCTTTTATATAATTTTAATTATTTTTTGCATTTCAAGATATTTGAAGCCTTGTCTGGACGAAAGATATTTTTTAACCAAAGTGTGGGAACATGAATTTAGCATTTTTCAGCTAATTTGGGCTACCTAACATTCCTTCCCTCCTTGAATAAGAAAAGCGATGGTTGAATAACAACTGTCGATTTTCTTTTGAAACAAAATTAATTATTAATTAATTTTTTGTCTTAACATTAAAAACTAATGTAATATATAATATAGTAGTAATGGAATTACTCCTATTTATAAAAATGTATTATTTTCTTATATTCTCAATATTGGATTTTTTTTTTTTTTTTTTTTTTACAGCTGTCGATTTTCTTTTGAAACAAAATTAATTATTAATTAATTTTTTGTCTTAACATTAAAAACTAATGTAATATATAATATAGTAGTAATGGAATTAGTCCTATTTATAAAAATGTATTATTTTCTTATATTCTCAATATTGGATTTTTTTTTTTTTTTTTACAGCTGTCGATTTTCTTTTGAAACAAAATTAATTATTAATTAATTTTTTGTCTTAACATTAAAAACTAATGTAATATATAATATAGTAGTAATGAAATTACTCCTATTTATAAAAATGTATTATTTTCTTATATTCTCAATATTGGATTTTTTTTTTTTTTTTTTTTTTTTTACTTAGAGCTGAATTATAATAAACATTTAAATCAACTTCGTTAATAAAATTTTAAAGGTATTGTATAAAGAAATTATAGAACTTAATAGATTGATTTTATTTACTTTCTATATAATTTTTTTTTCTTTTTTTTCAATTGCCTAGAACTACAAGTTTTCTCAGTATATGTCACACATATACATACACTCATATGTATAAGTATGTACATTCTCTCCCTTTTTTTTTCGTTACTGCGTATGGTTTGAACTTTAATCTTTTAATTCTTTATTTCACTTATATAATATAATAATATAAATTTTTTACATTTACATTTGCCTGACTTAGTTTCCCTTAATACGGCGAAGGTCATGGAATTACTATTCCGTTTATGCAGCTAAATAGGATACTTTAGAACGTTAGATTCGATATGATCGTCTCATTTTGGGGTGTTTAGTTATGCAGAACGCTGGTTCAACGTCAGCTTCTAATTGTAATATTTTTGCTTTAGGAGAGGTTATGGAGACACCTGAAGTACTTGATTGCTTACTGACACAATCTTTATCTGACAATGGAGCTCCGGTTGGCATAAGCTCCATTTCAACACATGAAGTGTTGGGACTAACGTTTAAGGTTATATTTCCTGACTCCTTAACAGAGGTTTTATTTCGGAAACAATTTATTTGATTTCTATAGTGACAACATAGGAGAAATAAAGCTAATATTATTCCAATGGTAATAAAAAACGAATTAAAATGAGTTTGAACCTCGAATTTTTTTGAATTTCTTTCCGATGATAGCATCCACAATTCTTTTTCTAGATCATTCAAGGCCACACTGCCTTTTCTTAGTTCTGGCATGTAATCGTCATTATGAATTAAGGCTGGTTTGGATGTGCTTAGGCTTAAATATTTATAATTAAGCTCTGATACCTGAGAGGTAGAAATTAATGGAAAGTAATTACGGCCCGGTTGGTGGATTAGTAATTCTGTTTTCATATTGTTGTCGTATGGAATTTCCAACGTACCTAGGTGATAAGAACAACGTTGTGTCAGCGTTAATATACCGTTCCTTTTGAGCACTTTTCTTATTGAGATTCCCTTGCAGAATCCCATTATTTCTTTGGGTTGCTGCAAAGAGTACAGCCAACTATTAACTCGGTGTAATTTAATAAAAATCTCGAGATTATGCGTGACTAGGCGGTGTGTGGAGATTGGAGGTTCTATCGTTTCATTAACGAATAAGTCAACAATGAAATTACTAGTTTTTTCGCCTATTAATTTCGGATAAACTTGATGACATATATAAAGTGTGGTGAAGTTGACCGACGTATACGATTTACAATTTTTGTCGCAGTCAGCTTGGGTTAATTCCAAGAAATGTCGGTTTTGAGTATTGTTTAATATGAAGTTAGTTTTGGTATCAAAAATATAGTAATCGAGATGATTATTTGAATGGGGTAATATATAGAGTTTGTTAAGCGTGTATTCTAGGGATTCCGTTAGCGGCAGTTTTAAAAGAACTAGTAATTTGCCATCCATCTGCAAATAGTTCACTTCTGTTATTTGAGTGAGTAAACCTAAGTCATACAGATGGGAGTGACCCACATCATCATCGAGTTTTGGAATGTCCTTATAAATATTAATTAACTCGGTACCTGACAGTATTAGAGGATGAAGTTTCTTTTGGTGTAAAGTATTGATAATGGCATACTGATCATTTAGGTCTGCATATATTTGCTGGAGTTTTGTTAATATGAAAAGAACAATTTCGGTTATATCGTTTTGAGTATGAATTGTACGTATGTCTTTTGCCATAGCCTTTATTTCCTTTGCAACTCGGTTTGTAAATACCGTGAGTTTATTATCTAAATTACTTCGATAGTTGGTTAAATTTTGTATCACACGATCAATAGAGTTAAACCTAGATTTTACAACAGTTAGTTGCTTTGTCATCAAATGAATATTTCCGCCATCTCGTTTTTCGAGTTCTTGTAGGCGATCGTAAATATTTTTGGCGTCTCTGTCGTCCATTGTTCCAAATAAAAAGTTTGAAAGCCTACCTATACCGTCAATTACAGCTCTTGCTTTTCTTCTTCTATTTGCGTAAATCTCTATATCTTCCATTTTGTGTTTTATTTTATTTATGCTATTTGAAATTTCTGCATGCCAGTAAAGACATGTTCTATTATATTCTGCGGGTTGGTGTGTACATAACTCTTCAATAGTTTTATCGCACTTTTCAATAAAACTCAAAGCTTCAGTTTCGTTAACCAAAGTAATTTGGGTAAACAAGGTCCACATATTTCGATATAGTAAAGCTGTTCCCATATTCTCGAACAAAATTCCCGTTTCACCCAACTCCTGAATTTTTATTTGCGCGAAGCAAAGAGAAACTAGGCTGAGTGAAATAATAGTTGTTTTCCACATCTTGCGCGTGTCGTTTCCTGAAAGAGAATATAGTTTATTCCAGGAAAGAAGGCAGAAAGGTCTGTATGAGTTGAAAATTTGTAACTGATTAATTTTTAAAATTTCTTGAGGCGATTATTATGTACTCGACGAGATTTTTTTCCTATCTTTATTGTAGTGTTAACTCGTTAACTCGTTATGCACTTGTGTAACCTCGTACGGACCCATCCAAACTGGGGAGAGTTTGTGTTTTTTGTTCGGATTTCGCAGCAGAACTTTATCACCTATATGAAATTTTATTGGGTGTGCATTACGGTCATAATATTCCTTGGATATTTGTTTACTCCGTTTAAGGTTCTCACGAGCAATTTTGTGGGTTGCCTGTAGCTTGTATTTTATATATTTACAATAATCGTCGAAATTGTACACTGGGTCCGGATCCCTTTTTAGGTTTGTGGGGAGATCGTTACAAAATCCATAGAGCGCATCCGTAGGGGTCATTTTATTTCCCGTGTGGATTGTGTGATTGTGGACATAGGCTGCCTCTGCCAGCCATCTGTCCCACGTGGACGGATTATCGTCCACAATACTCCTAAGGTAATCAATAAGGGGTCCATGTGACCTTTCTAAAGCTCCATTCGACTGGGGATGATACGCGGTAGTTCGAATTTGCTTTATTTTTAGTAATTTGCAAACGTTCTTGAACAGTTCGCTCATGAAGTTAGACCCTTGATCAGTAATGACTTTTTTAGGTATTTGATACCTTAAGATTATATTTTTATAAAAACAGGCAGCTGCCGTGCTTGCTTCCATATCAGCGATAGCGAAACAATCGAAATAACGGGTCAAGTCATCAAGAAATGTTAGAATGTTTTTGTTGCCACTTTCCGTTACAGGTAGGGGGCCAACAATATCTAGAAAGACCTTTTCAAATGGTGTCTGAGCTGTATCTGTCACCATCATAGGTGCTTTAAGTTGTGTTCCTGCTTTATTCATCTGACACTTTACACATTTTTTGATATATTGGGCTATATCTCGCAGCATACCTTTCCACTTATATTGCCGACTTATCCTTTTGTAAGTCTTGTAAACGCCCGTGTGCCCTCCTAGCGGTGAATCGTGGAAATCTTTTAGTACCATCTTGATCTCTTCAGGTTTGGTGAGGAACTGAGGCTTTTTGGTGAATACGGAGTTTATTGGGTCTATGGCTGTGTTAGGCTCCAATTCTTTAGGTTTATCTTTTATCTCAATTTGCACCGCGGATTTTTCATCAGGGTCCACTTGTGTACTTCCTTGGTCAGGTAATAAATTGTTAATTTTGTTTGTTTGTGACCTTGTTATAGCTTGACAGGTGTTGAAATCTTTTTTCCCTGTATCAGGGCTTAGATTGTAATGGATCTGAGCTTGTGTGGTTACCAATGTCTCTTTCGCGTCCTCATCTGACTCGCTGTCTGATTTTGTGGGATCCTGCTAAGGCAATCAGCATTTTTATTGTACCTTCCCGGCTTGTACAAGATAGAATACTGGTATTCTGACAACTTATGGTGGAACCGCGTTAAACGTGTTGTAGGTTCTTTTACATTAAAGACTCCTATCAGTGGTTTATGGTCAGTATACACTGTAAAATGTCTGCCGTAAAGGTAACAACGAAAATTTTTAGTGGCCCATACTATAGCCAGCAATTCTTTTTCGATTGTCGAATATTTTCTCTCTGCTTGATTCAGAGATCGACTGGCGTAAGCGATGGGTTTGTCGCTACCAATATTCCCTTGAGACAATATTGCTCCCAAAGCATCTCCACTAGCATCCGTAGTTAATATAAATGGCTTGCTAAAATCCGGATATGTTAGTAAGGGTGGATTAGTTAAGGCTTGCTTGAGTTCAGTGAAAGATTTATCTTGTGCCTCACCCCATATGAATCTGGTATTTTTTCGGAGTAATTTATGAAGGGGTTCGGCTATTTTAGAAAAGTTTGGTATAAACTTTCGATAAAAATTAGCTAACCCCAAAAAAGATTGCAAATGACGTACCTTCCGAGGTATTGGAAAATTCTGGACACATTTAAATTTTGATGGATCGGGCAATACGCCGTTCTTTGTGCAGATGTGTCCCAGATATGCAATTTCTTTCCTCAGAAACTGGCATTTTTCAGGCTGTAATTTTAAGTTATTATCTCGCAATCTCTGAAAAACTTCGCCCAGTTTCTGAGGACTTTGCATAGATGACAATGTCATCTAAATAAACAAAGCATTTCAGTCCTTGTAGACCCGTAAGTATGTGGTTCATCAAGCGCTGGAAAGTAGCCGGGGCACCTGTGAGACCAAAAGGCATTCGTTTAAATTCAAAGTGTCCCAACGCGGTACTAAACGCGGTTTTTGGACGATCTTTTTCATCTACCAGTACTTGGTGGTACCCGCTAGCCAAGTCTAAGGTCGTGAAATAGCGAGAATGCCCCAGTTGATCGAGAATATCTTCGATTCTCGGCAAAGGAAAAGCATCTCGAATCGTTATATTATTTAACTTCCGAAAGTCGACCACCACGCGCCAGCGTTGTTCACCTTGAGGCCCCTCTTTTTATGGTACAACCAGCAACGGTGAATTCCACGGGCTTTTGCTGTGTTGAATGATGTCTTGCTTGATCATATCATTGACCTGATCATCAATTATATTTTTTTGCTTCTCCGGGAGTCTGTACCTCTTTTGATTTATAGGGGAGTGATCAATTTTAATGGGTATTGTGTGTTTAATTGCGCTAGTGTATGCTAGCTTATCGCCGGGTAAGTAGAATACATCCGTGTATTTGGAGCACAAATTTACGAGGGAAATTTTTTCTTCAGTATTTAAACTGTCGTGTACTAAATTCTCCCTAAGGGCCTTCATCCTTTGTGAATGATAATTTTCCATTGTATTTATATGTAATATATTTGGTTTTTTCTTTTCTCTAGTTCTTGCATAATAAATTACTGGTCTATTATTACTATCTTGGATTCCATCCAGTTCAACGATATCAAAATCAGTTAAAGACACTAATTCAATTCTACATGATTTATCACACATTTTAGTTCGTAGTTATTTACGTTAAGTACAGGAACGGTTATCTCTTCATTTACTGAATTTACAAGACAATTACCTAGAAATACACCGTGCTTTATTTCTTTTGCTAAACATAAAAAATCGCCTGTCTTCGTTGTTTTTAATTTGATAAGTTTTTCCGTTCGAGCCGGCACGTGATTTTCCTGACACAAGACAATCTGATTTTCTAAAGAGTTTATATCTCTAGTACAGTTACCTATTGAGCGACTCATCAGCTCAGTCTCACTTTTAACTACACCGGTTTCTCGACCTTTGTTAGCAAAGTCTAGACTATAAGATTCACTGCGACAGTTATCAGATGCAATACATTGATCATTGGAAATCTGACATATATTATCGTTATTTTTTTCTTTGTACTCTTTTAAAGCGATTGAGAAAGCCTTTTCATTTAAATTGCGTGGAGCGAAATGCAAAATTTGGTTTGGGCAATCTATACGACAGTTCTTTGCCAAGAAATCATTCCCTAGTATTCCGTCACCTGGAATGTTGTTACTGTCGGATATGACGTGAAATTTGCACTTTTTCGGAATTGGTGTTTGCAATATGCCCTCGCATGTTCCTCGAGTTACACCCTGTCCAAATGCACAAATAATTTCTGTTTTGTCTCTTTTATTTACGAAACTTGTGGGCGCAACAGCGGATTGCTTAATTATGCTAACGTCAGCACCAGTATCCACCAGCAATTCAACCTTAGATTTTTGCGAAATATCTAAGGGAACGTTAACGAATAGCTTTCCGCTGGAGCTTTTATGACACCGATCTGAGACAACTTGAGGGCTGTCGCCGTGGTGTCTGCGGCCGCCCGTTTTTAGTTTTCCGACACTTTATTGGTTATATTGGGAGCATGCCTTCTCTCCCATTCTTGTTTTGCACGACACTGCATAGCACTGTGATTATTTCGTTGACAAAACTCGCAATGTCTTTTTAGAAAATCTTTATTCATTTGGTTTGAGAGCACCGGATGAAGATTTATTTGTTGGGCTTGCCCCTGAGAACAATTCGTCAGATTATGACCATATACACGGCACTTGTTACAGTAGGGAGTGCTTTTGCGAATTCGGCAATTTGTATAAGTATGCCCTGGCTTGTCACAAAATCCGCATTTAATTGTTTTCTTTTCTGCGCTTGCATTTTCAGAATTAATGTAAATTTTAGAAGAATCTGCCGCAATTGGATAAGGGCCTTGTATTGTTTGTTGTTGAGGAGACGAATTATACTGCATTTGATATGATGGGAAATTAATTTTAGGAGAACTGTAGTTTTGTTTACAACTACTTGAAATGTTGTATGGTGGTATGTTCATGAAGGCCTCGTTAGGATTATTACCGTGGATGAAATGACTGAATTGTGGGAAATTATTATCAGAATATAAATTCGATTGATTCAAATGAGAAAATTCTGGTGAATAAAAATTTGTGTGCAAAGGGAGGGAATATTGCCACTTAGACATTTTCTCTTTATCTTCCATTTCCTCTGCCTTTCTTAAAACAGATTTGAAAGAAGTGTCACTATCTTGAAAAAAGAAAAAACGGAAATTAGGATCTTGAAGGCCTGACTTGAAGGTATGTATTGCCATTTCCTCCAGATCACTTAATGCACTTCTAGTATTGTCTAGTTGTTCTTGACCTGCATTTGGAGCTTGATGCTGCGTTTCCGCAGCTATCTTGCACTGCTGATATTTAAAATTTAAACGAGCACCAAATGATCGTATTGGTTCCCCGGGAAGTTGACGAGTAAATCGTAATTCATCCATCAATACTCGATATGGCTTATTGGATGTGAATTTTTGTGACAGGGCTTCCTTCAGTTCTTTCAAACTATTGTAGGAAGTTCCCGTCAAAATGCCAAAAGCCCTTCCACGAAACCGAGTTGCTAACAATCTCAAGAACAGACTTTTTTCATCATCACCACTAATGCACTCACTTACTTGATCACAACACTTTATAAATATTTTCGTATCACTTTCCACATTTGGACCTTCGCCCGTAAATAAGGGAATATTTAAATTTACAGCTGGTTAATTTTATTATAATCTAAAGACATTTTTTCTATATTTTTATGTATTGAAGAAAAAACTAAATTTCCTACCTTACTATTATCTCCCACGGATTTTGTGCGTCGTCTATATATTCTTCCTGAGCGTAGAGTTCCGCGCTGGATCGTGTTTTGTTCTGCCGGACCTGGCTGCTCCTGTTGGTTGATTTTGTCCGAATTCTCCTCGTTGCTTTGATGGATTTCTTGAAATTCTGGTGCAGTTTGTTGTCCTGAAATGGTAGCCACTCTTTCGCTCTCGTTGCTAGTGCTCATCCAACTAGGGCTGGTATTTTCAAAACTGAAAGATGTTATAAACTTTTCGAATTTCCCTGCTGGCGTAGAAGTTTGCTCTTCTGACATATATTATGATTGAGACTAGCGCATGCTCGCCTGGAGCAGAGGCACCTAAAGTTGATAGTCTCTATATAATCCTTACTGGATTGAGTCTAGCGCTTGCTCGCCTGGAGCAGAGGCACCTAAAGTTGATAGACTCTGTTGTGGTTAAGCAATAATTATAATTATAATAATAATATAATTATTATATTATTATATTATTATCATATAATAATCACAATTTTTCTTTTTATTATAGGTTCCTTAATCGGCTGCGCCAAAATGTTACAACCGCACAAGTCCGCTTCTTAATTACGACTCTTCGATGTAGTAACACAGTATTAATCTTCCGTGAAAAAATTCAAATATTTCAAGCAGAAACCATATCAAAACTCATCGTTTTGATATTAATTCAAAATAGATTCTAATTACACATACAAGATGCTTTAATTTACACATGTCGGTTACACAGTTTGTTCCAATAATTAACTCTTTAAATTTTCAATAAGTGTCTTTAATGATTATCAAATATCAGGGAAAATGATATCTTATAATGTAAAATAGTTAATTAAACAGCAAAATAGAAGTTAATTCACTACGCAAAGTTTTCACCTTACGATATTTTTTACAATTTAGTTAGTGGTGTTACAACCGACCAAGTCCGCTTCTTAATTTCGACTCCTCTTCAACCGTGCCACAAAATAGCTTTTTACATTTTTTTTACAACATGTTCCCACAGTCTAGCTTAGCCGCGAGCTTAGGCTTCGTATTACCGGCAAACTTTACTTCAAGTGTGAAACTAGAGACTTGTTTGCTTTTATATAATTTTAATTATTTTTTGCATTTCAAGATATTTGAAGCCTGGTCTGGATGAAAGATATTTTTTAACCAAAGTGTGGGAACATGAATTTAGCATTTTTCAGCTAATTTGGGCTACCTAACATTCCTTCCCTCCTTGAATAAGAAAAGCGATGGTTGAATTAGAAGGACAACGTAAACACCGTTCTGGTTTAAAGTAGTTTCCGTTTGAAAGTAGTCCTGAAAAGAACTGTTTTAGGGTTTTTCTTTGTTGCAGTCAACTTCTATAACATATTTGTTTCCATTTCTCCTTCCGTCTCCGTATTCGAGTATTCATCACTTTGTATTGCTGTGTTGAGACACTCAATACAATCTTTATTTGATCATCGCAAAGCTCTCTATACTTGTGTACAGTGTTTTGTCATCCATTAGTCAACCATGTATTTTTAGTATGTTCAGCCAGACAATCCTTTAGGTTGAGAACCTCATTCCAATCATCATACGCATTATCTAGATTGGAATGCCGTTGCCATCTAGGACAATAACTGGGAGATGGCCAGTCATACTTATTATAAAAGTCCCTAATAAGACCAAAAATAGAAAACAATGCTGGTTCCATATCCTGATTGCAAATGACTTGACATAAACTTCTCTTGCGCCAAACCTAGATCAAATGATATATGCTGCAAGATGTTTTACCAACACTTTCGATTCGAAGCGCATCGTCTTACAATTAAATTTTTCCATGACAAAGGTTTGTATTACTGAATTTTTTTTGTAAATTTGATATTTTTGTTCCCCTGCTGGCAAAAATTACTTTAGTGAGACAATGGAGTACAGTATTTTCAAAGACGATGAAATATTTTTCGGTGTGAAGTTCCTGCAGGCAAATACCAAATTTAGCTTTATATTGAGAGTTGTGTATACATATCAAAAAAGAACTCAGCAGGAAAATTTAGATTTGATGAATAGAGTAATTATCAGTTCATACCAATGCTAGGAATATTTACATTTTGACATTCTGTGTATATTATCGAGAAAATCGGTACCTACATGGACGGGCCCGCCCACACTCTTAGTGAATTAATTAAATTAATTTATCAATTAGAAGCTCCAAGGGGTTTAAAAAATTCGAGACCCATTTGAGTTAATTTTTTCAATTTCTTCACATTTCTATTTCTTTTATTGTTCACTTTCCACTTCATTTTGTTTTTTATCCGTCTCTGCTCTGTTATAAGTTACATCATTAAGCTTTTCCAAGTCAGCTTCATTTCTGTTTAGATCATCGAATTCACTTAATTTACCTTCATTTAGTTGTTCATTGGATTCTTCTTCTTCTAAATAATTATGCAATTATTAACTATTTAATTATTCATTTGTTTGACAAGTTTTTAAAAACACTTACCACTTTCGGTTAAATATATTGTCTCCATTGATTTCGCAATCATCGCGATATTCGTCCTCAAACATTTCAATGAACCACTCATCATTCATATTTATGGTTCAATTGCAAAACAACTAGTGATACTCAATGAAATGTTCACTCGCTTTCTTGCACTTTAAAATTCCAATAACCTGTGAGGCTGCGTTTATCAATTATATATTTATAGGTAGAGCCAATGTAATTTTTCGCATTCAATTTCAGAAATATCACAGAGATTCTGTTAGTACCGGTATAGTAAAAAAAAATACATAAAAGTCTCATTATGAAGATCAGAAATACTGGTAAAATAAGCAAACATAAATTACAGATGTTCAGTAGTAGTAGACTACATTAATTAGGTGCGGGTCCAAATATCTGTATTTAATTGTGCGGTAACTTTAAAATAGTTCGTGGAAGAAAAGAACAAAGTTGTTACATTCATATTGTTACGTGCAATAAAAAGAGACAACTGGTGACATCTACTGGCAATGGAGAAGTAAACGACTTTATGTTCGGAGAATTGATTATGGTATCTACAGGAAGGTTCAGGAATAGAATGAATAGAACAGTCAAGAAGCTTCTGGAAAATAGAACACTCGAGAATAATCTGGAGAGTTTCTAGGGTATAAATATAACAGTTGTCATAGCCAGAAGAAGAGTCTTGTCTTAGACGTTGCAGTGTTAACAAGCGAAAGTAATAAACGTGCGAAAGTGTTGTAATTAGATTGCGATAATTTCAAGTACAGTATTAAGCGATAATTAAAGTTGAGTTGATTAATTGAAAGTTTGTGAATAATATAAGATTAGAGTGAAATAAAGAACTTGTATTTTACATATTTAATATTGTGTTTTAAATAACGAACCTAAAAGCCACGCTCGCAACAATATTCAGTTTATTGGTTTTTTTCTAAGAAAGTGTTTTATATATTATTAATACATTTTTCAGTGGAAAAATTGGGTAAGTTTTAGATTTGAATGAACTATGAGTGTAATCTTAGTGCTAAAATTTTAGTATTTCCTTCTAATTATTTTTGTGTGTATTGCTTAATATCTGCAGATAATGATTTCTGCTCACAGAATGATTTTATAACCTCAAAGAAGAAATTAATGAATAATGGTTACCGGTAACCAATAAAAAAAATCGAAAATAACTCTTATTATTGAGAAGAATCAAAATGGTTATTGATAAACCTTATTTCACAACCAAAAAGAAAAAGTTGGGAAATAATTCTTATCCGATAACCAATAAAAATTCATCGAAGTATAACTCTT
Source organism: Dioctria rufipes (assembly GCA_963924295.1). Classification (NCBI taxonomy): domain Eukaryota; kingdom Metazoa; phylum Arthropoda; class Insecta; order Diptera; family Asilidae; genus Dioctria; species Dioctria rufipes. Next base: position 117,940,014 of record OZ002741.1, read on the forward strand.
ATTTATTGAGAAGAATCACAATGGTTATTGATAACCCTTATTTCATAACCAAAAAGAAAAATTTGTGAAATAATGGTTATCCGATAACCAATAAAAACAAATTGAAGTATAACTATTATTTATTGAGAAGAATTAAAAAAGTTATCGATAACTCTTATTTTATAACCAAAATGATGATATTATGAAATAATGGTTAAGAGTAGATGATCTATGACAGTTCTGCGACACCCTTTTAGCTTCCAGGATTTCGCCACAGATGGCGTCACCGCCGCTAGGTGGTTTGAGTCCGTGGTAAATGTAGGTTTATGTCTTGGTTGTATTCGTTTGTGTCCTGGATACACCATTGCGCCTTGGATACACCATTGTGTCTTGGGTGCACCATTGTGTCTCGACTGCGCCCTAGCGGGATTAATCGGTACTACCGGGATGTGTCATTTGGTCTTGACTGCACCCTAGCGGCATTAGCAAGTACTACCAGCATGCTCCGGTACTACGGTTTTCTAGCGACATCTGTTCGGGCGCAAACGTCATTTCTTGAGTAAGGTTCCCTAGCGGCCTTAGCCGGAACTACCAGCATGCCTTGGTTTTGCTGTTTTCTTTTATTAGCGGGAGAGTCCTAGATATCAGCATGACGTCAGCATGGTTTTGTTGCACCTAAATAAGTTTTCTTAGCAGGGAAGTTGTAGATATAGGATTGTATGGGTGTGTTGGATTGGGCTACGTTACCTGTTCCAAGTCTTGGGTAGAATTTGTGTGTGTGTGTGCGTGTGTGTGTGTGTGTGTGTGGCTTATCACATTATGAGCGGAACGACGGATACTCTACCATGGGGGCATTACTCCATTTCATCAGATCAACAAGTGGCAACCGCTGAAAGAATCTAAGTCTAGTGTAAATAAATTATGTATTATAGTTTTAGTTTCATTTATTAAAGTAATTAAAGTATTATAATTATAAATTTATTTGAAATTGTATTATAGGTGTTTTTCAAGAAATTATAAAACCTTTTTTATTGATCCAAGAATTGTGTTTTGATGAAAATCCGAGCCATTTAACGTAAGCTTTATCTCCACTCTTCTTTAAGATTTTCTCTACGAGGTATAGGTTTGGGTGTTTAACTTTCAGTAGCTCCAATTCGTAAAAGCATTCTGTGATTGGATTTCCTTGATAATCTTCCAGCCGATATGTGATGGGGTTTGTGTTTTGAACATTAATAATTTTAAAAATCTCAGCTGTCCAGTTTGGTGTATAGCCTTTCTCAAATATATGCTTGTATTTGCTGATGCGTACAAAATCCCCAACTTTATACTTTGCAGGAACAACAATTTTTATATGATTGTATACAGTTGAAAGCAGTTGTTTCTCATTGGAGATGTTGATATCACGGGGTCTCATTTTTGTAGTTCGATGTATTCTTGAGTTGTATTCAGTGAGCAGTTTCTTTACCATACCAATCCACTGATAAGTTCCATTAAAACTGAATTCCTTCCACATCATATCCTTCAGAGTTCGGTTAAATCGTTCCACTATTGATGCTTTGAGGAAACTGTACGTAGAGTAATGATTAATTGCATGCTTCATCATTAGATTTTTAAAGAGGCTGTTGTAGAATTCCTTTCCATCATCAGTCTGCAGGTTTTTAGGTATTCGTCCCTCGCTTAATATAGATTGCATGGCATCTCTTACTTCTACACCAGTTTTTCTTTTAATTGGAATTGCCCATGCATATTTGGAAAAGGTATCAATTACTGTCAGCAGATAGCGGTAACCCTTGTTCACATACTTGTAGGGATCCATTTCAACCAAGTCTGCCTGCCACAATTCATCTAGTCCTTTGATGATCACACGACGCCATTTGAAATTTTTTTCTCGCTGGTTTATGCAGCTCATTTACCACTTGTCTCTTACTCATCGTAATTATAAATGAAACCGATTTCTCAAGAGTTTTTACTCATATACACCATCTTTCGGTGTCAAGCTTTTCTTATTTATTACTGAAGTAAATAGATAGTTTTCAATCTTCGTGATTTCATTATTGATATATAGCGTTAAATTTGCTACCTCTATATTAATAGTTTTTTTATTTCTTCAACACTTATTTTAATTTTCTTATCAACATAGTCTTTGGTAGTAGCATCATCATTTTCAAGGGGTTCACCAAGTCGTTTTATACACTTTGAGTTTAGATCGTAGTCTCCGTTTATCGTTAAATTAAATCCAATACCCCGCTCTCCTTGTTCACCAGCTGGACCTTGTGCTCCTTGTTTACCAGCTGGTCCTTGAATTCCTTGTTCACCGGCTGGTCCCTGTCAACGCTCATCTGTAGATTGTATAGAAGTATGGCAATGGAGTAGTATTTAAACTATAATATCTGCTTCTCGCAACTCCTCCAGTATAGATACAATTTCATTGTTGTGACTGGTGTTTCCAGCCTGCTTTGATGCCATTAGAAGGCGCAGTCTATCCACTAATTCATTTGGATCATCCCAGTAAATGTGATCAATGTTTTCTTTAGGCAGACGCATTAGTCCCATGCCTTTATGCTGTATAAGTTTACTGATTATTGCTTTATACTTAGCCGCTCTAGTACCTTTTATTTGTCCATCTTCAGCATAGTCACGTTTACATGCATTGGTATCTTTCAAAATAGATCCATAATTAGTTAAATCCTCTTTAGTATATAGACTTTTTACAGGATCTTTCATAAATAGCAGCTCACATAACCCCAAAGTTGTTTTATAGCTCTTGCCCTTGATAACAATATTTCCTACATCATCAACATCAATCTTCAGGAAACCATATTCATCCTTCCAACACTCAGCACAGGCTCTTCGAAATTTATCAAACTTCATGTCTGTATTCACATGATCATTATAGATATGTTTCAAATTCAAGTCATCTTTCTTGAATAAGATGATTAAATTAGCATTGTTACGTATTAAGTGCTTTGGTATATGCGTATATGTTTGACAGAGATAGAAGCTGTCTATATCTTCGTGGCGACCCATGCAAAAATAGGATCGCACATTATCTTGCTTTTCACACGCTACGTCATCGAAAATAAACACTGAATGTGATTTGGCTGCCTCTGGTGCTAGAACGTCGCAGTTGTTTGAGAATGTATAGTACCCCAATCTTGATATGGGAGTCATCACTCGCTTCAAGTATTCATACTTTGGTTTATGTAAAGATTTCGAATATATGTAAATATTTTCATATCTCAGACCATTGGGATGTTCCAGCAAACTTATCATAACATTAGTTTTTCCACAATTGGATGGTCCAACAATGATGCTCCTTATACTATTAGGCAATAGGGGACCATGCTTCTCTTTCACCTTCATAACAGCTACATCAGCATTTCGAACAGGAAAAGCTTGTTGTTGTTTAATGAACCGCATATTGAAGACTAACGGGATTCCTATAAATACACCTGCTTATATTATAGGCTTAACGCTGAAACAATGAATAACAGACGCTCACTTTGATAACAGTGTTACCAAATTTGAACATCACTCCTATTCACCATTTCTAACATTAATTAAAAACAGCGATGATATCCGTATCTCTGTACAACATCAGGACTTGAATCTTCTACCCAGCAGGAGTTTTCTTTATATTGAGGGGTCGCTAACAAAGCTGGATGGAACCGTTTCAGCAACTGCAAAATTAGCTAACAACGCTCTACCCTTTCTTTTTGAGGAAATACGCTATGAATTGAATGCAGTGGAAGTCGATCGTACAAGAAATCTTGGGATTGCGACAACATTAAAAAACTACGTATCGCTAAATGCAAATGTAAGCAGGATACTACTCAACGGCAGTTGGTCACCAGATTCATTCATTATACCAACCAATGGACGTTTTAACTATTGTGTACCTCTGAAATATTTATTGGGATTCGCTGAAGATTACAAGAAAATTCTTATAAATTCCAAACATGAACTCATATTGATCTGGAGCAGGACAGACGATAATGCCATTATATCACCCACTGATGTGGTGAAAATTGAAATTACCAAACTTCAATGGAGCATTCCGTATGTTACAGTATCCGATGATGAAAAGCTGCAACTATTTAAAGTTATCGGGAGAGGTCGCCCGATACAAATACCATTCCGCAGCTGGGACATATATGAGTATCCAGTACTACCGGAATCCACGCATCAAACCTAGTCAGTTAAGACTTCCACTCAACTGGAGAAACCTCGATTTATCATCTTAGCATTACAAACGGATCGAAGGAACGATAAAACCAAAGATGCAAGCAAGTTTGATCACTGTCAACTCACCGATGTTACAGTTCATTTGAACTTAGAATCATATCCCTATGATGATTTGAATTTGAAATTTGATTTGAATAGATACGCATTGCTGTATGAGATGTATATATATTTTACACAATCATACTATAGTCATCAGTATCAGCCGTTCCTCACATGGGAGAAGTTCAAAACCGATGCTCCGATTGCTGTCATTGATTGCTCACATCAAAATGAAACAATAAAGACTGGACCTGTTGACATAAGGCTAGAATTCAAGACATCTGAAAATATACCGGCTAATACATCAGCATATTGCCTGCTTCTACATGATCGAATAGTGGAATACAGTCCGCTGACAAGTGAAGTTAGAAAGTTAAATTAAGAAGGTGGCTCTCATCGTAGACGTCCAAGGATTCAAAACAAATCTCAATGAATTCATCACTAAAGAACTGGAAATTTTAAACAATGAAAACCAGATGCAGCACTTTATATTTCGACCACCGTTCAGATACAAAGACTTGACTTCAGCAAAAAAGAGACAAGTAAAATGGCTTCAACACAATTTTCATGGATTCCGCTGGGATGATGGCTACATACCGTATCACAAGCTGTACACTATAGTTGAACCACTGCTTCGAAACAAAACCATATATGTAAAGGGAGCTGAAAAAGTTCATTGGATGCAGAAGATAGTTGGATAGGATGAAATCATTATCAACGTCGAAGATGAATACAACTGTGGAAAACTAATAATGCCAAGTTCATATTGGACAATGTGCTATAAGAAACATGTTTAAACAATACCCAAAATTATGTAAAGATTACTTAAGTTAAACTTTTTCCAATTCAATCATGTTTATCTTATAAATAATTTCCTATCAATTGTTTAAGTTGGTAAATTAGCAATGCAATATATCTATGTATATGTCAATAGTCATTACAGATTCTTTGTATCATTGAAATGTATCACAGATCGCTTATCACAGTGGTATTGTTATCAGATTGTAAATTCCATACAGTTAGTCGAAAATTATTCATCACAGACTGACTCGTTGTTGGCATCTCGTAGTGATAAGCAGAGAACACAAATTTCAATCACTGAGCTGTTGTTAAAATAGTTTGATATTGTTGTTGGAATTAAAGATTTATTTAGTGGAATCATTGTTGTGGTTTTCTTAATTTAATCCAAGTGCAAAAATTCTTGTGCTTTTTCAAAACACTTTTATAATCAGAAATTTTATGTTTATAAACATAAGACTTTTCAATACACACACATACCCCAGAACCCTCACTGACATCTTCTAGAATCTGTTCATGGTGATGTCATGTTGTGAAATTCGAATGATGCTGATATCTACAACTTCCTTGCTAAGAAAACTTATTTAGGTGCAGCAAAACCATGATGCCGTCATGCCGATATCTAGAACTCTCCCGCTAATAACAGAAAACAGCAAAACCAAGGCATGCTGGTAGTTCCAGCTAAGGCCGCTAGGGTACCTTACTCAAGAAATGGCGTTTTGCGCTCAAACAGATGTCGCTAATATCTCGAAAACCAAAGTCCGTAGAGGATTTCTGATGAAAACTCCCACTCCACACCACCAAGAATCCATTTCCATGAGCAAAAATATCTTGAAATATTAATACGCTAATATCCCGAAAACCAGAGCCCGTAGAGCATTTCTGATGAAAAGACAAAAGTGAAGCAAGAAACTTCCCAAAACCGTAGCATGCTGCCACGTGTGGGCCAAAAGTGAAGCAAAAAACTTCCAAGAGAACCGTACCACACATCCAAGAAAGCCATAGTACCGGAGCATGCTGGCAGTATCGGCTAATGTCTCACTGACATCTTCTAGAATCTGTTCATGGTGATGTCATGTTGTGAGATTCGAATGATGCTGAACTCTCCCGCTAATAAAAGAAAACAGCAAAACCAAGGCATGCTGGTAGTTCCGGCTAAGGCCGCTAGGGAACCTTACTCAAGAAATGACGTTTGCGCCCGAACAGATGTCGCTGGAAAACCGTAGTACCGGAGCATGCTGGTAGTACCTGCTAATGCCGCTAGGGTGCAGTCAAGACCAAATGACACATCCCGGTAGTACCGATTAATCCCGCTAGGGCGCAGTCGAGACACAATGGTGCACCCAAGACACAATGGTGTATCCAAGGGGCAAGGGTGTATCCAAGACACAAACCAATACAACCAAGACACAGACCTACATTTAGCACGGAGTCAAACCACCTAGCGACGGTGGCGCCATCTGTGGCGGAATCCTGGAAGCTAAAAGGGTGTCGCAGAACTGTCATAGATCATCTACTGTTAAGGGTTAACCAAAAATGAATTGGTCCAAAGATAACTATTAAAATGCAATTTTTATCATAGATCTTATAACAATTACGGTCCTTGAACCATTAGTGTAATTGTACTAACTCAGTCCTGTGTGTGGTAGCTGTTGATATTTTGGTGGAATTCTCTGCTCAGTGCCGAGTAGCGTTCATGTAGTCCGTGGATAGATAATTTCTATGTGAATTTGTGTAGTGTATGGTGTGGCTTTTGTTTATGTTCGATATATTATTATAGTTGTGTGATTGGCTGTAGTTATAGTGTTTGTGTGTGCTCTTGTATGACTAGATGATGTGTTAAGATGTATGAAAGTGGTTCTTGATAACAGCTGTGTATGTCAAAAAAATAGCCATAAAAATTAAATAAATGAAAGGAAGGTAATGAAACAAATGTAATTGATATTTACAAAAGAAGAATGAAACAATAATTAATAAACTACGTTATGTAGAATAACAAGAGTAGGTAAACTACATTATACTATTCAATACATTTAATAGTAATGCAATAACTTTTGACCTTCCTGTAATTAATATGTAATAATATAAAGTATATAACATTAGAACTTCAAAAAAAATTTAATATTTTATATATAACAATAGATAACTAAATAAATAAAAATTTGTTTTGAATTTAATAATTACTGTAACTAGTAATAGATAAAACATACATATTGGAACATGTACAGATATTACTTTTACTATATTTTATAATATTGTAGTCATTTCAAGCTAACTACAATTCCTCCTCATTTTTACTATGAAATCTTATTTTATGCAGCGATTACCTTTAAACGATTATAAACAATTATCAAATATGATTAGGAATACTATATTCAATGTAAAAAAAAAGAGAAAGAAAAAAAACAAACAAAGCATTTATAGCTAACCTATATTTGGATATGTATGTACCTTCAAAAGAATATATATATACAACTAGGTTACACAGTATAGCTTACCTGCAAAAAGAAAAATCTTTTTATATAGAATTTAGCTAAGCTGTAAATAAGTAAAAGAAAGAAAGTTTTCTCCTTAGAATAAAACTTTCTTTTCCCCAGGGGGGAGGGATGCTGTGACTCATGTACCCAATGCCCAGAATCACAACCATAAAGGTCCATGCACCAATATATTGCCCTATGCAATATATCGATGCATTGCAAAGTTGACCCTGAAAATTAATTTAAATTCAATTCACTCAAAATCTCATATAAAATTTAAAATGCATTTAGAAATACATTCCCATATTATAACAAAATGCAATTTAGCATAAATTTCCACTCACACGGTATACTTACCTACATACAGTGTCTTCTTACTTTTCTTCCGCATGTACAATCTACATTACTTATTTTTCCCAATATAATTGTATTTACATACATACATACAATTATCACAATTATTCGCGCCCTCTTAAATTTAATATTTCAAGACGGGCGCACAAGTGCATATCGGATTTCAGTTTTGCATTGATGCATATATCTTGCATCCAAACTTTTCTACATTTTCTCACCTATGAAACACAAAAAGAATTAAAAGTTTTTGAAGCAATCGTGGGTACCTGGGGGCAACTAGCCCATACGTCGGGGAGACGTCTTTTAACCCGTCGAGGAGTAGAATTTTAATATTGGAATATTCTTTAAACGGCCCCGGGAAATTTAAATATTTTTTCAATGGTAATACTTTCTGAAACGCCTCGCGAAGTTCAAATACTTTTCAAGTGATAAGTTTTGTAAATTTAATAAGTCTCATAAATTGTAATTTTTTTTCAAATCGCCTCGCGAATTATGAGTTTTATAATTTTGATTTCAATAGAAAATATAGTAGTGAAATATTTACCTTATAATTTCTTATGTGTGCCTTAAATTTCCTGTTCGATCGATTCTTCCTGGGCATACCAGGAAGCACGAGAGATCGCCTATACAACACCACGACTTCAAACCTTCCTTTGCAAAGATCACTACACCTTCACCCACATGATCTTTACGGTCATTACAAGGAAGGTTATAACCGGAAATCGAGACGAGAGAGGAAGGGATAGATTCATTCAACCAAGTTTCACTAACAATTATGACATGCATAGTAGAGCCTGGAAAAATGTACTTGAAATCAACAATTTTATTACGCAAACTTCTCGCATTAAATAAGTAAACCTTTAATACTCGAGAACGATTGCTCATAAGATTGAATAAAATTTTTACTTTGTCCAAATCAGTAAGGTTATCCCGAAACTCACGGAAGGGATTATCAGATTATTATGCAAATTTTTTGATTTACTATCTTCTACATCTGTTATAAAGTTTTTTTGTCTGTTTCGATTGCTGGTGGAATTAAAGTTGTTTTGAAAAACCTTGTTTTTTTGTCGGACTTTATCCTTTATCCACATTTCGTACATTCGTACATTTACATACGATTTAGTAATTAAGCAAGTACCACACATCATGATGAGAACTGAAAAATTCTATGAAAAGAAAGGCTTTGTGGTTGGGTTCTTGAATACTTAATTTTCCAATAGCATTTAAAGGTCAATGCTGATTTAAGAATATTTATAAGAGCATTTTAATATCTAAATACATTACAGATGGGATCATTACGTCAGTTAGCCATCGTATCTACCAATCATGTGGTTTCAGTTTCAAAAGTTTGGCGAAACGATTTTAATTTTCCCACTTGAACATGGAAACTGAAGAAAATAAAATCTTGGCCAAAAACACAGCATTCAATATTTCTACTCTCCTTTCAAATTTTCCAGAAAGTGATATAGGAACTCGTCTTCATTTGCCCCACTCACATATAAGAGAGAGAGTTTGCTTTATGTTTATTTTACAATATTATTTCAGGGTGTATAATGTAATATTAATTCAATTGTGGACGATAATACGCTTTTGTGAAATTTTGTAATTTATATTTATTTGCCTTTGTTTCTTATAATAGAATGAATAATATTATTTTGCAGCAAACAATTCATTTAAGAAAATAATTTTCCTGGGCGTCGAAGTGTTAAAATTTGTTTAATTTTTTCTTCTCATAATATTAGTTCAAATATAAAATTTCTTAAATGTTTACTCCGACGGCTTCTTTGTATCATTAATATTTAGGCTCCAAGACTGCGTAAAATATTAAAGTATTATGCAAGTGTCAGCTTTGCTTAACTTTCCAATTTAACGATCCTTAACTTGTAGGTTTTTCTGTATTTTTACGCTCACTATGAATTAGGCACTTGCACATGTGTACAAATAGAACTTGAATAAATACTGTTGAAAATATTTTTGATTTAATTATAGTTGTATTGAATTTCAGTATGATGTAATACTTAGACACATTATAATATTGTTCTACATTTGAATTGTATTGAAGACTTTACATACACTTGCGTTTAGTATTATATTTGTATCGCTCTCTCTCAGATAAGGGAGTTTTAACTGTAAGCAGTAAATTGTTAGAACTCCGTATTCCCTTGACCGCGCAACAACGCAAATAATTTTTTTTATAGATCCGAAATTTAATATAATAAATAGTTAGTCGAGAGTTAAACTCCGTGTTTATTTGATTTTATTCACCAAATATTTCATTTCATGGTGCCGAAACCTGGGAAAGCGCGAAACGAGAAATCGAAATAAACTGGATAAAGTTTTTGTAACGGTAAACGCAAAAGCGAAGTTCATAACGGGTGAAGACCTTTCGAGATTAATTTTCTTATGGTCTAAGGATGGAAACTAAATTCCGGTCAGCACCAATAGGTCAGCTAAGGAAAATTTACACGACGCTAACAACTACATATCTAACCTATCCTCATCTACTGATTCAAGGGACGTAATACTCGAAATCTTTAAGACGCATCTCCAACGTACTCAAAATGTCCGGAATCTCTTAAGGCAGAGGATTTGTCTGTACAAGCTGAAGTGAAGGAAAAGAGCTATGTATCTGAATACACCACTGTAATGGAATACAATGAAAAGGCCATTATTGCCATTGCGCGTTTTCAGCATACGACAAGTGTTATTCAACAGACTCCTACGAAGGAGGCGTAAGTCATTCAAGTGCTCAAGTAAACCAGAGTGCATCAAGCAGCTTAACAACGTCAATCATAAAGCTTACAAAACTAGAATTAAAAAAATCAATGGTGATTTCAATAAATGACTCTATTTTTGGAAGCAGTATAAAACTGCAGTGCATTTAAAGAACGTGTTAGACGATGAAGCTTGTAATAGCAAAGCTATAGAAATGCTAAAAGACGAATAATTACTATGTTGCAGAGTTCAATCCGAATTGGATCCGAATTAGCGCTCATGGAAACGAGAATTTAGTTGAGTTTCGTTCAATGCGTATTAACTCCACGAAACCAGTCGGGTTGAGTTGGGTTTTGTGTAAGTATTAGTTAGAGTAGTGCGGATGGATGATTTATTCAATACAAATCCAGAAACTTTGTATGAAATATATTATATGACTACTCAATTCAAGCCGGTTTATACAATTTGTATAGCCCCATTACATCGGCAGTTCGGAAATACAATTCTCTTAAAGTAACACCATCACAGTATAATATGTTGCTGGAGTCCATCATACTAAAACCCCTACCAAATGATTTAAGAGTCGAATAATATCGAATGGAAGCACAAATAGGGAATCGTAATGCAGCGAGTACTTGTGAAACAAACAACAATGTTGAGTTAAGCATAGTTTTCAAAAGCGAAGTTACTGTCCCAAGTAACCTCGTTTTCAGTCCCTCACCTCCTCTTGACATTCCCTTTAGTTAACTTGCGCCAGTACGAAAATGAGTTCCACTCACTTCAACTTTTTAGCGATGTGGAACCTGAGAAATAATCAAATTGAGTACATTTTCTGAAACTGGTACATTTTTTTATTTAAGTAGTCTTTAATATTATCAGCTGGTGTGGAACTTCTAATGCCCTAGACACACAGCACTCTTAATGAAGAAATAACTAACGACTCATTAGTGTATAATGATTCATTATAAACTGAAGACACACAGCCATTTCTTTAATTAAGTTGATCTGTCAAACTGGCTTGGATAAACTTATCACATTAAAAAAGCAATATGGATCGAATTAACGCAATAAACTTTGTTTTTATTAATTTTAAATTTTATTTATTTTTATTTTATTTCATTTAATTATTGTGAAATGAAAAAAACATTTTATTAAAAAATATTTTGACATAATTACTTTGTGCTTTGCATTTCTTCTTCTTATTTTTCAAATCAGCAGATGCACAGCGGAGCTCCATACTTAAATTATATGCTACATCTAGTACATTTTTCCTCATTATAGCTATAATGAAGGAAGAAAACACTTCATTAGTGTACTTCATTATCATCTGATTTTCGAGCCATAATGACGTATACTGTGTGACACACGGCATTTTAATGAATAGTTAGTACTAATGATTCATTAGTTCGTGCTGTGTGTCTAGGGTATAAAATATCAACACATTTGTGTTTAGGCTTTTATACGGAGGGAGTGCTTTTTATTTTTCAGTAAGAATGTACTCACACTTTCTTTTTTCTTAGAATTTTTTTTCCGAAATTGGCATTAATTACATTGCTGCGCTATATATGACCTTTTTAATATTTAAGTTTTCACTTGAAACGATTTTCTATAAAAAAAAAAATGTTCAAATTTCACAAATTCCACGCAAGATGATATTATAAATGACTACATATGTACATCAAAACGTGTACCAATTGCAGAAAATACACTCAATGTGACTATTTCTCAGGTTCCCCTTCGCTAAAAAGTTGAAGTGAGTGGAACTCATTTTCGTACTGGCGCAAGTAAACTAGTTAGTATGCCAAGAGGTGGTGAGGGGCAAAAAACGAGGTTACTTGGCACAGTAACTTCGCTTGCGAAAACCATGCTTTACATCAAACAACGCTATTGGTCATATCTACACATACTATCGAGTGCGATCCCACCATAAAACGTATTTTAAACTTCGTAAAAGTTGAAACTGAATCGCTGGAAAAGGCCACAGTTAAGGTTAAAACATAATGTGAGCGACACGACAAGAACGCCGTACAAAACGTCCGTGAAAATACAATAGGAGGACAAAAGCTGTCAATCTACAATTAAATTTATTCTGTTATTTGTGTTGTAAATTAAAAATAGAAAAAATTTCAACGAATAAATAAAAAAAAATAAAGATTATTAAAGTTGCATGTGTGGCCGTTTTGGCTAATGAAGATAAAAAACAGAACCCACATAGAAGAAGAGGTGTGTCCAAGAGCTATATAAAACTCAGCCAGATTTGGGTTACTATGCGGATGTTAATTCAACCAAATTAGATATTTTCCACGGCATTGTTGTTTACTGATATTTTTAATCTATCAAGTCATAAAATATGATTGAAATGAACGTATAACAATAATTATGAACGCAACCCAAAATCATAATTTTGCCAAACGCACCTTAAACGTGCGACAAATTTAAATTTTCATTTTAAGGCTGAAACACAGTGCGAGCGTGAGCGCAGCCGGCGTTTGAGCTTTCCTGTAGAATACATGAGAAGAAGTTGGGCAAGTTCTAATGGTGAAGTCGACTGCCCCCACTGCGCAGGGTTGCTCTAGTTTCTACTCCAGCGCAACTTTGAAACACAGTGCGAGCGCGAGCGCAGACGGCGTTTGAGCTTTCCTGTAGAATACATGAGAAGAAGTTGGGCATGTTCCAATGGTGAAGTCGGCTGCGCCCACTGCGCTGAGCAAACGCTGGGGTAGAAATAGTTTCTACTCCAGCGGAACTTTTAACATTTGATAACATGTTTTTCAGCTGAACTTCAAAAACTGGGGAAATTTCAACAAGTTAAACTGATTTAATAAATAAATAAAGTAAAAATGTCGAAAGAAAAGTTGATTAGTTTGGTGCCAGATGCGGAGTTAATTTATAACTTAAAATGCCGGGATAATAGAAATATACATAAAAGTCAGAAAATAAAAGAATAAAGCACTACACCGTGTTAAAACGAAAGTTCACTGCGCCGAAGTTTCAAATGCTCACACTGTGTTAAGCTAAAGTTCACTACGCCGAAGTTATCAAACGCTCGCACTGTGTTAAGCTAAAGTTCACTGCGCCGAAGTTATCATACGCCGGCTGAGTCGAAGTTGTGTACGCTCGCACTGTGTTTCAGCCTTTAGTTCGACGACAACGTCGAACGATGTCGTCAGCATTGTATTCTATAGGTACCATACACTGCCATGTTATTAAAACCAAATTGACAGTGTTTTTTACGGCGTTTTTATCGTGTCACTCACATTGTGTTTTAGCCTTTACACATTCGAATGCAAGTGAGAGCCAGTCTGCTTCGAATCTTCGTCATACAGCCATGGGCTTATTTACAGTGCCCAAAAATTCAAAGAATTGATGTTTTGTCAATCTTCAGTTCATACAACACCGAATTGTGATTCCACTAACGCAACAATAGCTGGACGAAATAAAAATTTGAAGTCTGCTGGTAGAGGTTTAGATGTACAAACCCAAAGCATTCATCTCGATATTGTAAAAATAACTAACGAAATAAATAAAGAAATGTAATGGCCGGCATGCATCGGCTATGTGTGATCCCAACTATGACAGTAAAGTGTCAAATGGCAATGCAAAAATGCACTTCTCTGAGGAAAATGCTAACACCAACTGTGCAATAACGGAAAACAATGTAGTAAGTCTTTTGTGAAATTCTTTTATTTCACGTGAATGTAGATGTAAACGCAGTCAAGGTTTTAAACCCTGGCTGTTAATTGATGGGGTGTACGCGGTACATAAACCACTACACCAGAATATACTCTGAAAGGTAACGGGTTAATTATAAAAATGAAAAATGCCGATATCTGATTGAAAACAAACTGATTCATTTATTTAACTTGTTCCTCTTTATATTTAAAAGTTATTTAAAGTAATTCTTGCTAATCCAGCATTTCCTCACTGTCGCAAGTCGTGCTTGAAAATTATAGAATTTGCTGATGGTGAGAAAATGCGTGGTTGAAATTATCGAAGAATTCACATATGGAGCAATGAACTTTGTGCATATCCAACAAATTGATTGAATGACATGTAATAAGCTGTAAGTATGTGCTGACAATAAATTTGTTGGATATGCACGTACAATGACCTTACATTATTTTAATTCTAAGATTGTTCATTCTCCTCCCCGTTGAACACTCGTTCAACTTAGTTAGATCTGCAAGACGCGATTTGGACTTCTTGGTTGTGGCATCGGTTTGGTCATCCTTGGGTTGCAATACTTTGTTCTAGACGTCCATCCGAGATATACTGCTATGACAATGATTAGGCTCAGAGCGAGATAACTTACGCCGATATGATGAATCGCATCCGTGTAAGTCTGATGTGGCAGGACCGATAGGTTTAGCGACTTAAGTTGTTTTTGCAGATCTTCTAGTGATCCCAGTTCGCCAGAATATCGAGGGCTATCAGCTAGCGTTATTGGTCTCTGCTCGGGAGCTATGGTTTCGTAGAACAGCCCGAGCTTCGTATATGAAGTTTTCGAGTTGCTTGAATAAATTTGGTGCCCATGTATGGTAACGTAGTCCTCCTTTATTACACAATTTGGCTTGATTTTTAGAAGACCAGAGTTATTCAAGACGATTGGGAAGACTTCACCATCACAGACTACGTTAATTAAGGTTTTGAACCTTAGAGCAAATATCCAGTCATTGGTGTTAGACAATTGTATCCAAATGGGTTGTTCTTGTACTTCAGTTAGTTTACATTGTGGTAGGACTGGGTTGTTGTTGAGTAGTTCGATCTCGCATCCGCTTATGTTGGCTCCTTTATGATATATTGGATGGAGCTGGTTGCAGAGATGGCGTGAATCTTCAAGCGCTATGCATGAGTACAGGTCTTGCTCTTTTAGGGGATAGTATTCATTTCGATGCGGAGTTACTGCCAAGTAAGGAGAATGTGATTCTATTGCGATGAATGAATTGTTGATACAAATAGGTATTGGTATCACTCTAAATAGGTCGAAATTCTCTCCATTTATCAATGGCAGCAATATTTGAAATATGACATGGTCATTAACAATTCCAGCCTTGGCCGTCATTATGTGGTATAATTCTAACACATTCTCTTGATTAATCGGAAGCCGGAAGTTTGGTGGCAAATTGTTTCGAATTATCATAATTTCTTGCCTTAGGTGTTTACCCGAGAATAACAGCGGGTTTATTTTTCCATGGCGAGTGTCTGTAAGTACTTCAATAATTGCTGATTGAAATCGTTGGAGGTTGCTAGAGACGAGTGACATTTGGATTGCCAATGAACTGAATAAATGCTGGATCTTGGTTTGCTGACCTTGTTCGTCTTCATTGTTTATTCGGCCGATTATTTGACGTATTTGAGCATCTAGCGCCTTGAACTTCTGTTCTGTCGTCGCTTGGTCGTGTTTGATGATGTTTATGGTTGAATCGATTACAGATGTTTGATTTTTCAAGAGCCCTAGGAGATGTTGTTCATTCTCCTGAACCGACTTTATTGTTCTGGACATTTCTTCTGCATATTGGGAATCGAGAACGCCGAACAATGCGTTCGCTATATTACCGACGACGTTGATTGCCCCTCTTTTTTGTCTGTCTAGGAGGTGTTGCTGCGATATCAACTCATTCTCTTTATTTAATTCTTCCAGTGTATGCTCAAATTGGTGAACTAATTGTAGGCACGAGCCCTTGTTAGTTATAATCAATTGATTGCACAGGTGTTGTAATGCTGTGGTCCCGTTTTTTAGTGTGCTGAATTCAATCCAATAAGGCTGCAAATCGTAGTATACTATCAGCTTCCACTCAGTTGTTATTAGGTTTATTGTTCCGAGATTTTCAAAGTGCATGCCAAGTTGGGTCTTAAATTGGGTAACTTCAACAGGATCTCCTTTTATAACTGGGAGTACAAGACAGGCAAGCAATAATGTTACTATTGAGCTACCTAGCGATGATCGTACTCTTTTTCTAGGTGACTGATTTGTTGTGGTGGGATTTTCAGCAGCATTGTGGTCTATACTGTGTCGTTTTGGAGGAGGTTGTTTAATCTGTTCCTCTTGATCTGCTAGGAATTCACTTGTATGCTCTTCTTCACATGGTAAAGGGGCGAGCTTATGTATTGCACGTCGTAATATATTCGTTGAAGTACGCACGTCGGCTACCCGTACTCAGCCGTCGTTGCCCTTGTGTACTTCTACAATCCTCCCTAAAGGCCATTTCATTACTGGTGCATTGTCTTCTTTTATCACAACTATTGTCCCTGGCTTAACATCTTGAGATGCTTGCTTCCATTTAAAACGATGTTGAAGCTCATGCAAGTATTCGACTGACCAACGTTTCCAGAATTGCTGCTTGAGGTGAGATACTGCCTTCCAGTGTCTCAATAGGTTGACGTTAGTAGGTTTCGCTTGAGCATCTACTGGGGTGGTTAATGGTTCCCCTACTAAAAAGTGCCCAGGAGTGAGTGCTGTGAGGTCATTTGGATCTGAAGACATTGCCGTCAGAGGACGTGAATTGAGGATTGCTTCTATTTCTATAATTGCAGTTTCTAATTCCTCATATGTGAGCGATGCTGATGAGGCGCTTCGTTATAGCAGGTATTTGGCTGACTTGACTGCAGCCTCCCACAACCCACCGAAGTGAGGGGCTCTTGGTGGAATGAAATGAAAGTCGAGACTCTTGTTGCTACAAAATGATGTTATTTTCTCCTGAGCTGGGTCTGAATATATCTGATCCTGCAGTTCTGCTAATTGATTTTTTGCACCTACAAAATTTGTGGCGTTATCACAGAATATATTTCTACAGTGTCCCCTTCTACCAATAAAACGTTTTAACGCTCCAATGAAAGCGTCGGTTGAAAGGTCGCTTACTACTTCCAGGTGTACAGCCTTTGTGGCAAAGCAACAAAACACTGCGACATAGGCTTTATGCGGTCGCTTGCCTCTTATTTTGTAGTGAACCCAGAGAGGACCACAGAAATCAACGCCTGAGTTGATGAATGGCCGGGCTGTTTGAACTCTCAATGGTGGAAGGTTGCCCATTATTTGTGTTAGCAATTGTGGTTTGCTTCTTGCGCATTTGACGCAATGTTGTACTACAGCACGCGCGAGGGTCTTACCTTTAATAGGCCAAAACCGCTGTCTTGTTTTGGATAGTAACCCCTGTGGGCCAACGTGGTAGTTTTCTCGATGCGTATCGACCATTAAGAATTTGGTTAATTCGTGTGCATAGGGCAGCAAGATAGGATGTTTTGCGTCATATGAAAGGATGGAAGCTTCCAAACGACCTCCTACTCGTAAGATACCTCTATCATCTAAAAACGGCGACAGAGTGGCCAATGAGCTTGTTTTGTTAACCTCATTGTATCGCTGTAGATGGTGAATATCTTCCTTGAATTCTTTTTCTTGCATTTTACCTACGATGAGGAATAATGAATCATCCATCTCTTTAGCAGTAAGTGACCTTCCCTTCATGAGTTTATCACCTAGTCCTTTACTTCTTTTGATAAATCGTAGAATATATCCAACCACCCGTTGTAGCTTGCGGAAGGAATTCTTGTGATTTATCTTATGTATAAAGTGGATTGAACTGTCTTCATCTTCGATTGGTACAGTTACAGGGAAAGCCGATGCCTTTCTTTCTTCGTTACACTGAGCACTCTTTTTATAAGGCGGGGGCCATATGCATTCGTTTCCATGCAGATATAGAGGGCCGTAGAACCAAAGATTGCAGGTTTTTAACTTCTCTGGGTCGATTCCCCTGGACAGAACATCGGCAGGATTTTCTTTGGATGGTACGTGTCTCCATTGTTCGGGGATTGAAGCTTCTTGAATGGCTGCAATTCTATTTGCTACAAAGGTCTGGAACGAAGTGGATGTAGCGTTTATCCAGGCAAGCGTGATCTCTGAATCAGTCCAGAGATAACTAGGTGTTTCTCTGAAGTTCAAGTCTCCTTTTACTCGGGCCATTAACTCTGCGGCTAACTTGGCAGCACATAGCTCTAACCGTGGGAGACTTAGCTTTTTTATTGGAGCGACTCTTGATTTTGCACATAGAAGATTGACAATGATTCTTCCTTCACTATTGATAGAGCGCACATATATAACGGCGCCATATGCCTTCTCAGAAGCATCAGCAAATCCATGCAGTTGTATTGATCTCGGTACTTCAGTTGAGAGGACATGTCTTGAAAACTGTATATTGTTCAGTGTTTTCAGACTATCTCGAAACCTCGTCCATTTAGTGTAACGTTCGATGGGAAGAGCGGCGTCCCAGTCAAGTTTAAGCATCCACAATTCCTGAAGGAATATTTTAGCAGTTTAGTTGAATTTCTTGATCTCCTAAAGGTATATTCTGCAGCAATCGTGGATGGTTTGCGCACCATTTTCGTAGTTTGAAACCTGCTTCTTTGAGTACACCGATTAGTTGTGTTTGCATCTCGAGAGTAGTCGCGAGGGAGTTAGCGCCAGTCATAACGTCGTCTACATAGAATCCTGTTTGTAGTATTTCGCTTCCAACTGGATATTTAGTTGCTTCTATTTGGGCTAACCGTTGAAGACATTTCATGGCTAAGTATGGTGCTGCAGATGTGCCATATGTAACAGTACATAGTTGGTAGCATTTCAGCGTTTGGTTTGGATCACTTCTCCATAAGATGGCTTGGTATTTTCTGTCTTCTTCATGTACCCTCACTTGCCGATACATTTTTTGTATATCCGCTGTGAATACAAAACGTGGCAAGCGAAACCGAAGAAGTGTGGTAAATAGGTCATTCTGTATTGTTGGACCTTTGTGTAAGATGTCATTTAATGAAATGTTTGTGGAGGTTTTCGTTGACGCATCGAAAACCACTCTTAGTTTTGTGGTGCTACTATCTGGCTTTATTACACAATGATGAGGAAGAAAGTAGTGTTGTGATGAAATGTGTCTTGAACTGACTTCTTCCATGTGCCCTAGTCGTATGTATTCGTCCATAAACTCGATATACTGTTTTCGTAAGTCTTCATTTCTTGCAAGCCTTTTTTCTAAGGCATTAAATCTTCTTAGGGCAATGTCTCTTGACTGGCCGAGGGTGCTTGGGTCTCCTGCAAATGGTAGGCGTACAATAAATCGTCCGGTCTCATCCCGTTGAAACGTTTGGTTGAAGTGTGCTTCGCATTGTTTTTCTGAAAGCGTGAAATTTTTTCTTGGAACTTCTTCCGCTTCCTCAATCTTCCAGAATCTTTCGATGGCCTTGTCTAAATCTACCTCAGAATCTGTACATATTCCACAAGTTGCCACAGCTGCCGTTGTACCACTAGTCTTGCCAGCTACGATCCAACCAAAAACAGTGTTTTGTAAGGTTGGCAGATTTGGTCCCAAACTGATTTGTCCAATAGATAAAAGTTGAAGATAAAACTCGGCTCCGAGGAGAAGGTCAATGCGATCTGGTTGATCGAATGCTGGATCGGCTAGTGCGATGTGTCCATTGGTTGACTGGGTTGATTTGAAATTATATGAGTGAGGACAAAGGCCTCCAATCTGGTAGAAAATCCATTTATTCTGGAGTTCAATGTGGAACTTATTCTCTTCTGTGAGTGCTGCTTTCCACTTCCAATGCCTTGTATGTGCAATGATTCTTGCGTTGGGTTCACACCTAGCCTTTTAACAATTCTTGTGGTAATCAGGTTTATTTGTGAACCTGAATCAAGGATGGCACGGCATTCTATTTCCTTACCACTGTCACTCACTAATTTAACCCGTGCGGTACTCAGAAGTACATGATTCATCTTTTCTTTGTTCTTGTAGGCAGTTAAAGCAAGTGGCTG
This sequence comes from Dioctria rufipes, assembly GCA_963924295.1. Classification (NCBI taxonomy): domain Eukaryota; kingdom Metazoa; phylum Arthropoda; class Insecta; order Diptera; family Asilidae; genus Dioctria; species Dioctria rufipes. Next base: position 117,960,417 of record OZ002741.1, read on the forward strand.
ATTGCTTATCCCGATGTTAACTGAAGGAGAAGGGATGAACTCCTGAACGTTAGGCTTTAATTGATGATCTGCTGGCTTGTTGAATGCCCTCGGAGGTTCAGTCATTTGAGTTTGCTCTATGTGCACTAGGGTGTTATGCCTCTTAGCGCATCTGGTGCATCCTCTGAGGGTACAAGTCGAATCCGAATGACCTGGCTTTAGACAATTAATGCACAGGTTGTGTTTACGTAGTAAATTCAGCCTGCAGCTGGGTGACATTCGCAGGAATCTACTGCAGTGAAACAGTTGGTGCTTATCACTGCATGCTGCACATCTTTGATTTGATGATATTGTTGATGTTAGAGTTTTGGCTGTACTCTGTCTTTTGTTATAGTCATCTGGACCCTTTCCCTTATGGCACAGTGCTTCCAGAGATTGAAAACGAGTTTCAAGAAATGCCAGAAATTCCTTAAGTGATTCAATCTCCTTTGGCTTGGCTAGCGATTGCTCGTAAAGCTGGTGTGTGGTCTTATCCACTTTTTTGAGCAAAATGTGGAGCAGGAGTGGATCCCAATTGTTGGTAGGTATGCCAAGATTTTCTAATCCTAATATGCACTCTTGCGTTGTGTCATGCATTGTCTTTATTGATGTAGCAGATGAGGTTTCTGCTGCATGAGATGACTGGTTTAGTAATTTGTTGATGAGTGCTGCGACTAATAATCTTTTGTTCTCGTATCTGTCCTGTAATAATTTCCAGGCGGTCGAGTAATTTTCATCAGATAGCGTAAAGTGTCTCACCAACTTCTCAGTTTCCCCCACTAGATTCATCTTCAAGTACCACATCTTTTGACAATTGCTCATTGTTTGATTGTGAACCATCTGAGAGAACAGATCGAAGAATTGTCGCCATTTTGCGTAGTCGCCATCAAACTTTGGTAATGTTATTTTTGGTAAACTTGCAATAGCTGTATTAGATGCTGGAGCCTGTGTTGATGGTAGTGGAGTATGGCCTTGTTTTTCTATTATTGCAGATAATTCGATTAGATGGCGATGCACAATGTCTTCTAGCTGAATATAGCCTTTGGTATCATAACCCAGTGTGGCGGGGTCCTCTACTATCTCCCATATGGCGCTGTTTTGCTCTTCCACTTGGAACCAGTAGTGCTGAATTGTCTTGATTTTTAACTCGAAGAAGGACTGTGGATGTTGTCCGGGGTCCGAATTCTCGAGTGTGGCGAATAAGCGATAAAGTGACTGAATTATCACTTTTTGTCTTCTCATTATTCTGGTTATTTCTGATAATGGCTTAGCAGATTCAGGTAAATTGCCTGCTGCCAAGGTCTTGGGCATAACTCCCTTGGAAGCTCCTTTTGTGGTTGATTTATTCGTGAATTGGTTTTGTTGTTCATCGTTGGCCATTGAAATTAGTGGCTCTTCAGATGTTTGACTATTGGCGTCTTTCTTCAATTGCATGATTTGTTCTGTGAAATGTGCAACATATTGTTCATACAATTGAGCCGTAGTTTCATAGCATCCAGTGGTGAAGTATGAATGACTTATAGGCGGAGAAGGCAGATTTCTGATTTCTTCATCGATCTTCTCGAAAAGCGACCATGCTGCTTCTAGACGGCGAAGCCTCTCTTCATAGTACGTTACTGTTGTTTTCCTGTCGAGTGGATCTTTGTCGTAATTAGAAGTCACTTGTTTCACTCCTTTCACATATTCCTTTTGCTCAGCAGCTAACTGATCCATATCTCTGGATTGCGTACCCTTTGACATGTTTCTTCTTGTAGAACTTGAAATTCTTCTGGATTGTAGCAAGCCGAAATCTCAGAAATGATGGTTGATGTGATTCAAGTGTTACACTTAAATCACGTCGGGGTCACCAAAAAATGTGAAATTCTTTTATTTCACGTGAATGTAGATGTAAACGCAGTCAAGGTTTTAAACCCTGGCTGTTAATTGATGGGGTGTACGCGGTACATAAACCACTACACCAGAATATACTCTGAAAGGTAACGGGTTAATTATAAAAATGAAAAATGCCGATATCTGATTGAAAACAAACTGATTCATTTATTTAACTTGTTCCTCTTTATATTTAAAAGTTATTTAAAGTAATTCTTGCTAATCCAGCATTTCCTCACTGTCGCAAGTCGTGCTTGAAAATTATAGAATTTGCTGATGGTGAGAAAATGCGTGGTTGAAATTATCGAAGAATTCACATATGGAGCAATGAACTTTGTGCATATCCAACAAATTGATTGAATGACATGTAATAAGCTGTAAGTATGTGCTGACAATAAATTTGTTGGATATGCACGTACAATGACCTTACATTATTTTAATTCTAAGATTGTTCATCTTTTATCGCCTATAAATGAACAAGTCTTCTTACAAACAGGTTACGGAATTGTAAATAACCTAGTAGTTCGATTTATTTTATACAGTGCAAGTAAAGAACGTAAATTCGCAAAAATGAGCAAGAAATTTAAGGTGTTGTCGCTTTAAACATCAAAAGCAGACAACGAATAACGATTTTTTATATAACTTTTTACAACAATCAATCAAAAGAAACAATAAACGCTATGAAATTTTGCTTCCTTGGATAACAGAAAATAGTAAATTAGATGACAATTTTGCTGGAGCTAGTGGGCGTTTGCGCCTACTGACGAAACGACTAGCTTGGGTCGAAAGCAAATTGATTGAAACGACGATACAATGCAAGAAGTACTCAACTCAGATATTATATAGCGTTCAGACTGCGCCGAAATTACGTAATTTTGAATTATTTTCTGAAATCACCTTCGAAATCTCCTAATTTCCCATACATTGGTGTAATTTCAAAATCACGTAATTTCGACGTAATTTGGATGAAATTACATGCAAAATCATGTTATAATTAATGAACGCACTCATCCAGCGGCATTCAGCACAACTTTGCTATTGCATTGACAGTTCTAAGTATTTGTATACAAAATTAGAAAGGAGAAGGACACATTTTATCGAAATATGGAAAAGAAAATATTGAAAAGGAAATATAAAAAAAAAATATGGTCTGTATGTGAGGAGGAAATTTTAGTGGAATTGTGGGCTAAAAATATTCACAAATTAAGGGGTTTGAGGAAAAATAGCCACATATTTCTCGAAATCCAAATGGCGATGGAACACAGAGCCAGCTTCTATACAACAGAAGAAATTAGGATTATGATTCATAATTTAACCAGCAGATACAGGTAAGTTCAAATGAGTGTTAATTTAATACAGTTTTTAACAAATACTAATCCCAATTTGCTTTTGTTCTTAGGAAGGAAAAGGGAATCATAGTCTCAACAGGAGGTTCCCCATCTGACTGGCCCCTATATTACAAAATTCATGCCATATTGGGAAAATTCAAGGCAAATAATGTGGAGTCATTAGTAGAGGAGAGTATTGTGGACGGTACCAAATTAGAACCCCTTTCCTACATAAACTATTATATATTTATTTGCGTTTTATGTTACAATAGATAGCAGCGTTGAAATCCTTCCTGGTGAGGAAGATCATTTCATGTGATGCGTCCTCATCGCTGTCAGCATTGGAATCGTCCCCATTGTCACCGCAAGTCCAAGTGGATAATGCGCCATTATTATCATCAGTTGTGACATCCGTTGTATCACCAGAAGAAAAAAAGTGCAAATATCCAAACGGAGCTATTAAAAGAATTTAAAAAAGTTAATGAAAACATTGAAAAAGAGTTAAAAGAAGTGAAGAAAGTGGACAAAAAGCTAATCGACATCGAAGAAAAATGGAATAAATTATTGCAGGACTTCGTGAACGATTTGAAAGAATTCCAAAAATCGGTGATAAATTTTTTTAAGCTCTAAGTAGTATGTAAGTTTTTTCTTCAGTTGTTTTACGGGCAATTGGCAATAAAAATATAATTTAAAAATTATGTGTTCGTTTTTTTTACCTAAGTACTGACTAATCGCATTCCGAATATTTGCTGCAGAAGGATCGTTGTCAGTGATAATGGTATTGCATTGTGGCTGACGATTACTTTGATGTTTCTCCTGCTCTCTGACATGAATCAGCCATTTATTGTTAATGTGCTCATTGTGCTCATTTAAGAAGCTGTGTAATACACAAGAGCACTTAATTATTTGAGAAGTTGTCTCAATATTATTATCAAGGCCTTTTCCGAGCCTCCGAAATCTTGCCTCTAAGTGCCCAAAGCCATTTTCCACTACCCTCCGACTTTTCGACAATACATAGTTGAAGTTTTTCTCCATTTCATTTCTCATTGCATTAAATGGAAATGGTTTCATTATGATTTCAGAGTGTCGAAAAGCAGAGTTCCCAATAATAACTATGGGCACATTCACTCCAGATATTTCTTTTGCCATTTGCTTTAGAATTGGGTTTTGGTGTTGTTTTTTTAGGGCTGATCTTTCAAATATTTGCGAATCATTACAACGTCCTGGGCTGCCGACATTAATGTACAGAAACCGGTATCTATATTATTTTAAATATTAATAAAAGCAATGAAATTCTCACCGGTAGTCAACTAAGGCCAGTAACACCGTAGAGTACCACCCTTTGCAGTCCAACGCGTCTTCCGCATGAGGTTTTATTTCAATATGGCAACCATCTAAAGAAAAAAATTGTAAGTAAGGAATTTGTAAACGAAAACTTTTTCAGTTTGCCTAGTGCTCCCAGACATTGCGGACATCCTAATTGCTGAAAGCGATTTACACAGTCCTTTATCACTACTTCTTTGAGTGGGTAGTAATTTAAAAATTCAGGCTGCAATATTTTCCACGCTTCTTGGCAAAAATGTCGTAATAGTTCACAAACACTTGACTCTCCGACACCAAAAAGGTTTGCGATACTCCTATACTCTGCGGATGATCCTAATGCGTATAGAGCAATAGCAATTCTTTTATCTAAAGGTATTGCCTTTCGAAAAGTGGTATCGCTCTTTTCAATATTTTTCAATCTGCTGCATAAAATATTAAAAACCTGTCGTGACATTCTAAAATTATCTTTAAAAAACTCTTCGTCACTTCTTGCCACTTCTTTCTCCCAGAAGCAACCCGCACGATACTGAAAATTGCGTGAAATATTATTTATTAACTATGTTTACATATTTGAAGACATTTACCTTCATCCAGACTTCCCTGCATACTTTTTGTTTTGCAATTGCATTCAATAACATAGCACTCTGTCGTTGCGAATTTAAAATTCTTTGGATATGCTGCCGTCGCTTTCTTTGATAATAATCTCTTTTATTACAAAAGGTATTATTTATAATGTTTACTTTTTTTCCAGTGTCTATTTCATGGAGTAAAATTGTATTTAACATATTTTCTTGCATTTTGGTTACTAGTTTTTCCTAAATAAAAATTTTGACTGACTGATTCACTTAACTGAAATTTGACATTTGGTACTTTATATTACATATGACAGTTGTAATTATCTCAGTAGCAGTGTGAACACCCTAGCATGATTTCAAAATTACCCCATCGAAATTACGTAATTTCGGCGCAGTCTAAACATGGTATTACGGAATTTGCCAGTGAAACGACTTGTGACCGCACCCATTATTTGCCACATTGAGCATTATATCGGAACGACAAAACAACATCGCGAGTACGAATTATATTTGATGCATCTTCTCTGCCCCTTGTATAATTTATGATCTAAAACAACCGATCACTGTTAATTAAACATTTACTTTATTTACAGCCTGAGCCCTGTAGTGAAACTGCTGGATTACTAACTCACTAAATATTAGAACAAAGCTAGAGCTACATACATTTATACAAAAGTGCGTCTGTGAATGAACTACATATATAAGCATGTATATATACTACACCCCTGGCGGAATATCCTTGAATGACCACTTGCTTCATGCACTAAATCTACTTCCAGATCTATTGGCTGTCCTTTTAGACTTCCGCAGTGATCAAAGTGGCGTTGATACTGATATCGAAAGGGTATTTATTCAAATATATATTAGTGTAAAGGATCGTGACTGTCGTCGTTTTCTATGGTATGCGAAAGCATTAAAACCTGGATCAGTATTGCCACCTGAGCGAGCCTACAGATTTACAAGGATAATGTTTAGAGTATATTGTAGTCCTTTCTTGTTAATGCTATTATAAAACGACATTTGTATATTTTTAGCGACCAGTTTCAGGGACTAATGTAACAGTCACGCACATTGCTGAGCGAACCCGCCATCGCGACCACTATACTGAGACACTGAGACCACAAATAATTTATGCGCCAAGCATAGAGTAGCACCTTTGAATACCCATAATACTGTCGAGCTTTCATTATCTTAATTGAAATTAACTGCTGCACTGCTTGTTAGTCGATTGAAGTCATTGATATGTAAAAAACCGTCGTTTACGTTCAACTCCGTTTGGTTTTGGAGTGATTCGAAAAGCACTCTATATTCGATTAGCGGCGATCACAAGAAATGGAAGCAGTTCATCGGCAATAGCGTCATCGAAATTAAACTCCACTCAACGATGGACTTCTGAATATTTACATCACCTGAAATCTGCTCATCAAATTCTTTCCGGTAACAGTACGAACTGTAATGTTAACGATGTAGTATTAATTTCAGAGAAAAACATCCCAAGGCTCATGTGGTAGTTAACTAGAATCTTCAATGTATTTCTTGTTAGAGATGTTCGAGGTCGGTGCTTGTAAACTAATTTTTCCGAATGGCAAGACATTGCGAAGGCCTATCCAAGTGCTCTATCCACTGGAAATTAAGTACAATTATTCAACCTTGGCCGGGGAAGATGTTGAAAATATTTTTGACTTAATTATAGTTATATTGAATTTCAGTATGATGTAATACTTAGACACATTATAATATTGTTCTACATTTGAATTGTATTGAAGACTTTACATACACTTGCGTTTATTAGTATATTTGTATAGCTCTCACTGGAATAATTATGTTTTAACTGTAAGCATTTTTTTGTATAGATCCGGAATTGAATATAATAAATAGTTAGTCGAGAGGTAAACTCTATATTTATTTAATTTTATACCCCAAAGACTTTTTCAAATACAAAGCAACCATCAAAATGAGACCTTTCAATCTAATTTAATGCAATAATATAAACGTGTACTTATAAATGTAAGACAATTATTAAATTTGGAGATCTTCTTCTTAATCTATGGGAAATTAAGTTAGGAAAGTCGAATTATATTATGCAAAATGAATTTTTAAACTTAAGTAGATGCATGATGATAACAAAAATTAATTTTTCTTAAAGCGAACTCTAGTGCAAACTATTGTTAATTTACTTCCAATTCCTGTAAAAACTTTGTATCAAAATCATATTTTATAAATTTTAAAATAATGTCGTCACATTACGAAAGCCTTTTCTTCAAAATAGTAATTATTATACATATATACAGCGCTTTTCCCACTAGGAGGTCAATAGAGCGGGAGGTGATAGTACTCACCTGGATGAACCAAAAATTGAAGGGCGGGGGGGGGGGGGGCATATCAACTGTTTGGGAGTTACAGGGTGATTAAGAAAAAAAGCTAGTTTTTCACAAAATACTCTGTATCTTAAAAACTGCAGGGTGTACGGTCACAGTTAAGAGCTCCTTTTATGCAGAACTTCATGACCTTTCCAACGACTACTCAATCAGCCCCATACCCCATGTGACCTAATACACCCTATGTGTTAACTGTAGCCGTTAAACAGTTATTGACTCATAACCTATTCAGGTTACACCGAAATTAGACGATATTTTTTAAAATGACGGGAAAAATTATCGTTGAGAATAGGTTTGAAAATAGGTTTGAGAATAAGTTTAGAGCTAATAACTCTTAAAGGGCTTCAGATAGCAGATTGCATGTAATAGGTCAACTTAAAGAGGAAAGTCTACAGTTTACAGTTTTTATAAAAAAAAGTTATGTTAACGACCTTGTTGCAAAAATAATAGAGGTTAAATTAAAAAAAAAGGTAAGAAAATCTGAAATTTTTAGTTTAGACAACCATAATTCTTGATGGGAGAGGGATATGGGGCTCATTGAGCAGTCGTTGGAAAGGCCATGAAGTTCCACATATATTGAGCTCTTAACTGTGACCCCGTAGTTATTAAGATACAGGGTGTTTTGTGAAAAACTAGCTTTTTTCTTAATCACCCTGTAACTTCTAAACGGTTGATGTGTGCCCCCCCCCCCTTCCATACAACTTTTGGTTCGTCTAGGTGAGTACGATCACCTCCCGCTCTATTGACCTCCTAGTGGGAAACACCCTGTATGTATATCTCGTACAAACAAACTTTATAATATTTCTCTTAGTAATTAAAATAAATGGTCATTCACTTAGTAAAACATAAATTAAAGAATGTTTATGTTGCATCTAACGCAACGCAACCGGTATAAGTTATGTTAACTAAAACAATCATTTTGACAAAAGAAAAATAAGGATTGTTATTCAGTTGATAGTCACTGAAGAATTTTAATAACAATAATTGTCTATTATTAACTGAAGGTTTTCCATGTATATCTCCTAGTCATAATTTGAAAAAGCTCAAACTTTATGAATTCGTAATAATTTTTCTTCTGTGTCTGTGATAGTTAAAAAATAAAATTATAAAGAACATTGTGTTTTATATTCACTACTTTTTGTTTTCATGTAAAGTCGATCAACAACCTAAAAAGCGTGGTTGCATTTGCTACTAAATGTGTGTCACAAAACAATTTGTTTTTTATGGACTTCGAATGACGATTTAGTTAATGTATTCCTACTGGTCTGCAAAAAAAATTGATTATGCATGATACAATATCTTGACCACGATTCATATAAATAAATAAAATTCTTAAAGATTTTTGACCTGTTTTATTGCTGTTACAGTTACTGAAACTTGTTTTTGAGATGCCTATTTAAATTTTTCAGAACAAGTCAGCTCGAATAGGCAGAATACTTCTGAGTATAATCAGTTTGAAGACAGCTGGAGAGCTGCTTCGAGTTTTTCATACATAAAGCAAAGTTAAAGTGCTAACGCCTTTACTTAGTATTACTAGTAGAGCTTATCTCTAATAACGAACATTTCAAAATGAGACTTTTGTATGTGGTGAGTCGTTTTATATATTTATTTAATATTGACATTATTGTTATATGTATCTGCATATTTTAATATGATTTTAGTGTATTTAGTGTTGTGTTATTTTTTTCATATATTATGTACTAATGTCGATTCCTTTCTGTAAAGTCATTGGGTTGTTGTAACGTGCTGAAAATCATTGTGGAGCAAAAAAAAACATATCGGCTAACTATAACAATTGTTACGTACTCGAATACCTGTTATACATGTAGAGTAAATTTAACTGGGCATTTAAATTAGCCTGTTTTTACTTCGTGTATGTCACCATATACCCTGAATGTTCTGAACAATACCCTGAAGAGCGAGCCAGTAATTTCTTTACCCTCAAAAGTTGTTGGGTAATTGTAATTATCCTGATAATAACGCCAACAGGTAGTCACTAGAAATATAAAATTTGTGTAAGCACAGATATTCAGCGATATACAGTAACAAAGTAAAACAAAAATGGAGTTGAAAACAGACTATTGGAAAATTATTATCTACATCGCCTGCTGGCGCTTCGCTTGAATTATTCCATACTAAACGTCCGGCTAGCGCGTTATCATTCAAAATACCCCGATTTATGTGTATCAAGCAGTGTAGCTTATGTCGAATTCTTTTCAATGAGCTTTACACCGGAGCAGTGCAGCTTTTGCATTACAAAAACAAAAATATGTATAGCTGCACTGTACCGGTGTAGAAGTCGTTGAAAAGAATTCGACATTAGACTGTTCAATGTATGATTGCACCAGTGCAACAGTCAGCATACATAATAGCTTTAGGTATGTTCTTTTGTGTCGAACACACCTAGTATGTCCTGTTCTCTTTATTTTATGAAATATTATCAGGCATTATTGTTACCTGTAATTTAATTCATTATTATTATTTTCCAGCTTATTTTCAATTTTATTAACATGTAAGCCGCTCACTGCACAAACCGATTAACTCCATAAAAAAAACATAAGAAATACATTTTTATACATTTATCGTGAAAAAAATATATTTTTTATTCAACGGCCATAAAAATGCAGTCATGTATCTAGTCTCTATTAACAACAATTTTTATGGCAGTTGAACGATAAAATTTTTTTCTCACAAGAAATGTATAAAAATATATCAATGGGTCCTATCTTTTCTTTTCTGGAGTTCCTGGAGTTAATCTATTAGTGTAGTGAGCGGCTCATGTATTACTCTTGTCTTTATTTAGAATTTATTAAAATAATATTTCAATATTTGACTTTGGTTCCTTTCAATGCACTGCACTGCACAGGAGAATAGTTAGGACGCTTCTCGTCCCTCCTTTTACCTATGGGTGCGAAATATTTGCTTGGCTTGACTATGAGTCTATTCGAAAGTTAAATACTGCATTCAACGTTACTATAAGGTATATTTTTGGTCTCCGTCGTTTTGACCATATCTCTCCTTACGTCAGCTCCATCCTTGATTTCAGCCTTATGATTTATTTCAAATATCGCGCCTTATTTTATTGGCTGGTACTCTTAAGTCTCGGAACCCCAGCTACTTGTTTACTATACTTCAGATTGCGAGAACAAGTCGAGTTACTACTTTAATAGTGCCTAGACATAATTGTCTAACATCTAAGCGTCAATTCTTCATGCAGTCCATTATTATTTGGAATTCTCTGCCAATAAATTTGAGATTGTTGTTTGAGAATTCAAATTGCGTAGGTATTCATGGAATAACATAAGCGACCTTCGGTGGTTATACAATTACTGCCCACAAGAGGAATATCTGCAGTATTGCAAGCTTAAATAATGACAGTTAACACAGATGGAATGGACATCTCTATTAATTAATGCTTTATACTGTCAGAGACATCGAGGACGGTAATATGGTAAACTTATAAGGGGGAAATTTTGTTTGTTTTGAATTGAGATTCAATTACCGAATAACAATTATTTTAGTTTAATTTGATAATCTGCTTTTAAAAAATAAATGATAAATAATAAAATACAAGAACTAAAATGTTGGAAAAATAATCATATTTTAGACAACTTCTGTGGTATGCTATAGCGAATTGCCATGCTGAAGAGTAATTCTCAGATTACTGGTCGAAGAGATCAACTTGTTTGCAAACATAAAAATACCTTTTTTGTTTATTCGGTTAAGTTAATGAACATAAATAAAATTGAAACTAAAATTTAAAATTCAACAAATATGTATAGGTATAAGAAACAAAATTAAATAATAAAAACAAAATAGAAAAAAAAAACAATAATGGAATGCTCCAAGAGCTCTAAAGTAAAACTTTCCATGAATTAATATATTAAAAACTTATTTAATTTAATATTTAATGTTTCCCTATGCTGTTCGATTTTAGATATGTACAAAATAAGCTTGATTGTAAACGCTAACATGGACCGCATTATTTCCTGTTTCATATGTGGGACCAAATTTGTTGTGTGACAATTATCTACATTTCAAACTATATTTCCCCATATGCAAGTTCAGCAAATTCCAAATACATTCGAAATTATTACTTTTATGGAAAGCTTATCTCCTATAACATCAAATATCCTTAAATTCGATATTTAGGGAAATAAAGTTAAGCAATATTTGTTTACGCAACCCTAAAAATATATGGAGGACAGAACGGATTACAAATATTGTATTGCCATCTACATCTATTGTATTGCCATTTACAAAATTCATTGAGCTATGGTAGATTTCGTATATAAATTATTATTTTAATTTCAGGGGAATAAAGTACTTAGACCAAAAAGAGAAAGCTAGAGAAAACTGATCGAATGCAAGCAATTTCAGTATTGTCAGGCAGCGATCCATAATATACGTACATGTCAGTGATTACAAATGGCATCACTGTCGTGATTTAGTAGATTCGTCGTATTATTCTTCTCGGTTGTTAATCTAACTCTGTTTAACAACAATTTAAAAAAATTTAAAACCTTTTTCTGTAATGTCATCAGGAGCATCGGCTACTACAATCGAGACTTTATTTGCTCTCGATATATCGTCTACAAATTAGAGCTCATTTTGGATTCGCCCAGGAAAGCTTGTGGTTTATCCTTAGGAAATCTTGCGTTAAGCTCTCATATTCCTTCAAGCGTTAATAGAACTTTTTATACCCTAGATGAAATCATAGGGGTATACTAAGTTTGTCATTCCGTTTGTAACACCTCGAAATAATGATGGTAGAGCAAAATGGATTGGACACCTATTCATAATATTAAGAGTTATTTTGATTTTTACATGTCCGTCCGTCCGTCCGTCCATCCGTCCGTCTGTCCGCCCGTCCGTGCGCACGATTACTCGATAACGCGTATACTTAGAGAGCTGAAATTTTGTACACGGACTTTAAAAAAAAAGTAAAATTAAGTTCGAAAATGAGACAAATCGGGCAACTCCTTCGTGGGGTTGCCATATAAAAATTTCGTTTTCCGCTATATATTTGGACACTGCCTGAGAACGCGTCGACGTGGAGAGCTGAAATTTCGTATGTGATGTTTTTACTACATTAGCAAATAAAATGTCAAAAATGGACTAGATCGGACAACTCTTTCTTGGTGTTGCCCTATAAAAATTTCGGTTTTTTACGTATACTTTGAAAACGATAAGTCCAAGACATTTTCATTGTACTAAAAACTTCTGCAGAATACGAAATCCTATAAAATTGGTAATAATCATTTTTTCTGTGCGACAAACCGTTCTAGAAATATTTGCGAAAAACGACTTCAAAATCAAACTTGAATAGATCGGTGACCATACGAAATTTAATACGGGCATTCATCTAGGGTATCATAAGAATTGGTCTTAGACCAATTCTAGCTTTTTTACTTGTTTTATTTTCATTTATTAATCCTTGTACATACCTCTTTTTTATACCCTAAATGAAATGTATAGGGTATACCAAGTTTGTCATTCCGTTTGTAACGCACAGAAATAATAACGGATTGGACACCCATGCATAATATTAAAAGTTATTTTCTTTTTATTTTTTCATGTCCGTCCGTCCATCTATCTGTCTGTCAGTGCGCGCGATAACTCAAGAACGCGTATACTTCGAGAGCTGACATTTTGTAAACGGACTTTTAAAAAAAAACAGTAAAATTAAGTTCGAAAATGAGACAAATCGGGCAACCCTTCGTGGGGTAGCCATAAAAAACTTTCGTTTTCCATTATATATTTGGACACTGCCTGAGAACGCATCGACATAGAGAGCTGAAATTTGGTACAAATGTACATGGTGTTTTCATAGTAATACCAAACGAAATTTCATAAATGGACTAAATCAGACAACTTCTTCTTGATGTTGTCATAAATTTTCTTTGGATTTTTACGTTTACTGTGAAAACAATCAGTCCTAGACGGTTTTAATGTACTGAAAAGTTCTTCAGAATGTGGATTCCTACGAAACCATTTTTACTGTCTGAAGAACCGTTTTAGAAATACTTATATGCGAAAAACCACCTCAAAAATTATACTTGCTCAAAGAGGTGATCATACAAATTTACATACGTGCTTCATTTAGGGCAGAGTTTCCCAATCTGTTTTCCTCGCGACACAGTATTCAAACTAATCAATTTATGCGACACAGAGGAAACTGAGTAACGATATTTTATAAGAGAAGTAAAATATTTTATATTGAAAATAATAGTTTTATTAATTTTTTTCATTCATTACATGTGTAATAATTATATAAAAAAAAACATTTTATTAAATACGACTTCAATATATACCTACATAACTGAATTAATTTAAAAACTTGTTATCGATGCCAATTAAGATAAAATACAGATAAGTATTGAACTTATTAATAAAAACCATAACGCGTGAATTGATATTTTTTCCGTTATACATGTTTTAGTGTGATGTATGAGCGCGTTGTTCAGAGCACAGTTTCTTTATACTTGGTCGAATTTTTGATAAGGCCACTATTAGTTCCTCTTCAACAGGTAAAAGCCTCTCTCGTTTTTTCCTTTTGATTTCATTTAGAGCTGAAAAACCTAATTCACATAAATAAGAGGTGGAAAAAGGTAATGGAACAGTTTTTTTGACAATATTGGAGTTTCTTTTGCTATTCCTATCTAAAAGCTGCTTAATTCCTTATCATTAAATTTAATTCGAAGAGTTCGGTCGTTCTGCATTTCCAAAATTTCTTCTTCTTCTGCTAATGAAAATTTTGTCATATCCAAATTGCTGCTAAATGGATCTCGTACCCAATCAAAATCTTCTAACACCGAGTGATGGAAAATAAAAATCAATTTTCTGATTAAACAAACTTAACGTATTAGCAATAAGCGCTAAAATTTCGGGATTGCAAGAAGTTTTAGATGTGCAGGGAAACATATGGAGGTTTCCTTGTAAGACTCGTCATTTCCACATATTAAGTTTATCCTTGAACATACTTAACTTATCAGTAGAACTGAGAATGTTTTCCTGTTCACCTTGCATGCTCGAATTTAAATAATTAAGGCGCGCAAAAATATTCTCCAAAAAAGTAAGTTTTGAGCACCAAATGTCATTACTCAATAAATCGCAATATTCGCTGCTGTCCATTGTGAAAAAGATCAGAATGTCATTACGCAATTCGTAAAATCGCGAAAGAATCTTTCCTTTCAAGAGCCATCGGACCTTAGAATGGATGAGCAAGGTCAAATGATCGGCTTCCTTGGATTCACACAATTTCGAAAACAAACGTATGTTTTTTGGTTTACTCTTGATATAATTTATCATTTTTACTATTTGATCGAGTACTATCTTCAAAATCAGCGACAATACATTTCGCTACCAAAGCTTCTCGATGTAAAAAGCAATGAGTAGTTATAATATTTGGGTTGTGTTCCTTAGTAATTGTTAAAAACCCATTTACTGAACCTGTCATAGACGGTGCACCATCAGTACAAATACTATTGCAAAGCTTCCATGAAATTCCATATTTTTCTAAATAATTATTAATAACATTGAAGATATCTAGACCAGTTGTAGTTTCTGTTAGTTCTTTACAACAAAGAAATTGATTGATTAAATTTCCATTACAAACAAATCGTACAAATGCTAAAAGTTGGGCTTTTCCACTAATATCTGTTGACTCATCAACTTGAAATGCTAACATTTCTCCTGATGTAATAAGTTCAATTACATGTTGCTCAATATCCTCTGACATACTGAAAATTCTCCTATTAATGATGTTATTCGAAAGTGGTATTTTCCTAATTTCTTTCTCCGCATCCTCTCCTATCATAGTTTTAACCAATATCTGACAAGGGCAAAATAAGTCTCTCAGCTATGAGGTGTGATTTTCTCTTCATTGCAATCATTTCGGCAACAAGATAACTCCCTTCTTGAGCTTTATCATATACTTTTACCGATTTCAAAAATGTCGTCGCTTGAATTTTTTTTTTTAATTTAACAATCTCTAAAAATAATCCGCTGTTTTATTAGATAAATTCGGGTGCTTTAATTTAAAATGACGTTCTAGTTTATTGGGAACCATTGATTCATTTGCTAGCTTTTCGTCGCACACAACACAAATCGGAATCGGATATGTCTCACTACCGACCCATGAAAATCCCATTTTTAAATAAGATACATTAGTTATAAACTACTTTAGCTTTCTTTGTGAAATTTTCTGTGTTATTTTGAGAGGTACATTTTGAAATTGTTGGTAATACATCTGCCATTACAGAATCACCTGAATTTACTGCAATATTCAATTACCTTGCTTCTTCGTTTGCTGGTCTTTTTCGAATAATAAACTTTTCCATTTTATTAACGGCTATAATATATTTTTGTATTTAAATTTCAATTGTTTTTTATTTTTATAAATACGATATTAATTATATTAACCAGAAATACTTACGTAATTATAAATCTAACAAATTATGATCCAAAATTCAGTATTGGCAAGACTTTTGAATAATAAACTTTATTATTTATTATTAGAAGTTTGATTAAACTTGAACCACAGACAAGTAAGACAAGTAATACAAATATCCAGTGCCTATGGGCAAAAGTGATGCTATGAAATATTGAAGAAGAAGAATGCAAAAAGCAACTAGTGTCGTTTGCCCATCGAAGTATCTGTCTTTGTTACGAAATAATTTTTTTTTTATAGATTTCAGCTGTTAGCGCGCGTTGATCATATTCCATATTCTTTCCGTAATTACCTACTCTGCTGCACGTATAGAAGACCTTGCTCCTCCAATATAAAATCAACGATGCTTTGACTCGACCTGAAGTAATTTACTGTAAATTTTTTCTTTAGAATTGGTATGCATTATGCCCGACAATAGGTGCTTGGACGAATAATAAATAATTTGTGTGAGCATGGAAGCTAGATTTCTTAGATTGCTTTTCTTAGAAAATGTTTCGGAAGAATTTTTATTCACTTTAGTGGTCGACTAGTTTTTTTCAACTACAGTACTTTCATGTGTGCCGTTGCCGGCCTACACAAATGCATAAAAATTCTAAAGAAACAATTTCCAGTAAAGTTCTAAAACAAATTGAGCTCTTCCCTACTTCAGGTCGAGTCAAAGAATCGTTGATTTTATATTGGAGGAGCAAGGTCTTATAGTATACGTGCAGGAAGAGTAGGTAATTACGGAAAGAATATGGAATATGATCAACGCGCGCTAACAGCTGAAATCACTTAATATGTATTTTGTTGTTCTGTTTTGTTTTGTTTTGTTCTTCCATTCCTGTAATTTGAAAATCAAAACTTTAACGGAAACTATAACTTTTTTAGTAATTATTCACGATTAATGAAGAATACTTTTTTTTGTAATTTTGTGACACAGTTAAAAGCCGTCCGCGACACACATTTGGGAAACATTGCTAGGGTATCATAAGAATTGGTCTTAGAACAATTCTAGTTTTTTTACTTGTTACAGTCTGGATTACTCGTATATGTCACGTCAAGTCAAAGTATTTTATTGAGGCTTAGCTTAATAACATCTCAGTACAATATTTCTTAAATTAATGTCTCACTGGATAGTATCACATTGGCCAACCAACAAAGGCTTTAATTTCCGAGAGAATGCGGCGGCACATTTGCGCTACAATCAAGAATAAAGATACTAGTAGAGATGGTTTCCAAGGAAGAGCGTAACGGAATTGCGCTTGGGGGCTTACGGCCGCAATTGCGCTGGGGCTGGAATCAGACCGTTAATTCAGTCGGCGCAAAATCATAGTTAATCGTTTTTTTTTTTTTTTGTAATTATGCGGTGATATTTTTTACGATGCGTAACCGAGTGTTTTTACGATTGGAAGATAATTTGTTGGAAAAAACTCTGCGGAATGCAATTTTTACGATCGCACTTGTAGGAAGCCACATTAAGCGTAATTGTGCCGTGTTCAGCGCAAACATTTTTCCGTCGCGCAATTGTGCAATAGATGCGGGAATATTCTTATACCTGAAAAAAAAAAAATTATATTTTTGTGAATTATTAACATTAAATTTTACTACGATAGAAGATATGTAACTTCGACATGATGGTAACCCTACTGTGCTAGTAGTACTATAGTAGGCGTCAGTTTTGCTCACTTTGTGGTGAGGTACGTCGATTGATGAAGTTGATGATCAAAAATTTCGCATGTAAAGCTTTACTGTTTGTAAACCAGTTGAAAGTTTTTACTTGATGATGTTTCGTTTTAGCTAAAACTTTTTTATATTTTGTTAATTGATATGTAAAAATGTTGCACCATTATGAAGTATGGAATAAAGGTTAATATTTTCCGAATTATATGTATATACTAGTCGTTTCTGGTAGAAAACAAAAAATATTACATTATTAGCTTTAAACATTTTTAGTGAGATTTTTCATCGGCACATTCTTTTTCTAATTATTCAGATTTTGTTTGGAAGCATTCTTGTAAAAGTTAAAGCTCGGTCTAGCGGACTGTACATCCCAGGATATCCCCAGGCTTATCACAAGGAAAATTTGGTACCAACTCAGTGAGTACTATATTAAGTTATTAAATTAACTGTAAGAAAAGTAGCGTTAATTAAAACAGTATACATAGTTATGGCCATGATGCACATAATCATGAAGGTTCTTATGTAACTTGTGCTATTTATATAATAGTGAACGAATATCATTATGAATTCATAATGTCAAATTTATATTGTCTCTACCATGGTAAAATGCTCTATATGTGCCACGTTTTATCGAGTAAATCCCTCCAAAATTTAGATTGGCTAATTTTTCATTCAACCGAGGAATAAAGTACTTGTTAGTGTTTTGGATTTCATTGGATATGAGACTTTGTAAGCAATGTTCACTGCGTTTTGAAGGAGACGAATTTTAGAGTCGAACGCTTCTACCGATTCGATCCTTTACTATTAATAAATTACTATTATTATTAAATGGGGGATGTAGACAGTGATACTCATTGCGACCTGTAAGATCTTTTGTGACATTATCTCCAAGTGTCTTAGAGCGTCTATTCAAACTTAAGGTCTTTTACAAAATCTATAACGTCCTTGGGGGCATCCTTGCAATATCCTATGGTATTGGAAACGCCTTTTCTAGAAGTTTTAGCCTTATGTCGCCGAGAGCTTCACAGTCACAGAGGACGTATTAAACAGTCTCATCGTCTTACACGCAGAACCGACAGGTCTCACTATCGACCTTACCCATATTTTTTTATGATATCTAAGTGCTCTATGCCCAGAAAATGGGTCCGTTATGACCCTTAATTCATTCCTGCTACGCGTGAAGGATACCTTTGTCCGAATACGTCCGAAAACCGGCTCAAGATCAGTAAGCAGATTTGGCTCCTTCCTTTGCAAGGTGGTTCACAATTTCCCTGTCCTTAATACATTCATGTCCTGGCATCCAAATTAGTGTAAATTTATTTATTTCAACTACAGTTCCTTCATGATAGTAAGACAGAGCCAGACCAGCTTAGATTTAAAGGTAAACGAATTTAACGTTTTGAGTGTGTCTTTGTGAGTCTTTGCTGATTGGGTCCTTGAAATGCATGAAAATGATCCGGAATTCCATCGAAAACTCATCTTGAGTGATGAGGCCCATTGCCACCTCGATGGCTTCGTCAACAAGCAAAATTGTCGCATCTGGGGCTCGGAAAACCCAAGAGTTATTGTTGAAAAGCCTTTCTATCCTCAACGTGTGACTGTTTGGTGCGGTTTATGGTCCCGCGGGGTCATTGGACCTTACTTTTTCGAAAATGAGGCTGGAGCAACAGTTACGGTGAATGGATTGCGCTATCGACAGATGATTAATGATTTTTTATGGCCGGATTTGGATGGTATTGATCTGGACAACGTTTACTTTCAAAAAGACGGCGCTACGTGCCATACAAGCAACGAAACCACTGATCTTTTACGGGAAAAGTTTCCGGACCGTGTTATCTCTCGAAGAGGTGATCACAATTGGCTACCGAGATCTTGTGACTTAACACCTTGCGACTTCTTCCTTTGGGGCCACGTGAAAGAGAAGATCTACGCCAGCAGCCCAGTGTCAATTCAAGACCTCAAAGATGGAATTCGTGAGGCTATCGAGGACATAGGGCAGCCACTTTGCGATTTGGTTATGGAAAATTTCAGGAAAAGGATATGGTCCTGTAGGCGTGGTCGTGGTAGTCATTTGGCTGATGTTATTTTCCATTATTAACGGCATACCTTCCTCTTTATAATGAAATAAAGATCCGATCATTTAGCTCAAAAAATGGCATTTTTCTTTGAATATCAAAATAACACCTCTTATTGGAAAACCCTTTATTTTTATAATTTCGCGAGCGCAGAGTTCTATAGCGTACATTTCTGCCTGGTAAAAGGTAGACGAGGCCGACAGTGCATTTGTGAGACATTACCACGGCTCATAGATGCCCACAGCTGCTCCGCCATCCTTTTTGAATCCATTCGGGTACCATTTAAGAGAGTCCCCAGAATGCAACTGTTGACGGTCCTATAAGATCATCTTGAATGGTTTTTAAAATTTGTGACATTTCGGCATAACGTCGGAGAATGTGTTAGCACTCATGTACTCTAGGAATTTTTACAAAGACTTTCAGGTGGCCAACCCGATTGCATGTGCTCCTTCCTAACATGTAAATGTAGAGGAAGTAGTTCCAGTATAGCTTCTAAGGCTGCAGTTGAGCAGGTGCGCATGTCGCCGGCAACTCCTAGACAAGCAAGCCGTTGTAGTTAATGTAAGCTAACTTGTGGCTGACTTTTGTTTGTTTTTGGACACCAAATGAATGAAGCGTATGAGATCATGGGTCTTAGAATAGATGCACATGAACATAGGTTCATTTTTGGTTTAATATGCCAAGTTCTGCCAAATAGCCTGAGGCAGGTCCATGCTGCCACTGTAGCCTTCTTCAGTACTATTTTTAGGAGGGGGCTCCGGATTAGTCTCCTATCTAAGATTATGACAAGATACTTTCCTTCCTTCGAGAATTTCACTACTGTTCCATCAGGAGATGGTGCCTGTAGATAAAACTTTTATCGTGATTTCTGTTTTCCCAGGATTGGCATGAAGTTCCATTGATTGGAACCTTACTCTATGTATATTAGACAGTTTCTTCATAATAATTTAAAATAAATTCTTTCCATCGATCGCTTTACGATTACTAAATAGTTTTGGGGTTTCGGATTATGGTCTTAGATCGGAGTATATTAAATTTTAGTTTCCAACTGGACACTCTCTAATTACATATCAAGCCTAATGATTTATTTGCCCGTTATCAGTGAAATAAACTTACCTCTTCCATAGTCGGAAAATTAAAAAAAATAAATGGGGGAATTGCCCAAGTTACTGATTAAAAGGTAAGTGTTAAATATGAAATCAAAAAGAAGAGTTGATTTTATTAGTAAGAGTTGTCTTAAAATTTAACAAAAAAAAAAGTTATCTGGCAGGCCGCACACTATACTGTAGTCTATGACTAAAAAGTCAGTTGATATTTCTCGTTACACGCAACAGCCTTCAATACCGCAAACTGTTATACGTCAGTCAGTAACTTAAAATGAGAAACGAGCTGACGACTTTCAACTGAGTGAATCGAACCATTTTTGTGTTCAGTCTGCATCAGCAACGTTAATATTTATGAGTTGATTATTACTAATCGAAGAAAATTTGAATAAAAGAATATTTACTTACCGAAGTGTGATTAAAAGACGTTTTTGGACTTGGAAAACCTTGCCTCAAGTTTGTGTATTCTTAGGGCTCCAAAACTCAAAAGAAAAAAAAAAACGGAACCGCTTGCGCTCGTCTGTCTGTTTTTCACGGACGCTTTTCTCAAAATCGACGTGACTTAGGAATTTGAAATTTTGCATGAAGTTACGTTTTCGAGACCGCACATAGTTCAAACATTTTGAAAAAAAATTTTTTTTAATTTTTTTTAGTGTGAGAAGCCCAATAAAAATTTTACTTCGTATCATGTCGTTTGAAAGCGCTAATTTCCAGGATCCCCAAAAGTTTGTATTTTTTCAAAATTTTTTAGACATTGAAAATAAACCATATGATTTTTTTCTCTGTAGTAAATTGAACACCAGATCATACAGCCCCATATATATCATATCTTATGGTTTTATTAAATTAAATTGACTGTATTTACCATACGGATGAATAAAGAAAGTAACACATCTTAGTCATCCCAGCGTGTCGCATATATTTTGAAAATTTAATATTTGCTTGGACTCGTCAATTCCGGCCAACGCCTTAATGACGTTCAGTGACACTGAACTGATCAATATTCAACTCAAAACCGACTAGACAATTAGTTATTTGATTTAAATTTTATACAAGGATTAGTTGCGAATAACTCTTTCTTACGAACGGTTTCACCGTGAAGTCTTAAGCCCCAGTGATGGCTTAATAAATATTTCGGTTTAACAGTCAAGGGTTAAGTGATATTACCGGCTTAAGGCCAGCTTAATTTAAGCCCGTCATCTCGAAGGCTTAAGCCTCAGATGTTGCTGTGAAACACAGGAAATTTTTGCTAAATATGTATTTTGCCTAAGTATTATAATTTTTGTTATTAAACGAACATGCATATTTCAAAAGTTATACTTTAAAACTAACTTGAAATTTTCCAAGCGAAAGATAATTATCTAGTTAGCAGTTTTGAGTACTGTCAGGCAGCTAGTGTCAGCATTCCATTTGACATTTTAAGAAGAAACCAAACAGTTTAAGACAAATGTGAGTTATTTATCTGATGCGGATGATATAAGCGACGAAGAAATGTATTATAGATTATCGCAAAGTGTGACCCGCGAAAAAATTATAAGAAGCGCTCGCAACATTTCGAGAAATGGGATAACGCTGGTTTTTATTTTCGATTCCGACTGTAAACACATTCGGCTAAGATGGTTTACGTTGCCGAAACATTCTGCAACAATGGTTTTTGATAGATAGATTTGATATCCTTCCAGAAAAAAACCGTATCAAACTGGTAAGTAAAAAGTTCTTCTTCTTTTCGCTTGGTTTTAAATCCACAATGGCAATTTCCCTTTACAATAATTCACAATTACAGCAGTGCCGACAACTTAAAAATTTTCATCTGCGGCTTAACTAAGCCTCAGCCTACCGAGTACCTGTGAAACCGAGTAGGCTTAAGTTCTGGGCTAAGCTAGGCTCTGGCTTAAGCCTGGACTGTTAAACCGGCCATTATAGAATAAAATTTCCATCAATATATAGCTAACCAAATTCCTCGGTACCTAATAATATTAGTCAATAATATTTTATTGAATAAATTATAACAATATATGACACTGGATATTTAATATTACGATAATTTTGCCCTCCTTTGTTATTAAACTCATTTTTGTTTACTTGTTTTTGGAAATGCTTTAAAAACCAATGCTCAAAAGAATCTGTAGCCAATAATAAGTAGTCATATACTTAAATAAGCGTGGCGACTAATAAAACTAATCATAGTAAAATTACAGTCGCTCAAAAAAAGTTCTAGTATTTACTAACCCTTAAAAGATCTAATAAAATCACGTTGAAATGAATTTTATTTTATAAATTTAATAAAGACATGTAAATGAGATTAAATATATTATAAAAATTACATATTTCATAAAACTTAAAAAATTAATTTTTTACAATTATTGCCATACATGATTACGGAAAAATCAGTGTTACCAGTAATTCACTTTTTTATAAATGTCAATTTGTCTGGGATGATTTTTCATCCATGATACTATGATCAAATATTTCTTTATAACTAAGAAGATGCCAAAAATAATTTGCAACACATATTTATGTATATAATCTAAGTCATGTTTTTAACCAAAACATTACCCAAATTACTTTGTCATATTTGCAACCAAAAAAATTAAAAACATAATTTCTTAGACATATTTATAATAAGTTGAAGTTATTATGAAGGGAACTGCTTGTATGTACTCATAAATATATATCCATAGATAGTTAGTTTCACAATAAATTTGAGTGAAGTTGATTCTAAAAAAAGAAAAATGTAGGTAGAGACAATTTCAAATACACTATAGATGAGAACAAATTTTTTTTTATCCCAGAATAATTATTTAATTTCGCTATCTATCGCCCAGAAAAGTAGAACTAATAGATCCATCCACTTCATTGAGTTGGGTTAACCAATTTTATATTCCAAGCATCACCTAATAGAATCTTGAACTATACGTAAAAAACCATCGAAGATACAGGATGTTTCAGCCATGATGGTCCATAGGCCAAGAGGTGATAATACTCACCTAGGCAAACAAAAAATCGTTTCGGAGTTAAAGGGTGATTACGAAAACATGATAGTTTTGCACAAAATACCCTGTATCTGAAAAAGTATAGGTTGTATAGTCACTGTCACAGTCATTGCAGAGCTTCATGGCCTTTCTAAACACTCTTCAACCAGCCCCGTACTATTGTTTTCTAAAGAATTATGATGGTATAAACTAAAAATGTTGGATCCATTGGAAAAGTCATGAAGCTCTGTATACAATAAGCTCTTGACGATGACCATACACCCTGTTCTATTTCCGATAACGGCACTTTTCTAAAAATCTAGTATTGTTTCCTACTCACCCAGAAACTTCGAAACTACCCCTTGAACACATATAATTTTTTAATTGGTTAGATAAGTACTATTTTGTTAAACGTATCACTAAAAATAAATGGAAGTTGTTCAAATAACAAAATAATTATTTTTTATATGTAATAGTAAGCAGAACAAAATTAATATAAAAATTAATTTGTAAATTATTTTTTACAGGTATTTTATGCTGCAACCCTCTGCAAACATCAATTTGCCATACGGTAATTAAAATTTCATTATGAAGAACAAGCTAACTAGTCGTGTATTCTAGCACTTAATTTTAGATCTGGATCCGAATTAGAAGACTACTCACCGAATCATATGGTAAAAACCTTTCCACTTGTTGCTAGTGATTCTACAGGTCAAACAAATGAATCTCCATCATTTATTGGACTTCTAACCTATGCATTGAGCTTGGGAAATTCTTTGGTGTCCCGTCCAGTGGTAATAAGGGATCCCGGACTAAGTCTTGCTGCAAGCCTTCCAACAATTGCAAATGGAGTTTTAAACTATCTGAATGGAAATACTAATTTGAATAATCCAAATAATGATAACCCCAATACCAACAACCTTAACAACTTCCAATCATCTACCTTAAGTGATCCATTTGGAACGAATAGTATTACCACCACAGCACAACAACAAAGCTCTTTTACGCCTGTAAGCAATTTCCAAAATTTTCCTAATAATAATCCTAATGCTAATAATCTTAATACATTAAACAACCAACAACAACAACAACAACTCCAAAACACTAGATTCGGCGTTTCACCTATGTTATATAATGCCAATCAGCAACTGAATCCAAATGAAATTTATGTTCCATATGGAGCAGGAAATCAACAAATCAATGCTGTACAACAACAACAGCTACAAACACTACCAGTTAGGGCACCTGTGCAAATAATACCCGGACAATCAACTCCGTTATATTCTGCTACCTCACGGCTTCCAATGATTAGAACTTATCCCTTTTCAATGCCGGATTCCAAGGATTTAGATCAATATATTGCAGACAAATATACTGTTTCTATCATTATTGAGGATGATGGTAAAGATGATTCAATAAGCCCAACTCTATACCAATTATCTTCAGAGCTAGTCGAACTTTCCCTGGAAGGGCTTTCTCAAGTCGAAGTATCTACAAGCGAGTCCTCTAAAGTCGGTATGTCAGAAGAAATTGATGCAAAACTCGAAGAAGATAATGACAAGGATCCTGCGAAAGCATCGGAGGAAATAATCGAGTAATTAAAAAATAATTTAAATTATTATAAAAGTATTTTTATTGTTAAGCAAGCTAAAATTAGCTTAATAGAAAATGTAATAAAAACTTGCCTACGGAAAGACTGATATATGTAACTACTTTCGAACATTTTCAATGCTCATTTCCACATAACTCTGTATATTATACTTACCACTTCTAGTTTCTTACGAATAGAGTTAATGCCTGATTTTCATGTCAGCTAATATAGGCGCGGCCTTATCTTAACAATTAATCATCGCTGAACAGCCACAGCAAACCACCAATGCGATTTTCATGGCGAAATATCTCTTTGAGCTGTCACAACTGTCTAAATAAAGTTATACAAAATGAAATCTCCGGAAAATCTCTAAAATTATCAGTGCAAACAACAGCTAAAGTAATAAAAATAATACAAAAATTACAATTAAGATTGTTGGTTATCAATTTCATCGAAAAGTAAAATGCTATAATGCAATGTGTTTGACATTTCCAGAAGAGCCGATTTATTTGCCATGACTACGGACTTCATTCTAATCATGGCTAATAAGCTTAAAATCGGGCATAAGGAGTGATGAGTATTGTTCGGTTATGGATACCCATGTACATGATTCAAAATATAACCGTTTCTATGCAAACATTGCAACTTAAAAATTAAATGAGTAAGGAAGGAATAAGAACTTATTAATTCTGTTGCTGTACATACACATTAGACAGAATAAAGTACGCATATTTACTAGCAAGAGCTTGATTAATTTTGTTCGGGTTTTATACCCTACATGATGAAATCGTCGGATATACTAATTTTATCATTCCGTTTCTAACACATATAAAAATTGATTGTAGAGAAAAACGTATTGGATACCCAAACATAATTTTGTTATTTTGACTTTTGCATGTCCGTTCGTCCGTCTGTGCTTCCGTGCGTCCGTCCATCATAACGATTTCACAAGAACGCATGTACTTAGAGAGCTAAAATGGTGGGCTTTAAAAAAAAAAGTTAAATTAAGTTCGAAAATGGGAAAAATCGGGTAACTCCTTCATGGGGCTGGCATAAAAAATTTCGTTTTCCATTATACTTATATATTTGGACACTGCCTGAAAACGCATCAACGTAGTCAGTTGAAATTTTGTATTTTTCATAGAAATAGTAAATATAATTTCAAAAATCGACTAAATCGGGCACCCCGTTCTTGGTGTTGCCTTATAAAAATTTAGAATTTTTAAGTATACGTTGAAACCGATCAGTCCTTTTTTTTATGTTTTATTGAAAAGTTCTTCAGAATATGAAATCTTATTAAATTGGTTATAATCATTTTTACTTTCCGACGAACCGTTCTAGAAATATACTGCTTTGCAAAGTTATAGACGCACTATGCAATATTGTGGTGGGCTGTCTCTGTATTAAAGAGATATGTGATGTCAATACACATCTGCCTTCTTTTTATCGCTGACACCAATAAAAAATGGCCAGTAGCCTTTTTGGCATTGATTCCTCGAAGGGTCTATACAGTCTGGCGTCAAGGTTACCCAAGAAGCTTGAACGGTGTTTTTAAGTTCATTCGTGGTGTTAAATTGTTGGCATCTTTATAAACTGCTCGAACTAACCATCCCCTATAGAGTTTGCATCAACATAACGGGTCGGCCAGCCGAGAGGGTTGATATTGTGCCCTAAGAGCCATTTTTTGTGGAGTTTCTTATTTGGATCGTAGCGTTAGCATTAACCTGTTGATAGATTAAATGATCGACAGCATAGTGCGCAAGATTCGAAGGCTATTCATACGATAAGAAAGAGAGGTCATTTGTACGGTTCCATGACCTATAAAGGCATCCTATGTGATCAATAACACGCCATAAAAATTCCATATGTGAAAATATCGGGGCTCTTTCCACAGATCCCTCCAGGATCCGCACAGACCATCAAAGGTTTATAGCTACATCGTTTTAATAAAGAATACTGGTACTTTTTCCATAAGTCTAATGTTTTGCTTTGAAGAAATAAAGAGGCCGTGTCTGAGTGTTTTATGTGCAAACAGCTTTACGCATGGTAGGCAAAGTCGTATACTTGAGTGAAATTGTCGAATGTGACGCTTTTCGGGATATTTCTCCAGTATCGGATGCATGTGTTGCTTATTTCGCGTATTATTGTCAGTGTCAGCCAAGGGCGGATCCAGACATTTGCTCTAGAGAGGGGCGATCGCCCCCATCGCCCCCTATAACCGCACTTGATATCAGTTGTGGACCGCTCTGTATAGCTTTCTCTTTTCGTTTCAGCATGAAAATTTCATTAGCATTCTGATATCACAGGAGTTCTTTTATTTACATAATATAAGTTTTTGACCCCGTAAGCATAGAAAAATTTACTCTCACGTAAAAAACACATTTTTCGATCACAAAAAAGTGCAAAAATTTTGCTTATACTGAAAATTCCTTAGTGGTATAGTTTTAAATTTTTTGAGAATAATTGATGACTAAAAAAGAAAAAAATAATAAATATAACAAATAACTTTTTAAAAAACTATCCAGAGTTTTCCATTTAATTAAATATTAAAATTAAATAACATTTGTGTATAAATTTTAAAATTTTCATGGTACACAAAGAAGCAAAATCAAAGCAAAGTAATTTAATTAAGTATTTTGATAAGCATTAAGAGTTTCAAATTTCATTGTTATTCACTGTAGTGTTAAAACTAAAACTGCCCAGGGGATAGATTCCGTAACTGTGAAAAATTTGCCAGTGCACACGATTTAAAAAACTCACCGTGAGGGAAAGTGTACACTTAAATGCTGATTGAAAACTTTTCTGTGCTGAACGTTATTTGAGAGAGAAAATAGTCTTTTTGAAGACGTTAAGTTCAGTTATAAGAAATGAGTTACATGAATTCGCTAGTATTGAAGCGACTACGGCTTAGAAAAGCTAAAATAAATAATATAACATATAATTTTGAAAATACTGGCTGACAAAAACTCACAGGTACCTCTTCAAAATTCACGGCCAAAATGGCGGGGAGAAAATATCAGTTAAAGTGTATAGAATTTTGACACAAAATCATTTCCATTTTTGCGGAATCGGAATAAGGTCAGGTACCTGCACAAAATTTTTTGTGCACGCGAAAACTCATAGTTCCCGAGATCTTGCTTTCTTTGTATACCCTGAAAATTTTAAAATGTATACACAATTGTAATATAATTTTGTTGTTTAATTAAATGCAAAATAAAGGAAAACTCTAGAGAACTTTTATGATACATTCATTAAGTGAAGGGAGAAATTTTTCTCTATTTTTTTAATGCGAATTTAGAAGGTTTAACAAGATTTTTTTTTATTTTCTATTTCATTTGATTAGGGTATAAATGATGATTTATTCAAGCTCTACGGGTGGCGATCGCCCCGATCGCCCCCCGCTGTATCCACGCTTGGTGTCAGCAATGGAGTACCTTAAAGTAAAAAACACAAGAATTATAAATAATTCTGCAAAGTTTTAGATACTTATCTTAAACTTGATATTCCAGCACATCACCAACGAATTCCTTCGCAGCTCATGTGTCATAACAATTAATTACGGAAATGGTTAACATACGAAATGAGTTAATTAAAATATAAATAATGAAATATTTAATGAAATACCTAAAAAAATTACAAGTTATAAGCAAGGCCTTACATGCACGGTACAAAACGTAAACTTACCATAGACAAAACAAAAACAACACTGTCGAAAGGTGATATTGTGTTGAATTTCAATCATGAACATTTCGAATATTAACCAAATCACCCATTAAGGTCAAGGAAAGCTCTGATTTGGTAAACTTGTACAGCTCGGTGTAATAACTAATGTTGCGACTTTGAGCGACCGCCACTCGCGCCGCCATATTGGAAAAGTTGTAACGAAAACTAGTTTTTCGAGATTATCTTCTCTC
Source organism: Dioctria rufipes (assembly GCA_963924295.1). Classification (NCBI taxonomy): domain Eukaryota; kingdom Metazoa; phylum Arthropoda; class Insecta; order Diptera; family Asilidae; genus Dioctria; species Dioctria rufipes. Next base: position 117,989,677 of record OZ002741.1, read on the forward strand.
CAGCACCACCTAGGTCAAAAATAGCTATTACAAAAATTATAGAGCATGAAATTTTCTGCAACTTATATGAAATTGCGATTACTTAATACGTACTACTGCTACTTTATTTTACTCATTTCCGTACCACTATGAGATAAAGTGAGACGCGCGTTTTTTTCGTGTGGTATCCTCAGTAGACCTAATACCGTAAACAGACTATCTTCATTATGACTTAGGCTTTAATCAAATGTATTTAGATGTGCAGTGTGTCATACAAATGAGGTCCATCAAGGACCCATTTGCAACATTTCACTTCATTTTCAAATGGACCAAATTTTACTGCATTTAGCGAAATTGATGTACAAGTGCCACCTACCGTCATTAAAATCAGCTGAATTTATTGGAAAGTGGAGAGTTTTTCTAATAAAGTCAGCAGTGACAGCCACCAGCTGATGAAAAGAATTCTATGCCGATTTCTTTTTTTTTTTTTTGGTCTCTTTCAACAACAAGCATTGTCTTCTACTAAATGATTTGCAACTACAGTAGTAAATACTCACAAATTCTCTTGATAGCATTTAATTGAATTATTGAACTTTGGCATGATCTTTACTTGCACTGAGGAACTGTCACTGACATTGCAAAGGAAACAATTTTCGTCCATGGTCTGTCACCTCTTTATTTCCTTGAAATGACTGAATTTGATATTAAGAACACAATCTGTCTAGTCCAGGATTCGTTATATACTGATGTTTTTTCTTCCGTTTCGATGTCCTAGATGATGCAAGCTCACTAATATGCATATATGAAGAAGATTTCTCGTCTAACAGACTGAAATTCATTGAAAATTATGTGAAAATAATTTCAATAAATCTACAAAATGCATTTAAGTGCAAAAAAAATGAACTTTTCGACCCATCGATCAGCGAGGTCCCATCAGTATGGTTATCTCTGATCGCCTACCAATTTGTGTGACCTCCATCACTCAACTTCTATGGTAGGCATTAGAGTTAACCATACTGATGAGACCTCTCTAATCGCTGGGTCGAAACATTGCAAATTTCTTTCCTCCTCTTCCAAGCATTTATCTTCGTTGTCTTCTTCGACCTCGTGCGCCAATTATTTCGGATCGGTAAAGTCATCGTCGTCTTCATATTCACCTATCTCTTTTCTTCGTTTTCTTCTCCTACTTCTTCGTTTTGTCTTCTTCTCCAGAGCTCGCAAAAATCTCTGCGCTGTTTAAACGGCTCCATGGCAGCATGTGAGATAACAGAACACTTCATGCCTGTTTTTCTACACCCAGAGACTAGACCGCACCCTTTCTTGTATTTGCAAGAAATGAGTTTCTGGAGTGCTTCGCGTGCCGGATCTTTTGTTGCTTTCACTGGAGTAAGCCTATTGGATGAAAATTATGGAAGCGGCTAATTGTGGTTAAGTTGAGATTACTTAATATTTACGTCCGATTTAGGTAAGTGGAGAATGAGAGGACGTCGTATTGACGTAAATATTAGGGAAATTGGGGAATATTTCCTTATAAGGATGAGGACATATTTCCTCGATTTGGTAAATTTAACGAAAATATCACGTCGAATTTACGTAAATTTTCCTTAATCTTGACCTAAATTCTACCTAGTTTAACTCATGTTAACGTGTGTGTTAATGTAGAAGATATTTCATTTTATAAGACTTGTGTATGTATATTTTCCCATGTAGGTAATTGTTGTGAAACGTCTTTCAAGCATCATTCTATTAATAGAATACATCTCATTTGTATGCAATCTACATTTAGTCAAGTTAACTTAATATTTAAATTTCACAGTGTAAATCAACCTCACTCGATACATTACAAATTATAGCCGAGATATCGCTGCATTTTTTTGACACAACAATTGTTGCTAAGTTGGTATATTCATCTTAGTGAAGCGAGTCTGAATACATCGAGTGAGGTCGAGGAACAGGAGCTGTAAAACTAGAAGCGAATAACTTTTTTACAACTTCGATATCATACAAAGTCGTCGTCATGTCAACACGTACTTTATGGTCCTTCGAGCCGGATTTGCTGAGTGAATTTTTAATTATTGGGATAAATATATCTGTACACACATGGTTGACATAACCTAACAACTGGATCGCTGGATTAATCATATCATTGCACCATAAATTGCAATCGGAAATCCATTAAAAATTTAAACTAAGATTAGTTCTATGGAAAGTATTTGTCATCTAATCTGTATGTGGATTGTTCATTATATACCTGTGAAGTCTACCTAGAATTTGGACAAGTGGATTACAGTAAATCGAAAAATAAATCATTTGGGGCAATTGATGCATCCATCCAGCACGCTGATATGTGAAATATTTGTTAATTTGCAGTCATCACATTTTTGTAAATTTCGACATCGGAGGAAGACAGATTGCAGAATTAACACGTGTCTCACTGCACCCACCGTAAAGCAATTGATGCAATTCAGCCAGAACGTTTAAAATTAATTCTGAACAAATTCTATCGTATTCATGTTGTAGATATATAATAATTTACATAATTATTGATTGTACATCATAGTACTGAATATATTATTTGACTGATTTATCTCTAACATGAATAATTATGAGAAGTATTCCTTTAATAAAAAAAAAGAGAAATTATGGGCTTATTCAAAATAATTCTCGTAGATTCTAAGCGTTCAATTTAAAACGAAAAAACTTTTATTGATAAATATGGAAATAAATTTTCGACAAAAACCATTTTATATAAATAATAATTTTAAACTTTTTTAAATTCTTTTGTTTGCCATTTTGAAGCTTAAAATTAATTTAAATATTTATTAATCGGTTTGGAATTAAGAAAAATGCATTTATTTGGGTGTTTTTTCCACTAACTATGGAAAAAATCAATTTAAGGTACCATGTAATTTTTTATTCATTCCTTTTATGTATGGCAGCCTTATTTTGTTAAATAAATATGGCGCATACTACATCTACCGACCTAAAGGTAGAATGACTTAACAGTTTTTCTTATACGACGAATTTCCTGGACGGCAAAGCAAAATAACCAAAAGTTTCGACTTTGAGGTCAAAAATTCCTGTTTAGGTAATTTTGTGTTCAAAGTCAACGATATAGAACGCGCCAACTAAGGCCTAACCACAATGTGCATAAGCTTGCATATGCAAGCCTTGAAATATCAGGAATGCTTCCTTATGCATCACTAACATTTGAATAGTATTTACACAAACTGTCAGATTTGCTTATGCAAAGTACGATCATGAGCGTACAGACAGAAGTTGACGAAAGGAATTAAAACGTGACGAACGGCTTCTTATTTCTATTATGGGTTGTTAATATGAAAAGCAATTGTCTTTTCATATGCTAGAATATGCACATTGTGGTTAGGCTTTCAGTTGATAATTTCAATAGATGCGCGGCATGATATATGGTATGTTCCATCTGAGCACAACGTCACTAGTTGAAAAATTTCCAAGGAAATTTATGGGAAATTTTTATTAATTTTTTCATTTTTTACAAACATTTATTGAACAATTAACCATTTTAAAAGATTTCCTTTGCTTAACTTCTATTAGATATGCACTTAAAAACTCAATTCGATTTATTAGCTTACGATTTCTTCACATCTGTGAAAATTTTATCAACTGAAGACGCAATGAAAAACGAAAAAGTGTTTCTCTCATTTGAGATGGAACATATCCTCTTACCCTTTATACCTCGGATGCGCAGTAACACAAATAAGCCTTTCTGTGGAAGTACGTCATGGTATATAGAGTAAGAAGTATGTTTCACCTCAATATGAGAGAAACACTTTTTCTTTTTTCATTGTGTCATCAGTTGAAAGTTTTTTCACAGATGTGAAGAAATCGTAAGCGAATAAATATAATTGAGTTTTTAAGTGTTAATAGAAGTTAAGTAAAAAAAATCTTTTAAAATGGTTAATTGTGCAGTAAATGCTTGTAAAAAATGAAAAAAAAAATAAGAATTTTCCATATTTTTCCTTGGAAATTTTTCAACTACTGACGATGGAACATATCTGATACTCCATATACCATGGGTACCGCAGTCATCTCCCACTTGAAAATTTTCCGCGCAAACAAAGATAGAATGAAACAAGTAAAAAAGCTAAAATTGGTCTACGACCAATTCTTATGATACTCTAGATGAATGCCCGTATGTAATTTCGTGCTATCACTCCCCTCTGTGCCAGAATGATTTTTGAAGTGGTTTCTCGCATATATTTCTAGAACGGTTTGTCGGACAGAAAAGATGATTATAACCAATTTTATAGGATTTCGTATTCTGAAGAAATGTTTAGTACAATAAAAATGTCTTGGACTTATCGTTTTCACAGCATACGCAAAATCCTAAACTTTTATTAGGCAAAATCGAGAAGGATTTGCCGTCCATTTTTGAAATTTTATTTGCTAGTGCAATAGAAACACCATGTACCAAATTTAAGATCTCTACGTCAACGCATTCTCAGGCAGTGTCCAAATATATAGGGGAAAACGAAATTTTTGTATGGAAACGCCACGAAGCAGTTGCCCGATTTGTCTCATTTTCGAACTGAATTTTACTTTTTTTTTCGGGCAGACGGACAGACGGGCGGACTTTTAATATTATGCGTGGGTGTCCAATCCATTTTGCTCTACCATCATTATTTCGACGAGTTACAAACGGAATGACAAACTTAGTATACCCTATAGATTTCATCTAGATCTAGAGTATAATGAGTACACTATAAAATTATTAATATACATACTAGAATACTGCACGTAACAGGTACATGTGATTTCAACATTTCGTTTTTCTAACAGTGTACTCCAGTTGCCATGTGCTGTGCAAACTTTACAGCAAGGACTGGGAGTGCTTTAAAAAAAGAAGTTCACCAGCCCTGACATTATGATCTCTTCTCGTTTTTAATAAAACTCACTTTTCTTTAAGACTTACTGAATTTCACTTTAATTTAACATCTGTTACACTTTGCCTTTTACTTTTTTCTTACATTTTAATTTAGACTTTTTAATTGGAGGGAACAAGAGACCTTACCGTGGGTCGGGGGTCACTTGGTTCCTTTACAAAATTATTCTTCAAAAACGACTGCCTCTGGCTAACGACGCATCGGCTTTTTATTTGGAAATTTGGTTCCAAATTTTGAATAATCAGCTAAAGGTTGAATTATTCATAGTGGGATTAAAGAAAAATTTGTATATAGTGAGTATTGGGAAAATTCCAGCAATCTCAGCACTATTCTAACTATTTCCCCAGTTAAATGTGCGAGGAAATTTTGGGTACGCCTACGGATATTGCATCAATACATATCGGCGAAAATCAATACTGCATGGCTAAGCAATATTTTATTTTTAAAAGCCGGCTATTGGCTAATAGAATATACATGACCAGGAACTTCATGTAGCGCCATTAAAGGGGTCAAAACCTCATGCATTTTACCATAGATGGCATAAGAACTAGATGTCGCATAGCATACCCCAGAAAAGTATACATACCTTAAATCGCTGGTCCATTCCGGAATAGACCACAACATGTTTCAGAGGTGCTGAGAACACATGTTCCTTTAACAGCAGTTCTGTATACATTTGGTCGTATCTATCATCATTTTTCTTTTCATGTTGCTGTACTGATCAAACTAAAGGAATGATGCACAGCACAATATATTCGGTGCGGTGGGGGGCGTAAACGCACTCACAGCGATCTTCATTCAATAGATGCTGGCATCGGTCGCTGTGGTGGTGACTGGAGACGAGCAAAGTTTGTGTACGTGAATGATGCATTTTAAATGTGTGCAAATGTATGCAAGATGTCGTTGACTGATGATGGTCATACAACATTATTTCTTCTGTTCTTATTTAGTCATTCGATCTTTTGCATTTGAAGCGATCAATGTGTGTCTCGACCCACGACCCAATGCGTATTCCTTATCACCCGTGCTATATTCCCGTTGCTCTACTTGACCGATGACGCATCGAGGATACATCCCCGAAGTCTCGTCAGTCTTTGACCAGACATCGACATCCCTCTCTGTGTGGGAAGCCAAAACCACATCGACAAACTGGTAACCTAAAAAATCCAGCCGGTCGATGCCGCTGTGCCTTTCCTCACCGAGATGCTGAGGAAGCGTTGCGATCAGCAACCCAAAGAACTGATCGCTAAGCTTTCCCGGCGCAGCATCTCACCCTGATCTCCGACCGGCGATTGTTCAAGGGTGTGTCTCCAAGGCGTCGTCGAAGTAGTGACATGCTGACAGCCTTATCCAGGAATGGATTCCAACAGGTATATTACCCACCATTGACGGGGCAATAGGAGGGCTTCGCGATATCCTATAGTTCACCAGTGAAGCTGGCTGTATGCCATCTTAGGGCTACCAGGATCTAACGTGACAATAGATGGACGACGTTTCTAGACTGATGATCACTGCCTGATGTCTTTGGCGTGATAGACTCCTAACAGTCTCCCTGCAGATCTTCAAGCTCGTATAGGGAGTTTCCTTTCTTGGCTTTAATCCGACATTTGACAAACTTCCGTCCCAATTTAGCACTAGTCTGCTGTTGGAAATTGCTCTGGGCAAAATTGCGTCTAAATACACTTTGAAATCGACAGGTTTCGCCCTGAGATTGTAGGCTCGTGAGCCCTGTTCGAATGCGTGCTCTAAGTTTTCCTGCACTCTCGCACGGATCAATCTCATTTTATCCTCAGCATCTACTCTCAGCGGTTCATTAAGAATTCCAAGGCTCCTCAAGATGGAATAGGAGCTGCCATGTTCAATCATTTGTTGACCGAAAAGTGTTCGATAAGGAGAGAAACCAGTGGCTTGATGCAAAGAGCTCCTGAGGGAACTAGCTATTTGGCTCAGTTTCTCATCCCATTTCATATGTTCCTTCTGAATATACGGTCTAATCCTTGACAATAGAGACCGGTTTACTCGCTCTGAGGCGTTTGCTTGCGGCGAATAAACTTCCGTTCGCAAGTGCTTCACCCCATACTTGTCCAGCAATCTGGTAAACTTAGTCGAGCAAAACTGGACTCCATTGTCAGAGACGATCGTTTCCGGGACACCGAACACGTGGAACACTTCCGTCTCAATGAATTGGCACACATTGAGTGTAGATGCTTTTCTCATCGGTTTGAAGATCGGAAATTTTGAAAAGTGGTCAAGAACTATCAGAATGGAGACGTTTCCTTTCACTGACCGAGGATATAGACCCAGAAAATCGATATACAGCTTTTGCCATGGTCGTTCTGTCACAGACCGTACTTTCATAGGTGGTCTAAAATGGTATTGGGAGCCTTCGTTTCCTTACATACGTCACAGGCGCCTACGTAGTTTCTGACATCAACTGTCATTCGTGGCCAGTACAAGTGTCTTCGCAGACGTTCCATTGTTTTCCCTATACCCTAAGCCAGTGGCGGATCATGAGCCACTGAAATGACGTCGGTGACAAGCCCTCGTGGAATCCAAAGCTTCCAACCATCTTCTTCCTGAATCGGAAAGCCTGTTCTCGGTACAGTCCGAATGTAAACGAAGCCACCCCTGACGCAAAGATCTGGTAGTTTGCCAGAAGTCGTTTTAAAATTATGCCTCAGTTCCTCATATTCCAACGAGTTGAAATATGGCGAACTAAGGTCAAATTCCGGGCCAGGATCTACGTTTGTGGACAGGTTGTCACAATGGATACGTGACAGCGCATCAGGAACGACGTTCAGGCTTCCTTTTCTGTGCTCAATATGTGAAGTCGAAGCCCTGAAGCTTCAAACTCTACCGAGCAAGTCTACCGCTGAGGTCCTTTTGAGACATCAGCCATCTGAAGCTCGCATGATCAGTCACTATCTTAAACGGCATGAGTTCAATGAAGGGCCGGAACCTCTGTATGCTCAAGATTGCAGCTAGGCAATCCTGCTCTGTGACGGTATAATTTCTTAGTGCTGAGTTCAACTTTTTCGAGACGTAGGCTATTGACTTCTCGTGGCCATCGTCATCTAATTGAATCAGTACTCCTCCAATAACTTGCTGGCTCGCATCGCACTGGATAACGGATGGTTTGGTGAAGTCTGGGCTCACTAGCAACGGAGTAGAGGTAAGTTTTTGCTTTAAAAGATCAAGCGACGTCTGGGCTTCAGGTGTCTATTTGAACTAACTAGGGCTTTTCAAGGTGTCTGTAATGGAGGCAGTCAAGTCAGCATAGTTCGGGATGAACCGTCTATACCATCCCGCAATACCTAGTAGGCGTCGGGCCTGCCGAACAGTTCTAGGTAACGGATAGTCAACTATAGCTGAAATTTTGTCAAGGTCAGTTCTTATACTTCCCTTTCCGACAATAAAACCCAAGTATTTGGCCCTTTGATACAAAACTTGCTCTTCTCGACGTTGATAGTGAGGCCAGCTTTCCTCAAACAATCCGCTACACGAGATAGTAACGTGAGATGCGAGTCAAAGTCTGATGACAGAATTAACAAATCTTCTAGATAGACGAGAACGTTCTCACGAAGATCGAAAGGAATGACTTTATCCATGAAGCGGCACATCGTTTGTGGAACGTTGCATAGGCCGAATGGCATCACCGTGTACTGATAGAGAGGATGACCAGGCACTGTAAAAGCGGTCTTCTCTCTGGAATAGACAGAATGCGGCTTTCAGGTCCAGGCTCGTTATGTAGTTTGCCGGAGGAAGTCGACTCAAAAGTGCGTCTATCTGCGGAAGCAGATAGGCATCCTTCTTCGTAACAGAGTTGACCTTCCTGGGGTCAAAACAATGCCGGACCTTTCCAGGCGTCCTTACTAGAACAACTGTAGAGCTCCAAGGACTCTGGCTCTCCTCTATCACACCCAGCGATAGCATTCGTTCTATTTCAGCATCCATAAAACTTTGTACTGCCGGCGATATCGGATAAAAGTGCTTTTTTATCGGAGCTGCGTCATTCATTTCAATCTTGTGAGTGACCAATGATGTTTTTCCCAGGCCTAGAGAGGCGAAAGAGGGGAAAAGCTGTTTGATGGCTTCTAAGCGTTGTTGATCGAGACTAGAAAGAATACGGCAGTCGGTGTCTGATGTAGCTATTACACTTGGATTCGCTTCTGCGGCTATACCCAGGACATCTGGAGCCAACCGAAATAGACGCCAGAAGTCTATCCCCAGATATAGTGCCTGTGTGAGCCCAGGAACCACGTAAAAATGTACGTTCTGGGTCTTATCATGGAAAGTGACATCCAAGCTCACATGACCATGCACAGTCGTCATGGCACCATTTGCTACTTTGACCTGTGTTCGATACTTCTTCCATTCGACATCTGCTTCTGCAAGCTTCTCTCGAGCTCCCTGACCTAGAATACTGACAGTGGCACCACTATCAAGTAGTCCAGGCTCAGTTCGCCCGAGCAGATTTACTTCGGCGTACGGTCGAATGTCGTCTGGCATCGACACGGAAATCTGTGCCAGTTTTTTTCTCTCTGGTCTCATCCGTCGGCAGTATTCCCGCCAACGAACGGTAGATCTTTTCTTTTTCGGTCTCATATCCAAGTCAGTAAACGTTATTTCGGCTAACTCCGCTACTGAGGAGAAGATTCGGTCTCTTGCTGCATTGTATTTCTGCAGACGCGTATGATACGGTGTCAGCGGATGTAAAACTGGCCCACGCCCACTCGTCATAATAGAGCTTGGTGGCCGTTTTAATATAGAAATGCCATGAGGCCAAACCTCCTGCTCAATAACTTTGTCAGCTAAAGGTGCTGTAGGTATTATCGGGACATCGAAAATTGAAGACTCTTCCAACGAAGTGTCTAATAATGTCATGGGCTCCCCAGAAGTGGAAATGGGAGCTTGAAGATCTGCGGAGAAGTCTATTAAGTTCTCCGTCTCTATCAATGAAGTATTAGAATAGAATAGAATAGAATAAATATTTATTAGCCCAAAAGCTATAACAACAACATTACATAACTTCATAAATCTCTCATAATGGAAATTCATTAAGAAAAAAGTAAGTTAATTAATAAAATTCATTTAAAATTCATTTTTCACGTAGCACCTAATTGAATTTTTAAATCGGAAAAAATTTCTTTCTAGTTTTATTTCATTTGGTAGTCTATTAAACAATTGCAGTCCCTTATACATAATTGAATTTTGAGTCCTATATCTTCTATATAACAGCAATCTAAAATCTCCTGCATTTCTTAGATTATATCTAGTATCATTCACATAATTTAGATGTTTTTGCAGGTATTCTGGAAACATGTTATACTTCACTTTAAACACAAAGATAAGTGCGTTATATTTTAACCTCTGTCTAACACTTAGCCAATTTAATGTCTCTAACATATATACCACCGGCGTATCCATCCGACAAGAAAGTATTATTCTCATGGCTCTATTTTGTAGTTTTTGTAGACGGTCTATCATTTCTTCCATGCTGATAAAAATTATAGATGAGCAGTAGTCATAGTGCGGTAATACAATGGTGTTATAGATATTTAACAGGCAATTTTCTGGTACTTTACTTCTGATTCTTGCGAGAAAACCAAGTTTTTTGGAAATTTTTTTGCAAATATAGTAAACATTTTCTTTAAAACATAAATACTTATCCACGATCACACCTAAATATTTCATTTCATTTACACACTCAATATATTCTGACCCTACACACAACTGTACTCTTTCATTACTGTTCATTACAAGACATTTTGTTTTATTTACATTCAGTTTTAGCTTATTCATATTCAGCCAATTTACAAGTCTTAAGATATCCTCTTCAATCAATCTTACACATTCACTTGTATTTGTCTCTTGTATGTAAATTAATGTGTCATCAGCAAACAAAGCAAGCTTGGAATATTTTAACACGTTTGGGATGTCATTTATGTACAGAACAAATAATAGAACACCCAAAATTGATCCTTGTGGAACTCCTAGATTTATTTCGCTTTCTTCTGATATTTCTTTCCCGTATCTAGATCGCTGTTTACGATTTTTCAAATAAGATTCAAAAAATCCCAACTCTCTTCGTCTTATTCCATAAAATGATAATTTCTTAATCAAAATATCCCTATCAATTGTCTCAAACGCTCTTTTTAAATCAAGAAATACAGCTATAATAATGTCTCCTTCCTCGATAATATTCTTCCATTCCACAATCATCCAATTTAATGCTGTTTCGCAAGAGTGACCTTTTCTGAAACCAGATTGCTGTTCTACTAATACCTTCTTTGTTTCAATATATTCCTCAAGCTGTGTTTGTACAACCTTCTCAAGTACTTTTTCATACACCGGCAACATATTTATTGGACGAAATTCCTCACACTGTATCGCTCCTTTCACCTTTTCAACAGGTATGACTAGACTCTCCTTCCATGTGTCTGGGAATATCCCATGCTCAAACGCATCGTTTATCACACTTACAAATAAATCACCAAGTTCATCCATGCAATCCAATAACATTCTTGCATTTATATAATTATAGTCAGACTTATTTTTTATTTTCCTGCATGCAGCATTTAACTCGGATACTGTTATTCTTTTAAATACGAAATTGTTAGGATTTTGAACTAAAGTTGCATCATTAAAACTTCTGTCAGGGATGGAAGCATTAATTTCTTCTACACTCTTGATAAAATATTTATTAAATTGTTCTGCTATATTTTTGCTATCTTTTACAATTGATCCTCCGAAATTGATTCCTTTAAGTGCTTCTTTGCGGTTTTCACCTATGACTAGTTTTTTTAGCGTTTTCCACATATCCTGTTGGTCTCCACTATTCAAATTAATTTTATTTTTTAAATATTCAAATTTAGCAATATTTATTTCCCGCTTATACAAGTTCCTTAATTGCTTATATGCTAGGCAGTCGCTGTGGCAGTGTGTTAATTTTACTTTATAATAGCAATTTACTTTATTTTTCCTTAGGTCCGACAAGCGTTTGTTAAACCATCTGTTTTTACCTTTTACATGGCGTTTTTCTACTATAAACTTACGGCTTACCTCCAATAAAGATTCCGATAATGCCCTGGCTTTAACATTAAGATCACTACCTGATACATTTTGTATCATGTTCAAGCGGGAAAGTTCACCAATGAATTCCTCCTTATTATACCTGATATAAGTAGAGCTTTGGATGTTAAATTCATGTTGACTGGCTTTCAAGTTAAACATAATTGTTTCATGGTCACTAACCTTTAGGTCATTCATAATATGGGCTTTTATCTCAGAATCATTAGTTATAACATAATCAATTAGTGTCTTTGATACTGCTGTAATTCTAGAAGGTTCTTGAACTATTTGTTTGCAACCTTGTTCGTGTATTATATTTCTCATGCGTTTTTCATAAAGACCATTCTTAAGTAAATCAATATTAAAATCTCCACATATAATATTTGTGATTTCTCTACATAAGTACTCTTCACACCATTCATTAAATATTGAACAGAATTGACTTACACTGCTACTTGGTGATCTATACAATACCCCAACCGCATAGTGGCCGCTTCCTTTCCAGATCTTTACTAATAGACACCATAAATCTAACTCATTTCGCATACAACTCCTAATTTCATATTGTATATTATTCTTAACATATAAAACGACACCACCAGTTCTCTTAGATTTCGAATCGCACCTTATACAGAAATAACCCTCTATATTAATTTCGCAATCTAGTATATTAATCGTTAGGTGGGTTTCACTCAATGCTATTATATCAATTTTGTATAGTTCACAAAGAATCTGTAGTTGATTTATATTAGATAGCAAACCCTGGATATTTAAATAAATACACTTCAAAGTACACTTTAATTGCTAGTAATCAACAAATAATCTCTCCATCTTTAATTTTCTCTCATATACTGGACATTCATGACTTCTTGCACTATGATGGACGTCAAGATTTACACCGAACTTATTCACTGCAGTTGTGCAATTTATACACTTCAGAACACTACTTTTACATTCTCTGAAATCATGTTCCTCAGTACATTGAGAACATGCTTTCTTATTTTGACAATCTTTTGCTAAATGGTTATAGCCGTTACAGTTGTAACACCTCTTTATGTACAACGCATCGTAAACTGGACATATATCCCAACCAATCTTAAGCTTCTTCGCACTTATAACTTTTTTGAAGTATTCTCCCTCTAGTTCTATAACTGCTTTAAATTTCCTTTTTTTAATTTTACTTTTTCGCACAACAATCAATTTAATACTTTCACAATGACTCAAAAAATCATTTTGCAATTTCATTTTCGACGTAATTTGCTCTTCATTATATTCTTCGGATATTCCCTCTATAACGACTCTTGGGTTTCTGCGCTTAGACATATCAATAACATATTTGTCCTCAAGTTTTTCTTCACAGCATAATCAGTAAGCCCTGTGCATTTTACGTGAAAGAGTCTTCCGCACAATCCACCACATGGGAATCCGACTTCATTACGGATTCCCTTATCACATTTTTTGCACGCACTCATGCCGATGCCGATATACCATACCGTTTGCTCGCCTTTGTTCTGATCACCGCACAACCGACAAGCATACAATTTTATCTCGCTATTTTATGTAAAATTTTGAAATTTTTTGAAATTTTTTTCTTTTAATCTTTTCGCACAATCGATAACGAGAAGTTTTCACTATATGTATAACAAATCAACTTCTTTAATTTTAATGAAACTTTTCTGCAGCGTTTTTAAACACGTCTGTATTGCATGGCAGACATCAATCATTCATACTTGCAGGTGTTTTTCAGAATCACTGAATGATATCAGTGGACAAGTCAGAGATTCGTCAATGTGATCTGCTAATGGAGCGGACCTTCCTCCTTGTTCGGGGCTTGAACTGGAGGGTTCGTTACAGTTGCTGCTTGTGACGTTGACGCTGGTCGGAAAGAGGTGGTGGTATTCCCGACCCGTCTCAAGTTTTTCTGTCTACAATAGCGACAATCAGGCTTGAAAACGTTTTTGCGTCCGCATCCATAGCAGAACACAACTTGTCTCTCTTGCCTGCAGTCTTGATAAAAGTGACCGGACTGGTCACAATTTCAGCATACAATAGTGTGTTCGGCCGAAATGCTCGACACGTCACCTAGGCTGTTGTCACTATCTGTTTCTACTGCCAGTTCACGGTCCAAGGTCTGTAAGTTGTCAACTTCGTGCACCCGTTGGTTCCGGTAAGGGTTCCAACTACCAGCTGTCGCAATTCGTATCTGCGTAGCTTGGATACGAGTAACAAGCGATCTCAGCTGTCCTATCGTATCGGTGGGATGTAAGCATATTTTCTCCTGAATCTCAGGGAATAAATTCGACATGACAATCTCCAGAAACTCTTGGTCTGGCATGGCGATCTGCAACTGATCACGCAGCAAACCTAAGTGATGGTGGTACATGGCGAACAGTTCACCAGGCTTTTGCTTTCTAGACATCAGCTGTAAGCGGATCTTTAGATCGTCCTTGGGCACTCTCTATTTGATTAACAATCCCGTTTTGATGAATTCCCAAGTTGGAAAGGGGTTACGTCTTAGTATTGACCAGTACCAGTCTTTCGCTGGTCCTGTAAGTAACTTAAGCATGTTTCTCACAAGAAGGTCAAAATCTCCTTCTAGAGCGGAGTGCGTGAGCGCTTCGACTCTAAAAACGAATTCATAAACAGAGAGCTCCGAGTTATTGCCGTTATATATAAGGTTCCATCTTCTGATAGGACTGCCTGATCGTCGCTGTCCTATATTTGCAGGGTGACGAATATGTGGAGGTGGTTGAGGTGGGCAAAGTTCGGTCTGGGCTGACAAGTAGGCTGACCAAAAGGCTGACCAAAAGCTGACCAGTAGGCTGACCAAACGGCTGACCAAAACTGGTGGTGGTCTCTGAAACGCTTGTCTCCTCAGATTGGGGAAATCGTTCGATGGTCTTGGATTACCCCTGGACGAAGGAGGTCGTAGGAAATCCATTGGCGGCAGTGCTGCTGCTACTTGTTTTCTGATACTATTCGTTAACAATTCGCAAACCATTGAGGCTCTGTTCGAGACCTTCTCGTATTAGGTTTTGTATTTGTAGGCGTAGGCCTGCCATCAGCGCATCCCTAGCGGCTGAGGTCTGTCCACTGCCAGAAGGTAGCGGGCTATTTCGTCGCAAGTTAGTCGTCGATTCGGTGGTGGTAAGTCGAAGGTCGGCAATGAATCGCGATTACCGACTTCGCGGGCTTTGCCTTCTTCGGTCTTTTAGGAAAGGCCTGGTGCCTGTAACCTGGCCTGGTGCCTGTAACCAGTGAGGTCCTGTGGCGTGAGGCGATGTCTGCAGTTAGGGCAACTAGAATGTTCACCTATCCAGGTCTGTATACATGCCTCATGAAAGACATGTCCACACATGGTCATGACAGGCTTCTGTTCGGCTGACCAGCTCGTATCTGTACAGATAGTGCATGGTTCAGGCAACATAGTCACACCGTTCGGCACAGGAGGTGGTGTCCGTACTGTAGCCATACTGGATCAGTCGTAAATCAAATGAAGATATTTTCAAACCAAGGGTTTGAACTTGATCTAAAAAAAATTCAAAGAATTTGAAAATTCGAAAGAGATAACAGGCTCTTCACAACGTGAGGATGATGAAATACTAATTTAACGTCGAAGGTTTGGACGAGATTCTAAATTTCAAACAAAAATTTTCCCAAACGTTCGGTGAAGTTGAAAAAGAATTCAAACAATCAGAGAGCTCGCAGGTTCGACAGAGTTACCAAAAGTTCGATTAAACGTTTCGAGAAAAAAAAATTCCAAACAAAATCATACGGCTTCTCCTTCACTTCCAGGAGCTAACTCTCAACATAAAGGTCTTCAGCTCGCTCTCTCTCTTTTCAGGCCATAAACTTTATACAGGCAAGCGAAGTGAATGTGTGCATTGAAAAAAAACGTGGAGTTCCCACACAAATCTGGGAAGAGTCGGGTTGAAGAAGCTAGAGACTGAGAATGATACTAGAGATTCTTCAGCCAGGCAGTTAGCAGTATGCCAACTTCTGATTACTGAAGGTCTCCAGCATCACTTCCATCCTCCAGCAACTCCTTCCTTCCCCTTCACCTGATTGTCATGTCCAAGCTAACCTTCCAACTGGGCAGAGTCATGAATCTGGTCGACTAATTAGCTAAAAGCCACAAAGCCGTCTCACAGATTCACAACTCTGTCCAGCCAGTTGGCCAACAGAGACATGTCTCCGTGCGAGCACAAACAAAACAATTTGGTGAGGCCACCTACCATTTCCATGGCAGAAGGCCAGCGGGAAAGATCATTAAAAAAAATTCAAAAATAGACAATTGTTCAGACTCGAGGCTCGACCAAAGTCAAACCTAGAGTCGAACTTCAATTCAAAACTTCCAAAAACGTTACTTTACTTTAATCATTCAAATCAAAAATATCAATATCTCAAAACGTTACTCTACTTTCAAAACTTTAAAAACTTTTAAAAACTTTACTTTACTTTACAGAAAAAAATCCAAATAACAAACAATTAGACTCAGGTCCACATATGACTTCTACTGATTGTGAGATTACAGAGTCAGACAATTTAGCTGACAGCCAAATGTCCATACCTCGAAGTAATCTCAGTCCTCAGCAAAAGTCGTAATCAGACCACCGAAGTCCAACTGAGGTGGCCCCACTTTGGGCGCCATTTTTGTTATGGAACTAGTATGAGAGTGATGTACTTCGGACGTTAAGTCCAGACTACCAGGATGAGCTGGCAGATCACCCGATAACAGCGTTGTATACAGGGCGGCATGCTAGTCCACCACGACTATTGGCGGAGAGTGTGTGGGGGGGGGTTCCACGAAACAACCTGCCGCTGTTAACACCCATATACAAAAAGAGATATCGTGCCTTCAACAAAAGAACAGCTAGCACACACACTCGGTCCTGAAGGGACCCTTACTTCACTTACCTGTATCTAGGTGGAAGGCGTAGGTGTTCTACCTTCCTTTGCCAGCCCCATCCTCCCGTTTGACTTTGGGTGGCACTATTTTCCCAAGTCCCTTATTATCAGCACTTCGTGTAGTCTTTCATAGAGTTAATTTCCCGGAAACACATTTTCTGTCTTTGGGACAGTTGTTAATGAATTGAGGTTAGTGTGTGCTTCCTATTTGCTTTTACTGGATTGAGATTTCTAAATATACAGTAGAAAATATGTGTCAATAAAGATAGAGAAGAACAGGAGAATCCTTCAGTTGTCCAGTGTCCCGTCATTGGAGAGGATCCAAGTAAACATAGTCGTTTGACGATAAAATCCAAGGTTGTTCCATTTGAGAATAATTCAACGGATACTACTATTTACATGGCATGTTTGCCACTTGCCCTAATTTTATTTTGAGTGCCCTACACAGGCATAATTATATACATTTTATAATGCAATTGTCTGTCTTGCAAAATCAATGCACGAAAATCTTGCGGTAGAGTGTGAGAACAACAATTATGAACTGGATATCTTTTCACAGTCACATCACAAGTGTGACAATCGTTAAATTTAGTTCTTCTAAAATAATTTAAACGAACTTTATGTTATTCATAAATTTTGCACTCGCCTGCAGTAAAAGTCCCAGCAAGGTAGTTTGCAAATGGACTTACGTTGACATTACTTGGGCCATTTCCATGAATGATAAATTTAACATCAGTTTCAGCGCCATTGAGATGTTGAAAAACTTCAGATTTGTAATCTGATCTGATTTTTTTACGCTTTGTTCGAATGTCCTCCCTAAGGATTATTCTTCTTTTTATTATTTACACAGTTCTCACAAACTTCTGATGAATAAAGTTGTAATGCAGCTTTCGATGAGGGATAATAATTCTTGCCGTTCCCTGGACTACTCGAAAATTTCTAGGGTATTTGATTTATCTGATTTGTCCTAGCAATGTGAAAGCGAAAATTTTACCTCTTTTGGCAGGATGTCTCCGCAAATTTTTGATGATCACCAAGTTTCTCCGGGATCTTTTTCACAACGTACTTGTTACAGCAATACGACAGGAAAAGTGGTCTTCTTCTTCGTTGTCATCACCAGCATGTCATATCGAGTTTGGGGAAACGCATCTCTCTCGGTCGGGATGCGTTTTAACTTTCTGCTAGACGCGGCCGCTTACACGCTTGCTTCAGTACTTTGTGTAGCATACTGCTATATGCAATATGCTACGACCATAACAACGATTTGCCTTTTGTTTTATTTTTATTTTTTAATTTTTCTGTTAAATAATTATTTCTACGGACAAATTTAGCTGAAGGCGAAATTTGTCGTGGGGTTTTCTGAAGCAAAACGACTTGGGTGAAATTGAAACTTTTGTTTTTCCCAAGTCCTTTTGTGGCAAGTTTATGTCGGGGTGGCGAAGAAATTGCTCATGCAATCTCTTCCTCTACGTATGGAATTATATTAGACACATTGGTGCTCCCTTCTCGGGGTTTTTAGCCAATCGCTAAGGCGTTGTATGTGTACTGCGGTTTACATACCCAACATAACTTCCCTACGTAAGAACTAGAGTTATTCTTGGAAGAGGAGTAACTCTCGATGAAAGCTAATTGTGCCGGGTATGATTGTAGGTCCCTTTGCTTTGGTGTATACGGCAGGCAGGAACCAAGCCGTACTGACGATTATACGGTTCTTGCTTATATGAAACGCCCTCTTTTTGCAATGAAATTTCTTTTTTAAAGATTTTTCGTTTCCATAAAGAGTTTTTTCCACTTAATTCTCGAGCTGCAGACTTAGCAGCAAACTGAGTCAATTTCATATTGACGTATTTCGCTATGAAATTTTATAGCAAAACTCTGTGTTACTTTGTTTCAGGGATTGTAGTTTCTGGTCTGCTAGGCAAACCTTTAATCATTTGAGTTCGACTTCTCACCAGCGACAGTGTAAAATTTATACGACTATTTTATTCCACGATCCTGATGATGATTTTCACGGTAAAACTACACAACGAACCGTGGCGCAGCCCGACTGGTCTCAGCTCCGTGGTCAGATTAGAAGTATGTCTGCTTGTTCTGAGTAGACGTTATTGTAATTAGCTCCTGTCAATTTGCATATTTCCGCGAGTTATGCCACTCCAAATTCATCAGATAGTGTTGTGATTTCAAGCCACGGTTGTGTTTCGTTTTTTTCCAAATTAATTTTGTGCTTGACATTGTTTTTAAACGCTTAATCGACTTTATTTTATTCCTGTACACAATGGGTAAAAATACTGCAAAACCAAATTCCAAAGGCTGTACTAACACCAATGCACAATCCACACCAATTAGAATAACGAGAGGGACCGCAAAGACTCAGCTGAGTGGAAAAGGTGGATCTGCCTCTCTGACATCTATTCGATCGAATTCCATATGTTCCACCGATCATTACGAGCTATTGGAGAAGAAGTTGCTGAAAAGTTTAATTCAGGTAATCTCCGAAAAGTTTGAGGAGTTTGAAGAGCACACGCTCGGAAAAATTGATGAGATTGTGAATGTGTCACACTCGGAGATCGCAAAACTGAGTGACGATTTACTAGATCAGCTCAGTGAGGAAATCGCTGAGGTTCGTAAATAATTGGATGATACTCATCGATTAAGCAGATTATCAGATGCTGCGGTGACTGGCATTCCGCACAGCCTGCATGAGTGCCCCCGGAAGTCGCTTTTAACTATATCTACTAAAATCGGACATACATTGTCACCATATTCAACTGCGTTCCGGCCCAAATACATATCAGCTAAATCAAACAATTTCAAGCGGAGGGATCCCCCTATTATCATTAAGTTCTCCTCGATTGCTGAACAGAGACAGTTTCTTTTAAAATTCAAGAGTGCGGGCTTGTTAACTCTTAATGAGCTGTCATCAAATTTTGTCTCGACAAGCAAAGTGAATGTTTTTGAAAGCCTCACTACCAAAAACAGTAAAATCCTACGCGCCGCTCTTAAACTGCGTAATGATAACTCTCTCTGCTGCTTTTTCTCGGCATGGGGAAGTCTACGTGCATATTAGGAAGAATGATCCGCCGGTGAAGATCATATCACTTGACTCTTTGGAATGCATCGTTGCGGAAGCGAATCAAACAGCAGCTGATTGACATGATTTTTTGTTTTTTTTTTTTTCTGAACTTTTTCTTTTTTTTCTTCATACATACGTAGTTCTCATTATTTGTTTTGTACAATTTTAGTTAAATTGGTTCTTTTTTTCTTCTTTTTTTTCTTTCTTTTGTAGTGATTAATTTAGTCATATGTATCGCTTTGCTCTTTTTATTTTTTACACTCAGTTTAGTTCATTAACCTCTAATAAGAATTACTTCATTTCTTACAGGGTACTGCTGTGCATGGGTTATTTGTCGTTTGCGATATTCATCTTACCTGCTGAAATGCCTTGCATTATAGTGGTTGCCGTGCCTGTGCCTGTTTTGAAACTTTCTATTCCTTAATGCTTCCGAGTACTACTTCATCGAATAGTGTAGGATCCATGTTGAATGTGTTTTGCAATAAATTACAAGGTCTACGCATCTGTCATCTTAACGTTCCTAGCGTACGGGCTAAGCTGGATGGATTTAGGAACACATTACAATGCCCTAAACTTCATGCAATCCTCGTAAGTGAAATGTGCCTGCAAGACGATATCCCGTGCTCTCTGGTTTCGCTTCCCAATTATAAAATTTTCCGTAATGATCACGGCCGGAAGAACTAGTGGTGGTGTAGCGATATATGTGCGACACGACCTTAAGGCGAGAGTGGTTTCTAGATCGGCGAACAACTTAATTCAGTTCTTATGTGTTGAGATTGATACGGTAGCTAATAATTGCATTTTATGCGCAGTGTATGCGCCTGCCGGTCAATTTATTAGTGATGCTCGCTTCGCCTTTATCAATGCTATTTCACACCTAAGTCAACGGTGCACTAACATAATTGTAGGCGGGGATTTTAATGTAAATGTACCCAAGAAAAGCCTGGACACCGATATATTTTTATCCGACATGCTTACCTCTCATTTAACTATTGTTAATAATCACCCTACATATCATAATTGGTCGAACCCTTCCACATTAGATTTATTTTTTGTTTCAGACCCTTCTCTTGTGCTTTTTTTTTCAATCAACTGAGCCTTAGTGTTCTGGATCATGACATTATTTTCTTCACCTGTGACATAAGAGTTCGTTCCCGTCCAAGTCCGTCCTTTTTTCAGTTCAGAGATTTTAAGAACCTTGACTTGCCTTCGCTTTGTGCAGAATGTGAATCATTTCGCTGGGATCACATTTATAATATTGTTGACATAGATGAGCAGGTATCGTTTCTCAATAATTCTATTGAGTATATTTATAACAAGCATGTTCCTCTTCGAATGAAAGTATCAAAGCCAGATTCCTTTCCCTGGTTTCGTACTGAAATTGAATCAATGATCGCAGAACGTGAATATCTGTATTTCAGGCATCGAAGATTTAGGACTACTACAAGTCGCAAGCAGTACACGTTACTAAGAAATAAGGGTAATCTTAAGATTCGCGAAGCCAAGCTAGCGTATTTTAAACAGAAATTTAATCTAAAAACTTCTGCGAAAGTGCTTTGGCGAAATCTTCGAAATACCTCCGTATATGGAAAAAAAAGCACTTAACTGCAATCTTAGCCCAAGTGAGCTTAATAAATATTTTGCCGGTGATCATAATTTGCAAGCTTGTAATCAGTCCGCCTTAGAAAGTTTAAATGTCTCGCCCAAGCTTGTAATCAGTCCGCCTTAGAAAGTTTAAATGTCTCGCCCATGTCAGATGGCTTTAGTTTTCGTGGTGTGGATCGTGGGGAACTATTAAAGGTAATATTCTCTATTAAATCGCATGCCATTGGCCCTGACAACATGTCTCCGCGGATAGTGAAGTTAATATCTCCCTTTATTGTCGGCCCTAATTTGCATATTTTTAATTGCTGCATCACTAAGTCAGTATTTCGCAAGATCTGGAAAATTGCGCATGTGATCCGTATCCCAAAGAAAGCGACAGCAGATATTCCTGCCGACTTCAGGCCTATCAGTTTACTTTGTTTCCTTGCTAAAGTGCTCGAGAAGCTGTTGTATTGGCAGGTTCAGCATTATATGCTCCAAAATGATCTTCTTAGTCGATGGCAGTCTGGATTTCGACCTAAACATAATTGCGAAGGTGCTCTCGTGAAAGTTACAACGGACATCCGCTCAGCACTTGATCGGCGGGAAGTGGATATTATGTCGCTTCTGGACTTTTCCAAGGCTTTTTATAGTGTCTGCCATATTAACCTGCTGAGAAATATGTCTTACAATTTTGATTTTTCGAACCGAGCCACCCTCTTAATAAAAGAATTCCTTCACGCTCGTTCGCAGAGGGTTACTTTGGGGCAAAATAATTCCTCCACCCTGCTTCCCGTATCTTGTGGGGTCCCACAGGGTTCTATTCTGGGCCCTGTGCTGTTCAACATTTACATTAATGATTTGACCGAGTATATTCGCGACGTTCACATGTATGCCGATGTCGTGCAAATTTATTTAAATCTATCTATCAACCCCATAACTCCTGTATTTCAAACAGAAGATGTTGTTTTTACGATTTGGATACTCTGTATAGATATGTAAAGAAAAATATAATTTTCTTTAATTTAATTATTCCCGCGGATCGAGTAAAGTTGCAGATGGGGTATACACGGATGGATATTTATAGGTTATGATCCATGATGAAGCATAACCTATAAGTACTGCCTTGTGAAAACAATCGAATGAAATTTATTTTGTTAAGTGAAAGTTATTATAATAAAAAACCAATTGTGATTTAGGAACCGACATTGTAAAACAACATTAAACGTCTTTTCTTTTCCTACAGGTAAAGTTTTTTTTCGTAATTGTTCAATTCTACTGTTTGTTCATAAGAAACTTACTCATAATCTAACACAATACATCTTTTCTTATAGAGAAACTCTGTTGATCTTTAATTAACTGTGTCATCCAAATCACTACGAATAAAAAAAGGGAATATCTTATAGATATGTCCCCGCTTTTTGCAGAAGTCACAGGTCATATTTTGTAAATAATTGTGCGTATCCAAATGTCTGAAGTCCCAGCGTGGAAATGGCGCGCGTGGATGTTGAGCATGTACATAAGGCGGGTTATTGAACTGTCCATTGGAGCCATTGGATATGGCTGTTTTGTTAATGGCGTTTGGACGAAAACCGTGTTTGCTTGCAGTTTTACCGTATCCAAAGCCTATTGCATCATCGTATCTAAGTCGTTCTGTACCAACGTATGGAGGTACTGACATAGATTGGGTTAACCAGTCCACTTTTGAGGGCATTTTTGAACCAGCCTGCCACTTGTGTCTTCACAGCTGGGGCTGCCGTCGCTCCGCACTACAGTACCACCGCCTCGATGCAAACCGTCAAACACTGCTTCACTCTTGTAGTGAAGGCAGTGAGAGCTTCCAACGGGTTTTGTCGCATTGTGATAAGCTTATTTACCAGTTCCTGGTGTGATTGCCGTGGTACACACTTTCTGTTCAAACCTTCCTACAATTCACTAAAAGCAGTCGGAGTGTCCGAAGCAAACAGCTGAAAGGCGTCGCTACGAAGCCTTGTGGGGCATTTTCATTGGTAAGCAGAGGCATGAGCTGGGCCGTGAATTTGGCAACCTTAGCGCTGCCTGATTACCTTTTTGTTTGTAGGTTTGTGGGGTAGTTTCCTAGTATTTACTGGGGCTACGGGGATTGTTTCTGGGCTAGAATACGTGCAGGATGCTTCTAGCCAACCACAAAGAAAGTTTTCGACAGTGGACTGGTCAGAGGTATCACTACTTATGTCGCTGACACTATCCTGCCTTTGAGCACTTACAACTACACTGGCTTAACTGAGTGAGTGATTTCGATAAGCTCCTGTTTAAATTACTCTGTATATCTTTTTTAAAGTTTTGTATTTGAGTGAGCCTTTGCTCTGTGCTTTGCTTTAATATATGATCAAGAGCGTCGCGATCTTTGATATTGAGCTGAGCTGAGCCTGCCCAAATATGGGAGTTATATTCTAATCTAGGCCTGATATGAGACTTGTAGATTTGCACCAAGTGTAGGAGTACAAAATTTCTTGCATCTTTGCAAGAAGCCCACACATTTTATCGCATGCATTTTTGGCGATACCAAAAATATGATTGGACCAACTATGATTGGTCGATTTATCAATGCCTAAGATATTAAGGGATGACGAGTTCGAAATAACTTCTCCATCGACGGAAATGGGTTGAGCGGGTGGTGCAGTACGTTTGAGTGACAAGAGACAACATTGCGCTTTGGAAGCATTAAACAAGACGCAATTCGCTCTGCCCCAAGCGAGTATTGTCGGAAGGTCATGGTTTAGTGAACTGAACATGTGGCTTCGTTTCTCAGCTGTAGCATTTCCACGGGATTCAACTATAGAGTCGAACGAGTACATGAATGAAGGGTATTGTCGTCTGCAAAACTATGTATAAAATTGAAAGTGAGAACTAGCAGATCATTAATAAAAATGAGGAAGAGAATAGGAGAAAGCACAGAACCTTGAGGTACACCGGTTACTTTAGGTGCAACTAGGGGACAAGTTAAAATAGTACCGCTTCGGAGGCGAACTACTGCTGCTTCTCGCTGTTGACCTGCAGTCTGGCAATCCCGGCTACTTGATTATGGATGATTGACTTCTGAGACGTTGCTTGTACTTTCCGGGAAGTGTTGAAAATTATCAACTAGGGATTCCTCAGCATCGGATGAAGGTAAGCAGTCTGTGCTCACGTCTGCCTCAGGTGCCTCTTGGATATAAATCCCGCGTTGTCCAAAAGAGGGACTTTCAGCCCACTTAGGGTGTTCCCTTCTGGAATATTCTTGCAACTAAAGAGGCTCCTGCCGTTTTAATTTCCTGAAACGTAGCTTCTAGGTTAGGATTCCTCCATTTGCCACCGGGGGACCCTAGGCCCACTTACCTACCTCTGAATATGTTTCAAAGGGGAGCTCAAAGCCTTCTTCGAAATCACCTTCAGCCTAGGAATAATGTTGTCTTTCTCTCGAGTTAGTTTTGAGTAGATATCTGTTATCCTCCTTCTTGACACTTGATAGCAAAGAGCTTAAATGGAAATTCCAGGTCCTTTGGTGATATTATTCACACTGCGCCAATTTTTTTATAGCTAACTCGGAACGAAAAATATAAAAATCTGTAATTTAAAAATCTTAACTAAAATGCAGGTAAATTGTTCCTACGATGAATTCCTCAAAAAACCTCCCTCGAAAACAATAAATTTAATTCAATTTAAAAACAATCCGTCCCACGATGATAATATGATGTTAGCAGCAATTATATTGGGTAACCCTCGCGCGATGCAGCTTCTTCAAATATAAAAGCTAAAAAACAAATAAAAGGAGCATCAATGAAAATATAAAAAATTTTATGATCTGAGAATTTAACCAAAAACAAAACTTTCCTATTATAGGAAACTGCTTCCATCATCGTAATCCTCAAAACGTATTTTCATATTTCATTTTTAAAAGAAAAAGATAACCTTCTCTTAGCCTTGTTAATTAATTAATATGCATTTGAAGCTTACACTTACGTCTGTTCAATTTTAACTTCAGTAGATAATACGACTACCTGTTATTTGGTATAGTAATCTCAATAACATTATGATAAGATCCTATCATCACAATGTCGAACTATACCCCGGCGAGCGCTTTGGAAGATATACCAACATTAATGTTTTGAAAATAAGTCGCACTACCGTGGAGTGGTATACGTATATATAAAGAATAGTAAAAGAAATATTAATATTAATAAAGTACATATAAAGAATAATCATATAATTCTCGTTTGATTGCCACACGGCGGTGAGTTTCAAGTATCCAGGGACCCCTCTTTCTTAAAGGATGTACCACTACGCAAAGTTAACCTTCCTTAGTCTAGCGGATTGAACTCGTGCACTCTATTGCCTCACAATAGTTCTTCCATGAAGAGAACGTAGCTCTTAATTGAGCACTTGCAGTTTCTAAGATCAAGTCTTTATTCCACCAGGGTGGTTAAGATTTCCTCGAAGGTTTCAACAAAGTCCATATTAATGGCCTCACTTATATCCTTGACCGAATTATTTATAGGGCAATACGCTACGCACTAGGACAATACGCTACGCACTAGGGCAATACAAAGCGGCTTCTGCCCCTGGTTCAGCGCCGAAATAAAATCCCTGATTGCTGAGCTGGAATTTTTTTTTTCCAGGTATCGTAGACTAAGGACTCCTGAAAGTCGGAAGTTTTACACGCTCTTAAGGAACAAAGTCAATGTAAAAATTCGCGAGGCTAAACGTATGTATTAAAAGCGTAAGTTTGATATAAGTGTTCAGCCGAAAATGTTATGGCGTAACGTGCGTGATGCTGGCGTACATGGAGGCAGAACGGCTAAGTGCAACCTGAGCCCTCAGGAACTTAACGAATTCTTCATAGTTGGTCATCAATCTCAGGACAATGATCAGTTGTTCTTGGCAGGCTTAGATTCTTCTTCCAGCTCTAGTGATTTTAGTTTCCAGGGTGTGGATAGAACTGAAGCCTTGAATGCGATTTTCGCTATTAAATCTAATGCAGTCGGCCCTGATAATATGGCTCCCCGTTTTGTGAAGCTAATTGCGCCGCTCATTATTGGCCCACTTTTACATATCTTCATTACCTGCATTACGAAGTCGGTGTTCCCAAAAACATGGAAATTAGCTCACGTACTCCCTATTCCAAAGAAGGCTGCGGCTACAGCTCATGCTGATTATAGGCCCATCAGCATCCTCTGCTTCCTGTCGAAGGCTCTGGAGAAGCTACTATACTGGCAGGTTCAACAGTACACACTGGAAAACAATCTTATAAGTGGCTGCCAATCTGGGTTTCGACCCAAGCATAGTTGCGAAAGTGTTCTCGTTAAAGTCACCACAGAAATACGCGCTGCACTTGATAAAAGAGAGATTTGCGTTCTGGCGCTTTTAGACTTCTCCAAAGCTTTTGACAGTGATTGCCATGTAAGCCTGCTAGAAAAATTATTTAATAAATTCCATTTTTCGTGTCCATCTGTTCACTTAATCAAGGAGTTCTTAACCGGGCGATCACAAAAAGTTACTCTTGGAGACTGTAATCACTCAAATTTCCTTCCTCTGTCTTCTGGAGTACCACAAGGCTCCATTCTTGGTCCTCTACTCTTCAGTCTATATATTAACGATCTGCCGGACATAGTTCAAGATGTCAACATCCACATTTATGCTGACGACATTCAAGTTTATTTCAGTCGCCCACCTGGTCTTATCGAAGACTGTGCGGCTCGAATAAACGACGATTTACATAATATATTAACCTGGTCGATTAACAATAAACTTAAACTTAATCCAGGCAAGTCACAGTGTATCGCCTTTTTCTTCGGGACTTTTGACTCTTCATCCCTTCCTCCTATTCTTTTGAATGGATCTTCAATCCCCTATGTGGATAAAGTCCGTAACCTTGGGGTCACCCTTAACTCCAATATGAAGTGCTGTGATCTCGTCAACTCTAACCTATCTAAGATCTACGCCACCCTTCGTCGTCTATGGTTGTCCACTAAAATGCTCACCCCTAAAATGCGCTGTCATCTTGTCAAGTCCCTAATATTACAGCATTTCACACACGGGTTACTTGTTTTCCCGAAACTAGATTCGCACTGCTCCAGAAAATTACATGTTGTATTTAACGATTGTGTAAGGTTTGTTTTCGGCTTACGAAGATTCGATCATGTTTCTCACCTGAATTTTGCACTGCTAGGTTGCTCTATTGAAGTATATCTAAAGCGTAGAGTATTATTCTTCCTTTTCAACGTATTGCACAACTCTCAGCCCGCTTAATTGAGAACCATGTTTCTACCCTTGAACACTGCCAGAGGCTATAAACTGCAAATATCTCGTTTTCAGACCTCTGTACTTGATGGATCCTATATTGTTCAAATCACTCGAATGTGGAATTCATTACCACACAATATCCAGAAGGCTAACTCAATCGGCACTTTCAGGCGTCTTTTTGTAAATTTTTTGAAGTAAGTAGTTTTGCTGTTGTGACCCTCACGCGCAGATCATATGTTTGTTATCGAAGTTATCTAATTTGGATTTATCTTATTTTATTCTCATTTGCTATACTTAATTGTTTTCGTAATTAATTTTTGTATCTTATCTTACTTATTTATCCATAATTTATTTGTTATTATTGTTTATATTTATTATTTTTCCCCATCTATTATCATTGATGTAGTATTAACATTTAATTTAGTTTACTTATTTCTATTCAGTTGTATTACTGTATTTCCACTCTAATTGGTGCTAAGAAAAAGATATGTAAATCTTGTAGTATCTCTTCCTAATAAACAAATATTCTATTCTATTCTATTCTATTCTATTCTAATATCTTTTATTTCGGAGGAATTGGTTTCCTAAAAGTTTTAGGAGCTTTGGGCAAGTAGTTTAATTTAAGGAAAGTTAGGCAGTGGTCCGAGAAAGATCTTTTGCTGGAAACTCTCTAATTCACCATCTTTAGATCATTTGATTCACTAATCACTAATGAACGTCAGATCTAATCCCTCCGCACTATTTACCATATTAATTATGGCAGTATCACCTTTATTACAGATCGTTAAATTGGACTCCATAACGAAATCGAATAAGGACGTACATCATTCGCTGATGTTGTGGCTAGCCCGACAAGTTCTAGCTCCTATTTCGCTTCATGGATGTGTCAGATAGTGCTGTGCACTGTAACGTATGCTTAATGATCTTTCGTTTGAGCCGCTTCTGGTGAATTTCGTCGAGTGCTCGAGGAATGTTCAATTCGTCTGCTTTACATCAATGTGTACTCACCACGATACAGACCTTGGACAGAATCAGCCCAGCATTCCACCTTAAGTCGAATGCTCTACGGTTCAGTTCTGAATCGACAGATTCAGTGTTCAGTAATGCTCGAGGTATTGATGTGGAAGAGCTTTCGTTTTGAACAGACCACCTCACACTCCTTTCAGTATACTACAACACGTGCGCAACGTGACGTGCTTATGTCATAAGACCTCCAAAGTTTACAGGATACAACGGATGGCGAACATATAGTTGCGGGGAGGCATAGCTTGCAGAGTAGTCTACTGTTTTCCTTCTAATTACAAAGATGCTGGTGTGGCTTTCAAATTATTACATCAAAGTCTTATGCATATGAGTTGTCAGATATTGACCAGCGAGCTTAGAAGATCTGCACAGTTTGTGCTGGTGAGTGCACCCTGTTTCACAGGTTCTTAACTTGCTCCACTCTGCACAATCTAACAAAACTTGTGCGCGATATGTGTTAGTTGATCCACCCGAATTTCGGCATTACTAGAACATCATTCTACTGGGGACCAGAAGTTTGTAGTCAGGTAAATTGTTTGATTATGATTATGAGAGTACTCGTATACATCTAAAGTGAAACGGAAACGTACACTTTAAGAATTGCTTTTTCACTACTACACCCAAGCCCCTATAGTACATGAACACTATAATCACAGCGCAACAAAAACGTATTGAAAACATACCGCCGTCTAAGAATTTGAGAGTGTACACCTAAGGAGGAACGAAAACGTAAAATTTGCGAACAGCTTTAACGTTATAATCACAGCGAACCAAAAATATATTAAAAACGTACCTCTGGATTTATTGATATGTGTGTCATAAAACCTGACAGCTGTTTTGTGCATGTTATTTTGTTTGTGACTCAGATAACAAAACGCCGCGGTAATATTGGTTTATCAAAATATTGAAGTGTAAAAAAATGTGATTAGATATATGTATATTATTATTATTATTGCACTTTTTTTAGTTTACTAAGCAATTTTGTGCTCGATCATAATTTCAATTTTATCTTTTCTTACTCGATGTACCTAACATTGTATCGTAGCGTAAGCTGGCGTTCTTTAATAAACGCTTTTATATTCTATTCTTATTAAGGATTGTGATGTTATTTTTAACGAATAAATTAAAATAGAAAAATTTGTTGTTTTTTTCAAAAGTCATTCACTCCACATTCAAAACGTTTCGTAAACTTAACGTAACTTTCATTTCGAAAACAAAACATTTTGGAGTACAGAATGCGAAATACCACTTCTCTTTGGCCTAATGTTTCGTTGCTGTTTCGCATTCACAACACCAAAACGTTTCTTTTGCGTAGACTTCTATGCAAGCATGTTTACATTTTCATTACGTTTTTGTTTCGCCTTGCTTGATGGGTCGCTGTTGATAACAGGGCACAGTACTTGCAAAGCTTGTCTACGAGCTTTTTCTACGCTTTGGAGCCATTCCAAGTGCTGTGGGAATGCCAAGCACTGCGTTCGAGATTTTCACCTGGAGGGATGATGAGGGCAGTTTATATGTGTCCTACATATGTGTCCTAATTGTTTGTTCATTGTCCCCATTGACGCCTTCATAATTTCTGATTAGTTAGCATATTTTTCCCTTTTTTCAGTCTTTTTATATTTATTTTAAGATAAGCCAATCAATAAAAGAATCTATTTACATACAAAAAACTATTGTTACCTTAATACTTTTAGATTTAGTGAAAATATATAAAAGAAAAAACAAAAACAAGACGAAAATCTATAATTGGACCAAGACAAATAATATTATACCATAGATAAAAATAATAGTTAAATAAAGTGAAAAACTCAAGTATTGTATGCAGACACCAAGAAGGAATTGCCCGATTTAGCTCGTTTTTGAACTTGTATTTACAATTTTTATGATAAGTCTCAAAATATATACTTAAAAACAAAAGTTTAGTATATCAACACTAAGAAGAGGTTGCCCAATGCAGTCCATTTTTATACCCTTAATGAAATCATATGGTATACTAAGCTTGTCATTCTGTTTGTTACGCTCAGAAATAATGCTGGTAGAGCAAAATGAGTTCGACATCCAGGCATAACATAAAATGTTATTTTGAGTTTTACATGTTCAGATGGAATGACAAACGTAGTATACCCTATGTTTCATCATCCAGAGTATAATAAGTTGAATGTGCCACCTGGAATATTGATGACGGATTTCAGACAACTCGAGAGAAGCTATAGTAATTTTTGAGCATTAAGGAGCTTCCCACAATCAGATTAATTCAAAATAGATTCGCGGATATTTGCTATGAACAAACCGGCCTTACCGCTGCTTGTTTCAGTAGGTACAAACAAATTATCAGGGAGCCAAAGGTCGTACATCAGTTTAATTTTCCTCATCTGGAAGGATTTTATGAAACGTTTTACAGTAATCGAGAGAAAAGTAATGCATCTCTGCTGTTGGTTAACTGGATCTGAAGAAAAAAACAATTTGCAGTTGTGGAGGATTGAATTACCTTGCCGATTGCTACAATTATTTGTAATCACATGAAATCCTGCTGAAAGTTTGCTGTATTATTGCTAATGGCGTAGCATTCTATTGAAAATTTAATGTACAACTATTATATACTGCGTTCCTTTTCTAGTCTTGAATGAATCTGTGTAAATCCACAGAACGATGCCATAATTTAGTAATTGTGTACACATAGAAAAGGAACGAAACAGAAAAATTTCAAGTGTTTGACATTTCGTCCATTTGACAAAAGCAAGTGTAAATTTATATACATAAAATGTTGTTTATCAAATTCAAAGCTATTTTCCAAAAAACTTAAGCTCATTATCCCGGGCAGTGTATAAACAACACATTCACGATTACAAGAAAATCGTTCTGCTTGACACCGGAAAAAGGTCAGGTGCATGCAGAATCATTCGGATTCCGGCAAAAGGGACGACAGATTGAAACTAAATCGTTTGACCCGAGTAAAAGAACGACATGAATTGAAACAGATTTATCCTGAACAAGAAAAGGAACACATGAATATCGAAGCTCTTTCGTATTTGCATTTATATCTAAATAAAACGTCTAATTTTTAACGTTAGTAATATACAGGGTGACCCGTATGTGGTCTTATACCCGAAAGATATGAATAAATCATCTTAAGCAAGCAAAAAAGTGTATGGGTGGGGTAGGCGAAATCCTAACGATTTCCAATATAACATTGGACTTCACTTCTGAACGTTAAACCCTATAATAAGGACTTAAAATTTCTTAGATTGATAATCGTTGGACCCTTCCAATGGTCTATAATTTTTTCCCTCCTCTTCTCCGTTTTGAAGGTATGGCTCAACGCAGTTAAAATGTTATAATTGTAACACGTTTTTTTTTTATTTAACTACTATTTTTATTATTTTTATTATTATTTATGTTTAAGAAAAGTGAAAAAAAACGCAGAACGGATTACATTTTCGGTACAGAGGTGATAAGTCATTTTAAAGCATAGCTTTTCGGCCTCTTAAACCCAATATGAAAAATGATGACGTGTTTTTTTACACAAATAATAGTTAAATAAAACAACGAGTTAAAACTCCACAATTGCAAAACGGATAAGACCATTGCTAAGAAAGGTCCAACGATTATAAATTTAAGAATTTTTAAGTTATCATCATAACGTAACGTTCAGGAATTGCGAGGTGATCTATAAAAACATTGCTAAATATCTTTAAGTCCGGTTATTTCGTAATCCCTTAAGGCCCGTTTCCACTGCGGTCTTCACACAGTGCGCGTACATAAAAATTAACAGAAATAGAGCAAAAAATTAAAATCTTAAACAGTACAGAGTCAAAGTTTTCTTTGCGTATCCACGGAAATCTTTCAGAAAACAATTGAAAAGTATCAAACTATGTTCTGAAAGACTGTACGCGCACTCTACAGAGACAAGACTTTATAGGTGGATACGACACTTGAATGCCAAAATTCTTGTGTGCGCACAATGTTTAATGTTTTCCTATTTTAGTTTAAATATGCCTCGGTTGCTATTTTGTAGTTTTAAAAAAATAGAAAAATGAATTTTGATGACAAAAATATAGCAATTTGACCTGCAGCATTTATTATTGTAGCGAGTGAAAAAAAATAAAACGCGAATTTGCGCCAATGCGTTTCTGTTGAGGAGCGGTTAGATATAACCCTGCGGAGATTCATATATGAGCCTATCACATTCATTCAAGGTTTCAAAACAACTGATATCCAGAATTGTACCTCAATCTTTAATTGTCTGTACTAAGTTTGTTTTGTGTTTTCCATATTAACTGGAAAACAAAAGATCTGCCCCAACAAGCTATTTCAAGACTTTTCAAGGTGTTTTTATGTGTATCCACTGGCTTCACTTATCCGCGCACAGTTCCCGCAGAAGTTCTCCGCACTGACGCAAGAGATTTTCCAATGGATACGTTTTGTATCCACTGGAATATCGGTGTGCGTGTGTAATCTCCGCAGAATGCGGAGACAAGACATTTCTCATCTCCGCACAATAATTTTGGTGGAGACACTTCGGCAGATAGCGTGTGGGGACAGTGCGTAGACAAAACTTTTGATGGATACGCACCGATTTTGCTTCCCACAATCATACAAATTTTGCTTGTCTAAACATGACCTATCCCTAGCCTTCGGGTGCAAAACCACATACGGGACACCCTGTATAATCCAACAGAAAAAATTATTCTGATTGCACATAAACAGAAAATAAGGTAAGTACGAAATCGCACAACTTTAAAATCCAAAATGGCAACAGCACAGTAAATTTCAGCAGCATTTCGTGTGATTACAATTACAGTATAACAGTGCAGTTAGCTCAGCACAGAACTTTGGCATATTACAAAAATTTCTCGTTTTGAACAAGGAATGAAATATATCCCATATACTTTTGTCTTTTGAATGAATGCGTAAAAAGAACTTAACTATGCACTTCCAATTACTCTCGTGTAGTCGGATACTATAGGGAGTCCAGTAGATTAAAATGATAGTTTGAATGGAAATTTGGAAATTAGAATGTGCCTTCTCTCATCCATGTAGAAATCTTGCTATGTATGTTCTAAATTTCGTTTCCCATCCTATGGTTTTTGTTCAATTTGTTTGCAGAAATACATTGAAGTGTCCTATTTTTAAAGGGAATATTTTCTAGAAAAAGTTCGAATTAGATTTTTTTAGCTGATTTCGGCAAAGCAAGTGCAAACAATTAGGATTTTGTTTATGTAGTTTTATTTTTATCATATCAACCCTTGATGCTTTTATTATCAATTCCAGAGCACCCTGCATATTTTATGGCTTTTCATTTTGAATCCAAATTATTTGATTTATGCACAAAATTCACAGCAAAAATATGTGATCATATAAGTTCCTCTTTGTTGACCTTTTTTATAGTCTCAAGTTTCACTGCGGATATTAAGTAAACTGAAATATGTAAAACAAAGACCGAAAATATCTATTTGAACTCTTGAAGCTGCTCTAAAAAAGGCCATTTATTTACCTTAAAACTGCATATATTACAAGTTAAAAATTAGGGTGATTTTCTATGTTTTTTTTTTTACTCTTTCCTTGTAACTCAGTGAAATAAATATTATTCAGTGATAGTTATAGAGGACATGGTGGAATCGTTTTCCCCAAATCTTACATCGATATCTGGATAATCTTCAGCTGAAGGTGTCGAGGAGGTAGATATGCTTGGTTGGATAGTTGGTGTTGGTGTACTAACAAAATTATTGGAACAAGTTTTATTGTTTTCAGAAGAACATCCGGACTCTGGAAATTCTGTCGGTGGCTCTGGCTTGATTTGTTCCTCGCTTTCATTTTCTTTACAATTTAGATCTTTGCTCTCATTGCATTTTTGCTTTCCTGGCTTAATAATTTTTTGTAAACTGTTTTCTATATAATATGCTGGTCTATTTATATGACCTTGAGAGTGATGAACATTGTGGGGAGAATAATGTCCGTAAGGATATTTCGGTACGAGAGGAT
Organism: Dioctria rufipes; assembly: GCA_963924295.1. NCBI lineage: Eukaryota > Metazoa > Arthropoda > Insecta > Diptera > Asilidae > Dioctria > Dioctria rufipes. Next base: position 118,024,483 of record OZ002741.1, read on the forward strand.
TAAAAGATGGATAAGAATGATGAAAGTGATGTGGATGGTAGGGACCATGAGTATATATAGGATTGCTTGTTCTAGTAGGATGATAATATTGAGGTCCTTCTCCTGAGTATTCTAATTTATCTGCCCAAAATATAGGAGGTAAATATCCATGAGAATTCATCCCAAATGATGGAAAATTATGCTCACCATGTACAGGTGAATATTTTTGTTTGTGAGAAGACAAAGATCTCTGTGGAGAGCGTTGGTGTCCCGCATTCTTTCCTGACTTATTGTTATCACAGACCACATGGGCCCCAGTTACTTTATCATTATTATTCCATTGATAATTAAAGTGTCCACTAAAATAAGCAAAAGTGGGATATAGTGAACGCATCAAAGGCACATGACAGGGCGAGAAGCTATACCACATTCGATTTTCAATATCTGTAGAAAATCTTGGAGCAATTTCTGGTCTGAAATCAGATTCCTCTGACGAACTGAAAAAAACAAAATTGGATGCAAAAGACTAGCATAATTTATGATAATAGAAAGCACTTACTAAAGCTCTATCGACTTTTGTATTTCAAAAGGAGGCATAGAGCTAGTTTCCATCAATGTACTGATTAAACAAGATATCTGAAATAAGATTAAATACAAAAATATACATTAAATATAAAGTAAAATAAAGTTATTAAAACTGAATGGCTTTATAGGTAATTCTGGGAAATACAAAAAAGCATTTAAAAGCGATTTCTCTCTTTTGTTAAGAAATTTGACATAGAAATTCGGTGCAAGCGAAATGAAGACTAAGTACACAGTAAAAACTAAATTCCTAAATTCCCTAAAGTGAATGCCAACAATTTGTGACACAAAGATTAGGTATTTGACGATAAGATTAGAGAAAGCTCCACCTAGGAAAATGTAGATTAGGTTTTTATCCCTAAAATGTATGGAATTTTTGTTTTTTTTTCCTTAAAATTATTAAAATTAAAAAAAATTAAAAAATTAAAATTATTTTTATTGTTTTCCCCAAAATATAGGGAATAGGTGCTAACACCACACTCCACTATAGGTGATAGAACTGCACCCCTTGAAAAACCATAAGTTTGAGCTGAATAGCTCATTTCTTATGGCCCATACTGCTAAATAGTACGGAATTTATGTTGGTGCGCTGGGCACGCTCAAACAAAATATTGAAAAACAATATATGACTCGTTTTCAAAAACAATGTGAGAATTATATAAACGAAAATATATTTCCATAAAAAATGTGGCATAATACCTAATTTATTGAATGTTCTCTTCCTTATATCCAAGAGACGTTAACATTTTGGGAATTTTACGTATACTTTAGAGGTTTCTGGTGCCAAGTACCTAAATTCATGGAATTTTCCATTGATTTGGGGAAATTAAACTGATTTTCCCTTTATATCACATTCATATATTATATTTATATATATATATAATATATTTATATTACATATATTTTTAGGGAAAGAAGTGTCCTAAAGTTAGGGAATAGTCTTACTATTTTTTACAGTGTACTCTAAGTAGTTAATTTTACTCAAATACATATTGATATGCAACGTGTCATATTTTCTTTGATACGAAGTAAATAATAATAATAATAATGTGGGTTTAGCTGAGTGGCACTTGTATTCTTCAGTTTCATTTCTGGCCAAGTTTTCTGGAACATCAAATGGAGAACTTGTGTGAAATTCCCTGTAACTATCATGAAAAGGTATGCTTTTTAAAAAAGATTCATATATTTCCAATATTATTATAAGAAAGAATGTTGCCCATCTTCTTTCTGCCCTTTCTATTTACTGATTTAGTGTGCTCGTCTCCGTCTAACTACTCATAAGCTATACAGATTCACATTTGAAGTTTAAGGTTTTCTACTCAATTTCATAATTTCATAAATAATAGTCAATATTTTACATTGCTGTAAATAGAAAAAAAATATATTAGTTTTGGAGAAATAGCACTTTGAAATTTGTGATTGTTTTTTATGAAGAAAAATAATAGCATAGTTCTTTTTTAAATGACATGAAAGTTTTACAAGTTTGCTTACAGCATTCAAAACTTCATGTCTTATATAAAAATTATGTTTCCTGAGTACAGTCAGACTAAGCACCTAGGGCAAAATAAAAAAATTTGATAGAATTCGAACAAATTCATTTCCAATCAAAAGAAAAATGCAAATTGCAGAATTGGCTTATAGATCTATCAAAACATCCACGTTCTAGTTTCAGCACATATTTTTTGTCCAATAGCAAATACACATATTATCATATAATAATGAAAGGCATGAACGCTTGAGTCTAATACTGATGTTTAGATTGAATGTAAAAACAAAACGTTGTAAGAATGTTTAAAGCGTTAACTCTTCTAAGGGAAACAAATAATGATGTTTTAATACGTCTGATTTTCTTTCTAGATTTCCAATAAAGTCTCCTCGAGATGATATGTAGGACCATGGCGGTATTTTCCAATTACATCAAATCACCGCTCTTTCAGTAACAAATGATGAAATCCGAAAGAAAATGGCAAAAGATGGCGAATGCAAGGAATACTACCCAGTTTTACGGAACAGAGATGCTTTACCTAATAGAAATCCGCACTCAGAGTTTTCACTGCTTGACGGATTTAATTTCCCCGGCATACGCGTAATGAATTTATGAATGTATATGTAAATGTTTAAATCATTATATTACCATATTTGTAAATTTATATCATTATTTATTAAAAGCATGGAAGCATGAGTTGTATCTCCTTCCATATAAAAAACAAAAACAAAAAAACAACAACAAGAAAAAACAACAAAAATAGAATGAATATAATTCATAATAAATAATCGTGGCTTGTTTTGCGTAATTAAATACTTTTGTTTATAGGAAGTAAATAATAATCAGCTGTAGGTGGTTATAGCGAAAAATTCAGTAAAACTATATTAAATATAAAAATAAAAAAGTCAAAAAGTTATTATATTATTATTACTATACCTAGATTAAATAAAAGTTAAATAAAGTGAAACGGAAAAGTTCTATACAGCTTCTCAGAAAGTGCCCAAATATAAAATGAAAAACGCACTTTTGGTATGGTAGCCCTACGAAGGAGTTGACCGATTTGTCTCCTTTTCAAACTTAAATTCACTTCTTCTTTTAAAAAACGGTGTGCAAAATTTGAGCACTCTAAGTGAGTGCATTTTCGCGATGACGGACAGACGGACAGACACACGGACGGACAGACCTAGTGATGGGAAGACGGACGGTCGGACAGACAGCCGCACATGCAAAATTCAAAATAACTTTCCATATTGGGCGTGGTGTACAACCCACGCTGCTCTACTAGCATTATTTCTGTGCGTTATAAACGAAATGACAAAGTTAGTGCACCCGATGATTTTAGCTAGTCCTCAATAGTGCATAATAATCTTTTTTTGTTTTTGACCGAAATACCATCACTAACAAAATTTTGTTCCGTGTAGCTATGCTTTTTTATGTAAAACATAAACCATTAAAATTCAATTGGCATTTGAAACGCAAAAATCGGTTATTCAGTTTTGAGAATTGATTTTTTGAAAATGACGTTTCATCGTAAACTCACTCACTCACTCACTCTAACCCCCCTAGTAAGGCGAAACAAAAATATGTAGGTGAGCTATTTTGGTATTCCAAATTCATTAAAATCGAAAATGGTTCGGTCCAAAAGAAGTCATTTTTGATCGTTTTTGTGTGGAATTGGGTGTACTAATATCAATCAGTTACACCTAAAGCATTCAATAAATAACTAAAGGAAGCGGCATATAGGCTCAAAATTTAAGCCATATATTAGTGCGCAATAATTTCACAAAACACTAAAATTCAATGAAAGTATACACTTAAAGCTTTTGAAACAGCACTGTTTAAAATTTCTAAAATTTATTAAGACCAATGAACTTCAAAAACTTTGGCTGAACTACCGAAACTCTGAGTTTGCTAAATGCAGAAAAGTCAATATAAGTGAATAAAAAAATAAAAAATAAGTGAATAAGTAAAATTCGAGTGGGTTATTCACACAGACTGTATTCAAAAATAAGGCCGCTTCCTATTTTATTTATTCAATGCATATAGGAGACTTAGTTCAAGTGAGGTTTTATAATAATCGATGTATCAAGTGGAAATTCGGGTTCGTTTATTCCAAGAAAGGAAGGCTACACTACATTGCTCTGGTTGACAACGAAAAGCATTTTCTTCACATTGATGAATGAAAACCTACCAGTTGCAATGTATTCAACAAAAGCCACTGACATTTAACATTCCAAAGATGGATACTGACAGCCAATATAATTCAAAGATAGATACCACTGAAGACACAACTTCAAAACTTTACTCGACTGACAATGTACATACAGGCAGACCAATAAGCCAAAGCTCTCAAGAATACTTCCCAAGCCATGAAACAGACTTCCTCACTACTACATGAGAGCCACAACAGAGTCCTAACATTTTAAAATATTTGCAGTATTCTTATCTAAAACTGACAAAAGTTTGATTTGAATAGCTCTTCCGCCGTAAACTACTAATCATACAGAAAAGTGGAAATTGAAAATGAGAACTTTTATACTTTCCCAACAAAATTATTTGAAAAAATTTATCTTAACCAAATGACTATAGTACGATTCCTCAAACAAAAACCCTTAACTCAGTAATAATTGCAAAAGGCTGAAATAGCATGAATGCCACACGCATATGTTGACGCCAAAACAATTTTCGAATATATGTTACGACATTAAGCAAAACCAAAACCCTCGAGAATATTTCCCAAGCCATGAAACAGAAATCTATATGTGTGCGTTCGGAGTCCGTTTTCTAAAATGTTCTATATTGATACTTATGGAAAAGTGCTAAGCATTGGCTTTATGCATGCTACAGAGCCTAAACTACTATCTATATGGGAAAATAGTCTGGTAGTAATTGACAGCTTGATTCCTTATCTTCCCAAAGGCTACACTTCCTATATACCTTACTTAACAAAATAATAAAATAATTTTGATTACAAAGTAACCTTACAATTTAACGCTCAATACCTCTCAGCTGAGTGATAATGGCATGTGTGTATGTGCAGCCGAAGTCCGAAATCTGTACGTAGGTTTGTGTCCTGAAAGTATGAAAATACATATAAAATTAGCCTAGACCTGGACCAAAAGTCAGATTAGAGACATCTAGCGTAAAAGACAAAAACCCAACATGCGACAATTTAAGACGAAAATGGAAATTTGCAGTTCAAAGAAATTGAAAATTTTTAAAGAGAATTAACTCTCCTAAATTTTATTTTGCACATAGTTGTTAAATATGCTATTTTGCTTTATATTTTTAAAACTTTCAACGAAATATTGCAATTTCTCGTCGGTGAAATATCGAGAGAAAAAACAAGTACTATTAGAGTTAAACAATTAAAAAATGCGCCACTAAAAAGGAAAAAACTCGACGTTATTTGCTAGATCTAGGCTTTCTCTCTCTAAAATAGTCACAATATAAAGAAATGAGAATACCTACTAAGAGGAATTTGATTTGAAAAAAATTAATTTTTACCATTTTTTACAAGTTTCCGAGCTAATATCTCCATTCCAATGCATTTTTTTTTTATTTTTCTCGACGTTATTTACTAGACTTCTTCATTACCTTTAATTTAAGATATAAATCGTTATTCTGCTACAAATAGTTTGCTAGAAATTTGCATTGAAAAATGTATGGAATTTGCAAATCTTGGTACTGACTCCTCTTAATTTTTTTAAATAATTTTGTTATTAGAAGTATGAAAGTTTTATTACGGTTCGGAAGATAAGAAAGCAAGCTTAAAATTATCACAACAACATTTTTCTGTATGAATAGTAATTTAGGGCAGAGGAGTTATTCAAATCAAACTTTTGTCAGTTTTACATAAGAACACTTCAAATATTTTAGAATGTAAGGACTCCGTTGGGCTTCGCATGTGGTAGGAAGGGAGTCTGTTTCATGGCTTGTGAAGTATTCTCGAGGGTTTTGCCAAAACCGCATGAGAACCCCAACGGAGTGTTAACATTCTAAAATATTTGCAGTGTTCTTATGTAAAACTGACCAAAGTTTGATTTGAATAGCTCCTCCGCTCTAAACATACAGACAAATGGTATTCTGATAATCTTAAGCTTAAGCTTGCTTTCTTATTTTCCGAACCGAAATAAAATTTGTATACCCTTCCTAACAAAATTATTTAAAAAAATTTATCTGAACCAGCATTGGGGCATGAGGCATGGGGGAGGAGGAGGCAGGGAGGTGGTATCTGTCCCTGAATTACATTTACAAACATCGTAGTATAAAGTTCCCCGTGTATATTCCCCTCAAATCACTTACCGCTTTCGCTTTGGCCTGAGTCCCACTGATCGCGGCCGCTACTTCCATCGTTGCCAATGACGGATAACGGACGAGCCTCCCAAATGAAAATCAACGCTCTTCATGATTGCTGTATATTCCGTCAAACTCGACTCCGTGTGCAACCAACTACAACAAGTAAATATTAACATAAATGCAATATACGATCGCATAAATAAATTAACAGACGTACTTCGATCTCAACGCAATAGAGAGCTCGAAATATTTGAGAAGAATAGATCCGTCTGAAAATGTTGTAAAATTCTTCAAAATATCTATCTTCATTCCATACTTAGACTGTTTACGCGCAAAACAGCTTTTTCGCTTATGTAACCTTTATTTTTGGCCCTTGCAAAAGATATATAGAACCTTTGCGGTGGTGTTCCACAAAATTTCATTGCCGAGGCTCCCACGTGGTGCGAGTTGGGCAGACGATGCAACTGATGCGACCTTAAACGGAACCCTTTCGCAGATTTTATTGCTCAAGCCACCCCTTTTTACCCAGCTATATGCGAGGCTGTCAAGATTGGTCTGACTATTTCAGTAACAACATGTAGTATTGAACATTCGTTTAGTGCGTTACGCCGTGCCGAAACATGGAATCGATAAACGATGGAAGATTCGAGGCTAAGCGGCCTGTCCATACTCAATGTTCACAGACAAAGTGTAAAGGATAATGCGGAATTCATTGACAAGGTGTTGAACAATTTTGGTCAACAACCTAGACGCTTAAAGTTATTATTCAAACAGTGTGTTATGGTCGTAGATATTGCATATAGCAATATGCTACATGTAAAATGCTGATGCATGTACGCTGGCCTTAAAGTAAAACGCAGACTGAACGCACCCGACCGAGAGTAATGCTTCCTCAAGCTCGTGTGACATGTCGGTGGGAAAAGGAGAAGAAGAAGACAACCTTTTCTGCTTTGTCAAAACGTGAAAGGCAAAAGACGTCCAACCTGGAATCCCCGAGAAAATACTCCTTAACATCGGCTAAAAATTTAACGCCACACGTAAGTTTAGACATTCTTCTTATTATTCCTGATAACAAAATTTCAAGGAATAAAATATTTTTAGCAACCACGAATTAAGCCGCCACCTCCTTTCCATCCAGCCAAAAAGGTAATCCGACATTGCAGGCTTAATTGCGGGAATACAGATCTGCAAGGTAAATTGCAGTATCATAAGGCTGCCATATAGCTGCAAGTAATTTGCCGATGGACTTAACTGCCGGTTACTGGGCATTGCATGGAGCAAGTCTCATGGTCATCGGAGCTACAAACATAATTTTGTTGCAATTACAAAGAATTCACAGAGAAACGGCCACAACATAAACATGTCAATACGTTGACTCTTGCATATGAAAAAAAAAACAAAAAGGTACGCCACATTATGAAGTTCACCTTTAAACCCTTCCATTCAACTGTTTCGCAGATCGTTAGGAGTTAAAATTGGTTTTATCGTAAATGAAATAAGTAAATAAATGCAGAACGTAGGGTAGAACGTAAACCAGTGAGACAAGGTTTGTAGGTTATAGATGTTCATATAGAAATTCAGCATTGATCAAGTTACAAATATTGCTTTGTATCCAGCTGAAAAGTTAATTTTTCCTACTGTAACGGACATGTAGGTAGGGTATATTAACCTGCCTAAATTTATTATTCGTTTTTTTTTGTAATGCTACCAAAAAGCACAAAGGTCCACCACTGCTTTTGACCCAGAGAGTTTTCGAACGTGCTTTATAAGGACTACTTAGTGAGGAGATATAGATCTGTGTAGGAAAAATAGGGCTGCGTGAAAAAGAGAACAGGTACAAGCTTGAATACTAAGCAACCGTAGGCAACACAGTAATTCAACCTTTTTGGTTAATGTTTTTCTATTTTCTATCGCATTATTTCCCACCGAGTACTCGAACTTTTACCAAAAATTTCAAATTCATAACGTTTTGGGTTGCTAGCAGAAAAAGAAAAGGAAAACAAAAGAAAAAACAAACAATTTTAATTTATTTATAAGATTTACATGAAAAGGAAGACATAACATTTCAGCGTCACATAAGCCCGTTTTACAGTGGTATTAAATGCAGATATTCCACCCTTCACATAATTTAAGAAAAATTGTCATTACTACACGGAAGTCTTAAGAAATTTATTTGTTATTTTGTAAACAAAGCATTTACACCTAATACTGGTAGGGATTAAGGTACTAGTAGTTTTAGCTTTAGAAAACTAGATTTTATTTTATTACTCGAAGAGTATGTAGCGAAGAAATTATGAGATATATCATCTGTCAAAGAACGTAGCAATTAAAGGAATAAAGGAACCATTATAACGTCACAATGATGCGCTGAGGGTCTTTATTTCTTCCTCCCCTTTCCTGGAGCCCTCTCATATGAAGGTCATCTAGACTCGCCTAGTCTCTCTCTATTTAACAGGTCAAAAAGGGACTTTGGACAATTGTGCCACCCAAAGTCAATGGGAGGATGGGGCTTGGTAAGAAGGCAGACCATCTGCGCCTTCCACCAAAATACAGGTAAGTGACGTAAGGGTCCCTTCAGGACCGAGTGTGTGCTAGCGGTTCTTTGATTGAAGGCACGATATCTCTTTTTGATTATGGCTGACGGCAGCGGCAGGTTTTTGTGGAACTCCCCACACTCTCCGCCAATAGCTGAGGCGAACTAGCGTGCCGCCCTGCAGTCAACGCTGCCCGTCGAGTGATCTGTCAGCTCATGCTGACAGTCGGGACTTTACGTCCCAAGCGAATCATTTTAATAATTTCATAACAAGTGACTTTCCGCAACTTTTTTTAATAGTGAATAAAAACTAATAAAAAAATACTTAATAATGTTTTCTTTGCGTATACTTTCTTCCAAACAAGGGGGTGCAAACGCACCTCTTGCACGCACCTTCCGATGTCCATGATATACTGTATAATATATTATAATTCTTTATTATTAATTCTTTCACAATTAAAATATTAAGTATATGAAGTGTGTCAAGCTATCATGCTATCATCAAATATATAAAAATTAATTTACTTCAGTATAACTGCTTCTCATGGAAAAATTAAGAGACAAACAAAAATCTCAGATTGCATTTTCACGTTTACCAACTTAATGAAAAACAAAAGTGTCTCATTTCATTTCATTTGGTGAGAAAATATTCATTTTACTAAAAATTCTTTCCCATGAGAACTTTATGCTGATTAGACTTAAAATATGTATTTAAATTATTTGAATTGTTAGGAAAAAATATTATTGTTAAAATTAAACGGCAGTAAACATCAACGTCTTTTTTCATCTCTAAACATTTGGCAACCGTGACAGGAACACTGTGGTAATCTTATATAAAGATTACTTTTACTTATCTTTCTTTCAGAAATGTGTATCCATATCATCATATCTCTCAGATCAGGGTAGTCTTACCAAAGAGACTGGCAGCAGCATATCCAGGAGAAACACATTCAGCACAATATCTCAAAAATCAGGGCAGTCAAACCAAATAGACTGGCAGCAGCCTAACCAGGACGAACACTTTCAGCACAATATCTCAAAAATCATAGCAGTCTAACCAAAGAGACTGGTAGCAGCATATCCAGGAGAAACACATTCAGAACCATTTCCCAAGAATCAGGGTACTCTAACCAAAAGGGATTCTAAGCAGCATACTCAGAGGAAGTATACCCCTCACCACTTCTCTCCGATCAGGACAGTCAGCATCCAAGCAATTTTAAACTAAGAAGAATTGCCGGCAACAATTCCAGACAACCATAGAAGCTCACTACGAACCCAAGCCAAGGGCAGCATAATAACAAGTCAGCACAAAGTCATCGAAAACCAATACCATGTCTAACATAGACAAGTTAGTGTCGACTCAAACAAGCATTAAGAAGGTTATATATAACTCAGCTGTCCGAAAACTTCACCAAAGAAAGAACGGAACGCAGATCCACCGATAATACAATCAAGTAAATACAAGCAAAATCTAGAAGAACAGTGGGCTAAGTTCGTTCAAAACAACAAGGAACTAAGAGAGTTGGAAGATCAGAACCAAGAAAATTTGTATTTCACCAAAAAATACCTTGACAGCATCCAACAGCAGTATCGGAAGTTCTAACAAAAGATAATAGATCGTTTAGAGCCGGCATCGAAGACCAGTGGTCTCTTAGAAACGATAGAGGTTCACAGAAGTGGACGAGTGCTTAACTCAATCGAGCAAGACAAGACTAACCCACGTACCAAAGTCTACCTGACAAACAAAATCACCGCGATTAACGACTATTGGGCTGAAATAATGACAAATCATAAGGAAATTATGCTTCATTGCAATCAATACAATGATAATCGAGATACATTCTCTGACTTAGAGATTCAATATCAGAACATAAATATAACTTTGGAAGAGCATCTCCAGAGCAGCAATGTCTGTCCTCAGTGTAAACTTCCGAAAAAACACTTCCAATGTTTGATGGCAGTTATATGAGATGGAAGCAGTTACAGGGCTTGTTTGTGCACCTCATTCCCCATCAGCCAAGTGGATGAGCTCAGAAAATGTTTTATTTAAGGGCTAATCTGACTGGTGAAGCAAGCAAACTTATACGTCACGTGCAACAGATGATAATAATAAGGCTGCTTGGGATATCTTACTAAATAGATATCACAACAAAAGATCTCTCCTTACGGCTCTGTAAAATAAGCTACTATCTCAACCATCCTTATCAGCCGATAGCTGTTCTGGATTAAACGATTACATGATACTACTACGGAGTACATTTTGGCTATTGGAAACGTCGACATTCATATCGAGAATTGGAACCTTATAATGGTACACATTCTACATATTACATAAGTTGGACAAGGAATGCCGGAAGGCTTATGAACAGAGCCTTAAGAACCAGAGACACCGAGACGCTGAAATACTTTTTCAAATTTCTAGAAACCCGTTTCCATCAGCTAGGAACAGTCTTATCAAAGGATGAACGAAAAGCCATCCGTATTTATGGTCGCTCCACAGGAAGGTTTCTGCGATTTGTGTAAAACAAGTGCACACAAGATATTTACTTGCAGTAAATTTCTGAGATTTTCTTAAAGCGAACGAATGCGAACAATTAAAAGACTTCAAATATGTCTCAATTGCCTCAGATCAACCACACTGTACGGCAGTGTAAAGCACGATTTTGTGCAAAATGCAATCAGCTTCATAACACGTTACTTCATCATCAAAATACTTCAAGGACTACCACAATACGAACAACAAATAATAAGGGACTACCAATCCACGCACCAATAGCCGCTGCATGAGTTGACTCAAACGATCACCATTTGACATAATTGGCACCATTGGAAACAAGCTATTCGGGATTTCAGACACAGAATATGCAAAAAGCTGGAAAAAACAATCGACGATATTACATCCCACAAAGCCGGCATCAGGTATCTCGTCACTAAGCAAACCTCCATCATTGACTCAACTCTAAATATAATTTAAATGGGATGAAGAACAAATCGATAAACAATTCAAAATGATAGAGCAAGTGATCAATGAACTCATCAGTGAGTACAAGAATACCACTAAGAAACTGGAAGAACAACACTTCATTCAACTCTTTACAGCACTTTCAATACACGCAAGTTTAATCATCGTTAGTTATCAACAAAATCAGAATCAGAACGCGTCACTCACAATACTTACCAGAAAATACAATGGAGAAAACGGATGCAGAAACATTTATAAATTATTAACAGCTCATTTCCGCATAACCGAAACGAAACATTTATAAATTATTAACAGCTCATTTCCGCATAACCGAAACGAAGGCAATATTTGATGTGAAGCTTCTCTTACTAAACCAAGAAAAATTTTAACTTTATCATCTAATAGCTCTACCGATCCCAGCAATCAATCCGCAAAAATTTATTCAATTTTCTTAGGTATTAACCTACATCGAGATAAAATTCTGACATTAACCACACAACAAGGCACACACTGCGTGAAGCTTTCAGAAGGGAAGTACCTATGCCCTGGCCACAGTATATATCATACAGTAGAATAGCTTAGAACTAGTGTGTTAGTTAAAACTGTTGAAAGAGAAAGTATAGTCTCTTTATACAAGCATCCTACTCACTTGACAGTTTTGACAGAGCTGGACTACTGTATGATATATACTGTGCCCTGGCACTCAACCACTAGAAACACTAAGAAATAACCACCACAATTGTGAGAGAAATTTACTCCAATCAAGACTTGATGTATCATCCAGCAATTGTGGGTTAAAAAGTAGCAACAGCTTCCCAGCAAAAGTACATAGATTTTTTGGGTAAAGGACGAAGCAACAGTGACCGTAGTCTGTGGATTGAATAGCACTCAGGAAGTTCTTAAGGGTCAGCATATTCCCAGATTCCACAATCAATGCAGCTTAAAATATCATATAACCATATTAACGTCCAGTAGAAAATACTCCAACATCATGAGAGCAGCATTTATACCCACTCTCAACATGTCTCTCTACGTAGAAAACATACCGGCTGCGGAAATAGGGTATATACTACCTGAATCAAACACTCGATCATCAAGGGTAAATTGAGTTACTTAGGGCAACTATTAGTGAGCTACAAAACGCATTCTTCGCTTGAGCCACATAAGCTTCATCAGTACATGGTCAGTTACACCAGAATTCTCATACGACTATCCGATTATGTAGTGATGTCCTACTACATTTGTTGTCATAAGAAGCACAGCCCTAAATCCAGGCCACAACAGCGGGAAGAGGACTTTGAACTCCAGATGGTATGAAAGAAATCGTTCTTTCATAGGGACGGGGAAATGTTATGCTATCATGCTATCTTAAAATATACAAAAATTAATTTGCTTTAGCATAATTGCTTCTCATGGGAAAATTAAGAGACAAACAAAAATCTCAGATTGCATTTTCACGTTTACCTACTTAATGAAAAACAAAAGTGTCTCATTTCATTTAATTTGGTCAGAAAGTATTCATTTTACTAAAAATTCTTTCCCATGAGAACTTTATGCTGACTAGACTTAAAATATGTATTTAAATGATTTGATTATTATTGTTAAAATTAGACGGCAGTAATCAGTAAACATCAACGTTTGTTGTCATCTCTAAACAGAAAGTATAAAAAATGTTGTAAGTAGACCAAAAAGCTTTTTGGATGATGTTACTAAGAGAAACGCATAAAACATCCTCACAGCTATTCAAATGAATGCGAAGTTTTAAGTGCAATTTACCAAGTCCAGATACGTTTAACGCTTATTTATCTCTTAAAAATATTTCTCAGGGCAAAAAATAACCCCGATATTTGAAAATTCTGATGACTCATTTAAAAACGCTGTTCTCGTTTCCCATAAAATTCTATTCGATCTGAACTCCAGTACCATATAAAAAAAATATAAAGGTGCCTGTGACAATGGCCTCACTAAGAAACCTGAACGTGGAAGAGAAGTTTGTACTTTTTTAATAAGACGTCTATTTTTTAAAACTTAAGGAAAGGGAAAGGTACATAACCAACTTTCAAAAACTGAAATCAAGGCCTGCTATACAAATATGTTTTTATCACCAGTTATCCGTGTTTTATATAAGGCCAACAACTTATTCGATATTTAAAATTCAGTAAGTGTTCTTCCACAATGAAATTTTTAAGTAAAGTGAAATTCTACATAGAAAATATAAATTTAATTCAAACAGCATGAAAATTGAAGGCATATACTTTTGACGGAATCATGGAATTTTCGCATTTCTAAACCATTCGAAGACAGTACCAATACCATATATATAACTAACTGCATTCCTGATACCATATTTTCTGATAAGACATTAGGCGAAAATAATGAAAGCGGAAAAGAATCCAATATTGAATTTGACAAGAAATTTATATATTTTCCCGAGGAAGGAAATGAAGTGTCTGATAAAAGTGAAGAATTTCGCCACGAAACCGAAAATGTTTGACTTTTTTAATCTAGATTTGATTGAATAAAATTCCGTTAAGTACTTTTCGGGATATATTGCCTTCTAAATGAAGCAAGAATTATCTTGCAACAAATGTCGTGCGAAGATAATAAATGACACAAATGAAATGAAAATACCAGCAGACTATTCAATATTATTTATAGCTTTTAGCTCTGTAAGGGGAACTGCTTTAAATAGTCCAACGGATAAGTTTTTTTGTTTAATACATTTTAAAAACTGAATTTCACTTCACATAAAAAAATATAAAGCAACTGATTTCAGAGCTTTTCATTATGATAACTTACCCACATTATTCCGATTGGGTCAATAATTAGATTCGAATAGATAGATCAAAAAGTATTTCGCAATACTTGTTTTAATAAGAAAGCATTATCAGGGAAGAAAGCCGAATTTGAAAATATCAAAAATCAAAATGTTGACTTATGCAAGAACATTCTTTTTAAAAGGAAACAAGGCAATACGTAATAAACTAATTCAAAAATTTCAAATAAATAGATTATTATAAGTTTTTCATATTAATAAGTGACACAATGTTTCTTTAAAAATCCCCAAATTATTCTTTCTATTTTGTTGCGTCCAAAACAGTCTTTGTCAACTTATAAAACAAGAAATGATTTTAGTAGAAAAGGCTTACTGGAGCAACCACTAAAAACCCATCAAAAACTTTACCTCATCGGTGGTGCAGAAACGTGCGGAATTTTGCAAAATATAAAGTTACGAGATAACATAAAAATCAATATTTTCCTCGTTCCTGCTTCCCCCGAAGTTTTAAGAAGAATTTCCAATAAGGAAATGAACCCCACTGTCCTAGTTTTACCTCTTAAGGATACTTCATGTACCGCATACTGTATAGTACTTTTAATGTATATCTTTTCAGGGATATTCGATTATATTACGGAGTGTTTAAGGGTAATTTCTCCCCATAAATGGGGAGTGGCAAAAAAATGTATTTTACATTATTCGAGACCAACCATATTTAGTTTCCATTTCAATGAAATGGACCGCGCCGGCTTATACCTATATGAAACTGCAAAAAATTCCGGTTTTCTGTCCTAGCTTTAGCCAATTTTAAGCAAAAAAAGCAGTTCTGTGTTTTATGGCATAAATACTCTATATCTATAACGATCCTTTTGATGCTAAGAAAAGTAGTTCACCAGTCATTGCAAAAGAAAGCAAGTTAAAAATATTCTCCATAGGAATAAAGGGTAAATTATGTTCATTCAAACGATACAAGTTTTACATGAAATATTTCTCTATAATGTACTAAAGAACTTTCAAAACTGCATGTAGGAATGCACGCAAGTTCATAGGGAACCAATATAGAAATTGGCAGACAGATGGCGATAATCACAATAAGCAAATACATTTTCTTATGCGGCAGGGTCTTGGGGTACCTATATTTGACAATTTCCGACATATAATCTCTAAAAATTCGATTACTCTAGGCTATGGTACTATTTTCGGTTGCTTTTCTTAGCTACATATGCACATCAAATAATTTTTGACAACTGAAAATCAAATTTTTAATGATATTTTACACATTTACGAATCTAATTGGACATATAGAAAAAAAGCTTAACTTATAATATTAAATGAAATTTATGATCAGCTGCTGTATGGATTTATTCATTTCTTACGTATTTAACACCAAAATAATTTCAGTGAATACTCTGTTATATCATTTACATACATATAATCAGTGCTTGCTTCAAAACAATTATTATTATAATTCCAAACCAACCAATTTATTTGACTGTGGATAATTAGAATTCAGATCACTTAATTTATGATTTAATTTAACTTAATTAAGTTACACAGGCGCTGTGATTTTCTATTAACATTCTTTCGAACTGCAATAAAATTCCTGTGCCATAACATTATAGGTTACAAAAACAAACAAAAAAACACAAAAAAACAAAAACTAAAACAAAAAATTTCTGATACAATTGTTTAACCTTCAGCGTAAGAGTATGGTGCGAATAATTTTTAATTTTTATAAGAAAACCCATTTATATTACTACGTCACTATATGCAAAGAATTGATTACAACATTCGCAATTAACAGTCTAGGTACACGCTATGTATACAAAAATAAAAAGTGAAAAGCCTCGGATAAAAGTAAAAAGCTTTGAGGTTTTTTTTTAAAACGCACTCAAATTAGGTAATTACCGAACGGCTACAGAGTTTACTAAAAACTTGAATAATTACAAAAATAATCATCAGACTTTATATTTAACAAATCTCGCCTCAAACGCGTACATAGACTCACCGATAATAATTTATTCCACATTGTTCTCTTCTGCCCCAGTCACTTATAAAACAATTTCAGACTTAATACAGAATTCTCCGACTAGATTGACTCAAGCTCTGACTACGACTGCTGATATCACTCTGTAGAAAACTCCATTATCTCTGAAATAGGTTGGTCAGTCATATACTCTAATCAAACCAGTAATATTCATTAAATCGTAGAACCACCAGTCATCTTCCTCCAACAGGTACTAACTATTATTTTTCATCAGTCTTTTTTTTTACAATTTCAATCAGTCAGAACAAAAAACCAGTTTATAAATCACTGGACTACCCATGACTACCACCTGCCCTCTTGGTCTAAGAGTTGACTACCGCGATATAAGGACTAGGGAATTACCTAAGAACTGGTTCAACAGTGAGCATTTGCCGTTAATTTTAGTATGGCTAGGTCAGGTCATAATGAAGACGTCTCTTTGAAGCAACGTAATCTACATGTTTATATCCTCTTCGTTCACCGCACCACGGTTCACGGTTAAATACTTCTGATTCATTACTACTGCATACCTACATAAAAATATATATCATTTATTACTTCCACTACTACAAAAACCTTCCTTAGTGAAGCATCGCATATCTTGTAATATTTTACAGAAATTTACTTGAAGATATTATATCTGCTGATTGACAAAATTAGCTAGGATAAAACTTATATAATTTGTTCCAAGACAATAGACTATCGATAAAGCATATGTAGATATACCTACTCTTCAGTATTAGAGATTTGCGGAACAGTTTTAAAAATATTTTTTAATACGTATTTTTCAAAAAAGTTTTTAGGTATGAAAAATTCTAGTAAACTATTTCAATACATTGAGAATGACTTTGACGAACCATATGCAGACGTAAGAAACTGTAAGAAGAAGGCTATCTATTTTACAAAATATTATCATTGCTCGTTGATCCCTCGACAAACCATCTCTTCAATGAATTTTTAGGATATGACCGAACATATAAACTTAAGAGCAGTTATTCTTCTTATTGTACTTTTATGATTATATCACGAATTTACTTTTCGCCTTTTTATTCACAACATCATTTCTAAGGTTTCTGAATCCAGAAGCAAGATTCATAAAAATTTCGTACTCATTTAAAGTGGGCTGGATAGCTATTGCATAAGAATTTCATTTTCAGGATTTACATATTTTGATTTCTAATTAAATTTTTCTGTTGAATTAAAAGCGTGTTGGTTCTGGATTGGAAAAGGAAGCTGCCTATGTTATACTTCATATTAGCTCTACGTAAGTCTACTTACGTAAAACTAGTCCTGAATGTCACGGTCTAAGCCAGTTGAGCTTCTGAATTAAAGTTGGACTGATTTTTCGCAACGCGGCCCGTTTAGAACACTTTATAAATGGCGCGGTCTAAAGCTAGACCAGCTCGGTGCCATGTAGCATGTAATTTCCGAACATCGAAAGATAGCATCGATGTCATTCGATGTTGGAATGTGACGACATCGATGTGAAAATATCGAGCATCGTGAACGAAACATCGATGTTTCAAAAACATCAATAAAGATCGCCCAGCACTACATAAGTTTTTCCGGACGGTTTGTTGAAAATTATCGTGAATGAAAGTAGGAATACAGGAATTCGCCGAGAAAACCAGTATCAATGAAAAATATGTGTACATTTCCTGCAGAAATAAAGAAGCTAAATTTTAGTTCAAATCATGATGATAAATGATGATAATAATACCACGGTCGCCAATTGTCTATAACTTAAAGCCTACAGTATGCCCCTTTCTACGTTTTTAGCACTTTTCCACAACCCTAGCCATAGCCGCGAAAAAGTTCAATAAATGCCAGAAAGTATGCAATTATCTTTTGGGAATCAGCTTTTTAAGCATTTTCATATCGATCTAGAAAAAGTGTAAAAATACGCAGAACGGTTTCTCAAAAAATTAAAAATAACTGATCCATGTTTGTAAAGCTTTTATTTATATAACACAGTACAAAAAATAACTAAAATTTATTCTTCAACAAATAAATAAAATAAAAACATTTCTCATCAAATTGGCTGTGCCTCCAATTCTAAGTGTTAAGGAAAAGTGCAAAAAACGTAGAAAGGGTTACATTTTGGATACATTTTGAAGCGAAGCTTTTCGTCTTTTAGATCTGATATGAAAAGTTGTTGTTGATGACGTGTTTAGTGTTTATTGATAATAATAGTAATTCAACAAAAGAACATCGAATTAAAAGTCCGAAATTTTAGTTTTGTTGAGCCATAACTACAAAACGGAGAGGAGGAGGGGAAAATTTTATAGACCATTGGAAAGATCCAACGATTGTCAATCTAACAAATTTTAAAGCATCATCATAGGGTACGATGTTCAGAAGTTACAGGGTATTCTATAAAAACATACACACATATTTTTTAAGTCCCGTTATCTCGGAAACCGTTAGGATTTCCCTCCCCCCACCCATACAATTCTTCGCATTCAAGTGTAACACTCTGTATAACATTAACGTAGTTACAACGCTGTGAAAATTTTTTTTATGTGTGCACAAATAATTTTGTGAAGAAAATTGGATACACAAATAATTTTGTGAAAAAACTTTTTGTTCTATTTATTTGTTGAATGATAAATTTTTTTAATTTTTCTAATTGAATCATGTAAATAAAAGCTTTACAAACATGCATCAGGTTTTGTTTTAATTTTTTAGGAAGCATATATCCGTTACAAATTACAGAAGTCTGTACAGCAACAGTCTCGAAACTACTGTGCACAAATAATTTTGTGCATGATTGTATGTAATGCTCGATGATAATGCGGGAGTAGCTTACAAAAGCATAACTCCACAGTATAGATGTAGGAGTAGCTAATTATAGCATAACTCCTATTATTGCTGGGAGTAGCTAAAAAGCACAACTCCACAGAGTAAAAAAAACTCGCTGTAGTCTCTGAATTATATATATACATTTATATATGTATATTGTGCTGTCTATACTGACTGCGTTCCACTCATGATTTACACTGAGTGCTTGATTTAAATCCCTTAATTTATTTATATGTAATAAAATTTGCTTACGATTATAATTGTTTGTTATTATTTCTACATTGAAGCTCTCATGGTAGATCGTGGTCAGTGATCGATATTGCGTCACTGCTTGTTTCTGGCGTGTCGCTTTAGTGGGTCGCATCGATTTTGTTTGTTTACATCGATGCATTTTGAGTATTGGGTAAGCGTAAGGGTGACCTACTCATGCAGTGTACAGCATAATTTGCTGCGTCGTATGATTCTTCATGTACGACAATTATTTATTGTACATCGGAAGTATTTTGTTGTTATGATTACTTGTTTGGTTTGGCAAATAAGCATGTCGATATGACATATGTACGTAGGTAGGTATACCACACCCTCCCCCTTAAGAAAAAAAATGTTTGTTTTGATTTGAAAATGATAATGAGGCAATTACAATAAGAAAAGAAAAAAAACTTGTATTTAAATTATAGAATAAATGAATTAAATTACTAACTTAGCGTTGGTTAAAATTTACTTACAGTTTATGTTACGTTAATATTTTCTCTATAGATCTATTTTGACATCACTAGTTTTGTTAAGTTTGTTGTTTACATACATAGTTATTATATATCTTAGAATTTTTGTAAATGATTTTTATAAAATTTATAATATTCTTAATAGTGCTTTGATTTGATTTTTGCAAATAGTATTGTCGATTAGCTTATTGCTATGTAAGCTTTTGTTATATAATGACTTTTCGTTCTGTAATGATTGTAATTACCTTTTGTTTTCAAGTATGGCTATATTTTTCAGTTATACTTGGTGCCGTTGTTTCTTGATTCTATTTAAGTTTTCGTTGTGTTTTCTTATGTTTCCAGTTATTTCAATGTTTCTTGTTCTTTATTTAATATTTATTTTCTTTCTTTTAGTGCGGTTAGATTAATTATATTAATTACTTGGCTTTCTGCAGAGCCTAAAATTTTAATTAATTGTCATTTCCCAATATTTCGATTTTCCTGTTCTAGTACGGGTTCTACTCATTGGTTGACTTCCAATATTTCGATTTGCTTACTCTAATGCAAGTTCTACTCATTGGTTTACTTCTATTTTTGAATACCGCTCCAGTATTTCGATTTTCCTACTCTAGTATACGTTCTACTCATTAGTTTATAATTTCATATTTTTACTCTTTATTTTGTGCCCATTCGTTATGTTTACTTCTTTTACAGTTGCAGCTATTGTTTTTTGTTCTATCATGTTAGTAGCCTTCTTTCGGGATAGTGCCTCTTCAACACATAGTTGATCAGACTGGAACTTATCGAACTTTTATTTTCATCGAAATTTAGCAATAATCTTCTTGCAGATGTTGTAATATGTTTTCAACGACGTACCTAATAATCTTTGTATAAGACGTTTTCGGTATAAGAATTACTTTTTACATATTTTCGATGCTATTTGTCTTCTGTATAATGTTATGTTTTTATATATTTTTTTTTTTGCTGCTCTTGTTATTCGTAGATAGTTTATTTCCCATTATATAATGCTTACAGTATCGTATTTTTTTATAACATATTATAGCGTATCATTACGTATTGAAATGGTATTTATTCTACAAAATTCTGATTTTTAATTTATTATATATAAAAATTGTTAGCATATATTTATTTATTTTTATCAGTAGTTTTACTAATTACTTTTAATCATTTATTTATTATTGATAATTATTACTTATTTTTCTTTTTATAACATTTTAAATGCTGTATTGGGCAGCTTTTCTAAACTTCTTTTTCCATTTTGTTTGACATTTGTATTTGTCATCCATAAGATGATTGATTTCGATTTGCTTTACGACAATTTATTTCCGTATGTTCATTCAGCGATTCTATTGCATCGACTATAAACTAGCAGTTTAAACAATGAAACATACCCCCCGATTCTACATAAGAGACTTTTAAGAGATCTCTTAACCTCTTAAATTTAGCAAGTAAAATATTTTGGCAGAATTAGTATTCTACATACATTTTTGTGGAGAAATATTAACCTTGGAAGTTTAAGATGGTTTGGATAATCTTTCAGTGAGCCCAGCTATTAAGGACGATTATTTTTCAAGAGAAGAAGAAGAAGAAGTAATGTTTTTGGCGAGGCGATGATGGTCTTTAATCAAGTTACAATTATAGATGTAAATAATAATTGTATGATAAATTCACAGCACGTAATGATAATTGAATTATTATTTTAATACCTAAATCGCAAGTAAAGAGTTCCACAACCGTCATTAGGTCCAACAGAATTTTCGTATAAACCTGTGGCAAAAAATTAATTGTTATCAAAACTTTAAAATGACGATAATATTGTCGAGTAATGGAGATTGTCGAAAGGCTATGTTATTTCTATCACTTTAGAGGCAAAAGATTTTAGCATTCTGAAAGTCTATACAGTCTCAGTAATAGCAAAGTAATTCAAGTCGTCTGAAATATTTCTCAGAACTATCCTCTGTGCACGGCTCAAATCGTATAATTATTTTATATTTCACAAACTTCTACATAATAATATAATATATAGGAATTATATAAATATGTGCTTATTTTAAAGCATTTTTATCCAACATTTCGGTATTTTAAAACAAAAGAATTTCTGCATCTATCACGATAAGAGATTTAAGCGTACCTCGGTGAGGAGCTCTTATGTTCAGATATATTTGAAAGATATTTTCGTTTGTTGGAATAAAAATAAAAATAAAAGTTAAGAGATCAGCTGACGTGTGACATCTTTTAACTCTTTACGTAGAATACCAATGTCTGCTAATGGACTTTGACAGCCCAGTTAAGAGGACAAGAGCTTTACCTCTTATGTAGAATCGGGGGGATAGTTTCGCTCAGCTTAAATTACTTCGCGCTGCTACTACTAGTGCTGCTATGAGACCTATCACTCTCATTTCAGTGTGATCTTTTCAAATATCTATCGCTTTCTGCATTTTGATTCGAGTTTTCTATGTTTACCGTATTCTTTGACGGTATTTTACTTTAGTGTAATTTTCATCAACCATCGCGATTCCACGGTACATTTTCAAGTGTTTTGGCATATTTTCTTTTTAAGTAAAAAAAAATTTAATTTATTTAATTTTTGATTGTTTGATGTGGGTTATCTAAGTTTAAATTATTTTAATTGGGATTATAATAACTTCTTGCGAACGAAAATAATGACAAGAGATCTAATGGGTGGCGCAATAGTACTGGCACTATAGAAATGACTTACACTTATATTTTTTTTACATGACATCTCCTGTCATTCTGATATTGAAAATTGTGTAGTAAACAAATGCAAAATTACTAAAAATAAGCATGGACCGTTATACTCCCCAAGAACGTGGAATAATCGCATCAATATTTTTACGGAATAATTCATCAGTGATAAAAGCACAACGTGAATTTCGTCGACGATTTTCACGCCGTCCGGCACTTGTTGATCGGACTATGCGACGCTTTGCCACACGCCTCGAAGCAACTGGCGCCACGTTGGATATACCTACGTCTGGCAGATCAAGAACAGGCCGTTCAGCGGAAAATATCGATGCTGTGCATACAGATGTTGAAGATTGTCCAGAAACATCAACTAGGCGACGGGGCAGGTGTTGCCTATCAAAAATATACCTAAAGCGGTAAAAAATAAAGTTATTTAAAATAAATTTTCGTAACATAGCCGAAAATCGGCAAATAAGCTTATCAGCATATCAGTTGAATCAGTGAAGAAAATTGCATCAGCAATTTTCTTCAGATTCCATTTATTTTCATAAAAAATGTTCCCATGACAAATTTCGCCTTCAGCAAAATTTGTCAGTAAAAATTATCAAAAAATAAAAATAAACCAAAAGACATATCGTACCTTCAGTACGATTTGTCGCGAAAAATACAATATGCATGTACATAAGTGCATACATATTGCGAAAGAAAGTTTTCGCGATAAGAAATGCGCCCCACAAAAATAAATTACATGTATACGAGCGCCGCAATTTCAAGCGACGGGACGGTGGCTGATGTTTATAAAAACATAAATTTACATTTTTTCAAGCCACCGTCCATCGAAAAATATTCTGCACAAGTTTAATCATGGCCAGAATATGTAAAGTCGTGTCGCGATATGCTGCGCGTAGTCAGAAGGATGCCCAGGGCAACGAACAACAATAACTAGAAGGAAAACTTCATGTTATGTTCTGAAAAATACCCATTGACCCTGAAATATGGAATCATGGAATTGGGTGATTGCAATGGGAGTAACAAAGCAAGAAAATTGAGATATTGTGCCTTCTTCCATGAAAAAAGAAACATTATCCGGAATTAATGTGTGCAAAAAGGATAGACAATCCATCCAAAAATTTTCACAAATCTGGCACATAAAATTTCACTCATTCCGTAATGAACAATTAAGTAAAACAGAGATAGTAAAAACAGTCGTATGCTAAACATAGACGACACACGTTCTAGCTTTAAGCCATATGAGTGAGAATGAAATGAACAGTAATTGATTCCTACTTCCATTTTTGCATTGAGGGGAAATTTGACAGTTCGCTGACAGCACTGACTTGTAACATAAATTCATGGCGTGATAGTTTATAAAATAAGAGAAGATTATCAATTAGCTAATAAAAGTGATAGACCGTGTAGTTTAACGTGTTGCTATGATCCTCAGGAAGTAGTTTTAAAAATAAATTTTGGTGAGTTTTCATATAAAAAAGTGAAAACGCGTTCATTACAGCGATTATGGCGACTTCCTAAGTTTTGTGAATTTAATTACTGTTCCAAGGTTTTCAAAAAAGTAGAAGTAATAAGGTAGAACAATTTAGTTCCGTACGTAGTTATTTTATCAGATATCGAATTAGAATACACAAATAAAAATATGCTATGCCTACCAATGTCATGTAAACCGCTTTCATTATCCCTAAGAAAATCACAAATATATCGCACTGATTTCGCCATGCATATCCTCATATCGAAAGTATCAACTATTGGCTGTCTAAAGTACTCCTTCATTCCTTCCTTGTGTAAGACGGTAAGGTCGACTCCATGAAATGGCGACTGATACCAGCAATTTGCTTTATTATATTGTTCAGAATAAAGCGATTCGTCGGTAAACGGTGCTATGTGAAAGTCTCCATGTCTTGGAAACTTTTTCCCACTTGGTTTCAACTATTTCCCTGCATGTAAATACGTTTCCAACATTTGTTCATTAAATAGCATATATCCCATGTTAAGATATCCACCTTTTATGGTAAATCAATTTCTTTTATTTTACCTGGTATCACGATGATTTTATTTTAAACGTTATTTGCGCTAACCAACTGTTGAGCGTATTGTGCCATATTACTAGCTTCAATAGCGTAAACTTTAGCAGCACCAGCTTGCACAGCAAAAAATGATAGAATGCCGGAACCAGCACCAACGTCTAACACAATTTTATTCTACAATAAACAAAAACAAACTGAATCAATAATCAGGATAACTCCAAGGGAATACGTCTGATAAACTCCCTAAAATAGCTTTTTGGTAGGTGCTCGTTCTAACATAGTCCTGATTCATATTCTGTTGTTGACTTAAGTAGCCATAAAATTGAAAATACTGTGAAGCGGAAGACTCTTCGGTTCGTTGTAAAAATACTGATTTCGGGCGGAGTTGTTTCACACTTTCTATAATTTTACGGAAATGTGGTATATCTGCAAAAGTATTTCCAACTACCTACGAATAAAATGACAAACTAAATAAAGGCAATAAATACAATTACCGGAATAAAAGAAATCCACAACAATTAAATTGTTGATTGTCGCGAACTGTCAAATTTCTTCCAATTTGTTCCGCCCGCGTATTTCACAAATTGGAAACTGAACATTGCTGTCGTAGTGTTGGCAGATCTAATTATCGTACACACATTTCTGACTACCTGATTGGTTCCACCCAACGAAAGTTTGATGGTATTCAATCAGCTGATTTCATTTCAATTATTTAATCGTTCCAGAAAGGGGAAAAACATAGACTATTTCTCTCTTTCTGTTTTACATCGTTTTCAAAAGTTATCAAAAGTTCTATTCTCTTTCCACTTGCAACAAAATTGTTTGTTTACATTAAGGTCATTCTGATTGGTTCCACCCAACTGTAAGACTTCTGATTGGTTCCACCGAACGAATTTTGATGCATAAATAGCGTAATTCGTTCTAAGCTCTTATGCTCAATTATTCGTGAACTTTGAGTATAGAACTCCTTCTCTCTTTCAGTCTTACATGAAAATTTCATTAATGAGCTTTTTTCTCTTTCAAATTGTAGATGCGGGTTTTTTGTATTTTGTTTTGCTTTTTAATGCATACATCTGTTCCTTTTAAACGGGTAATCTCGCTCTTATGCGGGAAACATGGAACGTTTTCTTATTGTTACAATCGTTGTTCTTTGCCCAGGGTCAAATCAAAATCCCACGACGTTGGTAGAATAAAATGAGAACACTGTATGTTTCACTCGAATTCAACTGCTTTTATTTTCTTTATCCTAAGCTAATAACACTAATATCTCCCTACTCTAATTTAATGATTTATTCACTACACAGCTTAATTAATACACTGATTCTGAGTCTGTGGGAGTGCGCTTGTATACCTTTATGCGGAGGGGACGGGGAGGTGTACGTCGGATCTCGCACGAAGCGAGAATACGTCGTAGCTTAACACTAGAGGAGATTGTGCAACGTCGGATGACGCATGAAGCGAGAATACGTCGTAGCGTTAGCACGAGAGGAAGTAGTGTAGAGTC
Source organism: Dioctria rufipes (assembly GCA_963924295.1). Classification (NCBI taxonomy): domain Eukaryota; kingdom Metazoa; phylum Arthropoda; class Insecta; order Diptera; family Asilidae; genus Dioctria; species Dioctria rufipes. The sequence continues at coordinate 118,050,899 of OZ002741.1, forward strand.
GGACCACGCACGAAGCGAGAATACGTCGTAGCGTTAACACGGGAGGAAGTTGTGCAACATCGGACCACGCAAGAAGCGAGAATACGTCGTAACGTTAGCACGAGAGGAATGTATGTAACGTCGAACCATGCAAGAAGCGGGAATACGTCGTCGCGTTAACACGAGGGTAACGACAGGAAGAAATATACAGCGTCTCAGTCAGTCAAGTGCTCTTGCGCTTTCAAATTTCTTCCTTGTCTTCCTTCCTTGGATTTTGTTTGATGATTTTTCACATCATTCAGCTATGACTTCTTTAGGGCGTTGGGGCTTATCTTTGGCCCTCAGTTCGATTAGATGTTTTGCTTTTCCTTCTTGTTGATATTTGGTTTGGTTTTTATCACCTCTCGTGTTGTTGTTTGTTCTTTCCTTACAGCTGCTGCGCCACATCAGCTGTAGTTAATGACTTTCTCGCAAGAGTTTGTTGTTAAAATTTGGGAGGGACTGGGAGGGAGTGAGGATTGGATATGTTTTGGGATCTTTAGGAAGTTAAGGACTGGAACGTTCCTATACTGGCAGGTTTCATCAGAGACATTTCCGGGTTCTTGAGGTTATTTGGAATTACCCCCTGTAGTAATCTCCTTTGGTGTCATAGAATCTCTGAAATTTCTAACTGGCGACTGCTTATTTATAGACCAGCGGCGTATAGCTCCCTCAACGGTGGTACTGGAGATGGTACCTGGATTCACTTCGGACTTATTTGAGACTGCGGTACTGGTACTTGCTTCTAGATTTCTGGTATTAGTTAAGATTTCTGGTACTAGCTCGGTACTGGTAAGTGCTCGGTACTGCGGTTGAACATTGACTGATTTCTTTGTTCTGATGACTTCCTATTTATATGGTTCCGGACACTGTAATCGCTGTCGACTGGTCTGCCCCTACATTTGTTTTTTCGTTCTTCCACTATGAGTGATCACGTATCACTTGGATGATTTGTTCTATAGGGAGAAATGAGAATGACTGTGGTTATACAATATGTGTGGATGTAGACCTGTCTGTATACGAGACTGCACACTTTGCTCTTAATGAATGTAGGCACCTATGAGTGCGAACACTGTGGAGCTTACCCTGTGTTTGCCTTGCATGTAACTTCGTTAGAAATAAATGTAAAATTTTTCTCAGGGTAAGAAAATGCAGTTAAGCATTTTCTATCCTGAAAAACCGCTCTTGATCACGATTGAAGTGATCAAGAGTTGAGTTGTGATTTAAAGTTAGTACGCTGCGGTTGCGTGAAAAGGCAGTTGATTTTTTAGTTGGGGGTTGGTTTTTTGAACTTGGTCGCGGCAGTTTCGGTGTACACAACAATATAATAATATAATAATAAAATTAAAACGGGAAGGTTTTTGTTGTGTAAAAATAATAAATTGAGAATTAAGATTAGTTTTTGTAGTGGAAAATAATATTAAAATAGAAGACAAAAACAAAAGGAACGAGAGATTATTTAAGGGAACCTAGTTCGGAAATATATAATAAAATTAGCGCAGCCAGTAGGATAGTGGAAGCCAGTTTATCAAAGTAAAGAAAAAAATAAGAATTTGAAAAACCGCTATCCTGCACAGAACGTACAGGGGTTAATTAGATTAGGCCAGTTTGGTCTAACCACCCCCAACGCCCGGGGTCGGATAGATTTAACTGCTTCTGTTTGAAAAACACGCAGCCACCCCCTGATCAAAGCACTCAGGTTCCTACGAGGGACAATAGCAGGCTTCATTCCAGCTCAGGAATAAAATATATCCAAATTCAAAATTTGAACACTGCTCAGAAAACCCAGGAAGGAAGTACATCAAATGATCAACAATCTGCGATCCAGAGCTGAAAGGGACTTCGAAGCAGGAAACGAGCCCCGCTTTCAGCTGTTATCCAGGGGAAGTTAAGAAGGCCACGCCCCCCACATCCCGGCACCGAAAGAACTCCACAAGCAAGCGAAACAATGATCGTAATTTTACAGGGAATTCGAAGTAGGCAAAAGCCCCCCTCTTATAACCATGGGAAGTAAGACGATAAGAGCCCCCTTAGCTACATTTCTATTAACGGTGGTCCATGTGCGAAGACACCTCCCCCCAGAAATACCGCCGCAACTTCAAGCAACTCCACAACAGTCTTCTTCGCCGGGCGACGCACAGGAAGTTCCGTCCCGGTACGAAGTAGGCAACGCTGAAGCAACATCTGCAACAGAGGGTGCTAAGAAATGGGGATGTTACAACAAAAGGAATCACCCTTAGGAGCGGGACAGTCCTGACAGGTTCCCAACAAGTAAGGAATAATTCAGATTTAGAGGCATATTAAAAAAATTAGAAGAGAAAATGCGAAACTCCTCCGAACTTTCTAGAAAAGAAAGGTTGGAAACGAACGAAAAAGTAAAAATTAACACAGAGTAGTGTCGTGTCCCTTAGCAATAAAAACACTCCGTTTTCAACAAATGCACTACTTTTATTTTATTCACAGATCTTACTAATTTAACTTTAACTTTTAACTTAATCTAACTATTACCGCCGACCCAATTCTGTTTAATTGTAACCCGAACTGACCACACCAATTCAGTTGCGCACCTCGAAAATTTGCACACGGAAATCGGAAGTAGAACATGACCCTCAACATAATGTAATTATGATGCAGTAATATTCTACAACCGATGACGAAAACTACTGACCAAAATGTCACTGATAGCAAGCAGCTGTGCTGTTGTAAACAAAACGGGCAATGATCGTGCTCTATGTCAAGTAGCATGTTTAGTCAATGCCGCTGTAATGTAAACAATCATCGCATTATTTAGCAATAAGCGGACATCTTACTATGCGAAGTAATGTGTTCCGCTATTGCTTTCTACTTTACTACCGGTACACCTGCCATGCTCTTGCTTCCGTGTACCAGCAGACTGGGCCACAGCAGAAGTTTAAAAAGAGCTTAAACGAGTTTGGAGAATTTACGCACTCTCTCGAAGTAGAAGTTATACAAAAGAATAGTGTAATTTTAAGAGAAAGTACCATCGAAGACAGTGTCAGTAGGTCCACCGCGAGTGAGAACTTTTTAAATTGGCTGGGCGACTCCCTTCTGGAAACCAGCATAGAAGATCCTAGCTCACCAATAGTGCCAAAGACAAGTTGCAAAATCCTCAATTTAAACATGGCAGATTACGTTAAGATCGCAAAGCTAACTGCCCAGCTAGTTCTCCTATTCTCGGGAGAACTGAACCCAAAATTGAGCCTTGAGCTCCGAACTATCTTATGATGCTGCAGGCAGGTAATATAGTGCATTTCAGTGGATGAGCTAACAGCTTTCTTACAAATAATCCCCACCAGACTTCGAGGCGAACATTATCAGCTGTTTGCCTCAAATATGCCTACTACTTTCAAGGAAGTAGAAGAACGGCTAAATCGCACATACCTGCCTAGAGAGACTTACCAAGAACTGGTAAATAAATTAATCACAACTAGGCAGTATCCATTAGAAAATCTCACAGCCTTCACGTCACAAGTGAAACAAATGTTGGCACTCTGCAATGAAGCAGCAGAGCCCAAATATAGAGCCACAGCAGCACCAGCTGTTAAAACGCAGCTCGCAGATTTCGCAAAAATTGCATTAAAGACTGGAGTAAATAACCCGTTTATGTACCAATATTTTTTAACTATGGCAGACGTCACTGTGAATGACCTTACACAAAAGCACTTGACATGGAGCGACTCCAGAAAAGCGCTCAATTCCAACACTCTCCAGAGGCTGGATTCCGCAACTATGAGTTTTCGCGTGTACACAAAATTTTGTGTACACCACCTTGTTCCGATTCCCAAAAATGTAAATGAATTTTTCTGTCAAAATTGTGTAAACTTTAATTAATATTTTCTTACGGCCATTTTGGTCGGGAGTTTTGTACAATCACTTGTGAGTTTGTGTCAAACGATATTTTCAAAACTATTTGTTATGTTATTTATTTTACCATTCTCTAAGCCGTAGGCACCTTAATACTAGAGAATGCATATAACTTATTTCTTATAACTAAACTTAACTTTTTCAAAAAGACTATTTTCTCACTCAAACAACATTCAGCACAGAAAAATTTTCATTCAGCACTTAAGTGTACACAGATCCTTACGGAATCGCTTCAAATTCAAAAGTGTACACTTGCGCTCATGTGAGTTTTTCAAATCGTGTGCACTCGCAAATTCTTCACAGTTGCGGAATCCAGCCCCAGGGAACTTTCAATCAAACATAGTGCAGAACTCAATGCCCCATACAGTAAGTGCACCTATATCTCAAAATACACATTTTAATCCAATTAAGCCGTCGGCAAATCATAGTGGGTATAACCCAGGTTTCTCACCCTTTGCACAAGGATCCTGGCAAAACAGCCGTACACGAATACAAATAGTCACATACAGCCGGCACAGTAAACACAGCCAAAGACAACGCCGATTATAAGACAGGCTGCCAAGCTCCAAAAGAGCCCAAAGAACGTGAAATGAGCTGTCTAGGCAAACAGGAGGCCGACGAAATCAGGCAGCAATTGGTTACATTTAAAGAACCGATATATATACCTGCGCGGCCACAAATTGTTGCCCCAGTCTCGTTAAAAACTCCAGAATAAATGCTCTGTTTATCCCAGCGATGGAGTGTTCTTGGCAAATAGTTTGCTGTCGTCTGGAGAAAAATTAGTGCTGGTTAGTATTCTTAGCTTTAACACTCATCAAATAGTCCCATTAACAAGCACAGAAAGCTACAAACCTACGCACATTCCTATATTTAACACAAGGGAGTGTTAAAGTCAAATGGAGACGGATCTGAGTGTCTAAAGCTTGCAAAGAAGGTGCATATAACCCTCCCGTCCAAAATCCCATGATATGAGCCATTTTTAAATAAATCAAGGACCTACAAGAACGGTAGCGAGTCTCTAAAGCTTATATTAAAGGTGCATATTACTACACCGTCATCTAGCAAAAAAAAAAACTCAACATGGTCTGGCTGCGCTTGAGTGGTGTATCCAGTTTAATTGTGATTTTCAAACAACTCAACTTCTGGTAATCACTGTTGACTTTATTTATACCAAAGAGGATAAACAATACTTTTAGAAACAGTACTTTGAAATTATAAGTAGTTTGATTGATATGGTTAAGTTGAGAGAAAAAAATTGACAATAATGAATTGATGCAGCAATTTGGTACGAGTCCATAAAAGAACAGATGACAATGATGTCCATTCTAAATCCAAAATCTTTCTGTCACACACACACTGGCCATCAGTTTGGTACATACATATGTTTTAGCATATGGCCTACAATATTCATGTTGGTTGTGGTTTAGATATGAGCTCAGCAACTGGAAACCATCGCATGAGTACTTATTCTGGTGACTGCATGACCAGCAATTCAACAGGGTGATCGTTTCAGCATCGACTTAGTACCACGCAACTCGAATGTACCAAGAGATGGCGAGGTGTAAACAGATTCCGTTTAAATTAGTAATTTCGTTACATTGGTACCCAATTGCCGCAACAGTATTAATTTAATTTTTAAAGTATACATTAAATGAATCAAAAATTAGAAATCGTAATGACGTGTATAAACATGCCGGCCGCGTCATATTTTCAAACATCATCCTCAATCGGAAGAGGACGGCTTGACCCTTGTGTCAACACCTACATACCGGTGAGTTTTCACAGGTTTGGTCCCTTCTCCAGGTAACAGTTTTTCATTTGTCGGCCTGGGTGTCTCCGACATCCTCAAAAATTATGTTTTAAACATTGTTGCCAAATTTAATATTACTAACTATTTTGGATATGTACGAAAAATAGTCGCATATTATTGTACCTACCGCATCAACACATTCATCAGCCGTGATGTATGAGTTTCTCATACATTTTGTATGGGAGTAGGGACTTTTGTGACTTATTTCAGGTAAAATCATGTAGTATCGTGTATCTGATGCACTATGGTGCAAGTTAAACGCTCATTTTATTTTGTGAAGTCATAGTGAAAAGAGTTTAACAAATTATTGCAAAGGAAAATGAGGAGTCTAGCAAAAATTCCAAAAGGTGTTTCTTTGACCGCGCGTCAATTCGCAAGGTATGTACTGTTATTTAGGTGTTATTTTTATACATTGTCTTGCGCACTTTTATCTTCATTTCGTATTCTGTTACAGATTATCAATCGAAAAATAGCACGAGTATAGCAGGAACTTAATAGATTCCCTTAACAGCGAGGAAGAGGATGATGAGTTTGCTGAAGGTGGGTACAATCCGGCAGACGACCCCGAATTTGTTGTTATTCTCCACGATTTCGTCGTAATATTGATGCGACTATGTATCGATTGATTGTGGATGTGGATGAAGCAGGCCCAAGTGCACTTGGTACAAGGGGAGAGCAGCAATTTTTAAAGCTAGAGATGGAACGATTTGGAATAAAGATCTTTCACCTCCAACTCAAACCTACGCTCACAATGCACTACTTCATAAGTCCGACATAGTAATGGATTATAATAAATACAAAGGACGAGTTGACAATATGGACAAAATGTTGACTGAATATTCTTCAAAAAGGAGGATTCTTCAAAAAGAAGGATCTGACCACAAGAATTTTTCTACAACATGCTAGATATCGTAGCTTTGGAAAGTTATATTATAACAATGGCTAACTTGAAGGGTGTTGCAAAAAAAAGTACAGATTCTCGCCTTAAGTATCTTCAGGAGCTAGCTACTGCCCTGGTAATACCAATATATATATATATATATATATATATATAATAAGAGCATCTGGACCGGCAATTTTAGCACTCAAAGTGGTTAAGAGTGCATTCTGGGGTGCAAGCATTAGATCCCGGTCAAGCTCTGTAGAGGGATGCCCAAGGACGAATAAAACAGGTAGGAACCTGTTTCTTCTGTGAAAAATTCCGTCCCGCTCGTAATCGATGTTATGCTTACCAAATGCTAATTTATGCATGCAAATGCAATAGCTGTCCCAATTAAGTGCAAGAATTCATAATTTCTAAAATAAACATGATAATAGAAAAATAAGTTTGAGTAATTAATTGCTTATGTACAGATTCTAACTCCAATATAGTTTTCATTTTCCTCATACTATTTCCCAAATTGTCGAACATAAATGTGGTCCGTAGCCTGTAATACCTGTTATTTTTTAGTTGTATTTTCTAACAATGTCATAAAATAAATAATAAATTCAATATACATATTTAAATCTGTCATTTATTACCGACAGACCTCATTTTTCACCTATTTACCTGCATCTCAGAAACTTTACCATAAAAAATGTATGGGTATCACCGGTTATGCAGGTGTTGATTCAAGGAGGTCAGAAGTGGTGTCAACACAAGGGTTAACCAGCGAACGTCTGTATTGGCCAAATTGGGTTTTAACGTCTGCCATCCGTGCAACTCCATCTTGTCCCGGATACAGTTTTGTCACTAGAACCCTCGTGAACGGTGGAAGATTGTCTTCCTTCATCAGTACTAATGTTCCTTCTGGTGTTGATTTTCCGCGAGGAGACCATTGATGCCGCTGTTGCAGTTTGGTCAGGTACTCCATCGACCATCGCTGCCAAAAAAATTGTCATATCTGTTGAAGCCGTCCAAATCTGCTCAGTCGATGGAAGTTGTGTGACTTTAAATCAGGTTCCGGAAAAGATGTCATAGGAGCCCCAATAATAAAATGACCTGGTGTGGGGGATTCCAAATTATTTGGGTCAGACGATAGCTGTGTTATGGGTCTCAAATTCAGTATGGCTTCCACTTGAATTATTGCAGTGTTCATCTCCTCGTAAGTAAGTGAGGAGTTGGAAACAGTACGAACCAGGTGATGGGAGGAATATGCTTCCACTCAATATGATGTTACTGTGTATCTGGGAGGATCTGGGAGGAATATGCTTCCACTCAATATGATGTTACTGTGTAAATAACTGGATCATTTCTTGACTTGTTTTTGACTGGAACATGCTGCGTAGCTCGTTTAGCTCAGTCCGAACTCCGACCACCGTTGCAAACCGTACGGTTTTGGTTGTATTTGTATGGTTTTTCTGGCCCTTGTACGGTGTAGGACCAAGACTTCTGACCGTACGTATAATGTACGGTTATTTCACTTTTGGCACAAAATGTACGGAAACTTACGAATTGAACCTTTGAACAAATTTTGAACGCAGACCACCACAGTATAGTCGAGTCGTCAACACAGCATACTCAGCATACGCGAAGAATAAAAAGAACAATTTAGATTTGTTGTGTTGCCAGTTGTTTCGTTGTATAGTCAAGTGGTCATTAGAGTTTAGTAGAGTTCATTTTATTACTTTTTCTAGTGTTTTCTCGACCTCTCGACTCGTTCTGAAAGCGCAGCAACGACACCACAATGCTGAATTTTGGACTTGCTAACTATTAGTGCTAAATCTAAGTTACTTTTTTTTTATTGTTTGTTTAAAACAATCGCTGCAAAAGTGCTATTTATAATAATATCAACTTCAAGACGTGGGACGGAGAAATCACTTTCCCATCGGTAAAGAATTTGGCAAAAGCAAATATATGTAGTTATACAGGGTTTTCTAATAAGAGGTGTTATTTTGATATTCAAAGAAAAATGCCATTTTTTGAGACAAATGATCGGATCTTTATTTCTTTATAAAGAGGAAGGTATGCCGTTAATAATGGAAAATAACATCAGCCAAATGACCACCCCGACCAAGCCTACAGGACCATATCCTATTCATGAAATTTTCCATAATCAAATCGCAAAGTAGCTGCCCTATGTCCTCGATAGCCTCCCGAATTCCATCTTTGAGGTCTTGAATCGAAGCTGGGCTCTTGGCGTAGACCTCCTCTTCCACGTGGCCCCAAAGGAAGAAGTCGCAAGGTGTTAAGTCACAAGATCTCGGTGGCCAATTGTGATCACCTCTTCGAGAGATAACACGGTCCGGAAACTTTTCCCGTAAAAGATCAATGGTTTCGTTGCTTGTATGGCACGTAGTGCCCTCTTGTTGAAAGAAAACGTTGTCCAGATCAATACCATCCAATTCCGGCCATAAAAAATCATTAATCATCTGCCGTTAGCGCAATCCATTCACCGTAACTGTTGCTCCAGCCTCATTTTCGAAAAAGTAAGGCCCAATGACCCCGCGGGACCATAAACCGCACCAAACAGTCACACGTTGAGGATAGAGTGGCTTTTCAACAATAACCCTTGGGTTTTCCGAGCCCCAGATGCGATAATTTTGCTTGTTGACGAAGCCATCGAGGTGGAAATGGGCCTCATCACTCAAGATGAGTTTTCGATGGAATTCCGGGACATTTTCATGCATTTCAAGGACCCAATCAGCAAAGACTCGACGTTGTTTATGATCGGCCGGCTTGAGTTCTTGTGTTAACTGAACTTTATAAGCCTTAAGACCCAAATCTTTATGCAAAATACGACGTTTGTTGAATGCCTAATTCCAAAGAACGACGAGGAATGGACAAACCTGGGTTTTCTTCAACACTTTCGGCAATATTCTCGGCTGTTCTTGAGCGACGTGCACGGGTTTTATTCTTCACATCACTAACTTGTCCCGACAGCTCGAATTTTTCTACCAATTTCTGTATTGCGGTCCGACAAGGTGCTTCACGACGACCCAAAAATGTTCGAGTTTTACGAACCGTCTCTGTCACATTTTCACCATTTTTATTATGAATTTTAATAATTTCAATGCATTGTTGAATCGTGTGTCGTTCCATTTTTATTAATGGCGTAGTTTCTACTTGTCAAATGTCACAAAATGACAGTTCCAAAAGTGACATCTACCGAATTAGGCGGCTAATTAAAATAACACCTCTTATTGGAAAACGCTTTAGTTGCATTTTATTTTACCGTCAAGAAATGCGGAATAAATATATATAACTAAGATCTTTTTACGACTTTGTTAATGTTTTCAAAGACAGTATAGATTAGGCAACAGCAAAGGAAATATATGAATCAGTTCCAGAGTCTTTTAAATCGCATAATGTACCGTTATGTAATGTATTCGGTTTTGGGTCAGATGGGTGTAATTCCATGATGGGAGAGCATAACTCTGTTATGTCTCGTTTTAAGCAGGATTGTCCTGGAATACATATCTCGAAGTGCATATGCCATTCTTTGCATTTATGCGCAAGCGAAGCAGCCAAAAAATTACCGGGAAGGTGAAAGGACTTAGCTTATGTTATTTGTGCTTTTTTTAAAAGCAGTGCAAAAATAAAAGCTATGTTTTTACAGTTTCAAAATGTTTTTGAAGTAAAGTCTCACAAATTCTTAGCCTCATCACAAACACGTTGGCTTTCGCTGCACGTAGTAATCAATCGGTTGTTATAACAATGGAGTGCACTTCGACTTTTTTTTTTTGTTGATATGAAATTTTCTCAAAATTAAATACCTCTAGTGTTGTGAGAGTTTTATGAAATCTGAGCGATCCTCAAGCTAATATTTTTTACTTACTTCTATATTGGATTCTGTCAAAATTTAATTCGATAATTGCCTATTTTCAATCGGACACTTGTGTGATCACAAGCACTCACGGCCGCACATGCACCTTGTACGAAGACATATTAAGATCATTCTTAAGTATTGAGTACATACAAAGAACAGCTTTTGGAAGATACAGACCTATTGAACTCCACATTTCAATTTAATTACAATCAGATGTATTTAGAACCAAAAGTTTTGACTGAAATGCAAGATATTATAAAAAAGCCACAGTGTGCAACTCACCTTAATCAGAAACAACTAAATGACATGATTTTTGATTTTAAAAACAGATGCCGCAATACTTATGTACCTACTTAAAGCTAATTGAAATTTACTTTTATTTAAAAAAAAAAAGCAGCCTTCTGGCTGAAACAAGGCTTTATTTTGCTTTATGGTATAATAATTTAATAAAATACTATTGATAAAAACATAAATTCTGAAACTGTATCGATACATTGATTTTAAGAGAATTTGGTTTGTATTTATATACTTAGTTCCAATAAAAAAAGATTACATATAGTTTCAAATTATACAAAACTATTAGGTTTCGTTTGAAACAAAACAAATGTCTTAATTCGAAACTAAAATCAACACCTTTTGTGCAAAAAGCATATGAAACTGAAAGAGATTTTTCAACAAACTAATGAAGTTTAAAACTAAAACTTGTTTATGATTGTATGTAAAAACTGAAAAGGTTTGTTACGAAACTCTTGACGCTTTAGAGTAACTACTAGTAACGACTAGTTTTTCTGGTAAGGTGTAGTTTTATACTGCTCTTAAGTTTTGAAATAAAGAGCTGGACTGTTCAATATGTTTTTCGTACAGTTAAGAATAATAGTATTAATTATAAACACATTAAAATTCAAAATTAATAATTAAAGACACATCAGGTTTTGTTCAATATTTCTTATTAAGGTATCCTTTGTTACATGGAAGTTTTTGTTAGTTATTTTAAAAGTGTTAAAACAAAATATATATATATATACATATATTTTTGTTTCGGTTTTTTGTAAAGCCTTAGTTTTAATAGGCTAATTAAAAGAATTGCATAAAATGCACTGAACGTTTTTTAAACAACGGGCCATTAAATAAATAAATAAAATAAAATAAATAATATTTTTTTTTTAGTTTTCTTAAAAGAACTTCACTAGTCACTTTTCTTTCCAGTTGCAGTCGCTGGTAATAATTTAGTTAGAGCAAGGAGGGCCGACGTACTTTTATTCCACTTTATTAAATAAAAAAAAAATCCGTGCAACTATATCTTATGTAATGATAGTTATACTTTGCATTCATGTAAGTGTGCTCCCGATTCTTTAAGAATTTTAAAAACTTTGGCTTCATATGTAGGTCATTTCGTCAAAAAATTATCAGTATGTTCAGAAAACTGTATTTGGAATTCATACATAATCTGAAAGTTGCAAAGTTATGACAGAAACTTTTTTTTTTTTACTTGTTGTTGTTGTCTTATTTAATTTAATTAAAAGATAACAAAAATGCTCAACTGTTACTTCTAAAGTAAATGTACTGAGTCATCTCTGCGTAATTATAAATATTAAATATATTATTAGGATTGTACGACCAAAATGCGACCTGTACGGTCAAAATGTTGTGTTCGTACGACCTTTCAGGATTAAAAAGATGGCAACGCTGTCTCCGACAAAATTGGTAGTGTTGTCACATAGTATGGTTTAACATAGTTCCCTTCGAAAGATTAATCGCCGTAAAGATGCTATAAATGCCTCGCTTGAGAAGTGACTTACGAGCTATAAGTGGACTGCCTTAGTGGTGAAACACACAAGAACAGCGACATAGACCTTTACGGGTATTTTTCGTCTAAGATTGATATATATTTTGAAAGGAAAGCAGAAGTCTATCTCAGTCGTTAGAAATGGTTGGCTGTTCCTTAGGTAGGTTGCCCATTAGTTGCTCTGTAAATTTAGGCTTGTTCCGAAAACATCGAATGCATTGGTGTACAACATGTCGAGCCAAGTTTTTTCCATCCAACGGCCAATATCTCTGCCTGCAAACAGTTAAGAGCGTTTAAGGAGATGCATGTAAGTTTTTAACATGTGAATATGACAGTAACAATTTTATGAAACTGTGACCCTTTGGGAGCACTATCTGATGTTTATAATCAAAGGGGACCAAGAAATTTTTTAATCTATCGCCAATACTTATAATTCTATTAGTATCAAGAAATGGACACAAGCTTCGCATGCGACTTGACTTGTCCACTTCTCTGTGATTTTTCAATGTCTTTATTTCGGTTCAGAATGAGATTCTTTGAACAGATAGTGTTAGACCTTGTAGTAGTCCGCTATCTAATTCTTGAAGTGCTAGTGGTCTAACATGATGAGACTTTTTTGGCATCTTCTTGTTCAGGAAAAATCTATAACAATATACAAAGATTCTTTGCAGTTTCAAGAAGGAATTACTATGCCTTACAGCGTCTGTTAGATCAGTTAGCACAACATTAAATATGAGCACGGATTTGTGTACTCTTCGCTCTGGTAGTTCATCTAGCAGAGGTTTACTTAAGAAAGGCCAATTCTCTTCTGGTGTATTTAAAAACGCGGGATCTTCAAATCTCATAGAGATATTGTACAAGTTATCAGGAGGCGTTCCTCGTGATATTAGATCAGCTGGATTTAGCTTCAATGGGATATGTTTCCACTGCTCAATACTCGTTTTGTCCTGCATCTGCGGGATACGATTTGCTATACAGGTACTCCATGAGTAGGAAGGAGACTGTAGCCAGGATAGTACTATCGATGAATCAGTGTAGTAAATGACACACTCGTGATTTCGAACAAATTAGTCGCACGCAGATATTCGCATCGATATCTACTGTACGTAGATAACAGCCTGCACCATAGGCAACCTCGCTGCTGTCCGAAAATGCATGCAGCTGAGAATTTATTTTAGCGTTTTTACATAACATGTGTCTAGGAATTTTTAGTGAATTTAATCCTTTCAACTGGTTTCTGTATGAATACCAGCTAAGGCCGAATTCTTGTGGTAGCTCTTCATCCCACGTTAGATCTAACTTCCAGAGTTGTTGCAGGAATATTTTTCCAAGGACTACTATAGGGCTAATTAGCCCCAGGGGATCGAAAATGTTTGCTATGTCGGATAGCACAACACGTTTTGTAATCCGAGTAACTTCATTGCTTATTGGAGGAATATGAAATTGGAATACATATTCAGTGGGCTGCCAGATGAGCCTTAGTGTTTCAACTACTTCGTTGTCATGAATTCGTAAATATTTTTCCTTGTGTTCCTCTGGTAATTGACTTATTAAAGATGGAAGATTTTCGCAGAATTTACGCAATGCAAAGCTTCCCTTTTTAAGAACCGTAATAAGGTCCGCCTGTAGCTTGTCTACTTCTTCGAGAGAATCACAACCCGTCATGCAGTCATCCATATAAACTGAGTTTTTCAAAACATTACAAGCCTGAGGGTAGCTGCTATGTTCATCGCATAACAGCTGTTTTAAACACCTCGTAGCTAAATTAGGGGCAGCAGATGTGCTATATGTAACGGTGTTCAGTTGATATGTCTTTAGTTCCAGATTTGGAAAGTCGCGCCAAACGATTAACTGATATTTTCGATCCTCTGGATGCATTAAGATCTGTCTGTACATTTTACTTATGTCACAGGTAAAAACAAATCGAGGAATGCGAAAATTGACAATTGTTGAAAACAGATCGCGTTGAGCTGTTGGTCCAACCATTAATATATCATTCAAGGATGACCCAGATTTCGTTTTCGAAAAGGCATCAAATACCACTCGAAGCTGTGTAGTTGAACTATCCAATTTCTTGACACTCTGATGAGCAGAAAATAATTTGATATTGGAACTTCATCATTAGGGATTTCCTGCATATGAGAGAGTGATTTATACTCATTTAGAAACTTTGCATAAGATTTTCATGCTCTGAGTTGCGTACGAACTTGCGTTCAAGCATAAAAAATCGGCGAGAAGCGATCTCTTTGGAATCGCATAACATCTCTGGGTCACTGCGAAAGGGCAATCGTACGAAATACTGACCGGTTTCAGTTCAAGTGGTGGTTTGTTTGAAAAAACTTTCGCACAGTTGCTCTTCTGGAGTATAGACCTTCATTGGACAATCGTGTCGCTCCAGCTTCTAAAATTGATGCACTTGTTTTTCTAATGACGAAGTTGAACAACTCATAGCGGGATTGCATTGAACTGAATTTAATTGTGTATGAACTTTGCACATCACGATCCAACCAAAAACTGTGTGTTGTAAAATTGGGAGGTTCTCTGACATAATTAAAGTGTTCCTGTAATAGCAAATTAGGATATATCTCTGCCCGAATAAGAAGATCTATTCTTTGAGGTTTATTGAAAGGCAAGTCTGATAATTCGATATTTGCTGCAATTTCAGGCCAATCTTCTATATTAAAGAAGAAATTCGGAACTCGCTTATTTTTGGCAAAATGGGAGCATCTATCTCTACTATAAAGTTATTGACTCGAGACTTTAATGTAAGTGGGACCTTATAATGGGAAGTGACCTCAGTTTTCCCGATTCCGTGGATTGGTACGTGAGTTTTTATGCATTTTATAACTCTTGAGCAAGACGCTCTGAAATAAAATTTAACTGAGATCCTGAATCCAGCAAAGCTCTACAGTCAACGCGTGTTCCATATTTATTGAGAATGTAAAGTATTACAGTCGCTAAGAGGACTTGAGAAGGACGCTTGTAAGTTTGAGATCTGTTTTCGTTCCTAGATGAGTGAAAACTTGAGATCTGCGTTAAATTATTAGACTCAATTTTTTCTTTGAGCTCATTGAAGGCTGAGGATTAATATCCGAAGAATTACTACCTTATGATCGCTGGGAATTTATAATGTATAGTAGTGTGTGGTGCGATTGGGAGCAGAGATAGCATTTCCTTGACGTGCATTTTAAGTTTGTATGTCCGCCCTTTAAGCAATTCACACACAAATTTAATTTCCTTACTGCCTTGTACCTATCTAATGGCCCTAAGTTTAGGAATTTTATGCATTTATATATGGTATGATTTTGTATAGAGCAATATTAACATGTTTGGTTTTCGGTCACTTTGAGAGATGTGTGTGTTATGAGCTTTGCATTCGATGTATTTCCTAAAAGGGGGATAACTTGTTGAGCCTTTTCCTCTAATGAATGGCACCTTTTCTGCAAAAACCTTTGAAATTCCTCTAAGGTGGGCAGAATATCGGAGGGACATTCGTCTTCCCATTTATCAGTAATAGAAGGATCTAGCTTCGTTAATATTTAAAACACTATTAAATCATCCCACTGTAAGGTTGGTCGCCCCAAAGCAGCCAATGATCGTAGATGCATATTAACCCCATCGATAAGCTCCCGAAGATAAGATGCACATGCTTTCACAATTTTGTGAAGCGAAAAAAGTTGCCGTATATTCTCTTCAGCTATTAACCATCTGTTATAATACCTTTGCTTAACAATTTTAATGCATTATCATAATTCTCTGCACTTAGTTCAATAGATTGAATAGTGCACAATGCGCCTTCCCTTAAGGATGAACGTAAATAGTGGAACTTAGCGATCTTATCTAAACTACTCTTCTCATGAACCAATGTATTATACGTTTCATAAAAGCCATTGCGTATAGTCGCCTCTATACGATTATAACACTATCTTTGGAAACTTTAGTCCTGATCCCTGCGTTCGTTGACTGAGATATTATTAAACCGTTCATTAATATCGCGTTTTCTCTCATTAGCGGCTACTAGAATGGCTAGTTTAACTGAAAAGTAAGCTTCCTCAAACTCTGCGGGAATATCTAGCTTTAACTCTGCCTCATCTACTTCCTCTATAGCTGATTGAACATTCACAAATCCAACACAGCATTCTTGTAGCGCATGTAATCGTGTTTCTAATTCTTCAATTGAAGTTTTTCTGGACAAATTATCGACCAAATCTTGTATTTGCTGCTGTTGCGCAATAAATGTAGTACGTTTAACTTTGTATTTTGTGAACTTTGCTTCAGCCATAGTGAAATTAAAATTGAGGTGAAAAACAATAGGATCACACACACGCCTAGATCTGAACGCTATTCAACGGTATAAAAATTGTGAGCTGTACACTTTTTTGCCCACAAATAATATGCACCGAGTGTCCACATTCAGTAATTAATTTTCGACGAGTTATCAAACGGAACAAGGAACTTGAGTTGGAGAACAATAGAGTCATATACAGCTAGATCTCAACAGTATAAATTTGTAACTGAATACTATTTTTGCCTACAGATAATATGCACCACGTGTCACTTTAAATGATTAATTTTAACGAATTATAGAATGTAATAAACCTAATACACTACTTGCACTAAATTATTGCGTGATAACATTTAATAGATAAATACAGATTACCTTCAATGCACAAAGATGCCCTTCACTTCTCTATGCAATCGAAATGATGAAATCGATCAAGATATTTGATGTTCACTCAAATTATTTCCTTTTAAAAAGACGTGCTTGAGTGGAGTATCCAGGCTAACTGTGATTTTCAAACAACTCAACTTCTGGTAATGACTGTTGACTTTATTTATACCAAAGTGGATAAACAATACTTTTAGCAACAGTATTTTGAAATTATAAGTAGTTTGATTGATATGGTTAAGTTGAGAAAAAAAAATTGATATTATAATGAATTGATGCAGCAATTTGGTACGAGTCCACTAGAAGAACATATGACAATGATGTCCATTCTAAGTCCGAAATCTTGCTGTCACACACACACACTGGCCATCAGTTTGGTAAACACATATGTTTTAGCATACGGCCTACAATGTGCATGTTGCTTGTGGTGTGGATATGAGTTCTGCAACTGGAAACCATCGCATGAGTACTTATTCTGGTGACTGCATGACCGGCAATTCAACAGGGCGATCGCTTCAGCATCGACTTAGTACCACACAACCCGAATGTACCAATATATGGCCAGGTGTAAACAGATTCCACTTAAAGTAGTAGGAATTTTGTTACGTTGGTACCCAATTGCTGCAACAGTATTAATTTAAATTTGACAGTATACATTAAATGATTTAAAAATTATAAATCGTAATGTTGTGTATAAACATGGTGAAAAAACAATAGCATCAACGCGCCGTCGGAAAAGCAGGAAGAAAATACCCTGTTACATGCTAATTACAATACAATGCAGCCTCAAAGACAATTAAATAAAACAAATTCAATTAAAGGAAGCACATTTCAAAGGAAGTAAAAGTCAACTGAAGGTTCAGCTGAAAAAACAGAAAAACTCCAATATGTACGATATTTTTACCCGGATTATGGGACTCCGGAAGACCCAAAACAGTACTCGCGTATTACTAGGATAGAGCAAGAACTCAGCTTAAACCCAGATTTAACCCCGGCAGAGAAAATTTCAACATCACACTCAGAGGAAAAGATTGTCAAATCAACTAAAACTGATGTAAATTCAACAATTTACGGCATTGATTTTCAGCCAAACGGAAAATTGTCAAAACGATCTTTATCTATTATAAACGAACACATTTCGATTTTATAAAAGCAACAATTAATTTGTTAATTTAAAAAGTTCAAGATTCTGGTATATTTGACAATTTTGTTGTACTATCTTCAATTGTAAAATACGATAATAAATAGCTAATTTTACAATCTAGTTATATTAACAAACAACTAGTAATTATTACTATTAAGGTTTATTTGGTTAGCAATAGTTAAAAATAATTATATTAACAATTTAATTGTACTTTACACCATTTATGAGATTGCAAGCGCCCCGCAGTTTAGGCTTTTTAAGCCATTTATTAAAAATTACAGCAAATTTCTAGCCGAGGTGCTCCGTATTTCGTCTATAGACGATTTTAGTTTTCGTGCTTGTAAGTAGGTAGATTTCAACGAAAAAAGTAAGTAGACTACGCCATAAAGGAAGTAGAAATAAAAGGCTATCAAATAGTTGTATTTGAATATAGAAAAAATCACAATTTTTGTTTATTTAAAATAAATCACATGTTATAGTACATATATACTTATATTTAGAAAGTGCAGATACATAATTAAAATTTCAATTACATAAACGAAAAATGGTACAGTAATGGTAAATGATAATTTGTAAAATGATCAATACCTATAAAAAGGTTGTAACTAGTCTCAAATTTAGTCTTTTTTTTATTACGGTTATACAATAACTATAACTATAACTATATAATAAGAAACATTAAGAGGAGTCAGTACTCAGCAAAAATTTCAATTTAGATACCAGCGAGCCTGTAGGCAATAAAACTTACTATACGTAGGTTCCTGAAAGTATGAAAATTCATATAAAATTAGCGTAGACCTAGACCATAAGTCACATTAGAGGCATCTAGCGTGAAAGGCAGACACCAAACATGCGACAATTTAAGACGAAAATGAAAATTTGCAGTTCAAACAAATTGAAAATTTTTAACGAAAATGAACTCTCCTAATTGTTAAATATACCATTTTGCTTTATATTTCTACAACTTTCAACGAAATATTTCAATTTCTCGTCTATGAAATATCGAGAGAAAAAACAAGTACTATTAGAGTTAAACAATTAAAAAATGCGCCACTAAAAAGGAAAAAACTCGACGTTATTTGCTAGATCTAGGCTTTCTCTCTCTAAAATAGTCACAATATAAAGAAATGAGAATACCTACTAAGAGGAATTTGATTTGAAAAAAATTAATTTTTACCATTTTTTACAAGTTTCCGAGCTAATATCTCCATTCCAATGCATTTTTTTTTTATTTTTCTCGACGTTATTTACTAGACTTCTTCATTACCTTTAATTTAAGATATAAATCAATATTCTGCAACAAATAGTTTGCCAGAAATTCGCATTGAAAAATGTATGAAACTTGCAAATCTTGGTACTGACTCCTCTTAATATGGGTTGTTATTACTTTTGCGTATGATTTCAAATATTTAATTGGACCTGATTCTGTTGTTATACGACTATAGTGTGTCATAAAATGATGTTTGGGCTTTAGTGTTTGCTTAAATAATTGGTAGAAAAGCTAATTGTGACGGGAAAGTAACATATCCAAATGTGTTACCATTGTATTTGACATTCTTGGGCTTAATATCATGTCAATCAATTTTGAAAGGATAATGACGTAATTCCAGATTTCATTTCCTTCTGGAATCAAAGCTCCGATTATTAATGGAAAAAGAGAAGCAAAACACCACAGTTCGCGAGCTGACATATGTAGAATATTCCTTTTTAAGTGTTCTAATTTGATTGGCTCAGAAAAATTGCCTATTTCGATCGGCCCATAGTTAAAGTGGTGCTTCGGATAATTTAATTGATTCAAGTCGAAACAAGTCGTATTATTAATATAAAATAGGATTACTTGACATAATCCGTATTTCGCTATACATCGTGCATCATATCAACAGAATAGTTTTCAGTTACGTGAAAGTGTTTTAAATCGTTGAAAATATTTCTCTTATTAATACCTGTGTGGAAAAAGTCTCCCCTTGTTAATTCTGTTTATAACGGATAAGAGTTGGGTCCTCTTTTAAAGATATTTGTGTTTGCGATTTAGGTATTTTGCAAAATCGACAGAACTGATTAGCGCTAAAGGATTTAGAAAATCCCATTATTGAATTTAGGCCTAAATTATCTCCCCAGAACGAAATAAATGGTTTCTTCTCTATTTTTCGTTTTTATTTTTACACCGTCGAGTTCGATTCGTTTTAATACTTCCACCAAAGAATGTAAACAAGAATCATTGCCAAACTATTTTAAATATTTTGCTTTAACTAATGAAGCTAGAAAAATATTGTGTAGTGTAGAGATACAATAACTTGGAAGAGAAGGAAAACTGTAATAAAATGCTGTCAACGAAATATCTCTAGAATGAGATCTTAAAGGATCATCAACCTGAAAATCGTCGCTGTACAAAAAATATGGAATGACAGTTTTACGTTCATAATGCTGCAGAATATTTTTCCATCTATTTCCATTAACGAAACTGCAAAAATCACTATTGGAAATAATTTTTTGCATGTTTGATATTATTTCATCTAATACATTGGGTATCTCCAGAAAGCTTTTTATTTGGAATTCAATATTCATCAATACTCCTTTGTGAGTGACAGGTTCTACAACTTCTGCACCATTTCGGTAATAAAGTGTGTTTCCTAAATTAATCACGAATGATTCAGGAGGTGTTCAGTATTAAGTAATTCGATAATTTTCAATGGTTTTTTAAAAAAAATTTCGATTTATAGACTGGCTACATTTGGATATGTTGAAATAATTTGCCTAATGTGCTCATCACTAAGCGCGTGTAGTACTATTTGTAAACAGCTACAAATATCAAATATTTATTCGAAATAATTGACTCCTGGGCCCGTATTATGGAGCATGCTCCATAAATGGAATCATCTCTTACGGAAGAAGTTGCATTCAAACTCGGTCGAAATGATTCAGCTTCTCTTTCGTAATAAGAGCCTTGTAGTTTTTCTAAATTTTCCGATCGTGAAAGAGATGTTATGTTCTGTAAATTTTTCCCGTAGTCCAAATTCTGTGAAATCGGAATCAATTCGTTAAGTATTTCATTTTTAGTTGAACTAGAACAGGTTTTTTTTTAGATATGTGCCTTCTAATTGAATAAACTGATTGGAAGCTTTGCAAATAATTTTTCTCGGAGCATTCATAAGTTTTTTCATATGAATTTTTGGGAGTATGCATGATATCAATATGACTTGTAAGTGTTGATATATTGTTATATCCTTTTCCACATTCAAAGCAGTAGAACATTATTAAGCGTAATCCAATCAATCACTATATGTAATATAATTTAATTATTATTTAAATTTAAAGTAGAGTGGAGTAGAGTAGAAGTAATAAGGCTTGCTACAGATGATATCTGCTTATCAAAATTAGTTTTAATTTCGTAGAAATATCTCTGGATAAAGTACCAAACATTATGACATTGACGAGGATATGAAAGATGGAAAACATGAAATGTTTTGAAACAGATATCAAGTGCAGCAAAAAGGGAGTGTTATATATATTTTGTTTCATCTATCCTAACAAAGAATTTTACTGGTGTTTCGTTTACAATTACTACTATAATAATAGGTTGCAGTGTTAGGTTTTTTATTTTTAGTTCCTTATTAAGTTCATTCACCTTTTCTTCTATTGTAGCCTCATCGGAGCAAAAAATAAACATGGCATTAATGGAGTCTTCTATGGACGGCTTCCAATGTGTAATATTTTCACCAGCTTTCAATTTGTAGCGACTTCCAGGTGATAGTAAATTGTGGATCGATTTCAAAATATTTAAAACCCGCAAATCTGAAATAATGGAAAGATTAGCAAAACTAAACCATGTATTATGTATGATTATAGCACCATTCGTATCATCAGATGGAAACATCTCTTTCTTTTTAACGTAGCAATATCAATAATTCTAGTTGATCTTACATCAAAGTGAGAGAAAAGCTCACTTGCATTCGATTCATATAAATATGCAAAACTGAGCTCGATCTGTAAAAGAAATTAGATTTATACTTCATTTTAAAGAAATATAACTTAACTTACTAAGCGATGACCAGATGGACCTCTATGTCGAGGCCATTGTGAAAGAATTGAGGCAATATTTTTTTCCTTACAAGATATTATATCAACACTGCGTTGCACTCTTGTTGTTATCCATTTTAATGTGCATCAACCCTGGAGGTCACCATTCAAGAGACATTGTGGCGACGCATAGTTGCTAAAACCGCTGTAAAGAAATAAAATATAAAAAGTACTTTTAAACATTCTGGTTGATGACAGAAAGGAAATTAGTTAGGTAAGCGATTAAATTAAAATATTGTAAAAAAACAAAAATGTAATTAGTCTTAGAAAGTATTTCATGAGAGACAGATGAAAAACAAAAAAGAAAAAAATAATAAGTTCACAGACAGAGATTATCAACAATTATAAGGAGATAATGCCATTGTATTAAAAAGGAAAAAATGAAAAACATTCTACATTCCTTAGCAACGTTTGTTTCAACAAATCAATGTTTATTTATTCTGATTTATAAAAATAAATAAACTTTCATTCACAGAAATTCCAGACTGTCGAGCATTCCTCTCAAAATAACAGCTGCACTCACCAGCCTAGCTGGCGAAGCAATTGCCTGAACCTTGTGCTACTGCCTGGTAGCTCACAAAGACTAGCCTGACGCACGAAGCATTTAATTGGTATTTGTGAACAGGAAACAATCTATCAGAACTCATGCAATACCAGCTACACTCTCAGCTGGACATAGGGTCGGCTTGACAATTGACTGGCCCTGGAGAAACCGCCTTGTCGCTCGCAAGTACTGGCCTAACTCGGCAAACCAATTATCCACAGCATCCAATACTAGCTGCTTTACTGCGATCATCAGGTCGACATAGGGTCGACTTGATCCACGCCTCTGCAGTTGGAGTAGTCTTGGTCGCCTAACCAGCCTGGTCGAACTCAGGTTCCGGCTGTCATAGGGACAGCCTGAACTATTTTTCCTCGCCAGCAGCAATTACGCTAGACACTGTTCTTCAAGCACAATAAATAGAAGGGCATCCAAGCTAAAGCTTTCTCATGCCTTGCTCCGCTACTAGAAGACATCTCTTACTGTAGCAACCTCATAATCTAGTGTCTGACGTTATCACTGAAGACACTCTGTGGTAGTAAATCCATCGACTTCCATCTAGTCGACATAGCTCCGATTTGGTCTAAGTAACTCCATTGGTGGGTACGAGCCAACCATTCCAGGTGTCTACAGCAGATCAGTTCTCTGCCGAATATATTTGTGGGGTACGAGCCAACTGTACTTTAGATGTTAGGTTGAATATACTTTTAGGAACCTTTTCTTCGATTCATAAAAATTCTTAGTACTTTAATTCTTCGTTCATTTTATTTTTGGTCCTTGAAATAAGTAAAATTTTTAAAGTTAATAAATTATTTATATTTAATGAATAAAATATTTATTTTTATTTTCTATGTTTGTATATTTTTTATTATTATATTTATTTTTTCCTTTTTTTTCATTTGATGATAATAAAAATATTCTATTTTAGAAAGACAGTAAATCTTTTATATATATTTATATACAGAGAAAAGCTTATTTTATTTAGAAAGCTATTTCATCCTCTAGAGTCTAAACTGAACTAAATCTATCTCCTGACACAACCATAATTTTAATTTTATTTTACATTTTAAACAAGTCTTCCTTTGTATTTTTCTAAAAGTGTACAGTGTCATGTGTCTGCGATTAAAGCTTTTTAAAAAGTTTTTCAAAATATTTTAAAACAGACGTCATTCTAAAAATTGATTAGCCTATAAACAGTCAGCATTAATATTAAACTGACAAAATAGATAAACTTTACATTATTGTTATGTAATAAAAAAAAAATTAATTTAAACATGAAATGAAACTAAAATAAAATGTAGCTTCCGCTACATCAACCCCCCCTTCAGTGAGAGCGTCCATCTAGGTACCAAGGTAAAAAAAAAATATTATTAATATATTACATAAAATTACAATGTGAATGAAACTTTCTGTTTTATAGAAGTTATAGGAGTTTCCACGCTCACATTCGCGTCCACAAATGCCGGTTTTAGACGATCGATAGAAATAACCAATAACCGTTTCTTTTCCGTTGAAGTCGATCGAAAAGTGTTTGTCATTTCTTCGTATCACTCTAAAGGGCCCTTCATATGGACAAGTTAATGAAGGTTTTTGTGATCTGTCTATTCTTATGAATACAAAATCACAGTCTTTTAAATCTTTAGGAATGTATGTCTTCTTATTTTGTTCTCTAATGCCTGTTGGCGTAAAAATCTGTATGTGGTTTCGAGGTTTGTTGATAAAATCTGATGGGTCCAAAGTGGGTTTTGGTATATCTATGAAGAACTCATCTGGTAATCGTATTGGTTGGCCATACACTAAGTAGGCTGGACAGCAGTTGAGGTCCTCCTTAATCGTGGTTCTAAACCCTAGGAGGATAATAATAATAATAATAATATATTTAACTGTGGCATATGTACACAAGATTACAATCTTTTACTAGTACAACTATATTAAGGTACAAATTCAAATTATATTAAGCGCATAGGAAAATAAAAAGAAAAAACAAGAAATAAAGAAATTAAAGAGTTAACAATTAACAATTAAACACTAATAAAAGAAACTAAAAATAAAAAAAGAAAAACAAAACAAATCATAAGTAGCTAAGTAACAATATTTACAAGATTGCACTTACCGCGCGAAAGAATATCATCCAGGAGATATCAAATATATACGTAGTAATGATCTCAAATGTGAGCTTTAATGAGAGTCTTAAATGCAATGACAGTTTGGGCCCTCTGAACGTTAACGGGTAGACTATTCCAAAGACGGGCTGCCTGAACAGGGAATGAACGTTCCATAACCAATTTACTGAATAGCGGAATTATAATATTATGAGTACGTGGCGATGAAGAGAGCTGAAAAATTCTCTAAGATATTCCGGCCGGTTGTTCTTTAATATCCTGAAGAGGAGTAGAATCGTTCTCCGCTTAAGATATGTACTCAAAGAACAGCCAAGTACCGTGTTAGCAAATGGGGAAACATGGTCGAATCTTCGTAGGCCATAAACAAATCGTACGCAATCATTGAAAGCCACCTCCATCCTATGCCTACACTCACTATCCAAGCTAGGAAACACATTACTTCCAAACGTGAAGTAGGGCAATATCAGTGTAATTACTAATTCCAGTCTCATATTTGTTCCCAGAATACTCGCCGAGAGCCATAACCTTCTCAACCCCGCATAAACCTTATTGAGAATCATACTAACATTGTCGCAGCACATCATGCTTGAGCTTAGAACAATTCCCAGATTAGTAACCCTGCTGGCCACCTGGATAGCAAAACCATTCAAGATTACGGGAGGTATATCGATGAGGTTTAAAGTGCTGTTGTAGAAAGCAATACACTGTGATTTTGCAGGATTAAGATGAAGTCCATTGAGAATCGACCACCTGTGTATTCGACATAGATCAGAGTTAAGTCGCTCAATACAATCCTCAAGCAGACCAATAGGCCTGCTTAGATAGATCTGCACATCGTCTGCATACATGTGCGCCTTCACATTCTCCACTATCATAGGAAGGTCATTAATAAAGAGGCTAAATAATAATGGGCCAATCACGGAGCCCTGCGGTACACCACACAATACAGGCAAAGCATATGAAAATTCTTCACCAACCCTAACCTGTTGGAAACGACCACTGATAAACGCCCTAACGAAGGAGATAGCTGATGCACTAAATTTGTAATTGGTTGCTAATTTATGAAGTAGAAGGCTATGGTCAACACTATCGAAGGCCTTAGAGAAGTCCAAGAGTACTAAGATGCTAAAATCATTATTATTCAAGGCTGCCCTGATGTCTGTGGTAACCTTCAATACTGCAGTTTCGCAGCTGTGAGAAGCGCGAAATCCAGATTGCCAAGGAGTCAGAGATCCGCTCAGTTCCACCCAACCGAGGATCTGATTATATACGAGCTTTTCAAGCACCTTCGATAGAAAGGATAAGATGCTTATGGGGCGAAAAGCACTAGGTGATTTGGCATTAGCCTTCTTCGGGATCCGAAGAATAATAGCAGTCTTCCAAATACTGGGAAAAGTGGATGACGTTAAACAGGTATTCAAAATATGAAGAATATATTTATCAATTACAGGTAACAGTGTTTTTATTAGGCGTGGAGGGAGGAAGTCAGGCCCTATCGCATCAGATTTCACTGAAAAAATGGCAGAAATCATTTCCTCCAGATCTACTCCACGAAAATAAAAACTGTTATCTGAGAGGGTATGCAAAGGCAGACTCTGAATGTCATGGAAAGGGTCAAAGTTGTTTGTAGAAGGAATGCCAGCGGACAGAAAGTACGCATTTAAATCACCAGGATGTAATGAGCAAGTTGATCTCTCCGGACCACACACTCCAGGCTGCCGAAGATTACGCCAAAGAATTTTGGGTTTCAGGTCAGAGTTAAACTTACTACTGTAGTATTGACGTTTCGCATTTCTTACAGCCAACGTAACTTTGTTGCGGACAATTTTATATTTGATACGTGCATCATTAGTTTTCAGGCGCCGATATCGATGGAACAAAAATTCTCTCTCAGCGATCAATAACCGAATTCGGGACGACCACCAAGGGCATCTTTCTCTCATTAATCGCCTGGATTTAAGAGGGACATGTGTTTCTAATAGGTATCTAACCAAGGAAGAAAAAATATCAACCTGATCGTTCACGGAGGCACAAACAAATATTGTGTCCCATGGCAATTGTCTGCATTCTTCAAACAAAAGTTCAACATCAATGCTATTGTAATCTCGGTACGAGTAGTTTGTTGGAGAGTTATTGTGAATTAAAAAATTGTAGCCCATAAACAGAATATCATGATCTAATGAGCTAAAGGGACTAATCTGATCAAACAACAATACCTTACCTCTATCAGCCACCAGGAACATGTCAAGAAGTGAAGGGTTTGTTGCGTTATAGTATGTTGGCTGAGAGTTAACTACATTGAGGTGAATTGTTTGGAAAAAGTGAATGAACCGATCAGCTAATGAATCATCACGAAGAATATTTACATTAAAGTCACCTCCCACTATGACATCAGCACAACATTGCGAGGCCCTTGATAGAAGATCCCCAAACTCGATACACTATCACACCTAAAATTCCCTGGGGGACAGTATACTGCAGAGAGTATAAACTTTCGAATCCCTGAGCAGACCTCAACACCTATGAAATCCAAATCAGCGCTATCAGAAGAAAAAGCCAGTTTCGCATTCAGATCACCCTTAACATATATTCCGAAGCCTCCACCAGAACGCCCCCTACGGTCATTTCTAAATAAAGTATAACCCGAAATAGAAACTTGCGATCTAGGTATAATATCAGTCAACCATGTTTCACTGACTAAAATCGCATGTACATCAGTCCCATGAAATATTTCACGAAATTCATCGATTTTGTTCCTTATGCTTCTGGCATTAAGCGAACAAATATTCAGGCCCACGTTCCTGCCACAAAAAACCTTTAGCATAGTTCGCACCCTGTCCAGACCCGTAAAATTATATGAACTCATAAAAGAGCTGCAAACCGTCAATGTACCCAGTCTCATCACTCACAAAATACACTAGAAAATAGAAAATACTATCGAATGTACAAGTGGAAATATGACCACGCGGTAAGTACAGCATTCCAGCCATTATATTGAAACTAGTGCAAGAACAGAAATACATATTCGATACTAACAAATAGAAAAATAAATAAAATAATAAAATAATAAAAATAAAACTATTAAATTCCAAGCTCATGATACAAACTAAAAAAATAAATATATAAATAGTTAGAATAAGACAATAATAATAACAAAAAAGAAAAACGCAAAAAAACGTTAAAATCAAAGAGCATCATAAAAATAATAATAACGATAGATCTATAGTGACTCATACCTACATAATCCCTAAGCATCTAAAGTATTTGCTTCTAAAATAAGGTTATTGCGCGCATCCACATCAGAAACATTATCATTGGACATCACAGCATCACCAGCATCCATCGTGTTTACCTCTAGCATCAGTTCTTTCAGCGCATTTAAATCACGAACGATAATGGGGGAATCCTCATATTTAATTCTAACGAGCACTAGACCCTGTCGCGTGAAGGCAGAATGTAATTTATTTCCCCTTTTGAGTGCGAGTGCTTTGGCTAACGTTTGTTGATTGCAACGAGTGAGACTCTCGTATGCATATATTTTGCTATCAGAGACAAATGAATTGGAAATTTTATTCAATAGAACTGCACCAAAACTTTTAAATTTTTGTAGGAAAATTCTTTGCTCGTTCGTGGAGGAGAACTTAGCAATTAATGGAGGATTCTTACGTCTTCTGTTATGGTTACGGCTGGCTATGTTACTATTGGCTCGAAACGCAATCGAATATGGTGAGAGTTTATGACCAACCAAATGGGAAATTCCCTCCATGATTTAGTCTCTGCAAGCTCTGTCCTCACGGCATCGAGCTCTTCCCGTAGTTTGTACACCTCTGCATTGATACCAGTTGTAACTTGTTGTATTTCATGAGTTACACGCTCCTCAAATTCACAAAATCTATCATTTAGCAATTGTGCAAAAATTTTCATAAGCCTTCTCTCCAGAAGCTCCATAGAGTCAGTTGAAATAATCGAACTAGATCGCATCGACAAGTTAGAAGTACCACTGCCGGTAACGTTGCATTTCTCTGGTTGTGTTTTGGTATTGTGCTTACCGCCTACAGCTACACTCCTCGTGAATATTGTTTTTGGTGTAATAGTATTAGAGTTTTTAGAGGTAGCGGTCGGTTTATCATGTTTCCCCATATTAACCACTTGAGTTTAAGATTAACTTTAGTTTTAAATATTAAATATCAACAGAATCTGCACTATTTACGGAAATACTGTGAATCACTGTGATACAAAACTAATTAATATGCCACACTACTGTTCAAAGCTCGGATAATTACTTGGAAAGGAAACAAAAACTCTAGAGCCTAGCAGAACACGTCTATTCACATGTCATCACTTGTACCGTCTAGGATTGCTGGTATTTGCAATGTCCAATTTATGTATCCGCCTTTGCTCTTAATGCCGCTTTTAATTGTCTATGAAAACGTTCAATCATCCCATTTGATTGCGGATGATATGGCGTAGAACGGATTCTATGTGCACCTAGTAATTGTGAAAATTCTTTAAATAATTGAGACTCTATCCGTTATTATTTCCAGTGGGATTCCGAAACGCGCAATGTACTGAGTGTATAACGTATTCACTATTGTCTTAGCCGAAATATCTTTTATAGGGTAAACTTCAGGCCATCCAGTGAGTCTGTCGATGACTGTTAATAAATAATTAAAGCCATCTGAAGGTGGTAAAGGTCCTACCAAGTCTATGAGTTTGTGTTCGAATCTTCCTTTAGGTATTTGAAACTGACCTATTTTAAATTTATTATAGATTTTTCCCAAAAATTTACATTTTTGTTCATATTAGGCCAAAAGTACCTTGAAGAAATTAGTTTTCTAGTTGCTCTGATTCCAGGATGTGCTAAGGTATGTATAAGTTCAAGAATATTTTTTCTTTGGCTTTCAATGATAATATTTAAGTCTAATTATCTTATTTTTATATTTCATTGTAACCTATAACGCGTGGTAAAGAATCAGCGACCACATTAGATTTTCCTTTTATGTGTCTAATGTCTGAAGTGAATTGAGTTACGAAGTCCAGATGTCTGGCTCGTCTTGGGCTTCTTTCTGTTTTAGTCCAGATTGCAAATGTTAAAAACTTATGTTCTGTGAATACCGTAAATTCACGACCTTCTAGAAAATGTCTAAAATGTTTTATAGCTAAATACACAGAAGTTCCCTATCAAACGTTGAATACCTTACTTCAGCTGGAGTCAATTTTTTTGAAAAGAAAGCTAAAGGTTCAAAGTCACTTTTGTTGTGTTGTTCCAACACAGCTCCAACTGAAATGGCTGACGCGTCGACCGTTAAAATACATTTTGTGTCTTCAAAAGGATGGACCAGAAGTTTGGAGGAAGAAAGGGTATCTTTAATTTCTATAAAAGCCACTTCACACTCTTGTGGCCAATCAAAGCTTTTGGGGTTTTTTTAGTAATTTAGTTAAATTTATGTAAATTGGATTTAAAAATTCTGCTAAATGTGGAACGAATCTATGATAGTAGTTAACCATCCCTATGAATTGTTGAATTTGTCTAATTGATAATGGAGAAGGGAAATTTTTAATAATGTTTACTCTGTCTTCAGATGGAAGAATTCCATCTATAATGATTTTGTGACTTAGGAAATTCAAATAGTTTACTCCGAAAACACATTTTGTGGAATTAATGTTTATACCAAATCCTTTTAATCGTGAAAATACTTTTTCTAAATGAGATATGTGATCTTTGTTATTTTTACTTGCCAAAAAAATGTCGTCTATATAAGTAAAGACAAAATCTAATCCTTTTAAAACTTGGTTCATAAAACGTTGGAAAGTCTGTGCCGCGTTTCTCAGTCCGAATGGCATTCTTGTAAATTCAAACAATCCAAAAGGTGTAGTTATGTCTGTCTTGTGAATGTCGTCCTGTGCTGCTGGTATATGGTGATATGCCCTAACTCAATCAATTTTAGAAAAAATTGTTGACCCGTTCAAATTCAAAGAAAAATTTTGGATATATGATATGGGGTATCTATCAGGTGTAGTTATTGCATTTAAACACCTGTAGTCTCCGCAGGGTCGCCAATCGGAGGAGTTCTTCTTTGCTACCATATGTAATGGTGAAGAAACCGGTGAAGATGAAAGTCTGCATAAACCTGATTTTACCATTTGTTCGAATTCTAATTTTGCAATTTTTAATTTTTGTATATCCAATCTACGTGGTCTTGAAAAAGGAAGTTGTCCTTTTGTAAATATATGATGTATTACATTATGTTTTACGGGAAGATCATAATTTGGTGTCTGAGTTAAATACGGAAATCTCTGCAAAATTTTACCATATTCGTTGTCAAATGCATAATGACGTGGTGAAGGAGTATTTGCATTTACTGTGATTCCGTTTACACAAAGTGAAGTTTTCCCGTCAATCAATCTTTTATTTTTAAGGTCGACTAATAAATTAAATTTTTCTAAAAAATCAGCTCCGATAATAGGTCTATTTACGCTAGCTATAATAAAAGGGAATGTGAGGTCTCGTCTTAATCCGAAATCTATTTTTAATAATTTAGTGCCATATGTGTTAATCGTTGATCCATTAGCTGCTGATAAAATTAAATTGGGGTCGCTTTTGAATTTTCCGAAATATGCATTTGGTACCGTTGATATATCCGCCCCAGTGTCTATTAAAAATTTAAATTTGTTTTCTTTATCAAGAAGAAAAAGTCTTTTTGAAATTGTGGTCTGTGACTTAGTATACGCTGAGGGAATATTTAGTTTTTTTGTTTTTTATTTTCAACTCACGAACATGGCGAAATGCATTTGCTTGCCTTATCGCCGAATTTAAAATGATACCAACACAGGCTCTTTCGGTATTAAATCTCGAATGACTTCGAGAACGACTTCTTGAACGGAACCTGAAATTATTATTGTAATTGTTATTGTTATTACTACCTATAGTAAAATTTTTAAACAAATTTTCCAAGTTTTCTAGCCTCTTTTCCAAAATTATCATTTTACTAGATACATTTTTATCATTGTTTAATGTCGAAATATATTGTTGGGGTATTTGTGAATTAAAATCTTTATTATTTTCAGATACATATTGTAATTTTGATACTTCAAAAATTTCGTCTGCTAGCTCAAGCAAGTCTTTTATGTCTTGCTTACAAGAGGACGTCAATGCAATGTTGATACTAGCTGGAAGTTTTCTCATCCATAACTTTTTTATTAGTTCTGAACCAAAAGTTGTAGACATTCCAGCTAGAGTTTTCATTGCTCTGTAGAACTCTGTTCTAATATCTTTTCTCCAGAATTGCTGAATCTCTGTATAAGAATTCTTTTTAAATTGATATATTTGTCTTCTGTGGGTGGAGCTTGAAGAAAGTCCAAAACATTCAGGATGATCTCCAGCGGAAGAGCTTGTATCACATGTCCAAATTTTGTTTCGTCCACACGAATTCCTTTGGCATTGAATTCAGCCTCTGCCTGAAAGAAACAAGCTTCTGGACATTGTGGCCAGAAAGTTGGAAGCTTGTCAGATGCTGCCGCCACGAAACTTTGTTGGGCATTAATTATTTCGTCTCCCGGGATTTTTGAATGGAATGCTTCGGATCACCCTAAATTAATAAACACTTGATAACACACTTAAAATATATTTTCAAACTTTACTCGTATTGACATACACACTTTTAGTACGTAGACGGACTTAAACGTTCGTAATTATAATTTTCCGTAATAATTTATATAAACTTTCAAAAAGTTCAAAACTCATTTGTCGCGTCTTTTTTTAGCCAAGAATACGATTTTTGTTTGTGTACAATAATGAATGTTTGTTTTGTGTACAATAATGAATGAATTATTCTTTTTTCTTTTCAAATAAATTTTTCTTATTTCTTTCTTCTTTTATATGTAATTATTCTTTCTTCTTTTTTTCTTTGATATATGAATTATTCTTTTTTTCTTTTAAAACTAATTTTTCTTATTTCTTTCTTCTTTAACGCAAAAAAAAAAAAAATCTTGCTTCTAGAAAAAGGTACCTTACCAATGGAGGGGGATTAACTTTTTTAGAAACATCACGTCGGGGTCACCAATTGCACTTTAGATGTTAGGTTGAATATACTTTTAGGAACCTTTTCTTCGATTCATAAAAATTCTTAGTACTTTAATTCTTCGTTCATTTTATTTTTGGTCCTTGAAATAAGTAAAATTTTTAAGTTAATAAACTATTTATATTTAATGAATAAAATACTTATTTTTATTTTCTATGTTTGTATATTTTTTATTATTATATTTCTTTTTTTCTTTTTTTTAATTTGATGATAATAAAAATATTCTATTTTAGAAAGACAGTAAATCTTTTATATATATTTATATACAGAGAAAAGCTTATTTTATTTAGAAAGCTATTTCATCCTCTAGAGTCTAAACTGAACTAAATCTATCTCCTGACACAACCATAATTTTAATTTTATTTTACATTTTAAACAAGTCTTCCTTTGTATTTTGCTGAAAGTGTATAGTGTCATGTGTCTGCGATTAAAGCTTTTTAAAACGTTTTTCAAAGTATTTTAGAACAGACGTCATTCTAAAAATTGATTAGCCTATAAACAGTCAGCATTAATATTAAACTGACAAAATAGATAAACTTTACATTATTTTTATGTAACACAAAAAAAAATTGATTTAAACAGGAAATGAAACTAAAATAAAATGTAGCTTCCGCTACATCAACCCCCCCCCCCTTCAGTGAGAGCGTCCATCTAGGTACCAAGGTAAAAAAAAATATTATTAATATATTACATAAAATTACAATGTGAATGAAACTTTCTGTTTTATAGAAGTTATAGGAGTTTCCACGCTCACATTCGCGTTCACAAATGCCGGTTTTAGACGATCGATAGAAATAACCGTTTCTTTTCCATTGAAGTCTATCGAAAAGTGTTTGTCATTTCTTTGTATCACTCTAAATTTGGTCTACGTATCTCCATTGGTGGGGTACGAGCCAACCACAGCCATTCCAGGTGTCTATAGCAGATCAGTTCTCTGCCGAAGATATTGGTGGGGTACGAGCCAACCATTCCAGGTGGCTACAATAGATCAGTTCTCTGCCGAAGTTATTAGCTCTGCGGCTTCAGCCCGAATTACTACTCTCCTAAAGACGCTACTCTCATAGGGAATTCGGCATAAGTAAGAAAAATAATGCATCCCGTAAATCATCATCTTCAAATCCTAATGCGACGAAATCTCATGGCACAAATATTCATATATAAAGAACTAATTCTAGTTTTCTAATTTAGAAAAGAAGTTGTAGCTGAACCAAATATCGTCATTACTTTTGCGCCACCCAGTATATAGAAAAGAATTTGAGCTTTTAACACAGCATTTGAGTATCTTTTTCTCAAACTTCTCTTATAGTCTTTGTAAAAAATGTAAACAAATTTTGACCATCTTAAGAATTGGTATTATTAGCAACACTGTCAATTATTGCTTATTTTCTATCTATACTGTGTCATCGATAATGAGATAATTAACGATTTCCCCGTAATTTTTCGAATTTTTAGACTGTTTTATCCATTTTTTTTTACTACAAATGTTGATTATGATAATTTATTACTATGTACTCGCCAAATTATATAAAAGTTTTAAAAAAATTGCTTTTTTTTACTCGGCGATTTGTTACTACCTGGCAGCGTTTCTGCATTTCTTGATTGTTATATCATATCTTATCATTAAATAGAAAATTATTCACGACTGCGTTTTAAAAATTAATCATTCTTAATCCATATTGTCTTCTTTATTTAGTGCTGTATTACGTTTACGATTTACGGAATTTTTTACAAAAAATAATATTAAAAGTTAAATTTAAAATATCTATATATCTAATTTTTATTGTTTTATTATATCCCGTACGATGTAAATCTCAAACTACTTTGTAATTATCATTTTGCCCAATTCCGGCTCAGATTCTGATGTTCGTTATAATTCTGAAAGGCATTCTCATACCTAAATTTGTTCCCTTACCGACTGAAAATACGTCATTTTAAAATAAAATATCGTCTGATTTCGGTACGACATGAATAGGTTTTAAGCTAATCACTCTTTAACAGCTGCAGATAGCACATAGGGTATAATAGATCAAATTAAAGAGGAGAGTCTACAGTTTAGAGTTTTTATAAAAAATAATTATGTTAACAATTGAGGTCCAAATAAAAAACAAAAGTAAAAAATTCGAAATGTGTGGTTTCGACCATTGCAACTCCTGAGAGGAAGGGGTATGGGGCTGATTGAGCAGTGGTTGTAAAAGCCATGAAGCTCTGCATATAATGAGCACTTAACTATGATCATGCGCCCAGTACTTTTTAAAATACAGGGTCTTTTGTGAAAAACTAGCTTTTTTTCTCTATCACCCTGTAACTCGGTTATATTGCCCCCCCCCCTGCCATACAATTTTTTGTTAGTCTAGATGAGTACTATCACCTCCTGCTCTATTGACCCCCTAAGGGGAAACACCCTGTATTAATTAAACTCTTGGCGAATTTTTCACATACCAAAAAAAAAAAAGTTCTTATTATCTATTTTCGAGTTTTTTGCCCTTTTTTAAGTCTCTTCTTCCTTTGGTATGGGTTGTCATGATATGTTTTGTTTTTTTTTTTTTTTGGTTAATATATACCATACCACTAAGTAAATAACAGCGAATAAGGAAATCACTATTATAAGACAAAAATGTATTACATTTTCTTCTTAAATGTACGTCCTTATAGACACAAAATTTTCTATTTCTAATTCACAGTATGCTATTTACGCGTAAAAATTTTGCAAAATTATTCGTAGAAATTGCAAAATTATTCGTAAAAATTTTGTAAAATTTTTAAAAATTTTGCAAAATTACGCAAGTGTATGGTTGGAGCAATCACTATCCAAAAAATTTGTTGAATATGATGACGAAACGTTGTACGACACGGTGGTGCACCATTATCCACAGTCGTGGAAAAATGTTTAGCCACCATGTTTACCCCATGATAGTATTAAGGATTTTCCGCAAGAAAGAGGTGTCGACGATATATCTATGTTATGATTGTTTCTTATTTATTGGTGTATGTCTAGTCTTGTCTTCTTCCTGCTATTGGTTTGTCTGTGCTTCTTCCTGTTATGCTCTAATAATCTATTTCATGGAACTATCTTAGTTTGAAGTAAAGTTCTTATCCGAAGAACACCACTCAAAATTGATTAAAAATATCTTCCCCTCTCACTGGAATATATATATCTCAACAGTTTGCCTATCAATATGTTTTTATATTGATCTTAATTATGGAATTACATGGCTGCACTATGGCGAGTTGGGAATCCAATTATGTATTAATGGCCCCAATCTGCTGTTAAGTTTGCTCGTTTTGTTTCTTTCTTTTAAGTGTGCTGGCTATTAAGATTGACGTTAAGTTTTGTTCGTCTTGTCAGTGCTTAGGTTTTTTTTTATTTTTGAGAATTTTCATGTTTAGTTTTACCCTATATTGATAGTTTTTCTTATTTCTTTCTCCTCAAACTTAACAGAATTCCAAAGGAACAGCACACTTAAAAGAAAGAGGAATGATTGGGGTCATTAATACATAATTGAATTACCAACTTGCCATAGTGCAGCTATGTCATTGCATAATTAAGATCAATATAGAAACATATTGATAGACAAACTATTGAGTTATGCTCCAGTGAGAAGGGAAGATTTTTTTAATCAAGTTTGAATGATGTTCTTCGGATAAGAACATTACTCCGGATTGAGAAAGTTCCATGATATAGATATTGTATTAGAGCATAACAGGAAATAGCACAGACAAACCCATAGCAGGAACAAGGCAAGACTAGACATACAGCAATAAATTAGAAACAATCATAATATAAACATATCGTCTACACCCCTTTCTGGCGGAAAATCCTTAGTACTATCATTGAATAAGCATGGTGGCTAAACGTTTTTCTACGACTGTGGATGATGGTGCACCACCATATCGTACAAGGCTCCGCCATCATATCCAAAATACTTTTTGGATAGTGATGACACCAACCATGCACTTGCGTAATTTTGCAGAATTTTGCAAAATTTTTACGAATGTATAATCATAGAGTACCTATACTAAGTTTTTTTACACGTTTACAATGCACCGAATTAATGATGGTACTGAAAAATAGTTTGGACCACATGCATAATATTTGAAGATATATTAAAAAAATTCTCCCTTCACTTATTGAGTACATTACAAAAGCTCTCTAGTGTTTCCCTTCATTTTATATTCAATTAAATTTTGAAATTATGTTGTATTTGCAAATAAATTTTAAAATTTTCAAGGTACACAAAGAAAGGAAGATCTGGGCAGTTCAAACTGCACTTTAATGCATCAAATTCCTTAAAAAATAAAACAAAACCAAATCAACAAAACTTATACAAACATATTACAATTCTCAAATCGTATACAATCTGAGAAAATAAGCAATATCAAAATTACCTCATAATTTCAGATGCGCCTTTTAAGGAATCCCCGCCGGCATTTCTTTCTAAACATAAAAAAATTAAATGATACTATATAAACAAGTATATACTTATTTCTTAAAATTACAAATCACACAGCTGCCAATCACTGCAACGTATATTGACATGTATCAACACAAGCCAGATGATAGGCCCTCTCTCTTGCAAATTCAAGCAGTCTAGATCTCGCACATGGAAGGGCTACGATTTTTTTTTCATGTTTTTTGCATTGTATAAATAGAGCGCTGGGAATACGATACAGCATTCTTCTGCCATGTATTTCACCCAACCCAACCTCTCCTTCGCAAATGTCCTCGCAGCCAAGACCAGCAATGGTGCGCCAAATATATCACCACAACCAGACACACTCCACGGAATGCCAGTTTCTCCAATATTCTTACGCAAGTTAGAAATTTCATTGACCAATATCTATAAGCTTAACCTCTATCGATGAAAAATACTAGCATTGATATCGTGCTTTATTCAAATCTCTTTAAAATATCCGCTCTTAATGTAAACTGTCTAGTTAGTAAAACATAAAGGCACAAGATCTTCAAAAATCCACCTATATCCTCATCAAAATACTATAGAAACTATCACAATTAAACTTATTTTTGAGAGCTGAATTTATTCTTCTTTCCGTCTACTACACACCCGGCTATTCACGTTCCGACATAAACGCAAATGAGCTTTTACAGTTAATGCAACTAACTAACGCGATCCCATCTAACAAAAGCAGGTACCTCATCTTAGGTGGCGATCTTAACTCTAATCATCTGCTGTGGCTCAAACATACAACGAACCAAGGAGGTAGAACTATTCATAACTGGCCTATACCTAATTCCATTATCCACGACATAAACCTCTTAGCAAGCAGATACCCTTATTTCAACAGGGGAGACACACCATGTCACCTTGATTTATTTCTAGTCTCTGGAAATCTAAACCTACAACCTAAATCAAACCATCGACCATAGCTAAAATCCGAACCCTTCGAATCTGACCAGGACGCAGTAGCACTGAAGATCTCTTTAGCCGACACCTACTTTCCTTCCGGACCCAACGTAGTTCGAAATTACAGTAGTACAAACCCACTTACTCTCATCAGATCGTTCAATCGTATCTTTCAGAGCTTAGAATTCCCAATAAACCGAAATATGAGCATAGACAAAATTGATGATTCCATCCTCCGACTAAATGAAATCGTAAATAACGCCATCGATATTTCCACCTCCAAAACAACTTGTATAGAAACTCCTAAATCCCTCTGCCTGGTATCACATTAAAAGTGATAAGCACTAAAAACCGGAATTAAAATAGATAATAACACTTTCAAATTTATAAAAAATATCGCTCACCAGAGAAATTCCACCTTTCCACATCTAAATATAAACGCCAACAACTCCATTCAAACTATCACTTCTAACATAGAAATAGCTAACTGTTTAGGAGTCTTCTTGAAGGACATCTTCAACGCACACCCAACTCAGCATAACGCTGACTGTTTCACAACCCAGATCTCTCAAGATATTTCAACCCAGTTTAACAATAACCGTGTTTCCATCGTCAACTTTATCGACCAAACTTCAACTTTCGCCCCAAATTTTAAGAACCGGCAAGCGGTTCTCACGTCTCACTTATCCATAACAGAAATAATAAAAAGTCGAGTGGTCCCGACAACCGCCCAAATTTCATATTACGTAAACTTCCCCTTATTTCACGGAAACACTCACAATAATCTTTAACCAGTGCTTCAACCTAGGATGAACAATATTTTTCATTTCCACCCACACATCTGTAAAATGATTTACTGTTTTTTCTAAGATAGATCATTCAGAGTCAAGATTAAGCATTAACTTTCCTGCAGCTTCTTCCCTCAGGTCTTCCCTAAGGCTCAAAAAAATATTAAAACCCTACACTACGCTGATGATATCTTGTTTTACATCAGCTAAAAAAATATATAAACCTCACCATTCCCCAATTAAACGCTTACCTCCATGCCATACATGCATACTTCGCCAAATGGCATCTCAAAATAAATATGTATCTCCAAATATGAGTGCATAGCCTTTATTGCATTTGGTAAAATTTTCGAATTTTCGAAAATTATTTATAAAATTTGAACAAAAGCCCCAAACACATTCCGGTAACTTTCCAAAGACAGTGGAGATATGTAGGTTGCAGGTTGGTCTATAAGTACTAAGCCTATGAGTTTTCAGAGATCGCCGGTAGATGGCAAAAGGCGGGCACGTAAAATTGTTAGAGATTTATTTTTTTTAAATAAGTAAATGGCACCCGATCTTCTTGAAATTTTGTATAGATAATTTTCTGGTAAGGGTGCATCCATGAAAAAAATCGAAAATTGGATTAAACGATAATTCGTGGAGTAAAGTTTCGAAATGAATTTTGCAGACAGAAAATTTTCCGGCCGAAAATTGAATTCCGCAACTTAATCGGAAGCGCGAAGTGCGACAGTTGCTATGTAGTATAATTTATGCTCTGCAAAATTTTGAAACAGCAATTGGTCACATTAGAAATAATACGCAAAACTTTAGGGTTAATTTGGAAGAAAACTGCGATATATTAATGTGATATCATAAATAATCAAATTAAAGAACGTTTTGAGAAAAGTGAAATATTTCGAATATTCTGTCTTACTGATACGAAAGAATTTAACAACTTTAAAGAAAATTTTCCCGATATGCACATAAATAAATAATAAAATATAATAAAAACTTATCCCGGCTTAGCGAAGAAAACCTCAAAAGCAAGCTACATGTTATATAAAATAGCAACACATTTAATGTCTTCTCTACTTTGTCGCAATTTATGACATTTTTACAGAGCAATGATTTAGTAAATACTTTTTCGAAAGTATCGAAATTAATTCAAGTCGCTTTAACAACCACTGTTGCAACTGCTGAAGCAGAGCGATGTTTCAGTACTTTAACCTTCGCTTTACCGATATCTACCCAGGTAGATATTTCGATTTACTTTTCTTTATAACTCAGTGAAATTTCATCAAATCTCGAAACGCCTCCGACTCAGTGACTAAATTTTCAGTTTATTTCAGAAAATAAAAAGAAAACCATTTTTTTCGCACCTCTTCATATTTTTTTTTAAATTTCGTTGTTTTATATACGCATTTGAAATTGTATCTACCCGGGTAGATACATACAGTTTATATGGGAATTTGCTAATGTTGAAGTACAATATTTGTAAGGAAAAGAGCAATATATTTTAATACATTATTTATTTATTTTCATGGATAATATAATATAAAATAACTAATAATATAATAAAAGTATATACAGAAATATCAAAAAGTAAAAAAAAAATAATAATTAAAAATAGTGAAAACTATCAGCGTTGGAATGATGATTACATTGTGGATGGACCTGCATGACAACCTTCACACTTTGTTTGTGTCAAGCTGTGCTGTGCGCATACTGGTTTTTTACACTTGATGCATGTTTGGCGAGTAGCTCTTTTTTTTTTGCACTGCTGGTAGCACAAAAAGCATCCACCTTTTTGCTTTATGCGCCCAGATGCATCTCGTTCTGGAGAATCGTCTGGGGTGAAATCCTCGTCCATTTGGTTTGATGCAGCAACCGGCTCACCTAAAATACATTCCATTGCCGCCTTGATGTGGAATTTTGAAATAATGTTTTTATTTTCGGCTCTCCTTCTAATTTGGGGAATGCATAATTGTTCACCCAACAACTGCAAAAATTGATGACGACGCGATTTTTTCACACTGCCTTCCGGATTATTGGATGAGAAGATGATGTAAGCTGCAAGGGCTGCGATATCTAGAACATTATAAAATAATGCTAGAGGCCAGCGTTTTGTAGCCCTCTTCGTGGTATATTGACTCAACATTTTATCCATCGTGTCCACACCACCTTTGGTGTGGTTATAATAATGGATTATTTCCGGTTTTTGTTTTGGACCGGAAACAGCATTATCACCATGCATCGTTGATAATAATACCACGGCTCTACCTTTTGCGGGGACGTACGAACACATGGCTACATTTTGTCCAAATCCAAACTCAGTGGAGTAAACTGGTCGGTTCTTCGCTGCTTTGAACGCATCGGGTAAATAGCGCTTATTTTTTTTTATAGTGCCGACAACCGTCATTTTCCAAGTGACCAGTTCCATGGCCAGTGGTAGAGAGGTAAAAAAATTATCCATCGTCACATTTCGCCCTGTTCCTTTGTAAGGAGCCACCAACTCTTTTACAACTCGCTCACCTTGGTTCACATCTCTGACATTTCCTGTGTAAATTTGACCATTCAGGGGATACGAAGTTGCGGAATCACAAGCCCACCAAATTTTTATGCCATACTTTGCCGGCTTGGAGGGCATGTATTGTGTGAACTTGGTGCGTCCCCTGTACCCATACAATTGCTCGTCTACTGTAATTGATTCATATGGTCTGTAATATTTCTTTAGGTTCGAGTTGATCATCATAAAAACATCCGCAATCGGTGCAGCTTTATCCACTTCTTGGCGACCAGCTCTTGTAACATGCCAATCGAACCGAATGAACCGCAATATTTGCTGGAATCTGTTCCTAGACATCGTAGCACGATAAAGTGGGCACGAATTTTGTTTCCAGAGTGTACGTGCAGCCTCTTGATTTGATTTATGAGAGCCCATTACCAGCAAAATTCCCAGAAACGCATAAAATTCTATATCCGTAAGAGGCTCCCATGTAAGGGGTTTTTTATTGGGATTTTTGCTGTTCCATTCGGCGCAGTCTGCTTCGGCTCTTTTGTTGGTATACCTACATATAAGGTCTGTAATGGCGGAACTCATGATGCAAAAAAAAGTATCCTTTTCCGACAGATTCTTGGTGTTTGGGTTAGGGCCGCTAAACAATGAATCACGAAAAATATTGTGGGCACCCTTTCGTTGCAACGTCGATGGATGTTTATACCATTTTGTACCATCCTTGCTCACAAAATAGCTTTCATGAGACGAAGAAGCTTCACCAGCATCACCATCATCGACTTCATCATCTGAATCCCTATCAGAATTTAACTCTACATCTATATCTCCATCGTCCACTGCGCCATCAAAATCTAAATTTGCCTCCTCAGGAATATTATCTTCATCGCTATCATCACCCTCAAATGCCTGAACGTCTTCCTCCTCCGTTTCGAAAATGACCTCTTGCATTTGCCTAAAATAGGCTTGCCTCCTTTCATGTGATAACCTAAACCACAAAAATAGAGTTTTTGAAAATTTAATGCAAACAATTGCTGTAAATATAAACACAGTTGAATCGAGCGGCCGGGCAAATAAACTTTTTTCCAGTAAAAGGTGTGTATATTGAAATATAGAAATAATATATATGGCCGTAAAATATTTGCACGAAATTGTAAAATTCGATTCAACCGTGAGTATAAACAAAGCCTAGGTCATATGAAGCATTAAAATGTGCAATAAATGCAAAAACTCACCTGCCAACCGCTGACGCAGAAAGATATTCAAAATTCGTTTCTGTATTCATATTTATTTATTTTTTTAGCTACGCAACTTCTCACTTGAAAATTTCAATTGAAAGTAAAGACTATCTAAATCATGAAATATATTTATATATACTTTACCGAAGAAATACACGTACTAGAGAAGTACATTATCTTAATTTTGCAAGAAATACTAC
Source organism: Dioctria rufipes (assembly GCA_963924295.1). Taxonomy (NCBI): domain Eukaryota; kingdom Metazoa; phylum Arthropoda; class Insecta; order Diptera; family Asilidae; genus Dioctria; species Dioctria rufipes. The sequence continues at coordinate 118,093,864 of OZ002741.1, forward strand.
TCATTATATTTTCCCAGCCAATCGTGAAGCGGCCATAAGGTCCTTGTCATATAAAATACCTGAATAAAACAATCGCTTTACACAAAGCATCTGAATCATGAAATATACTTCCATATGCTTTACCGAAGAAATACACGTACTAGAGAAGTACTATCTTTATTTTGCAACAAATACTTCTCATTATATTTTCCAGCTAATCGTCCAGCTGCCATAAGGTCCTTCTCAATTAAAATACCTGAATAAAACAATCCCTTAACATAAATCCCTTGTTTTTACCTATTTGCATATAATTTCAAGAATGAAAATTGTATTTACCATACAAAATGTATGAAGAATATATGTATCTACCTGGGTAGATACAGGTACGAATGTGCATATAAAGTTTTTCGGTAAAGCGAAGGTTAAAAAGAAAAACGACATTTTTAAGAAATACGATGGGGCAAGAGAGAGTGAATGCACTTGCGGTGTTATCTATCCAAAAGATAAGTATCACCGAAATATCAGATTTCAATAGAAAAATTTATTGACAAATTTTCTACTGAAAAAATAGAAGAGCAGAATATTTACATAAATAAGATAACTGTTTCCATTTATGTATAATTTATTCTGGTTATAACCTAGCGAGCAAACCTTTTAGCAAACATTTAATGTTTTAATGAGCGATAAAAATTTCGGACATGAGATTCACCTTTCCGAAATGGAGTATTTCTTTTTCGTAATTATGTAAAAGATTTTGGAAAATTTTTTAATACTTAAATACTAAATTTAAGAAGACTTAATTCTGTACTTGTCAAGAAAAACAGAATGAAACAATAGAACCAATAATGGATTTAAGATTGGTATGTGCTAATTTTTTCAAAGGGCCTCTATATGAGGGATATTATTTGTATGTTTCCAGCTTCTATAATTTTACCTAAGCCTTCCCTGGTGAATATCTTCTTCTTCTTGACAGGAGCAGTGAATATTTAAATGCCCATTCCTTTGTTCAGCAGGAAAAAGCAAAGTGAGGATCGTAAGATTATGATTTAACACCCTGCTATTCTCCTTTGGCAAGATCGGTGGTTGCCTAGAAGGCATTAATGTTGAATTTTCGTTAATTGGAGTAATAGTAAAGGCAATTTTCTATCCAAAACCAGAACCGAAAAAATGTAAACCGAAAAACTCAATTTATTCCACTTTAAAACAAAATTTTTGCTCCAATGATTAATAAAATCGTGGGAAATAGAATAAACTAATAATTTTACTAATAAAATAGTATATTTATCTCAGATTTTTAAGAAAAACACAACTTGTTTTTTTAAAAATCTGAGATAAATATTCTATTTTACTACTAAAATTATTAGTTTATCCTAATTTCCATGATTTTTTTAATCATTGGAGCAAAAATCTTGTTTTTAAGTAAAATAAATTGAGTTTTTCGGTTCTTGTTCTTGATGTGAAAGTGCGTTAACACGGAATCTATAGGCGGCATATTTAAGTTATTAAGATAGAGATAACTTTTTTAAATATTTTTTTTTCTTGAAGTAACACAATCGCTGAGGTAGTGGTCTAAAAGTATATATGATAATATAGTTTTTATACCCTAGATGCAATTTATTGTAATTATTCGTGGAATTGCATATTAGTAGGCACGATTACCATAGTCAGTAGCAAAATTAATGAAATTATGAATCATAGAAACTGGAATATCTCAAAAACGGTTGCATTAAGGTAGGTACATGAACATATTTAAATTAAAAGTAACGTTCTGGGGTTTCTAAATCTTGTAAAAAAAGTGTATACTTAGTATGCTTTTTGACGGGAAAATCGTTAAAATTTGAAAAAGTTAAGATCTTTTTTCAAATTCTTTGACTTTGACCTCCGACAACATCCGACGAAAGATGACAGGAATGCTGATTGGACATTCATTGGAAAGCTGAGACGATTTGCTATCATCAAGAAATATACAGGGTGTAAAGTGGAACAAGTATTAAAAACTTTAAACCCCCCTACCGCCAAAAAGACGTGCCCCCCCCCCCCCCCGACCAACCGTCAATCACCTTATATTTTTTTTTACTTGTCCCCACCTCAGCTATCAAACCCTTGAGTTTTGTGCACCAATTATGAAACACCCTGTATATTAACCGCAGTCAGCATCATATTTGCAGCATATACTACATGGAAAAAGTGCCGCACTCGGAAGTTACATCTCCCACAACCTGTACCACGGAAACTTCAAACTTAAGATTTTTTACTATAAATATGTTCAATCTTGAACAAAGCATTTAAGTTTATTATAAGAAAGTGCTCAAATTGGACTTTTTTCTCAATCTCGCATAATTAGAATAATTATTCAATCTTAAACATAATATCTTAATAGATTATAAAAAAGTGCGCAAATAGCATTTTTTTGTGCACCCTCGCATTACTCGAGCAAAGTTGACTGCACTAATTTATTCTAGGCGCTCGAGTTTAAGTATACTTTATTAATTGAGCCCTCACTCGCGGTAAACTCCCGGAAAATTATAATTATCTCTTTATTGTAGCATTCTCAATAAAATTTGAGTCTCCACCAGCGCGCGGTAAGCTTAAACCTTATTGAAAGGTTAGGAGAATTTCCATTCGAGTCATGCAAAATGGTGGAGAGTAGTCTGGGCTTTTCTTAAACATCGTTTATTGTTTTTTTTTTTATTATTTTTAAATGATTTTTCAATTCAAAATACTAAGATTCGAATGCGTTTTATACAGAGCCTGAGCTTTGCTTTGTTTTCTGTTTTTTTTTTTTTTTTTTTTTTTTAACAAAGCATGCTAGGACTCGAATACGCTACAGATAGCGTCTGGGCTTTTTTTAATTTATCTTCATTTTTTTTTTAATATAAACAATAAAACAGATTTGCTCCGATTCCTCAATAATTTTTATTTTATAAAAACGAGAATAGCGTTTCGTCTGCTGAAGACATCATCAGGGCTTGTACTAAAGCTGGGTCTGGTTCAACAACGTTAACCGAGTTACATACCAATAACAGATCACCAATTATATTAAATATAATTAATTAACTAATGTTGCAACATAACTAAGTTAGGATTTAAAAGGGGGTTTCGATTATAAAAATCAATGTGATCATTTAAAAAATTTGTTACGTGCGATAGAAAAAGGACAAGCTACATCTACTTACTTCGCGTGAAATGTCTAATTAAATACCGACATAAACAACTTTCGGAAAATCCTATCAGAAAAGCGTGGGCGACATCAATAACGTACGGACATAAACAACTTTAGGCTCGGAGAATCAATGTTTCGATAACGAAATATTCGGGGAAGTTCTAGGACAGTTTGTAGAGTATAAATACGGCGCTTGTTACCACCAGGAGGCAGTCTTATGTCAGACAGCGAAGTGAACTTAGTAAGCTATTTGGATTGCGATAATTGGAAGAACAGTACTAGCTATAAGTAAAGTAGAGTCGTTTATGATTGTCTGTGAATTTGTAAAAGTAAGCGGTATGGTTAAATAAAAGAAGCACTTGTGAACTATATTTAAAATATTATCTTTTAAATAACGAACTGAAATAAAGTGGTGGCATCTGACATAAAAGAGGGAATGATTAATTTTATGAAAGTGTGCGAAATTTTGGGTTTTACGTAAAAGTTCTGTTCAGCTAAACCATTGGGACGTAAACTGGAGGAGCCTCGAATGCATGACTTGAAAGTGGAGTTGAGGAAGCGGTTATTACAAATGTCAGACGCAAAAAATTGTTTACTCGAGCGAATTAACCCTAGTAAATATATGAAGAATGGCTTTGAGGAACAAAACAATGCTTGGATCAACAAAAGAATTCTATTAAAGAACAAAAGACATCTCTGGAAACCCGTTTTGACGAACAAAAGAATGCTAATAAAGATCAAAATAATTCTCTACAAGCATGTTTGGAAGAAGAAAAAAGTTGTTTGGAATCCCATTTCAATGAGCAGAAGAAATTACTGGAAATTCGTTTGGTCAAACGAAAGAGTTCTCTGGAGAACTGTGTAGAAACTTGTTATGAGGAACAGAAGAATTTTCTGAAAACCTCGTTAGATGAACAATATTTGAGAATAGAAGGAATCGAACAGGAACAACAAAAGTTTCACTGAGAAGCTTGACAACCCTAAAGCAGAACTGGAAAGGATAAAGCATCGTCAACCTCCGAACGTAGGAGCCAAAAAATCCGGTGCAGGCAGAATGAAACCTCCAATATTTGATGGACAAAATTCCTGGCATATTTTCAAAAGAAAATTCGAAGCAGATTCCGTAATAAATAGATGGAATGATGAGAACAAATCTATAGCTCTGGTATTAGCACTTAAAAGTCTTGCGTCAGAGCTATTCCAATATATACCAATTGAAAAGCAACGTGATTACACTTCATTGGCACAGACGATAGAATTACGTTATGGAGATGAACACATGCAGCAAGTATATCGCCTGCACTTACGCAACAGGATGGAAAAGTATGGCGAATCACTACAAAAGTATAAGCTGATGTGGAAAAATTAGCTTATTTTTCATACTATAGCGTAAATGAGGATTTCCTTAATGAAGTGGAAACGGAGGCATTTTTGAACTCTATTGCATATCAAAATTTACAGCAAGCCCTAAGGCTAGCAAAGATGTCGAGCCATAGAGCAAGCTATTCTTGGAGATACTAGAAATCAAACAGCGACTAATTGCATCAGCTTCCCTGTTGAGCAGTCGGAAAACATCTACAACCCAACTTTGGGGGGCAGAAAATGGTTGGTTGAGTCGACAGCTCTGAAGTCATCACTGAGATAGCCCAGTTGCAGAGATATAAAAGCAGTCTTGTTATTTATGGAAGTGTAGGACAAAATGATTGCGCGTACCCACGACACTGGAGCTTCAAGGACAATTATTAGAGAAGATCTTGTCAAGAACAAATGGCTTGGCAACACCACCGAATATTTACTAAGAACAGCAACTGGAGCAGTGGCACAGGTTTTTGGAGAAGTTACTTTGGATGTTCAACTTCCTTCAACTTTCCTGGTTTCAGACATCATGGATGAATGCATTCTTAGAATTGACTTCATGACCATATATAAAATAAATCTGGATATCGGAAAGCGTATTCTCAAATATGGTAACAAAGACCAGGAGTAGAAGCAGATTATCCTGCAAAACTAAGGACGCTAGTCTTTAAAAATATTACTCTCTATGCATGTTCCGAGACGTTAGTATAGACACAGATTACTGATGACATCGGGACCTGCCGATTCTATTTGGTGGAGCCTAACCCTACGAAAGTTACATCTAACATCATTCTTGGGAGGACTTAATGAAGGCAGAAGATGCAACATTAATTCCAGTCAGAATGCTCAACATATCCGAAAATGAGGTACAACTAAAAGAAGGAGATTGTGAACTCGTTTACTAGATTGTCAGTTTGATAATATTAGTAATATCATGAAACAAAAGCCTACACCAGATACTACTCAACAGTTTCTGAAACTTCTTTCATCCAGTGCCTCAAGTGAACAACCACATAACGATGCCAAACAGATGATCGATGAATTTTCGAACTTATTTGCAATGAATGATCATGTCTGCGGTAAAAAAATCTTGTCCCGCATCTGATCGATACAGCAGATTCCAGTCCCATTCGGTAGACACTACGAAGACTACCATCAGCCAAACAACCAGAAGTTGCAGATATGATAAACTCCATGAAGGACCAAGGCAATATAAAGGAATCTAAAAGCCCTTGTACATCGCCGGTTGTTCCGGTCAGGAAAAAGAGCGGCTGCGCCCGATTCTATCGAGACTACCGCCAACTAAATAATTTATCGAGAAAGGATAGCTACCTGTTGCCAAGGATTAACGACACGTTGGATAATCTTTTCGGAGCGCAATGGTTTTCCACACTGGATTTGAAGAGTGGTTACTGCCAAGTTGGAATACATTGCGAGGAATGAGCGAAAACTGCATCCTCAGTTGGCAGTGCCTTATAGTAATTCAAAGTTATGCCATTTAGATTGTGTAATTCTCCAGCTATTCATTCGAACGACATATGAAATGTATTTTACGTAAATTAACCTGGAAAACAATTGTAGCGCCATGCAATTTGTCTGTCAAAGATTTCGTTTGTCCATGAAAAGAATTAGATTTTTTTACGAAATGCACGTTCCTCCTCCAGCCCATTTCCGCTGTACCCGTAATACCTGTCTTGTATCCTACTTCCATCATTGACTTCTTCATTTCTTAATTTATCTAGTCCCGCACTATCGTTAGCTATGGTCGAGGTCCTCTGCCATGTTGGTGTGCTCTTCTCTCCGTGTCTTGAAGCTGGCTCTACATTGCATGTTATACCTTCCCCTCTACTGTCTTTGTTATTGCTACTTGGTCTGATGTTTTCTGCCACATTAATTTGACCCTCCTCTAATCTCGCTTGTGAAGGATTTTCTAGACTATAGCAATGAAAAGCAGTCATTACAACTTTTCAACTAGCGCCGTCGTTCCCACAAACGACACTTTCTTTTTCTGCATCAGCGTCTTGTATCCATAATTTCCTCTTCATGCAGTCGATAACAGCTCTATCACTGAGGAACTCCATCCCAAGGATACCATCTGCTGGAATTGAATCTGTGTCGCCTATGGCGTTAAATCGACAGGCTTGCTGATTGTTATCTATAAGCAACTTCGCATCACAAGTGCCTATGTAGATCCTAACAAATGCAAACAGTCCTTCAATTTGTATTTTCTGATGTGTTTGTATCGGTGTATTTCTTTTCATTCTATTGACTTTAATCAAACTACACGTAGACCCAGTGTCGATTAAAAGCATAAATTTACCTTATAAAGCTATATCTGATATGACTGTGATGATAAATTTATTACTGGAAGTCAATTTTTCTTTTTATCTATCTGTGTTCAGTCCTCACACATAAATTTAATGCAGCAAATCCCTCGATGTATTCCCAGCTTCACGTTCAATCTACCTAAAATACAAGAAAACATAAACACAAAGTATCGCGTTTCTAAAAGAAATCAACGCAATACTTATCTAATAATTCTGATTTATAATCTCAGATTTTGTCCATATAGCCCTCATCATCCTGGACATCTCCGTCTCTAAAACAAAAAATAAAAAAAGGCTCATGAACAACAAATAAATAAAAAATATTAACAAAATTCTCACCAAATTACAGGCACCTCCGTATATTTTTTCTTGTAATGTCATCAAATGACATTATGACAGCCAGCTGTTTTCGCCTCGAATAAAATTCAAGTAAACGTCGCTAGGGCAACACCACGAGGCGAAACAGACATAACTGGTTACAGCGGCTATATAAAGCCGATGAATTTCAGTAGATGGCACCATTCTTTTGGCAGAGTTGATCTGTATCAGAGCTAATCTGAGTAAAAAGAATTGTGCTTCCTACCTTATTACAGAAGATAATTCTGGTCAGGGATAACCTGAGTTTCCTTTCACATTATACAGAAGATAATTCTGGTCAGGGATAACCTGAGTTTCCTTTCACATTATACAGAAGATAATTCTGGTCAGGGATAACCTGAGTTTCCTTTCACATTATACAGAAGATAATTCTGATCAGGGATAACCTGAGCATCTTATAATTACAGAAGATAATTCTGATCAGGGATAACCTGAGTGTCTCAACTTTCCATAAAAATCATTTTACTTCTGTGTGCCCTCACGCATCACCACAGGAGATAATTCTGATCAGGGATAACCTGAGTGCTTGAACTCTCTAGAAGCTTTTTACTTCCGTCTGCTTAGACGTAGCACCCCTTTGAAGTTTATTTCAGAAAATTTTAGGTGATTCATAGAAGATTAACATTTTGCTTCTTCTTCCTTTTCAGAGTAAATAATTCAAGGGTGGCGAGCTCCGTATCTGATTTTGAATTATTGAATTTATTTTTTTTTATATTGAATTTTTTGTTATTGGATTTATATTAGTTTGTAGGGTAGTTTTAGATTGAAATGAATTTATGAATTTTGTGATATTAGATTAAGCAAATGAATTTTGTACCTGAAGTATTAAATAAAATTTTATATTTGAAATAAAAACTGAGTTATCCTCTGAACCGGCTCTCCTCCCTCACGAACGAGACTAGATCTCACAATCTGCTAAATACTTCTTTACGCAGATATCCGTGTAATGGTCACGTGTTCGGCAGAATTGGCAATAAAGCCCCTCCCTTCCTGAATGGAATTTATCTTGAATGCTAACTGCACAGTTCGCCACTCTTACGCGGTGAATTTAGCAATTGGATATCAAGTGCCCATATTCCTGACATCTCGTACAGAAAGGAACTTGTTGGCACTCTCTCGCAATGTGTCCAGGTCGACCGCATTTGAAGCATTTGACAACTATGGGCTGTTGTGCTGCCTTAGCCGGCATTTCGCAGCTCCTGCTTGATTTTGTTGGCCTCCGTACCGATGGAAAGGTACTTGGGACTGTCTCTGTCTTTCAATATTAAAATTACTGGTCATCCATCCTTCCTGTGATGTTTCTCTGTAATATTCTGGTGCTTTTTTCCATACACCTGAGCAATAGCTTGAAGCCTTTCTGACTATTTTTCGAAATAGAGGGCCTCCTCCCGAACCTCTTCCAATGCATTACACCGGCTTTGAAAGTTGTTACTGCGTCGGCCTCCAGTCCCGCTATCAATCCCTCGTCTTTGCCTGGATACTTAGCCGAAACTGCCGCCTTGATTTGACACAGTAGCTCCTTGAGCCTATCCGCATAATCTTTTATATCGTCACCGGGCCTTTGTACACATGCATCATTTCAGCTCGCAGCTGACAGTACGATTTTTTGGCATATAAGCAGTTTGAATTGTCTGCGGCAACGCCTCAAAATCCTTCGGCTCCTCTAAACTTGCTAGATAATATGCGTCATCTAACCACCGATATCATTTCATGAAGATTGGCTGTTCCTCGGCTTTAAACGATCGTAAAGATCTTTGTAGCAGCTCAAGAAATGGTGAACTTCCTTTGACAGTTTTGGCGTTCTTTCTCCGGAAATCGTTGGTATATATTTGGACACCAAGTCCATGACTATATCATAAACATCGGCCATGGTTTTGCTTCCCGGTTTCTCTGACTTTCTCGTGTTATCTTTCGCCACTTGTGCTTCACTCGTCTTTGCTAAGGTCTGCTTTTTAGCTTTCACTTAAAATGACTCCTCGTATCCGCTTATGATTACGTTCCACGCGATTACGACCAATGTGACGTTAAGAAACTTTTTACAATCAAATCACAATTTAAAATTATTAATTTATTACTACATACCTTTGAACTTTCACACTTTCACCCTTTTCGCACGCAAAGAAAATCAACCAAAAATTATTAATTTCATAGTAATAATAAAAAAAAAAATATTTTAGGCCACTTAACACAAAGACTAATCTCATTCAACCACAATCACCACAATATATACCCTTTTTTTTTAATTTTCTCCAATACAGAACAGAGTAACCTGGAGTAGCTAAAATGCATAACTCCTACAAAAAAAATGGAGTAGCTAAAAAGCATAACTCCTACAAACAAACAAAATGGAGTAGTGTTGTATTTGCTTGTGTGCCGTGCTCCTGATGGAGAGCACACAACTTCTATCGGAACTAAAAGGAAACCGAAAGATTGCGTATTCGGGTTTAATAATAAAAAACATACAATCACTAGGTTTTTGTTTATTCGTAACTAATCTGAGCTTTCCTAATTTTGAAACACGAACTAAACTCTTCTTTGTTTTTAACAAACTTCGATTTCTTCTTAATTTCACAACTCGGGATTTTTCTAAGTTTCACAACTAGGTTTTTTTCTTAATGTCACAACATAGATTTTTTCTTAATTTCACAACTAGATCTTTTCTTATTTTCACAACTTGGAATCTTTTCTTAATTTTACAACTAGGATTTATCCACGAACGATACTCGGCGGGTTCCAAAAACATAACTCCCCGAGGTTTGGGCAAATTTCACCCAGGTACCCACGATATCTTGCAAAAAGCTTTTTTTTCTTTTTACTTTCTCACGACGATGAAAGATCGTACGTGAGAATATGTGAATTATTTTTATTTGCAATTCAATTTGCACGACGAAAAATTATATCCGATTACACGACATGTAGGTAGGTATACCGTGTGAGTGGAGTGAATTACTGATAACGAAATGCAATTTATGCTAAATTGCATTTTGTTACGACATGCAAATGCATTTTTAAATGCATTTGAAATTTTTGAATGCGACTAAAAAATTTTAATGAAAATTTAAATTTGAATGATTTTTTGTTTTCAGGGTCGAGTTTTCAATACATCAATATATTGTATAGGACAATATATTGGTGTATTGACTATATGGTTGTGATTCGGGACGATAGGTACCTGAGTCATAACATCCCTCCCCCCTGGGGAAAAGAAAGTTTTATTCTTTTCAGAAGGAAACTTTCTTTCTCAATGAATATTAGTTCAACTTTCGGTCTCAATGATTATTAAGATTACATATGCGTAATATAGTTAATAATACTTATATAAACACAATATTAGGTACTATTAAAATTGAAAAATATATGTAGGTATGTAATAATTTTAGTTACGTATTTCTACCTTAACTATCGTAATACAAGGTTTAATTTTATAGCTATAAATGGTGGAATTAATTATAGGGGGCAATAGAACCTTAATATACATCTAGTGCAAATTGCCTTATAACATTTGATATAAAAGAAAAAATGGTGCTATTATATATGTTATCTAGATAGCTTTAATAGTTTTTATAATTACAATTATTATTCTATTTGTGTTTTATTTTTTATACTGTATTTATTTATTTTATTTTATTTATTATACTATGTAAAAAAACTATTATTTATTTTTATTTTACATATCTCTTTCTTATTTATATTATATTAGCATTTCTATCAAGAAAGGAAAACATTAATCTTTATTATAAGGAATATTTTTCAGAGAGAGAAAAGAAATCTGTTTTTTTTTTTTTTTAAATGGGGATGTGGATTATTAGGATGGTGGAAATTAGAAAAGGTAGACTGTGTCTGTTTGTTACTGTCCGTAGGTTAGACGTTTTCAGTCGTTTTCCTTTTAGGTGCTGGGGTTATTTTAAAATTAAGTTTTCTAGGTGCGGGTTTAGGCACATCTTCCAGTTTAGGTTCCGGCGGAACATTTTTAGCTTTGCGCGCCCTTGTTTTATATCTCATGTATAGATATATGCAGATAATAGATACGATTAAAGACACTATTAAATATGACAGTGCATAATGATGAATATGATGATTGTTGATTGGATTGAGCGGGATTGATTCTTGCTCTTTTTGGGAATGGATGGATTCTAACAATCTCTTTAGCTCCGTGTTTGTTATAATCTCTAAGGGATCTGTTTCTATAAACGTTTCCATGTGAGAAGACGTCATATTCCATATTATATTGGAAATGTTTATCGTTGGGATAAAATGGGAATTGAATTTGGACATTTTTACGTTATGTCCGTGCAGGATGAATTCCTTGCTGCGAACATAACAACCGGGATTGATGTGTATTGTACCCGTTCCTTGTAGAACTTGTGAACTAATGGAATTTTCGCTAATAATATCTATGTGGATGGAATCTTTTAGGGAGAAAAGCCAAGCGTTTTGCTGCGATAATTGCTCCCAATAATAATCTTGTTCTAATGTTAGGATTTTACATTTTGATGTAATTGGTTCCTTTTTTATCAGATTTACTTCGCATTGGTTTGTTTTTGTATTTGCGTTAAGGATCGGTGATGATATTTTGCAGTAAAAATGCGTATGATCCAACGTTGCGCAATTGTGGATATCTTGGACGGTTAATCCAATATAATGTTCGCGATTGTAATCTATTAATATGTATTCCTTCGATGGTTTAATATACACGAATGATCCGTTAAGGAGTGTAGGTAATGGTATCGCTTTAAATATTTGGTAAGGTTCTTTAAAAGGTAGCGGAATTCGGAGTTCTATAATTATCTTGTTGTTGAAAATATTTGCGGATATCGTGCTTAATTTGTAGATTTGTGAAAATATATTGTCTCTGTAATTTATAGGAAGCATCAGTGAATTTGGTAATTCTTGCCTGATTTTTGATAAAAGATCTTCAATATTTTTCGGTGATACTAGTGTAGGATGGAATTTTCCATGCTTGGAATCTGTTAAAAGATCTAATAATTCCGACTGGGTATTTTGGTATCTGAATGCCATTAACGAAACCAGTGAAATGAGTGATTCAAGTTCTATGGATATTTTGTTATCCAATGTTCTGTTTTCCATTAATGATGTCGCTATCTGTATTGAAATTAACTTCTTATGCATAACCAAGAAATCTTTTTCAATTGCGGCTTTAGTTTTGTTGAAAACATCTGCGGTTGCTTCGACTATCGCAGTTTGGCTTTTCATAAGTGATAGGAGGGAGTTTTGGTTAAGGGTGAGGTTACGAATCTGTTCGTCATACAATTTGGCATCATCCTCGTCCAATGTGCCGAAAAGTGCTTTGGAAATTGAGCCTACTGCATTGAATAGTGCTCTTTGTTTCCTATTCTGGGTTACAAGTAACAGGTTCTTATATTCTATATTTGCTAATATAAGATTAATTTGTAACAACGTACCATTACAAGTGTGGCTCAAGGTTGAGTGTTTGTCCAGTTTCTGGCAGGTCGCTGTAATTTGTTGGGCTATGAACTGGATGTTGTTGAATTCTGATTTAAAATTCGCCAGGTCGTAATAGGTGACGATTTTCCATTCGTTGGCGTAGAAATTGGCTCTGCCAATTTCCTCGAAATAAATGCCCGCACTGGCATTTAGGTGGTTTACTTTTATTCCTGAGCCGTAGATGAAAGGGATGAAAATTAAAATGAATGCTATTTGCATCATTTTGAAAACCTGGAAGATGATATTGCGTTATTCACTTGGAATGAAGAGGATGAAGCTGTTGACATCAATATTACTCTTTGAAAAGTTTTAAGTCATTATTATGGACTCTCTTATTTTTATTATTAATTCTGATGGTGGAATTTTCGGGGGAATTAATCTCCATTACCTCATACGGACCTGACCATAGTGGTGAGAATTTGTTCTCTCGAACTCTGCTCTTAAGAAGGACTTTATCGCCTACCATAAAAGATTTTTGGACGGAGCTTTTGTCATATTGCAATTTTGATCTTTCTTTGTTTGCCATGGCTATGTCTTTAGCTATTTTTAAGCTATGTTGTAGACGCGCTTTTAACTCGTTTGCATAATTGTCGTAATTATAGCAAACGGTTGGAGAAGATTTCAAATTGTTTGGAATTTCGGCTGGGAATCCGTAAAGGAGTTCGCGAGGAGTATAATTAGTACTCGAATGAGGGGTTGTATTATATACAAACATGGCATAAGGAATCCATGTATCCCAGTCTTGTGGATCTTTTGCTACATAAGATCGGAGATATTCTGCTAAGGTTCTGTGGCTTCTCTCCAACGCACCATTCGTTTGAGGGTGATATGGAGTAGTTTTGAGCCTTTTAATTCTCAGCAATTTAGATACCTCGGCGAACATGCCACTTATGAGGTTAGAACCTTGGTCTGTGAGGATACTTTCTGGAATACCATGTCGACAAACTATCGTTGTCGTGAAGGCTTCCGCTAATGTCTTAGACTCGGTGTCGACTATGGGAATAGCCTCAGAAAATTTTGAAAGGTCGTCTTGGAATGTAAGGAGATATTTATTTCCAGAATGAGAAATTGGGAGAGGTCCTACAACATCCAGGTACACTCTTTCGAAAGGTTTGGAGCTAATGCTCGAGATTTTCATTGGAATTTTAAGGTTTCTGGATACTTTGTTCACCTGACAAAGCTTACATTTCCTTACATGCTTTACGATGTCGTCTGACATCCCAGGCCAGTAAAATTGCTTTTTAATTCTTTTAATTGTACGGGAAACGCCTTGATGGCCTCCCGTTGGTAATGAGTGAAAATCTTTCAAAACTTGTTCGATGTCATTAATGTCGGATAAATATTTAATAGAATCTTGATGGAGTTTAATGTTTATTTGTTTAGCAGTGAAGACCTTGTTAAAAATGCTTTTAATTATTAGAAGATTTTGTGCATCTAAAATTGGGAAGGATATATTTAATTGATTTAACTGATTTGCTTCTGTATATGAGCAGATCTCACTTAAAATCTTTTCGAGGTCTGCTCTATCTCTTTGGGATCGACAAGGTAAATTAGTTTTTGATATAATTATTGATGAGTCTTTTTTCTTGAAGAAGTTCAGTTCAGTTTCTAAAAGTGGAGATTTATCTGAAAATTTTAGTTTCGAATCCAACACTCTTTCAAGTTCTGTATCTTGCATTGGCAAGATGAAAAATTTAGGATTCGCATTTTTAGTCAGTAAAAGAGGAAAATTAGTCTCAGTTATTATGACTGAGGAATTGTTTGATGGCGATGGAGCTGAGTTTGGAATAATATTACTCGTGTCGGGAATGTTCAGATTAGCCTGAGCTCTAGCTTGATTCCTTGTTACCACATTTACGCAGGTGGTAGGTTCTGCGAAATATTCGCTACTATCTGGAATAGCTCTACTGAGAGCGTCTGCATTTGTGTTGAGCTTACCTGATTTATGGACTATTTTGTAGTCATATTCCTCGAGACGTATTCTCCATCTCATCAGTCTTGAGGAGTGATCTATCAGATTCATGAGCCATACTAATGGTTTATGGTCAGTTATAATTGTAAACTGTCTGCCATAAACGTATGGTCTGAATTGCTCAACTGCGAAAACGATAGCTAAAAGCTCCTTTTCTATTGTTGAGTAACGAGTCTCTGCACCATTGAGAACTCGACTCACATAGGCGATTGGGTGATCTCCTTGATCATCAACTTGTGAAAGAACTGCTCCGATGGCGTAGTCACTGGCATCGGAGGTGACAAAAAATTCTTTGTCAAAATCGGGATATGATAGAATTGGTGCTGAAATAAGTTTATTGCGTAATTCGCAAAATGCCTCGTCGCAGATTGCGTCGAACTTGAAAGGGATATCTTTTTTCAAAAGATTTGTAAGTGGTTTTGCAATTTTGGAAAAATTTGGTATAAAGCGGCGATAGTAGCCGACGAAACCAAGGAAGGCTTTGATATCTTTTTCCTTTTTCGGTCTGGGATAGGACTGAACTGATTTTATTTTTGCAGGGTCAGGTTTGACTCCATTTTCTGTAATAATGTGCCCTAAATACATAATTTCCTTTCTTAGGAAATGGCACTTATCGGGTTGAAGTTTGAGGTTGAAATTGCGGAGACGGCTAAATACTGCTGTAAGTCTTGTATTATGATGTTTGAGATTGTATCCATGGACTACAATATCGTCCATGTATACGAAGCAATAGATGCCTTGAAGGCCAGATAAGACATTATTCATGGCTCGTTGAAAAGTAGCAGGGGCTCCTTTTAAACCAAATGGCATACGATTGTATTCGTAGTGGCCATAGGGTGTGCTAAAGGCAGTTTTCTCCCTGTCCTTCGAGTCCATTTTTATCTGGTGAAATCCACTGGCTAAGTCGAGTGTGGTAAAATATTTCGACTTCCCCAACTGGTCTAATATATCAGTGATATTAGGCAGTGGGTACGCATCGCCAATAGTAATGTCGTTAATACGACGAAAGTCTACCACTACTCGCCACTTTTTGTTTCCATTCTCATCTGGTTTTTTAGGAACCAGGAGAAGTGGAGAATTCCAGGGACTATGTGAAGGTCTGATGATGTCTGACTCAAGCATTTCTTGTATTTGCCTATTTATTTCAGTTCGGCTTGCTTCAGGAAGTCTATAAGACTTGGTATAGATGGGCGGTTTGTCTTGGAGTGTCTCGATTTTGTGGGTAATCGCATCTGTATATGAAAGGAAATCCCCTTCTATGAAGAAGAGATCGTTGAATTCCCTACAGATATTGCGAACACTCTCTGATTCCTCTGAATTACAGTGATCCAATTTTATAAGGTTTTGCAGCTTAATTATTCTGCCCTTAATTGGATCTCTTTCAGAGTCTGTGGAGATGACCACAAAGTCATCCAAGTCTTGGTAAACTGGGTTCACCTCGTAAGGTGCCAGATCGGCGTCCTCCTCATTTGTGTTGAGGATTAGGACTTTTGCCATACCGTTGACTGGTTCGACTATCGAATTTCCAAGAAACAGACCTGGTCTTATTTCCTTCTTGAAACAGACTGATTGATTTTGAATAGAAGGAGTTGGAATTTCAATGATGAATTCTGATCGAGCCGGAATTTTAAATTTATTTAATTTATCCGATTCTTTCGGATGATTAGTAGGAAGGAGATATGATTCCAACTTTTGTGGAATTTGGAAGGAGTTATACGACGATTCCGACTTGATCGAACTTGAAGGAGATAAGACTTTATTGAAATTCTTTGACTTCTTTGATTTTATCTTGGAATTCACTTTTTGTGAATCTATTGATGAAGGAGATAAAATTTTACTAGATGTAGCCTTTTGTGCGGCTGTAGATGGAGATATACTTTTACGCTCTTGTTTCATATCTTGTGAAGCTTTGGATGGAGATTGATTGTTATTTAATTCAGCCTTTTTTCTGGCTATAGATGGAGATAGATTTTTACCTTTATGCTTCATTTCTTGTGAAGCATTAGCTGGCGATCGATTTGCATTGCTTTTCGAAGCGATTGATGGAGATAGATTTTTATTAGTATTTATATCGGAGAATGTTATCTCCGCATATAAAAGACTTTTTGTTTGAGACCTCTTTTCTGGGTCATGACCAAGTAGGCCATCGTATGAGAGGATGGAGTTATTTCCCACTATTTGAAATGGGTGCTCTAGGATGGAGTTATTTTGCGTAGATTCCAGAGTTAATTTCGCGAAGATGAGTCCTTCTGTAGAAATTGACTCTGTAAACAATGTATTAATATTGCACACAGCATCTCTGTAGCAGATACTGCCTGGTTTCAGTGGATGGAGTTTTATTAGGCTGATCTCTGCTCCAGTATCAATTAAAAATGTAAGTTTTGGAGCAGAGCAGATGTCAACAGGCAAGGAAAGAGTTAAAGAATTTTTATTTATTTGAACGGGGATTTGAATTATTTTTTTGCTGCCTACTTCTCTGTCGATATTGTCTCGGGATTCCTGTGGACTTGTGCTGTAGTTTGTATGTGCGAGGGGTTGCCGAAATTGACCCCCCCGCTGCATCCAGTTTCCCTGCCTGGATGCCGATGGACTTTTGCTATTTCTCCTCTTTGGAGATGGTGATCTAGCCGAGATATTGGCATTATTATATCTCGGCGGTGAAGTTCGATTTTCTCGGAATACTGGCTGCTGCCGGTACCTATTTTGAGGCTGTCTGTCAGCCATGTTTGTTGGTGGAGTATTGTTCACCTTCTGGAAATTGTTTTGATTTCCCTGATTCTTGCCAGAACGATTGTTGTTCGCCGCTCTTGTCCGACATTCTTCGATACAATGTCCCATCCGATGACAATATCGACATGTAAGCGCTTGTGTCGGAGATGTAAATGTAACCCTATTGAAATCTGCAGGACTTTGTAATTGCGTGTTTGTTCTTGGAATTGTGTTTAAGTTCTGTGCAGGGTGTTGTATGATTGAGCATTTTGAAGCAGCATGTCCCAGTCTATTGCATTTGAAGTAACGTAAGTTGTTATTTATACCTTCAAAGGAATTTTGATTTGCCTTATTATATGTTTGAAAGTTGGGTTGCTTTTGCTCTATACGTAATGAGTGATCTAGAATATGTGATTTTAGTGCAGAGAAGGATTTATCGGGATGCACTTTGGCTAAAGTTTGGAGTTGAGGATTAATTAGCCCATCTTCAATAGCTCTTACTGCTTGACACTCATTATCTTTTAATAAAGATTTGAGGAGGATCCTATCTGTGGTGTACGAGTGCGTTGCTTCATTCAATTTAGAAAGGTTTGTATTGAGTCTTTGGAGAAAATCTTTTACGCTTTCTCCTGTTCTCTGCTTAGAGATATTTAATTGTGACTGCAGAGTAGATCTGGGAATTTTTTCCTCGAAATTTTGTTGTAAGATTAGTTTTAATTCAGGCCAATCTGATATTTGATTGTACCTGAATACGTCATACGCTTCGGCGGATAATTTACTCCTTATTAAACTAAGCAGGGAGTGCCTTTCATTTGTCGTCGTCACCGTTGCGTATACGTCATCACAACTTGAGACAAATTTGTGAAAATCCTTTGGATTTCCACTGAAATTAGGAATAAGAGATCTTGGCTCTGCTAGTAAAGAATTTCTGTGATCTTGGGTGGAAACGTTTTGCGTGTGATCGAAGCTAGATTGTGTGTAGTTTGGTGTATCTGGGAATCGTTTATCTAGTTGCTCTTGTATCGTGATTACTGCTTCTGAATATGATGCCTCCGTAATTGCATACAGATCATTTTTGAAGTAATCACCTTCTTCATCATTCGGACTTTGGTATAAGATGATATCTTCATGTGTTGTTTCAAATGCACTCCAATATTTTTGTAGAGATTGCATCTTTTGGTCCAGGTATGCTTTACTGACAGATTTGAGTGTAGGAGGGTGTATTGACTGTATAATTCGCGATATTGATTTTTGTCTATTTTCTTGCAGCCTAAATTGCGCTGTGTTAGACTGATCATTCCCTACACATTCTTGCGTAGCCTCAGTACTGGTTTTTTTTTGTAGATTTTTGGGAGGTGCGATGAAGAATGGGTTATTTGCTCTTTCGTTATGTATTGAAATTGATTTTAATCTGTCTGAGAGCGTTGCCTTGGTGAGATTGTACCAGTCTTCTGTCTTATCTGCGCAGGACTGTTTAAAATAATCGTGAGCTTCGCTGAAATCAACGTGATCTCGGATTAGGTTTTCAATTTCTTCAAATGAAGCCCATATTTCCTCTAATGTTTGGAGTTTTTCTGCTGTAAAAGTTTCTGTCCTCTTTGTTTTGTTGGCCCTATGATATTCGGCCAGAATTTCTCTGATTTTGTCTGTCTTTACTAACTGGGATGAGCAGAGTTCATTGAAAGAATTGGTTTCGTTAGTCATGTTTGTTTAAAGTAAAATAGTAAAAAGGATAAGGGTTGATTCGATTGTTTAAGCGAGTATAAACTTTTGGCGATGATATGAGTCTTTGACCAATACGAATAATTGGCCAGATAACTAAAATTTTAATTTGGTATAACTGCAGATCGAATGTGATTGGAGGAAACTATGGTTTACCGGGAGTGGGGCCTTAAGATTCTTTTATTATACTGGCAGGGTTTCATTGATTATAAAAGAAATTAAATTGCGGAAATTATATTGCCGACGAATTTTTTCTGATTAGAAAACCAGTTTTATTGGCTAATTACAAATGAGAATTTGCCGTCATAAAATTTCTGAGCCTAGAGCGTGATTCTACAAAATGGTAAGCAATTTTAAATCGTCTCGCAAATTTTTTGTTAATGGAACCAAATAATGAGTTTGAAATGTTAACTTACAAATCAAATATTTCTATGCAGAAATATTTTGGAAACACGGGAAGTTTATTTGATAAATAAAGGATGCAATTTAAATTCGCTTTTTCCCACCAAAATCTTTCCTCTGATCAATAGGCTTGTGGAGCTCTATCGCAGGGGATCGATTATTGATTTTTCTGAAGTCCTCTGGCCAGCAAGCTCGCAAGGTCTTACCGCAGAGGTCGCTTCGTGGAAAAGGAGATTTCAATTTTTATATTTAGAATCAAAATTTTCTGAAATTAAAAGAAAATTAATGAAGATTGAAAGTAATTCTTTTTCACTTATAATTGATTTTGAATATCTTTTAATAAATATTTTCTGATTGTAATGACTCGGAAATTTTATTTTTGATAATATGTGTGTATATAATATTTCATTGATTGCTGAATTTGAATAATCTTTTTTTTTTTTTTTGTTATAATAATTAGGGGAAATTTGTATACTATGTTTTGTATGAATACAATTGGAGAAAGAGAAACAAAAAAAAAAATATATATATATATATGTATTTTTCTACCTTGTTTTATTCCTATTATGCTAGCTTGAAGAAAGTTTCCGCTAGAGATGGTGTTGTTGTTGCTGTTAATTAGAGTTGTTATTTTTGTTGATAAGTAGGACGTCCAAGCCGTTGTGGATGTTGTCGTTGCTATGGAATAATGAGGATGATGATGATGGTGGTATACGTCACGCGTCCTGGGTGACGATTTCTCGTTGTCTTCCTTCTGGGTTACCAAACGTCTTATTGAGGCAGGGATGAAGCCTCGCTAAATTCCCTCGTTGAGCGCTCTGGCGCTTAAACTTATTAATTTCCTCTAAGTACCCTGTATTAAGGGTACCCGGGTTTTTTTTTTTCTTTTTTTTTTATATATATATATATATAATTTTTCCTATTTAGTTTCCTCCACTTATTATTTTTATACGTGTTTATTTTTTTTTGTTTTCGTTTATTTATTTCATTTTTTATTAATCTATTTTTCTTTCCTTTTTCAAAACACTGCGTTTAGGTTGAATGTCACTTTTAACTAAAATATAGTTCGCTCTCAACTAAATTTTAGAATTTAATTGCTTAATTTTTTTATATTAATTGAGAAAAAAAAAATTATTTGAACACTGATTTTAGTACACGGGTAGGAACACCGCTGCCACCAGTTTGTTGTATTTGCTTGTGTGCCGTGCTCCTGATGGAGAGCACACAACTTCTATCGGAACTAAAAGGAAACCGAAAGATTGCGTATTCGGGTTTAATAATAAAAAACATACAATCACTAGGTTTTTGTTTATTCGTAACTAATCTGAGCTTTCCTAATTTTGAAACACGAACTAAACTCTTCTTTGTTTTTAACAAACTTCGATTTCTTCTTAATTTCACAACTCGGGATTTTTCTAAGTTTCACAACTAGGTTTTTTTCTTAATGTCACAACATAGATTTTTTCTTAATTTCACAACTAGATCTTTTCTTATTTTCACAACTTGGAATCTTTTCTTAATTTTACAACTAGGATTTATCCACGAACGATACTCGGCGGGTTCCAAAAACATAACTCCCCGAGGTTTGGGCAAATTTCACCCAGGTACCCACGATATCTTGCAAAAAGCTTTTTTTTCTTTTTACTTTCTCACGACGATGAAAGATCGTACGTGAGAATATGTGAATTATTTTTATTTGCAATTCAATTTGCACGACGAAAAATTATATCCGATTACACGACATGTAGGTAGGTATACCGTGTGAGTGGAGTGAATTACTGATAACGAAATGCAATTTATGCTAAATTGCATTTTGTTACGACATGCAAATGCATTTTTAAATGCATTTGAAATTTTTGAATGCGACTAAAAAATTTTAATGAAAATTTAAATTTGAATGATTTTTTGTTTTCAGGGTCGAGTTTTCAATACATCAATATATTGTATAGGACAATATATTGGTGTATTGACTATATGGTTGTGATTCTAGACGATAGGTACCTGAGTCATAACAGTAGCTAAAAAGCATAACTCCTGCAAAACAAAACAAAAAAATGGAGTAGCTAAAAAGCATAACTCCCAAAATTTAAAAAAAAATGATAATGAAAAGAAGAAAAAAAAATTGTTTCACTGAAAAACAATAGCACTTACCTACTCTTTAACCGGCTGCGCCAAATTGTCGTATCCCAAAAGTAAATCCATTAAAAACTCTCGCTTAATTTAATTGTAAAACTTTATTTATTAAATTAGTTTTATTACAAAAAAAAGCAGTTACTCGCTATCGCACTCCCGAATTAAAACTAAGTAAACTTGATACCGAACCGCTATCTTTAATAAAAGCCAACTTCTAACTGAGCAACCTGATCTACCGAATCGACCGTGCTCACCTCCATTCAACTAGGCGGAAGCAACTTTGACCCAGTGACCAGCGCAACACCTTGCAATCATAATTACAAAGTATTACGTCAATCACTGCCGACAACTGGAGCCCCCAATACTGCATGTAAACAAACAGTGCGCCCAGCTGAGTATTTCACTGTGCGAAGTGAATTACTTAACCATGACTCGATGCCCAGTTACATATGGACAGCAGTGGAAGCGACAGTTTTCAAGTAAACAATTCGCAAGCGCCAGGCATTTCACTGTGCGAAGTAAAATGCTTAGTTATTGTAAATCGTTTAAATACCTGTAAACCTGCTGCTAGCTCGAGTCGTGATGTCACAATTTCACTTATTGAATATTGGGTCACGACAACCGCACCTTGCAGTATTTAAGCAAAGTACAACCACAAATTTACGAGCTGTTTTCAATGCGTCCGCAAGGACAAAAAAGTGCAAATCGTTAAATGAGCAACTACTTATCGGACCAACTTTACAACCCAAATTGTTTTCCATTGTTTTAAATAACAGCAGACATCGAGAAGATGTACAGGATTATTTGGGTGCATCCAGAAGATTGAACGTTCCACCGCATACTGTGGAGAGGCCCAACAACAAAACCCTCCAAGATTATCAGTTGAACATAGTGGCGTTTGGAGCATCATCAGCACCCTGCTTATCCATAGAAACCTATCAACAATTAGCTACCGATGAAAGGGAACATTACCCATTAGCAGCTAAATTCACCTTCACTGACTTCTACGTGGATGATTTGCTGACTGGTGCAGGGACAATTCCAGAAACTGAAGCATTTCAACGGAAATTCTTCCGTAATGAGATGACGAATTGATTTTGAGGTCGAGAAAAACACCAGTAAAACCAACAAAAAAACAGCTTAAATCAAATATTTTCGCATTTGATAATGCGCCAAATGACAAAACTTTTAATCTCAAACGCATAAGACTTTCAGGTTGAATACTTCTTTTTTTTAAACGTTTCTTAATTAATTTCAAACGTGTTAGCGTTTGGGTTAAGCAAGAGGATGTTTGATTTAATAAAAACGTGTTCACAGTTGATTTAAAGGCTTTTAGGATTTAATCCAAATGAAACGAATCTTAAACGTTCCCATGCTCAGTTTAACAACATGCGCAATTGAATTGATTTTTCTTTTCTTTTAAAACCGAACGTTAAATCCTTTAAATGAAATGTATTTTAATTTTAGATTATACAATTAAGTGATTTAAATCAAATATGTTAAATGTTTGAACCAAATTAGTAATGACATACTTC
Source organism: Dioctria rufipes (assembly GCA_963924295.1). Taxonomy (NCBI): domain Eukaryota; kingdom Metazoa; phylum Arthropoda; class Insecta; order Diptera; family Asilidae; genus Dioctria; species Dioctria rufipes. Next base: position 118,117,006 of record OZ002741.1, read on the forward strand.
TACGTTTGATCCAAAATCTTCAATACGTTGTGATAACAAGAAAAAATATTAAAAATTTTTGAAATTTTTAAAATTTTACACCAAATATCCTTCACGTCAACAGTTCAATGATACATACATGTATCAATTAACCGAATCCTGTGCTACGAATCAGTGCCACTATCAGAAATGTTATTTTGAAAAAAAATATTAAATAAATAAAAAACAGAATTGTAGTTCATTTAATACTTTATTTTAATATGTGAACAAAAGTTTATACATAATATTTTGTATGGGAGAAAGAAAATAAATATTTTCAACATGAGATTTTCTTAAATTACTTATATTTACATAATTGAGAAATTTTTAATTTTATTTTTCAGCAAAACACCGATAGTTTGGTTGTAAATATATAGTTTTTATTCCACTTACTCAACGTTTTGGGTCCAAACGCGACCCATCTTCAGGAGCCCTATAGTAAATTTCACATTTGTATAAATTGTATATATGTAGGTACTATAGAGCTCCTGAAGAAAGCGCGCTAAGCACCGAAATCGTTGAACAAAGGTAATAAAAACCATATATTTACAACCAAACGATCGGTGTTTTCCTGAAAACTAAAATTCAAAATGAGGGATAAGTAGCCCGAAAAAAAATAAACTCAGCTGCAAACTTTATCAACTGTAAATTCATTTACATAATTATATTATATATATTATAATATTATATAATATTTATCTGTTTCTAATAAAAATTTTACGGACATCTCCAAGTATGTACCTTCATATGCATGGAACAAAATCCAAGACATACTAAATATTTTCATTCAGGAAGTGATGATGAACTATTAAAAAGTACACAATTTAGGATCATTTATCATCTCACGTTTCCAAATTCACATTTTTTTATAAAAATTCTGTAACAAGTTCGAAAAGTTCCAAGTAACTTCGTATGTGTATAAAGGTTAATATAGTTTGATTATATACATACATACGAGTGCATAAGCTGATTTTACATTTTTTAATTTCGTTTTCAAACCTTTTTAAACAATATGATAAAGGTTTTCTTTATATCTACATTTAAATTATTTTATTCCTTATAAAAGTTTCCCCATTTACTAAACTATATATGTGCATTGGAGTACTGGTAAAATAGTTAATGTTAAATATCAGTAAAATATTTTTATTTTGTCCTATTTCATAGCTTTGATAATGCTAACTGAAATGTTTAAGTTCAATTTCTTTGCATATGATAAAAAACTTTTTATCCATGGTAACAACCAAATCTATTATTTTAAATAATTTCATTTCATTAACATTTAATTTGGTCAAATACAAGTGCTTCTTGTAAACCATTCCTTTATACGTTACACTTTCTGGTATATGAACAGAACGGAAGTCAGACATTTCAGTTAACTTCAAATTTGTGTATTGAGGCATAGAATATAAATTAATACAGGACTCATCTTGATATTCAATTTCTGAGGGAAATGTACGAGTAGAACTCTCTCGAATAAAAGTTGCAAAATTTAGTGCAGATTTTAAAGCCAATGAATATGTGATGTAATAACATGTGCATATTTCTTTAGATTTTTGTGCTTAGCTTCAAATCTAAAACTCCAAAGATACTTCGGTGGACCACTTTCTAGAATAACGGTGGGGTAATGAATCAAAAAGTGGTGTTTTGGCTTTAAGGCTCCGAATAAATGCATATAAAGCTCGTGATGTTCCTGAATAACTCTACGCAACACTCTAATATCATTCTGGCAGAATTCACTGGACAATGTTAGATCGATTATTTTAATTAAAAAGCAAAGTAAACGCCAATATTTGTTATCAGGTGGCATAAGGTCACCAATAATTAGAGGGAGAAAATGTACAAAGTTCCATATTTCACGTGCTGACATTTTTAAGTTATTATTTTTGAGCCTATTTATTTGAATGGGAGCAGATAAGTTAGGCTGTTCAGTGGTTCCATATGGAAACATGTTTTTTCGGTAATTTAAAGTTTCGAGTGAAAAAATCTTTTCTTTAAGTAATTCCAATAAAACTTGGCATATCTCATAGTGGCAAATGCCTTCAAATAAATCGTGCATTAAATCTACGGCAAAATTATCTACTACGTGAAATGATGGTATTGTATAAAATATACTATTTTCTTTTACTCCTGTTAGTTTACAATCTGATTTTTCGATATCCTCCGCATACTGCTCACGATTTCGGCGAAGATGCTTTTGTTCCATAGTTTCTTTTTTCAAATCAGTTTTTAGTTGAGTACAAAGGCGACAATATTTTTCTGAATTAAAGGATTTTCCAAAACCCAGCAAACTTTTCATGCCCAGATTATCCCCCAGTACTAATCCCATAATGAAATAAACTTTAAATGTTTCATTAGAAACGCAGATGTCCAGCCCTTCTCTTTCTAAAGAAATAATTTCTTGGACAAGGAAATAAAGTGAAGAATTGTTACCATACTCTTTTATGTATTTGGTTTTTATAAGTCCGGCAACGAAGATATAATTTAGATCCGATAAAAAATTATTAGGTAATGTTGGGAAACTGTAGTATATGCCGCAAAGAGTGTCTTGAACAGAATGGCTTCCTAGAGGATTATTTACCTCAAAATCGTCGGCATAAATAAAATAGGGAATGAATATCTTTTCAATGCCAATCAAATTTTTCCGACGTTTAGAGTTTTCACCATTAATAAAATTGCAAATATTACCGCTTTCTTCCATATTCTTCATGATATTTATAGTGGCTTCATACATCCCAGGTAATTCAAAAAATTTTTTAAATTGGAATTTTAAAGATAAAAAGTAACCCTTCGATGCAACTTCAGCTATTGTAGGTGCAGAATTAATACGGGTTTCTTGTATTTCATTATTAATGGTGTGGTTTACGGGAAAACGGAAGAAGTCCTTCTTTAACATATACTGCATGAATCTATATTCAGTTTTTATCACCTCGAAGGGGTCGGAGCAAGCATTCAAGATATCTTGGCTATTTGATTGGCCATTTGAAAAATTCAAACTTCGCAGCGTATTTACTAAGCATTTTGTGATATTTGACACTCTATTTTGAATAATAAGCGTATCTTTTCTAGTAATATTGTACTTTGAGTAGAGTTCCGAAGAAGAATTGATTGCTAAGGAATTTAAACTTTCCAAAGGTTCTAGAGTATCGAGTGACGTTAAAGAAGTAGACACGTATGACTGTACTTCGTTAGTACATGAGTAATTATTTTTGTCTTCATTGTGATTAGTGTCTTCTAGTAAGTTTTCGGTCCTAATATTTTCTGCCGAGAAACTATCTAATCGCTTATTTTTAACAACGGTAAAAGTTTTGTGTGTATAAAGTAAGTGTTTTTTAAAGGCCTTACTGTTTGATAATGTCTGGAAGCACCTGTATTGACCACATTTGTAAGTAGCAAATGTCTTCAGCTCATGGATGTCCTTTAAATGATTTATAAGGTCAGCTACCACATTAAAATTAACTTTACAAATTGAACAAAAATACATTATATAAAATATAACATAGATAAAATTATAGATCAAAAGTCTTAAGAGCTACTATTTTCAATGTAAGAAATTAATCCCGAGACTTGGGGAAACGGTCTTTCATCGTTATGAAAAATTTTATAAAAGAATCTTTGAAAAAATACCCACACTCCAGCACAGTAATCCGAATACTTTAAATTAAATATTTCAAAAACTTTGAAACAACAATCTACACACGACAAAAATGACGGAAACTTGAATTTTATATCATCAAAATAGACATAAAACTCCTCTAAGGATTCTAAACTTTCGCCTACAACAATTATAAGTGGCTGTATTGTAAGTTTTACCTGATAAAACATCTCTCTTAGTTTTACAAGATCTGGTTCAAAATTCATCGGATCTTTTACGTGGAATACAAGGGAATCCCTTGCATCTTTTATTGTAACTTTCCTTTTTCGTTGGTTGCCCTCCGTGCTTTCAAGTCTTGTGGATGGAATAATTACAGCATTTAGAAGTAGAGTTATGATGCAATCTCTCGAATCTATAAATGAATAAAAAACCGATAAAACATCAAAAGGTAATTTAAATTTTCTATATTATTACTTTCTTGAATTTCTCCTTGCAGAATTAGTAAAAGATCTCTGGATTCCTTTTCTCGTACTGTTTGTTGAAAATAGGGTATAATTTTTTTAACAAAATTTTCCCAGTTTTCTAAAAGTTCATTTCCTTTATTCGCGTACAAATATTCAAAATCTATGTTGATCTGAAATAAAAACGAACATAACAAAGTTAGTTATTTTAGCTTTAATGCTTTCTAATGTTGCGAATAATAAAAATTATTTTTAAACATAACTCAAACGAATTTTTTTCCAAACAAAACAGTATTTCTTCTACGTTAAGATTAGTTACATTCATTACTGAATTAATGAAAAATTTAAAATAAATAACTCCCACTTTGCTTAAGCTAATTAAAAAGTAACAACCTGTATAAAGTGCCTTTACTTTATAGTCGCAGAAAAGCCAAAGGTTCTTGTACCTTGACTTGTGTTATGAGGTGTGCGCAGTACTTGAACCACCACACCAGGAGTTTGCTGAAAAGTAAAAAGATTAGCAACAAGATTGATAAGTAAAACACCCACCGAACGTTTGTAAAAAACTGAGCCTCTATTTCTATCCAATTCTGATTTTTATACACTCAATTACATAAATATGTGAAAAATATAATTAGCAAAACGCTTACTCAGTAAAAAGAAACAAATTTTATCATCTACATAAATTCTCACGAGCCAGTGCCAAGAAAAACAAAAGTGTCATCTTGCGTATTCTTACAAGACACCGCGGTAGTGAAAAACAAAAGTGTCAGTTTACGTCTGGACTGAATCTTTCTGATTTTCTTATCAGCGAATTCTTCTATGACTCGTGAGAATTTATGTATTACATTAATGCATTTTTTTGCATGAATTTTGTTGAATATGAATTAAATATGTTTTGGATGAACATTCTCCCCCGAATTGAATGCCTAGTTCAATTAAGCCTCAAAATTGATGCTAAAGTCCGGGTCTTCGTTGTTGGAAGTGCTGACATAAGACCTTGGTGCAGGTTTAGGTTTCTTCTTGACAAAAGGCTGAAACATCGTTGCACGGAATTTGCAGCCAATGTAGACAATGACGGCTGCGGCTAGTAGTAGTCCAATATATGATACGGCAAATTGATGGACATCATTTCCGAGAATATGACTTCTTGTTGGCAGTTCCTTATAGACTTGCTGAAGCTGTCCCTTAAGGTCGTCTAGGTCTTCCCAGCTCGGATGATAACGGTAGGTCTCATTAGAAGAGAAGGGTGTCTGGGTTGGTATTATAAGTTTAGTCAAGTTGCCTGAAGGTGAATAGGACATCCTTGAAATTGTTGGGTAGATGTTGTGCCCTTGAATAGTTACAAGTTCCTGCTTGATGACACAGTCACCTTGAATTTTTAGGATACCGGCCGCCTTGAGTACTAGCGTTGTCACGTTGCTCCCGCACACAACATTCACTGTCGTTTCCTGCTTGAGGACATAAATCCATTCATTAGGATGGTAAAGTTGTATCCAATGTGGACCATCTCCTATTTTTATTACTCGACAGGCGTGTGATTGTGGAAGCTGGTTAATCAAATCAATTTCACAAGCGCTTATAGTTGATCCCTTTCGATATATTGGATGTTTTTGTCGGCAAAGATGTTTGTCTTCGGCTATGGATGTACAAGAATTCAGATCTTGTTCTGTAAGTGGGTAGTATTGGTCACGATGCAGGTTTATTACTAAGAATGGTGAGGACGGCTTAATTGTCAGAAAAGTGTTGTTGATCAATACTGTTACAGATATAACCTTAAAGAGCTCAAAATCTTCCAGTGCTAATAGTGGTAGCTTGATTTTGAAGATTATATGCCTTGTTGCAATCTTTCCTTCAATGGTCATTAGATTGTATAACGTTAGTGTATCATCCTGTGCCGTTGGAAGCCTCAGTGACAAGGGTATATGTTCCTTTATTGTAGACAGCTCTTTTCTTAGTTGCAGAGGCGATATGAGTTGTGGGTTGATTTTCCCATGATGAGTGTCGATGAGCACGTTCAATATTAATGATTGAATTCGCTGAAAGTTTAATGCGGACAAAGTTGCTTGAATCGTTAAGGATGTGAAGATTTCAGATATTCTTTGTTGATGAAGCTCTTCCTTTAAGCCGTTTATTTGTTTGGTTAGCTCATTGATGTGGAATTCAAGATTTTTGAATTGCTTATCTATAATTTGCTGGTTCCTCTTGATTACATTTACTGTCACATCTATGAGAGAAGTTTGGTTTTTAATCAAGCTTGTGATGTGATCCTCATTTTGTTGTACCATTGACACCAATGGTTTCAGACATTTTTTCTGCATAGTTGGAGTCTAACACTCCGAATAACACATTTGCAATGTTACCTACGAAATCCAATGCTCCTCTTTTTACTCTGGATGCGTTTTTCGGAAGTAACAGTTCATTATTTCTGGACAATTCATCACTTAGGTGTTGAAAGTGACCCACAGTTCTTAGACAGATATCCCTTTCCTTCATTAGATGACAGAAGTAGTTTAAGGTATTGGTATAGTTTGCAAATACTTCAAATTTGCTCCAGTAAGGTTGCATATCATAATAGGCAATGATATTCCATTCGCTTGAGATTATGTTGGCTGTTCCCAAGTTCTCAAAATATATACCAGGTTGGGATTGAAGGGGCCGTAACTCTAGCGGAGAGCCTTATGTTGTTGGCAGCATCAAACAAGTCATTAATAATGTAACTATTGCGCTGCCTAGTGACCGCCGAGCCCTTTTTCTTGGACTCGTATTACCCTTATTTGAGGTGTTTTCGTCTTTATCGATGTGACTTGAGTTATCACTGACATTGTTCTGCGTTTTCGAGATGTTTTGTCCATCATTGCTGTTACACTTGATTGGTTTTAATGAGTGCAGTACGCCGTCGACAGGCTTCGTTGAAGATTGCTCTTTTTCAACAGGAAGAGGTGCTAGCTTATGTATTGCTCGTCGGAGAATACCACTTGACGTTCGAACATGTGCCACTCGCACTAGACCATCATTGCCCCTGATGACATTAATTATACGTCCCAGTGGCCACTTCAAAGCGGGCGTATTGTCTTCTTTAATTATGACCATGTGGCCTGGTTCGATGTTCTGACACCGCTGTTTCCACTTATATCGGTGTTGAAGTTGACTTAAATACTCCTTGGACCAGCGGCGCCAAAATTCATTTTTGATGTGCAAGACGAGTTTCCAGCGAGTGATGAGGCTTGTATGCTGGGGTTGAGTGCTAGGATCGATGGAACTTGTCAAAGGCTCCCCAATGAGAAAATGCCCAGGTGTCAACGCCATTAAGTCATTGGGGTCTGAGGACATTGGGGTTATTGGCCTGGAGTTAAGAATCGCTTCTATTTCACCTACCGCCGTCTCAAGTTCTTCGTAAGTCTGTGCGGCTGAGGCAATTGTTCTTTGCATCATGAACTTTGCCGACTTAACTGCCGCCTCCCAGAGTCCCCCAAAGTGCGGTGCGCGCGGAGGTATGAAGTGAAATTCAATTCCTTTCGAACTGCAAGTTGCTGCTATGGTATTTCTCGTCTTGTTATCTGTCATCATGTCCTTTATTTCTTCTAGTTGGTTTTTGGCTCCTACGAAGTTGGTGGCATTGTCACAGTAAATGTTCCTGGGAGTACCTCGGCGTCCTATGAAGCGCTTGAGAGCTCCCAAAAAGCCCGCTGAAGATAAATCACTCACTACTTCCAGATGCGTGGCTTTGGTGGAAAAGCAACAGAAAACAGATATATACGACTTTTGTGGTCTTTTCCCTCTGATTTTGAAGTGAGTGTATGTAGGGCCACAGAAATCAATTCCCACATTCACGAATGGTCGCGCTGGCTGCACTCTATCTGCGGGCAAATCTCCCATTAGCTGGGATAAAAGCTTAGGCCTTGCCTTGGCGCATTGTACACATCGTTGTACTACCGATCGGACGAGGGTTTTCCCTTTGATTGGCCAATATTTCTGCCTAAGTATGGCTAGCAATGCCTGCGGGCCAACGTAGCATCTCTCTATGTGCGTGTCGTTTATCAACAGCTTAGTGAATTGATGAGAATAGGGTAAAAGCTGCGGGTGTTTAGCATCATATGATAAGCTAGATGCCTCTAATCGTCCACCTACCCTGATGATTCCTCTCTCATCCAAGAAGGGCGTAAGGCTAGACAGTGCGCTGGTCCTTGCCACTTCTCCGGATTGCCTTAAATGACAGATATCTCCATTAAACTCTTGATCCTGCATTTGTCTTATTATGGTTTCTTCAGCTTCGTGAAGTTCCTGCAGGCTGAGATGGGGTTCACTCATAGTTTCACAGGACTGACGTCTGATCCTTGAAATGAAGCGGAGAACGTATGCCACAATTCTTTTGAGTCGAGCGAAGGAATTTCGATGATCCACTGAGTATACAAAGTGTATATCATCATCTGCTGTGGTGGCCGCTGCGATTGTGTGTCGATTCTCAGTACTGGATTTCGGCAGTCCCTTGATGTATGGGACTGGCCATGCCGCCTCACTTCCGTGCAGAAAAATGGGTCCGTAAAACCAAAGATTACAAGAGCTTAGCCTTTCTGGTGCGATTCCTCTTGATAAGACATCAGCTGGATTATCCGTAGACCCTACATGTCGCCATTGCTGGGGCACAGACAGTTGTTGTATCGTGGACACTCGGTTCGCAACGAAAGTGTGAAACGACGAGGAGGGCGAGTTTATCCAATTGAGGACAATTTCGGAATCCGTCCATAAGTATATGGTCTCATTTTTTAACGTCAAGTCTCTTTTAATCCGTTCTGAAAGCTCGACTGCCATTTTGGCTGCACAGAGTTCTAGTCTTGGCAATGTGGTTTGCTTTATTGGAGCCACCTTTGACTTTGCACATAGTAATCGCACTATTACAACATTATCCTTATCAACGGCCCGTAGGTATGCTGCGGTGCCATACGCCTTTTCCGACGCGTCCGCAAAAATATGAATTTGCACAGCCTTTGACACTCTGTGAGCTAGCACGTGTCTTGGAATTTTTATGCTGCTTAATGTTTTCAAACCTTCTCGGTATTTAATCCATGATGAGTGAAGTTCCTGTGGTAGAGCTGCGTCCCAGTCTAGCTGGAGCGTCCATAGCTTCTGTAGAAATATTTTTGCTATTACTACAACTGGACCAGTGCCTAGAGGGTCAAAAAGGTGTGCAATTTCGGAGAGTGCTATGCGCTTTGTGACCTTGTCCTTATTATTCCATGATGGTCTGATTTGAAACTCATCGGTTTTAGGTAGCCAAGTCAAACCAATTGTCTTGATGTCTTCCTCAGATTTATTGGTGAAATCTAATTGTAACTCGCGATCTTCTTCCGGTATATTCTCCAGTAGTCTTGGATGATTTGAGCACCACTTCCTCAATTTGAATCCTGCTGAGTGAAGGATGAACTTCAATTGGTCTTGCATGGCTATGGTGTTTGTCAGACTGTCTGAGCCGGTAAGCACGTCATCAACATAAAAATCGTGAGCTAATGCCTTGGCGCCAAGGGGGTATTCTACAGCTGCTTCTTCTGACAACCTTTGAAGGCATTTTGTTGCCAGATAAGGAGCACATGTTGTGCCGTAGGTAACCGTTGACAGTTTGAAGCATTTAAGCCTTTCATTTTCATTACTTCTCCACCATATTAGTTGAAATTTCTGGTCAACCTCCTCAACTTGTATCTGCCGATACATTTTTTCTATATCGGCGGTAAAGACGAATCTTGGTATCCGGAATCTCAACAGAATTGAGAATACATCATCTTGAATAGTTGGCCCCGTGTATAGAATATTATTGAGAGAGAGGTTGGATGACGTCTTCGCAGATGCGTCAAACACAGCCCTGAGTTTGGTGGTAGTGCTGTCAGGTTTGATCACACAATGGTGAGGTAGGAAGCAGTAGGGACGTTCGATCTGATCCAGTTTGACTTCCTTCATATGACCGAGGTTTATGTATTCATTCATAAATTGAGAATACTGATCCTTCAGCTCTGTACTTTTAGCGAGTCGTCGCTCTAGGGCCATAAAGCGTTGGAAGGCGACATCCTTTGATTCTCCTAATTGTTTGGGATCCTTCTGAAATGGCAATCGTACAATGAAGCGACCGTTGGAGTTTCTTCTTGTAGTTTGGTTAAAATGGCTTTCGCAGCGTGTTTCTGCAGCTGTGAAGTTGCTGGTGTTAGTTGTTGTCTCCTCCAATCTCCAGAATTTCTCTAGTTGTTGGTCCATTTCTTGCTCTTCGAGGATTGCACATGTTGGCTGATCTTGAGTTTCGTTTGTAATCTTGCCACCTGCTGTCCACCCGAAGGCGGTATGCTGAAGTGTTGGTAGTGTCTCGCTTAATTTGATTTGTCCGATGTATAGTATTGTGTAGTATAGCTCCGCGCCGATCAAGAGATCTATTGACTTCGGTGTATTGAAGTCAGGATCGGCGAGTTGAATATTATTTGGAATGGGCCATTTCGATATGTCGATCATCTGTGTCGGCTGAGGAGATACTATGCGTGGCAAGACGTATGCCTCCAATCTTGTGTTAAATCCATTGACTCGTGATTGCAATGCTAGACTCACTCTGCGTTGGGCTCTTTGTTTTCTTTGCCCGATTCCTTCTATGCTCATTGATTCGGGAATTTCCATTAGTCTCAATTTTTTGGCAATTTTTTCAGTGATGAGATTTACTTGCGATCCTGAATCTAAGACCGCTCTGCACTCAATAGCTGGTCCGTTTCCACCACTCACCTTGACCAAGACTGTGCTTAAGAGTATATATCCCCTTGTTGTTGCTGCCGTTTTGGTTGTTAGTGATATTGACGTGTCTATTTCCGGTGGACTTGTCACAGGCTCCTTCGCAGAGCGGTTGGTGGATGCTGATTGTCGGATTGATGCCAGCACCTTACCTGAATTTTCGTTGACCTTCTGTGTTCTGTGAGTTTTGTCTGGAGGATGCAACAATGTATTGTGCTTACGAGAACATCGTGTACAATTGCCGGAGGGACAGGCAGTTAAATTGTGCCCCGTGCTCAAGCAATTGAAACAGAGTTTGGCGGCCTTCACGAGGCTGATTCTCTTTTCTGGTGATAATTGCAAAAAACTTCTACAAGCAAAAAGCTTATGATCACCTTTACAAGCTGGACAAGTTGTCCCTGTGTTGGTTGTCGAAGCTAAAGACTTTAATGCGTGGAGTCTCCTTTCCTCTATTCCTCTGCCCTTGCTCCCAAGCGCTTCCAATGATTGAAAGCGAGTCTCTAGGAAGTCTAAGAAAGTGTTGAGGGGTTGCAGGTTTCTTGGTTGTGCCAATGACTGTTCCCACAAGGCATGGTGTTGCAGAGCAAACCACATCCAGTAAAAAGCACCATCAAACCTGGAAGAAAACTAAACAAAGTATCATTCTAACATAGTAAATAAGTAACTAGATACTTATCTAAAAATCAGTATAAATTATCCTTAACACTTAGTCATGCATAGGTTTAGCTTTCCTTCTTCTCGGTAGTTCTTTTTGTACCTAAAAAATATAATTCATAACATTAGAATAATAGCTATAAATAAAATACACATAAACACAGATTAGGTACACACATACTCACCACAAAACCAGACGAAAATGATTTCAACTTTGCAAGCGCTTTACATAAAACCACATAAAACAAATAGAATAGCACAAAAACAAATAAATAAAATAAAATACTTACCCTTTACGTGCTTGAGATTTGTCCATCGTCGCACAAGCTTAACATCGTCGACATGTCTTAATGACATTGATAAACAACAATATAGTTTATCGATTGTCGATAAATTTCGAAAACGATAGACTTGGCTAACCCTGAAAATGATAGATTACGAGTTTCGTTAAACATTATAGAAAGGGACATGAACACCTGAGATAGGTTGAGAGTTAATTTTAAAATGTTCTCTTAACGGAAAAAAGAATTCTAGAAAAATCTTTTCCAAGCAAAAGCAGTTAATTAATATAGTTGAAACCTCTACATCGCGACGGACAAGTTTTTTTGAGCAACAAACAAAGGGCATTAAAATAGAAAAAAAGGAAGTTTTTGGAAATAAGTTGAATTCTCGGTAACAAATCAATTGTTATTTTCGAAACCAAAATTGAAATCAATTTCGTCTCGGGCGGATTAGTAATAACCTGTATTCGAGTTTGAACTTTGAATTGTGCACAGCATTTATAGTACGCAGTTAATTAGAGAACTTTCATTGCATTGTAAATCATTCAAAAAAGAATTTAAAATCATGATCTAAATGTTTTGAAGTGATTAGTTTTTAATTAAAGCCTATAATATTAAGAAAAAGAGTGTTTTATTTAACATTGGATTATTATAACAACGAGTAAGATTGGTTCAGTGGAGAAGAGTTTGGACTAGCACCCGTCGACTGTGCGTTCAAATCTGGTGAACGTTTAGTGGCACTGTTTTCTTTTTTTTGTCATTTTCTGCAAAGGACATTTTGTTTTTTTTATTAATTTGTGGAAAAGCAGTTTTCTTTGGAAAACTTATTGAAAATCCCATACATAAAATGGTCCTTCGAGCCGGATCTTTGTAGTATTAGTTATATAATTGTGCTGAAAAATTTGAAATTGAATTACAAACTTAAGTCTGAGTGAATTTTGAACTTGAACACAGTGTCTGTTAATTTGAGTAATTTGTGAACCTTGAACTATAGAACAAAGTGTCGGTGAGTAGAATAAGTTGTGAACTTTGGACTATACATACATGACTAAGTCATAACAGAAATCTTCGATTAATTGTATAATTAAACAGAACCATAATCTATCTGGAAAATTCTGGTGAGTCCATTCCATATATATATCTTCTTTTGCATGCCCTTTGTTTGTAAAATACATACATAACTATAGTTATTTAGAATAATGAAACAACTAATTAAGTTGCAAAATCGCACTAAAAAGGTAATAGAGGATTTCTTTCGTAATTATAAGAAAGATGGTCAAGATCGCAGAACAAAACATTATTATGAGGCGAGAATCGCCAATTTCGAGAAACACTGGGAGGAATTTAAAAAGCGCGATGTAGAAATTGCCTTAGCAGCGAGCGAAGAAGATATGGAATAGGAACCATATTTTGTTAATGAAATATATTCTACAGTCGAGAATTTTTACATCGACTCATTCGTAGTAATCGTGTCGGATTTTGAACGGGATTACCCACCGGCTATATTGGAAAACACTACAGTAAATGACAGTAATGTAAGATACATCAATCTGAACTCACGAAGCAATGAGCCTAAATTACCGAACATTACATTACCTACATTTTCCGGAGATTATCTCACATGGAACACTTTCTATGATTTATTCAAAGCATTGGTGTATGATAATGAGCGTCTGTCAGATGTACAAAAACTGCAATATTTAAAGACACATCTCGCAGGTGAAGCCAAAGGTCTTCTTAGTAATACCACAATTACAAGTGCAAACTTTGAACCAGCATGGAAAACTTTAGTAGAAAGATATGACAATAAACGAGTCCTAGTAAAAGCCCAATTAGATGTTCTGCTCAACCAGCAAACTGTTAACCAAGAATCCGCCAAGGGCGTCAAATCTCTTCTCGATAAAACTTCCGAATGTCTAGCTGCTCTACAGAATCTTGAAGTCAAAACCGAAAATTGGGATCCAATTGTAGTTCATTTGATTTCACAGAAATTGCCTTATGAGACTCTAGAATTATGGGAACAGTCGTTGAGCTCCGCAAAGGATCTCCCAAGGTGGGATGAATTAAAAAAATTCTTAGAGGCACGGTTTCGCACTTTAGAAATTATAAACATTAAAAGAAAGCCTGTATTGAAGGAAGCCAGACCTGCAACTCAAACAGAGATATCGTGGAGAAGAACCCAAACGTTTCACGTAGCCACAAACTCATCTTGCTTGCTTTGTCGTGAGTTACACGCCTTTCGTCGATGTCCAAAGTATTTAAGTCTGAATCATCAATCTAGATTAGAAACAGTCAAATCAAAGGGTCTTTGTTTAAATTGCTTAGGTACTGGTCATCTTGTTGCAAATTGTCCGAGCAAGCTTAAATGTTTAACTTGTCAGAAATCGCATCATACAACACTACATAAACCACAAGGCACGCCAGAAAGTGCAGAAAATAAGCGAACCGTCCATCCCGAAACGTCCAGACAGACTTTCGTTATAACCAGTAATGAGGAGACTCCAATAGAAGCTCAGTCATTTGTCGTGAATCAAACTTCGAGATCCCATCAAATCATCTTAGCTACAGCCTTGGTAAAAATCATTGCGCCAAATGGACTGCAACAAATCTGTAGGGCTCTCATCGATCCTGGATCACAAGCATCCTTTGTCACGGAGCATATTGTGCAAGCTCTTCGACTACCCAGGAAGCTTATTTACGCTAACATAACTGGAGTAGGCAATGCGTCGACCGAGAAAGTCCGAACGAGTGTAAAACTTACAGTCACACAGAAGGATTCGACAACAGATAGTACTATACATGTCAATGCTTTTGTATTAAAGAAGATCACTAATGTGTTACCAGGACATGAAATTAAAGAGATAAATTGGCATCATTTGAATGGTCTTCAGCTAGCTGACCCTACTTTTAATCAACCTGGCCGCATCGACGTGCTGTTAGGAGCCGATGTATATCCCTCTCTCATTTGCGATGGCATACGAAAAGGAGAAACTGGAACTCCGGTTGCACAGTGTACCATATTTGGCTGGATATTGTCAGGCGAAACGTCATCTCAGTCTTCTAAACTTGATCACCTAGAAAGTTACCATGTTAGTGTCAATCCATATCATGATCTAAGAATATTCTGGGAATTGGAGGAAATACCTTCGAGACATTTCTTAACTAACGAAGAAAATCGGTGTGAGCAACATTTCGGTAATAACTGCGTCAGATTGTCCAATGGGAGATATCAGGTTAGATTACCCTTCAGCGAAGAAGAAGCAATGTTGGGAGCATCCAGAAACATCGCAGTTGCTCGACTGCTTCAGATGGAAAGGCGCTTCGCTCAAGACCCTCATCTAAAAATAGAATATATTCAATGCATAAATGAATATTTGGAATTAGGACATATGGAAGAAACAAAGACGACGGAAACGCACTATATAGCACACGACGCGAATAGAAAACCATATTATACCTGTGCATACTTGCCGCATCATGCCGTGTTGAAACCGAGTAGCACTACTACTAAGGTTCGTATAGTTTTTGACGCCTCGCGCCAAACAAGCAATGGTAAGTCATTGAACGAGGTCCTGTTAAAGGGACCAACTATACAAGAAACGTTGTTCACCATTCTTATGCGTTGGCGAAAATACAAAATCGCATTCATGGCAGATGTGCAAAAGATGTATAGGCAGATCCAGATTCATCCTCGAGACGCTGAATATCAAAGAATAGTGTGGAGAGACACACCAGACAAATCAATACGTGACTATAAACTAACCACTGTCACATTTGGGATTAAAAGTGCTCCGTATCTTGCAATTCGGAGTATGCAACAATTAGCCCGAGACGAAAGCCACAATTATCCCATTGGAGCAGCAGCCATACTTAATGATTTCTACGTAGATGACCTAATTTCTGGTGGAAATAGTGTTGAAGAAGCCACTCTTAAGCAATTTCAAATTAGCCGTCTACTATATTCAGGAGGATTCGAATTAAGGAAATGGGCTTCAAATGATGATTCATTACTCCAAACTATTCCGGAAGAGTACCGAGAAGTCGATCTACCTCTTTCAGTAGATACTAGTGTGGTTAAGGCTCTTGGAATGCGGTGGAACCCACGAAAGGACACTCTTTCTTATAGAGCAGAAATACAGAATATCAGCCGAGAATGGACGAAACGGAGTATGCTTTCAGAGATCGCAAAACTGTTTGATCCAATAGGATGGCTTGCTCCCATAACGATCACAGCAAAAATCTTCATCCAAAAACTTTGGCTTATAGGACTTCACTGGGACGACGAAATATCCGAAGATGTTAGACAGGAATGGAACCAATATCGGGACAGTCTTGTTCAAATTCAGGACATACAGATTCCTCGATGGATTCAGACAGGAAAGAACTCTTTGAAGATCGACTTGCATGGGTTTTGTGATGCATCCATCAAAGCGTATGCTGCAGCGGTTTATGTTCGTACTGAAAATGCCAATGGACAAATTGACGTGCACCTATTATCGGCGAAAACCAAAGTCGCTCCTATAAAGACAATATCCCTTCCTAGACTTGAGCTTTGTGGGGCCAATCTCTTAGCTAAACTGATAACCGAAGTACAACATGATATTCAATTAAACATAAATGATATCTACGCTTGGACTGACTCTACCATTGTTCTTGCATGGTTGAAAAGGCATCCTTCGACATGGGAAACCTTTATTGCTAACCGGGTATCAAATATACATCAATTATTAAAGGAAAATTGTTGGGCTCATGTGCCAACTGAAGTTAATCCGGCAGATTGTGCAAGTAGAGGCATGGAGCCCTGTAAATTGAAAGATTACAGCCTCTGGTGGAGTGGTCCGCCGTGGCTAAGGAAATCAAAAGATCTGTGGCCAAAAAATAAAGGGAACATCGAGACATCAAATGGATTGCGAAAAAATATCCTAAGCCTACACATACACACTCCATGCGAACATTGGAACTTATTGGACCAATACTCGTCGTTAAGTAAACTCTTAAGGACAACTGCGTACATCTTACGTTTTACAAAGAATGCTCGCACTGACTACCAACATCGAGAACTGAAATACTTAACCAGTGAAGAACTACAAACTTCACTAACATTTTGGTTGCGAACTGTTCAGAATGAATATTTTTCTAACGACATCAAAGCGCTGCGAGAAAAGAAACCGATCCCAAGGCAAAGCAAACTAATAAAATTAAATCCCTTTCTCCATGTTGATGGGCTCATCAGAGTTGGTGGACGTCTTCAAAACTCTTCGCTTATGTATTCTGAAAGACACCCTGTTATATTACCCGAAAAAAGTCATTTGGTAAATCTCATCGTGGATAATATACACAAAACAACTATGCATGGAGGGACTCAATTAATGCTATCTTTACTTCGACGCAAATATTGGATACTGAACGCCAGAAACATAATCCGTTCTTATAATCACAAATGCATCCAATGTTTTCGACAGACAGCCCGAACTAGAACGCAACTAATGGCAGACTTACCCAGTTATCGTATACGAAGAGCACGGCCATTCGCACACTCTGGAGTGGATTACTGTGGCCCATTTGATTTAAAAAGCTCCAAAGGTAGAGGAATTCGCAGTTATAAGGCCTATATAGCGGTTTTCATTTGCATGGTCACGAAAGCGATGCATCTAGAAATAGTAAGTGATCTGTCGTCAACTGGATTTTTAGCAGCTTTCCGTAGATTCGTGTCTCGTCGCGGCTTGTGCACTGATATGTACAGCGACTGTGGGTCAAATTTCATAGGAGCAAATGCCATCCTCACGCGCTATAAATTTGACATGGTACAACAAATTGAAAACGATATTGCACAAACAATCGAAAACGAAGGAATCAATTGGCACTTTATACCACCATCTTCACCTCATTTCGGTGGATTATGGGAAAGTGGCGTAAAATCTGTTAAAACACACCTAAAGAGAATAATTGGAAACGTGATTCTTACTTATGAGGAATTCAGTACCCTGATAACACAGATCGAAGCTACGCTGAACTCTAGACCTCTGACAGAAATGTCCCAAGACCCGAATGACACATCAGCACTAACGCCAGGGCACTTTCTAATTGGAGGAGCTTTGCTCACACCACCAGAACCAACACTCCTGGACACGAACATCAACCATCTTGATCGTTATCAGTACATTCAGAGACTTTTTCAAACTTTCTGGACACGCTGGAGTAGCGAATACCTGCATCGTCTTCAACAAAGACCAAAGTGGCTGACTAAAGAAATCAATCTGAAAGAGAATGACTTAGTGTTAGTGAAAGATGATAGACTCCCGCCGTCACGATGGCTAATGGGAAGAATTATTAAAACGCACCCGGGGAGAGATAACTTAGTACGAGTTGTAACCATAAAAACGCAGAATAACATCATAAAACGACCCACAACAAAAATCTGTCTCCTTCCCATTCCAAATGTTATCCAATCCAATTAATATACCTTTTAATCCCTTCACCTGAACATTTTTTAACATCCTTTCTTGTAGTCACATACATACCTCCTGACATTATCACCATCTTTAAACGCAATTAGCATACAGTCCACTCAAGTTATATTGACTTTTCTCAGAAACATCCTGTCGATGAACATCATATTGGAAATCTTCATTCGAGCCCATATCTGTGCCTAAGACTACTTCTAGACAACTTTCAGTGAAGTATTGAAACTTGTCGTTTCAAGGCGGGGTGCATGTTGCAGCGCAAACCACATCCAGTAAAAAGCACCATCAAACCTGGAAGAAAACTAAACAAAGTATCATTCTAACATAGTAAATAAGTAACTAGATACTTATCTAAAAATCAGTATAAATTATCCTTAACACTTAGTCATGCATAGGTTTAGCTTTCCTTCTTCGCGGTAGTTCTTTTTGCACCTAAAAAATATAATTCATAACATTAGAATAATAGCTATAAATAAAATACACATAAACACAGATTAGGTACACACATACTCACCACAAAACCAGACGAAAATGATTTCAACTTTGCAAGCGCTTTACATAAAACCACATAAAACAAATAGAATAGCACAAAAACAAATAAATAAAATAAAATACTTACCCTTTACGTGCTTGAGATTTGTCCATCGTCGCACAAGCTTAACATCGTCGACATGTCTTAATGACATTGATAAACAACAATATAGTTTATCGATTGTCGATAAATTTCGAAAACGATAGACTTGGCTAACCCTGAAAATGATAGATTACGAGTTTCGTTAAACATTATAGAAAGGGACATGAACACCTGAGATAGGTTGAGAGTTAATTTTAAAATGTTCTCTTAACGGAAAAAAGAATTCTAGAAAAATCTTTTCCAAGCAAAAGCAGTTAATTAATATAGTTGAAACCTCTACATCGCGACGGACAAGTTTTTTTGAGCAACAAACAAAGGGCATTAAAATAGAAAAAAAGGAAGTTTTTGGAAATAAGTTGAATTCTCGGTAACAAATCAATTGTTATTTTCGAAACCAAAATTGAAATCAATTTCGTCTCGGGCGGATTAGTAATAACCTGTATTCGAGTTTGAACTTTGAATTGTGCACAGCATTTATAGTACGCAGTTAATTAGAGAACTTTCATTGCATTGTAAATCATTCAAAAAAGAATTTAAAATCATGATCTAAATGTTTTGAAGTGATTAGTTTTTAATTAAAGCCTATAATATTAAGAAAAAGAGTGTTTTATTTAACATTGGATTATTATAACAACGAGTAAGATTGGTTCAGTGGAGAAGAGTTTGGACTAGCACCCGTCGACTGTGGGTTCAAATCTGGTGAACGTTTAGTGGCACTGTTTTCTTTTTTTTGTCATTTTCTGCAAAGGACATTTTGTTTTTTTTATTAATTTGTGGAAAAGCAGTTTTCTTTGGAAAACTTATTGAAAATCCCATACACATGGGTGGTTTTGTCCAGCTTCTTGACCAAGATGTGAATGACAATAGGGTCCCATTGATCTGTGGGTACTCCTAAATTTTGCAAGGCCAGCAAGCACTCCTGTGTTGAGTCGTGCATGGACTTGATTGCTATTGGGCCTTCGGCGGATATACTTTGTTGGGAGAGCAATTTGTTTATTAAAGCGGTGACGAGCAGTCGGGTGTTTTCATATCTGTCGTTGATTAGCTTCCATGCTGTTGCATAGTTTGTTTCTGAAGTAGTGATATGCCGAATGAGCCTCTCTGCTTCTCCCGAGAGACTTGTCTTGAGATACCACAACTTTTGACATTCTGCAATGGGCTGATTATGGACCAACTCTATGAAGAGATCACGGAACTGCCGCCACTTCAGATAATCCCCGTCGAACGTTGGCAAGGAGATCTTGGGTAGTTTCACTCTGATTACATTGGCTGTGGTAGCTTCTTCGTTAATTGCCCTGCTGCCATTGGTAGTTTGGACTATCTGGCTCAACTGTTTGTATAGATGAGCAAGTGTATTCTGAATCTGTTCTTCCAGATTGAAGTAGCTTTCAATGTCATAATCGAACGTGTCTGGAGCATCTGCTAAACTCCAAATTTTATGGTGAAGCTCTTGCAATACTGAAAAGTGCCGCTCAACTGTTTTGATTCTCATCTGGAGTGTTTGAGATTCACTTGGCCCTTCTGGGTTGCCAAGAGTACGTTGAATGGCATGCATAAGTGACTGCTGTTTACTCACAAGAACACGAAGCTGATTTGTTCTCACATTTGAAACAGGAGTTTTTTTATTAGATTCGACTACCTTGGCAGCTGGTTCTTCTTGTATGGGCTCCGTAGACAGGACATCAGCTGCTTTTTCTTTTCCCTTAAGCTCCATCTGAGCCGTATCTTGTTCCTTGATACTGGGTGCATGGGGTAATTTGTCTTTGCTGCCATGAGTCTCTTTGTGTAACGGCACTCTAGACATGATCTGTCCTCTAAATTTCTCATAGCCCGTCTGTATGCCGTCATAGTAGTTCTTTGTGAAGTAGCTATGTTCCAATCGTTGTCCGTATAGAGTTCGAATTTGAGTGTCTGTTTCCTCAAAGTCGGCCCATAGTTTATCAATCATTTGTAGCCTCTGTTGAAGGTATGCTTTGTTCTTGCGGTCATCTCCATCCTTCGAATAATTGGTCGCCAGACGCTGGATTTCATCACCTGAATCCTTCTGGCGTTGAGTAAGCTGGTCTAAGCTCATGTTGATACAGCACTGGAGGTGCGTTTGATATGTGAACGAGATGTGTGACGTGGACGAAGATCACGTCGGGGTCACCAAAATGTATAAAGTGCCTTTACTTTATAGTCGCAGAAAAGCCAAAGGTTCTTGTACCTTGACTTGTGTTATGAGGTGTGCGCAGTACTTGAACCACCACACCAGGAGTTTGCTGAAAAGTAAAAAGATTAGCAACAAGATTGATAAGTAAAACACCCGCCGAACGTTTGCAAAAAACTGAGCCTCTATTTCTATTCAATTCTGATTTTTATACACTCAATTACATAAATATGTGAAAAATATAATTAGCAAAACGCTTACTCAGTAAAAAGAAACAAATTTTATCATCTACATAAATTCTCACGAGCCAGTGCCAAGAAAAACAAAAGTGTCATCTTGCGTATTCTTACAAGACACCGCGGTAGTGAAAAACAGAAGTGTCAGTTTACGTCTGGACTGAATCTTTCTGATTTTCTTATCAGCGAATTCTTCTATGACTCGTGAGAATTTATGTATTACATTAATGCATTTTTTTGCATGAATTTTGTTGAATATGAATTAAATATGTTTTGGATGAACACAACCAATTAAAAAATACTTGCAAGTTTGGGTCCAATAGAACCATTTTTTATAAAGAGGCCAATCTTGAATTACGGTTTTTACTGCATCTCCAGATTTAATTATTGACGAACGACGATAATTACAAGTTTGGCGCCATTTATGGATAACATCCTCAAAAGGAGAATCATTGTACTTGAGCCATGATTTAAGTGTGGTACTCAGTAACTCAGCTGATTCCTCAGGTCCATCATCGAGAATACTGTTTTGGCGTATTTTGGACTCATCTTTAGGGTTCTTTTTTCTTAGCTTTGTTCTTATATTAAAGTACCGATCATGCAGTTTACCGGCTGGATATCTATTTGAACCCGAACGCGGCACATAATACGTTTTCTGTAAAAAGTTTTGTTAGCTATATTTATGGAATACGCTTTAAGTATATAAATTCTTGCAGTGTTCTCGCCAGGAAATAATTCTGTAATCTTTTCACTGATTTTTCTGAAGTCACTGGTTGTCAATTTCTTTTGTTTTGCTGTGAGAGAATCTATTAAACAGTTTGCTATACTTTGCTGATGAGCTGGTGTAAGGCTTCTGTTCTCTTCAAAATTTTTTAAGACAGCACTACCTTGAGCTGTTTGTGCAAGTATCTGCTCGACGCTTATCTTATAAGGATGCAAACAACAAAGGCACAATTTTTTAAAAAAAACTGAACAAAGTAATGATACAACTATGATTAAATAATAAAACTTAACTTACTTCGATAGTACTAGTATCATTAGATCCAGAAAAAGAAGACGTGGGAGTACTTGGCAGACCTTTAACCCACTCTAATACTTCAGTTCCAACTGATTTTGTATCGTCATCAGTTGACGTTAACTAAAAAAAGCTTAATTAGATTGTGATATAAAATGCTTTAATAATTACAACTTATATCTTCATAATGTTCATAAAATGTATTATGATATTATAAAATTTAATCTAAGGAGGAACACTTTTGCAATTTAAAAAAACTGTTTTATCCATATTATCAATGCATAACTTGTTAATTTCAAACTGAATTTCTATAAAGTTTCGGAAATATAATGCTGAACGTAAGTTAATTTCAGTCAGATTACCCGTCGAACTCTAACTTTAAACGTATTTTTCTCTAAATTATTTTTTTAAAACTCGTCCAAAGGATCTGTCGAAACCTGTCCAATGAATTTACATGACATTTTATAGAATATATGAAAGTATACGCGTTGTCGTTTACGAAGTTTTTATAGTGCTAATAGTTTTTTTATATAGGTAATAGTACTAATATATATGTATATCAATACAACACTTACCGGAACTTTTCTCCAAGAATTCAGCTTTGCACGAAATTTTGCTTTCAAACCAATAGAGCCATATGCAGTGAAGATCTGCTGAATGTCTTGCTCGGTTAAGCACTGGAGTTCATCAATACCAACGCCAGCTTCTACACACGCACAAAATTACTAAATTATATGCCACTTAAAAAAATAGTCAACCTTTTAACTGTAAAAACACAATTTCCAAATCCCACGACTTCAAAAGCTGAAGAAGTTCAGCATCCTTTACAGAATTCGCAGAATTATCGACAAATATAACCTCCATAGAGTATAAAATTCATCGACTTTGCTGATTTGACACAATATTACTTATTATTATTTCACGATTTAATACACCAACACAAGCTAGATAAGAAGAAATTGCCTTGAACAGCACCGCTTACGTGGCCTGCTTGTTGCACTGTAAAGTGTAATCTAAACTAAAATCCCTAAGTTTGATGCGATCGGTCTTATTTGAATTTTATCATTTGGTTAAAACAGGCACACGTTTTAGTTAAATGTTTCGAACCATTCAAATATAAAGTACCGTTATATATCTACTGTTGAATTAAATGTTCCTATATTTTGCTCACATTTGAATCAAATAGCGAGCTGTTTATATTGAATCTCTATGTGTTTTGTACTCAACTATGTAATAACCATCTTGCATTTGAGTGAAATGTTTCACTATTAAATTGAATGTTCTTAAATTAATGTTAACTAGCTGCACATAATGAATGCGGTACACATTTGAATTAAATGTCAACATTTAAGTCAATTCTTTCTCTGTGATGAATTTTTGAATGCCTTCAAGCTTGAATCAAACACATTGCAGTTTACATTAAAATTTTTCATGTTTGATATTTATACCGATACGAATTTAAATACCCAAACGTTTATAACAACCATAATAACATTAGAATCAACAGTCATAAAATGTTCATAATTTCAAACGCGTTTTTCAAAGGTCTCAACTTTTGAAATTTTTTTTAATCCAAACTGTTTACCATTCGATTGGAGCCAACAAAATATTAATTCAAATGGGAATTCAATAAACAGTCAATCAAAAGTGCATGTCAGTTGATTTAAAAATGGAAATTTTTTTCTGTGTACTGGGAATTTTGTAAAAAATCGCCAGGTATGCGTAAGCCTTCGCCGTACACGAGTTCTGCAGGGGTGGCGAGAAATTTCTCCCTAAAAGTAGTTCGTAATCCTAGCAGTACGAAGGGTAAAGCCCTTGTCCACGTCTTTTCTTGATAAGCCATCAGACAGACCTTAAATGTCCGATGCCATCGTTCTAAAAATCCGTTGGCTTGAGGGTGATAAGCGGTAGTGCGGTTGCGTTGAAAACGTAATAGTTTGGAAAGTTCGGAAAATAACGAGGATTCAAATTGTGCCCCTTGATCTGTTATGATGGTCCTAGGGACACCGAAACGAGCTATCCACACTTGGCAGAGTGCTCAGCACTAATGTCGACTGAGGAACGGCTTCTGGCCATCGCGTAAACCTATCTATAATAGTAAGACAATACCTGAAACCTTGTGAGGGAGGCAGAGGGCCGACGAGATCAATGTGAATTGTTTGGAAACGCTCTGAGCATTCGTGGAAAGAGCCGAGGGCGTTTTTGCCATGTCTGGTTACCTTACTCCGTTGGCAAGCTAGGCAGGCCCGCGTCCAAGTGTTGACATCCTTATTGATGGATGGCCAGAAGTATCTTGACGTGATCATTTTATTCGTTGTGCGAATGCTCGGATGCGACAAATTGTGGATGGTTCTGAAAACTTTGATTCTGAAAGCGTTTTGGATGAAAGGACGTATTTTGGTTTCCGAAACTTCGCAGTATAATTCTTTATAAGATCCGAAAATGGGGAATTTTTCAAATTTGTACCGAGAATTTTGAAGGAGTCGTTGAAATTCTGGATCTTGAAATTGATATTCCGCCATGGTTTCGAAATCGATTGTGCCAAGAAGTTGAATTTCCTCGACTCTAGATAGCGCATCGGCAACAACGTTATTTTGCCCGGATACGTGCCTAATGTCAGTGGTAAATTGACCCACATAGCCTAAATGACGGAATTGCCGGGGGGAGGCCTTTTCTGGATTTTGCTGAAATGCGTACTGCAAGGGTTTGTGGTCTGTGTAGAGAGTGAAGACACGTCCCTCGAGTAAATACCTAAAATATTTGACACTTTTATATGCCGCAAGTAACTCCCGTTCATAGGTGCTATACTTCTGTTGAGCGTTGTTCAATTTAACAGAGTAGAAACCTAGTGGCTGCCAGTCGCCGTCGACTTTTTGCTGAATCGCCGCACCAATAGCAGTATCCGAAGCATCTACCCATAGCGATAGTTCGGCCGAAGCGATGGGAAAGGCGAGAAGAGCCGTTTGTGCCAGTTGAGCTTTAGACACCTCGAAGGAGTTGATTGCTTGACTAGACCATTCAATGCGTTTGGCTCCATCTTTCTTAGAGCCTGACAGATAGCTGTTTAAATTTGCATGATGAGCCGCAGCGAGTGGTAAGAAACGACGGTAGAAATTAATCATGCCCAAGAAGCGTCGTAATTGCTTTACCGTTTCGGGCATCTTAAATTTTTCAATTGCTTCTACACGATCTGGAGCTGGCTTAACGCCCTTCGGGGTGATTACATGGCCTAAAAATTTTACCTGTGACTGTACGAAGACACATTTTTCCACGTTTAAAAGCAATCCGTAATCCTGTAGCCGTTTGAACACCTGTTTGTTCGATGTGAAAATAGTGCTCAGCTTGAGACCTAGAAGCGATTAGAATGTCGTCCAAATATACAAAACAGAAAGAAAACTCCTGCAATACCATATGAATAAATCTTTGAAAAGATTGAGCAGCAGTACACAGGCCAAACGTCATGCGTGTGAACTCGAAAAGCCCAAAAGGTGTGCATATTGCCGTTTTTGGGATATTTTCGGGCTCGATTGGAATTTGGTGGTATGCTTTTGCTAGATCAAGAGTTGTAAAATGTGTGCAATTTTCTAACTGATAGACGAAGTAGTGAATCAAAGATACTGGGTAACGGTCTGGTACCGTACTAGAATTTAGCCTTCTGTAGTCCCCACAGGGTCTCCATTCACCATTTTTCTTTTGTACCAGATGCAATGGTGAAGACCAAGGACTATTTGACGGACGGCAGATGCCTTGCGCTAAAAGAAATTCGAATTCCTTTTTGGCTACTGCTAATTTTTCGGGAGAGAGGCGACGAACTTTGGATGAAATAGCAGCGCCTTTTGTGATAATGCGGTGCGTAACCGTGTGTGCCACCTGTCTAGTGAATCCAGTTTCGACTCTGATGGTTCGATATTTTCTGAGAAGCTCCTGGATTACTGAATTGATTGCTGGATTAATCAGGACGGACAGGCCTGAGTTTTGACTGTTAATTCGCTGTGCAGATGCTATCAAAGAAGTGAGCGGATCCATCAGAGCTTCTTTTTAATATCCACCAGAAGGCCATAATGACACAGGAAATCTGCGCCTATTATAGGTCTGGGAACATCTGCAATTATAAATTGCCAGGAAAAAACTCTGCGAAAGCCTAAGTCCAATGATAGCATCTTTCGACCAAACGTTCTAATAGGCGAGGAATTAGCCGCCACCAACTGCAAATCAGAATTTAGGAAACGGTGTAGAGACGTTTTAGGAATGATGGAAACATCCGCTCCCGTATCGATGAGATAATTTCTTTTTGTAGATTTGTCGAAGATGTACAGACGACTATTGCGTGTGCCGCATCCACCCGTCGTTAATGGCGGAGGGCAGTCTAATTTGGGACTTCATTACAAGCAATAACGCCTTGCGGCGTTGAATTTAGATTATTTCCCTTGAATTTGCAAGGGGTGATGCACTTTTTTTGCGTTGGTTCCAAATTTACGATGGTACCAACACAAAACTGAATTCATGTCAGATGTCGATTCCCGAGAAGATGATCGTTGTCGAGAACCGCTTCTTTATGGGCTCTGTCTATTTGACTTACGAAGCGTCAAAAACTTTTCAAACCTGCAAGTGAGGTTATGCAACTTCCTTTCCAAATTTTCGATAGCCTGATAGTGATTGTCAGGCGCCGGAGTTATCGAAAATACCTCTGCTCTTGGACTAATTTCCGCAATTTTGTCAGCACATGTTGAAAACACCTCAAGCGTACCAGGATTGCAGGCAAGAATCGCCTGCATATTTGCTGGCAAACTCTGCAGCCATAGTGTCTTTAATGCCGACTCGCTAAGTTGGCCGTTGTTAAGTGCCTGCATTTCTCGTAAAAGCTGCGATGATTGTGCATCACCTAATGAAAGTTCAGTCAGTAGCTGTCAAGCTTCTGGTCTACGCTGCCCGAAACCCTGGAAATCAACGCCTCTCTGATTTGATCATACTTATTTGTAGCTGGTGGTTTACTAATAACGTCGCTCACCAAGCGTGCAACGTCCTGGCCGAGCGCACCAACGACATGGTAGAACTTCGTCTGGTCTTGGCTAACGCCAGCCAGGCCGAACTGTACCTCAAACTGGAGGAACCACATCTCTGGGTCATTTTTCCAGAAGGGGGCTGGCTTAACTGACACCGCGCCCAATGCTGCTGCTTGTGTAAAGCTTGCTGACAGAGAAGTACCGGACTCGTCCAGTGTGTCCTCATTAATTGGACCTTTAAAGGCATTCTCTTTTAGCCTTCGACCATTGCTGGGTAAACCAAAAGTGAGACCAATCACAAATTTATGAAATTTTGTGAGAAAGTTAAACACAATTCGAAGAGGGACAAAAGGCAAGAAAACGTTAGGATGACGTTGTTGAGTGTAGAAAGCTTACACTTGTCTATTAAGGAAAATTACCATATAATCAATATAATGAACAGTAAAAACGTGTAAAATATTTTAAATTAAATTATTGAAAGACTACACTATCTAACCTTTAAATAAAAATTTCTTCTCTTGATGAAGGCTGCCGTGGATTCTTTAAATAAAAATTTCTTCTCTTGATGAAGGCTGACGTGGCTTCTTTAAATTGAAATTTCTTCTCTTGATGAAGGCTGACGTGGCTTCTTTAATTGTCGGGGTCACCAATTTAGTGAGTGCCCTGTATGAGGATGGCAGGACCCCACTAGATATTGATTTGGGTCGAGTTGGGTAATGCACGAACTGAAGGGTACAGTCGTGAGCACTTACAACTCCTTGTTGTACTTGATGAAAGTGGTTACCAAATGGCTAGCCTGAGGGTGTAGCAGATGTTGTAGCTGACGTGCTTGATCGTGGTTTGAACCTTAAGGTCTGGAACTAAACACAAGGATACTCTTGCTACCCGGTGTTTGGCGTGAACGTGACAACGCCGTAGTATGCTGAAGTAATTGGGCCAAGTAATAAAAGACTGTCCTGAGTGATATCTTCCGGACGTTCTTAGGTACAGGAGAGTTAACCTTCTTTGAGGAGGTGATAACTCTCTACCGCGATAAGTACTTCTTACATCAAGGAACAACCTATAAATTGAATAAAGAGTATACACATAAAGAACGAAACCAATTGTCCCTATGTCAATATGGTTGCAGTGTTTCCCAACAGATCTAATAGGCGTACTGATGAAATGGAACTGCGCTATATTGGGTCGATGCGTGTGCCATCAGATTCTGCTCATGTTCTGCGATCCCAGTAGGATAAACAATGGGAAAAAGAATCTCTTCAATGATTCTGCGATCCTAGCAGGATAAATGACGGCGCAAAATCTCTTCAATGTATGTCATCCGATTGTGTTTATATGCTGCGCTTCCAGCAGGGTAAACAATGGAGTAAAATCTCTTCGATCTTACAGCTGTCTTGAGGACCTATCTTAAAAAGGGAAAATGATAGAATCCTGACTACCGTTCAGGCATAATCATCATAATCTGCACAGTCTTGATGTCAAACAAAGCGATGTAATTTATGGAAGGTCTCTCCAACTTCTTTATTCTTTTCTTCTTTATATTAATTAATGTCGTGCCAACAAAAGAAAATATTACAATAAATATTTCTAACTTATTAAAGAACTTGCTAGCTTGAAGTCTGCCAAATTAATAATTCTCTTGTTTACAAAATAATCTGAAAATTCAGAAACACGCCTACCTAATTACAACTTTCTACACTCATCAAGGTATTAATAGTGAATCATTTATATGCCTAAAATTACCCGATTTACACGCTGATTGGTCACATATTCAGAAAGGTGGCAAACAGACGTTGATGCGTCGCCACAGGACTACTAGGATGTCTAGGGTTGAACGCTGGTATTAGGATCTTTATTTCCTCAATACCTAGCCGAAATTCAAAGGACTCCTGTATCCTTGTTGGAATCGGTGAGTGTTCACTATTTTCTTCCAAGCAAGTCTTCGTCGAAACTGTTTCCTCTTCCGTCCATTCTGTCCAAGATCGGGATCGCACATATGTGCCGGCCATTATTGTCTTTTCACTGTTCACTTCTCTACGTTTTACGATAACAAATGTCTCATTCTTAATACTATATGTAAAAAAAAGTCACAATGTCATTTTAATTTATATTTGAGAAGGCGAAACTATCTGACTTCGACCTTGGTACCTTAAGAATAATTTTTCCAGACCGCCATAAAATGTATGCAGTCGCAACACAAGGTTAAAATGAGCATGCTAAACAAATTAACAAATTTTATTACCATACCAAAAGGGATCGTTTTCCTTTCCACATCGAACTAACATCTTCAAATTCTGTAGCGGCGCCAGTGAGAGCCAGATGCTTTACCTTATCATAAAAACGCAATATTCCTTTTATACATTCCAAGAAGCGACACTGCGTATTTAAATTTTCTCATTTTTCTTTGCCGCTTACAAAAATTCTAAAGAATCGCCACAGAAATAAAGAGGGTAAGTTTTATTGCTTTATTACGGTTAGGATGCAGGATTCTAGGATAACCAAAACGAAACCTTCTAGTTATTCAAACCCAGAATTCATAGCCGGAAATATTTCAACTTTATATACATGTATGTAGGGGGTATGGGCAAAAATAAAAGGATACCACTTTGTTAAATATGCTCATTATCGGAGCTTTTAATGAAAATTAAAATAAAAATGATTATAATTTAGAGTTCAATTATAATTTAGAGTTCGATTATAATTCATACATTCCCGAGACTTCACTGATCTTAGAGTTCAAACGTATCTACTCAACTATCAACTTCACTTAATGTGGGATTAGCCACCAACTTTACTCAGCTATGAACGGCTTAACAAACGGCGCTTGACTAAACGAGGCAAATTTTGTGATCTCTAATCGAACAGCTTGCTGGACTCTAACGGTGATGATACTAGAGATAAATGCGAAGCGTTGTCGTTATCACATTCTGATATCCACACCCGGCCATCCTGAAATTCATCTGTCCCGGATGATTCATCTGCATCTTCAATGTTCACCCATGGCTTCATGAAGTCGGCTGAGGAGCTGGTTAGGTTGGGCCCTTCATGATTTCCAACTTTCTGAACTTCGTATCGATCACTTTTCTTAACTTTAGTGATTTTATATGGGCCTAAATACTTGGGATACAACTTGAGCCCTGGTCTGAACTGGGTACGCTTTATTGCGACCAGTTCATTAACGTTGTATTGATGAGGTCGTTTTCTTTTCTTGTTGTAGGATTTGCGATTTTCTTCTTGTATAATTTCAATCTGCTGCTTTGCTTGTCTTCTCATCTCTCTTCGATTTTCGTCGAAATCTGCAATTAATTCTTCTTCCAGGAGATTTGCTAGTTGGTGATTTTCAGGGTTGTACATTGGCACTCCTATTAACAATTCAAAAGGTGTTTTATTTGTTGCCCTCGTTTTTGTCGCATTGATAATACGCTGCAAATCTGGAACATTTTGCCACCACTTTTGTGGAGCCTCGATTGATATTTTTGATAGCATTGATATTATAATTTGGTTAATGCGCTCCACTTGGCCATTCCCGCGAGGTACTCCTGTGGTTATTAGAGAGTGCCTTATCTTCTGTTCACTGCAGTAATCCTGAAACACTTTTGACGTGAAAGCTGTTCCTCGGTCAGTTATCACTCGGTGAGGGTTTCCAAAAACTTGTCTATTTAGATTCATCTTCTGCACCACTTCCTCTGCGGAGGTAGATTTAACGGGATAGATCCAGGTGAATTTACTGAATCCGTCGACGGCGACGAGGAGATACTTATATTTTTTCGCTGTTGATGGTAGCAGTCCTAGATGATCTAGATGAATCGTATGTAGGGGCACATCAATCTTTTCCAATGGGTTCAAGTAACCTTCTTGTTTACCAGCTTTTCTTGACGCTAAAATGCATGGAATACAGTTTGAGAGAACCTCATCGACTTTCTTATCCAATTTTGGTATAAAATAATCCTGTTGAACCAAAGCAGCTACTCTTCTACTGTTAATATGACCTTTTTCGTGACTATTTCTTATGATTTCTCGTTGAAGACGGTTAGGGACTACTAGGAGAAATTTTCCCTCTGATAATTTATAAATAACTTCGTTTCGAATAATGTAGTTATCATACGGCTTTTCTTTTAAAATTGCTGTTAATATGCGACATTTCTCATCATCGCGTTGTGCGTTACGGATTTGATGCAAGATTCCTTCTTCAATGGGTAGTACGCTTGGATATCTGCTTAAGGCATCTACATGTCTCATAGCTGTTCCACGGCGGTGATGTACGGCGCAATCGAATTCTTCCAAGATTAACGCCCATCGAGCTACGCGACTGCATAGTTCCCTTTTCTTCATCGTCAATTGGAAAGCTTTGCAATCGGTAAACAAATCGAACTTTAGACCCAAGAGATACATCCTTAGTTTTTTAATTGATTTAATAATGGCTAAAACTTCCAACTCGTAGCTTGAATAATGCTTCTCACATGATGTTGTTTTAAAACTAATATAAAAGACAGGATGCCACTGGTTATCATCACTATGCTTTTGTAGTAGAACTGCACCGTATCCTTCTTTGCTAGCATCTGTATGTAACTGAGTAGGTAAGTTTGGGTTGAATAATTTCAAGACTGGTTCCTTGGATAGTATATCTTTTAATAGGTTAAACGCATCTTGCTGGTGATGGCTGAATTCGAACTGGGAATTTTTTTTTGTAAGATCTGATAATGGCTTTGCTATTATCGAATAATTGGGTACGAACTTACGGAAATATCCGGTCAGACCGAGGAAGCATTGAACTTGTTTGAGATTTCTGGGTATTGGAAATCCTTTGACAGCTTTCGTTTTCTCTGTTGATGGTTTGATGCCGCCATTTTCTATCACGTAACCGAGAAATTCTACTTTTTTTCTTAAGAATTCGCACTTTTTCCATTTTATTATGAGTCCATTCTCTTGCGCAACTTCAAGTACGATTTTTAACGTCTCCATATTTTCTTGTTCTGAATTTGAGGGTATTATCACATCATCCATGTACACTAATAATTTATTTTCGCGAATTAACTGCTCGAACACTTTGTTAATGAATCTTTGGAAAACTGCGGGTGAGTTGCAGAGCCCAAAAGGTACTTTTAGGTATTCATAATGTCCGTGCGGCGTTATAAATGCGGTATATTTTCGACTGGATTCGTGCACATCTACATGAAAAAAACCGTTTTTTAAGTCCAAAGTAGTAAACACACGCGAATTATACAAACTCTGAATAACGTCCTCGATGTTCGGCAGGGGGAATCTGTCTTTAATTATTTTTTTATTTAACTTCCGGTAATCTACGCACAAACGCATCGATCCGTCTTTTTTCTTGGCGAGCACTATCGGACTTGCAAAATCTGAATTACTTGGTTGAATAATTCCTTCTTCTAACCATGTTTGTATTTGTACTGAAACTATTTCCCTTTCTTTAGGAGCTAATCTTCGCGGTCTCTGGTAAACTGGAACTTCATTTTCTAAGATTATATGCATTTGAATTGAAGATGTTCTTGGTTTCCGTGGGTTGTAATTTTTTATCATACTTGTTACACATTGTTGAATTTCCTTATCCGCAATCACCTTAACATTATACCAGTCATCATCATCAACAATATCGGTTATGTTAATAGCACTTAACATGTTTTCTTCTTCGCCATAGTTTGTTGGTGTTATTTTGGAAATTGTTGTTTTCCCATTCGCCATAACAACTACAGCATGGCTTAGCAAATTCTTTCCGATAAGAATATCCGCGGGGATCCATCTGTCTGGTACAACATGGCACTGTAAAGCATAATCGTCTTCTTCAACATTAAGATTGATTTTATAAGATCCAAGAGTATTTTTCAAGCTTTCTCCGAATCCGACTAACCCGATACTGGGTCCCATTTCTTCGTGTCTTTTAATGTCGTCCCATACTGATTTCCGAATAAGTGTTACTTCGCTACCTGTATCCATCAATGCAAAGTAATGTTTATCTTGAAGTTTAACTGAAATATGTAAGTCTGGCATCGTTACTAGGTTGACATGAGCTTGAGTACCAGTTTCGTTTTGAGGTCTTTTTACATTAGGCTTAGGGCACCTACTAGCTATGTGACCAAACTCACCACAATTAAAACAGCGTGATCCTTTTGATTTATTTGGACAAGATTTTGTTAAATGAGAACGAGCTCCACAATTGTAGCATCTCAACATTTCATTTCCAGGATGGTTTTTATTTGGGGGGTATGTTCCGTCTTCAGGCTTGTGCCGGCTTTTAACTGTACTCTGTTCTTTCATATTTTGATATGCCTTTAGTTTTTGCTTTAATTGCTCCACATTTTTTGCTTCGTAGAGTAAAGCCTTATTTAGTGCATCGTCTTGTATGCCTGCGATTATATACAGTACCAGAGATTCTTCATCAATATTTCCCCGATTCGCAATTTGTTTCATTGTATAGAGATATTCTAAAAATGATTCTTTTGGTGACTTCTTCCTTTTCTCCAAAGCCTTATGAACACTTATACTTGTAGGGGAATCATCGAATTCATTACTAAGAGTATCTTTGAGATCTTTCCAACTATGTACATTCGT
Source organism: Dioctria rufipes (assembly GCA_963924295.1). Classification (NCBI taxonomy): domain Eukaryota; kingdom Metazoa; phylum Arthropoda; class Insecta; order Diptera; family Asilidae; genus Dioctria; species Dioctria rufipes. The sequence continues at coordinate 118,150,842 of OZ002741.1, forward strand.
TGCTGATTCTATTGCTAACTTTGCTGCACCACAGAGTAACCGTCTGGTATACAAGTATTTTTGGATGTCATTCCATTTGCAAACTGTCGCGATATCTTCAAAATTTTTCAGCCAGACTGAAATGTTTTTACCTGATTCGCCATTAAACTTTTCGAGGGATTCTTCCACGTCTTTGAAAACGAAATTATTATTTTCTGTCATCTTTGCTTCTAGCTTTTCTTTGTTTTGTTCCTGACTTTTTTCTAAATTATCTTCACTACTCAACGAATTTTCTTCTTGTTCTTCGCTATCTTCGGTATCGTTTTCCTCTTCTTTTCCAGATTTTTCGGTTTCTTCTTGTTCTTCACTATCTTCGGTATCGTTTTCCTCTTCTTTTCCAGATTTTTCGGCAGCCAAAGCTGTCCCTAGCCTTTTTATTAAATCCGTTTTGACCCTATATCTATACGATAAACCACGATCTTTAAGAAGTTGTTGCAGTTCTTTAGTTTTTAGTTTATTTATGTGGTCCATAAAGTTTGCTTACTAATTCATTTAGATCATTTTTTTTTTTTCAGAAAAGAAGGAAAATTCATAATAGCATGCTTCTCTCACTTCATTTCAGATTTCGGTTATATAGTCTTTAGATTTCTATAGTTCTAATTAATTATTTTGAAAATCGAGCACTTACAAAAATTGTTCCTATTTATTCAGATGATTTCTCTTAGCATGTAATCAATCACTGCCTAACATGGTATCGTATGGTAAACGGCATTTCAAGATATATCATAAAAACTCAAATACATAGACTGACCTTATGAATCCTATTGAAATTCCATACTTCCCTTTGTTTTACTTGCAATTTTGCTCAGAAAATTACGGCACTTGAATTGTATCACATTGAATTGGTTTTTTTTTTTTTTTGTTAATTAACTTTTCATAACTTTACAACAAGTCACAATGGTCGATTTTCCGTTATTTGCTTACTAGCTTATATAAATTCCACTAAACAATTTCAATATTTAAACACCAAAATGTTCACCATTTCGTACCGAAAGCTTATATTCACATCAATTTGTTTCCCTTTACTAGAATTTTTGAATTTATTGAAATTCACTTATCATGTTAGCTAACTCGTTTCTGTTTATCTTTAGATCTTTTAATCGTATATTCACTAATTATTATAATATTTCCATAAGATTCTACCACTGCACAGAAAATTTCATTTTTTATGTCAAATTAAATTCATAATTAATTAGATTTCTAGAACCGTAACACAATATATTAGCCGCACGTGTTATCAAAACTGACTGCCAGCATTTTTCTGCGTGATGATAACTAGTTTCGATCACTCACAATAGATTTTTTTTTCTTTTGTTTGATTTTTGGATATGCATAGCACTTAATTATTGCTGCACTTCTGACACCATGTGTAGGGGGTATGGGCAAAAATAAAAGGATACCACTTTGTTAAATATGCTCATTATCGGAGCTTTTAATGAAAATTAAAATAAAAATGATTATAATTTAGAGTTCAATTATAATTTAGAGTTCGATTATAATTCATACATTCCCGAGACTTCACTGATCTTAGAGTTCAAACGTATCTACTCAACTATCAACTTCACTTAATGTGGGATTAGCCACCAACTTTACTCAGCTATGAACGGCTTAACAAACGGCGCTTGACTAAACGAGGCAAATTTTGTGATCTCTAATCGAACAGCTTGCTGGACTCTAACGGTGATGATACTAGAGATAAATGCGAAGCGTTGTCGTTATCACATTCTGATATCCACATGTATATATGTATATCTGTTAAAGGAAAATTATCTTACTAGCCTCACAATATAGACACATTCATACAAATGTTCAAATTTGTCTTCCATTAGTAACATTCATAACAATCACACAAAATAAACACTTTAAGTTCAGATCCTACTTCTGATAATTGTAAACTTTATTACAGGTATTGAATACTTAGCTCAACCCGTTGTTGCGCCCCTCGAAGGATTCCACAAAACGACGTTGTCGACTAGCACTATTCTTTATTATACACTTCACCTTGATTCAAATGACTTACTGTCCTGCGTAAAGAACAGGTACCGACTGACTCCTCTTTTGGCTGTGGTCGACGTCCTTATGCGCCCCCCCCCCCAACAACTGGCTAGCAAGCCTGTAGCTTCCTACTATCATTTTACTAGATCGGGGATTTTGATTTAGTTGGATAACAGGTGTGTTAGCCCCGAAGATCTCTGTGTGTGTATTCATCCCACAGAAGTGTATTCGTCACTAGGCCGTTCACCCATAAAATAAGGTGTTTTAAACTCGGTTCTGGGCGATTGCATGACTTCATTGATGGTGTGTGTATGTGAATGTCCCTCTCACTGAGCCCTTTGCTCATGTGTACTTTATTTTATATTTTCAGAGTCACTACAGTGTGAAGCCAAGTGAGATTAGAGTTTCCCCACATTATCGAGGCCTAGATTAAGCTTGTATCTAAATATATTAAAATTATTTAACAAAAGCACGTCTGTCGTCTTATCTTTTCTTTCCCTTTACATAATATATTTTCTTACATGATCTGTAACTGTATCTCGTGTATGTGCTTGTTATGTATTTTTGTACATGTTTTTCATTAAAATCCGCTTGGCTGAGCAGTGTAGCATTCTCTTTTACTCTGCCGATTCAAATAAAGAATGCAGTGCATGTTTTTTTTCCATTCCTAAAATTAGAGTGGTATACGTGAAATAAATAAGCAGAAAACTGAAATGATGAATGGACAATTTGTGCGCAAGTGTAAACGTGGAGATGTTAGTAGTTCATCGTCCTCTCTTGATTTAGGCGAGCAGCCTTTGAATAAAATTGCTGAAGCAATGTGTGTGTTGGCGTCGAATTTGTCTCACCTGAATACCAATAAAGGGGACAATAAAATCAGCAGCGAAGCAATTCCATTATTCAATCCTGAGGACAAGGCCCAAAATATTGTGAAATGGGTGCACCAAGTTGATGAACTTGCAGCCATTTATGGATGGGATGAGAAGACGAAGATATTCAATACAACGACAAGACTAAGAGGACTAGCAGCTGTATGGTACAGAAGTCTACCAACTATTAGTTACTCCTGGGAGGAATGGAAGGAGAAATTACAAATAGCTTTCCCTCCTGATACCGACTACGCAAACCAGTTAGAAGAGATATTAAGGAGAAGGAGCGTGTGAATCCATGATTCAATATTTTTACGAAAAACTCGCTCTCCTGAATGAATGTGAAATTTACGGGGCAAAGGCGGTTTCATGTATTATATCTGGGGTAACAGAGGAGCACATTAAGGCTGCTGCTAAAGTGGGAAAGTACCAAACACCGGAGAAATTGCTACAACTACTTAAAACATTCACCGACGGAATGGAGAGCCCTTTCGTCAGTGTTAAAAGAAACAAACCGGTTCCTTTTGCGCAGAATAATCAAGTTGTTCGCGGTCGCTCAAATTTCAAAGAGAATCATCAAATAAATAATCACAGGGGAAAGTGCTATGGATGTGGTAGTAGAGAGCATTTACTGAATAGATGTCCAAAACGAACAAGAAGTTTCTCTTCAAGAGTCGGAGATTTTACGACGAATGTGCGAAAGGAAGCGAGACAAGAAGTTTTAACAGTAGAGGATAAGAAATCAGGTGAGAACTATTTTATGGATATTTTAATTAATGGTGTGGATGCGAAAGCGTTTATTGATTTTGGCTCCTCAATAAATACTATGAGGGATGATGTATTTTTAAAGCTTAAAATAAAACTACAACAATTTGATAAGATAATTAAGGGATTTGGAGGTGGTGAAATAGTTCCTTTGGGGAAAATTATAAATGTTAAAGTCTGCATAGATCAATTTCCGATTTTGTGATTATACCCAACGAAGTACAGCAAATTGATGTAATTATTGGTCAAGCATTTTTAGATGAGCCACATATTGTTGCCTATAAGAATAAGGATGTTTTGCGGATTTATGAGAAATATAATGATTTCCTACCTGCTGATATAGATGTATCGCCTGCGAAAATTGCATTGTGGGCTAAAAGTGCGACTATTATTCCTCCTAAGCATTCAGATAATGTTGTTTGTTGTACAGATTGTTCTAGCGATATTTATATTGAGACAAGCATTCGTGTTGGCGACAGAAATGAATACTGTGTTCCAAGATGTATTACAGCATGTGATGAAAATAGCAATTGTGTTTTACCTATTATTATTACATCTGATCGAGATTTAATTATAGACCCCAAACATATACTAGCCCGGGGAAAACATTGTGAAGAGTTTACTCATTGTCATGATCGTGAAGAAGAAATGCCCAAACGTCCGTTTTTAAATGAACTGGATATAAATGAAGATTTGACTGAAATTCAACGTAATAATCTACGGGATCTACTTTTGAAATTTAATAAATGTTTTGCTACGTCTGTAGGAGAAATTCGATGCTGCACATAAACTATTGCAAGCAGGAATCGTGCGAGAACCCACTTCACCATTTCCTGCCCCAGTCCTTCTTGTAAAAAAAAAATGGTCAAGATCGGCTTTGTATAGACTACAGGAAGTTAAATGCTAAAATCAAACAAGAGCATTTTCCTCTACCACGACTGGATGAGCAGATAAACCAGCTTCAAGGTTATACATATTTTTCAACACTAGACATGACATCAGGGTATTACCAAATACCTATTGAAGAGGGATCGAAGGAAAAAACTGCTTTCGTGACTTGTGATGTGCAGTTTGAATTTAACCGTATGCCCTTTGGAATAACTACAGCACCAAGCGTATTCCAACGGATGATTAATAAAGTATTGGGACCATTACGTGGAACAGTTGCGACGGCGTTTTTAGATGATATAATAATACCATCACGCAATTTCCAAGACAGTATGAAACGCCTTGAGTCAGTTTTAACCATTCTCGAGGAATACAATTTAACTTTAAATCCAACAAAATGTCATTTCTTTAAAACAAATATCAAATATTTGGGATTTGAAATTAGTAAGGAAGGAATGAAGCCAGGTGAAGAAAAAATTAACAGCATCAAATATTTCCCTAAACCTAGAAATGTGCATAACATTCGACAGTTCCTAGGACTAACAGGATTTTTTCGGCAATTTATTTCAAAATACGCTGAGATTGCTAAGCCTTTAACGCAATTAACTCGGAAAAATCAAAAATGGACATGGACGGACAGCGAGGATTTGGCATTCGAAAATCTACGGACTAAACTTATGGAAAGACCCTTACTGGCTATTTATAACCCTGCTGCTGAAACGGAAGTACATACCGATGCTAGTCAAAAGGGATTGTGAGGTATTTTACTACAAAAACTGGAAAATGGAAAACTGCATCCTGTGGCTTTTTATAGCAGACAAACTACCCCCGCTGAGGAAAAATATCACTCATACGAGTTAGAAAGTTTAGCTGTTGTTGAAACACTGAAAAAGTTCCGGATTTATTTATTAGATAAACCGTTTAAGGTTGTGAGAGATTGCAATGCAATCAAAGCTACAGCAAATAAAAGAGACTTGGTGGCACGGATCGCAAGATGGTGGCTTTTACTACAAGAATTTACGTTTACCGTGGAATATAGGCCTGGATCAAAAATGAATCACGTAGATGCCTTGAGTAGGAATGCAATAGAGAATGAGTCGTCCATTCATGAGCCCGTATTACTAAGAATTGAAGTTGCCGATTTGGTACTTGCATGCCAATTGAATGATTCAAAAATAAAAATGATATTCGAAATTCTACAGAGAAAGCCAGTAACAGATTAGAGAAATCAATACACAAAGACTATTCCCTTCAAGATTCCAGAATATATCGCGTTACCAAAAACGGCAATAAATGGGTTAAACCGAAAGCAATGCGAACTCAAGTAGTCCGCGCTTGTCATGATAACTGTGGACATTTTGGAGTAGAAAAGACACTTACCAAAATATGTGAATGTTTTTGGTTTCCAGCTATGAGGAGTTACGTTATACGATATATTAAAAACTGCATGCTTGTACCACAAGAAACCGAAGGGAAAACAGGAAGGGTTTTTACATCCCATTGAAAAGGATGAAGTCCCTTTTCATACCGTTCATATGGACCACATAGGACCGTTTAATAGGAGCTCAAGCGGTAAACGTTACATTATTGCGGCGGTAGAGAGTATTACCAAATTCACCTTCTTACGAGCAGTTAAGGATGCTAAAGCTGCGCCTGTTATTAAATTCATAGAATCTATGATCGAATTATACGGTGCTCCTAACAGACTAATAACCGACAAGGGATCCTGTTATACCTCGCATGCCTTCAGAAAACTTTGTGAACAGCATGGGATTAAACATGTGCAGACCGCATTAGTACCCCACGAGCAAATGGACAGGTGGAACGTTTTAACTCCACAATACTTTCAGCATTAGCGACCTCGACGAACAACGACAAATATTGGGATAGAGAGGTAACTACAGTACAGTTTGCAATAAATAATACAGTACACGGTACAACAAAGAGGACACCTAGCGAACTTCTTTTCGGATTTAAGCCGAGAGCACCTTCAGACGCGATATTGACTTCCGAGATCCAGGAACAACGACCAATGATTGAGAATATTCAAGAAGCTAGAGAAGAGGTCTCAGCAAAATTAAAAGAAGATCAATGGAAACAAAAGCAGCGATTTGACAGAAAGAGGCGACAACCGTATAAATACAACATTGGGGATCTAGTTTTAGTTCAAAAGAATGTAAGCGCCGAGGGACTAAGTAAAAAGTTAATGCCCCATTACAAGGGACCATTCCAAGTTAAAAAAATTTAGGCAATGACCGGTATGTTGTAGCAGAACTACTAGGATCAAAAAGCAATAAAAGAGGCGCTTATGAAAATATCGAGGCTGTGGACCAGTTGAAGAAATGGATGGACTCTGGTTCTGACGAAAGCAGCACGGACACTGAACGGTCGGACGACAGTAACCCTACTGACGACTTAACCCGGGGTGAACGGGGGCGTTCACAAATGCAGGATGGCCGAGCTGTCACAAGGTGAAATTAACATCTGGTAAGTCCATCGCCTAACTGTATAGTTAAAAATAAAAAGAGGCATGTAACGAGAGGAAGGAAGAAAAATATAATGGGGAGAAATATCGGAAATTATGATTCATTCAGTTTTGATTTGAGTGCTTGATACGAACGAATTTTGGTGAGTGCGTGAATGAACGGTTTATATTAGATTAATTTAGTATTTGGTGGTGTGATTAAGAGTGAAAAGAATGTGGACTGGAGACATACAATCCCTCGAAATAATTATTACATTTAATAGTGAAGTTCTTGGTCTGGTCAACGGTGAATTAGCGTATGTCCTCAAACGAATCTGTGACAAGAACGGTGTGTTAGTCCCCGAAGATCTCTGTGTGGGTATTCGTCCCACAGAAGTGTATTCGTCACTAGGCCGTTCACCCATATCATAAGGTGTTTTAAACTCGGTTCCGGGCGATTGCATGACCTCATTGATTGTGCGAATGTCCCTCTCACTGAGCCCTTTGCTCATGTGTACTTTATTTTATATTTTCAGAGTCACTACAGTGTGAAGCCAAGTGAGATTAGAGTTTCCCCACATTATCGAGGCCTAGATTAAGCTTGTATCTAAATATATTAAAATTATTTAACAAAAGCACGTCTGTCATCTTATCTTTTCTTTCCCCTTTACATCTTATATTTTCTTACTCTATTAATAAACACCAAACGTAATATACTATCCGGAATAGCATCAATGTACGATCCATTGAGATGGATTTCTCCGATTATTGTCGTTGCCAAAATTTTAATACAAACACTGTGGGTAAATAGCTACCTCTGAGATAGTATAGTTTCAACGGATATCATTGAAAAGTGGAAGTCATTCAAAGGTGAACTTCATGATTTAGAACAATTAAGAATCTCGAACGGAGCTCTATTGTTGGCAAAATTATTTAAAACTACAGTTCAAACCATGCAGCTGCAAAACCCTTCAATTTTTGCCTGGACAGATTCAACCATTATGTTGCAATGGATACGTGAACATCCAGCCCGATGGAAAACGTACGTGGCAAACGGGGTTACAGAAATTCAGGAAATTCTAGCACCCGAGCACTGAAATCATGTTTTAACAGAAGACAACCCTTAGCTTCGCTTGTTACGACAACTAGACAATTATTAGAGTATAATTTATGTTAGCATAGCCCTGACTGGCTCATCAAAGACCCTCAAGCATGGTTGAAAAGGTTTGTTTCCTCAGAGCAAATAGATCTAGAAGCAATGAACCCAACCATAACCAATATAATTGCTCAATCATGGATTTCTAAACCACTATACATCGTACAGAAAACCTATATGAGTTATCGCTACTACACTGCGCTTCATGCACAATTGCCGCAATTCTACACAGAAACAAACCCAAGCTCTGTCCGTCGTGGAATTAAACAAAGCAAGAATTGTAGTAGTAACGTTAACAAATGAATATGAGCACGGAAAAACGAAACAATTACTTTAAAGAAAATGTCGGTTAATAGCTCTCAATCCGTTTGTAGATCACGACAGACTTATTCGAGGAGGCAGATTGGAAAATGCAAATATTTCATTCATCAGAAAGCATCCAATAATTCTTCCAGGCGATCATGATCTCAGCAAATTAATCATTGGCAAGGTGCATAAAGAAACTCTGCACGGGGGATCTACTTTGGTTCTCAATACAATCCGCAATGAATTTTGGATTCTGTATACAAAGCGCGCAATTTCAACTCAAATACATATGTGTGTATGTTGCGCCAGACATCGAGCATCTACTGCCCGACAATTAGTGAGTGCCCTGCCAACTCCTCGAGTTAATCTCACGAGAACTTTTGCACATATGGGCGTTGATTACCCTGGGGCTATAAGCTTGAAGATGTCAAGTCATAAAAATGCAAGGATCTACTAGGGACACTTTTGTAAATTTGTCTGTATGGCTACGAAAGCTATACACATTGAAGCAACTTCAGATATGACCACAACAGCCTTTTTAGCTGCCCTTAAGAGATTTGCAGCTAGAAGTGGACTTTGTTTGGACATATATTCCGATTCTTGTACAAATTTTAAGGCAGAAAAATCAGTCTTTGACAATGATGTACAGCAAGCCATCAAAGAAACCTCACCAAATACTAAACAATATTTAGCTAACTTAAATATAAATTGGCATTTCAATCCTCCCGCGGCACGACATCATGGAGGGCTATGGGAGGCAGGGATAAAATCTATTAAGTACCATCTCCAAAGAGTTAGAGGCACCACAGTTTGTACCTACTTACACAGATTGAAGCTTATTTAAACTCTCGTTGCTTTACGAAACGAAGTCTATGATCTAGCAATTTTAGCTCCAGGGCATTTCTTAATTGGTCAAGCTCTGAATGCAATTCTGGAATCAAATCTAACATCGTTGAAGGCTACATTCCTACAACGTTGGCAACATATTCAACAAATGAACCAACATTTCTGGAATAAATGGACGAAGGAATACTTGAACCGTCTACAGCAACGACCAAGATGGTGGCAGGAACAGCAATACCATTTAAAAATCGGAGATATGATCCTGATTAAGAACGAAAATACTCCACCCACCTCTTGGGCGCCAGGAATTGTCGAGAAGTTCATCCAAGCAAGGACGGAATGGTCAGAGTAGTAACGGTCTGCACCAAAAATAATACCTATCGCAGACCAGTTGTTAAAATCTGCCGTTTACACATTGAAACGAACGAAACATAGCAAATAACATAAAGTTGATTTGATGTTGTATAATCAAATCTGTGAATGTGTTGTTTTCATTGTGTGTTGATACGGGTTGTTTTAGATAATAATATAATATATATATTATACATATAATATATATATAATAATATTTATTTCAGATTATCATGCAGTCGGATTCAGAAGATTTGTTAACAATTTTCGATGATATTCAATTCTCTCCTCCCCTCCCCCGATAGGCTAATGCTAGCAAGCTGGGTAGAACCTGGTTACGACATCTTAACTGGGCAATCCCTGTCTGATATATACTAAACTGAGTGCATACAGGACGTGACCACCAGTCACCAGACCAGTTCACTAAAAGAAACATCTTGCGTAAGATTGATTTTGAAAGAATCGGCTAGAGTAAGCGTAAGCACTATACAGTCAATCTTCCTGATCAATTTAAAGTCAAGGTGAATGTGAATAGGGCCGGTAAAGTACTCTTCTATCATCATCATCGTCGTGGAATAAATAAGGTGAAGGCCAGAGTTCTTGAACGGAATCGTTCAACGGGGGAGAATATTCAACAAAGACTCACCCATCAAATCCAAAGTAGCAACAGCGTCTCATTATTGACATATCTTAGATTAAGAAAAAGTAATGATCCCAACAGTACATGAAGCCTAAAAGCAGAATTGAATTATATTTGAACATACAATACAATGAATACTTCCCTGAAGCAGTTGTCATCACTTCAATAATCTTCCCTTCCACAAACCAAACCAGAAACAAGATTTTCTCCACCTGTTCAAGGTTGACAGAATCTAAAACATATAGTGAGTTCTTTTCTGCTACTCGGTGTAACCACTGCCACCGAATCTGTCATTTTCGTGTTCTTTTCTTCCCACCACACCAGTAGAAAAACCAAACGATCAATCTTTTCTACCTCTGTTATTTTTGGTGCTGCCCCTGGCTGCAAATTTCTACACCCAAAATTTTTCCGGTGTTGGGTGTTGACTGGGGTTTGAGGTTATGCTTTATTGTTTTGATTGAGCGGAATTTTTGTGTTATATGTTGTGGAAAAATTAATTACATCGTTTTTGTTTTAGTTTGTTATAACCTATGTTTGGAAAAAAAAGTCTTACAGCGTTTGTTTTGATTTTTATTATTGTGTGTGGAAAAAACATTAATATTAGAGCGTTTGTTTTGAATTTTTTATAATTTGTGTGGAAAAACATTATTAAACAATATGCCCAATAAAAAAAGACTTATTGTTGGCATTAAATATTTTAAATGAAGACTCAACGGATACTTCAGAGGAAGATAATGTGAAAACGTTTTTAATCACTAGTGCCAATTTTCCGTACTATACTGCTCTTCATAGCGCGTCACGTCGTAATATTATTTGGTTCTTTCTAACCATTGCATAACCCCACCGAACACACGCCGGAATTGGCAATTTCACATTTGGCAGCTCGAAACAGGAATGGTGTCAGCACAGTTCATAAATTAGAATATTTGACGCGGAATTCGAAAATAAAGGTATTATTACGAACAAATTAATATTTTCCGAATTATTTAAAAAAAAATCATATATTAGAATAGAATTAATTTCGAATACATCTGTAATTGGTTGAACTTTTCATATGAATATTAAAGCGAAAGTAAAACTTGAAATTAAGATAATTGTCGCACCCCTGCCAACAAAAGTTGACCCATATGAAATAGAAAATCTGGCAGTCCATGTTATATATATCTGTGACACTACCTTGGAAAAAAATTTTCCTGTCAAAATTGTGTACACTTTAATTAATATTTTCGCACGGCCATTTTGTTCATGCCTTTTGAATAGATACCTGAGAGTTTTTGTCAAATGGTATTTCCAAAATTATTTCTTATGTTATTTATTAAATTATTATTAAATTAGTGTAGCGAATCAAATTAAATTTCGTGAATTGTTATCGTAATTTAAGTAGTACATATAAGGAGGAATGTATTTAAGTAGATTAGTAAAGAAATTTGTATTTTCATAAAATTTTTAATAAATAATTTCTTTTTTTTTTTTGTATACGAAAGTCGCACGTCTTCTCATTTACTAAATTCAATTCCATACCAATTTCTCCTTGACCAAATTTATGGGTTAGATATTTGCTGATAAAACAGAACGATTTTAGAATAACTATTTATTTTTACGATTATAAATCAAATAATTACGTTCAGGGCAAAAAACAACCACCTCGTCCGGTTTTTGAATTGGTTTTCTTTTTCTCTTCCAATTAATAATTTGATTTAATTTTAATTCTTCTATTCCAACTTAATAATATGTACGGTAAGTTAAAATTAAACAAGTAAAAAAGCTAGAATTGGTCTCAGAACCAATTACTGTGATACCCTAGATGAATGCCCGTATTAATTTCGGATAGAGATCCATATGTGGAAGTTTTATTGTTGAAGTGGTTTTTCACTAATATTTCTAGAACGGTTCGTCGGACAGCAAAAACGATTATAACAAATTTCATAGCATTTTATATTCTAAGGACATTTTCAGTACAATGAAAACGTCTAGGACTGATCGTTTTCACGGTATACATAAAAGACCAAAATTTTTGTATGGCAAGACCAAGAAGAGGTTGCCCGATTTAGCCAATTTTTTAAATTTTATTTATTATTGCTATGAAAACATCATGTACTATTTTTCAGCTGTCTACGTCCATGAACTATCAGGCAGTGCATATAAATATCTTAATATATAAAAATCACGTGCCACTGTGTTCGTACACGCTAATCTTCGAAACCGCCCTAACGATTTCAATGAAATTTAGTTAATATGTTTGGTTGATTCCAATATGAAGGATAGGATAGTTTCGGTCACGATAGATGGCGCTGTTGTCGAGATCTAAAAAACTGCCTGAGAACGTGTCAACGTGGAAACTTGAAATTTTGTACTTGGCGTTTACATAAAAATTGCACGTTAGAGTTCAAAAATGGACTAAATCGGGCAACTTCTTCGTATGGTTGCCACACAAATGTTTCGTTTTTTAGTATATATTTGGAGACTACCTGACAACGAGTACATGTAGAGAGCTGAAATTTGGTACGTGATGTTTTCATAGCAATGGAAAAGAAAATTTTAAAAATGGACTAAATCTGGCAACTCCTTCTTGGTGTTACTAATTTTGGTTTTTCACAATATATTTAGAAAGTGTCTGAGAACGCGTCGACAGGGAGAGCGTAACAAATCGGGCAACTCCTTCGTAGGGTTTCCATACCAAAACGTTTATAACTAAAGAGAACGCGTCGAAGTGGAAAACTAAAATTTGGTATATGGTGTTTTTCATAGCAATGGTACATAAAATTACAAAAATGGTCTGAATCGAGTAATCCCTTCTTGATGTTGCCGTACAAAATTTTGGTTTTTCACTATAGAATTGGAAACTGTCTGAGAACGCACCGACGTGGAAAGCTCAAATTTTGTACGCGACGTTTTCATGAAAATTACAAACACAAATTCAAAGATGGACGAAATCGGCCGACCCCTTCTTGGTGTTGCCGTGCAAATCTTTTCACTATATATTAAGATTTCACTATATATTTGGACACTACCTCACACTTCGATGTAGGCCTTTTTTAAAAAATTGTAAATTAAGTTCAAAAATGGGATCAATCAGGCAACTGCTTCGTAGGGTTGCCATTCAAAAAACTTGGTACGCGGTATTTTCATAGCAATGATAAATAAAATTTCAAAAGTGGTGTTGCCGTGCAAATCTTTTCACTATATATTAAGATTTCACTATATATTTGGACACTACCTCACACTTCGATGTAGGCCTTTTTTAAAAAATTGTAAATTAAGTTCAAAAATGGGATCAATCAGGCAACTGCTTCGTAGGGTTGCCATTCAAAAAACTTGGTACGCGGTATTTTCATAGCAATGATAAATAAAATTTCAAAAGTGGACTAAATCGGGTTATCCCTTAGAAACAACTGAGAACGCTTCGACGTGGAGAGCTCGAACTTTGCACACGGTGTTTTTATAAATATTGCAAATACAGTTAAAAAATTGGAAATATCGGACAACTCCTTCGTAGTATTGCCATACAAAATTTTTTTGTTTTGTCTTAAGATCGCGCCGACAGAGAGCTAATCCCTCCCACAAATATTTCAGCTCTCTATGTGAACGCCTTCCCGAGTTATGACAATGCAGCGGCAGTGGGCTGTCCCTGACCTACCATCCAACCAGTCCATGCTTGTTTTAACAATATGTGAAAAAATATGCGCAAATTGCCTAGTGTTTGACCCACAGATTGGGGTCTGAATATTGTTCTTCATTCTTTTCTATTTTCGCTCAGTTTACTCATATATAGAAAATATTATACGCAATATGTATGATGTTTGACTCACATACTGGAACCACATGATGTTCTTGGTTATTGTCAGGGATGTATTTGATAACTTGGGTGCCCTGGGCCTATGGAAGATTGCCGCCCCCTAGCCCCTGTAATACACGATAAATTGAATGATCTCTAATCCATATCTATAAGAATTAAATTAAAGTATAAAACAATGAAAATCTGTAAATGGTAAAATTATCTCAATCAGTGTCTTTAGATACATTTTAGATATATAAAACGGAAGGCCTACTCACAAGTCGAAACTAAAGGAATAGCCACTGTCAAGAAAAATAAGTAAAAAGTACTAAGTCTTAAACGTGTAAACCTAATGAAGTATAGTAACGGTATAGTGTAACAAAGCTTCAGTACAATAAAAAGTGCAAGTTAACTCAGCGGAGTTTTTATAAAAAAAAATGGAGTTTTTTATTAAAAAGTTCTTCGCTTAAGCAAGCACTCCTAATCCAAGTTACCGACATACTAAGCCGAAGACAACATCAAAATTCAATAGCTATCTGCACATAAAGTAAACTAAGCCTGACGCTAAAGGTACACCCAACGTTGTGTCCCAGCCAGGCGCTAAGGGATCGCGAAATATAATATATAAACAAAATAGAAGGAGGATATCAAATCAAGGAAATGACAATGGAACTAATGGGTCCCAGAAGGGAAGACGTATCCAACGAAGTCTAGGAATAAATCATGGAATATGTAAGACCAGCAGAATCCGACGACGACAACATGCATTTCAAAGAATACCAGCAAATCAGCTCAAGACTTCAGAGCATCCATAGGATTCGGAAGTAAGCTAAGTTCTGTTTTCTGATCTGATTAATTAACGCTATTACTATACATGGTGTTTCCTCCACGGTAGTCCATAGAGCGGGAGGTGATAGTACTCACCTAGACAACAAAAAATTGAATGGTAGGGGGGGGGGGTGGCATATCAACCGTTTCGTGGTTACAGGATTATTAAGAAATTATGTTAGGTTTTCACAGAACACCCTGTCTTGTAAAAAGTGCACGGTCACCGTATAAACCGTATAAAACTGATTATATTCAGAACTTCATGGCCTTTCCAGCACCTGCTCAACTAGAACCGTACTCCTCTCCCCTCAGGATTTATTGTGGTCTGAACTCAAAATTTCGGCTTTTCTTACAATTTTTTTTAAGTTGACCTCTTTTTTTTTCTTAGAAAAACTATAAACTGTCGACTATTCACTTTAATTGGACCTATTACACCCTATGTGCTATCTGCAACCGGTAAGCCGTTATTAGCTCACAACCTATTCAGGTCGTACCGA
The DNA here is from genome assembly GCA_963924295.1 of Dioctria rufipes. Lineage (NCBI taxonomy): Eukaryota > Metazoa > Arthropoda > Insecta > Diptera > Asilidae > Dioctria > Dioctria rufipes. The sequence continues at coordinate 118,166,258 of OZ002741.1, forward strand.
AATTAACTGATATTTTTATTAAATGGCTTGTAAGGGGACAAATCATCTTCGAGAATATGTTTGAGAATAGCGTTGCTAGCCTAAGAGCTAATAATTCTTTAACGCCTACAGATAGCACATAGGCTGTAATAGGTCAAATTAAAGAGGAAAGTCCCCAGTTTACAACTATTGTAAAAAAAAAAGTTATATTAATGACCTTTTGACAAAAAAAACAAAAATAGAGGTTTAAGTAAACAATAAAGGTAAAAAAATCCGAAATTTTTAATTTAGATAACCCTAACTCCGAGGGGAAGAGTGGTACGGGGCTGTTTGATTAGTCGTTGGAAAGGCCATATGAAGTTTGGAACATAATCGCTTTATAAGGTGACCGTACGACCATAGTTTTTAAGATACAGGGTGTTTTGTGAAAACCTAGCATAATTTCTTAATCACATTGTAACTTCGAACCCCCCCCCCCCCCCCCCCCCCGTGACATACAAGTTTTCTGTGCTTAGGTGAGTACGTGAGTACTATCACTTCCCGCCCTATGGACCACCATGGAGGAAACACAAATACAGAAAAGAAAACAAATTTACAATACCTACTTTAAAACAAAATTTCTCTATATATTAGTTAAACAAATTAAAACGAAAAAATTTTTTTTTACATATTGCAAAAGTGAACAACTTAATCAATTTCTCTATATATTATTTCTACATATTGAAATGCAATTTTTTTACATATTTAAAAGTGCCAAATTTAATTTACTTATTGAAAGGTGAAACATTTTTACGTATTGCTAAGCGGTGTTTTGTTTTTGTTTCTTGAGAAGTGAAATATGTGCTAGGTTTGAAAATCCTTTAAATCTTAAATTGAAAGTAATTGGTTTTGTAAAGTATCTCTCTCCTCTTTATACAAAAGGGGATATTTGACTTGACTCGCGTTCAGTATACTTGGTAAAACACAATTTTGAATTTTTCCTACCGAATGTCCTTTGTGCTTGAGAGCTAATTTTTCTGGGTCTCTTTGATTTCTTTCTGAGAATTGTGTGTGCCTCAACAAAATAATTACTACACGATTTCGCGATTATTCAGCCCGAGCTGGTAATAGCCACAGAAAAATGGCTGCCCGATTTGGTCGTGGCACTACATTTCTACGTGACTCAAAGCGAGACAGAATGACTCTGCCTTCGAGTTCCGTTTCGGGGTCATTAGACCTCAAAATATCTTTAAATGATGCACGAAATATGATCCCATAGTTCGATGGAAGCTCAGGTGACCTGTTTTCAACATCCAAGAGTGATGCCGACAAGAAAATATTGCTTAGCATCCTGAAAACCAAACTAACTGGTCCAGCTTACGACATCCTTAAATATTAAGCAGTGTGAAGCTGGGAAGAGTTTAAAACTTAACTTGTCGACCAGTTTCAGGAATATAGACCACGTGTAGCGATACTAGGAGAACTATTGCGATTTTAGAAATCTAGCAATCTCCACGAAAAAATACCTACGATTTTGCTTCACACATTTCGAAACAGCTATCTGATTTAAACAACGCCACTATTAATGAAGCCACTAAAGCTTCAGCTCGAAGTTATCTCATTTCTAAAAATGAGAACAATGTCATTAAGAGTATTTGAAGATGGCCTTAAAAGGGAACAACTTAAGGTTATCATAAAGGCACGATCGGAAACCTCACTAAGGATGCTTATACATTTCGCTTCCAACCATGCTCAACGCATTAAGGAATCGCAACCTAACAATCAGAAAACCACATCAAATGTACAAGTGTGTAAGTTCTGTGCTAAAAGAGGCCATAATAAGAAGAACTGCTTCAAAAGGAAATAGTTACCCTTAATGCATTCTTACCCGATTATTATCCTGGATATGCCAAACCACGCTCGAGACTGCAGGCAAAGACAATTCAACGAGCGCCGTATTCAGTGTCCATACAGGCATCCAAAAATGGAAGAAAATCTAGAAAAATAGATAACTCACGATATCTGACAGCTGTGACTACTGAAAATCTTTCCACTTTCAAATAAATTCAGCTCATTTACCACCTACCACCAGCCACTTTTATTCGAATTTCGTCAATGTGGAGTAAAATTAAAATTAAACCCAAATGCTGCTGATACACATCATTTGTGTGACACACTGCTCATTTGACTCCATTTAATTAAAAATTTCGTCATTAAGACAGCCGACAATTCCCGGAAATTTCGTATTTAGCAGATGGAAAAAATTTCTGTTGACGTTGACAGTGACGCCTTTTTTTAATATGCCCGTTCCCCCAAATGCTTCAACCTACATCTGCAGCTGCTACTTCGTTCTTTTACCTACTTCCATAGGTATACCTGAATTATTTTAATTTTTGAATATAAGAAACCTTATGATGTGACTAACGCTTAACGTCTTTTATATATATGTACATATAATACTTACTTAATATAATTTTCATAATAAGGCTAAAACTAGTTCTTAATTTTGTAAATTCTCGTTGAAATGTAGTTTCACTTTTGTGAAAGCGCTTCCGGCTAAGCCATACATTATAAAAATCCAGAAATCTAGCTTGCCACCTACTGCTAGTCAATTAATTATTAACCTAAACATAGACCTTAAAATATCTACTGTTCAGCTGACTCTGAAAGAAATCCATGAATGGAAAAATAATAATTTTGATGCCCAGCAAAAGTACCTGAAAATTTTTCTCAAACTTAAGTAATCAATAAAAAACATTTCCCGACTATACAAAAATCTTCTCTTAAACCTGTAGGAAAATTTAAATGAAAAAATTCCCAGCGCGTAGGATGAGCGAAAGCGAAATCAGATGTGCAACTCACCGCTTCGTGCAGTATAGGTATAAATTCATGCGTAAAGAATTCGAAAAAGTAATCATTAAACTTGATTTTTCAGTGCGGCAGACGAGTGGAAAAGGTGTCTTGGCAGTGACCGCAAAATTACCGCTTGGAATGCTCATTTCTGGGAAGCCAACGAACAAAAGTGAGATTTATTAACGGCTGTACGTGCACAATAATATGACCCCGTCCATTATGTGGCCAACCACCTGAAGGTGTTAAGATTCTGGAAAAAGCAACTGCAACAGCAAACTGGCGTTTCCCCTTTGCGGTACATAATTCGGTTTAATTTATATTTGTGAAGGTATACTGCTTTCTGCTTATTAAGTCAACTCTACTGGGGTGTATTATAATCCGACAGTAAACAACAAATGATTTGGGAAGAAAGAGTTCAGAACTAGTTTCAAAAGCTTCGTCGGTGGCAGATCAGGCGATGCATATCTATTGAAACAATTGAATTTACGCATCCAATTAAAGAGAGACACATTTTAGTTGTGCATAAAAGCTATTGAAAAACCTGTTTAAAGCAGCGTAAGTATGCATGGGCAGCCTAAATTTAGACAGCTATTTTGATATTATCAATTTTGATGAAATACTGATCCATTTTACATTTTGATACATTGTACAAAGAACCTACAAGATATGCCTGAACAATAGGTATTTCAATGGTTTGGGAAAGAAAGTTATTTAGTAATCCTATTTTTTTTTTTAGAAGTCATTATACATATATCAGTTGGATGGTCAACTACATATACGATGATAATTTAAAATTAATTTGGCACGTATTCGTTTGAGCTTTCCAACAAAGTATAGTTCATCTCTTCTGAAAAGCTTTATTCCAAAGTCCTAGTTAATAGATGGAGTTTTTATCCACTGCCGATTGGAATTAGCCTAAATTGTAATTTCTTCGATTTTTTCTATATACGAAGCTATTACGTACAATACGAATTATGCCAATTTCCGGGAAATTGGTTAAAGTAAATATTTTCTATTCACGTAATTGTTTTTCGCCGGCATTCTAAGTTGAGCTTTTAATGAGTGAAAGTGAAGTTTTACTACAGTGAGTATTTATTATTTATTAATTCAATATCGTATTTGCAAAATGCATTGCAAGAGAAGTCGATACCAAATCGTACTGTTAAAAAAATGAAATCCAAAACGAACTACCAACATATTTGTTGTATTATGTTGAGTGATGTACTTCGGACGAGAAGTCCAGACTGCCAGCATGAGCTGACAGATCACTCGGTGAACAGCGTTGACACAGGGCGGCATGCTAGCACCTCGGCTATGTGTAGTACAAAAAAATTTTTCATGCCTACATACAAAAACCTGGCACTCACTCAGTCCTGAAGAGAACTTTACGTCACTTACCTACATTCCAATGAAGGCGCAGATGGTCTGCCTTCCTTGCCAAGCCCCATCCTCCCATTGACTTTGGGTGGCACAATTGTCCAAACCCCCTATGTTGACCTGTAAAGAGATTATAGCGGACCTATACAACCTGCATGCTAGAGGGCTCCGGGAAGAGGAAGGAGAAATTATAAACTCTCAACAATTCATTTCTACGTTATAATTGAAAATATCCAACGGTAATACTAGATAATAAATGTTTTGGTGTGTCACGCAGTTCTCAAAAAAAAAATACCCTATCATGAACTTATTCTAAGTACATAAATGCTAAATTAAGGTTAATTCTAATGAAATTGGTGTGAATTGACTTCATATTTTAACTATTAAAGAAAATCCTAAAAATATATTTGCAGTAAGGAAATTCACAAAAGCAAACAAAAAGAAAAAGTTCCTAAAGCTGAGATATACAATACAAATCATTCGGAAAAAAGTGATTTGCCTACAACATACCTATTAGCGCTGAGATATCTCTTTAAACACCTTAGATTTAACTTGATAGAATGATGCAGGATAATATAATAGAGACGTGTGGAAAAACTTAATCTTGATAGAAGTGCTATTTTGATGAAAAGCTCGATAACACACGAGTGAAATGTACTAAGCCGTTTATCTAGTATATGGACCTACTGATATGTCGATATACCGCTCAGCTCAATTTATTATTAAGTCTATTGAAAAATTCATGCATCAGTTCTATAATAGTGTAAAATTTTCGGTTATTTCATTCTTGTTCATATAAAGGTATCCTCACTCTATAAGAGAAATTCTATTTGCCACCGTGGTGGAGCGTTTATGAACTATCATTTTACACACCGTATACCTATTACAAACATTTATATTTACATAGATGGAACTAATTAAATCGATGAAATTCCCTTTTAAATATATGTCATTAGTTCATTTTTTAAAAAGATTTTCTTTCACATATCGTAGAAGTGGAAAAATTAGAATTACAGAATTTCTTTCTTCAGTTGAATATAATCCTATCCTAGGAAAAGTCTGCGTGTTTCATTTTCTGTAGTTTTAAAGTCTTATAATAAAAATTTTTTGTAATTTTTCCTTTGTTCTGGTCTTTCATTTAATGACTGAAGGTCATTAGAATACGCATGTCATTCAAGTCTGCAAAGACTATTTCTTCTACTTTTAAATTAGGAAATTTAAATCTATATACATTCGCAGCACGTAACGAATTCAAGCAAGAATATAAATTAATTCGCTGCCTTTATTCTAATACTAACATACGGTAATAGTTAATTCACTGCCGTTCTTCTATTTGCATAAAAAAATTGTGGCATTTGGTATATTTATAAGTATATAATAAGGAGACGAGAATCCAGTAAGAACTCGTATATGTAAGCATTAAGAAAGAATTCAATAATATACTAGATATTTCTATACATTAGTTCCGATGACAACAAAAATCAATATTTCATAGCTATATGTAACCACAAAAGAAAAAAATAAAGTTAAAAAAATCAAGTTGTTTATCTACTCTTGCTTCCATTAACATGATAAAAAATTTGCCATTCCATAGATATGTATATACATATGTTGAAAAAAAAAAACAATAAAAATTTAAGTTATTTCTCTACAGTCGTCCTACTCAGGAGGTAGAGTAGAATTTATATATGTACGAGTATATATGTACATATGGAATGTACTTTAATAAATCTAACATTTAGAACAAACAGCCAAATACAATTTGCCGACACTTACATGTTGTTGAGGATCCCTCGCTGAGGCGCCTCCGTGAGGTTTCGCTGTGCTCTGAGCTCCATGTATAATGCTTTAGAATCTACCCATGAAATATAGCAATATAGCAATGAAATACCTATCCCGTAAGACCATACAATTATTAAATTTTAATTCTACCACTACAGGTGTCAAAAAAAAAAATGTTTAATTTAAATTTTTAAATTTTGTGTTGTTTAGAATTTTACCAAAGAACTTTAGCTTCTGATAGACTGAACTATTCAAACCAAGAAACTGATGACGAGCGAGAACACCTCAGCAGTGTGAGGTTAGACATGGCTACCATGTTGGTATCAATTTTAGATGTATTTTGTCATATAAGACACACATCAACGCCGGACGTTTCAGCGCTAATAGGAGTCTTCCACATGTCGAGACGATAGGAATTCCCGTTGACCAAATCCCAGGATAACTGTTTCTCTGTAAGCGCTATTAGAAGAGTCTCAGACGTATTTGTCGCACGAATGTCTACGGCCTCGGTGCTTTCTATAGGAAAATGAAAATTCTTCTACCCGGAATGTAGCTTATGCCACAGATTTCATTGATGAGCTTCTTCAGTTTGCACTGAAGAAGTTTTTTTTTTTTTTTCTTTTCTATTACCCCTTGAGTAGAAGGCCCTATTAAAATGGCCATATGAATTTAAATTTGTCGAATAATTTCCTCCCCATTTTATTTAAATGGGAAAAGATTAGTTACTATTGTCCTCACCTGGTTTTAAGGGTTCGCAGTTTCCTTTGTCAATTTTTCCTTCTGGAAATGTTTCCGGATTTAGATTGGGTGGTCTGTTGTATCAAAAACAGCTTTCTTGCTGACCATTCAACTATTTCACTATTATATAAAAAAAAAATTTCTGGAATACTAGTTCTCTAGTCATTCGGTACTTTACACCTCTGGGAGATAAGCATGTTTTCCACACTTGTTTAAATTTAACCTGCAATCCAAGGTTATGTGTGACTTGTACCACAAGGTTTAGTCTTCTTCTTTTTCTTTTCTTCACTGACATGTCACACGAGCTTGAGGAAGCATTACTCTCGGTCGAGTGCGTTCATTCTGCGTTTTACTTTAAGGCCAGCTTACATGCATCAGCATTTTACATGTAGCATATTGCTATATGCAATAGCTACGACCATTACACATACAAGAAATTCGAAAGAAAGTCTAGCTAGCGAGCCACTGCCGACTCACAGTTAACTTAACAATGAGTTAAGAAGTAGATGAGATTTCAGACTATTTTAAATTTAAGATATACACGGCAAGAAAAGGAAGAAAAAAGAAAACTGTCTTTAAAACTTTTATGAACAAAGACAAAAACTGGGAAAGAGATTCATTTCTGTAAATAAATGAGAAGGGGAGGAGCTTTCACATTTTACTCTCATAAAATGATATATTGACAGAGTTTGGTCACATGTTGTTGCTGTAATGGACATATGTTGTTGCTGTAATCCTATGATATTTGAACAGCACGTGCTTTTGTTTAAATTCGTTTTGCTCTGAAGAGATTAATTAAGTGGGAGAAACTCATGCTGGATTCTCTGATATTTTAGGGAAAAGTGAGAATTTTATTTGAGAGGAGTTTTACATCTCCTTTCAGCATCTCGACCAAAGCGAAATTTATCTTTTTCTTAAAAAAGTGAGGTAGTGTGACCCGAAGTACATTATTATGAATAGTTTGATAGGATTTTGAGGGATTCAATAAGATTTTGTTGTTCGGGTAATCCAACGTTCTCTCGATTTTTGTTTTTGACTTGTTGTCTCAGTTGCACTACAATAGTGCATAGCCAAGTTCTTTTCCCCTACTAATGGAAAAGACGAAAGTATATGACGTTATTTGTTTCAATCTAAAAAACACGGAACATTTTAAATTTTGTTCGGATGCTTCTTATCTTCTTATTATTAGGTTATCTTTGGCCGAGTCGTCAATACGATTCGATATCGTGCTCCGTTTTTTTCTCCTGCAAGTCGCAAGCACGTCGCCAGCGAACTTGATTTCAAAGCTCATTTTCACCTAGCCGAATTGATTTACTTCGAATTCGATTAAATTTTGAACTGCAATGTTTGCAGGGCCAACACATGACTACAATTAAGATGAACCTAACCAACACATGATTACGAATATTCAAATTTTATTTGTTTATTTTTTCTTTAATAAATTAAATATTTTTTTTTTATTTATACAGATATTTAATATCATCATTTTTCTATTACTAATAACCAATTATAATTCTTCATCGCTGGATGAATGTAATTCATCAACTGTTAAATTATCCAACTTACACCATGGCTTCAGTTTTTCGGTTGTGAGTACTCTATCGAATTTCCTATGGCTTCTATATAATCTGCATTATCGGTGTATCCCTAATGTGGTGTTTGTCATTTGGCAAGACCTTATCAACAATATAAGGGCCTCGATAACGTAATAGTAGTTTACGGTACTGTCCTGTAGCTGCATGCTCGGTCCTTACTAACACTAAATTGCCTTCATTGTACTATCCGAGCTTATGTGGCTTATTGAACCCTTTTGCTTGTCTACTTCCGGATTCATCCATTCTTAATTTTACTCTTCCCTTAACTCCGGCACGGGCATATTGTCATTTTCATCCTGTTCTTCGCCCTGCAATATAAATGTCGTACAAAAAACAAACTTTAAACAGATTTAAATTATTCTTGCAGAATCTATCGCTGTCAAACATATTCAACAATTCTTCAATAAGTTATAATAGTGCTAACTTCAAAGTTCAATTTCTTAAATTCATACAAAATTCGCAAATAATTAATATTCCCAGTGAGATAGACGAGATTTAAGCAGATCTGTATTAAATTATTAAACGCCATATCTATCGAAATATTTATTCGATTCGATTAATGAAACATATCCATTGCGTACCACCCCATTAAAACTAGCGGGGCATCTTTCTAGGTTTCAGATCTGCTAAATCAGCTCTTTATCTTCAGATTAGCAAGGAATGGTATTATTTTCTTGATACTCGGCATTCCAGGGCTATTATTCTTGGATCTCCCAATTGAAACTCCCTTGAAAAAACTATGGCTGCGGCAAACCCAGGAACGACAAGTTCTTTGAAGATGTTTCCATTGCCATCATTTCCTTGTAAGTTGAAAAGTTATTAAAAAAACAGAAATGAAGTGTTCGGTCAGTGCTTGCAAATATAAATTGGATTATAAACTAGGGAAATCCTGTTTGAGGCAACTGCACTATCTAAATTATCTTTTTTGTTAATAGAAGCAGAGATTTGTATAAATCAATTATGTCATTTATTTCAAAATAAAGTAGAAAACGAACATTTTTTATCACAGATGCTCCGCACAAAACCTTTGTTTACTTTTTGCAAATTGACAATTTGCTTAGAATAGGGATGGCGGGTAAATACATGTAAAAATGGACTACCAACACAACCAGATATTCATTACGCAAAATCTGGCTTATCACCATTCCTGTTTTCTATATATGCTAAGGGGTGAGCTATTACTGCACGGCTGTAGCGGCCCGCTAAGGCCTTTTAATTTCCAGTTTTAATGATGTCGCCTTCTGGTTTAACGAATAAAGACAAAAAATGTGATATCGCAAATTTACATGCAAAGAAACAGAGCGGTAAATTGATTAATTTTCATAAATAAATGATAATGACAAGTGGCGGAATTTTCAGATTTACTCTCATGTAATACCGCGCTTTTGTGAAAGCACTTTTTTCTGAGATATTAAAAGAGTTCACCAAAGTTTGTTCCAAAGTTGTTGCTGTATAATCCTATGTTATTTGAACAGAACGTGCTTCTGTTTACACGCTTTGCTCTAAAGAGGGTGGATGTTATCAGTATTGGGAGATCGTGGGAATTCCATATTCTGGCAATTTCTGCCATTAAGATATTGAAAAGTAATAAATTAACATGTAGTAGCACTGATTACTTTGCGCCTAGTTGCTAATGTACTTTTATAGATATATCTCCTATACGGGTTTTCCAATAAGAGGTGTTATTTTGATATTCAAAGAAAGATGCCAATTTTTGAGATAAATGATCGGATCTTTATTTCATTATAAAGATTAAGGTATGCCGTTAATAACGAAAAATAACATCATTCAAATGACCACCAGGACCACGCCTACAGGACCATAATCTTTTCTTGAAATTTTCCATAACCAAATCGCAAAGTGGCTGCCCTATGTCCTCGATAGCCTCACGAATTCCATCTTTGAGGTCTTGAATCGACGCTGGGCTGTTGGCGTAGACCTTCTCTTTCACGTGGCCCCAAAGGAAGAAGTCGCAAGGTGTTCAGTCACAAGATCTCGGTGGCCAATTGTGATCACCTCTTCGAGAGATAACACGGTCCGGAAACTTTTCCCGTAAAAGATCAATGGTCTCGTTGCTTGTATGGCACGTAGCGCCGTCTTGTTGAAAGTAAACGTTGTCCAGATCAATACCATCCAATTCCGGACATAATAAATCATTAATCATCTGTCGATAGCGCAATCCATTCACCGCAACTGTTGCTCCAGCCTCATTTCCGAAAAAGTAAGGTCCAATGACCCCGCGGGACCATAAACCGCACCAAACAGTCACACGTTGAGAATAGAGAGGCTTTTCAATAATAACTCTTGGGTTTTCCGAGCCCCAGATGCGACAATTTTGCTTGTTGACAAAGCCATCGAGGTGGAAATGGGCCTCATCACTCAAGATGAGTTTTCGATGGAATTCCGGATCATTTTCATGCATTTCAAGGACCCAATCAGCAAAGACTCGACGTTGTTGATGATCGGCCGGCTTGAGTTCTTGTGTTAACTGAACTTTATAAGCCCTAAGACCCAAATCTTTATGCAAAATACGGTGTAATGACGTTTGTGGAATGCCTAATTCCAAAGAACGACGAGGAATGGACAAACCTGGGTTTTCTTCAACACTTTCGGCTACAGCAGCAATATTCTCGGCTGTTCTTGAGCGACGTGCACGGGTTTTATTCTTCACATCACTAACTGGTCCCGACAGCTCGAATTTTGCTACCAATTTCTGTATTGCGGTCCGACAGGGTGCTTCACGACGACCAAAAAAAGTTTGAGTTTTACGAACCGTCTCTGCTACATTTTCACCATTTTCATAATGAATTTTAATAATTTCAATGCGTTGTTGAATCGTGTATCGTTCCATTTTTATTAATGGCCTAGTCTGTACTTGTCAAATGTCAAAAATTGACAGCTCCAAAATGACATCTACGGAAATAGCGGGCTAATTAAAATAACACCTCTTATTGGAAAATCCTTTATCAGTAAAAATTAATTAGTTTTCAAAAGTTACGTGAACTGAACTATTCCTCTTGGTGGATTTCTTATGCTTTTGGTACCTAGGACAAAAATGGTCGGAATTCGCATAATATAATAATTTGTGGGAAAAGTCGCCATTAACTCCCTTTTTCGAGAGAATTTTACCCGCAACAATCTCCCAACGCTACTGTAACTCATTCTCTGATGGGCTTGGGAAAAATGAGAATTTTATTTGACTGATAGACATTTTGTTGGAGGGGACTAGGAAAAAGGCCTAAGTAATAACACATAGTTGTTTTCAACTCGAGACGACTTTATTGACTGAATTTTTCACAAAATTATTAAATCGAGAACGATCGACAAAGCGGCACATACATATGTATGAATATAGACAGCACGCACAATAGGGCTTGTACTGATTTACACACAAACCAGATTCTGATGATCAGAATCTGCACTGATAACAAGAACAGATGCTCTTGTTTATTTTATCTCTTTTGTTCATTTAAAAAAGCAACGAAGGGTTTTAAATATCAATATCTCGCATATAACTCGGCCATCCTGGCTTAATAATCGACCCGATTATTAAATCACGGAAATCAAATATTACCCAATAGAATAAGATTGAAAGAAAATATTAATCATATTAATATGATGATCACACGCTGTATAGCCGATCGTTCTTTACACAACAATGTATATATACGTACATATACATATTATCATGTCCAAAATTAATTACCTTTGAATTGAAATTCTTTACACAGGTAATAGAGGTAGAGTAGATATACGAAAAAATCATTATTATGAATAATTTGAAAGGATTTTGAAGTTATTCAAAAGTTTGCAAAGAATTGAATAAAATCAATTATGCATGTATGCACATCTTACTACATGAAAGGAGAATGAATGAAAGAAAAAATTGCAAATTATTAGTAATAATTGCTTCGTATTTCTGTGGGGGGGGGGGGGGGCGAATAAATTCTACAGGTAAATCCCTACAAGATCCCGATAACCATTTGTTGCAAGCTAATATACTTTGTTACAGTCTTTATGATGAAACAAAATTTGAAAATGAGAAGAAAATATTGAGAAAACGAAAAATAAATGTGTGACGAAGGTTCAAAATCTCATATATATATATATTACATGGTAAGAAAAATTTCATTGATAATACTTTTAATATCATTTGCGATAAATTAATTTTGCAAATAAATGAGAGAGTAAAAGCTATTCAGACATATTGTGGGCCCACAGACGGTCAGTGATACTTGTCAAGTAAAATGTATGAGATTTTATGTCAAGTAAAATTGACGGAGGTCTACCCCACATACTATCAATATTCATTCCAAGTTCTGCTCAGTAGTATTTGTGTGTTTGCATGGATGTTTACAGTGGATATATTTCAGCATACACAAGGTGTCCCGTAAGTCGACGTCAAGCCGGAACCGGGTGATAGACCAAATCGTAACAGTTACCAGAAAAATATAAAAAAAATCTAAGTCATGTATTTTTCAAATTATAGGCATTTCTTTTGCTTTCGAGAAAATGTACACCTTGTGATGATTTTTTAGCTCCTGTTGCTACAAATCTTTACTTTTTTTCAATTTTATTTTTCTTAAGTAATCCCGAATAGTGCTTATGTAACCTGTTGCTTTAAGTTTTAAGCCAACTGCTCCAACTTTAACTGAATGTACTGAAAAAAAAAATGTACTACGCCAATGGTACAACACTTGCTACATTATTTCTTAGATTACGGAAAAAAAAATTCTTTTCTTCAAGAAACCCAGTTTCGAAAAATTTCTTTTCACCTACTAAAATTGATTCTAGTGCACCCAAAGTACACACTTAGTCAAACAAAAAATTGTACGGTGAAGGGGGGGTATGGCGCGTCATGTCGGCGATAGGGAGGTTTAAGATTTTTGGTACTGTTTCCACGTTACACCCTGTAAATTTCTTGATATACACCCTATCAAGGCGAAATTTATCTCAGGTGATGGCAAACCGTCTAAGCCCAACCAGCCGAACTATCATCTTCAATCTTAAATTGTAGTACGTCAAAATCCAAAAATTGGGAAAAAAATCCTAATTTTTTCAAATTTTAACGGTTTTCCCGCCAAAATGAATGATAACTATACAGTTTATTTACAAGATTTAGAAATCCCGGTATGTTACCAATTTTAAAAATATTTTAGACGATCCCTATCACTATTGCAAGTACTGAACGCTCCTTTTCGGTGTTGAAATGAATAAGAAATTACTTACGTAGCAACTTACATCAAAATAAAATAAATGATCAGTCGCTATTTTGCATTGAATCAGATGTAATGGACTTGATTAATTATGATGATATTAAAAAATGTTTAGTTATTATTTTATTTTTTATTTAAAATTGAACGTTTTTTAAATAACATTGTTGTGTTATTTTTATCTTATTAAAACGCGTTATTATGAAAATTTTGACTCTTGTTTTCTATAAACAAAAAAAAATGCATATTTACCTATATTATTTTATTAACTGAAAAACAGTTATTTTTTTGTGGGCCTCATAATGATTTTGCGCCTGTGGCCTCCAAAAGTATAAATGCGACCCTGCATGTACAGCTTTCAAAATAATAAATTTTGTGATTGAATCAATGATTCCTAGAGTATATTGATTCCCCTTTATGTTTCTTAGGAATGGTCCGTGGTCATCAATGTGAATGCAGCAATCTCTATCCTTTGACTGTAATGGTACTAATAGTGATTTTCATCAACTGGTGGCTTATGATAGAGGCATTCTAACGCTATTTAGGTATGTTTTCACTAAATTCCGCATTTTAGGGAACCAACACGTTCCCTGGATGTCAATCGTTCTCTCGGAACCGCAATGTCGAAATCATCGTGAGATGATTTGATAAATTTCGAATTATTCTGGGTACAGCAAAACAGACCCGTGCAAATTTTCTTAAATATTCGACCATTTCGCACGATGTACTCATTTTTTTTTTATAATGTTTAGCAGTTTTAATATTTCTGAGATCTTATAACTATGATATTTCACTTCTCCGGAAGATGCTGCGTGGCTAAAATAGCAGATTGTCCTTCTCGACTTTTGCTCCACGATTGACCACGCTCAATGTAACTTGAAGCGAAAGTACTTGATTTAGCACTCATTAACTAATTTAATTATAGCGCGGCTAATCCAGATAACTTATATAAAAATGTCAGTAAGAAACCACGAAGGCTTTAAAAGTTATAAATGAATATTTCAAAAAAAGGCTGGTCAAATAATCGGAAAGAGATCTGCGAGGAAGTCCGTCCGTACTTTATTATCCACGATGAAATTTGTGTCTTTGATGATTTAGTAATTGCTCGAAAGCAAATATATCAAATACACGAAGCACACATTGCATAGAACGTTGTAAAACCCTGGCTAGAGTCAGAGTATTCTTGCCAAATCTCAATCATGACATATAAAACTTGCTTTCAAATTGCGAAGCATGTGTCAAGAACAGACCTAATAATCAGAAAGAACCATTAATGCCGCATACGGTTGAATACATTACATGGGACAAAGTCGGAGTAGACCTCTTTGACTTCAACTAGAAAATGTATCTTATACTTGTGAACTACTTCTCGTCTTACATTGAAATTTCACTAGTTTCGGCGCAATATTCTACTAGTCTAGTAGTTAACCAGCTATAACCAGCTAAAGTCAATCTTTGCGTGTCATAGCATACCGGGAATTATAATTTCCGATAACGG
Organism: Dioctria rufipes; assembly: GCA_963924295.1. Classification (NCBI taxonomy): domain Eukaryota; kingdom Metazoa; phylum Arthropoda; class Insecta; order Diptera; family Asilidae; genus Dioctria; species Dioctria rufipes. Next base: position 118,181,272 of record OZ002741.1, read on the forward strand.
TACCCCTTTCAACTCAACAGAATTCCAGAATTTTACTAAAGACTTGGAAATTCAATATGTTACCTTCAGCCCATATCTTCCTCAATCAAACAGACTAACCGAAAGATCCATTCGAAGCATACAAATCTTCTGCAAAAATGTCATAAAACGAAGACCGATCCTCATACTGCTTATGTATTATCGGACTTCACCAAAATATAGAGTCCTTTCACCAGCCGAATTTCTGATGTCCAGAAAACTGAGAACTAAACTTCCTACACATCACGGCATCTAAAACTACTATTAGTTGATAGTGAAAAATACAAAAAAAAGGTATACAGTCAAAACAATAAAATATAAAAAGTTATTATGATAAAAACACGAAAACGCTAATTCCATTTAACACAGGTAAAAAAATATATTAGAAAAGGAAAGTCTGTTTGAATTCCGGGAGTAATTAAAAATAGTTGTAAAGAGTCGCGTTCTTACCTTATTGCTGATAGCACTGATGACAATGTCTATCGCAGGAATAGAGCCCACCACATTATGCAGAGAAATACTAAATGAAAAGTCTCCCGAAAATCCTACAAATAATGAAATTATAGCACAGTCAGACAGAATCCGATTTTGGTTGCGAGCAAAGAGACTCGAAAAATTTAACTGATTCTGATGACTTCAATTCTAAAAAATTATACCAATGAGCGATGCAATTACATTTGTGGCCAGCCAGCAATCATACTTGCACAAAACCAATCAACACGCATACACGCATATCCCATACCGGCAGAGCATACATGCTGTACAATAATGTAAGGAGACGTGGAATTTTAATTAATTAAGACAGTTCAATTTTGCTTTTTGGATCACGTTACATCGTGTCAGTTTTCATTTGTGAATTTAGTGTTATTAAACAGCTAAACGATGTCGTAGATTCGGGTAATTATTTTACGTTGTAACCCGGAATTAACCTTGCACATTCCCTTTACAAATTAAAAGGGCACAGATAGCCAAACATTATACTAAGCATGTGTCTTATGTTAGTAGAGAAGTGTTATTGGGAGCGATAAAAGCGAGACATAGCTATTGGACAGTACATATCCTACAATAGAACAGCTTAGAATAAACTACTAAAAAGCTAATTTTAAAAGTTAAATTTAAAAAAAATAATAATTCCTCGCATATTGAATATGATACGGAAGAAAAGGCGTAAGTAGATAGTTGCCGTATTTATAAGTTTCGTGTTAGCATATCACAATTTTTTTATTTCAATCAAGGTTACATTAGAACGTTCCAAGTAACGTTATTTTTCCGTTCCAAACGTTACGTACTGATTTTTTTACCCATGTAACGATCGTCGCCAAACAAATCCCATCCTGCGAGATCGTTGTGAACAGTTAATTAAATTCAAGGTCCGAGAAAACTTCTCGACGCTTCGAGCAATAAACCGACAGTTTAGAGCTATCACATATTCTCAAGAAATGCATTAAGGGTAGACGAAGGATAGGTCACAGATTATATGAAAGGTTGTATATGTCGGCTCCAGGGTTATCTGTAGTGTAGCTAGAGTAGAATACAATAGGGCGACAGCATTTTAAATACATAGCTAAAGAGAAGTAAGGTTCTACTGTTTCCTCAGTAAAATCTACAAAATGACTCTTTGTTCTATGAAACCTATGTAAATACAATGTAGAAGCCATACCAAGCAGAAGTAGCCCTGCTGCACCTGAAGATGCATTTGTAGTGCAAAATACTAGTGACAATGACGAGAAATCCTACACCGGTCTTAGTAGAGTAATAAATTCAGGCCCTATTAGTAACCAACTAATCGTAGATAATGAGCGCAATCTTTCTATTCATCTCAACAATGCGAATTGAGAACTTAACTTATATAAACACAAGATTTTATTCAACAGAAGAACCACACAAAACTCTTTGAACAACAAATAAAATCTAAATATCAAATATTATCCTTAAAAAAAAAGAAATAATTACACTATTTATATAAAAACAAATGAAATTCAGGATATAAACACTATTCAATAGTTTTGTTAAATATATAAAAAAGAAATAGGTGCCGGAAGGATAACACCAAGCAAGTTCAATATTTTTATTCAAAAAAATAAAATGAATTTTTCCACTTTCAAACCTTAATGCTAACAAAAAAATCAACTTAATACAATTCAAATGTGTAATAAAACTATAGTGAATTCAGTCCGTTCTGTTATATCTCTAGGGTTGAGCTGAAATTAGAAGAAGGAAAAAAATTACTTTTAATACGAAGGAAAAAATTTGTGGGTAGTGAGATCACCCTTCTCAACTACCACACAGGAATATCTTAAATTTATTTTATCTGCTTATACTACTAGTGAAATTCCCAAATCAATATTTATGAGAACTTCACGGGAGTGTGGGAGACATGATCAATATTCAGGCCATTATGGATTGGGGAAGTGTCCAGGTCAATATCCTGGTCGGTTTTGGAGGAAGGAACTTGAATTTGGCTCAAATTGCTTGAATTTTAGGTAGAGTCTAGGTCAGAGTCGTAGACTTGTTTGTTGGAATGTCAGAGAAAAACTGACTGGTCTTTCAGTTTGATGCTCGCGTTTTTATAGTATGAAAGCTCTAAAGCTCACAAAAGCACAGCGGTGGATATCCGTTTATCCGAATATCTGAAATAGTGTCATGAGCGCCATCTGTTGGAAACTAGTCAATATCTAGTTTCCTCCAGTGGCGGTGGTGACAAAAATAGTTTGTTTGGTGACCAAACATCCTCCCGCCGAGCAAAGTTCAGGGTATTTGCATTTATTTGGTAATTGCTCTAATGGTTCGATCCTTCAGATGCTTAAATTTGATAACTTGGCCACTGCGAGTGGTGTGGCGGAACATCGTTTTGGGTTTTACAGTTTTGTCCCAAGGAACTTTATCTTTTAATGATGTTTTTAAATTTGATGCATATGACAACTGAACTAATTTAGTGTCATCTCTGATGGCAGTCGGAACTCGCCTCGGCTGTGTCCGATTTCGCAATACGTAAGTCCAATAGTGCGCTTACAGTTAAAGTTTTTCTTTGAGCGGTTTCTATGTTAACCATCACTGTGATTACAGAGCTCTTTTGATATTGGAGGTTAGAAATGTGTTTGGATTGATAATGGTTCTGCGTTTTTTGGCGCAGTGTGCGGTATTTCGAATGGATTTGAAATTTGAGCAGTGGTCGACGTTTGTTTAGGACTTGAGCTAGTGTCGATATGTAGCAGCGTGTTATGTCTCTTTTGACATTTTAAACATCCCTTTTGCTACGGCAGTTCCCCTTTTTGTGCCCTAATTTGAGGTAGTTAGAACAAATGTCATATTTTGTAATGAATGTGTTCCGTTGGTCAGAAGTAAGGTTTCGAAAGTTGGGACAATGAAATAGGGAGTGATTAGATTTGCACTTCATACAGTGCTGTAGTTTGTTAAAAAATGACATTGAGTATTTTGCTGAGTTTTTATTGAGTGCTTGGCTCTGACTGATGTTGTTAGGAAACAAGAAATTGTTATTCAACGAAATGAGCAGACAAAAGTTATTTATTATGAAAGAGCTCAATTAGGGCACCAACGTAATAAACTTACTTTGGCTATATTGTGTAAATTATGTCAAATTTTCCAATAAGACAATAAAGCGCTTATTAAACATTTGTCGATCATTTCAATGAATAACAAGAAGTAATAATGCAAGAATGACCCCATTACGAAATAATTTTACTTAAGTAATAAATGTAATTTCATGTAACAAGAAAGAAGTTAATAGAGTATGATTCAAATTGTCTTGCATTTAAGTAATTATAATTATAAGTCCCAACATAAATTGGCGCAGCCGGTACCTTTTACCAATAAATAAAAAATTGAGTTCATTGTAAGACTATTAGAATTGACGTGCGAGAAATAAAGAAGTGAATCAGTGTGAAAAATTATATGGGAAAACGAAAAACTAAGTAAACAAAAAGAAATGTAGTGCAGTTATGTACATACATGTGTATGAAAGTGGATTTTAGTTTTCATGTGTTTACTTAAAACAAAAAGAAATGTGGTGCAGTTATGTACATACATGTGTATGAAAGACGATACTAGTTTTCATGTCTGGGACGACTAGTACGCCGAAATTACCTTTGGACAACATGTTGGAAAGATTTGTAAGGAGAATAGATTCCTTCAGTTTCGAGGAGAGTAGCCCAACCTTTTCTACGTCAACATCCGGAAGTAAGATCTCAGAAATTGCAAGTTCTGAGCTCCAAAACAACAATCCGAGTGAGGTTCCAATCACAACAACAAGGGAACAAATAATAGTTGAAGTTCGCGCTATGGAACAAATAGTAAACATAGAAGAAACAAGCGACGCAGCTGTGGGAGAAATAGCCGAACAGCAACCAGAAGTGGAGAAAGAAAGTGGAACGAGAGACGTGACTATTATACATCCAGTATAGAAATACAAAGGTGTGTAGATTTAGAACCTAGTAATAGAAATTTTATTAGTAACAATAAGACGAATTTAAGTTCGAAAAATTTACGTAAAATTAGAAAAATGGAGACAGTAAATAGTACTGTTTTAAATCTTATTCCCATTTTTTCTGGAAAAGATAATTCCAATTTGTCGAATGAGATATGTACGTTTATGACTTGTTGTCGGCTGGCATACGAATCCTTAGATACCTCCGAAGAAAAACTTCTATTATTGAAAGTAATTCCCACTCGTTTGCGTGGTCGGGCATTAGAATTGTTTCACGATAAGACTTTCAAATCATTGAAGAGTTTTCACTTCCTTTAAAGATAATTTTTCGAATGAAAATTCCTATATGTTACTTAATAATGAACTTCGTTTAATGCAACAAGTGCCTGGTGAAAGTCTATTAACGTTTCTAAATCGTGTAAAAATACAATTAGAAAAGTGTAAATTGAAAGATAAAGGAACAATACCCTGCGGGTGCACATATTCTTAATACAGAGTTAGAGGAATATTTAACCCAACTCAAAAATTCTATCTTTGGCAAATCCAGAAAGAACACTAGAGGCATTTACTTCAAAAGTTAAACGACTCGAACGAGCAAAGCAATTCATGCTCTATCCAAATTGTGGTACACTAAATTGCACAACAGCTTATTCAAATCTTTTAACAAACCCCAATCCCATTAATGCCAATAATAATTTTAATTTTAATAAAAATTTTACCATGAACCAACTTACAGAAAACAGCTCAAGATTAACACCTGAACACAAAAAGCAAAATCAGGTCAAGTGTGGTTTTTATAATCGCCTAGGCCATACATTTTACGAATATCGAACTTGTTAGTCGACACCGTATTGTACATTTGGTAAGGCATATGGTCATGCTTAACAAAATTGCCAACAAAAGTAAACCAATTTTAGAAATAATAATAATAAATTCATTAAGAATGAGCAGGGGAATTCATATAAAAAAGTGAATATGAGTCATGTCGACCGTTCTGGTTATAGTGAACAACCTTCTGTTCTATGCAACTTTTTTTACAACCTGGACATGACGAAGATTGGAAATGGGAAACGATTTGGAGACGACCGCCGACACCCCGGCACGTTGCTAATTAAAAACACCGTAAAAGGGTGATGTTCCAGTGGTAAATATCCCACTGAACATTACAAAAAATGAAAACGCTAACTTGCAAGCTAAGAAAGTTGGTATGCTAAAAAGTGATACAAAAGGGAGCAAGGATCGCAAGCAATTGATATCATTCGAAAGAAAAATTAATTTTGAATTACCTTCGAGATCGGAGATATTGGTGCCAAATAAATTAAACAGTAAGGCAGAACTGCTCTGTTTGGCTGCTGAGATTGAGAAAGGTGTGTACATTAGAAATTGTTTCATAAAGCCTTTGATATAGCCACTTTAAGTGTTATTAATGTAAACGACTACAGTGTGAAAATATAAGTTTACTCACCTCAGTTGAAATCGCTTGATAATTATGAAATAATTGATCTAAATATAAATTCCTTTAAACAGTATGAAAATATTGAAAATAGCAATGAAGTTGAATGTGATATAAGACACATTTTTTGCACTCAAGGCTCTAATTTAAAAAGTTATAAAAAGGAACGTATTAACAAAATAATGAATATGGTTCAGTTAGGAGAAAATATTAATGTAGTGGAAGAAAATTCTATTTACAACCTTCTTTATGAGTATGAAGACCTTTTATTTACCGGGAGATGCACTTACTTATACTAAAAGTATCCAACATGATATTCCGACTAAATCAAATCAAGCCCCTATAAATCAAAGAATTTATCGTCATCCTCAAACACAACGCGAAGTATAGGGTTTTCAATAAGAGGTGTTATTTTAATTAGCCCGCTATTTCGGTAGATGTCACTTTCGGAGCTGTCATTTTTTAACATTTGACAAGTAGAAACTACGCCATTAATAAAAGTGGAACGATATACGATTCAACAACGCATTGAAATTATTAAAATTCACTATAAATGGTGAAAATGTGGCAGAGACGGTTCGTAAAACTCGAACATTTTTGGGTCGTCGTGAAGCACCTTGTCGGACCGCAATACAGAAATTGGTAGAAAAATTCGAGCTGTCGGGACAAGTTAGTGATGTGAAGAATAAAAACCGTGCACGTCGCTCAAGAACAGCCGAGAATATTGCTGCTGTAGCCGAAAGTGTTGAAGAAAGCCCAGGTTTGTCCATTCCTCGTTGTTCTTTGGAATTAGGCATTCCACAAACATCATTACACCGTATTAGAATAGAAGATATTCTAGATCAGTTGGATCACGCCCGATATTTTTCCACATTAGATCTTGCTAGCGGCTACCATCAGATAGTAGTGAAGTAAGTGAAAATGACAGAGAGAAGACTGCATTTAGCACTCCTCATGAGCATTTCTAACTTAAACGTATACCTTTTGGGCTTAAGGGGGCGCCGGCAACCTTCCAGAAACTAATGAATCATGTGCTTTTGGGTACATGCGAGTTCGAGTCATGAACGTACCTTGATGAAGTTCTTATATTTGCTAGTAACCTAATAAATCATGAGGATAAATTGAGAGAAGTTTTCAAAAGGCTTTGAGCTCATAACTTGAAGCTTAAACCCGAGAAATATAGTTTTTTGCAAAAGCAAATTATGTTCTCCCCGATCCAAGCAGAAGTAAATGTTTCCAAAATTTCCCAATGCCAAAGACAATTCGACAAGTACAATCATTTTTAGGTTTAGCAAATTATTATAGGAAGTTCGTCAGGAAAAATGTAAAATTGAACTGGGAATGTCAAAATGCTTTTGAGACTCTAAAACAAGCACTTGTAAGTCCACCTGTGTTAATATATCCTGATTTCGCCAAATCTTTCAGCTAACCACTAACGTCAGTAATGTGTTATCACAAGGTCCAATGGGGGTATGATAGACCAATAGCCTATGCAAGCAGATCGCTTAACGATGCCGAAAACCGATATTCGACGATTGACAAAGAGTTGCTTGCGATTGTGTGTGCAGTAAAAACTTTTAGATTTTATCTTTATGGACGTCGTTTTACAGTATACACAGATCATAAACCTTTACGCGGTGAAGTAAATATAAAAGATCCTACAAGTAGAATACTCCATCTCAGACATAAACTGGCTGAATACGACTAAAGCATTGAATATATAGCTGGAAGATATCACACAAATGCGGATGCGTTAAGAAGAATTCCCGTAGTTAATGAACCCTTTCCGAAAAAGCAACTGAAATTGTTTGCTTGGCAATCACTATATCGAAAAGAAAACAAATTGCTGATAGAGACAAAGTAAGCGAGGAAAAACGAGTAATAAGTACAAACATGAATAATAACACAATTAATAAAACAGGAGAGTCAAATTTTAATATCAAATATACACAGGATAATGAATCTAATCTAGAAGCAATAATTCTTTCAGACCCCAAAGATATCAAAGCTATTTTACGGGACTACCATGACTTCCTCTTGGCGGTAACCAGGGTACTTTTAAAACATAAAAAAAAATTAGAAACCAATTTAAATGGAAGAACATGTTAAAAGACATTAAAAGTTACATAAAAGCATGCGAAGTTTGTCAAAAGAATAAAATAGGGAAAGACCATAAAATGCGAATGGAGATAACGGATACTCCATTTAAACCTTTTGATAAGACATACATGGATATTGTAGGTCCTTTGCCTGAAACCACTAACGGAAATAAATAGATCCTCACTTTCGAAGACGATCTTACAAAATTCATGGACGTTGTTGCTATTTCCGATATGGAAACAACCACAGTACATACCTAAGGCATTTTCCAATCAAATAATTAGCAGATATCGAGTTCCTAAAATTTTGGTTACAGATCAGGGCTAAAATTTTACCTCTGAGATGTTCCGAACTTTGTGCAAATTTCTAAAAATCAAAAAACTAGAAACAACTGCTTACCATCCTCAGTCAAACGGTTCGTTGGAAAGATCCCATCCACCATTAATAGAATATCTAAGAGGTTTTGTTGTTGAAAATTTGAATACATGGGATGGATCCTTAAGACCTGCCATGTTCGTACGGAACAATAGCGTTCACGCAGGTACCAAACTAACCCCGAATGATTGCCTGTTCGGCTTTACGGCCAGAATTCCCGATAACCTGAAAAGAGAACCATTGCCTATATATAACCATGAGGACTACTCGCAAGAGAAACTTTACTTCAAAGCTAGAATATATCAAAACAGTGCTATGGTAAAATTTCATGTAGGAGATGAGGTTCTATTGCGAAATTCAGCGAGACGCAATAAACTGTCCCCTTACTGGACAGGACCTTTTCCAGTTCTCAACATAAATAGTCCTGTAAATAGCACTATACTTATTAGAAAACGAAAGCGCTGTGTACACAAGAATAGACTGAAATTATTTATATAAACATTATTTTCCAGAATCAGTATGTCTCGCATTTTGACATGGTTACCAGTCATTATTGGAACAGAGCCCGTGGAACTACATCCCGTAAGGCAAACGGGGATTATATTCGAAGAAGTTGGAGGGGCTCTCACATATCGACAGCATTGGATATCCATAACGCAAATAAAATTCCCTCTGTGGAACGACACTCTGGGTTTTGTACGATCCTGCGAAAAAACTTTGGAATATCTATCTAGTGGTATAAATTATAGCCCAGGTGAGAGTAATTTAAACATTGGAAGAAATAAATAAATTTAAGAATTTTGAAAATTGAGGAAAAAATTAATGAAATCAATATTTATACGCAGTGTAACACATCAAAAAAGAAGAGAAGTTTGGTCAATTTAGATGGTTCAGTGTGAAAGTTCCTTTTCGGATCACGAGGACTCAGATCAAATCTTTTCTAGATTGGAAGAATTAGAGATTAGTAATAAAAAGAGTATAATCCTAGCCAAACAACAATTAACACTCATAAAAACAAATACAGAAGTTATGGGAAGTTCACTCTTAAACCTCACATCTCAACATATCTTATTAGTTGAAAAAACTAATCTTTTCAATAAGTTTGTGGAAGATACTTTAAAGAATACCACAACTGAATTACGACTAATTTACGTAATGGCAGAAATGAACGAAGTCGCTTTGTTCATGTTAAATGAATTACAAAAAATTTCGGAACAACTTACAAAAATATTTTTTTATTTTGGAACCAATTCAACGGCAAGAACTAAGTCCATTAATGCTTCCCGGTAAAGAATTTAAATCACTATATGATGAAATAACATCAACTCAACATGATATAGAATCTGATTTTTCCATAACAAAGCTTATCACTAAAACATATTCTCAATGTTTAGGTGATAGAATCCTCATTAAAATCCTTATACCTATTCTTGAAAGTCCATATTACAGTGTAAATAAGATCTACCTAATTCCCACTCCAATAAAAGACGGTATATATTCCATTTTTGACGATATACCGGATTACTTATTTCATAGTTAATTTTTACATAAAAATTTTGAATTAAGTGAAGAAAAATTCAAATCACGTTGCATCCCATTAAACACTACATTCTTCACTTGTGAATCAGTAGAGCCCATGCGTATCAACCCAAACGAAGGAGATTGCATCAAAACTTTATTCAAAAATCCCTTCTCAGAATCACCTACCTGTGCTCATCGAATACTAAAACAGTTCCCATGCAGCATGAAAATGCTTGCATATATTGGATGCATTCGTAGTCCACTATATTGCCAGTGTCCAGATGGCTTATCCACTGTGCATTTACAAGGTGTAGGTATATTTAGACTTTTACAACCTTATATATTCAGACTTGCACAGTTTATTATTCCTTTTAAAACAAATGCGTTGTATAATTTATCGTTCGCCCAACCAGAAAGTCCAGAAATACCAATACTGGATAAATACAAACCAATTTTAAGAATGCAGAAGGTTTATGACGGCGACTCAAAAAGTTTAAAAGTACTACAACCATCATCGTTACAATCCACTCTTAAGGAAAGTAACAAGACTATTGAGCATTTAGAGCACGACATGGCTCAAAGCGAAGCAAGTAAGTCAACTGCTTACTTACACAAGAAGTTTAGTATTTGAACTTCTTCTCTTGGTACTATTCTGACAATGGTTTCCTCTACTCTTCTTATCATAATCATAATAAAAAAACTATGTAAAAAATCCAGTCATCCGCCAGAGGTAAAACGGAGGAGTGAATTCATTTCTCAACCTATAATAATTCCCAGAAGAGAACAAATCATTGTTCCTATACCTAACTCGCCACAAAACAATGATGTTTGCGTTGAAACATGACTTCAACTACTCATACAATTAATAAGAAAAAGGGAATAAGATTAATTAATTAACCGTAATATATATATCCAATAAGTAAAGCATTAAAATAAAAATTATTATCCAAGACCACAAAAAAAAATGAAATAAATAATAAATTCATGGTAATATTATAAAAATAAGTATATATACAATGATATTATAATCTAGCAACAAGAATAAATTAATTCACTAGCAGTTAAAGAAGAGTTACAAATAATCTAAAATAATTAATAATTTAGGGAGTTTAGAACAAAAATTAATATGAGGTATATACAAAATCCAACATTTGCAAACGCTTTTTTTTTTAATTCTCTTTATGTTATTATATTACCAAAACAAAAAGACACAGAAATGAATAAATATATAAGTAAAGTGAAAAAAAACGACATTAAAATAAAATTAGAATGATACATAGAATCTGTAAAGGGGGAGGCATGTTAGGAAACAAGACATTGTTATTCATCGAAATGATCAGACAAAACTTATTTATTATGAAAGAGCTCAATTAGGGCACCAACGTAATAAACTTACTTTGGCTATATTGTGTAAATTATGTCAAGTTTTCCAATAAGACAATAAAGCGCTTAATAAACATTTGTCGATCATTTCAATGAATAACAAGAAGTAATAATGCAAGAATGACCCCATTACGAAATAATTTTACTTAAGAAATAAATGTAATTTCATGTAACAAAAAATAAAGTAAATAGAGTGTAATTCAAATTTTCGTGAAGTTAAGTCATTTTAATTATAACTCCCAACACTGTCAAGTGCTTATAGTGCTCTACACCTGGCTTATATCTGGTAGTTCGTCGCTTTTACGCGAGTCGTGCTGCCTTTGGTTATGAGTTTCTGGTGGGAGGCGTTGAACGATTTTGTATACCAGAATGTTATCCCATTGCTCAACAGGCAGCTCTAACTATTTGACGTCATGAAGGCTTTCTACTGTTTGATCCACGAATAGCGGAAGCTGATTCTACCTTTACTGGTGTTTTACTCAATATCGTCTTTAGGTGGGTGTTAACTAAAACTTGTTTGTTATTAAACCTTTTCTGTAAGAGTTCCCATGCCTTTGTATAATTGGTCTCAATTACTTAAAATTGGCATAACAAGCGTTCTGCTTCCCCAGTGACGCTGAGTTTTAGGTAAGACAATTTTTGTACCTTTGACAGGCTAGGATCTTTGTGGATGAGTGAAATAAATAAGTCGTCGAATGAACGCCATGACTTGTAATTCCCATCAAACGTGGGAATATGTATGGGTGGAAGTCCAACATCAGACTTTGGGAGACGTAATGCCTATGTAATTGGCTCAGTCTGGTTTGAGGCAGAGCTGGGAAAGAATTCTCCAGCTCTTCATTGAGGGTGGAAAGTAGTTTGATGTATTTCAACTCAGTGTCCTCCTCCCATTCACGAAGCCACTCAGGCCCAGTCACCCCCAACACACGGGTAGATACCATCTCTAGGCGCCTCTGCTCCAGGCGAACAAGCGTTCACCCCAATCAGTGCACAGGCACCACCAAGGGATACAAGTGAACAGTCCAAAGAATGAAGAGGAGAACCATTCCAAACTCCCCCAGAAGGACGAGTATAAGTCAACCAGGACACAGCTCGACAATCAGCCAACGCTCACCAATAAAACGCTAGCAGTCAACGATCCGGAGTTGAAGAGGAAATCGAAGTGGGCTCATAAGCCTCATTTTCAACTAGATTCAGGGGAAATTAAGACGGCCCAGGGCCCACCCAGCTGCAAAAGTAAGCCAGAATCAACCGACCAAGGATTGAGAGGGAGCTCGAAGGCGGTTAAAGAAACCCCCCTCTCAATTACATGAAAGGGACCTAAGCAGGCAAAGAGCCATCCTTTCACCAAACAGCGCATCATATGCCAGCCGACAATCCTGCTCTACATCAGCAGGACACAGACGCAGCAGCGAGGGAAATCTCTCCATCTTTAGCCGACGCGGGATCAACCCCAGATGCAATACACAGCACTCCGGTGAAGGTACATCATCTGCTGCAGGAGAAAAATCTCCACCGTCATCGCCAACAGGACCTCGACTCAGAAGCGGGACCGTTCTGCCAGGTCTTAGTAGACAAGTAAGTCTTCATAAATTTTTAAATAAATTGTACGAAAGAGGGCGAGATTCAGGTACGCTAGTCATTACTCAGTGTGATTCACTCAGCAAAGAACTGAGTCATACCCGCGAAAATAGACTCGCACAAATACAGACACTGAAAGAAAACACAGTTCGGTTCCGTGAGGAACTAAGTAGGCTTGCTGAATCCACGTGCTCCCTCCCAGCAGATAAGGAGAGTACTAAAACTCCAAATTTAGAATGAGGAAAGAATAAGAGTGTTAATTTAAGTAATAGTGAAAGTACCAACGGTGATAGTGACGGTGAAGTGACTGAACCAACTCCTGAAGACCTGCTGATCGATTGGATCGAAGAATCCTTAACGGAAATCAGCCCAGAAACAAGCCCAGTTAGTCCACCCAAATTGAAATTTCCAGTCAATAGACTACACACAATGGTGGACTACGCTAAAGTAGCTAAGCTAACGGCTCAACTCGTCCCCTTATTTTCGGATGAAAGTACCCCACAATTGGGACGAGAATTATAAACCTTCATCGGCTCCTGCAAACAAACTATGCAGTGCCTCAATGATGAGGAAATAGTGACTTTCATTCAGGTCCTACCTACAAGACTCAGAGGTGACGCCTATCAATTATTCGCTTCAGACGTCCCTGCTTCATTTACTGAAGTAGAGGAACGTTTAAACAGAACATACCTTCCCCGTGAGACATGCCAAGAGTTAGTGAATAAATTAATCACTACCAGGCAAAACCCGTTAGAATCTCTCACTGTCTTCATTACAAGATTGAAACAGTTGTTGACGATTTGCAACGAGGCAGCGACACAGAAATATGGAGCTGACGCAGTCCCTGCTGTAAAAACACAGCTGATGGATTTTGCCAAAAATGCTTTAAAAAGTGGAGTCACTAACCCACATCTGTGTCAGTATTTGCTCACGAGGGAGAAGGTGATTTAGAAGCACTAATTCAAAAATCCCTGGACATGGAGAAATTACAGCAAAGTGCGGCATTCGTCCAGACTCCTCTGGTACAATCTCCTCCAATGGCTCCAGTAGACCCAGACTTACGAGTGAGAGCTTACTATAGAGCTCCCTACTATCAAATGCCTTCCACACCTATGTTCGCATTCTTGCGTGTTAATAAAAAACCCGATTTGGTTTTATAACTATTTATTAAAACAATTAAAATGATAAACAAGTTTCTATGGCCTGTGCCACTGTGGAGTTAAGTTGCGACTGACTGAACCAAGAGATTCCTATCTAGCTGTTGGTCGCTATTGTTATGGCTATTGCTATTGTATTCTTTAGTGCAATATAAATGTGTGTTATTTCTGTTTTATCACTCCTACTTGGTTCTGGTATAAAACATTTAAAGTAGTGATAAAGTGTTAGTATCTTATCGCTACAGTACTCCACCTTAACAAAAAGAATTATAATTCATTTGATATAATTAAATTTTACTATACTATTTGCTTAAGTGTTATACATTTCATTTTATTTTATGCGCTCTAGCTTACTTTCTACAGAATACAAGGAAAATAGTTATAATGACGATGTAATATAAAATAATAATCTTAAATCTTGTTAAGTTCAATAAATGTATGGATATATGTTTAACAAGAAAGCTAATAGCAAATCGTTCATACATATTATTTGATTCAAAATAAACATACGATTCCAATTTTGTTTTCTTATTAATTTATGATCTTAAGTTCTAAACGTAACTCTAGGTTTATTAGAAGATCTAGTAACACGGTCAGAAGGAAGAACACTATCTTGTAGTAAGAAGGCCGGTTTGAGTCTATCTATATTTATTAACTCTTCCTTCCCATTTATGAGCACTTTAAATACTTTTCCTTCTTTTGATAGTATTTTGTAAGGTCCGGTATATGGAGGGTTAAAGCTTCTTTTAAAAATACATGCGAACACGAATAAATATTCTGCGGAACAAAAATATTGTTTTGCTTTCGTAGTTCATACATATTGTGGTTTTGACTAATCTTATTGAAGGTAAGATTTGTCGTGGGGCTTTTTTCTATTGAAACGACTTGGGTTTAAATCTAAAACAGTGGTTTCGTGGGAAAATAGTTTTATTATTGTCAACACAAGAATTTGAAGAAATTCTTCGTCGTTTATGAAGATAAGCCAATCATGTTTTAAGCATGATTAGCTTATACATATCTATGAAGGATATAATGATAATTATGAATTATAATTATTATTTTTAGCCATTTTAGGTACACAACACTCGCATGTTGTCCGTGGGGTATTTTCTGGTACATTCACTAATACTAATAAGATGTAGTCTGGTTCCGGTTGAATTATTTCGCTGATCTCGTCCTTCTCTGATAACTTACATTCTACAGGTAGTTTGTTGATAATTTTCGCTTTGCATGAAGATTCGTTTATTTTCTTCTTATATATATGGAAATTCTTTGCAGTAGAAAGTTGGACACTTTCGTCAAAGTACCTACTGAATATTCTCCGGGTTAAGGATTGCATAGGGTTTGGTAATTATCTTTTTGGCTCTCTCTATTGGTAACGGCATCAGGTAGAAAAGTCAATACATTTCGTTGTGCAATTTTGGGATCTGTATGTTAAAAATTACGTTGGTATTGCTATAGTAAGACCGAAGGACAAGAAGTTCGTATATAAGTTCGACTGATTTAATTTCTATGGATTGATTTTTAAACATTTGAGATATTTCCGGTAATTAATTCGGACTTAACATTTGTTTTGGAATCTGCTAGGGTTAGTTGATTATTCAATAAATCTATGTTATAGTTAATCTGATGAAATATTGCATTTGTTTGACTATATCGTCTTCTATTCGTATTTGATCTCGTGCGTAATTTTCGATGACTTCCTGTTGACTGTTAATATGGTTCGTGATATTATCATCATCATATTCTATCATCTGATTATTGATTAATGTCTGACTATAAACTTCGTTTTTTATGTTAAATTAATTTGAAAGTGTTCGTAATTGTTTTGATTATTGCTCCTAAGCCATTTATTAATCCCCTTCTGTTTCTTAGTTTAGGTGTTAGTATGTGAAGTTTTTGTTTTAATCCTTTTAATTTAAGATATGTTATACTTAGGGAGTCTTTTATTTCGTCTAAAGGTGTAGTTGGTCTAATGAGATTAGCTTTTCGTCTCTCTGTGGTCTGTTGGTGCGCTTCGAGTCTTATTAGGTATATGAAGTTATGGTATATATGTATCATCATTGTCTGTCCTAATTCCATTGGGAAAAGCCCTTGGTTGTGTTTAAGGACTTGTAGTTCCATTCCCTGTCCTTGCATCAGCGTCAGCCTGTAATTTGCGTTTTTTTTTTTAAATTTTTGACTAGTGCAATTTTTTTGTCACTCTTTTCTTATTGTTAATTTCATGCTTACTAAACCTAGGGGTTAGTTTGGATACTTCTTTCAGGTTTGGGGGTTGTTCCCTGGATTCGTTTAGTATACTTATATTCTTAGTGATTTGTTTTTCTAGTTGTTCTTTAATCAATGGGTATAATTAGGCTTAAAATTCGTTTAATTTACTTAAATAGTCGTGACTATTATTATATTTTAAATTTTTGTTGAACTTGTGCGCTCTTTCAGTGAAATTTTGGTACGGAGTATATCTTATCGCAGAGTGTATGGCGTTATTGTAGGTTATGATTGCATCGTTTAAAAATTCGTGGACTTGTTTACTGTGAGACTGTTTCTGGCATTTATTGTGTAGACAGCTGCGAATTTCGAGAGTTTATCTGATATTGTGAGCACTAGTTGATGGTTTATACTATAAATATCAATGTTTTATTTATGGAGGTCTCTGTCATAGTGTCTCGGTTATTCCTCTGCGGTTGTTATTAAGGTGGTAATCATTAAATAATTTACCTTGCTCATCGCTGTTTGTTATTTCTTGTAATCTTTCGTTACAGCAAATTAACCTCATAGTCATAGGTTTGATTATATTAAGTAAGACGGGTGCCGCACGACAAGTAGCCTGCATCACTTAGACCTCTAGTGGGTCCATTATGGCCTGGCCCCATGGAATAACCTTTTCAAGCCGCCCATGATCCATCCTGTTTCCCTAGGGAAACTCAATATACTCCATCCTGCTTCTCTCTGAAAACTCAGGATATATCTTAATTCTTTGTTTTGCAGCTCCCACAGAAGTAGTTACCCAATAGCCTACTTCTTTTATTCACCAAAGCGGGGCATTCGCAAAGCACGTGTTGGACGGATTCGATTTCTTCAGAGTCCTTACAGCACCTGCAGAAATCGTTTGATGCTGTACGTAGTTTTCTAGCGAGGTCACATCTGCCCCAGTTACCCGTAATACTAGATTCCTGGTATTTGTTTTGCTGGCATTAAGGGGCTCCCTTGTATCTAATTGCCATATGCAGGATACAAATGCCTCACAATATAACAGCTATCCCTGCTGGTCCACCGGAGGCTTGCTTTTGATAGGCGCACCTGATAATTTCCTCTTTTATTGCTCCGATCCTCACATAAACTACCGCTGCGGAGCTTTCCAATTCAGAGCACTTTTTGGTCAACTCATTAGCCATATTGTTGCCTGAGATATCCTTATGGCCAGGTACCCGGCATAGGGTCACTTTGTGTGTGCCTTATAGCCAATTCCTCAAGGCTAGTCTTACATAGCTGCAGCAATTTTGAGTTTACCAGCACAGCATCCAGCGCCTTTATGACTGCCTGGCTATCAGTATATATGCATACATGCAGGGCTCTTTCTCTGCACATGAATATGAATGTTGTCGCCTGATAAATCGCTGCGAGCTCTGGCTGAAAAACACAGCATTTTTCTATAAGACTCGTGCCACTGGAGACCTCTGGAGTATACTCCAGCTCCTGTGCCCACCCTTGTCGTGGAACCATCCTTAAAAATAGAAAGATCGGATGCTACGATCATCTCTTTCCCATCCCAGTCACTCCTGCTGGGCATCATTGCATTCACACCCCCAACAAAAGTCAACATTGGTACTTGGTAGTCTGTTTCTTCCCTGTAATCATTAATGTCTTTCTGCTAGAGTACATTGAAGTGCTCAACACCCTTTTCCATCCACCAACTCCCCGCCCTCAGCCTGACAGCACTAAGTGCCGCTAAACCTCTGCAATAGAGGTCCAGCGGCAGTAAGTCAAGCATGACCTCTAGTGCTGCCATGAGCGTGGTGCGCAGACACCCGTGAAGCCATAGAAGAGGATGGGACGAAATATGGCTGTGTACATCCACTGTACCATCTTGGGTTTTAATCCCCAATTTCTTCCAAATACTCTCTTGCACGTGTAGAAGGCCACAAAATTTGCCAGTTACCAGAATGCATATGTCATCCGCATAGGTAACTCCCTTAAAGCCTTCTCTCTCTACCTTGATGAGGATTTCATCCATTATCAGTACCCACAGGAGTGGTGATAGTGTTACATACCTAAAATAATGAAAAAAGGGCAAGTAATAGAAATTATATTTTATAAATTTTTTTACATAAGCTACACATGCTTAAAACATGATTAGCTTATCTACTAAATGAATAAAGAAAATTGCATCAGCAATTTTCCTTACATTGCATGTAGTTTATAAAATATTTTCTCATAAAACGACTTGGGAAAAACAAAAGTGTCAGCTTTCAACCAAGTCGTTTTTACAGAAACAATTACCACGACAAATTTTGCCTTCAGCACTTGTCACTTCAAACAATAAAATTAAAAAATAAATTAAAAGGCAAATCGTACCTTCAGTACGACTTGCGGCGAAAAATCCAATATGTAGATACATACGTACATACATATTACGATAAAAGCTCCCACGTTACGAAATGCGCGCCGCATAAATACATTAGATGTATATGCGCGCCGCGATTTCAAACGACGGGGCGGTGGCTGTTGTTTTTTAAAGGGTAAGATTACATTCTTTTGAAGCCACCGGCCGAAGCAAATAATTCTGGGCATGTTTAAACAAGTCCAGAATTAATCATAAAATTTTCTCAGGGTAAGAAAATGCAACTAAGCATTTGCTACCCTGAATAACGGCTCTTGATCCCGATGAAGGTGATTAAGAGTTGAGTTGGTTGTGACTTTTTGGCACGGCTATTTCGGCGGTTTCGGTTTTCAAAACTAAAAGAAAATTAATCAGTGAAAAAGCGGTTAGCGAACGAAAGTTTAGGCGCAAAAGAAAAAAGAAAAATTATAAAAAGTTTATGTTTTAGTTTCGACTATTAAAATAAAAAGTTTCTGTTCTAGTTCCGACTATTAAGAGGAGTCAGTACCAATACTTACAAGTTTCATACATTTTTCAACGCAAATTTCTGGCAAACTATTTGCAGCAGGATAATGATTTATATCTTAAATTAAGAGGAGTCAGTACTCAGCAAAAATTTCAATTTAGATACCAGCGAGCCTGTAGGCAATAAAACTTACTATACGTAGGTTTGTGTCCTGAAAGTATGAAAATTCATATAAAATTAGCGTAGACATAGACCATAAGTCACATTAGAGACATCTAGCGTGAAAGGTAGAAACCAAACATGCGACAATTTAAGACGAAAATGAAAATTTGCAATTCAAATAAATTGAAAATTTTTAACGAAAATGAACTCTCCTAAATTTTATTTTACATATAATTGTTAAATATACCATTTTTCTTTATATTTCTACAACTTTCAACGAAATATTTCAATTTCTCGTCTGTGAAATATCCAGAGAAAAAACAAGTACTATTAGAGTCAAATAATTAAAAAAAGCGCCACTAAAAGTGAAAAAACTCGACGTTATTTGCTAGATTTAGGCTTTATCTTTCTAAAATAGTCACAATCTAAATAAATGAGAATACCTACTAACAGGAATTTGATTTGAAAAAAATCAATTTTTACCATTTTTTACAATTTTCTGAGCTAATATCTCCATTGCAATAATTTTTTTTTTATTTTTCTCGACGTTATTTACTAGACTTCTTCATTACCTTTAATTTAAGATATAAATCAATATTCTGCAACAAATAGTTTGCCAGAAATTCGCATTGAAAAATGTATGAAACTTGCAAATCTTGGTACTCCTCTTAAGGGTAATGAAGAAGTCTAGTAAATAACGTCGGCGAAAATAAAAAAAAAAGTGTATTGGAATGGAGATATTAGCTCGGAAACTTGTAAAAAATGGTAAAAATTGAAGCCTTTTAAATCAAATTCCTGTGGGTAGGTATTCTCATTTCTTTAAATTGTGACGGTTTTAGAAAGATAAACCCTAGATCTAGCAAATAGCGTCGAGTTTTTTTTATTTTTAGTGGGCTTTTTATAATTATTTGACTCAAATGTACTTATTTTTTCACCCGACTTTTCACTGACAAGAAATTGCAATAGTTATTTGAAAGTCTTTTAAATACAAAGCAAAATAACATATTTAACAATTACGGGCAAACAAAATTTAGGAAAGTTAATTGTCGTTAAAAATTTTCAATTTATGCGAACTGCAAATTTTCATTTTTCGTCTTAAATTGTATGGTTTTGTCGAATGTTGCATATCTGTCTTTTGCGGTAGATGTCTCTAATGTGCTCTGTGGTCTAGATCTAGGCTAATTTTATATGAACACTTTCAGGACACAAACCTACGTATAGTAAATTTTATTACCTACGGGTTCGCTGGTATCTAAATTGAAACTTTTGCTGAGTACTGACTCCTCTTAAAGTAAATAAGTTTTGTCCTAGTTTCTAATATCTAATATCTCATTTATATTAAGTAGTGGATAACGGCCACTGGCATCTTTTTTCTTGGGATCAATCCAGACAGGAGAGCTCCAAGGCGAATAGCTTTGTTTGATTATTCTTTTTCTACTTGTTTTACTTTATTTGTATTGGTTAATTGTTGTGCTTCCTTGTAAAAGATGTCATCGTATTCTCTGCATATTCTAAACAGGGTTTTCTCTTCTTCGGTATTAAGATGAGATGTGCGAATGAGTTTCGTAACATTCTCTGTAGGAGTACTGACGTGAACTACATATGTGGTCATACTGAATGTCAAAGGTATTAATCTCTGTGAGTTTAATGGAGGACGTTGGTTCCACTTTTAGAGGTTGTTCGACGAGTAACGTTTGGGTATTGTGATAACAGTTCATTACTTCAACTATGCTGTACCACTCTCTTGCTCGATATATTCCAACAGAAAAAAAATCTTGTAGATTGGGTTTAACTTCTATTGCTTTAAGAGGAGTCAGTACCAATATTTGCAAGTTTCATACATTTTTCAATGCGAATTTCTCGCAAGCTATTTGTACTATAATAATGATTTGTACGTTAAAATAAAGGTAACGAAAAGGTCTAGTAAATAACGTCGAGAAAATTTAAAAAAAAAAAGAGTATTGGATTTGAGATATTAGCTCGGGAACTTGTAAAAATAAAAACTGAAGTTTTTTAAATCAAATTCCTGCTAGTAGTTATTCTCCTTTCTTTAGATTGTGACTATTTTAGAAAGATAAAGCCCAGATCTAGCAAATAACGTAGAGTTTTTTTTTAATTATTTGACTCTAATAGTATTTCGTTCAAAGTTGTTGAAATACAAAGAAAAATAGTATATTTCTCAATTATGTGCAAAAAAACTTTAGAAGAGTTAAGTCTCGTTAAAAAATTTCAACTTCTTTGAACTGAAAATTTTGAGTTTTCGTCGAGATGTCTCTAATGTAACTTGTGGTCTAGGTCTAGGCTAATTTTATATGACTTTTCTCAATTTCAGGACACAAACCTACGTATAGTAAATTTTATTGCCTACAGGCTCGCTGGTATCTAAATTGAAACTTTTGCTGAGTACTGATTCCTCTTAATGTAAAGCTCTCCAGATTGTTTTTCTGCCGGTATTTTGACCGTCGGTTTAAAATTAGCTGGGACCTCGTACTACTGGGAAATAGATTTTTTTAAACTGTATTGTAATAGTGGCATTCTTATTTATTAAAAGTAGATTGACGAGATCGATCTGTGTGCCTAATACTGTGAGTGTATCTAACCGTTAGGACAAAGAAATATCTGTGAAAACGAAAAACTAAAAATCGAATTTTTCTTTACTGGTTAAACTTTTTGAGGTTGTGTAGAGTTATTTGTTTATTTAGTATGTGTTTACTCAAAATGGTGGTTATAACAGGGGGCTCTGTGTACAAATATTTAATCTTTTTGGTGGATAAATTCTAGACTCAAGAAAGAGGAAGATGCTCCTATAGAAATTAAGAACTTCAACGGTCGTCCCAACGGGAAGATATCAGAGACGTGGCGTCTTTGGAAGCAAGGGAACCATTGCATTGGTTTTCCAATTTATTTTAATTAATAGAAATTAAAATGACAGCAAATATAATATTACGACAAAAAATTTCTACAAAATATTTTCATTAAAAAAAATTTTCTCTAAAAGCCTTTTATTCCTTCACTGTAAACTATCAATGAGAAACAATAATGTAATTAGAGGTGGGAAAGTCCTACTGTCTCTAGAGCCGTAAGTATTGCGCTCAGCAAACAATTCTACATCTGGACTGATTCGTGTGTTCTGTCATTCTGTTAGGACAAAACGAGGCATTCCGTTTCTCTCATTTTACGTTCACAGTAGGTTAAAAGTTTTAGCCAGTATTGTCGTAAGATACAGAATGAGATTTTTGATAAATCTTAGTACAAGCAAACTAAAAAATTGAATGCTGCTCTTGATATGATCTTCGGAATAAGCCTTGATTTTAAGGAATTAATAAACGTATTTTATCACGCACGTAGAAGGACTTAACCGATTTAATTTTCTAAAATATTTTTTCTTCGTCAAGCAATATTCAATATAAACCAAACCTTACTTGAAACAATAGAAATAACCGTTATTAAATAAAAATTATACACAATGATATGTAGTAAGACATACCTACAATTATACTCATTTATATAAGATTTATTTTTATTGCAAGAATCTAACTAAATCAATTTGTACCTTATATTATTTCAAAATTGGCTTATGTACGATTGTATTGTAACTATGCATAATTGCAATTTAACTGAATATGTTTGAATAAGAAGAATTATTTACTTGTAAAAAAACTTCCATTCTAATTTTAGCCCTGTCAACGCTGTACTCAAAAATTAATATACATGGAACCTTAATTATCGTAGTTTTTCACAGAAATTGTTGCTAATATGGTTGGATACAGATTTTACCTCTTCTATTTTATTCGAGTATTCTTTCAATTTATAGTTAGTATGAGAATTACCAATTTCTGTGGAATTCTCGTTTTATATAGTTTTCTTTTAATTTTCGTGATAATCGTAATTTCGTATTCTGCATTTGGTTTAATTTAATTTTAAATAAAAATTGTTTGTAAAATTAAGCTGTGCTTTAAGTGTTGTATTTTGTTTGATGTGGAAAAGAGTTATAATAGAATTTAAGATGTCAAGAAAAACCAGTGAAGTATAGAATCATTTTTCCTACATTGACACTGAAAATCAGAAAGCGAAATGCAAGTACTGTTCCAATGTGCCACAAACTTTCCGTGGTTCAACAGCAAATCTCGTGAGACATATTTGAAAACCAGACATCCGCCTGTGTGTATATATAGAAAAAATAGTGGTAGTCTCAATCCTACTGTTCAGCCTAGACCTAGTACTGTATCGGAAATAGAAACCCAACGTCAGGGTGAAACTCAGACTACTGGAGATAAAGTTGCTGATGTAACATCTGGATCTGGATAGGTAATTCCAAAACCAACTCTGTCAGCCACTACAAACTACATGATATGTAAGCAACCGATTCTTATTTAAAAAAAAAAAAGCTAGGAACTAGATGCTCCGCTAATTAAAATGATAACTAAAGAATACTATCCATTTAACATAGTTAAAAACCACGAATTTATAGCTTTTGTAAATATTCTCTGCCCAGGTTGCAAGCTACCTACTAGAAAAACTGCATCGAATAGCCCAATTCCGCAGTATTATGAACCTGTCAAGAATAGGGCTGCCGAAGCTTTACAGAAGTCTACTTCTGTCTGTTTAAGAACCGATAGATGGACGTCAATCAACAACGAAAGTTTTATTGCTCTAACGGTGCACTTTTTGAATGACAAGACAGATGAAGTCCTCTTAATTAGAATGTACGTCATTTCATGAAAGACATACCTCAGAAAAGCTTTGCGCATTCCTAGAAGCAGATATTAACGCCTGGGACTTGCGAAATAAGGATCCGGCGATTATTACTGACAATGCTGCGAATGTAACAGCTGCTGTTCGTCTTGGTCTATGGCGACATATTCCTTGCTGTGTTCATAATATACGTTTCAAGTCAGTTGATAATTTTTAGCGCGGTACATATTTGGGCAATTTTCTAAAAAATAATTTCACTTTTTTGCTATTCATACACAACATGCATCATGTATGTGTGCAAGTTTTTTATAAATTTTAATGGCAAGTTTCTCTCCTATATAGAAACTTCCTTCACAATAAAAAAAAATAACAGGCCCTCATACCAACCGCCTCTAGCGACTGTCAAAAGCAGACTAATTTATTTACAAATGCGAAAATTTGTGAGCATGATATGTTTTATCTGCGCTGGGATACACTGTTAGAAAAATGAAATTTTGAAATTGCTTTTCAGTCAAATTTATCGTACAGAAGTAAATTGCATTCCAGATTTTAGAACGTTTTAATATTCTTAATTATTGTGAATTTCAACAATTAGAAATTTTAGAGAAATTGTTATGATTTTTTGGTTCTAAAGAGATATATCAATAACACATCGAAAAAACTGCAATGCAATGCAACATAGGAACAAACAAAAAATTGAAATAGTTAAATAGAACAAAAAAATTAAATATTATATAGACGTTTTTTTTAAAACATGCTTAGAAACGTAACCAACAAAATGCTCAGGCATATTATTAAGAGCGATGTACGCGCGATTAATAAGTTCGTACATGATAAAGTTAGACCTGCATATAGGAGTTACCATGCAACATATGTAGCCTTATCTTTATTCTGAAGAGAAAAATGTGATTTGCAAATTGACATCACTTCACCTTGTAGAGGGAGGCTTGGCCTGGATTTAACCGTAGTCCAATTTTTTTCAATTGGATTTAAATCGGGGTGCTACGGTGGTAGACGTAGTAATCTTGTTCAAACTTGCTGTGATATGATGCACTATCAAGCACTATCACTGAAGGTCGTTCCAAATTAAGAAGAACATGATGTTCCAACCACTTTGAGAAGTTCTCAAAATTCATATCGTCATGATAATCATATGATTTAGTCTCTTTTCACTGCCTACATGGGCTACAATTAATCTATTACCTTTAGATTTAGATTTAACTCCTTCATTGCTGTCATCTGTCCAAGCTAAAGATTTTGTGTGGTCCGCATGTATGTAGATTTCATCTAAATAAACAATATCATAACCACCGGACCGAAATTCTCTTATTTTTCTAATGAAATTTATTCGCAATAAACGTATACCGTGACGTTCGCATAACAGCTTCCTATTATCCTGTGTTTTTTTTAAGCTAAGACCCAAGGACCTCAATACTCTCCACATTGGTGTTTTACTTAGAGGGAGCTTAAAATCTTTATTCATTCGTAATGCTAAGCGTTTTATTGTCACGACAAGTCCTTCAGTTCTGTGGAAATCATACGCGATTTGTTTTATTACTGATAATTGATCACAAGTAAGGCCAATTATGGGTTTACGATGACTGTGTTTGTTCGGAGGCGATTTTAACTTCGACGACTTTTTTCCTTCCGCAATTATGCGATTGTTTGTTGCCGCTGATACTGCTGTCAAATTCACCGTTTCGGTTACCGCTAATCTCGATGAATACATTCTCGAACGTTCTTTCATCTTTTTAAATATGTGCAAAACAATTGCACGAGTCTGTCCTTTGACTTGTTTCCCTTTTTTTAAATACTCCATAATTCAAATATCAAATAATACTTTTAAATGTCCCTTTTCATTTGACCTAACAAGTCCTGATCACTTTTTTATTTGCTAAGAATATTCTTTATAAATGCTAAAAAATGTTAGGTATTTTATTTTATTGATTAATGATTAATCAAAAACTTCAAACGAACTCCTTCAAAATCTATCACTGAAGTGATGTGGTAAAAATTTATCGTGGACATCGTTAAATATGTATAAAAGGGGGATTCCTGATATAAAGCAGGGACCACTTATATGTATAACATAGACTGCTTTATTGTCTATTTCATTTGGGTCAACTTTGGTTGGCAGGGGTGGGACAATTATTCTTATTTCAAGTTTCAATTTCGCTTTAAATTCATATATTTCAAATTCAACAAATTCCAAATACATTCAAAATTATTACTTTTGTTAGAAGTCTATCTGTTATAAGCAATTTCTGTCTGCCCATCCATACATTCCTAAGAAAGCAGGAAGTGTTCTTCCCTTTACCTCTATGTGAAAATAGAAAGAATTACTTTCCTGTAAATTTATAATTATATAAGAAAGCAAAGCAGGCCCAAACATATATCATATATACCTGTTACCTGCAGTACTCTAGTATGTAACTTTTAGAATTTTTACCTTTTCAGCAAGATAAAAAAATAAGAAAATAAAAATATTAGAAAGAAAAAAAAACACAACTTTTGATTTTAAACGTTTATTAGAAAAAATAAAGCTTTCTCGACTACGACCGACTTGTACGTAAATTAAAAAACAGACTGACTTTCTTGTTAACTTCAACTTTTCATTAGGTTCTTCATCGAGTAAGAAAAAAATGCTTGCTTCTACAAAATTACAAAATGTGCGTGTGAGAAAATGATTTAAAATGTTATTTGATACTTTTGTTTTTCACAAAAGTATTTTCCGGTGGAGGAATAATTTAAAATGTTATTTGATACTTTTGTTTTTCACAAAAGTATTTTCCGGTGGAGGAATAATTTAGCTGAGTCTGCGTGCTTTTGATTATGTGAAAAAAAAGGGTGAATCATCTGGGGACGTGATCCGCCCTTCCTTAAGATTCTTCTCCGAAGAATTGAATGATTTTAATTCGATTTTAACATTTGATCCCTTTTTAGGATGTTGTTTAATTAGGAAGATTACAATCATTATGATTGAAATTATTATTATTACGGAGATCGTGCTGAACATAATTCGTTCATGAAAGACGCCTCTGTGTTTTGAGATTTCGATTACTTTTCTATTATTCAAATGTTTAATGTGTAAATCTTCTAATGAAAAGTTCATTACAATATTTTTGATAGTTAAATTGTTGAAATTTGGTATTATGAAATTTTCGTTAAATACATAATTTTCGTATGATACATTGTTGATTTGAAGTTTGCAGTTTTCGAATTTAATTTAATTGTTTTCTGATACGTTTATTTCAAATGTGTTACAGTTATGAATTATGCTTGTATTTGGCATATTTTTTGTATTACTTATCTGTTTTATTTCGGTTTTGTTATTCATTTTGAAATTACATTTGGCAAGAGCACCTGACATGAGTTTTCTGCAATTTTTAGATTTTTCTTTAATATAACATTTTCTTCATTTTCATACAATTCCTTTTCATTCATTAAAAATACTTT
The DNA here is from genome assembly GCA_963924295.1 of Dioctria rufipes. Lineage (NCBI taxonomy): Eukaryota > Metazoa > Arthropoda > Insecta > Diptera > Asilidae > Dioctria > Dioctria rufipes. The sequence goes on from OZ002741.1 coordinate 118,208,683, forward strand.
GTTTTTTTAAGTCTACTTCAAGATTATTTTTAATTGGTATTGGTTCAATGAAAGCTCTATGAAACTTACTATCAGAATAAATTGGTAGCATTAATATGAATACAATATGGTCATTATACAAGATTACTGAAGTTTTTACGTACATCATATCTTTAATTGTAATGTTGTATATTTCAACCTCCTCTGTAGTCAGAATATCTCTGCCTATAACTCCTAGCCTGCTTAACATTAGATTTTCTTTGACTTTCCTGACTTGTTCTCTTAGCAATTGAATATCATATTGAATTTGGAATGCGTGTTGCATGTTTTCTATTTCTATTGTTTCTTTATTAATTTTATTAGCTAAGTATGATAATTGATTATTAATTTGTGTTTGCTGTGTGTTAATATGTTTCGTTATGTTTGTTATGGCTTCGTTAAAATTTTCGTTGATGTGGACTTGATTATTTAAGTTTTGTATGAGTTCGTCGTTATCTTTGTCTATTGCGTTTAATTTTTCGTTTATTTCTTTTTCGTCGTCTGAGTCCATTACTCCTGCTATGTATTTTAATCCTTTACCTACTATATTCATTAGACCTCTTTTATTCTTATTATGTAGTACTAAATTTTCTATTTCTTCAGCTAGAGACATAAAATTATGCTTCATCGCTAAATACCCGCTTCCATTTCTTAATTTTTCTATATTATTCTCAATAATAGCTAACGTTTTCGACCATGAGTTTAAGTTAAATATTTTCTTATAACCTGTTATAACCTGTGATCTTGAATCATCACGTATCCTTGCCCTTCGTTTAAGTTAAGTACTTCGATTTTTTGCGCCTGTTCTCTTGTCGCCGTCAGTATTATTATTATTGCCAACACTGTCACCTGGAATAGTAATAGTTTCGTATTTGTATTTACGTTTGACTTGGTCTTTATAGTATTTAATTCCGTTCTTGTCCTTATAATAGTCATCACTTGTTTTATCTTTTAGCTTTTTGTATTTTGGCTGTAGTTTAAATGTCTTTGAAATTTCGTTTCTTGACTTCACATTCTGATGATTACTATCAGTTAAAATTACATTTTCCCTATTCCTATTTATTTTATCAATATACCTTTTTTTATTTTTCTGGACCTTATTAGCTATTTCTTCACACTCTTCTGCTGTAATTTCCGTTAATAAAACCTTAATGTTTCTTTTTCGTAGTAGAATGAATGGTTTTATTATAAGTTTCTAATGCTTTTAAAACTAAGTTATCTAAATTTTGATTGTCTGTATTTTTGGTGCTAGTTTTTAATATTCTAATATGTTCGTTTAAAGTCGAATGATATCGTTCGATGTCTGCATTACCTGTGTGCCTTTGTGCGGTTGTGGTGTGAACTTCTATATTATTTTCCGCGAAATATTGTTTTAACTTTTGTACTGTGAAACCAGGTTCTCCATCTATTACGATTTTTCTCGGTACTCCCATCATTGCGGTTCTCGATTTCATTGCTTCTAATAAATCTACCCAAGACCTACTTCTTAATTTATGCATTGTTACGTGTTTTGTAAATTTATCAATTACTGTTAAGTACATTGTTTGTCGATTTGCAATCCAGACGTCAATATGTAAAATTTGGTCTCAGTTACTTCGTCTCAGTTACTTTATACAAGGGTTAATAGGGATTTCTTTCAAATTTTGAAATGTTACAAATTTCGCAATTATTTAAAACTCTACCTATCTTTTCTTTTAATTTGGGAATGTAGTAAGTTTCCTTGATTTCTTCATATGTTTCATTTATTCCCCTGTGATTAAATTCTTCATGCGTATTGGATATTATTTCTAATTCCCTTTCTTCATCTTCAATATCTTCTAGGAGTTTGCTACTCTTGACGAATTTTAGTAGTTTATTATTGCCGAAATATTTCAAATAAGTATCTTGAAATTGTGCAAATAAATGGTCATCGTTTGAGTATACTACGAAAATACCCTTGGATGGCAAATATTTTTTTAAGAGATCAGTTACACTTTCTTCATTGAATATTTTTAATTCTATGAGAAGTCTTCTTTTACCGAATGGTTTACGCAATTTGTGACAGCTAATTCTGTCGGTTTTGTTTAATATAATTTGGGTTTTGAAGATATTTACGGGACTATAAACGATTGGGATATGATTTGAACTATCCTCTCTCGCACTGTGAATTGTTGCTCCCGTCGAAGAGTTACTATTATTTTCTATTTCGTTGCCTTCATTCTCTCCTGTACAGCTATGGATGCAATTTTTTGCAATTCTAATGCAAACCATTGTTGGCAATTCTTACCTCGATATGCTCTGTAATATGAGAGCTTAGCATCATGTTTGCAGTGGAAATAGAATCCTATGCTGTGAACTTCATGTTCCTGGATTCGCTGTGTATTTTGATCGTTTCCCTGAATCGGCTTCAATATTGACTCAAGATCTCCATACACACAAAACGGGACTGGATTTTTATGGTTATAATTCTTATATTCCAGCCATTTCTTTTCCTCTGATGGAAACATAATCCTGCAATCATTTTGTTTCTGGCATTCGGGGGTGTGTGATGCTAATTTTTCTTCAGAGTAAAAGTAGAGCAAACATCTCTCGCATATATACACTCTATAGTTACATTTTCAAGTTTGTTTCGATACAAGGCGCGAAAGATCTTTAATCCAGCAGAAATGATATCTGCCAGCATCGTCATCATCATCATTCATATAATCATCATCCTGGTCATAGTCATCTTGTAGCATTAGGAGATTTACATGTCGCTCCATCCTGCGTTTCGTAAGTCTAACTGGAACTGTGGTGAAGAAACGCTCTTTCTCTAGGATGAATACGTTAACTGATAAATCGTTCTGTCCTTCAAATTGTTTAATCTGGTCAAGCGTAATGGGAAATGTTATTCCAGTTAAATTTAGTACTGTCGAGTAATGTGGATACGATGAGGTCCTATCGGAGCAAACATTTGCTCCCGCAGGATATAGCGCTGATGTTAATGCCCACGCGAAGCATGCTTCATCACTATTTTTCACATTAATGCATGCTTTCTTTGATGCAATTTCCTTTGGTAAGGGCATATACGAAGATCCTCGGAGTTGTTCAAACTTGTTGATGTATTATAAAGTGCACTGCCCACCACTGTCTTTTCCCTGGAATTCTTCCAGCTGAGTGTGTATTAGATCCAAAATGTTTGATTTAAACCACTCCTCCAAATTATCATCGGCACTAATCGGAGCAGTTCTTGCTTGAAAATATTTAATGTCTTTTATAATTTCATTGTCACCAGTTTCTTTAACAAATTCACCGCATATTAAAATAATGTTTTAAGGTATTTTTAACAAGACGCGTAAATAATTTGGCAGCGTCTTGCATAAATAGCTTCAGATCGATTTAAATTTGCAATAACACCTTGCCGAATTCTGTCTGCGAACGCTGTCTTTATTTCCTCCCACTTTACAAAATCACTTCTTCTTACGCGCTGTGTGATTCCTCCACCTCGACGGGGAGTTCTCAATAGTGCTTTCAATGCTTTAATTTGCTCAAGACAGCTCTCGAAATATCGTTTCCGAGCACTCTTTTTGCACTTCCGAAATGCAACTTGGAATTTATGTATATTTCTATTGGACTTTTTAACAATATACTCTTTATTCTCTGAATTTGTTAAACACTTCAACACATCCTTCCGCAAGTTTTTAATTATTTCAGAACTTTTACTTACTAGCGCAGTTGTCATTTTTTTTTTATTTTTTTTTTTTTTATGTTTTTAAACTATCACTGAGACTCACTAGAACTGACTGATGCTCCCCAAGAGTTTGCTTGGGCTTTTATAGGAACAGTTTGTTAACATGAATGATCCTGCTGCTGCAATAATCATTGCACAGGATGAATTCCAACGAATTTGCTTACAGGCTGGGATGATATCGAATTACACGATAAACCAACAAACATAAATCATTCAAATTAATTTGATTACTTTATTCTGCTGGTCGAATTTGCAAATATGAGTAAGATTGTTTACATGAATGCATTTCAAGATAAAAAAGAAAATGTGAAAATTTGTTTACTTTATGTGAATTCCAATGAAACGTTTCGATCGTTAAAATTCTTGGAACAATAAAATTTTTGACTGCCTACAGGAAGTGTGGCATCAAATTACATGAAAAGAATAAATGTGCTGATATTGCTTAAATTTGTTTACACAGGTGTGCATGACTCATTCAGCTAAAATGCGAATTTTTAAACAGGAAGTTTACACAGGTGTGTATGAACCATTCCGCTTAAATGCGAATTTGTTTACAGCGGTGATATGAAGTTACATCAGGGGAAGCATGCCTAATATTTGGTAAACATTTAATATTTGATACCCAGAACCCCCCATAGAAAGTGATCCAGAAGTTCTGATATCTACAAATTCTAAGACATCTTCAAGTAAGAAAACAGTAAATCCAAGGAAACATCATGCTGATATCTACAACTCCCCAGAGTAACTTGAATTATTAATAATATTAACTGTATCTGAAAAGGTAAAATCTCTAATATCTCGAAAACCAGAGCCCGTAGAGGATTTCTGATAAGACTTTTCAGTACACGCACAACCCTACACCGAAAATTTTCTAGGTTTTAATTTCCATTCTTACCATCCCAAGCAGCCGTGATCTCTTTTTAGATATCGAATATCATGATCACTCTTGTTTATAAAAGATACATACAGAGCACAACTTATGCCATAGTTGTTGTTGATTTTTTTTATCAGCAAAAGAAATTTTCAATTATAACTACTCATCTAAGACAAAATATCAGTTGTTGTTTTTTCAGCTAAAGAAATTGGGAATCTTTCATAAATATGTTTACTTTACTCGGGCCTGTGCGAATTTTGTTTACATTATTCGACTGGGATTTTGTTTACATTTTTTAGCTGTACGAATTTGTTTACATTACTCGGCTGTCCGAATATATCTATGCAAGGAACCAAATTATTAGCATTACACCTGCAAAGTCAACATATCTACCTACATTCACACCAACCACCTTCGCCTGAGTTATTTTTAGATATATCATCAAATTTTTAATCCACAACTTAGGTTATAGTTGTTGTAGCTTTTGTTTTTTCAGCTACTAATATTAATTACACTGAGAAGGTAAGATCACTAATATCTCGAACCGTAGAGGATTTCTGATGAAAATTTTAGTCCCTAGTACTGACATGAACAAAAAATATCCTAGGAATTATTATTAATATTAATTAGTGCGAATTTTGTTTACATTACTCGGCTGCGATTTTGTTTACACTATTCGGATATGCGAATTTGATTATCAGCCTGAAGACGGACATATCCAAGTCAATATACCTACCTACATACATGGTAGAGCGCCTCGGATTTTACAAAAGCAAGCGTTCTCGGTTCGATTCCAGCAAAAATCCAACATTATTTTATTAAAAATTCAGCTAAGACAAGAGCTTGAACAGCTTACCGGGGAAGACCAACTTACTAGTTGATGTCATCTCCTGGTCAGCCAGACGATACGAAAGGAATTCCCCAGGCAGGCCCTGTGACGTAGACCCCTAGACGGAATCCCCCTCAGTGGCCCAGAACCCAGTCTAGAGCCAGCAAAATAGTTTGCATTTTCCGGACACTTTTTGTATGGAAAAAGTGTTCCAGAACCTGTTTAGCGTAACTACTTAGTTGAAAATAGGATAATGTCGTCTAAGTACACTAGACAGGTCACGTCCCCACAAGATTCACCCTTTTTTTCACATAATCAAAAGCACGCAGACTCAGCTAAATTATTCCTCCACCGGAAAATACTTTTGTGAAAAACAAAAGTATCAAATAACATTTTAAATTATTCCTCCACCGGAAAATACTTTTGTGAAAAACAAAAGTATCAAATAACATTTTAAATCATTTTCTCACACGCGCATTTTGTAATTTTGTAGAAGCAAGCATTTTTTTTCTTACTCGATGAAGAGCCTAATGAAAAGTTCAAGTTAACAAGAAGTTCAGTCTGACGTACAAGTCGGTCGTAGTCGAGAAAGCTTTATTTTTTCTAATAAACGTTTAAAATCATAGTTGTATTTTTTTCTTTCTAATATTTTTATGTTCTTATTTTTTTTATCTTGCTGAAAAGATAAAAATTCTAAAAGTAGCGCAGTCGGTAGGATGTTCACGAAAGGACATCCAGTGCAAAAAAAAATAATAGAAATGAAATTGTTATTCAGTGCAAATGCTGTTAGAATAATTCTGTGCGAAACAAAATTTTTTTTTACAACATTTTTCATTTCCGAAGTAAGGAAACATCTGAAAAATTGTTAACAAAATTTGTTAGTATTTGCCATCTTTTCGGAGTACGTGTAAAGTGGAAGTGAAAATTCCAATAATAAAACACGGTTAATTTTAATTATTTAACTACACGAACCTGAAAAAAAAAGAAAAAGCTCTATAATAAAACAAAATAAATTAATCAGTTAAACAAATAAATAAAATAAATTAATTGGTTGCGAATTTCCGAAATCCTGAAATCGAAAGTAAATTGTCAAAAAATTTATAAAAGTGGAGAATAAAATCAGGAAAAATAAAATAAAAGACCAGCGACATCGACTAATGAACAACAACAGGCCCTTGCCGCCAGTGGAAGAGAATTCACTGGACCAAGTAAAACCAGAAGAAGTACAAGCAGACGACAGCTGTAATATCATCATCAATAATCAGCAAGAACCAAAAATTAATTCCCAAATCAGCAGCAACCTACTAAAAACCGGTCAATTAACTCTCAACGTACACGAAGGAGGAACCAACACCATAAACACGATGACACAAGTAAGCCTAGATCCAATAAAATATTTGAGTCAATTGCCTATAGAGACGACCTTTATAATTTTACAAGTTTAGTAGATAGGGTTTTTCTTTTATTAGCTAAGTATGATGAGCTGAGCCAAAAAATATTTTTTGACATAATTAAAAGCAGATTAATCGGAAAAGCTCGAGAAATAATTTAAATAAATAATGGTGTTACAAAGTGGCAAGAGGTGAAAACTCTTTTTGTTCAACATTTCGGTGATAGGTTAAGTGTCGATCAACTTTTCGATGAACTTAGATTCATAACATTTAAAACGAATTGTGTAGATTTTTATAATGAATTAAATGCTATGCTACGCAGGTTAAATAATAAAACAAAATTTGAAAATAGTGCCGAAACTGAAACAAAAAGTAATTGCAAAACAGCTCTTAGAATTTTTCAAAACAAGTTACCATAGCCAATGAGGGATCTGTTATATTGCAGGCAACCAGATAGTTTAGAAGCCGCTATGCAAATTTTATACGAAACTGGCTATACTTTCACTAGGGTTAATGTAGGTCGAAATAGTAACTTCAATCAAAATAATCGAACTAACTATAGTAACAATCGAAATGATAATTCAAATTACGACAGAAATAAAAAGAATTCGAATTCAAATAATAACAATAGTTACTGGAGGTATCAGAATCAATCAAATCAAAGATTTGAACTTCCTAAATCCGACAGGTACAGACAAAATTATCAAACTCAAACCAACAACAATACGACTATTAACAGAAACGACACCGTAGAACCGATGGACGTTGACACATCGACAATCAACAGACGTAATTATAACTTCGAAGAACATCAACACGATAGAAACGAAAATTTTCAATTAATAGCCTCCAATATCCGGTCCTACTCTATAACTTTTAGAATTTTTACCTTTTCAACCAGATAAAAAAATAAGAAAATAAAAATATTAGAAAGAAAAACAACACAACTTTGATTTTAAACGTTTATTAGAAAAAATAAAGCTTTCTCGACTACGACCGACTTGTACGTAAATTAAAAAACAGACTGACTTTCTTGTTAACTTGAACTTTTCATTAGGTTCTTCATCGAGTAAGAAAAAAATGCTTGCTTCTACAAAATTACAAAATGCGCGTGTGAGAAAATGATTTAAAATGTTATTTGATACTTTTGTTTTTCACAAAAGTATTTTCCGGTGGAGGAATAATTTCGCTGAGTCTGCGTGCTTTTGATTATGTGAAAAAAAAGGGTGAATCTTCTGGGGACGTGACCTGTACATAAGAAATATTTCACATGCCTGAGATTTAGAAAAATTAAGCAAACGAAAAAGTCCTGCAATTTTGCAGTGTACTCATTTCATTCTCTCTTTGCTTGTACATAAATTTTAAAGTGGGCGACGACTGGTACCTACTGCGTATCCAGGGTAATTATCAACTATGTTGACACGCTGAATTTGGCCGTACAATCAAGCTTGAAGGAAAGTAAAACAGTGGTCCTCAAAGTAAAAACAATCGTATAGTTTTATAAGCAGAGCTCCACAGCGATTGAAAGACTATTGGAAATCCAGGACCAAATGAAATTGCCTCGACTCAAGTTAAAACAGGATGTCATCATTCGCTGGAATTCAACGTATGATATGCTTTTCCGGATATTAAAGACTAAAGATGTTGTTTTATCCACATTGGCAATACTTAAGAGTAATTTGGAGTTATTAAGTGAAAATAAATGGGAAATCGTAGAGCAAAACTGTGCTGTGCCAGAAATTTTTACCACGGTGACAGGAGAAATTTCCAAAGAAAAAACAATTTTATTGTCTAAGACAATTTCCTTTTCTAATGTAATGGCAAAACAAATGGACAAATTCCTGAATCAAGAAATGAGACCGGAAGCGGTTAAAGCGGTCTTTAAAGATCAAATAGGAATTCGTTTTCGAAGTGTTATATATGTATATATCCCTCTCTTTTTATTATACAGGGTGTTCCGAATTAGAATGGCAATATGAAGGAGGTGACAGATATCGGTAAGGAATGAAAAAAGAATTTATGGGAGGGGGGGCTTATCTTCACCACCCTGGGAGTTACGGGGGTTTGAAGTTTTTTTTTTTTTTGAGTAAATGCTTCAACATATTTTCCAATATCTCCTAGGTTTTTTAAGATATCGGAATGAATCTTTTTCTAGACGATGGCTAATCAAATGCATATTCAGCAGATGTGGAATGCTTTCTCGTGTTGCCAATTTCTTCGGAGTTCAGTCTTGAAGGAAGTATATGCGGACCAATCAGCAAATTTCCTATAATGCCTGCCCACACGTTAAATGCAAATCTATGTGATGATGATCGACGAGACGCACGAAGATTTTCTGCAGCCCACACATATTGGTTGTGGCAGTTTGTCATACCAGATTTCGTGAACTGGCATTCATCTGTCCATAAAATGTGGCCCAAAAATGTATATTCTTCCACGTCGCGCACAAGAATCCAATTGCAGAACTCTCTTAGCTTCCCAAAATCCGTATGTAAAAGGTCCTAAACAGGAGTTAAATCGTATGGGTGCATCCTGCTATTTGTGGTGAAACTCCAGTCTGAAAAGAAATTCTTCTTATACTTATTGCAGGGTCGCTCCATATAAGATCTTGAACTCGTCCTTCCGCTTCGACCATAAATGCTGATCGTCGCGCGTCTTCTCTTCGTCTCCTGACTATTCCACTCTTCCGCAATCTTTGGTAAATTACTGAAAACACGGAGTTGTGTAGTAGTCTACGTTGAGGGAATGCTTCACAATAAAGCCTTTGAGTCTCGGGACTACTTCCTAGAGCAGTGCCGTAAAAATGTACAAAATCAGCGCATCCTTCGTTACTACCGGACATTTCTTTTTTATTTATAACTTTATATTATTTATCAGTTGATGTGGACTAATGATTACATATTTAGTAAAACTGCAATTTATATTCTAAGCTACACCTAATTATCCACACCCTAGCATGAAATTATCTTTACTTTGACCACAAACCATAGAGGATAATAAAATTTATGGATCAAAATAAACTTACAAAAATAGAAGCAATGGTATGAAAATGTAAATATTCGAACCGCAATATTTCCAAGTAATGCAGGTCCCCTAAAAACAATCCTTTAGATTACCTGCAATTAGACCAAAAACTGGACTTGATTTGTGATTTGCTTTAAACTTTAGTATGTGATTAATCAAGTGTACATAGGTTAGTGCAGTTGCGGTACAGTCACCAGATGCGGTACAGTCACCTGATTATTATCATTTTTTCCGAATATATTTGCTGTTTTATTAGATTACTGAACATTGTTGTAGCTATTTCGTAAAAGGATTTCCATTTTTCTTCACTTTGTTCTGGTAAAACCTTAAATTCATAAAATGGGATTCAGGTAAGGCCTTTAGATTTTACGTTATGATTTGAGAGCGGTCAAGTATTTTTGAGTGCAGTGAAGACTGACTTGTTGAGCACCGATTGGGCTTTCTTTCGAGTCGAAAAAAAATAAAAAAATAATAGGGTAAAATATCGCGATAATTGCGTTTGAATTCGAAAAAAAAAATTTGTTGACCCAAAATTTGCGCTTTGATCTATAACTCCGAAGACATTAACCACAGAGAAACTTTTAGATCTACTTACATTGTTTGTCGATTTGCAATCCAGACGTCAATATGTAAAATTTCATCTCAGTTACTTCGTCTCAGTTACTTTATACAAGGGTTTATAGGGATTTCTTTCAAATTTTGAAATGTTACAAATTTCGCAATTATTTAAAACTCTACCTATCTTTTCTTTTAATTTGGGAATGTAGTAAGTTTCCTTGATTTCTTCATATGTTTCATTTATTCCCCTGTGATTAAATTCTTCATGCGTATTGGATATTATTTCTAATGCCCTTTCTTCATCTTCAATATCTTCCAGGAGTTTGCTACTCTTGACGAATTTTAGTAGTTTATTATTGCCGAAACATTTCAAATAAGTATCTTGAAATTGTGCAAATAAATGGTCATCGTTTGAGTATACTACGACAATACCCTTGGATGGCAAATATTTTTTCAAGAGATCAGTTACACTTTCTTCATTGAATATTTTTAATTCTATGAGAAGTCTTCTTTTACCGAATGGTTTACACAATTTGTGACAGCTAATTCTGTCGGTTTTGTTTAATATAATTTGGGTTTTGAAGATATTCACGGGACTATAAACGATTGGGATATGATTTGAACTATCCTCTCTCGCACTGTGAATTGTTGCTCCCATCGAAGAGTTACTATTATTTTCTATTTCGTTGCCTTCATTCTCGTCCTCGTTTATTTCATTATTATGGATTTCTATTCTAGAAAGACCGTCTGCTACATTGTTATCTTTACCTTTGACATATTCAATATCGTAATTATATTCTCATAATTTTATAATATAATGGCAAGTAATTCTTTTTCTATTGTCGAATAGTTGATTTCGTGGTCATTAAGCGTCCTATTTGCGTAGCTAATGGGATGCCCTTCTTGTGACAGTACTGCCCCTAACGCGTAGTTTGACGCATCTGTTGTTAAGGTGAATTTTTTATTGAAATCCGGGAACCTGAGTATTGGTTCAGATGTAATTAGAGTTTTTAAAGTTTCGAAACCTCTAACATATTCTGGATCGTTGATGTTAATTTTCTTACCCTTTTTTAAATAAATCATCATGGGTTTTGCTCTCTTGGAATAGTCTTTTATAAATTTCCGGTAATAGCCCGTAATTTTTAAAAATGATTTTATTTGCTTGGTGGTTTTTGGGATATTGTATTTTATTATTGTTTCTATCTTTTTGGGATTTGGCTTTATACCTTCAGTGGATATTACATGACCTAAGAATTCCGTTTCTTTTCTTAAAAATTCACTCTTATCTAGTTATACTTTTAAATTGACTTCTTTTAATTTTGAAAATATTTTCCTTATAGAATCAACATGTTCTTCTAGGCTAGTGGAGTAGTTACGCTATACAGGTTCTGGAGCACTTTTTCCATACAAAAAGTGTCCGGAAAATTCAAACTATTTTGCTGGCTCTAGACTGGGTTCTGGGCCACTGAGTGGGATTCCGTCTAGGGGTCTACGTCACAGGGCCTGCCTGGGGAATTCCTTTCGTATCGTCTGGCTGACCAGGAGATGACATCAACTAGTAAGTTGGTCGCCCCCGTAAGTTGTTCAAGCTCTTGTCTAAGCTGAATTTTTAATAAAATAATTTTGGATTTTTGCTGGAATCGAACCGAGAACGCTTGCTTTTGTAAAATCCGAGGCGCTCTACCATGTATGTAGGTAGGTATATTGACTTGGATATGTCCGTCTTCAGGCTGATAATCAAATTCGCATATCCGAATAGTGTAAACAAAATCGCAGCCGAGTAATGTAAACAAAATTCGCACTAATTAATATTAGTAATAATTCCTAGGATATTTTTTGTTCATGTCAGTACTAGGGACTAAAATTTTTATCAGAAATCCTCTACGGTTCGAGATATTAGTGATCTTACCTTCTCAGTGTAATTAATATTAGTAGCTGAAAAAACAAAAGCTACAACAACTATAACCTAAGTTGTGGATTAAAAATTTGATGATATATCTAAAAATAACTCAGGCGAAGGTGGTTGGTGTGAATGTAGGTAGATATGTTGACTTTGCAGGTGTAATGCTAATAATTTGGTTCCTTGCATAGATATATTCGGACAGCCGAGTAATGTAAACAAATTCGTACAGCTGAAAAATGTAAACAAAATCCCAGTCGAATAATGTAAACAAAATTCGCACAGGCCCGAGTAAAGTAAACATATTTATGAAAGATTCCCAATTTCTTTAGCTGAAAAAACAACAACTGATATTTTGTCTTAGATGAGTAGTTATAATTGAAAATTTCTTTTGCTGATAAAAAAAAATCAACAACAACTATGGCATAAGTTGTGCTCTGTATGCATTTTTATAAACAAGAGTGATCATGATATTCGATATCTAAAAAGAGATCACGGCTGCTTGGGATGGTAAGAATGGAAATTATATGTATATATCATCCCAGCCTGTAAGCAAATTCGTTGGAATTCATCCTGTGCAATGATTATTGCAGCAGCAGGATCATTCTAGTTTACAAACCGTTCCTATAAAAGCCCAAGCAAACTCTTTGGGAGCATCAGTCAATTTTAGTGAGCCTCACTGATAGTTTAAAAACATAAAAAAAAAATAAAATAAAAATGACAACTGCGCTAGTAAGTAAAAGTTCTGAAATAATTAAAAACTTGCAGAAGGATGTGTTGAAGTGTTAACAAATTCAGAGAATAAAGAGTATATTGTTAAAAAGTGCAATAGAAACATACATAAATTTCAAGTTGCATTTCGGAAGTGCAATAAGAGTGCTCGGAAACTACATTTCGAGAGCTGTCTTGAGCAAATTAAAGCATTGAAAGCACTATTGAGAACTCCCCGTCGAGGTGGAAGAATCACACAGCGCGTAAGAAGAAGTGATTTTGTAAAGTGGGAGGAAATAAAGACAGCGTTCGCAGACAGAATTCGGCGAGGTGTTATTGCAAATTTAAATCGATCCGAAGCTATTTATGCAAGACGCTGCCAAATTATTTACGCGTCGTGTTAAAAATACCTTAAAATATTATTTTAACGTAAAGTTTCTACAACGTTTTGCGGTGAATTTGTTAAAGAAACTGGTGACAATGAAATTATAAAAGACATTAAATATTTTCAATCAAGACTGCTCCGATTAGTGCCGATTATAATTTGGAGGAGTGGATTAAATCAAACAATTTGGATCCAATACACACTGAGCTGGAAGAATTCCAGGAAAAAGACAGTGGCTGGGCACTGCACTCTATAATACATCTAGCAGTACACATCAACAAGTTTGAACAACTCCGAGGATCTTCGTATATGCCCTTACCAAAGGAAATTGCATCAAAGAAAGCATGCATTAATGTGAAAACTAGTGATGAAGCATGCTCCGCGTGGGCAATAACATCAGCGCTATAGCCTGCGGGAGCAAATGTTTGCTCCGATAGGACCTCATCGTATCCACATTACTCTACAGTACTAAATTTAACTGGAATAACATTTCCCATTACGCTTAACCAGATTAATTAATTTGAAGGACAGAACGATTTATCAGTTAACGTATTCATCCTAGAGAAAGAGCGTTTCTTCACCACAGTTCCTGTTAGACTTACGAAACTCAGGATGGAGCGACATATAAATCTCCTAATGCTACAAGATGACTATGACCAGGATGATGATTATATGGATGATGATGATGACGATGCTGGCAGATATCATTTCTGCTGGATTAAAGATCTTTCGCGCCTTGTATCGAAAAAAACTTCAAAATGTAACTATAGAGTGTATATATGCGACAGATGTTTGCTCTACTTTTACTCTGAAGAAAAATTAGCATCAAAAACCCCCGACTGCCAGAAACAAAATGATTGCAGGATTATGTTTCCATCAGAGGAAAAGAAATGGCTGGAATATAAGAATTATAACCATAAGAATCCAGTCCCGTTTTGTGTGTATGCAGATCTTGAGTCAATATTGAAGCCGATTCAGGGAAACGATCAAAATACACAGCGAATCCAGGAACATGAAGTTCACAGCATAGGATTCTATTTCCACTGCAAACATGATGCTAAGCTCTCATATTACAGAGCATATCGAGGTAAGAATTGCCAACAATGGTTTGCATTAGAATTGCAAAAAATTGCATGCATAGCTGTACAGGAAAAGCTGAACATCAGGCCAATGCAACCCCTGACTAAAGAGGAACGGCGATCACATATGGAAACTACTTGCTGTCATATATGTGAAAAACTGTTTGCAGCCGATGAGGAACGAGTTCGGGACCATTGCGACTTAACAGGTAAATACTGAGAATCATAATTCAATTCATTTTTTCATAATTTCTTTTAACAGGAAAATACCGAGGGCCAGCGCACAATTCATGCAATCTCATGTATCAAGACTGCTCCATAGTTCCAGTCATTTTTCACAATTTATCTGGATATGATGCTCACTTCATTATTAAGGATATAGCTACAGCCATTCCTGGGAAAGTGGATCTCCTACGAATAAATAAAGAAAGATACATTTCGTTCACCAAGCACTTTGAAGGCAGCCACATAAAATTCCGATTCATCGATTCCTTCCGTTTTATGTCAGAATCCTTAGATAAGCTATCATCATTGCTGCCAATGGACAAATTAAATATTACAAGAGCTGTATCGCAGGAATTGGATGACGATGACTTTAAACTACTTACGCGCAAAGGGGTCTTCTGAATCAAGATTGTAGCCTCCAAGACCCCTTCCCATATGACTTCGTTGATGATTGGACTAAATTGGATTTCCAACACTTACCAGCGCAGTAGCAATTCTATAATAAAATGACTGACATTGATATATCTGCTGAGGACTACAGCCGTGCAGAAAAGGTGTGGAGGACATTTGAAATACAGACACTTGGTGAATATTCCGATCTATACCTGAAAACTGATGTTATCCTATTGGCTGATGTTTTTGAGAACTTTCGAGAAGTGTGCATGAAGACTTACAATTTAGATCCGGCACATTATTATACCATGCCTGGTTTAACATTGGATGCTATGCTAAAATACCCCAAAGTGAAACTAGAGCTGATAACCAACGTAAATATACTGCTATTCATAGAGAGAGGTATTCGACGTGGTATAAGTCAATGCTCGAACAGATATAGTAAAGCAAATAATAAATATATGGATGATTTTGAGCCCGATGAGAAAGAGAAATACCTGATGTATTATGACGTAAATAACCTTTATGGATGGGCCATGTCACAGCATTTACCAACCGGAGGATTCAAATGGGTTGATGCTCCCAGTATCGACGTTTTCGAAATTCCTGATGATTCACCAATTGGATACATATTCGACGTCGACTTGGACTATTCTCAACATCTACATGATAAACATAAGGCTTTACCGTTTTGCTCTGATCATGCAGCACCACCTGGAGCAAAATTAGAAAAGCTTTTGACAACATTATATCCTAATTCTAAATATGTTATACACTACCGAAATTTGAAGCAATGCTTATCACATGGCCTTATCCTGAAAAAAGTGCGCCGGGTTCTTCAATTCAACCAATCAGCTTGGCTTAAACCATATATTGACTTAAATACCACCAAGCGGAAGGAGGCTACCAGCGATCATGTGAAGGATAGCTATAAGAAGATGAATAATGCAGCTTTTGGTAAGACCATGGAAAATGTTCGCAAGTATAGCGATATAAAGCTTTGCGTAAAGTGGGAAGGTCGCTATGGTGCAAAAGCTCGGATTGCGGCACCCAACTTCCACAGTGCAACGATATTTGATGAGAATTTAGTTGCTGTGGAATTAAGGCGACTCAAAATCTTGTTCAATAAGCCCCTCTATATTGGAATGGCAGTTTTGGAAATTTCAAAGATATGCCTCTATGATTTCCACTACAGTTTTATGCAGCGTGAATTTGGAGATAAATGTAAAATCATGTATACAGATACAGATTCTCTAATATATGAACTTGAAGAGAAAAATGCATATGAGTTTATGGCCGAAAATATAAACAAGTTTGATACAAGTAATTACCCAGAAGATAATCAATTCAATTTATCACTCATGAATAAAAAGATTCCTGGTCTAATGAAGGATGAGCTGAATGGGAAAATCATGAGCGAATTTGCAGGCTTGCGCTCGAAAATGTACAGTCTACGTATAAACGATGGTAAAACGTTAAAGAAAGCAAAAGGAGTAAACACTAATGTGGTCCAGAGGCATATCAATTTCGAAGACTACGTCGAATGTTTGCATAACAAGCGAGTATTAACTGCTAATCAGAGCTCCATACGATCGCATAACCATAATGTCTACACGATCAGCCAAAAGAAGATTGCATTGAGTCCATATGATAACAAGAGGTATATTATGAATGGGACAACGGACACTCTACCATGGGGCCATTACTCTATTCAATCATAACAGCAAGGAGCAGACGCAGAAAACATGTAATCTAAGGCCAGTCTAAAATATGTATTGTAAATAAAAATTGTATTATAGCTAAAATACCATTTAATGAAACAGTTTGTTTTAATTGTATTATAGTCTAAGATGGTATACATTATTGTGAAATAAAGGAAAATATTATAATTATAGGGTAACCGATTTAAGGAAGCCTAATATAGAATGATACCTTAAGAATTAAATGTTAATATAGAATGATACGTTAAGAATTAAATGTTAATATAGAATGATACCTTAAGAATTAAATGTTAATATTTTTCAATTTATAATAAATCAATAATGAAATTTTATATATGGTATTCTTTTTACTCAATTTCCCTACTAAGTCCAGAGCTCCTGAAGGTATTCTTTATCCATATTTGCCCACTACAGCGAGTTCCTAATCAGGCGGTTGAGCGTTTTACCCAGAATGCTAAGATGGCTTGAGAAAAAACATTTACGCGTGGGCTCTACCTTGACCCCCTAGCATCACCTTTGAAACCGATTGGGCGTCTGGTCCCCGACCTTCATCCGGAAGTGTGTCTTGGAGGCTACAATCTTGATTCAGAAGACCCCTTTGCGCGTAAGTAGATTAAAGTCATCATCATCCAATTCCATCCATACAGCTCTTGTAATATTTAATTTGTCCATTGGCAGCAATGATGATAGCTTATCTAAGGATTCTGCCATAAAACAGAAGGAATCGATGAATCTGAAATTTATGTGGCTGCTTTCATCGTGCTTGGTGAACGAAATGTATCTTTCTTTATTTATTGGTAGGAGATCCACTTTCCCAGGAATGGCTGTAGCTACATCCTTAAAATTGAAGTGAGCATCATATCCAGATAAATTGTGAAAAATGACTGGAACTATGGAGCAGTCTTGATACATGAGATTGCATGAATTGTGCGCTGGCCCTCGGTATTTTCCTGTTAAAAGAAATTATGAAAAAATGAATTGAATTATGATTCCCAGTATTTACCTGTTAAGTGGCAATGGTCCCGAACTCGTTCCTCATCGGCTGCAAACATTTTTTCACATATATGACAGCAAGTAGTTTCCATATGTGATCGCCGTTCCTCTTTAGTCAGGGGTTGCATTGGCCTGATGTTCAGCTTTTCCTGTACAGCTATGCATGCAATTTTTTGCAATTCTAATGCAAACCATTGTTGGCAATTCTTACCTCGATATGCTCTGTAATATGAGAGCTTAGCATCATGTTTGCAGTGGAAATAGAATCCTATGCTGTGAACTTCATGTTCCTGGATTCGCTGTGTATTTTGATCGTTTCCCTGAATCGGCTTCAATATTGACTCAAGATCTGCATACACACAAAACGGGACTGGATTCTTATGGTTATAATTCTTATATTCCAGCCATTTCTTTTCCTCTGATGGAAACATAATCCTGCAATCATTTTGTTTCTGGCATTCGGGGGTGTGTTATGCTAATTTTTCTTCAGAGTAAAAGTAGAGCAAACATCTGTCGTATATATACACTCTATAGTTACATTTTCAAGTTTTTTTCGATACAAGGCGCGAAAGATCTTTAATCCAGCAGAAATGATATCTGCCAGCATCGTCATCATCATCATTCATATAATCATCATCCTGGTCATAGTCATCTTGTAGCATTAGGAGATTTACATGTCGCTCCATCCTGTGTTTCGTAAGTCTAACTGGAACTGTGGTGAAGAAACGCTCTTTCTCTAGGATGAATACTTTAACTGATAAATCGTTCTGTCCTTCAAATTGTTTAATCTGGTTAAGCGTAATGGGAAATGTTATTCCAGTTAAATTTAGTACTGTAGAGTAATGTGGATACGATGAGGTCCTATCCGAGCAAACATTTGCTCCCGCAGGATATAGCGCTGATGTTAATGCCCACGCGAAGCATGCTTCATCACTTTTTTTCACATTAATGCATGCTTTCTTTGATGCAATTTCCTTTGGTAAGGGCATATACGAAGATCCTCGGAGTTGTTCAAACTTGTTGATGTATTATAGAGTGCACTGCCCAGCCACAGTCTTTTCCCTGGAATTCTTCCAGCTGAGTGTGTATTAGATCTAAAATGTTTGATTTAAACCACTCCTCCAAATTATCATCGGCACTAATCGGAGCAGGTCTTGCTTGAAAATATTTAGTGTCTTTTATAATTTCATTGTCACCAGTTTCTTTAACAAATTCACCACAAAACTTTAATGTTAAAATAATGTTTTAAGGTATTTTTAACACGACGCGTAAATAATTTGGCAGCGTCTTGCATAAATAGCTTCGGATCGATTTAAATTTGCAATAACACCTTGCCGAATTCTGTATGCGAACGCTGTCTTTATTTCCTCCCACTTTACAAAATCACTTCTTCTTACGCGCTGTGTGATTCCTCCACCTCGACGGGGAGTTCTCAATAGTGCTTTCAATGCTTTAATTTGCTCAAGACAGCTCTCGAAATATCGTTTCCGAGCACTCTTATTGCACTTCCGAAATGCAACTTGAAATTTATGTATATTTCTATTGGACTTTTTAACAATATACTCTTTATTCTCTGAATTTGTTAAACACTTCAACACATCCTTCCGCAAGTTTTTAATTATTTCAGAACTTTTACTTACTAGCGCAGTTGTCATTTTTATTTATTTTTTTTTTGTATGTTTTTAAACTATCACTGAGACTCACTAGAACTGACTGATGCTCCCCAAGAGTTTGCTTGGGCTTTTATAGGAACGGTTTGTTAACATGAATGATCCTGCTGCTGCAATAATCATTGCACAGGATGAATTCCAACGAATTTGCTTACAGGCTGGGATGATATCGAATTACACGATAAACCAAAAAACATAAATCATTCAAATTGATTTGATTACTTTATTCTGCTGGTCGAATTTGCAAATATGAGTGAGATTGTTTACATGAATGCATTTCAAGATAAAAAAGAAAATGTGAAAATTTGTTTACTTTATGTGAATTCCAATGAAACGTTTCGATCGGTAAAATTCTTGGAACAATAAAATTTTTGACTGCCTACAGGAAGTGTGGCATCAAATTACATGAAAAGAATAAATGTGCTGATATTGCTTAAATTTGTTTACACAGGTGTGCATGACTCATTCAGCTAAAATGCGAATTTTTAAACAGGAAGTTTACACAGGTGTGTATGAACCATTCCGCTTAAATGCGAATTTGTTTACAGCGGTGATATGAAGTTACATCAGGGGAAGCATGCCTAATATTTGGTAAACATTTAATATTTGATACCCAGAACCCCCCATAGAAAGTGATCCAGAAGTTCTGATATCTACAAATTCTAAGACATCTTCAAGTAAGAAAACAGTAAATCCAAGGAAACATCATGCTGATATCTACAACTCCCCAGAGTAACTTGAATTATTAATAATATTAACTGTATCTGAAAAGGTAAAATCTCTAATATCTCGAAAACCAGAGCCCGTAGAGGATTTCTGATAAGACTTTTCAGTACACGCACAACCCTACACCGAAAATTTTCTAGGTTTTAATTTCCATTCTTACCATCCCAAGCAGCCGTGATCTCTTTTTAGATATCGAATATCATGATCACTCTTGTTTATAAAAGATACATACAGAGCACAACTTATGCCATAGTTGTTGTTGATTTTTTTTATCAGCAAAAGAAATTTTCAATTATAACTACTCATCTAAGACAAAATATCAGTTGTTGTTTTTTCAGCTAAAGAAATTGGGAATCTTTCATAAATATGTTTACTTTACTCGGGCCTGTGCGAATTTTGTTTACATTATTCGACTGGGATTTTGTTTACATTTTTTAGCTGTACGAATTTGTTTACATTACTCGGCTGTCCGAATATATCTATGCAAGGAACCAAATTATTAGCATTACACCTGCAAAGTCAACATATCTACCTACATTCACACCAACCACCTTCGCCTGAGTTATTTTTAGATATATCATCAAATTTTTAATCCACAACTTAGGTTATAGTTGTTGTAGCTTTTGTTTTTTCAGCTACTAATATTAATTACACTGAGAAGGTAAGATCACTAATATCTCGAACCGTAGAGGATTTCTGATAAAAATTTTAGTCCCTAGTACTGACATGAACAAAAAATATCCTAGGAATTATTATTAATATTAATTAGTGCGAATTTTGTTTACATTACTCGGCTGCGATTTTGTTTACACTATTCGGATATGCGAATTTGATTATCAGCCTGAAGACGGACATATCCAAGTCAATATACCTACCTACATACATGGTAGAGCGCCTCGGATTTTACAAAAGCAAGCGTTCTCGGTTCGATTCCAGCAAAAATCCAACATTATTTTATTAAAAATTCAGCTAAGACAAGAGCTTGAACAGCTTACCGGGGAAGACCAACTTACTAGTTGATGTCATCTCCTGGTCAGCCAGACGATACGAAAGGAATTCCCCAGGCAGGCCCTGTGACGTAGACCCCTAGACGGAATCCCCCTCAGTGGCCCAGAACCCAGTCTAGAGCCAGCAAAATAGTTTGCATTTTCCGGACACTTTTTGTATGGAAAAAGTGTTCCAGAACCTGTTTAGCGTAACTACTTAGTTGAAAATAGGATAATGTCGTCTAAGTACACTAGACAGGTCACGTCCCCACAAGATTCACCCTTTTTTTCACATAATCAAAAGCACGCAGACTCAGCTAAATTATTCCTCCACCGGAAAATACTTTTGTGAAAAACAAAAGTATCAAATAACATTTTAAATTATTCCTCCACCGGAAAATACTTTTGTGAAAAACAAAAGTATCAAATAACATTTTAAATCATTTTCTCACACGCGCATTTTGTAATTTTGTAGAAGCAAGCATTTTTTTTCTTACTCGATGAAGAGCCTAATGAAAAGTTCAAGTTAACAAGAAGTTCAGTCTGACGTACAAGTCGGTCGTAGTCGAGAAAGCTTTATTTTTTCTAATAAACGTTTAAAATCATAGTTGTATTTTTTTCTTTCTAATATTTTTATGTTCTTATTTTTTTTATCTTGCTGAAAAGATAAAAATTCTAAAAGTAGCGCAGTCGGTAGGATGTTCACGAAAGGACATCCAGTGCAAAAAAAAATAATAGAAATGAAATTGTTATTCAGTGCAAATGCTGTTAGAATAATTCTGTGCGAAACAAAATTTTTTTTTTACAACATTTTTCATTTCCGAAGTAAGGAAACA
Source organism: Dioctria rufipes (assembly GCA_963924295.1). Lineage (NCBI taxonomy): Eukaryota > Metazoa > Arthropoda > Insecta > Diptera > Asilidae > Dioctria > Dioctria rufipes. The sequence continues at coordinate 118,230,711 of OZ002741.1, forward strand.
TCTGAAAAATTGTTAACAAAATTTGTTAGTATTTGCCATCTTTTCGGAGTACGTGTAAAGTGGAAGTGAAAATTCCAATAATAAAACACGGTTAATTTTAATTATTTAACTACACGAACCTGAAAAAAAAAGAAAAAGCTCTATAATAAAACAAAATAAATTAATCAGTTAAACAAATAAATAAAATAAATTAATTGGTTGCGAATTTCCGAAATCCTGAAATCGAAAGTAAATTGTCAAAAAATTTATAAAAGTGGAGAATAAAATCAGGAAAAATAAAATAAAAGACCAGCGACATCGACTAATGAACAACAACAGGCCCTTGCCGCCAGTGGAAGAGAATTCACTGGACCAAGTAAAACCAGAAGAAGTACAAGCAGACGACAGCTGTAATATCATCATCAATAATCAGCAAGAACCAAAAATTAATTCCCAAATCAGCAGCAACCTACTAAAAACCGGTCAATTAACTCTCAACGTACACGAAGGAGGAACCAACACCATAAACACGATGACACAAGTAAGCCTAGATCCAATAAAATATTTGAGTCAATTGCCTACTTTCAATGGTGATAGAGACGACCTTTATAATTTTACAAGTTTAGTAGATAGGGTTTTTCTTTTATTAGCTAAGTATGATGAGCTGAGCCAAAAAATATTTTTTGACATAATTAAAAGCAGATTAATCGGAAAAGCTCGAGAAATAATTTAAATAAATAATGGTGTTACAAAGTGGCAAGAGGTGAAAACTCTTTTTGTTCAACATTTCGGTGATAGGTTAAGTGTCGATCAACTTTTCGATGAACTTAGATTCATAACATTTAAAACGAATTGTGTAGATTTTTATAATGAATTAAATGCTATGCTACGCAGGTTAAATAATAAAACAAAATTTGAAAATAGTGCCGAAACTGAAACAAAAAGTAATTGCAAAACAGCTCTTAGAATTTTTCAAAACAAGTTACCATAGCCAATGAGGGATCTGTTATATTGCAGGCAACCAGATAGTTTAGAAGCCGCTATGCAAATTTTATACGAAACTGGCTATACTTTCACTAGGGTTAATGTAGGTCGAAATAGTAACTTCAATCAAAATAATCGAACTAACTATAGTAACAATCGAAATGATAATTCAAATTACGACAGAAATAAAAAGAATTCGAATTCAAATAATAACAATAGTTACTGGAGGTATCAGAATCAATCAAATCAAAGATTTGAACTTCCTAAATCCGACAGGTACAGACAAAATTATCAAACTCAAACCAACAACAATACGACTATTAACAGAAACGACACCGTAGAACCGATGGACGTTGACACATCGACAATCAACAGACGTAATTATAACTTCGAAGAACATCAACACGATAGAAACGAAAATTTTCAATTAATAGCCTCCAATATCCGGTCCTACTCTATAACTTTTAGAATTTTTACCTTTTCAACCAGATAAAAAAATAAGAAAATAAAAATATTAGAAAGAAAAACAACACAACTTTGATTTTAAACGTTTATTAGAAAAAATAAAGCTTTCTCGACTACGACCGACTTGTACGTAAATTAAAAAACAGACTGACTTTCTTGTTAACTTGAACTTTTCATTAGGTTCTTCATCGAGTAAGAAAAAAATGCTTGCTTCTACAAAATTACAAAATGCGCGTGTGAGAAAATGATTTAAAATGTTATTTGATACTTTTGTTTTTCACAAAAGTATTTTCCGGTGGAGGAATAATTTAGCTGAGTCTGCGTGCTTTTGATTATGTGAAAAAAAAGGGTGAATCTTCTGGGGACGTGACCTGTACATAAGAAATATTTCACATGCCTGAGATTTAGAAAAATTAAGCAAACGAAAAAGTCCTGCAATTTTGCAGTGTACTCATTTCATTCTCTCTTTGCTTGTACATAAATTTTAAAGTGGGCGACGACTGGTACCTACTGCGTATCCAGGGTAATTATCAACTATGTTGACACGCTGAATTTGGCCGTACAATCAAGCTTGAAGGAAAGTAAAACAGTGGTCCTCAAAGTGAAAACAATCGTATAGTTTTATAAGCAGAGCTCCACAGCGATTGAAAGACTATTGGAAATCCAGGACCAAATGAAATTGCCTCGACTCAAGTTAAAACAGGATGTCATCATTCGCTGGAATTCAACGTATGATATGCTTTTCCGGATATTAAAGACTAAAGATGTTGTTTTATCCACATTGGCAATACTTAAGAGTAATTTGGAGTTATTAAGTGAAAATAAATGGGAAATCGTAGAGCAAAACTGTGCTGTGCCAGAAATTTTTAACACGGTGACAGGAGAAATTTCCAAAGAAAAAACAATTTTATTGTCTAAGACAATTTCCTTTTCTAATGTAATGGCAAAACAAATGGACAAATTCCTGAATCAAGAAATGAGACCGGAAGCGGTTAAAGCGGTCTTTAAAGATCAAATAGGAATTCGTTTTCGAAGTGTTATATATGTATATATCCCTCTCTTTTTATTATACAGGGTGTTCCGAATTAGAATGGCAATATGAAGGAGGTGACAGATATCGGTAAGGAATGAAAAAAGAATTTATGGGAGGGGGGGCTTATCTTCACCACCCTGGGAGTTACGGGGGTTTGAAGTTTTTTTTTTTTTTTGAGTAAATGCTTCAACATATTTTCCAATATCTCCTAGGTTTTTTAAGATATCGGAATGAATCTTTTTCTAGACGATGGCTAATCAAATGCATATTCAGCAGATGTGGAATGCTTTCTCGTGTTGCCAATTTCTTCGGAGTTCAGTCTTGAAGGAAGTATATGCGGACCAATCAGCAAATTTCCTATAATGCCTGCCCACACGTTAAATGCAAATCTATGTGATGATGATCGACGAGACGCACGAAGATTTTCTGCAGCCCACACATATTGGTTGTGGCAGTTTGTCATACCAGATTTCGTGAACTGGCATTCATCTGTCCATAAAATGTGGCCCAAAAATGTATATTCTTCCACGTCGCGCACAAGAATCCAATTGCAGAACTCTCTTAGCTTCCCAAAATCCGTATGTAAAAGGTCCTAAACAGGAGTAAATCGTATGGGTGCATCCTGCTATTTGTGGTGAAACTCCAGTCTGAAAAGAAATTCTTCTTATACTTATTGCAGGGTCGCTCCATATAAGATCTTGAACTCGTCCTTCCGCTTCGACCATAAATGCTGATCGTCGCGCGTCTTCTCTTCGTCTCCTGACTATTCCACTCTTCCGCAATCTTTGGTAAATTACTGAAAACACGGAGTTGTGTAGTAGTCTACGTTGAGGGAATGCTTCACAATAAAGCCTTTGAGTCTCGGGACTACTTCCTAGAGCAGTGCCGTAAAAATGTACAAAATCAGCGCATCCTTCGTTACTACCGGACATTTCTTTTTTATTTATAACTTTATATTATTTATCAGTTGATGTGGACTAATGATTACATATTTAGTAAAACTGCAATTTATATTCTAAGCTACACCTAATTATCCACACCCTAGCATGAAATTATCTTTACTTTGACACCAAACCATAGAGGATAATAAAATTTATGGATCAAAATAAACTTACAAAAATAGAAGCAATGGTATGAAAATGTAAATATTCGAACCGCAATATTTCCAAGTAATGCAGGTCCCCTAAAAACAATCCTTTAGATTACCTGCAATTAGACCAAAAACTGGACTTGATTTGTGATTTGCTTTAAACTTTAGTATGTGATTAATCAAGTGTACATAGGTTAGTGCAGTTGCGGTACAGTCACCAGATGCGGTACAGTCACCTGATTATTATCATTTTTTCCGAATATATTTGCTGTTTTATTAGATTACTGAACATTGTTGTAGCTATTTCGTAAAAGGATTTCCATTTTTCTTCACTTTGTTCTGGTAAAACCTTAAATTCATAAAATGGGATTCAGGTAAGGCCTTTAGATTTTACGTTATGATTTGAGAGCGGTCAAGTATTTTTGAGTGCAGTGAAGACTGACTTGTTGAGCACCGATTGGGCTTTCTTTCGAGTCGAAAAAAAATAAAAAAATAATAGGGTAAAATATCGCGATAATTGCGTTTGAATTCGAAAAAAAAATTTTGTTGACCCAAAATTTGCGCTTTGATCTATAACTCCGAAGACATTAACCACAGAGAAACTTTTAGATCTACTTAATGGGCATTGGATTAGCCATCGACTAGAAAAAGACTCATTCCGATATCTTAAAAAACCTAGGAAATATTGGGAAATATATTGAAACACTTACTTAGCACTTGAAAAAAATTTCAAACCCCGTAGCTCCCTGGCGGGTGAAGTTCGACCCCCCCCCCCCCCCATCATAAACTTACCGAGATCTATCACCGCCATGGCCATCCTAATTCGGAACACCCTGTATAACGTTTCTATCTCCTACCTGGTTATCTCTCCTATTTAATTGGTTGGGTATCCACTAGATAAAAGCACTTTTCTTATCCGTTTTTTTTTACACTTTTATTTTTTGGATTTCTTGTTTTCACAAAAACTCTAGTTATGCTTTTAGAAAAACTGATTTCACAACAGATTTGGTTATGATTTTAAAGAAAAACTCTAATTATACTTAACAAAAGTTTTGTGTTATGATTTTAAAGAAAAACTGTAAGTACTATTTCACAACAGGTTTGGTTATGATTTTAAAGAAAAACTCTAATTGTTAATAATTATTCCGCACTGGTTAAATCAAAATTTGAACCGAGGAATGCGTAAGCCCTTGTTTTTTGCGTGTCTATACCGCCGACGCATTGAAAGCAACTCTGTACTTAAACACTGCAATGGTGGTCAAGTCCCGTTGCTCAAGGTAGAAAATGTTTAATTTACATTTTGTTACCCTGAGAAAACTTTTTCATTCTTGAACTTTTCGAGACTTGTCCAGAAAATTTTTGTTAGACGGTGGCTTAAAAGATGTAACTTGATCCTTTTAAAAACATCGGCCACCGTCCGGCTATTGTCGCGAATACATTGTTGCGCGCATGCATAGAATATTTTCATGTTGTGCGCATATGTTGTCACTTAATTCAATTGGCCGGTATGTATATATGTTACCTACATACATATGTGTTATTTGACCCGCAAGTTTGGCGTGGGGCTTGTGTTTTATGCTTTTAATAGGTTATCATGACAGATTTTGCTGATGGTAAAATTTGCCATGGAAATTTCGCCATCAAAACGAGTTGGATTGTAACTTAAAGCCTTTATTTTTTCCAAGTCGCTTTATTGGTTTGCCTACTCTTTTTTTTTTATACGCATCAGAAGTATAGAAGATAATGAACTGTCAGCTCAAGCGACTATTTTGGATCCCAGGATAAAAAAATGTGGATTTTCAAATGAAAACAAAATATTAAACAGCCAGAGAAATACTTTGCACTCAAATTTGTTAATTGCGAATTGAAACTGAGGAGAAGGCTACAGCTGTTGGGCTCGCCATCACTAACCAGTCATCAGCATCATCACTTTTAAGGATGGAGATAAAAGAAATAGCGAAGGCTCCTAGAGTAGTAATAGACGAGCTGGAATCATAGAACTCGAAAAGTATTTGGACCTCTAAGAGACGATTTTTTTCGATCTTTTGATATGGTGGGAGAAAGAAAAATTATGTATCCTCGATTGTACATAATGGTTCATAGGAGGCTATCTATTTCCGCGACATCTGTACCTTGTGAGCGGAGGTTTTCCAAGGCTGGACAAATTTTAAATGAAAAGAGATCCAGAATGAAAGCCAAAAGGTTATCACAGGTGTTATTTTTAAATAGTGACATATATTATGCATATGTAAGTTTTGGGGAATATTACTGTTATTACAATTTTGTTATACATTTATTTTTCTTTTTAGAAATTTCGCAATTATTAAACTGGTCGATAAATAATTCTCCCTTAAAAACATTGGTAAAATTCCATAACATTCGATTTGCAGAAAATTGATCTGGTAACACCTACATCCATAAATTAGGAAAACGACGAAAAATCCACTCTAATGCCCTAGACACACAGCACTCTTAATGAAGAAATAACTAATGGGTCATTAGTGTATAATGATTCATTATAAACTGCAGACACACAGCCAATTCTTTAATTAAATTGTTCTGTCAACCTGAATTTGATAAACTTATCACATTAAAAAAGCAATATGGATCGAAATAACGCGATAAACTTTGTTTTTATTAATTCTAATTTTTATTTATTTTTATTTTATTTCATATAACGATTGAGAAATGAAAAAAACATTTTATTAAAAAATATTTTTACATAATTACTTTGTGCTTTGCATTTCTTCTTCTTATTTTTCAAATCAGAAGATGCACAGCGGAGCACCATACTTAAATTATATGCTAAATCAAATTTTTGCTCATTATAGCTATAATGAAGGAAGAAAACACTTCATTATCATCTGATTTTCAAGCCATAATGACGTATACTGTGTGACACACGGCATTTTAATGAATAGTTCGTACTAATGATTCATTAGATCGTGCTGTGTGTCCAGGGTATTATGCCTTAGACACACAGCGCTCTTAATGAAGAAATAACTAATGATTAGTCTATAATGATTCCTTATAAACTGCAGGCATACAGCCATTTCTTTATATATGTTGTACTGTCAAACTGGTTTTGATATACTTATGACATTAAAGAAGCGATATGGATCGAATTAACGTAATAAACTTTGTTTTTATTTCTTTGAGTTTTCAATTTAACTATTTCCAAATGAGGAAAACATTATATTAAAAGGAATAATGACAATATAGTTTGTGATTTGCATTTCTTTACATTTCTTCTTATTGTTTTCGAAATCGGCAGGTAGATTTATATTATATGCCAAATCTAGCACATTTTTCCTCATTATAGCTATAATGATTGAAAAAAACACACTTCATTATTATTTTCGACGCATGACGCATACCATGTGACACACGGCATTTTAATGAATAGTTAGTACTAATTATTCATTGATGTGTGTCTAGGGTATAAAATGATTTCCAAAGGCAACCGCAACTTATCTCACTTCAATTTGTAGCATACTGAACTGAAGGAAAGAAGGGATTCTAGCATCTTAACCAAAGTAAACTTAACAACAAGTTAAGAGTCAGGCGAGATTTCCGATTGTTTTACATTTAAAATGTACACGGCCAGAAAACGAAGAAAGAAGAAAACAAAATATAAATAAATAAAACTCTCTTTAAAACTTCTATCAATAAAGATAAAAAATGTGAAAGCGCTGTAATCTGCGGAATGACAAATGATTCGTTTCGTAAATAACTGAGAAGGTGGCGGAGTTTTCAGGTTTTACCCTAATAAAATGCTCCCGCGGTTTTGTGAAAACCGTTTTTTCATAAAATTTGTGCGCATTATCCCATGTTTTTAATAGCAAAACCAACTGTATTCATAATAATCACTGACTTATAACAATGAACTGACCGTATTACCATTTTCCTATAGGAAAGAATGGCACACGTTTTCCAGTTTTCTCTTTCGCCCTATGGCAGAGTTGGATCCACCAACACAAACTATTTCTTACTAAACGTTTTCTTATGCCATTTGATGTTTTTATGTTGGCTGCAGATGCAATCATGGCAGAAAGAATAAGGTAAATATAGTGTTTACCATGCTCCGTCTCTCTTTCCCATACGCAGGATTCAGTTAAGAATGACTTATGAAAATTAAAGTCGGGATGAGTTTAATTCCTTATAAGCGATTAAAATATCACTTGGACACAAGAAAGTATTTTTTTTTTTAATTTAATTCGATTTTCGGGTGTAAAATTTCATCTGATTGCTTGAGTTTTACATGTTTTTTATACAGTAAAAGTTTTAAAGGGTGCTCTAACGGTGATATACAGAAACACCATATTTGTGCCACATGAAATAACAAATCGCTCAGTCCATTGTGATAAGTCAATGATATCTAATAATGTACTTCAAGTCACACTATCTCACTTTTGTAAGATAAAGATAAATTTCGCTTTGTCAAAGATGCTGAAAGGAGATGTAAAATTCCTCTCAAATAATATTCTCATTTTTCCCGAAAATATCAGAGAATCCAGCATGAGTTTCTCCCACTTAATCTCTTCAACAAAACGAATTTAAACAAAAGCACGTGCTGTTTAAATATAATAGGATTACAGCAACAAGATGTGTCCAAACTTCGTAAATATTTCATGAAAAACGGTTTTCACAAAAACGCGGGAAAGTTTTATCGGAGTAAAATCTGAAAACTCATCCCCTTTTCATTTATTTACGAAAATGAATCATTTGCCATTTTGTATTTTTGCCTTCTGCGCTTTCACATTTTTCATCTTTGTTCATAAAAGTTTTAAAGATAGTGTGATTTCTTTTTCTTTTTTCTTTCTTTCTCCCTTTTATTGCCGTGTACATTATAAATGTAAAACACTTTGAAACCTCGCCTGCTTCTTAACTTATTATTAAGTTAATTTTAACATAGTCTCGTATACACGATATAGAAGACCAAAGTTTCTAGTCGCCATATGGTGTGAATGAATTTATTTGCTCCCTCACTACACGGAGTGTTTCCCACTAGAAGGTCAATAGAACAGTTGGTAGTACTCACCTAACCAAAAACAATTGTTTGGGGAGGGGGGCACAACCGTTTAGGAGTTACAGGGTGAGTATCTTCAAAACTACAGGGCGTAAGGTCAAGAATTATGGTTGTCTAAAGTAAAAATTTCGGATTTTCGTACCTTTTTTTACTTTGATCTCTATTTTTGTTTTTGCACAACGGTCATTAACATAATTTTTTTTACAAAAACTGTAAAATGGGAGCTCTCCTATTTTATTTGACACCCTATGTGCTATCTGTAGCCATTAAGGAGTTATTTGATCTTAACTTATTCTTAAAGCCATTCTCAAACCTATTCTCAAATGTAATTTGTTCCCTTAGTGACTGAAATTACATCATTTAAAAAAAAATTGGCTAATTTCGGTATGACCTGAATAGTCTATGAGCTAATAATTCCTTAAAGGCTACAGTTAGCACATAGGGTGTGATAAGTCAAATTAAAGAGGAGAGTCTAAGGTTTATAGTTATTATAAATAAAAGATATGTTAATGTCCGCTTTGCAAAAACAAATAGAGGTCAACGTAAAAAAAAGGTACGAAAATCCATTTTTTTTAGTTTAGAACCCCATAACTTCTGAGGGGAGATGTGTACGGGGCTGGTTGAGCAGTTGCTGGAAAGGCCATGAAGCTCTGCATACAATGAGCTTTTAACTGTACCCATACGTCCTGTATTTTTTTAGACGCAGGGTGATTTGTAAAGAACTAACTGTTTTCCTTAATCACCCTGCAACTCCTCCCCTGCCATACAATTTTTTGTTTGGCTAGGTGAATACTATCATCTCCTGCTCTATTGACTTCCTAGTGGGATACACCCTGTATGTAGATGCCATTTTTCCACTTCGTGAAGACACATTGTCATGTTCGTTCCGATTCCTAAATGAACCTAGAGCATCACATGAAAGAAATATTGAGGCGAAATTCAATGGATCTTGTAGAACCGTCTTGTGCGAAAAATTGGAACCGGATCACTTGACTCACTTTAGAGATCCGGATCTTTTAGTCGGCTCAGATCTGAGTTATCTCTAAATGAAATCACTTCCATTTAAACAAATCAATCGAACAACATGCAACGAAAAGTATAGCATTCGAACACATCTGGACTCTGTCTACAACCGACACCACTGCCTAGAGGGGAAGGTTTTATTTTTGCTTCCATCAACAGTTGAGCAACATCCAACAAAATGTATTGCATTCGAACATGTCTAGGATCTCTGTTGCTCGTTCGCTACCTATAGTGTAGCTACACTTAATAACAAGTTGTTCTGAGCCTTAGGGATGCAATCGAAAAAATTCTTCTAAAGGCCCTACAAACACTGCTATACTGGTTGCATGCATAAGGTTGATTTTATTTATATAAATAATATTTTTCTAATGACAGGTCAGCGCTGTTTTGTTTCAACTAGAAATGGTTTTATTTGTACTTCCATCAATTTCATGTAGGTAGGTCGATTAGGAAATATCTGGCAAATAAGTTCATGCCGCGCGGGCAAGAAGAAATTGTAAATTCTTGAGGGGAATTTCAAGTTGGATAGGGGAATATTAATATAGAGCAGAGACGTCTTGAAATATGATATTGATGACAAAAAGGTAAAGTCTCGGGCAAATAAGCAATTGAGCAACTGTTGATATTTTCCTGTAGCTTATTTAAAATTTCATTCGTCGCTTTCATGCCATAATCACGAATCTGCTTTGTTTGTTATTTTGATCTGCCATACATATATGTAACTCAGCAAATCATATTTTGTTATTCTCAAAAAGTCTTAACTATATACCAATTTATAAAATATTACCGGTTTTCGTTTTCAAGAACTATGATCTCAAATATTGGAAAAATGTTTACTTCTCAAAAGAATAATTTCTCTGTTTCATCAAGTTGACAAATAATTCACTCTCTTTCATAATACACACTGTTATAAACGAATTTAAAATTTTCTATTTTCGCATTTTTCAAATCCCATGAAATTTTATTTACACTGCTCAAATGCCGTTATTACCAGATGATAACTTACTCAGTGCATTGGACAAGTCTTGAGTATCCCGGCTATTAAGGGGGGTACCTATAGAAAATTTATTAACCCATCACATCCCGGAATTATTTTTTTGGAATGTTATTGTGAAATTCACATATTTTAGTTAATTGGATGCCCTTAGTATAAAAATAATAATAAAATAATATTAGAAGTAAATAAGGACCATTTTTCGTCCTAGTAGGTTTTCCTACCACTGGGATATACTGTGGTCTTATTATGTCAACAGCCATGGTTATTTATTTTTAAATTTTTATTATCAATAAAACCATTTCTTTTTATAAAAAATATAATACATAAAGTTATTTAATTGTATATTTAGTATTTACACACCTCCAATGGTATGGAATGATTTGTGACATTCGGGATGAAGTGGACTGGCGCACTTTTCACACATAAATGTCGTTCGTCGAGAACAATTTTTGCACCTTGAATTTAGATGTTCACTGCGAACAATCTTTTTTTCCGTCAAATCGGATTACATTGAAGGCATCTCCTTTTATGGGTAAATGAGGCCCAGGTCTCTTTTTCTCGTCGCCATACTGCGCATATTTTACCAAATATGAATAAATTATCAAAAATCATAATGTCACAAAGAAATAATGGTAAAATATTTAATTATACTGTATAATAAAATGGAAAATACTTACATTTTCTGGAATCGTCGTCGAGCCATTTTTGTTTCAACACGGACACTACACTATACAAATAATCAAATATAGACCGCTACTGATCGAATTACTATAAGATCTGTAAAATTATGAGTCATCAGACAAAGGAACACATATAAATTCGAACTGCGCGATATTTTAATTGTGTGACTAAAATACAACTTTAAAATCGGTGGCAGCTTTTCTTGACAGGGATGGAAATGGGTTTTAACCAATACCTTTTGAGCGTACGGTTATCTAACTCTTTTGTAAAACTTTAATCTGATTGCTTCCTCTTACACCAAGTCTACGCCACGCAGCTGGGAGACATATTAATATAGGGTAGTATGAAAACATGTTTGTTAATATCAAAGTACCCGATTGGTTTGCTGAAGCGTTTATAGGAAAATTTCCGTCATCCGATTCTCATTTTCAAGCTGAGGTCGGATTCACTAACTCGGAGAATTGGCGAATTTAGGAGATGAGAATTTTCGTTTTCTCCAATTAAAACTCCCTAATTCTCCATTCCCAATTCACGAACATGACTTGAGAATTAGGGAAAACATTGGAGAATTAGGGAAAATGTGAGAGAGATGAGAGAAAAAAGATTGCAATTCCGACCGGCTAGAGCGCTGTTTTCACATAAATTCCAAATTATTCCACATATTACGGGTGACAGCTCGGAATTTAATTATTATTTTTTAATTTTATGTAGTACACACTGACTTATAACAATGGACTGAGCGATTTGCTATTTCATGTGGCACAAATACTGTGTTTCTATATATCAACGTTAGAGCACTACATAAAAAATTTAACTTAACTTAACTAATCAGATGAAATTTTACACCCGTAAATCGAATTAAATTTTAAAAAATTATTTTCCTGTCCCCAAGTGATATTTTAATCACTTATAAGGAATTAAAATCATTCCGACTTTAATTTTCAAAAGTTATTCTTACCTGAATCCTGCGCATGGGCAAGAAGACGGAGCATGGTAAACATTATCTTTACCTTATTCTTTCTGCGGTGATTGCATCTGTAGCCAACATAACAACATAAAATGGCATAAGAAAACGCTCAGTAAGTAAACTCCAACTCTGACATAGGGCGAAGGAGAAAACTATAACACTTGTTCTATTCTTTTCTATAAGAAAATGGCAATACGCTCAGTCCATTGTTATAAGTCAGTGGTTGTACATAATAAAAATGCAGAAATAATTGTCTATATTTTTAAACTTTTATAATTACTTGATTTTAATTAATTACTTTGTTGAATTTAATTAAAAAATTCCTAGGTACAAAATACAACAAAAACAGACAATTCTCTTAGTTGAGAATTCTTCTTCTTACATTTTCAGTTGCAGAACACCGAAGAATTTGAGAAGTGGAGTAGCGAATTCAGAAATTCTCAAATCGAATTCGCCGAGTTACAGAATTCTAAGTGGAGAATTAAATGTCAAAACAACTTTCATTTCCCAAATTTCCCAATTCTCTGGCCCCAGTTGGTTATAGTGTTGCTCGTAATATCTATCTAATCTATTACCGGTTGCGTGTCGTTATCATTTCTGGAGTCCTCAAATTTATCTATATCAGCAATATATTCGGTTGTATTGAGTAATTCTTCACTCGCGACATTTGCTTTTATTACGTTAGCGTCTGTTTCGTGAATTTGTATATGGTTGCACATTATTGCAAGAATTTCAATGATTTCACTGTAGAACTTTTCAACATTTTTACTATTTTGCATTAAATTGTGAAGATCTCTAAAACCTATGTCCCGTTACGTGTGAAGGATAAAATTATTCTTAGTTTTTCTTTACTTAAAGATTAAATTTCTTATGGCACGTAGCAAAATTCGTGCTTGGGGCTTACCAACTAGTCTAGAAACTACCGATAGAATTTCTTCACATGTAATCACAAGTTTAATTATAAAAAAAAAATAATAATAATAATAAATCCAGCTTCTCGACTATAAAGAAAGATAACTTTATTCTCTTCGCTACTTGTTAGAACTGAATTTATTCATGATCTATTAAATCTAAATTCTACTTTTTTACAATATGAAAAAATGCTTTTTTAGGAAACTGTAACTGTTTGGCCGTACGAAACGTGTTTGCCTGGCTGTGGGAGTTTTTGTGGTATCGGCTTTCTATGAGAGCCGTATTCAACTGTGTCAGCAAAAGGTTCTATGTTTTTATAAATTAAATGGGTAAATGAATAATCTCTAAAATTGTTATTTGTGGATTTATAATATTCCTGTAACTCGCGCATTAAGATATCAAACATTTAAGCCCTTGAATTGCCTGAACTCATTATAGATATGTATCACCTAACAGAAGTAGAGCAGCGCTTAGCAGAAAAAGGAAGACTGTATCACCAAAATACGGTGTTCAATAGATAAGGAAGGCTATAAAAGATGATAAACTGAACCCCACACAACCATAAAATAATTTTAAGATGTATGAATATTGTATAAAAAAGAACTTAAAAATAGCTTACATCTATCTTAAAAGAAGTCTAAATCAAGAGAAAACAAAAGAAAATTATTAAGCTGTGACTACAACTTCAATTAAACTAAAAGTAATATAAAAAAAAGGTCACAGATTGAACAAGTTCATGAATTATTACAAAATATTAACAAATGTTTTATCAGTAACGTAAACATATGGTAATGATTGTTATTGTTACATTACTGTACGATACGAGCGCTAGCAACTTTTAATTCAGAGTCATCTTTATTCCTCTTGGCATATAGAAGACCATTTCTCGTTCTAGCTGAAAATAATTTCCCCAGAAGGGAACTATTATACGAAGCTAGGCAATCGATTACAAAGACTGAGCTAGCTGAGGAGAAACCATCTAGGTCGGACAGTTTTATAATTTTTCTCCACCCGAAGACAGAGATAAACAGCTTCTTTTTAGCGATGCAGGAAAAACTAACGACTATCGGTGAATTCATTCCAGAAGATTTGGGTTTGATACGGAAAGCTTCTGTATATATGAAGAAGGTGCACGATTGCAAAGACGATATTTTTGATCACGTTGATTGTGATCTTTATCCTGCCAAGTATTAGTATGCCTCTCATAATTGCATCGCCGCGTCTGCTGAATACTATTTATCTAGAAATTTGGCTTATGGATATTTTGTTGGAGTTTAAACAGCAATTCATCGTAAGCAGCAATTTTTTTATTGAATGAATTGACTGTAATTTCAATTTTGGATTTGAGTTGGACTCGATTTGTTGCATGAATCTGTTGATCTATGTTAGGTTAGATTCGAGTGGCGCGGCCATCGTAAAAAGCATGTACGATCAGCCACATTCTGATGCCACTTTATTGGGACCCTACCAGGAAAAGATATCCACGAGCTAGAGGATGCAATAAAGCCAGCTACAAGAGTTAATGAACATTACCAGGTCCCATAACTCTTGTGTGCTAATTCCTCCAGTTCGCAGAAAAAGTAGCTACCAAGCATATTCTTCCTACACCTAGCAAGTTTAGGGCATTCACACAGCTCTCAACCTCTTCCTCGTCCATATAGTTTCTGCAAAAGTTCCTCTTCAGCAGAGATTCAGCCTTCACGGGAGAAATCTCACGGCAAAACTGTATTGAAATTTTGCATGAAGTCAGTTCTCCCCATCTTTGATTTGCCAGCTTACAGGACTCTGAATCCAGAATCGTCTTCACTGGTGGCCGACCTATGGGTTCCTCCGCTAAACATATATTCGTAGCAGAACTCTTTCTGGCCAGACCATTCCCTGTCTCGTTTCCAGGTATGTGATCAATCACCCAGCACCCGAGCTTAGAGCGACACCATTTCACTAGACGCGATCTAATGGTGCTCGAGCCCAAAGCTTTTACTGCAGCTTGTCTGTGACCAAGACCTTCGCCTGGAACACACTACCGGTAGGCAGGGTGATTCTCAGTGGCGAGGCGTCAAAGGGTTCCAGATGTTCATTGAACACCCAAGACCCAACCTGTAAATGTATATTTTCTCCAAATAAACTGAAAAAAAAAAATTTTAAAAATTCATTCTGTCTAAATTTTTTTTGGTTCCCCAACTCTCAAATTATGTCTTTACATTCCTAAACAAATAAGCCAGAATGCTGGGAACAGAAATATCCATCCTGACTAACTCGTAGTTCCCCAGTCCTCAATCCTTTGCGTTGCTTATGACGGTGGCAAAGTTAACTTTATAATAAGTTAAGAAGCGGGCGAGATTTCAGAGTGTTTTACATTTAAAATGTACGCGACAAGAAAAGGACGAAAGAATGAAAAAAATAAAACAAAAATATTGACAGAGTTTGGTCACAGGCTGTTGCTGTAATTCAATTCAATTCAATTCATTTATTAATGGCATCTACACAATTAAGTTTCTAATTAAACTTATATCTATGCGCAGGAGATAATTAAAATACAAATAACTCTACAGCTAAACTTATGATATACATATGCTACAATAATAAGAAACAAAATAATAATAGTAAAATGGATAAATAAAAATAAAATAAAATAAAGATCAATTCAGAATGGAAAAAAACATTAAAATTTAAAACAAAAGCCGAAAGGAAACAAATATCTATCTATCTATCTTGCAGGAAGCCCAACAAACCTACACAAAAACTATGACCACTACTATTACTCTTGAGTTCAAGGGGAAGAGTGTTCCATAGTCTGATGGCTTGGACAAGGAATTAACGCTCAGAAACCCGATTACTGTAGCTTGGCATATTCATTGTCCTCTGAGACCGTAAAAAACTGAGCTTTTGATACAAATAAGTTGGTATAGGTTGGTAATGGATACATATTGTTGCTGTAATGTTATAATATTTGAACAGCACGTGCTTTTGTTTACATTAATTTTGCTCTGAAGAGACTAATTAAGTACGAGAAACTCATGCTGGATTCTCTGATATTTTCAGGGAAAATGAAAACTTTATTTGAGAGGTGTTTTACATCTCCTTTCAGCATCTTGGCCAGAGGGAAATTTATCCTTTTCTTAAAACAATGAGGTAGTGTGACCCGAACTACATTATTATGAATAGTTCGATAGGATTTTGAGGGATTCATTAAGATTTTATCGTTCGGGTAATCCAACGTTCTCTCGATTTTTGTTTTTAACTCGTTGTCTCAGTTGCACTACAATAATGCATAGCGAAGTTCTTTTCCCCCATTCATGCAAAAGACGAAAGTATATGACAGTAGTTGTTCTATGTATGTTCTGGACCACTGTTTTAGCTTCCAGGATTTCGCCACAGGTGGCGCCACCGTCGCTAGGTGGTGTAAGTCCATACTAAATGTGGGTTTGTGTCTTGGATGTACTGGTTTATGTCTTGGATGTTGGGGATACGAGACCAATTTGGGGGATACGAGACCACTTTAAGAACTCTCCAGCATAAGAAAATAGCATAGGATTTCGATTTTGTTTCTGAAGTTCGCCTATTTTTCATCTCGAATCTTGGGGATACGAGACCACTTTAAGTGCTCTCCAGCATAGGGAAATAGCATAGGATTTCGATTTTGTTTCTGGAGTTCGCTTATTTTTCATCTCAGACTCGTAGCCTCTAAGTTGACATCAACTTTTTCATCTCGAGTTTTTGGGGGTACGAGATCACTTTCAGTTCTATATATTTGTGAAGGGGGTGGGAAGCTTTATTGATGAATTTGGTCTTGACTGCGCCCTAGCGGCATTAGCCGGTACTACGGTTTTCTTGGATAGATATGTGGTGCGCCTAAATGTAGGCTTTTGGTTTTGAACTAATATTAGTAATAATTAAAGCTAACGCTACGAATTTTTTTTTCATGCCAATGGATTCTAGATGGGTGGTTTGGAAGGGGGTATTATAGTAATGAAATTTTCATCAGAAATGCTCTACAGGCTCCGGTTTTCGAGATATTAGCGTATTAATAATTCAAGTTATTTTTGCTCATGGAAATGGATTCTAGGTGGTGTAGGGTGGGAGGGGGACGAAATTCTCATCAGAAATCTTCTACGGGATCGCCATTTCTTGAGTAAGGTTACCTAGCGGCATTAGCCGGAACTACTAGCATGCCTTGGTTTTGCTGTTTTCTTTTATTAGTGGGGAAGTTCTAGATATCAGCATGACGTCATCTTGGTTTTGTTGTTTTCAAGTGCTGTTGTAGATATCAGCATCACTCGAATTTCGCAACATGATATCACCTTGGCTTGATGTTTGTTAGCAAATTATTATTATTATTGGGTCCGGGGGGTGCGCGTATTGTAAAGTCACAGTTGCTTTTTCGAGTGCGAGCACAATTTCTTGAGCAAGGTCCCCTAGCGGCATTAGTCGGTACTACATATGTTGTTCATCTCAGGCTTGGGGATACGAGATTACTTTCAGCACTCTCCAGCATAGGGAAGTAGCATAGGATTCCGATTTTGTTTCTGGAGTTCACTTATTTTTCATCTCGAGTTTTGGGGATACGAGATCACCTTCAGATCTCTCCAGCATAAGGTAATAGCATAGGTTTTCGATTTTATTTCTAGAGTTCACTTATTTGCCATCTCGGAGATCGTAGCTGTAAATATTATAAACAAGAGTGATCATGCTATGATATTCAATATCTAAAAATAGATCACGGTTGCTTGGGATGTTAAGAAATATGAAGTAATAGAAATTAAATTTTCGATGTAGGTGTGTGTGTGTGTGTGTGTGTGTGTGTGTGTGTGTGTGTGTGTGTGTGTGTGTGTGTGTGTGTGTGTGTGTGTGTGTTGAAAAGTCGCTATGGGTTTCGAGATATGAGCGATCTTACCTTTTCGGGTATAATTAATAGTAGTAGTAATAATTGAAGTTAACCCTATGATATTTTTTTTGTTCATGTCAATAGTATTAGTACTGGGGGGGGGGGGGGGGAAATAAAATTTTCATCAGAAATTCTCTACGGGCTATGGTTCGAGATTCGAGATATAAGCGATCTTACCTCCTCAGGTGTAATTAATATTAGTAGCTGAAAAACGGAAAAACAACAACAACTATTACCTAAGTTGTGGATTAAAGATTTCATTATATTTATCTGTAGGTGTCTTTTATAAACAAGATTGCACCATGTAATCATATATCTAAAAATAGATCTGGCGAACCTGGTCGGGGCGAATGTAGGTAGATATGTTCACTTAGATAAGTAATGGAAATTTGTAAATGCCTAATTTTCCTCTTCAAGTGTAATGCTTCTAATTTTGATTCCTTGCATAAACAAACTCGCATAGTCCAGTAAAGTAAACAAATTCGCAGTCGAATAATGTAAACAAATTCACACAACAGACGAGTAAAGTATACAAATTGAGCAATTTATGAAAGATTCCTAATTTTTTTAGCAGAAAACAACAACATTAGGCATTTACAAATTTCCATTACTTATTTAAGTGAACATATCTACCTACATTCGCCCCGACCAGCTTCCCCTGATCTATTTTTAGATATATGATTACACGGTGCAATCGTGTTTATAGAAGACACCTACAGATAAATATAATGAAATCTTTAATCCACAACTTAGGTAATAGTTGTTGTTGTTTTTCCGTTTTTCAGCTACTAATATTAATTACACCTGAGGAGGTAAGATCGCTTATATCTCGAACTATAGCCCGTAGTGAATTTCTGGTGAAAATTTTACCCCCCCCCCCCCCCAGTACTAATACTATTGACATGAACAAAAAAAAATATCATAGGGTTAACTTCAATTACTACTACTACTATTAATTATACCCGAAAAGGTAAGATCGCTCATATCTCGAAACCCATAGCGACTTTTCAATACACACACACACACACACACACACACCTACATCGAAAATTTAATTTCTATTACTTCATATTTCTTAACATCCCAAGCAACTGTGATCTATTTTTAGATATTGAATATCATAGCATGATCACTCTTGTTTATAATATTTACAGCTACGATGTCCGAGATGGCTAATAATTGAACTCTAGAAATAAAATCGAAAACCTATGCTATTTCCCTATGCTGGAGAGTGCTGAAGGTGATCTCGTATCCCCAAAACTCGAGATGAAAAATAAGTGAACTCCAGAAACAAAATCGGAATCCTATGCTACTTCCCTATGCTGGAGAGTGCTGAAAGTAATCTCGTATCCCCAAGCCTGAGATGAACAGCATATGTAGTACCGACTAATGCCGCTAGGGGACCTTGCTCAAGAAATGGTGCTTGCACTCGAAAGATCAACTGTGACTTTACAATGCGCACCCCCAGGACCCAATAATAATAATAATTTTCTAAGAAAACATCAAGCCAAGGTGATATCATGTTGTGAAATTCGAATGATGCTGATATCTTCAACAGCACTTGAAAACAACAAAACCAAGATGACGTCATGCTGATATCTAGAACTTCCCCACTAATAAAAGAAAACAGCAAAACCAAGGCATGCTAGTAGTTCCGGCTAATGCCGCTAGGTAACCTTACTCAAGAAATGGCGATCCCGTAGAAGATTTCTGATGAGAATTCCGTCCCCCTCCCACCCTACACCACCTAGAATCCATTTCCATGAGCAAAAATAACTTGAATTATTAATACGCTAATATCTCGAAAACCGGAGCCTGTAGAGCATTTCTGATGAAAATTTCATTACCCCCCCCCCCTCTCCCTATCCTATACTATAATACCCCCTCACAAACCACCCATCTAGAATCCATTGGCATGAACAAAAAATTCCTAGCGTTAGCTTTAATTATTACTAATATTAGTTTCAAACCAAAAGCCTACATTCAGGCGCACCACATATCTATCCAAGAAAACCGTAGTACCGGAACATACTAGTAGTACCGGCTAATGCCGCTAGGGCGCAGTCAAGACCAAATCCATCAATAAAGCTTCCCACCCCTTCACAAATATATAGAACTGAAAGTGATCTCGTACCCCCAAAAACTCGAGATGAAAAAGTTGATGTCAACTTAGAGGCTACGAGTCTGAGATGAAAAATAAGCGAACTCCAGAAACAAAATCGAAATCCTTGCTATTTCCCTATGCTGGAGAGCACTTAAAGTGGTCTCGTATCCCCAAAGTGGTCTCGTATCTCCAAGATTCGAGATGAAAAATAGGCGAACTTCAGAAACAAAATCGAAATCCTTTGCTATTTCCCTATGCTGGAGAATGCTTAAAGTGGTCTCGTATCCCCCAAATTAGTCTCGTATCCCCAACAACCAAGACATAAACCAGTACATCCAAAGCACAAACCCACATTTAGTATGGATTTACACCACCTGGTGACGGTGGCGCCATCTGTGGCGAAATCCTGGAAGCTAAAAGAGTGGTCCAGAACATACATAGAACAACTACTTATGACATTTCCTGTTTCGGTGTAAAAAACACGAAAAATTTCCAGTTTTGTTCGGCTGTGTCCTATCTTCTTAAGATTAGGTTATATTTGTGCTCGACAATAGTTACTCATGGCTTTTCTTCTTTTATCTTTAATACTTTCCACTTAATTTCTTGTATATTGAAACTCAGTGTTGCTGTAAGCTTAGAAATTTAAGTATCAAAAATTAAACATAATTTTACGGAAACTCAGTGTTGCTGTAAGCTTAGAAATTTAAGTATCAAAAATTAAACATAATTTTACGAATTATAGATAAATGTATCAAAACTTTTCTGTTTTTTATTGTTTCATTTGCAAATAATATTCTAACAAGTTGTCTCTACATGAAATATACTCTTTCCAGTTGTTTTTAATTGAAACAAACCAACCATATCGGGTTAACTTATGAACGCATAAATTAATAAAGAATAGGCAGCAAACCAATTCCATTTCATTTTATTCATTCCAGTTCATTTTCAAGCCCATAGATTTCAGCTGTTGTTCTCATTGACTGCAGAGCCATCTTCATTAATTAAAATTGCATCGCACATTTGGAGAACGTATCTGTAGATACTATTCCAATAATATTATTATATTTGCATGAATAAATACTACAATGTGATTAACCACCGTCCAGCCGTTTCCACAAAATTACAAATATATTTACAGCTGCCGTCACATGTGTGTGAAATAATATTTATATTAATAGGTATATGGAGGTAAATCATTATTAAAAAAAAAAAAAAAAGTGCCACGATAAAAAATGCAAAATAAGACTGAAATACCTATAATTTGCACTCTTAGTATATTATTTGAGATCCTTCTTTTATTTCTATAGTTAGTGGCAATGGTAATTTTCTCAAAGAGAAGGCAGATTTACAATGCATCATAACGAAGTGTAAAAGAGTGGTAGTGGCAAAGTAAAGCAATAATATGTGGAATACAATTATAGTAATCTTCCTTCAATTTATATTTCATATTGGGATGGAATATCTTAAAAAAATCAATCTAATATCATTGGGAAAACTTCCAGTGAAATTTTAAATCACTTATCTCCACGTTTCTTAATAACATTGAAAAATGGAATTACATATATAAATCTATTGCTTTTACTCAATTAATATGAAAAAAAGTGAAGAAGCATCAGATTTATTTACGTGCTGAAACAATCGATAAATTTAAGTAATATAAAATGTTTACCGCCATGGATTAGGTGAGACGGTTTGATGATTACCAATTTGTCTTTTGTTTGAGAAAGTCTACATTCTATTTCAATCTAAAAAATATGCGAGTATTCCATATAATTCAAACAACTGCGAAAATCAAAGGAAGTCCATTATTATTTTGCATTTTTTTAAAGATGAAACTTTCAGGCAGAATGTTTTAATACCGACGTGATTTTCCCTAAAGGAGATTTAAGCACAAATTAAATTTACCTTTATGTTAAAAAAGTAAAATTGTACTTATTTTAAGATTTTAAATGGATCCAGTAGAATAAATTTACAAACAAATTCATTTTTCTCTTATAGGAACTCGATTCGCATGACGTCAAACACAGAAAATAGCGAATCTATGGTGTAAAAGTCATTTGTTTGGCTATATACTGTGCTCGGCGGCAGCACTATAAGTAAATGAATGGCTGGAGAACTTAGAAGTAGTCAAAATTAAGATTCTCGCAAATTTGTATTCTCCTTAAGTGTTCAAATAGATTTGTGTACACCCGTCATAAGCAATGCAAAGGCATGAGGGTTAAGGCCTAACCAGAATGTGCATAATCTTGCATATGCAAGCCTTGAAAATATCACGAATGCTTCCTTATGCATCACTAACATTTGTATAGTCTTTACACAAACTGTCAAATTTGCATATGCAAGGTACGATCATGAGCGTACAGACTTTATGAACGGCTTCTTATTCCCATTGTGGGTTGCCATTATGAAAAGCACTAGTTCGGGTATTTGCATATCTAGCATATGCACATTGTGGTTAGCCCTTAAAGACAGAATGAATATTTCTGTTCCGTATATTCTCGCATATTTATATTGACCTTAGCGTTCAGATCCTAATGTGAACCACCGTCAAAGATAACCTAATAAGAAGATAGGAAGCATCCGAACAAAATTAAAAATTGTCCGTGATTTTTAGAATGAAACAAATAATATCAGATATAGTACTTTCGTCTCTTACATCAATGGGGAAAAGAACTTGGCTATGCACTATTGTAGTGCAACTGAGAAAACGAGTTAAAAAACAAAAATCGAGAGAATGTGGGATTACCCGAACGACAATATCTTATTGAATCACTTAAAATCCTGACGTACTTCGGGTCACACAGTATGACATTACCCATTTCGGAGGAGAAATTTTTGTGTTGAACTTATAGATATTCAAAAGTTTACCCGAATGTTTATTTCATTCGCATTTATTTCGTGTGGATTTGCGGTCTTATTGGTTTTCTGTGAGATGTTTATATACATAATTTAGATTATTTGTATTAAGTCGCTCAGTAAATTTTATTATGGATTCAGGTTGTGTTATTACGAGCTTATTAAAAACGCCTTTTTTAAGCTGCACAACTGCAGAAAAAACATCAATAATTAAAGACAGGCGACCTAAACCCGATATGAAATGTTTAACGTCAGAGGTCAAAATGGGAAAGTCGGTAGTTGTTCGTCGCCTTCCTATATCAATTTATGATAAAAGTGAAAGGATTACAGGTTGCGATCAACTTAAAAGACTCTTTTGTTGGCCTTGTTTGCTTTTAGCCTCAGATAAGGATAAATCGGTTTGGTCACAAGGTGGCTATTCTGATTTAAATTATTTGAGTGCTAGTGTTACGAAACATGAAAAGAGCTTATCACATTTGAATTGTATGCTAACTCTTAAAACATTTATTCAAGTTAGAATTGATGTAATGTTGGATCAGCAAAAGAAAATTTTTATAAATCGTCACAACGAGGACGTGGCCAAAAATAAAAAAAATTTAAAACGTCTGATCGACGATGTATGTTTTCTAGGCATTTAGCAGTTACCTTTTTGGGGCCATGATGAGCCAATGCAGTCTGTAAATCGTGGAAATTATATTGAATTATTGAATATTATTTCCACATACGATGATACTCTGTATAATCATTTGCTTAGTGATTCCCTATTTAAAGGTATCACGTCCGATATTCAAAATTATTTGATTTTTACCATAAATCAAGCAATATTGGATCATATTAAAAGTGAAATTAAGAGCTCCTCGTATGTGGCAATTTTATTAGATGACACATCTGATGTGTCTAGCCATTCACAAGTGTCCACTATTATTCCATTAGTAGATAAGCATGGGTATGTACAAGAAAGATTTTTATTTTTCACTGATTGTAGCAAGGATAGATCTGCTAATGCAATTTCAAACCATGTTCGTAATTTGGCTTCTGCAAATTGTTTTAATTTCGGACACAAATTAGTAGCACAGGGTTAGGATGGGGCTGCGGTAATGGCAGGAAATTTGAATGACACACAAGCTACGGTAAAGAAAGCTTACCCTAACGTACGTTTCACTCATTGCTTTGCTCATCGCTTAAATTTGGTTTTATCCAAGTCTGTAGAGTATATTTTATCTTGTAAACGTTTCTTTGGCACTATGTCTAGCATTGCATCATATTTTGCACACTCTAGAAGGAGGACTCAGGATTTCTATAAACATGTTAGAATAAACTTTCCAGAACTTGCTCCAACACGTTGATCATCAAATTCCAGAATTATGATCATTGTTTGTCAGTACAGAGAAGACATTATCGAATTTTTTGAGGGGACAAAGAAGTTTCTACATTTCTTAAATAAATTTGATAATCAGTTTCTTCTCATTACTTTTGCAAAAATGTTTGCTTCACTGATATTTTATTTATCATCCTGCAGAATAAAATCATGGATATTTGTTACTGCAATGAAAAAATTCATCAAAAACGTCATATATCTATTCGATGTATGAGAGGTAGTTTTTCAATAGTTTTTGACGAAACCGTAGCATTTGTTAGTCCACCTCAACAATGACGGCGCTTATAAAATGCAGATGAACCAAATGCACAATACAAAATTTTATTTTTTGAGATAATAGACACCGTTTCTACCCAAAAGGATATTAGATTCGAAAGTATAAAGGAGCTTGTGTTTATTGAATTTCTGAATAACAAGAAATTTGTTAGTTATTCACAAAGTTTTCCATCCAATGCATTTACTTCTATTAGGAATTCGCATGGACAGTTCTTTGATTTTTCAAAATTGAACAATGAGCTAATCCTTATCAATAATTTTAATGATTTCAGAAATTTGCCAGGCAGCGAAATTTTAAAACATATTACGCAAAATGAGCTTCAATCAATTTTATCTGAAGTCTATAAGCCTGCTTGCTTAATATTAACAATTGCTGTGCTAAGTACTGAAAGATCTTTTTCAGTATTAAAGCGATTAAAAACGTATTTAAGGAACTCTATGGGATAACAAAGACTGTCGAGCTTAGACCTCATATCAGTTTAAAAGCATGTCCTCAAAGAATTAAAACAAAAAGAAAAATTTTACGTGGAAGTCACACAGGACTTTTGTAAGAAAAGTAGGCGTATGGAATTCATTTATAAATGAATTGTGTTTACAGTAATGTATGAAATATTCACAATAGTTTCTTTAACCGTTCTTGAAAACTAACACAAGCTTCGCTCTTTCTTTTTCATATATTACTATTTCTTTAATTTAAAATGCTTCCCTCTGAAGAGATCCGCCTAAAGCATATTTTGTTGTCTTTTAATAATATAAGTGCACTACAGTTTGATGTTAATTTTAGTTTTTATTTGAGCGATCTTATGTATATATTAAGTACTCATTATTCTTTGATCCTGAACACCCGGCTTAGATAGGCACGCGTCGCCACTGATGATTCCTGTATTCAAGGGAGTGCTGAGTACACCCCGACTCCCACTTACACATCCATTTTCGAACCGTCCGTAAAAACACATATTTCAAAGCCATTTTCCACGCGATTACTATCCCACTCTTCTCTATTAGGAATGCTAGAGAACGCTTTCTCAAAGTCTAGTCTTGGAATAGTGTAATCGGTAGCTTTCAGGACAGATCTTCAGCTCTCTGATGTGACCAAGATCTGCTATTATCCAGTAGCCCGACTCTTTAAGGCTTATTGCACTTTTTGCAGCTATACATTTCCCATTGATGTCTAAGAGGAAGAGCCAGAGCATAACCTCCATTGCTGCCATCGCTGTTATTTGAAGAGCATGTCTAATGCATGGACAGGCAGCTCGCTGTATTTTAGTAGGACTTCTCAAGTGCGTCGCATTCTCAATAGCACTCCAAAACTCCAAGATTCCATATGTGAGTATAGGTCTTACGATAGTGGTGTACATTCAGTGCACGATACGAGGGTGTAATTTCCATCTTTTACGTAAGTTTTCACGCAGGCATACAGTGCAATGACCGCCTTCTTGGCGCGCTCATTCACAATTATCCTCCAGTTTAATTTGGAGTCTAATATCCTAGATATTTGGCTTCAGTTTTAAAATCAAGAGTAATGTTCCACAGTTTGGCGTGGTGCGAAAATCGGAGTAACTGTCCTCCGTGTAAAGAGGACTAGTTCGGTCTGTGCAGGGTTAAGCCCTAGACGGAAACTTATAGACCACTTAAGAAGCTTTTGCAATCCTCTTTGAGTTAGTTCACTGATAATCGGTAGACATTTTCCCGAGACAGGACGAGATAGTCATCAGCATATGCTGCCGCTTTTATTCCCTTCCTTTGTACCGTTAACCACCAATAACCACAGTGGACTGTACCCCTCCTTGTGGAATACCCCTAGACACCTTCCTACTTACCTTATTATTATAAATATCTGCGTTTATTAGGCGGTTATTAAACATTTAGTTAATATGATTCAAGTCCTAGGCCAGTCAGGGCATCCTGGATGGCCTCTAATCTAACATTATTAAAGGTTCCCTCGATATTAAGAAATGCGCCTATAGTGTATTCTGTTTTCTGGATTGATTTTTCAATGGTTCCTACTACGTAAATTAGTGCAGTTTCAACCGATTGACCTTTCAAGTATGCGTGCTGTAACCTTGTTGAGCTGTTGATCTTGCCTAAGTGACGATTTTCGTGGATTCCAATAACTTCTCCAAGACAAAGTCAGGAGTTCCTATGTCATAGACTAATAATTTTGTTAGGCGTCTTGTTATAACTTGGTTGCTATCATTCGAATGAGACGTAGATGGCGTTTTCTCTTTTTTATCGTTCATGCCTGTCATGTTGGGACACCTAAAATCTAAAGATCATCTCACGGAAACAAAAAACGGCGCAGACTATTCCATTTCAAACAACAAATACGAAAAAGCAAGTTACCGTTTTACGATCTCCCGAAGCGACACAATATTTTTATAAACTTCAGGAAATTATTGAAAATAATAATTTAGCCAAAAACAACCAAAATTAATCAACGCTATTGTAAATAAAAGCAAAAAGAAACTCTTCCCGGGTGATCCCGGTAAATAACAACTAAAAAAAAGCTGGAGCCAATCACAAAACACGTCCACTCTCTAGTGAACATTAAACTGAGATGGTCGCGTTCCAAGCTGATCAATTTCATGTGGGATGGATTTATACTTACTAAAATCTCTTTGCAAGTTCCATATTTGTAAAAGGAAATACATTATAACGTATGTACTTCCAAAGCAATTAAGCAAAAAAATTTCGAGATTGTTTGCACCAAAAACTTATTCCACTATTACCGTACATTATATGCTAGTTAGAAGAAATTTTGCTTTTTTCTTATGCAAAAGCATCTATGAAAATGCAAGCAATCGCAATATTTGTTTTGATTTAACTTCATTTTTATTCATGAATTTGTTGCATCGATTACGAGAACTTTTTGAAGCAACTATTTTCATTACTGCATGTTTCAGGGTTTTGATTATTTCCAATCCAAACACCCAGATGTTTCCATTTGTTAATTATTATTCAATTGAAATGGTGCAATTTTTAACATTTCATTCTCTTGGCTCGGTATAGTATTGTGGTATCCATCTTCAGTAAGTAAACAAGCAAGCAAGCAATGCATAATCTCAACATTTTCGTTTTATCATTCGCAAGACCTTCTTCAATTTCTACTTTTGTTCGCTTACAGACTTTTAGTTTGCCAGTAACATTCAGACTGAGAAGATTGAAGTAAGTGCGCGCACATCAATTTTCTTGTGATTAAAGTACAACTCATATAAAAAGTTGAGTTAACGTGAACGACTTAACATATTTGAACATTCAGTGCCAGAAAAATTAGAACTGTTAAGTGCCTGGATACCAATTTGGACGTACATATTTGCGGAACTCCTGAAAAATTTCACTTCTTTGGATTTTTACTACTTCGGAATCATCATGAAATGGGTAAGTTAAAGTGCTTTTGGTAGATAACTAAAGAGTGAAATTTCCAATCGTTTCCAACGTTTTCCCATAGTTGGTACAGAGTAGGCGGAAAGAAGCTACTTTTGATTTTATTGTTAAGCCGATGATGATTCCAAGAGTTTCACTTCATATAAATAAAAATGTAACTTGTGCGCTTGCAGAAAGTACAGCAATTTGAATTATCGTTTAAAGCACTGGCTGCTTACGCTGCTTTTATGACTTCAGTTAAAATAAAAAGATTTCTTTTATTTGTAATTTCGTTTTATCGGAAGAATATTTCTGTGAATCTTAATTGTGTCAGTTTTTACCCATCATAATACATATTTAGCTGTTTTTTCCATATTATTTAACAAGCTGTAACAATTATTAATCAAAAAAGGTACATATTATTATTGTTATCATTATTCTTCGAAAAAGACAATTGAAATGCACATATTTAGAAGCAGCCACATACTAATGTATTTCAGCTAATTTATAGCTACATATATTTTAAATTATCACTATAAATAGTATTGTATGTTTTTGTTCAAACCTTTTGACGTATTCTGCTACAGTTGCATATGGACATGAGAACGTCAAAGTACCAAGCTGAAATTTTCTAAATTAGCAAAATTGGGCAACTCTTCGTCTTATTCTAATCGTTCGACTTAATCTAACCGGATACAAATTTTTATAAAAAACAACGCAGGAGGTCTAAGGAGCCTATTTTCACATTCTTAACATGATCTATCTGGTGTATTAGGATTCTATCAGCAGTCAGAGTGAGAAGAGAGGGACCGGCGCCAAATCCGAATTATTGAAAAATTATCCAAGTATATCGCAAAACATGGAATAACTTTATGAGGTATTGGTATTGATGTGTGTTCATGGTGTTTTTCTGTCCCAAGCCGATGATTTTTTCAATAACTATGAAATGAAAAACAATTATTTGATATTGTTTTTTATTGATCGAATATATGATTTATAACAATTACGTATAGAATATTATATCGACCAAATGGTCGCGGCTCAGATGCGTGCACTTTGATCCATTTTGCATAGCTTTTCGAAACATTTCGGAGATTAATTTACCAATTTCTTGCATCTTGCTTGCTGCCATAGATGTTTCATTTAAAAAGTTTTTTGAATTTTACTTCAATTATATTAGTAGTAAAATTTTACAAACCACAGTAGGAGTTTTATAAATTTATATTAAAGCTTACACATTAGTGTGTAAAATACATAAAATGCTAAATTTTACTAATTCTAGTTAGTCAAATTCAGCAAAAATGTATGAAAGAACGTACATTTTTGGAACTTTGCTCTTGTTATGGTATTAGGTTGAGTGAGTGGCTTTGGACATTAATTTATTGACTTCCAGCATGAGCTGACAGCAGTTCCCATAAGATTAATTGAAGAAACAACTGTCAAAATCTCGTGCCTTCATCGGTAAGGTATTGCCGGGCTATTTTGATCAAGTTTTCAAAACAAAACCCTGAGAAAACTAGAGTTGTTGTGGGTAATATTCAAAGCCAAGTTGACAATTTATATCCATCGTTGATTAATAGCAATGGAGTACAGGTCAAACATAAGCTGTTTCTACAAATGATAGATGAAAAAGTGGTTCTGGTATTAACTCACCCTCCTTCAGGTCCCACATGTACTATATGTGGTGCTGCTCCACGCCTAATGAACAATTTAGCGAGAAAAATTTTTCCAGAATGGATTATGTGCCTTACATCTGAGCATAATTTTACACATATCATATAATCTTTCCTTTGAAAAATTCTCGGCGACAAATGGAGAAAATCAAACGGTGAAAACAAGAAAAGAGCAAGTAAAAAGCTAAAATTTGTTTAAGATCAATTTTTATAATACCCTAGAAGAATGCTCGTATATAATTTCGTATGGTCAGCTCTCTGTGCAAGTTTGATTTATGAAGTGCTTTTCGCATATATTTCTGGAACCATTCGTTGGACAGTAAAAATGATTATGACGAATTTCATAGGATTTCATATTCTGAAGAGCTTTCCAATATAATAAAATGGCTATAATTGATCGTTTTCACAGGATATGGAAAAAGCATAAATTTTTATATGGTAACACCAAGAAAGGGTTACCCTATTTAGCCCATTTTCGAAATTTTATTTAATATTGCAATGAAAAGGCCATGTAAAAAATTTCAGCTCTCTCTGTCGACGCGTTCTCAGGCAGTGCCCAAATATATAGCGAAAAAAAAAATTTTGTATGGCAGTTGAACTGTTTGATGGTAGATGAATGAATATGTTGCAGTTCAACAGTTCTTTATTTATATAAATATATAAATATATGTATATATATATATATATATATATATATATTTATCCTAAATTCTTAGTAGGATAAAAATTGAAATTATATTATTTTTTTATTTAATGATAATATTTTTTTTTGTTTTAAATTATCATTCTTTATTTTAAATCTTTTAAAATATTTTTATATTTTTTAAAAGTGTAACAATAAACTTTTTAAATATTATTTAACAGCTTTCCCCTTTTGGCATCTGAATTAAAACTTTACAAAGTTGCCTTTTGGCAATTAAATTAATACTTTTTTAAGTTGCCCTCTGTCGTTTAAATTAAAATAATTTTGTTAGTTTGCCCTCTGGCGTTTTAAATAAAATTATATGAGTTTGCTCGCCTGGCGATTAGAATACAACTAAATTGTCCTTGACACAAATTCTATATTTTTAAAAACAAATACATTCCAAAAAGTCTTGATGTGTATTTTCTCAAAATGTATACAGTAGTGTGTATCTGTGTTCAAAGTTTTTTCTTCAAAGTGTTTTTCCTTTAAACGTCAAATTGAATATTTTATTTTCTTTACAGTCAGCACAAATATTACTCTGACAACCAAAATTATATTTTATTCTATTTTTAATTACCAACAAAAATAAAAATTATTTTGTATATATCAACACCCCCCTCAGTTAAGGTATCCCCCCACCAGTGGTAAGGTACCTATTTCTAGAATATTAGAATTGTCGAATCGACCGGTTATCTTAATATTCGGGTCAAAGGGTTGACCTGTTGTTGGGGTCAACGTGCTGGCCTTTTAATCGTGGTCAACGGGTTTTCTTGTTTTTCGGGATTAACGGGTTGTCCAGTTGTTCGGTGTCAACGGGTTGTCCAGTTTTTCGGGGTCACCAATTGAACTGTTTGATGGTAGATGATGATTGATTGATGAAAGATGATTGTGGCAACAAAATGAATATGTTGCAGTTCAACAGTTCTTTATTTATATAAATATATAAATATATGTATATATATATATCTATATATATTTATCCTAAATTCTTAGTAGGATAAAAATTGAAATTATATTATTTTTTTATTTAATGATAATTTTTTTTTGTTTTAAATTATCATTCTTTATTTTAAATCTTTTAAAATATTTTTATATTTTTTAAAAGTGTAACAATAACCTTTTTAAATATTTTTTAACAGCTTTGCCCTCTGGCATCTGAACTAAAACTTTACAAATTTGCCTTTTGGCAATTAAATTAATACTTTTTTAAGTTTGCCCTTTGGCGTTTAAATTAAAACTATTTTTTTAGTTTGCCCTCTGGCGTTTTAAATAAAATTATATGAGTTTGCTCGCCTGGCGATTAGAATACAACTAAATTGTCCTTGACACAAATTCTATATTTTTAAAAACAAATACATTCCAAAAAGTCTTGATGTGTATTTTCTCAAAATGTATACAGTAGTGTGTATCTGTGTTCAAAGTTTTTTCTTCAAAGTGTTTTTCCTTTAAACGTCAAATTGAATATTTTATTTTCTTTACAGTCAGCACAAATATTACTCTGACAACCAAAATTATATTTTATTCTATTTTTAATTACCAACAAAAATAAAAATTATTTTGTAGCTTCCGCTACAGCAGCCCTAGGAAGAAGTTGCCCGCTTGGTCTCATTATCGAACCTAAATTTTTCTTTTAAAAGCTCGTTTGCAAAATTTCAAGTCTATATCTTCAAAAATATCAAAGGTACAGATTTCTGATCAGCACGTAACCCATATATTCCATAGTGAGCCGACCCAAATACCACACCAATTAGTAACTCTAAGAAGATGCAAAGATCATTGTTGTATAGATTCAGGAATAGTGGCTCAATGGCGAGTACTTTATTTTATTAACAATTCCAGATAACTTAAAATGGACTTTATCATTCACGACGACTTTTTCCCAAAAATTGGAGTCATCAATATTGAGCAACAGAAACTTTTTAATCCATTCTCACTGGAGAATTTGGTCATTTCCCATTCGTTGTTTAATCAATTAAATTGTATACGGGTATAAATGCAAATCGTTCGTAATATTTTAAATGAACTTGCCGGAGACATTCTAAAATTTTGCGCACAGCTTCTAACGGAAGTACAGGAATTTTCATCAATATTTTCACTTTTTACAGAAATGATTTGGGCCGTACGTACGCTACGAACTCGTCCATATATTACTCTGTCTCTTGTTGACTTACAAGGCAAATGACTTAAACCAAAACAATTACGCAAATTTCTTTGTGCCAATGGCGTAACTAGCAGCTGTTTCGCGCGTACTCCGTGCTTTCCCGCTTGCCGGGAGAAGAAAGCACAGCGGAGTCTTGGGGTTGGTCTGGGGATTTTTATTAAGAAAAGATAAAATTAAATTTCACCACTTTTATTTGAAAAAATTTTAAGACTACTTTCTAAACTTCCTCAGATTTTAAAACCACTTTTACTTTTTAAAGAATTTGAATTATTTAGATTTTTTTCTAACATTTCCTCAGAGCCAACTTCGTGTGTTACGCGTTCGCGACGATTTCCAAGACTGCCCTTACTATCATTTCTTATTTCAGCCTTTGGTTATTGCGCTCGCGCCATCAGCAAAAACTTCCCACGATCGCGTCGATCACATGGTGCATTTTTCTGATGATAAGTGAGGCATGTTATTTGATACGCCACTTGTGGAGTATGCATATGCAAGTGTTCAAAAGGAATTATATTGCAACAAAGTTACAATTTAGGCATTTTGTGTTTATTAAAAATGAAGCGTGTTCATATTCAAGTGGTTGAGAAAGGAAAATTTGTGCTGACAAACCTAAGTAGATGTTAGGAATTTCATCTCAAGAAATCTGAAATGAAATCGAATTTAAGTGTATGCACTTAAAATAGGCCAAGTGAGAAAAAACATATGCACTTGAAATGCATGAATGCAAATTTGAATACGTGTTATGATATGTGGATATATCATAACACAGCCCACCACGCGGCCCCGGCCCACAGTTTCTAGGGGCCCAAGAAAGCCTACAAATTAAAATTTTTCATATAAAGTGATAAAACTTGAAACATAAGATATCAACGCTGGATTAATAAGCTGTTAGATTCACTCATTTAAATTCGGTTGTTTCCAATTATTTACAAGGCCCAGCCATTGATATATTGACTGCCACCTCAATGCTGCAGCAAACTCAGAAAAACATAATGGAGCTCAGACAGGATTTTCCGACAATTTTAAAAGAAGCTTAGGAAACCAACACATCTTAGAAAATAAATTCAGCATAAAATACCATGCCAGCGCTATGTGAAGAAGTTTTCTGATGAGTGGGCTATAGATGAGGATATACAGATTCCTTGAGAAAAATTCTGAATTTTTGTTTTTAACTGTTGTCTGGATATCATAATTCAACAATTGACAGTGCGATATGAAAGTATGAATAGCTAGACAGAAAATTTTCGCCTTTGCGAGTATTACTCAGAAGGTTTATCGCCCACTTTTCCTCAACAATTTTTATTAGAGAACTAGCTGAACTCTTAATTTTAGATAGCTCTGCTATAACAAGCTGTGTCCCGCATCTGCAACTCTATCTCACATTACCAGTCCCTAGGGCAACCCGGAGTAAGGTAAAGCCAAAGAACATCTAACTTAACAAGAAGCCTCATCTGGCCTCTAAAAATGCGCAATTTGTATGCGGTCGGGAGGTAACAAACGGGAAGAAGCAAAGATCTGAGACTGAGAGAATATTGCTCTGTTCTCTCTGTTTTCCTTCTCCGCCACCCCACAGCTGTACACATGCTGACGCCAGCAGTCATGCACAGTTTTATGTTTCACTATGCTGCCGTTGCCTGACTGATGTGGCGAGCCGGTTTTTCTATTGATTTATGTACTCGAAAAATTTTCATAAGAACTTTTGCACAGCATATTTTGGCTAGCTACATTCATGAACACTTTTAGCCCAAGCACACGAATTAATGCAACTGACTGCGATTGTGTCTAGACGGCTAGTTGCCCACCAATTCCAATCCCATCCGTTCATCTTACTATTCTCCCTCTGTTCTAAGCGTTGCCATCTCTTTAATATTGAAAAGTCGTACGAACACAATTTTTAAACCGTACAGGTACCATTTTGGTCGTACAATCCTAACAATAAATTTAATATTTACAATCACGCAGAAATGAATCAGTACACTCACTTTAAAAGTAAGAGTTGAGCATTTATTTATTTTTCAATTAAAATAAATAAAACAACAAATAAAAAAAACATTTCTGCTCATAACTTTGCAACTTTCAGATTTTGTAGAATTCCAAATACAATTTTCTGTACATACTGATCATTTCTTGAAGAAATGGCCTACATATGAAGCCAAAGTTTTAAACATTCTTAAAGAATCGGGTGCACACATATATACATGAATGCAAAGTATAATTAACACTTTATTAAAGTACATGAGGTATAAGTTATATGGATATTTTTTTTTTATTTAATAAAGTGGAATAAAAGTACGTCGGCCTTCCTTGCTTTAATTAAATTATTACCAGCGACTGCAACTGGAAAGGAAAGTGACACGCGAAGTTCCTTCAACCGGTTTTTTAAAAAAACGGTCAGTGCATTTTATGTTATTCGTTTAATTAGCCTATTAAATCTAAGGCCTTACAAAAAACCGAAAAAAAGCAAAAATATATTCTCTTGTCACACTTTTAAAATAACTAACAAAAACTTTCATGTAAAAAAGGATACCTTAATAAAAAATATTGAATAAAACCTGATGTGCATTTAATTATTAATTTTGGATTTTAATGTATTTATAATTGATACTATTATTCTTAACTGTACGAAAAACGTATTGAACAGTGCAGTTTTATTTCAAAACTTAAGGGCAGTATTAAACTGAACCTTATCAGAAAATTTGCTAGTCGTTGCTAGTAATTACTCTAAAGGTTCAAGAATTTCGCATATAATCATAAGCAAGTTTTAGTTTTAAACTTCTTTAGTTTGTTGAAAAATCTCTTTCAGTTTTATATTGTTTTTGCACAAATGGTTTTGATTTTCGTTTCGAATTAAGACATTAGTTTTTTTTTTTTTTTTTAACGAAACCTAATAGTTTGGTATTATTTAAAACTGTATGTAATCCTTTTTTTTATATGCACTTTTTTTATAAGAACTAAGTATATAAATACAAACTCAATTCTCTTAAAATCAATGTATCGATACAGTTTCAGAATTTATGTTTTTATCAATAGTATTTTATTAAATTATTATATTATAAAACAAAATAAAGCCTTATTTCAGCCAGAAGACTGTTTTTTTTTAAAGTAACATTTCAATTAGCTTTAAGTATGTACTTAGGTATATTTTTTTACAGATAGTCATCATTGCAGTGGTTTCCGATTCTATGTTTTTATCAACTGTAGTTTCAATTAAATACACACTTTTATTACATCGACCAATCATTTCTCTTTAGTCGGTTTAAAGTGGACACAACTTCCTGATTATCGGACACATTCAGTATGTTTACATGAATACTTGAAGTATACTTGAAGTATGCTTGAAGTAATCAAAATATCATGAAAAGACTCATTCAACGCGTAAATTTCAATTTAAGTAATGGAAAATCAAATTCAAGAAAAATTCAAGTCAAGTAATTGGAATTAATTCAATCAACCGCCCTACCTGAACTTCAAGTGGATTTCAAGTCAAGTACTCAAGTATTCATGTAAACGTCCTGAGTACTTGAGCTACACTTAATATTCAACCTGTTTCTTAGCTTGGTATTTATTA
This sequence comes from Dioctria rufipes, assembly GCA_963924295.1. Taxonomy (NCBI): domain Eukaryota; kingdom Metazoa; phylum Arthropoda; class Insecta; order Diptera; family Asilidae; genus Dioctria; species Dioctria rufipes. Next base: position 118,266,820 of record OZ002741.1, read on the forward strand.
AACTAACAGCACTAAATATTTTTTCGCATTCCCCGATCGAATGAGGCAAAGACAATATATTTAAAACAAATATGGATAAATTAGGAAAAAGAGCAACACCATCATCATTTTTTAAATTAAGTAGATTATGCCAAATAATGTCTGCTTAGCTTTCATTAGAAATGAGTTCGAACAATTTACTTAAGGCGATATTTCTCCATTCATCATCTAAACTTTGAATTGGTATTGATCCTAAGCATTGTGGAAGTTAGTGGTTTAGTTTAACAAGAGAAGGAACATTGGTATGAGTTTAGAAGTTTAATGTAATATTGAGGTAATTCAGGTTAATCATAACTTCGTTCGAGAAGTTATAACTTTTTCTTATTTCCAAACAAGATTCGTGCAATAAATTGCGGCATCTGTTTTTAAAATCAAAAATTTTAGTTGTTTCTGATTCATGGATTTCAGTCAAAACTTTTGATCTTAAATACTATATCTGATTGTCATTTAATTGAAATGTTGAGTTCAATTGGTCTGTATCTTCCAAAGCGGTTCTTTGTATGTATTCAATACTTTAGAATGATCTTAATATGCCTCCTTCGTATATGGTGCACATGCGGCCATTAGAGTTTATGATCACACAAGTGTCCGATTGAAAATGTGCATTTATCAAATTAAATTTTGGCAGAATCCAATCCAGAAATAAGTAAAAAAGTTTAACTTGAAGATCGTTCAGATTTCGTAAAACTCACCATTGTTCTAACAACCGATTGAATACTGCGTGTAGCGAAAGCCACCGTATTTGTGATAGGGCTAGCAATTTGTGAGACTTTACTTCAAAAACTTTTGAAACTGTAAAAATATAGCATTTGCTTTTGGACTGCTTTTTAAAAGAAGCATAAATATCATGAGCTATGTCCTCAGACCTTCTCGGTAATTTTTTGGCTGTTTCGCTTGCGCATAAATGCCAAAGAATAGCATATGCACTTCGAGATATGTATTCCAGGACTATCCTGCTTAAAACGGGACATAACAGAGTAATGCCTTCCCTTCATGGAATTACACCCATCTGATCCAAACCGATCACATTAGATAACGGTACATTATGCGATCTAAAAGACTCTAGAACTGATTCAAACATTATCTTTGCTGTTGTCCGATCTATATTGTCTTTGAAAACATTAACTAAGTCATAAAAAGAGCTTAGTTTGATATATTTATTCCGCATTTCTTGACGGTAAAATAAAATAAAATATTTGCTTTTGCAAAATTGTTTACCGGTGCGAAAGTGATTTCTCCGTCCCACGCCTTGAAGTTGATATTATTACACTTTGCAGTTTTGCAGCGATTGCTTTAAACAAACAAAGAAAAGAAAGTAACTTAGACTTAGCACTAGCAGTTAGCAACACAAGCGCAACAACAAGAAGTCCAGAAATCAGCATTGTGGTATCGTTGCATCGCTTTCAGAGAACGAGTCTAGAAGTTGAGAAAACATTAGAAAAAGTAATGAAATGAACTCTACCAAACTCTAATGACCACTTGACTGTACAACAAAATAAATGATAACACAACAAACCTAAATTGTTTTTCTTCGCGTTTGCTGAGTATGTTGTGCTATAGCTGTGTTGCGGACTCGACTGTGCTGTTGCGTTCAGATTTCTTTCAAGGTTCAATTCGTAAATTACCGTCAATTTTGTGCCAAGAGTGAAATAACCGTACATTTTGCGTACGGTCAGAGGTCTTGGTCGTACACCGTACAAGGGCCAGAAAAACCCGTACAAATACGACCAAGACCGTACGGTTGGTAACGGTTGTTCTACTGCAATGCAATGTAAATGAAAATGCTCTTAAAAAAAGACTTCTTGATGAAACCAGTTTCTTAGAGATGAGCTAAAAGAAGCAAAGAGAATATGCAATGCAATGCATGAACATGATGTGGAGTGCAGGCTCTGGCTCTGGTACTGAGCTGAGTGCTGGTGCTTTGACGACCCGCCGTCCGCCACTCACCACTGGTGACTGCCAGCGGGTCGTCAAAGCAGATAGTTTTCGTTAAATTAATGAGAGCGGGTCGTAATATCACCACCATTGGCGGGTCGTCAGCAAGCAGAGGGTTTTCATACAATTTATTAGATCAGGTCGTAATAGAGCGACCCGCCATAGAAAACTTTACAATATACGAGATGCGCATTCTTTCTGTTAGATGTTCTTTGGTTTTACTCATTAGTCATAAACTTATCAATGTATAAAAAACAAGAAGAAATGAGCCGGGGGCCTAGTAGCATATCTTTGTGGAGGTCCCATACATCCTTAGTTACGCTACTGCTTCGTGCCTTTATAATTAATAATTTCAACATGAGTTAAAATATTAGATTATCGTGAGGACGGACATACAGATAGACAGACAGACAGACGGACGGACGGACAGACGAACATGCAAAACTCAAAATAACATTTATTATTTTCCCTGGGTGTCCAACCCATTTTGCTCTATCAGGATTATTTCTACGCGTTACAAATGGAATGGAAAGAACTTAAACTCTTTTGAAATGGAATTTTTACCGACTAAATGAACCCTGCATAGTAATAATAAGTCATAAAGTACTACTCTAAAAGTAGTAAAAATATGCACGCAGGAACATCTATTTTGCTATTTTCAGGTGAAATTCACAAACCTGGGGGCAATATTTATCAATGTGTAATATTCAGCACAAAATAAGTAAAATCACATATACTGTATGTAAATTGCATTCTTTACGACGTGTGTGTATAAAAGCACAAATTACATGAGTAAAAACGATATTTCCTTTGTATTTGCGTATAAAAATGCAAACTGTGTACATAAACACTCTATTTAATGTGTAAAACAGAACTCGGGCATGGCTCATGAGCCGATCAGTTTCCCATTTGGTTTCTAGTAGTGAAGTGAGCAGGACACGGAGATTAAAGAGTGGCGATTCTTTCTCATTAATTTAATATTGTGAATAAGGTAAGCTATAGAATATAATTAAATGTTAATTGCGCAGTTTTGTGTGTAAAAAAATTAGATTCTAAGAATTTTTGCAAACGCTTCTCATTGCCATCAGCCATAATAGCAAATACTTATAAGTGCAAACGAATGTCGTACAAGTTCCTTGTTTTTCGGTCAAAAATATAGTCCAGACATGCTTGGAAGTACCACTTGTCAGTTTCAGGGAAAATAATATGCCCAATTGGAGCGTGCAAAAATATTTTTACAATAACATCATCTTTCCGATGTCATGTTTTTCGGAGGCATAAGCTTCATAATTCTTTCCAAAATTCCAACAATTTAGTTAAATTTATAAAAATACCACTGTTAATTTTCAATACATTCTTTTCAAATTCCGATGCCGGAGCTGTTGACTTTTACGTTATTTACCAATAATCAGGTAGTTAATGCGGAATCGAATAGTTGGCTTGGAGCACTTATTCACACGTTCTGCATATATTTTACTTTGAATGAAAAATATCCCCATAGATGTTCATAGACCCTTGACTTTATACAGCGGTACTACTTCAACATTCATACTGGAACATCAACAGGCGAAAACAAAATAAATGTGATATCAAAAATTTTGCGTTAAATTTCGAATATCTTAAAGTAAAATAAGTATAATTTAGTATAGAAAAAAACACATAAAACTCATGTATTCGTTGTAAAAGAATGAGATTTCATTTTTAAAAATAATTAATTTTTAGAAATAGAATAAAGCAGGCTATTTTAAAAGCCGCGCGGAAGCGTAATTACGAAGAGGGGATAGCTTTACATACAGGAAGTAAGTAGTACAGTACTCTTTAAAAAATGTGTGACATTAAAGAGGTGTATAAAATTAAAGAAGTGGTAAAACAAAAACAATGTAAAATTGAAGAGGAGTGTAATACATGAACTTCGAAGTGAAACTACTACTGTCAGAGTAGGTATAAAATTGCCTAATCTTACAGTAGTAAAAGTTTTTTATTGTGTGCATATAATGTTGTTGGTAATACTTTTATAATGTATACAAGTATTTATTCTCGGTAATTTGATTAGGCATATTATAATATAACATTCAGGAACAGATACTTGTATATTTTCAATAATATTCCATTTAAGTATGTAGATAAATGTTGGATGCTTGCACGATGGGAAAGGATTATTGCATTAATCTGAAGTTATTTATCTGGAATTAAATATTGAAATTAGTTCAATGTTTAACTAAGATAATTCCAGTATTCACGACATGATTCATATTAGTAAAAATATTCATTTTGTTTAACCCTAGCTGCTACGCTAATCTTTCAGAAACAAATTTAAGCTATGCTATGTGAATCAACTGTGTTTACGATAGCAGTAAGTTAGCAAAAATACGTAAACTACTACAAGTTTAAAATTACGTTAAGTACAATGATATATGGATAATGCCTCTGAAGTAGAGGGAATAGGAGCTGGAACTTCAATAGCATCTGATCTGATATTCCCGCTTTGCAAAACTCACAAATGTCACATTTAAGAGAATAATTACGATAAGCTACCCAAAACCATTAAAGAAATAAACTAGAAGTAGATTTTAATAGAAGAAGGTGTTGTTTATAATTCCCCCCTAGCCTTGAGTTTTACTAATTGCCTCCTAATTGCTAATGGAGACAATTAGCATTCGATAATCAAAGGAGCTCTCTAAATCTGGTCCCAGGTTTATGGTCCTGTTCCTATGTATGAAGAATCCTTGAGCTATCTCCTTAAGTGGGTAATGCATGTTAAGAAAATATCCGTGCACTCTTAAGACCCGAATTACAATAACGACTCATCAGTCGACTGCGACTCGAGTTCAGTAGAAGTCGAGCTGAGGTTAAATTTGTAATTAAATGTAATACCCTAGACAGACTGCCTCCATAATGACCTAATTTTTAGTTAAATGGAGTCAAATGTGGAGTATGTCACACAAATGAAGTCCATCAACGACCCACTTGCAACATTTCTCTTCATTCTCAAAAGACCAGATTTCAGTAAAAGTGCCACCTACCGTCATTACAATGAGCTGAATTTATTGGAAAGTGGAAAGTTTTTCCAATGAAGTTAGCAGTGACAGCCATTAGCTGATCATGAAAGAAATTTCTATGCCGCTTTCTTCTTTTATGGTTTCTTTCAACAACTAAAACTTTCTTCTACTCAATGCTTTGCAACTAGAGTCAATACTCGCAAATTTTCTTGATAGCATTTAATTAAATTATTGAACTCTGCTATGATCTTTACTCACATTGACGAACTATCAATTGCATTCCAATTGAAATAGTATTCGCCCATAGTCCCATAGTTCCCTTGAAATGACAGAATTTCAAATTAAGTCATTATGAAGACAGCCTATCCAGGGTATAAAGCTTCAACTGGTTGAACAAACCAGAAGTGCCGGCTATGGTATGTAATTGAACTGTAGTTGGCCGCAGCCAACACCAACTTTGCACTATGAGCAAAGTTCAGTTGAGTCACAATCGCAGTCGAAGTTGCAATTGTATCTTGCCACATGCATTTACCATTTGCAATCAAGGTGTGTAATAGTGTTACTTATTTATCATCTGCATAATTTTTATAGCAATAGTTTTATGGTTAGTTAAGAATAACCACATAAAAATAACAGTGTAGATTAATTAATTATGTAGGAATAATTGCCATTTAACTAGTTTGATTTCCCCATATGAATGCTAGAGATAGGTAGTTTAGCCTATACTTAAGTGCTTTAAGATTAATGTGTTTTAGGGGCCTGTGAAAGTGCACGTACCCAGAAAGCAGTCCAGAGAGTCCAAAGATTAACAAAGTATGGCCTTCCTAAAACTATAAAGGACATGGTGAATTGTGCAGTGTTAAATTACAAATGTAACACCCGATTAAAAGCTTTAATTTCTTCAGCATTCCGAAGAAAAAATCTCAGTAATTACATCGAGAAAAGTGTATAAATGGTTACTGAAAAGCAAAGAAATTTCCAATTAAAATATGATATTTGCCTTTTCCTGAGGACGATTGAAATCCAAACGAGGAAAATGAACACCATATGACGTAGCTCTCAATTGACAGTTCGGTTCGATAAGACCATACTTGTTAACCTTTATACCATGGCCTAAAAAAATTCTCACATTCGCGACGCATAACTGCACCATATACATCTATTTCACCGACAGTTAGTATGCTACCCAGAAAGCAATTTTCCAAACATTCTTGAATTTGGAATAAAACGAACTATTCAAATAGGACATAAGCATATGCATGTTAGACAAAGAAAAAGTGCGCATCGTAGAGCTGTTGACCTTTTACGAAATATTGCGTACGTTTTACCAAACTCTATGCTTGGACGTCCCGTTTCAGTTGTTTAATAAAAGAATTGTCAGTTCCATTTTACTGTTAAAGTTAATAAAAAAGTCCGTAAGTTTGCTCTTTAAATGAATGTACTTTTTATTAATAAAAGAACATTATTGTGCTTTGCACAGTTGCAGTAAAAGTTTCAGCCAAACTAACTTATCTTTAGTTGTTTACACATTGTAACTTCCGAGACTGCTGCAGCACGAAAAATTTGCAAGCAATCGAGCTGCAGACGCAATTTTTCAGGTTTCAGAGGTGTTAACATTTACACATTGCTACCCTCGAGTAGCGCAGCGTTTTGTACTGCACTGCAATAATAGTTGCAATGTGTAACCTTACCTTTAGTTTGACATTCCATTTGTAACGTACAGAAATAATGCTGGTAGAGCAAAAAATTGAAATTGAAATGAAATTAATATCGAATCTGTGTTTACATATACAAAGGCCTCTTCTAGCAATGAAACGACGGAACGCAGCGGTAAAAGTACTGGTAGTCAGATCTCCTGCAGCCTCTAGATGAATAGCTTTACTACTAATAAAAACAAGTAAAAAAGCTAGAATTGGTCTAAGACCAATTCTTATGATACCCTAGATGAATGCCCGTAATAAATTTCGTATGGTCACCGATCTATTCAAGTATTGATTTTGAAGTTGTTTTTCGCATATATTTCTAGAACAGTTTGTCGCACAGAAAAAATGGTAATAACCAATTTTATAGGATTTCGTATTCTGCAGAAGTTCTTAGTACAATAAAAATGTCTTGGACTGATCGTTTTCAAAGTATACGTAAAAAACCGAAATTTTTATATGGCAACACCAAGAAGGAGTTGCCCGATTTAGTCCATTTTTGATATTTTATTTGCTAATGTAGTAAAAACATCATGTACGAAATTTCAGCTCTCTACGTCGATGAGTTCTCAGGCAGTGTCCAAATATATAGCGGAAAAAGAAATTTTTATATGCCAACCCCACGAAGGAGTTGCCCGATTTGTCTCATTTTCGAACTTAATTTTACTTTTTTTTTAAAGTCCGTGTACAAAATTTCAGCTCTTTAAGTATACGCGTTCTCGAGTTATCGTGCGCACAGACGGACAGACGGACGGACGGACATGCAAAAATCTAAATAACTTTTAATATTATGAATGGGTGTCCAATCCATTTTGCTCTACCATCATTATTTCGAGGTGTTACAAGCGGAATGACAAACTTAGTATACCCCTATGATTTCATCTAGGGTATAATAAATATAACTATATATCCTTTAAACGCTCGAATACCTCGTCCCTTGGAGGCTTGGATATATACTGGACCTAAGTAATCGATACCTATAATGGTCGGGATATGGAAACATGACATGCCCATCAGCTGAGTTTGCATTTCTTTGCGTAGTCGACAGGATGTTATACATTGAGATATTATACGTTTGATGACATTGCCAGCCTTACCAATCCAAAATCTTTCTCTCAAGAAATTCAATATAAGTTTTTAATATGTATTTATTTATTAGCAACAATTGCTACTTTTTTTAACTACAATTATAATTACACGTTCATGTCAGGCGATATTCATTTTAGTATTTACTATCGCTAAATTTTTGAAGCTTTTTAATTCATTTCTCCTTTTATTGCAATTGGTGAATTATTGAATAACTATATAACATTGTACATGCTTGAATTTTGTGCCCTAGTTCTTCTTAATTGATCTAATCTGAAATTATTGTTATTTCTTAACTGGTACGGCTGACCATCTCCAACATATTTTAAATTCCGACATAAATAGCTTGGTAGTAAATTATTTTTAAGTTTGTGAACCATAGTTAAAACATTAAGAGTTAATTCATATTCATCCACTTTAATGCTTCCAACATTATGCGTATTGAGGTTCTCCGATGATATTGTAATATTCATCTCATTACCCTATTGTGCAATTTTTGTAGTCTTTCAATAGATTGATTCAGTCCCATGGTTGAAGAGTACCCAAAATGTGGCTTTATTATTGTGTTATACACTTTTATGGTAGTTGGAAAGGATAATTTACGTCGCATTCTTTTTAAAAAAAGGAATTTTTTCTACAACTTTCTTACAAATATAATTAATATGTTCTTTAAATACTAGTTTATTATCAATTATAACACTTAAGTATTTTATTTCGCACACAATTTCAATAAGTTCGTTGTCCAAAATAATACCAGGCAAACTTAAATCATTAAGTATTATACACCTTGTTTTTGCCATGTTCAATTTTAGTTTATTCATTTTCATCTATAAATTAACTCTTGCAGGAATACTATTAATTAGTACACTCATTTATGTCTTGTCCGGATATATATATAAGTGCATCGTCAGCTAAAAGTCTTAATTGACTGTGTAAATTAAGAACAATAATACAGCTAATATTGCAATCCACCATGAAAAGTAGCATCATAACAGTGAAGGATAAGAAGCTTTGTGGACTTATGTTTCTCTGGTAATATTATTGGGTGCTTCTTCTCAGAAGATACTGACTTCGAATAAGTCAATCTTCCACTAACGCCGATTAGACATACACTATCTACGAATGGATTTAACGAGTGAAGCTTATTCTGAGAAGAGCCGGCGCCATCTTTTAGAAGGCCAAGGAGATCATATTTGAACTAAACTTCTTGTGCCCATTACTCCAATGCATGTGTGAGATCTAGTCTCGAACATAAGGGAGGGTGCCGGTTTTGGAAAGGACAACTCAGCTTTATTTTAAATTCAAATATAAATTTTTACTACAATATCCTAACCTAAATATCACAATTCAATTTCAGTTCAACTAGTACTTAAGATCTACTACTAATACTTATAATATAAAATTCAGTAAAAATTCAACAACAAAAACAACAACGACAATTTAAAAATTCATATTAAAATTCGTGCTGCTGTGCCCACACTCCCTGTCCTTATTTTTGTTCCTGAAAAGAAGAAGAGGAAAGTTTTTACTTCTTCGGAATTAGACTTCCACAAATTTAAGTACAGAATAGGATTTTCTGAGGGTGAAAGCGACGGAGTTGCAGAATTATACTTCGGCTGCAGCGAACGTTAAAACGTGTGCGCAGAATTATACTTCAGTCGCAACGTCCGGTAGCGTGTAAGCAGAATTATACTTCTGTCACACGAATTGGAGAGCAAATATTAGCTTTTGTGAGTTTGGACTTTAATAGAATTAGACTTCTATATGAAGGATAGAAGAAAATTATACTTTTGTTCAGAGGATGGGTATTCAGATTAGACTCTCACGGAGGATATTTTCAGATTAAACTCTGAAATTAGAATAGGCGATCAAAATTGGATGTTTTTGGATATTAGTAGAATTATACTTCTACGATAATAGAATTGAACTTCTATATGAAAGAATAAAACAAAATTATACTTTTGTTCAAATGATAGCAAACAGATTAGACTCTGGTGGAGGATGCTTTCAGATTAGACTCTGAAAACCGAATGGGTGATTTTGCTGCGGCTCGCCGCCTTTTTATAGCCGCCGTGAACAGCTATGTCCCAACTCCATAATGTGTTGCCCTGGCAACGCTTGGGTCGTTTTAGTCCACTTCTGTTTGTGACGATTGTGACGACACCAGCTGATTGACGTAATGTCATTAGATGACATTTCGAAAATTGTAAATATGCTGGAGGTGTATGATTAGGTGAGTTTGTTGATAATTATATATATTTCAATTAAAATATTAATACTTTTTATACATTTATAGATAGAATGAACTCCGGGATATCTTGTAAGAGGGATTCGAGGTGGTGAAACTCCTTGTTCAGATAAGTATATTGAGTTCATTTACTATAAAGTATGATTCTTTGTGGGGTTTTGTTTTGTATTTTTCTAGGAGAATATCTTGGAAGGACGGCCCAAAAGCTTTGCAGGAACTGGAACAACATTTTGCTCTAGCAGGAGATACATGTGTACATTGGAAAATTTGGGCAAAGAAAATATATGTCGACTGAACAGCATGCGAGCATCAAAAAATTCGGTTGGTCTCAGACACCCTTTAAGTACGCTTCTATCAGAAGTTCGGCAAAGATTTATAAATCTAATGCAATAAGCATTAATTCGTAGTAGTTTGTTAAGCCCAATAACGATGCAAACAGCATTAGTTTCCTTGATGGAAATAAGAACTTACAACTTTTTCATCTCCGTGTCCGGTCTAACTGCTTCCTGTTCTTCCTTCTATATATCTTCTGATTTATGCAACCATCTGGGTCCAAACCACCATAGTGACAAACTGGGTAATGATGTAGGGGGGATACCTCAGGTAGCAAAGTCAGCCGGGTTGTCTGAAGAAAATATATGGAACCATTTCTCCGCTGCTCGGACTTCTAGTATTCTGAAAACTGCGTTGGCTACAAACGTATTCCATTTATGCGCTCCGCCTTGTAGCCAGGCTAGAACAATCTTTCGAGTCCGTCCATCCAACCGATTCATCATCTAATTTCAGTGCTTGTTGAATTGATTTCAAAAGTTTATCGAGGAGCTCTGCCCCACACGATTCCAACCGGGGAAGGGATATAGTCTTAATTGGCGCTACTCACGTCTTGGATGCTGCTAATCACAATAGTTGCACATAAACTGCAACTGTGTATGCTCCCTACCTGACTTCTAGCAGAATATCACAGCCAGCGAGTCACTACAATCTTGACATTTATTTCAGTTAATTTCTACACTACTTCCTTTTAATGGAAGAACCATACCATTAATTTACCTCCAATTTTGAAAATAAATTTATCAGAGTTAGAATTCTAGTAAATTCCAAGGGCCTTGATAGTGGATTCTAAATTGTGTACTATTTTTCCATACAATTCGTTAATACTCAGCATCTTGTTTATCTACCATTATTTGATAATACATTTGCCGTATGTCTGCGGTAAAAACAGAGTCTTATGCTTCCGCCATCGAAGCAATAAAAGCAAGATATCCGGGAGGTCCAATCGTTAAACATTCATTTAAAAAGTGTCCACTGGATGTCCTCGAAGACGCATCATCTAACACTACTCTCAGTTTTGTGGTACTGCTATGTTATCTTCTTTTACCACAACATGATGAGGAATTTAACATCCGTGAAACAGACCTCACAAGTCACTTCAGTCCTCGTCAAATTTCTCATATTCTTCCATGTGATTTAACCATAAATACTCAATTAAAACCTCGGCATATTTCTCTTGAAAGGTCGCATCAGGTATCCACCTTCTCTCCATTGCTTGAAAGCGCTTGGTTGATATCCGGGTGTTAGAAATGGTATGCGAACAATATATCGACCATCGGACTGACGACGATGTGCCCTTTGGAAGAAAACTTCACGTTCGATTTCTTAGGCCGACAGAAATTTCTCATTGGGAATTTACTCTAGTTTCCAAAATTTGACAACACAGCTGTGATAACTGCACAGTTTTGTATCCGAGGTATTCTTTTCTCTGGGGTGTGGCTAGCGGAATGTTTTGAGTCTGCAGCCATGGTGGCATCTTTGATTGGACAAAAGGTCCGTCAAGGTTTTCAAAACTACGGCTGGTGTATTAATGATAATGGAAGGATGTACTCGGGACTGTTAGCAGACATATATCCAGGGGCGGATTTCCCTATAGGCCGAGTAGGCCCGGCCTAGGGCGGCAGATTTAGGGGGCGGCGATTTTTTCTTGTAGTTGTTGGTATTTCATTACATTTTTATACTTTTTCGTTTTTTTAAATAAAATAATTCGTTGGAAAGTGTTATTTTTAATTCTACTCCATTTTTTTCAAATCTACTCCGATTTACGAGGCAGCCTACTCCGCTAATTCTAGCCTGGGGTCCCTTCACTGGATATAGATCATTCAATTTTTCGTGTTTTACAGGGAGTAGGGGGGCGGCAATCTTCCATAGGCCTAGGGCGGCCAAGTAATCAAATCCGCCCCTGCATATATCATATCGCAAGATTGTGTTGAGTTTTTGCTGCGCCAGTAATTGTGGTAAGAATCAGCTTTCATCTTAAACGAAGTGTCGTTGTATAGCATTATCAGTAATCAGAGCCGCTTGGGACACTGGGTCGACTAAAGCTCTAAAAAAAATTATAAATGAATCATCTCCCGAAGACACATTTATGAGTGTTGTCGCTAACAAAACACTCTTCTCAGTAGAAGCGTATTACGAACAAAGAGTTACGATATTACTGGACGAAGGAATGTCCCTTAATCTGCCAATAATTTTCGTACTGTTTAGTAATGGTGTCGAAGGATTCAACTGCTCTGGATATCCAATGTGGAACGGTATATGATGACATCTATTGCATTTCTGACAATTATCTTTACTCTTAAAATTCTTCACCATATGACTATGAACTAAACAACCAATTATGCGAGTTGATGCATAAAGGACAGTTGGTTTCTTTTGCCATATGATAGGAATGGGAAGGTTTATTTACACGAGGCTTGGGTCCTCTGGAAACTTTATTAGATTGTCTGAGTTTTGAAGTATTAATCACTTCTACCGCTTCTAAGGCTCTAATTCGTGCCTTTAAGAACTCTATAAATTCGCTAAACATTGGTAACTCTGTTGACGAACTCAAATCAAATTCCAATATTTGATCGTTCTCTGGGGGCAATCTCCGACAAAGCAAGTAAATTAGATGGTCATCCCTTTCACTAATATAAATAGCTAGTGGCTTTAATGATTCTAAACACTCTACAGTATTGTCTAATAAACCTTTGACAAACTAGCAGACTCCACAGTCATGGAGGTTTGCTCTGTTAAAGCTGTTAAGGCACCAACACATTATTTTGATAATGCATGCACAATAACGACCAACATGGCAGGTAATTTGCCAAGGTGATACTAAAAGGACGAAGTAATAACTCGCTGAGATGAGTTTTAAGGTAATGAAACTTTTGAACATCGGACAATAGAGGGCTTTAGTCACTTATTGACACAAATAAATCAAAGCAGATACACGTCCCAAAATCTCCCCTAAATCTGGGCAATTGTATTGGGGGTAGCGCATGCATTGAACTATTCACATTATTTATAGAGGGTGATTTCAAATACGATTGGTTTGCATCCTTTCCGATATATTATTTTTGTCTTGTCGTTTTTATGACTGTTTATGTTTTCACTATCCTTATGCTTAAACTATAGTTAATCTCACCGCGATAATCATAAAACTTTTTTTCGTTTGTATCGAAGACTTCATCTGTAAAATATTTCTTTTTTAAATCCTCATCTGTAGCTTCTGACACAATCTTTTTATGTCTATCTTTATAATCTTTCCACAAATCAATAATACCGTCCAATCTACCACGATAATAAGCTGCAGAGCGTTTTGCTATACTCTGGTTTCCAGTATTCTCTATAAAGTGAGATATATTACCAACATTGGTTTTGCCTTTTACTTAATGCATCCATTTTATATATAATGCTTGTTAACTAGCCAACTATACTAAGCTTAGCCTCAATGCACACTTTCCAATACGCTGCGAATAGAATGAAATGCAAATTGGATGGTATAAAATATGAAAAATTTGTGAAATACCAACAAATCAATCACAATACCACGTCCTCACATCACAAACTTTGTATTTTATTTGAAAAATTATATTCTTTATAATACATATATAGATTATATAATATAGTATCATATATAGGATTAAATCCTGGAAGGGACATGCACTGTATAGTTACTCACCAGCTACTGAGACTTGAGACTGTAATTTTGATCAGTATTCAGGTAAAGACTTTTATGAATTGGGGCTCTCGGGCTTCTCAGAGTTGCTGTAGCAATTTTCCTGCTATTACATGTTTGCTAACTTAAATGTTAGAAGTTAGTCACTTTAATCAGGGGAAACCGGGTTGATAGACAAAAATGTTATGGGGTTTCAGTGTACTGTATAAATTCTCTTACGAAATAATAAAAAACTTGAATTTTTACTGGGGATGGAATATCAGGTACTTTAAGTGGGTGTCACCGGGGAGTGAGAGTTGCCGGTGTGCGATTGTTCTTGCAAAATAAAATCGATAAGTCACACCGGGAGCGGCGCGGCGGGCACTGCAAAATAGTTGCCGCGCGGCGATTTTGGAGATTACTAAAAAATTCAATTTTGCCGGTGCCTTTTCATTCGAAATAAGTCCGCACAATTCGTTAAATGAGGCTTTTTGCATTCTTAAGTATTTGTAATCGAACCTCATAATTTTCTCAGAACTTCTTCATCAGAACTATAGTACATTTGGATAAAATCTGCCCCTCTCGGTGTGAACACTCAATTTTGCCGCATTTCACCGCGCTGCTCCCGGTGTGACCAGGGCTTTATTGCTACCGAATACGTAAACTCGTAACTCATGGTTGAGTGCAACAGAATGCAAAAAAAAGGTGGTGCGTTCTCTCGTCATAAATTCAGTGACGTGGACTGAGCTTTGTTGTTATATTTTTCTGTGTGGATATGATCTGACATGCTTAACAATAAAGATGGAGTGATTTAAGCTGTTCTGTTTTCCAACAGCATCATGGTGCTACAAATGTCCACCAATTCTAGTGACATTTAAATCATCTAGAAAGTGATGTAATCTCCGCAGACGATTGCTGTTGCTAACTTCTCGCTTGACTCCCATTAACTTACTTGATAATTTTTCTGAACGGTGTAGTAGTTAGTAGGAACCAATTCCCATTTAAAACTCTTTTGTTGGAACAAATAAGAGAATTAAATGGGTATACCGCCAATGCAACTCTTCAGAGTAAATAAATAATCTTTTTTCACCTCCATAATATGAAAATCTAAATTTAAAGTTTTGAAAAGATATTTCAACCAAACCATGAACCGACAAATATTAACAACTTACCACATTTTCAAATGTGAGTCACATAAACATGCCTTCTCTTATCATTTCATTGGTTGAATCAGAGTCGTGAGAAGATTTATTTTGTATGAGAAATCATTCGGAACTAATTTGACAGTTTGTGAAGAAATTTTAATTGATAACCTTTGATATCAATGAAATTTTGAAAATTTCGTAAAACTTTGTTTAATTTTCAGGAAAAAAGTTTTTTTCGATTCCGATTCCAACGGATTCAATAATAAGACTGATTAATTTCATAAGGAATAAATATTTAGTGTGCAATTAAAAAGTTCAATAAGAGATACATATTCTTATTACGTTACAATATGGGAAATCGAGAGATTCGAATAAAAACATGAAATTTGTCGCCGGCGACATGTGTGTGTTTTTGTGTGTTCGAGTCGTGTATGTATGCGTGAGTGTATGTTTGCCTTTCAGGAATGGGTGCGACCTCCGTCTTCATTACACATCTACCTCTCCGAGCATTCGATTATGTCGGTTGGTATTACACTATCGGCGTAAAGGCTTGTAGCATTTCGTGAAGTGGCTAAAAATTTCATACTCATCATCCAAAATGTCATTATGCGTATACTATTATATTACCTGCCTACATTTCATGAACTGCCTAGACATTTCGTGAAATGCTTAGTTACACCAAGTGTCTACGACATATATACATACATAGTGGACTGCTTACTTTTTTCCTCTATTTTGCACACGTTTTTCCAAAAGTTGCTTTACATTTAAAAGGCCACGGAGGAAGGATATCAAATGATAAAGCCAATTGCTGTGAGCCGACACATATAAAGAATTTTGGGTAAAAATTGGGCTTATCAGATAAACAAATGTATAGGCTACAAGCAGGGGGGAGGGGGGGGGGATGGAACCCTTCAAACCCACCCCATATATACGGCCTTGCAAGCAGCTCTTGGTCTTCTCGCCCGGCTGTGAACGACGCTTTTCCCTAAGCGTCGAGTTAAGAGCAACTATGCTTCAGCAAAGCGTTTCAAATACGGCACTCCTAAATATTGAAAACGAAATAATTAAAAAAGCAAAGTAACACATGTTAAATAAATTTTTATAAAAAATATGTATTTTTATATAGAGTTTAACTATAGGTATCTCTTTATGACTGCTTAATAAAAACGAAAAAAAAATGTTCTAAAATGTGACTCTAACTTTAATTTTTCATACTGATCAGATCTGTAAAATACTTAAGTACATTGGCACTGAAGTGCTAGTACCAGTACCAGGTTATGGACTTAAAATTTTTTTAAGTACAAGCCCCCTTACAGGTACTCAAAATATTTTCAAGTACAAGTCCCGATATACATAATGATTTTTACATATAAGTGTAGGTACTGGTACTCAGAAGTCCCATATATAAGTTTAAGTACCTAATAAGTACCAAAGTACGCACTTCCTACAAATACCGCGTTAACTCGAAGTACTTCAGCTCTTGTAAATTATTTAAATACGCCTTCTGGAAATCCTTCAAGAAATCTTACTGCCTTCAGTAAAATAGAGAGCAATTTCGTGCAATATATGAAATTGACATGCTAAATCAATATCCTATGTTGAGAAGTGCAATACCCCGCTCTCTTCCATCACACCTGTGGAGCGTTTAATTTCATTTGCAGGTCTTGTAAATGCTCCGCAAAAACAATCATTATTTGATGTGATATTTGAAAAGCTTGTTTTGCTAAAGGCAATCTCAAATACTGTATAAACAATTTCCAAAATTAGAAATTAAAACAGCAAAAGCTAACACGATTCTGTTTCATTTCATATCTTATATTTTATGATAGTTCATAAATGGAAACCTCATCCAGTCATATAGCTGGCCATACATTTTTCAAAATTTCTGATTTCAGCTTTCGAAAGCTCCTGAACCTCGGAATTGTGAGTGTCGCTTTGATTCATTGGGATTAAAAAACAGAATGCACTTTCACTCGATTTGCCAATTCTGAAATAATTGAAAACAGTTCGTTGTTTCTCTGGCCTCTAACTTCGGAACCTCAACAACGACTTCCCTATTTCTAAAGCTTAAAGTGCTGATCTAGCGTTTTTTCTTTCTTGGCAGCGGAGTTAAGGCTTCACGTTAGAAGACTACATATTGAGCAAGTAAAAAAGATAGAATTGGTCTAACAATAAGACAAATTCTTACGATACCCTAGATGAATGCCCGTATGAAATTTCGTATGGTCACCAATCAGTGCGAGTTTGATCGTTGAAGTGGTTTTTCGCATATATGTATTTCTAGGACGGTTCGTCGGATAGTAAAAATGATTATAACGAATTTCATAGGATTTAACATGAAGAATTTACCAGTACAATAAAAACGTCTACGACTAATCGTTTTCACAGCATATGTAAAAAACCTAAAATTTTATATAGCAACACCAAGAAGGGGTTGCCCATTTTTTAAATAATATTTACTATTTTCATAAAAACACTGTGTACAAAGTTTCAGCTCTATGTTGACGCGCTCTTAACCAATGTCCAAACATATAGTGAAAAACGAAGTTTTTGAATGGCAAGCCAACAAATTAGTTACCCGATTTGTCCCATTTTCGAAGTTAATTTTACTTTTTTTTTAAAGCCCATCTGCAAAATTTCAGTACACGCGTTATTGTGTTTTTGTGAGAACGAACAGACGGACGAACGGACATGCACAAATGAAAATAACTTTGAATATTATGCGTGGGTGTCCAATTCATGCTGCTCTCCCATCATTATTTCTATGTGATACAAACGGAATGACAAGTATACCCTATGATTTCATCATAAGAATTAGTGTTATTGTTAGATCAATTTTAGCTTTTTTACTTGTTTACAACTAGACTGAATGCACTTTTCAAAATCGAATGAATTTTAAAAACCTATCTTTTAATGCCTTTATAAAATAACCACAACCCTAATTATGATTACCTTCAGATCAACCTACTTCTCAAGCATGGAAAAACCGTGACGGATGAAAGTGAAAATATCTCCGAAAATGTTTTCATGAATAAGTTGAAACGAGTTGTTTACCTTGCCATGTATTTCACGTAAATCTCCAACACGACAATATCGTTTTGCTTAGGTAGGTGAAAACCTGTGAAGACTTAAAAAGCCTCGCGGGTATACGATGAAGATTATTGCAAAATAGCGATTAATCGCCTCAAGCAAATTTGTGAGTATCATCCTCATACTGCAAGAATGCACATCAATTTTACATCTTCTTTTTCTTTCTTCGGCGCATTGTACTTGTACGATATTGGTGAAAGTTGGTAGGTATCCCATCATGAGAAAATAAATTTTTACAGTGCACACATTTTTTGCAATTTAGCTTTCCTCCATGAAATTTATAACGATAACACTTCCTTCTCTCATTAATAATTGAACCTTGTTTACTTACTTTTTTTCGCATTTTTTTCTTTGTTGTAAAGATGTTAAGAATAAAATAAGTTATGTGAATAAAATCGACTTTATATCTTATGGTGATGTTTTAAATCAAATAGAACTATTCCACGGTGCGTCGACCAACTCCCTAGCAACTTTCTTAAGATACGCCACCAATTTAACTGAAATTTTATCAGCCTATTGCCTTATGTAAATTAATAATAATATTAAATATTGAGTTTATCGTTTTTTGCAACACCGTGTAATCTTTGACTATCGAAATATGTGCGCGTCATATTTTCATGTACGAGGATGAATTTAGAGTCGTTGATGCAGAGTGAAACTTTTTGCGGTGAAAACGGGGTTTCCGTTGGATTATGAGGTAGACTGAAACACCTAGTATCACAGAGTCCACAAAAAGCTCATTACAAGACCGTCAAAACTATACGAATGGGCGAGCCATAATACGATCGTGAATTTTGCAAACGTATCCGATAAATAACGCAAAAATTGGTGACTATATTCATATTGTAATGCAAGTAATTATAAATTGTAACAAACATAATATAATTTTTATTCTTATGTTTCTTTTCTCCAATCGCCACCCCCCCCCCCCCCACACACACATACACGCGCGTGTATATGAGTGTGTATTTGCGTGTGTGTGTTTGTATGTGTGGTGTGTGGGCATGTGTGTCGCAGGCCTGGGTGCGACCTCCCCATCCACCACCCATCTCCCACTACTAGTATTTGGTTATATAGGGTGGTATTACAGTATCGGCATAAACGCTTTTAGCATTTGATAAAATGACTAAAAATTTCAGACACATAATGTAAAAAGGGGCTAAGTCAAAACCGTTACATTATTTGCCTACTTTCCATGAAGTGCCTAGACTTTTCGTGAAATGCTGAGTTACGTCAAATGTCTACGACATATACATTACATCATTTACGAAGACTTTCCTCTTCTTTCTTCCTTTTGTTTCTCGGATTCTGCTGCTTCCTTTCTTGCTATAATTGCCGATATGCATAAGACTTTAGGTCTCAATACAATTTTTTAAAAAGAACTTGCATTAAGGTGGTAAGACATCAAGCGAACTGCCGCCTGTCAAATTTAAAAATCCGTTGGAAGAGAGGCTTGTATGCAAGCTGTTCTTCCTCGCGTAATCCCCAGGTAAGGCGGGCTAAAAAAATTGTGGAATGTTAGTGTATAGTTGCGTTACGTCAAACGAAATTAGATGATCGTTTGATGAAATCTGTATATTATTAACGAAATCCTCAAAAGTGTAGGAGTTGGGCACATTGTATTTAGTAGTGTTACGGGCTTTTGCTAGTATGGTATTTACAAATGCTGCTAGGGCATAAGCCGGTGTGTCATGTGTGGTAACAATACGTCGAATTTAATGGTTTTGTTTGTGTGCTTTAATTGTTCCATAAATTCGAGATGGAATGGCAAGTGGTATTGTGGTTTTTATGAAATCAGGTTTTGTGTATCACTTAGCCTGCAATTCAGATTCTATTTTATTTTTTATTCTATTTTATTTTTTATACATTCTGCATAACCAGGGCGATCACGAGTGTGCTAAGAAGATGGCCCAAGATAAAACAAGTCACCCGAATCTGTAAATGCATGTTCAGCAAAGTTTTACAATTCTGCGTTTTGGCAAATAACTTTTTCGTATATAAGAGAGCACACTGCAAACAAAAATATGGACTGCCCATGGTTAGCAGCCTCAGATATTCTGGCGGGATTCGGTTTAGATGATCTACTTGATGATCTCATCTCTGACCTACCTTATAAACCGTTATTTATCAAAAAATATGTTTATGATACTATAACAGTGCTACCAACTCATGTCATAGACAAAACATTAGAACTAACTAACTATACCTGCATAAAATTCACTATTGAAAAGGATAATGTTACTTCACAAAGCATTCCTCTGTTGGATATGATGCTATAAAGAGATAACAGAATTTCAACTTATTAGTGCAGCAAACCTGTGGCTTGGGGGAGACTATTCAACTTTTCATCAACTCACTCCCACCAAATGAAATTTAACTAGCGCTTTCATTTTCAAAAAAGGCATTGCCTTGAGTGATACAAGGTTTCATATTATAACCTCTAACAACTATCCCACTAGCATCATCACCAAAATAATTAAACATGTCAAAGACGATCGAAGTAACAAAAACAAAACAATTGACAATACACGTAGCCAAAATACATAAATCCCTACATACAAAATAATTGTATACATGCTACATATAAGCAAGAAAATCCGCCCCTCTCTACAAAATAACAACACCAACATTAGACTGGGCCTCCAGCCTCAAAACAAATGAAGGACGCCATATATGGAGTAAAATGCATAATGAATAATTGCAACAAGGTCTACATTTGAGAAACAGGAAGTGACATAAAAACACGTATGCGAAAACATATAAATGATTTTAATAGGACTCTAAACTCACACAGAATGACAGTGACCAAGGGAAAGATGAGCGGAACTATAGCGGCGAGCGTATACTACCAGGGACAAAAATCTTCCTACCAAATGATGAAAACTCCCGTTGACCTTAAAATGGACACCACAATTTTTAATAAAAATGACAAAACCAGACAATTTAATAATCATTCGGTCTAACAAAATGAAAGCAATATTATCTGTCGTTATTGCGTAAAACGATAAAGATAAAAATTCTTTCTTGAATACAGGGTGAATCACAAATAACATATCTATATAAAAAGTAATATTGTTTAGTGTATGGACTATGCTTGACATAAAATTTCATCTATTTCACTTGAAAAGTTAGGGCCCATTGAATGCATGCCATATGCTAATGTCGAGCAGCTGCAATCGTGAGACAACTGTCGCTCGTGTGAAACGGCACTAAGGCATCAAAATTTTGGACAGCTATTGATACTATACTTTATAAAAGTTTTTATATCTGATGGACTAATAGCATTATTCCTTGGTCCATTTTTTATTAAAGTTATACCTATTACTTTACGCTCTAAAATTTGGTGATGGTTTTGGTAATGTTGTGATCTAACACAAATGTCTTATAGTTTTAATCCTGGTCGAGACTTCTCTTCCAGAACCACACATTCGATAACCATAACTAGGATTAACTTTGGGATCAACCTCTTCTGGAACACCATTGTAAGGCTTAGTTACCATTTTCTTGGGATTTTTTTTTTTTTTTGTAAAGTTTTATGTTTAGAATCGAGACCAAAGCATTGGTTTTTGGATAACCAGAGTATTTTTTTCTACACTACAAAAGGAACACAGTAATTCATCATGAAGGAACCTTCTCCGCCTCCGTGGGATCAACCTCAGTATAGGAGTTAAAATTTAGCTAATTAGTATAATCAGGATAGCTAGGATTGGAAAGACGGCCTTAGTTATGCTAGTTAATAGAAGTCTCAGAAATCTAGATTTAGATTACAAACGTAGTAGTCAATTATTAATTTTAAATAACAACACACAACCGGCGGAAACATTATAAACATACAGCCAGTAAGCCATGAGGTTTAAGAATTTCTTTTGCTAATCTTTCCAAATTGTTCGCCAGTTTTTTAGTTTAAAAATTCTTTACAATATTTTTATTTCCAAAACTAGTCCGGACTTCTCGAAGCATTAGAAAAGGCATATATATAAAATATATATGTAATATTAAATATTAAATATTATTGTACGATTTCAAGCGTTTTTGAAATCTCCTGAGCGAAAAATTTATATGTATAGCGAAAATAAAACGAAAGGTCGAAGTAATTTATCAATAGAAACGACAAACTTTAATTGCAAATGAGAATACTTTCATTCCGACGAAAGAAATACAATTGGTGTTGTCATTGATCCGATAAACGAGAGACTGATAACGAGATGAGCGCAATGCGATACTAATTTACAAAAATCTAAAACGGTAAAGCAAATGGAATTTATGAAAAGTTGAATACAATTCAATTAATGTATTTGTACGTAAGCAAATTTTAATGAATGTTACAGGGTATCTCTATTATTTCAAAACAAGTTTAGATTTATAAAAATTGTTGCAAATTATTTACGTTGAGTAGAAGTCTCAACAATTATATACCTACATATGATATTAAAGTTGTTACACATAAGAATATATAATATAATAAAATCATAACAAATAAACAAAGCAAAACATATAAACATGCAAGATAAAATTAAAGGACATAAACATGAAAATATAATATAAATTAAATCAATATTTTTATTATGGATAAAGCAGTTATGTTGTTCCAAACCATAAATATAAATAGATATGTTTAATTGTAAACTAAACGCTAACGACTATTGTCAAGCACATGTATATTGGGAAACTTATTATTAAACCGACGTGCAATAAGTATTTAAGGAAAAAACACACACCTCAAACAACAGACACTGAAAAAATTTACAAGCATTTGTAAGGTATTGCCCGTAACAAAGTTTACCTAATAATAAGTTAAGAAGCTGTGGAGCAAATTTCTGGTGTTTTTTAGAATGAAACAACTAATTTCATATACTTTCGTCTTTTACATGAATGGGGGAAAAGAACTTGGCTATACACTATTGTAGTGCAACTGAGACAACGAGTTAAAAACAAAAATCGAGAGAACGTAGAATTACCCGAACGACAAAATCTCATTAAATCCCTCAAAATCCTTTCAACCTATTCATAATAATGTACTTCGGGCCACACTACTTCCCATTTTTAAGAAAAAGATAAATTTCGCTTTGGCCCAGATGCTGAAAGGAGATGTAAAATTCCTCTCAAATGAAATTCTCATTTTTCCCGAAAATATCAGAGAATTCAGCATGAGTTCTCCCACTTAATCTCTTCATATCAAAACGAATGTAAATAGAAACATGTGCTGTTCAAATATCATAGGATTACAGCAACAACATGTGTCCTTCTAGTCCTTTTACAGCAACAACATGTGTCCTACATTATCAATATTTCATGAAAACCGGTTTTCACAAAAGCGCGAGAGCATTTTATGAGAGTAAACCGTGAAAACTCCGCCCCTTCTCATTTATTTACGAAAATGAAACATTTGCCATTCTGTTTCGGTGCATGCAACTTGCGCTTTCACATTTTTTATCTTTATTCATAAAATTTTTAAAGAGAGTTTGATTTTTTTTCGATTTTTTTTCTTTCTTCCTTCCTTTTCTTGCCGTGTGCATTTGAAATGTAAAACACTCGGATATCTCACCAGCTTCTTACTACTAAACGGATATAAAACGCTGTGGAAACGAAAAATGAAAGCTATGGACAGCCAAAAGGAAAAGGTCACTCTCTTCTATTCAAGCTGTCTAGCGAGCAACTAGTGTGGTTATCGTCAGAACGGATTACACCGATTGAGCCGGAATAAACTTAACCTGTGAAGTAAACGGAACGACGAAGTTTGTTCACTCTAGGGGTTTCGTGATCTACCTCACTCTTATGGCCAGTTTCACAGTCTGAGTTTAAACCAAATATTTAGTTTAAACTCGACGAATGAGTTTCACAGTTTGGTTTAAACCCCGGTTTAAACTAGAGTTTAAACCATGCCATCCCTCGGTTTAAACTCAAGATAAAAGTATTTGAAAAGTGTGACATTTTATTTTGACAGTAGCATTGTTTGTTTGTATCAAGAAAATAATTATATCATGGATTTAGATTTAGACATTTCTAGCGATGAAGAAAACTTTTTTGAGTTAAATTTTCAACTCTGTCGACAACTGACAGTAATTAGAAATTGGCCAAATCATTTTAATGAGTGGAACGACGTTCATTTTTATGCTAGGTTTCGTTTAAGTAAAGAACTTTGTCACTTTATCTTTTCTTGCGCTCTTGCTCTATTATATATCTTTCTTTATGCACTAGGGAAGACATTAGCTCAACTTCACTTATGCTAAAATTTGCATCCTTTTTTAATGTGGGCATATTTAAAATTAGCAAATTAGCAGCTACATATTTTTTATTTTTTACTTTCTGATGTTTACTTTTTCCGATTGACAGATTGATTGATAGAAAAATTGCTTCACAATGGTGGCGATAACTAATTTAGTTCACAATTTAATCAGTACTACCAACGTTACTAAAAGAATGCACTGTGAAACCCGATTTGGTTTAAACTACGTTTAAACTTGGAGGATGGTTTAAACTAAACCTTGGTTTAAACTCGACTGTGAAACCGGCCATTAGAAAAAGAGCACGAGGAGACCTTTTGGCTGTAGTATCATTTTAAATATCCATTCCAGGTGAATTGTAAGGACTTCGCTGCCTCCGCGACCTCGTGTATATGTACTTAGGGTGTATGTAAGGAAGGTACATACATATATTATCTCAATGGTTTGTAGATCTGTTGCGTTTGTCAGAAACTATTCGTATCGTTTATAGCTTTCTGCATCCAGTTATCGCAAAATTAATGGCCGGTTTCACAGTCCAGGCTTAAGCCAGAGCTTAGTTAAGCCACGGGTGTGGCTTAAGCCCAGAGCTTAAGCCTACTCGGTTTCACAATACTCAGTTAGCTGAGGCTTAGTTAAGCCGCGGATGAAAATTTTTAAGTTGTCAGCACTGCGGTAATTGTGAATTTTTTTAAAGGAAAATTGCCATTGTGGATTAAAAACCAAGCGAAAAGAAGGTCTTTTTATTTACCAGTTTGTTGTGGTTTTTTTCTGGAAGGAAATCAAATCCAAAATCATTGTTGCAGAATGTTTCGACAACGTAAACCATCAAAGCCGAATATATCTACAGCCGGAACCGAGAATAAAAATCAACGTTATCCCATTTCTCGAAATGTTGCGGGCGACTCTTTATAATTTTTTCATGGGTCAAACCTTGCGATATTATATTATACATTTCTTGGTCTCTTATATCCTCTGCATCAGATAAATAACTCATTTTGTCCTAAACTGTTTGGTTTCTTCTTAAAACGTCAAATGGAATGCTGACACTAGCTGCCAGACAGTACTCAAAACTGCTAATTAGATAACTATTTTTCGCTTGGAAAATTTCAATTTAGTTTTAAAAGGTTACTTTTGAAATATGCACGTTCATTTAATAACAAAAATTATAATATTTAGGCAAAATATATATTTAGCAATAATATCTTATGTGTTTCACAGCAAAATCTGAGGCTTAAACCTTCGAGATGACGGGCTTAAGTTAAGCTTTCCTTAAGCCAGTGATTTCACTTAAGCCTTGACTGTGAAACCGAAATATTTATTAAGCCTTGGCTTAAGCCATCGCTGTGGCTTAAGCCTTGACTGTGAAACCGGCCATAAATGTACCACCTAAGGGGATGAACTCTAAGTATCGGGCAATTTTTAATTCCATTAGATGTTTCAGTCTAACCTGGGTATAGATATAAGGGGTTGAATGTAGGAAGGCACCAGTCTTCGTTTTCTATGGAATCGAGTATTTAGAGTTTCCCAAGCTGATACGTAGTTAGCGTATATAAAAATGTTTGCGTTTTATAATCCGCTGGGTTGTATTGAAGTATAATTTCCTCGTGGAGAATCTTTATATTACTTCAGACATGAAATTCAATAATCGTAGCGTTCTCTGCGATCCACGAAAAAAAAACAAATCAAAACTAACAAAATCTAATTAAAAACAAATTCATAGCAGAATACCGCTCCACAGCTGCACGAGATTCCTCCTCACTCCAAGCTACACAAATTCTTAAACCTAAAGACCGTGACACATTAAAAGCAGAAAACAGCGACAAAAGCAGAATTTTTAATGAACCCATGCAACTGTTCGACCACTAACAAATTTGAAAGCAGAGGCAGCGGCAGCACCAAAAGTAAAATTTGAAAGTTGATCAAATCTCAAAAATTCTGCTTCTGCTCAGTACTGCCAATATAAAGAGAGATAATTTTTTTTTTTTTTTTTTTTTGTCATTGTTGGCGTTCTTTCTTTTAGAAGTGTTATTGCGAGAAAAACAGAATGTCTATAGAGGAAAAATTAATTAATTTTGTAAAAGTAACCAATTAATTAATAATCAACATCACGTTTTTAAAAATTATAACAACTGACACTAATTGACATTTTCTGCTTCTGTTTTCAATGTGGTTGACAAAGCCGAATTGTCGGATTTCTGCTTCTGCTTTTAAGAGGAGTCAATACCAATATTTACAAGTTTCATACATTTTTCAATGCGAATTTCTCGCAAGCTATTTATACTATAATAATGATTTATATGTTAAAATAAAGGTAACGAAGAAGTCTAGTAAATAACGTCGGCAAAAATTAAAAAAAGTGTATCTGAATGGATATATTAGCTCGGAAACTTGTAAAAAATGGTAAAAATTGAAGTCTTTTAAATCAAATTCCTGTGGGTAGGTATTCTCATTTCTTTGAATTATAACTGTTTTAGAAAGACAAGGCCTAGATCTAGCAAATAACGTCGAGTTTTTTCATTTTTAGTGGCGCTTTTTATAATTATTTGACTCTAATAGTACTTGTTTTTTCTCCCGACATTTCACCGACAAGAAATTGCAATAGTTATTTGAAAGTTGTTTAAATACAAAGCAAAATAACATATTTAACAATTATGGGCAAACAAAATTTAGGAGAGTTAATTGTCGTTAAAAATTTTCAATTTATATGAACTGCAAATTTTCATTTTTCGTCTTAAATTGTATGGTTTTGTCGGATGTTTCGTTTCTGTCTTTTGCGGTAGATGTCTCTAATGTGCTCTGTGGTCTAGGTCTAGGCTAATTTTATATGAATTTTCTCACTTTCAGGACACAAACCTACGTATAGTAATCCCAAGTAACGTTGATTTCAGTCCCTCACCTTCTCTTGACATACCCACCAGTTTACTTGCGCCAGTATGAAAACGAGTTCCTCTCACTTCAACTTTTTAGCGAAGTGGTATCTGAGAAATATTCAAATTGAGTGTATTTTCTGCAATTGGTACACGTTTGGATGTGTGTAGTCATTTATAATATCATATGGCGCGGAACTTGTGAAATGTGAAGATATTTTTTTTTTTTAGAGAAAATGTCATTAATTGTGCAGCAATGTAATTAAGGGCAATTTCGGAGGAAAAATTCTAAGAAAAAAGAAAGTGCGAGTACGTTCCTGGCATATTGATTGTTAAGCAATAATATTTTTGCTTACGTAATTATCTTTAAAAGTTACGAAATTTCTTACTGAAAAATAAAAAGCACTCCTTTGTATAAAAGCGCAAACACAAATGTGTTGACATTTTACAAGTTCCACACCAGCTGATATTATTAAAGGTTACTTAAATCAAAAAATGTACCAGTTGCAGAAAATGTACTCAATTTAATTATTTCCCAGGTTCCACTTCGATAAAAAATTGAAGTGAGTGGAACTCGTATTCGTACTGCCGCAAGTAAATTGCTGGGTATGTGAAGAGGAGGTGAGGGATTGAAATCGAGGTTACTTGGGACAGTAACTTTGCTTGTGTAAACTATACTTTAGTGAGCTATCTGTTGCAGCTGATAGATCGGACTGAACGTCCATCCATTCCTCACTAATAATAGTACCATAATCTTAATCAATTAAGCTTAATAAATAAATTCAACCTGTCAACAGGGAGCAGTCTGTAGAATATCATCCATTAAAGTCTCCCTGAAGTAAAAATAAAAAAACCGGACAGAATCATACTTTCATTAAAAGATTATTTAACATTTCTAATTCCCAGCTTGTAAACTAACCTTAGAATGTATAGCAAACAGGAAAAGTGGAACGTTTATAATTCTTGTATATGAGCGTAATTTTTAAGAAAGGGACTTAATATGTTACATAGGAGTTTGTGAGATATCGGGAGCTCTATTGTCAAAACTGGAGTTTCAGTGTCAAATTTGTTTATGCTTTTGAAGAGATTTAAGGGAACGAATAGTGACAGCGATTAGATATTTTTTCTGCGAAGGAGAATTTTTAATTTTTGTTAAGTTGCTAAGATACTCGCGTCTGTTCGGAATAGGTTATCAGACAATTTGTAGAGTAAGAACTTGTCTTATAAATGAAATTCACAAAATGAAAACTTTCTTGTTGAATTAATTAAAAGGAGCGTACCAAACTCAAAACTTTTTTAATCGTTTAAAAAACTACGATTTGCCCCTCTCAGGATTTACCATTTATGTAAACCTATACAACTCTCAACCGCAAAAACATCGACTACCAATACAACAAGAATTTATTACGCGATATCTGGCTTATCACAATTCCTGTTCGCTATATATCCTAAGAAACAAACAGACCCAAACAAACTTGGTGCAACTAATTAGTGGATGCACAATGCAAGATGCAGTAGAGCCAACGATAGACAATATCTACAATATATATAAACAATCCACATAACAAATCGGGGACTCAATTCAATTAGATCGAATTAATTATAGGCAATAAAGTATTTATTTAAATTAATCTCAATTTAATTATATCGAATTATTTATTTACTTAAATTCAACATACAATTAGCCAATTTGTTACCATTGAACTATTTCTATTTTTAATGTTAATGTAAGCAACTTTCAGTGATAACATAAAAAGAAACAATATTTAAGAACGATAACACATTTAATTTTTGGTTGCTACGCACAGTACCAGCATAAGTTTAGAATCATTTTAATGGTGCCATATGCACTTCAAAAGCAATAAGAACAGCAGGCTACCCTGAATCGATCTCAAGGCCGAAATAAGAATTACCAATTAATAAAATTGTGAAATTTAAAATCACTACGGACAAACTAATTTTTAGACGCATATGTAACCCTGACTTGACTTGACCTGAATCGATCACATTTTGTATGAATCGATTTAAGTACTAACAAAAATACTTTGTGTTGTGTTCGACTGACACGAAAGTTCTTTTATTCTTGATAAGGCCTAGAGCAAGAATTGTACTAATCAACAATTTTGGGTATCGACTGAAAGAAAGCGTCTGGTTCCTGTTTACGACTAGATCAAGGAATTACAGTTGATACATACATACATATATAGTTACCGCTCTTGGATTGTTGTTTCCAGATATTTCGCACTCTAAGTGCACGCATTCCCGGGTAATTGTGCGGAAAAATGGACGAACGGACAGACGGACGGACAGACAAACATGCAAAAATCAAAATGAGTTTTAATATTATACGTAAGTGTTCAATCCATTTTGCTCTAGCAGCATTATATATAAAAGGTATTGAGCCGATTTGCAAAAAAAAAAAATAGAGAACTAAAGCTTATTCAATTGGTTTTTGGCGATTTCTGTTGACAACACCATCAACTAAGTTTAAATCAAATTAATTCGAAAAGTAATAAAATAACAGTTGTATTTCGTTCCAGCAGTGTGATTATAACGATATTAATTTAGAAGATAGTGATCTATGATGACGAATTCAAATTAAATGATAATGCTCTTACAGAAATTTTTACTGAGAAAAAGCTGTGTACAATATAAGAAAACAAATTGCTTCGTCTTATTCAAACTGAGTATAGAAAACTTAGATTAATAGTAGTAAATATATTTTCTAAATTATCTCGGATTCTGATAATACAGAAAATGAGAAAAGGTTATATAAATCCTAAGAATAGAATTGCTCAAATGTAGTTTACTTTTCGTTATTCTACAAAAAGTTTTATTTTAAATATTCCAAATTGGATAATTTGTAGTAGGTGTATATTATGTTGACTTCATGTAAAATATTCTTCTTTGTATCAAGACAGTTCCGTTGTATAAGCGATAATTATCTTATAATAAGAAGAATTTTTCTCAATACCAGAAGTGTTTCTACGTATGTATATTAATTAACTTTGGCTTCTATTAGATCTACGGTTTTATTACCGTTAGAACAAGTTTTCTAGTTTCTTTAAAAGTTGTCTCACTCAAATAGAAATCGTAATGCTAGTACATTAAAAATAAAATAAAGAAATCACATGTATTTTGCATTCGATCGAAATTAAATCCAGTCAAATGAATAGGCGATATTTATTAATGACTCAACCCTTGCTCGAAATCAAACAACGGTAATCAATAAAATAGTTTGCTTGATGTAAGGAAACTTGTCGTTGACACTGATTAACGTATTAGAAACTTTTACACATTTTTGGAAAACAATACTTGAATGAAGAATATTCTTTTTGATTTTTGTGCCAGGCTGGCCCCTACTAGGCCCCACCCACAATAAAACGCTAGCTACGCCCATGGATATCAACGCGGTCAGTGACATATCTATCTTCTAGATCTCGCGGGTAAGCAACTTGAGAAGATCCCTCAACACCCCAACCCACTCATCAATACACTGCCAATGCAAATTCATGTTGGAAACTTCAACTACCTGTCACCATTTCACCTTCTTCACCCGGATACGAGGAATATTTATTACCTGAGCGAAAGATTTACATTCTTCGACAGCAAAGGAAACCATCACCGTGGATAATAGCCCATCCAGTAGAAGACACATCAGTATACTCAGCACCGCTCAAATAATCGGGGAACTATCAACGTGGGACCATACTCTCTCATCGTGGAGGCGCCTCGTTATGGAAGAAGTAAGGCGCTGTGTTAAATCAGTGAGATAGGGTAAACACCCTATCAAAACAAGAAAAAAAAGCTAGAATTGGTCTAAGACCAATTCTTAGGATACCCTAGATGAATACCCGTATTAAATTTCGTATGGTCACCGATCTATTCAAGTATTGATTTTGAACTGGTTTTTCGCATATATTTCTAGTACGGTTTATCGCACAGAAAAAATGATTATAACCAATTTTATAGGATTTTGTATTCTGCAGAAGTTTTTAGTACAATAAAAATGTCTTGGACTGATCGTTTTCAAAGTATAGGTAAAAAACCGAAATTTTTATATGGCAACACTAAGAAGTTGGCCGATTTAGTCCATTTTTGATATTTTATTTGCTAATATAGTAAAAACATCATGTACGAAATTTTAGCTCTCTACGTCGACGCGTTCTCAGGCAGTGTCCAAATATATAGCAGAAAACGAAATTTTTATATGGCAACTCCACGAAGGAGTTGCCCGATTTGTCTCATTTTCGAACTTAATTTTACTTTTTTTTTTAAAGTCCGTGTACAAAATTTCAGCTCTCTAAGTATACGCGTTCTCGAGTTATCGTGCGCACGGACGGACGGACAGACGGACGGACGGACGGACGGACGGACGGACAGACGGACGGACGGACATGCAAAAATCGAAATAACTTTTAATATTATGAATGGGTGTCCAATCCATTTTGCTTTACCATCATTATTTCGAGGTGTTACAAACGGAATGACAAACTTAGTATACCCCTATGATTTCATCTAGGGTATAAAAATCCCAAATCCCAACCTTTCCATTTTCCGATTCCTTCCCAAACTCAAACACCGCTTTCAAAGCAGCAAATACCATTAATACAGCTTGACGTCACGCAACAAGCTGTAAAATAAAGACATCGCGTAATTAATAGTTTTTATATCTTTTTCGAACAGTTAAAGTGTGAATGTACAATAAAGTCATAAGTGAAATCAAGGCCAAAATTAAAGCCTGTACGAAAATGTTAAACAAATATCCCGGAATATCGGTTCTGTTAAAAATCGTCATAGTTGAAATAAGTTTCGTTAATCGCGTAAGATCTTGATTTTGGATTTGGATGACATATGTATTTTTCGAGGAGTTATCTTTGCATGTTATTTTTATGTATAAAATGAGTTTAAAATAAATAAAAATCTTTTATATATTTTGAGAGTGTATTTCTTAAGCTCAACAAATTTTATATCAATATCTATAATGATAAATTTTTAAAAAAAATTACAGAAATAGCTTCTTTTTTTTTGAGCATCTAAACCAGAATGATCCCTTAAAGGGAATTGCCATTAAAAAGAATTAAATGTTGATATTTTTAAATTACTCTTGTATATTCTTTTAATTTTAATAAATATTTATAACTGATTCCAATATGCATTTTTTTTTGTAGAGTTTATTTAACGTAGTGAGAAAATCAGAAAAATAACTTAATTTAAATGCAAAAATTGCAAAATTTCTCTCAGGTTAAATTAATAAAGCGGTAGCCCGAAACTGAAATTTGCCTGACGTTGAAAACTCAGTTTTCGTGGCGTAGACTATAGATTGTACTAATACTTTATTATAAATAATTTATGTATTAATTTTAAAAATATGAAGCTGATTAAAAATTATGTATATCGATTCATTAATGTAATTTCTTCTGCTTTTATAGCATATGCTTTTCCCAAAACTGGTAACAACAAACAATAGCGCAATTGCGAAACAAACGGCAATCATGTTAAAAATAGAAACTTCTTGGGCAGGTTATCCGCGCACAGGTCATCCTAACCCAACAATGGTGTGCATAACTACTCGTATTATCAATTATCCGAGTGAGAGTGAAATCAAAAATTTGACTCCAGTAAATAATTTCACTTCGAATTCACTATTCACAACAAAAGTTGGTTGGCAGACAAGACGTTCAGGTACATACATTACTCATCTTCAAATGCGTTAACTACTACATAGTATATAGCAATTTAATGCGATGAAGGCAAACCAAAAAAATCGTGAACCTTCCGCGATCGTCATAATTCATGATTGGTTTGAAATGCACAAACTTTCTACCTCCAAGAAAATACTCGTCGCTGACAAAAGACGAAATTCCACAACTGTACAAATTCAATTCATCTTTTCTTACTGGCACGCTTAATAATACATACTTACCTGATAAATCTGGTATGTTCTACAGCTTGGTGTCGGATGAAGACGGCAGTAAGCTGTATTAAAACGGTGAATTACATGAAATAATTATTAAAAAACTATAGTTGTTAGTATCATGATACATTGATATTGAATTGGAATCAATTCCAATGTATTGCCACAAAAATATCTTAGATTACCGCAACTCGTTTTAAGTTCAATTGATTGAAATATCAGAAATCGTGAGTAGTTTAGTTACCCAACCAATTTTTGGAACTTGAAGCCTAGATGATGAAATCATAGGGTATTTATAGGTCATTCCGTTTGTAACGATAAGAAATAATGATGGTAGACCCAAATGGATTGAACATCCACGCATAATATTAAAATATATTTTCAACACTTAGAGTGCTGAAAATTAAATTTGAAAATGGGACAAATCGGGGAACTCCTTCGTAGGGTTGCTATACAAAACTTTAATTATTCACTATTTATTTGGGCACTGCCCGAGAATGCGTTGACGAAGAGAGCTGAAATTTGGTACATAGTATTTTCATAGCAATAGTAAGTAAATTTTCAAAAATTGACTAACAGGGCTACCCTTTTTTGGTGTTGCCATACAAAATTTGGTTTTTCACTATATATGTGGATACTGCCTAAGAACGCGTCTACGTAGAGAGCTGAAATTTCGTACAAAACATTTTCATAGCAATAGTAAATAAAATTTCAAAAGTTGTCTAAATCGGGAAACTACTTCTTGCTGTTGCCGTATAGAACTTTGGGTTTTCACCACTTTATTTAACTTTCATTTTCATCTAACGTATAATGTTATTGATTTTAGACAAATTGTAAATTTTTCTCTTGTTTACACTGATATACGCAAGTTGTAGAAAATCATAAGAAGTTAATTGCAATAAATTGGATAAAATGTTTTCAGAAACCACTGTGCACTACCGTTACCAATAGTAGATAAATATTATATTATTATGTTAAGCGCCTGTCCGAATCCGTCTTCGTCTTTATCTTTACCCTAATTATAACAGCTGATGACTTAACACTGAGTAAAGCTATATGCGAATATATGTCTATGCCACTGAGCTTTGCTAATTTGTAAGCAGTTTTGATATATGCAGTTCGCATCTATAATTTCAGTTGAGAAAATCCTCAATTCGATGACGTTATAAAAATTCACCATCCTTAACTCAACTATTTGAGCTTATTCGTTTCTGTATGTGCTAGTTGAGAAAGCATGTTGTATGGGATGTAAACATTGAATAAATAATTAACAAGGAAGCGGGATATCGTGCGAAGTGCACACATGTAAGCCACACTTTGACGTTCAGACGTAGCTAAATTAGTTACATTTTGACGTTTCTGAAAGTAAACATTTCAGAGTTCCGGGATTTCAGTGAAACTTTGTAATATTTAATCATTTTAATAAATATCAAAAATTTTAAATTGTGTTATTTCGGAAGCTTGTAGTGTATAGTGTTGTTGAGATCAGTGAAATTAAAGCTTTTAAGCTATTAATTTAACGTTATGAATTGTGCAGTGCAATGTTGCATAAACAATCGCCGATTTGTTAATTTGAGAAATGTCAGAAGGTTTCTTCTTTCAATGGCAGCCCTATATTCCTTTTACGTAAAGAAAAGGCGCGCTAATGATATGGTTATTTTACATGGTAATTTGGATTATAAAAAATGTCACAATCTCATTACTGCCATGACGAAACGAATACAAACACAGCACACTAATACATTTCGCCGAGTGGCTTAGGTTTACACCCGATAAGCCGTTTGTTAGTTATTTATTCATTCATTTATGGATGTAAACGAGCTTTCGATTTGAAACAACAATTGAGAAAGTAGAAATATTTTGCAAAAAGTAAAAATAAATGAAGGCATTTTAATTTACAGGTGTTTTCCGTTACAAATTCATTTTTAGTTTATTTTAACTTTTTGCAAAAGTTCTTTCAAGTGTTGTCTACATACTCAATAAAAAGAATGCCATCGGATATATTTTCAAGTCATAGAGAAGCGAAACTCTACTCATGGCATTACAGAAACAATTTTAGTTGTCTATTCATATGGTGAATAGAGTTCTGTAGGAGGCATAATAGAGAATAGAGTAGAGTTTCACACAGAAACACAGTGGTGGAGAATGACAACAAAATGACGTGAAGTAGAGAATTACAGTTGAGATCTTCTCTATTTGATAGTTACAGAAACCAGCTACTGGTTAGCTTGATCGCCGAGAAATGAATCCAGTTCACTTATTTAAATAGACAACACATTGTGAAGGTTTGTTTGTTTACTGTGTGTGAAATCAAACTAAGTAAACGAATTCGGACAGATTAGCCTCGTCTTGAATTTGATAGAAAATAGCGAACGCTGACAAAATGAGGCATACGCAGTGCGCAGGCTGTTTCAATTATTTTAAAAACAAAATTATTAGACACATATTAATAAAACAATCATAATTTATGACTAACAAAAAAAGTCTTTATTCTTTGTATTTTTTAATGAATTTTACTGAATTTTTGATGGTCCAGAGTTATATAACGACTTTGTGAATATAACCCTAACATTTTGCATTTCAGTGTAAAACAGCAAGCTCTACTAAAACGTCAGATATCAAGCTAAGCGCACGAATTCAGACAGGTTACCCGGGGTTTACACGAGATAGTACAGCTTGTATGCAACTTGAACTGTCATACTTCTTGCACGTGTAATCCTTATTTCCATGCAGGCAGCTCAGCTTTCATCGAACTTTCTCGTCATTTCTTCTTATCATTCTACTACTTCCTCTATTGCTATAATTTTCTAATATATGCAAGACTTTACGTCTCAATGTCATTTTTTAAATGAACCTGCATGCAAGATGATATGACATCAACTGAACTGCCTTCTGCTATCAAGTTTAATTTACTTCACACGAACACCCCAAAATATTTGCTTGATAATAGGAATCGAAATTTGGTCATGCCACGGTTTCGCAAATCTATCTTTGAGGATTCTTACTATGTTTAGATCTTTCGTTTATGGAATAACTTACCAGCTAATATTCGAAACGCCGCGCTGTTTGCCTCGGCATATTTAAAGGGTTACTAAGGTGACATTTTTCTATCTGGGCTACTGCCCAGTGACCTAAGCTCCCTAAACGTTGACGACAATTTCGATGTTTGGTTCTTTCATTCTTTTATTGTTTCCTTACAAACTTAACAATTTATGTTTTATTATTACTATTTTAGTTATTATCATTTTTAACTTGTTTTTATTTACTGTCTTTCTTTTCTTTGCATTTATTCTATTGTGTCCTCCCTATTTTCTTTTTCTGTCTTTTTATCTTATTTCGTGTATATCTTAGCTGGTTTACTCATTTATACATAGTTTAACATTTAAGTTTTCGTGTGTCTTTTTTTGTTCAACTCAAACTATCAGTAAATTTTTTTATATTTTGCAAACCATTGTTTGTAAAAGTACTAGAATCTAATTTTTGTGAAAATTTCTTTGCGGTCCATTGGAGATATTGCTGTGGTCTTATCTCTAGTGGAGTTCTTACAACATTCTTGCACGCTCTTTCATCCATTCGCATTCAACATAGTGATTACAATTGGACTCACTATTAACGGAGTCTATCCTGCATACGGATAGTTAACTGTATGACATCTGTTTCTCTTTATTGGATACTGTTACATAAGAAGTCATCCGAGAAGAAGTCATCCTTGTACCATATGAGATAAACTATAATCATTCCTCTAGTGACGAATTGGACTCACTTTACATGGAATTTATGCAAACGGATATCCAGTTGTCTAAAAGCTGAATTAATCTTGATAGAAGTCTATAGAACTGCTTTTTCCTTTCTTATTGGCTATTGTTTCGTCACATGAGATAAGTAGTAACCTTCAGATCTGTTTCAAGATACTCAGGTATTTTACCTTCAGTCAAGTATGCTTTTTCTAGCATCGCTTACAGCTCATTTGGATAACTAAAGTAAAAAAAGTAATAGTAAAATATTATTTACATAACCTACAAATTGAATCTAACCTAAGAAATCATCGTATTCTTATCCAAGGCGCATAATTCCACAAAAAGTCACTAGCTAAGACATCATATTACATATTCACAAAAAGTCACTAGCTAAGGCACCATCTTACATTTATTTAAAACCTTGAATCAATTTGAAGAAATCCAGAAGCTAGCTCCGAAAAAAACTATAACTATGGCGCCTAAATGTATGCTATGCTTTCTGCATCTAAACAAAGAAAAATCTGGCTATAAGTGTGTTGACTGCCAAAATAACTTTCACGCTTCTTGTTGCAAATTATCTAATGAAATTAAACTTAGCATCAAGAATGGGGCTGTTGCCTTCCGATGTGCTCCTTTTATTAAAAGAAAATCATATGAAGTTGTAGCAAGGTATATAGAAAACAAGGTATTCTCACTTAATTTTTGACATATTGAAGCTGATGTGCCGTGACGTCCCTCTGTTTTTAAAATGTACTCTATATATATAAAAATATATAGGAAATTAAGAAAATTTTTGATATCTTAATAAATTTGGCAACAAATTACTGTGATTGTGTATAAAATGAAAGTTTTGAATATTTTAGATGTTTTTTTATAAAGCTTTTACCATAATTAAGTTCAAAAAGGTAAAAAGATGTACTTTCATGTTCAAGTGAAAATGTATACAGACACAAAGATAGTTTTTTTATGCCATAAATGTATTAACATAATAATGATTTTGTAGCAGCAAAATATTTAATTAATGCATAATTTTTTTTTACTGCATTTAAATTATTTTTCATACTATAAAGTAAAATTCAGTACGAATAGTCACAACGTACCTGTGTGAGATGATTTCACTTACCAGGATGCTAACTTGTGGTATAAGAACTTTCATAAACTAGTCATCGTCAGTTATTTGGATATGAATAGTTATGTAAGGCGAATGTATTCAGTATAAACTGTGTATTTAAAGACAATTTGAATGTTGAACATTTTCATACATGTGAATTTTATTTAAAAGTGGGTCTATTGTGAAATATTCCTCCCAATTGATTATATTAGCGGCTAATAAGGTATTCAAAACATGATGCTCTTGGTTATCTGGAAAAAAACATAATATATATTAACGAAATTTTATCTAAAGAGAAGACGGTTTTATTCTACAAGGCAAAGCAATTTAAAGGTGAAAATGCATTTAAGTTTATATGGATTAAAATCTATTTGAAAAAGAATGATAATTCTAAGCCCCTTTCTATAGCAAATGATAAATGTCTCGATCTCGTCAAAAGCAGCCTAAAAGCTCCTTAACAAGTTCATTCTTTTTCTCTAGCTAATGTACATAAATATATTTTATCAAAATGTCAGAGGACTACGTACTAAAATAGACCAAATTCGTTTGACTACGATTTCTAATAATAATGACATAATATGCTTTACTGAAACATTTCTGCAAGCTGGTATATATAATGGTGAATTACTTGATGATATGTATGTATGTAATATTATAGAACAGATAGGAACTTAGAGCTCTCTGGGAAAAAGGATGCTGGTGGATGCCTCGTAGCAGATAGACGTGATTTTAATTCTCATAGGATTGAATCTTTTGAGAATGACCATGAAATACTATGGGTGGCTTTAAAAGAGAAGAATTGTAGTCTATATGCATGTTGTGTAGACATCCCTCCCCTCTATACATGAAACTAACAAACCTATATCTATATTTACCAGTGTGAGTGAAAAACAATGCAATTACCTATTAAATCTAAGGTTTTTTTCTTAGGAGACTTTAATTTATCATACTTAAATTGGATCCCGGACACGATTAATGATTGTATGTGCAACCTTGACTCGTTTAGCAATACTTCTCAATCTCTATTCAAAAATATGGAATTGTGTAATATGAAACAATTTAACAAGACTTCTTGATTTAATTTGGACAAATATTTGTTCTTCTAATGTGGTTATCTAATCATCCCTTAGCCCCCTCTCTGTGATTGACAGTCATCATCCTCCGCTATATATCTTGCGAACTTTAAATGCACGCGAGATATATCTGTCCTGTCAAAATAATAAATTTCCAAAAAGATAACTATGATAATTTTAAAGAATTTCTCAGTAGGTTGGACTTTTCCAAAATCATTTTAGATGACCTTAACAAGTCTTTTAAGAAATTCAATGACATTAATAAATAAGGGATACACTTCCATATACCCTCATTTTACAAGCGTAAGCACTTTCCAAATTGGTACAGTCCTCAACTGATTAAAGCCCTGCAGGAAAAAGAGAATTTTAGACGCCTATAAAAATTTCATCCACATCCTGAATTTTACAAAACTTTTTCCTACTTTAGAAGAGTATCTAAATCTCTTATATCGGAATGTTAAAAGAGATAAGTCGAAAGTACCTACTGGGCGTTCACTCAATGAAAATCTTAAGACTTTCTGGTCTTTCAGCAAGAATTTGAAAAGATCAAATCAGATCCTAAAAAAATAACGTTTAATGAAGAAACCTCTTCATCTCCTCTGCGTATATGTAATATGTTTTCCAATCATTTCACTTCGACGGAATTCTAACTACTCTAATATTAAATTAACAGCTATCTCATCTGCATCTGTTTTAAATATCTTAAACTCACTTGATTGCAATAAAACTTCTGGACCTGATGGTATTCCTAATATTGTGTACATCCAGTCTTGCCCGTCCACTTGGCAAACTGTTTAACCTTGCTAATAATAGGAATACTTATCCAGAAATGTTAAAAAAGTCTAACGTTTTACCTACATTTAAATTCGGTGACCCTAAGCTAGTTATTAACTATCGTCCTGTATCAATTTCCAATAGACTTGTGCTTATATTTGAAATAGTGCTCTACAATCAGCTGCTACCGCAGATTAAACCTTTCATATCAGAGCAGCAGCAGCTCTTCTTACCTGGATGTTTTACAGTAACCAATATGGCCCTCTTTACTGACTTTATAGCCTCATCCCTCAATGAAAACAAAGAACTTCCATTCACACTGATATTAACAAGGCTTTTGATAAAATAAATCATAAACTATGTCTTTTGAAAATCGTTCAGATTGTTTTTCAGCCGAACACTATGTATATCACTGTTTTCATCGTGCTTGCCAAATAGGGATAGTATCGTTTTCTTTAACGATCAACAATATTCTCCTTTCAAACAAATATGATATGATATTTTTAATCTACACAGTAAAAAATTTGCACAATTGATGCCACAAAGCTTAAGTATTTTTCCCTAAAATGTTGGGAATATTTCCTAAAAAGGAATGTAGGGAATATTCCCTAAAATGTAGTGAATATTGCCTACATTTTAGCGAATATTCCCTACATTGTAAGGAAAAATACCTAAGCTTTGTGGCAACAATAATGCACTTTTTTTTACAGTGTACAAAAATGACCTACCATCTCTAATTTCATTTAACTGGTTAATATTTGCATACGATACGAAGATGTTTAAAATTATCAGTAACATTACTGACTGTGTCTCCCTACAAACAGAAAAAGACTTACTACAAATGGAAAAATGGTGTTGCGATAATTGCATTGAAATAAATGTTCGCAAATGCAAATGAATCTCTTTTCATCTTAAACACGATATTATTATCTCTGACTACTAAACTCATAATATATCTGTCCCTAAGACGAATGAGATCAAAGATTTGGGAGTAATATTCGATAGCAAGCTTCTTTTTGCTGCTCACATAAATTACATCAATTCTAGGTCCTTTCGTCTTACAGGTTTCATTTTTCGTACGTGTCATGTCAATCATTCAAGTCACCATCCTCCTACATTATTCTCCACAATTCTCTAGTCAGAAGTACATTTGAATATGCTAGTCAAGTCTAGAATCCATTTTACTCTTCCTATGGTTCGCAAATTGAAACTGTTCAACGCAGATTTACCAGAATATTATTATTTAAATTAGAAAATTCCGTTTTTGAATATAACGACATACTAGTGAAATTCAACGTGTTATCGCTAGAAAAACGAAGAATCTTTTTGGACATGACTTTTTTGCATAAAATTTTGTTACGAGCTAGAAGTCCTAGCAATTATCAAATGCATCAAAAAGCTACGCTCATAACTTCTTGGCTTACCTTTTACAATCTACACGGATTGTAAAGCCTTCCAACTAACGATGAGGAAGAAGGAGTTGAGCAGTAGAGTTGCTAGATAGGCTCTCTTGTTAAAGGAATTTAATTGTAGCATCCACCAGCTCTCTCGAACAGCAACGAGGCATGTCGACGCCCTTAACTGTCACCCGGTAGTCCTTTCAATGGAACTTGAGATTCTACAAAGGATTAAGGTTTAAATTATTGTTTTAACCCTAATACAATTTTTAATTTATGTAAATACACTTTTATTGTCTTTATATTTTACACACACACTTGTTTAAACTATTATTTATTTGCTTATACTTCTAGTGGACTGTTGGTTTTATTACCTCACTTATATTTAAGCAATACGAATATGGCCGTGGATATTCTCACGCCCGAATGAGAACTAGCGTAGCCTGTAATATGGATACATTTGCATAAATAAGCAATGCCGAGTGGCCGCGGATATACTCACGTCCGAATGAAACTAGCGTAGCCAGTAATACGGATATACTCGTATATAATAAGCAATGCGGAATAGCCGTGGATATACTCACGCTCGAGTGAAACTATCGTAGCCTATAATATGAATATACATACTCATAATATAATAAGTAATGTGAAATGGCCGTGCATTCACGTCCGACAGGAAGATAAATAGTCGTGGATGTACTCACAACAGATTGAATGCTGGGTAATTTGGATTTCGGGAATGATCCTTTTGATATCCGAGCCAGTCGAGGATGGTTAACCAACGGATTTCTTCAGCGCTGGCCGCTGGGTACTGCCTTCTTTAGCACTTGCGAACATAAGGAACTCAAGTTTCACATGGAAATCCTGTTATAACCAGTTTGACTGAGTACGCTTCAGCAAAGGCAAGGTCAGGGTAAAGTACACTGCGTTCTGTAGAGTGCTGGAGGTTGAGCGAATACATGCAATTGGTCCTGGCCTGGGTAGGGATTGGTATATATATATATATAATGGGATTGGTATGTAGATATATATATGTAGCCGTTTGACATGACTTCAGCTTCTATTGCAAGCAAGCACTGATAAATTTATTATTTTGGGGTAGAACTTCTAATTATCAAAATTATCTAAGTATATATGTAGTATTGGACTTTAAATGGGGTTATTCAAAAAAGCCATGAAACAGACTCCCTCCCTACCACATGCGAGGCCCAACGGAGTCCTTACATTCTAAAATATTTGCAGTGTTCTTATGTAAAACTGACAAAAGTGTGAATTAAAAAGCTCCCCCACCCTAAACTACTATTCATGCAGAAAAGTGGTGTTCTGATAATCTTAAGCTTGCTGTCTTATCTTCCGAACCGTAGTAAAATTGTAATACCTTTTCTAACAAAATTATTTAAAAAAATTTATCTTAACCAAATGACTACGATTCCGCAAACAAATATTCTCAGCTGTGTAATCATTGTAATGTCGCTGTGCCGTCATGGGATGCCGTGGTCTGAAGATATCGAATGTAGCTGCCTACAGATTCGGACTCCGGCTGCACATACACACATGCAATTATTACTCAGCTGAGAGGTATTGAGCGTAAAATGGTAAGGTTTCTTTGTAATCAAAACTATGTTATTATATTATTAAGTAACGAGGAAGTATAGCCTTTGGGAAGGTAAGGAACCAAGCTTTAAATTGCTAGCAGACTATCTTCCTGTATGTAGTAGTAGTTTAGGCTCTGTAGGATATGTAAAGTTAATGTTTGGCACTTTTCCATAAGCATCACTATGGAACATTTTAGAGAACGGACTCCGAACGCACACATATAGGTTTCTGTTTCATGGCTTGGGAAATATTCTCGAGGGTTTTGGGTTATTTCAACTTCGTTACAACTGTTGAGGGCTTATTTATAAGACATTTCTCTAGGGATATTAGTAATTGATGTGATCAGACATGGAACAGGTTCAATAAAAGAAAAAACAAACACTTTTATGTAACGTAGGAAGAGTTTTTTATTCTTTTTTCCTTTACTCTCCAGGAACCCTCTCTCCTCTACAGAAGTTGTATGAGGTCCTCTTCCCTGCTACTGTTTTAGTTTACAAGGGACATCGTACACTTGTGCCGGCAATGTCAAGGGCGGCCGGCGAACGACAGGGAGGACATTTCATCTGTGTCCTCGCAATA
This sequence comes from Dioctria rufipes, assembly GCA_963924295.1. Classification (NCBI taxonomy): domain Eukaryota; kingdom Metazoa; phylum Arthropoda; class Insecta; order Diptera; family Asilidae; genus Dioctria; species Dioctria rufipes. Next base: position 118,310,313 of record OZ002741.1, read on the forward strand.
TTACAAAGTAAGTGGTGTAAGGGTCCCTTCAGGACCGGATGGGTGTGCTGCATGGTTGGTCTGGCACGAAATTTTGTGTGTATATTGTGCGCGACAGTGGCCAGTTAATTTTCACACCTTAAATGAAATAATAAAGTATACTAAGTTTGTCATTCGGCATGCAAATAATGATGGTATTTGGAATTCATTCATAATATTAAAAGTCATTCCTTCATAGGAGCTTAATACAAATACTTCATAGGAGCATAATACAAATACTTCTATTTGTAATGTAAGTATAGTTGGATACTGGAAAAAACGCTTTGACACATAGTATCTAGATGTTGAGTGCAGTAATTACAATACAATTTCAGATATAATTTCAAATTTGTAAATCATGTAGCAACTTCTTCACAGAATTGACACACGAATATTAAGATTTTTCACATTCAACGAGTAAACTGTCAGTCCCAGATATATATAATGAATACCGAGAGTCCTTTAGAATGTATACTTAAACCTATGAAATATTTTACTATTCGATGAATCGTTTTAGGAATCAACTCTAACTTGATTTATACCAACTATAAATTTTACCTAGTTTTTTATTTGCGAAAGTTATCTTTCTCACATTCTGACTAATCCAATCTCATGTAATCAATTGATCCCTTTAGAGCACTGAGAAACAGAAACATTTTAAGATATTTGCATTTGAAGTCAAAATTTACCTAAAGGAACGTCTGCGAAGCGAATACATTAACTCACTGCTCCCATTAAGCCCCTTTTCCACTAATACAAATTTTCTTACCCGACAAGTTTTGAAACAAGTTGGCAACATTCTGTATAAGTGGAAACGCTATATGAAAATTCAGACACATGCTGGCAACTTGTTCGATGTCGGCTGTAAAAACTCGCAGAATTTGTTAGGTGAGTTTTTCATTTCAGTGGAAACGCTCATTTGGCTAAACTAGTCGAAGACAATGGAGTAGAGCTGGCGAGAATTTATTTAAATGGAAACACTTGTAAGTTTAAGCTAACATGTCGGCTCCCAACAAGTACACAATATGTTACCGAACTAGTTGGCAGAATTTGTATTAGTGGAAACGAGGCTTTAGAGACATTACACTTTTCCGCAAAAAATGACATCTTGACACTTAAAACAAATGTTACGACGCGACTGAACAGCACTCGCCAGACCAGTCATTGGTCTTTTATGCACCAATACTCGGAAGTAAACTTTACTAACAACACGGATGTAAACAAATGACAACAACCTTGCCGTTTGTTCTACCGGTTGCAGCACCTGAGTCGCTTAGTAGTAAACAATCGCTTTACATAATAATTACCATGCGAGGTTAATTATTATCGTAATCGTCAATTGCTCCACTAAGCGCTCATCGCAGCCAGCTGTTGGGCTAATCAGCGAAATAACCGACAGTTGCAGAACAATACCATGCGAGGTTACTGTTTAGCAATTGCTAATTATTTCACTAAAATGCGCCCTTGGCTGCTGGAAGAATCTTCCTTATATTGGGCCACAACATCCCTCCTCCCTTGGAAAAACTAGTTTCCGCAGGGAACTAGATCTGGAGAATGCAATCAATTAAATAAACTGAAAATATCTCATCTTCGTTTGGTTCAGATTCTTTACATTATTTCATTACATTTCTGTACATTACATTGTTACATCTTTCGAAATTTTCTTATTTCCTTTTTCTAACATTGTTTGATTTTACATCATTTCACATTTCTCTTTTTAATATTTAATTTCTCTTTCACCATTTATTTCTTCCTTAGAATTCTTTCCTAGGTTCTTTTCATATTACATTTTTTTTGCTTTCTGTATTCTATGTTTTTTATTTTTCCACATTTTACTTTCTTTTATTGCTTCTCACATTCAATTTTATTATCGTCTTACAATATTTCTATACTTCTTTAATTTATTGAACATTTTTTCTTTCCTGTATTTCTTACATTTGTTTTCTTAGTTTTTTTCTACGTTCCTCTTATTTTAACATTTGCTTTTTTGTTTTTTTTTTTTTCTTACAAAATAACTTCTTCAAATATCTCACAAAATTAAAAAAAAACATATTTCTACATTTTTATCTATTCTACCTCTCTTTCTGTTACAATAAACTATAAGCTTGATATATCCTAAATAAGTACTCTAATTTTTAATAATTCCGTCGCCAATAATCTTTTCTCTAATAATAATTTTTGGTTTCCTTTCATTTTTACCTTATTACAATTTTAAAAGTATTGTCCAAATCATAAAAAACTTCAAAAATTTCACCAAAATTTCCCTAATTATACTATTACAATACAATAATTACTCTACTATTCTAACTGTACCAGCTGCTTCCCGACGACGGTAGGTAAATTTGCTGTTGGCAGGTTTGCTGTTGTTGGAATTATGACTTCTATACTGGATTCTGCCTGCTTGGATACCCTCGATTGGATCGGCCCCGTAAATGGTTTGCTGATGATCGTTCGAGTCTGTTCACTTTTTTGTCGCATTAGATGGCACTCTACTCCTGCTAGTACTGCTAAGGTGAAGATACATAAACATCCGGTAGCTGATGTAGCTGCTTGGTGGACGTGATGTGGAATAAATTGTCTGCTAGTCTCTTCGTTCTTAATGGCTTCCTGTACTCGCTTTATATCTGCCTCATTGTCTTTCCATGCTTGGTTGCAGTTCTTGGCTGTCAACAGTCTTATCGCAGTCTCTTTACTCTCTATAATTTCCGCTTTCTGCTTATTTGATTTAGCTATGCCTACGTTATTCCAGGCTGGCAACTCCAAACGATTCGGCTGCCAAATTGAGATATTTTTCTGGCTATCGTCTTCTGCAGCTATCCGTAGGTCTCCAATCTGTAAATGGCAGTGTTCTTCAATTGATAACACCCCTGTAGATGATAGTTCTCCAATTGTGGTTGGTGAATTTTGGCAGTTCACCTCTAATTTTGTTTTTTCGGATACCACAAATAGCCAATGGTTCCTCGTCATCATTCGAACTAGACTGTTGCATTTCGGTATAACTCGATCCTTACATGCTCTCGAGTTCACATTGAAGCTTCGGAAAAGGTTTAATACGCAATTTTCTCCAATTGCTGTGAAGGTCGGGCCCAACTGTGGACAAAGAAATTGTGACTGATCGGCGGTGGTCGAAAGCTGCTGGCACCCTTGATACTGCTGATAACTCATTAGGACATACTGCCGTTCATGTTTGTTAGCGGCTACAAATTCGGCATCCCGATCATATATATGTTACACCGCGTCATCTATTGTAACAGGAATATGTATATATCTTGTGCATATGTATATATGTATATATCTTGTGCATATCGGACGCAACTCTTTGTGGCTGTGGAATTTCAATCCGGATCAATATCCCTTGATTTACTTGTAGGGATTTCACTTTTGCAATCTGCGTCAACAACTGGAAGTTCTGGAATTTCTCATCTAAATCCAATTGACGAGTGGCGTTCCTCATTATTTCACACATTTCCCGAGCGTGAATAATTAATAGATGTAGCTTTCCGACACTCAGAGCGACCAGCATACTGATTATATTTTCCTGCATCTCACTGATTTCTCGTAGATGAAGAGTCATCAGTGTAATTACTTCGCTCATTTCTAATCTGAGCTGCAATGCCGAGAATTCACGATATTGACCCTGTTGTGCTTTTACTAATGGTGAGATTTTGTTACCTAGTTCTTCTCGTTATGCTGCCGCTTGTACTCTGGTAGCGTTGAATACGTCGAATGTAGACTTAATGACCGTTATTTGGTCCTTTAACAGAGTGAAGGTTCGGTTCTCTTTTCCGCTAAGATCATTTAGGGCTGCATGGATCTCTTCTGAGTCTGCATGATCCATTGTCCCGAAAAGGTATTTGAATGCTGATCCTAATCCATCAAAAATTGAACGTCTGCTTCGTCGTGGTGATTCACTCTGGGTATGGTGTAGCAGTTCCTCGCTTTGCCTCTTAATTTTCGAGACCCAACTTCTTATCTCCTTGGCCGCTATGGTGCGCCTGGATACTATTCCGTCGTGTGTCACCTCCAAACATAACTGCGTAATTAGGTTAGTGCAATTATTTACAAATTCCACGTCCTCTGTTAGATCCGGCATTTCCACCTTGGACAGTATAGTCCAGTGCTTGTTGTAGAAGTTGACTTTTCCAATTTAATAAATATTGAAGGAATGAAGGTGCCGTTTTCAATCCGAATGACAATCTCTTGTAGTGGAAGTGACTGAAGTTTGTGCTAAAAGCTGTCTTTTCACGATCTGCCGGATCCACCAACACCTGGTGATAACCATTTGCAAGATCTAAGGTACTAAAATAACTAGAATGACCTAATCTATCCAGAATATCCTCAATCCGTGGTAGTGGATAAGCTCATCCCCCAACTCCAGAGATTTCTTCATTACTTGAAGCCGTTGCTGAGTGATTTTCATTCTACCCTCGGGATTTCTTAATGGTCTTACCAAATACTTATTTAAGCTTTCCAACTTAGGCTTAAAATTTTTTATTTCGATTGCCTCAGTCGTAGGATTGACAATTCCTACAAAGGCTTGTCCGTTACTGGGCCTAATCAAGGTATTTCCACAATACACACCGGGGCATATCTCTTCTGCCATACATACCAGTTCAGAATCGCTCGAGACTTGAATTCTTATCAGCTGCTCGCTTCTTGGCTCCAGCGTATTGGTCTTTTCGTGTCCTGAAATTTGAGAAAAGAGGCAGAGGATTCAGTTTCGAGGCTATTTAGATGGACTTCCGTGCGAGGATGTCCTAGTCCGTTCTTCCTTTCAACCGCTACCCTTACCTGCTCTTCACCACACATTTCTTTGGGCCACGCCATAGACAAAATCCCTTTGCTGCGCTCCTGTGCGAAGATTCGCAGTTAAGGTATTTCCCTGCTTTTGCCTAAGATCCAGCTCGTCCGTCTGTGGAGCTATTTTCGCTCCTTCGGTGTTATCCGTTTACCTTCCAGTTGTATATTCACTGTTTCATCGCTCTTGCTCACATATTTCAAGTACTTCTCTATGCTGTCTGAAGCGGCACTTGCCTTGAGTACAATATCTTTTAGCCCTGTGACTTTTTCTTGAATTCGTAGCCTTACAGCTTTTGGTGAAATCTCCTGCGGCTTCTCTGTACTAGATCGACTAGAGGAACATCTAGCTAACGTAAGAATATCAACATTTTGTTTCCCTGTTATGTTTTCAAGAAGTGGCCTTACTCCCCTGTTTCCTTCTACGCTTTGAATTGACAGTGTATGACCAACACAATCAATAACGGCTCTGTTTTTAAGGAACTCCATGCTTAATATTCCATCTGCTCGTATAGATTCGGTATCGTGTATTGCATGAAATACACAAGTCTGTTGGCTAGTACCAAAGCTTAGTAAAGCTTGACAGTTTCCTAACGATTTTCTCTGTGTACCAAACAATCCTCCTATAGTGATTGTTTCTTGGGTTTGTATGGGCGTACTTCCTTTTATTTTATTTACCTTAATTATGTTGCATGAAGATCCCGTATCTACTAATAATAATAACTTACCTTCTGGTCCTATGTCTGTGTCGACTGTGATTAAACAATTATTTACTGAACCTAATTCTGCTGCACTACTTTTATCTCTGATTAACTGGGTATACTCCGATTCTCTTAATTGAAGGCAGCTGCGGAAAGAGATCCCAGCTGCCGCCTCTCGTGTCCCTCATGAGGCCTGGCTCCATGCTCTGCTAGGTACTTTCTTAAGCATATATCCGTATAATGGTCACTTGTCTTACAAAACTGACAATAGAGAACATCTCTTCTCTGAGTGAATTCTGTTGCAATGTCTATCACTGTATCTGCGAACCTGACTTGCTGATTCCTGCAACTTGGCGCCTCATGCCCATAGTTTCGGCATTTAGTGCAGTATGGAGGCTGCTTTCTCCACTAGCATTCTTTAGCAAAGTGTCCCGGCTGTACGCATTTGAAGCAGTTGACCGCTCTAGGGTGCTGTGTTGCTCTGATTGGAGTTTCCCAGTTTCTTGCCGGTCTCCGTACTGCTTGGAAAGGCTTTGGAGTTTGTTCTGCTTGACCTCACTAAAGTTTCCGGTCTTCCATCTTTCCTGTGGTATTTCCAGGGCATGTTCCGGTACTTTTTTCCAGGCCCTTGGTGCCATGGCCTGAAGTCTTTCCGAATCTTTTTCGAAGCAGAGAGCCTCCTCTCGAACTTCTTCTAATGCTTCAAATTTTCTTCCGGTTAAGTATACCCGTGTGGCCTGACTGTCGACACCAGCTTTAAGAGTAGCTACCGCGTCGACCTCTAGCTCTACTATCAAACCTCCATCCTTATTGGGGTATTTGGCTGATACCGCATACTTAATGTGGTCCAGCAGCTCCATCATCCGATCCGCAAACTCTCTAATATCCTCACCAGGTCTCTGCTTACAGGCTAACATTTCAGTGCGTAATTCACTGAAAGATTTCCGTGGCATGTAGGCTGTTTTAATCGCCTGCTGCAAAGATGCTAAATCCTTTGGCTCATGTGAGCTTATTAGATAGTAAGCGTCATCGGACAAACGGTATTTTATGCATTTAATAAAAATGCTTTGCTCTGCTGCTTCCAGCCGATCGTGCAAGTCTTTGCTGCAACTGAGGAAACGAAAAACTTCTTTTGCCAACTTTGGAGACCTTTCACCTGAAAACATTGGCACGTATTTAGAGACCAAGTCCATGACTTTCTCGTAGGCCGCTGCCATGTTGCTCTTTAGAGGTGCCTTTGACTTGACAGATTCTGTTCTGGGTTTATTTCGACCTTGTTCCGTACTGTTACTGGACGTTTTTTGCTGTGTGTCTTTAAACGTCCCAGAGGTCCCCTTTTTATCCTGTTGCTGGTCCCAGAATACTAATTTCCTAGGATTCCACCTCTTACTCGTGCTCGCCTTATTAAGTTCTTGATTAGAATTTTCCTGTGATGATTGATCGAATTCCTATTCTTTCTCTAGTTCTGCTGTAGTTTCCTTAGCCTCCTTTAGCTGTACCTTTAGCGAGTTTATATTCTTTAAGAGCCCTTTTTTCTCCTTCTGTATTTCTTCCAATGCTTCTTCTGCTTCTATTTCACGACTCTGGATAACTTCGAATGCTGCTGTCACTAAATGATCTGAAGCTTCGCCTTTTGTACCTTTTTAGCACTCTCATTCAATTGCTCTCGCAATTTCTTCGCTTCTTCTTCTGTCCACCTCTTTTGTAACTCTCTTGTTATATGATCCCCGATATATTGCCAGTCCTGTTCATAATTCTGCAATATTGAGTGGCATTCCTTAAATTCCTGTGTTTTTAGTTCTAATTCCCTTTCCTGGGCCTGATAGCGTGCTAATTCTTCCCTAGTTAAGATATTACTCCTACCTGTGGACATTTAAGTATTATGACCAAGCTATTATACTAATAACATCGATACCCCGGCGAAGAATGTCCCTACAGCTCTTGTCTGTGTTAAATATTAATACGACGACCTGACTAAACTCACATTCCTACAAAGCTCATTCCCGATATTTTAAAAACTCAACTTAAAATAACCCTATTCGAGCCCAAATATACAACTCAAAAAAAAAAACTTTAACACATCTTAAAATTTTAATATTGTACATACTCATAAAATTCAAAACTGTAATATAATTACTACGTTCAAAACCTAACCTCCTCTTTTATGCGTACCTATATACTAATCAAACATATCATACTTTCTCAATATTTCTATTTTACTTATCCCGCTACATCAGATGCACACGTCACACAATAAAAGAAAATACAATAACCCATACTTTAACTAGCCGAAGATTGTTCCCGTTAATCAACCTACTCTAGTAGTTACTGGAAGCAGTTATTACAACTTATTAAAATGCAAGAAATTACAGAAAAGCGTGTGTGATCAACGCTCTAACCGACCTGTGACGTGGAAAACTTATCTAACCGATATTTATCACAATTTAAAAATTATTCTCGAACTCCATTCCATGCTAAAATTGACATCTGTTACCTTTTTATCTGAAAATGGTGAATGGTGTTTATTCGGGATGCGGGAGTAGCTTGTAAAAGTACAACTCCTCGATCGCCGCTAATGTAAGTGTATGTGTGTATTATGATGAAGATGCAGGAGTAGCTTGTAAAAGCACAAGTCCTCGATCTCGTCAATACATGTTGGAGTAGCTTATTTCACAAAAAAAAAAAAAAAAAATCACAAAACACAAAAATTTAAATCTAACACTTCTTAAATACCTGAAATGCAAATGGAGCAGCTAAAAGAAGCAGAACTCCCACAATTAACAAAAAAAATGTAGTAGCTAAAAAAGCAAGACTACCACAATTAAAAAAAATGGAGTAGCTATAAAGCATAACTCCTAAAAATAAAAAAAATGGAGTAGCTAAACAGCATAACTCCCAAAAATTATAAAAATGGAGTAGCTTAAAAGCATAACTCCTAAAAGTAAAAAAAAAAATTCAATTGTAAAAACAATACCTTTCTTTTTTTTTACCGGCTGCGCCAAATGTCGTATCCCAAAGCAATCAAATAGCGGAAAATCGAATAATTAACAACGCTCGAATTTCAAATATGTAAATCTTTATTTCACTCAAACAAACTGACCTATCTTAATAATTTAAAACAATCTAACCCAAACCGAACGACAACTTGACACCTCAAACAAAACTTACGACGCGACTGAACACTGAACGGCACTCGCCAGACCAGTCATTGGTCTTTTATGCACCAATACTCGGAAGTAAACTTTACTAACAACGCGGATGTAAACAAATGACAACAACCTTGCCGTCTGTTCTACCGGTTGCAGCACCTGAGTCGCTTAGTAGTAAACAATCGCTTCACATAATAATTACCATGCGAGGTTAATTATTATCGTATTCGTCAATTGCTCCACTAAGCGCTCATCGCAGCCAGCTGTTGGGCTAATCAGCGAAATAACCGACAGTTGCAGAACAATACCATGCGAGGTTACTGTTTAGCAATTGCTAATTATTTCACTAAAATGCGCCCTTGGCTGCTGGAAGAATCTTCCTTATATTGGGCCACAACAAACCACCACCTCTCCTGCAGCAAGGAGTAGACTCTAACCGTCCGGTATAGTAGTAAACCAGCCAAAAGGCAGAGGGAATATCCGAAGACGCCAGCATAGCCCCAATGATGCGATTTTTTCAAGCGGTGATCTAGTTCTCGTTACATCTGCTTCTGTAGCTGAAGTGAGGGAGCGTTCTACAGTACCGAATGATACTACATCTGTGTCCTCTCTAGGTAATGGCATTGGTGCCTCTTTGAGAGCGGTAACAAAATCGTCGAGTGTTTTTGTCACCCGTTTCTCTCCAAAAACGATTTGCGAGGACATATTGCAACAGATGGTATTTCTTGTCGAAAAATTAATAGATCCTCTAAACCTGTTGCATCATTTATGTCCGTGGATGAGCAGGATAAGTTATTGAGTCCCACATTTTGGCGCTTTTACTAAATTGTTCGTACCTTCTGGGCGTCAACATAGAAATACTGCTAAAATAAGCAGCGATATCCCAAAAAACTCAAATCGCTTTCCTTTTACTATCGAAACGTAAGGGGGATTTGAACTGAAACTGCGCAAATCTTCAGATCCTCTGTTGCGATTTGTTTCGATATAATTGTTTTCACTGAAACTTGTCTGCATCATGGACCTACAAGCCAATAAACAAAAGACGAAGTTGGTCAACATGTCATTGATGGTAGCCTACATATACCAAATAAGTGATTTTGTCTCGAATGTTTCTGGACATGCATAAACATTTTGCAAAATGCTTTTAAAAAGTAAAACAGTTTATACCGAAGAAGAAAAATATCTTACGCAAGCTATATTTTTCAAATCAGCTGCCACCTATAATCTCATGAGAGATAAGCTTGGATTTTGAATGCCTTCAATACGTTCGATTTACAATTGGTTGCCTGTAAGGGTCTAAGAACTGGTATACAAAATGAAGTTTTTGATAAAATTAAAACTGCTACTGCCACTTTTGATGATAAATCTCCTGAAGTTATTTTAGTATTTGACGAAATGGCTATAAAAAAGAGGATTTGAAATATAATGAAAAGTACGATCAAATAGATAGTTACGTTGATTATGGCTGCGGGGAAGAGAACCGAAATTCGAAAATTGGGAAAAACGCTTGTGTATTTATCCTAAGAAGTTTACGTGGTGGTTGGAAGCAAGTACTCAACTACGCTGTTTCTGAAAAATGTATTCCTGTTAATAAGTTGCAACTTTTAATAGAAGAAAATATTAAAGCTTGTAGGTCAATTGGCTTGATTGTAAGAGCCACCGTTTGTGACCAAAGTACCACAAACCAATCACTTTATAAAAAATTGGGTGTTACTAAAAATAAACCTTACTTTCTATTAGAAGGGACGAACGTTTATTGCTTTTTTGATGTTCCACATATTTTTAAATCTTTGCGTAATAAATTAATTAATTATCGTCTAATGGAAGCAAACGGAAGGTGCGCTAATTGGGAGGTCTTACGTGAACTATATAGGACAGATTCTCAATCTACAACACGAATTTGTCCTCGTTTAACTCCTGAACACATCGCTCCAGATAGGTTTCAAAAGATGAAAGTGAGACTTGCAGTACAGGCTTTAAGTGCCAGAACCGTTGCTGGAATAAAAACCTTTCTACAGTTGCATTTATTTAAAGAAGATATGAAACATGATGCTAATAGTACCGCCGATATACTGGAAAAATTTAATCGCTTATTCGACTGCTTAAATAGCAAATCGCTTCATTTAGCCAATCCATAGAATATTGCTCTTCAAAGAGGAAATAAAGTCCATAAATTTTTGTTAGAAATGAAAGAGTATATACAAGAGCTTGAATTTATAACTACATCCAGAAAGACAAAAATTAACTGCTTAAATGGCTTGTGTCAAATTATTAACGCAACAATATTTATTTCTGAAGTAATGTTTGTGAAATAATGATTGGTACTATATGTATACTAATAAAGTAAATCAAGACTGTATCGAAAATCTTTTTGGTTATATTAGATACAAAAAAAGAAAATCCTTCCGTGTCCGAGTTTTCACAAATTATTGGTAGAATTTTATCTGTAAACTTAATGTACAGCTCCAAGTTTGCTAACTGTGAAGAAGATAACGATGAAATGTTGACTGTAGATTGGACCTTAATTGAAAATAAAAATGCGGTTGGTGGAAGCTCGGAATTGGTTGAAGATACTGATACATATGCCACAGAAACTGTCAATGAAGACGTTTGTGAAGAATATCAAGTCGTAGACATAATTACAAGTATGGAATTACCAAAAACTAATATATTTCAGATCTGTCAGATAACGCAACACGGTATTTCGCAGGATACGTACTTCAAAGGTTGTTCCGAAACAAGATGTATAAAAATAGTGATAATTGTAGACATGCTTGTATAAATTCAAAAAATATAATTACAGCACCTAGTGAGTGGCTTATTTTATACAGAAACTTTAATAATGACACTGACTTTGGTTCTCTCTATTCTCCAACAAAACAATTCTTTTTAGTTTGCAAGCACCATGTAAGAGTTTTTGAGAATTTTTTTTTTTTGAAAATAGTTATAAAGAAAAAATCTTGAGTAAAATAATAAGTGAATGTATAAATGCAACAAAAATTTGGTTTGAAAATGAAAAAAGTTGTTATGAGCATAAGTGCAAAATATTAAAATTCTTTCTTTTGGTGTTAATAAGAAAAAATTGTGCTTGGGAAATGGATACAGCAATAAATTTGCGAAACGCCAAAGAGTACATGCTTACTAATTATAATGAAACTTAATCAAAGCATGTGGAGCATAAAATAAATATGACTATTTAGTTTGTCACTGAATACTGAAACGTGGCTAAAAATTTATCGCAGATATTTACATACAGTAATTCCATACGAAAACGAACAAAACTACCAATTTTAAGATCCGACCCACCTCCGATTTCGACGAAACTTTCAGAATTAATTAAGTATTAAAAAATATTCATCCAATATTTTTCTGTTTAGCCTAACGATCTAAGGTCTTGGATACAGGCTGACTCAAAATTTAAGATTTTCACTGTGGTCATGTTTTTAATGTGCTGATTACTTGGGATCGGGTTACTCGATGCTTTTGTAAGATATGTTAAATTATTGGTATTAAATGGGGCTTTCCAAAGAAATAAATAAAAAAAAAATATTGAAAAAAAAAACTAAAATTTTTATTAATTTTGTATTTTTGACCCCCTCCAAAAAAGAAACACAAAAAAAATTATTTTTGAAATGTTCTAGCATTAATGCATATCAAATCAAATATTTGCGGATGTTTAGCTCTTAGTTTAGGAGATTCAATTTTCTTATTAGCGTCTCTCCAAAATTTCATATAAAAAATTGAGGTAGGTATTTGAGGTAATAACGTGAATGAAATATTTTGTAAAAAAACTGAGAATGTTTTATGGCTGGGTCATAAATACAAATAATAAAGAATTTTGTTTTAAGTTGACCTGCTAGATATGTAAAATATAAATCTCTGGGAAAATAATACCTTCTCATATGTCAATACAAAAATTAGGTGACCTGGTACGATGTCATATGTAAAAGTTGGACTGAACTCCTCTGATTAATTTCAGTTCTAAGAAATTAATCTTGATGGATGATTTAATTATTGTGTTGGATGAGCTCTGCTTGATTTTAACTAAATTAAGATCGACAATATATCCACAAAATGTTATTTATACGTTTACGCAGCTTTTAAGGATTACACACATTAGAAGAAAAATTCAAAATTAAAAATAGATATACCTAATCGGTGAACTAATATTATAATATTTTTTAAACACATATTTAATTAAGATATCTCTAAAAACAATAAGAGAAATAATTTTTTTAGAGTAAATTCTAACATTTTTAGATGCAATTTTGGAGACGCTAATAAAAAAATTGTATCTCCTAAATTAATGCCAAAACCTATCAAATTAGTTATAACCACTTTAACGAGTTAACTTGCCCAGAAGGGTGGTTATGCAAAAATTCAAGGTTTTCACTGTGGCCATGTTTTTAATGTGCTGATTACTTGGGATCGGGTTACTCGATGCTTTTGTAAGATATGTTAAATTATTGGTATTAAATGGGGCTTTCCAAAGAAATAAATAAAAAAAAAAATATTGAAAAAAAAAAACTAAAATTTTTATTAATTTTGTATTTTTGACCCCCTCCAAAAAAGAAACACAAAAAAAATTATTTTTGAAATGTTCTAGCATTAATGCATATCAAATCAAATATTTGCGGATGTTTAGCTCTTAGTTTAGGAGATTCAATTTTCTTAATAGCGTCTCTCCAAAATTTCATATAAAAAATTGAGGTAGGTATTTGAGGTAATAACGTGAATGAAATATTTTGTAAAAAAACTGAGAATGTTTTATGGCTGGGTCATAAATACAAATAATAAAGAATTTTGTTTTAAGTTGACCTGCTAGATATGTAAAATATAAATCTCTGGGAAAATAATACCTTCTCATATGTCAATACAAAAATTAGGTGACCTGGTACGATGTCATATGTAAAAGTTGGACTGAACTCCTCTGATTAATTTCAGTTCTAAGAAATTAATCTTGATGGATGATTTAATTATTGTGTTGGATGAGCTCTGCTTGATTTTAACTAAATTAAGATCGACAATATATCCACAAAATGTTATTTATACGTTTACGCAGCTTTTAAGGATTACACACATTAGAAGAAAAATTCAAAATTAAAAATAGATATACCTAATCGGTGAACTAATATTATAATATTTTTTAAACACATATTTAATTAAGATATCTCTAAAAACAATAAGAGAAATAATTTTTTTAGAGTAAATTCTAACATTTTTAGATGCAATTTTGGAGACGCTAATAAAAAAATTGTATCTCCTAAATTAATGCCAAAACCTATCAAATTAGTTATAACCACTTTAACGAGTTAACTTGCCCAGAAGGGTGGTTATGCAAAAATTCAAGGTTTTCACTGTGGCCATGTTTTTAATGTGCTGATTACTTGGGATCGGGTTACTCGATGCTTTTGTAAGATATGTTAAATTATTGGTATTAAATGGGGCTTTCCAAAGAAATAAATAAAAAAAAAAAATATTGAAAAAAAAAAACTAAAATTTTTATTAATTTTGTATTTTTGACCCCCTCCAAAAAAGAAACACAAAAAAAATTATTTTTGAAATGTTCTAGCATTAATGCATATCAAATCAAATATTTGCGGATGTTTAGCTCTTAGTTTAGGAGATTCAATTTTCTTAATAGCGTCTCTCCAAAATTTCATATAAAAAATTGAGGTAGGTATTTGAGGTAATAACGTGAATGAAATATTTTGTAAAAAAACTGAGAATGTTTTATGGCTGGGTCATAAATACAAATAATAAAGAATTTTGTTTTAAGTTGACCTGCTAGATATGTAAAATATAAATCTCTGGGAAAATAATACCTTCTCATATGTCAATACAAAAATTAGGTGACCTGGTACGATGTCATATGTAAAAGTTGGACTGAACTCCTCTGATTAATTTCAGTTCTAAGAAATTAATCTTGATGGATGATTTAATTATTGTGTTGGATGAGCTCTGCTTGATTTTAACTAAATTAAGATCGACAATATATCCACAAAATGTTATTTATACGTTTACGCAGCTTTTAAGGATTACACACATTAGAAGAAAAATTCAAAATTAAAAATAGATATACCTAATCGGTGAACTAATATTATAATATTTTTTAAACACATATTTAATTAAGATATCTCTAAAAACAATAAGAGAAATAATTTTTTTAGAGTAAATTCTAACATTTTTAGATGCAATTTTGGAGACGCTAATAAAAAAATTGTATCTCCTAAATTAAGAGCTAAACATCCGCAAAATTTTGATATGATATCTATTAATGATAGAGCATTTCAAAAATAATATTTTTTAAAGTGTTTCTCTTTCGGAGGGGTCGAAAATACAAAATTAATAACAATTTTAGTTTTTTCTTCAATATTTTGTTTTTATTTATTTCTTTGGAAAGCCCCATTTAATACCAATAATTTAACATATCTCACAAAAGCATCGAGTAACCCGATCCCAAGTAATCAGCACATTAAAAACATGGCCACAGTGAAAACCTTGAATTTTTGCATAACCACCCTTCTGGGCAAGTTAACTCGTTAAAGTGGTTATAACTAATTTGATAGGTTTTGGCATTCTGAAGAGCTTTCAATGGATTAATAGTATTTTCGAACTTACACCTACAGCTTTATTAAAAAGGTCATATACAAAATTTCAGCAAATTAAATAAATACGTTCTTGAGTTATCGTGCAGATGGACGGACATTCAAAAATCAAAATAACACTGAATATTATTCGCGGATATGCAATCCATTTTGCTCTACCACCAATGAACAAATAAATTATTAATATTTTAAGAGCCTAATTTTATAGCTTTGTAATACAGTAATAAATTAAATGAATCTAACGTAAAAACAATACATGAAGACCATAGCCACAAGTTGACCAAATAATTTATTCGCTACAAATGATTTTGGCATAATGACGCCGAGTTGCTAGCAATAATATTCTGAAGAGCTTTCTATCATGCGAAAAACTACTTTAACAACCAAACTTGCATAAAAGGAGGTGGTGCAACGAACAATTCAACTTTTGTAAGGGTTGCAAGAGTATTCTCAGATCTTTTAATAAAACTTTATAACATATTTTATAACGTTAGTATTCATAAAGTTTTTGTAGTTTCTATAAATCCTCTATAAAGCCAATTTGAGCACACTGTATAAAGGCGAGGGCAATCATTTTATAGAACCTTTATACGATACTTAAGTTCCTTCAGGGAGCGCTCTAGGGGCACATATAAAACATCTTATAAACCGAGTGTTTTGTAAAGCGTGTTACGTATACATTACAAAACTAACTTATATTTGCTGCGAAAAGGTTGTCCGAATTTACATATACACATATTTTAGAGGTTTAAATAGATCTGTTAGACGTGGCTATATTGTAAATTTACGATATATGTGATTCTTCTCTCCTCATGTAAAATATGTATACATACATATAATTTTGCCTACTTAAACCAAAATAAAATTGACGCCAAATATATGCAATGAAATTTATTGCAAATCAGATTTTGCCGTAAAATTTTTAAAAATATCTCGAAATAGTAAGTACAACGCGCCTGTGAATTTGTGAAAATTTATAACACTGCTCTAAGGTCCATTACAATTTGGATTATTATATATGTTGATATTTTACTCTAAAAGTATTTTTTAAATTTTCAGAATAAATCGTTATTTTCATTTTTAGTATAAAATTCATATATGCGCCAAATATATAGATTAAGAAACTATTAAATTAATGCTTTTGCGAAATGCTGGCATTCGCAGCGGTATTATTTTAAACAAATACCCGATGTTAAAATAACAATTTACCTCTTTCCAGAACTCTATTAAAACAAAACAGTTTTTTTTTAAACTCCTATAAAACCATTAAATCAGTTTTTGGCGCATGAGAACTTTATAAAAGTATTTAGTTACTCTGAAAACCTTAATAACACCATGTAGCTCTTTGGCTGTTTTTAGAACTCTTATAAAATACTTACGCTTCTTTGATAAACTCTATAAGACCATACAGCCAGTGGTGTGCTGGAAGAATGTTAACAATGGGCTCGCTGCAAGATGATGGCGCCGGGGGGGGGGGGTGATTTTTTTTTTCATGGTTATTTCAAAAAAACTAAAAATTATTTTTATAAAATAATTTATATGAAAAATTTAAAGAAAGAAAAACAAACGCAATACAATACAAAATATAGAAATTTTGTTCAAGAAAGAATATTTTGGGTATATCCGGTATATAGCAAAAGCTAAAAAATGTTCCAATTTGTTATTTCATCACACACACAACCCATTAATTCTTGGTAACAAGTTTCAAGTCTTGGTTTGACTCATCAACAGGTCCCAAATAGTGAGAAAAAGTTTGAGAAAAATAGAGAAAAACAACTTTCATTTCTTTCTTCGTTTTTCATTTTTTCATTTGTTTTTCAAATCACCCAATCTCGCTATTTGGGACCTGTTGATGAGTCAAACCAAGACTTGAAAGTTGTCACCAAAAATTAATGGGTTGTGTGATGAAATTAGAACATTTTTTAGCTTTTGCTATATACCGGAGATATCCCAAAAAATTCTTTTTTGAACAAAATTAAGTTTAACCCGGTAAAAAGTCCAAAAGAGTAATCTTTTTATTTAAAATATACAAAATCAAAAATCACAAACTGAATATTACTATCAAAGAAAATGTTTAATATAAAAAAATACAAACTAAAATTAACTTCTAGCTAGAATATCAACTAAAATAAAATTATTCCAAAAAGCTCCATATAGAATATTCTTCCTCCCCTATCTTTTCTGGTTTAATTGCTGAATGGTGACTGCGCAGAAAAGATTTTACATAAGGGTTTGGATCAAATTGATGCAATGGTTTACCATTTAAAGAAATTGTCATAAAATCCGCAATGTGTTGGACAGTAAATGTTGTTCGTTTTTGTGTCGCTACATTGTTCATTGCGCTGAAAGCTCTTTCGGCTTCAGCACTGCTAATTGCAACAGTTTCTATAATGTTTCTAGCTTTTTTATAGAAACTGGTTGTTCATTTGATCTTCCTGCTAGTTTAGCCTCAACAAGTTCTCTAAATTCATTAATCACACTTTAAAATAAAACTCAAAATTTTTATTCTTTTTTCGCCTTCTCGCCACGGAGATAATATTTCTTCCATTTGCCACTGTTCCGGATAGCAGACGTTAAAAATATTTTTAAAATTTTCATCACTAATAATTTAATTATCTTCGATTCGTAATATATTATTGTATTGACTCAATAATCTTTCTTTAAGGGACGAAACAATACAAGTTAATAGTTTGTCGCGTGGGAGTTTCATATACTTTTCTTGCTTCCATTTTAAAACCTTCAAACGCTTTAGACTCAAGCATATCCTCGATTTTAGCTTCATAGCATCCAACAGAATCTTTCAAATAATTAATGGCGTTAATAGATCGAACTATTAGAGTATTTGCTTTAACAATATTAATGTTTCGACTTTGTAAGGCTTCTGAAAGGTAAGCGAATTCCTGTAAGACGTCGATCATTAAAGCTAAATCCTTTAAAAATTCTAAATTTAAAAGTCGATTTAATAATCCAGATGTTTTGTCACTATATTCAAAATGTTTGCATAAATCGGGATAGTTTTTCCAGACCGCCAATGAAGTGCGTAAGCTGCAAGCTGCCCACCTAGGTCCGAACACTCGACCCATTTTTATAATTTCCACGTCTATTTCTTCAGCACATGTTTTTAATTCCCGTTGATTTTTTGGTGATTGGTGGTAAAAGGCATAGAGCTTGTCAAGAAATATTTCATAGTGATTCAATTGACCAATACTTTTTGTGGAATCTGATAATGCTAATTGTAGCCGGTGGGCTAAGAAATGCCAAATTATAATATTCGTATATTTTTGGACAAGCCTTGTTGAAACTCCAGTTTTTTTTTTCCAACATTACACTAGCTCCATCAGAACAAAATGCAACCAAATTTTCTTTTAAATGTTTTGTCAGAGAAATCGTATTTATTTAAAGTTTTAAGCAAAACAGTAAGTATATATTCAGCAGTAGCATTTTCAAGTTCGATGAGATCGACAAATATCATGCATATTATGAAAACTCTGAAAACCTACTTTTTACAATGGGCTCGCAAAGTTTCAAAAAAATTAACAATGGGCTCGCGCGAGCCCAGGCGAGCCCACTCCAGCACACCACTGCATACAGCTATTTGGTTTCTTACAGAACTATCATAAAACTCCTAAAAGACATACTAATTAGGACCGAATATATCCAACTTTGACGTTTGCCTTAGGTGAAATACATCGATCATATTGAAAAAAGATGTCTTTTAAAATTGTGCAAACAATCGGGAATAAGGTATCCCAACCCATGCCTGTGTATAGTGTCTTCAGCTTGGGAATCTGATAATCTATCGCGTTGGCCTAATAAATTTGCAAGCAATATTAAAAAGCTAATCAGCCTCAGACTTATTGGTCGCAACAGGCTTGCTTAAAAAAACGAGACGAAGGTGCGACAAAGGAGCTACACAAGAGACCGAAATTTGATAGTGATAATAATAGCCCGGGAGGTAGCGTTGCAAATGAAAATTTCATAGTATGCCGGCTGCTTTTGATATCGATAATTTATCTCGTACAACTAATCAGTGAACCGACCGTCAGCTTCTCAAGTAGCAGTGGGTATGGGTGTGAGAGGCCGCGAAAGTGGTATAAAAAACATTTTTTTAAGTAATATTACGATAGCTGAAACTTTTTTTTTTTAAAGAAACAGTTGACATCATACA